>JBBDGP010001553.1:2500-2519596 GCA_037952835.1 Lithobates septentrionalis | reverse complement strand
GAAGATAGAAGAAAGAAGATAGAAGATAGAAGAAAGAAGAAAGAAGAAAGAAGAAAGAAGATGGAAGATAGAAGAAAGGAGATAGAAGAAAGAAGAAAGAAGATGGAAGAAAGAAGATAGAAGAAAGAAGATAGAAGAAAGAAATAGAAGAAGAAGATAGAAGATAGAAGAAAGAAGAAAGAAGATAGAAGAAAGAAGATAGAAGAAAGAAGATAGAAGAAAGAAAATAGAAGAAAGAAGAAAGAAGAAAGAAGATAGAAGAAAGAAGAAAGAAGATAGAAGAAAGAAGATAGAAAATAGAAGAAAGAAGATAGAAGAAAGAAGAAAGAAGATAGAAGAAAGAAGATAGAAGAAAGAAGATAGAAGAAAGAAGAAAGAAGAAAGAAGATAGAAGAAAGAAGAAAGAAGATAGAAGAAAGAAGATAGAAAATAGAAGAAAGAAGATAGAAGAAAGAAGAAAGAAGATAGAAGAAAGAAGATAGAAGAAAGAAGATAGAAGAAAGAAGAAAGAAGATAGAAGAAAGAAGAAAGAAGATAGAAGAAAGAAGATAGAAGATAGAAGAAGAAGATAGAAGAAAGAAGATAGAAGAAGAAGAAGATAGAAGAAAGAAGAAAGAAGATAGAAGAAAGAAGATAGAAGAAGAAGATAAAAGAAAGAAGATAGAAGAAGAAGATAGAAGAAGAAGAAAGAAAATAGAAGAAAGAAGATAGAAGAAAGAAGATAGAAGAAAGAAGATAGAAGATAGAAGATAGAAGATAGAAGAAGAGGATAGAAGAAAGAAGATAGAAGAAAGAAGAAATAAGATAGAAGAAAGAAGATAGAAGAAGAAGATAGAAGAAGAAGAAAGGAGATAGAAGAAAGAAGATAGAAGAAAGAAGATAGAAGAAAGAAGAAGGAAGATAGAAGATAGAAGAAAGAAGATAGAAGAAAGAAGATAGAAGAAGAAGAAAGAAGATAGAAGAAAGAAGATAGAAGAAGAAGATAGAAGAAAGAAAATAGAAGAAAGAAGAAAGAAGATGGAAGAAAGAAGATAGAAATAGAAGAAAGAAGATAGAAGAAAGAAGAAAGAAGATAGAAGAAAGAAGATAGAAGAAAGAAGATAGAAGAAAGAAGAAAGAAGATAGAAGAAAGAAGAAAGAAGATAGAAGAAAGAGATAGAAGATAGAAGAAGAAGATAGAAGAAAGAAGATAGAAGAAGAAGAAGATAGAAGAAAGAAGAAAGAAGATAGAAGAAAGAAGATAGAAGAAGAAGATAAAAGAAAGAAGATAGAAGAAGAAGATAGAAGAAGAAGAAAGAAAATAGAAGAAAGAAGATAGAAGAAAGAAGATAGAAGAAGAAAGAAGATAGAAGATAGAAGATAGAAGAAGAGGATAGAAGAAAGAAGATAGAAGAAAGAAGAAATAAGATAGAAGAAAGAAGATAGAAGAAGAAGATAGAAGAAGAAGAAAGGAGATAGAAGAAAGAAGATAGAAGAAAGAAGATAGAAGAAAGAAGAAGGAAGATAGAAGATAGAAGAAAGAAGATAGAAGAAAGAAGATAGAAGAAGAAGAAAGAAGATAGAAGAAAGAAGATAGAAGAAGAAGATAGAAGAAAGAAAATAGAAGAAAGAAGAAAGAAGATGGAAGAAAGAAGATAGAAGAAAGAAGATAGAAGAAAGAAGAAATAAGATAGAAGAAAGAAGATAGAAGAAGAAGATAGAAGAAGAAGAAAGGAGATAGAAGAAAGAAGATAGAAGAAAGAAGATAGAAGAAAGAAGAAAGAAGATAGAAGATAGAAGATAGAAGAAGAGGATAGAAGAAAGAAGATAGAAGAAAGAAGAAATAAGATAGAAGAAAGAAGATAGAAGAAGAAGATAGAAGAAGAAGAAAGGAGATAGAAGAAAGAAGATAGAAGAAAGAAGATAGAAGAAAGAAGAAAGAAGATAGAAGATAGAAGAAAGAAGATAGAAGAAAGAAGATAGAAGAAGAAGAAAGAAGATAGAAGAAAGAAGATAGAAGAAGAAGATAGAAGAAAGAAAATAGAAGAAAGAAGAAAGAAGATGGAAGAAAGAAGATAGAAGAAAGAAGATAGAAGAAAGAAGATAGAAGAAAGAAAATAGAAGAAAGAAGAAAGAAGAAAGAAGATAGAAGATAGAAGAAAGAAGATAGAAGAAAGAAGAAAGAAGATAGAAGAAAGAAGATAGAAGAAAGAAGAAAGAAGATAGAAGAAAGAAGATAGAAGAAGAAGATAGAAGAAAGAAGAAAGAAGATGGAAGAAAGAAGATAGAAGATAGAAGAAAAAGAAGAAAGAAGAAAGAAGAAAGAAGAAAGAAGATGGAAGATAGAAGAAAGGAGATAGAAGAAAGAAGAAAGAAGATGGAAGAAAGAAGATAGAAGAAAGAAGATAGAAGAAAGAAAATAGAAGAAGAAGATAGAAGATAGAAGAAAGAAGAAAGAAGATAGAAGAAAGAAGATAGAAGAAAGAAGATAGAAGAAAGAAAATAGAAGAAAGAAGAAAGAAGAAAGAAGATAGAAGAAAGAAGAAAGAAGATAGAAGAAAGAAGATAGAAAATAGAAGAAAGAAGATAGAAGAAAGAAGAAAGAAGATAGAAGAAAGACGATAGAAGAAGAAGATAGAAGAAAGAAGAAAGAAGATGGAAGAAAGAAGATAGAAGAAAGAAGATAGAAGAAAGAAGATAGAAGAAGAAGAAAGAAAATAGAAGAAAGAAGAAAGAAGATAGAAGATAGAAGAAAGAAGATAGAAGAAAGAAGAAAGAAGATAGAAGAAAGAAGAAAGAAGAAAGAAGATAGAAGAAAGAAGATAGAAGAAAGAAGAAAGAAGATAGAAGAAAGAAGATAGAAGATAGAAGAAAGAAGATAGAAGAAAGAAGATAGAAGAAGAAGAAGAAGAAGAAGAAGATAGAAGAAGAAGAAAGAAGATAGAAGAAAGACGATAGAAGAAGAAGATAGAAGAAAGAAGAAAGAAGATGGAAGAAAGAAGATAGAAGAAAGAAAATAGAAGAAAGAAGAAAGAAGAAAGAAGATAGAAGAAAGAAGATAGAAGAAAGAAAATAGAAGAAGAAGATAGAAGATAGAAGAAAGAAGATAGAAGAAAGAAGGTAGAAGAAGAAGATAGAAGAAGAAGAAAGAAGAAAGAAGATAGAAGATAGAAGAAAAAGAAGATAGAAGAAAGAAGAAAGAAGAAAGCAAATAGAAGAAAGAAGATAGAAGAAAGAAGAAAGAAGATAGAAGATAGAAGAAAAAGAAGATAGAAGAAAGAAGAAAGAAGAAAGCAAATAGAAGAAAGAAGATAGAAGAAAGAAGATAGAAGAAAGAAGATAGAAGATAGAAGAAAGAAGATAGAAGAAAGAAGATAGAAGAAAGAAGATGGAAGATAGAAGAAAGAAGATAGAAGAAAGAAGAAAGAAGATAGAAGAAAGAAGATAGAAGAAAGAAGAAAGAAGATAGAAGAAAGAAGAAAGAAGATAGAAGAAAGAAGATAGAAGAAAGAAGATAGAAGAAGAAGATAGAAGAAGAAGAAAGAAGATAGAAGAAAGAAGATAGAAGAAAGAAGATAGAAGAAAGAAGATGGAAGAAAGAAGATAGAAGAAAGAAAATAGAAGAAGAAGATAGAAGAAAGAAGATAGAAGAAAGAAGATAGAAGAAAGAAGAAAGAAGATAGAAGATAGAAGAAAGAAGATAGAAGAAAGAAGATAGAAGAAGAAGAAAGAAGATAGAAGAAAGAAGATAGAAGAAAGAAAATAGAAGAAAGAAGAAAGAAGATGGAAGAAAGAAGATAGAAGAAAGAAGATAGAAGAAAGAAGATAGAAGAAAGAAAATAGAAGAAAGAAGAAAGAAGAAAGAAGATAGAAGAAAGAAGATAGAAGATAGAAGAAAGAAGATAGAAGAAAGAAGAAAGAAGATAGAAGAAAGAAGATAGAAGAAAGAAGAAAGAAGATAGAAGAAAGAAGATAGAAGAAAGAAGAAAGAAGATAGAAGAAAGAAGATAGAAGATAGAAGAAAGAAGATAGAAGAAAGAAGATAGAAGAAAGAAGATAGAAGATAGAAGAAAGAAGAAAGAAGATAGAAGAAGAAGATAGAAGAAAGAAGAAAGAAGATGGAAGAAAGAAGATAGAAGATAGAAGAAAAAGAAGAAAGAAGAAAGAAGAAAGAAGAAAGAAGATGGAAGATAGAAGAAAGGAGATAGAAGAAAGAAGAAAGAAGATGGAAGAAAGAAGATAGAAGAAAGAAGATAGAAGAAAGAAAATAGAAGAAGAAGATAGAAGATAGAAGAAAGAAGAAAGAAGATAGAAGAAAGAAGATAGAAGAAAGAAGATAGAAGAAAGAAAATAGAAGAAAGAAGAAAGAAGAAAGAAGATAGAAGAAAGAAGAAAGAAGATAGAAGAAAGAAGATAGAAAATAGAAGAAAGAAGATAGAAGAAAGAAGAAAGAAGATAGAAGAAAGAAGATAGAAGAAAGAAGATAGAAGAAAGAAGAAAGAAGAAAGAAGATAGAAGAAAGAAGAAAGAAGATAGAAGAAAGAAGATAGAAAATAGAAGAAAGAAGATAGAAGAAAGAAGAAAGAAGATAGAAGAAAGAAGATAGAAGAAAGAAGATAGAAGAAAGAAGAAAGAAGATAGAAGAAAGAAGAAAGAAGATAGAAGAAAGAAGATAGAAGATAGAAGAAGAAGATAGAAGAAAGAAGATAGAAGAAGAAGAAGATAGAAGAAAGAAGAAAGAAGATAGAAGAAAGAAGATAGAAGAAGAAGATAAAAGAAAGAAGATAGAAGAAGAAGATAGAAGAAGAAGAAAGAAAATAGAAGAAAGAAGATAGAAGAAAGAAGATAGAAGAAAGAAGATAGAAGATAGAAGATAGAAGATAGAAGAAGAGGATAGAAGAAAGAAGATAGAAGAAAGAAGAAATAAGATAGAAGAAAGAAGATAGAAGAAGAAGATAGAAGAAGAAGAAAGGAGATAGAAGAAAGAAGATAGAAGAAAGAAGATAGAAGAAAGAAGAAGGAAGATAGAAGATAGAAGAAAGAAGATAGAAGAAAGAAGATAGAAGAAGAAGAAAGAAGATAGAAGAAAGAAGATAGAAGAAGAAGATAGAAGAAAGAAAATAGAAGAAAGAAGAAAGAAGATGGAAGAAAGAAGATAGAAGAAAGAAGATAGAAGAAAGAAGAAATAAGATAGAAGAAAGAAGATAGAAGAAGAAGATAGAAGAAGAAGAAAGGAGATAGAAGAAAGAAGATAGAAGAAAGAAGATAGAAGAAAGAAGAAAGAAGATAGAAGATAGAAGATAGAAGAAGAGGATAGAAGAAAGAAGATAGAAGAAAGAAGAAATAAGATAGAAGAAAGAAGATAGAAGAAGAAGATAGAAGAAGAAGAAAGGAGATAGAAGAAAGAAGATAGAAGAAAGAAGATAGAAGAAAGAAGAAAGAAGATAGAAGATAGAAGAAAGAAGATAGAAGAAAGAAGATAGAAGAAGAAGAAAGAAGATAGAAGAAAGAAGATAGAAGAAGAAGATAGAAGAAAGAAAATAGAAGAAAGAAGAAAGAAGATGGAAGAAAGAAGATAGAAGAAAGAAGATAGAAGAAAGAAGATAGAAGAAAGAAAATAGAAGAAAGAAGAAAGAAGAAAGAAGATAGAAGAAAGAAGATAGAAGATAGAAGAAAGAAGATAGAAGAAAGAAGAAAGAAGATAGAAGAAAGAAGATAGAAGAAAGAAGAAAGAAGATAGAAGAAAGAAGATAGAAGAAGAAGATAGAAGAAAGAAGAAAGAAGATGGAAGAAAGAAGATAGAAGATAGAAGAAAAAGAAGAAAGAAGAAAGAAGAAAGAAGAAAGAAGATGGAAGATAGAAGAAAGGAGATAGAAGAAAGAAGAAAGAAGATGGAAGAAAGAAGATAGAAGAAAGAAGATAGAAGAAAGAAAATAGAAGAAGAAGATAGAAGATAGAAGAAAGAAGAAAGAAGATAGAAGAAAGAAGATAGAAGAAAGAAGATAGAAGAAAGAAAATAGAAGAAAGAAGAAAGAAGAAAGAAGATAGAAGAAAGAAGAAAGAAGATAGAAGAAAGAAGATAGAAAATAGAAGAAAGAAGATAGAAGAAAGAAGAAAGAAGATAGAAGAAAGAAGATAGAAGAAAGAAGATAGAAGAAAGAAGAAAGAAGAAAGAAGAAAGAAGATAGAAGAAAGAAGATAGAAAATAGAAGAAAGAAGATAGAAGAAAGAAGAAAGAAGATAGAAGAAAGAAGATAGAAGAAAGAAGATAGAAGAAAGAAGAAAGAAGATAGAAGAAAGAAGAAAGAAGATAGAAGAAAGAAGATAGAAGATAGAAGAAGAAGATAGAAGAAAGAAGATAGAAGAAGAAGAAGATAGAAGAAAGAAGAAAGAAGATAGAAGAAAGAAGATAGAAGAAGAAGCTAAAAGAAAGAAGATAGAAGAAGAAGAAAGAAGAAGAAGAAAGAAAATAGAAGAAAGAAGATAGAAGAAAGAAGATAGAAGAAAGAAGATAGAAGATAGAAGATAGAAGATAGAAGAAGAGGATAGAAGAAAGAAGATAGAAGAAAGAAGAAATAAGATAGAAGAAAGAAGATAGAAGAAGAAGATAGAAGAAGAAGAAAGGAGATAGAAGAAAGAAGATAGAAGAAAGAAGATAGAAGAAAGAAGAAGGAAGATAGAAGAAAGAAGATAGAAGAAAGAAGATAGAAGAAAGAAGAAAGAAGAAAGAAGATAGAAGAAAGAAGAAAGAAGATAGAAGAAAGAAGATAGAAAATAGAAGAAAGAAGATAGAAGAAAGAAGATAGAAGAAAGAAGATAGAAGAAAGAAGATAGAAGATAGAAGAAAGAAGAAAGAAGATAGAAGATAGAAGAAGAAGATAGAAGAAAGAAGATAGAAGAAGAAGAAGATAGAAGAAAGAAGATAGAAGAAAGAAGAAAGAAGATAGAAGAAAGAAGATAGAAGAAGAAGATAAAAGAAAGAAGATAGAAGAAGAAGATAGAAGAAGAAGAAAGAAAATAGAAGAAAGAAGATAGAAGAAAGAAGATAGAAGAAAGAAGATAGAAGATAGAAGATAGAAGATAGAAGATAGAAGATAGAAGATAGAAGAAGAAGATAGAAGAAAGAAGATAGAAGAAAGAAGAAATAAGATAGAAGAAAGAAGATAGAAGAAGAAGATAGAAGAAGAAGAAAGGAGATAGAAGAAAGAAGATAGAAGAAAGAAGAAGGAAGATAGAAGAAAGAAGATAGAAGAAAGAAGACAGAAGAAAGAAGATAGAAGAAAGAAGATAGAAGATAGAAGAAAGAAGATAGAAGAAGAAGATAGAAGAAAGAAGACAGAAGAAAGAAGATAGAAGAAAGAAGATAGAAGATAGAAGAAAGAAGATAGAAGAAGAAGATAGAAGAAAGAAGATAGAAGAAAGAAGATAGAAGATAAAAGGGTTCCGATAAGCCCCCCGCCTGCAGACCCCCACAACCACCGGGCAAGGGTTGTGGGGATGAGGCCCTTGTCCCCATCAACATGGGGACAAGGTGTTTTGGGGGGCTACCCCAAAGCACCCTCCCAATGTTGAGGGCATGTGGCCTGGTAAGGTTCAGGAGGGGGGCGCTCTCTCGTCCCCCCTCTTTTCCTGCGGCCTGCCAGGTTGCGTGCTCGGATAAAGGTCTGGTATGGATTTTTGGGGGGACCTCACGCCATTTTTTTAATTTTGGCGCGGGGTTCCCCTTAAAATCCATACCAGACCTGAAGGGTCTGGTATGGATTTTGAGGGGGACCCCACGCTATTTTTTTAAAAAAAATTTTGGCCAGGTTTTCTTAATATCCATACCAGACCTGAAGGGCCTGGTATGGAATTTAGGGGGACCCCCACGTCATTTTTTTTTAAAATTTTGATTCGGGGTTCCCCTGTGGGGAATTCCCATGCTGTTTTTATCAATGAACTTTTATGTGTATTGTCGGCCCGGCAATTCATTAATAGCCGCAGGTAGTTTTAAATGACTTTTTTTCCTTTGAAATGTCATTTTGCTGTCAGACTGTTCTAACCACGGGAAACATGCGCCCCTTTACAGGCATACTATAGACACCCTTCAGGTACAAAATTTAAAGGAATATTACACTTTTATTGTTTCACTTTAAGCATTATTAAAATCACTGCTCCCGAAAAAATGGCCGTTTTTAAAACTTTTTTTTGCATTGATCCTTGTCCCCTGGGGCAGGACCCAGGTCCCCAAACACTTTTTATGACAATACCACGCATATAAGCCTTTAAAATTAGCACTTTTGATTATTCATGTTCGTGTCCCATAGACTTTAATGGTGTTTGCGTGTTTGAACAAATTTTTTGCCTGTTCGCATGTTCTGGTGCGAACCGAACAGGGGGGTGATTTCTCCCATAGACTTTTAAAGGGTGTTCCGCGGCTTTCGAATTTGCCGCGAACACCCCAAATTGTTCGCTGTTCGGAGAACTGGCGAACAGCCGATGCTCGAGCCGAACATGAGTTTGACTCGAAGCTCATCCCTAGTGGTAACTCTTTGGGGGGGGGGGGGTTAAAACATAAGTTCACCTTTAAAAAAAAAAAAAAAACATGCACATCTTTTCGGAAGTAAAAAAATGTGCATTTATTGTTTTTTTTACTAGTAGCCTGAAAAGCATTGCACCCACGATCACTAGATCGCAAGTGCCACGCAGGACTCCTGCAGGCTTGTAAGTTTATCTGTCTGCTCGTACATCGTTTGGGCAGGCAGTTACACACTGACAGGAAAAGACAATGAACTACCAGAGCGCCCTACAGCATCCTGTTAGTTCATTGAGAACTACAAGCCAACAGATGCAGAGACTGTCGGTACTTGTAGTTTGCCATTTACAGAGATCTGTAAATAAATGACACAGTCAGCCTTGCACAACCGTTTTTTTTTTAATTGTGACAGCTAGTCCAGGGAGAAGATCCCTGGCCGGCTGTCACAAGAGGAAGCGGATCTGGGAGACCTGCAGGAGTGGGAACATGTTACTTGTTCCACCCTAAAAACGGGTGGAATGTGTAACATGTTCCAAAAAGTGAACTTATCCTTTAATTAATTAACAATACTATTTGTATTATGCAGCATGATGCATCAGTGACCAGTGGCAGTTAATTAACCCCTTTGTGCTGCAATAGTGGCACCAGTGTCAGTTTTTTTAAACCACTTCATGCTGCAGCATAAAGGGTTTTTTTTAACACTCACTGTCACTGGTGCCACTGCCAGTAATGCAGCACACAAAGGGGATAATTAACTGCCACTGGTCAGTGGCAGTATGTTAACCACCTTCATTCTGCATAATACAAATAGTCTTGTTAATTAATTAACCTCCTCTCCCTCCTCCCCCACTCCACTTAAGGCAGTTCACACTGAGCTGACATAACATAGGATAGGACAAAATCATCTGCCACTGCCAGCCCAGGCCCCTTAGATTATTGCTCTGCTCTGCTCACTTGTACAGCGGCTCCTCGATGCTCGCAGCACCGCCAGCACTCCTCTCCCATCGACTCTTCAGGGCCGACCCAGAATGATGACGTTGCGCTGGGACCAGAAACTCCTGTCGGGGGGAGATCACTCCACCTGCCAGGGAGGCAAGTGTGTTGGTCCTAGACTTGAGCAGGAGTGCACTTGGCGCACAGGCACTGCTCCGCTGAAGCTCTGCAATGAACGTGCAATGTAGCGGCCGGCAGACGTCTACTATGTCATGTGCAATGTCAGTGTATTGGGCCTATATTACGGTAGGGGCCTGGAGCTGCAGCTCCAATAGCCCCTACGTTAATCCAGCCTTACAAGAGGCTGGGATCAATCAAATTCTGATCATCCCAGTCTTAGTCCGTAGGGTTCAATATTGAGTTGGCCCATCTTTTGCAGCTATAACAGCTTTAAAGTGGATGTAAACTGAAAAAAAAAATGTTTTAATGAAGACTTCTACCTGGTACAGTAGAGGATGTCAACTCATCTGTGCCCAGTCTTGCCACGAAGAGTTAATCCAGCTCTGAGCAATCCTCTTGTCTTTTTTCAGTAAGATAAAAAAAACACACACAGATAAGTTTGTGTCGCCACACCCCCCACTGCAGTGACTGACATCTGATTTCTTTATCTCATGAAGGAGCAGTGAGTGTGTTACGATTCCCAGCTTCACATCCCTCCTCCTTTCTTCTCCAGCTCTCCCAGGATTGGCTGTTCCACACCTCAGCATTATTGGACATGCTGAAGTCATGTGGTGCCTTTCCTGAGTTTTGACTGAATGTTACTCATCATGGGGCGTGATCAGTGTGACTGAGGAGGATATTCGTGGTGCAGTCAGCTCCCAGAGCCAGCAAAAAGAGTAGGAAAGTGTAGAGCTGGGCGGGGAGTCTTGTGACATCACGACTCCGCCCACGAGCTCCGGTAAAAAGACCCATCCACTGATTCTAGAGTTTTGAGGGGGCTCCTAATGCTGAAGGGGGTGACATTTGCAAGGTAGGGATCCATGCAGGAGCCTTGCATGTACAGTATCTCACAAAAGTGAGTGCACCCCTCACATTTTTGTTACAATATAAAGTAGTGAGTGTACAGCTTGTTTAACAGTGTAAATTTGCTGTCCCCTCAAAATAACTCAACACACAGCCATTAATGTCTAAACCGCTGGCAACAAAAGTGAGTACACCCCGAAGTGAAAATGTCCAAATTGGGCCCAATTAGCCATTTTCCCTCCCCGGTGTCATGTGCAGGCCTGGATGAACATATGGGCTATTAGAGCTACAGCTCCAGGCCCCTTCCTCAATATAGGCCCATACCAATGGCTTCTGAATATCTGTGTACCATCCTGAAGGAAGAGGAGCCCTCTGTGAACACATGGTGGAGACAAGTGTCAGTCACTGCAGCCGAGCCCTGTCTTTGCCGATGCCCAGCCCTATCACAGGATCTGTTCCACTCACACAGATTCTCAGTGTCTGGGAGCTACAGGCAGCTGTCTGGGGGAGGAGTGCTGATGTCATCCTAACCAGGTGCCTGGGAGGAAGGAAGTCTGCCATGCTGTTAAGATGAGGTTAGCAAACTTATTAGGGAGGGAGGATTGTGAAGGAACTGACCTGGGGGGATGTAATGTTTGTGCTAGGGGACAGACTGCTGCTCCCCCCATGTAATGTGCTCTCTTGTGCCCACCATGTCATGGGCAGTACCCACTATATCATGTGCTGTGTATTGAAATGCCCACTATGTCATGTGCAGTACCCACTATACTATATCATGTGCTGTGCAATGAAGTGCCCACTATGTCATGTGCAGTACCCACTATACTATATCATGTGCTGTGCAATGAAGTTCCCACTATGTCATGTGCAGTACCCACTATACTATATCATGTGCTGTGCAATGAAGTGCCCATCATGGCTTGTGCAGTGCCATGAAGTCCCCACTATGTCATGTGCAGTGCCATGAAGTCCCCACTATGTCATGTGCAGTGCCCACCACTGTCATGTGCAGTGCCATGAAGTGCCCACCACTGTCATGTGCTGTGCCATGAAGTGCCCACTATGTCATGTGCAGTGCCCACGATGCCATGTGCTGTGCCATGAAGTGCCCACTATGTCATGTGATGTGCCATGAAGTGCCCACTATGTCATGTGCAGTGCCCACTATCATGTGCTGTGCCATGAAGTGCCCACTATGTCATGCGCAGTGCCCACCATGTCATGTGCAGTGCCACAAAGTGCCCACTATGTCATGTCATGTGCCCACTATGTCATGTCATGTGCCCACTATGTCATGTGCAGTGCCATGAATTGCCCACTATGTCATGTGCAGTGCCCACCATGTCATATGCAGTGCCATGAAGTGCTCACTATGTCATGTGCAGTGCCCACAATGCCATGTGCTGTGCCATGAAGTGCCCACTATGTCATGTGCATGCCCACTATGTCATATGAAGTGCCCACTATGTCATGTGCAGTGCCCACTGTGTCATGTGCAGTGCCATATAGTGCCAACTATGTCATGTGCTGTCCCATGAAGTGGCCACTATGTCATGCGCAGTGCCCACCATGTCATGTGCAGTGCCACAAAGTGCCCACTATGTCATGTGCAGTGCCATGAAGTGCCCACTATGTCATGTGCAGTGCCATGAAGTGCCCACTATGTCATGTGCAGTGCCCACTATGTCATGTGCTGTGCCATGAAGTGCCCACTATGTCATGTGCAGTGCCAACTATGCCATGTGCCGTGCCATGAAGTGTCCACTATGTCATGTGCATGCCCACTATGTCATATGAAGTGCCCACTATGTCATGTGCAGTGCCCACCGTGTCATGTGCAGTGCCCACCATGCCATGTGCTGTGTCATGCAGTGCTCATCATGTCATGTGCAGTGCCCACTATGTCATGTGCTGTGCCATGACGTGCCCACCATGTCATGTGCAGTGTCCACTGTCATGTGCTGTGCCATGCAGTGCCCATCATGTCATGTGATGTGACATTCAGTGCCCACCATGTCATTTGCAGTGCCCACTATGTCATATGCTGTGCCATGAATTGCCCACCATGTCATATGCAGTGCCCACTATGTCATGTGCTGTGCCATGCAGTGCCCATTATGTCATGTGTTGTGTGATGCAGTGCCCACCATGTCATCTGCAGTGCCCTCCATGTCATATGAAGTGCCCACCATGTCATGTGCAGTGTCATGAAGTGTCCACCACTGTCATGTGCTGTGCCATGAAGTGCCCACTATGTCATGTGCAGTGCCCACTATCATGTGCTGTGCCATAAAGTGCCCACTATGTCATGCGCAGTGCCCACCATGTCATGTGCAGTGCCACAAAGTGCCCACTATGTCATGTGCTGTGCCATGAAGTCCCTACTATGTCATGTGCAGTGCCCACTATGTCATGTCATGTGCCCACTATGTCATGTGCAGTGCCATGAATTGCCCACTATGTCATGTGCAGTGCCCACCATGTCATATGCAGTGCCATGAAGTGCTCACTATGTCATGTGCAGTGCCCACAATGCCATGTGCTGTGCCATGAAGTGCCCACCATGTCATGTGCAGTGCCATATAGTGCCAACTATGTCATGTGCTGTCCCATGAAGTGGCCACTATGTCATGCGCAGTGGCCACTATGTCATGCACAGTGCCCACCATGTCATGTGCAGTGCCACAAAGTGCCCACTATGTCATGTGCAGTGCCATGAAGTGCCCACTATGTCATGTGCAGTGCCCACTATGTCATGTGCAGTGCCATGCCCACCATGGCATGTGCTGTGCCATGAAGTGCCCACTATGTCATGTGCAGTTCCAACTATGCCATGTGCCGTGCCATGAAGTGTCCACTATGCCATGTGCATGCCCACCATGTCATATGAAGTGCCCACTATGTCATGTGCAGTGCCCACCGTGTCATGTGCAGTTCCCACCATGCCATGTGCTGTGTCATGCAGTGCTCATCATGTCATGTGCAGTGCCCACTATGTCATGTGCTGTGCCATGATGTGCCCACCATGTCATGTGCAGTGTCCACTGTCATGTGCTGTGCCATGCAGTGCCCATCATGTCATGTGATGTGACATTCAGTGCCCACCATGTCATTTGCAGTGCCCACTATGTCATATGCTGTGCCATGAATTGCCCACCATGTCATTTGCAGTGCCCACTATGTCATGTGCTGTGCCATGCAGTGCCCATTATGTCATGTGTTGTGTGATGCAGTGCCCACTATGTCATCTGCAGTGCCCTCCATGTCATATGAAGTGCCCACCATGTCATGTGCAGTGCCATGAAGTGTCCACCACTGTCATGTGCTGTGCAATGAAGTGCCCACCATGTCATGTGCAGTGCCCACTATGTCATGTGCTGTGCCATGCAGTGCCCATCATGTCATGTGTTGTGCGATGCAGTGCCCACCATGCCATGTGCAGTACCCACCATGTCGTGCGGGGCCATGAAGTGCCCACCATGTCATATGTAGTGCACACTATGTCATGTGCTGTGCCATGAAGTGCCCACCATGTCATGTGCTATGCCATGCAGTGCCCACTATGTAATGCACAGTGCTCACTATGTCATGTGCAGTGTCCACCATGTCATGTGCAGTGCCCACCATGTCATGTGCTGTGCCATGCAGTGCCCACCATGTAACGTGCAGTGCCCACCCTGCCATGTGCTATGCCTTGCAGTGCCCACCATGTCATGTGCAATGCAGTGCCCACCATGTTGTGATGTGCCTTACAGTGCCCACCATGTAATGTGCCTTGCAGTACCCACCATGTAATGTTCAGTGCCCACCATGTCATGTGCTGTGCCATGCAGTGCCCACTATGTCGTGCTGTGCCCACCATGTAATGTTCCTTGCAGTGCCCACCATGTAATGCGCAGTACCCACCATGTTGTGCTGTGCCTTGCAGTGCCCACCATGTCATGTGCAGTGTCCACTATGTCATATGCTGTGCCATGAAGTGCCCACTATGTCATGTTCAGTGTCCACCATGGCATGTGCTGTGCCATGATGTGTCCACTATGTCATGTGCAGTGCCAACTATGTCATGTGCTGTGCCATGAAGTGTCCACTATGTCATGTGCAGTGCCCACCATGTCATATGAAGTGCCCACCATGCCATGTGCAGTGCCATAAAGTGTCCACTATGTCATGTGCAGTGCCCTGAAGTGCCCACTATGCCATGTGCAGTGCCCACCATGTCATGTGCAGTGCCATGAAGTGCCCACCACTGTCATGTGCTGTGCCATGAAGTGCCCACCATGACATGTGCAGTGCCCACCATGTCATGTGCAGTGCCATGAAGTGCCCACCACTGTCATGTGCTGTGCCATGAAGTGCCCACCATGACATGTGAAGTGTCATGCCGTGACCGCCATGTCATGTGCAGTGCCCACTGTCATGTGCTGTGCCATGAAGTGCCCACAATGTCATGTGCAGTGCCCACTGGAATGTGCTGTGCCATGAAGTGCCCACCATTTCATGCAAAGTGCCCAGCATTTCATGTGATGTGTCATGCAGTGCCCACCATGTCATGTGATGGGACATGCAGTGCCCACCATGTCCTGTGCAGTGCCCACTATGTCATATGCTGTGCCATGAAGTGCCCACCATGTCACGTAATGTGCCCACTATGTCATGTACTGTACCATGCAGTGCCCATCATGTTATGTGTTGTGCGATGGAGTGCCCACTATGTCATGTGTAGTGCCCATCATGTCATGTGCAGTGCCATGAAAGTGGTTGTAAACCCTTACAGACCACTTTGACCTACCTAGATTAAGGCTTACCTGTAGGTTCAAGAAATATCTCCTAAACCTACATGGTTTAGGAGATATTTGCAAAGAGACAGGCGCAGGTGCACTGAGCATGCCGCTGCTAACGGCGATATGCCATTAGTGGCGGCTCCCATGCACATGCGCGGGAGTGACCTCATCGCGGCTCCGGCTAATCACAGCTTTGGAGCCACGATATCCGGAAAGAAGATGGACACTCCGTAGCAGAGGGGACAGCGGTGACATTGCAGGCTCCTGTGTCAGGTAAGTGACACATAATTGGCTACTATGATAATAGCCCATTATGCTTTACCTTTGCAGGGAAACAAAGAGGAAGTAAACCCATCAGGGTTTACTTCCTCTTGAAGTGCCCACTATGTCATGTCCAGTGCCATGAAGTGCCCAATATGTAATGTGCTGTGCCATGAAGTGCCCACTATGTCATGTGCAGTGCCCACCATGTCATGTGCAGTGCCATGAAGTGCCCACTATGTCATGTGCAGTGCCCACTATGCCATGTGCTGTGCCATGAAGTGCCCACCATGTCATGTGCTGTGCCATGAAGTGCCCACTATGTCATGTGCAGTGCCCATTGTCATGTGCTGTGTCATGAAGTGCCCACTATGTCATGTGCAGTGCCCACCATGTCATGTGCAGTGTCATGAAGTGCCCAATATGTAATGTGCTGTGCCATGAAGTGCACACTATGTCATGCACAGTACCCACCGTGTCAAGTGCAGTGCCACGACGTGCCCACAATGTTATGTGCAGTGCCATGTAGTGCCCCCTATGTCGAGTGCAGTGCCCACTATGTCATGTGCTGTGCCATGAAGTCCCCACTATGTCATGTGCAGTGCCCACTATGTCATGTGTAGTGCCAAGAAGTGCCCACTATGTCATGTGCAGTCTCCACTATGTCATGTGCTGTGCCATGAAGTGCCCACTATGTCATGTGCAGTGTCCACCATGGCATGTGCTGTGCCATGAAGTGCCCACTATGTCATGTGCAGTGCCCACTATGCCATGTGCTGTGCCATGAAGTGCCCACCATGTCATGTGCTGTGCCATGAAGTGCCCAATATGTCATGTGCAGTGCCCACTTTCATGTGCTGTGCCATGAAGTGCCCACTATGTCATGTGCAGTACCCACCATGTCATGTGCAGTGTCATGAAGTGCCCAATATGTAATGTGCTGTGCCATGAAGTGCACACTATGTCATGCACAGTGCCCACCGTGTCAAGTGCAGTGCCACGAAGTGCCCACAATGTCATGTGCAGTGCCATGTAGTGCCCCCTATGTCGAGTGCAGTGCCTACTATGTCATGTGCTGTGCCATGAAGTCCCCACTATGTCATGTGCAGTGCCCACTATGTCATGTGTAGTGCCAAGAAGTGCCCACTATGTCATGTGCAGTCTCCACTATGTCATGTGCTGTGCCATGAAGTGCCCACTATGTCATGTGCAGTGTCCACCATGGCATGTGCTGTGCCATGAAGTGCCCACTATGTCATGTGCAGTGCTAACTATGTCATGTGCTGTGCCATGAAGTGTTCACTATGACATGTGCAGTGCCCACCATGTCATATGAAGTGTCCACTATGTCATGTGCATTGCCCACCATGGCATGTACTGTGTCATGCAGTGCCCACCATGTCATGTGAAATGTTCAATATGTCAGGTGCTGTGCCATGAAGTGCCCACCATGTCATGTGCAGTACCCACTATGTCATGTGCTGTGCCATGAAGTGCCCATCATGTCATGTGTTGTGCGATGCAGTGCCCACCCTGTCATGTGCAGTGCCCGCTATGTCATGTGCTGTGCAATGAAGTGCCCATCATGTCATGTGTTGTATGATGCAGTGTCCACCCTGCCATGTGCAGTGCCCACCATGTCGTGCTGTGCCATGAAGTGCCCACCATGTCATGTGCATTGCACACTATGTCATGTCCTGTGCCCACCATGTCATGTGCTGTGCCATGCAGTGCCCACCATGTCATGTGCAGTGCCCACTGTCATGTGCTGTGCCATAAAATGCCCACCATGTCATGTTCAGCGCCCACTGTCATGTGCTGTGCCATGAAGTGCCCACCATGTCATATGCAGTGTCCACTATGTCATGTGATGTGTCATGCATTGCCCGCCATGTCATGTGCAGTGCCAACTGTCATGTGCTGTGCCATGAAGTTCCCACCATGTTATGTGCAGTGTCCACTGTCATGTGCTGTGCCATTAAGTGCCCACAATGTCATGTACAGTGCCCACTGTCATGAGCTGTGCCATGAAGTGCCCCCCATTTCATGTGCAGTGCCCATCATTTCATGTGATGTGTCATGCAGTGCCCACCATGTCATGTGATGTGCCATGCAGTGCCCACCATGTCATGTGCAGTTCCCACTATGTCGTGAGCTATGCCATGAAGTGCCCACTATGTTATGTGCAGTCTCCACTATGTCATGTGCTGTGCCATGAAGTGCCCACTATTTCATGTACAGTGTCCACCATGGCATGTGCTGTGCCATGAAGTGCCCACTATGTCATGTGCAGTGTCCACCATGTCATGTGTAGTGCCCATGCCATGTGCAGTGCCATAAAGTGCCCACTATGTCATGTGCAGTGCCCACCATGTCGTGCTGTGCAATGAAGTGCCCACCATGTCATGTGCATTGCACACTGTCATGTGCTGTGCCCACCATGTCATGTTCTGTGCCATGCAGTGCCCACCATGTCATGTGCAGTGCCCACTGTCATGTGCTGTGCCATAAAATGCCCACCATGTCATGTGCAGCGCCCGCTGTCATGTGATGTGCCATGAAGTGCCCACCACTGTCATGTGCTGTGCCATGAAGTGCCCACCATGTCATGTGCAGTGTCCACTATGTCATGTGATGTGTCATGCAGTGCCCGCCATGTCATGTGCAGTGCCAACTGTCATGTGCTGTGCCATGAAGTGCCCACAATGTCATGTACAGTGCCCACTGTCATGTGATGTGTCACGCAGTGCCCACCATTTAATGTGATGTGCCATGCAGTGCCCACCATGTCATGTGCAGTTCCCACTATGTCATGTGCTGTGCCATGAAGTGCCCACCATGTCATGTGCAGTGCCCACTGTGTCATGTGCTGTGCCATGCAATGCCCATCATGTCATGTGTTGTGTGATGCAGTGCCCACCATGTCATGTGCAGTGCCCACCATTTTTTGCTGTACCATGAAGTGCCCACCATGTCATGTGCTTTGCACACTATGTCATGTGCATTGTCCACCATGTCATGTGATGTGTCATGCAGTGCCCGCCATGTCATGTGAAGTGCCCACCATGTTATATGCAGTGCCCACCATGTCATGTCATGTGTCATGCAGTGACCGCCATATCATGTGCAGTGCCCACTGTCATGTGCTGTGCCATGAAGTGCCCACAATGTCATGTGCAGTGCCCACTGTCATGTGCTGTGCCATAAAATGCCCACCATGTCATGTGCTGTGCCATGAAGTGCCCACCACTGTCATGTTCTGTGCCATGAAGTGCCCACCATGTCATGTCCAGTGTCCACCATGTCATGTGATGTGTCATGCAGTGCCCACCATATCATGTGATGTGTCATGCAGTGACTGCCATATCATGTGCAGTGCCCACTGTCATGTGCTGTGCCATGAAGTGCCCACAATGTCATGTGCAGTGCCCACTGTCATGTGTTGTGCCATGCAGTGCCCACCATGTAATGTGCAGTACCCACCATGCGATGTGCTGTGCCTTGCAGTGCCCACCATGTCATGTGCCATGCAGTGCCCACCATGTTGTGATGTGCTTTGCAGTGCCCATCATGTAATGTGCCTTGCAGTGCCCACCATGTAATGTTCAGTGCCCACCATGTCATGTGCTGCGCCATGCTGTGCCATGAAGTGCACACTATGTCATGCACAGTACCCACCGTGTCAAGTGCAGTGCCACGACGTGCCCACAATGTTATGTGCAGTGCCATGTAGTGCCCCCTATGTCGAGTGCAGTGCCCACTATGTCATGTGCTGTGCCATGAAGTCCCCACTATGTCATGTGCAGTGCCCACTATGTCATGTGTAGTGCCAAGAAGTGCCCACTATGTCATGTGCAGTCTCCACTATGTCATGTGCTGTGCCATGAAGTGCCCACTATGTCATGTGCAGTGTCCACCATGGCATGTGCTGTGCCATGAAGTGCCCACTATGTCATGTGCAGTGCCCACTATGCCATGTGCTGTGCCATGAAGTGCCCACCATGTCATGTGCTGTGCCATGAAGTGCCCAATATGTCATGTGCAGTGCCCACTTTCATGTGCTGTGCCATGAAGTGCCCACTATGTCATGTGCAGTACCCACCATGTCATGTGCAGTGTCATGAAGTGCCCAATATGTAATGTGCTGTGCCATGAAGTGCACACTATGTCATGCACAGTGCCCACCGTGTCAAGTGCAGTGCCACGAAGTGCCCACAATGTCATGTGCAGTGCCATGTAGTGCCCCCTATGTCGAGTGCAGTGCCTACTATGTCATGTGCTGTGCCATGAAGTCCCCACTATGTCATGTGCAGTGCCCACTATGTCATGTGTAGTGCCAAGAAGTGCCCACTATGTCATGTGCAGTCTCCACTATGTCATGTGCTGTGCCATGAAGTGCCCACTATGTCATGTGCAGTGTCCACCATGGCATGTGCTGTGCCATGAAGTGCCCACTATGTCATGTGCAGTGCTAACTATGTCATGTGCTGTGCCATGAAGTGTTCACTATGACATGTGCAGTGCCCACCATGTCATATGAAGTGCCCACCATGTCATGTGCAGTGCCCACCATGCCATGTGCAGTGCCATGAAGTGTCCACTATGTCATGTGCATTGCCCACCATGGCATGTACTGTGTCATGCAGTGCCCACCATGTCATGTGAAATGTTCAATATGTCAGGTGCTGTGCCATGAAGTGCCCACCATGTCATGTGCAGTACCCACTATGTCATGTGCTGTGCCATGAAGTGCCCATCATGTCATGTGTTGTGCGATGCAGTGCCCACCCTGTCATGTGCAGTGCCCGCTATGTCATGTGCTGTGCAATGAAGTGCCCATCATGTCATGTGTTGTATGATGCAGTGTCCACCCTGCCATGTGCAGTGCCCACCATGTCGTGCTGTGCCATGAAGTGCCCACCATGTCATGTGCATTGCACACTATGTCATGTCCTGTGCCCACCATGTCATGTGCTGTGCCATGCAGTGCCCACCATGTCATGTGCAGTGCCCACTGTCATGTGCTGTGCCATAAAATGCCCACCATGTCATGTTCAGCGCCCACTGTCATGTGCTGTGCCATGAAGTGCCCACCATGTCATATGCAGTGTCCACTATGTCATGTGATGTGTCATGCATTGCCCGCCATGTCATGTGCAGTGCCAACTGTCATGTGCTGTGCCATGAAGTTCCCACCATGTTATGTGCAGTGTCCACTGTCATGTGCTGTGCCATTAAGTGCCCACAATGTCATGTACAGTGCCCACTGTCATGAGCTGTGCCATGAAGTGCCCCCCATTTCATGTGCAGTGCCCATCATTTCATGTGATGTGTCATGCAGTGCCCACCATGTCATGTGATGTGCCATGCAGTGCCCACCATGTCATGTGCAGTTCCCACTATGTCGTGAGCTATGCCATGAAGTGCCCACTATGTTATGTGCAGTCTCCACTATGTCATGTGCTGTGCCATGAAGTGCCCACTATTTCATGTACAGTGTCCACCATGGCATGTGCTGTGCCATGAAGTGCCCACTATGTCATGTGCAGTGTCCACCATGTCATGTGTAGTGCCCATGCCATGTGCAGTGCCATAAAGTGCCCACTATGTTATGTGAAGTGCCCACCATGTCGTGCTGTGCAATGAAGTGCCCACCATGTCATGTGCATTGCACACTGTCATGTGCTGTGCCCACCATGTCATGTTCTGTGCCATGCAGTGCCCACCATGTCATGTGCAGTGCCCGCTGTCATGTGCTGTGCCATAAAATGCCCACCATGTCATGTGCAGCGCCCGCTGTCATGTGATGTGCCATGAAGTGCCCACCACTGTCATGTGCTGTGCCATGAAGTGCCCACCATGTCATGTGCAGTGTCCACTATGTCATGTGATGTGTCATGCAGTGCCCGCCATGTCATGTGCAGTGCCAACTGTCATGTGCTGTGCCATGAAGTGCCCACAATGTCATGTACAGTGCCCACTGTCATGTGATGTGTCACGCAGTGCCCACCATTTAATGTGATG
This sequence comes from Lithobates septentrionalis, assembly GCA_037952835.1. Lineage (NCBI taxonomy): Eukaryota > Metazoa > Chordata > Amphibia > Anura > Ranidae > Lithobates > Lithobates septentrionalis. The sequence goes on along the minus strand of JBBDGP010001553.1, from coordinate 2,498,077 downwards.
TGCCATGCAGTGCCCACCATGTCATGTGCAGTTCCCACTATGTCATGTGCTGTGCCATGAAGTGCCCACCATGTCATGTGCAGTGCCCACTGTGTCATGTGCTGTGCCATGCAATGCCCATCATGTCATGTGTTGTGTGATGCAGTGCCCACCATGTCATGTGCAGTGCCCACCATTTTTTGCTGTACCATGAAGTGCCCACCATGTCATGTGCTTTGCACACTATGTCATGTGCATTGTCCACCATGTCATGTGATGTGTCATGCAGTGCCCGCCATGTCATGTGAAGTGCCCACCATGTTATATGCAGTGCCCACCATGTCATGTCATGTGTCATGCAGTGACCGCCATATCATGTGCAGTGCCCACTGTCATGTGCTGTGCCATGAAGTGCCCACAATGTCATGTGCAGTGCCCACTGTCATGTGCTGTGCCATAAAATGCCCACCATGTCATGTGCTGTGCCATGAAGTGCCCACCACTGTCATGTTCTGTGCCATGAAGTGCCCACCATGTCATGTCCAGTGTCCACCATGTCATGTGATGTGTCATGCAGTGCCCACCATATCATGTGATGTGTCATGCAGTGACTGCCATATCATGTGCAGTGCCCACTGTCATGTGCTGTGCCATGAAGTGCCCACAATGTCATGTGCAGTGCCCACTGTCATGTGTTGTGCCATGCAGTGCCCACCATGTAATGTGCAGTACCCACCATGCGATGTGCTGTGCCTTGCAGTGCCCACCATGTCATGTGCCATGCAGTGCCCACCATGTTGTGATGTGCTTTGCAGTGCCCATCATGTAATGTGCCTTGCAGTGCCCACCATGTAATGTTCAGTGCCCACCATGTCATGTGCTGCGCCATGCAGTGCCCACTATGTCGTGATGTGCCCACCATGTACTGTGTTTTGCAGTGCCCACCATGTACTGCACAGTGCCCACCATGTTGTGCTGTGCCTTGCAGTGCCCACCATGTCATATGAAGTGCTCACCATGTCATGTGCAGTGCCTACCATGCCATGTGCAGTGCCATAAAGTGCCCACTATGTCATGTGCTGTGCCATAAAGTGCCCATAATGTCATGTGTTGTGCGATGCAGTGCCCACCATGTCATATGCAGTGCCCACCATTTTGTGCTTTACCATGAAGTGCCCACCATGTAATGTGCCGTGTCCACCATGTCATGTGATGTGTCATGCAGTGCCTGCCATGTCATGTGAAGTGCCCACCATGTCATGTGCAGTGCCCACCATGTCATGTGATGTGTCATGCAGTGACCGCCATATCATGTGCAGTGCCCACTGTCATGTGCTGTGCCATGAAGTGCCCACAATGTCATGTGCAGTGTCCACTATGTCATCTGATGTGTCATGCAGTGCCCACCATGTTATTTGATGTGCCATGCAGTGCCCACCATCATGTGTGGTGCCATGAAGTGCCCACCATTTCATGTGCAGTTCCCACTATATCATGTGCTGTGCCATGAAGTGCCCACCATGTCATATGAAGTGCCCACTATGTCATGTGCTGTGCCATGCAGTGCCCATTATGTCATGTGTTGTGTAATGCAGTGCCCGCCATGTCATGTGAAGTGCCCACCATGCTATGTGCAGTGCCCACCATGTCATGTGATGTGTCATGCAGTGACCGCCATATCATGTGCAGTGCCCACTGTCATGTGCTGTGCCATAAAATGCCCACCATGTCATGTGCTGTGCCATGAAGTGTTCCGCCACTGTCATGTTCTGTGCCATGAAGTGCCCACCATGTCATGTGCCGTGTCCACCATGTCATGTGATGTGTCATGCAGTGCCCGCCATGTCATGTGAAGTGCCCACCATGTCATGTGCAGTGCCCACCATGTCATGTGATGTGTCATGCAGTGACCGCCAAATCATGTGCAGTGCCCACTGTCATGTGCTGTGCCATGAAGTGCCCACAATGTCATGTGCAGTGCCCACTGTCATGTGTTGTGCCATGAAGTGCCCACCATTTCATGTGCAGTGCCCACCATGTCATGTGATGTGTCATGCAGTGCCCACCATGTTATTTGATGTGCCATGCAGTTCCCACCATCATGTGTGGTGCCATGAAGTGCCCACAATTTCATGTGCAGTTCCCACTATATAATGTGCTGTGCCATGAAGTGCCCACCATGTCATATGAAGTGCCCACTATGTCATGTGCTGTGCCATGCAGTGCCCATCATGTCATGTGTTGTGCAATGCAGTGCCCACCATGTCATGTGCAGTGCCCACCATTTTGTGCTGTACCATGAAGTGCCCACCATGTCATGTGCATTGCACACTATGTCATGTGCAGTGTCCACCATGTCATGTGATGTGTCATGCAGTGCCCGCCATGTCATTTGAAGTGCCCACCATGTCATGTGATGTGTCATGCAGTGACCGCCATATCATGTGCAGTGCCCATTATCATGTGCTGTGCCATGAAGTGCCCACAATATCATGCGCAGTGCCCACTGTCATGTGTTGTGCTATGAAGTGCCCACCATTTCATGTGCAGTGCCCACCATGTCGTGCTGGGCCATGAAGTGCCCACCATGTCATATGTAGTGCACCCTATGTCATGTGCTGTGCCATGAAGTGCCCACCATGTCATGTGCTATGTCATGCAGTGCTCACTATGTAATGTGCTGTGCTATGAAGTGCCCACAATGTCATGTGCAGTGCCCACTGTCATGTGTTGTGCCATGAAGTGCCCACCATTTCATGTGCAGTGCCCACCATGTCATGTGATGTGTCATGCAGTGCCCACCATGTCATGTGATGTGCCATGCAGTGCCCACCATGCCATGTGCAGTTCCCACTATGTCATGTGATGTGCCATGCAGTGCCCATCATGCCATGTGTTGTGCGATACAGTGCCCACCATGCCATGTGCAGTGTCCACCATGTCGTGCTGGGCCATGAAGTGCCCACCATGTCATATGTAGTGCACCCTATGTCATGTGCTGTGCCATGAAGTGCCCACCATGTCATGTGCTATGTCATGCAGTGCTCACTATGAAATGTGCAGTGCCCACCATGTCATGTGCAGTGCCCACCATGTCGTGCTGTGCCATACAGTGTCCACCATGTAATGTGCAGTACCCACCATGCCATGTGCTGTGCCTTGCAGTGCCCACTATGTCATGTGCCATGCAGTGCCCACCATGTTGCCATGTGCCTTGCAGTTCCCACAATGTAATGTGCCTTGCAGTACCCACCATGTAATGTTCAGTGCCCACCATGTCATGTGCTGTGCCATGCAGTGCCCACCATGTAATGTGCCTTGCAGTGCCCACTATGTGATGCGCAGTGCCCACCATGTTGTGCTGTACCTTGCAGTGGCCACCATGTCATATGCTGTGCATTGCCCATTATGTCATAAACTGTGTTGTGCCCACCATGTCATGTGTTGCGCCATGCAGTGTCTACCAAGTAATCTTCTGTACACACCATGTAATGTGCTGTGCATTGTCCACCATGTCATGTGCGTGCATTGCTCACTGTGTGATGTGCCATGCAGTACCCACAATGGAATGTGCTGAGCAGTGCTCACCATGTCATGTACTGTATCCACCATTTAATGTGCTGTGCACACCATGTAATGCGCTGTGCTGTGTCGTGCAGTGCCCACCATGTCATGTGCAGTGCCCGCCATGTCATGTGTTGTGCCATGCAGTGCCCACCATGTCATGTGCAGTGCTCACCATATAATATGCTGCGCCCACCATATAATTCGCTGTGCAGTTCCCACCATGTAATGTTCAGTGCCCACCATGTCATGTGCTGTGCCATGCAGTGCCCACTATGTTGTGCTGTGCCCACCATGTAGTGTGCCTTGCAGTGCCCACCATATAATGCGCAGTGCCCACCATGTTGTGCTGTGCCTTGCAGTGCCCACCATGTCATGTGCAGTGTCCACTATGTCATATGCTGTGCCAACTATGTCATGTGCTGTGCCATGAAGTGCCCACCATGTCATATGAAGTGCCCACCATGTCATGTGCAGTACCCACTATGCCATGTGCAGTGCCATAAAGTGCCCACTATGTCATGTGCTGTGCCATGAAGTGCCCACTATGTCATGTGCAGTGCCCACTATCTCATGTGCTGTGCCATGCACAGCTGCAAAGGTTGGGCCAACTCAATACTGGACTGTACAGACTTATGCCGTGTACACACGGGCACACTTTTCGACCGGACTGGTCAGACGGGACGAATCCGTTGGACAAGCCAACCATGTGTGGGCTTCATCGGACCTGCAGCGGACTTTTTCTGTTGAAAATCAGACGGACTTTAGATTTGAATCATGTTTCAAATCTTTCCGACGGACTCGAGTCCGGTCGAAAAATCCGCTCGTCTGTATGCTAGTCTGACGGACGAAAACTGACGCTAGGGCAGCTATTGGCTACTGGCTATCAACTTCCTTATTTTAGTTTGGTCGTACGTCATCACGTACGAATCCGTCGGACTTTGGTGTGATCGTGTGTAGGCAAGTCCGTTCATTCGAAAGTCCATCAGAAGTCTGTCAAAAGTCCGTCGGAAAGACCGTTGGACCTTTGATGCTGAAAAGTCCGCCCGTGTGTATACGACATAAGACCGGGATGCCATTAAAGTTCATGTGCGTGTAAAGGCATTTAAAATCTTTTAATATATAGATGTTTCATTGGTGTTGTACTGTACCTTGAGTTTAGCTTCAACTGTTAAAAAACTGTTACTTACTAGGCAAGAAAACAGAGCCATTGAAAGTACAGACTGTAGATAATGTAGTTGGAGTTTCACAGTGACTTGTGTCATCACAGCACACATAGCGTATCTCATAGTCAAGGCACTAAATTCTGTAAAGTTGTTCAGGATTACGACATTTAAACCCCTCTTCTAAATTGCAGATGACATTTTGGCCTATAGCCTTTAAACTGAAAACAGGATATGCAACTGATCTGCATTCAATATTATAGACTTTATCACATATCATATAGCCCGACTGTTTTATCGTTTGAATATTTTCTTAATCGCCGCTTTCATTTCCAAACATGTCATGTGCTGTGCCCACCATATAGTGTGCTGTGCCCACCAAGTAATGTGCTGTATTATGCTGTGCCCACCATGTAATGTGCTGTGCCCACCATGTAATGTGCTGTGCCATGCTCACCATTGAATGTGCTGTGCAGTGCCCACTGTCATGTGTTGTGCCCATCATGTAATGTGCTGTGCGTTGCCCACCATGTAATGTGCTGTATCCATGTATCCACAATGTAATGTGCTGTACCCACCATGTAATGTACTGTGCTTTGCCCCCCCCCCCCCCATGTAACATACTCTGCTGTGCCTCCCATATGATGTACTGAGCTATACCCCCCCCCATGTAATGTACTATGCTGTGCCCCCCATAGACTCACCCCCGCACTCTATCTCTCTCTCACCCTCTCTCTTTTTCACCCCCTCTCTCACCCCTTTCTCTCTCTCACCCCCTTCACCCCCCTCTCTCCTACTACCCTCTCTCACCCTCCTTTTTCTTTCACTCTCTCTCTATTCCCCTTTTTCTCACCCCTCTCTCTCTCGTGCTCTCTCTCTCATCCCCTCTCTCTCACCCCCCTCTCTCTCTCATTCACCCCCTTTCTCTCTCTCTCTCTTCCCCCCCCCCTCTCATCCACTCTCTTTTAGCCCCCTCTCTCTCTATTACTCTCCTCTCTCTCTCAACCCCTCTCTCACCCCCGCTCTCTCTTTAATTTAATTTGTTTTAACAACAAATGTTTGCATTTTCATTGTATTTATTTTCATAAAAAGGCCCACCAAAATCCTCAGCACCAGGACCATGATGCTCTTAATCCGGCCCTGGTTATGTGACTCGTTAGTGTTACAAGGTCTCAGGTGTGAATGGGGAGCAGGTGTAAATTTGGTGTTATCACTCTCACTCTCTCATACTGGTCACTGGAAGTTCAACATTGCATCTCATGGCAAAGAACTCTTTGAGGATCTGAAAAAAATAATTGTTGCTCTACATAAAGATGGCCTAGGCTATAAGAAGATTACCAAGACCCTGAAACTGAGCTGCAGCATAGTGGCCAAGACCATACAGCGGTTTAACAGGACAGGTTCCACTTGGAACAGGCCTCGCCATGGTTGACCAAAGAAGTTGAGTGCACGTGTTCAGCGTCATATCCAGAGGTTGGGAAATAGACGTATGAGTGCTACCAGCATTGCTGCAGAGGTTGCAGGGGTGGGGGGTCAGCCTGTCAGTGCTCAGACCGTAAGCCGCACACTGCATCAAATTGGTCTGCATGGCTGTTGTCCCAGAAGTAAGCCTCGTCTAAATATGGTGCACAAGAAATCCCAGAAGCAGTTTGCTGAAGACAAGCAGACTAAGAACATGGATTACTGGAACCATGTCCTGTGGTCTGATGAGACGAAGATAAACGTATTTGGTTCAGATGGTGTCAAGCATGTGTGGTGGCAACCTGGTGAGGAGTACAAAGACAAGTGTGTCTTGCCTACAGTCAAGCATAGTAGTGGGAGTGTAATGGTCTGGGGCTGCATGAGTGCTGACGGCATTGGGGAGCTACAGTTCATTGAGGGAACCATGAATGCCAACATGTACTGTGAAATACCAAAGCAGAGTATGACCCCCTCCCTTCGAGGACTGGGCCACAGGGCAGTATTCCAACATGATAACGACCCCAAACACACCTCCAAGATGACCACTGCCTTGCTAAAGGGTAAAGGTGATGGACTGGCCAAGCATGTCTCCAGACCTAAACCCTATTGAGCATCTGTGGGGCACCTTAAATGAAAGGTGGAAGAGCGCAAGATCTCTAACATCCACCAGCTCCATGTTGTCGTCATGAAGGAGTGGAAGAGGACTCCAATGGCAACCTGTGAAGCTCTGGTGAACTTTATGCCCAAGCGGGTTAAGGCAGTGCTAGAAAAAAATGGTGGCCACACAAAATATTGACACTTTGGGCCCAATTTGGGCATTTTCACTTAGGGGTGTACTCACTTTTGTTTACAGCAGTTTAGACATTAATGACTGTGTTGAGTTATTTTGCGGGGACAGCAAATTTATACTGTTATACAAGCTGTAAACTCGCTACTTTACATTGTATCAAAGTGTCATTTCTCCAGTGTTGTCACATAAAAAGATATAATAAAATATTTACAAAAATGTGAGGGGTGTACTCACTTTTTGTGAGATACTGTATATATATACATGAACCACTTGCCGACCAGCCGGCGCATTTGTACTGCAGTAGAATGGCACAGCTGGGTGAAACAACGTTATGTTACATCGCTTTGCCCTGTGACCACTAGAGGTGCACTCCTCGCCCCCGGAGCCGATGCAAGTACCCGGCAGTCACGATCACCGCCGGGCCCCCGTGATCGCTGCTGACACACAGAGAACCGGGATCTGGGTGTGTAAACACACAGTTTCCGGTTCTCTGAGGGGAAAAGAAACAGATCGTCTGTTCATACAGGGTATGAACAGTGATCTGTCATCTCCCTTGCACAGTCCCCTCCCCCCTTCAGTTAGAACACACACTAGGGAACACAATTAACCCCTTGATTGCCCCCTAGTGTTAACCCCTTCCCTGCCAGTGACATTTTTACAGTAATCAATGCATTTTTATAGTACTGAGCGCTGTATAAATGCCAATATTCCCAAAAATGTGTCAAAATTGTCCGATGTGTACGCCATAATGTCGCAGTCCTGATAAAAATGGCAGATCGCCGCCATTACTAGTAAAAAAAAAAAATAATAAAAATGCCATAAAACTATCCCCTATTTTGTAGACGCTATAACTTTTGCGCAAACCAATCAATACATACGCCTATTGCAATTTTACTAAAAATATGTAGAAGAATACATATCGGTCTAAACTGAGGAAAAAAATAGTTTTTTATATATCTTTGGGGGATATTTATTATAGCAAAAAGTAAAAAATATTGTGTTTTTTTCAAAATTGTCGCTCTTTTTTTGTAATAGCACAAAAGATAAAAACCGCAGAGGTGATCAAATACCACCAAAAGAAAGCTCCCTTTGGGGGAAAAAAAGTACGTCAATTTTGTTTGGGTACAACGTCGCATGACCGCGCAATTGTCAGTTAAAGCGACGCAGTGCCGAATCGCAAAAAGTGCTCTGGTCAGGAAGGGGGTAAAATCTTTTGGGGCTGAAGCAGTTAATACTGTGCCATTAGTTAATACTGGGTGAGTGGTGGGTTTACATCATTTACTTTTACTTTTACTTCAACTCTTCTGAAAAGGCTGTCCACAAAGTTTAGGAGTGTGTCTATGGGAATGTTTGACCATTCTTCCAGAAGCGCATTTGTGAGGTTAGACACTGATGTTGGACAAGAAGGCCTGGCTTGCAGTCTCCACTATAATTCATCCCAAAGGTGTTCTATCGTGTTGAGGTCAGGACTCTGTGCAGGCCAGTCAAGTTCCTCCACCCCAAACTAACTCATTAATGTCTTTATGGACCTTGCTTTGTGCACTAATCCAAATAATTTGGTGGAGGGGGGATTATGGTGTGGGGTTGTTTTTCAGAGGTTGGGCTTGGCCCCTTAGTTTTAGTGAAGGAAACTCTTAAGGCGTCAGCATACCAAGACATTTTGGACAATTTCATGCTCCCAACTTTGTGGGAATAGTTTGAGGATGGCCCCTTCCTGTTCCAACATGACTGCGCACCAGTGCACAAAGCAAGGTCCATAAAGAAATTGATTAACGAGTTTGGGGTGGAGGAACTTGACTGGCCTGCACAGAGTCCTGAACTCAACCCAAAAGAACACCTTTGGGATGAATTTGAGACTGCGAGCCAGGCCTTCTCGTCCAACATCAGTGCCTGACCTCACAAATGTGCTTCTGGAAGAATGGTAAAACATTCCCATAGATACTCCTAAGCCTCGTGGACACCCTTCCTAGAAGAGTTGAAGCTGTTATATAGGTTGGGCCAACTCAATACTGGACTCTACAGACTTATGCCATGTACACATGGGCAGACTTTTCGACCGGACTGGTCAGATGGGACGAATCCGTTGGACAAGCCAACTGTGTGTGGGCTTCATCGGACCTGCAGCGGAATTTTTCTGTCGAACATTAGACGGACTTTAGATTTGGATCATGTTTCCGACGGACTCGGTCGTACGTCATCACGTACGAATCCGCCGGACTTTGGTGTGATCGTGTGTAGGCAAGTCCGTTCGTTTGAAAGTCCGTCAGAAGTCCGTCAAAAGTCTGTCAAAAGTCCGTCAGAAAGACCGTTGGACCTTTGATGCCGAAAAGTCCGCCCGTGTGTATACGACATAAGACCGGGATGCCATTAAAGTTCATGTGCGTGTAAAGGCATTTAAAATATTTTAATATATAGCTGTTTCATTGGTGTTATATTACTTGTACTGTAGCTTGAGTTTAGCTTCAACTGTTAAAAAACTGTTACTTACTAGGCAAGAAAACAGAGCCATTGAAAGTACAGACTGTAGATAATGTAGTTGGAGTTTCACAGTGACTTGTGTCATCACAGCAGAAATAGCGTATCTCATAGTCCAAGCAATTTCTTCCGGGACGTTGTTCAGAATTACGACATTTAAACCCCTCTTCTGAATTGCAGATGACATTTTGGCCTATAGACTCTAAATTGAGATCAGGATATACAACTGATCTGCATTGAATATTATAGACTTTATCACATATCTTATAGCCCGACTGTTTTATCATTTGAATATTTTCTTCCTCGCCGCCGTCATTTCCAAATGTTGGGGAATGTGTATTGAACCAGTTTGTCCACCTACATAATGGTGTACACGTGACAGGATAGCTAGTACGTTTGCGGGTTGTTAGCTCTGTAGTTATAGGTTGGCAAATATTTTCACAACAAAGGAATCTGACCATGTAGTTGTAGCACCGGCCTCCATTGGTAACTTGATCTTTATTGTAGCACACTAGTCCTTCAGGAACTTTGCACTGAACGTTTTGTTGTAATTCCTTAAGTGTTTTTGTTGATTTGTCTTTTGCTCTGCACTCAATTTGCACAGGATTGTAGCAGATATCTTTTCCAGTCTTAATAATGGCTAGATGAGATTCAAAGTCCCCCCCGAGATCACGTCCAGGAGTAGCACGGTGTTCATCAAACCACCCTGTCCACTTGCAAGTTGGTGTACAGGGTGTTGTTAACCGAGTAGTTTGTGGAGTTGAGGTTGATCTTGTTGTTGGGATACTTGTTGATGTTTTTTGTGAAGTAAATATCTTGGTAGACGTTTTCAATACTGTGCCAGAAGCAGAAAATTTGATTAACAATAATATCCATACTGGATCACATCCAAATATAATGATGCATGCAGCATCGTGACTATGAAATTCCTGTTATGAAGTTGTCTAGATATCTGTTGAAGTCAGACTAGCTATGATACACAGTCATTCTGGTAAGAACAACTGACAGCCTGTGGGCTATGAGCAATATTGCAATGTCTTATTGGCTCTTCTAACAGTGATAAGGCTGATATATAAGACTATACCACTGAGAATTAAGCTGGGTACACACGTATCGAAATTTGGCTGGCTCAGCAAGAACTGGCTGAATTTCCATCTGTGTGTAGCCTTGTCTGTTCAACAGAAGCCGATTGTTAGACTGGTGTCTGTTGATTGGTCCTCCTGGAAAGTCAACATTCAGTCAGGCACTGCAGACAATGGCTGCAGTGCTGATCAGTGTATTCTGATGGGGGGAGTCACTGCTGTTAGAATACAATAGTGTAGTGGGGGACATTCCTGCATTCACATCGTTTATGTGGATGGAGGAATCTGAATTTTATTTTCATTCATCATACTGGTTGAATAAAAGGAAAATCTCAATGTGTGTACCCAGCTTTGTAATGTCAAGCCATGCATATTATATTTAGCCTATAGTTTTATTAGCCAGTTTAAACAAGGTCACTGTGACTTCTAAGCAAAGGTAGCACCGTGTACCAGTCATAATCTGTAATTTACAGAAGATGGCCCTAGGACCTGCTAATAGAAATACCATTTAGGAGCCAAAGTTCTTATCTCATATGGAATGCCATAGGCACAGGGTGTAGCTGTGGTGGCTTGGAAAAACAGCACAATAAATACAGCCATACTAACACTGGACATGGGCTACAATGGTCCACAGTGATGCAGAAGTAAAAAAAAAAAACTATGCATGACTCCTGCTTCATCCTCTTGCCAGGATGATGCCAGGACTAGTCTCTTGTCCAATTCAACTGGGTATAAATGTTTACCAAAAGAAGGGTAATGGTACAGAGCTTTTCATTAAAGCTGCACAGGTAATTTGTTCACCCTCGAGCGTGGTTCTTTGAATTGCACATTTCATGTTATTTGCATTACAGAGGACAGGAGAAATGAAAACGAAACTAAAAATGTTTACAGGGACTAAACTATAAACTATACATTAATTTGAGTACTTCTCTGCTTATAAATTATTTTCAGCAAGGGGTAAAGTGGGAAAATCCATCATGGAACTATGTTATGGGCTGATAATCTGGGGAGATCTGCGTACAAAAGTAGAATTCTAGAAATACAAAAAAAGCGCACAGCTTCATGTTCCTAAAGTTGGAGAGGTCAGCATCAGCATCCTAGCATCACCTCAATAATGGAGGGGGATCATGAGAAATTATATACACCTTCCCGTAATTGTGTGAGGAGGTCAGGAGGCATCTGGCCTCAGGTAAGAGAGACAGTGAGTCCCTTAAAGTGATATTAAAGGACAATTTTTTTGTCTTAAAATAAAAAAGTTTTTATACTTACCTGCTCTGTAGTCCCCCCCGCTGGTGCAGTCTGCTTCTCCTTGCTCCGGGTGCCTCATTAGCAAGGCAGGTGCTAAGGGGGCACCTGTCCTCGCACATTCCTAAGCCTCCCTCCTCACAAGAGTTTGACTGACAGCACAGGAGCCTATGGCTTCCACTGCTCTCAGTGCCCCTTGTGAGCCCAGGAAGTGAGGAGCTGTGCTGCAGCTGGGACCACATGGATTGATAAGAGAAATCAGTGTTTGGGGCTGGGGAAATGGGTTAGAGCAAGTAGTGGGGCGCTTTTTCACCTTAATGCAGTGAATGTGATAAGGTAAAAAAGTTTTGCGTTTAGAACCACTTTAAAGCGGAGCTCCGCTTAAAAATAAAAAAAATAATAGTCAGCAGCTACACATACTGCAGCTGCTCACTTTTAATAATCGGACACTTACCTGTCCCAGGGTCCAGCAATGGGGGAGAACGAAGCCCCACTTATCTCCCTCTCCTCTCTGCGGCACCGGCATTGTCACTGTGGGCGCACGCACTGCGCATGCGCGAACCGCGCTGCACGCTGTGACTGGCCGGGCAATTATCTGGGACCTGTGACGTGTCCCAGGTGATTGCCGAGAGGGAGGGGGGAGAAGTGATCTTCCTTCCGGCACCACGAGTGCGCCGGGAGGAAGTGGGAGCTGGAACCCTCTAAAAAGAGGGTTTCCGCTCCCCCCCCCCCCCCAAAAAAAAATTACGTGCCAAATGTGGCATGTCAGGGGGTCACCTTCCCTTAAAGCAGAAGTTCCACTTTTGGGTGGAACTCCGCTTTAAGCCCTTGTTCACACTGCTGCGATTTGTCAGTTTCAAATTGAATGACAAGTCACACCCCATTGTACACAATGGAACCATTCAAATTGCCACGACTCATGCACCGACTTTGAAAAAGGTTCCTGTGCTACTTTTTTCCCCATATAATTTCGACTTTCATAGACTTTTGTTAAACTAATTTGCAAGCCGCAAGGTAATCGGAGGTACAAATCGCACCAGCGTGAACCAGGGCTGCTATGTCATATCATATCATATCATGTTTTGTTATATTGTAACAACATGAAGACTTGTGCATTTACTGTTCTCTTTCCATATTGTAAATTTTTTGGAACTTTCAAATTGATTGAATAGTTTAGGTAGGTCCTCATATTACATAGTTTCGGAAAATCTAAAATAGATTTTACGGTCAGAATGTAACATGTATGCAAGCCTCTTGTTAGGTTCTTTTGTCTCTTCCTTAAAACCTCTTCACTGCCCACTATCTTGTAATCCAACTCGTTTGGACCTGGGCGAAGGAGGTAATTAGAATGTACTAAATTTGACCATTTACTTGGGCCTTGTATCTCCTGCTGGAGTTTAAATAGTCTAGCAAAAACTGTTTTACCTGGATTATGGAAAAATGACTACAATATTTCAAAATTGATGTACTGCTAGACTAATATGTAATCTATTATTAAATTATTATCTTGGCACCAAAGCCAGCAAAAAAATTCTGAGAGCAAACAATTTCCTTACTACAGTGAACCAAAATTAGCATCTAGCTCAGTGTAATATTAAGCATCTGGAGTGAAGCTGACGCTGGAGCTCTCCATTCCTACGCTTCTGTATGCCCCATAGCAAGCCACATGCTATGGTGGCACATGTCTGGGCTCGATCTTGAACCGGGCTGTATGCATTCATAAGACACACACAGTGCTGCTCGGCCCAAACTCCTGCTCCCTCCTCACAGGATTTGATTGACAGCGGGAGGCACCAATGACTCCCCCTACTGCCTCTGTGTCCTGAGAAGAGAGGAACAAAGACCAGCACCACTGCAGACGGGATAGGACTTGGGTAAGTATATAGGGATACAACACAAAACCTTTTTACTGTACATACCTCATATACACTTTTATACACTAATAGGGCGTACACACGGTCGGACTTTGTTCGGACATTCCGACAACAAAATCCTAGGATTTTTTCCGACGGATGTTGGCTCAAACTTGTCTTGCATACACACGGTCACACAAAGTTGTCGGAAAATCCGATCATACTGAACGCGGTGACGTAAAACACGTACGTCGGGACTATAAACGGGGCAGTGGCCAATAGCTTTCATCTCTTTATTTATTCTGAGCATGCGTGGCACTTTGTCCATCGGATTTGTGTACACACGATCGGAATTTCCGAAAACGGATTTTGTTGTCGGAAAATTTTATCTCCTGCTCTCCAACTTTGTGTGTCGGAAAATCCGATGGAAAATGTCCGATGGAGCCCACACACGGTCGGAATTTCCGACAACACGCTCCGATCGGACATTTTCCATCTGAAAATCCGACCGTGTGTACGGGGCATAACACTTTTATATTTTTTCATTTTTATCTTTATTTCAGTTTTTTCTTTATTAGCTTTTTATTCTTTGCTGTAATAATCGGAAATTGTACATGAAGGGACATGTGTGTGTTTATTGATTTAATATGTGTATTTTTTTATACAAATTTTCTATTCTATTTTTCTATAAATCTTTATTTTTCCATGTATTCCCTCATCTAGATCGATTGTCCAGATTATTGATTTTAAACGATTGTGATATACTCAGAGAAAATTTCCCAACCAGAATCTGCACACTCACAGTGGTGCTTCCAATTTACTCTAATTATGTAACTAAATGGGAGTCAAGACCTAACACTATACTTATGGCCCGTACACACGATCCGAATATCGTATGACCGATCGTACGACCGTTTTCGCTTAATAGTCGCAAGTAGAAATTGAATAGCTAAATAAAGTCACGAAAATTCTTGTACGACAGAAAAAAAAATCAGAAGTGATGTCATATGTTGTAATGTATTTGTATTGACTTTTCGGACGACAACTATACTGACTAACCAAAAATCATACGATCTGGAATCGTATGAAGAAAATTTTCGTGCATGCCCGATCAAATAAGATCGGATGAACGGTGGTGATCGGCTGTCAAAAGTAGTGTACACACGATCCGAAAATCGTACGATCCTTCCTCGGACGACCGTTTTCGTACGATATTCGGATCGTGTGTACGGGCCATTAGATGGACTTCTAGACAATTTTTAGCATGCACTCCACCTGCATGCTAAAGGATGATGTCGCTGTCATCCCACATATGGTATGATTACACACTTATGGATAACAGTGCGTTGTTGTGGTGTTTTTGACCTTGTGATACCTGCCAGTGCCAACATTTTATGTCATCCACTGTCTTTTCTTAAAACATTTTCTTCTTTTGACCCCTTTACTTTCCCTGCACTTTGTCTTTGTGTACCTACGTTTTCTACTGTTTATTTTTATTTATTTACCCATACTTAGAAATATAAAACTCAAATAAGGTTTTGTAAGAGGTTCTTTACTTTGGGGGAGGCTGTGATAAACCAGACATTGCATCTGTTTCTATAGGTCCCATTAGAGTTACTGCATATTAATTTCTGTTGACAATATTTTACTGTCTTATCTCATCTTTCATATACTTTGTCCTTGACTTATTGGCAATTAAATATCAATGATAGAAAAATGAAATGCAAACTGAACTCTTATGCAGTCTTTTCCATCAATTATCATTTGATCATCTTGTTCCTGTAATTACCTGTAGTAGATGGGTGCTTTGTTGTACTGGAAAAACACTGGTTGAAATTGATGGTTCCATTTTCCTTGCATATAGCTTTTTGGCAACCAGTTCCACTATCTGTTGCATTGTATATGGTTTCATTATATTTATACATGTGCCCATGGTATTCACATTTACACTCTAAAAGATAAACATAAACAAAGTTATAAATAATGGCATTGCTACAAACATATTATAGACCAGTGAAGGCAAACCTTGGTACCCAGATGTTTTGGAACTACATTTCCCATGATGCTCATGCACTCTGCAGTGTAGTTGAGCATCATGGGAAATGTAGTTCCAAAACATCTGGGGTGCCAAGATTCGCCATCACTGTTATAGACTTTTCAAATGTTCAAGACAACAGGGATGTCAGTATTGCTTCACAACGCTCAAAGCACCCATTGCCAATGAGAGAACATATTCAGACCATGCAGACGAATATAAGAGCCTGTTGACACTGTACTGGGCTGGGGTGGGGTAATGCATACCTACAACACACTTTATTGCACAACACGGCAGTGTTACCGAGAATTGGCCTGAACGCAGTCAAATTTGGCCTGTCACTTTTTTATGTTCACACCACAACCTGCACCTATATAGAGGTTTTTGGTTGGGGACTCCAGAAGTCTCTTTAAAAAAAAGGGGGCCCCCAGATACCACCCCCTCATATTTAGTCTATGATGTCAGCCAGGATCCCCAGTCAGTTTGTTAAACAACAGCTATCAAAAATTGTCTCTCATAAACTTTAATAGGGTTTGGCAGTAAATTTTGAGTTTGTGGACCTCCTGCTAGTTTCGCTGAACCTTGCCTGGTTTGCTTATGCCTAAAAGAAAGTGCACTGTTATTTATCAAGAGGAATCCCCAAAAAAAAAAAGTATGTATATATTTTTTTAAGGTAGTCAACATAGTTCTTAGGCACAATAACATTTCTTGGATGTTATCTATAACATAGCAAATATTCACTGTTTAAGTTCAGATATTCTCTAAGACCCCTTTCACACTGGGGCGGTTTGCAGGCGGTATTGCGCTAAAAATACCGCCTGCAAACCGCCCCTAAACAGCCTCCGCTGTTTGTTCAGTGTGAAAGCCCGAGGGCTTTCACACTGAAGCGGTGCGCTGACAGGACGGTGAAAAAAGTCCTGCAAACCGCTTCTTTGGAGCGGGGAAGGAGCGGTGTATTCACCGCTCCTTCCCCGCTCCTGCCCATTGAAATCAATGGGACAGCGCGGCTATACCGCGGCAATACCGCGGCTATAGCCGCGCTGTACGAGGGATTTTAACCCTTTTTCAGCCGCCAGCAGGGGGTAAAACCGCACCGCTAGTGGCCGAATACAGCTGCAAGAACGACGGTACAGCAGCGCTAAAAATAGCGCTGTTGTACCGCCGACGCCCCCACCGCCCCAGTGTGAAAGGGGCCTAAGATTAGGTTCACACTTGTGTGGCTGGTTGCTACCAGAGTACACTAGTTCCAGTGGGGTGGCAATTAGTCTATGAATTCCTCAAGCTGTTTGCCTATGTTGCCAGAGCTATCCTGGACACTGTGAGGGATGCTGTCTAGTAGAGCTGCACGATTAATCGCAGAGAATCGTTATCGCAATTCTCCACCCGCCACGATCGCAACTCCGGATTTTGACGATTCTGACCATTAAACAAATTGTCAGTATTGTCAGGTAAAAAGCGTGCGCCGCACAGTGATTGATAGTGTCGCCGGGAAGCTGACATCACAATTGTGGCCGTGGCGTGAGGTTACCTGTTACGGAACGGAGGGGAAGCCGTCGGAGCCAGCGTGAAACACTAATGGCGGGGGATTCCAGAACTGACGTCAGCAAAGAATGTGATTGGTCAGTATTTTTCTTCTTCCCAGAGGTCTCGGGGACAGCGCACCATCACAAGCGAGACTGCAGCACTGAGTGGCACTGGCAAAATGTGAGCTGCTGCTATACTACTTTTTTTTTTTTTAAGAATCAGCAAATGTTTTTTATTCTTTCAATCAATCTCTCTCTCAAATTCAATCAATCTCTCAATCAATCTCTCTCTCTCTCAATCAATCTCTCTCTCTCAATCAATCCCTCTCTCTCAATCAATCCCTCTCTCTCAATCGCTCTTAATCAATCGCTCTCAATCTCTATCAATCAATCGCTCTCAGTCAATCTCTCAATCAATCGCTATCAATCTCTCTCTCAATCACTCATTTAATCTCTCTCTCAATCAATCAATCTCTCAATCTCTCTTTTTTTCTAAAAAAAAAATTACGTCGCAAGAATTGAGAGAATCGTGATCTTTTTATTCTAAGCAAAAAAATTGCAATTCTCATTTTGGCCAGAATCGTGCAGCTATACTGTCTAGGATAGGATGCTAATGATCTAGATAAGGATAATCACAAAATCTGTGTTCTAAACTGTTTTGCTGAAGTAGTGATTCTCAGTTTGACTGTCTTTTGCTATGGAGTCTAAGACTGGCCATAGATGGAGCAACTTTCTTTCCAGCAACCATGGGGAAATTTGCTAGATTCCCCCATCAACACAGACAGTGTTGACAGGGGACTCTCTCCCACCAAGCCATTGTGTTTTCTTGGCGGGGAAAGCCTTCCCCATATGGAGAACACCATGTTTATTGCTAGTAGCTATAACAGCCACTTGCAATAATTGCATGCAAAATTCAGCAGGCTAGTTGTACATACGATAAATTGATCAATCAACTTGGGTAAAAGCAGCCTGCCCATAAATGGTTTGAATAGATACGGCTGGCTTTATAGAACCTATTCTATGCACCCATATGTTACCCTGATTGAGCCACACAGACATTGCTTTGAAGAGTTCATGTCTGTGTAGCTTTAATTATTTGTTTTGTATTATTTTGTAGCATATGTAGGAAAGATGATCCGCACTCTGGTTGTTGCTCTTAAAAAAATCTTGATTATATTGAAAAGCCACAGTGTAAACGCAGATAAGATCGGTTGACGCGTTTCAGCCTACAAGGCCTTATTATATCATATTTTGTAGCATATACATGCCCTTTAGACATGTTCCTTTTGGAAATTCGGATGTATCTGAATTTCCGAATGACAATAGTAACTATTTTAAACAAATTCAAAGTAAAGAAACTATGTTTCGGAGGAAATTTGGGTTTGAATAGTTTTCAAATCGAATTTGAATTTCCAATGACATTGCAATAGAATAGAAAATAAAGGAATAGAATAGAAAATAATATAATAGAATAACAAAGGATAGAATAGAAAAGAAAAGAATATAATATAATCTAATAGAGTAAAACAGAACAGAATACAAAATGAAATAATTTTGCATTTCAGTTTTGGAACCAGTTCTCAAAAAGGGTATTGGGGAACTGGAGAAAGTGCAGAGAAGGGCGACCAAACTGATAAGAGGCATGGAGGAGCTCAGCTATGAGAAAAGAGAGGAACTGAATTTATTTCCTCTTGAGAAGAGGAGATTAAGGGGGGATATGATCAACATGTACAAATATATAAGTGGTCCATATAGTGAACTTGGTGTTTAGTTTTTCATTTTAAGTCATCACAGAGGACAAGGGGACCCTCTTTACATCTAGAGGAAAACAAATGTAATCTCCAAATATGGAAAGGTTTCTCCACAGTAAGAGCTGTGAAAATGTGAAATAGACTTCTCCAGAGGTGGTTCTGGCCAGCTCAGTAGATTGCTTTAAAAAAGGCCTGGATTCTTTCCTAAATAACTGGGTACTAACATTTATAGGTAAAGTTGAAAAATCCGATTGCCTCTGGGGGTATCAGGAAGGATTTTTTTCCCCTGCTATAGCAAATTGGTTCATGCTTTACTGGGGTTTTTCGTCTGCCTCTGGACCAACTGTTGGTATAGGATTGTGTATATGGGGTTGTATTTTTTTTTTGGTTGAACTGGATGGACTTGTGTCTTTTTTCAACCTGACTAACTACCCTGTTTCCCCGAAAATAAGACCTAGCGTGATTGTCGGTGATGGCTGCAATATAAGACCTACCCCCCAAATTAGCCCTAGTTAAAGTCCTTGTAGGTCTTATTTTCAGGGTAGGGCTTATTTTCGGGGAAACACAGTAGGGCTTATTTGGGGGATAGGGCTTATAGTGCAGCCATACCGACAATCACGCTAGGTCTTATTTTCGGGGAAACAGGGTATGTAACTATGTAAAGAATAGAAAAAAATAGAATAGAAAATAATATAGTAAAACAGAACAAAATAGAATAGAAAATAAAAGAACAGAATAAAATAGATTAGAAAATAAAGGAATAGAATAGAATATAATTAAAAAATAGAATAGAACAATAGAAAGAATTTAACCATCTGAAATTTGAATTTCAAATAGAATAAATTAGAATTTGAACAGAATAAAAAAAAAGAATAGCATAAAATAAAAGACTAGGGAAGGCGCATGTGCGGTGGCTCCTAAGATGGCCGCAGGCTGTTAGAGCTCCGCTCCACCACGGCTCTGTGACAGCCACCAGAGCAATCAGAGCAACCCCCCGAGCACCTTTCCAGGTCAAACGAACGGGGGAAACCCCCAGGAACATTGCCTTGAAAACAGCGAACGTCCGCAGGAACCTGACGAGCCAGAAGACCGCGGCAGGCACTCAGATCAGCTATGCCAAGATGGCGGCGGCTCCACGAGGAGATGGAGCACTCTACAGCATCCACAGCCACCACAGTCCCCAGGTACAGACTTTCCGCCCCTGCCCCTGGCTGCTTCTCCCTCTTCCACGGAGTCCCTCATGGGCAGGATGGGCTTGGGCCTTCCATCTACACCTATGATAGACCCTCATACCGGACTGTTATTGTCAGTATCAGAAGCCCACTCTGACATTCCTGTACCATCTGATTTCCCCTCCATGATGGAGGCCTTCTCCCAGCTCCTCTCCAAGAGCCTGGCCCAAAATGCAGCACAAATTACCTCATCCATCCATGCTGACCTGCAGCAAATAGGGATGAGGATGGACATAATAGAAAAGAAAGCTGACCAAGCGGTATCTCGCATCAATCAAAATTCAGCAAGGATTCAAGACTTGCAAGACCAGCTGGAAACAGCATTTGCCAAAATCGATGACCTCGAAAATAGATCGAGACGCTATAACTTTCGCGTTCGAGGACTCCCGGAATCAGAAAAGGATGTTCATGCCGCAGTGAAGACCCTTTTGCGGAACCTCATACCAGATATCACAGAGCAACAACAGGAGCTTGACAGAGCTCACAGAGCCCTTCAACCCCCCCGATCAGATGGCCTTCCCAGAGACATCATTGTGAAACCCCACTTCTTCTCCATAAAGGAGGAGGTGATGAAAAGATCTAGGGGCTCAGAAAATCTCAAATTGATGGGCCACAGGATCCAGATTTTTGCAGACTTATCGCCATACACCGTGCAAAAAAGGCGCTCTCTCAAACCGCTACTTCAACTACTGCTTGAAAAAGAGATCACATATCGCTGGTCCTTCCCCCTTCGATTAAACTTTTCCTACAGGAACAAAAATTACGGCTTTTCTTAATTTGCAGAGGGAGAACGGTTGCTCCTGCAACTGGGTTTGATCTCCCAGAACCCTTCTTCTTCACAGACCAGCAGGAGCTCCTCTTCATCCACAAAAAGACCTCCACCAGCAAGCCCGCTGCAACCCACCTGGCTTAAACAGAGCTCCAAACACTCTAAGGAAAATCTTCCCCCCGTGATGTGCTGTCCTCCATTTGGATCAGGAACCTGATCCGGAACCCCCCCGTGGACATTTTCGGTTCAACGGTGACCTCTCCGGGATTTCTTTTACACCCTCTGCAAAGACGCCATGTGACAGTTGGGCCTTATTCCTTTGCAGCAGTTTCCATTCTTCCCCTCTCGGACATCACAGGCTTAGCAACAGCCGACTCTGTGAAATTTCAGGGATGGGGCAGGGGCGGGAGGGGGTATCTTAATTTACATATATCTTAAGCTGAACAGCACTCTGAAAAGATAGATATTTCCAGGTTCTATTACTTGTTGGACCCTCCTCTCACTGGTTGATCCTAAAGTAGTAATTACATAAGTTTTTTCAATATCCTTGATCACATTTTAGTGACTGGATGGATCTGCTGTCCCCCCTAATCAGATTCCACTGCTCCGCAACTGGAGCCTTTTGGCCCAGATGGTGCAGTGCAATCCTTTTTAACATAAAATCATTATATTCTAGGGTTGCTCTGTTTTATTTTTCTTTTCTTTTTTTGAAGCAATGTTAGAATGTTTTTTGCTCGCTAGTTATACGGTATTTATAGGTGGCGGGGCCATGGTGGACCTAGTGCACCTCCAGTTGAAACCAGAGGCACTGATCGTGCATTTGGTTTCTAGTCCGGTAGTCCCCCTGATTGGACACCGGCCCTCTCAGGTAAAAGGGTAAGGTATGGCCAGTACATCCTACCCTGGGGTAAGGGAGGGGTCTGGGGACCCCTGTATTATTACTTTCTGTTCTTGTTACATGTATGAAAGTTTAATGGATCAGATTTTAGTACCTTGTATACCCTCTCTAATACTCTCTCTCACCCCTCTCCTTTCTTTCTCTCCTTCTTATCACTTGAGCACTTCCAGGTTCCACACTCGCTTATGGCCTCTCCTCCCAGGTCTTCTGTTCCCGGCAAGCTTATTCCAAGAGATCCTTGAGACACTTTCATCTACATGTACAGGTAAGACCTTTCTCATAAGCATGCCCTTACAACACTCAATTTATGACTGATCTCCCTAAAGTCCCTCCCACCTTAAAAATTTTATCACATAATACTCAGGGAATGAACTCCCCTTTCAAAAGAAGGAAACTGTTTCAACTCAACCATTCTATGCACACGGACATTCTCTTTTTACAGGAGACCCATTTCCCCATGTCATACAACCCACATTTCTCCATCGCCACTTTCCCCAATTCTTCATATCATCTGCACCCAACAAAACAAAAGGGGTGGCTATATGTTTTGCCAAACATATCAATCTCTCTCAACCTCAGACGATTATAGACCCTCTGGGACGCTTTATACTAGTATCGGGGAACATAGATGGTGAACAATACACCTTTGTATCCTATTACGCTCCTAATAGAGGTCAAAGGGCATTTTTTGAATCCATACTACACAAACTCCGCCCTCACCTTAAGGGCACAACTATTATCGGTGGGGACTCCAATATAGCCTTTGACTTCTCCTTGGACAAGTCTGGAGATGGGATAACAAAACCCAAACGCCCTACTAGACAGAGCGTGAAAGTTGCTAAGTTACTACATGAGGCGGGATTGGTAGACGCCTGGAGGGAAACTAACCCTCGCTCTAAGGATTATACACATTTCTCAGCACCCCATAACTCCTATGCCAGAATAGACCACATCTTTACACGTGCCACTATGATCCCTTTCATCATATGGTCACGGATTACAGACTCTCCTCTATCGGACCACTCAATGGTTACTTTAACCCTCCACAGGACATCAGGACATAGGGAGCACAACTGTTGGCGCCTGCAGGAATCAATTTTTAACGACCCCATACAGGCCACTATCATAGAGAAATTTATTAAGGAATATTTTAGCCTAAATACCATGACTGACGTCTCCCCGTCCACAGTTTGGGCTGCTCATAAAGCGGTGATCAGGGGTAAATTAATGCAATTATCAGCTACACTAAAAGCGGAACGCAAAAGCAACACGATCAAATTGACAGCAAACTTTCGATCTCTCGCAAAAAAACACAAACTAAATCCCACTCCGGAATCTCTGACTCACCTGGATAAGGCTCGGGCCCTCCTCAAACTGAATCTAACGACAACGACCGAAAAGCACCTCAGGTGGACAGGGGCATGTTTCTACTCCCAGAGGGATAGGATAGGATCGAAATTGGCGGTAAAACTTAGTCCTAAACCTCGCCAATTGGCATTCCCCAAAATTAAGTTAAACTCAGGCGACCTGACCCAGAACCCTACCAAGATACTATTGGTTACTATTAGTTCCTTGAAAGTCGGCTCCTCTCCTGAAACTTTGGGGGCTGATTTAAATGCAGCATATATTTCGGTGATTCCCAAACCAGGGAAAGACCCGAGCGAAGTTGGAAATTACAGGCCTATCTCCTTAATTAACAACAACATCAAGATTATGACCAAGATTCTAGCCAATAGATTAGCAAGTTTTATCCCCTCATACATCCATAGAGACCAGGTAGGTTTCATACCTGGGAGGCAAGGCCCAGATCAGATTAGAAGGACAATAGACGTTATCTCCCTCCTTCTAGTTGGGACAGAGGCTCCCCCCAATCGGGTTTTATTCTCTCTATCGACCTACACAAGGCGTTCGATTCAATTGAATGGAACTACCTTTCCGAGACCCTTAGAAGATGGAACTTTGGCCCTCATTTCCTAAATTTAATCAATTCTATGTACTCTAATCCATCTGCCCAAGTGAGGTTAATGGGAAGATATTCGACATCCTTTCCAATTGGGAGGGGCACCAGGCAGGGCTGTCCCCTCTCGCCCCTTCTCTTTGCGATGGCCATAGAAACTTTGGCCATAGCAATTAGAACAAACCCCGATATCAAGAGTGTGACATGTGGGGACCAGGAGCACAAATGCACCCTTAATGCAGATGATCTCTTGCTATATATAACTTCACCTCTAATTAACACTCCGAATATTTACGGGGGGCTGAACTCATTTAGCAAAATCTCGGGCTTAAAGGTCAACATGTCTAAATCAATAGCTTTAAATATCACTGTTTCTCCTGACATAGTGACACAACTAACTAACAATTTTGAGTTCTCCTGGGCCCCCATGACTATCCCTTATCTGGGGATTAATTTAACCCCAGAAATAAATAACCTCTCTAAAGCTAACTACCCCCCATGATCAACAGATGCAGGGGGGATCTCCAACAGTGGTCGAGGTGTGGTCTGTCCTGGCTGGGAAAAATACATGCTGTAAAGATGACTCTCCTTCCCCGTCTCTTATACCTGTTCCGCTCGCTGCCAATCCCGCTTCCGAGGAGCTTTATTCGCAAACTTCAATCAGAAATTACTCACTTTGTCTGGGGCAATAAGGGTTATAGATTCCCATCCAAAATACTTTATCGTCTTAAGTCACAGGGAGGCTTAGGCCTGCCGGACCTCTGGAGCTACTTTCAGGTGGCACAATTATCGCAAATTTCTATCATTTTCTCTAAGGGCCCGAAGCCCGAGTGGCTCTCAATGGAAAGGTGGGCTACACCCCTCAACACCATTGATTTCCTTCTTTGGTGTGACCCTAAACAAAGACCTGCCATACTGGCCCCCACACTTTCTCACTCTATTGCAATATGCACTAAATTATTTAAACACCCCTCCCTTATTTCGCAGCTCAAACCCTTATCCCACATTTTTTACAACACTAAATTTAAACCGGGAGTAAACATCCAAGCTTTCCGATGGTGGACTGACAAAGGCCTTTACCGGATAGGACATTTCCTTTCCCCAGCTGGCCCCCTTACCCTGTCTTATTGTAAGCGTATACTAGAAATGCCTGACACGGAATAGTTCAGATTTACACAAATCTCCCACTTCTTAAACTCTATTTGGATCAACAAACCTGAACCTCCCTCAATAACTCCTTATGAACATTGGTGCTCGAACCTTTCGGAACAAAAGGGAGGAATCTCCTTGATTTACACTGCGCTACAGACAAATCTGGATAAGCCGTACTACGCAAAGACCTGGGAGGAGGACACGGGCGAAATGTGGCCGACGACAGATTGGTTCAAATCCTGGACACGCTCCTATAGAGGTATTTGTAACACCTCCCTTATAGAGGCCAGTCTAAAGATCCTGACCAGGTGGTATTATGTCCCATCCAGATTGGCATTGATATACCCTGGGACCTCACCTCTCTGCTTTAGGGGTTGCAGACTAGAGGGTACAATGCTACATACATGGTGGACTTGTCCCCGCATCAGAACCTTTTGGAAGAAAACCTTCCGTACAATTGGTAAACTAATAGAGGTCTCGGTAGCCCCCAATCCACATATTGCCTTATTCAACCACGATATACCCAATATACCTAAGCACCTACAGGTACTATCCTACTTCATTTTATTGGGTGCGAAAATCACCATAGCAAAAGCATGGAAGAGACCCACGGTTTCCTTTCAGGTTTGCAGGAGAAAGGTGTCCTGGATTATGTCCCAGGAACAAATAGTAGCGAAGCTGAATGACAAAATTGGGAAGTTTAATACAGTCTGGGTACCTTGGGCCAAGTTCTGCAATATATCTTTCATACCGGGTGTTGAACCTGACGCTAGTTTAGTCTCTGTTATTAACTGAACCTCACCCTACTTTCCCCCTCTTTTCTCACCCCTTTTCACACGTTTCCTATCTTTTCTTTACGGGATTGCTCAGATCCCGTTTTTTTCTCAGGTACAACATGACATATACAAACCCAGAGGGGAATTCTTAAAAGAATGTTAATCGGAGTATCCGAGGGACCCCTTCTTCTCCTCACTAGAGGCTCACTAGCTACGGCAGTGGTGATCTGGAAATGGAGGGCTCCACTTTGATAGCCCCTCCAACCAGTTCATAATGCTCCTGGGAGGTCGGCTGACTCGGGGTAAAGCCTAAACACACCTACAGGAAGATCCCACAGGGGGGGTGTGTGAGGGCTCCCTGAGTCATCCGGCGTCTATCCCCCAGGAGTGAATCCCCACTTCTGCCTATCCTCCCGCACAGGTGGGCTCCCTCGGATAACTCCGTACAGTACATACAGATCAACTGACCCAAACTTATCTTACTGTCTCTTGAGATCTCTGATGGAAATCACTGAAGATATCTTACCTGTAAAAATATCCTCATAGGGTTATCCTCTGATCCTGGAGCACCTGTTTAGTTCTCTGACATACAGGATTGTTCATACTTTGTTCATTGGTTTCTTTATGTGAATACATTGAAAATCTTTCTTTTTTGTTTTTTTTTTCTTCTTTTATTACTCTGTATTTAACAGAGAAGTTTACTACACTTCTGAGTTAAGGTTGACTACAGGACATACCCTGTTTCCCCGAAAATAAGACCTAGCGTGATTGTCGGTGATGGCTGCAATATAAGCCCTACCCCCCAAATAAGCCCTAAAGTACTTGTAGGTCTTATTTTCAGGGTAGAGCTTATTTTGGGGGAAACAGGGTAGGGCTTATTTGGGGGGTAGGGCTTATATTGCGGCCATCACCGACAATCACGCTAGGTCTTATTTTCGGGGAAACAGGGTAACAGAGCCTCATATAGCAGCTGTGAGTTAATTCGGTTGTGACAGTCTTGAAACTATAACACTCAGTTTGGCTTATAATTGATGTTCATAAATGTAAGATACTTTCTGTGTAACTTTACTTACTACTTCAGAAATGTACGCAATTTCCTGTATGGTATGCAAAAACACCAATAAAAATGATTTAAAATTAAAAAAAATAAAAGACTAGAATAGAATACAGTAGAAACAATATAACCGTCTTCCCAAATTCAAATTTTGAATAGAGTAAATTCAAATTTGAACAGAATAGAATGAAAAAACAATAGAATAGAATAGAAAGAACATAACCATTTCACAAAATTCAAATAAAATAAATTCAAATTCGACTAGAAAAGAATAGTTCAGAATAGAATAAAATAGAATATAAAAGAATAGAATAGACCAGAATAGAAAATAGAAGAGAATAGAAAAAAACAATAGAAAGAATATAACTATCTTCCGAAATTCAGATTTGGAATAGAATAAATTTGAATTTAAATAAAAAAGAAAAGAATAGAACAGAAAATAAAACAATAGGACATAAAAAATAGAATAGAATAGAACAAACAATAGAAAAGAATAGAAAGAATATAACAATAGAACGGTTTTCCGAAATTCAAATTTCAAATAGAATAAATTTGAATTCAATTAGAATAGAAAATAATAGAATATAATAGAAAATAATTGGATAGAATAGAATATAAAAAACAATAGAAAAGAATGGAATAGAAAGAATATAACCATCTTCCAAATTTCAAATAGAATAAATTCGATTTGGAATGGAATTCAAATAAAATTTGATTCAAATTTGAATGGAATTTGAATTCAAAATGATTTGAATTTTCCGAATTTTACTGGCTTCGGAAAATTCAAATAGATTTCAATTCTAATAAACAAAACAAATTCCGAAAACAAATTAAACAAATGAAATTAATTTATCTAAACAAATTTATGTACTCACCAAATCACAACTAAACTAAACAAATTTTTTCATTCTGCACATGTCTATTGCCCTTCAGACCCTGATTTACATTATTGCTTTGAAGTTTGCACCTTTTTAATAAACTGCAAATTGCCAGTAATTCGCTGATCATACGGCTTATTATGCATCCTTTGAGCATTTACAAAAATGTATTGCTGCTTTGTCTAAATATTCTGCAGTTTCAAAACTGATAGAATCATGTTTACAAAAGTAAGTCATCAGAAGTAGGGATGAGCCGAACACCCCCCTGTTCGGTTCGCACCAGAACATGCGAACAGGAAAAAAATTCGTTCGAACACGCGAACGCCGTTAAAGTCTATGGGACACGAACATGAATAATCAAAAGTGCTAATTTTAAAGGCTAATATGCAAGTTATTGTCATAAAAAGTGTTTGGGGACCCGGGTCCTCCTCCAGGGGACATGAATCAATGCAAAAAAAAGTTTTAAAAACTGCCGTTTTTTCAGGAGCAGTGATTTTAATAATGCTTAAAGTCAAACAATAAAAGTGTAATATCCCTTTAAATTTCATACCTGGGGGGTGTCTATAGTATGCCTGTAAAGGGGCGCATGTTTCCCGTGTTTAGAACAGTCTGACAGCAAAGTGACATTTTGAAGGAAAAAACACATTTAAAACTACCGCGGCTATTGCATTGCCGACAATACACATAGAAGTTCATTGATAAAAACGGCATGGGAATTCCCCACAGGGCAACCCCGAACCAAAATTAAAAAAAAAAATGATGTGGGAGTCCCCCTAAATTCCATACAAGGCCCTTCAGGTCTGGTATGGATATTAAGGGGAACCCTAGCCAAAATTAAAAAAAAAAATTGACGTGGGGTTCCCCCTAAATTCCATACCAGACCCTTCAGGTCTGGTATGGATTTTAAGGGGAACCCCGCGCCAAAAAAAAAAAAAAAAACGGCGTGGGGTCCCCCTAACAATCCATACCAGACCCTTATCCGAGCACGCAACCTGGCAGGCCGCAGGAAAAGAGGGGGGGACGAGAGTGCGCCCCCCCCCCCCCTCCTGAACCGTACCAGGCCACATGCCCTCAACATTGGGAGGGTGCTTTGGGGTAGCCCCCCAAAACACCTTGTCCCCATGTTGATGAGGACAAGGGCCTCATCCTCACAACCGTGGCCGGTGGTTGTGAGGGTCTGCGGGCGGGGGGCTTATCGGAATCTGGAAGCCCCCTTTAACAAGGGGACCCCCAGATCCCGGCCCCCCCCCTGTGTGAAATGGTAAGGGGGTACTTACCCCTACCATTTCACTAAAAAACTGTCAAAAATGTTAAAAATGACAAGAGACAGTTTTTGACAATTCCTTTATTTAAATGCTTCTTCTTTCTTCTTTCTTCCTTCATCTTCTTCTTCTTCTGGTTCTTCTGGCTCTTCTGGTTCTTCCTCCGGCGTTCTCGTCCAGCATCTTCTCCGCGGCGTCTTCTATCTTCTTCTCCTCGGGCCGCTCCGCACCCATGGCATGAGGGGGAGGCTCCCGCTCTTCTCTTCATCTTCTTCTCTTCTTCATCTTCTTCTTCATCTTCTTCTTCTTCTTTTTCTTCTTCTTCTTCTTCCTTCTTCTCTTCTTCTCTTCTTCCTGTCTTCTCCGGGCCGCTCCGCAATCCATGCTGTGGCATGGAGGGAGGCTCCCGCTGTGTGACGGCGTCTCTTCGTCTGACGGTTCTTAAATAACGGGGGGCGGGGCCACCCGGTGACCCCGCCCCCCTCTGACGCACGGTGACATGACGGGACTTCCCTGTGGCATTCCCCGTGACGTCACAGGGAAGTCCCTCAAGTCACCGTGCGTCAGAGGGGGGCGGGGTCACCGGATGGCCCCGCCCCCCGTTATTTAAGAACCGTCAGACGAAGAGACGCCGTCACACAGCGGGAGCCTCCCACCATGCCAGCATGGCTGCGGAGCGGCCCGGAGAAGACAGGAAGAAGAGAAGAAGGAAGAAGAGAAGAAGGAAGAAGAAGAAGAAGAAGAAGATGAAGAAGAAGATGAAGAAGAGAAGAAGATGAAGAGAAGAGCGGGAGCCTCCCCCCTCATGCCATGGGTGCGGAGCGGCCCGAGGAGAAGAAGATAGAAGACGCCGCGGAGAAGATGCTGGACGAGAACGCCGGAGGAAGAACCAGAAGAGCCAGAAGAACCAGAAGAAGAAGAAGATGAAGGAAGAAAGAAGAAGCATTTAAATAAAGGAATTGTCAAAAACTGTCTCTTGTCATTTTTAACATTTTTGACAGTTTTTTAGTGAAATGGTAGGGGTAAGTACCCCCTTACCATTTCACACAGGGGGGGGGGGCCGGGATCTGGGGGTCCCCTTGTTAAAGGGGGCTTCCAGATTCCGATAAGCCCCCCGCCCGCAGACCCTCACAACCACCGGCCACGGTTGTGAGGATGAGGCCCTTGTCCTCATCAACATGGGGACAAGGTGTTTTGGGGGGCTACCCCAAAGCACCCTCCCAATGTTGAGGGCATGTGGCCTGGTACGGTTCAGGAGGGGGGGGGGCGCACTCTCGTCCCCCCCTCTTTTCCTGCGGCCTGCCAGGTTGCGTGCTCGGATAAGGGTCTGGTATGGATTTTTAGGGGGACCCCACGCCGTTTTTTTTTTTTTTTTTGGCGCGGGGTTCCCCTTAAAATCCATACCAGACCTGAAGGGTCTGGTATGGAATTTAGGGGGAACCCCACGTCAATTTTTTTTTTAAATTTTGGCTGGGGTTCCCCTTAATATCCATACCAGACCTGAAGGGCCTTGTATGGAATTTAGGGGGACCCCCACATCATTTTTTTTTTTTTTTTTTTGGTTCGGGGTTCCCCTGTGGGGAATTCCCATGCCGTTTTTATCAATGAACTTCTATGTGTATTGTCGGCAATGCAATAGCCGCGGGTAGTTTTAAATGAGTTTTTTCCTTCCAAATGTCATTTTGCTGTCAGACTGTTCTAAACACGGGAAACATGCGCCCCTTTACAGGCATACTATAGACACCCCCCAGGTACGAAATTTAAAGGGATATTACACTTTTATTGTTTGACTTTAAGCATTAATAAAATCACTGCTCCTGAAAAAACGTCCGTTTTTAAAACTTTTTTTTGCATTGATCCATGTCCCCTGGGGCAGGACCCGGGTCCCCAAACACTTTTTATGACAATAACTTGCATATAAGCCTTTAAAATTAGCACTTTTGATTTCTCCCATAGACTTTTAAAGGGTGTTCCGCGGCATTCGAATTTGCCGCGAACACCCCAAATTGTTCGCTGTTCGGCGAACTTGCGAACAGCCAATGTTCGAGTAGAACATGAGTTCGACTCGAACTCGAAGCTCATCCCTAATCAGAAGGAAGAACTCTTACAAATGTTATGACAGCTCTAAAATTCTACCATAAATAAACGATTCACATACTCCGTGCTTGGTAAAGTCTGTCCCAACAATAATACACAGTTTTTCCATATTTTTGGGTTTGACAAAAATTAAAGCATTGATACATCTAAGATAAAAATGCAAACTCCAAACTTACCTTCAACAACATACTGGCATTTAATGCCATCCATGGTACAGTTACTGTGGAGGAAAACAAAAACAGTATTGAGACTCCAACTTCAAACTCCATTCAAAACAGAGAATCTTGGCTTGGATAGAACCTAGCAAGCTAGTTGAAACATCGGCCAGATTTTTACTGCGATCTAAGGCTTCATTAACCACTCGCCCACTGGGCACGTATAACCCCTTCCTAACCAGGTCAATTTTCAGCTTTCAGAGCTCATACATTTTGAATGACAATTACTCAGTTGTGCAACTTTGTATGAAATTTTTGTCTTTTTTTCACACAAATAGAGCTTTCTTTTGGTGGTATATTTATTCACCACTTGGTTTTTCATTTGTTGCGCTCTGAGGCCCCTTTCACACGGGGCACACGATCCGCTAAAATCAGACGTATGGTGATACGTTCGCATCCGTCCTGGCGGATCGGATGAGATTTGATGAAAACAGACATGCAGTCCGTTTTCATCCGATCCCTCCATAGGAATCAGCGGCGCTCTGACAGGCCCCTCCCTGCTCAGTGAGCAGAGACGGATCTGTCATCCGTCGGCTCAGCAGAGATCAGCGGAGAGATCTCCTGCTGAGCTGACGGACTCCGCTGAGCAGATCCGCCTCGTGTGAATGAGGCCTTAATGAAAAAAGACTGAAAATTTTGTAAAAAAAATGCAATTTTTCTTCGTTTCTGTTATAAAATTTAGCATATTTGTAATTTTTCTTCATAAATTTTGGCCAAAATACTGTTACACATCTTTAGTAAAAATAACCCAAATCAGGGTATATTATTTGGTTTTTGTGAAAGTTATAGAGTCTACAAGCTATGGTGCCAATCACTGAAAATTGATCACACCTGATCACACCTTGTCAAGCTTGACAAAGGAGCACGCCCTGAGTCCCATCTGCCAGTGCGCATGTTCCGAAATGCCGTTGCAACCCACCAGTGAGGTCATCACGCCTGGCTCCATGTTCCAGCCCACATCATCGCTGTGGTCCCAGAGATCCTGCTGGCAAGGATTTCTCCCTCACAGGCAGAAAAATCAGCTGTTCAGAAGGCCGCTCTGCAGTGAACGCCACGCCCATAGTTGCCAGCTGTCCCGGGACATTCCCGGGATTCAGACCCTTTTCCCGGTTTTCGCAATTCCCGGGAAATGTCCCGGGAAATCCTTGTGTTACCGATTTTTCGCCACCGCCACTAGGCCGCCACTTTTCAGAAGACCAGAACGCCGAGGCCAGGTGGCTTCCAATAGAGATTGAGCTGCGGCGCCGCCCACCCCCACGCTGCTGGTCTGACAGTCTGTGACCTGTTGTGGGAAAGGCCACGGGGCAGGGGTTAGGCAGTGCCGCAACTCAATCTCTATTGGCAGCCACCCGGTTATCTCTGCCTATTGTTCCACGCCTGTTACTTCTGGTGTTCTGTAACGGCGGCGGAGAGAGTCTCCGCTGCTGGGGGAGGGGGTCTGCTCCACTGGGGGACACACCTGATGTAAGGGGGTGCTTCTCCACTGGGGGACACCGGGTGAAAGGGGGGGCTTCTCCACTGGGGACACCGGATGTAAGGGGAGATTCCCCACTGGGGGACACCGGATGTAAGGGGGTCTGCTCCACTGGGGGACACCTGATGTAAGGAGATCTGCTTCACTGGGGGACACCTGATGTAAGGGGGGCTTCTCCACTGGGGACACCGGATGTAAGGGGGGCTTCTCCACTGGGGACACCTGATGTAAGCGGGGGCTTCTCCACTGGGGGACACCTGTTGTAGGGGGGGCTTCTCTACTGGGGGACACCGGATGTAAGGGGGGCTTCTCCACTGGGGGACACTTGATGTAAGGGGGTCTTCTCTACTGGGGGGCACCTGATGTAAGAAGATATGCTCCACTGGGGGACACCTGATGTAAGGGGGGCTTCTCCACTGGGGGCACCGGATGTAAGGGGGGCTTCTCCACTGGGGACACCTGAGGTAAGAGGGGCTTCTCCACTGGGGACACCTGATGTAGGGGGGGCTTCTTCACTGGGGGACACCGGATGTAAGGGGGGCTTCTCCACTGGGGACACCTGATGTAAGGGGGGCTTCTCCACTGGGGGACACCTGTTGTAGGGGGGCTTCTCCACTGGAGACACCGGATGTAAGGGGGGCTTCTCCACTGGGGGACACTGGATGTAAGGGGGGCTTCTCCACTGGGGGACACCTGATGTAAGGGGGACTCCACTGGGGACACCTGATGTAAGGAGGATTCCGCTGGGGACACCTGATGTATGGGGACACCAGATGTAAGGGGGGCTGCTCCACTGAGGGCACCAGATGTAAGGGGGGCTTCTCCACTGGGGGAGACCTGATGTAAGGGGGTCTGCTCCACTGGGGGACACCTGATGTAAGGATATCTGCTCCACTGGGGGACACCTGATGTAAGGGGGGCTTCTCCACTGGGGACACCGGATGTAAGGGGGGCTTCTCCACTAGGGACACCTGATGTAAGGGGGGCTTCTCCACTGGGGGACACCTGTTGTAGGTGGGCTTCTCCACTGGGGGACACCGGATGTAAGGGGGGCTTCTCCACTGGGGGACACTGGATGTAAGGGGGGCTTCTCCACTGGGGACACTGGATGTAAGGGGGGCTTCTCCACTGGGGGACACCTGATGTAAGGGGGACTCCGCTGGGGTCACCTGATGTAAGGGGGACTCTGCTGGGGACAACTGATGTACGGGGGACACCTGATGTAAGGGGGACTCCGCTGGGGACACCTAATGTAAGTGGGCTCCACTGGGGGCACCTGATGTAAGAGGGGCTCCACTGGGGGCACTTGATGTAAGGGGGACTCCGCTGCCAGGGACACAGATCTGTGAAGAGGGCTTATGCTTCTGGGGGCACCTGATGTAAGGATGGACTTTGTTGGGGGCACCTGATGTAAGGATGGACTCTGCTGGGGGGCACCTGATGTAAGGACAGACTCTGCTGGGGGCACCTGATGCAAGGATGGACTCTGCTGGGGGCACCTGATGGCATCTATTGGCAGGCGACGTTGCAGGTGACACGCTCAGGGGTCTCACTGATTCTGGATTATGGTGAGTTGAATGATTTCATGCTATATTACAATGTAATAATAGTAATAATTAGGGATGAGCTTCGTGTTCAAGTCAAACCCATGTTCGACTCGAACATCAGCTGTTCACCCATTTGCCGAATTGCGAACGATATGGGGCGTTCGCGCCAAATTCGTGTGGCGCGTCACGGCCCATAATTCACTGGGGCATCGCAGTGCATTGCTGGCTGATGATTGGCCAAGCATGCACTATGACCCGCATGCTTGGCCAATCACAGCGCCGTCGGTAGAGAGAGCTGTAATTGGCCAAAGGCAGGGCGGCTTTGGCCAATTATGGCTCAGGGGGTTTAGAACATGTCCCACACTATATAAGGCCGCCTGCACGACGGCCCTGTGTAGTGTGTTCCAGCGTGCTTAGAGACAGACAGAGAAACAGTGTCATTTAATTTGAGTTAGCTAGATTAGGCAGGACTGTCAGTGAGTTAGCTGCACTTGCAGTGTATTGTGTATATATATATGCATCCCAAGTGTTGCATATATATATATATACACTGTATTCAGTTTAGCTAGATCCGTTCCTGTTATCTTCCTACTGACAGGCAGGCTTGTCTTGTTACAGTATTTACAGCTACCTGAACAAAATTGCTGGTGTTCTTTTGATCCTATTAGTACCACAGTCAGGCAGCTAGACTATTTTCAGTTAGTGTAGTGCGTCCTGCTCACAGTGTTCAGCTAAAACTACAAGTTAGTGTAGTGAGACCTCTGCACAGTGTTCAGCTAAAGCTACAAGTTAGTGTAGTGCGTCCTGCTCACAGTGTTCAGCTAAAACTACAAGTTAGTGTAGTGAGACCTCTGCACAGTGTTCATCTAAAGCTACAAGTTAGTGTAGTGCGTCCTGCTCACAGTGTTCAGCTAAAACTACAAGTTAGTGTAGTGAGACCTCTGCACAGTGTTCATCTAAAGCTACAAGTTAGTGTAGTGTGTCCTGCTCACAGTGTTCAGCGAAAACTACAAGTTAGTGTAGTGAGACCTCTGCACACTGTTCATCTAAAGCTACAAGTTAGTGTAGTGCGTCCTGCTCACAGTGTTCAGCTAAAACTACAAGTTTGTGTAGTGAGACCTCCGCACAGTGTTCATCTAAAGCTACAAGTTAGTGTAGTGCGTCCTGCTCACAGTGTTCAGCTAAAACTACAAGTTAGTGTAGTGAGACCTCTGCACAGTGTTCATCTAAAGCTACAAGTTAGTGTAGTGCGTCCTGCTCACAGTGTTCAGCTAAAACTACAAGTTAGTGTAGTGAGACCTCTGCACAGTGTTCATCTAAAGCTACAAGTTAGTGTAGTGCGTCCTGCTCACAGTGTTCAGCTAAAACTACAAGTTAGTGTAGTGAGACCTCTGCACAGTGTTCATCTAAAACTACAAGTTAGTGTAGTGAGACCTCTGCACAGTGTTCATCTAAAGCTACAAGTTAGTGTGGTGCGTCCTGCTCACAGTGTTCAGCTAAAACTACAAGTTAGTGTAGCGAGACCTCTGCACAGTGTTCATCTAAAGCTACAAGTTAGTGTAGTGCGTCCTGCTCACAGTGTTCAGCTAAAACTACAAGTTAGTGTAGTAAAACCTCTGCACATTGTTCAGCTAAATCTACAAGTTAGTGTAGTGCGTCCTGCTCACAGTGTTCAGCTAAAACTACAAGTTAGTGCAGTGAGACCTCTGCACAGTGTTCATCTAAAACTACAAGTTAGTGTAGTGCGTCCTGCTTACAGTGTTCAGCTAAAACTACAAGTTAGTGTAGTGAGACCTCTGCACACTGTTCATCTAAAGCTACAAGTTAGTGTAGTGCGTCCTGCTCACAGTGTTCAGCTAAAACTACAAGTTAGTGTAGTGAGACCTCTGCACAGTGTTCATCTAAAGCTACAAGTTAGTGTAGTGCGTCCTGCTCACAGTGTTCAGCTAAAACTACAAGTTAGTTTAGTGCGTCCTCCTCACAGTGTTCAGTTAAACCTACAAGTTAATTTTTTTGCGAGCTCTGCACAGTGTTCAGCTAAAGCTACCTGTAGAAGGTTGGTGGTGTTTTCCTGATCCTATCACTACCGCAGGCAGCTAAATAAGCTGCAAGTTATTTTTTTGCGAGCTCTGCACAGTGTTCACCTAAAGCTACCTGTAGAAGGTTGGTGGTGTTTTCCTGATCTTATCACTACCGCAGGCAGCTAAATAAGCTACAAGTTATTTGTTTGCAAGCTCTGCACAGTGTTCAGCTAAAGCTACCTGTAGAAGGTTGGTGGTGTACTCATACTACAGGCAGGCAGTTGATTTTGCTAGCTGCAGTATCAATATATTTATATATATATATATATATATATATATATATATATATATATATATATATATATATATATATATATATATATATATATATATATATATATATATATATATATATATATATTTATATATATATATATATATATATATATTTATATCTCAGCTTAGTGCAGCTACAGGCCATTAGTATGTCTGGAAGGCCAACAAGGAGAGGCAGACAGTCACAAGCCAATAAAAGAGGGCAAGCAGTCTCTGTGTCTAGTGCTGGTCGTGGAGACGGTGCATCCTCATCAGCACGTGGCCGTGAGACCCGCTTGGCCTTTTTTTCGGCAGCTGGCCGTGTTGAGCCGCAAAATGCAGAAGACTTGACGAGTGGATGACCAAGCCGTCCTCATCCTCCTCATCCTCTCTCACCCATGCTCGGGGTACTTTG
This sequence comes from Lithobates septentrionalis, assembly GCA_037952835.1. Lineage (NCBI taxonomy): Eukaryota > Metazoa > Chordata > Amphibia > Anura > Ranidae > Lithobates > Lithobates septentrionalis. Next base: position 2,461,094 of record JBBDGP010001553.1, on the reverse strand, counting down.
TCTGGCAAAGCAGCGGCCTCTTCCCTCGACTCAATGTCATCAGTGACTCCTTCCCTAGCCCCACCATGTCCTCCTGAGGATTCCCTCGAACTGTTTGACCACAGTGTTGGGTACATGCTCCAGGAGGATGCCCAGCGTTTGAAAGGCTCTGATGATGATACTGAGCTAGATGAAGGCAGAAACGTGAGCACAGACAGAGGGGTGCCCAAGAAGGACAGCAATCTGGCAGTCATGCTCCCCCTGCAGCATACTGCCAGGTTTGCTCCAGTGATGAGGAGGGAGGGGATGATGAGGTCACTGACTCAACGTGGGTGCCTGATAGGAGAGAGGAGGAGGAGGCGGCACATCACCAACGAGGCAGGATGCCCTCCAGGGGCCAGCCTAAGGGCAGCACACTGACTGCATCACACCCCAAAGCTCCGCATGTGCAGGGCGCTGCAGTCTCTGCGCGTTATTCAAAAAGTTCTTTGGTGTGGGCCTTTTTTGAGACGAGTGCATCAGATCGCACCGCTGCTATTTGCAACATATGTCTCAAGCGTATCTCGTGTGGCCAAAACATCTCCTGCTTGGGTACCACATGCTTGACCAGACATATGTTGACCTGCCATGCAGTTCGTTGGCAAGCGTATGTAAAAGACCCACACCAAAGAACAAAGAGGACCTCTCCTTACTCCTTATCAGCTGAGATCTCCAACCCCACGATACCTTCAGTCCTCTCTGAGACCTGCACTGAGAGGAATGAAGGTGTAGAATTAGGTGTGTCACAGCCAAGTACTTGTGGGCAATCTTCTTTCGGTACACCGACGTCAGATTGTACCAGGCAAATTTCCCTGCCCCAGCTGCTGCACCACCGAAAGAAGTTTGCTCCCAGCCATCCACATGCCCAGAGGTTGAATGCTAGCTTGGCTAAATTGCTAGCACTTCAACTGCTGCCTTTTCAGTTGGTAGACTCTGCCCCCTTCCGTGAGTTTGTGGAATGTGCGGTTCCTCAGTGGCAGGTACCCAAACGCCACTTTTTCTCACGAAAGGCGATTCCGGCTCTCTACTGGCATGTGGAAGGCAATGTCCATGCCTCGCTGGACAGGGTGGTCAGTGGTAAGGTGCATATTACTGCTGACTCATGGTCCAGCAGGCATGGACAGGGATGTTACCTAAGTTTCACGGTGCATTGGGTGACTCTGCTGGCAGCTGGGAAGGATGCAGGACAAGGTGCAGTAGTGTTGGAGGTTGTTCCGCCACCACGCCTCCAAAATGCCACTACTAATGATTGTGACACACCTCTCTCCTCCACCCCCTCCTCTTCTTCTTCCTCCATGGCCTCTTCCTGTGCTTTGTCCTCGGAACCAGCGGTGCTCCGTAGGCGTTCAAGGGGCTACGCATGTACGCAGGCCAAAAGATGCCATGCGGTGCTTGAGCTGGTGTGCTTGGGGGACAGGAGCCACACTGGGGCAGAGGTTCTGTCAGCTCTGCAGGGGCAGGTTCAGAGGTGGTTGACGCCACGCCAACTTAAGGCAGGAATGGTGGTTTGCGACAATGGCACCAACCTCCTCTCTGCCCTCCGACAGGGACAAATGACCCATGTGCCCTGTTTGGCTCACGTCCTTAACTTGGTGGTGCAGCGGTTCTTGGGCAGGTACCCGGGCTTACAGGATGTCCTGAGGCAGGCCAGGAAAGTCTGTGTGCATTTCCGCCGGTCATATAATGCCAGTGCTCGGCTGGCGGACCTCCAAAAGGAGTTTAACCTGCCCAAGAACCGCCTAATCTGTGACATGCCCACCAGGTGGAATTCAACGTTGGCCATGCTGCAGCGGCTGCACATGCAGCAGAGGGCCATCAATGAGTACCTGTGCAACTATGGAGCCAGGACAGGGTCAGGGGAGCTTCTTTTTTTTTCCCCACGCCAGTGGGCTATGATCAGGGATGCATGCACTGTCCTGTCACCATTTGAGGAGGTCATGAGGATGGTGAGCAGTGACAGTGCATGCATCAGTGACATTGTCCCCCTTGTCCACCTGTTGGAGCACACGCTGCGTGGAATAATGGACAGGGAGGCAGAACAGAGGCAGGAAGAGGAGGACTTCCTTAGCTCTCAAGGCCCCCTTTATCCAGACAGTGTTCCTGCGTGCTCGCCGATTACACAGGAAGAGGACGAGGAGGAGGATTGTGTCAGTATGGAGGTGGAGCCTGGCACTCAGCATCAGCAGCAGTCTTTAAGGGATCAGTCCCAAGAAACACATGGACTTGTACGTGGCTGGGAGGAGGTGGCTGCGGACCATGTCGGTCTTAGTGACCCAGAGGACTCCGGACCGAATGCTTCAGCAAACCTACGCTGCATGGCCTTCCTGATCCTGCAAAGCCTGCATAAGGATACTCGTATTCGTGGTATCAAGGAGAAGGACCAATACTGGCTGGCAACCCTCCTTGATCCACGTTACAAGGGTAAGGTTGCGGACCTTATCTTGCCATCGCAGAGGGAGCAGAGGATGAAACATCTTCGGGAGGCCTTGCAGAAAGGTCTGTGCAACGCGTTCCCAGAGACTGGGAGGTTACAAACTCCTGTTTCTAGACAACGTGTTGCTGAGGCTTCGGTCAGTCAAAGAAGGAGCCGTGGAGAAGGTGGCCATCTGACCGATGTGTTCAGACAAATTTTTGGTCTGCAGCCCCAAGGTCTGATCGGTTCCAGCAACCATCGCCAGCGTCTGTTTTACATGGTGCAGGAATACCTAGGGGCAAGATCTGACTTGGACACCTTTCCCACCGAAAATCCTCTGGGTTACTGGGTCTTGAGGATGGATCACTGGCCAGAGCTTGCACAGTATGCAATTGAGCTACTGGCCTGTCCTGCATCCAGCGTTATTTCGGAACGCACATTCAGTGCTGCTGGAGGCTTTGTAACCGATCACAGGGTGCGTCTGTCCACCGACTCGGTCGATCGACTGACCTTCATAAAAATGAATCAGTCTTGGATCACCACCAGCTACCAAGCACCTGATGCTGATGTAACCGAATATTTTTTTTGAAATCTCAGATCCCTTTAAAGACTGCCTATGCTGATGCTGAGTGACAATCCTGAGTAATTATCCTCTTCCTCCTCAATGATCACACTGATAGCTTGTAAGAACATTTTTGGTTCTGGGCACCACCACCAGTGCCTAAGGCCCAATTTTTCAGCCCCTGTTTAACAGGGGCGTGTAATTACAATTTTTGATGCAATACTTTGCAGCAGGGCTAGTTTCTGCGTTCCAACTAGAGTATCTGTGAGGGGTTGCAGTGTTGTGGCACCAGCACCAGTGCCTAAGGCCCAATTTTTCAGCCCCTGTTCAACAGGGGCATGTAATTACAATTCTTGATCTAATATTTCACAGCAGGGCCCATTCTGCGCCCAAGAGCGAGTGAGGACTTACAGTGTTGTGGTACTAGCACCACCACCACCAAAGGCCCAATTTTTCTGCCCCTGTTCAAGAGGGGCATGTAATTACAATTCTTGATCTAATATTTCACAGCAGGGCCCTGTGAGGGCTTACAGTGTTGTGGCCACAACAACACCTAAGGCCCAAATTTCTGCTGAGTATATAGGGCAAGCCCCTACTTTCAAACATCCAACTTACAAACGACTCCTACTTGCAAACGGAAGGAGACAACAGGAAGTGAGATTAAAGCTACCCCTAGGAAGGGAAATTCTCTCCTGTAAGAGTTAATATGGGAAAAACATTTCTCCTTTCCACTGATGCTTTATCACCAATCCTTGTTTCACAAAAAAACCCACATTTTCAAAAAACATTTGTCATTGGGACACAAAATGAGGTGAAATCTTCTGAAGAGGAGCACAGACAGCAAAACAAATGTCACAGGGGTGATAACCCTTCCCTATGTTTTCCAAAAAGCTTAAAATAGATTTTTTGGCTGAAGCTAAACACGTTAAAAATGTATCAGTTCAAAATTACAAACAGATTCTACTTAACAACAAACCTACAGTCCCTGTCTTGTTTGCACCGCCTGTATACTGCTGTTCAGAGTATATAGGGCCTGGTGGCCCCACGCCTTTCCTTTTTTTAATTCAGGTGCGGGATTCCCCTTAATATCCATACAAGACCCAAAGGGCCTGGTAATGGACTGGGGGGTACCCATGCTGTTTGTCTCACAGATTTTCATCCATATTGCCAGGACCCGGCATTACATTAAAGCCGCAAGCAGTTTTAAATGACTTTTTTTCCTTTAAAAATGACATTTTGTGCAGGGACTGTTCTAAGCACGGGAAACACACGCCACTTTACAGGCTTACTATAGACACCCCCCAGGTACGATATTTAAAGGAATATTTCACTTTTTTTTTTTACTTTAGGCATCATTAAAATCACTTCTCTCGAAAAAACGGCCGTTTTTAAAAGTTTTTTTGCATTGATACATGTCCCCTGGTGCAGGACCCGGGTCCCCAAACCCTTTTTAGGACAATACCATGCAAATTAGCCTTTAAAATGAGCACTTTTGATTTTGAACGTTCAAGTCCCATAGACGTCAGTGGGGTTCTAACGTTCGTGCAAATTTTCGGTCCACTCGCAGGTTCTGGTGCGAACCGAACCGGGGGGTGTTCTGCTCATCCCTAGTAATAATGCGCTTCAATCATCCTGACACCACAACAACCATAGTCATGAGACGATTGATGCGCTAACACCAGGTGTTTATAGTATCTTTATCTGCTGATTTGTTAAACTCTGGAATAAACATTTCTATTGTGGTGTAGGATCTGGGCCTGCTGTCCCTCCATCCCTCTTTCTTTCCTTCTCTCTCCTTCCCTCCTTCTTTTTCTCCCCTTCCCTTCCTCTTTTCCCCTTTCGTTCTCAATCTCTCATTCATCTCAGACTCTAACCACACCCCAATTTGAACCATGCCCATATAAGCCACGCCCACTATTTCACGTAAACCACACCCATTTTTATTTTTTGCTATGTCCTGCCTACAAACACATGCCCTGCCCCCTAATTATAATAAGACTCTGCCTACAGCCAAAAAAGTGTCCCTATCAATTTTTTTACAATGTTGGCAACTATGCACGCCAGTGTGGATGGACTCGTGCCTTACTTCCTTAACCTCCATGTAAGTGGATAATGCACCTGTATCTCATTAAAATGTTTACAGTTCTAACCTAGAGGCGTCTGTGCTTCTCTTCTCGGAAAAGTACAAATACCCCCCAAATGACCCCTTTTTGGAAAGTAGACATTCCAAGGTATATAGTAAGAGGCATGGTGAGTTTTTTGAAGTTGTAATTTTTTCCCACAATTCTTTGCAAAATTAAGATTTTTTATCTTTTATTTCCACAAAATTGTCATATTAACCGCCAGGTTTTCTAGGGACATAAATTACACATTTAATTTCTTGACTAGCTATTACACTTTTGAAAGCCCTAGTGCACCAGGACAATAGAAACACCCACAAAATGACGCCATTTTGGAAAGCAAAAACCCAAGCACATAATCTAGGAGGCATAATGAGTATTTTGAACATGTCATTTTTTTTCCACAAGTTTTTGGGAGATGTGAGAAGAAAATAAAAACGCATTTTTTTTTTTTACAGAAATTTGTCAATTTATAAGATATTTCTAACACATAGGATGTACATAGCAAAAATTACACCTCAAAATACATGCTGCTATGGACATGTATGAAGCACGGATGTATCAGGCACAGATGGACATAAATCAGGCATGGATGGGCATGTATGAAGCACAGATGGACATGTATCAGCATGGATGGACATGGATGGACATGTATGAGGCATGGATGGACATGTATCACGCACGGATGGGCATGTATCAGGCACGGATGAGGAATGAATGGGCACAGATCAGCGCTGTGGGCACTTCAGATTCAGCCCACAGCGCTGCTGCACTGGCTCCCTCCTCTCCTCACACTCTGTACCGATCGTGTGTGAGGAGAGGAGAGAGCTGAACCAGACATGCACCAGTTTGTTGACAAGTGATCACTCCGTCATTGGACGTCATCCGGAGGATTCCTCTATCCACTTTGCTTGTGTGAATGGAGGAATCCGTTTGTTCTTTCTGATCAGCTGAAAGTCATCTTTGGCCAGCTTAAAGCCGGCCATAGACAGTTCAAATCTTGGCCGGTTCAGCAGGAACTGGCTGTAATTTGAACCATGTATGGACAGGCTGAATGTACCTAAGTTGATCAATCAATTAACTTGAGTACAACCAGCCTGTCATATTTTACATGCAATTATTGCAAGCAGCTGTTATAGCCACTAGCCATAATCACTGTGTTCTCCCAGCAGGGACAGCTTTCCCCTCCCCCCTCCCGCTGGGATAACACAATGGCTCAACCTGAGGGATTCCTCTGTCAACACTGTCTGTGGTTGCAGAAAGAAATTTGCTCCTTCTATGGCGGGCCCTAGTGACTGCTGCTGGCTTGTTGTTCATTGTTTGCAAGCACCACAAAGGGAAGCAGTAGAATGCTTGCAGTTTCCAACAGGCTTCTCCACACTAGATTGTCAATCAATTCTGATCAATATCATCATCCTAATAGGGACTAGGCATGGGTAGTCAGATTAGGATATTAAGTTATTGATAAGTGTGCCCACTATGGGATCAGGCAAAGTGTAATTGAAAAAAAGACAGTATTAGGGTAAAACAATGTAGGTTCAGATAGTAAGCTCAAGGTCAGGTCCAGGAAATTCCTAACCCAGGCATAAAACAAAATCAGCAGATAGATACCGATTTAAGGATGAGACAATATTGGTATACAATCTGTTATACTCTACTTTACCCTACAATTGGCTACCACTGACCGGGAGAGCATCTCAAGGTTTTTTACCTTCATGCATTCATGCAAAAAAACTTCTATGTGCAGCAGCCCCCCCAGCCCCTCCAATACTCACCTTCCTCATTGGCTGAGCCAGGAGCAGGAGCCTTTGACTCCTGCTGCTGTCAATCACAGCCAGTGAGCCAATAAGAAGAGATAGGGGGTGGGGCCTAGCCACGGCTCAATGTCTGAATGGACACGCAGAGCCGCGGCTTGGGAGTGAGACTGTTCGGGTGCCCCCACGGCAAGCTGTTTGTTGTGGGGGCACTTGGCAGGGGTGTGAAGCCAGGAGCACCAGCGGGGGACCCGAGAAGAGGAAGATCGGAGATGCTCTGTGCAAAACCATTGCACAGAGCAGTTAAGTATAACATTTGTTATTTAACCACTTCAGCCCCGAAAAAATTTGCCCCCTTCCTGACCAGGCCATTTTTTGTGATACGGCACTGCTTCGCTTTAACTGACAATTGCGTGGTCATGCAACACTGTAACCAAACAAAATTTATGTCCTTTTTCCCCACAAATATAGCTTTCTTTTGGTGGTATTTGATCACCTCTGCGATTTTTATTTTTTGTGCTATAAAAAAAAAAGGGCGACAATTTTGAAAAAAACCCCCACAATATTTAGCTTTTTGCTATAATAAATATCTAAAGAAAAAAATGTAAAAAACACATTTCTTCATCAGTTTAAGCCAATATGTATTCTTCTACATATTTTTGGTAAAAAAAAACGCAATAAGCGTATATTGATCGGTTTGCGCAAAAGTTATAGCGTCTACAAAATAGGGGATAGATTTGCACATATACCCCTTGAAGTGGCCACCATACAGCTACGGCGTTTTGCGCAGGGGAGCCATACTGCCGCCGGCGGGCGGTCGGCAAGTGGTTAAAAAAAAAAAGACTTCAGTATCACTTTAAGTAACCCAACCAGCTAATAAAAGCTATCTCTAGTACATGTACAAATGCTCTTGCATGAACACACATTAGCTTGTCTACACATGGAGTGGAGGGCCTGCGGTGGACATAGGCGGATCTAAATTCGACCAGTTCAGCAGAAACCAGCTGAATTTCAATTTGTCTATGGGCAGGCTGGTTGTACTAAAGTCAATCCTTTGATCGACTTCAGTACAACCAGCCTGTTGGGTTTTTATTGTGCAATCATTGCCAGCGTCTAAAACTCCCGGCAGTGATCATTATTTTATGATGGCTGGGAAACCTCTCGCTGTCAGAATACAATAGCACTGAGAGAGTGTTTCCCCAAACAAGGCTGACTGTGTTGATGGTGGAATCAAGCAAATTTCTTTCCTTCAACCCATGGTTGAAAAAACACAGTCTATGTCAAATGACCATCAATTTCCTTCCCACAGCTTCCACAATGATGTATGCCTTAGATATGTTAAGAGCTGACATTGCCTGTACTTAGCCAATGCTAATCTCTAAACACATAGCTCCCAACTGTCCCTGATTTCGAGGGACTGTCCCTGATTTGGAGCAATGTCCCTCTGTCCCTCATTCCTCCTCATTTGTCCCTCATTTTGGTCTGATCCATATAGTTGTATATAAAATGCACTTTTTATCTTTCAAAAAATGTTTCCCAGTGCTAAACCTTTCATCCAATTTCTAAATTGCTGCATTTGCAAATTTTAAAAGCCAATACAAAGGAATAGTAGTGGTAAAAAAGGCCCTTGTGGATTTAGTTAACTTTTTTTGGTTAATCCTCCTTTAAGGGAGTGTGGCAGGGGGCGTGTCTTATGCCTCCATACGTTTGGTAGTAGGTGTCCCTCATTCCCATCTCAAAATGTTGGGAGGTATGTAAACATATAGTTCAGTGTATGTGCCACAGTAAGGACAAGAGAATAATTATATCCTGCCACCACATGATAAGGGCATTGGAGAGCTTTTGATTTACCACTTGCCGACCGCCTCATGACGATATACGTCGGCAGAATGGCACGGGCAGGCAGAATCACATACCTGAACGTGATCTGCCTCCAGCGGGCAGGGGGTCCTATCGGACCCTCCCGGTGCCCGTGGCGGTCGGCGTTTGTCCCCCGGCGATCAGAGGTGAGGGGGAGGCCATCCATTTGTGGCCCCCCCTCACGATCGCTCCCAGCCAATGGGATAATTCCTCTGCTGCTGTATGCTAAACAGCAGCAGAGGAAATGATGTCATCTCTCCTCGGCTCTGTATTTTCCGTTCCGGCGCCGAGGAGAGAAGACATCAATGTGAGTGCACAACACACACACACAGTAGAACATGCCAGGCACACAGTACACCCCCCTTTACCCCCCGATCCCCCCCCAATCACCCCTCCCCCCCCCGTCCGTCACACTGACACAAAGCAGTTTTTTTTTCTGATTATTGCATTGGTGTCAGTTTGTGACAGTTATAAGTGGTAGGGCAGTTAGTGTTAGCCCCCTTTAGGTCTAGGATACCCCCCTAACCCCCCCTAATAAAGTTTTAACCCCTTGATCACCCCCCGTCACCAGTGTCACTAAGCGATCATTTTTCTGATCGCTGTATTAGTGTCGCTGGTGACGCTAGTTAGGGAGGTAAATATTTAGGTTCGCCATCAATGTTTTATAGCGACAGGAACCCCCATATACTACCTAATAAATGTTTTAACCCCTTGATTGCCCCCTAGTTAACCCTTTCACCAGTGATCACTGTATAACTGTTACAGGTGACGCTGGTTAGTTAGTTTATTTTTTATAGTGTCAGGGCACCCGCCGTTTATTACCTAATAAAGGTTTTGCCCCCTGATCACCCGGCGGTGATATGCGTCGCCCCAGGCAGCGTCAGGTTAGTGCCAGTACCGCTAACACCCACGCACGCACCGTACACCTCCCTTAGTGGTATAGTATCTGAACTGATCAATATCTGATCCGATCAAATCTATACTAGCGTCCCCAGTAGTTTAGGGTTCCCAAAAACGCAGTGTTAGCAGGATCAGCCCAGATACCTGCTAGCACCTGTGTTTTGCCCCTCCGCCCGGCCCAGCCCAGCCCACCCAAGTGCAGTATCGATCGATCACTGTCACTTACAAAACACTAATCGCATAACTGCAGTGTTCGCAGAGTCAGGCCTGAGCCCTGCGATCGCTAACAGTTTTTTTGGTAGCGTTTTGGTGAACTGGCAAGTACCAGCGGCCTAGTACACCCCGGTCGTAGTCAAACCAGCACTGCAGTAACACTTGGTGACGTGGCGAGTCCAATAAGTGCAGTTCAAGCTGGTGAGGTGGCAAGCACAAGTAGTGTCCCGCTGCCACCAAGAAGAAGACAAACAGGCCCGTCGTGCCCATAGTGCCCTTCCTGCTGCATTCGCCAATCCTAATTGGGAACCCACCACTTCTGCAGCGCCCGTACTTCCCCCATTCACATCCCCAACCAAATGCAGTCGGCTGCATGAGAGGCATTTTCTTTATGTCCTCCCGAGTACCCCTACCCAACGAACCCCCCCAAAAAAGATGTTGTGTCTGCAGCAAGCGCGGATATAGGCGTGACACCCGCTATTATTTTCCCTCCTGTCCTGACAATCCTGGTCTTTGCATTGGTGAATGTTTTGAACGCTACCATTCACTAGTTGAGTATTAGCGTAGGGTACAGCATTGCACAGACTAGGCACACTTTCACAGGGTCTCCCAAGATGCCATCGCATTTTGAGAGACCCGAACCTGGAACCAGTTACAGTTATAAAAGTTACAGTTACAAAAAAAGTGTAAAAGAAAAAATAAATATATAAAATAAAAAAAAAATAGTTGTCGTTTTATTGTTCTCTCTCTCTCTATTCTCTCTCTATTGTTCTGCTCTTTTTTACTGTATACTATTCTGCAATGTTTTATTGTTATTGTTATTATGTTTTATCACGTTTGCTTTTCAGGTATGCAATTTTTTATACTTTACCGTTTACTGTGTTTTATTGTTAACCATTTTTTTGTCTTCAGGTACACCATTCACAACTTTGAGTGGTTATACCAGAATGATGCCTGCAGGTTTAGGTATCATCTTGGTATCATTCTTTTCAGCCAGCGGTCGGCTTTCATGTAAAAGCAATCCTTGTGGCTAATTAGCCTCTAGACTGCTTTTACAAGCAGTGGGAGGGAATGCCCCCCCCCACCGTCTTCCGTGTTTTTCTCTGGCTCTCCTGTCTCAACAGGGAACCTGAGAATGCAGCCGGTGATTCAGCCAGGTGACCATAGAGCTGATCAGAGACCAGAGTGGCTCCAAACATCTCTATGGCCTAAGAAACCGGAAGCTACAAGCATTTTATTGAAAAGTGGTGGAGGGGTTTGGCGCTGTTCCTTCTTGTTGAACAATTCCTTATCTACGTATAGGTCACTAGGTGCAAATTAAATATAGATTCCCAGGTGTACCGTGCATGTGTCAGGTTGGTAATATACTAAAAATGCTGATAAATATTGTACAATCATAAGTGATACATAAACTTTGAATATATAATCCCATACATAGTAATGCTGATAAGTCCCAAACAACCTGCAGTGCAAAGGGGAGGGGAGAGGAGGGGGGGGGAGGGGGGGGGGAGGGAAGTGACGGGGAGGTGGAAAGGGAGAGGTGTAGGAGATCTGCTCCTGTTGGAGAAAAATAAACAATATCAGGATCCCTCCTAATAAAGTGCAAGTGTGCTGGTGGAATTCAAAAAAGTCCTTCTGTGTGATACACTGATTGTCAAGTTCTTAGCATATATCTTGTGCAGTTTCTTGTGATGTTGTGATAATAACCCTTCAATTGCTCTGAAAGTGCAGCCACTCACCAGATCACTTCACCCCTGCGGGGGTATCAGGCGGTTACAGTTTTGCGCCACTGTACGGCGTTCGCTGGCAGGCTCAGGATCGTGGTATATAATATGTAAAGAGAGAGGGAGTTCCCATAGCGTAAAATTGTTTTTTTTTAAATTTATTAAACAAAATAGAAAGGTACTCACAATTTTACAATGAAAATCAAGCGTGGTAGTAAAAAACGTCACAATGTCCTTCAGCGCTGATATGGTAGATGATGTTTGGGAAGCACAGATTAGGCCACGCCCTACGCGTTTCGTCGTTAGGACGTCTACGGGAGCGTGACCTGTGCTGTGTCTTCCCACCCTTATATAGTGTGCGGTGTCCCCTTGTTGAATTTTCGATTGGCATCCATTTTGCCTGTGAGTCCGCGGACCGGAAGTGCGTCCGCGGCCATTTTGTTTACATTTTGCAGACCGAAGTCCGACTTCCTGTAAGGTGTTTCTAAGAAGCACTTTGTGGCCATTTTGCCTGGGATTTTTGCAGACAGTAGACCATATCCACTGTCTCTATATGTTTATCCTGCAAGGTCCGGCGGCCATTTTGCCTGTGTTTTTTTGGACAGAGGAGACCATAGGAAGTTTTTCTTGCTATTAGTGTCAGATCCTACTTAAAATGCAAGTATATAGTATTAGGTCTGCCGCACACTGTAAAAGGGTTTTTGTGCAATAGTCAATTCGCTTTATGTGACAATAAATTCAAGATATTTATGTTGAGTTCAATCATAAAATAAATGATTTAAAACCCTTAAGGAATACATTAAAAAACAGTATATGAGCTGCTGCGATATAAAAACCTATATGAGCTGCTGCAATATAAAAACACATACATGTCATTACTAAGGGTAAGAATAAGATAAATAAAATTTAAATATGTTAAATAAAAATATTTAATGTAAAAATTCATGTACATTATATGTACCAATTTTTTATGTATCTGGAGAGAGGGGGGACGTATTTTTATGGGGGCTTATTGTTCCGGCCTCATATACATTGGCTTTTGGATTGCCCATATTTATACATTATATATCCTCATTTACTTGCTGTCTAAGAGTATTGCTTCTGTAGTGCGCACGAGGGGGGGATATATTAGGTATCTTTTTTAACGTTTCTTTCTGGGTAACATTATGGACCTATGCCCAAAGGTTAGACTATTAGAAATAATATTAGAATATTTCAAATATATATATATATATATTAAAATTGTATATATATTAAAAATGTATATATATTTTAGAAAGAAGAAATTGGAGACAAAAGGAGAATACTGGGGTGTTGTTTCTGGATATTCCCCATATTGTGAGCCCCTCCGTTCATGATGTAAGTGTGTATTAAAGGGAGGTATTTTATTGTACTGTTCATGCGTGTACATTTTATACATATATATGTACTATTTAAGTGAGTGTGGAGGGTCCTCTGATTGAAAAGTGTACAGGACCTGTTGGGCACTTTTCTTGTTTGTACCCTGCTTTTGGTACAAATTCTACTCATTAATAGGGGAAAGGGATGGTTTGTTACCAACATGTTTTTGAGGTCAAATGTGTAGGTGCTATATGTCTTCCAAGTTGATATTACCCCTTAGTAATTGGTTAGGAAGCAATTGAGGTCAAGGTCTATGTTCATACCCATAGGCTGTAGGGTATCCAGTAGGAATATCCACTTGGTTTCATTTTGTGAAACCTTAGTTTTTTATTATCACCTCTCCAGTGGCCCTTGATTTTGTCTATTGCGTAAAATGTCATCTGCGCCGGGTCTCTGTTGTGATAATCTCTGAAATGCCTAGAGACACTGTGCTTGTTGAACCCTTTCTTGATGTTTTTAATATGTTCTCTGACCCTGACGTGTAGCTCTCTCGTTGTTCTTCCTACATACTGCTTCCGACATGGGCACTCTAACACATAGGTAACGTGAGTACTGTGGCAGGTGATGAGTTCTCGAATATTGAACTCTTTTTCGTTGACAGTTGATCTAAATGTTATTGTTTTCTTGTTGGTTTTTTTGCTGGTTCTACAAGGTAGACATTTGCCACATTTAAAAAACCCTTTTAGGCCTTTTCCTATTTTTATCTCCCTAGGTGGGTCTATTGCATTATGTACCAATTTATTCCTCAAGGTTGGTGCTTTTTTGTAGATGAAGACAGGTTTCTTGGGTAGTATAGAATTGAGGACCCTATCGGATTGTAAAATGGGCCAGTGTTTTTTAATTATAGATTCCGCATGTTTGTATTGTCTATTATACCCCGTTAGGAAGGCTACTTCCATTTTCTCATTTTTTGTTCTTTGTTGTGTTCCTGTTTCATCTAACATTTTATTTCTGTCCATTTTCCCGACTGTATGTTTCAGTGCCACCAGGTCCTTTCTTTTGTATCCCTTTTCCACAAACTTGTTTATTAAAGTGTCCGTTTGTTTCTCATAATCGTGTTTGCTGGAGCAATTCCTATATAATCGCATGAACTGACCCTTGGGTATGTTTCCTAGCCATCGGGGGTGGTGACAGCTACTGGTTGGGATGTACCCGTTTCTGTCCGTAGTTTTGAAATACGTTCTTGTTTTCAGCTGTCCCTTTTCTTTGTATATTTGTAGATCCAGATAATCCACAGTTTCTTTATTCCAATTTCCTGAAAAAGTGAGTCCATAGGCGTTGCCGCTGATCTCGTCAAAGAAATTCTGTAGTTCCTCTGTCGTGCCCCCCCATACAATGACGATGTCGTCAATGTACCTCCTATATAATTTCAGATTTCTTCTTTCTGTACTGTAAATCTGTTCCTCCTCCCATTTATTGAGTAGTAGATTAGCTACACTGGGGGCATACTTAGCCCCCATGGCTACTCCTTTTGTCTGGGAGTAGAAGTCGCCTTTGTGCCAAAAATAGTTATGGCTCATGGCCAATTTTAACCCCTCCAATATATAATTAATTTGTGTTACCTTTAAATCCGTTAGTGTGTGTAAAGCCCATTCCACACCGGCCATCCTTCTGTACGATGTTGGTGTACAGGGAATTTATATCAACGGTTACTAATATGTCATTATCGTTTATTACAAAGTTGTTTAGTTCCCCAATTAGCTGTTTACTGTCTCTCAGGAACGATTTACCTTTTTTAACTAGGGGTTGTAAGTAGCCATCCAGATATGCTCCCAACCGGGAGAACAGTGAATCAATGCCACTGATTATCGGTCTACCAGGAGGGTTCTTTTGGTCTTTGTGGATCTTCGGTACGTAGTATATAATTGGAGTTTTTGCTGTTTCAGGGGTTAAGTATTTGGCTTCCTTTTTTGTCAGGATCCCCAATTCTTCTCCTTTTTTGACGTAGGTCTTCAGTTTTTTCTTATATTCTGTTTTTGGGTTACCCCTCAGTTTCTTGTATGTGTTCGGTATCTCCAGCAATTTCTTCATTTCTGATTCATAGTCTTTTTTATTTAAAATAACCAGGCCCCCTCCCTTATCGGCTGGTCGAATGACTATGTTTTTCTTCCCCTCTATTTCTTTAATAGTATTCCATATGTTTGTTTTTATCTTTTTCGGTTTTAATTTTCTAAGATCTTGTTCGACCATTTTTTTAAAAGTCATCAGGCTCTCATTTTGTTGAACGTTCGGATTGAAGGTTGAATTATTTCTTAGTCCTGAATGTTGGAATAGAGGGGGGTCATCATCTGTTCGGACTTTACTGTTGTTGTTTCCTTTCATTAAATAAAATTTTTTTATGTTGAGTTTTCTTACAAATTTTTGGAGATCTATATATACTTCGAAGGGGTCGAGGTTTTTGTCAGGGGCATATTTTAGGCCTAGGTCCAACACCCTCAATTCTTCCTCATTAAAATTGGCTTCACTTAGGTTAAAAATTCCTGTACCTAGTATTCTCTTCTTCTTTTTCTTCTTGATTCCTCCTCTCTTACCGCGTGCTCTTCTCCTCTTTCCCATCTCTGTGGTCTGTGTATGTGGTCTGTTCTTTCTTCCCGTTGGGTTTCTTCTTGTATTCTGTTCCTCGGGCCCATGTATGTGTTCCTGGTGGTCCTCATGTTCCAACCCTCCTGGTAGACCGATAATCAGTGGCATTGATTCACTGTTCTCCCGGTTGGGAGCATATCTGGATGGCTACTTACAACCCCTAGTTAAAAAAGGTAAATCATTCCTGAGAGACAGTAAACAGCTAATTGGGGAACTAAACAACTTTGTAATAAACGATAATGACATATTAGTAACCGTTGATATAAATTCCCTGTACACCAACATCGTACAGAAGGATGGCCTGAGTGGTGTGGAATGGGCTTTACACACACTGGATTTAAAGGTAACACAAATTAATTACATATTGGAGGGGTTAAAATTGGCCATGAGCCATAACTATTTTTGGCACAAAGGCGACTTCTACTCCCAGACAAAAGGAGTAGCCATGGGGGCTAAGTATGCCCCCAGTGTAGCTAATCTACTACTCAATAAATGGGAGGAGGAACAGATTTACAGTACAGAAAGAAGAAATCTGAAATTATATAGGAGGTACATTGACGACATCGTCATTGTATGGGGGGGCACGACAGAGGAACTACAGAATTTCTTTGACGAGATCAGCGGCAACGCCTATGGACTCACTTTTTCAGGAAATTGGAATAAAGAAACTGTGGATTATCTGGATCTACAAATATACAAAGAAAAGGGACAGCTGAAAACAAGAACGTATTTCAAAACTACGGACAGAAACGGGTACATCCCAACCAGTAGCTGTCACCACCCCCGATGGCTAGGAAACATACCCAAGGGTCAGTTCATGCGATTATATAGGAATTGCTCCAGCAAACACGATTATGAGAAACAAACGGACACTTTAATAAACAAGTTTGTGGAAAAGGGATACAAAAGAAAGGACCTGGTGGCACTGAAACATACAGTCGGGAAAATGGACAGAAATAAAATGTTAGATGAAACAGGAACACAACAAAGAACAAAAAATGAGAAAATGGAAGTAGCCTTCCTAACGGGGTATAATAGACAATACAAACATGCGGAATCTATAATTAAAAACACTGGCCCATTTTACAATCCGATAGGGTCCTCAATTCTATACTACCCAAGAAACCTGTCTTCATCTACAAAAAAGCACCAACCTTGAGGAATAAATTGGTACATAATGCAATAGACCCACCTAGGGAGATAAAAATAGGAAAAGGCCTAAAAGGGTTTTTTAAATGTGGCAAATGTCTACCTTGTAGAACCAGCAAAAAAACCAACAAGAAAACAATAAAATTTAGATCAACTGTCAACGAAAAAGAGTTCAATATTCGAGAACTCATCACCTGCCACAGTACTCACGTTACCTATGTGTTAGAGTGCCCATGTCGGAAGCAGTATGTAGGAAGAACAACGAGAGAGCTACACGTCAGGGTCAGAGAACATATTAAAAACATCAAGAAAGGGTTCAACAAGCACAGTGTCTCTAGGCATTTCAGAGATTATCACAACAGAGACCCGGCGCAGATGACATTTTACGCAATAGACAAAATCAAGGGCCACTGGAGAGGTGATAATAAAAAAACTAAGGTTTCACAAAATGAAACCAAGTGGATATTCCTACTGGATACCCTACAGCCTATGGGTATGAACATAGACCTTGACCTCAATTGCTTCCTAACCAATTACTAAGGGGTAATATCAACTTGGAAGACATATAGCACCTACACATTTGACCTCAAAAACATGTTGGTAACAAACCATCCCTTTCCCCTATTAATGAGTAGAATTTGTACCAAAAGCAGGGTACAAACAAGAAAAGTGCCCAACAGGTCCTGTACACTTTTCAATCAGAGGACCCTCCACACTCACTTAAATAGTACATATATATGTATAAAATGTACACGCATGAACAGTACAATAAAATACCTCCCTTTAATACACACTTACATCATGAACGGAGGGGCTCACAATATGGGGAATATCCAGAAACAACACCCCAGAATTCTCCTTTTGTCTCCAATTTCTTCTTTCTAAAATATATATACATTTTTAATATATATACAATTTTAATATATATATATATTTGAAATATTCTAATATTATTTCTAATAGTCTAACCTTTGGGCATAGGTCCATAATGTTACCCAGAAAGAAACGTTAAAAAAGATACCTAATATATCCCCCCCTCGTGCGCACTACAGAAGCAATACTCTTAGACAGCAAGTAAATGAGGATATATAATGTATAAATATGGGCAATCCAAAAGCCAATGTATATGAGGCCGGAACAATAAGCCCCCATAAAAATACGTCCCCCCTCTCTCCAGATACATAAAAAATTGGTACATATAATGTACATGAATTTTTACATTAAATATTTTTATTTAACATATTTAAATTTTATTTATCTTATTCTTACCCTTAGTAATGACATGTATGTGTTTTTATATTGCAGCAGCTCATATAGGTTTTTATATCGCAGCAGCTCATATACTGTTTTTTAATGTATTCCTTAAGGGTTTTAAATCATTTATTTTATGATTGAACTCAACATAAATATCTTGGATTTATTGTCACATAAAGCGAATTGACTATTGCACAAAAACCTTTTACAGTGTGCGGCAGACCTAATACTATATACTTGCATTTTAAGTAGGATCTGACACTAATAGCAAGAAAAACTTCCTATGGTCTCCTCTGTCCAAAAAAACACAGGCAAAATGGCCACCGGACCTTGCAGGATAAACATATAGAGACAGTGGATATGGTCTACTGTCTGCAAAAATCCCAGGCAAAATGGCCACAAAGTGCTTCTTAGAAACACCTTACAGGAAGTCGGACTTCGGTCTGCAAAATGTAAACAAAATGGCCGCGGACGCACTTCCGATCCGCGGAATCACAGGCAAAATGGATGCCAATCGAAAATTCAACAAGGGGACACCGCACACTATATAAGGGTGGGAAGACACAGCACAGGTCACGCTCCCGTAGACGTCCTAACGACGAAACGCGTAGGGCGTGGCCTAATCTGTGCTTCCCAAACATCATCTACCATATCAGCGCTGAAGGACATTGTGACGTTTTTTACTACCACGCTTGATTTTCATTGTAAAATTGTGAGTACCTTTCTATTTTGTTTAATAAATTTTAAAAAAACAATTTTACGCTATGGGAACTCCCTCTCTCTTTACATATTATATACCACGATCCTGAGCCCGCCAGCGAACGCCGTACAGTGGCGCAAAACTGTAACCGCCTGATACCCCCGCAGGGGTGAAGTGATCTGGTGAGTGGCTGCACTTTCAGAGCAATTGAAGGGTTATTATCACAACATCACAAGAAACTGCACAAGATATATGCTAAGAACTTGACAATCAGTGTATCACACAGAAGGACTTTTTTGAATTCCACCAGCACACTTGCACTTTATTAGGAGGGATCCTGATATTGTTTATTTTTCTCCAACAGGAGCAGATCTCCTACACCTCTCCCTTTCCACCTCCCCGTCACTTCCCTCCCCCCCCTCCCCCCCCCCCCTCCTCTCCCCTCCCCTTTGCACTGCAGGTTGTTTGGGACTTATCAGCATTACTATGTATGGGATTATATATTCAAAGTTTATGTATCACTTATGATTGTACAATATTTATCAGCATTTTTAGTATATTACCAACCTGACACATGCACGGTACACCTGGGAATCTATATTTAATTTGCACCTAGTGACCTATACGTAGATAAGGAATTGTTCAACAAGAAGGAACAGCGCCAAACCCCTCCACCACTTTTCAATAAATCTCAGCTGTCCCCACTTAGGGTGACTGCTTGTTGGGAGGCAGCAGTTCCAAACCTCACCAAACAAACCTTTACCTCCACTGCGCGGGTTCACCATCCCTTTACAAGCATTTTATGACTTAGATTTCGCCTGATGTAAACAGCGCCATTGGGAAATTGGGAAAGCATTTTATCACACCGATCTTGGTGTGGTCAGATGCTTTGAGGGCAGAAGAGAGATCTAGGGTCTAATAGACCCCATTTTTTTCAAAAAAGGGTACCTGTCACTACCTATTGCTATCATAGAGGATATTTACATTCCCTGAGATAACAATAAAAATGATTAAAAAAAAATATTAAAGGAACAGTTTAAAAATAAGATAAAAAAGCAAAAAAATAATAAAGAAAAAAAAAAAGCACCCCTGTCCCCCCCTGCTCTCGCGCTAAGGCGAACGCAAGCGTCGGTCTGGTGTCAAATGTAAACAGCAATTGCACCATGCATGTGAGGTATCACCGCGAGGGTCAGATCGAGGGCAGTAATTTTAGCAGTAGACCTTCTCTGTAAACCTAAAGTGGTAACCTGTAAAGGCTTTTAAAGGCTTTTAAAAATGTATTTATTTTGTTGCCGCTGCACGTTTGTGCGCAATTTTAAAGCATGTCTTGTTTGGTATCCATGTACTCGGCCTAAGATCATCTTTTTTATTTCATCAAACATTTGGGCAATATAGTGTGTTTTAGTGCATTAAAATTTTAAAAAGTGTGTTTTTTCCCCAAAAAATGTGTTTGAAAAATCGCTGTGCAAATACTGTGTGAAAAAAAAAAATGAAACACCCACCATTTTAATCTGTAGGGCATTTGCTTTAAAAAAATATATAATGTTTGGGGGTTCAAAGTAATTTTCTTGCAAAAAAAAAATATTTTTTTATGTAAACAAAAAGTGTCAGAAAGGGCTTTGTCTTCAAGTGGTTAGTAGAGTGGGTGATGTGTGACATAAGCTTCTAAATGTTATGCATAAAATGCCAGGACAGTTCAAACCCCCCCAAATGACCCCATTTTGGAAAGTAGACACCCCAAGCTATTTGCTGAGAGGCATGTCGAGTCCATGGTATATTTTATATTGTGACACAAGTTGCGGGAAAGAAACAATTTTTTTTTTTTGCACAAAGTTGTCACTAAATGATATATTGCTCAAACATGCCATGGGAATATGTGAAATTACACCCCAAAATACATTCTGTTGCTTCTCCTGAGTTTGGGGATACCACATGTGTGAAACTTTTTGGGAGCCTAGCCTCGTACGGGACCCTGAAATCCAAGCACTGCCTTCAGGCTTTCTAAGGGCGTAAATTTTTGATTTCACTCTTCACTGCCTATCACAGTTTCGGAGGCCATGGAATGCCCAGTTGGCACAACCCCCCCCCCCCCCCAATGACCCTATTTTGGAAAGTAGACACGCCAAGCTATTTGCTGAGAGGTACAGTGAGTATTTTGCAGACCTTGCTTTTTGTCACAAAGTTTTGAAAATTGAAAAAAGAAAAAAAAACATTTTTTCTTGTCTTTCTTCATTTTCAAAAACAAATGAGAGCTGCAAAATACTCACCATGCCTCTCAGCAAATAGCTTGGGGTGTCTACTTTCCAAAATGGGGTCATTGGGGGGGGGGGTTTGTGCCAACTGGGCATTCCATGGCCTCCAAAACTGTGATAGGCAGTGAAGAGTGAAATCAAAAATTTACGCCCTTAGAAAGCCTGAAGGCAATGCTTGGATTTCGGGGTCCCGTACGAGGCTAGGCTCCCAAAAAGTTTCACACATGTGGTATCCCCGTACTCAGGAGAAGCAACAGAATGTATTTTGGGGTGTAATTCTACATATGCCCATGGCCTGTGTGAGCAATATATCATTTAGTGACAACTTTGTGCAAAAAAAAAAAAAAAAAAAATTGTCACTTTCCCGCAACTTGTGTCAAAATATAAAATATTCCATGGTCTCAACATGCCTCTCAGCAAATAGCTTGGGGTGTCTACTTTCCAAAATGGGGTCATTTGGGGGGGGGGGTTGTGCCATCTGGGCATTTTATGGCCTTCAAAACTGTGATAGGTAGTGAGAAGTCAAATAAAAAATTTACGCCCTTAGAAATCCTGAAGGCGGTGATTGGTTTTCGGGCCCCGTACGCGGCTAGGCTCCCAAAAAGTCCCACACATGTGGTATCCCCATACTCAGGAGAAGCAGCTGAATGTATTTTGTGGTGCAATTCCACATATGCCCATGGCCTGTGTGAGCAATATATCATTTAGTGACAACTTTTTGTAATTTTTTTTTTTTTGTCATTATTCAATCACTTGGGACAAAAAAAATAATATTCAATGGGCTCAACATGCCTCTCAGCAATTTCCTTGGGGTGTCTACTTTCCAAAATGGGGTCATTTGGGGGGGGGGGGAGTTTGTACTGCCCTGCCATTTTAGCGCCTCAAGAAATGACATAGGCAGTCATAAACTAAAAGCTGTGTAAATTCCAGAAAATGTACCCTAGTTTGTAGACACTATAACTTTTGCGCAAACCAATAAATATACGCTTATTGACATTTTTTTTACCAAAGACATGTGGCCGAATACATTTTGGCCTAAATGTATGACTAAACTTGAGTTTTTTGGATTTTTTTATAACAAAAAGTAGAAAATATTATTTTTTTTTCAAAATTTTCGGTCTTTTTCCGTTTATAGCGCAAAAAATAAAAACCGCAGAGGTGATCAAATACCATCAAAAGAAAGATCTATTTGTGGGAAAAAAAGGACGCAAATTTTGTTTGGGTACAGCATTGCATGACCGCGCAATTAGCAGTTAAAGCGACGCAGTGCCAAATTGTAAAAAGTGCTCTGGTCAGGAAGGGGGTAAATCCTTCCGGGGCTGAAGTGGTTAAAGAATACACATCTTTTAAAGTTGTGGTATAAAGTAAGGCTGGGCTAAAGCTATAATGTGAGTGCAAGTGAAATAAATCAGCTGTTTTCAAATATATGAACATTGTTTTAAAGGGCAGATCTGAGTAGTTGTTATAATGGCAGGAAGGTGTGTTTAAATTAAACTAGATGTCAACCACTACTTTTTAATAAACTGCAACATTATATCATCAAACACCCTGTGCTGTCAAGGATGCACATTAACAAAAACCATAGGGAACATTAATGCTTGTCACTTGCTAGGCTGCTTTCAAAACACATGGTTTGACATGAGAAGATCTTTAAAGATTCTCTGTTACTTTGCCCTAAATGGGCACCTCAATGCCCACCTATTACATAGTTACATAATTAGTAAGATTAAATGAAGACACCAGTCCATCCAGTTCAACCTGAGTGAGTATGGCTGCATGACTACAATTGTCCCTATCCCTGTACATTGTGTCTTATTGACACACTTAGGCCCCTTTCACACATGTGGACCGTATGTCCGTATTTCTTCCATCCGTTTTCGGATGAAATACGGACATACATGCATCCCTATGGGATAGCGGGTGTCAGCGGATGTACATTCGCTAACACCCGATATCATCCGGCCCTGCTCTCGTCCGATTCTGCAGACGGAAGAAAATCCTATTTTTCTATCCGTCTGAAGAGCGGATCGGATGAACACGGACAGACGGTCCGTGTTCCTCCGATCCCCCATAGGGGAGAGCAGAGATCTGACAGGGCGGTCCCTGCAGAGTGTGCGGGTCCCGCCCTGTCATCCGCCGGCTCAGCTGAGGAAAATGGAGCGATCCCCGCTGAGCAGCGGATGTTCACGGGTCGGATTAACACGGATCCGTCATGTGTGAAAGGGGCCTTATACTTGCTCACCTTTGTTGCACTTCCCTGATACTCAAAATACTTGGTGCCATACTTGGGTATGGGAAGCATGTGACACCTTCCCAAAATGCTGCCAGATTAGGCACGGTGTGATGTCATTCTTCCATTGTTACCTGTGACACCATCTAACACAAAGGATTAGGACTGCAGAGCAATAAGCTGTGAATGTCTGGGAGTCTGGGAGTGCTGATGCCCAGCCTGGGGTGTGAGGGCAACATGCAACAAATTGGTACTTTTTGGGGTTGAGTTACTAAAACTGGAGAGTGCAAAATCTGGTGCAGTTCTTCATAGAAACCTATCAGCTTTCGTTTTGTTTGTCAAAGCTTAATTGAACAAGCTAAAGTTAGAAGCTGATTGGCTGCCATGCACTGCTGCACCAGATTTTGTACTCTCCAGTTTTGGAAAATCAACCTCAAAAACGTCACAGACAGCAGGATTTGACCCCCCCCCCCCCCGGCTCCTGTGCCACTGGATTTGATTGACAGCAGCGGGAGCCAATGACTCCCGCTGCTATCAATCTGTCCAATGAAGACCCGAGACAGCAGCTGTAGCTGCTGGACTTGTTCTCGTCGCTGGAAAAATCGGTTTCAGGTAAGTAAAAGGAGGGTCTGGAGGGCTGCTGCACTACAGAAGGTTTTTCACCTTAATGCATAGAATGCATTAAGGTGAAACAACTCAAGAGTTTACAACCCCTTTAAGTATGGAGCTCAGATAAATAGACATTGATTTGTAAAGGGACAATAAGAGCAGTGATCTCCACCAGTCTCAGACAGTCTCCTGAAGCATGTTCCAAGTCTTCAATGATTCTTATAGCATTTACACAGTCTCAAATCGTATTATGTAGCAATCTGTCTGCAATCTCTGACAGCATACTGTAGAATTACATTACCTAAATTTAATGTGTGGTCCTTCAGTGATGTCAGGGGTTGCACTTGAGACTTCTTTTATCAAGTAAATTGATCGCCACTCCTTTAGATGAATGGCTCTGAAATACCTTTTAGACCTTCCTTTACCACAAGCTGATTGGCTCTCCATGTTTTAAAATCAATAAGCATGTTATTGTTTCCAACATCAAACTGCATTATGATATAATTGTATCCATGAAAATCCTAATCAGTATTATTACAGAGAAACAATGAATTTGCAAATAAACAGAAAAATATCTTACCAATAATCACAGTTTTTCCTACCAGGAACATAGTCTCCTAAATGGTAGTGTTTTCTGTCTTTATCATAGCAGCCACATATTGCAACACATTTCATTTCATCCTCATCAAAATATGGCCTGTCCTTTGGGCATTTTGGATAACAACCTATATGAAGTATGAAAGGGAAAATATGTATTATTTTTTAGATCAATAAAACAAGTTAAAATCTAGAAAAAAAAGGCTATTTTACCTTCTAAACCTCGTATTTCATAATAACATGTCCCCATTGGGTTCCTGCAAGTCTTCAAGCAGGGAGCACCACAGGGCCTATAATGCCACTCACAGTCCTGACCACTCTTGGAGTTGTAGTAATCACAAAAGAGAGCTGGTGGCAGATAATCAGAACAGATACAGTTCAAAAAGTACACAATAAAGTACACAGTGACAAACAGGAACTGTAAATTACACATAAAATAGGACTTTGTTACTAATTAAAAACACGTGATAGACTCTGTGTTGGCTAATATAAACAAACTTTCCTAAAAGACACCCAATTAAATGTACTAATGCTTGAGATAAACTGGATATAAAATAATGTATATTCTAAATATATGTATATGTTAATATCTATGGTATAATCCAACCATGTTCCCCTTTTTGCCCCTTTGTTATGTAATTGATAGTACCGTGGTTTTCAATAAACATTGGGATGTATATTGTCTTCTAAATACGTTTGTCTATTCTAGGGCAACTAAAAGACAATAAACTATGTTTAACATGTTTAAGAAAATGCTCATTGTCCCTGATCAGCTCACATACTGAACCAGTGTGATACTAAGCAAAGGCTCTCAGCTCATGTATGGAAGTATCCACTATTCCTTGCAGGTATGCAATGGCAGACATAAGTTAGCATTCCCAAAGGCCCACTCGTAATATGGGCCCAGGAGCTACAGGCACTAATCTTCTATACTTTATCATTAGTACTACATATTTCCGATTATACCATATGTTTCTGTGTTGTTGCTCTCTACATTATATTGTAAACTTCTTTGCAATAATTATTGAAAAATATTAGCAAAAACAACTCACGGCAGATAGTTGGACTTCTCCAGGAAACACATATATTGTATTCTCCACATGCTTGGGCATAGGCAGCAACAGCTGTGCAAAAGCACTCACAGTCCCCTCCAGTGTTACAAGCACATGAGTCTGAGACACAGGCATGAAAATAATTTGATGGATCAACCTACAACAACAGAAAGACTAAGAATGTTGGCTATTCCCATCATGCATTCAGGCCAAACAAAAAAAGCATTGCTTGTTTTTTTTGAATGATATTGTAAAGATGTACATAAAATACATAAACTAGGACAGTAATACAAAATACATATAGCATGCTTTGCTTGAGGTTTGGTAAGAAGCAAGTGTTTTGTTTCACAGAAATATGTTTATATATTCAAACATTGTATACTTATAGGATGTATCTGCCTGTATTTCCCAGCATTAAGGACACCATTGATCGGACAATGTTGAGGACCATTAAAGTGGTTGTAAACTCTTTTGTGTGACTTTTAACTATAGGTAGGCCTAGAATAAGGCTTAGCTATAGGTAGTGGAAATATCTCTTAAACGTGCGCAGTTTAGGAGATAGATATTTCACTTGTAGTACGCCAATGTTGTCATCGGCGCATGCGCTGTGAAGAAACAGACCTCCGTGCTGTTTTTTCCCAGCGTGTGCCGTGACTGACAGGTCCCGCGCGCATGCGCGGGAGTGACGTCACGCAGCTCCGGACAGTAACAGAGCCGGAGTCTTCAGCCCCGGAAGAAAGAAGGGCGAAGATGGATGCGGCCTGCACAGGGGTCAGGCGCTTCATTTGCAGGTATGCAATGCATACTAGCCCATATTGCTTTTAATTTGCAGGGAGAAAAAAAGGAAGTAAAACCCATCAGGGTTTACTTCCTCTTTAACACAGTGGTCGACCAAAGAAACATTTACTGTAACGCAGCTGATGAAAGACAAATCACGCTTACTTCCCCCCGACATCAGAAAATGTCCAGCAGTGCCATCAGCACAGAACTGGCAGAAACCTGTGGGACTCAGGTACACACATCAACTGAGAAGTCTGACCATAAATGTTCTTCATGGAAGAACTGTTGCCAAAAAGCGATACCTCAGACATAGAAACAAGGCTAAGTGATTCAACTATGCATGGAAAGGGGGTGCAGAAAAATAGCAGCAGGTGCTCTGAACTGATGAGTCAAAATGTGAAATGGCTGGAGAGCGGTACATTAATGAGTGTCTACAGGCAACGGTAATGCATTGTTGGGGGCTGCATTTCTGTAAATAGAGTTGGAGACTTGGCAGGTGTCAGGGCTGGGCTCAGTCCTCTCTTCTCAGAGCAGGCCACTCAGCTGTCGGTTAATTACCAGCTCCAATCTTTTCCACAGTGACTCACCTGATGATGATATCCTGTCCGTCAGTCCTGCTTGTTACTTAAGCTGTTCATTTCAGTTCCTCTTTGCCTTCGCCTTGGTCAACACATCCAGAGACTCCTGTGTACCTGTTGAAGACTTACTTGGCTGATGTCCCTTCTGGTTCCTGATCCTGCTTGCTGTTCCACTACGCTGAATCTCCGGTTTCCTGATTTCCCTGGCTTGTCCTGAAGTACGCTGATCTCTGGCTCCCTGACGTCCTTGCTTGTCTGACTATCCGTTCCAGTTTTACAGTGCCGGATGGTGGGAGGAGACTTTCCTCTTTTTCCAAGGTAACCTATATAGAGATTGGCATTGTCGCTTTTTGGATGTTTTGATATTTGTATGGAAGGGGCCAGCCAATGTATTGGACTCATTTTTGGCTTATCTCAATACCAATCATCTGACTTCGGAGTTTACCCACACTTCAGATCCGGTTAGTATTGATTATCTGGATTTGACTTTGGTGGGATGTGTGGATAGTGTAATAGTCTCTACCAGAGGCTACAGGAAGCAGTGTGCAGGTAACTCACTTTTGTTGGCATCCAGCGCATAAAGTGCGGGCACTGCCAATGGGTGAGTTCAACAGAACAAGGAGAAATTGTTCCTCTGATAAGGATTTTGTTAATGAATGTAACATTGTTTCCAGTAGGTTGAGAGAGCGAGGATATAGTGGACATTTAATATATAGAGGCAGAAGATTGGCAGAAAATAGAGAACGTGGTGATCTGATTGGGAATTCCTCTTCTATCAGTAAGAAGGCACGGTCCAGTGGGAGGAGAGGTATTCACTTTCTGACCACTCACTCACAACAATACAATCAGATTGTTTCTATTATAAAACACTGCCTCCCTGTCCTATATGCGGATAAAACTTTGTATCATATTTTAAGACAGGGGTGCAGTTTTTCCAGCAGGAAAGCTTCTACTTTGGGTACTATGCTTTCGCCTTCTCTATTTCGTTCCACTTCCCCTTGCATTTCATGGTTGGGGACAGTGGGCTCCTATCCCTGTTGTTATAACACCTGTAAACATTGTAAAAGACATAGAAAGAGCAAGTCTGTTATTTATTTTTCAACAGGTAGAACATATCCAGTAAAAAAATGTATAAATTGTAACAGATGATTGTCTACCTAATTTCTTGTAGTACTTGTAAAGTACAGTATGCGGGATGCACTATCCACAATCTACGTATTAGAATATCAGAACTAGGGATGAGCCGAACACCCCCCGGTCGGGTTTGCGGCAGAACATGCAAACAGACTATAAATTTGTATGAACACGCAAACTTAATTAAAATCTATGGGACTCGAACGTGAAAAATCAAAAGTGCGAATTGTAAAGGCTAATATGCAAGTTATTGTTATAAAAAGTGTTTGGGGACCCGGTCCTGCCCCAGGGGACATGTATCAATGCAAAAAAAGTTTTAAAAACGGCCATTTTTTCGGGAGCAGTGATTTTAATAATGCTTAAAGTGAAACAATAAAAGTGTAATATTCCGGGGGCGTGGCTTGGATGGCTTCCGGATTGGACGTGTTTCCCTGAAGCTCCCAGCCAGGCCTGCCTGCACACCGCTAAAAACAGCACAATAACTTCAGCATCATGGGCAAACCTCGCAAGGCTAAAGAAGCAGACCTCAGGGGACATGCTACAAGGTCCTCTTCGGCACCCCACCTCTCATAACAGAGTATTTTGGGCACGGAGCTCTGGTGGGACAGCACGAGGCCAAGATGGTGCCGACGCCGACTCCAGCAACATATGCAGCGGCGGCCCTCTCCTCTCCTCCACCACTGATCTCTCCAGGGCATAGGACTGACAGGTATGCTTCTGAGGGGGATCTGCTGCTTGATCGCCCCCCCAGCCCCTCCAGCCACCATCCTGATCGGTCCCCCTGCTCCCTCTGGGGAACATATGCTGGGAAGCCTGTCGCAGACGTTCCCCCCTGCCTCGTGGAGCCCCCGTCATCGGCACTTACCGGCCAGACGTCTCCCTCCTGGGAACCCTCAGCCCTTGACTGGGACCCCCGCTCCCTCCCACAAAGACCCCAGGCTTCCAGACACAGAATCCCCTCTCTATCTCCACAGCACAGGGACTCCTACCAGGCTTCAGTGCCTTACCCAACCCCACAGCTTGCAGAACCTAAGGGGGCTCATTCACTTGCTGGCCACCTGCATGGAGCAGTCAAAACAGCGAAAATTACATCCACTGCTACCTCACACACACCCCAGAGAGGCTACCCTCCATAAACCGCCCACTCTGCCACAATGCAGGACTTTTATGCCCATGCCACATTAGACTCTGAACCTGAGGCACGCACATCATGGAGGGATTATGTCCGCTGTATGCCCACAAAACAGGACTTTCGCTTGCTTATCCAAGAAGTGCGCGATACATGCAGATCTGAAATCAATATGCTTCGTACTGATCTACACCGTCTACCAAAGTCATGTCCCTAGAGGAAGACGCATGTAACACAAAGCTTGAAATCTCGCAAATACATGATCGCCTGACCTCCCAAGCCTCGGCTCTTAGAGATTTTCAACGCCACCTTGAAGACCTCGACAACAGAGGCAGACGCAACAACATCAGGGTTCGCGGGCTCCCAGAGGCTACTCAGGATGAGGATTTGCATGTGGAGCTGCAAGCTATTTTCAATAACATACTGGGTCGCCCGGAAAACCAAAGAGTTAAAATGGATCGTGCCCACCGCGCACTCCGCCCTCGGGGACCGGGACCTAGACCACGCAATGTAATTTGCAGAGTTCATAACTATGCCCTGAAAGAGGACATAATGAGGAAAGCGCACAATATGCATACCATTGATTTTGATGGCGCCTCCATACAGCTTTTCCCGGACTTGTCCTGGATCACCCTCCAGCAACGACGCTCCCTGCAACCGCTCCTCACCTCCCTGAAGGAACATGACTTTCGCTACCATTGGGGCTTTCCTTTCAGTCTCACAGCTAAGAAAGATGGGAGGTCCAACAGCCTATGGTATCCTGAAGACTTCCATTCTTTTTGCAGAGAGCTGGATATCCCGGTTCCACCTACCCCTGATTGGGACCCTCTTCCAGCCCCTCCACCTCGCCCGGAACCTTGGATCCAAGTAAATGGGAGAAAACGCCCGAGACCGCATCCTGCTGATCCTCCCTCGTCCTCTTAACAGAGATAACTCTTCACTTCTTTGAGACACCTAACCACACTGCTGCGCAATTATCTGGGTCTCTTTTTCCAACTACCTTTTTAGAGCTCAAGGACTTACCCTGTTAGTCTCCTTACCTAAGTAATAGCCGGGTTATATCTACCAAGCATTCAGGTTTATGGTTTTGATACGTAACCTGTTAAGATTACACCTAATTGATAGTACTTAACTTTTCCAAACTTCAGAAGGTACCCCCCTTCCCCTCCCTATCCATCTTCCCCTCCTATCCTACCCTTTTCCTTCCTTCCCTTCCCCCCTCCCCTCCCTCCCCTCCCATTTTCTACTTTCCCCCTTCCCATCCTATACCAGCGTAATGTATTATACCTAGGAGGACATCCTAGCCCCTTCTGGGTTCCTTTATGGGACACCAGGAAGGATGACATGCTTCTATTCTGATGTGAGATCTCTCAACTATGGTTGTCCCCTGAGCAAATTATTGTACCAGTTTCCTCTATTTGAGGTCATAGTTTTGGTTAAATGATATATCAGTTACCAGTTGATATATGCAGGTTTTTTGTTCTACTTCGTTGTGCTGCAACTCTAATTAAACGCAGGCAGGCCTGGGAGAGGGTCACACCCATCCTGGGTCTATCCTATCCTCCCTCAGGAGATCTTCGAATGGCATCCTATCCAACCCCCTTTGGTGGTACTTTTTTTACCTCCTCTGTACTGGGGGGCCCTTCGGAGATCTCCAACCCATCACCTTTTTTAGGTGGGTTTAATTGTGTATGATTACTACCTAATTTTGTACTAAATTTTGTTTTTATTTTCACCTACCTTTCTCTTCTTTTTTCTACTACTGGAACTTCTCCCCCTCTTTCTCTTTCCCTACCGTCCCATGGATGTTTCCTGCCTCTGGAGCCCGGACTTCATTCATAGAATCGGGAATCTTCGATATGAAACCCCTCGGTGGATTCAACTGCTCCATTTCCTAAATATCAAGCTTCCATTCAACTGGATGGGTATCCATCCACAATGATTGACATACTATCTTTAAATGTGAAAAGCCTCAACTCCAACACCAAACATAGCTTAGCACTACGGTGATTCAAGCGGTCCAAGGCTGACATAATTTTTATTCAGGAGACACATCTCACTAAAACTGACAACATGTCATTTGCATCCAAACATTACCCTCAAATATACCTAGCCTCTAACCCACGTGAACGAGCTGGGGTGGCAATTCTTTTCAAACAAGGTTCACCTTTCCAGTTACAATCCATATTTTCTGACCCTCTAGGGCACTATCTTATTTTACGAGGTACATGGAAAGGTGCCAATCTCACTTTATGTAACATTTATGCCCCGAACACTAACCAAAACTCCTTCTTATCTAAAATGTATCAACGATTATTTGCATCTCCCCACCAATATCTGGTCATCGGAGGAGACTTCAAGTTGACGTATTCCTCATGCCTGGATAGACACTCCCTAGGGCATGGGCAGACCCCCAAGGCCCTTGATAGAAGATCCGCTCTCTTCCGCCAACTAACTAGGCGCACTATTTATCCGTCAGCTAAACAATTCACCTTCTACTC
Source organism: Lithobates septentrionalis (assembly GCA_037952835.1). Lineage (NCBI taxonomy): Eukaryota > Metazoa > Chordata > Amphibia > Anura > Ranidae > Lithobates > Lithobates septentrionalis. The sequence continues at coordinate 2,429,581 of JBBDGP010001553.1, read as the reverse complement.
CCACCCGCATAAATCCCATTCACGCTTGGACTACTTTTTCGTAAATGCTCCGACCCTGAGAGCTTGTACAAGTTCAGACATTCAGGCTATCTCATGGTCGGACCATGCCCCGATCAAACTCTCTCTTGCACTCTCCCCAGGAACCTTTCGCACCTGTCATTGGCGCTTGAATGACTTTCGGCTCAAACATGACCCTTCCAGGGTGGAACTGGAACAAACCTTGAAGCTATATTTTGCAGAAAACCACTCTTCTGAAGTTTCCACTTCCTCCCTGGGGGAGGGCCATAAAGCAGTCTTTAGAGGCCAGTGCATCTCACTCTCCACTGCTCTTAAAAGGAACGCTAACACAACTCGCCGGGCTCTATTGGATAAGCTCAAGCTTTTGGAAGCACGATTGCTTTCTTCCCCATCCCTACACATCCTTAGAGAACTTGTAAGCGTCTGGGCAGGATTGAGATTGTAGATTTAGTGAAGATCGAAAAGGCACTACTACGATTAAGGCAGACCTACTACGACAAGGCTAATAAACCATATATGCTACTAGCGAGACAACTGCGAGAACGAGTGGCGACCGCCTCAACTTCTCATCTTAAGGATGAGAGAGGCACTCTTCAATCCCACCCCGCCAAAATTGCCCAGATCTTCCATGATTACTACTCGACAATATATAATGATCTGACTGTCCCACATAACCCTTCCCCACCTGACCTATCCCAATCGATTCATTCCTACTTAGCGGACTGTAATTTACCTCAACTCTCCCCTTCTGCCCTAACGACCCTAAACGCATCCATTACAGAGGAGGAAGTCACTGATATGATTAAAACCTTGCCGAATAATAAAGCTCCAGGACCTGATGGACTACCGTACCACTACTACAAAACCTTTTTATCGCACTTACTTCCCCATATGACAACCCAGTTTAATTCATTTCTGTCTGATACGCCTGTCCCGAGGGATATGCAAACTTCCTATCTCACGTTGATTCCAAACCGGGAAAAGACCACACTCTGCCATCTAATTACAGACCTATAGCACTCCTCAACACAGATTTGAAAATGTTTACGAAGTTATTGACAAATAGGCTAAACAATTTTTTTTTTTAACAATAGATTTTTATTGAAGGAATTTTCTTAACAATACAGATTGACATGGTCACGATAGTAATTGTGACTAACTTCTTTGCAATAGTTTTTAAGAATATTCTTATACAAATACAGTAATTGATAGTCTGTACCAGCCTACCCCTATTGGGTTCAAACTGTAGGCATGGATAGGCCATCAATTGCGTTAATTAGTTGAATACAGAAAATTGTAAGGAAAACAAAAAAAAACAAAATATATACATATATATACATATATATATATATATATATATATATACATACATATACACATACATACATCTAAATTAACTGAACAAAACTTGTTGCATAGGTTAATAAAGTGGGTCCAGGATGATATACTACATCTGAGGTGTGTTTATATATGACTTCAGTGTACTTCCAACTTGTCTTAAGATTATATATTACATTGTTTTAAGTAATTGGATGCTTTGGGATGGGATATCCAAGTACTCCATTTCTTTCTAAATGTAATGGTGGAATAGTTTTTATAAGCCAGCATTAATTCATATTGGGCCTGTGTGTTAATTCTGGCTATAACTGTCGATAAATTGGGTGCATTACTGGATTTCCAGAGGCTGGATATAGTGAGTCTTGCTGCTATTAGTGTGTGGAATACAATTGTTCTGAATTCTTTAGGATATATATCTAAATTAATACCTAGCAAGGCTGTGGCAGGATTTAGTTTATTTAGGATGCCCGTAAGGTCTGCAATGAAGGAAGTTATTGAATTCCAGAAGCTTTGCAAACTTTTACAGTTCCATAGAATGTGTAAAAGGTTACCCGTCTGATCATTGCATCTCCAGCATGAATTAGATGTAGAGGGATATATTTTTGATAATCTATATGGGGTCAGATACCACCTATTGAGTATTTTTTGTGCATTGTCCCAGTGCTCGATACATGCTGATGACTTGCTAGATATATGAATGGCTTTTTTCCATTGTTCCCAGGTAAATTTTTGTTCTAGATCTCTCTCCCATTTAATCATGTGTGTGTTTTTATTGTCAAATGGGTGAGTCGATAATAGATCATAAAAAAGAGAAATTCCTTTTATTGATAGTTGATTTTGACGTGTGAAAAATTGCCATATAGTTAAAGGGATTTCTACAGGGTTAGTCGGGTGGAAATCTTTTAGTTTGGTATGTTTCCTCAATTTATTTAGAGTGATCTCTTTATAATGCAAGGGTAAATTTACGTAAAGATGATAACCTTCTTTAACCCATTCGTCAGAATTTAGACGTATTTTACAATAATTGATTGCTCCTGTCGGAATCATTAACTTGCTTTTATTTTGGATATTTTTCGTTTTTGAAAGTATATGTTTCCAAGCTATTAATGTGGTTCTTATACTGAGTAGTTTAGGTATATTAATCTTTGGTAGTATAGCGTAAGCTATTGCTAGGGCATACAGGTCGTGTCTTTTTGTGACTTGTTTCTCTATGTTTAGCCATAGTTTGTCTTCCGTGTTGTTAAACCAATATCTCATCTGATCTAATAAGGTTGCATAATAGTAGTTTTTGATGTCAGGTAGGTTCATTCCTCCTAAAGATTTTCTGGTAGTTAAGATGGAAAATGCCACTCTGGGTTTCTTTCCATTCCATATGCACCTTTTAAGTTTTGTATTCAGTTGCGTGAAAAATTTGGACTGGATTGGGATGGGTAAACATCTAAAATGGTATAGTATTTTAGGGAGGGTTTGCATTTTAACCACTTCCCGCCCGGCCTATAGCGGATTGACGGCCGGGCGGTGGTTCTGTTATCCTGACTGGGCGTCATATGACGTCCTTCAGGATAACATGCCGCCGCGCGCCCGCAGGGGCGCGCATCGCGGCGATCGGTGGACCGGTGTGTCAGTCTGACACACCGCTACACCGATCTTGGTAAAGAGCCTCCGGCGGAGGCTCTTTACCACGTGATCAGCCGTGTCCAATCACGGCTGATCACGCTGTCAATAGGAAGAGCCGTTGATCGGCTCTTCCTCACTCGCGTCTGACAGACGCAAGTAGAGGAGAGCCGATCGGCGGCTCTCCTGGCAGGGGGGGTCTGCGCTGATTGTTTATCAGCGCAGCCCCCCCGCAGATCACCATACTGGACCACCAGGGATCGCCACTAGGACCACCAGGGAAGGGAAACATGTGGATGGCCAGGTATGTACCCCATGGCCATCCACATGTGCCCAGTCAGTGCCAAATCTGTGCCAATCAGTGCCCACAAATGGGCACTGATTGGCACAATTATGTTGCAGTGATGCCCAGCAATGCCACACTTAGGGGCATCACTGCCATCAATCAGAATGATCAGTGCCACCCATCAGTGTCCATCGGTGCCACCTGTCAGTGCCCATCTGTGCCCATCTGTGCCCACCTATCAGTGCCCATCCGTGCCCATCTGTGCCAACTATCAGTGCCACCCATAACTACCCATCAACGCCACCTACGAGTGCCCATCAATGCCACCTACGAGTGCCCATCAGTGCCGCCTATCAGTGCCCATCGGTGCCACCTATCAGTGCCCATCAGTGCCACCTACCAGTGCCACCTATCAGTGCCCATTAGTGCCACCTATCAGTGCGCATCAGTGCCGCCTATCAGTGCCCATCATCAGTGCCCGTCAGTGCCACCTTATCAGTGCCACCTCATTGGTGCCACCTCATCGGTGCCCATCAGTGCCGCCGTATCAGTGCCCGTCAGTGCAGCCATATCAGTGCCCGTCATTGAAGAAGAAAACATACTCATTTACTAAAAAATTTAACAGAAACAAAGAAAACCGTGTTTTTTTTCAAAATTTTCTGTCTTTTTTTATTTGTTGCGCAAAAAATAAAAACCGCAGAGGTGATCAAATACCACCAAAAGAAAGCTCTAATTGTGGGAACAAAATGATAAAAAATTTGTTTGGGTACAGTGTAGCATGACCGCGCAATTGTCATTCAAATTGTGACAGCGCTGAAAGCTGAAAATTGGGCTGGGCGGGAAGGTGTCTAAGTGCCTGGTATTGAAGTGGTTAAATGCGGCTATTTTCCCTACCCAAGAAAGTTGTGTTTTTTGTATGTTTTGTAAATCTTTGTTGACTAGGTCTAAAAGGTGGGGGTAATTAGCTTCGTATATTTTGGTTGGTGGGTAGGTAAGTTGTATTCCCAAATAGCTTATTGTGCAGTTATCCCAGTTAAAGCCATTTTTCTTGCGTAGTGTATTGATTAGTGTCTTGGGAATGTTCATAGGGAGAGCATAGCATTTGTTTTGGTTTATTTTATAGTATGATACCTCCCCAAATTTATCTAGTAATTTTTGAGCTTCAGGTAGGGAAGAGGTAGGATTGGTTAATGTAAGTATGATGTCATCTGCGAATAATCCTACTTTATGTTCATATCGTCCTATAGTTATACCTTTAATGTTGGGGCTTGATCTTATATATTCCGCAAGTGGTTCTATTGCTAGTGAGAAAATTAATGGGGATAGTGGGCATCCTTGTCTGGTTCCGTTGGTAAGGGGGAAAGTTTTAGAAATTATACCTGATGTGAGTACTTTGGCCGTAGGATGAGAGTATAGTGCCATAATTGCCGAGTGGATGAATCCTTGAAATCCGAATTTGTCTAGAGTTTTGGAAATGTATATCCAGTGCATTCTATCGAACGCCTTTTCTGCATCTAATGTTAGAAGTAAGGAGGGAGTTCGATCAGTATGAATTTGGTCAATTATATTAAGAATTCTTCTAGTGCTGTCTGGTGCTTGTCTCCCTTTAGTGAATCCTACTTGGTCGGGTCCTATTAGTTGGGGGGTTATGTTTACTAATCTGTTGGCTAGGATTTTTGCATAGATTTTTAGGTCAGAATTTAATAATGAAATGGGTCTATAATTTAGAGGGGATGAGGGGTCTTTACCCTGTTTCGGTATTGTTATTATAATTGCTTCCAATAGTTCTTTGGGAAAAGAATTAGAGTTAGCTAGATGGTTATACATGTTAGTTAGATATGGAACTAGAGTTTCTTTGAAGGCCATGTACGGTAATATTCCGCTGATAGGCCATTAGCTCCTGGTGTTTTGTTTTTGGGTAGTTCTTTGATTACTTTAAGGGTTTCTTCAGGTGATATTGGTTTATTCAATCGTTCTAGATCAATAGGGTCGATATTTGGTAATTTTATATTATCTAGGAATTTTGTTATATTGTCTAGGTTAGGTTGGGGCGTATTGCTTTCGTCTTTTAGGTTGTATAGTGACTCATAGTATTGTGCGAATGTATCTGCTATTTCTTGGGGGTTGATTACTACTTTACCGGAGGTATGATGTGCTAATTTATGTATTTTATTCTTTATTTGGCGTTGCCGGAGTTGGGAGGCTAGTAGTTTCCCTGCTTTGTTGTTCTGGGAGTAATAGTTTACTTTCATTTTTTTAAAAATTTTGTCTTGGTCTGATATTAGAATGGCTCTTAGTTCAGATCTTAGTTGAGTAAGACGGTGATCTAGGTTAATGTCTTTGGGTTTTTTTTTGTGTAGTTCTTCTAATTTGGCTATGTCTTTTAAGATATTATTTACCATATTGGTTTTCTTTTTTTTTTCCCTCGTTGCTGCCTGTATAAGGAGGCCTCTAGCATAGGCTTTGTGTGTACACCATAGAGTAGTGCAGTTTATCGGTTCTTTATCATTAATTACAAAAAATTCCTCCAAATTTTTTCTCAGAACCGACAAGTGATTCTCCTGCGAAAGAATAAAGGTGTTATTTCTCCATATGTAGCTATTCGAGCAAGGTAACCCTTGGTTAATTTCAAGTGTGATTGGTGCATGGTCGGACCAAGTTATATTGTGGATGCAGGCTTTAGTGATCTTTGGCAGGAGAAGCTTGTCGGCAATGAAGTAGTCTATTCTAGAATAGGATTTGTGAACATGTGAAAAAAAAGTGAAGTCCCTTTCCGTTGTGTGCATGCATCTCCAGGCATCATACATGTCTTCTGAGGCAAAAAAGGGAGATAATCCCTTCCTGGAGATAGTTCCTTCCTTGGAGGTGTCCATAACGGGGTCCATAGGTGCATTGAAGTCGCCGCAGAATATAAGATTTCCTTTCTGTATTTTCCTTGTTTTCTTGAGAATCTTTTGGATGAATTGATGCGGATTTTTATTGAGAGCATAGATGTTCACAATTGTGTAGATTACATTGTCTATTGAAGCCACCAAGATTATGTATCTGCCTTGAGCGTCGGTTATTAGGTTGATAAGCTTGAAAGAGATAGTGTCTTTGATTGCTGTTATCACTCCTTTTTTCTTTTTTTTGCAGCTGGATAAGAAGATATGAGGAAATTTGTGATGGTTGAATTTAGGAGTTTTATCTAGTGCGAAATGGGACTCCTGGATGCAAATGATGTCACATTCATGTTTTAGGGCATCCGTCCACAGAGCTCTTCTTTTGTAAGGGCTGTTAAGTCCTTTTACATTTAACGAGTAGAGTTTAAGATTCATTGTAGTTTCGTGTGCACTTGCTGAAAGTAGTCGTATGTTTTATATACAGATAAGTTGTAAAGGTAATGTAATTATGTAAATATAAATTCAATATAAGTGGTTTTAAAGAGATGAGAGGAAAAAACACAGTCTTTTAACTCAAACATAAAAAGGTAGAAAAAATTAAAGAGTTGCGGGGCAACTCTAGTGTACATTGAACTTGTACTAATTTCCAGGGGTTACAGGGAAAAACACGGGGTGAATCAGGTATCAGGATCCCTGATCTTCAGTAAAAGAAAAACCTTGGATCTTTAATCTTGGAGGAGTTTTAATCTCCAGAAAAAAAAAAAAAAAAAGACAGCAGCATGTCGCTATATACAGGGTATTCATCTGTGATTTTTTTGCCAGTCTTGTGGCATTTTTCCAGGTGTGGATTTATCCGATGTGATGACTTCATCTTTTGGGAGAATGCCCCATGAACGTAAGATTTTCAAACCTTGCTCCAAGTTGTTGATCGAGTATGAGGTGCCTTTATGTTCTACGAGTATTTTCGTAGGGAATCCCCATCTGTAAATCATGCTGTGATTCCGTAGGATCTTGGTAATTGAGTTTAGGTTCTTACGTGCCAGGATCGTAGCTTGTGAGAGATCTGCATATAAGACAATACCTGTGTATGGGTCAGGTAGTGGAGAGTTTCGTCGTGCGTATTGCATCAGTTGATCTTTCACTTCATAGAAATGTATTTTGGCTATGACGTCTCTTGGTAGTTTTTCTGAAATGTGAGGCGGTTTGGGCAATCTATGAGCTCTGTCGATTTCTAGTTGTTGATGTGGGATTGTTGGGATTAATTTTTTAATCATGTCTTTAAGAAATCGCTTCAGTTCCGGTGGTTTAACATTTTCAGGTATGCCTCTGAATTTCACGTTATTGCGTCTTGCGCGATCTTCTAAGTCTGCCATTTTCATTTTGAGATGTTTAACTTCATCTTCTAATTCAAAGTGAGAATCGACCATTTCATTGTGGGCAGATGTAAATTCACACATTTTATTTTCTACATAGTCCACTCTCTCTCCTAACGCATCAATTTCCATTTTTGATTTCTGCATGAAATTTAACATATCATATTGTAGTGCGCCTCTTTAGGGAGATTATCATATCTTTTATAGTGGAGTCCAATATGGGTTGTCCTGCTGTGGGGATTGCATTCAGCTTCTCATCATATGGATTTATATCTGGTGTGTAATTATTATCTTGTGTGGGATTATTACCTTCAGCAGAAGAAATCCTCCTTCTTTGTTTGAGAGGGCTTGTAAATTCAGTCTGTGTGTCAAGGCTGCTATACCGCTGCTGACCACTGTGTGTCTCCTCTTCCTCTCCTGAGTCTGCAATGTTGTGTACAGAGCTGTGATGAAGGAGGGAGGAGTCAGCGCCATCTTTGATCTCCTGTGTCCTGGACGGACCGAGGAATTCACCTAATTTGCGGGGTCCCTCTCTGGTCTTTCGTTTTGTTGACATTATCATCAGGTTGCCGCCGCTTTCCGGATTCGGGGTATGTCTCCAGGGCTTTTCTGTTGCTTTGTGTGTAGCTCAGGGATGTCCGTGATTACAGAGGTCCCTCACAGTGCAGTCAGCTCGTTCTGCAGCTAGCCACGCCCCCCCATAGGCTAAACAATTTTATGCCATCGCTGATACATAAGGATCAGGTGGGATTTATCCCTCTTCGCCAAGCAGGGGACAATACTCGAAGGGTCATTGACCTTGTGGAGGTTGCCAACAGGACCAAGTTAGAGGCACTTCTGCTTAGTCTTGACGCGGAAAAAGCTTTTGATAGGCTGAGGCTGGCCCTTCCTGTTTGCAACTCTCCACAGAGCCAGAATTGAAGGCCCTTTTCTCAGAGCCATTTCCCACTTATACTCATCCCCCTTGACATTAGTCCGCACCCAATTCGCTTCATCCTCCACCTTCCCAATATCAAATGGAACCCGACAGGGCTGCCCACTTTCCCCTCTCCTTTATGCCTTGTGTATTGAACCCCTAGCAGCCCATATAAGGGAGAACCCAAACATTCACGGCATCCCAGTTCGTACCAGAGACTTTAAGATTTCCTTATACGCTGATGATGTCCTCCTCACCCTGACACAACCTCATGTTTCTCTTCTGAACCTACATTCAGAGTTGGATCGATACAGTGCCCTCTCAGGGTATAAAATTAATAACTCAAACTGAAGCCCTCCCCCTTAATATACCTCTTCAGACATTAGTGACTCTTTCGCAAACATTTAACTATTCCTGGAATACCTCCTCCTTAAAATACCTCAGGGTCCACTTCACTCCCACATACGATACCCTTTATAAGGCCAACTTTCCCCAGTTATACACCTCTATTAGAGCCTCATTGGCCAAGTGGAAGTCCCTGAAGTTGTCTCTTTTTGGTCGCCTAGCGACCCTGAAGATGACAATTTTACCCCAGCTCTTATATCTCTTTGAGACGCTTCCTATACCCATACCATCTCCAAACCTCAAGAAGCTCCAGGACGACCTGATAAACTTCTTCTGGAACTATAAGAGGCGTCGGATTGCTAAATTGGTTTTATATGCTTCCCGCAGCCAGGACGGCTTAGCATTTCCTAATATAGCCAAATATTACCTTGCTACCCAGCTACGCCCTGTGGCCTCTTGGTGCACCCATCATGCTTTCAATCGCTAGACACAAATTGAGAAGTTGTGGTTAGCTCCTATTCATCCGAACTCCATGTTATGGAGCTCCGATGTGCCTACCGATGGCTTGCGTTTATTAGGGCCAATGTCCCTTCTATGCCTGTTGTGGCGACGAGCCAAATCGACATATCCGCTTACCACCTCTTCTTCACCAGTTACGTCCTTTCTATTTACACCTAATATTCCAGACAGCTTGACCTCACAGATGTCACACTTCTGGATGGAGAAGGCCTTATTCCGCTATGGCCAGCTGATAGACCCTAGAACCCGATCGTTGAGATCTTTCCAGGATCTGCAAAATTTTGATATTCCTAAACAGGCTTTTTTTAGTTACCTGCAAAGACGACATTACGCTCAATCCTTGGTACCGAATTTTCAATTCTCCCCTATAACTGAATTTGAAAAACTGTGCTTAGAGGGCTCGTCCCCTAAAGGCATGATCTCGCGCACCTATCAGCTTTTAGCTTTGGATTTGTCGCCAACTGGACCACGTCATGCATATATGGACAAGTGGGAGTGGGCCCTAGGTGTGGACTTGCCTCTACATGCTTGGCAGCTCATTTGGTCTCAGGCCTCTAAGAGCTCTGTTTGCACGCTCTATAAAGAGAATCAATATAAGATTCTGTTTCATTGGTATCAGACCCCGGATCTGCTCCACTCCATATATCTATCGGCTGACTCTCGCTGTTGGCGATGCTGCAAAGATAGGGGGGCGCTATTTCATATCTATTGGACCTGCCCTTTGATCAGTCCCTATTGGCAAATGGTACATTCCCTGCTCCAGTCCATCTTTGATGCTGAAGTGCCCTTTGATCCGAAGACCTTTTTGTTGGGTCTCCCACCGATCTCTCTCTCTAAAATGTCCAAATGTCTAAATGTCCAAAAAACTGTTGTCACACATACTAACTGCTGCACGATGTTTGGTGGCCTTAAAATGGAAACAAAGAGAATCACCTTCATTATCCGAGCTGCACTCCAGGATCAGAGATGTCAAGAGAATGGAATATCTGACAGCCTCTCTGAACGATACTCTTGAGAAGCATAATTGTATATGGGAACTATGGGTCCTCTTCGAAAACCCCATAACTTAATGCTCCTTATCCTTTATTGCATCTGACTGGCTCCCTTTTCTCTCTCAAGAGATTCCGGGCTCTGGAGGCGGACGGCTACTCTTCCCTCTTCTTCGCTTTCTACTATTCTTCTTCCCTTTTTACTTTCTCTATTTTACTCTTCCCTCTTGTCTATTTATTTTTTGTTTCATAACACAAGGTATAAATGCTGTACTATCTGAATAATAATCCGATGATGCTGCCACTTGACGGTTGTTAAGTTAGACGGTTGTTTATTTGTTCCATCAATTATCTGTCTGCTGATTCTATGCCAGAAGTACTTTTGTTGCTACAAAACTGTATTTCCTTGTATCTTATGTTGTCAATTCTTTATTTCCTTGGAAAATCAATAAAAATTGTCAATTTTCAAAAAAAAAAAAAAAAAAAGTGTAATATTCCTTTAAATATCATGCCTAGGGGGTGTCTATAGTATGCCTGTAAAGTGGCGCATTTTTCTCGCGTTTAGAACAGTCCCTGCACAAAATGACATTTTTAAAGGAAAAAAGTCATTTAAAACTGCTTGCGGCTGTAATGTAATGTTGCCCCTATCCCCCAGCTCATTACCAGGCCCTTTGGGTCTGGTATGGATATTAAGGGGAACCCCGCACCCAAATAAAAAAAAAAGTGTGGGGCCCCCAGGCCCTATATACTCTGAACAGCAGTATACAGGCGGTCCCAGGGTTACAAACAAGATAGGGACTGTAGGTTTGTTGTTAAGTTGAATCTGTTTGTAATTTGGAACAGGTACATTTTTTAAGTGTAGCTCAAGACCAAAAATCTATTATTAAGCCTTTTGGATAATATAGGGCAGGGTTATCACCCCTGTAACATTTTTTTTGTCTGTCTGTGCCCCTGTTCAGAAGATTTCACCTCACTTTCTGTCCCAATGACAACTGGATTTTGAAAATTTTGAGTTATTAGGGAAACACGGATTGGTGATAAAGCATCACACCTTTTTCCCATATTAACTCTTACAGGAGAGAATTTCCCTTCCTAGGGGTAGATTTCCTCTCACTTCCTGTTGTCTCCCTCTGTTTCTAAGTAGGAGTCGTTTGTAAGTCGGATGTTTGAAAATAGGGGACCGTCTGTATATACTATACAGCCTGCCCTATACAGTCTGTGGAAAATTGGGCCTTAGGTGTTGGTGGTACCAGAACACTGTAAGCCCTCACGGTTACTCTTGGTGGGTGCTGGAACTGGCCCTGCTGTAAAATATTAAATCAAGAATTGTAATTACATGCCCCTCTTAAACAGGGGCTGAAAAATTGGGCCTTAGGCGGTGGTGGTGGTGGCACAACACTATAAAGCCTCACAGATACTTTTATTGAGCGCAGGAACAGGCCCTGCTGTGAAATATTAGATCAAAAATTGTAATTACAATACAGTGCAGCCGTAGTGCAGTTGCTACTACTTTTCTGGTGGTGTACACAGTACACAATACAGTGTAGTGCGGTGTTGCAAAACAAAATATACATCATGTCCAGAAGGCCACCAAGGAGAGGCAGACGCTCACAGGCCACTAAAAGAGGGCAAGCAGGCTCTGTGTCTACAGTCAACAGTGCTGGTCATGAACATGCATCCTCTGCCAGTGGCCGTGGGCACACTTGTCCTTTGTTTCTGCTGCTGGCTGTGGTTTTGAGCCTGAACATGCAGAAGAGTTGGTGGAGTGGATAAGAAAGCCGTCCTCATCCTCCTCATCCTCCTCATCCTCTGTCACCCAGGCTCAGAGTAGTTTTCCTTCCTATGCAGCTGCCAAAGCAGCCTATTCCACCGGCTCCTTGTCCACAGTCACTCCTTCAGTAGCCCAACCATCATGCACGGAGAAGTCCCCCAAACCAGGGGCGTTGCTAGGTCTACAAAGGATCTGGGGCTAGAGCCCATAGCAGTGTAGTAAAGAAAGTCATACGCTTGGGCAGGCATACACATGTATATACAGTAATATACGTGTGTGTATATATCCCCAGAGAGCCCTCCTTACATCAGGGTCCCCAGAGAGCCCCTCTTACATCAGGGTCCCCAGAGAGCCTCTCTCTCCCTTGCATCAGGGTCCCCAGAGAGCCCCCTAATTACATTAGGGTCCCCAGAGAGCCCCCCCTTGAATCAGAGTCCCCAGAGAGCCTCCCCCTTGCATCAGGGTCTCCAGAGAGGCTCCCCTCCCCTTGGGGACCCCTGCAGAGACTCGGGGCTATGGGCCCCAGAATCGGGGCTATAGCCCCAAAAGCCACCCCCTAGCGATGCCACTGCCCCAAACTATTCGACCACAGTGTCGGGTACATGCTTCTGGAGGATGCGCAGCGATTTGAAGGTTCTGATGTTGGTTCCCAGGTTGAGGAAGGGAGTAACGTGAGCCTAGAGAGAGGGGGTGCCCTAGAAGGACAAGAAACTGGCAGTCATGTTCCCCCAGCTGCAGCATAGTGCCAAGTTTGATCCAGTGATGAGGAGGAAGGGGATGATGAGGTCACTGACTCTACTTGGGTGCCTGATAGAATAGAGGAGGAGGCACAACTCCAATGAGGCAGGATGTCCTCTAGGGGGCAGCTTAATGGCAGCCGCCCTAGTGCATCACACTGCAGAGCTCTGCAGGTGCACGGTGCTGCTGACTCCCCGCTGATTTTGAAAAGTTCCTTGGTGTGGGCCTTTTTGGACATGTGTGCAGCAGATCGCACCGTTGCTGTTTGCAACCTATGTCTAAAGCGCATCAAGCATGGCCACAACAGCAGCCGCTTGGGCACCACATGCTTGACCAGACATATGACGACCTCCCATGCAGTCTTTTTCCTGTATACTATATTTGAGATTTAATATGATTTGTGTTAAATGAGAGTTCTTTGACCATGAGTGAAAGCTTTAACACAATAACAACATTTATTGGTGAGTAGTTGAAAGTCTATCTAATACACAACCATCTATCTATAGTCTACACCAGTGTTTCTCAACCTTTTTCCAGTCGGGGCTCCCTTAAAAAGTATTTTCAATCTTGAGGCACCCCAGTCCAAGGCTTGGTTCACATTACTGTGTGTCACGGAACACGCACAAAATCGCGCTCGTTCCTGACACACAGACAAATGCTCTTCTCTTTAGGGGTGCAATTAATTCTTAATGGTACCCCACACATTGGAAAACGTGGGGTGCTTTTGGTGCAGTGCAATTTACAAAAAAAGGTTGGGGACTGAATGGGCTGCCCTACACGCAGCATGCAGCCACACAGATGTGAACCAAGGGCTTGTTCACATGTCAGGTTGGAGGGGCGGTAAAACCACATGGTTGAGCTATTTTTACCTGCCCAACTTCTCCCCCTTTAGCTGCAGAGGCAGCAGCTGGGGGTGTACACATGCTGTGGCTGTAGCTGGAGGTATACCCAGGGTGAATGAGGCTGCACTGCAACTATCCCGCAACTGTGTGCATTGCACGGTTGCAGTGTAGTGATGCTGCATTTACGGGCTTAAAATAGGTGGTGAGGAGGCAACATAATGCCTCTTTACTGCCTGTCAAATGCCTCTGAAAAGCGATACTTGCACGAATTGCTTTTCTGAGGATCAGCAGTCCTTGCTGCTATCACAAACAAGCCCTACAAAAGCAGTTCTGATGGTACAGGAATGGGGGGGAGGGTCAGGATTAAAAGTAACATACATATATAGACACATGCACACACGCATACAGACACATACACACACATGCACACACGCATACAGACACATACACACATACAGACACATACAGACACATGCACGCACATGCACACACACATACAGACACATACATACAGGCACACGCATACAGACACATGCACACACGCATACAGACACATGCACACACGCATACATGCACACACGCATACAGACACATACACACATACAGACACATGCACACACACATACAGACACATACATACAGGTACACGCATACAGACACATGCACACACACATACACACATACAGACACATGCACACCGCATACATGCACACACGCATACAGACACATACACACATACAGACACATGCGCACACACATACAGACACATGCACACACACACACATACAGGCACACGCATACAGACACATGCACACACGCATACAGACACATACACACACGCATACAGACACATACACACACGCATACAGACACATACACACACGCATACAGACACATACGCACATACAGACACATGCACACACGCATACAGACACATACGCACATACAGACACATGCACACACGCATACAGACACATACACACACGCATACAGACACATACACACACGCATACAGACACATACATACAGGTACACGCATACAGACACATGCACACATGCATACAGACACATACACACATACAGACACATGCACACACGCATACAGACACATGCACACACGCATACAGACACATACACACATACAGACACATGCACACACACATACACACACGCATACAGACACATGCGCACACACATACAGACACATACATACAGGTACACGCATACAGACACATGCACACACGCATACAGACACATACACACATACAGACACATGCACACACGCATACAGACACATACAGACACATGCACACACGCATACAGACACATATACACATACAGACACATGCACACACGCATACAGACACATACACACATACAGACACATGCACACACGCATACAGACACATACACACACACACACATACAGACACATGCACACACACATGTTCAAACACACATACAGACACGTGTACAGACACATACACGCATACAGACACGTGTACACACACACACACAGACAGAGAGGCAAACACTCACACACACACACAGACACATGTATAAATCCCTTTAAAACAAATCTAGCTTCTAGCACAGTACCTTTCCAGTTTCCTCATTCAGCCGGGTACTGCACTGTAGGGGGAAGCAGAGAGCACAGCACACTCCCCTGCACTTTACTTTTACTTTTGAGGCTGACAGAGCTTCTCACAGTGCCGATGTACAGTTGGGCAGGGGATCGGGAGATCGGGCTCATCTGACAGCCCCTCTCTCCCCCGATCCCGCGGCACACCTGAGAACCTCTGACGGCACACCAGTGTGCCGCGGCACACTGGTTGAGAAAGGCTGGTCTACACCAAGGAAGAAAATATTAGGTTAAAAAAAGAGAATCACATGAAGGAATACAGAGTATATTCCTTAAACCATTAATCTGCAAACATATTTAGTTTAAATGCAGACCTTGCCCATAATTACCCTTTGCACCGAGGTTCCATTCTGATGGTTGCACTCCCATAAAAGTGTGTTTCCCTCCTATCTAGTCTGTGTATATCATTACATGCTGACGCCTCATTGGTTGGCATTGCGTGGCTCTGATTGGTGAGCTACCCTATTCCTGGTTAAGGACTGGCTACATCTCCAAACCCTATACTTTGCATAAGTCTATATTTAAGTCTGTGTATTACCGCAGACTCATGATCTAGAAGGAATGGGCAGGGATGTTGCCTTTCCTTCACGGCACACTGGGGAACTCTGCTGGCTGCTGGGAATGATGCAGGACAGGGTTCAGTATTGTTGGAGCTTGTTCCACCATGACGCCTCCAAAATGCTAGTGGTGATTCTGCCACATCTCTCTCCTCCACCCCTCCTCTTCTTCCTCTATGGCCTCTTCTGCAGATTTGTTCTCTGAATCAGCTGTGCTCCGTAAGCATTCAATGCCATGCGGTGCATGAGTTACATAGTTACATAGTAGGTGAGGCTTAAAAAAGACACAAGTCCATCAAGTCCAACCTATGTGTGTGATTATATGTCAGTATTACATTGTATATATATGTTGCGGTCATTCAGGTGCTTATCTAATAGTTTCTTGAAACTATTGATGCCCCCCGCTGAGACCACCACCTGTGGAAGGGAATTCCATATCCTTGCCGCTCTTACAGTAAAGAACCCTCTATGTAGTTTAAGGTTAAACCACTGCTTAGGGGACAGGAGCCACACTGGGGCAGAGATCCTGTCAGCTCTGCAGGGTCAGGCTCAGAGGTGGTTGATGCCACGCCAGCTTAAGCTAGGAATGGTTGTATGCGACAATGGCACCAACCTTCTCTCTGCCCTCCGACAGGGACACTTGACCCATGTTCCATGTTTGGCACACATCCTGAATTTGGTGGTGCAGCGGTTCTTGAGCAGGTACCCAGGCTTACAAGATCTCCTGAGGCAGGCCAGAAAAGTCTGTGGTTATTTACAACAGTCATACAATGCCAATGCTCGGCTGGCTGGCATTGAAAGGGAATGAAACCTGCCCACCAACCGCCTCATTTGTGACTTGTCCACCAGGTGGAAGTCAATGTTGGCAATGCTGCAGCGGCTGTACATGCAGCAGAGGGCCATCAATGAGTACCTGTGTGAGTATGGCACCAGGACAGGGTCAGGGGAGCTTGGTTTCTTTTCACCACACCAGTGGCTACTGATCAAGGATGCATGCACTGTCCTGTCACCATTTGATGAGGCCATGAGGATGGTGAGCAGCGACAATGCATGCATCAGTGATACTGTCCCTCTTGTCTTCCTGTTGGAGCACACGCTTCATGGAATAATGGACATGGCACTTGAGGCAGAACAGTGTGAGGAAGAGGATAACTTCCTTACCTCTCAAGGCCCCCTTTATCCAGATATTATTCCTGCAGGCCCGCCAAACACACAGGAGGAAGAGGAGGAGGAGGAGGATTGTATCAGCATGAACGTGGAGGATAACACTCAGCAGCAGTCTTCAAGGGATGGTTTTCAGTCGCCAGAAGCCCAAGGAGTTGTACGTGGCTGAGAGGAGGTTGTTACGGATCATGTGATCCTTAGTGACCCAGAGGACTCAGAATCGAATGCAAACTTTCGCAGGCTTTGCAGAATCAGGGAGGCCATGCAGCATAAGAACCCTAGGATTCGTGGTATCAAAGAGAAGGAATCATTACTGGCTGGCCCTTCTTGATCCACGTTACAAGGGTAAGTTTACAGAACTCATCCTGCCTTCGCAGAGGGAGCAGAGGATGAAACATCTTCAGGAGTCCTTGAAGAAATGCATTTCCAGACCCTGTGAGGTTACAATTTCCTGGTGCTGGATAACGTGTTGCTGAGGCTTCTGTCAGGTCACCTGAGGTCAGGTGACAGATGCACACCATTGGGGTCAGGAGTGCACCGCAAATGTAATGAACGCTACGTCTGACTGCTGCGGATGGGAGTCTAGGTGGTTAAGGAAGGCAGGTCCGCTGGAACACCAACACGGATCCCACAGGGGCTAGAGCGTAAAATTCCCCAGGGCTCTGAGTCTAATGCCCCGTACACACGGTCAGATTTTCCGATGGAAAATGTTCGATGGGAGCTTTTTGTTGGATATTCCGACCGTGTGTAGGCTCCATCGGACATTTTCCATCAGAATTTCCATCACACAAAGTTTGAGATCTGAATCTCGAATTTTCCGACAACAAAATCCGTTGTCGGAAATTCCGATCATGTGCACACAATTCTGACGCACAGAATTATATATTATATATATTAAATACACTGCAGCTAACTGAATCACCTGCCTGCCAGAAGTATATTAGAAACAGTACACCAGGAACGGCCTGCAGTGAGATATAGCTAAACTGTATGCAGTGGATATATACAAGACTATCTGTATATACTACAAGCAAGTAAAGGCGCAAAAACCGGAAGCCTTATATTACCATCATGTTAATGGAAAACTAAAATTATAGCTAATATAGTCCATAAAAGTCTATATAGAAAAAAGCGAACTGATATTAGAGGATCCACACAGAGGGCTGCCTTCCAGTCCACTACCCTCCATGGCGCTCTGATGTCTGGGTGTTACCTGTTGAACAACACAAGCTGTCTGATGGCGGTCCTGGGAGCTTATTAGATAGCTCCTTGCTGGGATAGGATCAGAGCTCTATTGCAGCCATGTCAGTCAAGATTAGGGATGAGCCGAACACCCCCCGGTTCGGTTCGCACCAGAACCTGCGAACGGACCGAAAGTTCGCACGAACGTTAGAACCCCATTGACGTCTATGGGACTCGAACGTTCGAAATCAAAAGTGCTCATTTTAAAGGCTAATTTGCATGGTATTGTCCTAAAAAGGGTTTGGGGACCCGGGTCCTACCCCAGGGGACATGTATCAATGCAAAAAAAACTTTTAAAAACGGCCGTATTTTCGGGAGCAGTGATTTTAATGATGCTTAAAGTAAAAAAAAAAAAGTGAAATATTCCTTTAAATATCGTACCTGGGGGGTGTCTATAGTATGCCTGTAAAGTGACGCGTGTTTCCCGTGTTTAGAACAGTCCCTGCACCAAATGTCATTTTTAAAGGAAAAAATCTCATTTAAAACTGCTTGCGGGTTTAATGTCATGTCGGGTCATGGCAATATGGATGAAAATCAGTGAGACAAACGGCATGGGTACCCCCCAGTCCATTACCAGGCCCTTTGGGTCTTGTATGGATATTAAGGGGAACCCCGCACCCAAATTAAAATAAGGAAAGGCCCTATATACTCTGAACAGCAGTATACAGGCGGTGCAAACAAGACAGGGACTGTAGGTTTGTTGTTAAGTAGAATCTCTTTGTAATTTTGAACGGGTACATTTTTAACGTGTTTAGCTCCAGCCAAAAAATCTTTTTTAAGCTTTTTGGAAAACATAGGGAAGGGTTATCACCCCTGTGACATTTGTTTTGCTGTCTTTCCTCCTCTTCAGAAGATTTCACCTCACTTTTTGTCCCAATGAAAAATGTTTTTTGAAAATGTGGGTTTTTTTGTGGAACAAGGATTGGAAAGCATCAGTGGAAAGGAGAAATTGTTTTCCCATATTAACTCTTACAGGAGAGAATTTCCCTTCCTAGGGGTAGATTTCATCTCACTTCCTGTTGTCTCCTTCCGTTTGCAAGTAGGAGTCGTTTTAAGTTAGATATTTGAAAGTAGGGTCCTGCCCTATATACTCAGCAGAAATGTGGGCCTTAGGTGTTGCTGTGGCCACAACACTGTAAGCCCTCACAGGGCCCTGCTGTGAAATATTAGATCAAGAATTGTAATTACATGCCCCTGTTGAACAGGAGCTGAAAAATTAGGCCTTAGGCACTGGTGCTGGTGCCACAACACTGCAACCCCTCACAGACACTCTAGTTGGAATGCAGGAACGAGCCCTGCTGCAAAGTATTACATCAAAAATTGTAATTACACGCCCCTGTTAAACAGGGGCTGAAAAAATGTGCCTTAGGCACTGGTGGTGGCGCCCAGAACCAAAAATGTTCTTACAAGCTATCAGCGTGATGATTGAGGAGGAAGAGGATAATTACTCAGGGATAGTCACTCAGCATCAGCATAGGCAGTCTTTGAAGGGATCTGAGATTTCAAAAAAAATTATTCGGTTACATCAGCATCAGGTGCTTGGTAGCTGGTGGTGATCCAAGACTGATTCATTTTTATGAAGGTCAGCCGATCGACCGAGTCGGTGGACAGACGCACCCTGTGATCGCTTACCATGCCTCCAGCAGCACTGAATGTGCGTTCCGAAAGAACGCTGGATGCAGGACAGGCCAGTAGCTCAATTGCATACTGTGCAAGCTCTGGCCAGTGATCCATCCTCAAGACCCAGTAACCCAGAGGATTTTCGGTGGGAAAGGTGTCCAAGTCTGATCTTGCCCCTAGGTATTCCTGCACCATGTAAAACAGACGCTGGCGATGGTTGCTGGAACCGATCATACCTTGGGGCTGCAGACCAAAAAATTGTCTGAACGCATCGGTCAGACGGCCACCTTCTCCACCGCTCCTTCTTTGACTGACCGAAGCCTCAGCAACACGTTGTCCAGAAACAGGAGTTTGTAACCTCCCAGTCTCTGGGAACGCGTTGCACAGACCTTTCTGCAAGGCCTCCCGAAGATGTTTCATCCTCTGCTCCCTCTGCGATGGCAAGATAAGGTCCGCAACCTTACCCTTGTAACGTGGATCAAGGAGGGTTGCCAGCCAGTATTGGTCCTTCTCCTTGATACCACGAATACGAGGATCCTTACGCAGGCTTTGCAGGATCAGGGAGGCCATGCAGCGTAGGTTTGCTGAGGCATTCGGTCCGGAGTCCTCTGGGTCACTAAGGACGACAACGTCCACAGCCACCTCCTCCCAGCCACGTACAAGTCCATGTGTTTCTTGGGACTGATCCCTTAAAGACTGCTGCTGATGCTGAGTGCCAGGCTCCACCTCCATACTGACACAATCTTCCTCCTCCTCCTCCTCCTCCTCCTCCTCGTCCTCTTCCTGTGTGATCGGCGGGCACGCAGGAACACTGTCTGGATAAAGGGGGCCTTGAGAGCTAAGGAAGTCCTCCTCTTCCTGCCTCTGTTCTGCCTCAAGTGCCCTGTCCATTATTCCACGCAGCGTGTGCTCCAACAGGTGGACAAGGGGGGACAGTGTCACTGATGCATGCACTGTCACTGCTCACCATCCTCGTGGCCTCCTCGAATGGTGACAGGACAGTGCATGCATCCCTGATCATGGCCCACTGGCGTGGAGAAAAAAAAACAAGCTCCCCTGACCCTGTCCTGGTGCCATAGTCGCACAGGTACTCATTGATGGCCCTCTGCTGCATGTGCAGCCGCTGCAGCATGGCCAACGTTGAGTTCCACCTGGTGGGCATGTCACAGATTAGGCGGTTCTTGGGCAGGTTAAACTCCTTTTGGAGGTCCGTCAGCCAAGCACTGGCATTATATGACCGGTGGAAATGCACACAGACTTTCCTGGCCTGCCTCAGGACATCCTGTAAGCCCGGGTACCTGCCCAAGAACCGCTGCACCACCAAGTTAAGGACGTGAGCCAAACAGGGCACATGGGTCATTTGTCCCTGTCGGAGGGCAGAGAGGAGGTTGGTGCCATTGTCGCAAACCACCATTCCTGCCTTAAGTTGGCGTGGTGTCAACCACCTCTGAACCTGCCCCTGCAGAGCTGACAGAACCTCTGCCCCAGTGTGGCTCCTGTCCCCCAAGCACACCAGCTCAAGCACCGCATGGCATCTTTTGGCCTGCGTACTTGCGTAGCCCCTTGAACGACTACGGAGCACCGCTGGTTCCGAGGAAGAGGCCATGGAGGAAGAAGAAGAGGAGGGGGTGGAGGAGAGAGGTGTGTCACAATCATTAGCATTTTGGAGGCGTGGTGGCGGAACAACCTCCAACACTACTGCACCTTGTCCTGCATCCTTCCCAGCTGCCAGCAGAGTCACCCAATGCGCCGTGAAACTTAGGTAACGTCCCTGTCCATGCCTGCTGGACCATGAGTCAGCGGTAATATGCACCTTACCGCTGACCGCCCTGTCCAGCGAGGCATGGACATTGCCTTCCACATGCCGGTAGAGAGCCGGAATCACCTTCCGTGAGAAAAAGTGGTGTTTGGGTACCTGCCACTGAGGAACCGCACATTCCACAAACTCACGGAAGGGGGCAGAGTCTACCAACTGAAAAGGCAGCAGTTGAAGTGCTAGCAATTTTGCCAAGCTAGCATTCAACCGCTGGGCATGTGGATGGCTGGGAGCAAACTTTTTTCGGCGGTGCAGCAGCTGGGGCAGGGAAATTTGCCTGGTACAATCTGACGTCGGTGTACCAAAAGCAGATTGCCCACAAGTACTTGGCTGTGACACACCTAATTCTACACCTTCATTCCTCTCACTGCAGGTCTCAGAGAGGACTGGAGGTCTAGTGGGGTTGGAAATCTCAGCTGATGAGGAGCAAGGAGAGATCCTCTTTGTTCTTTGGTGTGGGTCTTTTAGATACGCTTGCCAACGAACTGCATGGCAGGTCAACATATGTCTGGTCAAGCATGTGGTACCCAAGCGGGAGATGTTTTGGCCACGTGAGATACGCTTGAGACATATGTTGCAAATAGCAGCGGTGCGATCTGATGCACTCGTCTCAGAAAAGGCCCACACCAAAGAACTTTTTGAATAACGCGCAGAGACTGCAGCGCCCTGCACATGTGGAGCTTTGGGGTGTGATGCAGTCAATGTGCTGCCCTTAGGCTGGCCCCTGGAGGGCATCCTGCCTCGTTGGTGATGTGCCGCCTCCTCCTCCTCCTCCTCCTCCTCTCTCCTATCAGGCACCCACGTTGAGTCAGTGACCTCATCATCCCCTCCCTCCTCATCACTGGAGCAAACCTGGCAGTATGCTGCAGCAGGGGGAGCATGACTGCCAGATTGCTGTCCTTCTTGGGCACCCCCTCTGTCCGTGCTCATGTTACTGCCTTCATCGAGCTCAGTATCATCATCAGAGCTTTCCAAACGCTGGGCATCCTCCTGGAGCATGTACCCAACACTGTGGTCAAACAGTTCGAGGGACTCCTCAGGAGGACATGGTGGAGCTAGGGAAGGAGTCACTGATGACATTGAGCTGAGGGAAGAGGCCGCTGCTTTGCCAGACAAAGCACCCTGGGCATGGGTGAGAGAGGATGAGGAGGACGAGGACGGCTTGGTCATCCACTCGACCAAGTCTTCCGCATGTTGCGGCTCAACACGGCCAGCTGCCGAAAAAAAGGCCAAGCGTGTCCCATGGCCACGTGCTGATGAGGATGCACCGTCTCCACGACCAGCACTAGACACAGAGCCTGCTTGCCCTCTCTTATTGGCTTGTGACTGTCTGCCTCTCCTTCTTGGCCTTCCAGACATACTAATGGCCTGTAGCTGCACTAAGCTGGGATATATATATATATATATATATATATATATATATATATATATATATACTGATACTGCAGCTAGCAAAATCAACTGCTTGCCTGTAGTATGAGAACACCACCAACCTTCTACAGGTAGCTTTAGCTGAACACTGTGAGGTGGACGCACCCCACTAACTTGTAGGTTTAGCTGAACACTGTGAGCAGGACGCACTGCACTAACTGTAAATAGTCTAGCTGCCTGACCGTGGTACTAATAGGATCAAAAGAACACCAGTAATTTTCTTCAGGTAGCTTTATATACTGTAACCAGACAAGCCTGCCTGTCAGTAGGAAGATAACAGGAACGGATCTAGCTGAACACTGTGAGCAGGACGCACTGTACTAAATGTAAATAGTCTAGCTGCCTGACCGTGGTACTAATAGGATCAAAAGAACACCAGTAATTTTCTTCAGGTAGCTTTATATACTGTAACCAGACAAGCCTGCCTGTCAGTAGGAAGATAACAGGAATGGATCTAGCTGAACACTGTGAGCAGGACGCACTGCACTAACTGTAAATAGTCTAGCTGCCTGACCGTGGTACTAATAGGATCAAAAGAACACCAGTAATTTTCTTCAGGTAGCTTTATATACTGTAACCAGACAAGCCTGCCTGTCAGTAGGAAGATAACAGGAACGGATCTAGCTGAACACTGTGAGCAGGACTCACTGTACTAAATGTAAATAGTCTAGCTGCCTGACCGTGGTACTAATAGGATCAAAAGAACACCAGTAATTTTCTTCAGGTAGCTTTATATACTGTAACCAGACAAGCCTGCCTGTCAGTAGGAAGATAACAGGAACGGATCTAGCTGAACACTGTGAGCAGGACGCACTGTACTAAATGTAAATAGTCTAGCTGCCTGACCGTGGTACTAATAGGATTAAATAGAACACCAGTAATTTTCTTCAGGTAGCTTTATATACTGTAACCAGACAAGCCTGCCTGTCAGTAGGAAGATAACAGGAACGGATCTAGCTGAACACTGTGAGCAGGACGCACTGTACTAAATGTAAATAGTCTAGCTGCCTGACCGTGGTACTAATAGGATCAAAAGAACACCAGTAATTTTCTTCAGGTAGCTTTATATACTGTAACCAGACAAGCCTGCCTGTCAGTAGGAAGATAACAGGAACGGATCTAGCTGAACACTGTGAGCAGGACGCACTGCACTAAATGTAAATAGTCTAGAAGATAACAGGAACAGATCTAGCTGAACACTGTGAGCAGGACGCACTGCACTAAATGTAAATAGTCTAGAAGATAACAGGAACGGATCTAGCTGAACACTGAGCAGGACGCACTGCACTAAATGTAAATAGTCTAGAATTTAACAGGAACGGATCTAGCTGAACACTGTGAGCAGGACGCACTGTACTAAATGTAAATAGTCTAACTGCCTGACCGTGGTACTAATAGGATCAAATAGAACACCAGTAATTTTCTTCAGGTAGCTTTATATACTGTAACCACACAAGCCTGCCTGTCAGTAGGAAGATAACAGGAACGGATCTAGCTGAACACTGTGAGCAGGACGCACTGTACTAAATGTAAATAGTCTAGCTGCCTGACCGTGGTACTAATAGGATCAAAAAAACACCAGTAATTTTCTTCAGGTAGCTTTATATACTGTAACCAGACAAGCCTGCCTGTCAGTAGGAAGATAACAGGAACGGATCTAGCTGAACACTGTGAGCAGGACGCACTGCACTAAATGTAAATAGTCTAGAATTTAACAGGAACGGATCTAGCTGAACACTGTGAGCAGGATGCACTGCACTAAATGTAAATAGTCTAGAAGATAACAGGAACGGATCTAGGTGAACACTGTGAGCAGGACGCACTGCACTAAATGTAAATAGTCTAGAAGATAACAGGAACGGATCTAGCTAAACTGAATACAGTGTATATATATATATATATGCAACACCTGGGATGCATATATATACACAATACACTGTAAGTGCAGCTAACTGACTGACTGTTCTGCCTAATCTATCTAACTCAAATCAAATGACACTGTCTGTCTCTCTCTCTCTCTCTATCTATGAACGCCGGAACACACACTACACAGGGCCGCCGTGCAGGCGGCCTTATATAGTGTGGGGCGTGTACTAAATCCCCTGAGCCATAATTGGCCAAAGCCTCCTTGGCTTTGGCCAATTATGGCTCTCTGTTCAGGCGGCGCTGTGATTGGCCAAGCATGCGGGTCATAGTGCATGCTTGGCCAATCATCAGCAAGCAATGCACTGAGATGCCGCAGTGAATTATGGGCCGTGACGCGCCACACGAATTTGGCGCGAACGGCCCATATCGTTCGCAATTCGGCGAACGGGCGAACAGCCGATGTGGGTTCGACTCGAACACGAAGCTCATCCCTAGTCAAGATCTATTTTGTGCCAGGTTTACAAGCAAGTAGCTGATTTATGCTGTTTACAAGACCTGCTCACCTGTATTACCCTACAAGATTACAGTCTCTGGATTCCCTTATGCACCTTGGTCATTGGAGGCTTTGTCTCTGAATGCATGGCTTTTCAATTATCCATAACCTCTACCTGATCTGAAGATGGATCCATTTACTCTGGCTGTTTCTGACCATTTCTAGGATCATGTCTGCAGTCTCTGAGGGGGAGCCTTGAGACGAGTCAAGAGCGGGAGCGCTGCTGTGGACAGGAGAATGTAGGATGAAACCAGAACCGCCAAGCTGGAGCCCAGAGAGGACATCTGAATGAGCCCTGCACGGTGCACCTGAGAGGAGTCGCCTTCAAGATCCACCTGTAGCTTGATGAAGGAGCGCAGCTACCGTGACATCGTAGCCCGTACGCTCAGGAAACGCGTCGCATTCCAGTGACGTCACAGCTCCGCGCCTGCCTTCCACCAGCGTTCCAGGCCTCGCTTTGAAGTACATCACCACCGTGGCCGGCTCGAGCGGTGTTCAGCAAAGCCCCACGCACGGCAGGCAGCAGTGATACCTGTGATCGATCTGATGGACTCCCTCTTTGGATCATAACCGCACTACATGCTGTATTTTATTCTTCTAAATGTGAGTTGCTTGTACAGTGTTTTTAATAAATTGGCTTACATACTACACTTAGAGGCACCTCCCCCCCCTTGTGTTTTTTTCTGTATATACTGTATATATTAAATACACTGTAGCTAACTGAATCACCTGCTTGCCTGAAGTATATTAGAAACGGTACACCAGGAATGGCCTGCAGTGAGATATAGCTAAACTGTATGCAATGTATGTATATATACAGATCTAGCTATCCAGTTTAGCTAGATCTGACTGCAATCTGTTCCTGGTGTACTGTATATATATATACAGTACGTACAGTACACCAGGAACAGATTGCAGTCAGATCTAGCTAAACTGGATACAGTGGATAGAGATAGAGATATTTATCTATCTATAGATATATATATATATCTATCTATATATATATATATATATATATATATATATCTATCTATATATATATATATATATATATATATATATATCTATCTATATATATATATATATATATATATATATATATCTATATATATATCTATATATATATCTATATATATATATATATATATATATATATCTATATATATATATATATATATATATATATATATATATATATATATATATATATATATATATATATATATATCTATATATATATCTATATATATATATATCTATATATATATATATATATATATATATATATATATATATATATATATATATATATATATATATATATATATATATATAGACTGTCTGTATATATATTAAATACACTGCAGCTAACTGAATAATCTGCCTGCCTGCTCAATCTAAATGACACTCTCTCTCCGTCCACACCAACGACACACTACACGAGGCCGACGTGCAGGCAGCCTTATATAGTGTGGGGCGTGGACTTGGCCCCCCTGAGCCATGATTGGCAAAAGGCACCCTGCCTTTGGCCAATTATGGCTCTCTTAGCTGAGGGCGCTGTGATTGTCCAAAGCATGCATGTCATGGTGCATGCTCTGGCCAATCATCATACAGCAATGCACTGCGCTCCCGCAGTGAATTATGGGCCGTTACGTGCCGCTCGAATTTGGCGCGAACGGCCCATAATGTTCGGTTTTCGACGAACGGGCGAACAGTCAATGTTCGAGTCGAACTCATGTTCGACCCGAACAGAAAGCTCATCCCAAATCAGAACACTACAATGACACTTTAAATAGCAATGCAAAAAATATTTCAAATGTATCTAAACATTTTAGAACAGTTCATGGTGGTAATCTGGAGTCTTTTTCTCTGGAACAGGTGAGAAGATCTGTTGGGGGGGATACACACCATACCCTACTTCAGTGGGAGGTGTGGTGGATACACAGATTGAATACTCGATTTCCTAGTGGAATGAACAGTAGAATGGATGTGAACTTGTTTTTAAAATAATATAATTTGATTCCACAGGGGGTTAATAATTGTTTGCCCAAGAGTTTTCAGTCTGTGTTTCCATTCTTTCCCTCACCCTTTTCTCTGGTTCTACCAACCTCACATGGGCCGTTACTTGCCGCTCGAATTTGGCGCGAATGGCCCATAATGTTCGGTTTTCGACGAACGGGCGAACAGTCAATGTTCGAGTCGAACTCATGTTCGACCCGAACAGAAAGCTCATCCCAAATCAGAACACTACAATGACACTTTAAATAGCAATGCAAAAAATATATGTCAAATGTATCTAAACATTTTAGAACAATTCATGGTGGTAATCTGGAGTCTTTTTCTCTGAAACAGGTGAGAAGATCTGTTGGGGGGGGATACACACCATACCCTACTTCAGCGGGAGGTGTGGTGGATACACAGATTGAATACTCGATTTCCTAGTGGAATGAACAGTAAAATGGATGTGAACTAGTTTTTAAAATAATATAATTTGATTCCACAGGGGGTTAATAATTGTTTACTCAAGAGTTTTCAGTCTGTGTTTCCATTCTTTCCCTCCCCCTTTTCTCTGGTTCTACCAACCTCACATGACTTTAATTGTTAATTGATTTTAAATTAGATTGTACTGCTCCCCTTTTTTGGAGGAATGGACACCTTTTCCTATATAAACTTGATTTTATTGTAAATCTGTATGCTAGGAGGAAGGCTTTTGCCAAAACATGTTAGCGTTTTGATGTCGCACTGCTGTTTGTGCTCAGTAAAGAATTAAGAAGAAGCAATCGAGTTGCCGGCATTCTTTTTGCAATTTTGATGTATGGGACACAATGGCCTGAGCACCGTTATTCAGCTCATCATCCTATAAACATGCGGTAGAGCTTGGGTGAGTCTATATTATCCATTCCGGTTACCGAACTCTGGCTATGATTTGACTACGTTTCTCTGTTTACCTTTTATTATTATTATTAAACAAGTGTGATTTTAACGGCACTTCTGTCTCGGTCTGATTCATGGTTTCTGACTGTAGGCGAAGGCCATGAATTCAGGAGATGCAGTGAATCCATTTGTTGGTAATATTTTTTTCAGGTTGGATGAGTGGGATCACTGTATGGATCAGTTTGCCTTAGCGTTACAGACGCTTCTGAATCGCACGGCTCACCTGAAATCTCCCACTGTGGCTGTTCTGGCACAACCTTTGTTGCAGGCTGTCTCTGCTGTTGCTCCAGTCTCTGTGCGGGCACCCGCCTCAAGTATTACCTCTATAAGAGGTATGTCTGGTTCCGCTCTGCTTTCCCAGTAATTTGGGGGTGATCCAGCTCAATGCAGAGGGTTTCTCAATCAGGTTGAGATATACTTCGAGATGCTGCCGCAGGCATTTCCCACGGACAGAAGCAAAGTAGGTTTTGTGATATCTTTGCTTTCTGAGAGAGCCTTGGCCTGGGAAAACCCTCTATGGGAAATGCAAAAACCCATTGTCCTGAGTTATAAAAAAAAAAAACAAAACAGAGTCAAAGCTGCGCTCGGATCTAAAGAAATAAAAACCAAATATAAGAGAAAAAAGCTGCCAGCACCTTAAAAGTCCCTGACTCCTAAAAGTATGGTAAACAGCAAAGGGCAGCGCTAAATATACATATATGACATAAAGAGAAGTGAGGTCCCACCAAGTGACATAACATCAGTCAGTAGATATAGATTAGCAAATCGATCAATGATAAACAAAGAACATAAATCACAAATGCATGTGAACTAAAAAAGGTATATGAAAAAGAGTCCAAAAAGGTATGATAAGTCCACATATAAATGAAAAAGCACCCATCCAGAAAAGATGTGACAAAAGTGCCAGTAGATGATCCACCAAGAAGTGTATAAGTAGAGTCTGCTTACCGGACGGCGATGACTGCTATTACGGCAGTCTCGCCCAGCATAGGGATTATGGTCTCCCAAAACCAAGGGTACAAAGCGGGATCAGTAGCTTTAGCAATCGATCGTAACCGGAAATACAAAACGAAACATTTCCATAGCGCAATAACGTATGATAAAAGGGTTTTAATAGTATAAAAGAATTGCATTTACAATTTTGCAGAAAATATGTAGCATATGAGGTATCAAACAGAGCGGCGGTGTCTCCGTGTACCCCGGCCAATCCCCAGACGACGTCCTATCGTGACGAAACGCGTAGGGAGGAGCCTACGACGGTGACGTCATCACGTTCTCGGATGAGCTTGCTGTACAGGAAGTGAATCGCGGTACACGGAGACACCACCGCTCTGTTTGATACCTCATATGCTACATATTTTCTGCAAAATTGTAAGTGCAATTCTTTTATACCATTAAAACCCTTTTATCATACGTTATTGCGCTATGGAAGTGTTTCGTTTTGTATTTCCAGTTACGATCGATTGCTAAAGCTACTGATCCCGCTTTGTACCCTTGGTTTTGGGAGACCATAATCCCTATGCTGGGCGAGACTGCCGTAATAGCAGTCATCGCCGTCCGGTAAGCAGACTCTACTTATACACTTCTTGGTGGATCATCTACTGGCACTTTTGTCACATCTTTTCTGGATGGGTGCTTTTTCATTTATATGTGGACTTATCATACCTTTTTGGACTCTTTTTCATATACCTATTTTAGTTCACATGCATTTGTGATTTATGTTCTTTGTTTATCATTGATCGATTTGCTAATCTATATCTACTGACTGATGTTATGTCACTTGGTGGGACCTCACTTCTCTTTATGTCATATATGTATATTTAGCGCTGCACTTTGCTGTTTACCATTGTCCTGAGTTACCCAGAGTTTGTGGCTTCCTTTTAAAAGAGTATTTGACGTTCCCACCTGCTCCGCTTCTGCTGCCAAGTGCCTCATGTCCATCAAACAGAGTACGAGAACTGTTGCTGATTATGCCATTGAATTCTGTACTCTGGCAGCTGAGGTTGCGTGGAACAATGAGGTCCTTGTGGCTGCTTTTTCTCATAGTCTCTCGGATACAATCAAAGATGAGATAGCAGCCTGAGATATACCCACTGAGCTGGAGAAGTTGATCACGTTTGCCATCCTCATTGGCTCCAGACTCAGAGAAAGACTCTCTTTTAAGGAGCGTTTGCGGAAGCCTCCTGTACATTTGTCTCCGAGCTTTGCAGTCCCATCCATGCCTCCCTCACCTCCCATTCCTCCTGGTACCAAGTCGGTCAGTGAAGATGAACCCATGCACTTGGGCTTCACACGTCTCTCTGCGATGAGAGAACCTTTAGGAGGAGGGAGAGATTGGGACTTGTGGCCAGGCTGGTCACTTTTTGAAGTCTTGTCCTACCCATCCAGGGAGTGCCCAAACCTTGAGGCCCTGTAGCAGACAGACCTTAGGTGGCGCTGTTTTGTTCAGTTATCCAGAAGGATAGGCCTCTGGTCCCGGTTATCCTTTCTTGGTCTGAGTCGTCCATCGAGATACAGGCTCTAATCGACTCTGGGGCTGCAGGCCTGTTCATTGATGCTGCCTTTGTATCTAAGCACTCGATTCCACTGCAGCTTCGTGCCACTCCACTTGCCATTGAGGCTCTTGATGGGAGAAATTTACAGCCTGCCCATGTGACTTATGAGATTGTTCCGTTGTCCATGACCGTAAGGGCTCTTCACCATGAGATAATCAAATTCCAAGTTATTTCCTCACCTAAGTTTCCGCTGGTTATTGGTTATCCTTGGTTACAGAGGCACAACCCCTCTTTTGATTGGTATAATGCTGAGGTTCTCTCCTGGTCACCACAATGCAGCAAGACATGTTTCCAGAATGTCGCTAAGGTCCTATGCACCTCTTCACTCTCCTCCCTGCTGGAGGAATACCGTGATTTTGGCGATGTCTTTGACAAAGGTCAAGCCGGTAGTTTGCCTCCACACCGGTCATTGCGGATTGCGCCATTGACCTTCAACCTGGTGCCATACCCCCTCGTGACCGGGTTTACCCTTTGTCAGTCTCGGAGGATAAGGCCATGGAGGAGTATGTTGCAGACGCACTTTCTCAAGGATTTATCCGTAAGTCCTCGTCTCCTGCTGGTGCTGGTGCTGGTTTCTTTTTTGTGAAGAAGAAGAGTGGTGAACTGAGATTATTGATTATAGGGGTCTCAATCGTTTCATGATTAAGAATGTTTATCCAATTCCGTTGATTACGGAGTTATTTGACAGCCTCAAGGGAGCAACGGTTTTCACGAAGCTGGATTTGAGAGGAACATACAATCTGGTGAGGATCAAGAAGGGGGCGACGAATGGAAAACTGTGTTTAATACTAGAACAGGCCATTATGAGTACCTCGTAATGCCATTTGGCCTTTGCAACGCTCCAGCAGTTTTCCAGGAATTTATCAACAATGTCCTCCGAGATTTGTTGCAGCTATGTGTGGTGGTGTATCTCGACGAAATCCTAATTTTTCCAAGTCCCTAGAGAGCCACCATACATGTCTGTCGTGTGCTTCAGAAGCTGAAAGAGGACAATCTCTATTGTAAATTGGAGAAGTGCAAGTTCCATTGTGAACAGGTAAATTCCTGGGTTATGTCATTTCCACTGCTGTTTTTTTAAAGGACCCTGAGAAACTTTCAACAGTCCTACAGTGGCTCCGAGCCATGGGTAAACGTCCTCTGCATCGTTTTCTTGGCTTTGCCAATTATTATCGAAAGTTTATTTGTAACTTCTCGTCTCTGGTCAAGCCTCTGACTGATATGACCAGAAAGGACGGTAACCCACAGAGTTGGTCTCTGGAGTCCATTAAGGCCTTTGAGAATCTCAAGTCTGCCTTTATTTCTGCTCCTGTGTTGGCACATCCTGATCCTACGTTACCCTTTATCCTTGAGGTTGATGCTTCTGAGACTGGAGTTGGCACCCTTCTGTCTCAACGTCCTACCTCTGAGAATGCTATGCATCCTTGTGGCTACTTTTCCAAGAAATTGTCACCTGCGGAATGCAATTACGAGATTGGGAACAGAGAGTTGTTAGCGATTATTTTAGCCCTTAAAGAATGGAGGCATCTCCTCAAAGGTACCATTGTGCCGGTTCTCATTCTTACTGACCATAAGAATCTCACATTCTTGTCTGAGGCTAAATGCCTCTCTCCCAGAAGGGCACGATGGGCTCTTTTCATGTCAAGTTTTAATTGCATTGTCCCATCCTTACCTGGTACTAAGAATGGAAGGGCTGATGCTTTGTCACGACAATTTTCCTTCACTTCCAAGATGGAATCAGTTCCTGTTCCTGTGATTCCTTCTTATTGTATTCTGGCTACGGTTCGTACCAGTCTCACTTCTCCTTTGGGTGAAAAAATTCTTGCCGCTCAGGTCCATGCTCCTCCTGAGAAACCGTGTGACCACTGCTTTGCCCTGAGAGTCTTCGTACTGCCGTGATCCAGACTTACCATTCTCCCAAGCCTGCTGGCCCCCCTGGGAAGAATCAACTCTTTTGGGCCATTTCCCAACAATTCTGGTGGTCTAGTCTATGTGCTGATGTAGCTGCCTTCATAGCTGGTTGTTCCGTGTGTGCTCAGAGTAAGACACTACGACACCTTCCAGTGGGCCTCCTACAACCCACACCCAATGGAGAGAGGCCTTGGACCCAACTGTCCATGGATTATATTGTGGAGTTACCCAACTCTCCAGGCAACACAGTTATCCTTATGGTAGTTGATCGGTTCTCGAAGATGTCTCATTGTATTCCACTTAAGAAGTTGCCCACATCTAAGGAACTGACTTCCATTTTTGCTCGGGAGATCTTTTGCTTACATGGGTTACCCAAGGTGAGCATCTCGGACCGGGGTAGTCAGTTTCTGGTGAGCCTTTTGTGCACATTTGGGAATTCAGATTTCTTTCTCCTCTGCGTATCACCCGCAGTCTAATGGGGCCACAGGCGAGCCAACCAGTCCTTGGAGCAGTTTCTACACTGCTATATTTCTGACCATAATAACAACTGTTCAGACCTCTTACCTTGGGCGGAGTTTGTTCACAATAGTGCCTTCCCGATTTTCCCCATTTATGGAAAACTATGGTTTCCAACCTTCCATGTTGCCTGACTCATTTGTTCTGCAGAGCATCCCTGCATTAGAGGAGCATCTCCGTGGTCTTTGTTCCACTTGGGAACAAGTCCAGGAGGCTTTGCATCATGCCAATGATAGGTACAGACTCCATGCTGACTGCAGATGCCTGCCTGCGTCTTCCTACCAGGTTGGGGACAGGGTCTGGCTACCTTTGACTCCATGTTCCCTCACTGAAGTTGGCACCTTGGTTTATTGGGCCTTTCCATATTCTCCGCAGAATTAACCCAGTGGCTTACGCTTTAGACTTTCCTTCTAATATGCGTATCTCAAATGTATTCCATGTCTCCTTTTTAAAACCTTTGGTCTGCAACCGCTTTACCTCCTCAGTGCCAGGTCCTCACCCAGTACAGGTTGAGAACCATGAGGAGTATGAAGTACAGTCCATTGTTGACTCCCGTAGGTTCTGTGGGTGCATACAGTACCTGTTGCATTGGAAAGGGTACGGTCCGGAGGAACGCTTTTGGGTCTCATCCTTAGACATACATGCCCCTGTCCTCCTCCCTGCTTTCCATAGACTATTTCCCCTTAAACCTGGTGGTCCTCCGAGGGGGAGGGGTCATTGAGGAAAGGGTACTCTCAGGGCTGAGCTCAGTCCTTCCTTCTCAGAGCAGCTGTCGGTTAATTGCCAGCTCCAATCTTTTCCACAGTGACTCACCCGATGATGATATCCTGCTCGTCAGTTCTGCTGGTTTCTTAAGCTGTTCAGTTCCTCTCTGCCTTCGCCTTGGTCAACACATCCAGAGACTCTCCTGAGCTCCTGTTGAATACTTGCTTGGCTGATGTCCCTTCTGGTTCCTGATCCTGCTTGCTGTTCCACTACACTGATTCTCCGGTTTCCTGGTTTCCCTGGCCTGTCCTGAAGTATGCTGATCTCTGGCTCCCTGAAGTCCTGGCTTTTCTGACTATCTGTTCCGGTTACTGAACTCTGGCTACGATTTGACTACGTTGCTCTGTTTACCTTTTACTATTATTATTAAACAAGTGTGATTTTTACTGCACTTCTGACTCTGTCTGATTCATGGTTACTGACAGCAGGATCAATGATGTCCACAATGCTGAAAAATACAGGCAGATAATTATTCATCATGCCATACCACCAAGGAGGCAGGTGATTGGCCCCAAATGTATTCTGCAGCAGGAAAACAACCCCAAACATACAGCCAATGTCATTAATAACTATCTTCAGCATAAAGAAGAAGAATGAGGAGTCCTGGAAGTGATGGTTTGGTCCCCACAGAGCCATGATCTCAACATCAAGTCTTTCTGGGATTACATGAAGAGACAGAAGGAGGCAGCCTACATCCATAGACAGGTGTGAAAAAATGATTTAAATTTGAAATGCTTGCAGAAATAGAAGTGTTAATATTTTTATCAATTAAAAAAATTGAAAGTAAATGAACAGGAAAAAAATCCAAATCAAATCCATATTTGGTGTGACCACCCTGTGACAGACTAACCTGGGACAGAGGCTTTTGGAGGGGACTGAATGCTAGCCTCTTGCCTACCGATTATGGGCCCTGGCATTTGGGGGAACGGTGCGCTTTGTGAGCTGTATGCATGGGGACCCTTGAGGTGGTGTTACTTTGGATTCGGGTCCTTGTCCCCATGGTGACTGGGAGGGAATGTCTTGGATTGCTTAAAATGGGACAGTAATATTTATCTACAATATCTCCTAGAATATATGTAAAGACGATTCTTGGTTTGTTTGATTCTGAACTCAACATGTTAGTTGAGAGAGCTGATGATATTGCCTTCTAGAACTGGGTAGGAGTCGGACAGTCTACACCTACTATAGTTTGTTGCCTACTAGGCTGAGGAGGGGGGGATCACTGTTTGTATTGTTAATTGCAATTAGCGCCTGCTATTGTAAGAAGGTATCCGGTGTTTATACTAATGTGTGAAGCTCGGTGACAAAAAGTCTGACCTGTAGTAAAATCCTGATTAATCATGACAATGCTCTGGAGGGCACGGAGTCACATCGGCTGCTTTAAGGGATTAGTTAATTAGCTCATGTTAATTAGGTTTCTGGTTACAGTTCTTATTGTAAGCCTGCTGTATATATTTGTGTGTCATCTCAAATAAATGAGTCCACGTTGAGCAGCTAAACAAGTCTCGTCTTGTGCTTGTGAGCGGTTGGAATATCTGATATCTATATTCAGACTAGGAGGAAGAGGTATATGACGAATGCACTCAAGAGGAGTGTGGGACATTCCGTTACATTGGTGGCAAGCATTGGGATGCTTCCTGCAGTCTGGGACATCCAAACTTACACCTGGATCCAAGGTCCGGATAGCAGGAGAGAATAGGAGAGGTACAGATACCAGCCGTCATGGAAGAGGAATTCAGAAGGAGGTTGCGAGAGATGCAGATACAGCACAGAGGACCAGTATCAGAGCAGGTCCTGCTGGGATGGTTTGATTCTATCCACTGCGAACTCTGGGAGGAAGCGCTAGCCCGTGAGCAGCAACACCAGGGAAAAGTTCTGCCCTCCATCCAGGAAAGGTACTGGTCACAGTATGGATTGCGGGTGCTGTTTTTGGGAGAAAAACCTCACAAGGAGCAGACAGCTGAATTAAGCAGGCTGGTCTGGGCAGAGATGCGGCTGGATGAGAGCTACAGAGCCCTCCAGTGGCATGTATCCCAAGCATGCCCTTGGATAGCGGATGACAGCCCAACGGAAGGCTTTGGCTACGGCCCTGGGACTGTTGTATGTGAAGCTGACAGGGGACCCTAACTTTGGGAGTGATTTGGAGTGGCGGTTGGACAAAATCATGGATTTCAGAGAAGGGCTACTGAACATCTCGGAAGTGCACTGGGCACTGGAAGATATAGATTTTCTAGCTGTTCAGGAATGGGAGCTGGAGATCGCCTAAAGACGGCTGCTAGACTCTGCTCAGCACCAGGGCTGGGCTCCCTTTCAAGGGTAGATAAAAATCACGCATAATAGTCAAATGATGGTAGCAGTCTCCAGACCTATGGACAAGACGTGCAGACCACTGCTGGCTGACGCGTTTCGAAGGTAGCACCTTCTTCTTCAGAGCCTAACAGTATCCATCTCTTACGGTACCTTAAATAATGTGCTTATCAAGGGAGCACAGACCAAACTGACCTAGGAGCCACTCCCATAAAGTGGGCAGTCAAGAGGCGGGCCCTGACACAGCACCATAGTAACCATTTGTATACACATATACATATATAAAAAAAAAAAAAATAAAAACGCACACAAAAAAAAACGCATACAAAAAATGCACACAAAAATATATATGTGTGTGTGCGGGGAGCGCAAGTGCACGGATCTATAGTGTGATGAGTGTCATAAAGAGGGGGGGGGGGGGGGAGGGGTGTTTGTAATGTGTGCATAGTGTGCGATACAGTACACCAGACAACCAGGCAATCTCCAATCCTAAATCTTACAAATGCGGCCACCTGCGCAAACAAAGAAACCCAGCTATCAAATTAAATACAAGATCAAATACAATAATCTGCACCATGAACAGCGCACAATAGACTTCACATGAGACTATGATATATAAATAAATGAATCACCAGGACCCATCCACACTTGTCCTCCAAGGAGATGAATGATTAAATCTCCATAGTGTGTAAAAATATCACAGATCTTACCTCAAAGACACTGTGTAGCTGCAGGCGGCGGTTGGAACGCACGCCATATTCATTACATGTAGTGCGGTCCAGGGGGCGGAAGTAGAAGCTCCGTATCGCTTCCTGTGCGCCCGCTGTCGCTCTAGGCTGTGTCAGCAGTAAAGATACCAGCAGCCATATAAGGGAAGACCAACTATAGAGGCTGAAGGCAGACACATATTGGGTGGCTAAATGAAATACCATATCAAGGGGATAGAAAAACATGGGACAAAAACAAATGTCTAATTTCCAATACCATCCGTGCACTTGTATAACCCGCAACCCCACACAACTAATGCGTGTCTACATGTATACAAAGGGAGCGTGTTGGTCAGTATTGTAGTTAAATAAAAGAATATGGCCAAATAGTCAACAGGGCATGCACACTCACACGCAAGCACCCATAGACATACACGCGTACGCCCATGTGCGCGTGCGTATAAACGCATGCACGCCGCGCGACACATGTGAGTAAGAGATTAAAACCTGCACTCCAATTACAAAGGTATAGAAATATTACATATATATGATACATATAAATGAGCGCAGGTTGTCATTAAAAATGGTATACAATAGCATTCCAGTAAGTAAATGAAACAGATTAAAAACAAATAAATAAATAGATAAATAAAAAGGTTCCCAGATCGAATGAATATTTGCCAATGAATACATTTTAAACACTCTATTATTATCGTTATAGAGACCTTTTAACAGCAAAAAGGAGAAAACAGAGGGGGGGGGGGATCACAATAAATGTCTATGGAAAATTAGCCAAACATATGTCCATATACACATACACCCATGCGCATACACTCCCATATATACATACGCACACACCCACGTACACATGCGAGTGCACACATGCCCACATGCGCAGTGTACCGGACCAAAATAATTTTTAAAACAGAAGTATGAAACCATACATATACCCGCACAGCCTGTGCGTATTATCGTTACTAGAATATACATACACATAATCATATATATACACACCTATAGGCCTCTTAAAGGCTAAATAAACATAAAGGCCATATGTGTAGAATGAATACTGAAGGTCACATGCATATATGTATGCGCATGTGTAGAGAGAAGGAAATGGAATCAGGAGGGGGGGATGGGGGAAGGGAAGAGGGATAACAAATTGCAAAGGAAGAAGATGGATATGAAAATAAATCAATGAATAAAAAAATAGTCTCTGATGTTTTCTCCCTGAGTTTAAATCACCCCCAATCGACTCGATACCAAATACCCTCATACCTGCAGGGTTTCCTTGATGGGCTTCTACAAAATGGCGGGGAACTGGATATTTATCCCTTAAATTAATGATGCCACACTTGTGCTCTCCTATTCTGACCCTCATAGGGCGCTGAGTGCGGCCGACATAGAGACGGCCACAGGGACTACCCTTGCGAGTAGTACTTTTACGTTTTCTGTTTTAATAAACCTTTTTAAAGATAATGCACAAGGCTGGTGCGCCCTCTCTTTTCTGTTTTTTGTCTGTATGTTAGAATTTCCCTATCCTTGAGGGCAGCAAGGCTGAAAGCTACCATCCATCGAGAACTTTGAACTGTCGGGCTTATACATTTATGCGCAAGAGTTTTTGTTTTGTTGTCTGGGCTCCCTTTGCCTTGGACCATCAGGAAATACTAGTTGACAACTCTGAAATCCTGGTTGAAGAGTCGGCAATGTGGCAGAGTAACAGTGTGCTTTGCCAACCTGCCCCCGCAGCTATGGACACGGAGGTCTTATGGCGGATGCAGCAAGTGCTGACTGACCTTGATAATCCTGTTTCTGCATGAAATGATCTTGGATGGAGGAATGTGCCTGTCCAGCAGCATGCCAGAGAATTGGCAGTATAAAATCTGGAGATTGCCATCCCCAAAGCTGAAGTACTGACAACAGAGCAGAGCTCTGCTAACCTCTGCTCAGCACCGATAGCATCTTCTGGGTTCCACGGGCAGGAGATGGTGAACCTCTATCTCCAGACATCAGTTGCAGAGACAGGGGATTTGATAGACTTTTCTGCTGAGGAAGAACAACCTGATGAGCCTCCAGTAGAAGAGCTGGTATTAGGGCCAAACTTCACTGTGCTCTGCCCAGCATCAACAGCAGTATCTATGGAGTTGCAAGGAACTTCCCCAGCTGAAGCGCTGGTCATCAGACAGAGGGTCCAAGACCTCTGCCCCACACCTGTGGCAGTTCCGGAGGCTCAGGGTGAGAAGGTGGCAATCACTTCCCAGCAGCAGATACAGGGGGAAAAGGGAGGGTAGGTTTTTGTCGTCCCTCCCCAACAGTTGGCCAGGGTGGAGGAAGCAGTCTTTCCTCCCCAGCAAAGATCCGTGCACCTGGGAGACAGTACCATAGACAGCAGCCAGATGAGGGAACAGAAAAGGAAGCAGCCAGCTCACCTCCCCAATGGCAGCTACACAGTTTGGGAGTGGAGGAATACAACCTCCTGCCCCAATGGAAGCAGATGATGTGGAGTCCCCAGCAGAATTGCTGACAACAGGGCAGAGTGCTACCAACCTCTGCCCAGCACCGGCAACAACTGTGGAGATCCAGGGAGCCAGGGCAGTCGGCCCCTCTCTCCAGCGACAAGCTAATGTAGTGAAGCTGCTGCTCGCAGCTGAATCACTGGCAAGTCACATCGGCTGCTTTAAAGGATTAGTTAATTAGCTCATGTTAATTAGGTTTCTGGTTACAGTTCTTATTGTAAGCCTGCTGTATATATTTGCGTGTCATCTCAAACAAATGAGTCCATGTTGAGCAGCTAAACAAGTCTCGTCTTGTTTTGTGCTTGTGAGCGGTTGGAATATCTGATATCTATATTCAGACTAGGAGGAAGAGGTATATGACGAATGCACTCAAGAGGAGTGTGGGACGTTCCGTTACACACCCTTTGGCTTCAAACCAGCATCAATTCTTCTAGGTACACTTGCAACCAGTTTTTGGAAGAACTTGGCAGGTAGGTTATTCCAAACATCTTAGAGAACTAACCACAGATCTTCTGTGGATGTAGGCTGCCTTAAATCATTCTGTCTCTTCATGTAATCCCTGATGATGTTGAGATCAGGGTTCTGTGGGGGTCAAAACATCACTTCCAGGACTCTTTTTTTCATCTTTACGCTGAAGATAGTTCTTAATGACATTGGCTGTATGTTTGGGGTTGTTTTCCTGCCGCAGAGTAAATTTGGAGCCAATCGCACACCTCCTTGATGGTATAGCATGATGGATAAGTATCTGTCTGTATTTTTCAGCATTGAGGACAGAATTGATCCTGAAGGAAAAGATCATTTTGCAGATGAACTTGCATGCTATCCTTGAATTATTTAGTAAAAGGCTAGCATGGGCCCATGCTCAGTAAAGCTGCCCATCACAGGGAGATGGGAGGGTTGGAGCCAGACTCCAGATTTTTATACAAAAATTAAGATTTGCATATAACCTCAACTGCTTACATCTTTTTATTTACGGATTGGGATAATGTAACCCAAGAAAATTTCCATTTTCAAGGTCTTCTCACAAAAATAATTTAAAGTGATTCTAAAGTCAGTGTTTTCTTTTTTATCTTAATGCATTCTATGCATTAAGATAAAAAAACCTTCTGTGTGCAGCAGCCAGTCTCAGCCCCCTCGTACTTACCTGAGCCCATCTCGATCCAGCGATGTTGCATGAGAGTCTCGGCTGCTCAGGACTCTCCCTACTCATTGGCTGAGACAGCAGTGAGGCGCCATTGGCTCTCGCTACTGTCAATCAAAGTCAGTGAGCCAATAAGCAGAGAGGGGGCGGGGCCAAACCACAACTCCATGTCTGAATGAAAACACAGAGCAGCAGCTTGACTCATGTGCCCCCATAGCAAGCTGCTTGCTGTGGGGGTACTCGGCAGGAGGGAGGGGCCAGGAGCGCCGGCGAGGGACCAGAGAAGAGGAAGATCTGGGCTGATTTGTGCAAAACCACTGCACAGAGCAGGTAAGTATAAAATGTTTGTTATTTTTAAATGGAAAAAAAAAGACTTTAGTACCACTTGAATTTTAAGTGATAACTTGGGGAGATGAACCATCTTTGGATGGATTTTGCTGACATGGGAAACTCAACGGGAGGTGAAGTGAACTGTATTTTCTGCACATTCACTGCTATAATATGCAGTACAGATAACCTTTAATGATGCATATTTTGCTATATGCTCAGTTTAAATCCAAACTTTATCAATATACAGATAAATAGGGAAAATTTAATTGTTTTTATGTCATTTTTGGGAATGAGGTAAAGGTTTGCTGCTACCATGGGTTTGAGGTGAATCCTGCAGATTCGGGATCAGTTGTGAATCATTGTACAGAGCCGTTCAGGAGAATTTTTTAAAACCATACTGCATAGCCAGCAGACATAGAAGGTCTAATAAGGGGGCTTTCGGATGAGTTTCCCCTCTCACTATAAAATAGGGTGGCATAGGGCAACCAAAGTGTCAGTGAATTAGAAGCTGTTGTAGGAAAAGAATAAGGAACTCTGACTAATTACATAGATACAGATTGGGGTCAGTAACGAAACTGTACTTTAATTCTAAATGCTAGCCTTTGAGCATTTATTGCTGCCTTTTGCTTACTATTGGGGACATTGCTGTCTTTCATTTTATTTTGTGGCTGACTTGAGGTCAGCAGTCACTCTTATGCCGTGTACACAAGAGCGGAATGTCCAACAGAAAAAGTCAGACAGAAGCTTTTCATCGTCTATTCCGATCGTGTGTATGCCTCATCGGACTTTTTTTTTCGAAAATCCTGACGGACCTAGAATTGGAACATGTTCTAAATATTTCCGACGGAACCAATTCCTATCGGGAAAACCGATCGTCTGTATGCTGTTCCGACGGACCAAAAACGACGCATGCTCTGAAGCAAGTACGAGACGGAAGCTATTGGCTACTGGTTATTGAACGTCCTTTTTCTAGTCCCCTTGTACGTGCTGTACGTCACCTCAATCTGGACGGTTGGACTTTGGTTTGACCGTGTTTAGGCAAGACTGCTTAAATGGAATTCCGTCGGAGTTCCGTTGGAGAAAACCTTCGGAGTTTATTCCGACGGCAAAACCGGTCGTGTACAGGGCATTAGCTGTTGTCTCATTCCTACCAAACTTTTGTACTGCACAACTTCCTTTTATATGGGGCCAATTTTACACATTGCTGTCTCATCTGCAGTCTTTTAATTCTTGTAGTAGAACACCTATGTGTGCTTGTGTTCTTTAGTAAATTGCAGCCAATTACCCCTCATTTAAAATGTCCTACTGCTGGCAACTGCTGTGTTATCTGCAGTCTCTTAAATCTTAATGAGAGAATGGACACCTTCTGTCTTCTGGTCACATCAGGCCTATTACCTCTAGGTAAAAAAATTTTGTCAGAGGCTTTTTTACAGTGATGAAAATGAAACTAAAAGTACAGCACATTTTCATCAACTGACGAAAACTATGACGAAAATAGAATCCATTTTCGTTAAGTAATGAAAACGGGACGTTAATGGCAAGGAGGGACTTATGCTGACTCCAGCCCTGCTTGCACATTTACCTCACTCAGCACAGCTGATGCAGCGTGCACGGTGACAGGCAGCACAGCTCCAGGCGCTGTGAATTTCAGCCCCTCCTCCTCCTCTCTCCCAGTCAGATGCAGGGCAGATGATGGCACTTCATTTCTGACCCCCCCTTCTTTCCCCCCAGCCCGCCCTATGACCAATCCCCTCCCACAGAGTCCCACCTCCAGTCTTGCATTTTACCATTCAACTGAAGGCGAGTGAGGTGAGGGGGAGCCTGGGAGGAGCTGAGTGATACCAGTGGGGGGGGGGGGGCAGCAGGCACAGGATCTGGAATGGCATAGCACAGATGACAATCCAGAGTGGAAGGTAGGACATGGATTAGATGCCTCATTATATGTGATTGTATGTTTTCTGATTAACACAAGAAAAAAGACCTCTCCTGCGCTCAGGTGTCCATGAACTGGATATGTGGTGCAGCCACCTATAGAAGTAATGCCTAGCGTCTTGCAGCCCTCATTTGAACAATGGGTATTCAAGCTATAAAAAACAGAAAAGAAAGAGGGCGCACCAACCTAGTGCATTACCACTGGTAAACTTTAATGCAGCATAAAAACAGTAAAAATTATACTCACAAACGAGCTAGTGAAAATAGCTTTCAAAAGGGCGCAGGGGAGGGCGGAAATCC
Organism: Lithobates septentrionalis; assembly: GCA_037952835.1. Classification (NCBI taxonomy): domain Eukaryota; kingdom Metazoa; phylum Chordata; class Amphibia; order Anura; family Ranidae; genus Lithobates; species Lithobates septentrionalis. Next base: position 2,386,148 of record JBBDGP010001553.1, on the reverse strand, counting down.
AAAGAGAGATCAAAAACATCAGAGAGCCACTCAACTATAAAAATTTTCAATTTGTCCAGATGTGAGTTCCTTGATACAGAGCTCGAATTACTTAGAAGGGGGCTCAATTATGCTCCTGAGAGCTCTCCAAACTTGTTTGAGCTCTTTATCGATCTCAACAAGTTTGTGCGGAATCTCACTGTGAAGCGCCATTTTAGGTTGAAGGAACTAAATGGAACGACAAATGAGGGTCCAGAAACGACTATTCCCATTGCCCATGATGAACCTCTTGACAAGGAGGTATTGGAGATTTTGGAGGAGCTGTACCTGGAAGGAGGTCAAGAATCTGTGGGAGTCCTTCCTCCCTCAATCCTGGAGGGTGGGACTATCAACACTAATTTTAGACCAAAATCCAGCTTCTATCCCCACTGGAACAAGGGGAACTTTATACCTACGTTCTATGAAGTAGTGATGGAGGAATTCAGGAGAATCTGTGGAAACAAGAAACGGAAGTATACTAAAGACCACGGAGCTAGCTTGGAGGGTCCTTTGGATAGTTTGAAAAAGAACTCTGAAATTGTCATAAGAAAAGCAGACAAAGGTGGAGGTCTGGTGATTCAAGATAGAGATCAATATCTGGAGGAAGCATATAGACTGATTGGTGATACCAACACCTATGAGAGACTTACTTGGGATCCCACAGTTAACTATAACATGGAATTAAAAGCGCTTCTGGATAAAGCATTATCAGATCAAGTCCTGACCAAAAACGAGTACTACTTTTTGTATTCCAAGCACCCAGTGGTCCCCCACTTCTACCATATCCCAAAGATACACAAAGATATGGAGAAGCCCCCAGGAAGACCGATTATAGCAGGGATTGACAGCCTGACTAGCAATCTGGGCAATTATATCGATTACTTTCTCCAGGGATTGGTAGTTAACCTGCCATCATACATCAAGGACTCAGGCCATGCTCTAGAGGTACTTAGTGCTTATACTTGGGAGCAGGGCTATAGATGGCTATCACTCGATGTGACATCTCTATACACCTCTATCCAGCATGAGTTCGGTCTTAGAGCTATCGAATATTATATAGCAGAAGCACACGTATTTGATCCCAGGCAAGCTCGTTTCATTTATGAATGTATCGAGTTCACTTTGACCCACAATTACTTCACTTTCTTGGACAGGCACTATAGGCAGATAAGGGGTACAGCTATGGGTGCAAGGTTTGCCCCTAGCTATGCGAACCTGTTTATGGGTTATTGGGAACTCAACCACATTTGGGCCAATAACCCCTATGGGAAGAACCTGGTGTTGTACTCGCGGTACATAGACGATATTCTTATCATCTGGAGTGGTACCGATGAGGAGCTGAAAGGATTTCTTGCACATTGTGCAGGAAACCCATATGGGATTTCCTTTACCCATGTGGTGGATGACAAGTCCCTGGTTTTCCTGGACCTAGAGCTACAGGTGGACGACACTGGGACCATCTTCTCAAAAACCCACTTTAAACCGAGCGCCGGGAATTCATATCTCCACGCCCGGAGTCACCATCACCCTAGATGGATTAGGAATGTCCCCTTTGGCCAGTTTTGCAGGCTTAGGCGAACCTGCACACTGAAGCAAGATTATGAAGAACAGAGCCTCATCCTTAAGAATAAGTTCAAGGAAAAGGGCTATGAAGAGGAGCATATTGAGGAGGCATTCCAAAAGTACCTTGTGTTGTACGACAACACTTGTGTTGGCGAAGAAGAAAAAAAGATAAACCCACATGTGGACGAACAACCACAAGTACGGTTTTGCACTAGGTACAATAACAAGGCCCCCATAATACAAAAAATCCTCAAAAAGAATTGGAGAATCCTTGAATCAGATCCCATCTTAAAGACAAGCCTTCCTTCGCATCCTAATTTGGTCTTTAGGAGACCGAAGGACCTTAGGAGCATCATTGCTCCTAGTAGGATAAGAAAACAAAGAAATGGAGGACTCAGCAGCACCTGGAGTACAATTTTTGACCAGAAGGGCAGTTACAGATGTGGGAGCAGCAACTGTGGGAACTGCGTGCATATGTGCCACAGAAAGAAAGAAGTCTTTGGAACAGACGGTAGGGTCCACAAGATTAAGCAGTTCATCAACTGCGGTACCCCGTATGTCATCTATGGTCTCCTGTGCCCCTGTGGCCTCCTCTATGTTGGACGGACATCAAGAGTTATGAGGATAAGAATGAACGAGCACAGGAGTAGTATCCTGACAGAAAAGGATAACTACTCAATACCGAAACATTTCAAAGAAACCCACAGTAGCAGTACAGAGGGCCTCAAAGTGTTCGGCATAGAAGCAATGCCGAGCGACCTAGATAGTGGTAAAAAATATCAAATGCTGTGTAGTAGAGAGGCCTTCTGGATATTTTCCCTAGGAACTTTGGCCCCGAAAGGTCTGAACGAGGAAATTGAACTACACAATGTAGCATAATTCCTTCAGTTCCCGTCCAAGCTTTCGAGCCATTGTTAACATCAGTTAGAGAATTCTGATGTGACTTCTCTAGTGTGTCCTTCGCCTCCACTATGTTGGTAGGGGCTCACTCTTGGGGTTTATGGGATGCACTAAGGTCAAGGACTAGGAATTGGGTAGACCATTTGGCAGGTGTAGTAATAGGTTTTAGCCGTTAGGTATTTGTCTAGAAGCTAGTTATTAGGTTTAGGTTGTGGTTGGTTTTAGATAGTTGCCTATTGGCCTATTTGACTACATGATGTACTTTTTGTAATTTTATGTAATTTACCGCCAATGTAATTTACCGCCATTGGAGTATATTGTCTATTCCCACCAGATGCTAGCGGGCAATGGTGCCTCTCTTTCTCTCTCTCTCTTGTTTATGGTATGCCGGTCCGCAGAGGTATCTTCCAGGGTATATGCTGAGGTGATGGTTACCACTGTCATTTGGCACAGTATGATGTATTATTATATGGTTTATATACATATTTGTCACTATATTTTTTTTTTATATATAATTTACATCCACATGGAGTGGGGTGCAGCCTTTCAGTAGGAACACTCTATTGCTGTGTCTAATGGCGATTAATATTGGTATAGGCTGATGGGGTTCAGTATTCACGTTGAGATCTCATATGTATTTTTAGTATTTTATACTATGAACTATTTATCATTTTATAATCCTTCCTCCTCTAGACTAATATCGTGCTGATATCATGACGACTAATTGTTATGGACTTCCATGTGTTGTTTTTTTTAACATTAAGTATATTATATGTTATATTTTAATCTATGAATTTTATGGATATATGATTTACTGTACCTTGGAGGGATACTTCTGCGGACTCCTAACAATTTTACATTATGATCAACATATAGGCTTGGGTTCCATTTTCCATTATCCCCTTTTTTCCCACTTCCTTATTTGGGAATCGAGATTTACATTATAATACTTTCAATTCTATTTAATTTTTTTTTTTTATTATTATTTTTTTTTTGTTTACTTGCATTATTAAATTTGTTCTTTACATTTTTTAATAATTTTTTTTTTATATTATTATTAATTTTTTTTTTTTTATTATTTTTTTTTTATTTTTTTTTTTATTATTATATATTTTATATTTTTTTTTTTTAATTATTTTTTTTTTAATTTTTTTTTAATTAATATATATATATTTTTTTTTATTATTATTATTATTATTAATATATATATATATATATATATATTTTTTTTTTTTATTAATTTTTTTTTTTTTTTTTTCCTTTAATTAATTAACTAATTACGTTTTTAAAATATACATTCCTTTTCCCCTCCATTTCCCATCAATGTTTCTTTAGAGAAAAGTGGGTTGAGCACTGCTAGTAGTCCTCGCCAGAACGCTGCCTGTCCTGCTTTGCCAGATCGCTCCTCTGCCAATGATGATAATGTTGATAATGTTGGTAGTGGAGCGATTGGTAGAGAGCGCGCGGCCATACTGAGATGCGCGCGCATCATTCATCACAGGCTGACGGTCGGAAGCAGTGGGTGGAACGCAAACACACCCACGCTTCCGGACCGTGTTCCTGGCGCACAGTGACCTCTGATGCATGTGGAGGAGGGGGTAATGACGCCACGATCGGCCGGAAGTTGCGGGTGGAACGCAGGTACGCCCGCACTTCCCGGCCTGTTGAATAGCGTGCGTTCCACACATGGCATGCGGCACCATTAGGACTCCTGGGAGCCGGAGGAGCCCGGCATCATTTACCCCAGTAGATCGGGGGCATGGGGACACAATTAGAGCTGCATGAAAACGAGATGTCTTCGTTTTGGCGCACCCAATCCCTCTTCCCCTGCCCTGCTGCACATAGCATATGGTGAGAGTGGAATTGACCTACTGGTCCAGTGTTTCTATATACTTTATATCTTTTTATATCTATTTATTTTTTCAATTAATCAATTTCTTTTTATACTAGTATTACCACTACCATTATCTCTTTAGCAGATTACATTGAGTGATGTTTGCCCTCTATATTTTGGCTAACAAATGGGGAATCACACTCAGAGGGATGGGATAGAGAGGGTTAACCCGAATGGGTGGGTGGTGCCTAATACCTGTGGGAGGGGGCGTCGTCACTAATTGGGTGGGGTAGACACAGGCACATACATTTATAGAGAGAGCAATTCGAGAGACCAACCATTGCCCGCTTAGGCTCTGAAGAAAGGGGTGCTCCCCCGAAACGCGTAAGCCATCAGCCATTTGCGCTGGTCCTATCCTCTCGGCAACAGGTCCTGGGGTGTCGATCCACAGAAACAGCGCTTTTGCGCCCTTTTGAAAGCTATTTTCACTAGCTCGTTTGTGAGTATAATTTTTACTGTTTTTATGCTGCATTAAAGTTTACCAGTGGTAATGCACTAGGTTGGTGCGCCCTCTTTCTTTTATGTTTTCTGATTATACAGCCTGCAGTTGCTACATGTACATCATGGTGACCCTCGTGAGGAATAGTTGGGGACAGAAAAGGGGACATAGAGCAGGGAAAAAGAGAAGGGGACATGGGGACAGAGCAAAGGAGATGGGGACAAAACAGAAGACATTGACAATAAGGCCCCTTTCACACAGGGTGGGCTTTACTTAGTGGGGGATCTGTCCGCTGATCTCCTGCTGAGTGTGGGTGGATGACAGGTCCGTGTCTGCTCAGTTTCTACAGAGCGGACATGCCCCACTCTACTCTATGGGCAGTCAGATTTAAACAGACTCCATTGTCTGTTTACATCCCACTACCCTCCGATCTGCCTAGATGGAGGGGAACAGATCTGTTTGTTTTGGTCCATTGGCTGCTCAATAAAGGAGAATGGATGGTCCACCACTCGGGTCCACAAATAGTTGAGGGGACCCAATCAGACCGCTCATGTGAAAGTGCCTGTGATAGATATCAAGAATAATTTATATATATATATATATATATATATATATATATATTGTGACAGACCTAGCCGGGAGAGAGACTTTTGGAGGGGACTGTATGCTAGCCTCTTGCCGATCTATCGTGGGCCCTGGCATTTGGGGGAACGGTGCTCTTTGTGAGCTGTATGCCTGGGGACCCTTGAGGTGGTATTACTGTGGATTCGGGTCCTGGTCCCCCAGGACACACAGACTCTGGGGACCCTGGATTTGCCATATTGGAATAGTGACTGATTCATACCATTGGGACTCCTACTGTTAAATTCTAATGTCATCAATTCCAGCTACCTGTCTGTTGTCTCCTAAAATGTGTATTGTAAATAAGTCTCTAGTATGGGATCTAAGAGTCATTAGATCCCCACGTGTGGTCACTAGGGATGAGCCGAACACCCCCCGGTTCGGTTCGCACCAGAACCTGCGAACGGACCGAAAGTTCGCACGAACGTTAGAACCCCATTGACGTCTATGGGACTCGAACGTTCGAAATCAAAAGTGCTCATTTTAAAGGCTAATTTGCATGGTATTGTCCTAAAAAGGGTTTGGGGACCCGGGTCCTACCCCAGGGGACATGTATCAATGCAAAAAAAACTTTTAAAAACGGCCGTTTTTTCGGGAGCAGTGATTTTAATGATGCTTAAAGTAAAAAAAAAAGTGAAATATTCCTTTAAATATCGTACCTGGGGGGTGTCTATAGTATGCCTGTAAAGTGACGCGTGTTTCCCATGTTTAGAACAGTCCCTGCACCAAATGTCATTTTTAAAGGAAAAAAATCTCATTTAAAACTGCTTGCGGGTTTAATGTCATGTCGGGTCAATATGGATGAAAATCAGTGAGACAAACGGCATGGGTACCCCCCAGTCCATTACCAGGCCCTTTGGGTCCTGTATGGATATTAAGGGGAACCCCGCACCCAAATTAAAATAAGGAAAGGCCCTATATACTCTGAACAGCAGTATACAGGCGGTGCAAACAAGACAGGGACTGTAGGTTTGTTGTTAAGTAGAATCTCTTTGTAATTTTGAACGGGTACATTTTTAACGTGTTTAGCTCCAGCCAAAAAATCTTTTTTAAGCTTTTTGGAAAACATAGGGAAGGGTTATCACCCCTGTGACATTTGTTTTGCTGTCTTTCCTCCTCTTCAGAAGATTTCACCTCACTTTTTTGTCCCAATGAAAAATGTTTTTTGAAAATTTGGGTTTTTTTGTGGAACAAGGATTGGAAAGCATCAGTGGAAAGGAGAAATTGTTTTCCCATATTAACTCTTACAGGAGAGAATTTCCCTTCCTAGGGGTAGATTTCATCTCACTTCCTGTTGTCTCCTTCCGTTTGCAAGTAGGAGTCGTTTGTAAGTTAGATGTTTGAAAGTAGGGTCCTGCCCTATATACTCAGCAGAAATTTGGGCCTTAGGTGTTGCTGTGGCCACAACACTGTAAGCCCTCACAGGGCCCTGCTGTGAAATATTAGATCAAAAATTGTAATTACACGCCCCTGTTAGACAGGGGCAGAAAAATTGGGCCTTAGGCACTGGTGCTGGTGCCACAACACTGCAACCCCTCACAGACACTCTAGTTGGAACGCAGGAACGAGCCCTGCTGCAAAGTATTGCATCAAAAATTGTAATTACACGCCCCTGTTAAACAGGGGCTGAAAAATTGTGCCTTAGGCACTGGTGGTGGCGCCCAGAACCAAAAATGTTCTTACAAGCTATCAGCGTGATGATTGAGGAGGAAGAGGATAATTACTCAGGGATAGTCACTCAGCATCAGCATAGGCAGTCTTTGAAGGGATCTGAGATTTCAAAAAAAATTATTCGGTTACATCAGCATCAGGTGCTTGGTAGCTGGTGGTGATCCAAGACTGATTCATTTTTATGAAGGTCAGCCGATCGACCGAGTCGGTGGACAGACGCACCCTGTGATCGGTTACCACGCCTCCAGCAGCACTGAATTTGCGTTCCGAAAGAACGCTGGATGCAGGACAGGCCAGTAGCTCAATTGCATACTGTGCAAGCTCTGGCCAGTGATCCATCCTCAAGACCCAGTAACCCAGAGGATTTTCGGTGGGAAAGGTGTCCAAGTCTGATCTTGCCCCTAGGTATTCCTGCACCATGTAAAACAGACGCTGGCGATGGTTGCTGGAACCGATCATACCTTGGGGCTGCGGACCAAAAAATTGTCTGAACGCATCGGTCAGACGGCCACCTTCTCCACCGCTCCTTCTTTGACTGACCGAAGCCTCAGCAACACGTTGTCCAGAAACAGGAGTTTGTAACCTCCCAGTCTCTGGGAACGCGTTGCACAGACCTTTCTGCAAGGCCTCCCGAAGAGGTTTCATCCTCTGCTCCCTCTGCGATGGCAAGATAAGGTCCGCAACCTTACCCTTGTAACGTGGATCAAGGAGGGTTGCCAGCCAGTATTGGTCCTTCTCCTTGATACCACGAATACGAGGATCCTTACGCAGGCTTTGCAGGATCAGGGAGGCCATGCAGCGTAGGTTTGCTGAGGCATTCGGTCCGGAGTCCTCTGGGTCACTAAGGACAACAACGTCCGCAGCCACCTCCTCCCAGCCACGTACAAGTCCATGTGTTCCTTGGGACTGATCCCTTAAAGACTGCTGCTGATGCTGAGTGCCAGGCTCCACCTCCATACTGACACAATCTTCCTCCTCCTCCTCCTCCTCCTCCTCCTCGTCCTCTTCCTGTGTGATCGGCGGGCACGCAGGAACACTGTCTGGATAAAGGGGGCCTTGAGAGCTAAGGAAGTCCTCCTCTTCCTGCCTCTGTTCTGCCTCAAGTGCCCTGTCCATTATTCCACGCAGCGTGTGCTCCAACAGGTGGACAAGGGGGACAGTGTCACTGATGCATGCACTGTCAGTGCTCACCATCCTCGTGGCCTCCTCGAATGGTGACAGGACAGTGCATGCATCCCTGATCATGGCCCACTGGCGTGGGGAAAAAAAACCAAGCTCCCCTGACCCTGTCCTGGTGCCATAGTCGCACAGGTACTCATTGATGGCCCTCTGCTGCGTGTGCAGCCGCTGCAGCATGGCCAACGCTGAGTTCCACCTGGTGGGCATGTCACAGATTAGGCGGTTCTTGGGCAGGTTAAACTCCTTTTGGAGGTCCGTCAGCCGAGCACTGGCATTATATGACCGGCGGAAATGCACACAGACTTTCCTGGCCTGCCTCAGGACATCCTGTAAGCCTGGGTACCTGCCCAAGAACCGCTGCACCACCAAGTTAAGGACGTGAGCCAAACAGGGCACATGGGTCAGTTGTCCCTGTCGGAGGGCAGAGAGGAGGTTGGTGCCATTGTCGCAAACCACCATTCCTGCCTTAAGTTGGCGTGGCGTCAACCACCTCTGAACCTGCCCCTGCAGAGCTGACAGAACCTCTGCCCCAGTGTGGCTCCTGTCCCCCAAGCACACCAGCTCAAGCACCGCATGGCATCTTTTGGCCTGCGTACTTGCGTAGCCCCTTGAACGCCTACGGAGCACCGCTGGTTCCGAGGAAGAGGCCATGGAGGAAGAAGAAGAGGAGGGGGTGGAGGAGAGAGGTGTGTCACAATCAGCATTTTGGAGGCGTGGTGGCGGAACAACCTCCAACACTACTGCACCTTGTCCTGCATCCTTCCCAGCTGCCAGCAGAGTCACCCAATGCGCCGTGAAACTTAGGTAACGTCCCTGTCCATGCCTGCTGGACCATGAGTCAGCGGTAATATGCACCTTACCGCTGACCGCCCTGTCCAGCGAGGCATGGACATTGCCTTCCACATGCCGGTAGAGAGCCGGAATCGCCTTCCGTGAGAAAAAGTGGCGTTTGGGTACCTGCCACTGAGGAACCGCACATTCCACAAACTCACGGAAGGGGGCAGAGTCTACCAACTGAAAAGGCAGCAGTTGAAGTGCTAGCAATTTTGCCAAGCTAGCATTCAACCGCTGGGCATGTGGATGGATGGGAGCAAACTTCTTTCGGCGGTGCAGCAGCTGGGGCAGGGAAATTTGCCTGGTACAATCTGACGTCGGTGTACCAAAAGCAGATTGCCCACAAGTACTTGGCTGTGACACACCTAATTCTACACCTTCATTCCTCTCACTGCAGGTCTCAGAGAGGACTGAAGGTCTAGTGGGGTTGGAAATCTCAGCTGATGAGGAGCAAGGAGAGATCCTCTTTGTTCTTTGGTGTGGGTCTTTTAGATACGCTTGCCAACGAACTGCATGACAGGTCAACATATGTCTGGTCAAGCATGTGGTACCCAAGCGGGAGATGTTTTGGCCACGCGAGATACGCTTGAGACATATGTTGCAAATAGCAGCGGTGCGATCTGATGCACTCGTCTCAAAAAAGGCCCACACCAAAGAACTTTTTGAATAACGCGCAGAGACTGCAGCGCCCTGCACATGTGGAGCTTTGGGGTGTGATGCAGTCAATGTGCTGCCCGTAGGCTGGCCCCTGGAGGGCATCCTGCCTCGTTGGTGATGTGCCGCCTCCTCCTCCTCCTCCTCCTCCTCCTCTCTCCTATCAGCCACCCACGTTGAGTCAGTGACCTCATCATCCCCTCCCTCCTCATCACTGGAGCAAACCTGGCAGTATGCTGCAGCAGGGGGAGCATGACTGCCAGATTGCTGTCCTTCTTGGGCACCCCCTCTGTCCGTGCTCATGTTACTGCCTTCATCGAGCTCAGTATCATCATCAGAGCCTTCCAAACGCTGGGCATCCTCCTGGAGCATGTACCCAACACTGTGGTCAAACAGTTCGAGGGAATCCTCAGGAGGACATGGTGGAGCTAGGGAAGGAGTCACTGATGACATTGAGCTGAGGGAAGAGGCCGCTGCTTTGCCAGACAAAGCACCCTGGGCATGGGTGAGAGAGGATGAGGAGGATGAGGATGGCTTGGTCATCCACTCGACCAAGTCTTCCGCATGTTGCGGCTCAACACGGCCAGCTGCCGAAAAAAGGCCAAGCGTGTCCCATGGCCACGTGCTGATGAGGATGCACCGTCTCCACGACCAGCACTAGACACAGAGCCTGCTTGCCCTCTCTTATTGGCTTGTGACTGTCTGCCTCTCCTTCTTGGCCTTCCAGACATACTAATGGCCTGTAGCTGCACTAAGCTGGGATAGAACACCTGTAATTTTCTTCAGGTAGCTTTATATACTGTAACCAGACAAGCCTGCCTGTCAGTAGGAAGATAACAGGAACGGATCTAGCTGAACACTGTGAGCAGGACGCACTGCACTGAATGTAAATACCAGGAACGGATCTAGCTGAACACTGTGAGCAGGACGCACTGCACTAAATGTAAATAACAGGAACGGATCTAGCTGAACACTGTGAGCAGGACGCACTGCACTAAATGTAAATAGCAGGAACGGATCTAGCTGAACACTGTGAGCAGGACGCACTGCACTACATGTAAATAGCAGGAACGGATCTAGCTGAACACTGTGAGCAGGACGCACTGCACTAAATGTAAATAGCAGGAACGGATCTAGCTGAACACTGTGAGCAGGACGCACTGCACTAAATGTAAATAGCAGGAACGGATCTAGCTGAACACTGTGAGCAGGACGCACTGCACTAAATGTAAATAGCAGGAACGGATCTAGCTGAACACTGTGAGCAGGACGCACTGCACTAAATGTAAATAGCAGGAACGGATCTAGCTGAACACTGTGAGCAGGACGCACTGCACTAAATGTAAATAGCAGGAACGGATCTAGCTGAACACTGTGAGCAGGACGCACTGCACCAAATGTAAATAGTCTAGATAGAAGATAACAGGAACGGATCTAGCTAAACTGAATACAGTGTATATATATATATATATATATATATATATATATATATATATATATATATATATGCAAACACCTGGGACGCATATATATATATACACAATACACTGTAAGTGCAGCTAACTGACTGACTGTCCTGCCTAATCTATCTAACTCAAATCAAATGACACTGTCTCTCTCTCTCTATCTCTCAGCACACCGGAACACACACTACACAGGGCCGCCGTGCAAGCGGCCTTATATAGTGTGGGGCGTGTACTAAATCCCCTGAGCCATAATTGGCCAAAGCCACCCTGGCTTTGGCCAATTACAGCTCTCTCTACTGACGGCGCTGTGATTGGCCAAGCATGCGGGTCATAGTGCATGCTTGGCCAATCATCAGCCAGCAATGCACTGCGATGCCGCAGTGAATTATGGGCCGTGACGCGCCACACGAATTTGGCGCGAACGGCCCATATCGTTCGCAATTCGGCGAACGACCGAACAGCCGATGTTCGAGTCAAACATGGGTTCGACTCGAACACGAAGCTCATCCCTAGTGGTCACATGGTACGCACACGTCGCTCCTACATTTGACTCTGTATACTTCAGTTTCGGTAGTTAGGCTGTTGGAACGCACACCGCTACCACGCCACCTCAGCTACTATCAGCTTCCAGCTAGCCAGGGGAGCAGTGTCAGCTCCTATTTTTTAACTTCATCATTTTTTTGGTTAATAAAACTTTGTGTTTTACGGACTTACGCTATGAGGCTTCCTTTTTTCTCCATACACATGGATTTACTCTGGTGGACACCATCATAAGGAACACTGTGGATTAAGAGGGAAGGAGTTCACGGAACCTGAGAGGGGGATTTTGAACGTCCAGGATTCCGGCCACAGGATCTACTTATGCCCTTCACCCCTGCAGGGGTTGGGCTTTCTGGTGAGTGAGGGCACAAGTGGGGGCCTACAAAACACGGATCACATCAGTATTGAAAACCTGCTGGGGATTACAAACCTGCTGGATATACATACCATCTGTGTACAGGGATCTCCTTTACATTTATTGGACAATTTATATTGGACTATAATTTTTTTCGGTGCACATAAATTATTTCATGTTTTTTGGTTGCATATAACCACATACTAGTTTATTCAATTTATAATATTTTTATTGATTCATTCAATATATATATATATACATATTCTGTTTGCATTCACATTTCTTGATTCTCACAGTCCATGTTAGAGGAATCACAGATGTTTACTATTTATTATTTTTTATGTCACTTGGACTAATTTACATATATTCTTTTATGTCACTGGGCACGTCAGTGGGATTTTTAAATGCTGATATTTTTTAATGTCACTTTTATTTATTTCTCATATTTTATGTGTATTTCCATTTTTTACCAATGGTGGTGATTTGCACACCCACATCTTACGTGATATACCCAATGGAATAGGTTGCAGTATTTTTACAGGAACTTCTCACCAAGTTTGTTGTGGACTTTGGTGTACACTTTTCACACATTGTCATTTTTCTATTTTACTATTTGTATTTCTTTGGTTTTCACTTTTTTCCAATTGTCTGTGAACAGCGCCATTCCCCTATTAGAACATATTGTAGTACGTGGAATTCACTTCGGTGTTTTCCGTTTGCCCGGGGGGCTGCAGTTCCTTGTTGTTATTGATCCTAAGCGCGGAATATTTGATTTCCATTGTGATAATGTTGATTGGGGGTTCTAAGCTACAAGACGGCCAGTCTGGCCTACAGGTCATGTCTGAGTCATCTAGGCTGTCTAAAGGGATTTGTTAATTAGCCCTTGTTAATTAGGTTACAGGTGTCTTGTTAGAGAATTATGAGCCGGAGGTATGCACCTCCACTGTTAGTGTATAAAAGAGCCTGTATTTTTGAATAAAGGAGATTCCTGGTTGAACTTACATACAGCCTGCCTGGTGTTTGTTCTGAGCTATCACAACTGGGTTAGAACGGCGCATAGCTGTAGTTCTAATCCCGGAGCATTGGATGACCGAACAATCAGATGTTGCGATCTGCAATCTGATTCTATAGCAGCAGAGGAGTGTCGGGAGAGTGGAACCGAGCGAGCAAGGGGCTTGTTATATATATATATATATATATATATATATATACACACACACACACACACACACACACACACACACTATACATACATATTCCAAAGTGCCAGTAGATTAAATAACATGCATAAAATGTAAATTTCAGACAAAAAGTTAAATAAAAAATTGTGTCATGATAAACATGTGCAGATCCACTGCAAGCTGTTTGCACCAACTTCAGTATCCCATCACCAAGACAGAACACACATCGTTTGCTTATCAAAAAATGTGACCTCCTAAACTTTTGCACTGTAGTGTACTTTATGCTTTCTATATATGGGGTGCCTGTGATTGGTACTGGACCAGACAGAGTGGTGAAAGGCCGCTCTGGGTAGAGAGCTACTATACCTGTATTGTTATTTTCTGTGTGAAGTGGATGCAAATATCCAGCAGAGGACAAGCGCATGTGACCTCATAAGTTTAAGAGGTCACATTTTTGATAAGCGAATGATATATGTTCTGTCTTGTGATTGTATACTGCAGTTGGTGTTTTAGTTTAGTTGACTAAAATACGATGACTAAAATGGGACTAAAACTAAAATGCCATTTTAGTCAAAGACTAAACCTAAAACACTTTCAGAAGACTAAAATGGGACTAAAACTAAAATGCCATTTTGGTCCTAAGACCAATGCCCCATACACATGATAGGATTTGCCGACGGAAAATGTTCTATGTGACCTTGTTGTCGGAAATTCCGACCGTGTGTAGGCTCCATCAGACATTTTCCATCGGAATTTCCGTCACACAAAATTTGAGATCTGGATCTCAAGTTTTCCGACAACAAAATCAGTTTTCCTAAATTCCGATTGTGTGTGCACAATTCCGACACACAAAGTTCCACGAATGCTCGGAATCAAGCAGAAGAGCCACACTGGCTATTGAACTTCATTTTTCTCGGCTTGTCGTACGTGTTGTACGTCGCCGCGTTCTTGACTTCAGAATTTCTGACAAGATTTGTGTGACCGTGTGTATGCAAGACAAGTTTGAGCCAACAACTTGGATTTTGTTGTCAGAAAAACCTATTGCGTGTACAGGACATAAAACTGAAACTGAATCGAAATTTGCTGCCAAAATTAACACTGTTGCTACTAAAACTACCCAAAAAATACTTTTTTTAAAATTCCATAAAAGTTTTAATGTAACTTCACAAAGATACAGTTCAGGCATAGATCGATCAAGAATACCATACATGCCTGGCATAGAAAAACAGCCAGTACTATAAACACATTAAGGTTACAATACAGATGAAGTATGAATAACATAACAGCATAAAATCAACAATCAGGAACAGCAGAAGAAATGGTCACATTGGAATTTAGGCAACATATCTGAGAGTTATTCTGCATATATGTTCACTCTAGGGGTTGTGCTGATTCAACCTAGTGGCTCTGTTAAGAAATTGTTGGGTAGGTGACTAGTGGTAGGGAGAGCAGGTTGGTTTAAATAACCTGAGCCTGAGGGAAATAAGCAGTGTGGAATAAGAGAAAAGGGGGAAAAAAAAAAAAAAAAAAAAAAAAAAAAAAAAAAAAAAAAAAAAAAAAGGGTGTGGGGGGGTATATAACTATTTTAGACAGGAAGAAGGGCTTGGGGTATATGGATCCGTTTTTTTTCATAGAGTTGGGTGAACAGTTCAAGCCAAGCAAAAGTTTGGCCTGAATATCGCCTGTTCGCCCATTCGGCGAACACCCAAGTTTGCAGAACACTCGATGGGATTGTCGCCCACTGAACGCCCCACAATGCACTGCGTGCTGCACAGTGCATTCTAAGCCCAATCAAGGCACGGTGGCTAGCTGGTTGTTAAGGAGCAGGCCAGGAAGCCAGCCGCGGCGTCCTTAACTGCTGACAGCTGAATGAAAAAAAATATTGCCGGAAATAGAAAAATGTAAAAAAAAAAAACGATGTGGGCCCCCCTGCAATCCATACCATGCCCTTTTGGCTTTTTTTTTTAAAGAATGGCATGAGGTTCCCCCCCCCCGCCAAAATCCGTACCAGACATCTTATCTGAGTATGCAGCCTGAGCAGGAAAGGGGGGAACGAGTGAGTGCCCCCTTCCCCTCCTGAACTATACCAGGCCACATGCCCTCAGGGGGGTGCTTTGGGGCAGCATGCATTGGTCGGTGACATCACATGGGGCGGTGCCACCAGGTGACGTCAGGTGGCCCACCCCTTACCTATATAAGAACTGTCAAACAGCGGAGCCTGCAGTCAGCAGAGCCTGCAGTTGGCAGTTAGCCTTTGTGGCGGGCGGAGCTTTTTTTTTCTTTTTTCGGGTTCGGTGGTGGCGGCAGGCATCGTGATTGATGATGGATCTACATCGGGGGGACATTGTTTTTTTTTAATAAAGGAATTGTCAAAAACTGTGTGCGTGTTTTTATTTCTTTCTGACACTATTTTGGTGAATGGTTGGAATACTATGTACCCCATACTCAATCACATGGGGGGGGGGGGGGTAGGGGGCCCCCCACCCCTTTCCTGGCCTGGAGGCTGCATGCTCGGATAAGGGTCTGGTATGGATTTTATGGGGGAACTGTGGAGCATGGAGCCTATAGTTGGAAGCTTCAGTAACGTGGTAGGAATAAATTGTGGTAATATCCAGGGTGTAATGGGCAGTGGCCAAGGGGGAGAAATAACTTTCTAAGATCTCTCAATGCTTCAGGTTATCATGGAGCTTCCAGTCAACCACCTTGGAGAGCTAACATGCCCAGAAATATTTTCAAATATTTCCTCATTGTATATGGCTTCACAGCCGGTTCCCTACTGCGCATGTGTGAACCATGCTGCGCTCTCTAAACGGACTGGCTGGGGAAGGAGGAGGGAGAACAAACTCAGCCGGAAGTGGGTACCCGTCAAAACCAGGTACCTGCTCCCCCCTCCCTCCTAAAAGGTGCCAAATGTGGCATTGGGGGGAGGCAGATAAGTGAAGCTTCCTCTTTTGGGTGGCGCTCAGCTTTAAAGACCATTAGGAAATGTGGAGATCAGAAAATGACTTATAGTATTGGAGCATGCACCTGTCAGGTCCCAGGCCTTTGTCAGGTTTCATCTATTTTAACGCTAAGTTCCTCTGGTGAAAGTGGGACCTCCAAAGTTTTAGCCACAATGGAGGAAATAGAAGAGTGACTATATTGTTCCAAGAGGTCCTGAATGAGTTTAGTACTGTGCTTGTTTAGCAGCATAGTATCATCTCGGTGGACGAGATTGCATAGCTGGTTATAGTAGGACACAAACATACCTCCCAACTTTTTGAGATGGGAATGAGGGACACCTATCAGCAAAAGTATGCAGGCATAGGACACACCCCTTGCCACGCCCCCATAAAGGAGAATTGTACAAAAATACAAGATTGGTTAAACCCACAAGGGCTTTTTTTACCACTACTATTCCTTTATATTGGCTTTTGGAATTTACAAATGCAGCAATTTAAAAATCGGATGAAAGGTTTAGCGCTGGGAAACCCTTTTTGATAGATAAAAAGTGCATTTTATATACATCTGTATAGATCAGACCAAAATGAGGGACAAATGAGGAATGAGAGACAAAGGGACATTGCTCCAAATCAGGGACAGTCCCTCCAAATCAGGGACAGTTGGGAGGTATGCACAAATTGAAGAGCTATGTTTTAATTTTTAGAGTAGAGAATGCTTGTCAAATCACAGATGTGATGTATCATTGCTGATGCCTTTTGTTGTTGCAGGGCTCTAGCCAGGAACCTACCAATTTTGTTTCCATGCTCATAGAATAATTTTCCTTTAGTTCTCTTATCTTGTTTCTCCAATAACTGGGCCCTAGCTTGCTGGAGCTCTTGGTAGATGGGGTTGGTTTGGGACCATTTGTATGGCAGTTCCTGCTCCACTATATGGGCCGAGAGCTGGCGAACCATGGCCTGGTGTTCTCTTTTACGGCATGCAGCTAGGTCCAGGAGAACTCCCCGCTTTGTGCATTTATGGGTTTCCTATTGGAGCAATGGGGATACTTTGGGAGTCTCACTGGTAGTAAAATGGTAGCAAACGTGATCCAGGTTGAAGCAGTCATTTAAAGGCAAGGAGTCCAGTCTCTAGATCCTAGTGTGTGTTTCTGTCTCAAGAAATATCAAAGTGAAGGTGATAGGCTGGTAATCTGATAGAATCATGTTGTTGATGGTTGCCTCCTGTAGGCAAGAGAGTTCTGGTAATCTAGGTGTCAATACCTTTGATGAGGGATTGAGAGGAATGTGAAATCGTAGTCAGAATGGTGCAGGGTCCACCAGGTATCGTGTAGGGCCAAAGCCTACACGAGGCTAGAGTTTGATCTAGTTGTTCCAGTAGTAGGAATGGGGTCCACTTGGAGATCAGGATGGACACACCACGCAGGACCTAAAGTTGGTGTTAATAGCATGGAATACCAAAAAAATAACTTTTTAAACTGAAATATATAAGATTAGGGTGCTACTGATGTATGTTAACCAAGCTAATTGTAGAAGAAGAAAATTATTGCACAGCAAAATACAGTATATGTTGCCAGTGTACACTGTCACTGAGACTGACTGTTAAAATTTTACTGTTCCATAACAACATGCACAGATTAAAGGCATGCCCTAAGTATAATATTTAAAGGATTTGTGTTGTCAATGTTTCCCTTGGAGCCGCATGAAAATATCCTCTTTCTGCTGTATGATTTTTAAAAACATTTTTTGTTTTGATACATATTTCCCATGGCAGTGTGCAACTTCCTTTGTCTTTTTTTGAAGTAGTTTGCATATTAGCTCTGAAAATGGCCAGAATTTAACAAGATTTGTCCTGCTTTGACCTCAATGGGTTTCTCCTCTGCAAAGTTTGGGTTCACAAACTTTCAAACATGATTCGCTGAACCCTTGGCAATCCTAACTTGGGCAGATTTGCCCATCACTAGCCATATTATGAGAACCAAGGCAAGAGGAATGTCCCAGTACTAGAGTAACTTACGTGAGTGTGGCAAGTTGAGAAGACCTCACTGTTTATGACGCTGCATTTTTTATTTGCCCAAGCATTTCTGTATGGATTTAGTGAGCAAGCATCTCGGTAGACTTTGCCATCAGCACAAGTGGGGGACAACCTCCAACTGTTTGCAAACTCTTCTGTATTTGCAACAACAGCATTGTTGCGTGTAGTGAAATCATTATTTCGATTTTCATCATAGGTTCCGCATAACCCACAAAGTTTCCCCTGTGAAATAAAGACAAAAATTAGGCAGTGGTAAAAAATGTCTATTTAATTAGGCACATACGGTATCTGCCTTTCAGATTCCCATACACAAAGATACGGGAATGGCCAAAGCTTCTCCTTCTTATTGGTAATTAACTCCATTTGCCGCAGACATGGTCTTTCATATTGATGTAAAAATCTGATCAACAAGTCCACCATATGATGAAAGAGTCTTATATGATGCTGGGGGTACTTGAGCTGATTTGGAAATAAAAAAAAAAATGTTGTACCTTTTTATCTTGCTTGAATCATACCTGGGCAGGCATTTTTTTGTAACTCACACATAATTCAACTTTCAGCAGAGGAGGTCTAAGAAAAAGCTTTCTCTGTAGATAGTCTTCACATGTATGTGCAGCTTCGGCAATGGAAAGGTATTTTGACCCTGTCCTGTTTGAGGACAGGACAGAGTGTCTCAAAGTGATACACAAGCTACATATAAGGGCAGTGCCCTTCTTATCTTTCTAAGGTAGGGGACCCTAACAGTAAGACCCCCTCTTGTAGTTTCTGTGTCAACTCTGAGATTTCTCTACTGGAATTCATTAAAGATACATAAAAGGGGTAGGTAATACATTTACACCATTTACCAGAAGCTAAGATACTGTACCAGTTAGGGATTGCATTAAAGTGGAGAAAGCTAACTTTTTGTCTTCTCAGAATCCTAATAAGTCTTTTTGTGGGTCCCGAAGGACTTAGGGTCTGTAGAGCTTTGAATGGGATAAAGCCTCCTCCTAAGCCCAGATCTTACCTTGTAGTTAAATCCTCTGATTAGTACAAGATAACAGATGCCTAAGGCTCTCTCTCACTCTTTCTGCTGTGGCAACTCATTGCTGTTTGAAAAGGCTGACTGCTGAAAGAACACTAAAAAGGTACAGATGTTTGTTTGTTTTGGGGAAACCATTAGAGGGAACTCTGTTATTCAGGAACCATTTAAAGTAGAATTCCAGGATAAACTTATCTAGTCCTAAAAATGCTCCATCCCCTCTCCTAACACCTATGCTGACTAACCGGTGTAAAAAGATGTATATGTACTGATTTTCATTCTGCTGTAGTCTGGTCATGTGATCCATCTACCCTGTGTCAGTCAGTGGTGGCTGCAGCGGAGATGAGGAAGCACAGGCCACAGATGGGCCATAGGAGCCTATGGGTGACATAACCACTCCAGGCTTTACCCGCCATTATTGAGTTCTCCCTCTTCTCCCTTGCAGTCACCGCTGGTTGACACACAGGATCACATGACCGGACTGGAGCTGAAAATACTTAAGTATGAAAATCTTTGTTACTTAGGTTACTCAACATAGGAGGGGGGTAAGAGCATTTTTAAGACTAGTTAGGTTCAGCCTGAAATTCTAGTTTAAAGCAGTAGTAAAGTCTTAAAAAAAAGTATTCAGCCCCCCTGCAAGTTATTGCAGTAATGTGCTAATATGTACCACATACTAGCACGTTATGACAGACTTACCTTTTGAATGAGACCCTCCAGCGGCATGCTGTCACCACTGCCAAGGCTACCATCTTCACCCTATCTATCTTCTGTGTCTGCGTGCTACAGCTGTTTGAATGGCTGAGCTGTGATGATATCACTCCTGCACATTTGCACAGAAGCCACAATCGCGGCACAGCACTTTGAATTGAGTGCACATTCATTGTGCCCTCAATACAGAGTGCAGTGCCTATGAGCTGGTAAACTCACTGGCTGCTGAAATTATGAATATCTCCTAAATAGTGCAAGTTTAAGAGATATTCACTGTATCAACAGGTAAGCTTTATTCTAAGCTTACCTGTAGGTATAGGTTTTAATGCGGATTTCACTACTGCTTTAAGTTTAGTTGGTGGCTTAAATGAGCAATTGTTTTGTTTTATGCCACTGTTATGAACCTAGGAAAAGAATTGTGTTACGAGTAGGCAGAGGCGGCTCTAGGCTTTGTGAGGCCTTAGGCAAAACTTAGACATGAGGCCCCACTCATACCCATAATGGGAAAAATAATTCAAGCGATAAAAAATAACGGTGTGCCCCCCCACAGCCCTGCCGACTTCCCTCCTCTGCTCTCCAGCTGACTGCTGTGGGGGGGGATCTTCAGGATGGAGGCCGGGAAAAGGGGCTGGTAAATTAAATTTTACCAGCCCCTACCTTTTCCAAAAGAAAACAGTGAGTAATTGGAACTGATCACTCACTGTGTTCATTCATAGCATACTATACTTTAGTTTATGAATTAACAGGAGCCTCTGTCTCCTCTTCATTCATCTGCATTGCAGCTGATGCTATAGAGAAAGGAACTGGGGAATATGTTTCCTAACTTCCTTTCTCTGTCTCAAAAGTGAGACTTCAGGTGTCCGTTTAGACCCCTGATATCCCACCAAAGAAACCAAAAACTCTCACCAAAAAACGTAAAAAAATAAATAAAAAGAAGATTGTAAAAAAAATAAAAAATAAAACTGTAAAGAATATAAAAAAAAAAAAACAGACTAAAATTTATATTTAAACTAAAAAGCCATGTCCAATAGGTAGCATAATTTATCCACACTCACTGTTTTTTCTGTATGCCACGGGTCACTATCTCCCTGGTAGGGGCCCCTACTGTACAATGGCGGTAAATTTGAGTAGGAGAGGAAAGTGGAAGGTATGACGGCGGGTAATATGTACATGAGAGGGGTGCAAAGTCTATGGAGGCAAGTAGTATGTACATGAGAGGGGTGTGGAGTGTATGGAGGTGGGTAGTATGTACATGAGAGGGGTGCCGAGTGTATGGTGGGTAGTATGTACATGAGAGGGGTGCCGAGTGTATGGTGGGTAGTATGTACATGAGAGGGGTGCCGAGTGTATGGTATGTACATGAGAGGGGTGCGGAGTGTATGGTGGGTGGTATGTACATGAGAGGGGTGCGGAGTGTATGGTGGGTGGTATGTACATGAGAGGGGTGCGGAGTGTATGGTGGGTAGTATGTACATGAGAGGGGTGCGGAGTGTATGGTGGGTGGTATGTACATGAGAGGGGTGCGGAGTGTATGGTGGGTGGTATGTACATGAGAGGGGTGCGGAGTGTATGGTGGGTAGTATGTACATGAGAGGGGTGCGGAGTGTATATACCTGGGTAGTATGTACATGAGAGGGGTGCAGAGTGTATGGTGGGTGGTATGTACATGAGAGGAGTGCGGAGTGTATGGTGGGTAGTATGTACATGAGAGGGGTGCAGAGTGTATGGTGGGTGGTATGTACATGAGAGGGGTGCGGAGTGTATGGTGGGTGGTATGTACATGAGAGGGGTGCGGAGTGTATGGTGGGTGGTATGTACATGAGAGGGGTGCGGAGTGTATGGTGGGTAGTATGTACATGAGAGGGGTGCAGAGTGTATGGTGGGTGGTATGTACATGAGAGGGGTGCGGAGTGTATGGTGGGTGGTATGTACATGAGAGGGGTGCGGAGTGTATGGTGGGTGGTATGTACATGAGAGGGGTGCGGAGTGTATGGTGGGTAGTGTAACATCGGGGGTTGGTTTAGCTTAAAGGTAGAGCTTACCAGTGAGCCGAGTCCACGCCAGATACGCAGTTTTCAGGGCTTGTAGGCCCACTTTTATTAAAGAAAGAAAATGTCTGATAACAGAAGAGTTGCCCACACAGGGGTTTCAGCTTTCCACAGCAACAATGTAAGTTCAATCAAAAATACCAAGCCACCTGGCTCTCTTTAGCAGCACTGCTGCTCAGACTTATGCTTCAGCCCTCTCGGCTCTATAACAGAGTTCCTGTACACCCAGTACCTCAGCACTCTTTTCCAGCTTCTTTTTCCAGCCCACAGGCTTGGACCCTCTGTCTGCTCTGACAGACCTGTGCAGACATGCACACTTCTCCCTTGCTTGTCTGGACTCCTGGAGACCTCCTGTCTCTCGGGGTGGAGCCCAGAACCATGGTCAGGTGCCTACAAATAGCCCAGCACATACCTGACCAGTCAGTATGCTGGTGGATCACAAAACCCGGACCCAGGACTGGGGATTTCATCCCACCCGGATCGCTACGAAATCCCCGGGCTCCAGATCCCAAAACAGATTTTACTAAATAATGAGGAAACTGAAAAGCCAGTTTCCTCTCAACCAAGCAAATACCCTGGAGCCCCTCAACCTGCCTGGTTGAGAATCCTGGACCAATACACTGGTGGGGTACCACTCCACCACATATCCCCCCCTCTTGTTTCGACCCAGAGGGCGGAACACACAAGTTTCTTTTGGCACCTCTGTGCCAGCTACCACTTACAGGAGTCCAATCCTGTCCGACCTCACTTCTCCTAAAGGGGAACTCTACCCAATGCTTCCCTCTAAGCCTCACTGTCACTCTGCTATGAGCTTTGATGCGACCTTCCCAACTTTTCTTCCGAGTGCATTTCCATAAGCACTTCCTCTCCTGAAATTTTAACAGGGTACCCCTGGTCTTTCTACCAACCCTTCTGCCTCCACGCTTCAAGTTTCCTGGTTTCCCAAAACCTCTCTCAGCATTACTGTTCTGAGACTGTAGGGGGCCTATTTCTATGGTGTTTATAAAGGGACCCCTCTTATTTCTGGTACCTGACTCAGCAGTCACTAATTGTTTACCAGGTTTACCTGTACCTTTGGACACCACATTATAATGTACCATTAACACATTACTTGGTTCATCATTGACGGACATTTTCAAACCAACATTACACCTCTCAATGTTGCACATGTCACCAATGCCTTTTTTTTCAGCATTTGCTAGGGCAGAGTCTGCAGAGGGCACACATACCGGAGGGCCGCCATCACCAACAGGAACCTCACATGATGTCACCTCCCCTGGGTTCACCCACTCTGCAAGCAGCTGTCCTACCACTTGACCTTTAATACCATCTGTATTTTTATCCACCTGAACAGACAAGCTTTTGTCTGATCCACATATGACTTTTATCATACTCCTTATCCATTCCCCTGTCTCGGGGACCTTATTAGGTTTGTCATCTAAACCAAACATTGGACTGGGGACCCCAGTCTCTTTAACCACCTTCATTTGAGCCCTGGTCAGGATCTCTGCTGCTTTCAGGTCCACACTTGGCCCTTCCATCTCACGTGGTTTGTCCACTGGTGCAGTATACGCGCCCTTCACCGACAACTGACAAGCACCACCCTGGACTATAGCAGCAGAAATGCTTCCCATCTGGCTGTTAGGAGGTGAAACCACAGACATTTTAGGCTTATTTTCCATTTCTCCAAAGTCTCTCTCAAACACCATTTTTTCAGGAATTAACCCAGCAGCATACCCAGAAGCAACTTTTAACAAGAGTAATAAATTCAAGAATAAACCATTCCTGTCTTGTTCTCCTTTGTTCTGTACAGCCTGCCATTTAGTGCTCCACCTAGTGGTACTCCGCAGTACCAGGCCGTCTGACTGTGGTGGAGACACCCCAATATAGATTGGCTGTACATCCCAAAGTTTAAGCATCTCCTTTAATGCTTTGGTTACAGACCAGACCCATGTCCTTTCTGGGGACTTTCATTACATTGGGAATGCAGAGAGACTCATTGGCTGAGACTTGAGAAGTTGCAATTGTCAAACCAACATCCTCCCAGCTGGAGGTAACCACAGCCTGGTGCTCACCCAGAGCGCTGCCAGATGCTGGACTCATACCCAACTTCTCAGGCTCAGCATCAGTGAACTGCTCCAGAACATTACCAGTGACGTCACTTTGACACTCCATGACAACCTCAGTTTTGTGCATAAAAACCTCATCTATCAGGGAGATAAGATTTTTACCCCAACTATCCCAATCTATTGTATGTGCACTCCCTTCAGCGGTACTCCTCAGCACTGGTCCATCCGCCCAAGGAGACACATAAGAACAGACTGGCTTAGCTGCAGATTCATTACCCAAATTACAAATCATGTCAGATTGTGGTAACACAGGTTTCAACACAGCAGGTTGCAATACCCCATATTCACCACCTTGCTCGGCTGGTGCTTCATAAACCTCACACACCTTTGCATTTTTCACAGGTTGTGTTAACCCACCATTTACCTGCACATTTTTAGTACTAGCAGCTTGTACTGACACCTTACCATTACACGGTACAGTTCCACACTGTCCCACCAGAGTGACATCGCAGTTGTCCAGGGCGACCTCCGGCTCCAATAAATGAAGTTCCCTGGAGATGTCTAGGGACAACTGTGCTGTCTTACTACCAGTTGCTATGGGCAATGGCCCATTTTTGACTACAGATTTTGCTCTGCAAGAACCTGGGGGTTTCCCAACAGCAATACATTTTCCATATTCATCAACATTGACAGCATTTGTACCTCTTGCAGGCTGTCCTAGCCCACCACCAACTTGAGACTGGCAGACATTAGACACATCACTATTTTCCTCTTGAGATGCACACACAGGTGCAGGTTTTACTTTAACCCCTGCCTCCCCACTGCACAGGGTACTGCACAGGGACAAGTCACCCTCAAGAACCCATTCAGTGGCCCCACTAACTGGGGTCACTCTCACATCATCAGGGACAGTCTTGTAACCAGTCCTTTTATACCGGAAATCAGCAGTTCCAGCCATCATTTCATTAAAGACAGTCTTACCCACCGCAGTAGTTGGGGTCACCATCTTCATTTGAGTACGTTGTCTTATGAACCAGTCCTCTGCTGCACTTTTACTGGCCAACTCCCCCTGGTGGCCACGGGATGAAACTACAGCAGGCATCTCCCACTGTTTAGCACCACCTGCCGACACAACAGGAAACTCCTTGTTGCTAGGGGTGACTGCAAACATATTTTCACAGGAATCTGGGCCCGCAGAAAAAGACTTTTTCTCAGCAATATTATCTCCAGCTGAATTCCAGAACCTAGGACAAGAAAACATGCCATGCCCCAGCTGGCCACATTCCAGGCATGGTACTGGACGACTTTTTCCCAGAGCGCTTCTCTCCTGGTGATTCCCAGCTGGCTGGAACGCACAAACCTCTTTGCGGGGACGCTGAGCCAAATCTCCTCTGCAGCTCCTCCTGTCCGGCACCACTTTCACTCTCGTCGCCATGGGAGATCGCGCTCTCCCAGCAGAACTTTTCTGGCTCTCTCCAACATGATGTATCGGCTTCTCCTGAAGCCACTTGCCAGGATCCTGTTTAGACATACCCCATGGTACACAGACAGCCCGACTGGCTTCCTCTCTGTTGCTATGGGCAACCACTCTTGGTCTCAGCCTTTGATCAGCCTTTCTCTTTGTAATTAGCATGGGCTTCTCTCTGCTGGATCCTGACACATTGACATTTTTCACAATAGCTACTGTTTTAACTGCAGCAGCGTTGCCAGGGGCAACAACACCCCTCTTCCAGTTATGGACATCCAGCCGCTCTCCCCTTACACTGAGGGTTGGCTTTCTTTCCTCTGTAGCTTGGTCCAGCGCTGCCAGGTGCCGCTTGCACCAGTCCACAGCCGATTCAAACACTGGTGGACTTTCCATATTCGCAGTCACTCCACTGCACAGAGCAACAACAGGAGCACTGTCTCTTTAAGGCAAGTTGCTTTTCACTTCATGCAAGCTTTCCTCACCTGCACAGTGCACACACAGATTGTGCTGTCTCATGCACACAAACACAGTTCATAGCAGAAAGAAAAATTTGGCTTTTTATTCACAGGTACACCACCTGCAACACACAATGCCTTTTGCCTGGCTGCACTTCCACACACAGCCAATAGTTACTGACTTGTACTCACTGTGGAGCAAGGACCCGGATTTCACCGTCTGTTGCCCGCATTCGAACACCACTTGTAACATCGGGGGTTGGTTTAGCTTAAAGGTAGAGCTTACCAGTGAGCCGAGTCCACGCCAGATACGCAGTTTTCAGGGCTTGTAGGCCCACTTTTATTAAAGGAAGAAAATGTCTGATAACAGAAGAGTTGCCCACACAGGGGTTTCAGCTTTCCACAGCAACAATGTAAGTTCAATCAAAAATACCAAGCCACCTGGCTCTCTTTAGCAGCACTGCTGCTCAGACTTATGCTTCAGCCCTCTCGGCTCTATAACAGAGTTCCTGTACACCCAGTACCTCAGCACTCTTTTCCAGCTTCTTTTTCCAGCCCACAGGCTTGGACCCTCTGTCTGCTCTGACAGACCTGTGCAGACATGCACACTTCTCCCTTGCTTGTCTGGACTCCTGGAGACCTCCTGTCTCTCGGGGTGGAGCCCAGAACCATGGTCAGGTGCCTACAAATAGCCCAGCACATACCTGACCAGTCAGTATGCTGGTGGATCACAAAACCCGGACCCAGGACTGGGGATTTCATCCCACCCGGATCGCTACGAAATCCCCGGGCTCCAGATCCCAAAACAGATTTTACTAAATAATGAGGAAACTGAAAAGCCAGTTTCCTCTCAACCAAGCAAATACCCTGGAGCCCCTCAACCTGCCTGGTTGAGAATCCTGGACCAATACACTGGTGGGGTACCACTCCACCACAGTAGTATGTACATGAGAGGGGTGCGGAGTGTATGGTGGGTAGTATGTACATGAGAGGGGTGCGGAGTGTATGTAGGTGGGTAGTATGTACCTGAGAGAGGTGCGGAGTGTATGGTGGGTGGTATGTACATGAGAGGGGTGCGGAGTGTATGGTGGGTGGTATGTACATGAGAAGGGTGCGGAGTGTATGGTGGGTGGTATGTACATGAGAGGGGTGCGGAGTGTATGGTGGGTGGTATGTACATGAGAGGGGTGCGGAGTGTATGGTGGGTGGTATGTACATGAGAGGGGGGCGGAGTGTATGGTGGGGGGTAGTATCAAATACACCATTGATGCATTAGTGACCAGTGGCAGTTATTGAACCCCTTTGTGCTGCATTAGTGGCAACAGTACCAGTGTTTTGTTTATGAACCCTTTCATGCTGCACCATATAGGGGCTAATTAACACTAATACTGTTGCCACTAATGCAGCACAAAGGGGTTAATTAACTTCCACTGGTCACTAATGTATAGTAATGCTGCATTAACCCCCCCCCCCCCCCCTCTGCATATTACAAATACCATCTTCAAACTTACTTGCACTTTTGCATGTAACTTCACTGGCTCCTCGCAGGTCTTTGAAGCAGCACTCTCCTCTGCATTTTCATCCCGCCTCCCGGCCTGTGAATGACATCACACCGGGCGGGACTAGGAAGCTCCTGTCAGGCAGAGATCATTCCGCCTGACAGGGAAGTTAATGCGTCGGTTGGACGGATAGCATACTCGCACCGCTCGCAGATTTAACACAGTGCAGCGGCGGCCGGCGGGTGTCACAGCTGTCTGCAGCGGTGCAGAGCAAGCGCCAGTTTTGCGAGGCCCCCCTACCTCCTGGCGGGTTCAGCAGTGGCTGGCAGCTCCGCCTCCTCTACAATTCGTCTGGTAGCAGCGGCGGCCCTGTTTACTAAACGCTTTACCATCCCGCCCCGCTCACCCTGCCAGCTTGGGGACACTGGCCGGGGACATTCCCTCCCATTCTTCCACTCACACATCAGGCAAATAAGGCGGCCGCGAGGCCCCTTAGAGCGCGGGGCCTTAGGCGACCGCCTTATTTGCCTAATTAGAGAGCCGCCTCTGCTAGTAGGATCACCAGGCCCTGAAAAACAAAGTAAAGCAAACTTCAAAAAAGAAAACTAACACAGACATCACATCTAAGGACTGGTAAGCTGAACTACAGTATATTACATCTTTGTTCTTGGGCTTCTGTAAACTTTAAAGCATATCAGTCTAAATTTTTAATCTTGGATTACTGAGGATATGATGAGTAAGGATTAAATAGTTGTGTTTTTAAAGGCTGAACTCGGTGGAAATATGTTCTATGTGAGCACTAATTATATTCCACACACCAGCTAAAATTAAGCCCTGGTTCATATTTAGAATGCTTAAAGCCGCTGAAATTAGAAAGAGAAGGTGGATACAGAGAGTGAGTAAGTTGAAAATGTTCTGCCCCTCTCTATCTTGTATTACTTTAAAGCCTAATTGAACTTTTAGGTAAAATTAGCTGCAGAGCGGGACCTATGCTATCTGTGGGGAAGCAGTGATCTCTTTGCAGCAGTTTGACATACACCCACTGCTGCCCAATGTTTTGATGAACCTTGAATGTATCTTGATTACTTTAAAACCACTTGCCGACCAGCAACGTCCCTGTATGTCGTTGGACTTCAAGCAGTTATACCGGGATGATGCCTGCAGCTGGTACCATTTTTTTTAGAGCCGGCGGTCCGCTCTCTTGTAAAAACAATCCTAGCAGAGCCATGAAACCTCAACTCCTGGAATTGCAGCGCCATCCCATCACCTACCAATGGGGTTTCGCTTCGCCTATCAAGGTTCCAGTCCCAGTATATTATCTACGGCTCCTGCAGAAAAGAGCGGCAATGTTTGTCTGGGACAGGTTAAAACCCAGGGTACCAGAAAACGCTTTATCTCCGTAAACTTTGGGGTGGCCTCGGCTTCCCTAATTTCACAACATACTATAAAGTGGCGCACATGGCCAGTCTACCCAAAAATCATGCCACTCATGAGATTCCCTTATGAGTAGCAATTGAGTCGGTCGACTGCAACCTCTTAGCAGTCTCTAACCTACTATGGCTATGCCCAACTGACCAATCTAACCTACGTAATCCCGTAACAGAGCACTTTATCTCTCTCTGGGATAGACTGAAATTGCGCCATTCACCCCACAACCCCCCCTTTCCTTCCTCAAAAACCCAGCCTTTTGTCCGGCTTGGGAGTCTCCGGCAGCGTTCAATAGATGGGCAACACTAGGACTGTTACGACTGCATAACTTAGTCACTTCTTCCACATTTCTCCCCTTCTCGACCCTAAGTGAATCCTCCAATTTACCCCCGTCGGAAATATTCCGATATCTCTGTAGCACTAACTCACGGTGGAGCTGCTGGTTTAAAGCAGGCTGTTACCGTCACCTTTGTTACCTCCATTTCACCGGAACCGGGTCTAGGGTCCCGTTGAGTTTAATACCAGACAGTGTAGACACGAGTCACTTGAGTATCTTTTCCAATGCTTTAATAAAGGGGTAACTGAAGGAAGTAGCAGGAAAGAGGTAGAAGAAAAGTTGCAGGAAAGTTCAAATACCTTTTCTTGATATAATATTAGGAATTGGAATCTTGTAGATGAATGTACTCTCCTTTTAGAGTTGAATCTTTGCCCGCCCGGATAGGTTTCTCTCACTAACCTAGCAACCGGCACGTAGCACAAACAAAAGTCTCTGCCACAGACTTGAATGGAATAGAAACCCGTGCGATTCTCTGCCACAGGATGTAATGGTTTACAATGGATAGCAAGCACAGCACTAGAACCTTTAAGCCGACCCGGCAGTACTATGCGATAGGTTAACTTAAGGATGCGTCCTCCAACTGAGTCACCAGGCCCCTCTCCAGACTAGCACTCTGCATGATCCTTCCATGACGGGTCCTCCCCTGGGATCTTCTCAGTTGTCCAGCTTCTTCCCGTAGGACAGACAGCACAGGACCATTCCCTCGCCGCTGTGGTAGGCCCCAGACAGGCTTCTGGGCCCACCCACACGCTGCAGCAACGTGGTCCTTCCGGTCAGAGGACCACGCGGTAGTACTCTTAACGCACACCTGTCGACCAGGAGGGCCAGCAGGTGGAAATAAACCGAACCCTAAAACATGGCGTCTGTCCCATAAATACCCTCTCCAGAATGCAACTCGGAGGACCACCTCCACCGAGTTATCCCGGGGACAGAAGAGCACCCATACGCTTCAGCGCGTTGCCTTTCCAACACCGACCTATGGCGACAATGACACCCATAGGTACAGTGTGAAACTACATGCAACACAGCCAAACTGGAACAGAGGCTAAAATCTGACTATGTGTGAAACAGATAACCCACTAAATTTACCTATAAGCGGTAGATGAAGATCTACCAGCGCTACATCTCCAAATTAAAAACTTTTATGCCGTGTACACACGGGCAGACTTTTCAGCATCAAAGGTCTAACGGTCTTTCCGACGGACTTTCGACTGACTTTTGACGGACTTTCGAACGAACGGACTTGCCTACACACGATCACACCAATGTCCGACGGATTCGTACGGGATGACGCACGACCGGACTAAAATAAGGAAGTTGATAGCCAGTAGCCAATAGCTGCCCTAGCGTCGGTTTTCGTCCATCGGACTAGCATACAGACGAGCGGATTTTTCGACCGGACTAGAATCCGTCGGAAAGATTTGAAACATGTTCCAAATCTAAAGTCTGATTTTCCACCGAAAAAGTCCGCTGCAGGTCCGATGAAGCCCACACACTGTCGGATTGTCTGACAGATTCGTCCCATCGGACCAGTCCGGTCGAAAAGTCCGCCTGTGTGTACACGGCATTACACACCGAACATCAATACAGACACCCTCCTCAACCAACTTTCTAACCTTGAATCCAAATGTAAACACGATCCACATACCAGAGGGCTCATCTCATCCCTTTACTCCCAACTCTTATGCCCCATACACATGATCGGAAATGCTGCCAGGAAAACTCAGGTGAGAGCTTTTGGTCGGAAAATGCGACCGTGTGTATGCTCCATCGGTCTTTTGCTGGCAGAATTCCAGCCAGCAAAAGATTGAGAGCAGGTTCTCAATTTTTCGGTCGGAAAAAGTTCCTATCCGAAAATGCGATCGTCTGTATGCAATTCTTACACGCCAAAAATCACGCATGCTCAGAATCAAGTACAAGACGGAAGTGCTCGGTCTAGTAAAACTAGCATTCGTAATGGAGCTAGCACATTCATCACGCTGTAAATTTTTGGATCTTTTAATGCAGCGCATTCTTTTGTTCTTTATAATGCTAGTAGAAGAAGATTATTTCTCGTGATCTCCTGAATAATATTTTTTTGTTTTTAAAGCCAGATCTCCATAATAATGTTTAGAATTATTTTTTATAGTCATCTTTTTTTATTTTTATTCAAGATCTCCTGTTTTTTGGATTATTTATAAATTAGTTTCTAGTGTAGTGATCTCCATAATTGTATTTTTTGGTGTGTCAAGTTTCCACAACAACATTATTATCTTGTATTTTTATAAAGCTCAAGGAGGTTGGTTGTTGTCCCTTGTTAATTAGACATTGTAGTTTGGAAATGTACCTGCCTACTCACAAACAAACTGTCCTATTTGAAGAAAAACACATAGGCAAGTATTTTCATATACAAAAAAAATAAAGAGGAAGGCAACGCTGGAGAAACTGCTTGGATTTGCAAAGCCTTTGGCCCCCAGGGCACACATCAACTCTTTGTAAATAAAAATTGGTAGCCTGAGAAGTCCATATAATGGGGAGCACAATCTGGTCCTGGACTCCCAGAGATCACGAACAGCAGCAGATGACATGCAGTATCTGTCCCCAGGCTGTGGTACTACCACAGCCTGCGTCTTCTGTCAGACCAGACAAAACCCAGGGCCATCACTTTCTTGTCTTCCTTGCAGCCTTCCCTCCACGCTTCCCTGCAGTCTTCCCAGTCTCTGGAGGTGGACTTGTGGCAGGAGGAGGAGAAGGAGGAGGATGGGCGAGTGCAACTAAGTGCATGTTATCACTCATTTGGCCACTCAACCCCTTATGAATGGCCTCAAAAATAATTTTCTCACACCTGAGGCGTTGTCCCTCTTCCATTTGCTGCAATTTTGCAGCTACATAGCAGCCATAGGCCTCTTCAGCGTAGGGGGGGCTTTTCAGGGCCGCATTAGCGTCCTTAATGAGGCCCAATGCTGCCTCCTCCACGCTACTCCCCTCCCTGGCCCTTTTTGTTGGAAGGCGGAGGGGAGGCACCTGGGATTGGGTGAGGCTCCTACTGGGCCTGGCCTCCTCCTGGCTGCCACTTACCCCCGCCTCCCCCTGTGTGCCACATTCCAGAGCCTCGTCCTGGCTGAGGTCTTCCTGTGTATGAAAAAGGGACATAGTTTTAGTTTTTGGTTCATCAATCACACACAATTTTCAGCTCGTGACTGTTGCAAATGGAATGTTAATAAATAGAAAAGACTATCATTCTGAGCCCAGCATTTTTCATTTTTGTCCCAATCATATTTGGCCCCTACTGACTATTGATATGTAAAACACTTTTTGTTAAATCATTCATTTGTTATCAATAATAACATCTAGTTAACAACAATAATTTTCGGACAATAAATATGTTAAAAATACTATACCTGGCTCCAGCTGGGCTCCTCCACTTCTTCCAGGATGGAAGACCTAGGTTGGTCCTCGGAAGTCTCAGCTGGGGTTGAGTGAAGGGTTGAGGGAAGGCTGGATGGAAGTGTAGAAAGTGATTCCCTGACTTCCATCTGGTCTTCCAGAAATCGCATCCTGTTGTAGTACCACAGACTGGGTGCATACACGTCTTCTGCTGCTGCTCCCGATTCCATGGAAGCCTGGACCTTATTAAGCGCCTTCCTATACGTGCTTCTCAAGCTACCAATTTTCTTCTCCACAAACTTGATGTCTGCGTTGGGGACCTGCGTCTTCACAAATTGCAGCAGTTTCTCCAGCGATGCTATCCTAGCTGGTTTTTATGCGATATAAGGGGTTTTTAACCTCCCACAAATTATGCATATTCCTGTATTTGTCAATGAAATGGTCCATGAAATCAGGGTCTTTTAATTGTTTCATATTTGCTGCAAAACAAAAAGAATACAAGACAAAAACACTAATATCAGGCTAAACTCTCCTAATCTTATCCCAATATAGGCCTCAATCTCGAATCAGTATAGGCCACTGATGTCCCAAGTTAAAATGTTACCTCTGCTAGAACGTTCAGTGCTTCTGGTCCTCCTTTCTACGCACACAGAACGTAGGTACG
Source organism: Lithobates septentrionalis (assembly GCA_037952835.1). NCBI lineage: Eukaryota > Metazoa > Chordata > Amphibia > Anura > Ranidae > Lithobates > Lithobates septentrionalis. The sequence goes on along the minus strand of JBBDGP010001553.1, from coordinate 2,352,796 downwards.
ACACACGCGTGTTAGCTTTATATGCACTGCGCATGCGTGAAACTTCGCCCGCGTCGCCCACCCCTGACGTTTTTTCTAGGATATTCCCCGCCCCTTCTCTTCTGGCGCAGTGGGAGATGAACATGGCGGAGACACAGCAGGTGCGTAATAGCAGTAACGAGGAGGAGGAAAGCCCAGAGCCCCAAACATCCTGATCCCAGAGGAAAAGATTTAAGGCCTCAAATATGTCCTTTGTAGAGATGGTGGACATATTGAAGAGGGCCGACTATGACGGGAAGTATGGACCGTACCTAAACCCAAATGTGAGAAAGGCCAAGATCATGACTAAAGTTGTGAAGAGTCTGCACAGGAATTTTGGGGTACGACAATCCAAGGAGCAATTGAGGAAACGCTGGTCAGATCATAAATTGAGGGAGCAGGATCAATACAGAAGGATCAAGAAAGTGCTTCTAAAAAGTAAGTACTTGTCGTGTGTTCCGATTATTATTATTACTTGCATACTGCGCCATGTGCTTTTCTTTACTGTGTACAGTTTAAAATGGCAACTTTCAGGCTCGTGGGCACAGTAATCGTTCATAGTAAACATTGTTCATTCACCAACTAAATAGGATGTTTTAGGCAGATACAGGGTTAACTACATTTGGTCATGCTAATTTGTATTAAAAGAAGTTTAGGACATTGTTGTCTAGATGTGTTTGTAACTAGAATGAATAGCAAACTTGATTCAGTGTAATGTAAGGAGAGGACACTCAGCAGCTGTTTATACATCTGGACTCTGGAGTACTAGTGTGGGACACAAGAACAAACTTTTTAGGGTGTCCCACACAGGTACTCCAGTGGATACTTGGGGTGTCTCCATGTGTGAAACTTGTCCAAAAAAGGTAAGTATTGTAGCTTTGTTAAGGGAATAATTAATGTCTTCAACTTGGAACTCTGTCCAAACAGACAATTGTACCCCACTTCCAAGCAATGTTTCACATTCATATTTCTGGCCACAAATATCTGTGTGCTAAGTATACCTTTTGTTTCATTCTCATAGGGGAGAAAAGACTCAGGACGTCGGAGGACAACAGGAACCCCCCCCCCACACGTCCTGAAGAAGGGGAACAGAAGACACAGGATGTGGAGGAAGGAGTGGTGATTGAGATAGTCACCACATCAGGTGAGTGTCTGACACCACAGATTCAGATAATAGATGTATGCCTGCATATTTATAATACATGGTGTGTATTTTTTCTTTTAGGTGATGTGCATGTTGTGGAAGAACAATTTACTCAATTCATGAGTGACAGTGCACAAAGGCTAATCCAGGACATAATGTATTGTAGTCGGGATTTAGACCTCATAAAGGAAAAAACCAAGGAGATTGAACAAAGAATGAAGAACATGATTGATGTATTAGGGAGAATCTAAAAAAAAAAATGACTTTTTAATATTTTTCTAAGAAAATTTAAATAACCTTTTTATACATTTAAAAGCCAAATTTGGAAGATGCGCACAGTGTGTGAACATGTGCTATCTGCCTTTAGGAGATATCAATGTACGCGTTTTTTGGGTGCAACCCCTTCCTCATAACTCTAGTAGGTGAGAGGAAGGGGTTGCACCCCGAAAACACGTCCATTGATCCCCCATGCTGGGAAATAGCACATGTTGACATTAGGCATGGGATCAGGAAGAAAATCTCCATTTTTACTCCCAATTTGTGTGCATCTTCTAAATTTGGCTTTTACAGGGGGACATCACCCCATTTGATGAAGGCAAGATCAAGACATTTTTGACACTATGTCTGATATTGCCTTCAGTTTTTCAATGTTGAACTTTGTAAGTTCCTGAGTTGTATATGTTATGTTTTGAAACATGCTGTTTCTGTACCAAAATAATATTTTCAAGGTAAAAATGTATAAAACAAAGATGTTATTTTTTTAACAAAAAAGATTTTACAACGCACATGTGAATGTGCACAGAGTAAAAGATTTTATACTCAACAATGTGTGGCTTCTTCTTTCAATGCTCAATACCAGTATTTGTATTAAGTTGGTGTTTACAGTGACAATGGGTGTTATTTAATAATGAAAAAAACACTTGGCATTACAAGTGCAGTAGGAGAACCTAGGAGACAGATAAAAGAAACCCAAGCAGTAAATCAAATTCAAGATCTTATCTTATTTTATTTTTTTTTAATTTTGCAAATATTTAAAAATGTGCTGGCATAGCAATGAGCCCTTTACCCGTAAAATATTCCACATATTTTTGACACACTTCACAGGCGCTTTAGGGGGGACAAGCCAGGACGGCCAGCTTCCAGGGCTGTCATTGTTGGTTTATGAAGTCCGGCCTCAGGCCCAACCGAGGCTACATAATTAGTAGCATTTCGCTTTAAAAAGTTGTGCAAGATGCAGCATGCTAACACGATGTGGTTAAGTTTGTACTCCGCCATATTTATAGCCATTAGAAATAGGCGGAACCAGCTGGCCATTATCCCAAAGGTGTTCTCCACGACTCTTCTGGCTCTGGCCAGCCAGAATTTAAAAACCCTCTTCTCCGGGGTAAGGGTCCTCTGAGGGAATGGCCTCATCATGTGATCACCCAGACCAAACGCTTCATCAGCAATAAAAACAAACGGGAGTCCTTCCACGTTTTCTTCTACAGGTGGCAATCCCAAGCCTCCACTCTGGAGATGTGTGTAGAACTCAGTCTGGGCAAAGACTCCACCATCCGACATCTGGCCATTCTTCCCCACGTCCACATAGAGAAACTCGTATGTCGCTGACACCACCGCCATCAACACGATACTATTGAAACCCTTATAATTAAAATAGTATGACCCCAAATGGGGTGGTGGGATGATGTGGACATGCTTCCCATCAATTGCCCCTCCACAGTTGGGAAAGTCCCAAAGGTCGGCAAAGTGGGATGCCACAGTCTACCACAGTCTGCTATTCCTGTATCGTTGAAGGAAACTTGGGAGTCAAAACATTAAAAAAATTTGTACTTTTGCACATAACATTGCAAGCAGATTAGACACAAACATTCTTGGCCAACATCATTATAACATTTATTTTAAGGAGTATTTAAAGACAAAAATATAAGGTCCACTTATCAGATTCCTCCCCTCCTCTGATGGCCCATTGGAAAAATGTTAGGGGGGGTTATAAATGAGTTTAAGGACAACAATAACATTAGTACACATTTTAGGGGGAGTTTAGGAAAAAGCACTACAATGGAGCTGACAAAATACATTGTTAAGTGACTAGGCTAGGTGTATATGGGCCCAGGATAGCATGCTGGGGAGGTTAGTGAAGGCAAAAAAGGATTAAAAACTTCCAGCATGCATGAGGATAAAGAGGACATTCACAGCATAATACAATCATGGTAATTAGGGAATTTTGAAATAAATACAATACATTAGCATACATTAAATACATAGAATGTAATGTCAAAGGAGAAAACTTACCCTAATATAGTCCTTTTGTAGGACCTGAATGATGGCAGAACAGGTCTCTGGGATAAGGATCCCAAGAGCCTGGGGGGAGATGCCTGTTGAGAACTTGAGGTCTTGTAGACCTCTCCCTGTCGCCAAGTCCCGCAACGTGGCGTCTAGCCTCTGCTCCGGAGTGATGGCTTGCTGCATGCAGGTGTCCTGCTTTGTAATATAAGGGGACAGCAAAGCCAACAGATGGTGAAAAACGAGGTCCGTCATCCGGAGAAAATTCCTGAAATCATCAGGGTTATTCTCCTGGATCTCACGCAGCAAAGGCATATGAGAGAAATGGTCACGCTGGAGCAATCAATTCTTGGTCCATGAACTCCTCCCCACCCTGTTCATGGACTGGACTTGGGTCAAAGTAATAACCCCAACACCTAGCACCCACATAGCACAAACTCTACGACGAGCACGTACCCGCAACATGGCTTCAAAACGGTCGGCTGGTCAGAAAGAACTAACAGAATGCACTGAAAAACAGCAAGGCCTGTGAAGAGCGAGCTGAAAATCAGAAACGAGTACAAAAGAACGCACTGAAAAACAGATACGACTGAAAAGCAGGAAAACTGAAAAGTTTCATCTCTCACCAAACTTCTACTAACATGAGATAAACATTAGATTAGCAGACGGAGCCCAAAGGGTGGCGCAGTGGCTGTTAAACTTCCTTTTTCTAGTGCCGTCGTACGTGTTGTACGTCACCACGGTCGGAATTTGGTGTGACCGTGTGTATGCAAGAGAAGCTTGAGCGGAATCCCATCGGAAAAACCATCATACATTTTTCCGACCAAAATTCCGATCGTGTGTACGCAGCATTAGTCAAACCAGACTCAACTAAACCTCAGTACACACGGAAATGGGAGGAGGACTTTGGTCGCACCCTTGACAGTCTGAGATTTAGTCAGCAACTAAATCATCCTCACCCAATATACTGGCAATGGAAGCTATTTATAAAGTACTGAACCGATGGTATTTGGTACCCTCTAGATTAGCCAAATTCATCCCCTCCTACCTGGCTCACTGTTTTCACAGCTGTTCAGAACAAGGAACACACATGCATATCTGGTAGACTTGTCCAATAGTCCAAACCTTCTGGGAAGATATCTTTGCCCTCACCGCCAAGTTGTTTGACGTTTCTGTACAGCCAGTCCCCACCTCAGCACTTCTCAATCTAAAACCAGATCCCCTATCACACACGCTATATAAGCTTTTTTTTCAACTGCTTACAGCTGTGAAATAAACAAAGCATGGCAGTCCCCCCCTTTGGTTGTAGCTGAGGCCAAACACAGAGTATCCCGTGCCATGGTACACGCCAAAATGGAAGTGGTTGAAAGAGATCAGGTTCCTAAGTTTGACCAGGAAACCTTGGATCACGCACTGCTTACCACCATCCTTTGACCAAATAGTCCTCCTGCCATGGTAGCTGCTATCCCTCCATCTCCACCTAGCGTATAGCTGGTGACCAGACCATCCCCGTGGACTTCCTTTCTCTTGTTCTCCCCCCTTTCCTCTCTTTCCTTCCTCTCTAGCTATCGAGCTTCTCCCTCCTTATGCACAATGAACTCCTTCTCCCTTGACTAAACCTCCATTAGCCGCTCCCAGATAACTGAGCTTCATTTATGTGCTTGCTACTATTGTATGTATCCTTACTCTGATGATATTTATGTCAATATAAGAATATCCTGTATTTTATTGCAAGCTCATGTTATCTGACAGACGAACTCCACCTCCCTTGTTTAAATCTGTATGATTTTTGCTTTCTGTTATGCAACATGAATCCAATAAAACACTTTTAACAAGGAAAAAAAAAGCAATCCTAGCAGGACACTAGCCTCTCGATTGCTTTTACAAGCCGCAGGAGGGGATGTAGTCCCTCCGCCGCCTTCCACGGTTTGCCCAGGTTCTCCTGTCCCACTGGGAGACCGAGTGACCAGTCGGGGGACGAAGCTGGGATCGGCTTTGATTGTCTCTCCGCTATGGTAACCCAGAAGAGATGACCTGACATCACTTCCAGTTTATCCGGATGTCAACAGCACCAATTTTAAAAATGTAAAAGCATTTAAAAAATTATCTTGGTGTTTTGAATGCTTTTAAGGGCAGAGGAGGGATCTGGGGTCTTATAGACACCAGATCTCTCCATAAAGAGTACCTGTCACATACATATTGCTATCAAAAGGATGTTTACATTCCTAGAGACAGCAGTGATTAAAATACATTTAAAGCAACAGTGTAAAAAAAAAAAAAATTAAAAAGAAAATTAAAGTGCCCCCATCTCCTCCATGCTCGCGCGTCGGTCCTGCACACTCGCAAACAGCAATTGACCCACACAAAAAAATTGCGCAAATACCGTGTGACATAAAAAATTGCAAAACCCACTAGTTTATTCTCTAGGTCCTCTGCTTTAAAAAATATATAATGTTTGGGGGTTCTAAGTAATTTTCTAGCAAAAAATACTGATTGTTACATGAAAAAAAAGTCCCAAAAAAGGCCTAGTCTGGAAGTGTATATTTTACCTCTCTGTCCCAGGTTAAAATATCCTTTCTATCCTTTACTTTTTCCCATATATTCCAGATGAGCAATGGCACTAGACAAGGCTACCGCTTGTTGCCATTGATTTTCATCCTGTGCCTAGAACCTCTAGCTGAAGATATTAGGTAGAATCCAGACATCCACGGAGTGCACATACACCATAGAGAATATAAACTTTCCCTTTTTGCCGATGATATACTGTTATTTTTAACAAATCTTCACATCTTCCTGCTGACATTTCATAAACTATTGACTGCCTTTGATTCCCTTTCGGGATACAAAATAAACACCACAAAGACAGAGGCCTTATGACTCCACATTCTAATTCTTATGCTTGCTACCCTACAATCAAACTTTCACAACCAGTGGTGTTCTCACACTCTATATTGAATTACTTAGGGATTTACATCTCCCCCACATATTCCTCCTTATATGACGCTAACTTTACCTCAAAACAATATTTTGATAAATGATTTGATTGTTGAAACAATGGGATGCAAACAAGCCTTCTCTTTTTGGTTGGATAAATGGGATTAAAATGTTGATTTGGAATACATGTAACCAAATCTTCACCTTTGATTAATATCCTTTTCAACCAATCACTCCTAGACAGCTTATCTTACAGTCGTACATTGCCTTGGACTAAGGCTGCAAGTTTTCAATTACATCACTTCAGTAATCCTGTGACCTGTAAAATATGCTCTTTTGATGATTTACGCCCATCCAAACATTCCCCCTGTCCACCTACACTGTTCTTCAAATCAAACATTTCTTTATGTCCAGTATGCAGCCTCTACACCTCTCTTCCCTAACCACACCCCATTAATTCTGTCCAGACCCTGTATGGCATGGTGCATCATTCCTCCCCCTCTGGTTATCACTAATATGTATAAAATATAATTTTCTTTTCTAGTCTTTTTCATATTTTGTCTGTAGCCGAGCGAGTGTTGAGCTTTGCTCCAGCCTTACCCCTCTATATGATGCATAATGTTCATTGGCTCATCTTGCCACCTTCACGTATCTGTCTTTCTCTTTTTGTTTTGGTATGTCATGATTTAAAGTAGAGCTTTGGCTTTGTTTTCCATGATTGTACTCTTTTGAAATTTTAAATACAAAATAAAATTATGAAAAAAAAAAAAACCCGAAACAAGCGAACAATTAGTCAACATAGGTGTACTGAAAATACGGCAACATTCTTTGAAATGTTTGTTCTTTATAAGTAAAGCAGCCCAAAGTAATCTCTACTAATTAATAATTGTAATACTTTAACATGCTGCATGTCATTTCAGGTTTACTTACTTTGTATTCGCTAGTAACTTTAATAAAAATGCTAGATTTCTTGTCCCAGAAAATCAGCAAGCCTCTTTTAGTCTCAATAAGTAAGTAGATGCCCATTAATCGCACTCTGTATGGAACTTCAGAGTCTGAACCACTTTGTGCTACGTTAAGATGATCATCAACAAGGATGAGTTCATAATCCTGCAAACAGGGTTCAAAGACATTTAAGCAAAATAGCCAAAGCCATTAAACAGCTTGAAAGCAGTAATATACAGCATCTCACAAAAGTGAATACACCCCTCACATTTTTTAAATATGTTATTATATCTTTTCATGTGACAACACTGAAGAAATTACACTTTGCTACAATGTAAAGTAGTGAGTGTACAGCTTGTATAACATTGTAAAGTGTAAAAGTGTAAACATTGTATAGTTTAAATTTGCTGTCCCCTCAAAATAACTCAACACACAGCCATTAATGTCTAAACCACTGGCAACAAAAGTGAGTACACCCTTAAGTGAAAATGTCCAAATTGGGCCCAAAGTGTCAGTATTTTGTGTGGCCACCATTATTTTCCAGCACAGCCTTAACCCTCTTGGGCATGGAGTTCACCCAGGGCCATCTTTAATATTGATTAGGCCCTAGGCAAAAATTGCTATGGACCCCAAAACGAAAGCAGTCCTGGTCTGGCAGACAGGAGTCTCAGGACAGGACAGGGCAGGACAGGACACCACACCACATGGCAACTCTTCCTCACAAAAGGAACATCCGCTCTGCTACAGGGAGAGTTCCTTTTGTGAGGAAGAGTTGCCATGTGGTGTGGTGTCCTGTCCTGCCCTGTCCTGTCCTGAGACTCCTGTCTGCCAGACCAAGACTGCTTTAATTTTGGGGTCCATATTCCATATCCCATTGATGTTTTAACCTCTGCATCCATTAGGTTTATTAAACCTAACAAGCCTTAAGGACTTGGGTGGTATATGCCTCTCCAAGTCAACGCAATTTGCCTCTGTCCTCTACATGAAGTTTTGGGGTCCATATTCCATATCCCATTGATGTTTTGACCTCTGATGCTGATGCATCCATTGGGTTTATTAAACCTAACAAGCCTTTAGGACTTGGGTGGTATATGCCTCTCCAAGTCATCACAATCTGGTAAGCCTCCTCCTATCTATGGTGGTGGTGTTTCTGGCTATCTTTAAATCTTAAGGGTCACACCTATGGTTGGATTTCTATATATGTTTGCTGGATCACATATATATTTGGACTTTTTGAATTGTGCTTTTATGCTTTGGACTGTTCATTTACTTACTGTGGTGTAGGCACTACACTAACACAGTGTCATTCATCTTACTCACATATGGTGGATTCAACACTATTGTTTTGAGCTATTATTATTTAGAGGTGTTTATGCATTGTGTTATATATATATGAATATACCCTCACCCGTTTTACATAATTAGCGCTGCACTTATCCATACCCACGTTATTGCTTTTTGTCTACAGCTGTGCTGGCTGCTAGTTTGTAATATTTTTCACAGCGCAGTATATTTTTTCTTTTTTTTACACAAGATTGAGGGGTGAGCAGTGTACAGAGTGCAGGATTTAGGGGTGAGCTGTGTACAGAGTGCAGGATTGAGGGGTGAGCTGTGTATAGAATGCAGGATTTAGGGGTGAGCTATGTACGGATTGCAGGATTGAGGGGTGAGCTATATACAGAGTGCAGGATTTAGGGGTGACCTGTGTACAGAGTTTAGGATGGAGGAGTGAGCTGTGTACAGAGTGAAGGATTTAGGGGTGAGCTGTGTACAGAGTGCAGGATTGAGGGGTGAGCTGTGTACAGAGTGCAGGATTTAGGGGTGAGCTGTGTACAGAGTGCAGGATTGAGGGGTGTGCTCTGTACGGAGTGCATGATTTATGGGTGAGCTATGTACGGAGTGCAGGATTGAGGGGTGAGCTATATACAGGGTGCAGGATTTAGGGGTGAGCTGCGTACAGAGTGCAGGATTAAGTGGTGAGCTGTGTACAGAATGCAGGATTTAGGGGGGATCTGTGTACAGAGTACAGGATTTAGGAGGGATCCGTGTATGGAGTGCAGGATTTAGGGGGGATCTGTGTACGGAGTGCAGGATTTAGGGGGGTTCTGTGTACTGAGTGCAAGATTGAAGGGTGATCTGTGTATGGAGTGCAGGAGTTAGGGGGGATCTGTGTATGGAGTGCAGGACTTAGGGTTGTGTTGTGTACATCCAAGTCCCCCCTCCCAGCAAGTACTGAGCTCTCTTCTCCCCGGATTCCAGTTTGGAGTTTACCCCCGATAATACACAGCATTCCTCTGGCATCAATCCCCCCTCTCCCCCACTGAATGTCCGTGGCTTGGAGCAGATTCTGCCTTTGTACACTCCCCACCCACTACCCCCTCTGTTCTCTCTGCTCTCTGATAGGGGATGTGTTTTGCAGAAAAGAGAGGGATGTGAACGGCCGCCGGGAGGAGAGAGCTGTCACTTGTAAATACAGAAGCAGAGCAGGCAGCTCAGCAAAGAGTGTCGGATCTCAAAGGTGGAGGAACTCCGGCTGAAAAAAAAGCCAGCGGGCAGCACAGGCTCCAGGGGCAGCTGCTTTGGGCTCCTCAACAACGGCGGGGCCCTGGGCAGATGCCCCATTTGTCCTGTGGTAAAGACAGCCCTGAGTTCACCAGAGCTTCACAAATTGCCACTGGAGTCCTCTTCCACTCCTCCATGACGACATCACGGGGCTCGTGGATGTTAGAAACCTTTCGCTCCTCCACCTTCCGTTTGAGGATGCCCCACAGATGCTCATTAGGGTTTAGGTCTGGAGACATGCTTGGCCAGTCCATCACCGTTACCCTCAGCTTCTTTAGCAAGGCAGTGGTCGTCTTGGAGGTGTGTTTGGGGTCATTATCATGTTGGAATACTGCCCTGCGGCACAGTCTCTGAAGGGAGGGGATCATGCTCTGCTTCAGTAGGTCACAGTACATGTTGTTGGCATTCATGGTTCCCTCAATGAACTGTAGCTCCCCAGTGCTGGCAGCACTCATGTAGCCCCACCACCATGCTTGACTGTAGGCAAGACACACTTGTCTTTGTACTCCTCACCTGGTTGCCGCCACACACGCTTGACACCATCTGAACCAATTAAGTTTATCTTGGTCTCATCAGACCACAGGACATGGTTCCAGTAATCCATATCCTTATGCCGCGTACACACGAGCGGACTTTACAGCAGACTTTGCCCGGCGGACGGGATTTCGTCGGACAATTCGATCGTGTGTGGGCTCCAGCGGACTTTGTTTTCTCAAAAGTTGGACGGACTTAGATTTGAAACATGTTTTAAATCTATCCGACGGACTCGAGTCCGGTCGAAAAGTCCGCTCGTCTGTATGCTAGTTCGACGGACAAAAAGCCACGCTAGGGCAGCTATTGGCTACTGGCTATGAACTTCCTTATTTTAGTCCGGTCGTACGTCATCACGTACAAATTCGACAGACTTTGGTTGATTGTGTGTAGGCAAGCCTGTTCATCCAGAAAGTCCGTCGTAAAGTCTGTCGAAATGTCCGCCGGGCAAAGTCTGCCGCAAAGTCCGCTCGTGTGTATGCGGCATTAGTCTGCTTGTCTTCAGCAAAGTGTTTGCAGGATTTCTTGTGGATCATCTTTAGAAGAGGTTTCCTTCTGGGATGACAGCCATGCGGACCAATTTAATGCAGTGTGCGGCGTATGGTCTGAGCACTGATAGGCTGACCCCCCCACCCCTTCAACCTCTGCAGCAATGCTGGCTGCAGGCATACGTCTTTTTCCCAAAGACAATCTCTGGATATGACGCTGAGCATGTTCACTCAACTTCTGTGGTCGACCATGGCGAGGCCTGTTCTGAGTGTAACCTGTCCTGTTAAACCGCTGTATGGTCTTGGCCACTGTGCTGCAGCTCAGTTTCAGGGTCTTGGCAATCTTCTTATAGCCTAGGCCATCTTTATGTAGAGCAACAATTCTTTTTTTCAGATCCTCAGAGAGTTCTTTGCCATGAGGTGCCATGTTGAATTTCCAGTGACCAGTATAAGAGAGTGAGAGCAATAACACCAAATTTAAGACACCTACTCCCCATTCACACCAGAGACCTTGTAACACTAACGAGTCACATGACACCGGGGAGGGAAAATGGCTAATTGGGCCCAATTTGGACATTTTCACTTAGGGGTGTACTCACTTGTTGGCAACGGTTTAGACATTAAGGGCTGTGTGTTGAGTTATTTTGAGGGGACAGCAAATTTAAACTGTTATACAAGCTGTACACTCACTACTTTACATTGTAGCAAAGTGTCATTTCTTCACTGTTGTCACATGAAAAGATATAATAAAATATTTACAAAAATGTGAGGGGTGTACTCACTTTTGTGAGATACTGTATGCAGTTATTTCTTTGATTTTAAATGATTTCCTGGTATTGTAAGTTTTTGCTCACCTCCAGGAAAACCTTAATGGATTTAGAGCAGGTTGCACCCATGTTACCACAAGGGACATTTTGTGTGACGATCCTGACGGTGCTCGTGTTTTTACTCAGGGAGCAGTGGTCCTTTTGAAAGAAAAAAATAATATATATATTGTATGAACACACAAACAGGCACTTTGTAAAGGTCAGAGATTAGATTATGGACTCAGGCAGCATTTAGGGGGAAAGCACTTGGGCCAAAATGGTCAGTCTTAAGTTCATCATCACTAAAGATTTTCAGGAAGGTCTTAAAAGGACTCTGCACCTTATGTACCACTTGAAGAACTCCAATTCTTTCAGTGGTCACTGGAAAATTATTAGAAAAGTTGTGTAGATTGGCAGAATTTTCTGAATGTGATATCTGCATTGGGCAGTGGCAATATAATTTATTGTTCATTCTACAAATGCTGCTATGTGTTTGGCTTTGTCCTTCAGCTGGTGGGAACCAGAGCAGCAGAACTCTCTGTGTTCCAGCCCTAACGGTAAAATAGACTGGACTTTCTAGTGAAGTTATCTTGGGCTTACAGTACAAGTAAAGCTCTACCACTGGGAAGAGAAAGTGACATGGAACTGTGTGATCAGTTAAGGGATTACCAATGCTGAAGGGGCTTAAACTTTCCTGACACTATCCGTTACTAGGGGGGGGGGTGTTAAATAAACACTGCGACTGGCCACCAATTAAGGGGGGTGTTACATAAATGCTGTCACTGACCACTAATGAGAGGGGTAAACTTTACTTCCACTAATCACCAATGGGGGGGGGTTAAAATTCCTGCTGCCAACCACCAGTGAGGGAGAGTGTTGGACACTGCCACAAACTACCAGCGAGGAGTGATGTGTTAAATAAACACTGTCACTGACCACCAACAAGGGAGGGGTTTAAACTTCTCTGCCACTGACCACCAATGGGGGGGGATAAAATTCCTGCTGCCAACCACCAGTGAGGGAGAGTGTTGGACACTGTCACAAACTACCAGCGAGGAGTGATGTGTTAAATAAACACTGTCACTGACCATCAACAAGGGAGGGGTTTAAACTTCTCTGCCACTGACCACCAGTAGGGGGTGGCTAACTTTGCTGCCACTAATAACCATGAGTGGGTGGGTTAGAAAAAAATGCAACTAACCACCAATGGGGGGAGGTTAAATAGCACTGCTACTGAGCTCCATTGTTGGTTTTATTATTGTGGTCTCTGACATCAATGCTGGGGGTTATTATTACATCCACTGACATCCATCCTGGGAGTTATTACTGCGTTTGCTGACACTAATTCTTGGGATTATTATTGCATCCACTGACACTAGTGCTAGGGGATAGTATTGCATCCAGTGAAACCGATTTTGGGGTTTATTATTGTAGTCACTGACACCCATGTTGGGGGTTATCATTACGTCCAAGGAAACCAATGCTGCCAATTATTGTTGCATTCACCTACACCAATGTTGGGGGTTTTGATAGCAGCAAATGACACTAATGATGGACCTTATTGCACTCCACTTTGGTGCGTACACCGCAAAAAAAAATAAGTAGCACCAATATTTTCTGCCATTAAGGTGCATTACATCTCTTTAATTTTTGAATAGGCTGGCTAAATTGAAGCAATCCACCTCAGTGGATGAAATCACACTGCTATTGTGCAGTTCCTAAGATTTGGGTGCTGCATTTGAGGCCCTCCAATATTTTCAACTTGACCACCGCTGTCTTTTAGCATCCTCCACTGTAATCTGTTAATGTGCAACTTTAATAGTAATCTCTCAGCAAGTGGCAAGACAATCTGGTGACATGGCAGCTCTCTTTTGTATCATAGCAACAAGGTAAAATGTTAAATTATCAAAACAAACCAAAAGCTGTTTAACCACTTCAGCCCCGGAAGATTTTACCCCCTTCCTGACCAGAGCACTTTTTACAATTTGGCACTGCGTCGCTTTAACTGGCAATTACGCCGTCATGCGATGCTGTACCCAAATAAAGTTTGCATCCTTTTTTTCCCACAAATAGAGCTTTCTTTTGGTGGTATTTGATCACCTCTGTGTTTTTTATTTTGTGCGCTATAAACAAAAAAGTATTTTTTACTTTTTGCTATTATAAATATTTGCAATTAAAAAAAAAAAATAATAATTTCTTCATCAGTTTAGGCCGATATGTATTCTTCTACATATTTTTGCTAAAAAAAAATAAATCACAATAATTGTATATTGATTGGTTTGCACAAAAGTTATAGCATCTACAAACTATGGGAAAGATTTATGGCATTTTTATGGCATTTTTATTATTTTTTTCTTTTTTACTAGTAATGGTGGGGATCTGCGATTTTTAGCAGTACTGCCATATTGCGACGGACAGATCGGACACTTTTGACACATTTTTGGGACCATTGACATTTATACAGCGATCAGTGCTATAAATATGCACTGATTACTGTATAAATTTCACTGGCAGGGAAGGATTAACACTAGAGCGATCAAGGGGTTAAATGTGTGTTCCCTCAGTGTGTTCTAACTGTATGGGGATAGGACTGATTAGGGGAGGAGACATATTGTTGTTCCTACTTAGTAGGAACAAATAACATGTGTCCTCTCCTTCTGAAAGAACAGAGATTGGTGTGTTTAACCACACAAATACCCATGCTGGCTCTTGTGCATGCGATCGCGAGTGGCCTGCGACAAACGCGACTGCCAGCCATGCGCATCGGGTCCCCTGCTTTGCATCGTGTGCATGCCCTCTGGCGGCTCTTAAAGGGAACCCCGTACCTGTACAGGGTTTTGTGCAGGGGTGCCATTCTGCCCCTGTAAAAAGACATGAGCCAGTCGGGAACCGGTTAAAATACAACGTTACATTTTCCCACAAACAAAATCTCCCTCCCATCTGCCCTCTGCTGTATCCCAGAAAAAAATGGCACCTTCAGTTACACACACCTTCAGTTACAGTCTTTATGTGCAATACAAATGTCACATATAAAAAAGACACATTAGGCAAAAAACTGGTGGCTGGAGATTACCTTTACAAAAAGGCAACAGCAGAGGGAGAGGCAAAATCAGGCGGAAGATAAATGCCAGAAGACTTGTTAAGCCACAATCTGAGTAAATAAAGTTTCTTTTGTCGATAGTAGGGTTTTGAACATCAGGTGTTCATTTGCTCGCAAACGAACCAAACATATGGGGCGTTCGGAGCAAATTTGAATGCCACGGAGCGCCCCACGGAGATCGCAGTGCATTGACGGCTGCTGATTGACCAAAGCATGCTTTGGCCAATCACAGCGTGATCTGCTGTCAGAGCCATGACCAGCCAAAGGCAGGGTGCCTTTACCCAATATATATAGTGCAGGCAGTGTACAGGATATATTACAGTGCATCCGGTGTAGAGTACATAATAGAGTGCAGGCGGTGTACACAGTATATAATATGTGTGTACAGTTTCTAATACACTTCAGGCGGTGTACACAGTATATAATACAGTGCAGCCAGTGTACAGTATATAATACAGTGCAGGCAGTGTACACAGTATATAATACAATGTGTACAGTTTCCAATACACTTCAGGCGGTGTACACAGTATATAATACAATGCAGCTAGTGTACAGTATATAATACAGTGCAGGCGGTGTATAGTATATAATACAGTGTAGTGCGGTGTGAAAAAAAAAATCCCCATCATGTGCGGAAGGCCACCAAGGAAAGGCAGACGCTCACAGGCCACTAAAAGAGGGCAAGCAGCCTCTTTGTCTACAGTGAAAAGTGGTGGTTGCGGACATCCTCTGCAGGTGGGGCACTAGGGTTGCCACATAAGTCCTTTAATCCAGGACACACATTAATTACACAGGTTCTGAGGCTGATTTAATGCAGATAAGGCACAAGTGAGTTTAATTACCACCTTAATCAGCCACAGAACCTATGTAATTAATGTGTGTCCTGGATTAAAGGGATGATGTGGCAACCCTACGGGGCACGCTTGTCCTTTTTTTCTGCTGCTGGCCGTGTTATTGAGCCACAACATGCAGAAGAGTTGGTGGAGTGGATAACTAAGCCGTCCTCATCCTCCTCATCCTCTGTCACCCAGGATCATACTAGTTTGCCTTCCAACGCAGCTGTCAAAGTGGACTATTCCACCAGCTCCTTGTCCACAGTTACTCCTCCCGTAGCCCCACCATCATGCATGGAGGAGTCACCAGAATTATTCATAGTGATATGGAAATTCGGCTGTAAGCTATGCACACAGCCATATCTTCTGTGCTAATAAGCACCCATTTCCATCCTATAATATAATACCAATTTCGTCTAATGAAATAAATGCATCTTAGCTAAAAACCCATTCCAAGTAAACAGACATCTGCTCCTACTACATTCTCCGCTCAGCATGACTGACTTTCTCCAGCTCGCATGCCCCTTTATTACCTCAAAAGCTTTCACAAACAGGAAGTGATGGTTCCAACAGCCAATCACTTCTTACATTGCAAGTGACATCACAGGAAATGAATGACCATATAAGGATGTAACAGGATGTGAGAACACAGAAACCCCTCCAACAGAGTAAAAAACAGAACCAATCAAAGACATGTATACATTCAAAATATGAATACAGTAGTGACTTGTGCAGACGGTGGTGTGCAAAACCATGTGGCAAGCACATGACTTTGAACACAACCATGTGCACACTCCCACTGTTACCAGTGATGCGAACCATACAAAAATTATGGCTCAGTGATCCATAATTTTCATATAGTTATACTATAGTTCCCATGTACGCAGACATGTATGCTCGGAGTCATTAATGCAGTTGCCATGAGGTGGCCAAGCTCCTGATGAATGCATAATGTAACATCCCTAAAAGAGCAACAGATCTGCCATGTCCACAGGAAGGTTTCCACGTCCAATGGTCTTCCACCAGCGTCTGTGTGTGCGAATACCCTCACATGAGAGTATTGCAGCAAAACTGACACTGGGGGGCATCTGACAATATACATTAATAACATTTTCCAGAACAATAGTGTTGGTTACATGCTGCTGGAGAATGAGCAGCAATTTGAAGGCTTAGATGTTGGTTCCCAGGTTGAGGAAGGGAGTAACATGAGCCTAGAGAGAGGGGGTGCCACAGAAGGACAAGAAACTAGCAGTCATGTTCCCCCAGCTGCAGCATACTGCCAAGTTTGCTCCAGTGATGAGGAGGGAGGGGATGATGAGGTCATTGACTGTACTTGGGTGCCTATGTGAAGAGAGGAGGAAAGTGAGGAGGAGGCACAACTCCAGCGAGGCAGGATATCCTCCAGGGGCCAGCTTAAGGACAGCCACCCTATTGCATCACACCACAGAGCTCCACAGGTGCAGGGCACTGCTGACTCTCCGCTGACTTCCAAAATGTCATTGTTGTGGTATTTTTTTCGACACATGTGCAGTAGATCACACCGTTGCTGTTTGCAATGTATGTCTGAAGCGGATCAAGTGTGGCCAGAACAGCACCCGCTTGGGCACCACATGCTTGACAAGACATATAACGACCTGCCATGCAGTCCATTGGCAACAGCTCCTGAAAGACCCACATAATAAAAAAAGGCAGACTTCTCCTTGCTCCTCACCTGTGATCTCAACCCCTACTATACCTCCAGTCCTCTCAAAACTCTGCCCCCTTTCGTGAATTTGTGGAATGTGCTGTACCACAGTAGTAGGCTCCAAAACAATTTTTTAACGTAAGGCCATTTCAGCTTTCTATTGTCATGTGGAAGGCAATGTTTTGGCCTTGTTGGACAGGGCGGTCAGCAGCAAGGTTCATAATACTGCTGACTCTGGTGGTGATTCACATCTCTCTGCTCCACCCCCTCCTCTTCTTCTTCCTCTGTGGCCTCTTGTGCAGAATTGTCCTCTGAATCAGCAGTGCTCAGTAAGCGCTCAAGGGGCTACACAAGCAGTCAGGCTAAAAGATGCCATGCGGTGCTTGAGTTGGTCTGCCTAGGAGATAGGAGCCACACTTGGGCAGAGATACTGTCTGCTATGCAGGGACAGGCTCAGAGGTGGTTGACGCCACGACAGCTTGAGCCAAGAATGGTTGAATGCGACAATGGCACCAACCTTCTCTCTGCTCTCCAACAGGGACTCTTGACACATGTACCATGCTTGGCACACATCCTGAATTTGGTGGTGCAGCATTTCTTGACCAGTTACCCAGGCTTACAAGATCTCCTGAGGCAGGCCAGAAAAGTCTGTGGTAATTTCCGGCAGTCATACAATGCCAGTGCTTGGCTGGCTGGGATTCAACAGGAATTCAACCTACCCACCAACCGCCTCACTTGTGACATGCCCACCAGATGGAACTCAACATTGGCAATGCTGCAGCGGCTGCACACACAGCAGAGGGTCATCAATGAGTACCTGTGTGAGTTGGTACCAGGACAGTGTCTACTGATAAAGGATTCATGCACTGTCCTGTCACCATTTGAGGAGGCCACAAATGGCAACAATGCATGCATCAGTGACGATGTCCTTCTAGTCTTCCTGCTGGAGCACACGCTTCGTGGAATCATGGACAGGGCACTTGAGGCAGAACAGTGGGAAGAAGACGAGGACTTCCTTTCCTCTCAAGGCCCCCTTTATGCAGATAGTATTCCTGCGGGGACGCCAAACACAAAGGAAGAACAGGAGGAAGATTGTGTCAGCAAGGATGTAGAGGATAACACGCAGCAGTCTTCAAGGGATGGTTTTCAGTCCCCAGAAACCCAAAGAGTTGTACGTGGTTGGGAGGTGGTAGTTCCTGACAATGTCATCCTTAGTGACCCAGAGGTCTCAGAATCTAATGCCTCTACAAACTTACACTGCATGGGCTCCCTTATTCTGCAAAGCCTGTGAAAGGACCCTAGGATTCGTGGTATCAAGGAGAGGGATCATTACTAGCTGGCAACCTTTCTTGATCCACGCTACAAGGGTAAATTTGCAGAGTTCATTCTGCCTTTTTGCAGAAGGAGCAGAAGATGAAACATTTTCAGGACACCTTGAAGAAAAGTTTGCGTAATGCCTTTCCAGACCCTAGGAGGTTACCATTTCCTGGTGCTGGACAATGTGTTTCTGAGGCTTCATTCGGTCAGAGGAAGAACGGTGGAGAAGGTGGCCAGCTGACAGATGCCTTTAAACAATTTTTCAGTCCTCAGCACCAAGGTCTGAGGATTCAAGCTGACTGGTTCAAGCAACCAACGCCAGCATCTGCATTATATGGCTCAGGAAT
This sequence comes from Lithobates septentrionalis, assembly GCA_037952835.1. Taxonomy (NCBI): domain Eukaryota; kingdom Metazoa; phylum Chordata; class Amphibia; order Anura; family Ranidae; genus Lithobates; species Lithobates septentrionalis. The sequence goes on along the minus strand of JBBDGP010001553.1, from coordinate 2,333,804 downwards.
ATCTAGGGGCAAGAGTAGACTTGGAGACCTTTCCAACAGAGCATCCAGTGGGTTACTGGGTCTTGAGGATGGACCACTGGCCAGAACTTGCTCAATATGCAATTGAGCTACTGGCCTGTCCTGCAGCCAGTGTGCTTTCTAAATGCACATTCAGTGCGCCTGGAGGGTTGTAACAGATCAAACAGTGCACCTTTCCACAGACTCTGTTGATAGACTTACATTTATAAAAAATAAATCAGTCCTGGATCAGCAGCTATCAAGCCCCTGATGCTGATGTAACTATTTGAATTTGCTAGGGATCTGGGATGCTGCCTATCCTATTCCTGAATCTTGATGATGTTGACTTCCAACATCAATTTTGGGTTAGGGCACCACCAACACCCAAGGCCAAATTTTTCTGCCCCTGTTTAACAGGGGCATATAATTACAATTTTAGAAATAATTTTTAACAGCAGGGCCTGTTCCTGCACCCAACAAGAGTAACTGTGAGGGGTTACAGTGTTCTGGCACCACCAACACTCAAAGCCCAATTTTTCTGCAACTTTTTGACTGGAGCATGTAATTACAATTTTTGAAATAAAATTTAACAGCAGAGCCTGTTCCATCGCCCAACAAGAGTAGTTGTTAGGGGTTACAGTGCTCTGGCATCACTATTACCCAAGACCCAATTTTTCGGCAGAGTATATAGTGCAGTCCATATAGTATATATACTGCAGTTCAGAGTATATAGTGCAGTCAGTGTAGTATATATAATACAGGGCAGGTTGTATAGTGCAGTGCAGAGTATATAATACAGTGGATTGAAGTGGTTAAGGGGACAGAATTAAGAAAAAAACGGCATTGGTCCCCCCCCCCCCAAAATCAATACCAGGCCCTTTGGGTCTGGCATAAATTTTAAGGGAAACTTAGAAAAAAATTGGCGTGGGGTCCCCCCCAAAATCCATACTAGACCCTTATCCGAGCAAACAGACTGGAGGACAGAATAGTGGGAGCGAGCGAGCACCCCCCCTGAACTGTACCAGGCCACATGCCCTCAACATGGGGAGGGTGCTTTGGGGTCCCTCCCAAAGCACCTTGTCCCAATGTTGATGGGGATAAGGGCCTCATCCTGACAACCCTGGCCATTGGTTGTTGGGGTCTGCAGGTGGGGGCTTATCGGAATCTGGAAGCCCCCTTTAACAAGGGGGCCCCCAGATCTTCCAGATTCCAATAAGCCCCACAACCACCGGGCCAGGGTTGTGAGGATGAGGCCCTTGTCCCCATCAACATGGTGACAAGGTGATTTGGGCGGGACCCCAAAGCACCATCCCCATATTGGGGGCAAGCAGCCTTGTATGGTTCAGGGGGCTCTCGCTCGCCCCCCCCCCTTTCCTGGCCTTCAAGGCTGCTTGCTCTGATAAGGGTCTAGAAATAAAATCCCTAGGCATTATTAATGTTAGTAGCGCTGTTGGTGGATTGAAATAGATATAATATAAAAGTCCACTTGAGATTAGTCATATAGCAGAAAATTACGGTATGATAGAAACAAAAAGCAAGTGGGCAAAAAACCTTGTATATATTGGTTAACAGTCCGTACTCCAGGGCAAGCCTTCAGGGAAGCATGAAGCAGGCTCCAAGTACATGGAAGAGAACAAACAGAAGAAAGCGCCTCCGGATCAGGATCAGTTAAATTTATTGAATATACAGATAAATACATCCACTTACATGTGGTAAAGGCAAGTAGAGCACAGATAGTCCTCAGATAGTGGCGTCCGCCCAGCGTTGTAAGCTTGTGTAAACAGTCCGTCCATAGGAGAGAATGGGGTCCCGTCCCTCAGGAAATACTAATTCTGTCTATGGGGTTGAAACCGAGGCTTGGCTCTGGTTAGTTGTGGGGAGCAGGCATCCAGCGCGGTGACGTCACTAGCAGTGTAACGACGTTTTGGCGCATGCGCACTGTGTTATACAGGCGCGCGCCTTCCTCAAGCTTGAGGAAGGCGCGCGCCTGTATAACACAGTGTGCATGCCTCGAAATGTCGTCGCACTGCTAGTGACGTCCCTGCGCCGGATGCCTGCTTCCCACAGCTAACCAGAGGCAAGCCTGGGTTTCAACCCCATAGACAAAATTAGGATTTGCTGCGGGACGGGACCTCATTCTCTCCTATGGACAGATTGTTTACACAGGCTTACAATGCTGGGCTGGGCGGACGCCACTATCTGAGGACTATCTGTGCTCTACTTGCCTTTACCACATGTAAGTGGATGTATTTATCTGTATATTCAATAAATTTAACTGATCCGGAGGCACTTTCTTCTGTTTGTTCTCTTGAATAAAATCCCTAGGGTCTGTTATGGACTGGGGGGACACACGCAGATTTTTTCCTTGATTTTTCATCTATATTGCCGGGAGCCGGCAATATATTACAGCTGCAAGCAAGTTTGAATTACATTTTTTCCTTTAGAAATGTCATTTTGCTGTGGCACTGTTGTACACATCACACAGATGCACCACTTTGCAGGCAGACTTAGGGGAGCCCCCAGGCACGATATTTAAAGGGATATTTCATTTTTATTGTTTAACTTTAATCTTTATTACAATCACTGCTCCTGAAAAAATGGTTGTTTTAAAAACTTTTTTTTTTGCATTGATACATGTTCCCTAGGGCAGTACCCGGGTCCCCACAAACTTTTTTTGGCAATGACTTGCATATAATCCTTTAAAATTAGCACTTTTGATTTTTCATGTTCGTGTCCTATTTTTGCCTGTTCGCATGTTCTGGTGCGATCCGAACCAGGGGGTGTTCGGCCCATCCCTGGTCGATAGAAATATCGAGTGGGAGAGCTTGTACACAGAAAAAATGACACAATCCCCAAAAAGTCAATAGAAAAAGTAAAGTATCCAGCAGTGAGTACTCGGGTATGCGGGGGATTTTTTGTGTGCCTCAAAATATGCTTATATAGAAAAAACGATATTTTAAAAACAGACATATTTATTGAACACCATTAAAATCTGAAAGTACAATTAAAATCATAGAATACAAGCTGCCAAGTCTGTTATACAACCAATATGGCAGGCAGTAAAGATAGGATTGAATCCACTTTGTGATTCACAGCATTTTGACTAATGAATAATACAAACAGTACAATATATTAACATAATACAACCTACAAATAATACATTACAAATTGGGAAGTAAAAAATGAAAAACAAAGAAACACAGTATACATAAAAATACAGGAAAAAACATGAGGCAGCAACTCTGGATAAGTCAGACTGGGGGGGGGGGGGGGCAAGGACAGAAAAGACTAGAGCAAGTAAGCTGCTTGGATACTCACCCCAAACTGATGGATTAAACGTAGGGTGGCTGCAAGAAACTATAAAAATGAAACATAAAGAAAGATAAAGATATATAGATATATATACAGTATATACACTGTAATATATATAGTCCTGGGGTACCAAAGGAGAGGAAACCAATATATATAGGTCCATATAGACCAACTTACCAAAGAAGGGAATGGATTTCCATACAACAGGTAATAGCCCAAATTGACTCCCGTAGATCAAAATAATTTCTTTTGTCAATACTCTATTGTACTTGTAAAGAATTCCTGCATACATGCCTTCATGTCCTCAATTTTTACATCAATTTCCTTTAAATGACCCTCTAAGATTTCCCAATGTTCTAGCTCTGCCTGGTGGAACCTCTTACTCTGTTGTTGCTAAAAAACAAGCTGCTGTCTGTCAAAATTACGCGTGCAGCATACAGTATGCGCACATTGTATGTTGATTGGTGGATTGGGCGGACCCAAATTGGCGTTAACATCTGCTGAACTTTGGCTTAAATTGGTTTATTTGCTTTGGGAACTTGAAGAAAGTTGCAGAAGGTTGACTACCTCAACACTGACATTAGGCTGCTGTTCTTGAGACTGGCTGATGTTATCATTCTTGTCAGATGCAGAGAAGCCTAGATTTGGAACATCTGTTTCCACAGAAAGTAGTAGGATGTTTCCTTCCTCTGTGGGGTCATCTGCAAGAGAACAGATACTGATTAAGTCAAAGTTGGCCCATGTCCTCCCCTTCTTGAATACCCACCCAAGTCCATGATACATCCAGTGCTGGCCAAACATGCTCCATCCATGGTCACCTCTAAGGAAAGCTTGCCAAAAGAACATTGTATTCTGAAGGAAGGGGGGTTTTCTCCTGCCAGCATACAATAGGGCTGCATGTATGTTACTATGTAATCTATGTAACATCTTGAATATTTGCCAACACAAGGTACTTCTCTTTTTGCACAAGGTATCAATACCTATGGCAAGCCCTGTATCTGTCTCTTCATGGATGTAAGGCACCAGTGTTTTTTCATAGTCCAACATTTCAACAGAAGCTTGTAATCTGCCACCAGTTTTTTGCCTAGAAGAAAAGAGATACGCAAGGAAGCAAACAAGTAAGACATCTAAGATGTACAGTAGAAAAGATGAAATGCCATTTACTTCTAGACATTTGTATATTCATGCTTTCTAATGTCAGTACGCACAATCAGACTAACCTTTCCTTCCTGATCAACGCCATTTTCTTCTTGATGTTGCTCTTGATGTCTTGTACCTCTTTTCCCCATTATCTTTACTACCGGAGGCTACTCCCACTGTATTTACAGCTCTTGTAATTATTTCCCATTGCTTTTCCTTCCAAGCTTGATCACTCTTGAGCATGTGAGGACCCAACAACTCGTCAAACTACTAACTATTTGCTTGACACAGCTGTCACTGGAACTTTCATGATGTCTGCTTTTCTGGGATCTTGAGTGAGTGGTCTTCCGGCAAGCGTCACTGCTGTCAGTTGAGGGTTCCTCCACACAGGGCATGTAGGTTTGGTCTGCACCCACATCATCCACTTCTGTACTGCAATCTATGTAGTTGACTTGGTTCAGAGTTAAATGGTGTTTTCTTCTCTCTTGGGTAGTGGGCCTTTGGGGCTCCTCTTCTTTGTCACTTGCCAAGATGGTGGAAAGTTGCGAATGACAGCTCTACTGAGAGATTTACAGGACATTAATAATATGGTTTATTTTTGAGCGAGACTTGCTGGGTGACCTGTGTGGGTTCCTCGATGGCTTGCTTCTGGACCAATGTTGTCTTTTGGGCACTATGAAAAACACAAAGATACTTTCTTTTTCGTACATCACGGGACATAGAGCACCACAGTAATAACTGTATGGGTTATACGCCACCTTCAGGTGATGGACACTGGCATAATTACAGACAGGAAGGAGTACCTCAGTTATTTTTCCAGTGTCTAAGGTGTTGGTCACGGTTAAGATCTGTGCTAAAGAACACCTCTAACCACACCACCAATTCTATCTCCATCCACTCATTTCTCAGACATGCCGGTCCATTCACAGCGAAGTTCCCTTTAGGGGTGAATGGTACTGGGATTATCACTCATTGGTGTGTAAGCAACCCACGGGCCTATCACGATCTCAACACTGTCCGCTTCTTGCCTCATCAGGAGATAACGACGATATTGATTGATAATTGACAGTTCCATCGTGCTTCTAACTAGTTCCCATGAGCTAGATGATGGCCCTCTGACATCTCACCTGCACTGAAAATGAATTAGGAATCTTGTACGTTTATATATGTTCATGTTTTTACATCTCCCCACTTCTCCTAAGGTGACTTCTTTCATGGGCAGATAGCTTGTATCATTGCAATATGACTGCATATTATACGTCTGTAACCTTGATTATTGAGATGTATGTTCTACACTTTTTGTTCAACCATAAAATTCAATAAAACCTTTTTTGAAAAAAACAAAAAAGCAATTAAAAAAAAAAAAAATATCTGTGCTAAAGAAGCTCCCTGGAAACGGCTTGCAGGGACAAGGAGCTGCACAATCAGATCCATTCAAAGGCCACAATCAAATGCTAAGGTGAATGGTACCCGAGCCTCGGTACAGAAGAATGAGGTTTTGCCCATAATGCTTCTCTTTAAGAGAGCTGGGCCCTGGGATCCAGCGCCTTGGTCACTTTCTCATACCACAGGTTTTGTTCTGGCAGGGCGCTATACGGGTCCAAGGCAGTGGACCCTACATTAAAAGGGGACCCCGTCCTTGAAGGTCTGGCTTGACTCCAACCCGTCATGATGGGTGAAGGTTGGGTCACTGTGAGTATTCCAGTTTGTACCCTGCGGCGGGAATGGTAAGTTAAGAAGATCCTGGGACATTCCTATGGACTTCTTTTAAGTAGATGTTGTCTTGCCTGCATTTATATTTTCAACCACTAGAGGGTGTTATTGACATATGTAGTGTTAAACGTGACAGTCCCTATAGATAGCTGTGTCAGACAGTACCTGTGGAGGGGTCTGTTTCCTAGGCTCCTGTCAGCAGCTACTCGTAGGGGGAAGAAGGGGGGAGAATCCAGGCATCAGTGTATTCACCCCCCCCCCCGGGATTGCATGCGCAAAGCGCTCCTCCTTTACAGTTTGTGGATTGAGAGGTCGTCACAAGGGGGTGGGGCTCAGCGCTGCCGGTGTGCACGTGAATCTGGTAAATGTATGGACTGAAGACCAAGTTGCAGCCTTGCAGATTTGAGCCACGGAGACTTGGTGATGCACTGCCCACGAAGCACTAACAGCCCTGGTGGAGAGCGCTTTGATTTGATAGGGTGGAATCTTCCTCTTCAAACCATAAGCTTGAACAATTACTTGCCAAATCCATTTATAAATAGTAGATTTCGATGCTGCCTGTCCTCTTTTAGGACCTACAGGCAACACAAAAAAAATCAGTTTTTCTAATCTGAGCAGTCGCCTTCAAGTAGACTTTGACTGCTCTCACCACATCAAGAGAATGTAGTGACTTTTCTTCCATAGAACAGGGTTCTGGAAAAATTAAGGCAGAACAATATCCTGGTTTAGATGAAAACCTGACACTACCTTTGGTAGAAAGTTAGGATGAGGACGCAATACTTCCCTATCCTTGTGAATAATTAAATATGGCTCTTTACAAGAAAGAGCAGCCAACTCTGATACCCTTCTTGCAGAAGATATGGCTACCAGAAAAACTAGTTTCCTTGTCAAAAGGACCAAGGGAATATGTCATATCGGCTCAAAAGGCTGTTTCTGTGAAGCCGACAGAACTAAATTCAAGTCCCAAGGTTTCAAGGGTTACCTAACCGGTGGATTAAGCCGCGTTACCCCCTGTATAAAGCTATGGACCCAAGAATGCGCAGCAAGTGGTCGTTAAAATAATACCGATAAGGCCGAGACCTGGCCCTTGATAGTACTCAAGGCCAGCTTCATCTCTATCCCCATTTGCAGGAAGTCAAGGATTCTACCTATGACATACTTCCTGGGGTGCCAACCCCTGGATTCACACCAGGAAACATATGCCTTCCAGACTCGATAATAAATTATTCTAGAGGCCAGCTTCCTTGCATTAATCAAGGTAGATACCACTGAACCTGATAGCCCACGCTTCTTCAGAATGTAGATCTCAATAGCCAAACCATTACATTTAGCGTTTGTAAGGTAGGATGGAATACCAGACCTTGCGAGAGTAAGTCTGGACATGGTGGTAGGGTCCATGTATACCCTACCGCCATCCTTATGATCTCTGCATACCAAGATCTTCTGGGCCACACCGGGGCCACAAGAATCACCGACTTCCTTCCCTGCTTGATTCTGCGAAGAAGTCGTGGAAGCAGCAGAATAGGAGGGAATGCATAAAACAGTGAGAACTGATTCCACAGGAAACCAAGGCATCTGTTCCGCATGCTAACTGATTCCTTGTTCTTGACACAAAGTTGTCGATCTTCTTGTTGAACCTGGATGCAAACAGATCTACGTCCGGGATCCCCCATCTTCGGCATATTGCCAGGAAGATCTCGGGGTGAAGGGACCATTCTTCCGGGAACAAATGCTGGCGACTTAAATAGTCCGCCTGCCAATTTTCTATTCCTGGAATGAAGACTGCCAATAGTCAAGGTACATTGTTTTTTGCCCAAGTTAGGATATGATTCACCTCTCTCTGGGCCGCACGACTTCTTGTGCCCCCTTGGTGATTGATATAAGCCACGGCTGTGGCATTGTCGGATTGGATCCTGACAGGACAATTCTGTAACCTGAATCTCCAGGCCCTCAGGGCCAAGTGCCAAGTGCACTGCCCAAATCTGTAGAATGTTGATGGGCAAGGCCATTTCTGATTTGGATCATTTCCCTTGGACAGTCGCCTCTTCCAGGACTGCTCCCAAACCCGAAAGGCTGGCATCTGTTGTTACCACCTTCCAGGTAACTGGTAGGAAGGATTTTCCCTTTTTCAGATTCTTGGTTATCAACCACCAACTGAGGCTCCGGCGCACCTTCGGAGACAGACACATTGGGAAATCTAGAGCTTGGACCTTCTTGTTCCATATTAATAGGATACTGTTTTGCAGCAGCCTAGAATGTCGGATTGGATCCTGACAGGACAATTCTGTAACCTGAATGTCCAGGCCCTCAGGACCAAGTGCCAAGTGCACTGCCCAAATCTGTAGAATGTTGATGGGCAAGGCCATTTCTGATTTGGATCATTTCCCTTGGACAGTCGCCTCTTCCAGGACTGCTCCCAAACCCGAAAGGCTGGCATCTGTTGTTACCACCTTCCAGGTAACTGGTAGGAAGGATTTTCCCTTTTTCAGATTCTTGGTTATCAACCACCAACTGAGGCTCCGGCGCACCTTCGGAGACAGACATATTGGGAAATCTAGAGCTTGGACCTTCTTGTTCCAAGTTAATAGGATACTGTTTTGCAGCAGCCTAGAATGAAACTGAGCATAAGGAACAACCTCGGAACCTCGAATGAAGCCACCACCTTTCCCAACAACCTCATGCAAAGCCGAATAGAAGGATTGTTTTTTGCTTTGACCACCTGAGTCATTTCCTTAATAGTGCTAATTTTTGCCTGGGGCAAGAATACCCTTTTCTGGGCTGTATCTATGATCAGACCCAAGTATTCTAATCTCCTTGATGGTTTTAAGGAAGATTTCTCTAGGTTGAGAATCCAACCTAGGTATTCCAGGTAGTTGACTGTGGTGACCATACTTTGGTCTAAGCAGGCTACCGACTGGTCTATCAAGAGCAGATCGCCTAGGTAAGCTATAATTGTTATACCTTGGGCCCTTAATCTGGCTAGAGGAGGGGCCCGGACCTTTGTAAACACTCAAGGTGCAGTAGCTAGACCGAAAGGCAGAGCCACAAACTAAAAATGAATATTTTCTACCTCGAAACGTAGATATTTCTGGTGAGCGGGGAAAATAGGCATATGGAAGTATGCATCCTTGATGTCGATTGATGCCAGAAGTTCTCCTCCTTGTAGGATGGAGACTACTGATTGGATCGACTCCATGCGAAAAGAGCAGATATTCAGGAACCGGTTTAGATCTTTGAGATCTAGAATGGGTCTGACACCTCCATTTGGTTTTGGCACCGTGAAAAGGTTTGAATAAAACCCCAATCCCTGCTCTTCCATGGGGACCACCAAGATCACTTTTTGAGACAAAGACGATCCAATGCTTGAAAGAGAGACGTCTTTTTCTCTGGATCCTTGGGAAAGTTTGATCTGAGAAAACAAAGAGATGGGGACTCTCAAAACTCTAGTTTGTAACCTAGAGCTATTGAGGAAGTCACTCATCTGTCTCTACACTCTTCCTGCCAGACCCTTGAGAACTGCAGAAATCTTCCCCCCATTCGAGCGAGCGGGGGCGCCCCTTCAAAAGGAGGCTTTGGTATTATGTTTTGTAGGTTTCCTCCCCCAGGACTTCTTTTGTCCCTGGGGTTGACCCTGAGGTTTACCTCTTGAACTTGACGGTGGCGGCCGTCGTGACTGCCTGAAGGCTGATGCCCCCGGCACTGGAGAAGGAGCTCGTTTAAATGCAATACGTTTACTCCTTTTCCTAACTGGCAAAAGGGTACTTTTTCCACTAGAAATTTTTTGGATGTATTTATCCAAATCATCCCCAAACAGCCGTTCACCGCGGAAAGGAAAACTAGCCAGGAGCTTTTTGAATGGAACTTCGGCTGACCAATTTTTCAACCATAGTATTCTACGCATATGCACCAGCCCAAGTGTAAGGCATGAGGCCTGAAAAATAGAATATCTCATAGCATCTATTGCAAAACATAAAGCCCCTGGTAGCTCGGCTAAATCCTGGGCATGCTGATCAGGGATAACCTTGAGCACCTGTTTAAACTGGTCTTTCAAGCATTGACATACACCAATTGCTGCCACTGCAGGTTGAGTCACTGAACCTGCCAGAGAAAATGCGTCTTTTAACAGGAATTACAATTTCTTATCCGTTGGATCCCTAAGCACTTGAGCATTGTCTACCGAACAAGTCAAACTTTTATTCACAGAGGATATAGCAGCTTCAATTGCTGGTATCTCCCACCTTTTAGAGGATTTTTCCTCCATAGCATAAAGTGTTAAAAACTTTTTAGGAGTCCAAAAATGCTTATCTGAGTGATCCACTCAGAATACATAAGCTGTTCCAGCAATAAATGGACAGGAAAGGCATGCACAGCTTTAGGAGGCTTTAGCGAACCCAAACAAGAAGTGGGCTTATCAACCGACTCAGTTAAGGGTAGCATTAAAGTGGAGCGCATCAACTCAGTAAGAGGTTGCACCATCAATCTTTCAGATTGTGAAGTTGAAGGAGATCCTTCCGCATTTGAACCCTCAGAAGAGGAGTCATCAGCCTCTTCACGGTCCTCTGAGGGAAATTCATCTTCTTCTGCCCCCAGTTCTTTGGTTTGAGAGTGAAAGGAGTACCTGTCGCGTTTTTCCCAATCTGGGAAGATGCGATTAAAGCCGCTAACCTTTCTTCCAATCCTAGCTGAGGAAAAAACCTCTTCAGTAATAAAGACAGGGGCTGCAGTGTTGGAAACAGTTGCAACATTTGACAGCCCCGATGGCTCACCATGACCAGCCACCCCAGATCTCTCAGGGGAGGATGCCATTGTAGAGATGAGACTAAGCTTCTTAGAGCTTGAGGGAGACCCTTTTGAGCCCTTTTTTGGGGTGTTTCTACCTCCCCTTCTGACCATAGCCTGATGCACAAATGCAGAAGTACTACCAGAAGAAAACACACCCACTGCTATTAATGCTCAGCCTGATGCTCAGTAAATGTGCCAAGGGAATGCCTGTGTCACCACTTACATGACTCCTTCTGCTCCTATGTCCCTCCGACAGCTGCAGTCAGCCAAATGGAGCTTTTTATAATGCACTCTAATGCTGCGCCAAGCCACACCCCCTCCATCTTCCCACCGCGCCCCCTTTCTCTTTTCAAAAGAGCATTTCCCTGCAAAAGCACAGGCCTCTGATCCAACGGGATCGGCGTGTGTGTGTGCGGGGGGTGGTGGCGAGGAGGAGAGCAGACAAACCGCCGTACAGAGGCAGTGGAAGGACGGAGCGGCATCCGCCGATCGTTCTGGGCTTCCCCCTACCTATCCGGGATAGGGGGAGAGCTTCTGTCCAGGTGGGGGGTGTTTTTGGAACTCCCCCAACATCTTACTGGAGGCTTGGGACTGCAGCTTTTGCTGACACAGAGCAATCTATGAAAAGCATGAACAAGGTACGTGCTCTATACAGCCCCCAGTGGTGACTTTAGGCATGACAAAATTTACTTTTAAAGGAGACAATCCATAAGAAAATTTTAAATTCCTTAGGAATCTCTGCTCACCTTATCCCGCCGCAGGGATTCTGTGGTAAAACTAACAGACCCAATCTTCACCCCTCACGGTGGGCTCCGTTAAAAAACCTTCAGGGCCCCTTTTTATCGGGGGTTCCACTCCCCTGGACCCCTAAAGTGTCCAGGGGACACTTAATGGCTGAAAATGGATGAAAAAATCAAAGCACTAGATCCCGGGGTCCAGCTCTCAAACAAGAGAAGAGTTACAGGCTAAACCTTGTTTCTTCTGCCACGAGGCCGGGGTACCATTCAATTCGGCCTGAAAAGACACTTTGAATGGATCCGGCTGCATAGCTTGCCCCAGCAAAGGAATATTCCAGTGGAGCTCAGCCTAGCACATCTTTACTCGTGACCAACACCTAAGACACTGGCAAAAAAACTGAGGTACTCCCAGTAGTGGGAGGGGTTATATAGGGAGTGAACTTCCTATCTTAGGGTGTGCCAGTGTCCATTACCTAAAGGTGGCCTATAACCCACATAGTAACTACTATGGCTCGGTGTCCTATGATGTAAAGAAAATAAATACATACTTACATTGGACCAAGGATGCCTTAAGGATGCAGCAGGTGACTTATGCGCCATGTTTTCATACTGTAGAAAATTAATAGTACAATACTTGGAAGGTGCAGAGAAAATAAATGAAGCACATTTAAGAACAAGCAGAAAAAACGCTTGCAATGGATGACTTGAATGCAGTGTAGAGAACATTAAAAAAAAAAAGAATACACATGTAGAGTATATACTGTTTCTATTAGTATATGTTATATGTACCTCTGCTGTTGATAAGTCTGTCCCAAAGTTGGATGTTTGGAGCTGTAAATAAAGCAAAATTCCGTTATAGCAGTAGTAAACTTGGCTTTTGAATTTGTACCTACAGGTAATCCTATAATAAGGCTTACCTCCAGGTACAGTGAATATATCTTAAACGTGCGGTGTTTAGGAGAAATTCACACGGGATTCAGCTACTGATGGCTTTTGAATTTTGAATTTGTACCTACAGGTAATCCTATAATAAGGCTAACCTCCAGGTACAGTGAATATATCTTAAACTTGCGGTGTTTAGGAGATATTCACACTGGATTCAGCTACTGATGTCACCGACGCATGCACTCTGAAGGACTGCATTCCCAGGAAGCATGTGTGCAACAAGCAGTGAGGGACACAGCAGACGAATCTAAAAAGGGGTCTAAGCAGGGGCGGACTGACCATTGAGCCACTCGGGCACTGCCCGAGAGCCCTGGGCCACTAGTGGGCCCCATCAGGGTTGCCAGCCTCAGTAAAACCAGGGACAGTATGTATAAATCTGTGGTTTTTTTTTTACATCTGTCTGTGTATACTGTGTGTACATGTATGTGTATACTGTGTGATTGTATACTATGTGTGTGTATACTGTGTGGCCCCATAAACTCTGATTGCCTGGGGGCCCCATAATCTCCTATTGCCCGGGGGCCCCATGAGTTATCAGTCCGCCCCTGGGGCTAAGCATGCAGAAATGAGGCATATGCCACAAGCTAAACATGAAACTGTATCTGCTAAGACAAATGAGGCTTACCATGTGCTCTACCAGATCCGGAATGTTGGGGTTCTCTTCTGCTGAGCTCCTCTGCCATCACTCACTTCTGGCAAGGCTCTGAGAAGTGTTCACTGGAAAATAAGTGGTGCCCGCTGGATATGACGACACCGGCGGTAAATTACCCCACCATTTTATGCAGGAAATATCAGAAAAAACACAGCTAAATACGGCATGTGGTATTTTAGTAGAGTATTTTTGTGAATGCCAAAAAACATTTTAAAAAAGGCTAAGCACTGACACCAGCACTAGTGTCAGCGGACACAACAATAACCTGCAGCATTGGTGTCAGTGAGGGCAATAATAACCCCCAGTATTGGGGTCAATGGACGCAATAATAATCTCTAGCAACGGTGTCAGTGGACACAATAATAACTCCCAGCATTGGTGTCAGTGGATGCAATAATCTTCTTCAATTGGCGTTGGGGGATGCAATAATAATCCCCAGCAACGGTGTCAGTGGACACAATAATAACATGCAGCATTGGCGTCAGTGAGGGCAGCATTGGGGTCCATTGACACAATAATCTCTAGCACTGGTGTCAGTGGACACAATAATAACCCCCAGCATTGGGGACAATGGAAGCAATAATAATCTCCAGGACTGGTTTCAGTGGACGCAATAAGACCTGTGTCACCTCTGAGGGCATTAATAACCCCCAGCATTGGAGTCAATGGTCGCAATAATAATCTCCAGCACTGGTGTTTAGGGATGGAAAAATAACCCCCAGCTCTGGTGTCAGTGGACAGAATAATTTCCCCCAGTATTGGTGTCAGAGACTGCAATAATAAACCCTACTCACTGATCAGTGGCAGTGCTGTTAAACTCCCCACACATTGATTGTTAATGGCATACAGAGAGTGAGTGGGCCACAGGTAGCCCATGGGCCATGTGTTGAGCACTAGAAGTGTGAGAACTAACAATTCTCCTAAATTATGTTTTGACATCATCATGTTGCTGCCAGTCACTACTTTTTCATTCATGCAGGTTGCTGTGTTGCCGGGCTGAATGGATAGGTGATGTGCTGCCCAGAGGACGCCGGCAGTAAACCAATGCTTGGCGGCTGTAGATAGAACTATGGATAAGGCTGGCACTATTGAGGGGGCCTTGTGCTGCCCCCGCCCTCTCCCCCACTGGTTGCCTTTGAAGAAGGAACAGTGAGATTCCAGATGCTGGGTATATTGTGTAGATGGATGGACAGTGTGCTCTTCAGCAATGAGAGTCATGTAACACATGCCTTCTAGGTAGCCAATGTCACAAGCCTTCTTATCTGCTCCCCGCTGCTACTGATGAATCAGCTCTTTTCCTCCTATTGCCTGCATGATGGCTCTGCTTCGCTGTTTTTACCTATTCTGCCTTAACTGCTGCTACTGTAGGAAGTGAAAGCCTGGATGCATAGATGCTATGAATATGCATTAATACCATTAACATTTCCATACATGGATGGTCCTATGGATGTTATGCATGATTATTATGACACACATTGATTTTAACACCTTTAGCAATTATACATTACCTTGTTAGCTGTTTTCTTCTGATGTATGATGGCTGGAGGATCTTCCCAAAAAGGGTGATCAAAATTATTTTGTGATTTCTTGTTTAAGGAAGCCTTGGTTTATTGCAGCCTTAGCCATTCCTGCTAATTTTTCCTATTGGCTGTTTTGCAGGACATGAATCCTCTGATATTGCTGTACTGAATGCCCAGTTGACTTTTTTTATGCCTTTGGGGGAATTAAAGTGGTTGTAAACCCTCACATATACCCAGTAAAGTGAACAGCCTTAGATGATACACAGTGATGAAACAAATCCTCCTACATAGGCTGTATTTGTTTATCTGCAGTCTTCTCCTCGTCACACCCCTTCAGGTCATGTTAAAAATCTTTCTTCATCTGTCAGCAGCACAGAGAAGGGGGCAGAGAGACTTCAGTTACAGTGTGTAAGAGCTGATTGGAGGAAAGGAACACACACCCCTCCACACAGCAGCAGAACTGTGTTATAAATAGACAAGCTCTTTTCTGAGCTTTCCCCCCTCTTTCCCGACACAAATTTATCTCATGTGTTGGGAAATCTTCTCAGAAGTGCTAACAGAAGAATGAAGCACCATAGAGAAACGACACTTATGCACTGTACACACGATAGGATTTTCCAACAACAAATGTTCAATGTGAGCTTGTTGTTGGAAATTCGGATCGTGTGTAGGCTCCATCGAACATTTGTTGTTAGAATTTCCGACAACAAAAATTTGAGAGCTGGTTCTCAAATTTTCCGACAACAAAATCTGTTGTAGGAAATTCGGATCGTGTGTACACAATTCCGACGTACAAAATTCCACGCATGCTCGGAATCAAGCAGAAGAGCCGCACTGGCTATTGGACTTCTATAACTGAGGTTTACAACCACTTTAAGGGGGAAGGCCCACAACTTCATTAAACCAGGGTTTTATTTTCCTGTAGTATGTTAGCCAGTGGAATTTGCTGATGTGCTTGTGCAGCTACTGTCTGGATTTTTGGTTAATGACAACGTTTCTCATTTTTTATTGTTGATGGGTGGAGGTGTTTTTTTCTAACCTTGCAATTTATTTTTTTTAGAGACTCCTCTTAGTGTTTAAAGTGTCACACATCATTAAATGCTGTATTCTGTGCTGTTCATACTCACTCAGTCACTATGAGATTCATTTTCTGCATTCTGCAAAAAACCGGGTTGATCCTACTACTCTCCACTAGGAGACTAGCTAGGGATTTTGCAGCGGTGGTGGAAACTCTGCACATGCTCAGTTTTCAGTGAGTTTCTGAGCTAAGCATTTCCTCCCTATCACATCTGAGCAGTCCATGTGACTAAAGAGTCACACATGTGGGCTTATACACAGTGGTAAATGACAGCCCACTCGCTCCCTCCTCCTCCATGCCCCCCAACCAGTTAAACACAATGGAGGTGGGATATTACATGTAGATTAATGGAGGCTTCTTCTCCCTCTTTTTCTAAGACACAGCTGGAGGGGCGTGACACAGGCTGTGACTGGCAGAAATCTGCCCACACCATGTTATTTCCACAAAATAATAAAGTTTTAATTTCAAATATATATTTGTATGCCAATTAAAAACAGGTTATTGATAATATTTATGTATTTTTACTCTGTATTCCAAAGGCTGTTTTTCTTTATTTTGAACATCTGATCAGCAGCAGAGGACTAGAAGCTCCTCCTGCTTATGTTTCCCTGCAGACAGGTTGGGAAAGATCTGGGTCACGTGACAGCTGTATATCGATTAGGAAAAAGTATTTTTTGTTAAAATAATTTCAGTGCCATCATCCATATAGAGAAATAAAAGGGACAATGGAAATTAAACTGTGTGTGTTTAGTATCACTTTAAATATTTTGGTAGAACAAACAATTCTTCTAAACACCAAATCTGTTTTGATATTAAATATGTGGTATGGAGCCATCTATTTGCACCACAAATCCATTTATGGGTGTCCAGAAACATTTCATTTTTCATAGCAGACAAACTTTTTTGATAACCTTTAGCTGTAAAAAAACGCATCCAAATTTGTATAAGAGCAAAAAATGGGTGTAGAAACTGCACTGTGCAATAACTTAAAATGAATGTGAAATTGGAAAAAAATTGTTCAGTTTCTACCTCATCCAAGTTCAACAAGCACTGAAGGAGCTGATACCTCTATACCCTTAGAATGAGTGGAAAAGAAACTTTTCTCTTTGTGAATTGCATTTGAAGCATATTTAATAAATGTGACTGTTAAAATAACATCCGAGTAGCTAAAATAATGTCAGAATAGCTACAGTAATGCCTAACATGTATATGTGAGATCTGTGAATTGACTACATTTACACAGCAACTACATACTGTGCAATATCAATGACATAATGGCCAAAATAAAGGAAAAAAATAAATTTGTGACTTGACCCTTATGCATTTTACCTGTGAAAGAGTATATTGGCATTCACCGTTAAAGACATATCGTTTGCCATCAAATGTGATGTAATGTCCATTTCCATACACAATACATGTTGCCAGACAAGTGCGTTTTGTACATTTCCATTGCCGGTTTTTGCAAACACTGCAAAATAATAAGAACTTTTATCAGCTTTATTAGTCTCACATCCCAATGTGATAGATGGACAAGTGTTGATACATTAGTACTTTCTGTTAGGAGCCCAGGTCTGCTTCAAAAACAATTGGGGCTTTAAATCTAACAGCTTTAAAAAGGTATTAAAGTGCAACCTTAGGTAATAAAAATGGGTGATCAGACAGGATTTTAAAATTTAGACAGAGACATGCTTTGTGTCTCCTACATTAAAATTACCTACCTGCCTGTCCGCTCCTGTACAGCTGCGCATGTACAGCTCACTGTAGAAAATCGGCAATACTGAAGCCAACAGAAATCTCCCACGTGCATAGTAGTGACATCACACCCCTCCAGCCAATGAAAGTGACCTGGCGATCGATAACTAGAAGCTGATTGCTCAAAAATGTCAGCTGCCAGCAGGGAGCTCTAGGACGTCACATCACTGGAACCAAGGTGAGTATAGTTCTACTTTAACATTGAATTCTTAACCTAAGCATTAAAATGTCATTAAACCCAGACTATGAAAAACTCTCATTGCATGTTTTATAACAGAGTGTGCATACTCGCAAAGCCATTAAAGTATTTATTTTGTGTAGAGTGAAATATACCTGGTTGATCCTGGCTTCAGCTATCCCTCCCATCTTCTCTGTGTCCCCATTGCAGGCTGAGATTGTGTAGACCACCTGGTGTCCTCTACGGAGCACGCTCCAATTTCAATTCCCTTCTAAGCTTCATTTCCACCTTTTTTCTTATTTGTGCAGCCCATCTGTTATAGAGTCACACGTGTGGGCTTACACACAGAGGAAAATTACACTTCTCTCCCTCCCTCCTCCTACATGTCCCCTATTCCTAAACACTATGGGAGCAGGATATAGTATGCTGAATGATTACATTCACTAAGAAACTCACAAAAACACTTAGTTTTAACATAAATCAGTATTAAATATATCTAATGTAATTGCTAAAGTAAAACATTTGCCTTGGATGCAGATGCCGTTGTAAAAAAATGAAAGCTTATGTCAATTATCTTTGACTCTGCCTACACTATAAAAATACACATTTGATGTTCAATAAAGATTTATTGGGAGCTGTAAAACAGTTATTTGATATTTATAATCTAATTTGAATTGCTTTTCTGATGATCTAGTCATGTGACTGGCACAGCACTAATCAGGGCTTTCCAGACACAGACTCATACTGTAGAGCAGGGGTCATCAACCCCCGGGCCGCGGCCCACTACCGGGCCGCAGCGTCTTTGCAGCCGGGCCGCGGCAGGTGGC
Organism: Lithobates septentrionalis; assembly: GCA_037952835.1. Lineage (NCBI taxonomy): Eukaryota > Metazoa > Chordata > Amphibia > Anura > Ranidae > Lithobates > Lithobates septentrionalis. The sequence continues at coordinate 2,315,171 of JBBDGP010001553.1, read as the reverse complement.
ATGACAGCAGAGATGACATCTCTCTGCCCGCCTAGCATCACCGCTCTTCCGCCCTCACAGCGTGAGGAATGTCGGCGGTGCGGTGGGGAGCAGAGAGATGACATCATCCCTCCCTGCCTGCCTAGCATTACTGCTCTTCTGCCCTCACAACATACAGAATGTCGGAGGTGCAGCGGGGAGCAGAGAGATGACATCATCTCTCACTGCCCCGAATGTCTGCTCTCCTGCCCTCACTCAAGAACAATCACTGAACCAGTGTCACCAATGCAGTGAAAATCCTCATCTGGTGGCACTGGCAGGTGATGTGGCAAGTGGCATTCCTCATCTGGTGGCACTGGCAGGTGATGTGGCAAGTGGCATTCCTCATCTGGTGGCACAGGCAGGAGACATGGCAAGTGGCATTCCTCATTTGGTGGCAGGCAGCGTGGCATTCCTCATTTGGTGGCAGGCAGGTGACGTGGCAAGTGGCATTCCTCAACTGGTGGCACAGGCAGGTGATGTGGCAAGTGGCATTCCTCAACTGGTGGCAGGCAAGCATGGCAAGTGGCATTCCTCATCTAGTGGCAGGCAGCGCAGCAAATTGGCAGTCCTCATCTGGTGGCAGGCGACATGGAAAGTGACACACTCAGGGATCCAACTGATTCTGCATTATGGTGAGTTGAACTATTTCATTTATATTACAATGTAATATAAGAAAAAATGTGGTTCATTCATTCTGACACCATACCAACCACGGTGCCGTGATGATTGAAGTACCAACAGCAGAACACCAGCTATTGCCCCGATAAATTGCCTGCGAAATTCGCTCCCCCCCCCGCGTGTGTGTACACCCCCCCCTTGCCGGGCCTTGGCACAATTTTCTTCCACGCAGCCGGTCCCCGGTGCCAAAAAGGTTGGGGAACACGGCTGTAGAGAATACACCAGCAGAGTAATAGAAGACCCTCCCAAAGATCTTTCCCTGCAGATGCCAAAGAACAGGGAAAGATTATGTGACTGCACAACAGCCCTGCAGGCATAAGGTACTTAAAGCGGTAGTAAAGCCTGCTTTGTTATTTTTACCTATAATAAGGCTTACCTGTAGGTAAAATAAATAACTCATAAACGTGCACCATTTAGGAGATATTCACCCTGCATGCAGTTGCTGATGCATAGCATGCCGGACCTTCAGAGCTTCTTGCCGGAACCAGGGGCTCCTACGCACATGTGTGGGAGTGACGCCATTGCAGCCTTGGCCACTCAGAGCGCTGGAGCCCACAAATCTGAAAGAAAGGCTGGGGGAAGATATCAGCCCTCTCAGCAATGACCTGGCGCACTGGAAGGACTTCAATCTAAGGTAAGGATTTCATAATGTGCTAGTATGCGATGCATACTAGCACATTATGGCACTGTTTTACAGGTGTTTTTTTTTCTGCAGTTGTTTACTACCACTTAAAGCCTGGTATACACTAGTGATTTTTTTCACTCAACCCAGCAGGCTGAACAAAAAAAACTGAAGAGCTCAGGAGGACCTGCTGTACTATCAATCCAATGTTGGTTTAGCGATTTAGTCCGCTGAGCTATTGTGTTCTGAGAGGGGGACAACCCCATACCAGAACACCCCGGTCAGCGCTCTCAGCCACTGGCTGAGAACGCTGATTGGATGCCGATTGGCAGACCTTTTTCAGTCGTGTCCTTTTGACAAAAGCCAATCGCCTTCTGTCGGACCGACTGCAGTACACACGGGCCAAATCTCAGCTGGTTTCTAGTGACCCGGCCGATGCTGCCCGACATTCAGCCCGTGTGTACTAGGCTTTAGAGGAAAAGAATATACAGTGCCATGATATATATGATTTATATGAATTAATTATGGCAATTAACACTTCTCTGTTTAGTATGATTTTAACCTTAAAAATATATTACTAAGCCAAAAGTTGTTTTTGAATTTTGAGTTTTTGAATATTGTAGGGAATAGTTAAATCCTCTGCCTTCTTTATTTTCTGTACCTTTATTCTCTGTTCTGGTGATTCAATAGAAATAAAAGAAATGTCTCCAACGTTAGAGGAAATACATCCACAGGGAGAGATATCCCTATAGAATGTTCCAGTGACAACTATATAGTTTTGGATTTCTTTCACTTTCTGTCCTGGTGACAAAAGTCATGTAATGCTTGGTGCTTGTTATCAGAATTCAACGATCAGATCTTTCTTGAAGACCTCTATCATTGCCTCTCACTGTTCATCTTAAATTAATTTGCAATGACCCCAAGGAATCTGATCCTATATGCGACCTAAAAGAGAAGTATGGCCAAAGCTTTTTTGCTAAACCCTGCTGTTGGCTGACATCCAATCGCCTATGGAGATTTTGAGGTATCAAAGTTTGTCGCCATTCCACGGGCATGAGCAATTTTTAAACGTGTCATGTTAGGTATCCCAAATGACGTTTAAGTGTGGGGGGAGGGGGAATACGTCATAGGGGGGGGAATACGTTCCAACGTCATTTGGAATACTAACCAGCAACACCATGCATGGGATTTGATATCACCAATATTTTTTATATATTTACAGCTTGCGTATCATTTATAATTGTACAATATTTACCAATATTTTAAGTATATCACTATCTGATACCTGCACGTTTTTTGTTTTTGTTTACACCTAGGAATTTATATTTATATGCCTTATATTTATATGCCTTGTTTTAGAAACCTATACGCAGGTAGGGTACTATTTAATTAAAGGAACAGCGCCAGACTCTTCTATCACACTAATCAACTCAGCTGTCCCCATTTATGGTGACTGCTTGTTGGGCGGCAGCAGTTCCATAAATCTCACCAATAGACCTCTATTTCCACTGCGCGGGTTCACCATCCCTTTACCATGTTAGGTATATATTTACTCGGCGTAACATCATCTTTCACATTATACCAAAAAATTTGGCTAACTTTACTGTTTTTTGTTTTTTTTAATTCATGAAAGTGTATTTTTTCCAAAGAAATTGTGTTTGAAACACCGCTGCGCAAAAGCAGTGTGACATAAAATATTGCAACGAAGGGAAGCATGCGCGGCGGCTCCATGGACGGTTCCATGATCTGAGAGCTCCAGCCTGCTCTCTCCGCCACAGCCATCAGCCAAAAGAGATTCACTCTGTCTGCCCCCCCACCAGTGGCAGAGGTCCCGAGGACCCCCCCACGCATGATGGGGGCACAGCATGACGGGATTTATCCCGGAAACTCAACCCCAGTTCTCCGGCCACAGCCTCCTCCAAAATGGCGGCCACTACATGTACACAAGGACAGGACCAGGATCCAGAGGAATCCATCGCTGATCAAACAGACCCGGATGCCTACACAGAGGGAACACATCCTCCAGCAGTAAGTAACCAGATGAACCCACTATTATCCCGCATATTAACTAAATCGTTGCTAGGCAGGACTTTAGATGGCCCCCCCCTCACACCGATGGATGATCTGACTAATACCCCAGACCATCCAGGGGCTCATAATAGGTTCATCCCTGCTACCCCCACCGATCTATCATCATTAATGGAGACATTCTCCAAAATGCTTTCCAGAGGACTGGCCCAAACTGCCTTACAGATCACATCAACAATCCAACCTAGGGGCCAGAATAGAAGCGATAGAGGCTAAAACTGACCAAATCATTGCCATAGCCAACCAGAATACTGACAGGATTCAGGAATTACATGAACAGTTGGATATTGCATTCTCAAAACTGTATGATCTCGAAAATAGATCTCACAGATATCATTTCAGGCTTAGAGGCCTCCCTGAATCTTTCAAGGAAACCGATAAAGCGTCCGCACGTTTATCAAAAATCTGATCCCAGACATACCAGACAACCGCCTGGAAATGGATCGTGCTCACAGAGCCCTCCAGCCCCCACGCCAGGATGGCCTACCCAGAGACATTGTGGTAAAACCAAATATTTACAGGGTTAAAGAAGAGGTCATGCGAAGGGCCCAGGAAACAGAAAACATTACTATACAAGGACAATTTAAATATTTGCTGACTTCTCACCCTTTACAATACAAAAAAAGAAGAATCTTAAAGCCTCTTCTACAGATCCTGTCACAAAAGTCTATCACTTACAGATGGTCTTTCCCTTTCCGCCTAAATTTTGCTTTCCTAAACAAATCCTACAGCTTCTCAACCTTCGCAGATGGAGAAAGCTTGCTGCTGCAACTGGGCCTCATCTCCCATGCTCCTGCACCCGCACTGGACCCCAGGTCTCCAAAATCCATGAAAAGACCTCCCCCTCAAGCCCCATCAAACCCCTGTGGCAAAAGCAACAAGCAAAGAGATCTAAAGATGGTCGTCCACCTTAAAGTGACTCCTGAAAATGTCCTTTTATTTTCCTTCTAGGACTTCGCTTTCCAAACTCTGGTCAGCTGGGTCCCCAAGTCACTCTCTTCCACATTGAACAGACTTGATCTGTCCCACGTCCCCTACCAATAATGGCAACCAATCCATGTTACTGTTATATTGGTTTGGATTGTTTGTCATTGTCCCCTTCCTCCTGCCTGGATTATTAGGCCCCTGAGTGACACTACCCACAACCATCACATTTCGCTGTGAACTGGTAATATTCTCCTCCACAGGAAATAAGAATATATAAAGACAGCCTATTGGTCTTATGATCTACCTCCTGGCTACTCCATGACAGATTTCTCCCCCTTCTCTCTGAGAGATTGGCAGAAATCCCAGACCATGGATGTGCGGACACTAGGGATGAGCCGAACACCCCCCGGTTCGGTTCGAAACCAGAACCTGCGAACGGACCGAAAATTTGCACGATCGTTAGAACCCCATTGAAGTCTATAGGACGCGAACGTTCGAAATCAAAAGTGCTAATTTTAAAGGCTAATTTGCATGGTATTGTGCTAAAAAGGGTTTGGGAACCCGGGTCCTGCCCCAGGGGACATGTATCAATGCAAAAAAAAGTTTCTAAAATGGCTGTTTTTTCAGGAGCAGTGATTGTAATGATGCTTAAAGTGAAAAAAAAAAAGTGAAATATTCCTTTGAATATCATACCTGGGGGGTGTCTATAGTATGCCTGTAAATGGGCACGTGTTTCCCGTGCTTAGAACAGTCCCTGCACAAAATCACATTTTTAAAGGAATAAAAGTCATTTAAAACTGATTGCGGCTATAATGTAATGTTGGATCCCGACAATATGGATGAAAATCAGTGAGACAAATGGCATAGGTACCCCCCCAGTCCATTACCAGGCCCTTTGGGTCTTGTATGGATATTAAGGGGAACCCAGCACCCAGATTAAAAAAAGGCCCTATATACTCTGAATAGGGATGAGCCGAACACCCCCCGGTTCAGTTGGCACCAGAACTTGCGAACAGACCAAAACTTCGCACGAACGTTAGAACCCCATTGAAGTCTATGGGACTCGAACTTTCGAAATCAAAAGTGCTAATTTTAAAGGCTAATTTGCATGGTATTGTCCTAAAAAGGGTTTGGGGACCCGGGTCCTGCCCCAGGGCACATGTATCAATGCAAAAAAAAGTTTTAAAAATGGCAGTTTTTTTGGGAGCAGTGATTTTAATAATGCTTAAAGTCAAACAATTAAAGTGTAATATTCCTTTAAATTTCGTACCTGGGGGGTGTCTATAGTATGCCTGTAAAGGGGCGCATGTTTCCCGTGTTTAGAACAGTCTGACAGCAAAATGACATTTCAAAGGAAAAAAAGTCATTTAAAACTACTTATGAATGAACTATTAATGAATTGCCGGTCCGACAATACACATAAAAGTTCATTGATAAAAACTGCATGGGATTTCCCCACAGGGGAACCCCGAACCAAAATTAAAAAAAAAACTGGCATGGGGGCCCCCCTAAATTCCATACCAGGCCCTTCAGGTCTAGTATGGATATTAAGGAGAACCCCGCGCCAAAATTTAAAAAAAAAATGACGTAGGGGTCCCCCTCAAAATTCATACCAGACCCTTCAGGTCTGTAGTGGATTTTAAGGGGAACCCCGCGCCAAAATAAAAAAAAAATTGGCGTGGGGTCCCCCCAAAAATCCATACCAGACCCTTATCCGAGCACGCAACCTGGCAGGCCGCAGGAAAAGAGGGGGGGACGAGAGAGTGACCCCTCTCCTGAACCGTACCAGGCCACATGCCCTCAACATTGGCAGGGTGCTTTGGGGTAGCCCCCCCAAAGCACCTTGTCCCCATGTTGATGAGGACAAGGGCCTCATCCCCACAACCCTTGGCCGGTTGTTGTGGGGGTCTGCGGGCGGGGGGCTTATCGGAATCTGGAAGCCCCCTTTAACAAGGGGACCCCCAAATTCTGCCCCCCCGTGTGAAATGGTAAGGGGGTACAAAAGTACCTCACAAAAAAACTGTCAAAAATGTTAAAATGACAAGAGACAGTTTTTGACAATTCCTTTATTTAAAGTCTTCTTTTTTCCATCTTCTATCTTCTTTCTTCTATCTTCTTTCGGTTTCTTCCTCCATCTTCTTCTTCCTCCGATCCTCTGCTTCTTTCTCCGGTGTTCTCGTCCGGCATCTCCCTCCGCGGCATCTTCTTCTCTTCATCTTTTTCTCTTCATCTTCTTCTCTTCATCTTCTTGTCTTCATCTTTTCGGGCCACTCCGCATCCATGATTGGATGGGAGGCTCCCGCTGTGTGGCGCTTCTCGTCTTCTGACGGTTCTTAAATAACAGAGGGCGAGGTCACCCGGTGACCCCCCCCTCTGATGCATGAGGACTTGACAGGGACTTCCCTGTGGCATTCCCCGTGACGTCAGAGGGGCGGGTGACCACACACAAACACACAAAGGTTGATCAGCAGGGCTGACCTGCAGTGCAGAGGTTAATATAGAGTTCTCTGATAGGAGCTGGGGTGGAGCCATGCTAGAGGAGAGTTAATAAAAGCAGTCAGGTGAGAGACAGCTGGTCTTTGGAGATGAACACATGGAGACAGGTAAGCTGACAAACAAACTCTATTGCATAACCATGACAGTACCCCCCTCTTACGAGGCCTGGGACCAGGTTTAGAGGGGAACTTCAAATGAAACTTCCTCAACAGACGAGGTGCAAAGACCTCAGAAGCCTTGATCCATGACCTCTCCTCAGGACCAAACCCCTTCCAATGCACAAGGTACTGGAGAATGCCTCTACAGAGTCAGGAATCCAATATTTGGCTAACCTCGTACTCCTGATTATACTCAGAGACCGGCGCTGCAGTAGAGAGAGGACAAGAGAACTTATTGAGGACTAAAGGCTTCAGAAGGGCAACATGGAAGGAGCTAGAGATTTTGAGGCTTTTGGGAATCTGGAGCTTGAAACAAACCGGATTCAGTTTAGAAGTTATGGTGTACGGACCAATGAATCTTGGGGCAAATTTGAGAGAAGGAACCCGGAGTTTGATGTTCCTGGTGGATAGCCAGACTTTGTCTCCTGGCTGAAGAGAAGGCGGCTTACGCCTGCGACGGTCAGCAAAATTCTTGAATTTGTTGGCAGCTTTCTGGAGGAAATCATGAACGTCAGCCCACATGGAACTGAATGATTCCTGAACAGTAGCTAAGGCTGGAATGTTGGAAGAACAGGTCATAGGAAGAGGGACTTGAGGATGTCTTCCATAAACAGTGATAAAGGGTGTTTTCTGAGAACTGACGTTGACATGATTAGTGTGGGAGAACTCTGCCCACGGAAGTAGTGATGCCCAATCACCGTGACGAGCCGAGACCAAGGTACGGAGAAAGACGTCCAACTCCTGATTAACCCTCTCAGTCTGGCCATTGGATTGGGGATGGTAAGAAGAGGTAAAATCCAAGGTAATGTTGAGGGATTTGCAAAAGGCTCTCCAAAAATGGGACGTAAACTGAACACCCCTGTCCGAAACGACATGGGAAGGAACACCATGAAGGCGGAAAATCTCTCGTACGAAAATGGGAATCAAGGCAGAGGCAGAAGGGAGACCAGGAAGAGGAACAAAATGAGCCATCTTGGAGAACCGATCGATTACCAGCCAAATGGCTGTATTATTCTCCGACAGTGGAAGATCAGTGATAAAATCCATGGAGATGTGAGACCAGGGCTCCTTAGGAATGGGCAAGGGCATAGGAAGACCAGCAGGGGCTAGTGTGGAAGATATAGACTGAGCACAGACATGAAAAGCCTTAACGTACTCTTTAACATCCGAGCGGAGGTTAGGCCACCAGTAGAGACGACTGATGAGCAGAAAGGATCGGAGGAACCCAGCATGACCTGCCACCTTGGAATCATGTCCCCAACGAAGGATCTTAGCTCTTAGCTCCATGGGAACAAAGGTCTTGCCAGGAGGAATTTTTGATTCCAGGGTGGTAGAATGGGCAACAATGCATGACGTCGGAATGATCGGCTCAGGATCAGGGGTGGACTCCTCGTCCAAAGTGTCAAATGACCTAGAGAGCGCATCAGCCCGACCATTGCAGGAACCAGGTTTGTACGTAATCGTGAATTTAAACGAGAAAAGAAGAGACTCCACCTGGCCTGTCTGGGGTTCAGACGTTTAGCATTCTGTAGATATTGTAGATTCTTGTGATCAGTAAAGATCGTAATGGAGTGAGGGGAACCCTCCAAGAGATGACGCCACTCTTCCAACGCCAATTTAATTGCGAGAAGTTCCCGATCACCAATGGCATAATTTCTCTCTGCCTGAGAAAATTTTTTGGAGAAGAACGCACATGGTTGACGTCTCTTCTCAAAGAACTGAAGAAGCACAGCTCCCACCCCCATCGAAGAAGCGTCTACTTCAATAAAAAATGGATCCCCAGGATTTGGTCTCCTCAAGAGAGGTCCAGAAACAAAGGCCTGTTTCAGATCGTGAAACGCAGAGACAGCCTCGGGAGGACAGTCTTTGACAATCGCACCCTTCTTGGTTAAAGCAATAATAGGCGCGGCAATGGAAGAGTAATTCCTTATGAACTGCCTATAATAATTTGTGAAGCCAAGAAAGCGCTGTGTGGCCTTGAGGCTAGCAGGAAGGGGCCAGTTGGTAATGGCCGAGACCTTTCCAGGATCCATACGAAGACCCAAACTAGAAACAAAACATCCCAGAAACAGGACCTCAGTACATTCAAAGGAACATTTCTCCAGCTTGGCATAAAGATTATTCTCTCTAAGGCGCAGAAGAATGGTGCGGACATGGTTTCTGTGAGCAAGCAGATTTTCGGAAAAGATGAGAATGTCATCCAGATAGATGACAACAAACTGGTACAGTAGATCCCTGAAGATTTCATTGACAAAGTTCTGGAACACAGCTGGAGCATTACACAAACCAAAAGGCATAACCAGGTATTCGTAATGCCCGTCCCTAGTGTTAAACGCAGTCTTCCATTCGTCACCTTCCCATATTCTAATGAGATTGTATGCACCTCTGAGATCCAACTTGGTGAAAATGGAAGCCCCCTTCAACCTGTCGAATAGCTTAGATATTAGAGGTAAGGGGTATCGGTTTTTGATGGTCACTGCGTTTAACCCTTGATAGTCGATGCGATGCAGGGTCTGAGGGTACCATCCTTTTTAGCAAGAAACCTCTCTCCAGATTCTCAGCGACATACTTAGACATGGCCTGGGTCTCTGGAATGGACAGAGGTTGGTACGACCCCTGGGCAGAGTTGCTCCAGGGGCAAGGTCAATGGCACAGTCAAAAGATCTGTGGGGAGGAAACACCTCAGCAGACTTCTTACAGAACACATCCCGGTAATCGCTGTATGCCACGGGAAGATCAGAAGATACGGATGGTAGCAATGGGAAGTCTCTCTTTGGGGACCACCTTGAGAAGACAGGACGAGAAACACGAAGAACCCCAAGCCAGGATCTGCCTAGAGACCCAGTCCACATGTGGAGAGTGGAGCTGTAGCCAAGGAAGGCCCAATACAATGGGGGTAGAGGCCTTGGGTAGAATGAGGAAGAAAAACACTCCTGGTGGAGTATCCCTACCGACATCCTAATAGGCAGCGCCTTGAAACGTATAGGACCCCCTGGGAGCACAGTGCCATCAATTGCCGAGACTACCAGTAGTGTAGCGAGGGGAGAAAGGGTAAGCTTCATAGAAGAAGCAGTTCTCCAGTCCATAAAATTGCCGGCAGCCCCGGAGTCCAGATATGCTAGGACCGATTGGGGAGAAGGGCCTACATGGAGGAACACCAGAAGAAGAAGACGAGAAGGTGATGTTTCTGGGTCCAGTACTCCACCTTCAAAATGTATTAGACCCGAGCGTTTCCCGGACGAAGTGAGCAGGAGTCAGGAAAATGACCCTTACCCCCACAATAAAGACACAAGCCTAGAGTTCTGTGGGGTTAGTCTAGTCCAGCCCAGCTGCATAGGTTCCTCTGCAGGCAGAGGATGCTCCACAGAGCAACGGGGGAAGAGTTCTGGCTGACTAGGACCTAGAGGGTGCTGGCGTCTTTTTTCTAGGGACCTCTCCTGGAAACGAATGTCAATCTGATTGCACAAGGAAATTACATCGTCCAGACCGGCGGGGGTGGCCGCTAATTCGTCCTTCACTCAGTCAGAGAGGCCATGTAAAAAGGTTGCGGCCAGGGCCTCATTGTTCCAGCTCAATTCAGCTGTGAGGATACGGAACTGAAGCGCATATTGTCCCACTGAACAAGATTCTTGGGGAAGGCGTAAAAGGGCACTAGCCGCTGAAGAAACCCGAGCTGGCTCCTTGAAGATATTACGAAAAAGCTTCAAGAATTTGGACAGGCTGGAAACCACCGGGTCATTCTTCTCCCAAAGGGGGCAGCCCAAGCTAAAGCTTCACCAGAGAGGAGGGAAATGATATAGGCTACCTTAGCCCGATCAGACAGAAAGTTTTGAGGCTGGAGCTAAAAATGAATGGTGCATTGGCTGAGGAAGCTCCTACAGGCCTTGGAGTTCCCAGAGAAACGGGACAGAGCTGGCAGTAAATATGAATGTGTGGCTGTGACTGGTGCGATAGGTGCAGCTGCTAATTGTACTTGAGGCTGCAGGTTCGGGTTTCCCAAGGAGGCCTGTAGCTGCTCGAAGCGGGAAGCCAGATCCTTAAGGAATAGCATCACCTGAGTCTGATTAGATTCCTGGGTCTCGAGTCTGCGAACTATGCCCTGCAATAGATCGGCTGCAGGAAGCGGCACGTCAGCCGGGTCCATGGCTGATCAAACTGTGAGTTCACCTTGAGGCTAGGTGACAGATGCACACCGTTGGGATCAGGAGTGCACCGCAAGGCAGTGGACCCTACAGCTGACTGCTGAATGTGCGTTCCGAAAGAACGCTGGATGCAGGACAGGCCAATAGCTCAATTGCATAGTGTGCAAGCTCTGGCCAGTGATCCATCCTTTAAGACCCAGTAACCCAGAGGATTTTCGGTGGGAAAGGTGTCCAAGTCATATCTTGCCCCTAAATAAATAAAATAGGTGCAGCGCTAAAAACAAAAACCAAAAAAATTATATAAAATACAATAATCCAGGGATGAAGAAAATAACACTAGGGTAATGTCCTATAAATTATGCAGAGCACAAAAAATATCCAGATATTAAACATGAATCCACCAGGCAAACGTGATTTTCACAGCAATGATGTGTGACTGATAGAAGGACCCTTCACCATAAACCGAATGGCCTCTCACCTGGTAAACAGGACCCTTCACAGAAGAGTCAAGCGAGCATTCCCATAGGGATCAACAAAGTGAAGGTAAAGGTCCAATGGCAAGAGACTCCTCCAGATAACCACGTAGCAGGGGGTCAGCGTGATTCATATAAACAAAAAGGGGACAGACATAGTGCTCTCCGTATAGCATACTTTATTGAAGGAATATAAAAAAAACCTCACTTACATAACAGGCACTTCACAAGTGCCAGAACGCTGACATAGAATACACACAGCAGAGTGAGTGCGAGCGGTGGAGCATGCGCAGTAGCCGCGGATGACGTCACAACGTCACGTTCTGGACAAGTTGCGTCCCAGTGGGCGGGGACTTCCTCAGCAGATCAGCTGAGGAAGTCCCCGCCCACTGGGACGCAACGCGTCCAGAACGTGACGTTGTGACGTCATCCGCGGCTACTGCGCATGCTCCACCGCTCGCACTCACTCTGCTGTGTGTATTCTATGTCAGCGTTCTGGCACTTGTGAAGTGCCTGTTATGTAAGTGAGGTTTTTTTTATATTCCTTCAATACTGCGCATGCTCCACCGCTCGCACTCACTCTGCTGTGTGTATTTTATGTCAGCGTTCTGGCACTTGTGAAGTGCCTGTTATGTAAGTGAGTTTTTTTTATATTCCTTCAATAAAGTATGCTATACGGAGAGCACTATGTCTGTCCCCTTTTTGTTTATATGAATCACGCTGACCCCCTGCTACGTGGTTATCTGGAGGAGTCTCTTGCCATTGGACCTTTACCTTCACTTTGTTGATCCCTATGGGAATGCTCGCTTGACTCTTCTGTGAAGGGTCCTGGTTACCAGGTGAGAGGCCATTCGGTTTATGGTGAAGGGTCCTTCTATCAGTCACACATCATTGCTGTGAAAATCACGTTTGCCTGGTGGATTCATGTTTAATATCTGGACATTTTTTGTGCTCTGCATAATTTATAGGACATTACCCTAGTGTTATTTTCTTCATCCCTGGATTATTGTATTTTATATAATTTTTTTGGTTTTTGTTTTTAGCGCTGCACCTATTTTATTTATTTGCTTAGAGGGATTTGATCGTTTGACCCTGGTGTTCAGCTGCTTTCAGGTTTTGGCATACATGCGCTGATACAATTTTTACATATATCTTGCCCCTAGGTATTCCTGCACCATGTAAAACAGACGCTGGCGATGGTTGCTGGAACCGATCATACCTTGGGGCTGCGGACTAAAAAATTGTCTGAACGCATTGGTCAGACGGCCACCTTCTCCACCGCTCCTTCTTTGACTGACCGAAGCCTCGGCAACACGTTGTCCAGGAACAGGAGTTTGTAACCTCCCAGTTTCTGGGAACGCGTTGCACAGACCTTTCGGCAAGGCCTCCCGAAGATGTTTCACCCTCTGCTCCCTCTGCGATGGCAAGATAAGGTCTGCAACCTTACTCTTGTAACGTGGATCAAGGAGGGTTGCCAGCCAGTAACGATCCCTCTCCTTGATACTACGAATATGAGGATCCTTCCGCAGGCTTCAGGATCAGGGAGGCCATGCAGCGTAGGTTTGCTGAGGCATTCGGTCCTGAGTCCTCTGGGTCACTAAGGACAACATGATCCGCAGCCACCTCCTCCCAGCCACGTACAAGTCCATGGGTTTCTTGGGACTGTATATGATCCCATAAAGACTGCTGCTGATACTGAGTGCCAGGCTCCACCTCCATGCTGACACAATCCTCCTCCTCCTCCTCTTCCTGTGTGATCGGCGGGTATGCAGGAACACTGTCTGGATAAAGGGGGCCTTGAGAGCTAAAGAAGTCCTCCTCTTCCTGCCTCTGTTCTGCCTCAAGTGCCCTGTCCATTATTCCATGCAGAGTGTGCTCCAACAGATGGACAAGGGGGACAGTGTCACTGATGCATGCACTGTCACTGCTCACCATCCTCGTGGCCTCCTCAAATGGTGACAGGACAGTGCATGCATCCCTGATCACTGGCATAGGGAAAAAACCAAGCTCCCCTGACCCTGTCCTGGTGCCATAGTCGCACAGGTACTCATTGATGGCCCTCTGCTGCGTGTGCAGCCGCTGCAGCATGGCCAACGTTGAGTTACACCTGGTGGGCATGTCACAGATTAGGCGGCTCTTGGGCAGGTTAAATTCCTTTTGGAGGTCTGCCAGCCGAGCACTGGCATTATATGACCGGTGGAAATGCACACAGACTTTCCTGGCCTGCCTCAGGACATCCTGTAAGCCCAGGTACCTGCCCAAGAACCGCTGCACCACCAAGTTGAGGACGTGAGCCAAACAGGGCACATGGGTCATTTGTCCCTGTCGGAGGGAGGAGAGGAGGTTGGTGCCACTGTCGCAAACCACCCTTCCTGGCTTAAGTTGGCGTGGCGTCAACCACCTCTGAACCTGCCCCTGCAGAGCTGACAGAATCTCTGCCCCAGTGTGGCTCCTGTCCCCCAAGCACACCAGCTCAAACACCACATGGCATCTTTTGGCCTGCATACTTGCGTAGCCCCTTGAACGCCTACGGAGCACCGCTGGTTCCGAGGACAAAGCACAGGAAGAGGCCATGGAGGAAGAAGAAGAGGAGGGAGTGGAAGATAGAGGTGTGTCAGAATCACCAGTAGGGGCATTTTGGAGGCGTGGTGGCGGAACAACCTCCAACACTACTGCACCTTGTCCTGCATCCTTCCCAGCTGCCAGCAGAGTCACTTAATGTGCCGTGAAACTTAGGTAATGTCCCTGTCCATGCCTGCTGGACCATGAGTCAGCGGTAATATGCACCTTACCTCTGACCGCCCTGTCCAGCAAGGCCAGGACATTGCCTTCCACATGCCAGTAGAGAGCCAGAATCGCCTTCCGTGAGAAAAAGTGGCGTTTGGGAACCTGCCACTGAGGAACCGCACATTCCACAAACTCACGGAAGGGGGCAGAGTCTACCAACTGAAAAGGTAGCAGTTGAAGTGCTAGCAATTTTGCCAAGCTAGCATTCAACCGCTGGGCATGTGGATGGCTGGGAGCGAACTTCTTTCTGCGGTGCAGCAGCTGGGGCAGGGAAATTTGCCTGGTACAATCTGACATCGGTGTACCGATAGTAGATTGCCCGCAAGTTCTTGGCTGTGACACACCTAATTCTACACCTTCATTCCTCTCAGTGCAGGTCTCAGAGAGGACTGAAGGTATAGTGGGGTTGGAGATCCCAGCTGATGAGGAGCAAGGAGAGGTCCTCTTTGTTCTTTGGTGTGGGTCTTTTAGGTACGCTTGCCAACGAGCTGCATGGCAGGTCAACATATGTCTGGTCAAGCATGTGGTGCCCAGGCGGGAGATGTTTTGGCCATGTGAGATACGCTTGAGACATATGTTGCAAATAGCAGCGGTGGGATCTGATGCACTTGTCTCAAAAAAGGCCCACGCCAAAGAACTTTTTGGAATAACGTGCAGAGACACATGCGGAGCTCTGCGCTGTGATGCAGTCAGTGTGCTGCCCTTAAGCTGGCCGTTGGAGGGCATCCTGCCTCGTTGGTGATGTGCCTCCTCCTCCTCTCTCCTATCAGGCACCCACGTAAAGTCAGTGACCTCATCATCCCCTCCCTCCTCATCACTGGAGCAAACCTGGCAGTATGCTGCAGCAGGGGGAACATGATTGCCAGATTGCTGTCCTTCTTGGGCACCCCCTCTGTCTGGACTCACGTTACTGCCTTCCTCTAGCTGACTACCATCATCGGAGCCTTAAAAATGCTGGGCATCCTCCTGGAGCATGTACCCAACACTGTGGTCAAACAGTTCAGGGGACTCCTCAGGAGGACATGGTGGGGCTAGGGAAGGAGTCACTGATGCCATTGAGCCGAGGGAAGAGGCCGCGTTGGCAGCTGCTTTGCCAGACAAAGTACCCTGAGGCTGTGTGAGAGAGGATGAGGAAGATGAGGACGGCTTGGTCATCCACTCGACCAAGTCTTCCACAGGTTGCGGCTCAACAAGGCCAGCTGCTGAAAAAAAGGCCAAGCGTGTCCCATGGCCACATGCTGATGAGGATGCACCGTGTCCACAACCAGCACTGTTGCCTCTAGACACAGAGCCTGCTTGCCCTCTTTTATTGGCTTGTGACTGTCTGCCTCTCCTTGTTGGACTTTCAGACATACTATTGGCCTGCAGTGAGATGTAGCTACACAAAACTGGGATGTATATATATACCGATTATACTGCAGCTAGCAGAATCAACAGCCTGCCTGTAGTATTATTAGTATGCGAACACCTGCCCTTGTCTTCAGGTAGCTATACTCTAGGTGCAACTGTGCAGGGTACACAGTGCAGTAACTGTAAATACGTCAAGAGCCTACATAAGCACCTGGCTTCAGGTAGCTATACTGTAGGTGCAACTGTGCAGGGTACACAGTACAGTAACTGGAAAAACTTCAGGAGCCTACACAAGCACCTGGCTTCAGGTAGCTATACTGTAGGTGCAACTGTGCAGGGTACACAGTACAGTAACTGGAAATACGTCAGGAGCCTACACAAGCACCTGGCTTCAGGTAGCTATACTGTAGGTGCAACTGTGCAGGGTACACAGTACACTAACTGGAAATACGTCAAGAGCCTACACATGCATCTGGCTTCAGGTAGCTATACTGTAGGTGCAACTGTGCAGGGTACAGAGTACAGTAACTGGAAATAAGTCAGGAGCCTACACAAGCACCTAGCTTCAGGTAGCTATACTGTAGGTGCAACTGTGCAGGGTACACAGTACAGTAACTGGAAATACGTCAAGAGCCTACACATGCACCTGGCTTCAGGTAGCTATACTTTAGGTGCAACTGTGCAGGGTACACAGTACAGTAACTGGAAATACTGTAAAAACACCTGCCTGCCTGTCATTATATTAGGAAGAGAAGAACAGGATCTAGCTAAACTGAATACAGTGTATAAATATATATACACCTGGGATGCATATATATACATCTCTCTCCAGTCTCCACCATAACACACTACACAAGGCCGCCACGGAGGCGGCCTTATATAGTGTGGGGCATGTACTAAACCCCCTGAGCCATAATTGGCCAAAGCCTCCTTGGCTTTGGCCAATTACGGCTCTCTGTACACACAGCGCTGTGATTGGCCAAGCATGCGAGTCATAGTGCATGCTTGGCCAATCATCAGCCAGCAATGCACTGCGATGCCACAGTGAATTATGGGCCGTGACGCGCCATAGAATTTGGCGCGAACGGCCCATACCGTTCGTAATTCGGTGAACGACCGAACACACGACGTTCGACTCGAACACGAAGCTCATCCCTAGCGGACACCCCACACTCATATGTTTATGTTAATACTTCTCAGCTCCCTATCCCCTTTACGAGGGGTGCGTTTTCTCTCTTTTATTACTCACTGCTTATAAGATCTAGGTTGCCCCCTTTAACTTTTTCTTCCACAGCCCTTTTTTTTTACTGGCAGTATGGCTGGAGTGGCCACACTTCTCCTTCAGCCGTCTCGGAGTGGCGTTTTCCCTCCACTCGGAGACTGCAATACAACCCCCATGTTTGGGGTTATTTTTTGGGAAAAAACTTGCGGAGGGAGGGTTGCAGCTCCCTTTCCCCGCAAGGGGACTATGGTTCCACTTTTGCTGCACTTTTATTATCTGTTTTATTGATCTGTACATTGTTTTTGACTAGGGATGAGCCGAACACCCCCCTGTTCGGTTCGCACCAGAACATGCGAACAGGCAAAAAATTTGTTCGAACACGCGAACACCGTTAAAGTCTATGGGGCACGATCATGAATAATCAAAAGTGCTAATTTTAAAGGCTTATATGCAAGTTATTGTCATAAAAGATAGAAGATAGAAGAAGCATTTAAATAAAGGAATTGTCAAAAACTGTCTCTTGTCATTTTTAACATTTTTGACACTTTTTTTGTGAAATGGTAGGGGTACTTTTGTACCCCCTTACCATTTCACACAGGGGGGAGGGCCGGGATCTGGGGGTCCCCTTGTTAAAGGGGGTCTCCAGATTCCGATAAGCCCCCTGCCCGCAGACCCCCACAACCACCGGGCAAGGGTTGTGGGCATGAGGCCCTTGTCCCCATCAACATGGGGACAAGGTGTTTTGGGGGGCTACCCCAAAGCACCCTCCCAATGTTGAGGGCATGTGGCCTGGTACGGTTCAGGAGGGGGGAAGGCGCTCTCTCATCCCCCCTCTTTTCCTGCGACCTGCCAGGTTGCGTGCTCGGATAAGGGTCTGGTATGGATTTTTGGGGGGACCCCACGCCAATTTTTTTTAAAATTTTGGCGCATGGTTCCCCTTAAAATCCATACCAGACCTGAAGGGTCTGGTATAGATTTTGAGGGGGACCCCACGCCATTTTTTAAAAAAAATTTGTCTGAGGTTCCCCTTAATATCCATACCAGACCTGAAGGGCCTGGTATGGAATTTAGGAGGACCCCCCACATCATTTTTTTTTTTATTTTGGTTCAGGGTTCCCCTGTGGGGAATTCCCATGCCGTTTTTATCAATTAACTTTTATGTGTATTGTCGGACCGGCAATTCATTATTAGCCGCGAGTAGTTTTGAATGACTTTTTTTCCTTTGAAATGTCATTTTGCTGTCAGACTGTTCTAAACACGGAAACATGCGCCCCTTTACAGGCATACTATAGAGACCCCCTAGGTATGAAATTTAAAGGAATATTACACTTTTATTGTTTCACTTTAAGCATTATTAAAATCACTGCTCCTGAAAAAACGGCCGTTTTTAAAACTTTTTTTTGCAATGATCCATGTCCCCTGGGGCAGGACCCAGGTCCCCAAACACTTTTTATGACAATACCATGCATATTAGCCTTTAAAATTAGCACTTTTGATTTCTCCCATAGACTTTTAAAGGGTGTTCCGCGGCTTTCGAATTTGTCGCGAACACCCCAAATTGTTCGCTGTTCGGAGAACTGGCGAACAGCCGATGTTCAAGTCGAACATGAGTTCGACTCGAACTCGAAGCTCATCCCTATTTTTGACATGCCTTGTCTTCCTTCACCAGGATCGGTCTTCTCTACCCTCCCTTCTAACCCCTTTCTCTCTTTCTCTGGGTAACCCAGAGGCTCATAACAATGCTCTCGGCTTTATCCTCAAGGTCCTTGGACAACAGATGCTGTGAACTATAACCCACCTCAGGAAGTCAGGGTAAGAACCCAAAGGTTGATGCGTTCTTCCCCCCCTCTGATCCATGTACTCTGACACTAACACACCTACCCCCCTATGTATTGCCACCCATAACGTTCAAGGGATTAATTCCCCAGTTAAAGGACAGAAACTCTTTAAGCACTACCAATCTCAAAAGATTTAAATCATTTTACTGCCGGAAACCCATTTCCCATCATCGTATAATCCCTTCTTCCTGCATAGCAACTACCCCCAGTTCTACCTCTCCAATGCAGAGAACAAAACTAAAGGTGTAGCCATATGCTTCTCTAAAAACCTGAAATTTTCCCCAACAGACATTATAAGAGATCAAGCAGGTAGATGGGAGGTGACACAAATCTTGCATTTGGTCAATCCCTCGATAAATCGGGGTCAAGCCCCTCTCGGTCAAAGAAGCCCCCGAAACATAGCTCTAAAATAGCCTCCACATTCTGCTCACTGGGCCTTGTGGACATCTGGAGGGAACTTAACCCTAGATCCAAAGATTATACCCACTATTCTGCTCCACACCAAATTTACTCTAGAATAGATCACATTTTTATTCAATCCCACAACATTCCCTCATCAGGGACAGCACCATATCGGACCACTCAATGGTTCTTTTATACCTACAACAAACCCGTAATCTCTGTACGAATTTCATATGGCGCCTCAATGAGGGGCTTTTAAGTGACCCAGTGCAATGCACTGTCCTAGAACGGAACATTAAAAAGTACTTCCTACTGAATAATAGTGACTTCATCTCCCCAGAAACCCTGTGGGCTGCCAACAAAGCGGTAATAAGGGGGAAGATTATCAAAACCACTTCTCGACTTAAAAAGGAATACAGGGCAACTATCAACAAACTCACCAGGGAATTCCACTCGTTAAGCAAAAAGCCCATAAACACAACCCCACTAGAGAATCCCTAGAAACCCTTCAGTCGACCTGAACGTCCTTAAACCTTGCCCTAACCACTGAAGCTGAGAAACATCTCAGATGGTCTGGAGTAGGGATGAGCTTCGAGTTCGAGTCGAACTCATGTTCGACTCGAACATTGGCTCTTCGCAAGTTCGCCGAACAGCGAACAATTTGGGGTGTTCGCGGCAAATTCGAATGCCGCGGAACACCCTTTAAAAGTCTATGGGAGAAATCAAAAGTGCTAATTTTAAAGGCTAATATGCAAGTTATTGTCATAAAAAGTGTTTGGGGACCTGGGTCCTGCCCCAGGGGACATGGATCAATGCAAAAAAAAGTTTTAAAAACTGCCGTTTTTTCAGGAGCAGTGATTTTAATAATGCTTAAAGTCAAACAATAAAAGTGTAATATCCCTTTAAATTTTGTACCTGGGGGGTGTCTATAGTATGCCTGTAAAGGGGCGCATGTTTCCTGTGTTTAGAACAGTCTGACAGCAAAATGACATTTTGAAGGAAAAAACTCATTTAAAACTACCCGCGGCTATTGCATTGCCGACAATACACATAGAAGTTCATTGATAAAAACGGCATGGGAATTCCCCAAAGGGGAACCCCGAACCAAAATTAAAAAAAAAAAAATGACGTGGGAGTCCTCCTAAATTCCATACCAGGCCCTTCAGGTCTGGTATGGATATTAAGGGGAACCCCGGCCAAAATTTAAAAAAAAATGACGTGGGGTTCCCCCTAAATTCCATACCAGACCCTTCAGGTCTGGTATGGATTTTAAGGGGAACCCCGCGCCAAAAAAAAAAAAAACGGCGTGGGGTCCCCCCAAAAATCCATACCAGACCCTTATCCAAGCACGCAACCTGGCAGGCCGCAGGAAAAGAGGGGGGACGAGAGTGCCGCCTCCCTCCTGAACCATACCAGGCCACATGCCCTCAACATTGGGATGGTGCTTTGGGGTAGCCCCCCAAAACACCTTGTCCCCATGTTGATGAGGACAAGGGCCTCATCCCCACAACCCTGGCCGGTGGTTGTGGGGGTCTGCGGGCGGGGGGCTTATCGGAATCTGGAAGCCCCCTTTAACAAGGGCACCCCCAGATCCCGCCCCCCCCCTGTGTGAAATGGTAAGGGGGTACTTACCCCTACCATTTCACTAAAAAACTGTCAAAAATGTTAAAAATGACAATTCCTTTATTTAAATGCTTCTTCTTTCTTCTATCTTCCTTCATCTTCTGGTTCTTCTGGTTCTTCTGGCTCTTCTGGTGCTTCCTCCGGCGTTCTCGTCCAGCATCTCCTCCGCGGCGTCTTCTATCTTCTTCTCCTCGGGCCGCTCCGCACCCATGGCATGGGGGGGAGGCTCCCGCTCTTCTCTTCTTCTCTTCTTCATTTTCTTCTCCGGGCCGCTCCGCAACCCATGCTGGCATGGAGGGAGGCTCCCGCTGTGTGACGGCGCTCCTCGTCTGACAGTTCTTAAATAACGGGGGGCGGGGCCACCCGGTGACCCCGCCCCCCTCTGACGCACGGGACATGACGGGACTTCCCTGTGGCATTCCCCGTGACGTCACAGGGAAGTCCCGTCAAGTCACCGTGCGTCAGAGGGGGCGGGGTCACCGGGTGGCCCCACCCCCCGTTATTTAAGAACTGTCAGACGAGGAGCGCCGTCACACAGCGGGAGCCTCCCTCCATGCCAGCATGGGTTGCGGAGCGGCCCGGAGAAGAAAATGAAGAAGAGAAGAAGAGAAGAAGAGAAGAGCGGGAGCCTCCCCCCATGCCATGGGTGCGGAGCGGCCCGAGGAGAAGAAGATAGAAGACGCCGCGGAGGAGATGCTGGACGAGAACGCCGGAGGAAGCACCAGAAGAGCCAGAAGAACCAGAAGAACCAGAAGATGAAGGAAGATAGAAGAAAGAAGAAGCATTTAAATAAAGGAATTGTCAAAAACTGTCTCTTGTCATTTTTAACATTTTTGACAGTTTTTTAGTGAAATGGTAGGGGTAAGTACCCCCTTACCATTTCACACAGGGGGGGGGGCCGGGATCTGGGGGTGCCCTTTTTAAAGGGGGCTTCCAGATTCCGATAAGCCCCCCGCCCGCAGACCCCCACAACCACCGGCCAGGGTTGTGGGTATGAGGCCCTTGTCCTCATCAACATGGGGACAAGGTGTTTTGGGGGGCTACCCCAAAGCACCCTCCCAATGTTGAGGGCATGTGGCCTGGTACGGTTCAGGAGGGGGGGGCGCACTCTCGTCCCCCCCTCTTTTCCTGCGGCCTGCCAGGTTGCGTGCTCGGATAAGGGTCTGGTATGGAATTTAGGGGGAACCCCACGTCATTTTTTTTTTTTAATTTTGGCCGGGGTTCCCCTTAATATCCATACCAGACCTGAAGGGCCTGGTATGGAATTTAGGAGGATTCCACGTCATTTTTTTTTTTTTAATTTTGGTTCGGGGTTCCCCTTTGGGGAATTCCCATGCCGTTTTTATCAATGAACTTCTATGTGTATTGTCGGCAATGCAATAGCCGCGGGTAGTTTTAAATGAGTTTTTTCCTTCAAAATGTCATTTTGCTGTCAGACTGTTCTAAACACAGGAAACATGCGCCCCTTTACAGGCATACTATAGACACACCCCAGGTACGAAATTTAAAGGGATATTACACTTTTATTGTTTGACTTTAAGCATTATTAAAATCACTGCTCCTGAAAAAACGGCCGTTTTTAAAAAAAATTTTTGCATTGATCCATGTCCCCTGGGGCAGGACCCAGGTCCCCAAACACTTTTTATGACAATAACTTGCATATTAGCCTTTAAAATTAGCACTTTTGATTATTCATGTTCGTGTCCCATAGACTTTAACGGTGTTCGCGTGTTCGAGCAAACTTTTTTCTTGTTCGCATGTTCTGGTGCGGACCGAACAGGGGGATGTTCGGCTCATCCCTAGTCTGGAGCATTGTTCTATTCCTATAAGAATGAGATCGGAGCCAAATTGGCAGCAAAACTATCCCCTAATCCCCGGTCTCAAGCCTTTCCCAAAATACACGCCCAGACGGGAGAACTGACACAAAACCCACGACGCATCATGGAAATGTTCCATGAGTTCTACACCACTTTATACAAAAACAAAGAAATTAACTACACAACATTGCCTAAATGAATTCCAGAACAACATTTCTCTCCCGAAACTATCTGCGGAACACTCTGACCTCCTGGATGAGCCAATATCTGAATCGGAAGTCTTAGAGCTGATAAAACAGCTTAAACAAAACTCAGCCCCGGGTCCAGGCGGCTTTTCAGTCGGTTATTATAAAAAAAATTGCCAACACCCTAGCCCAGGGGTCTTCAAACTGCGGCCCTCCAGGTGTTCAGGAACTACAATTACCATCATGCCTAGTCATGTCTGTGAATGTCAGAGTTTTACAATGCCTCATGGGATGTGTAGTTCTGCAACAGCTGGAGGGCCGTAGTTTGAGGATCCCTGCCCTAGCTCCATATATGGTCAAATTCTTTAATTCTCTCAGGTCTGGTTCTCCCCTGGATAAAGCCCAAAATTTAGCTTATATATCAGTTATTCCTAAACCTGGCAAGGATACGAGCATGGTGTCTAACTATTACCTGATCTCTCTAATTAATAACAATCTCAAAATCCTAACAAAAGTATTGTTCAATAGACTCTCACCCTGTATCGCTTTCTATATCCATAAAGACCAAGCAGGCTTTATCCCGGGAGACAGGGACCTGATCAGATAAGAAGAGCAGTCAACATCATCTCCCTCCTTAACTCCCGATGGGATGGGGGCCCCCACCAAGAAGGATTTCTGCTGTCAATCGACTTACAAAAAGCTTTCGACCCAGTTACCTGGCAGTAACTGTTAAATGTTCTAGAGAGATGGGGCTTCGGCCCCCACTTTCTGGGAATGCTACGAGCCCTGTACTCTAACCATAGTGCATAGGTTAGACTTCAGGGCTGCTACTCTGACCCCCTGACCCCCTCAATATAGAAAAAGGCACTAGGCAAGGCTGCCCACTCTCACCCCTCCTATTTGCCATAGCTATCAAGACCCTAGCCATCGCATTAAGGTCCAATCTCGACATTAAAGAAGTCTTCTGTGGAACCCAGGAGCATAGGTGCGCATTGTTCGCAGATGACCTGCTACTATTCGTCACCTCTCCTCTGATATCAACGCCCAACATTTTCTCCCTTCTCGATACACTTGGTAGGATCTCCGGCCTTCGAGTCAACATCTCAAAATCATTAGAATTATTCGTCACAGTTCCCCCCAACTTAATTTACAAGGCCATTTCCCATTCTCCTGGTGCTCGACATCTATCCCGTACCTAGGGGTCAATCTCACCCCCAAAATAGACTCCTTATACTCTTCCAATTACCCAGCCACATTCCATAAACTGGCATCAAACCTCTCAAGTTGGGCTAAACATAACCTATCTTGGCTGGGCCGCATACACGCAATTAAAATTACTCTCCTCCCACGCATCCTTTACCTATTCAGATCACTACCCATCCCAATCCGGAAATCACAACTACATACTTTCCAATCTAAAATTCTACAATTTATCTGGGGACCAAAAGGCAGGAGGTTCTCTAAAAATATTCTGTTTAGACTCAAATCGCAGGGAGGGTTCACTCTACTCAATATTTGGTGGAACTACCAGGCTGCCCAACTGGCCCGGATCTCTATTGTCTTTTCACGAGGCCCGAAACCTGATTGGGTCACAATGGAAAGACAAGCTTTTCCTCTCCACACTATCGATTTCTTAATATGGTCACCTACTATACTCAGACCTCCTATTTTGGCCCCCACTCTCTCCCACTCATTGGCCCTATGCGACCAGATGCATAAAAACCCCTCCTTAATCTCAGCCCTTCACCCCCTAACACACGTTTCATAATCCCAACTTTCCACCGGGAAGGAACATTCTAGCATTCAGCTGGTGGCTCAATAAAGGACTGCTTAGAATAGGGAACTTTTTCACCTCCACAGGCCCCATCTCCATCGCATTCTGCTCTAGTAAACTAGAGATGCCCCCCTCTGAACAGTTTAGATACTCACAAATACTACACTTTCTTCAATCGATCTGGCCCAACAAACCAGAACCATCCAGGGTCTCGACCTATGAATCATGGTGCTCAGACATCACGGATCAGAGGGGAGGGATCTCCATCATTTATTCTTCCTTAGCCACAGCTCTGTCCAAGCCTTCTTATGCTTACACTTGGGAGAATGACCTTAATATAACCTGGGATCAAGATAAATGGTTTACCTGTTTCCAACAATCTTTTAAGGGTATATTGAATATCTCTCTGATTGAAGCCAGTCTCAAAATACTGACACAATGCTACAGGGTTCCCTCTCTCCTCGCCAGGATCTACCCAGATGCTTTCCCGCTGTGTTTTCGGAAATGCAATCACGTAGGAACAATGTTCCACATATGGTGGTCATGCCCACGCATAAGGGGTCTCTGGAACAGAGTCTTTTTTCTGATATGCAGGGTGATGACCATACAGGTCCCCCAAATCCCAGACATAGCTCTCCTTAACCTTAAAGTGAATAAAATAGACAAATATACACAAGCCCTGATTTTCTTCATCCTGTTGGGCACCAAAATTACATAGATGTCCACTGGAAAAAACTTCAGTTCCAGTCTCAGCGGTGAAGCATAAGATATCCTGGATTATGGTGCAGGAGAAGATAGTCAGTATAATGCAAGACAAAACCCGTGTATTTGAACTCGCCTGGGAAACCTGAGCCAAATACTGTCATAACCCTTTGTACCCTGGAGACAACTCCCCAGGATGAATGGCGCTCTGGATGACCCAACTACTTTCCTTTTCTTATCCTCTCTCTCCCCCCCCCTGCATCCTTTCCTCTTCTCTTCTCTTCTGCTCTCGTAATTTCCCAACCCTCCCGGTCCACGATAATGTGTACAAGAAAAGGCCGATCCTGTATCATATAATGCATACTAGTTGTGCAAGGAACAGCAACACGTGAGCTAGGTATGGCTGGGCCACCCATTTGCTCTGCTACTCGAACTAATTTCCGTTCCGAACCCAGTCATTATTTTAAGCCTTGGGTATTGCCTCATCTGGTTATCCCACTGTGGCCTGCTAATATACCTTAATGATACATCCTCACATCTTACTTTCTTGAGTGGGGAGCTGTGCTGGTGTTACAGAGTGGAGGTGCCGAGGGACCCCCCACCCACAGCAAGATCCCTTTTGGGGTGGCTGGGGGAGCTCCCTCTTACCCTCTTCTCTCTTGCTAGCTATGATCCAGTGGGTGGGACACCCCTACCCGACACCAACCCACCGGCACTTTTGCCACACTGACATAAAATTGTACAAGAGCTCAGGCCCAAAACTGACAGAATGCTCTTCAGTAATTATTCATGTACAATTTATGATGTATCCTCAGAGTATGACACATGTTATCACGCTGTTGTTTGGGCCATGTTGGCCAGTTTATGTACTTTCTTATACCCTATGTACCAAATGTTCCCTTTTCGAATGTACTTTGTTTTTGTCCTATAAAACTAACAAAAATTATTGAACGAATAAAAAAAAATATTGCAACAACATTTTATTCTCTAGGGTCTCCCTGCTAAAAAATACATATACAGTATTTCACCAAAGTGAGTACACCCCTCACATTTTTGTCAATATTTTATTATATCTTTTCATGTGACAACACTGAAGAAATTACACTTTGCTACAATGTAAAGTAGTGAGTGTACAGCTTGTATAACAGTGTATATTTGCTGTCCCCTCAAAATAACTCAGTACACAGCCATTAATGTCTAAACCGCTGGCAACAAAAGTAAGTACACAACCAAGTGAAAATGTCCAAATTGGACCCAATGTGTCAATATTTTGTGTGGCCACCATTATTTTTTAGCACTGCCTTAACCCTCTTGGGCATGGAGTTCACCAGCGCTTCACAGGTTGACACTGGAGTCCTCTTCCACTCCCCTATGACGACATCATGGAGCTGGTGGATGTTAGAGACCTTGCGCACCTCCACCTTCCGTTTGAGGATGCCCCACAGATGCTCAATAGGGTTTAGGTCTGGAGACATGCTTGGTCATTCCATTACCTTTAGCCTCTGCTTCTATGGCAAGGCAGTGGTCGTCTTGGAGTTGTGTTTGCGGTCGTTATCATGTTGGAATACTGCCCTGCGGCATATCATAGGTCCCAGAGCACTGCGGGAACATTCACAAAGCCCAGTGAGAAGCTGGCTGTGAAGGCGCAAGGAGTCAACTGGCTTGGGTGAGCATAGCGCTGGATCCCTGGGCAGGTAAGCGTCTATTTTTTAAAAGTCAGCAACTACAGTTTTAGTAGCTGCTGACTTTTATTTTTTACATATCTGACTAAAGATTCTCTTTAATTTTGCCCTAACACTTAGCTTTTAAAGGAATTGTACACTTTCATGCATTAACCTGTGCGGAGCCATGCCACACACCTTGTGTTTCTACACAAACAGAAATTTCTGACAAAAGAGTGTAAAGATTTGCTCTACTATAGGCTGTGCATACAGGCCAACAAGTGACAACATGAAACCACATGACCACTCCACATTTTATGCAGGTGAAAAATGCAAGGTCCAGGTAGAAAGGTCTACAGTATAATGCCTTTAATTGAACCCCATTATACCATAATCCTAAACTGAACCTTTTATAGTGCAGTGCACTATCCCTGACCCTCAGAGTTGCATCACATCTTTGCAATGTAGTGCAATCCAGCAACATTATGGGTATTAGCGTGTTGCAGTTTCAAACTAAATCTCCGCGCATAGCATTAGAATAAGGTATGCAGCCTTCCCTGATAGACCCCCTAGAGCAGGGGTGTCAAACTCCATTACATTGTGGGTCACATCAGCATTATGATTGTCCTCAAAAGGGCCGGTTGTATCTGTAAGATTAGATGTCCAGCGCATCCCCTCCCCTTACATTAGATGTCAAGAGCCACCCCACCATCAGAAGTTGAGTCCCCTACTCTCCCTAACATCACAGTGCACCCTCCTTCCTTATGCTGCTGCTGGGAAGAAGCTGGATGCATTGCTTGAAAGCAGAAAGTAGGGGTCTGGAGGAGGAACAAAGGAGGGCTGGAGCACTCCTGCAGCTGCAGGAGAGGTGCGAGGGCCACATGAAATGGCCTGGAGGGTCGGATTCGGCCCGCGGGCCTTGTGTTTGACACCTGTGCCCTAGAGGGTTATTTTAGATAAATACAAAAAGGTGGGGTAAGTGGCGCTTCCTAGTAAGGGGGGTACTGTTAAGTGTAGGTACCCCAAACAAACAATACCATACCCCCTACCACTGTGTGAATAAACGTACAATATAACAAAGAAATAAGTAAATGAATTATCCACTAGAAATTGATGCCCCCTTTAAATAGTGCAGAAGTGTATTGTACTAAAAAAAAATGTGTGACTTAAAATGGTCATAAAGGTATATGTAATATAGTAAAATAGTGAATCAATATGTGTCACCTTAATTTGTAATCACATGAAAAATATATATTATGTGCATCTGTGTAAACTTATCAACCATAGACCGATAATATATGTACATCTGTGTAGACCAAGTAGCAGGTCCAATAAAGATATAAAAATCAAATTCATCAAACAACTGTATATCCGTGCATTAAAAACAGTATCAAGTCCAAAAATAGACAAAACCAAACACAAATAGTGAGCCAGAAAAAATATAAAGAAAAATGATCCAAGTGGCAAAAAAGTTTTGTAATGAAGATCCGATAACAGAAAGATGCATAACAGTCTGGTGACTTATGTGTTCAAAGGTGATCTGGGTGACTTTGGTGCACCCCCTTTGGGTCCCCACTCACTGACTCCTCATACCCCTGCAGGGGTGATAGGCATGTATGAATGCTGGATGGGCCCCCTAGGTGTTCCGTCACAGGTGGGCTCCAAACCGCACCCTTTGTTGGCTTTGCTGTTCCCTTATATTAACAGGCAGAACACCTGCATGAGGCAAGCCATCACTCCTGAACAGAAGCTAGTCACCACGTTGCGGTACTTGGCGACGGGGGAGAAGTCTGCAGGACATCAAGTTCTCCACAGGCATCTCCCCCCAGGCTCTGGGGATCATTATTCCAGAGACCTGTTCTGCCATCATTCAGGTCCTGCAGAAGGACTATATTAAGGTAAGATTTCTCCTTTAACATCACATTTATTATGTATTTAATGTTTGCTAATGTATTGTATTTCTTTAATCATTCCCTAATTACCATGATTATAATATGCTGTGAATGTTCCCTTTGCTCTCATGCATGCTGGAAGCTTTTAAACTTCCTTTTTTGTCCTTCATGTATATTTGCCTTCACTAACCTCCCCAGCGTGCTATCCTGGGCCCATACACAGCTAGTCTAGTCACTTAACAATGTATTTCGGCAGCTCCATAGTAGTGCTTTACCCTAAACACTGCCTAAAATGTGTACAAATGTTATTTGTGTCCTTAAATTCATGCAGAGTGCCAGAGGCTTTTTTTTGGGTTCCCAAAATCATTTTGAACTCTCCCTCCCCCCAACCACTAAGTCAACCGATGCCAATCCTCTATCTGCTGACTTTGCCAAACCCATACACACTATAACTACTTCTTTTGTGGTCATATTTATGGATGAATTCACAAAAGCATGTAGTGAAAGGGCCTGCCTGAATACTTTCAAATGGTACTGTTTAAAGTTTTGTTCTCCTATTATCTTGATGTCAAAAAAGTGCTTCAATTTGTACAGTGTGTATTTATATTTTTGTATTATGACACTTCTTACTTGTCCATTGGGCTGCCAATAGTGTAAGTAAGGAGGGGCTGGCCAAAGTAACACACATTATGTATGCATTCAGCTCTCAATGAAGTGGAGAGGGTTACCTGTCCAAAAAATGCCCCCCTCTAAAATTTTTACAATGGGCCATCAGAGGGGGTAAGGCATCTGATAAGCTGACATTCTCTTTTTGTCTTTAACCACTTCAGCCCCGGAAGGATTTACCCCCTTCCTGACCAGAGCACTTTTTACAATTTGGCACTGCGTCGCTTTAACTGCTAATTGCGAAACGAAACGGAATTTGCGTCCTTTTCTTCCCACAAATAGAGCTTTCTTTTGATGTCATTTGATCACCTCTGCCGTTTTTATTTTTTGCGCTATACACGGAAAAAGACCGAAAATTTTGCAAAAAAATGATATTTTCTTCTTTTTGTTCTAAAAAAAATCCAATAAACTCAATTTTAGTCATACATTTAGGCCAAAATGTATTCGGCCACATGTCTTTGATAAAAAAAATGTCAATAAGTGTATATTTATTGGTTTGCGCAAAAGTTATAGCGCCTACAAACTAGGGTACATTTTCTGGAATTTACACAGGCTTTAATTTATGACTGCCTATGTCGTTTCTTGAGGTGCTAAAATGGCAGGGCAGTACAAAACCCCCACAAATGACCCCATTTTGGAAAGTAGACACCCCAAGGAAATTGCTGAGAGGCATGTTGAGCCCATTGAATATTCATTTTTTTTGTCCCAAGTGATTGAATAATGACAAAAAAAAAAAAAATTACAAAAAGTTGTCACTAAATGATATATTGCTCACACAGGCCATGGGCATATGTGGAATTGCACCCCAAAATACATTTAGCTGCTTCTCCTGAGTATGGGGATACCACATGTGTGGGACTTTTTGGGAGCCTAGCCGCGTACGGGGCCCCGAAAACCAATCACTGCCTTCAGGATTTCTAAGGGCGTACATTTTTGATTTTACTCCTCACTACCTATCACAGTTTTGAAGGCCATAAAATGCCCAGATGGCATAAAACCCCCCCAAATGACCCCATTTTGGAGTCCATGGAATGTTTTATATTTTGACACAAGTTGCGGGAAAGTGACAAATATATATATTTTTTTTCACAGAGTTGTCACTAAATGATATATTGCTCACACAGGCCATGGGCATATGTGGAATTTCACCCCAAAATACATTTAGCTACTTCTCCTGAGTACGGGGATACCACATGTGTGGGACTTTTTGGGAGCCTAGCCGCGTACGGGGCCCCGAAAACCAATCACCGCCTTCAGGATTTCTACGGGTGTAAATTTTTGATTTCACTCTTCACTGCCTATCACAGTTTCGGAGGCCATGGAATGCCCAGGTGGCACAAACCCCCCCCCCAAATGACCCCATTTTGGAAAGTAGACACCCCAAGCTATTTGCTGAGAGGCATGGTGAGTATTTTGCAGCTCTCATTTGTTTTTGAAAATAAAGAAAGACGAGAAAAATCTTTTTTTTTTTCTTTTTTCAATTTTCAAAACTTTGTGACAAAAAGTGAGGTCTGCAAAATACTCACTATACCTCTCAGCAAATAGCTTGGGGTGTCTACTTTCCAAAATGGGGTCATTTGGGGGGGGGGGGTTTGCCACCTGGGCATTCCATGGCATCCGAAACTGTGATAGGCAGTGATGAGTGAAATCAAAAATTTACACCCTTAGAAAGCCTGAAGGCGGTGCTTGGTTTTCGGGGTCCCGTACGCGGCTAGGCTCCCAAAAAGTCTCACACATGTGGTATCCCCGTACTCAGGAGAAGCAACAGAATGTATTTTGGGGTGTAATTTCACATATTCCCATGGCATGTTTGAGCAATATATCATTTAGTGACAACTTTGCGCAAAAAAAAAATTGTCTCTTTCCGGCAACTTGTGTCACAATATAAAATATTCCATGGACTCGACATGCCTCTCAGCAAATAGCTTGGGGTGTCTACTTTCCAAAATGGGGTCATTTGGGGGGGTTTTGAACTGTCCTGGCATTTTATGCACAACATTTAGAAGCTTATGTCACACATCACCCACTCTTCTAACCACTTGAAGACAAAGCCCTTTCTGACACTTTTTGATTACATAAAAAATTTTTTTTTTTTTGCAAGAAAATGACTTTGAACCCCCAAACATTATATATTTTTTTTAAAGCAAATGCCCTACAGATTAAAATGGTGGGTGTTTCATTTTTTTTTTCCACACAGTATTTGCGCAGCGATTTTTCAAACGCATTTTTTGGGGAAAAACCACACTTTTTTAAATTTTAATGCACTAAAACACATTATATTGCCCAAATGTTTGATGGAATAAAAAAGATGATCTTAGGCTGAGTACATGGATACCAAACATGACATGCTTTAAAATTGCACACAAACGTGCAGTGGCGACAAACTAAATACATTTTTAAAAGCCTTTAAAAGCCTTTACAGGTTACCACTTTAGATTTACAGAGGAGGTCTACTGCTAAAAATACTGCCCTCGATCTGACCTTCGCGGTGATACCTCACATGCATGGTGCAATTGCTTTTTACATTTGACGCCAGACCGACGCTTGCATTCGCCTTAGTGCGAGAGCAGGGGGGACAGGGGTGCTTTTTTTTTTTTTCTTTATTATTATTTTTTTTTTATCTTATTTTTAAACTGTTCCTTTCATTTTTTTTTTTTAAATCATTTTTATTGTTATCTCAGGGAATGTAAATATCCCCTATCATAGCAATAGGTAGTGACAGGTACTCTTTTTTGAAAAAATTGGGGTCTATTAGACCCTAGATTTCTCCTCTGCCCTCAAAGCATCTGACCACACCAATATCGGTGTGATAAAATGCTTTCCCAATTTCCCAATGGCGCTGTTTACATCCGGCGAAATCTAAGTCATAAAATGCTCGTAGCTTCCGGTTTCTTAGGCCATAGAGATGTTTGGAGCCACTCTGGTCTCTGATCAGCTCTATGGTCAGCTGGCTGAATCACCGACTGCATTTTCAGGTTCCCTGTTGAGACAGGAGAGCCAGAGAAAAACACGGAAGACGTTGGGGGGGGCATTCCCTCCCACTGCTTGTAAAAGCAGTCTAGAGGCTAATTAGCCGCTAGGATTGCTTTTACATGAAAGCCAACCGCTGGCTGAAAAGAATGATACTAAGATGATACCTAAACCTGCAGGCATCATTCTGGTATAACCATTCAAAGTCGTGAATGGCGTACCTGAAGACAAAAAAATGGTTAACAATAAAGCACAGTAAACGGTAAAGTATAAAAAATTGCATACCTGAAAAACAAACATGATAAAACATAATAACAATAAAACATTGCAGAATAGAATACAGTAAAAAAGAGCAGAACAATAGAGAGAGAATAGAGAGAGAGAGAACAATAAAACGACAAGTATTTTTTTTTATTTTATATTTTTGTATGTGTTTTTTTTTTTTTTTACACTTTTTTTTGTAACTGTAACTTTTATAACTGTAACCGGTTCCAGGTTCGGGTCTCTCAAAATGCGATGGCATCTTGGGAGACCCTGTGAAAGTGTACCTTGTCTGTACAATGCTGTACCCTACACTAATACTCAACTAGTGCATGGTAGCGTTCAAAACATTCACCAATGCAAAGACCAGGATCGTCAGGACAGGAGGGACAATAATAGCGGGTGTCACGCATATATCCGTGCTTGCTGCAGACACAACATCTTTTTTGGGGGGTTCGTTGGGTAGGGGTACTCGGGAGGACATAAAGAAAATGCCTCTCATGCAGCCGACTGCATTTGGTTGGGGATGTGAATGGGGGAAGTACGGGCACTGCAGAAGCGGTGGGTTCCCAATTAGGATTGGCGAATCCAGCAGGAAGGGCACTATGGGCACGACGGGCCTGTGTTTGTCTTTTTGGTGGCAGCGGGACACTACTTGTGCTTGCCACCTCACCAGCTTGAACTGCACTTATGGGACTCGCCACGTCACCAAGTGTTACTACAGTGCGGGTTTGACTATGACCGGGGTGTACTAGGCCGCTGGTGCTTGCCAGTTCACAAAAACGCTACAAAAAAAACTGTTAGCGATCACAGGGATCAGGCCTGACTCTGCGAACGCTGCAGTTATGCGTTTAGTGTTTTGTAAGTGACAGTGATCGATCGATACTGCACTTGGGTGGGCTGGGCTGGGCCGGGCGGAGGGGCAAAACGCAGGTACTAGCAGGTATCTGGGCTGATCCCGCTAACACTGCGTTTGTGGGAACCCTAAACTGCTGGGGACGCTAGTATAGATCTGATCGGATCAGATATTGATCCGTTCAGATACTATACCACTAGGGGAGGTGTACGGTGCGTGCGTGGGTGTTAGCGGTACTGGCGCTAACCTGACGCTGCCTGGGACTGGTGCTTGCCAGTTCACCAAAACGCTACCAAGAAAACTGGTAGCGATCGCAGGTATCAGGCCTGACTCCTGTGAATGCTGCAGTTATGCGTTTAGTGTTTTCTAAGTGACAGTGATCGATCGATACTGCACTTGGGTGGGCTGGGCTGGGCGGAGGGGAAAAACGCAGGTGCTAGCGGGCATCTGGGCTGATCCCGCTAACACTGCGTTTTTGGGAACCCTAAACTGCTGGGGACGCTAGTATATATCTGATCGGATCAGATATTGATCAGTACAGATACTATACCACTAAGGGAGGCGTATGCTGCGTGCGTGGGTGTTAGCGGTACTGGCGCTAATCTGACACTGCCTGGGGCGACGCATATCACCGCCGGGCGATCAGGAGGCTAAACCTTTATTCGGTAATAAACGGCGGGTGCCCTGACACTATACAAAATAAAGGAACTAACCAGCGTCACCCGTAACGGTTATACAGTGATCAGGGGTGAAAGGGTTAACTAGGGGGCAATCAAGGGGTTAAAACATTTATTAGGTAGTATATGGGGGTCTCTGACGCTAAAAAACGCTGACGGCGAACCTAAATATTTACGTCCCTAACTAGCGTCACCAGCGACACTAATACAGCGATCAGAAAAATGATCGCTTAGTGACACTGGTGACGGGGGGTGATCAAGGGGTTAAAACTTTATTAGGGGGGTTAGGGGGGTACCCTAGACCTACAGGGGGCTAACACTCACTGCCCTACCACTTCTAACTGTCACAAACTGACACCTAGCAGTAATC
Organism: Lithobates septentrionalis; assembly: GCA_037952835.1. Lineage (NCBI taxonomy): Eukaryota > Metazoa > Chordata > Amphibia > Anura > Ranidae > Lithobates > Lithobates septentrionalis. The sequence continues at coordinate 2,280,513 of JBBDGP010001553.1, read as the reverse complement.
AGAAAAAAAAAAAATACTGCTTGGTGTCAGTTTGTGACGGGGGGGGGGTGATATGGGGGGATCGGGGGGCGATCGGGGGGGGGTCGGGGGGTTTTATGTGCCTGGCATGTTCTACTGTGTGTGTTTTGTGCACTCACATGTCTTCTCTCCTCGGCGCCGGAACGGAAACTGCCGAGCCGAGGAGAGATGACATCACATCCTCTGCCTGTGTGTACTACACACAGGCAGGGGAGGATTCCCATTGGCTGGGAGCGATCGCGAGGGGGGGGCCACGATCGGATGGTCTCCCCCTCGCCTCTCAACGCTCCCAGTCAAATGCCGACGGCCGCTGGCACCGGGGGGTCCCGCGGGAGGCAGATCACGTATAGGTACATGATTCTGCCTGCCCGTGCCATTCTGCCGCAGTATATCTGCGTTAGGCAGTCGGCAAGTGGTTAAATACTCCTTTAAATAAATGTTAATACAGATTTTGGCCAAGAATGTTTGTGTCTTATCTGCTTACAATGTTTATGTGCAAAATTACTAATTTTTTATTTCTTGTTTGACTCCACGGTTTCCTTCAACGCCACAGGAATGGCAGACTCTAGAATCCCAGTTTGCCCAGCGGTGGGACTTTCCCAACTGTGAAGGGGCAATAGATGGGAAGCACGTCCACATCGTCCCACCCCCCAACTCGGGGTCATAATATTATAACTATAAGGGGTTTAATAGTATTGTGTTGTTGGCGGTGGTGTCGGCGACATATGAGTTTCTCTATGTGGACTTGGGGAAGAATGGCTGGATGGTGGAGTCATCGCCCATACCAAATTTTACAGACGGCTCCAGAATGGTGGCTTGGGATTGCCACCTGCGGAAGACAACGTGGAAGGACCCCCGTTCGTCTTTGTCGCTGATGAAGCATTTGGTCTGAGTGAACACCTGATCTGGCCGTTCCCGATGAGGACCCTCACCCCGGAGCAGAGGGTTTTTAATTACCGGCTGGCCAGAGCCAGAAGAGTGGTGGAAAATGCCTTTGGAAAAATATTCCTCACTGCAATAATCATGGCGGAATATAAAATCAATCATATCGTTATGGCATGCTGCATATTGCATAATTTTTCAAGAAAAAATGCATCGAACTACTGAGGCTGGCTTATTACCGGATTCAGCAACCCTAACGGCTCTTGAAGCTGGCCGTCCTGGTTTGCCCCCCCAAAGCGCCCGTGAAGTTCGTGAAAAGTATCCAGAGTACTTTGCGGATAGGGGGGCCATTTATATGCCACAAAATGGTTAAAAAATATGTGAAATTTTTTATTTAAATAGAAATAATATTTACTTTGCTTTACTGCTTGTGTTTCTTTTAGCTGGCTCCTAGGTTATCCAATTGGCTTTTCTTTTTTCCCTTTTTGTTCAATATTGCAAACGTAATTTTTTGAATACATGAGGTGACAATCTCTTCTTCAGCGAACTATTATGTTGTGGGTCTGCTACACACACACACCTTGTTGTTGTTGTTAATGTATGTAATGCATTACTGATAAAAATATTCATCATTTTCAGCACCATGACTGAAATTTGTGGAGTCACGAAAATGGCTGCTGGCTACAAGTGGAACGAGCATAACTCGTTCACAGGCAGGTCCTATGTGGCCTGTGTATACCTTCTATTGTGGAAGCTGCTGCTCTGGACTGATACTGAGGAGTAGGGATGAGCCGAAGACCCCCCGGTTCGGTTCGCACCAGAACCTGCGAACGGATCGAAAGTTTGCACGAACGTTAGAACCCCCTTGACGTCTATGGGACTCGAACGTTCGAAATCAAAAGTGCTCATTTTAAAGGCTAATTTGCATGGTATTGTCCTAAAAATGGTTTGGGGACCCGGGTCCTACCCCAGGAGACATGTATCAATGCAAAAAAAACTTTTAAAAACGGCCGTTTTTTCGGGAGCAGTGATTTTATTGATGCTTAAAGTAAAAAAAAAAAAGTGAAATATTCCTTTAAATATCGTACCTGGGGAGTGTCTATAGTATGCCTGTAAAGTGGCGCGTGTTTCCCGTGTTTAGAACAGTCCCTGCACCAAATGTCATTTTTAAAGGAAAAAATCTCATTTAAAACTGCTTGCGGGTTTAATGTAATGTCCGGTCCTGGCAATATGGATGAAAATCAGTGAGACAAACACATTGGGTATCCCCCAGTCCATTACCAGGCCCTTTGGGTCTTGTATGGATATTAAGGGGAACCCCGCACCCAAATTAAAATAAGGAAAGGTGTGGGGCCACCAGGCCCTATATACTCTGAACAGCAGTATACAGGCGGTGCAAACAAGACAGGGACTGTAGGTTTGTTGTTAAGTAGAATCTGTTTGTCACTTCGAACAGGTACATTTTTAACGTGTTTAGCTCCAGCCAAAAAATCTTTTTTAAGCTTTTTGGAAAACATAGGGAAGGGTTATCACCCCTGTGACATTTGTTTTGCTGTCTTTCCTCCTCTTTAGAAGATTTCACCTCACTTTTTATCCCAATGACAAATTCTTTTTGAGGGTTTGGGGTTTTTTGTGGAACAAGGATTGGAAAGCATCAGTGGAAAGGAGAAATGTTTTTCCCATATTAACTCTAACAGGAGAGAATTTCCCTTCCTAGGGGTAGATTTCATCTCACTTCCTGTTGTCTCCTTCTGTTTGCAAGTAGGAGTCGTTTGTAAGTTAGATGTTTGAAAGTAGGGGCCTGCCCTATATACTCAGCAGAAATTTGGGCCTTAGGTGTTGTTGTGGCCACAACACTGTAAGCCCTCACAGGGCCCTGCTGTGAAATATTAGATCAAGAATTGTAATTACATGCCCCTGTTGAACAGGGGCAGAAAAATTGGGCCTTTGGTGGTGGTGGTGGTGGTGCTGGTGCCACAACACTGCAACCCCTCACAGACACTCTAGTTGGAACGCAGGAACGAGCCCTGCTGCAAAGTATTGCATTAAAAATTGTAATTACACGCCCCTGTTAAACAGGGGCAGAAAAATTGGGCCTTAGGCACAGGTGCTGGTGCCACAACACTGCAACCCCTCACAGACACTCTAGTTGGAATGCAGGAACGAGCCCTGCTGCAAAGTATTGCATCAAAAATTGTAATTACACGCCCCTGTTAAACAGGGGCAGAAAAATTGGGCCTTAGGCACTGGTGCTGGTGCCACAACACTGCAACCCCTCACAGACACTCTAGTTGGAACGCAGGAACGAGCCCTGCTGCAAAGTATTGCATCAAAAATTGTAATTACATGCCCCTGTTAAACAGGGGCAGAAAAATTGGGCCTTAGGCACTGGTGCTGGTGCCACAACACTGCAACCCCTCACAGACACTCTAGTTGGAACGCAGGAACGAGCCCTGCTGCAAAGTATTGCATCAAAAATTGTAATTACACGCCCCTGTTAAACAGGGGCAGAAAAATTGGGCCTTAGGCACTGGTGCTGGTGCCACAACACTGCAACCCCTCACAGACACTCTAGTTGGAACGCAGGAACGAGCCCTGCTGCAAAGTATTGCATCAAAAATTGTAATTACATGCCCCTGTTAAACAGGGGCAGAAAAATTGGGCCTTAGGCACAGGTGCTGGTGCCACAACACTGCAACCCCTCACAGACACTCTAGTTGGAACGCAGGAACGAGCCCTGCTGCAAAGTATTGCATCAAAAATTGTAATTACACGCCCCTGTTAAACAGGGGCAGAAAAATTGGGCCTTAGGCACTGGTGCTGGTGCCACAACACTGCAACCCCTCACAGACACTCTAGTTGGAACGCAGGAACGAGCCCTGCTGCAAAGTATTGCATCAAAAATTGTAATTACACGCCCCTGTTAAACAGGGGCAGAAAAATTGGGCCTTAGGCACTGGTGCTGGTGCCACAACACTGCAACCCCTCACAGACACTCTAGTTGGAACGCAGGAACGAGCCCTGCTGCAAAGTATTGCATCAAAAATTGTAATTACACGCTCCTGTTTCAAAAAAAATTATTCGGTTACATCAGCATCAGGTGCTTGGTAGCTGGTGGTGATCCAAGACTGATTCATTTTTATGAAGGTCAGTCGATCGACCGAGTCGGTGGACAGACGCACCCTGTGATCGGTTACAAAGCCTCCAGCAGCACTGAATGTGCGTTCCGAAAGAACGCTGGATTCAGGACAGGCCAGTAACTCAATTGCATACTGTGCAAGCTCTAGCCAGTGATCCATCCTCAAGACCCAGTAACCCAGAGGATTTTCGGTGGGAAAGGTGTCCAAGTCTGATCTTGCCCCTAGGTATTCCTGCACCATGTAAAACAGACGCTGGCGATGGTTGCTGGAACCGATCATACCTTGGGGCTGTGGACCAAAAAATTGTCTGAACGCATCGGTCAGACGGCCACCTTCTCCACCGCTCCTTCTTTGACTGACCGAAGCCTCAGCAACACGTTGTCCAGAAACAGGAGTTTGTAACCTCACAGTCTCTGGGAACGCATTGCACAGACCTTTCTGCAGGGCCTCCCGAAGATGTTTCATCCTCTGCTCCCTCTGCGATGGCAAGATAAGGTCCGCAACCTTACCCTTGTAACGTGGATCAAGGAGGGTTGCCAGCCAGTATTGGTCCTTCTCCTTGATACCACGAATACGAGGATCCTTACGCAGGCTTTGCAGGATCAGGGAGGCCATGCAGCGTAGGTTTGCTGAGGCATTCGATCCGGAGTTCTCTGGGTCACTAAGGACGACATGGTCCGCAGCCACCTCCTCCCAGCCACGTCCAGGTCCATGTGTTTCTTGGGACTGATCCCTTAAAGACTGCTGCTGAGTGCCAGGCTCCACCTCCATACTGACACAATCTTCCTCCTCCTCCTCCTCTTCCTCGTCCTCTTCCTGTGTGATCGGTGGGCACGCAGGAACACTGTCTGGATAAAGGGGGCCTTGAGAGCTAAGGAAGTCCTCCTCTTCCTGCCTCTGTTCTGCCTCAAGTGCCCTGTCCATTATTCCACGCAGCGTGTGCTCCAACAGGTGGACAAGGGGGACAGTGTCACTGATGCATGCACTGTCACTGCTCACCATCCTCGTGGCCTCCTCAAATGGTGACAGGACAGTGCATGCATCCCTGATCATGGCCCACTGGTGTGGGGAAAAAAAAACAACCTGTCCTGGTGCCATAGTCGCACAGGTACTCATTGATGGCCCTCTGCTATGTGTGCAGCCGCTGCATCATGGCCAACGTTGAGTTCCACCTGGTGGGCATGTCACAGATTAGGCGGTTCTTGGGCAGGTTAAACTCCTTCTGGAGGTCCGTCGCCGAGCACTGGCATTATATGACCGGCGGAAATGCACACAGACTTTCCTGGCCTGCCTCAGGACATCCTGTAAGCCCGGGTACCTGCCCAAGAACCGCTGCACCACCAAGTTAAGGATGTGAGCCAAACAGGGCACATGGGTCATTTGTCCCTGTCGGAGGGCAGAGAGGAGGTTGGTGCCATTGTCGCAAACCACCATTCCTGCCTTAAGTTGGCGTGGCGTCAACCACCTCTGAACCTGCCCCTGCAGAGCTGACAGAACCTCTGCCCCAGTGTGGCTCCTGTCCCCCAAGCACACCAGCTCAAGCACCGCATGGCATCTTTTGGCCTGCGTACTTGCGTAGCTCCTTGAACAGCTACGGAGCACCGCTGGTTCCGAGGAAAAAGCACAGGAAGAGGCCATGGAGGAAGAAGAAGAGGAGGGGGTGGAGGAGAGAGGTGTGTCACAATCATTAGCATTTTGGAGGCGTAGTGGCGGAACAACCTCCAACACTACTGCACCTTGTCCTCCATCCTTCCCAGCTGCCAGCAGAGTCACCCAATGCGCCATGAAACTTAGGTAACGTCCCTGTTCATGCCTGCTGGACCATGAGTCAGCGGTAATATGCACCTTACCGCTGACCGCCCTGTCCAGCGAGGCATGGACATTGCCTTCCACATGCCGGTAGAGAGCCGGAATCGCCTTCCGTGAGAAAAAGTGGCGTTTGGGTACCTGCCACTGAGGAACCGCACATTCCACAAACTCACGGAAGGGGGCAGAGTCTACCAACTTAAAAGGCAGCAGTTGAAGTGCTAGCAATTTTGCCAAGCTAGCATTCAACCGCTGGGCATGTGGATGGCTGGGAGCAAACTTCTTTCGGCGGTGCAGCAGCTGGGGCAGGGAAATTTGCCTGGTACAATCTGACGTTGGTGTACCAAAAGCAGATTGCCCACAAGTACTTGGCTGTGACACACCTAATTCTACACCTTCATTCTTCTCAGTGCAGGTCTCAGAGAGGACTGAAGGTATAGTGGGGTTGGAAATCTCAGCTGATGAGGAGCAAGGAGAGGTCCTCTTTGTTCTTTGGTGTGGGTCTTTTAGATACGCTTGCCAACGAACTGCATGGCAGGTCAACATATGTCTGGTCAAGCATGTGGTACCCAAGCGGGAGATGTTTTGGCCACGCGAGATACGCTTGAGACATATGTTGCAAATAGCAGCGGTGCGATCTGATGCACTCGTCTCAAAAAAGGCCCACACCAAAGAACTTTTTGAATAACGCGCAGAGACTGCAGCGCCCTGCACATGTGGAGCTTTGGGGTGTGATGCAGTCAATGTGCTGCCCTTAGGCTGGCCCCTGGAGGGCATCCTGCCTCGTTGGTGATGTGCCGCCTCCTCCTCCTCCTCCTCCTCTCTCCTATCAGGCACCCACGTTGAGTCAGTGACCTCATCATCCCCTCCCTTCTCATCACTGAAGCAAACCTGGCAGTATGCTGCAGCAGGGGGAGCATGACTGCCAGATTTCTGTCCTTCTTGGGCACCCCCTCTGTCCGTGCTCATGTTACTGCCTTCATCGAGCTCAGTATCATCATCAGAGCCTTCCAAACGCTGGGCATCCTCCTGGAGCATGTACCCAACACTGTGGTCAAACAGTTCAAGGGACTCCTCAGGAGGACATGGTGGGGCTAGGGAAGGAGTCACTGATGACATTGAGCCGCTGCTTTGCCAGACAAAGTACCCTGGGCATGGGTGAGAGAGGATGAGGAGGATGAGGACAGCTTGGTCATCCACTCGACCAAGTCTTCCGCATGTTGCGGCTCAACACGGTCAGCTGCCGAAAAAAAGGCCAAGCATGTCCCACGGCCACGTGCTGATGAGGATGCACCGTCTCCACGACCAGCACTAGACACAGAGCCTGCTTGCCCTCTCTTATTGGCTTGTGACTGTCTGCCTCTCCTTCTTGGCCTTCCAGACATACTAATGGCCTGTAGCTGCACTAAGCTGGGATATATATATATATATATATATATATATATATATATATATATATATATATACTGATACTGCAGCTAGCAAAATCAACTGCCTGCCTGTAGTATGAGAACACCACCAACCTTCTACAGGTAGCTTTAGCTGAACACTGTGCAGAGCTCGCAAAAAACGAACTTGTAGCTTTTTTAGCTGCCTGCGGTAGTGATAGGATCAGGAAAACACCACCAACCTTCTACAGGTAGCTTTAGGTGAACACTGTGCAGAGCTCGCAAAAAAATAACTTGTAGGTTTAGCTGAACACTGTGAGCAGGACGCACAGCACTAACTTGTAGTTTTAGCTAAACACTGTGAGCAGGATGCACTGCACTAACTTGTAGCTTGAGATGAACAATGTGCAGAGGTCTCACTATACCAACTTGTAGTTTTAGCTGAACACTGTGAGCAGGACGCACAGCACTAAATTGTAGCTTGAGATGAACACTGTGCAGAGGTCTCACTACACCAACTTGTAGTTTTAGCTGAACACTGTGAGCAGGACGCACAGCACTAACTTGTAGGTTTAGCTGAACACTGTGAGCAGGACGCACCTCACTAACTTGTAGGTTTAGCTGAACACTGTGAGCAGGACGCACCCCACTAACTTGTAGTTTTAGCTGAACACTGTGAGCAGGACCCACCGCACTAACTTGTAGGTTTAGCTGAACACTGTGAGCAGGACGCACCTCACTAACTTGTAGGTTTAGCTGAACACTGTGAGCAGGAGGCACTGCACTAACTGTAAATAGTCTAGCTGCCTGACTGTGGTACTAATAGGATCAAAAGAGCACCAGTAATTTTCTTCAGGTAGCTGTATATACTGTAACAAGACAAGCCTGCCTGTCAGTAAGAAGATAACAGGAATGGATCTAGCTGAACACTGTGAGCAGGACGCACTGCACTAACTGTAAATAGTCTAGCTGCCTGACTGTGGTACTAATAGGATCAAAAGAACACCAGTAATTTTCTTCAGGTAGCTGTATATACTGTCACAAGACAAGCCTGCCTGTCAATAAGAAGATAACAGGAATGGATCTAGCTGAACACTGTGAGCAGGAGCACTGCACTAACTGTAAATAGTCAAGCTGCCTGACTGTGGTACTAATAGGATCAAAAGAACACCAGTAATTTTCTTCAGGTAGCTGTATATACTGTAACAAGACAAGCCTGCCTGTCAGTAGGAAGATAACAGGAACGGATCTAGCTGAACACTGTGAGCAGGACGCACTGCACTAACTGTAAATAGTCTAGCTGCCTGACTGTGGTACTAATAGGATCAAAAGAACACCAGCAATTTTCTTCAGGTAGCTGTAAATACTGTAACAAGACAAGCCTGCCTGTCAGTAGGAAGATAACAGGAACGGATCTAGCTAAACTGAATACAGTGTATATATATATATATATGCAACACCTGGGATGCATATATATACAATACACTGTAAGTGCAGCTAAACTGACTGACTGTTCTGCCTAATCTATCTAACTCAAATCAAATGTCACTGTCTGTCTCTCTCTCTCTCTCTCAATGAACGCCGGAACACACACTACACAGGGCCGCCGCGTAGGCGGCCTTATATAGTGTGGGGCGTGTACTAAATCCCCTGAGCCATAATTGGCCAAAGCCTCCTTGGCTTTGGCCAATTACGGCTCTCTGTTCAGATGGCGCTGTGATTGGCCAAGCATGCGGGTCATAGTGCATGCTTGGCCAATCATCAGCCAGCAATGCACTGCGATGCCGCAGTGAATTATGGGCCGTGACACGCTGCGCGAATTTGGCGCGAACGGCCCATATCGTTCGCAATTCGGCGAACGGGCGAACAGACGATGTTCGAGTCGAACATGGGTTCGACCCGAACACGAAGCTCATCCCTACTGAGGAGGACAGCCGAGATTTTAATGAAAGATGGACCTGCCCTAATCTGTCTGGTTTGCCTGGCTATCCTGGTCATCCTCCCCCTTTATTGTCGATCTTATTAGGACGTCAATACGATTGTGTGCCTGGTCTTTATTACAAGCTGATTCACAGCTTACCCTTGGTAAGCATTCAATTTACCTGGTGGTGGATTTTTTCATGTGGTGTCACTGGAAGGATTTATTAGCTTCATTGCACTCTTTTGGACATCTTTTGAATTTATATTTGGACTTTATTATTTCACTGATGTGATATTTTATATTGTTTTATTTTCACATGGGTTGTGTTTAATATTTTTTCTTTCAATATTTATGTCGATCCCTCAGAGATCTATTTATAATTTACTTGTTTGCAGCGCGGTTCCTATTTACCCACAAGTCACGAAAATGGCCTTATTGTAGCAAATTAAAAAGCGCTGTGAGAGTTATTTACTAAAGGAAATTCCACTTTGCACTCCAAGTGCACCGCAAAAGTGCACTTGAAACTGCACTGAAGTGCACTTGTAGTGCAAAGTGGATTTGCCTTTAGTAAATAACCCCCATTGTCACTGTAAACACCAACTTACTACAAAAACTACTTTTGAGCATTGAAATAAGAAGCCACACATTGTTGAGTAGAAAACATTTTACTCAAAACACATTCACATGTGCGTTAGAAAAGGGTTTTTAAACAACCAACATCTTTGTTGTATAACATTTTTTTTGCCACATTAGAAATAGCTTTTTTTTGGTTAAACAGGCATGTTTGAAAACATAACATACACAACTCAGAAACTTACAACGTTCAACTTTGATAAAGTGAAGGCAATATCAGACATTAGTATGTCCAAACTGTGTTAATCTTGCCTTCATCAGATGGGGTGATGTCACCCCTGTAAAAGCCAAATTATGAAGATGCACACAAATTATGATTCAAACTGGGGATTTCCCTCATGATCAAATGCCTAATGTCAACATGTGCTAGCTCCCATCATGGGGGATCAATGGATGTGTTTTCTGGGTGCAACCCCTTCCTCTCACCTACTTGAGTTGCGAGGAAGGGGTTGCACCCACAAAACGTGTACATTGATATCCCGTAATGGCAGATAGCACATGTTGACACACCGTGTGCATCTTCAAAATGTGACTTTTAAAATACTTTAAAACGTGTTTTTAAAGCAAAAATACATGATAAAACGGATTTTTGTGTGTTTTATATTCTGCCTAAAACATCAATGATGTTCTTAATTTTTTGTTGAACATCATTGATGTTTTCCTTTATATTTTCTAAATCATGATTGCACCCCATTATCTTCCCGATGAGGATCTGGGCACTTTCTCTTGAAATGAGATTCTTCTTCCACAACATCCACATCACCTAAAATAAAAAAAAACACCATGTATTATAAATATGCAGGCATACATCTATTACCTGAAGCTGTGGTCTCAGACACTCACCTGTTGTGGTGACTATTTTGCCCACTTCATAAACCTCTCCTTCCTCCACATCCTCTGCTTGTGGTTTTGGGATTTCCCCTTCTTTAGGAGTTGGGGGGTCCCTGGTGTCCTCTGATGTCCCGAGTCTTTTCTCCCCTATGTGAATAAAAAAAAGGTATACTTAGCACACAGATATTTGATCGCAGAAATAGGAATATGAAACATTGCTTGGAAGTGTCGTACAATTGTCTGTTTTGGCAGAGTTCCAAGCTGAAGAAATTCTTATTTCCTTTCTAAAGCTGGAATACTTACCTCTTTTATTAACGTTTCACATATGAAGACACCCCTAGTATCCACTGGAGCACCTGTGTCGAACACCCTAAAAAGTTTGTACTGGTGTCCCACACTAGTGCTTCTGCCTCCAGATGTGTAAACAGCTGCTGAGTGTCCTCTCCTTACACTGAATCAAGTTTCCATTTCATTCTAGTTACAAACCCATCTAGACAACAAACTTATTTTAATACAAATAGGCCTAAACAAATGTAGTTAACCTGTATCTGACAAAAACATTTTATAAGTGGGCGAACAAACGATGTTTCCTACAACTGATTACTGTGCCCATGAACATGAAAGTTGCCATTTTAAACTGTACAACAGTAAAGAAAAGCACATGGAGCAGCATGCAAGTACTAATAATAATAATAGGAACACATGACAACTATTTACTTTTTCGAAGCAGTTTCCTGATCCTTCTGTACTGATCGTGCTCCCTCAATTTCAGGTCTGACCAGCGTTTCCTCAATTGATCCTTGGATCATCATACCCCAAAATTCCTGTGCAGACTTTTCACAACTTTAGCCATGATCTTGGCCTTTCTCACATTTGGGTTTAGGTAAGGTCCATACTTCCCATCATAGGCAGCCCTCTTCAAGATATGCACCATCTCCACCATCTCTACAAAGGCCATATTTGAGGCCTTAAATCTCCTCCGGGATCAGGACGTTTGTGGCTCCGGGCTTTCGTCGTTGCTGCTCTCCTTTGCATGCACCTGCTGTGTCTCCGCCGTGTTCTCTAACCACTGTGCCGAAAGAGAAAGGGCGGGGAATATACTAGAAAGAACGTAAGGGGCGGGTGGAGTTTCACGCATGCGCAGTGTATATAAAGCGTAACATGCGTGCTTCGTACGTACGATCTGTGAGCGGAGGATGGAGTAGCGGAAGCGACGATTGTTATAACGAAGGTACAATTTTAACTTGGTGCATCAGTGGCCTATACTGCGTATAGATTGAGGCCTATATTGGGTCAAGATTAGGAGAGTTTCACCTGACATTAGGGTTTGTCTTGTGTTGTGTCTTGCAGAGAAAATGGATGGGTTCAAAGACCACAGCTTCCTCCCAATATTCATTGATAAATACAGGGAGCTGCCCTGTCTGTGGCAGGTGAAACACCTGCATTATAATAACAAAACAAAGAGGCAGGCAGCGATGGAGAAACTGCTGGAGTTGGTGAAGCAGCAGATCCCCACGGCAACCATCCCCTATTTAAAAAAAAATTTGGTGGCCTGAGGTGCACATATAATCGTGAGCGTACTAAGGTCCAGAAATCCATTAGATCAGGAGCAGCAGCAGATGACATTTATGTCCCCAGGCTGTGGTACTATGAGAGACTTCATTTTCTGGCAGACCAGACTGAAGTCAGGGAATCCCTCTCAACCCTTCCTTCCAAGCTTCCTTACACCTCAGCTGAGGCTTCCAACGCCCACCCTGGGGCTTCCAGCCAGGAAGAAGTGGAGGAGCCCAACTTGAGCCAGGTATAGCATTGTTCAACATATTTCTTGTCGTAAAATAAATGATGTGAAATAGATGTTATTATTGATCACTAAATGCTGATTTAATACAGTGTTTTATATATCAATAACAGTAGTAGCCAAAAAGGTTTGGCACAAGAATGAAAAATGCTGGGGTCAAAATGATAGTCTTTTCTATTTTTTAACATTTAATTTGCAACAGTCATGAGCTGAAAATTGTGTGTGATTGATGAACAATAAACGAAAACAATGTAACTTTTTCATACACAGGAAAGTCTCAGCCAGGAGGAGGCTGTGGAATGTGGCAGCCAGGAGGAGACTGGGGAATGTGGCAGCCAGGAGGTGGCGGGGGTAAGTGGCAGCCAGGAGGTGGCCGGGTCCAGTAGCAGCCTCACAGAATCGCAGGTCCCTCCCCTCCGCCTTCCAACCAAAAGGGCCAGGAAGGGGAGTAACGTGGAGGAGGCAGCACTCAGGCTGATTAGGGAGGCTAATGAGGCCCTCAAAGCCAACCCCACTCTCCAAGAGGCCTTTGCATGCATGACTGCATACAAAATGCAGCAAATGGAGAAGGGCCAACACCTCTTGTGTGAGGAACCTATGGTGATCACCCAAAATAAGGGGTTGAGGGGCCAACTCAAAACCAAAACACACCTGTGTGAGTTGGACCATCCTCCTCCACCTCCTGCCACACCTCCAACACCACAGCCACAGCCTGGAAGGAAGCGTGTAAGGAAGAAAATGTGATGGCCTGGGTTCAGTCTGGTCTGGCAAAAGATGCAGGCTGTTGTATGACCACAGCCTGGGGACATAGATGTCATCTGCTGCTGTTCCTGATCTCTTGGAGTCCTAGACCAGATTGGGCTCACTATTATATGGACTCCTCAGGCCACCAATTTTGGCTGGCAAATAGTTGATGTGTTCCCTGGGGTACAATGGCTTCACCAATTTCAGTAGTTTCTCCAGCGTTGCCTTCCTCTTTATTTTTTTATGACCCAGAAAAAAATGGCTATTTTTTTCTGAAATACTTGCCTATGTGTTTTACTTCAAAAAGGACAGTTTGTTTGTGAGTAGGCAGGTAAATTTCAAAAATACAATGTCAAATTAACAAGGGACACCAACACCAACCTCCTTGAGGTTAAAAAATAAAAAATACAAGATAATAATGGTGTTGTGGTAACTTGACACACAAAATGAGAAATAATATTATGGAGATCACTATAAAAAGCAAAAAAAAAAGGAGATCTTGATATATATATATGTATATAAACTAAAATTCTAAACATTCTTACATTATTATGGAGATCTGAGGAAAAAAATAAATAATATTATTCAGGAGATCACGAGAAATAATAAAGAAATCAGTTTGTAAGAACTCTGTGTGAATATCAGCAGCAAAACAACTTCATTATTCAAGCATTATAAAGAAGAAGAGAATGCGCTGCATTAAGGATTTAAAAATTTGCAGCGTGAGGAATGTGCTATCTCCATTACAAACGCTAGTTTTACCAGAACGAGTGCTTCTGTCTCATACAGGTACTTGATTCAGAGCATGCGTGGGATTTTGTGCGTCGGAATTGGCTACACGCGATCAGATTTTGTGGTCGGAAAATTTGAGATCCAGATTTCAAATTTTGTGTGTCGGAAATTCCGATGGAAATAGTCTGATAGAGCCTACACACGGTCAGAATTTCCGACAACAAGCTCCGATCGCACATTTGCCGTCTGAAAGTCTGACCGTGTGTACGGGGCATAAGCATTGTGCCTGGCTGTGCATATGTTCATGTGTGCACCTCACAACATGGGAAAGCATTTATGCCTGATATTAGTGGTGGTGCCAAACTGACTATTTAAGACTCAGTTCTTTCCAGCATCATTACTGAATGGTCTTCATCTTTGCTCATTTCACTAAGCTGATCTGTGACCTGTAAATGCTTACTGTTATTGACCTAGCTATTGTTCCTGACCTTCCTATGGACACCTTTGTGCTTGCATACCTGACCTTCTGATACTCCATTGTTGGCCTTGGATTCCCATCCTGTCCCTGTCTGCCAATGTTATACCTCATTGCCTGAAGGTTACTAATCTCAGTCTGTCTCCTAGTCTTGGTCCCAACTGTTGTATTGTATCTCACTATTTGCCAGTTATCAAATTTGGTTTGTCTTCTGTCTTCATCTTTGTCTGATGTATCCTGTTCCTCCACTTCAGCCCCCTGCTCACTTCTTGATGTACTCTAATCTGTTGGTTATTTGACTCTAGCTGTGGTTCCAGCACTATCATTCCTGAGATTCCAACCACTGGTCAGACACCTCTCATACACTCATGCCCATCCAATGCTCCGTGCACTACTGTCACACTTCTAATGCCCCGTACACACGGTCGGACTTTGTTCGGACATTCCGACAACAAAATTATAGGATTATTTCCGACGTATGTTGACTCAAACTTGTCTTGCATACACACGGTCACACAAAGTTGTCGGAAAATCCGATCATTCTGAACGCGGTGACGTAAAACACGTACGTCGGGTCTATAAACAGGGCAGTAGCCAATAGCTTTCATCTCTTTATTTATTCTGAGCATGCGTGGCACTTTGTCCGTCGGATTTGTGTACACACGATCAGAATTTCCGACAACGGATTTTGTTGTCGGAAAATTTTATATCCTGCTCTCAAACTTTGTGTGTCGGAAAATCCGATGGAAAATGTGTGATGGAGCCTACACACGGTCGGAATTTCCGACAACAAGGTCCTATCACACATTTTCCGTCGGAAAATCCGACTGTGTGTACGGGGCATTAGAGAGCTTGGACTGGAGAAGCAAGAGAGGCCAGCTTCATCACTTTGTTTTTTTCAACACATATGTAGCATTGATATGTTTAATAAATTCAGAAAATGTGTCTACCTTGCAGTAAGGGGATGGGAAAGAGATTTATTTGCACATACCAAGTGTTGCATCTGATTTGAATCTCTTCTCCAGATTTATATGCAGCTGTGTTGTGGTAACATGGGCATTGATCTTCAGGAATGCATCCTCCTTCCTCATCAGACACCAGCCCAGGTGGACAAACACACCCTGGGACACATCTACTTAAATACTAAAAAAAAACACAAACAATTCTCAACAATATAGGAAAATAACACTGATGGATAGTACAATAGCAACTGAATATTAGGTTAAAGCAGTAGTAAACTGCTGCATTTACAAAAAAAAAAAAAGAATCCAAACCCCCTGCAAGGCAATGGCATAATGTGCTAGTATGCATTGCATACTAGGACATTATGAAATATTTACCTTAGAACAAAGCCCTCCAGCGGCATGCTGTTACTGCTGATAGGGCTTCCATCTTACCCTGGTCTTCCTTCTGGGAGCCCACGTGGGAGCACTCGACTCTGGCATGGAGCTCTGAAGGTCCAGAACAGTATGCTGGACCTTCAGAGCATAGCCGGTGATGTCACCGGCTGCATCCAGTGTGAATATCTACTAAACACCACATGTTTAGGAGATATTCACTATACCTACAGAAAAGCCTTATTATACTAATACAGTACAAGTAAGTACAAGTTTAAAAAATGGGTTTACTACCGCTTTAAAGGTTTAAAAAAATATACAGCTTTTAAGGGTCAATCTACCCAAATTGATATCATAAATTGTTGTAGATGTGGAATTTTAAGCCAATCATGGATGGTTTGAATCTTGGGCAGTTCAGCAGGAACTGGCCACGATTTGAACTATGTATGAGCAGGCTGAATGAAGCCAGGTTGATCAACTTAGGTACAACCAGCCTGCCCAAGTTTACATGTGATTATTGCATGCAGCTGTTATAGCCTCTAGCAGTAATTATTGTGTTCTCCCGGTGGGGATAGCTTCCCCCGCTGGGAGAAAACAATGGCTCGACGGGAGGGATTCCCCTGTCAACACCGTCTATCAAGCCGTGGTTACAGGAAAGAAATTTGCTTCATCTACGGCTTACCTTAAAACCCCCTGACAGTTTCTTGGGGACTCTATTGATGAGATCTCTAATCTTAAATTCTTTAGTCTACATACCTGCTGTGAACAATATGAGCAAGGGCAACTTTTTCTGTTAATTTTTTTTTACTTCTTGCTATGGAGAATGCAGTAACAGGAGCTTGGATACACAAAGGTGGGTAGAAATACCCCAAACTTCCAGGCAGACTGACCCTTTAAAGTGGTTGTAAACCCTCCTTTACTACTTTAGCTCATCTTAATCTAGATCGCTACCTGTGAAAGTGCACTCACAGTTGTGTTTTCGATATAAATCGTCCTTCTATGTGCTGTGACGTCGCCCGCGCTTGCGCACTGTGTATCTCCTTTAACAGCACACAATGTGTGCCGTTTCAGTTTCCTATGCTTGCCGTGTCATTATCTGACACTCAGAACGGCACAGAGCGAAGCCTCGCGAGGCTGCAGCATGATCCCCCTTGTGACTGTATAAGACGATATGGCGCATACGTGAGATTTCGGCAGGGAAACTGACTAAGGGCGGAAATGACGTCCACAAAGGCTTCAGCATACAGGAGGAAGAATGGCGCGGGCGATACCCAGAAGAGCCAAAAAAATAAAACTGATAAAAATGGTATCTAGAAAGCTTGTTTTGGACAACTTAATATATCTATCGCTGGGCAAGATTTAACAACATTTATATATTAGAAAAAACAGCAATAAGTTACGGGGTTTACTTCCTCTTTAATCAAAGTAAAAAGAGCTCCATGGACAAACACAGAGTAGAATGCCACAATGTATTACAAAATGAAATACTCACACAATGCATGTCCAGAGTTTGACAGCTTTTAGCACATTCTGCTCCAGTATTAGTAGTACTGCAATTAACAAATACCATTGGAGGTGCACATGCTAAAAAAAAAGTATAAAGGCATCAGTTTATTATAAAAGTTCCTACACAAAGGTATTAGGATTTATCATACAGAACTGTGTTTTTCAGTGTTTAGGTATACACCCTCAAGTATGAGCCTAGAATATTTGACACCTGGGGCATATTTTTTTCTCTAACACCCTCTGCTCTATACAACAAAGTCATTGTCATTAATAGTTAAATAAATTAAATAATTGTAATGGCCAGAAAATGAACTCAGAAAGTTAAAATTGGTGTGCCCTTTTAATTGCTAGTCAGTATAAAAGTGCTTCATCACACTGGATGTTGATGTTCTGTCTCCATTTATGTTGAATCTGTTTTATTAAGTTTCAAACAATCTTAAACAATAACGAATAAACACGGGCAAAGAATAACACAGTTCCAATGAGTGTACAAGTATACATTAAGATCGGAAGAACTAGAAACAATGGTGTATAAAAAAGAAAAAAACAAGGCTCAACATATATGGCCTGAAAATGTGCTGGCACTACCAGTAAAATCAGCATAGCTTTATAAAGGTAAGATAGAAGGTGTAGAAAAGGAAAAAAATAAAAAATAAAATAATTAAGGGGCGAGGGGTGAGGGGAGAGAGAAGGAAAGTGGGGAGAGGGTATAACAAGCTACTCATGAGAGGGCACAGGGGAAACAGCAATAGCTGTATCTGATACAAAAGAATCAAAATCAGAGGAGAACCAAAAGTGTAACCAAACAGTCCACATAATATTATGGGACTCACTTTTATCAGCATCCCATGCTACCATCCGTTCTATATGTTCGATCCTGTCCACTTCATAGGCCCAATCAGCTAGAGAGGGGCCCACCGGCTGACGCCAAGATCTAGCAATAATATACCGGTGCAGCTGTCATAAAATGGCAATTTAAGCTCTTTTTGATTTGCTTGTAGGATCCCGGCAACATAGAAAGGACCGTTAAGTGGGGTTCATTGGCTGACGCCAAGATCTAGCAATAACAGACCGGGCAGCTGTCAGAAAATGGCGAATTAAGCTCTTTATGATTTGCTTGTAGGATCTCGGCAACATAGATAGGACCGTTAAGTGGGGTTCATTGGGATATTTGTCTCCTACAAGTTTGTCATAGAGATGGAGAAGCTTATCCCAAAAGGGGGTAACATGTGGGCATGTACCCCAAATGTGTGTCATGGTGCTCGGGGCCTGCAAGCATCTCCAGCATATGTCCGATACATCAGGATCAAATTTATGTAGAATAGTGGGGCAGCGATACCACCTAGAGAAAATACGTTAATTCCGTTCTTGTGCATGAAATAAGATAGATCATTTAAAAAAACTATTCTGATTAACAATGCAGTGTGAAAGTACAACAGTAGGTCAGGAAGAGCAATGCCCCCTCTAATCTTAGGTAAAGCTAAAATATTAAAGCCAATCCTAGGTCTCTTATGTTACCATATGAAGTCCCGAATAGCCTTCTTGATCGATAGGGAGAAACCAGGGGGGGAGGGGGGGTAGGAATCGCCTGAAAAATTTATAAAAATGTAGACAGAATTTCCATTTGACGACGTTCATTCAGCCAAACCAGGAGATGTTCGGTTTATCATAAGATTTGAGGCACGTTCGCATTGCTCGTATTAGGGGCGTATAATTGAGATCTGCCAGGGAAGACAAAGAGGTAGGAATTTGGAATCCAAGATATTTAATAGCCTTTTGTTGCCATTTAAATCCAAATGAAGATTGAAACTGGGATAAAGTAGGTTTGGGTAGGGAAATGTTAAGGGCCTCAGTTTTATCGTTGTTTACTTTGAAGTTACTAACCAAGCCAAACTCTGTGAATGCCTCAAAATGGCTGGCATAGATATGTGAGGCTTAGTAACATATATTGAGAGGTCATCTGCATATATTGATAATTTATAATGACATTGGCCAACAGAAAGACCCTGGATATTAGCATTGCGCCGAATGGCCATGGCAAGATGTTCCATAGTAAGTATGTATAATAATGGAGACAGGGGGCACACCTGAAGGGTTCCATTAAAATCCATATCGGGTCCGATTTCATTAGAACAAATCCTTGCCGTGGGGTTGCCATAAAGAGCCAGGATCGTACATAGCATGTTAGGCCCAAGGCCCACTTGCTGAAGCATGCTGTCTAGAAATTGCCAATGAACCCAGTCGAACGCTTTTTCGGCATCAACCGAGATCAAGCAAGCTGGGATTTGGCATTTTTGGGCGTATATTCCATCAAGGAGATGGTTTTAAGGATATTATCCCTGGCCTCCCTGCTGGGAGTAAACCCCATTTGGTCAAGATGTATCAGGTCGGGTATCATTGGCAGAAGGCGATTGGCCAATAGTTTAGAGTATAAGCGAATGTCAATTAGACATGTGCATTCGTTTTCGTCCGAATGCATTTTCGTCCGAATTTCGGGTATTTACATTATCATTTAACAAACGATAACGAAAGTGCAGAATCCAAAAAACGAAAGATCCGACATAAACAAATGCTTTATTTTCGTTTTCGTTGCTACAACAGTTCGATATAGATAGGAGATTCGACATGATGATGACAATAACAATCTGTGTCCATCAAACCTGTGGTCGAATGTGCCTAACCTTAACTCTATTAGTCCAAGATTATTCTACATAGAGAGAAAAGATTTGACATAGAGAGAAAAGATTCGACATAGGGGAGAAAAGATTCGACGTAGGGGAGAAAAGATAAATAAAAATAATGATGATGATGAATGTTATTGGCTGATTGTAACCAAAGAGGAGGAGCAGTAAAATAGCTAGAACTAAGTACACACGTACTTTGGCTTATGGTGTCTGTTGAAAGTTCTAAGATTAGACGGAGCAGGTAAACTATACGGTGTCGTACAGTTTCAACCTTGATTTGGATTTTCGGACGAATGCAATTTTTAACGAAATTCCAAAACGGAATATTTCAGTGTGCACATGTCTAATGTCAATGTTGGTGAGTAAAATGAGGCAAAAGCTACCACACAGTGTAGGATCTTTCCCAGGTTTAGGTAAGACTATGATATGAGCTTCCAAAGCTTGTCTGGGGAAAGCAGAATCAGTGGAGATAGCATTTTACGTTTTTATAAGTGGTATAAGGGAATCCTGGAAGGATTTATAGAAACTGGTCGAGTAACCATCCGGGCCTGGGCTTTTGTTGGGTTTGAGGGAAGATATTGCCAGCACAAGTTCGTCCTCGATAAATGGTCGCTCAAGATCTTGCACTACAGCTGTAGGAATAGTCGAAAGTGCTGTGGTAGCAATATATTCATCAATTTTAGATTGAAAATCCGCAGGCGACATGTTAGGAGGGCATGGAGGGAGGTTGTATAGTGTGGCGTAGAACAAACAAAATAGCTCGTTAATTTCCTTTGGATGATGGGTAAGTTGGCCATCAGGTCGTTTGATTCTAGGAATAGAAGCAATGCTATTTTTAGCATGGAGGGCTCTGGCCAGCATTCTACCTAGCTTATTACATACAACAAAACAAAATACTCTTGCGCACGAATGTGTTAGCCAAGCAGTCCAAAGTTTCAGGATGGATAGTAGTTAACAGCTTTGCTGCCCTCCAGGATAGGGGTATCCTAGCAATCGAACGGGAAAACAGAAAACAGAAAAGAGAGGGCGCACCAGCCTTGTGCACTATCCTTTGGTACATTTATTAAGAAAAAACATTATTAAAAACTACTCACAAAGTTTCGAAGGTCTACCTTCTTCCTCAGAGGCTCTCAGGAAGAAGGTAAACCTTTGAAACGCATCAGCCAGCAGCGGTTCGCACGTCCTCTCTTCAGGACCTGGAGACTGCGATCGGTGGACGGATTGTCACAATTCAAAGATTGTTACAACCGTGATTTTCTTTCTACCTTTTTGAGTAGTTTTTAATAATATTTTTTCTTAATAAATGTAACAAAGGATAATGCACAAGGCTGGTGCACCCTCTCTTTTCTGTTTTCCCGTACCTGGCTTGTTAGCTTCAACATAAAACAGTTTACGTGTTCAACAGTTTAAGTCTAGCGTCAGATAAGGCAAGTTGGGTGGTCAAGGATTGGATGCATTTATGGGATCATTCCAAGTCAGCAATCCAAAGAGACAGATCCTAAATCTAGGCAAGACAAATTTGTTTAGAGCCATGTTTAATAAAGGCCCTGTGTAGTACACATTTCGATGCCTCCCACTGTATCGGGGCAGAGGTATTGTCATTACCATGGTCAGAAATGAAGTTGGAAATAGTGGCCTGGATATCTGCAGAACATGTATCGTCCTGTAACAATGAGTCATTAAGTCTCCAAGTCAAGTCATGACCAGGCAGATCGGGTAAGGAAAGGGACAGAAACACTGGCGTGTGATCGGACCATAATATGTTACTGATCCTACTCTCGGGGCTGTATGTCAAAGCATAGTGACTTACAAGAAAAAAATCAATAAGTAGGAGTTATGAGCTGCAGAAAAGAAGGAATAATCCCTATTCGTGGGGTGGAGGATACGCCAGACATTCATCAGGTTGTGCTGAATCAGAAATCTCTTTAATCTATTAATTTGGGTGTAAGAAATAGAGCTTCTACCTGACGAAGTATCCAATGTAGGATTCAAAACAGTAATTAAAATCTCCAGTGACGAGGATCACCCCTTCGGCAAATTCCATTAGCTTGTGGAGGTATTGTATGAGCTATTTGAAACAACAAAATCCCAGATGCTAGTATAGAGTTTAGCACCACTTAAGTACCCTAATCAGGGATGGCTGTACAGGCCAATAGGTCTCTATCTGTCCCGAAGGGTCAAAACAGGCAGAAACAACAACATGTCGAAGCAACACCCCACGCTGCCATAAAACAAGTACAGTGGAACCTTGGTTAACGAGTAACACGGTTAACGAGCGTTTTGAAAGACGAGCAACTTTTTTTTTTTAAATTCTGACTCGGTTTGCGAGTGTTGTCTTGAAAAACGAGCAGAATTCAAGCTAATGGGGTGTGCAGTACCGCATTTGGCCAGAGGCGCCGGTGACACTCGGAATGGTTCGGAGCCGTTCGGAAATACTCGGAATCATTTGGAAATACTCGGAAACACTCCGAAATACTCAGTTTCCAAGTGTTTCCGAGCCTTTCCGAGGGATTCCTAGTTCAGCCGAGCTGTCCCCAAATATTTCCAAGGCTATCCGGCGCCCCCCCACCTCTGGCCACATGCGGTATTGCATGCAATATAAGTCAATGTGGAACGAATTATCTTCGTTTACATTGACTTCTATCGGGAAACTCGCTTTGATATGCGAGTGCTTTGGATTACAAGCATTCTCCTGGAATGGATTATGCTAGTAATCCAAGGTTCCACTGTAATAGTACAGAATAAAGGAAGAGGACTCACCACTTTTAGGGTGGATAAGTCATATAGAGCCCTAATGCAGTTAAAGAAATATAAACAGTAGGTAAACACATCCTAGCCATATCGCATAACTTATTGGATTCACAAGAGGAGTGTCCTACTAGGAGAGAAAGAAAAGTGAAAAAAAAGGGATCCATAGATCAGTAGAGACAATATGTTCTATAAAGTGCTTTACTCGTCAAGAAGTTTAACAAACAGTACCATTGTAATAGGGTAAGAACTGGCCTCCATATTTGGAGGTAGAGTGGTAAAATTTGGAGGTCTCCCCCAGGGGTCCTCTTAGCATCCAGACCAAAGAAAATACATTTCTGAGTTGTCAGAGCCTGCAACATGTCATACAGTATACCCTATGCTCATATGAAGGAACACAAGTATATATAAGACTAAGGTTCTGAACGTTAATCAGTAGTAAAGTGAATAAAACTATAAAGTGAAGGGAGAACCAGTACAGGTTATTGATAAGTTTCTGTATATGTAACAGATCCCCCACATGTTGCAATAGTGGTATCCAAGGTTTTTGGATTGGTAACGTGAGTAAAGTGATCCTAGGCGATGGTCCGATATCACGGTATCAACTGCTGAGTGTAATCTGACAAGGCATCTCTGATTGCAGTTCCGGTCAGAATGGGACCTTTAAGGTTTACTGGAGGAAGGCAAAGCTCTGTAATAGTATCTGCGTCTGTATGTAGCTATGAGTCTGCTCAATAGCATAGCATGTAAACTTAAAGATATCATAAAGTTACCACATAAACCTTTCACCCAGATGGGCAAGCCGTTGTAGTATCTTGCGTGTCAGTATACTGCTGATCCATGCCTTATTCCCCAAAATGAATGGTATAGCAAGGCGGTAAGGCCTTCTGTTGAAGAAGTGAGATGTCATCCATACGTTGTCGATGAAAGCATCAAGGTAGCATGACAGGAGCAGGCTCATTGCAGCACATAGGTCAATTCATAGCTCTCTAGAATGTGGCCCAGTAGGCGGCGATCTGGAGTTATTTCTGGTGGAAGACCTGTTACGTCTGCGTTGAGGGAATGAGTGACCATTGGGAATAGTATCCAGCGCTAACCAGTCAGGTAGGTCAATGGGTTCGTGTCAAGGAAGCGGAAAACACCTGGCAGTTGCCTGTGGTCATTCACAAAGATACTGTCATTGCGTAGGCGAATAGTGAGGCCAAAAGGATAGTTCCACACATATGTGCTGCCACAGTCCCTAACCTTATCCAGTAGAGGCTTCATTTGACGTATCATGTACAGAGTTCTGCGAGACAGATCTGGAAAGAAGTGAATGGAAGCACCGTCAAATTGAAATGAGCCCCTATTCCAGGCTCGATGCATGATCTCTTCTTTCATAAGGAAGAAATGCACCCTGCATAAAACATCTCTAGGTTGGGTGCACTCTCCACCTCCAGGGACATTCACTCTGTGCACCCTATCCAGCTCGATGGGTGCAGAGGTAGGCCTGCCCAAAATGTCATTAAATATGCCTATAACAATGTCACGTAAGTCCGCCGCTCTAGTAGCCTCCAGGATGCCATGCAGCTTAATATTATTTCGCCTGTGGTGATTTTCTAAATAAGCGAAGATGGGTCATAGCAGCCTGTTGTTGTTTGTGCAGACCTTCCAGAGAGTCTAGCCTTTGCAGTATTGCATCTCTATCAGTAGAGAGATCAACAATGTTTTAAAGTTTCTGTACATTTTTGAGAGACTTTAATAATGTCCTGACGCAGGGATGATACCATCCTGGTCGCAATAGTTTCTATGTCCTGTCACGTGGGTAGAGACAAGAGGACAGCTGACATCTCTGCAGGAGACAGCACAGCATGAGAGGTAGGGGCAGGCAGAGCGCCAGGAACAGTGAGATCAGCAGACATGCTGGGCTGAACAGGGCTGGCAGGCAAGTCCTCTCTCAACAGCACGGGTATGCCAGAGAGGCTGGAGCTCGGAGGGAAGGGAGCCCTGTCAGTAGCAGGGGGAAGCGGAGGGAAGCTTCCTACCTGAAGTATAGCCTCGGGAGGTGGTGTGCTGTCCCTCGTGGCAGGTTCCAGTGCCATCTTGTCCCGGGAGGCCGATAGAGTTCTTGATGTTCCCGGGGTGAAATAATGCTGGATGTCAGCGGGATGCATTCCGCAGTAGTCCCTGTGCTTAGGACCCCACCTGGAAATGGATATTGCAGGCAGGGATGGGTGAGAAGCTCTACCTTGTAGGCAGCTGGTGTGGAGCTCAGACACTTCACGTCTTCACGCCGCCAGAGCGTAGCCATGCCCCCTCTGTCTCCATTTATGCTGGTGGTCAGTGTAATGCCCACATTATATCAGTAGTCAGTGTAGTGCCCCCAGTTACTGTACATTGGTGGTCAGTACAATGCTCCCAATTTCATTGACAGTCAGTATAGCTCCCCCGGTTACATTTGTATGCAGTATGGTCCCCAGTTACATTGGTGGTCAGTGCTGTGCAGTGACAGTCAATATAGTGCTCCCCTTTAATTTGGTGGTCAGAGTTTAGGTTTAGTCTCTTTTTTTTTAAGTTTTCTAAATTTTTAAGTATACAGAGAAACAACATACAGAACAGATCCTAGACAGATCATGTAGGATAAACATATAGATACCAATGTGCGTAAACAGTGTATATCCAAGCTATTGACATCGTTAAACTCTTAGTTGAAACACAGATGAAAGAATGAAAGGACAACAATCCTTATTCCAGAACATAACAGATGACATACTGAGTACAGTAACACAGACTAACCAGATGTGAGATAATAAGGGTCCCCACTGTAGCATCAAGGGAACCAGGTGGTCACATGTGCATAATACATATCGAGTTGGTGAACCTTCTCAATGCCCTTTGCTATATCCTCAGAGAGAAAAAAAGGCACAAAAAGCGTTGTTCTGAGAGGAGAAGAATAACCAGACAAAAAAAACTAGGGATGGGAAGGGAAAGGAGAGATGATGAGAGGTAGTGTGAGGAAATACCCTTGTGACCGGATCCCAGAGGGGCCTCCATGTTTAAAGCTTGGTGGACATAAAGGAGGTAAAGTTGGAGGAATAACAAAAGTAGTTCCAAGCAGTCCACATATAGCTGTGAGATTCAGATTTATCCACTTACCTAGCTATCATGTTCTATAGTCAATGTGGGTCAGTTCACAAGCCCAGGCAGCCAGTGATGGAGGTTCAGGCTGACTTCAGCATCTGGCAATAACAGGCCGAGCTACTGTCAGGAAGTGTCTAATCAAGCTTTTCTTAATTTGTTTTTTAGGATCCTGGCAGCATGAAGAGTACCATGATTTTAGGTTGATTGGGGTATCTATCACCCACCCGTGTATCATATAATTGCAGTATTTTGTCCCAGAAGGGGACAGGTACCCCATACACATGGTGCCAGGAGCCTGGTGCTGAATGGATGTCTGACGAACAGCAAGCAGTGCTAGGCCCCTCTCATCCGGGTTGGAATGTGATACATGGTAGGCCGCAACCTCGCTCTCCATGCAGGGAGAGGTCCGTCTCGCGTCAGGCCCAGGAGGATGAGAGGACAGGGCAGAGCTTTGGCTTCCTATATAGTTCCCCCAAGCAATCTCTCAGCTGGTAGCAAAGATTCCTGAGATATGTAGTCCAGATACAGAGTCATGCGAACCAATAACCAATCTGAGGAACTACTCATCCCACAATCCCTTTAGCTTGGCTCACAAACATGATGTCAGTTGATAACACTGGGCACTAGAGGGACATGCGATGCATAGAAATATCAGAGGATCACTGTCCTTTATAATTATAGTCCACATTGCTACATCTGTTTTCTAAATGTCTGCAGTTTCTGTCTTTTTCAGTCACTCTTGAATTCTATAATATGCTCATTCCCCATACAATAAACAATTAATGCATGTGGTAAATGTCCTACAGAGCCACATGCTAGTTTTATACATACCCCAAGGCACTCAAAGCCTAGTGGTGAGTGGTCCTTACTGCTGCACTGAACTGAACTCTCATAGTGACACCTGAGCACTGTTTAGTGCAGCAATACCTGGAGCCCAAGCTGATCTGATGCTGCAACTCACAGTCATCATGAAGACTCCCATGAAATGTGTTGAATGATGCATGCATCCAGGGCCACTGTTAGAAATCATGAGGCCTTGTACAGCTCTCCTGACGGGGCCCCACCAACCCCGCCTACACCCCACCTACCCCCATGGGGTGCAGCAGAACAAACATATTTTTGGCTGAATCACACTATATCATTTACTATAGTGCCGAGTGTATTTGTATTTTTATCTTTATTTTTATTTTTATTTTCATTTTTATTTTTATTTATTTTTCATTTTTATTTTTATTTCTATTTCTAAATTTATTTTCATTTTTATTTTTATTTCTATTTCTAAATTTATTTTTATTTTTATCCCCCCCCCCCCCCGCTTCCACCCCCCAGTATTTTATTGTGACCTTATTCTTTCATATTTATACAAATATATATATTGCCTATATGTGCATAGAGAGATAGGTACATATATCTCTCTCTACCTATTAATAATTTCTCATCACATTTTATTATTTATATTTACTTGGTATATTGCACTGTGACTCTGAGAGTGTTTTTAAACAATTGCTCATTTTAAATAATTGCTCATTTTTTAAATGATTGCCCATTCCTTTCAAATCATTACTCATTTTTTAAATAATTGTTCATTTCTAAATAATTGCTCATTGCTCAATTTATCTCTATATGAAATTGTATTTGCTTTTCAATGTGTTTACCATGGCCCCTCCTTCCCTCCCCCCTCGTCCATTTAAGCCAGCAACACGATCCCTCTATAGCTTGACGAAGGAGCACGGCTACCAGAACATCGTAGCCCGTACGCTCAGGAAACACGTCACCTACCAGTGACTTCACGGTTGTGCGCCTGCTCTCCACCTGCGTTCCAGGCCTCGTTCGCAGATACATCGCTACCGCGGCCGGCTTCAGTGGTAAACTACAAGCCACACGCACACCAGCAGGCACCACTGTGACCTACCTGACGAACTGCCCCATGATGGATCATCCTTCTGGCTTTTCAGATGCTCTTTGTAACTTCACCTAAATGTGAGTTGTTTGCACATTGTTTTTTGATAAACGGCTTTTCATACTACACCCAGAGGCGCCTTCCCCCTTGTTTTTTCCTTCAGATCTTGGAGCCTGGTTTCAGTTCTCTGGAAGGCAGCCCTGTCTGTGGATTTTACATCAACACCCTTCCCTACAGACATTTATGTGGACTTTTAATGGACTATATATGCTAATCCTTCCAATACACTGTATATACGGTTTTAAAATTGTGATTATTTGTTACTAACTGTGACGTTATTTAAACAGTTAGAGAGACTGATCTGTACCACCAACTCCCAATGATGGGACAGATTTTTCCTACAGCAGTATATTGATCTAAAAGTTTCCCCCAGAGGTCTAAGAGTGATGAAAGACTGTCCCCCTTTTTTGGATGAAGAAGGCAAAAAAGAATGGGCTAGTGTCGCAGAGTTTTGCACCACCAAGTGGATGGGAACACTTATTTCCCACCGAACGTATAGATTCAACAAACTGAGTCAGCAAGTTATCTCCATTATAGAAGAAATCTACAAATTCACAGTCCATATCCCATCATCATGGTTAGAAATATTGAAAGAAAATACCAAAAGAGATGAGGACAACCTTATCAATAAAAAAAATGGGTAAATTTAAGCGTGATTTGGACGACTATAATTTCAATAGAGTCTTCCTATGGAACAAAAAGAACATCCCATATAAATCCCCCTCTTCTTCTAACCTTTACCCCCCCAATCAAGACCGACATCACTCTGTACCCACCAGTCACCCCCCTGTCCCACTCATGAGTATAGATAACAACAATATTTCTATCTGTCGTAAGCAAGATAACTCCCATCCCAATGTTTGCCAGCAAAGGCCCTCTCATTACTCCCGAAAAAACCACACCACTTCTGGATCACATACCAATAACAAAAAGCATGAGCTTATTGGTGCTCTTCATCAGTTTTACAACAGGTCTCCTTATTCATCAACAACTATGCAACCCACATCCTCTATCCCAGGTCCTTCAGCTTCGGCTATGGACACCTCCAATGCTGCTACTGTTCCCTGTAACAACACAGATATAGTTGTTCGATTGAATCCCAGTGAACAGACACTTCCCCCAATAAAGACACCTCCAATCCCAAATAAATAATCCTCTTGTGTCCCATTGTCTACCACTTCTCCCGTCAACACATCATCCAATGCAGGCTTCCCTATAGCTTCTCCTTTTTTAGCGCTCAGTCCTCCTCTGGTTCTAACCTCCCAAAAAAGAAAGCTCACAGAAGAGGCTGCAGAGGAGGACGAAGCAAGAAACAACAAGAACACACCGAAATACCCCAAACTATAAAAATATTTAATTTATCCTCCCGTACCCTATCCCATGCAGATTTGTCCCTCCTTAGTCATGGATTAAATTTTGCACCTACGAATAAACCCAATCCTTTTGTTCTATTCAAAGATCTGAACGGCTACGTACGGAATCTTACTTTGAAGAGGCATTTCCATATTCAATCTGAAAAAGAAAAAACATTTCCAGTAATTGCAATGCCACTCCTCCTACTATCCTTACTACAACCCCATCTACATCTAGTTCGGAACTGTCTCTAGATATCGACGATCTTGATGTATCTAACAGTGATGACTGTGCTCCGTTCACTCGTGCAGCACCTTATGTCACCCCCCCCCCCATCATCCATACCACACTTAAGCCCAAATCCATTTTTTCCCCACTCAGTCTAAAGGCCCATACATAGAAGCTTTTTACAGAGTTGTTTTTGCAGACCTCAAGAAACTGTGAATCCACCTCTGCTTCAAAATCTAATAATCTATCACCCTCAGAAACCAAAGCACTCGATCAACTTATTCACACTGAGGACCTGATAATCAAATCAGCAGACAAAGGAGGTGGCATAGTACTCCAAAACAAATCAGATTATCTGAGAGAGTCATACAGACTACTTTCTGATACAACGACATACGTCAAACTTACCAAGGACACCACAGCGGATTATGCTGCAGAAGCTGATCTACTGATTTCCACTGCCCTCCAAGAAGGTATCATTACAAAAATGGAGCGTTGTTTTTTGCATAAGAACTTCTATCAGATACCTTACTTTTACCACCTGCCGAAGATCCATAAAAGCCTACAGGATCCTCCAGGCAGGCCTATCGTAGCAGCTATGGATAGCGTGACAACAGGCTGTAGCCTATATATAGACCAGTTCCTACAACCTATGATATCCCAATTACAATCATATCTTCGTGATGGTACCCACCTCTTGGTGGGTACCGTACAAGTGGGAGCTTACTTACGTTTGGCTCTCACTTGATGTGTGTTCATTATACACCTCCATTCCACACCACTTTGGCCTTATGGTATTAGAACAATTCCTGTCCACTGATCCTCTGATCAATATGCGCCAGGCGAAGTTTATTATGGAAGCAACCAGATTTTGCCTGACGCATAATTATTTCTCGTTTAACGATGAATACTACCAACAAAGACAGGGTACAGCTATGGGGGGGCAATTTTGCTCCCTCATATGCCAATCTGGCCATGGGCCTATGGGAAAATAATTTCATTTACCAAAATAACCCCTTTGCAGCCAATATAATATTTTTCCGGAGATATATTGACGATTTGATAATTATCTGGGATGGTGATACTGATTTGATCACTACGTTCGTTCAACATTGTAACAACAACCCTTATGGGTTGTCCTTCACATCAGCTACAGATTCAACCACTATGGCCTTTCTGGATCTCGAGTTAGGACATGATGGTGATATTATCACCTCAAGAAACTATACTAAGCCTACAGCGGGTAACTCTATTTACACTTTGAGAGCTGACACCTCCCTAAGTGGATTATGAATATCCCTAAAGGACAGTTTTGCCGTCTTTGGCAGAATTGCACTAAGGATTCCGATTATGCCGAACTCTACAAAACCTTAAAAAGAAAATTCCTCGATAAAAAGTATCCAGAAATCTTAGTTGAGGAAGCTTACCATCATTACCTGTATGGAAAGCCTCCAAAAACTAATCAACCTTCACATGACTGTTCTAGTAGGTTTATAACCACTTTTTACCACAAGTATAAAAGTATGGAGAAGATTCTTGAAAAACACTGGGGGATCCTACATCAAGATCCCCACCTAAAAACTTCTCTTTCCGCTCGCCCAAAAGATATCTACCGTAGGGCCCCCAACTTAAAAAATAAGATTGCACCAAGCAAACTAAAATCTACTCCAGCCATACCATCTGTACCTATGCTAATTCCCCTGATAGGTAGGTATCAATACTGTAAGGCTTTATGCAAAACCTGCACATTTGTCCAAACGGACAGAAATCATTTACCACCAAGGGTAAGACCTATGTACTTAAAGAATTCTTCAACTGCTCGTCCAACTTTGTCATCTATGGCCTAACTTGTCCTTGTGGCATAATTTATGTGGGCCGAACAATTAGGGCCCTGAGACAAAGGTTCGGCGAGCATAGAAGATTGTTGAAAGGGGCACGGACCCCCATAGTGTTCCAAGGCATTTTGCTATGGCCCACCAGAGTTCCACGGTAGGCCTTAGGGTCTGGGTTATTGAACAGATCCCCAGATCCCTTCCGGCTGCGGAAAGATTTAAGAAACTCTGTGCCCGTGAGACCTACTGGATCTACACCTTGGATGTACTTTCGCCTGGGGGTATAAACGAGAGTATTGAGATTGCTACCATCTTATAAACTCACCATCCAGTGTTGCTGTTTCCATGAATTTTGCCCTTCAGTTTTTTCTGTGAGTATCCCAATCTTCTATGATTGGATTAGTTTTCCCATCCGCGTATCTATATGCGCATGTGTTTGCGCTAGAAGATGGGGCACATATGCATGAGACTGCTGAAGTGAATGTACTCATGCGAATATTTTTGGCTGAATCGCACTATATCATTTACTATAGTGCCGAGTGTATTTGTATTTTTATTTTTATCTTTATTTTTATTTTTATCTTTATTTTTATTTTTATCTTTATTTTCATTTTTATTTTTATTTTTATATATTTTTCATTTTTATTTTTATTTCTAAATGTATATTTATTTTTATTTTTATTCCCCCCCCTTCCACCCCCCAGTATTTTATTGTGACCTCATTCTTTCATATTTATACAAATATATATATTGCCTATGTGTGCATAGAGAGATAGGTACATACATCTCCCTCTACCTATTAATAATTTCTCATCACTTTTTATTATTTATATTTACTTGGTATATTTCACTGTGACTCTGAGAGTGTTTTTAAACAATTGCTCATTTTTTAAATGATTGCCCATTCCTTTCAAATCATTACTCATTTTTTAAATAATTGTTCATCTTTTAAATAATAGTCCTTTTTTAAATAATTGCTCATTTCTAAATAATTGCTCAATTCATCTCTATATGAAATTGTATTTGCTTTTCAATGTGTTTACCATGGCCCCTCCTTCCCTCCCCCCTCGTCCATTTAAGACAGCAACACGATCCCTCTATAGCTTGACGAAGGAGCGTGGCTACCAGAATATCGTAGCCCATACGCTCAGGAAACGCGTCGCCTACCAGTGACATCACAGTTGTGCGCCTGCTCTCCATCTGCGTTCCAGGCCTCGTTCGGAGATACATCGCTACCGCAGCCGGCTTCAGCGGTAAACTACGAGCCACACGCACACCAGCAGGCACCACTGTGACCTACCTGACGAACTGCTCCATGATGGATCATCCTTCTGGCTTTTCAAATGCTCTTTGTAACTTCACCTAAATGTGAGTTGTTTGCACATTGTTTTTTAATAAACGGCTTTTCATACTACACCCAGAGGCCTCTTCCCCCTTGTTTTTTCTTTCAGATCTTGGAGCCTGGTTTCAGTTCTCTGGAAGGCAGCCCTGTCTGTGGATTTTACATCAACACCCTTCCCTACAGACATTTATATGGACTTTTAATGGACTATATATGCTAATCCTTCCAATACACTGTATATACGGTTTTAAAATTGTGATCATTTGTTACTAACTGTGACGTTTTTGGGCATTTCCCAGTTCTTTGCGCCTTTCCTTGTATATAGGGTGCAGCAGAACAGCAACACTGACCTTTTCCACCTAAGCCTAAGATGGAAAGGGCTGCAAGGGTTGGGACAGTGATAATAATGGGTTTTTTTAACTACCCAGAAATTGACTGTAGTAATGGCACTGCTGGGACAGTTAAAGGGCAAAAATTTATAAACCTATTACAGGACAATTTTA
The DNA here is from genome assembly GCA_037952835.1 of Lithobates septentrionalis. NCBI lineage: Eukaryota > Metazoa > Chordata > Amphibia > Anura > Ranidae > Lithobates > Lithobates septentrionalis. The sequence goes on along the minus strand of JBBDGP010001553.1, from coordinate 2,247,532 downwards.
TGGTCCAGTTTATTGAGGCCCCAACTAGGAATGAAGCTCTGTTGGACCTGGTAATCTCAAACCATGCAGAGCTTATTACTAATGTCCAGATAAAGGAACACCTGGGTAGCAGTGATCATAACATGATTTCATTTGATGTTAGCTGTAAACAAGAAATACATACGGGAAAAATAAAAACAACTTCAAGAGAGCAAATTTTCCAAGGTTGAGGGCTGCTCTCCAGAATTTAGACTGGCAGGGAATATTTGCATCAATGGACACAGAACAGAAATGGGAATTCTTCAAAAAGACTGTTTGGGACCTCGCTGCAAAGTATATTACCATGGGCAATAAGTTTAAAAGGCTAAAAACAAAACCAATGTGGCTCACAGCCAAAGTTAAAGAAGCTATAAACAATAAGAAAAGAGCTTTTAAAAAATATAAAAATTAAGGTACACTAGTGTCGTTTAAATGTTACAAAGAATTTAACAGAATATGTGAAAAGGAAATCAAGGATGCAAAAATTCAAAACGAATGACAGATTGCAAAAGATAGTAGGACAAACCCCAAAAAATTCTTCAAATATATTAATAGTAAAAAGGCCAGGTCTGAGCATGTAGGCCCTTTACAAAATAATCTAGAGTGGGTGACTGGGGACAAAGAGAAGGCAAATTTATTAAATACTTTTTTCAGCTCAGTGTATACAAAGGAGCGTGGGGAGCTTATGTCTATAATGGGGGTGGTAGTGACACAGCCCCGAATGATCCACAATGGCTCAAAAGTGATATGTTTCAGAATTATTTAGACAGAATAAAGGTGGATAAAGCACCTGGACCTGATGGCATCCACCCAGGGATCCTAAAAGAATTGAGCTCTGTAGTTTCAAAGCCATTGTATCTAATTTTTAGGGACTCATTAATGACGGGAATAGTACCACTGGATTGGCGCAGGGCGAACGTGGTGCCTTTATTTATAAAGGGATCAAAGTCTTTACCAAGTAACCATAGACCTGTTAGTTTAACTTCTATAGTCGGGAAGGTACTGGAGCATTTAATAAAAGACCACATAGTTCTTGCTGGAAAAAAAAAAAATTAAGCAACAGACAGCATGGATTCATGAAAGACAGAAGTTGTCAGACAAACCTGATTTCTTTTTATGAAGAGGTAAGTAAAACCTTGGACAGAGGGGTGGCTGTGGATGTGGTATACTTGGATTTTTCAAAAGCGTTCGACACAGTTCCCCACACGCTGCTCATGTGTAAGGTAAAGTCTACAAGCTTGGAAATATCAGTTTGTAAATGGATAGAAAACTGGCTAAAAGACAAAATTCAGAGAGTAGTGGTTAATGATTCTTACTCTGAATGGTCTAAGGTTATCAGTGGTGTACCCCAAGGTTCAGTGCTGGGCCCCCTACTTTTTAATATCTTTATAAATGATATAGGGTCTGGGATCGAAAGTAACATTTCTGTCTTTGCAGATGACACCAAGCTATGCAGTGGAATAATGTCCATACAGGATGTCTCCAATTTACAAGCCAACCTCAATGCACTGTCTAATTGGCTAAGAATATGCATGCATCATACATGCTAGGGGGAATACAACTGGGGGAATCCGTGGTGGAGAAGGATCTGGGGGTTTTGGTAGATCATAAGCTCAATAATAGCATGCAATGCCAAGCTGCGGTTTCCAAAGCGAGCAAAGTCCTTTCTTGTATTAAGAGAGGTATTGACTCTAGAGAGAGAGAGATAATTTTGCCCCTGTTTAAATCATTAGTAAGACCTCATCTGGAATATGCTGTTCAGTTTTGGGCACCAGTTCTAAAAAAGGATATCAGGGAACTGGAGAAAGTGCAGAGAAGGGCAACCAAACTGATAAGAGGCATGGAGGAGCTCAGCTATGAGGAAAGATTAGAGGAACTGAATTTATTCACTCTTGAGAAGAGGAGAATAAGGGGGGATATGATCAACATGTTCAAATATATAAGGGGTCCATATAGTGAACTTGGTGTTGAGTTATTCTCTTTACGGTCAACCCAGAGGACACGGGGGCACTCTTTACGTCTAGAGGAAAAGAGATTTTATCTCCAAATACGCAAAGGTTTCTTCACAGTAAGAGCTGTGAAAATTTGGAATAGACTCCCGCCAGAGGTGGTTCTGGCCAGCTCAGTAGATTGCTTTAAGAAAGGCGAGGATAATTTCCTAAATGTACATAATATAACTGGGTACTAACATTTATAGGTAAAGTTGATCCAGGGAAAATCCGATTGCCTCTTGGGGGATCAGGAAGGAATTTTTTCCCCTGCCGTAGCAAATTGGAGCATGCTCTGCTGGGGTTTTTTGCCTTCCTCTGGATCAACTGAGGGTATAAAATTGGGTATATTGGATTGTACAATATTTTTAATTTTATTTATTTATTGTTTTTAAGGTTGAACTCGATGGACTTGTGTCTTTTTTCAACCTGACTAACTATGTAACTATGTAAGCCCCGATAATGAAAAAAGTTCCTCCTCTGCTCCCACCCCCTGGGCCCCGCTGTTAACCTGATGGAGCCCAAGGGAATGGAATTTAAGCCCTGGTAAGCAAGTAGGAGTGAGGGTGTGGTCTAGTAAAATCCATTTTTTTATGTATGCAGAAATGAACAATAAAGCTGCCGTGGGCCCCCCTGTCTAGGTGCAGGGGCCTGGACGCAGTCCAACAGGACCTGTTGTACTGCCTTATCGGCAGCCCTACATGACTCCTGACATGCCACATTTGGCATGTAATTTTTTTGGGGGGGAGCGGTTACCCTCTTTTTAGAGGGTTCCAGCTCCCACTTCCTCTTGGGGCACCACGGCACCAGAAGGGAGATCGCCCCTCCCTCTCGGCAATCATCTGGCACACTTCACAGGTCCCAGATGATTGCCCGGCCAGTCACAGCGTGCCGCGCAGCTCACGCATGCCCACAGTGACTATGCCGGCGCCGCAGAGAGGAGGGGGAGACAAGCGGGGCTTCGCCCCCCGCATCGCTGGACCCTGGGACAGGTAAGTGTCCGATTATTAAAAGTCAGCAGCTGTATTTGTAGCTGCCGACTTTTATTTTTATTTTTTAAGCGGAACTCCGCTTTAAGGCTAAAAAATATTTATTTTTGATATACAGTAGTAAGTAAGTAGCTCAGGGACAGGACTCAGGAGGGCAAGAAACCCCGCCGGTTGCCACCCAAACACACTGTAGCAGGCATTCGGATGGTCTCGGCAGGCTCCAGACAGAACTGTGCATGCACAGTTCCGAGCCGAGCATCACAGCCTTTTTTTTTTACTGGCCACTTTTTCCTATCACTGGCATTTACTGGCAGGAGGAAAATGCCTGTTTTTTACTGGCTGCCAGTAAAAATACTGACAGTTGGCAACGCTGCTCTCATGCTACTGGCTACAGCTCTGGCCAGTGACAGTACCTGAAATGTACCCTTATCATTGAGTGCAACCAGAGTGGGGCACACTTGCCACTCTTCCTACGGTATGCCACTGTAAACACTCTCTTATGCCCTGTACACACGGTCGGATTTTCCGACGGAAAATGTGTGATAGGACCTTGTTGTCGGAAATTCCGACCGTGTGTGGGCTCCATCACACATTTTCCATCAGATTTTCCGACACACAAAGTTTGAGAGCAGGCTATAAAATTTTTCCGACAACAAAATCCGTTGTCGGAATTTCCGATCGTGTGTACACAAATCCGACGCACAAAATGCCACGCATGCTCAGAATAAATAAGGAGATGAAAGCTATTGGCTACTGCCCACATTTATAGTCCCAACGTACGTGTTTTACGTCACCGCGTTCAGAATGATCGGATTTTCCAACAACTTTGTGTGACCGTGTGTATGCAAGACAAGTTTGAGCCAACATCCATCTGAAAAAATCCTAGGATTTTGTTGTCGGAATGTCCGATCAATGTCCGACCGTGTGTACGGGGCATTAGAGGTAGGTGATTTCCTATGGGAATCAGGATTTCTGTGCAGATATTGCAAAATCTATAGTGTTAAGTGCAATTGAAATATACCACAGAGAACATGGTTTAACTGCTGGTGTGAACATCTAGTAAATGTCAAGATGGACTTTTTGAAAAAAAAAATGGCCTGTTTTCTGGCAATGTGTGTGGGGTGAGAATTAAAAAACTGTGGTGCACAGTCACCAACAATGTTTTGATGGTGGTATATGATTGAGAAAAGTATGGGAAGCATATGACAAAACATAAAATAGTTCTGTGAAATTTGCTCTTAAATTAAATAATAAAAACATGCACTGGTTATATACACATAACATGACTGCAGCTAACTGAGCATTTGTCCATTCTATGCTCCTTTCTGTCTCCTTACTGTGCCACTATGATGACAACAGACCCTTTATTGACTCATATACTTCAAATAAACACATTTATGCTGTGTTTAAAATTAGATTTTTTTACACATCGACGCATGGAACAATTTTTTTTGTAAAATCATAAAATAATGCACGGGCCATCAAGCAGTTATGCCACCAATGACCCCATATTCCCAAACATCCAGCCCTGGCATTACTTGTAAGGTTTATATACTATGACCTTGGATTTTTCTTCTTCATCTTTGTCTGTGTAGCACGGCCCCTAAGGGACTGCTTGGATTTACCTGCTCATCTGCACTGCCATGACCTGATGAATATTCCAACCCACCTGACACTCTGGGTTCAGACATCTTTGCACCACCTTAAAGCAATAAGTCAGACAACTCTGTGCGTTTATGTTCTGATAATGTTTATTAGAACAGTTCAAAGAAGATTTTTTCACAAAGAGGAGGTAATAGATCTGCTGAGTTTTAGGCAACAGCGCCAACTCAGCAAGGAAATTCCTCCAAATAACACAAGCCAAGATATTTGCAGGTAAAACAGTCTATTATATACACAAATACAGTGGAGTTCCACTTGCACCTGATAGGATAAAGACAGTTGAATGGTTGTACTGACAAATTTCTAAAGGGGAAACCTAAGCCAGCCTATGAATCTTTAACCCTAATGAGAGGTCAGACTTAATGGCAATGGTATAAGGGCCCTTGTAGCAATAATGACAGTAATGTTCCCATTGCAGATCTGATGGTCTTCACTGGCAGTAGAAGCTCATTAATTGTATCCAATAAGGTGTAATAGCAAGCAATAAGGTTTCTTGAAATGGTAGAAGCTAAAGGTGTCTATGCACATTGTTCAAGATAGGTTCAGTAAAGTACTCCCAAGGTAAAGATGTTTGTGCAAAGTGTCCCAGTGAACCCATGAGAAAAGGATTTGTAAAGGTGGGAGATTGCCCTCTCACCAATGACCAGACCGATTTAATGCAATTCGGACAGCAGCTCTTTTAGCGACACATGTGCAGCGGATCCCCCGTATCGATCTCCCAATGCAAAGCTCAGAACATAGGTTAGCAGTCGACCAAAGTGATGCTGAATGGATGTCTGATGAACAGCAAGCAGTGCTAGGCCTCTGTCATCCAGGTTGGAATGTGATACACCGCATGGTAGGCCACAACCTTTCTCTCCATGCACGGAGAGGTCCGTCTCGTGTCAGGCCCCGGAGGATGAGAGCGCAGGGCAGGGCTTTGGCTTCTTATATAGTTCCTCCCAGCAATCTCTCTGCTGGTAGCAAAGATCCCTGGTATATGTAGTCCAGATACAGAATCATGCGAAGCAATTACCAGTCTGAGGAACTACTCATCCCACAATCCCTTTAGCTTGGCTCACAAACATGATGTCAGTTGATAACACTGGGCACTAGAGGGACATGTGATGTATATAAATACCGGAGGATCACTGTCCTTTATAATTGTAGTCCACATTGCTACATCTGTTTTCTATATGCCTGCAGTTTCTATCTTTTTCAGTCACTCTTGAATTCTATAATATGCTCATTCCCAGTACAATAAACAATTAATGCATGTGGTAAAGGTCCTACAGAGCCACATGCTAGTTTTATACATACTCCAAGGCACTCAAAGCCTAGTGGTGAGTGGTCCTCACTGCTGCACTGAACTGAACTCTCACAGTGACACCTGCACACGGTTTAGTGCAGCAATACTGTGAGCCCAAGCTGATCTGATGCTGCACCTCAAAGTAACCATGAAGACTCCCATGAAGAGTGTTGAATGATGCATGCATCCAGGGCCACTGTTAGAAATCATAAGGCCCTGTACAGCCCTCCTGACAGGGCCCCACCAACCACGCCTACACCCCACCTACCCCCGTGGGGTGCAGCGGATCAGTAGCACTGACCTTATCCACCTATGCCCCGATAATGAAAAAAAGTTTCTCCTCTGCTCCCACCCCCTGGGCCCCGCTGTTAACCTGATGGAGCCCAAGGGAATGTAATTTAAGTCCTGTAAGCAAGTAGGAGTTAGGGTGTGGTCTAGTAAAATCCATTTAATCATGTACGCAGAAATGAACAATAAAGCTGCTGTGGGCCTCCCTGTCTAGCTGCTGTGGCCTGGACGCAGTACAACAGAAGCAGTTGTACTGCCTTATCGGCAGCCCTGCATGCACCATCTATCAGAGGATTGGAATTCTAAGGGTGATAGTGCCTGATTGAAAGTAAGTGTTGCAACAAAAGTCTTGCTGTCCTAAATGCAGTCTAATCCATGAGATGGAAATGAGATGCAAAATACATGTACTTTACATGATTCAGGATCTGCTCTGTTTGTTTAGTTACTTTTGTGGAGAGATTTTTGTAGCACAGTAAAAGACCTAGCAAATCATTGGGGCTCATTTACTAAAGAAGTTGAGAATCATCACTCAAGAAATTGTAGGTGTGCTCACTTTAATTACCCAGTTATGTACAGATATGATAAATAAACTGGAATTGTCTTTTCACATGATTGAATAAGTTTAGTAAATTTTCACTTAAAGTGTATGTAAACCCCATTCATAAAATTTGAGCTGGGCACATACAGTTGTGTGAAAAAGTATTTGCCCCCTTTCTGATTTTAATTTTTTTGCATATTTGTCACACTTAAATGACTCAGATAATCAAACAAATTTTACTATTACACAAAGATAACCCGAGTAAATACAAAATGCAGTTTTTAAATGATGGTTTTGTAACAGAGTCACTTTGGGTGGGGGGCCCATGGAACCCAGAATCCCTTGGGGTGGCTGGGAAAACCTTGTTTCAGCTACCCATACACCTCCTATGTCTAAGTCACGCTGTGTCTCTAATAGGGGCACAGGGTGACCGAGAAATCCAGTCTGATTTGTACTAATCAGACTCACTGTACAGCCACACTGGAATGTTGTGTGTATATATATATATATATATTGTCCCATTTTGTTGTGTACTCCTTGCTAGGTCATTTGGGGTGTGGCTGTATTCCAATGTTCTATTGTGTCTGTCTGCCTTGGATATTATGGGATGTGTATGTAGATTAGCTGTGAGATTGGTGGGGGCAAATTCCTTCAACAGCTCTCACTGCTGATTGGACAGTTTACCCTGCCTGGAATGCAAAGGGGGGGTTGTCCAGAGTATTACCTGTGTTTTTATAAACAGTCCATGTTCCGCAACCAAACGAGTATTGTCTTGTTTTGTGGTTGTTAGCAGTTGGAATATCTGATATCTATATTCAGACTGGGAGGAAGCGGTATATGAAGAAAGCACTCAAGCGGAGTGTGGGACATTTTGTTACATTGGTGGCAGCAGTGGGATGCTTCCTGCAGTCTGGGACATCCAAACCTCCACCTGGATCCAAGGCCCGGATAGTAGGAGAGGAGGAGAGGTACAGATATCAGCCGCCATGGAAATTGAATTCGGAAGGAGGTTGCAAGCGATGCAGATACAGCACAGAGGACCAGTATCAGAGCAGGTCCTGCTGGGATGGTATGATTCTATCAGCTGGGAACTCTGGAAGGAAGTGCTAGCCCATGAGCAGCGACACCAGGAAAAAATTCTCTCCTCCTTCCAGGAAAGTTACTGGTCACAGTACAAGGGAGAATGGTGTTTTGGAGGGAACAACCGCATAAGGAATGGAAAGCTGAATTAACCAGGCTGGTCCAGGTGGAGATGTGGTTGGATGCGAGCTAGGTATGTAGCCCAAGTGTGCCCGTGGACAGCGGACGACACCCCAATAGAAGGCTTTGGCTACAGTGGCCTGGGGCTGTTATTAGAGAGGTTACAGGACCCTGACTTTGGGAGCGATTTGGAGTAGCGTTTGGAAGAAATATTGGAACAGATGTTGAATGTCTCAGAAGTTCCCGAGCACTGGAAGATTTGGAGTTTCTAGCCAATCAGGAATGGGAGTTGGAGATTGCCTACAGATAGCTAGATTCTGCTCAGCAGCAGGTCCGGGCTCCCTTTGCCTGGGACTATCATGAAATACCAGCTGACATCAGCTGACAGCTGACATCTCTGAAACAGACCCTCTATCAGCACCCCACCCCACGGCTGACCATCTCCCTCCAGGTTCCCCATCCCTTCCCATTTCATCCCCCCCTCCCTTCTTTCCCTCCCCCCCCCTTCCCTCCTTCTCCCTGTCCACGTCCCTCTTCCCTTCGCCCTCCCACCACTATCCTACACCCAACCCCCCTCCCCCCCCCTCCCCCCCCCTATTCTGAGCCGCCCCTCCCCCGGGGGAATTGATGCCTGCACCACAAACCGTATTCAGCAATTGCTGCAAAATTCCTTCCAGGTGGTTTGTGCAGACATCAATAGCCAAGACGTCCAGGCGCATTTGTCTTGTCATTGTCTACCCACACATGTTTTATGTTTCCCTAGTCTGTGTATGTTTTGTACTTGATCAAAACAGTTTTTTGATCAATTTTATAAGGGCAGTATTATTATACCTTTTCTTTTAATCATGCTTGTGCACATATCTTCATGTATATCTATTTTGTACCAATAAATACGCATTTATATTTACTACATACTGTGTGTGCCTTCCCCTGAGCCCCGCTTTTCTTTTTGGTCCCCCTCTGTTTGGGACAACTTGTTGCATTAGGTTATGGGGGTTGGAAGGCAACCATAGGGCTAAGGTACCGAATTTGTCTACATGACTAAACAAGCCTCATTATACCCCATTTTGTTTCATATTTGATTTTGGGATCACTGGTGATCCATTCTAGAGGCATTTTCTGATATCTGCAGCATCTTCGATAACTGCCCACTGTGTTCTATGTGATTTCTTGTTTGATTTGCTAGCTGTCTCACGTGATAGAGTATGGCCTTTATGATCGGGGAAGACATCGATCTTGAGATTAGTCAGGCTTTCAGGACGGACACAGTGACTACTCCCACACAGGAGGAAGAGGTAAAAACTTGGTTCAAAGAACATAAAAAATTGATTATTAAACATCTAAACAGAAAGTGGGACGTGTCCTTCCTGGAAACCTACATTATCAACAGGATAGTACCGAGAGGACTTAGGGACAAAGTTATACCCGCAGAGCATCTCCACAGCCCCAGATTTTTGGAAAAGTGGAAGGAGCTCTGTGTGGATCACGGGATATCTGTTATGAAATTAATAGTGGAGGAAGAAAAAATACAACTAGAGGAATTGGTAAAAGCAATAACAGAAAGCTCCCAAGGACTAGAACCCTATAAAGAACTAGAGGAATTCCAGAAACTGAACGAGACCCTTAAAAAAGAGGTAGAAAAGACGCAGTCTGCTTTGAAAGCAACAAAACAATCTAAGTTCAGGAGGGACCTGACAGACTGGGAGAAGGGGGACATTTTTGACCTAACCCCACGACGAAGTAGAAGCAATTCTAGAAGAAGGAATAAGAGATCACTATCGAGAGGTAAAAAATCCCTGAGCGACACAGAAGAAGAAAGCGTGACTAAAACTGTAACTTTTTTAGAGAGGGAGGGGGCAGAGGGTATAGACAAGGGAAAACACCCAGATGCGAACCCAAACCCATACAAACAACTAGCCCCCGAACCGCAGAGACAGAAGTCCAGGGGGGGAGCCCGCACCAGAAGTCAACAGAAATAATTAATATTTTTATGGATGAAGAGAATAGGAATGACATGAAAATTATTAATCTCTCTAAATTTAAATTAAATAAGAGACATATTGATCTTCTACAAAGAGGGATGTCTTTTTCGCCCACCAACCAAATGGACGAATTTACAGTATTTAAGGACATCACCCTCTTTGTACGGAAAGTCTTCCTGCGCTTCATCCATACTAGCAACCAGGGGTTAGCAACAGGTAACAACACAGCTGAGAATCAGGATGAGGATGTATTGGCTATCCTCAGTTCCCTCTTGGAGGAAAATGAAAGAGAGGAAGCTGAGGACACCCCCTACAAGAGACAGGCCAGACTTAATATTAAATCTATCAAGATGCCCCCACTCAACAAGAATAGATGGCTTAGTCTATTTTTGGATATGATACAAGCAGATCTCTCCAAGATAGACTGGAGCATAAAAAACGAAGACAATCTCTCCCCGGAGGAACGTAGGGCCATTCGCGAACTGACGGTAGCCCCACAGCTGGTCATAAAAAGGAGTGACAAGGGAGGGAATGTGGTACTCCTGGACGAGAAAGATTATGAAAAAGAAGTCTTTCGCCTATTGGGCGATGATAAAACCTATAAAAAACTCCCCAGGGACCCCTTTCCCAACCTAGTCACTAGCCTTAACAGCAAATTAAAATTAGCAGCAGAAGCGGGCCTACTGGCGAAACGGGAACTAAATTATCTTACCATCCAAGAATATAATGTACCAATATTCTATATCATCCCTAAGGTACATAAATCACTTAAAAATCCCCCGGGGAGACCCATTGTCTCAGCAATAAGGGGTCCCCTCGAAAGGATAGGAAAGTATCTGGACAGCCTGTTGAAAGAGATGGTCATAGACCTTAAATCATATGTGAAGGACACAGGAGATGTCCTGAGACATATTTCCCAGATCAATACTCAAGGGGAACTCCTTCTGGTGGGGATCGACGTGGAATCCCTGTACACGTCGATCCCCCACAGATGGGGTATAAGAGCAGTCGAAACCTTCCTTGATAAACACTTCCCTAAATGCGGCCCACAAAATGAATTCTTAGTGGACTTGCTAACCTTCGCCCTCAAAAACAACTTTTTTCAATTCCTCTCTAATTTTTATCAGCAAATTAATGGCACCTCTATGGGTGCACCATGGGCCCCAGCGTATGCCTGTCTCCACTTGGGGCTCTGGGAGGAGGATGAGGTATACACCTCGCCGATGTACCTGAGCCACGTACATACGTGGCTCAGGTACATCGACGACGTGTTTGTCATCTGGAAGGGTGACCAGGACACTCTGGCACAATTCATCACCCATCTCAATTCCAATGATCGGAACATCAAACTGACATATACGTGGGACAGAGAAAGGATTTCTTTTCTGGACCTATTCATCAGTAGAAGGGACTCCTCCCTGGTGACCCAGACATTCTGCAAGGAGACCTCTGCGAACACGCTTCTAAGAGCAGATAGCCATCACCCACAGTGGCTCAAGGACAGTATTCCCGTGGGCCAATTCCTTCGGATCAAGCGAAATTGCTCCAATAAGGAAGATTATAGACGCGAAAGCAATGAGCTATATAAACGCTTCCGGGAACGCGGATATTCTCATAAACAACTTAGGAGGGCCAAACGCAAAGCAGCAGGACGGGACCGCCCTGCTCTTCTAGATGGAAAGACATCAGAAAACCTACGTTCTGCCCCCCCCCCCCCCCCCAGCGCCCCAGACCCAGTGAGAATCATCACTGAATTTGGGTCTCAATGGGACACTGTAAAAACTATCCTGGAAAAACATTGGGACATACTCACTAACACCCCTGGTATAGCCCAAATAGTGGGTCCCACTCCCAAAATGGTAGCCAGAAGGGCCAAAAATCTTGGTGATTCCCTAATCCACTCTGAACACTTTAGAAACACCAATAGTTCGTGGCTATCTCGCTTCCCCAGGAGCAAGGGAATGTTCCCATGTGGCCACTGTCAGGTCTGTCCTTATGTACATAGGACAACAACCTTCAGCGACTCCCGAAATAAAAATAATTTTGAGATTAAAAGCCTCATTAATTGCGCCACCACCAAGGTCATATATATGTTAACGTGCCCGTGCAAAAAGATATATATTGGCAAGACAAAGCGTCAATTTAGGATTCGGTTAGGAGAACATATGAGGGAAATCCTGGAAAAGAATCCGGAGAAACCGGTAGCCAGACACTTTGCCCAATATCATCAGGGCAAACTGTCTGGCATGCAAGTAAAGGGTATCTATGCCCTTAACCTGTCCCCCAGAAGAGGGGACTTTGACCAGATTTTACAACAAAAAGAAAAACGATGGATCTTCCGTCTAAGCTCTCTGGTTCCCCTGGGGTTAAATACAGAATTAAATTTTCAGCCGTTTCTGGCAACTTAAACAAACCAGAAGACGCTATATCATATGTGTTTTTTTTTTTTGTTTTCCCTCCCCCCTCCCCCCCCTCTCCCCCCCCCCCCGTTTTTTCATATTGCATATTGATATACCTTCATATATGAATCTGATCCCCCTACTAGCTTCTTTCCATCAAATTAACAGGGTACATATACTATGTACACTCCCTAAATAGTGGTCAGATGTATGACATGGTGGATTGACTGAAATGTAAATGTCCGAATTCTTGTCTAGATGTTTGGACGGATGTAAAATGGACAGCACGATAACAAAAAGCTTTCTGCATGATGGTCTACACTGTACCACACTTTCCGCATATATCTTGGTTTTCAGGCCTTCCCGCTCAATATAACACGGAAGGAAATTTCTGTGATTATGACTCGATATGGTCTCTACACAAGCAAGGCGGCAGACAAACAAAGAAGGATGATCTGGATAACACACAGACGAAAAGACTCTCCTTCATTTAAATCTATTAGGTGGGCGTGCACGAGGGAGGGACGTGAATAAGAAGGAGCCCGTGCACGTCAACTACACGTCCAGATGAAGCTACGCACATTTGTTCTGTGAAACGCGTCGACGTCACCGCGCCCGGACGTCACGCCCGCTGTCATCCCCCGCTGGGGCTAGCCGGCTCACACATCGAGGGAGTATCTCGCTCCAAAAGTCTGGAGCAGCCGTGTGGAGGACGACAGGTGCACCTGTATGAACGGTCACAGCCATATAACAGCGGCACAACAGAAACACACCGTGAATCACGGATAATTACCCAGGTCAGGATACGGAAGTGTACATGGTGACAGGGAGGTCTGCTCACAACATTGGAGCCACTGCCACCCGGGAGCATCTGAGCAGTCCTGAATGGGACCCGGAAGTGGTAATGTACTAGGCAAACTTCGTTGTTTCTTTACCTACACCTGCCACCAATCGACTTTATTACAGCATTTCTTGCATAGAGTCTATCCACACTGGAGAACTGTACAAGTTGTTACTAAGTACTCCGGAACCTGGGAACAGTGATTCCACAGCTTTACATATATGACCAACACCTAATCCCTACCTACAGGACACATTGAAGTCTGACAACAGACCCTCTATCAGCACCCCACCCCACGGCTGACCATCTCCCTCCAGGTTCCCCATCCCTTCCCATTTCATCCCCCCCTCCCTTCTTTCCCTCCCCCCCCCTTCCCTCCTTCTCCCTGTCCACGTCCCTCTTCCCTTCGCCCTCCCCCCACTATCCTACACCCAACCCACCCCTCCCCCCCCTCCCCCCCCCTATTCTGAGCCGCCCCTCCCCCGGGGGAATTGATGCCTGCACCACAAACCGTATTCAGCAATTGCTGCAAAATTCCTTCCAGGTGGTTTGTGCAGACATCAATAGCCAAGACGTCCGGACGCATTTGTCTTGTCATTGTCTACCCACACATGTTTTATGTTTCCCTAGTCTGTGTATGTTTTGTACTTGATCAAAACAGTTTTTTGATCAATTTTATAAGGGCAGTATTATTATACCTTTTCTTTTGATCATGCTTGTGCACATATCTTCATGTATATCTATTTTGTACCAATAAATACGCATTTATATTTACTACATACTGTGTGTGCCTTCCCCTGAGCCCCACTTTTCTTTTTGGTCCCCCTCTGTTTGGGACAACTTGTTGCATTAGGTTATGGGGGTTGGAAGGCAACCATAGGGCTAAGGTACCGAATTTGTCTACATGACTAAACAAGCCTCATTATACCCCATTTTGTTTGACATCTCTGAAATCCTGGCTGAAGAGTCGGCAATGTGGCAGGGTAACAGTGTGCTTTGTCAACCTGCCCCCACAGCTATGGACGCGGAGGTCTTATGGTGGATGTAGCAAGTGCTGACTGACCTTGATGATCTTGTTTCTGCATATGATGATCTTGGATGGAGGAATGTGTCTGTTCAGCAGCTGGATGAGGGTATGGGAGATGGAGTCGGCTCATCTCTCCAGCCACAGACCACAGAATGCATGAATTTAATTGACTGTTCATCAGAGGATGTTATAGATTATGAGTCACCTGCCAAAGTGTTGGCACTGGGCTCAAGTGCAGCGAACCCGTGCCCTGGATTTTCAGCAATTCCAGAGACTTGTAATTTAATTGACTTTTCTGCTGAGGAAGAACATCCGAGTGAGCCTCCAGCAAAAGAGCTAGCATCAGGGCAGAACATCACAGAGCTCTGCCCAGCACCAACCGCAGCATCTGTGGCATTACAAGGAACTTCCCGCCTGAAGCACTGGCCACAGGACAGAGGGTCCAAGACCTCTGCCCCACTTCTGTGGCAGTTCCGGAGGCTCAGAGTGAGAAGGTGGCGGTCACTTCCCAGCAGAAGATCAGGATACAGGAAGAGAAGGTGGAGGAGGTGTTCGTCATCCCTCCCCAACAGTTGGCCAAAGTGGAGGAAGCAGTCTTTCCTCCCCAGCAAAGATCCGTGCACCTGGGAGACAGTACCAGAGACATGTCATCCCAGCAGTTAGATGAGGGAACAGAAGAGGAAGCAGCCGTGTCACCTCCCCAATGGCAGCTACACAGTTTGGGAGTGGAGGAATTCAGCCTCCTGCCCCAAAGGTTAGCCAAAGCAAATGATGTGGAGTCTCCAGCAGAAGTGCTGGCAACAGGGCAGAGTCCTACCAACCTCTGCCCAGCATCGGCAACAACTGTGGAGTTCCAGGGAGCCTGGGGAGTCGGCTCAGATACCCAACAGCATTATGGAGTGAGCCCAGCCACCCTGTCTCCTCTCCAGTGGCTGAAAGGACTCCAGGGAAAAGTCCAGGCCTCTCCCCAGTGGCGGATATGTTCTCTGAGAAAGACAAAGGTTGGCTGGGTGAGTAACGCTCTGTTTTGGGACTGCTGATTGGACAGTCTACCCCGCCCAGAATGCAAAGGGGGGGGATTTTCCAGAGTATTACCTGTGTACCTGTGTTTTCATTTCAATAAACAGTCCATGTTCAGCAACCAAAGGAGTATTGTCTTGTTTTGTGGTTGTTAGCGGTTGGAATATCTGATATCTATATTCAGACTGGGAAGAAGGGGTATATGAAGAAAGCACTCAAGCGGAGTGTGGGACGTTTCGTTACAGGTTTCATTCTTTTAAGGCAAAAAAGCTGTCCAAACCTGCCTGGCTTTATGTGAAAAAGTAATTGCCCCTAAACCTAATAACTGGTTGTGCCACCCTTGGCGACAACAACTGTAATCAAGCGTTTGCAATAACTGGCAATGAGTCTTTCACATTGCTGTGGAGCAAATTTGACCCACTCTTCTTTGCAGAATTGTTTTAATTCAGCCACATTGGAGGGTTTTCCAGCATGAACTGCCTGTGTAAGGTCATGATACAGCATCTCAATTGGATTTAAGTCCAGGCTTTGACTAGGCCACTCCAAAACCTAAATTTTGCTTTGTTTGAACCGTTTGGAGGTGGACTTGCTGTTGTGTTTCAGATCATTGTCCTGCTGCATAACCCAAGTGCACTTGAGCTTGAGGTCACAAACTGATGGCCGGACATTCTCCTTTATGATTTTCGGGTAGAGCTCAGACTTCATGGTTCCATCAATTATGGTAAGTCGTCCATGTCCTGAAGCTGCAAAGCAGCCCCAGACCATCACGCTAAAATCACCATGTCTGACTGTTGGTATGATGTCCTTTTTATGAAATGCCGTATTCGTTTTATGCCAGATGTAACGGGATGCACACCTTCCAAAAATTTACATTTTTGTCTCATCAGTCCACAGAATATTTGCCTAAAAGTCTTGGGGATAATCAAGATTTTTTTTGGTAAATGTGAGATGAGCCTTTGTGTTTTTTGGTCAGCCGTGGCTTTGGCCTTGGAACTCTCCCATGGATGCCATTTTTGCCCAGTCTTTTTCTTATTGTTGAATCATGAACACTGATCTTACCTGAGGCAAGTGAGGCCTGCAGTTCTTTAGATGTTGTTCTGGGTTCTTTTATGACCTTCTGGATGAGTCATTGTCATGCTCTTGGAGTAATTTTTGTAGGCAGTCCACTCCTGGGAAGGTTCACCACTATTCCAAGTTATCTCCATTTGTGGATAATGGCTCTCTCTGTGGTCCACTGGAGTTTCAAAGCCTTAGAAAGGCTTTGAAATCCTTCCTAAATTAATACATGTACATTACTTTGTTTCTAGTCTGTTCTTGAATTTTTTTTAGATTGTGGAATGATGTTTTGCTTCTTGTGACCTGTAATACCGCGTACACACGACTGGACTTTCCGGCAGAAAAGGTCCGACGGAATCCGTCCATCGGACATTCCGATCGTGTGTGGGCTTCATCGGACTTTCTCTTTCAAAATTTCTGACGGACCTAGAAATACAACATGTTTCAAATCTTTCTGACGGAATCAGTTCCTATCGGGAAAATCTGTATGCTGTTTCGACGGACCAAAAACTACGCAAGGGCAGCTATTGGCTACTGGCTATTGAACTTCCTTTTTCTAGTCCTGTCATACGTCATTGCGTTCTAAGCGATCGGACTTTGGTGTGATCGTGTGTAGGCAAGTCCGTTTCAGCGGAACTCTGTCGGAACTCCGACGAAAAAACCGTCAAGAGTTTATTCTGACGGAAAAAACGGTCGTGTGTACGCGGCATTACCGTGCTTCACTTTGTCAGACAGCTTCTATTTATGTTTCTATTTAGGGCGGCACAGTGGTGTAGTGGGTAGCACTCTCGCCTAGCAGTAAAAAGGGTTGCTGGTTCAAATCCCAACCACGAAACTACCTGCCTGGAGTTTGCATGTTCTCCCTGTGTCTGTGTGGGTTTCCTCCGGGTACTCCTCTTTCCTCCCACACTCCAAAGACATGCTGGTAGGTTAATTGGTTTCTGTATAAATTGGACCTAGTATATGAATGTGAGTTAGGGACCTTAGATTGTAAGCTCCTTGAGGGTAGGGACCAATGTGAATGTACAATGTATATGTAAAGCGCTGCGCAAATTGACGGCGCTAAATAAGTGCCTTAACCACTTGACGACTGCCTCACGCTGATGTACGTCAGCAGAATGGCACGGGCAGGCAAAATCACGCTCCTGCTATCGGACCCCCCCCGGTGCCCGAAGGCAGTCACCTTTGGTCTGGCAGCGATCAGAGATGAGGGGGAGGCCATCCATTCGTGGCCCCCCCTTCGCGATCGCTCCCAGCCAATAAGAATCTTCCACTGCCTCTGTGTAGTACACAGAGGCAGGGGATGTGATGTCATCTCTCCTCGGCTCAGCAGTTTCCGTTCCGGCGCCGAGGAGAGAAGACATCTGAGTGAGTTGCACAACACAAAACACACAGTAGAACATGCCAGGCACACTTTACACCCCCCTTTACCCCCAAACACCACCTAATCACCCCCCCCCCCCCCCCCGTCACACTGACACCGAGCAGTTTTTTTTTTCTGATTACTGCATGGTGTCAGTTTGTGACAGTTAGTGTGGTAGGTCAGTAAGTGTTAGCCCCCTTTAGGTCTAGGGTACCCCCCTAACCCACCCTAATAAAGTTTTAACACCTTGATCACCCCCTGTCGCCAGTGTCACTAAGCGATCATTTTTCTGATCGCTGTATTAGTGTCACTGGTGACGCTAGTTAGGGACGTAAATATTTAGGTTCGCCGTCAGCATTTTATAGCGACAGGGACCTCCATATACTATCTAATAAATGTTTTAACCCCTTGATTGCCCCCTAGTTAACCCTTTCACCACTGATCACCGTATAACTGTTACAGGTGACACTGGTTAGTTCGTTTATTTTTTATAGTGTCAGGGCACCCGCCGTTTATTACCGAATAAAGGTTTAGCCCCCTGATCGCCCGGCGGTGATATGCGTCGCCACAGGCAGCGTCAGATTAGCGCCAGTACCGCCAACACCCACGCACGCAGCATACGCCTCCCTTAGTGGTATAGTATCTGAACGGATCAATATCTGATCCGATCAGATCTATACTAGCGTCCCCAGCAGTTTAGGGTTCCCAAAAACGCAGTGTTAGCGGGATCAGCCCAGATACCTGCTAGCACCTGTGTTTTGCCCCTCCGCCCGGCCCAGCTCAGCCCACCCAAATGCAGTATCGATCGATCACTGACACTTACAAAACACTAAACGCATAACTGCAGCGTTCGCAGAGTCAGGCCTGATCCCTGCGATCGCTAACACTTTTTTTGGTAGCATTTTGGTGAACTGGTAAGCACCAGCCCCAAGCAGCGTCAGGTTAGCGCCAGTAGCGCTAACACCCACGCACGCACCGTACACTTCCCTTAGTGGTATAGTATCTGAACGGATCAATATCTGATCTGATCAGATCTATACTAGCGTCCCCAGCAGTTTAGGGTTCCCAAAAACGCAGTGTTAGCGGGATCAGCCCAGATACCTGATAGCACCTGCGTTTTGCCCCTCCGCTCGGCCCAGCCCACCCAAGTGCAGTATCGATCGATCACTGACACTTACAAAACACTAAGCGCATAACTGCAGCGTTCGCAGAGTCAGGTCTGATTCCTGCGATCGCTAACAGTTTTTTTTGTAGCGTTTTGGTTAACTGGCAAGCGCCAGCGGCCTAGTACACCCCGGTCGTAGTCAAACCAGCACTGCAGTAACACGTGGTGACGTGGCGAGTCCCATAAGTGCAGTTCAAGCTGGTGAGGTGGCAAGCACAAGTAGTGTCTCGCTGCCACCAAGAAGAAGACAAACAGCCCCGTCGTGCCCATAGTGCCCTTGCTGCTGCATTCGCCAATCCTAATTGGGAACCCACCACTTCTGCAGCGCCCGTACTTCCCCCATTCACATCTCCAACCAAATGCAGTCGGCTGCATGAGAGGCATTTTCTTTATGTCCTCCCGAGTACTCCTACCCAACGAACCCCCCAAAAAAGATGTTGTGTCTGCAGCAAGCGCGGATATAGGCGTGACACCCGCTATTATTGTCCCTCCTGTCCTGACAATCCTGGTCTTTGCATTGGTGAATGTTTTGAACGCTACCATTCACTAGTTGAGTATTAGCGTAGGGTACAGCATTGCACAGACTAGGCACACTTTCACAGGGTCTCCCAAGATGCCATCGCATTTTGAGAGACCTGAACCTGGAACCGGTTACAGTTATAAAAGTTAGTTACAAAAAAAAGTGTAAAAAAAATAAATATATATATATATATATATGAAAAAATAGTTGTCGTTTTATTGTTCTCTCTCTCTATATTCTCTCTCTATTGTTCTGCTCTTTTTTACTATATTCTATTCTGCAATGTTTTATTGTTATTATGTTTTATCATGTTTGCTTTTCAGGTATGCAATTTTTTATACTTTACCGTTTACTGTGTTTTATTGTTAACCATTTTTTTGTCTTCAGGTACGCCATTCACGACTTTGAGTGGTTATACCAGAATGATGCCTGCAGGTTTAGGTATCATTTTGGTATCATTCTTTTCAGCCAGTGGTCGGCTTTCATGTAAAAGCAATCCTAGTGGCTAATTAGCTTCTAGACTGCTTTTACAAGCAGTGGGAGGGAATGCACCCCCCCCCCACCATCTTCCGTGTTTTTCTCTGGCTCTCCTGTCTCAACAGGGAACCTGAGAATGCAGCCGGTGATTCAGCCAGCTGACCATAGAGCTGATCAGAGACCAGAGTGGCTCCAAACATCTCTATGGCCTAAGAAACCGGAAGCTAAGAGCATTTCATGACTTAGATTTCGCCGGATGTAAACAGCGCCATTGGGAAAGCATTTTATCACACCGATCTTGGTGTGGTCAGATGCTTTGAGGGCAGAGGAGAGATCTAAGGTCAAATAGACCCCAATTTTTTCAAAAAAGAGTACCTGTCACTACCTATTGCTATCATAGGGGATATTTACATTCCCTGAGATACCAATAAAAATGATTAAAAAAAAAAATGAAAGGAACAGTTTAAAAATAAGATAAAAAAGCAAAAAAAAAAAAAAGAAAAAGAAAAAAAAAAAAAGCACCCCTGTCGCCCCCTGCTCTCGCGCTAAGGCAAACGCAAGCGGCGGTCTGTCGTCAAATGTAAACAGCAATTGCACCATGCATGTGAGGTACCACCATGAAGGTCAGATCGAGGGCAGTAATTTTAGCAGTAGACCTCCTCTGTAAATCTAAAGTGGTAACCTGTAAAGGCTTTTAAAGGCTTTTAAAAATGTATTTATTTTGTTGCCACTGCACGTTTGTGCGCAATTGTAAAGCATGTCATGTTTGGTATCCATGTACTCGGCCTAAGATCATCTTTTTTATTCCATCAAACATTTGGGCAATATAGTGTGTTTTAGTGCATTAAAATTAAAAAAACTGTTTTTTCCCCAAAAAATGCGTTTGAAAAATCGCTGCGCAAATACTGTGTGAAAAAAAAAATGAAACACCCACCATTTTAATCTGTAGGGCATTTGCTTTAAAAAAATATATAATGTTTGGGGGTTCAAAGTAATTTTCTTGCAAAAAAAAAATATTTTTTTATGTAAACAAAAAGTGTCAGAAAGGGCTTTGTCTTCAAGTGGTTAGTAGAGTGGGTGATGTGTGACATAAGCTTCTAAATGTTATGCATAAAATGCCAGGACAGTTCAAACCCCCCCAAAAGAGGTATTATGCGCCATAAATGCATGCAGAAGCTCGATAAGCGGGATGTGGGAAGAGCTGAAAGCTTTGAGCGAGGAGTTTGGCAGCATTAAACAAGAGCTCCAGAAAACAGTCGAGAGAGTTAATACGGTGGAAGAAAGGGTTAGCCAAGTAGAAGATATCGTAACCCCAATGCGGCAAGAGTTCAAAAAAATGCAAGCACAGTTAGACGCCAACAGCCTTAAAATGGATGAATGGGAGAATAGGTCCCGAAGACAAAACGTAAGAGTGATGGGTCTCCCTGAGAAAAGTGAGGGTTCCCGCCCTGAAGAATTTATGGAAAAGTGGCTTAAAGAGGTGTTTGGGGCTGAGGCGTTCTCACAGTTTTTTTCTGTTGAGCGTGCCCACAGAGTGCCGTCTAGATCAGCATACTCAGGAGACCGCCCGAGACCAATGATTTTGAGATTTTTTTGTTATAAAGATAAGCTGAATTTGATGCAAAGGTCTAGAGAGAAAGGAGATATTTTTTTCAATGGAGCCAAAATAGCGATATACCCAGATTATTCCCCAGACTTACAAAGAAGAAGAGCAGGTTTCCTGGATATTAAGCGCACATTACGCAACCATAATATTCCATATGCGTTACTGTATCCAGCACGGCTGCGCATAGAGGCCCTAGGAACTACCCGTTTTTTTGAAACTGTCAAAGGTGTCACGGACTGGTTTGAAGAGAACAAAAAGAACTTATAAAGTTGAAGTCGCATATAGATGACTGATGGTGTTTTTTTTTTTTTTCTTTTTTTTGCAGCAGGGGCCGGGAGAGGGAGGGTTGGGTGGATTATGCGTGGGGAGAGAGTATGGTTTAGAATGATGATAGGTGTTATTGTAATCTTTGGGTCAGTGGATCCATCGGAGGGGGGGGGGGAGGAGGGGGGAGGATGGTGGGATGAGGGGAATAGAGTGGTCACAAGGAAGGCTCCCAGGGCACGCCGAGTAAGGCAAGGGAGGGAGCAGAAGGGATTATTTAAAATAGGGGATAACACAGTTGTTTTAACTATGTTTAAAATATATAGCACGTGGTTAAAAATATTTTTTTATAATTATTTGAACTTTTTGAGATTGAATATAATGAGAAATTCATGTTGGTATGGAAGGGGTGGGGGGTGCGGGGGTAATATTCCTCTGGACCCACCTGGCCCCCTTCCCATAATAATAGCACTGAGTGTGGTAAGAAGGGGTATTACTGATTTGAAACAGAAGTTTAATAGGTTAGGGGGAAAAAGGGCACACGTGGTGAATTGGTATGTTCAGTCTAGATGTTGGAGACTTCTTCCTTGTAATTCCTTTCAAAAAAGTGCCAGGTTAAAACAGCATAATTGTATGCCTTTGAAGTATCGACCTATCAGTAGAAGGATGGACCTATCCCAGTACTTGCATAACTGGCATAGCTCTTTGTTGAAGTATATTTTGAATGAAACCTAGATCATTTGGAATTAGTTCTTGGAACATTAGAGGTATGAGCGAACCTATGAAAAAAGCCACTGTGTTCCAGGAGCTAGAATCATGCGCTACTGAGGTGATATGCCTGCAGGAAACCCATCTGACTGACGAGACTAAGTTATTAATTAGAAATAAAAAATTTCAATTACAATATCACTCTGTGTACTCCTCTTATTCAAGGGGAGTGAGTATTTTGATTAGGAAGGGTTTGGTGTTTTCCTGCAGGGATATCAGTATTGATAAATTGGGATGTTTTATTTTTCTGTATTGTTTGATTGAGGGAAGGCCTTTTGTCATAGTAAACGTGTACATTCCCCCACCTTTCAAAATGGAGGTCCTGCTTTTGTTATTGGGGTTCCTGGAGGATAAGAGAGAGGTCCCAGTGGTGATAGTTGGGGATTTTAATGCAGTTCTTGATAGTAGGATCGACAGATTTCCGCCAGGGGTTAGTCGAAGTAGAGGATCAGAGGGAAGGCTGGCACAGTTCTTTGAGGAGGTAGGGTGGTGTGATATTTGGAGGGTTCGGAATCCCACTAGTCAGCAATACTCTTGCTTCTCAGGGACCCACCGAACGCTTTCCCGTATTGATATGGCCATAGGTAATAATGAAATCCAACCCCTAATTCAAAAGATCGAATATCGCCCAAGGGGAGTGTCCGACCATTCGCCATTGATTTTGACAATAACCATGCGGGATAACGGGGGCCCGAGAATGTGGTCACTAAATCCAACATGGTTGGGACTGATAGGGAATAGGGACGAAAATAATGTAAGACTGAGAGAATTTATTGACTTTAATACAGGTACTGCATCGGGGGGTGTGATGTGGGACTCTTTGAAAGCGTTTCTTAGAGGGCTGTTGATTCAACAGATTTCCAAGTTAAAGAAGCAAACAAGGGCAAGGGGAGAGAGTATTAGGGAAGAGGTTCGGGAATCAGAAAGAAAGTATGTGCTAGATCCGACTATGGAAAATCGAAACCAATGGGTACTGAAGCAGCAAGAATATAAAAACGAAGAAATTAAAAGAGCAGAGAATAGGAAGATCTTTCAGAGGCAAAGGAGTTTTGACGAGGGGGAAAGAGTCGGTCGGACGCTGGCCATGCTGGCCAAAACCAACTCTCCCTCTTCAACAATTCCTATGATTAAAACAAAGAAAGGGGACATCTCATCAGACCCGGGGATAATTTCTGATACATTTGTAGAGTTCTATAGTGATCTATATAAGAAACGCCACTCTCATGTACAAGAAGAGATGGAGGAATTCTTGGGAGGAACTGTCTTGCCGGTGCTCTCGGACACAGATATGAACAGTCTGGAAGCTCCGATAATACTGGAAGAAATAGAGCAAGCAATAAAGAATATGCAGAGCCAAAAGTCCCCGGGCCCTGATGGATTACCAGTTGAGGTGTATAAACAATTTGGGGAGGTTTTGGCCCCGGAACTTCTGAAGGTATATAACTGGTCAGCTGCAGCTGAGACTTTACCATTATCAATGTCTGAGGCTATTATAGTACTGATCCAGAAGGAGGGGAAAAACCGGCTGGAAACGTCGTCATATAGACCGATTTCGTTGTTGGGCACGGATGCCAAGATCCTGGCAAAGGTCTTGGCTACCAGGCTCAATAAATGTATATCTGGTCTGGTACACCCGGACCAGTCTGGGTTTATTCAGAATAGGTCTACTAGTAAAAATATAAGAAGAACCTTTCTGAATATCCAGACGCCGGTAAAAAACGCAGGCTCCAGGGTTGTCTTGTCCCTGGATATCGCCAGGGCATTCGACTCCCTGGAGTGGGGTTATTTATGGTGGGTACTGGGAAAATTTGGGTTTGGTCCCCGGTTTATAAAGTGGCTTAAGTTATTATATCATCACCCCAATGCTAGATTAAAAATAAATAATACATACTCAGAGCGGATCTCCCTTGAGAGGGGGACTAGACAGGGGTGCCCTTTGTCGCCCCTGTTGTTCGCCCTGGCAATGGAGCCGTTCGCAGAGGTAATAAGAAAGTCCCCAGGCCTACAGGGTTATAAAAGAGATGACGGTGAGGAAAGAATTGCACTTTATGCCGATGATGTGCTATTGTTTTTAGGGGATATGGGGCCGTCATTAGTTAGGGCGATGCAGCTGGTGGAGGGGTTTGGAACAATCTCAGGACTAGCAGTCAATTGGGAGAAATCTACAATTCTCCCGCTCGACTCGACTACGGATTCCTTGCCACAGGAGATACCTCATCTTAGGGTGGTGGAGAACTTTAAATATTTGGGTATAGTAATAACTAACACCCCAATGCAGTATATTAGAGACAATTTAGTGCCGCTGTTAGAAAAGTTTAAAAGGAAAAAGGAGATCTGGTGTCGGCTCCCTCTATCTATGGCAGGGCGCGTAAATTTGATCAAGATGATCTGGATGCCACAATTAATGTATATATTACATAATTCACCAGTTTGGATTGGGAGGGAATGGTTTATAAAAATAAACTCCCTCTTTCGCGAGTTAATCTGGAAGAAGGGTCAGGCCAGGATTAGTCTCCAGACGCTGCAGCGCCCTAATAGGGAGGGGGGATTGGCGGTGCCCCACCCATATAGATATTTTCTGGCGGCCCAGCTGCAACATCTGGGGGGGAGTGAGTATGGGGGAGAGTTGAATACCTGCGCGAAAATCATGCTATCAGGAAATCCGCATAGATCCCTGACAGGGGCACTGGAAGCCGGGACACTGGGAAGCGTACTCCCAACATATAAGCTGGTTACAAAAGTATGGCGGTCAGTGAAGATAGAAATGGGCTATAGGGGGCCCACGGAGTTTTCACCTATCTGGCAGAATAGGCAGTTACAAGAACTGAACTCTATAGGAGTAAATAGGATCTGGGAAAGGGCGGGCATAAATAGACTGAAGCAATTATTTGATGGCAACTCATTGAAATCTTTCGCAGACCTGAGGCAGGAGTTTGGAATTCCCAAAGAAACATTTTATTTTTACCTCCAGATTAGACATGCTCTAGAGAAGCAATTCAGGACCGCGGCACTGGAATGGTGTAGTGCACCTCTGCTTAGTAGGGTGGTGAGGGTACCCGGTCTTAAAGGGCTGATATCAGGGATATACGCCCAGTTAACGGTAAGGGCAACTAGCTTGACCCCACTTTTGCGTGCAAGGGAGGGGTGGGAGGCCGATGTGGGGGAACTGAGTAATGATCAGTGGGAGAAGGTATTGGAGCTCGGCCCACTGGTGTCCCTTTCCCCGTCGCAACGGGCATCGCACCTACTACTGGTACACAGAGCCTATTATACCCCCAAGAAACTGTATAGATTTGGCAGGAGACCAGATGACAAGTGCCCTAGATGCTTGGAGACAGGCGACCTTGTACACATGATGTGGAGGTGTCCGAAATTAGCAAGGTATTGGACTGAGATCCTAAGTATTATAGAAGCTAGACTTGGGAAAAGAGTGGAATACGAGGCGAAGGCGTGTGTATTGGGGTTAATTAGCGTGGGGGAGGATCACACAGGTATAGCAATAGTGCGGGGGCTATACCAGGCGAGGAAGCTGATTGCGAAAGCATGGTTATCAGCAATGCCCCCTACTTCGGAAGAATGGGTTAGCACAATGAATGCACTGGTCAGAACAGAGAGGACTATATACAGTAGAAGGGGAAATTATAAGAAATTCTCAAAGATCTGGGGTTTGTGGTGCCAGGGTAGGAATATATAATACTCTAGTGCTGATAGGACTTTTAGTAACTAGGAATAGAGTTCTAAGGGAAATGGTATTTAGGAGTATGTATATGGGTGGTAATAAGGTATGTTAAAGTTAAGATATTTTTATATTTTTGGAAAGCAACTGTGGGGGTGGGGGGAGGGATATGGGGGGGACTAAGAATGGGACGGGAAGGGGGCGGATAAAATGGGGTAGAGCAAGGGGTTGACACTTTCACTTGTTCTTTCTAACCCGAATTGGGATAATGTATGTATCAATGGCTTGTCTACGACTGTTTGATTTTTATAACGAAAATTGTATAACTTGGAAAATCAATAAAAAAAGACTTAAAGTAAAAAAAAAAAAAGTAATTTTCTTGCAAAAAAAAATAATTTTTTCATGTAAACAAAAAGTGTCAGAAAGGGCTTTGTCTTCAAGTGGTTAGAAGAGTGGGTGATGTGTGACATAAGCTTCTAAATGTTGTGCATAAAATGCCAGGACAGTTCAAAACCCCCCAAAATGACCCCATTTTGGAAAGTAGACACCCCAAGTTATTTGCTGAGAGTCATGTCGAGTCCATGGAATATTTTATATTGTGACACAAGTTGTGGGAAAGAGACACATTTTTTTTTTTGCACAAAGTTGTCACTAAATGATATATTGCTCAAACATGCCATGGGGATATGTGAAATTACACCCCAAAATACATTCTGTTGCTTCTCCTGAGTACGGGGATACCACATGTGTGAGACGTTTTGGGAGCCTAGCCGCATACGGGACCCCGAAAACCAAGCACTGCCTTCAGGCTTTCTAAGGGCGTAAATTTTTGATTTCACTCTTCACTGCCTATCACAGTTTCGGAGGCCATGGAATGCCCAGGTGGCACAAACCCCCCCAAATGACCCCATTTTGGAAAGTAGACACCCCAAGCTATTTGCTAAGAGGTATAGTGAGTATTTTGCAGACCTTACTTTTTGTCACAAAGTTTTGAAAATAGAAAAAAGAAAAAAAAATGTTTTTTCTTGTCTTTCTTCATTTTCAAAAACAAATGAGAGCTGCAAAATACTCACCATGCCTCTCAGCAAATAGCCTGGGGTGTCTACTTTCCAAAATGGGGTCATTTGGGGGGGGGTTGTGCCACCTGGGCATTCCATGGCCTCCGAAACTGTGATAGACAGTGAAGAGTGAAATCAAAAATTTACACCCTTAGAAATCCTGAAGGCGGTGATTGGATTTCGGGGCCCCGTACGCGGCTAGGCTCCCAAAAATTTCCACACATGTGGTATCCCCATACTCGGGAGAAGCAGCTAAATGTATTTTGGGGTGCAATTCCACATATGCCCATGGCCTGTGTGAGTAATATATCATTTAGTGACAACTTTGTGCAAAAAAAAAAAAATATTGTCACTTTACCGCAACTTGTGTCAAAATATAAAATATTCCATGGACTCAACATGCCTCTCAGCAAATAGCTTGGGGTGTCTACTTTCCAAAATGGGGTCATTTGGGGGGGGGGGTTGTGCCATCTGGGCATTTTATGGCCTTCAAAACTGTGATAGGTAGTGAAGAGTGAAATCAAAAATGTACGCCCTTAGAAATCCTGAAGGCGGTGATTGGTTTTCGGGGTCCCGTACGCGGCTAGGCTCCCAAAAAGTCCCACACATGTGGTATCCCTGTACTCAGGAGAAGCAGCTGAATGTATTTTGGGTTGCAATTCCACATATGCCCATGGCCTGTGTGAGCAATATATCATTTAGTGACAACTTTTTGTAATATTTTTTTTTTGTCATTATTCAATCACTTGGGACAAAAAAAATTAATATTCAATGGGCTCAACATGCCTCTCAGCAATTTCCTTGGGGTGTCTACTTTCCAAAATGGGATCATTTGGGGGGGGGGGTTTGTACTGCCCTGCCATTTTAGCACCTCAAGAAATGACATAGGCAGTCATAAACTAAAATCTGTTTAAATTCCAGAAAATGTACCCTAGCTTGTAGACGCTATAACTTTTGCGCAAACCAATAAATATACGCTTATTGTCATTTTTTTTACCAAAGACATGTGGCCGAATACAATTTTCGGTCTTTTTCCATTTATAGCGCAAAAAATAAAAACCGCAGAGGTGATCAAAAAAGAAAGCTCTATTTGTGGGAAGAAAAGGACGCAAATTTCGTTTGGGTACAGCATTGCATGACCGCGCAATTAGCAGTTAAAGCGATGCAGTGCCAAATTGGAAAAAGTCCTCTGGTCTTTAGGCAGACAAATGGTCCGGGGCTGAAGTGGTTAAATAATAATAATAAATCATTTATGTGATTTCTTGATTCAATCAGGCCTGGGTATGGCAAGTGAAATTTAACTCAGCTTTTTCAAAAAATTGTGGTTAATCACAGTTCATTCATGTTTCACACAACTGTAAATCTGCAGTTTTTTCTTATCCCTCTTCAAACCATCAAATTCCTGTGGCTTTCTCCTGCTCTGTACTTCTGTTATTGACATTATAACTTTTGACAAGTTCTCAGTCAACTGTGATAAAACCAGGCTGAAATTTGTGTCGGGGGGGTGCTATAAATAGATTAGTAGAGAGTTGGCCTATTCACAGCACAGCTCTGCAAGTCTCTGCCTATGTGGAGGGCGTTGTGTGCCTTTCCTCCAATCAGCTGTCTCCCAGTGTATGGCAAGAATCCACACCCACAGGTGAATCAAGAAGAGAAAATTCTAACAGGATGTGCACTTTTTAAACAGTATATAAAGCTGAACACAGCAGATATACATGTAAAACTTATGTAGTGAGATTTGTTTAATCTCTGTGTATCATCTGAGGCTGTTCATTTCACTGGGTATGTGTGAGGGTTTACATCCACTTTAATTTATTGAATAAAGATTCTCAATTTTTTTTATCAACCTCAATGAATCTTCCTTACGCTAAGATCCTTTACTTGTTAGTGTGATCATACACAACCTCCAAATTGGAGGGTCAAATGTGAGATATGGGTCATCACAAATGCTGTAAGAGGCACATGCTGGAACATTTTTGTGTAGCTGGGTGTTTCTTCTTTTTATTGTCCATTGGCTATAGAGGAGGAGGCCACAGCATGACCAATCTATTGTTCTTAGTAAGACATTGTCAGGGCTGGGCTCAGCCCTTCTATTTCTGAGCTGGCCGCTCAGCTGTCGGCTAATTGCCAGCTCCTATCTCTCCACAGTGGCTCACCTGTTGATGATATCCTGCTCGTCAGTCCTGCCTACTTAAGCCGTCCAGCCCAGATGATCTCTGCCTTCGCCTTGGTCCCATCTCTAGAGACGCTCTTCTGTGTTCCTGTTAAATACTTGCTTGGCTGACATTCCTTCTGGCTCCAGATCCTGCTTGCTGTTCTACTACACTTATCTCTGGCTCCCTGACATTTTTATTGTCTGACTATCCGTTCCGGTTCCTGAACTCTGGCTATGTTTTGACTACGTTTACTCTGTTTACCTTTTTTTATTATTATTAAACAAGTGAGATTTAACTGTACTTCTGTCTCAGTCTGATTCATGGTTTCTGACAGACATATACCTGCCTACCACCATCATTACTTATACTCTCAAAAACAATATAGTGAAATGTACTTTAAAAACGAACAACTAATGGGTATCTGGAGGTTCATAATTGTAGAGTCAAAAATGTGTCTGAATATTCAGATCTGTCTAACCTGCAAAGCATTATGCATTTCTGGAAACCATAATATATGAATTATATATTTATATTAAGATTGGATAAATCTTTACTTATATTCTGAGGAATCAAAACATTTGCAATTCATTGATTTGTCGGTTTCTCCAACTGCTCTTTGTGACCTGTGTTGACTTGATAACCATAAATACTGTAAATACAATAAGTAAAATGTAAATCAATTTTTTTATTACCTTTATTGGATTGTTTCAAGCACTTTAGCTGTCCTTTGGTACAAGTGCTGTAAATCATAAAAATGCCAAGTAAACCATAAATGTGCAATTCAAATTTGTGTTTATAGGGTGTAAGCTCAAATATTGGACATGTGTGGTTAGTTTTGTTCTGAATTGAAATTCGGACAAATTTTTCATTATTTGGAAATTCAGATGTATCCAAATTTACGAATTACAATAGTAACAAATTTAAATGAATCCGAAATTATGAATCAAAATTTTGGATGAAATTCAAACAGTATCTAATTGAATTTGAATTGTTTTTGAATCAAATATGAATCGTTTTTTTAGTCAAATTCAAAATTCAGAAGAGAATAAAATAGAATAGAAAAAAAAAGGAATAGAATAGAAAAGAATAGAATAGAAAATAAAATAATATAATACAAAAGAGTAATATAAAAGAGTAAAACAGAATACCAAATAAAACAGAATAAAATAGAATAGGAAATAAAGGAATAGAATAGAATAAAAAATAGAATAGAATAGCATAAAATAGAATATAACCACCTTCTGAAATTCGAATTTCAAATAGAATTAATTTGAATTTGTATAGAATAGAAAAGAATAGCATAGAAAATAAAAGAATATAACCATTTCCCAAAATTTAAACAAAATAAATTTGAATAGGTTAGAAAAAAATAGATTGGAATAGAAAATAAAAGAATAAAATAAAAAAAAGCAACAGAATAGAATAGAAAGAATAAAACCATCTTCCAAAATTCAAATTTTGAATAGAATAGAAAAGAAAAGAATAGAAAATAAAATAATAAAATAGAAAAGAATAGAATAAACAATAGAAAAGAATAGAATAGACAGACTACACCAATATAAGCGTTTTCCGAAATTTGAATAGAATACATTTGAATTTGAATAGAATAGAAAAGAATAGAATATAATAGAAAAGAAAAGAATAAAATAGAAAAAAACAATAGCATAGAATGGAATAGAAAGAATATAACCATCTTCCAGAATTCAAATTTCAAATAGAATAAATTCAATTTTGAATAGAATTCAAATGGAATTCGAATAAAATTTGATTCAAATTTTAATTCAATTTGAATGAAATTCCAAAAATTTGAATAGAGTCAAATTCAAATCAACAAAACATATTCTGAAAATGAATTAAACGAACTAAACAAGTTAAGCAAATTTAACTAAACAAATTAATGTAAATACTGAATAGAAACAAAACAAATGTTTTTGTTCTGCACATGTCTATCAAATATATCTACTGCAGTGTATTAGTATGTATCCCACTCTACATAAAAAAAGTTGGAAAACACTTTCTTTTGACAATGGCAAGATTTATAAAATTGTAGGAAACAAAACTCTCTCAAGCACAGAGCAAATGCTTAGATGCTTAGTTTTATTTTCTAGCCTGCACTAGAAAACTTCTTTCTGAAACTTTACTCCAGGGGTAGGCAATATTTTGAGCATAGTGTGCTGAGAATTGTTTTCAAAGAAATTGAATGTGCCAGCTACATAAAAAGTCAACTTCACACTCTCAATCATGAAAAGGAACTTTTATAAAGTAAATGCTGTAAACTACTTGAATGAATGTTGAGCTTTGCACCTTCACATCTCAGATCACCCCAAATTCTGCACCTTTACACCTTGGATAACCCCAATTCCTGCATCTTCACACCTCAAATCCCAATTTATGCACCATTACACTCCAAATCCTGCCAATTCCTGCACCTTTACACCTCAAATCAGCCCAAATCCTGCACCTTCACACCTCAGATCAACCCAATTTCTGTACCCTCACACTTCAGATCAGCCCCAATTATCCAATTACTGTACCTTCACCCCTTATATCAGCCCCAATTCCTGTACCATCATAACTTAGACCATCCCTAATTTCTGCAGTGCACCATTATACCACAGATCACCACGATTCCGGCACCATCACATCTCAGATCACCCCTAAACCTGCACCATCAGACCTCAGATCACCCCAATATTTGCACCTTTACACCTCATACATCTTCATACAAAATGAAAGCAGGCAGCTTGGGGCATCCAACTCAACACCAGGATCAGATCCAACCTGTCTGATGTGGGGTGCAATAAAAAACATTAGAGGGCAAAGGATGGGAGGTCAGCAGGGCAGAAGATAGGTTCAGCAGTTTGTAGGGCAGTGTACAGAGGCCAGCCATGAAGAATATAGGAAGTCAGCAGGGGAGTGAACAGGAGTCCGCAGGGCAAAGGACAGGAGTCAGCAAAGCAGAGGACAGAAGTCAATAGGACAAAGAACATGGTTCGGCAGGATGCACAACAGGGATTAGCAGGATAGAGGACAGGGGTCAGCAGAGGACAGGGGATCAGCAGGGTATTGTACAGGGATCAGCAGGGCAGTGTACAGGGGTCAGCAGAGCAGTGTAAAGGAGTTAGCAGTGCAGGGGACAGGGGTTACCAAGGCAGAGGATAGGGTCAGCAGGGCATAGAACCGCATTCAGCAGGGTGGAAGACAGGGGTCAGCAGGGCAGATGATGAGGTCAGCAAGACATAGGACAGGGATCAATAGGGCAGAGGATGGGGTCAGAAGGGAATAGAACAAGGGTCAGTGGGGCAGTGGGTGGGGTCAGCAGGGCATAGGACAGGGGTCAGCATGGAAGAGGGTGGAGTCAGCAGGGCAGAAAAGGGTTCAGCAGGGCAAAGGATGGGGGTCAGAGGATGGGGTCAGCAGGGCAAAGGATGAGGGTCAGCAGGGCAGAGGATGGGGTCAGCAGGGCAAAGGATAGGGGTCAACAAGGCATGGGATGAGGTCAGCAGGGCAAATGATAGGAGTCAGCAAGGCATGGGATAAGGTCAGCAGGTCAGAGGATGGGAAAAGTAAGGTATAGGACAGGGATCAGCATGGCAGTATACAGGGGTCAGCAGGGGATAGAACAAAGGTCAACAGGGCAGAGGATGGGGTCATCAGGGCATAGGACAGGGGTAGAGGGTTGAGTCAGCAGGGCAGAGGACTGGGGTCAGCAGGGCAGAGGACTGGGGTCAGCATAAAAGAGGATGGAGTCAGCAGAGCATAAGATGAGCACAGTAGGGCAGAGGATGGGGTCAGCAGGGCATGGGAGGAGGTCAGCAGCATATTAGGACAGAGAGCCATCTCTGGCACATGTGACGGGAGTTGCCGGTCCCTGCTCTACTCTTTTACTATATCAACCTTCATGTGTTTTGGAAACCTGCTTAAAGGATACATAAACCCAAAAACAAACATGTAATATATTGTAGCTTACAAGTCCTTACATGTGATGGCTGCATTAGTATTCTTTTTTTTGCAGGCATTTCTGCAAATACAGAAAAACACTTGTTGATCTTTGTGTGTGTGAGTAAGTAACTCCTGCGCTATCAAGTGTGCTCAAATAAGTAAATTATCACAGAACTAGACATGTGCATTTGTTTTCGTCCGAATGCAATTTCGTCCGAATTTCGGGTATTTTTGTTATCGTTTTAACAAACGATAACGAATGTGCAGATTCCGAAAACCGAAAGACCCAACATAAACAAATGCTTTATTTATTTTCATTGCGACAACAGTTCGATATAGATAGGAGATTCGACATGACGCTGACAATAGCGATCTGTGTCCATCTAACCTGTGGTCGAATGTGCCTAACCTTAGCTCTATTAGTCCAAGATTATTCTACATAGAGAAAAAAGATTCGACATTATAGAGACAATAGCAAAAAAGGTTGAATGAGCCTAACCTAACTCTATTAGTCCAAGATTATTCGACATAGAGAGAAAAGATTTGACATAGAGAGAAAAGATTCGACATAGAGAAAAAAGATTTGACATTATAGAGAATATAGCAAAAATAGTTGAATGTGCCTAACCTAACTCGATTAGTCCAAGATTATTCGACATAGAGAGAAAAAAATCGACATAAAGATTCGATGAAGCAGTCACCGTGAGCGGACATTTATGGTCAAATGCTCCGCCCATAGGCTATAGAAGAATTCTAATGTTGGTTGACTAGTAATAATAATTAATAAATATAATTATTACTAGTGTCATACAACATTAAAATTCTATTATAGCTTGTAGGCGGAACATTCGACCGGAAATGTACGATTGCGGCGTCGTACAGTTTAGCTGCTCCGTCAAATCTTCTTAGAACATTCGACAGACGCCATAAGCCTTCAATGACAGATTCAACCTTAATTAAATCGGATTTTCAGACGAATGCATTTTTTTTAACAAAACGAAATAAATAAAAACAAATTTCGGGAGTAACTAAATAAAAATTTTTTGCGGACGAAAACGAAATTCCGAAACAAAATATTTCAGTGTGCACATGTCTACACAGAACTATAAATAGAATCAATATATTAATATATAGGAAATCAATGAGTTGCTGCATGCACAAAATTGTGTACAACCAATTCATGAGTATCAAAATAAAATAAATATGTGCTGCGCTACCAATCCTCAAACATTCAAATGTTTCACAACATACTAATGCCGCGTACACACGATCGCACATTCCGACAAAATTTTTTTTTTTTTTCCGACGGATATTGGTTTAAACTTGTCTTGCATACACATGGTCACACAAATCTTGTCGGAAATTCCAAACGTCAAGAACGCGGTCATGTACAACACGACGAGCCGAGAAAAGTTAAGTTCAATAGCCAGTGCAGCTCTTCTGCTTGATTTCGAGCATGCGTGGAACTTCTTTGTGCATTGGAATTGTGTACACACGATTGGAATTTACGACAACGGATTTTGTTGTCGGAAAATTTGAGATCCAGATCTCAAATTTGTTTTTCGGAAATTCAGACGGAAAAAATGTCCGATGGAGCCTACACACGGTCGGAGTTTCCGACAACAAGCTCCCATCCAACATTTCCCTTCGGAAAATATGACCGTGTGTACGCGGCATAAGAGTGTGATGTACACACATGTAAAATCACATCCACCCTCCAACTGGAGAGAAGCAAGCTGATTGTGATTTTACATGTGTGTATATCACACCATTAAGGTGAGGGCACTTAGAGCATGGTGGTGATTGGGAAGAAGTGGTTTAGAAGAACTATTGGTGTTGAAAGTCACAATTATTCACTTTTGATGAACTGTTATTATTTTGAACTGATTTAGTTACATTGAGCAACACTTCAGATTAAAGAAGAATTCTTATTTGTTTTTATTTCATTTGTGGGAAATGACAGAACTTGTATGTTCCAAAGTATGTTGTGACACATTTGAGTGTTTGAGCATTGGTAGCACAGCACATACAGTATGTCACAAATGTGGGTACACCCCTCAGATTTTTGTAAATATTTTATTATATCTTTTCATGTGACAACACTGCAGAAATGACACTTTGCTACAATGTAAAGTAGTGAGTGTACAGCTTGTATAACAGTGTAAATTTGCTGTCCCCTCAAAATAACTCAACACACAGCCATTAATGTCTAAACTAGGGATGAGCTTCGAGTTCGAGTCGAACTCATGTTCTACTCGAACATTGGCTGTTCGCAAGTTCGCCGAACACCGAACAATTTGGGGTGTTCGCGGCAAATTCGAATGCCGCAGAACACCCTTTAAAAGTCTATGGGAGAAATCAAAAGTGCTAATTTTAAAGGCTTATATGCAAGTTATTGTCATAAAAAGTGTTTGGGGACCTGGGTCCTGCTCCAGGGGACATGGATCAATGCAAAAAAAAGTTTTAAAAACGGACGTTTTTTCAGGAGCAGTGATTTTATTAATGCTTAAAGTCAAACAATAAAAGTGTAATATCCCTTTAAATTTCGTACCTGGGGGGTGTCTATAGTATGCCTGTAAAGGGGCGCATGTTTCCTGTGTTTAGAACAGTCTGACAGCAAAATGACATTTGGAAGGAAAAAACTCATTTAAAACTACCCGCGGCTATTGCATTGCCGACAATACACATAGAAGTTCATTGATAAAAACGGCATGGGAATTCCCCACAGGGGAACCCCGAACCAAAATAAAAAAAAAAAAATGATGTGGGGGTCCCCCTAAATTCCATACAAGGCCCTTCAGGTCTGGTATGGATATTAAGGGGAACCCCAGCCAAAATTTTTAAAAAAAATTGACGTGGGGTTCCCCCTAAATTCCATACCAGACCCTTCAGGTCTGGTATGGATTTTAAGGGGAACCCCGCGCCAAAAAAAAAAAAAAAAACGGCGTGGGGTCCCCCTAAAAATCCTTACCAGACCCTTATCTGAGCACGCAACCTGGCAGGCCGCAGGAAAAGAGGGGGGGACGAGAGTGCGCCCCCCCCCCCTCCTGAACCGTACCAGGCCACATGCCCTCAACATTGGGAGGGTGCTTTGGGGTAGCCCCCCAAAACACCTTGTCCCCATGTTGATGAGGACAAGGGCCTCATCCTCACAACCGTGGCCGGTGGTTGTGGGGGTCTGCGGGCGGGGGGCTTATCGGAATCTGGAAGCCCCCTTTAACAAGGGGACCCCCAGATCCCGGCCCCCCCCCTGTGTGAAATGGTAAGGGGGTACTTACCCCTACCATTTCACTAAAAAACTGTCAAAAATGTTAAAAATGACAAGAGACAGTTTTTGACAATTCCTTTATTTAAATGCTTCTTCTTTCTTCCTTCATCTTCTTCTTCTTCTGGTTCTTCTGGCTCTTCTGGTTCTTCCTCCGGCGTTCTCGTCCAGCATCTTCTCCGCGGCGTCTTCTATCTTCTTCTCCTCGGGCCGCTCCGCACCCATGGCATGAGGGGGGAGGCTCCCGCTCTTCTCTTCATCTTCTTCTCTTCTTCATCTTCTTCTTCATCTTCTTCTTCCTTCTTCTCTTCTTCATTTCTTCTCCGGGCCGCTCCGCATCCATGCTGTGGCATGGAGGGAGGCTCCCGCTGTGTGACGGCGTCTCTTCGTCTGACGGTTCTTAAATAACGGGGGGCGGGGCCACCCGGTGACCCCGCCCCCCTCTGACGCACGGTGACTTGACGGGACTTCCCTGTGACGTCACGGTGAATGCCACAGGGAAGTCCCGTCAAGTCACCGTGCGTCAGAGGGGGGCGGGGTCACCGGGTGGCCCCGCCCCCCGTTATTTAAGAACCGTCAGACGAAGAGACGCCGTCACACAGCGGGAGCCTCCCTCCATGCCACAGCATGGCTGCGGAGCGGCCCGGAGAAGACATGAAGAAGAGAAGAAGGAAGAAGAAGATGAAGAAGAAGATGAAGAAGAGAAGAAGATGAAGAGAAGAGCGGGAGCCTCCCCTCATGCCATGGGTGCGGAGCGGCCCGAGGAGAAGAAGATAGAAGACGCCGCGGAGAAGATGCTGGACGAGAACGCCGGAGGAAAAACCAGAAGAGCCAGAAGAACCAGAAGAAGAAGAAGATGAAGGAAGAAAGAAGAAGCATTTAAATAAAGGAATTGTCAAAAACTGTCTCTTGTCATTTTTAACATTTTTGACAGTTTTTTAGTGAAATGGTAGGGGTAAGTACCCCCTTACCATTTCACACAGGGGGGGGGCCGGGATCTGGGGGTCCCCTTGTTAAAGGGGGCTTCCAGATTCCGATAAGCCCCCCCGCCCGCAGACCCCCACAACCACCGGCCACGGTTGTGAGGATGAGGCCCTTGTCCTCATCAACATGGGGACAAGGTGTTTTGGGGGGCTACCCCAAAGCACCCTCCCAATGTTGAGGGCATGTGGCCTGGTACGGTTCAGGAGGGGGGGGGGGGCGCACTCTCGTCCCCCCCTCTTTTCCTGCGGCCTGCCAGGTTGCGTGCTCGGATAAGGGTCTGGTATGGATTTTTAGGGGGACCCCACGCCGTTTTTTTTTTTTTTTTTTGGCGCGGGGTTCCCCTTAAAATTCATACCAGACCTGAAGGGTCTGGTATGGAATTTAGGGGGAACCCCACGTCAATTTTTTTTTAAAATTTTGGCTGGGGTTCCCCTTAATATCCATACCAGACCTGAAGGGCCTTGTATGGAATTTAGGGGGACTCCCACATCATTTTTTTTTTTTAATTTTGGTTCGGGGTTGCCCTGTGGGGAATTCCCATGCCGTTTTTATCAATGAACTTCTATGTGTATTGTCGGCAATGCAATAGCCGCGGGTAGTTTTAAATGTGTTTTTTCCTTCAAAATGTCATTTTGCTGTCAGACTGTTCTAAACACGGGAAACATGCGCCCCTTTACAGGCATACTATAGACACTCCCCAGGTATGAAATTTAAAGGGATATTACACTTTTATTGTTTGACTTTAAGCATTATTAAAATCACTGCTCCTGAAAAAACGGCCGTTTTTAAAACTTTTTTTTGCATTGATTCATGTCTCCTGGGGCAGGACCCGGGTCCCCAAACACTTTTATTGACAATAACTTGCATATTAGCCTTTAAAATTAGCACTTTTGATTATTCATGTTCGTGTCCCATAGACTTTAACGGTGTTCGCGTGTTCGAACGAATTTTTTTCCTGTTCGCATGTTCTGGTGCGAACCGAACAGGGGGGTGTTCGGCTCATCCCTAGTCTAAACCGTTGGCAACAAAAGTGAGTACACCCCTAAGTGAAAATGTCCAAATTGACCCCAAAGTGTTAATATTTTGTGTGGCCACCATTATTTTACAGCACTGCCTTAACCCTCTTGGGCATAGAGTTCACCAGAGCTTCACAGGTTGCCGCTGGAGTCCTCTTCCACTCCTCCATGATGACATCAGGGAGCTGGGGGATGTTAGAGACCTTGCGCTCCACCCCTTCCATTTGGGGATGCCCCACAGATGCTCAATAGGGTTTAGGTCTGGAGACATGCTTGGCCAGTCCATACCCTCAGCTTCTTTAGCAAGGCAGTGGTCATCTTGGAGGTGTGTTTGGGGTCTTTATCATGTTGGAATATTGCCCTGCGGCCCAGTCTCCCAAGGGAGGGTATCATACTATGCTTCAGTATGTCACAGTACATGTTGGCATGCATGGTTCCTTCAATGAACTGTAGCTCCCCAGTGTCGGCAGCACTCATGCATCCCCAGACCATGACACTCCCACCACCATGCATGATTTTTTAGGCAAGACACACTTGTCTTTGTACTCCTCACCTGGTTGCCACCACACACGCTTGACACCATCTGAACCAAATAAGTTTATCTTGGTCTCATCAGACCACAGGACATGATTCCAGTAATCCATGTCTTTAGTCTACTTGTCTTCAGCAAACTGTTTATGGGCTTTCTTGTGCATCATCTTTAGAAGAGGATTCCTTCTGGGACGACAGCCATGCAGACCAATTTGATGCAGTGTGCGGCGTATGGTCTGTGCACTGACAGGCTAACCCTCCACCCCTTTAACTCTGCAGCAATGCTGACAGCACTCATATGTCTATTTCCAAAAGACAACCTCTGGATATGACGCTAAGCACGTGCACTCAACTTTTTTGGTCGACCATAGCGAGGCCTGTTCTGAGTGGAACCCGTCCTGTTAAACCACTGTATGGCCTTGGCCACCATGCTGCAGCTCAGTTTCAGGGTCTTAGCAATCTTCTTATAGCCTAGGCCATCTTTATTTAGAGCAACAATTCATTTTTTCAGATCCTCAGAGATTTCTTTGCCATGAGGTGCCATGTTGAAATTCCAGTGACCAGTATGAGAGAGTGAGAGCGATAACCCCAAATTTAACACACCTGCTCCCCATTCACACCTGAGACCTTGTAACACTAACGAGTCACATGACATCGTTGAGGGAAAATGGCTAATTGGGCCCAATTTGGACAATTTCACTTAGGGGTTTACTCACTTTTGTTGCCAGCGGTTTTGACATTAATGGCTGTGTGTTGAGTTATTTTGAGGGGACAGCAAATTTACACTGTTATACAAGCTGTACACTCACTACTTTACGTTGTAGCAAAGTGTCATTTCTTCAGTGTTGTCACATTAAAAGATAATTTAAAATAAATAAAATATTTACAAAAATGTGAGGGGTGTACTCACTTTGTGAGATACTGTATTTATTTTATTTTGACACTTGTTGATCTTGTTCCAGTGTCCTTATAACTTTCTGTGCACTAAACTGAAATGTCGAACAATGTTATCGGCTTTCCAACTTTTTTAGAAACAATGACAATGTTGCTCTTTTCAGAAGTACAGTGTTAGCTTAGGGCAGGAAGTGTTTTATTGGCATTATTACCAGGTAAAAAAATAAGTGCACAAAAGTGTACATTACCCAGCCCTTCAGCACTTGATTAACATTTTTCAAGGTTGTATAGGGGTTGTATGGGGAGTCATTTTGTATTTTAACATAAGAGCAATGTGACAGACCCAACCAGAACAGGGGCTAGCCTCTTGCCTACTGACTGTGGGCCCTGGTGTTTGGGTGGGGGCTCTATTCTTTGGGAGGTGTGTGCCTGTGGGACCTTTGGAGTCATTTTACTTTGGATTCAAGTCCATGTATCCCCAAAACACACAAACTCTATGTCCAAGCCAGCTTTTACTGCTTTAGACTGTGAGATTGTGAGAGCAGATGTTAATATAATCAGCTAAAGCAACCTGATGCTGTGGGTCTCCTGCTATAGTCTGTTTATTAAGATGTTATGTGTGTTTCTCCCTCCTAGGTGTGAATTCCCATTGTTAATTGAGTCACCTATTGTTTCTGTCAGTTAATGTGGCTAACTCTTGGAGAATCTTGTGATGGAATTAGCCTTGTGTCAACTGATGTTTTGGGTAAATATTTGGTTTTATTGTTCATGCAGTAACTGACCTACTTTTGAAGTGTCTAAAACCTGTATTTCTGTTCAATAAAGAGTCATTCCTTTGGTTCTATTTCAACATTTTGTCTGCATACGATGCTTGGGGTAAAAAGGCTGGTATTAGCTCTCGGTCTGCTGGAATAGTTGGAGGGTAGGAGGCACTGTTTGGTGGAAGCACCTAAGCAGGGTGCCAAGCATTTCGTCACAAGCAACCATTAGATATGCTGCATTAGGGATTTTTAGGCTTTTCCCCTCTGTTTTCACCTGGTGATCTGGACAGTAACACACCTCCCATATATGAACGCACCCCCACTCTGGATAAAGAAAAACAGGGGGCACCTTTGGACAGCAGCATTGTCAGTCTAGGGGTGTGTTAGATGCACTAACAGGTTTTGTACACTAACAAACTGAACTTCGGCTAATGCCGCGTACACACGAGCGGACTTTACGGCAGACTTTGCCCGGCGGACTGGATTTCGTCAGACAATTCGATCGTGTGTGGGCTCCAGCAGACTTTGTTTTCTCAAAAGTTGGACGGACTTAGATTTGAAACATGTTTTAAATCAATCCGTCGAAATCGAGTCCGGTCGAAAAGTTTGCTCATCTGTATGCTAGTTCGACGGACAAAAAGCCACGCTAGGGCAGCTATTGGCTACTGGCTATGAACTTCCTCGTTTTAGTCCGGTCGTACGTTATCACGTACAAATTCGACGGACTTTGGTGGATTGTGTGTAGGCAAGTCTGTTCATTCAGAAAGTCCGTCGTAAAGTCTGTCGAAAAGTCCGCCGAGCAAAGTCTGCGGTAAAGTCCGCTCGTGTGTACGCGGCATTACTCTTTGTATGCAGTTACAGCAACTTTTTTTTTTCTTTGGTATAAATGTTTTTCATAAATAAATAAAATCTGGTCATTGTAACCACCCTTGTCAGTGTTAAATGGTTTATCTCAACCCTGTAACTACTACATCTGCAGGACAGCTTGTTCTGTTTGAAATCAACAGGTTTACTGGCCTGATCTCCAGGTGAAAATAAAAGAAAGACAGCCTAAAAAAGAAAATTAATGCAGCCACCATGTCTAAGAAATGTTAAGCTGCAATATTATAAATGTTTGCTTTTAGGTTTAATACCACTTTAAGTTTCCTTCTGCTGCAAATATAAAACTGTTCTGATACCAAATAAATAACTGTATGTGGCTATAGTTAACTAAGTTAAACAGCTGTTGACTAAAAAGTTTAGCATTACTATAATCAATTTTCTCTTTAGATTAGTTGACACCTACCAGAGTGCTCCATTTTCACTGATTGTTTGGTCGTTTTCTACTGGCAATCCACCCACGTAACATGGACAAGCAGACGCTGGAACGCATTCATCATTGTCATTCTGATAAAAGCCTTTTTTACATGTGCAGCCAGGTAATGGGTCAAAGTTAATGTTGCAGGTCGCATCATTGTCATTCAGAGAGCGGCAAGTGGGCTTACATGAAGTTATTGTGTAGCCATAAAGCTGTTTTTTTGGACATATTGGTATAAACCTTTCTAA
Organism: Lithobates septentrionalis; assembly: GCA_037952835.1. Lineage (NCBI taxonomy): Eukaryota > Metazoa > Chordata > Amphibia > Anura > Ranidae > Lithobates > Lithobates septentrionalis. The sequence goes on along the minus strand of JBBDGP010001553.1, from coordinate 2,205,245 downwards.
AACATAGAAGGGATTTAAAAGACGTCATAATTATGAATTTAGTAAATACAATTGTAAAGGAAACCAGTTAAAAAACAGTACTGGACAGGTTTCAGCATCTGAATACTGTATATACAATATCTTTAACTGGAATTAAACTCATTTTTTTTAAACCACTCATAGGTAGGATTTTTATGACAGAAGAGCCCTAGAGGTCTCTTTTGTCATAAATGCTTCTCTTGGCCTGTCAGTAGTAATGTACACCGAGCAGTGCATGTGCAGCTCAGAGTGCATTTACAGTACCATTCTGTGCTGTGATAAAGTGACTCCCCTACACCTTCTGCAGGCAGGGCTTCTGATAAGGCAGTAGAGCCAGCCCTCCTGTACTGGGCTCGGGCCCCATCAGATCAGAAGGGGGGCCTGGCCCCCTGTCGAGCAGGAGGAATGGCTTTACTACCTTACTGCCAACTCTTACAGCCCCCCCTGCAGCGACTGACTGTTTCTCCTTTTTCTCCCTGTGCAGAGGGATCAGTAGCTGTGCCCCCTCCCAGATAGCAAGCAATTATGCTGCAAGTTTGAAAATGACTTGCTAAGCTATTGCTAGACTTGTCAGGCTTCACAGATTTGTTGCACATTTGCAGCAAGTCTGCATTGCACAACTCCAGATCAAATTTCTTTGCAAACATTCTGCAAGACTGCTGCAAGTTCTGGTTTAGTTATGTTGTGCAATAGTCATCCCACCACAGGGGTCACTGTGGCTGAATTTGCATGCTGTAGACTTGAAGAGCTCTTGCTGTTAACTCATCACTGCAACTTTGCTATTGCTAGAGACTTGCGTGCTCTGCAAGTGTACAACTTGCCAGTGAAAATGTGCAGCAAGTTAACAGACTTACAATTCAACACAGCGCTTCTGGCTTCCCTCCTCTCCTCTCCTGCCAGTAGCTGTTGCGGGCACACTGGGGTATTGCCTCAGGATGGAGAGAAAGGGGGGGTAGTAAATATGTTGCAGGGTGCTTGCAGAGCAGTGCTATTCACCTGAATGGGTCATGTTCGATGGGGGCGTTTAATTTTTGCCATGGCTGCAAAGCATTGCATCACGGCCGTGGCATTTTAGTGAAAATATAATTTTATATTTTCGGAGGGGGGACCTGTCAGGTAGGCTGTATGGGGCCCTGTGATTTCTAACAGCAGCCCTGTGTGCAGGAGTGAAGTCATTCTGGCCTGAGCGAACAAGGACACACGTCCGCTCTCCTCCCCTTCTTGCTGTGACTTGGAAAGTGACGTCTATGACGTCACTTCCCGGTCAGCCTCTCGGGGTACCCGGCTAGATTAGCCAGGAAGCCATTTTCTGGTAAGAGTTTTATTCAGAGGGGGATGTGAGTACTCCCCTGGCTCTTCTCGTGTGGTGGTGTCTGTGAAAGTTTAGCCATCTTTTACCTATAGAAACCCCACTCTGTATTATCCTATGGACTTTTTACTATTTTAATTATGGACTTCTTCACTTATGCACTTTATTGACTTCATGTATCGCATGACCATTTATGTTAGATATATATGGGTATATAGATTACACCATCCAGGTGTTTTTAATAGCGCTGCCTTTATTTGTGTGCATTGTATTATCTGTTTAAACCTTGGTAGGCTATAAGGTAGCAGCTGTTTGCCTTAATTGACCGCTTGTTAAATACACAAACTGGTAGTTGATTCCTGTATTTATATTTACTACAATTAATTGAGTTTGTTTGCCCTAAAATTCACTTTAGTATGTTTTTTTTACTGAAATTTTAAGTTTTCCTAAAGTGACATAAAAATTTGGATCTACCACATTTTTTCTCCAGGATATCTTTCAGAAAATATGCAATGTTTGTGGTTTTACATCATCTTCAGGGCTAACATGTTTTTTAATAATATGTGCAAAAAAAGCAAAAATGGCTCTGGTTAAAACACAGTTTTCCTATGCCTTATATTGAGCCCCTGGCCTCAGTTTTCTGACAACATTTTGTTAATATTAAAGATACTTACAAAGTGCACTTACCACATGGAGAGAGCTTCCAATTGCTTAGAAAAACTCCTTTTGCAGCACAAATCTTAACATATGAGAAGATTGCAGCACACATACAGTCTTCTAGCTTTGCACAACTGCAGGTGTCCATGATACAGTTCTAAAAGCAAATGAAAGTGGTTATCTTGAATGAATACAGATACATATGAATTGTCTCTAGATCGAGCAGCTATTCCATGCCATAAATTGTGATGTTCAAGACATGATGGAAGATATCACATGTGTGTGACCACGGCAAACATTATATCCATTTGCTGACCACAATACAGGTGCAGGTGGTTTACCGGGGTTATGGGGGTTATGGCTGAAGCTATCAGCCATAACCCCAGTATTTCTTTTTTTCACCTCCTCCTTCTCATGAAAGTGGTCTGAGTGATCCTAATTAGCAGCTGGATCACTTTCAGAAGCAGCGGGAGGGGTCATTCTCACAAACGGCGCTCGCCGGTGTTTCTCGGTCGTACTGTCTTTACTGGTGACTCCGATCCAAGGGTTCACTTGACTGGCCATAGAGAGAGATGAACAGAGACCAGATCGTCTCTGATCATCTCTATAAGTGAGGTCATGATATCACTTCAGGTCAAGGGCAAAAGCAAACAATTTTTTAAAAGCAAGAAACCAAAAAAAAAAGTTTTAATCTTTTGCTTTCAAAGGTAGAGGAGAAATTTTGGGTCTTATTTCTTGTCATCCCTTATTTCTATTACAAGCAATGTTTACATTCCTTGTAATAGGAATAAAAGTGATAAAAATAAATAAAATAAAATAAAGGGACAGTGTAAAAATAAAAAATAAAATAAATAATAATAAAATTAATAATATATATATATTTTTTTTTAAGCACCCTCATCCCTCCAGATGCAGATGCAGAAAAGAAGGCATACGTAAGTTGCGCATGCATATGTAAATTGTTTTCGCACCACACATGTGAGGTATCGGCGCAAACATCAGAGCGAGAGCAATAATAATAGTGCTAGACCTCCTGTAACTCTAAGCAGGTAACCTGTAAAAAATTTTAAAGCGTCACCTATGGAGATTTTTAAGTATCGTAGTTTGTCGCCATTACATGAGCGCGTGCAATTTTAAAGCATGACATGTATGGTATCTATTTACTCTGCTGAACATCATCTTTTACACTTTACCAAAAAAGAAGCCCAAGCACTGTCACATGGGGGAGGTCACATTCTCCTTCAGGCCCAGAACACCTGCTTAATCATAGCAAAAGAGAGAGGGCTCCAACAGAGCAGACAGGTGGTGAAAAAGCATTGATTGGTGAGTATAAATTATTGGGGAGTTGGGCTGTTAGGAAACACTGCCACTTTTCCCTGGATGGCAGTGTCTCTTTAAAGCTGATCTTTCCCTACCAAATAATTGAAAATTAAAAACCCACCTAGATTTCCCTACTTGCACTAATTCACAGTCATGTGATATTTAGAGCCTGAATTTTCTCTCTTCTTCTGTAAACAAGAGGCCAGGTCTTTCTTTGGGTGTCCACATCAATGCCTGCATGACAAAGACACTTCCTATTGGCTGTCCAGCAGTGAGGTCCTCTCAGGAGCCAGAAGAGAAATCGTAGTGGTGACATCAGTGTAAGGGGACAATCGGGTACTTCCCAGCGCAGGCACCTCCACAGCATTGTAATACTATTCTCCTGCACCCAGCAACAGCACCATAGCAAATTGACTAAGGATAAATGATACTTCCAGAGAAAAAGGCAATAAAAAGAACAGTTGCAAACATCCTTTGAATAAACTTCAAAGCCTTACTCAGCAAACTAAAAAACCTCAGCTCCTCTTTATGCTCAACCAGAGCTTCCTGGGCTGGGAAAATTGCACTGGCAAAAATGTTCCTAATGCCTCATGTGTTATACGTTCTCTGCACACTCCTTGTGCCCATACTATCCACTCAACTATCTGCGTTACAAAGTGTCATCAACGCCTTTATATGGGATAACAAACATCCCAGAATAAAGCATTCCACTATGTGCACTGCAACATCCAAAGCTGGATTGGGAGTACCAGACATAATACAATACTACAAATTAACCCTTCTAAGCCAGGCTAAACATTGGTGGCCCCTATCAGAACGGCCCTCATGGGTCCAAATCAAAGAGACTTCCCTAGAGCACCCCACCATACCACTTCTTGCCACAATCTGGCTGCAACACAACCCGCATCATTCCTTTCTCAACATGGTAAACGCCACCATAAAAGTCTGGAAATCATGCAGTCAACATGCCAGAGGACTAACATCGCAAACACTGAAGTTCCCTACTCTCTCCTCCCTGGAACTTATATGCTCACACTTATCCACCTCTACATGGTCAACTGCTGGAATCTCAAAAATTGAGAACTTATTTGATAGGGGTGCCTTGCACACATTTCAAGGCCTACACTCGCACTTCTAGATCTCCATTGGGATTTCTACAAATTCCTCAGAATACGCCAAGCTCTACAAGCAATTGCCTGGGCAGACAATACCCTTACTGCTGACATTCTAAGTTTTTTTGAAAAATCTCATACCCTGATAAAGGGATTTCAGACATCTACAAAGCGCTGAATTTCGCACAAAATCACACCAAACTACCCTCAATGGCCAAATGGGAACAAATCCTCAACTTATCTTCATTGCAGCACGGATTTTGATAGCATGTAACTGGAACAGCAACCTTCTTCCCTCAAGTCAGCAACTACACGCCACGCAGAATCAGCCATTCAAGTTGGAACTTATGTATGTAAAAGCACATCTTATGCCGCGTACACAAGAGCGTTTTTCCGACGGAGTTTCACTGAAACAGACTTGCCTACACGTGATCACACCAAAATCCGATCGTTTAGAATGCGATGACGTATGACGGGACTAGAAAAAGGAAGTTCAAATAGCCAGTAGCCAATAGCTGCCCTTGCGTCGTTTTTGGTCCATTGGAATAGCATACAGACGAACGGTTTTCTCTATAGGAATTGATTCCATCGGAAATATTTAAAACATGTTCTTATTCTAGGTCCGTCAGAATTTTAGAAAGAAAAAGTCAGATGAAGCCCACACATGATTGGAATATCTGATGGAATGATTCCATCAGACCTTTTCTGCCAGAAAGTCGTGTGTACGCGGCATAACAGTATCCAAATTGCAAGAACTATGGGACCCTTGGACCAATTGCTCCGGAAACATTATCATCCCCTAAGAGTATTAACTTAGATTACCTGATTTAAAGTGTTTACACCATGAAAGTAAATATTACATTTGCTTGTCTGTTCTTGCTGCCTTCAACTAAACTGTCATTCTGCTAAGCTCCTGGGTATGTCCCTCCACCCTCTCCTTCCCCCACCCTTCTACTAATGTACAGTACCAATGATACCTAGTACTTGAAGCATCATTGCATAGCTGTTAAAGTTTATAAATGTTATCTACGACACTGGGTCACTTGTTTCTAAAGACCCATTGCTGTTATTCAAACTGTCATATTATCTTTGTAATGAAATGAATAAAATTTGAAGTGAAAAAAAAAAGAACAGATGCAGGACAAGAAAGAGGGAGCAAAAGAAATGAAAAAATAATCTGCGCAATGGCATTTTTTTTTTAGCTCCGTTGTAGTCAATAAGGAGAATTTAACAGATTTACAGATTTGTATTCACATCATAATGCCCTCTAAAGGTGCATGCACTGTTTTTGGTAACGCAGTTCACCCCAATGCATGGTAGAACCATACTATACGCTAACATGCACTGGGGTGCCATTAAGAACAAATGGCACTGCAGCACATCAAAGTGCATAATGCACATGTTATCGCTGAGCCGTAGTGTAAATACAGCCTTAAAGTGGTTGTAAAGTCAAAGATTAAAATCGGCATTATCCCCTGTTAAAGTGGTTGTAACCCTAAACATTTTTTTAAAAATGACCCTCTCCCTTTAAGGCACGAGATATAGCACAGTGCTTTTGCCATGTAAATTGTCTCTTTCTATGTTGTACAATATCTGGCTGATCCTGCCTGTTCCTGTCCTCCCCTTTGTAAACTGACCACGTTTATCATGGCTGCTGATCTCTGATAGGGTGGTCAGTTTTTGTGCCTACGTCGTCCAGCTCCTCAGCATCTCTGCATCTCCCTCTCTCCTTGTCTCTTCCATGGTATGTGTGAGAGCCAATCCCCCCACCCCTCCCTCCTCTCCTCCAGCCGAGATAGAGCAATGCTATTCCCCTGAAGCTACTCCTCACCTCCTATTTGTTAACCAGTTCCCACCCAGGACAATTCTGACATTTCTCTCCTACATGTCAAAATCAGTATTTTTTTTTATATAAAATTAATTAGAACCTGCAAACATTATATATATATGCATTTTTTTATGTAACACAGTATTTGCACAGCGGTTTTTTAAGCAATTTTTATTTTTATTTTTAGAAATACACTATAATGAAATTTTCTGAAATTTTCTGCACGCAAATACTATATAACAATTTTTTGTTAAACTATAAAAGCTGATATTATGCTGGGTAATTGGATACCAAACATGTCATGCTTTAAAATTGCGTACACCAGTGAAATGGCGCCAAACTACATTACTTCTTTTAGCGAACCTTTAAAAGCCTTTAAATGTTACCAGTTTAGAGTTACACAGGTGGTCTCGAGCTAAAATTATTCGTTCGCAGCGATACCTCACATGTGTGGTGCGATCATTGTTTACATATGTTTGCACAATTTACGTATGCATTCGCGTATACACATGAGCACCAAGGGAAAGGGTGCTTTACATTTTTTTAATTATTATATTTATTATTTATTTTATTTAAACCTTTTTTTACACTGTCTCTAACTTTTTTTCCATCAACTTTATTGCTTTTACAAGAGCTAAACAATCGACCGACCAATCCTTCCTGCGATCAACCGGCCAATTTTTTCTATGATCGGTCAATCATGACTTTTATTGATCCTTTCATCCTCCTTTCGATCAACCTTTGCTTTCTGTGATCGATCGACCAATCCTTCCTGAAATCGATTGACCGATCCTATCTGCGATGGACCAATCAATCCTTCCTGTGATCCACCGACCGATCCTTCTTCTGATCGAATGACTGATGCTTCCAGCGATCGTCCTTCTTTTGATTGACTGACCAATCCTTCCTGCGATCGACCAACCAATCCTTCTTTTGATCAACCAATGTTTTCTGCGATCTGCTTTGCTTCAAATGATCCTTCCTTCGATTGACCAATACTTTGATCCTTTTTTCGATTGACCAATGCTTCCTGCTAACGATTGACCGATCTTTCCAGCAATCGATCGATCCCTCCTGCAACTATTCAACCAATCCTTCCTGCTATTGATCCTTTCTGCGATCGATCGACCTATCCTTCCTGCGATTGATCACCTGATCCTTCTTACTTTCATCCTTCCTGCGATCGACCAGCCAGTCCTTCCTTTGACCAAGTTTTGATCGATCCTTCCGTCCTACCTTTGATCCTTCCTTCGTTATTTTTGTGCTAATAACGTTATAATTTTCCATATAGAATAATACCCGGTTGATCCTGCCTGTTCCTGTCAGTAAACTGACTTTCCGTCATCCTGCTCTCTCTGCAGCATCTGCCTCTCCCTCTCTCCCCCTCCCTTCCTGACATTTCCATGGTCTGCGTGAAACACATTTTTTCTAATTATATTCAATTGGGAAAAATGTGTGAATCTTGTATGAAAACAATTTCTAAATAAACCTTTGTGTAAAGGACCTGAAATAAGTAGGTTTATAAGGTGTTGTGGAATCTCATATTAGCCAATGTATTTCATATTGTATATATTGATTTGCATATATTTTATTGATTATTATTATTATATTTTATTGATTATTATTATTATTTATATTATTATATAGTAGTGGTTTTATCAATATTATTATGCAATAAGTAAAGCAACAATTATTAATCTTTAATAATGTATACTGTGTTTTCCAAAGATTTAGAAAGTCTTCATTTATAAGTGTTGAACTTTAAATGACCTCTGCTTTATGACAAGTACTTGTAAACAGGTGTTCTCGAAAATGTATTAAGATAGTCTACTGGATGAAAGTTCATTAGAATAGATTCAAGTTATGAAGAATTGTCTCAGACAGATAAGAAAACAGGTGGTTAAAATAATTAGGTGGAATACAGGAAAGTTATGTACAGAACATTAATTAAGTTTGACAGGGTCAAACAAAGGTCTGCTTGTGCCCTCATTAAAACTGTTAAAATACATACATATAGTGAGACATATAACACATCTGGTGGGGTTATTGAAAGTTCATTTTCCCAAATGTCATAAATCTGTCATCCTTGAAGCTAGTTAAATCTTATCAAGATAAAGAGAGTTTGATAACACAGCTGGGTGCCAGACTGTCTCTATACAGGTGTTTTTAATTGGACAAAAACAGTTATAAATCAGTTTAATGAACATATAGGAATTTTGGGAATAATTAAGTTTGTCTGGTTGTAGAACAGGTGTCAGATTTATGGTTGGTTACTTTGATGTAGATCTTAGCGACCAATCATAGGTAAGAAAGATAGTTGAGATAAAGACTTGTGAAATGGTATATAAATGCAAGCTCTGCAATTGTGAGACGGACAAGTCAGATAGGAGCTCATAAGGCTGAACTCTATGTATGCTGCCCTATTGCACGGGTCATAGAGGTCAGAACCAATGGGCAAGTATCTGTCCATAACTTGTCTCCTCGTACGAGTCAGAGAAGACTTCTTAACTTGTTCCAGAATGTGGTCTCAGGTGAATTTCCCTCAAGAACTTGGTCGAGCTGGAACCCAGAACTCTGTGAGGGGACCAGACCACTGGTCGATCGACTGGTCCCTATCGGGTGACGGGTTCCCAAGAATTGGCAGTAAAGACCCATTCTGGTTCAAGGTGAGAACAATTCACAATTGTTTAAATTTGGTTAGAGGATAAGAATATTTACATCTAATATGCTTGCATTGTAAGAAACTGTATAAATTAGATCTGTATCTTGTAATACTTTGAACATAAACCTGTATGTTATCAGCTGTTAATAAACCTGCATTGCCGAAGTTCTGCCTGGTTCGATACTTTACTATTCTACTTCAAAGGTTAGATGATATTTACATGGCTTTTATCATCTGCAAGCTTCTTCAGAGTCATGGGGGTTGATTTACTAAAAGCAAACAGGCTGATTCATTTGCAAGGGAAATTGCATTGTACAAGGGAATTTTCCCCAGAGTGTAGTGAATGTGGCGAAGTTTCAGTTTGCAAAAAACCCAATCATGTGCAAGGGGAAAAAAGGGCTTTTCTGATTGCACATGATTGGATGATGGTAGTCAGAAAATCTTAAAAATAGTGAAAAAAGTCAGTGCTAAGGCATTCGACAGAGTGGCATGGGACTACTGTACATATTTGCTACATGCAGACACATAGGACTAGGCAGGCATACGTTGACGTGGACCTCCTTCCTCCATGGCAGCCATCAGAAATTTCTGGGCCCCTTACACAGCTTTAGGCCTGGGCCCCCCCAGCCTGACCACCAACATTCCCCAGGGCCTGCCCACGGGCCATCCCACTAAATCCGCACACCGGCCACCCCACCTGTACGCAATCAGCTCCCCTCAATTCTGTATATATGTCAGCCCCCCTCACACCTGTATATATGTCAGCCCCCCTCACACCTGTATATATGTCAGCCCCCCTCACACCTGTATATATGTCAGCCCCCCTCACACCTGTATATATGTCAGCCCCAACTCACACCTGTATATATGTCAGCCCCACCTCACACCTGTATATATATCAGCCCCCCTCACCCCTGTATATATGTCAGCCCCCTCACACCTGTATATATGTCAGCCCCACCTCACACCTGTATATATGTCAGCCCCCTCACCCCTGTATATATGTCAGCCCCCTCACACCTGTAAATATGTCAGCCCCCCTCACACCTGTATATATGTCAGCTCCCCTCACACCTGTATATATGTCAGCCCCCCTCACACCTGTATATATGTCAGCCCCCCTCTCACCTGTATATATGTCAGCCCCCCTCACACCTGTATATATGTCAGCCCCAACTCACACCTGTATATATGTCAGCCCCACCTCACACCTGTATATATATCAGCCCCCCTCACCCCTGTATATATGTCAGCCCCCTCACACCTGTATATATGTCAGCCCCAACTCACACCTGTATATATGTCAGCCCCACCTCACACCTGTATATATGTCAGCCCCCTCACCCCTGTATATATGTCAGCCCCCTCACACCTGTAAATATGTCAGCCCCCCTCACACCTGTATATATGTCAGCTCCCCTCACACCTGTATATATGTCAGCCCCCCTCACACCTGTATATATGTCAGCCCCACCTCACACCTGTATATATGTCAGCCCCCCCTCATCCCTGTATATATGTCAGCCCCCTCACACCTGTATATATGTCAGCCCCACCTCACACCTGTATATATGTCAGCCCCCCTCACCCCTGTATATATGTCAGCCCCCCTCACACCTGTAAATATGTCAGCCCCCCCTCACACCTGTATATATGTCAGCCCCCCTCACACCTGTAAATATCTCAGCCCCCCTCACACCTCTATATATGTCAGCCCCCCTCACACCTGTATATATATCAGCCTCCCATACACCTGTATATATATGTCAACCCCCACACCTGTATATATGTCCCCTCGGGACCCGGACCTCTTACATTTGTATCGGCTGTCCCCACCTGATGACGGCCCTGCCTCCTTCTATCACAGACCAACGGCAAAAGTTAAAATACATGGCTTCATTATCTGAATCTGTACCAATACACAACGACACCAGATGTGGATCTCCTTCCTCCAGGGCAGCCATCAGAAATTTCTGGGCCCTTTACACAGCTTTAGGCCTGGGCCCCTTGAGCCTGACCACCACATTCCCAGGGCCTGCCCACGGGCCATCCCACTGAATTCGCACACCAGCCACCCCACCTGTATGCACTCAGCCCCACCCATACCTGTAAATATGTCAGACCCCCTCACACCTGTATATATGTCAGCCCCCTCACACACCTGTAAATATGTCAGCCTCCCTCACACCTGTATATATGTCAGCCCCCCTCACACCTGTATATATATCAGCCCCCCTCACACCTGTATATATGTCAGCCCCTTCACATCTGTATATATTTCAGCCCCCTCACACCTGTATATATGTCAGCCCCCACACCTGTATATATGTCAGCTCCCCCACACCTGTATATATGTCAGCCCCCACACCCTTATATATGTCCCCTCGGGACCCGGGGCCCTTTACAGTTGTATCGGCTGTCCCCCCCTGATGGTGTCCCTGCCTCCCTCTACCATAGACCAATGGCAAAAGTTAAAATAAATGGCTTCATTATCTGAATCTGTATCAATACACAACACTAGACAGGGATGCCCACTGTCTCTGTTGCTATTTATTATAACTCTAGAGCCATTCATACGCACCATAAACCTTAATGCTTCTGTCAATGGTCTGAAGGTGGGAGACAGGGAATACAAGCCCACAGCGTATGCAGACGATCTTCTCTTTTTTATCGCACAACCACATATATCTTTGCCTAATTCACTAACAGCCTTCACTAATTTTGGATATATCTCCAATATGAAAATAAACTACCACAAATCCGAGGCACTAAGTATGTCCCTCCAGACTAAAGACATAAGTGACATTGCCAATAACAAAATTGCCAATTTAAATGGGAAACCAAAGCCATAAAATACCTAGGTGTGAAGATCTCATGAAATCCTACTAAACTTTTTGAACATATCTTCTCACCCCTACTGGCAACCTTTGAACAGGACCTTACATCATAGTTACATAGTTACATAGTAGGCGAGGTTGAAAAAAGACACAAGTCCAACCTATGTGTGATTATGTGTCAGTATTACATTGTATATCCCTGTATGTTGCGTTCATTTAGGTGCTTATTTAATAGTTTCTTGAAACTATCGATGCTCCCCGCTGAGACCACCGCCTGTGGAAGGGAATTCCACATCCTTGCCGCTCTTACAGTAAAGAACCTTCTACGTAGTTTAAGGTTAAACCTCTTTTCTTCTAATTTTAATGAGTGGCCACGAGTCTTGTTAAACTCTCTTCTGCGAAAAAGCTTTATTTCTATTGTAGGGTCACCAGTACGGTATTTGTATATTGAAATCATATCCCCTCTCAAGCGTCTCTTCTCCAGAGAGAATAGGTTCAGTGCTCGCAACCTTTCCTCATAACTAAGATCCTCCAGACCCTTTATTAGCTTTGTTGCCCTTCTTTGTACTCGCTCCATTTCCAGTACATCCTTCCTGAGGACTGGTGCCCAGAACTGGACAGCATACTCTAGGTGGGGCCGGACCAGAGTCTTGTAGAGTGGGAGAATTATCGTTTTATCTCTGGAGTTGATCCCCTTTTTAATGCATGCCAATATTCTGTTTGCTTTGTTAGCAGCAGTTTGGCATTGCATGCCATTACTGAGCCTATCAACTACCAGGACCCCCAGGTCCTTTTCCATCCTAGATTCCCCCAGAGGTTCTCCCCCCAGTGTATAGATTGCATTCATATTTTTGCCACCCAAATGCATTATTTTACATTTTTCTACATTGAACCTCATCTGCCATGTAGTTGCCCACCCCATTAATTTGTTCAGATCTTTTTGCAAGGTTTCTACATCCTGCTGAGAAGTTATTGACCTACTTAGCTTAGTATCGTCTGCAAATACAGAGATTGAACTGTTTATCCCATCCTCCAGGTCGTTTATGAACAAATTAAATAGGATTGGTCCCAGCACAGAACCCTGGGGAACCCCACTACCCACCCCTGACCATTCCGAGTACTCATCATTTATCACCACCCTCTGAACTCGCCCTTGTAGCCAGTTTTCAATCCATGTACTCACCCTATGGTCCATGCCAACGGGCCTTATTTTGTACAGTAAACGTTTATGGGGAACTGTGTCAAATGCTTTTGCAAAATCCAGATACGCCACGTCTACGGGCCTTCCTTTATCTAGATGGCAACTCACCTCCTCATAGAAGGTTAGTAGATTGGTTTGGCAAGAACGATTCTTCATGAATCCATGCTGATTACTGCTAATGATACCATTCTCATTACTAAAATCTTGTATATAGTCCCTTATCATCCCCTCCAAGAGTTTACATACTATTGATGTTAGGCTAACTGGTCTGTAATTGCTAGGGATGCATTTTGGGCCCTTTTTAAATATTGGTGCTACATTGGCTTTTTTCCAATCAGCTGGTACCATTCCAGTCAGTAGACTGTCTGTAAAAATTGGGAACAACAGTCTGGCAATCACTTGACTGAGTTCCCTAAGTACCCTCGGATGCAAGCCATCAGGTCCCGGTGATTTATTAATGTTAAGTTTCTCAAGTCTAATTTTAATTCTGTCCTCTGTTAACCATGGAGGTGCTTTCTGTGTTGTGTCATGAGGATAAACACTGCAGTTTTGGTTACTGAAGCCCCCCGATTCACTGAGAAGAATAAATTCAATACCTTCGCCATCTCCCCATCCTTTGTAACCAGATGTCCTTCCTCATTCTTTATAGGGCCAATATGGTCAGTCCTCCCTTTTTTACTGTTTACATACTTAAAGAATTTCTTGGGATTTTTTTTGCTCTCCTCCGCTATGTGTCTTTCATGTTCTATCTTAGCCGTCCTAATTGCACCTTTACATTTCTTGTTGCATTCTTTATAAAGTCTGAATGCTGAGGATGATCCCTCAACCTTGTATTTTTTAAAGGCCTTCTCCTTTGCTTTTATATGCATTTTTACATTGGAGTTAAGCCATCCAGGAATTTTGTTCGCCCTTTTAAATTTATTACCCAATGGGATACATTGGCTAATGCCCTTATTTAATATACTCTTAAAGCAAACCCATCTCTCCTCCGTATTCTTTGTTCCTAATATTTTATCCCAATTTATGCCTTTTAGCAAGGTTTGTAGTTTAGGGAAGTTGGCTCTTTTGAAATTCAGTGTCTTTGTATTCCCTTTATGTTTCCTATTTGTGTGATTTATACTAAAACTAATTGACCTGTAAACGCTGTTACCTAAATTGCCCCGTATTTCCACATCCGTGATCAGGTCTGTATTATTGGTAATCAGTAGATCCAGTAATGTTTTATTTCTAGTTGGTGCGTCTACCATCTGACCCATAAAATTATCCTGCAAGACATTAAGGAACTGGCGAGCCTTAAATGAATGCGCGGTTCCCTCCGCCCAGTCTATGTCTGGAAAATTAAAATCCCCCATTATGATAACACTTCCCATCCTTGCTGCTAATCCAAATTGTGATAGGAGATCTGTCTCCACTTCCTCCCTCAGGTTAGGGGGCCTGTAACATACTCCCAGTATTATTTTTCCCTTACCTTCATCCCTTTGGAGCTCTACCCACAAGGATTCCACCTCCTCCCTAGCTCCCTCAGTGATGTCATCTCTCACATTCACTTGTACATTATTCTTGATATATAGGCATACCCCTCCCCCTTTTTTACCCTCTCTATCCTTGTGGTAAAGGGTATACTCTTGAATGTTTGCCAGCCAATCATGAGAGATGTTGAACCAGGTCTCTGAAATTCCCACAAAATCCAAATCCTCCTCGTACAACAGTATCTCTAGTTCACCCATCTTGTCCTCCATGCTCCTGGCATTGGTGAACATGCCACATAGTTTAGACCGGTCACATATTGTCCTCGTATTGGGTGTTTCGAGATTGCAACTAGGACTTGCTACTATACTTACCTTGTGTTTTTGTGCTGTGGTCAACCTACCACTAATGCCCCCATTACTACCCTCTGGAATATCTTCCACGCTGACTATCTCTACCTCTGGACCCTCCCCCCCATCGCCTAGTTTAAAAACCCCTCTAAATTTTTGGCCATCTTCATTCCCAGCAGATCTGCACCCTCCTCATTTAGGTGCAGTCCGTCCCTTCTATAGTACCGGTTATCGACTGAGAAGTCGGCCCAGTCCTCCAGGAACCCAAACCCCTCCTTACTACACCAGCTCTTCAGCCACTTGTTTATTTCCCTAATCTCACTCTGCCTTTCTGGTGTGGCTCAATGTACCGGTAGTATTCCTGAGAATACTACCTTGGAGGTCCTTTTCCTCAATTTAGCTGCTAAGTCCCTAAAATCGTTCTTTAGGACACTCCATCTGCCTCTGACTTTGTCATTGGTGCCAACGTGCACCATGACAGCTGGGTCTTCCTCAGCCCCTCCCAGTAATCTGTCCACAAGATCCGTGATGTGCCGAACCTGAGCGCCCGGTAGACAACATACTGTTTTCTTCAGGTCTTGGTTACAGATTGCCCTCTCTGTCCTTCTAATAATTGAGTCCCCTACCACCAGAATCTGTCTATCCTTTCCCTTCGCTGCCCCCCCACTCTCACTGGAGGAGTTCTTCCCCCTGCAGCTAGGAGAGTCCTTCAGGTCCAGCAGTGCTGGTCCCTGACTGGTTTCACCAATGTCACTCAATGGAGTGTACTTATTGGGATGCTCCAGTCCTGGATCGTCCTCCCTGGCACTTCCCCCTCTACCCTTCCTGACTGTCACCCATCTACTCTTTGCTAGTGCCTGCACCTCTTTGTCTCCACCTGCCTCTGTGCCGGCCCCTGCCGGCCCCAGCCATGTATGTTCCTGGCTCTCCTTTAGTATGGAGGGACTTCTCAGTGCTGACAATTGCTTCCCTAGATTCAGAAGCTGGGCTTCCAGGGAAACAATGTGCTTACATTTTGCACAGCAGTATTCGCCCTCGATCGGATGATCAAGGAACGCATACATGCAGCAAGATGTACAAAGAGTCGCCTCTTCACACCCGCCGGGCATCGTACCTATTAAATTTAGTGAGGATTGGGGATTATCCCCTGTCCAAATTACCTAACAGCTAGCTTCCTGGCACTAATACTTAAGACAATACACAGGTGCACAACAAGACAATGCACAGGTACTCGCAGACCTACGTGCACTCGCAGACCTACATGCAGACCTACGTGCACTCGCAGACCTACGTGCACTCGCAGACCTACGTGCACTCGCAGGCCACTCGCACACCTACGTGCACTCACAGGCCACTCGCAGACCTATGTGCACTCGCAGGCCTACGTGCACTCGCAGGCCTACGTGCAGACCTACGTGCACTCGCAGGCCACTCGCAGACCTACGTGCACTCGCAGGCCTACGTGCAGACCTACGTGCACTCGCAGGCCACTCGCAGACCTACGTGCACTCGCAGATCTACGTGCACTCCCAGGCCACTCGCAGACCTACATGCACTCGCAGGCCACTCGCAGACCTACGTGCACTCGCAGGCCACTCGCAGACCTACGTGCACTCGCAGACCTATGTGCACTCACAGGCCACTCGCAAACCTACGTGCACTCGCAGACCTACGTGCACTCGCAGGCCACTCGCAGGCCTACGTGCACTCGCAGACCTACATGGTCAGTAACATTTTTTTCATGGTTTGGCAGGGCATCAATTATTAAAATGACAATCCTACCACGTCTATTATACTGCATACAAGCGTTACCAATTACCATCCCCTCCACATTCTTTCGATTACTCCCTAGATCCCTCTATCTAAATGCGCCAGTCTGCTGATAGGAGCCACACTACGAACTTTTCACCATATTATCATATATCATCCTCTCCTGGTCCTCTCACACCACTAGCAAACAATTCTGACTTCCCACCTAGAGTAAACAACAACCACATCTCCATGCTTTCAAGCAAACCCTTACTGGCCACTCATTGCTTTAGGGCAGGGATTTTAAAACCCGGAACCACATTGACAGAAGAACTCAAACTTAGAGATCCACCATTCTGGTCATACCTACAGATCTGCAGTTACCTCACAACACACAAGACCAAGAATCTATATAATAGACCAGTGATGGCGAACCTTAGCACCCCAGATGTTTTTGAACTACATTTCCCACGATGCTCATGCACTCTGCAGTGTAGTTGAGCATCATGGGAAATTTAGTTCCAAAACATCTGGGGTGCCAAGGTTCACCATCACTGTAATAGACCTTTAACAGCCTTTGAGCCCCTATGCTTCAAGGGGGAGAGAACAGATAGAGTCATTTCCCAGTCATATGCATGGCTACAACAGGGAGTTGACCAACAGAGAGAGATTTAGAGAAAATGGGCGGATACGCTAGGCATTAATATTTCTGATCACCAATGGCTCAAAGCTTGCATACACACACATAAATGCTCTTTGAGTTCTAGGACACAAGAAATGGCTTACAAAATGTTAACACAATGGTATGCCACATCGGATAAGCTCAAACGCTGGTTCCCACACTCTCCAGAACACTGCTGGAGATGTGGGCAACCATAAGGCACAATGCTCCACATTTGATGGGAATTCCCTCACATCACCCTGTATTGGATACAAATCAAAGTCTTGATCACTCAAATCACAAAAACAAAATTACGCTTAACACCCAAATGCTGTCTACTACATAGGAATCCCAGACCACTAAAGAAATACAAACATTCTCTAACCAAACATATGCTAAATGCAGCCAAATCACTCATTCCCTTGCATTGGATATCCGTCTCTGTACTGACAATTAAAGACTGGCTACACAGAATGAATGATATCCATGAAATGGAGAGGTCAATTGCAATTGCACAAGATTTAACCTCTCGATTCCATGATATATGGACAACATGGTTCTTGTTTAAATTATCCAAAGTATATATAGATCTTTTAAATGACTAGATCAGTTCTCTACCATACTTTGCACTGCGAACATTGCTCTTCCTTTCCCAGCAAATGTTTGCACTATTCTCCCTTCTGATGGCTTGAATCAGAATATCTTTGACTAATTTACATCTCCAGAGTCCACCTTCTCTCCCTACTTGACCTATACCCTTACCTTAATTCTCTTTTCACCTTTCTTCCCCACCTTTCGATCCCCCCTTTTCCTCTGTGGAGATAAGTAGAGGAATTTAGATTTTGGCTCCTCCCACATTATCAGTGTGTTGTTATAGCCACCTTTCTTGTATATGTTCTTGTTGGTCAATCATTGTAAACTTGGTGGTCACATGATAACGTATGTAACCAAAGTTGACTTTATTCACAATGTATGTATTAATGCTTTTGTTTGCCTCAATCTTTTGCGAATATGAACCATTGTATTCTATATTGATAACAGTATACTTGTTGGATGTACCATTTATTATTTCAATAAACCTTACGGATACTAGGGATGGGCGAACGGTTCGGACGTTTGGACGTTCAGCGAACAGCCGATCAATTGGGTCATTTGACTGTTTGTTCAGCCCCCGGAACTGACCACAATGCATTGCGGTGATGGACAGTGCATTGCAAGCCCTGATTGGCTGAAGCAGTGAAAGCTTCAGCCAATCAGGGCACAGAGCACTGTCAAGAGTCATGATTGAACACTGTCATCATGACTTTATCTAATCATGGCTGATTCCCGTCCCATAGTATAAAAGTATTCTTTCAATGGCAGCCATTTTCAGTGTGATTTCAGCATAGAGAGAGATAGAACAGGGCTCTGTTCAGTGCTATTAGTTAGTTAGTGTGCTATACTGTGCTATTTTGGTTCAATTGTCAGTGTTGAATATTAGTTTAGTGTCAGTCTAGGGATAGTGTAAGAGTAGTGAGGAGGACCATCATTCTGCTTTGCATAGTGTGCAGCTAGAGTAATGCCCCATCACACGATCAGAAATTCCGTCAGAAAAAACTTGGATGGTTTTTCCGACGAAATTCCGCTCAAGCTTGCCTTGCATACACACGGTCACACAAAAGTTCTCTAAACATTTGACCACCAAGAACGCGGTGACTTACAACACTACGACGAGCCGAGAAAATGAAGTTAAATGCTTCCGAGCATGCGTCAAACTGTTTCCGAGCATGCGTGATTTTTTACGCGTCCAAATTGCATACAGACGAACGCATTTTTGGATAGGAACTTTTTCCAACTGAAAAATAGAGAACCTGCTCTGAATCTTTTGCTGGCTGGAATTCTGCCAGCAAAAGTCAGATGGAGCATACACACGGTCAGAATTTCTGACCAAAAGCTCACATCCGACTTTTGCTGGCAGAATTTCTGATAGTGTGTATGGGGCATAAGGGGAGCTCAGATAGTTTAACTGTAGTGTAGTGAGACCGTGTCATTCATACATACATTAGTGTAGAGTAGGGACAGCTCAGATAGTTTCAGTGTAGTGTAGTGAGACTGTGCCAGTAATCTTTACATTAGTGTATAGCTAGAGTAGGGACAGCTCAGATAGCATCAGTGTAGTGATGGTTGAACACTGTATATTTGATTGCGTTATTGCCAGTTTAACTCCATTTACTTCTGTGTGCGTTACTGCCAGTTTAACGCCATATAGTTTTGTGTGCGTTACTGCCAGTTTAACGCCATATAATTCTGTGTGCGGTACTGCCAGTTTAACACCATATAGTTTTGTGCGTTACTGCCAGTTTAACGCCATTTACTTCTGTTTGCGTTACTCCCACTTTAACGCCATATAGTTCTGTGTGCGTTACTGCCAGTTTAACGCCATATAGTTTTGTGTGTGTTACTGCCAGTTTAACACCATATAGTTTTGTGTGTGCTACTGCCAGTTTAACGCCATATAGTTCTGTGTACAGTACTGCCAGTTTAACGCTATATAGTTTTGTGCGTTACTGCCAGTTTAATGCCATTTACTTCTGTTTGAGTTACTGCCAGTTTAACAACATATAGTTCTGTGTGCGTCACTGCCAGTTTAATGCCACATAGTTTTGTGTGAGTTACTGTCAGTTTAACACCATATCGTTTTGTGTGCGTTACTGCCAGTTTAACGCCATATATTTCTGTGTGCGTTACTGCCAGTTTAACAACATATAGTTCTGTGTGAATTACTGCCAGTTTAACACCATTTACTTTTGTGTGCATTACTGCTAGTTTAACACCATATAGCTCTGGGCATCACTGTACGTTTGGCGCATTATATTGAAGTATATTATATCCGTGGCGTGTCTGTGTAGTGTGAGTACTCAAAATAAAGTGCACCAAACACCACTTTACATTGATTAAAGTGCATCTACGTACAGATTTAAACTTCTTCTTTACATTTGCTTATAAGCACCACCCCCTCCCTCCCAATAATGTCTGGGAGGAAAACAAGGAGAGGCAGACGTTTCCCTTGGCACTGTAAGGGGCCCAGCAACAAATGTGTCCACAGGCAAAGGTGAAAGTGGTGGTCAGTCCTCAGGCAGGGCATCATTTCCTCTGTTTAGTGAGTTTGCCCATGCTATCCAGCCACAGCATGCAGAGGTGGTGGTGGACTGGCTTACTAAACCTTCCCCATCCTCCTCATCCTCTGTCACGCATGCAGAGACAAGTGTGCAGTCCCCTGCTCCACTGCAGTTGCCAGAGTGGATAAACCTGCCTCCTTGTCCACATCTATTCCTACCATAGCCCCAACATCAGCCATTAAGGAGTCAGCTGAGTTATTTGACCACAGCGTCAGTCACTTGTCCTTGATGATGTCTAGCCATTACTGGATTCAGATGTTGGTTCTGAGGTTGAGGATGACAGAAACATGAGCCTAGAGCGAGGGAAGAACACTGGTAGACAAATTGGCATTCATGTTCCCCAAGCTGCAGCGTATTGCCAAGTTGTCTCCAGTGGTAATGATGAAGATGGAGGAGATGGAGATGATGATGATGATGAGGTCACTGATGCAACTTGGGTGCCAGATAGAGCAGAGGAGGAAACTGAAGGTGAGGTGGCACAACCCCAAGGAGGCCGACATAAAGAAAGAGTAGAGAGCAGCCACCCTATTCCATCACATTCTGCAGCTGATATCTCCCGGCCCACTCCCCAAAGCTCAGCTGTCTGGGCCTTTTTTTGCAGCAGATCGCACTGTTGCTATCTGCAAACTGTGTCTCAGGCACATCAAACGTGGCAAAAACACCAACCATTTGGGTACCACATGCTTAACAAGGCATTTAACATCAAACCACTCAGCTCATTGGCAAGAGCACCTAAAAGCCACACAAAAGGGGGACAAATCTGTTCCTCCTCCTCCTCCTTACCCACTTCAGTCTGCCCTTGCTATACTGAGTCATTACCTCTCAGCAGCCTCCACTGATAGGGGTGATGGTATAGCACAGGGTGTCCCAGGTCCTAGCAGCACATCTGCCAGCAGCACACCACCAGCTGTAGACTGTAGCAGGCAAATTTCTCTGCCCCATCTGCTGCAGCGGAAAAAAAATACAGTCCCTGCCACTAAATGCAAGCTTGTCAAAGCTGTTGGCTCTCCAACTCCTCCCTTTGATTTGTGACATGCCCACCAGGTGGAACTCGACTTTGTCAATGCTGCAGCGGCTAAACATGCAGCAGAGAACCGTCAACGAATACCTGTGTGAATACGGCATGACGACAGGCTCGACAACGCCTCTGTTTTTTTTCCCCATGCCAATGGCTGATGCATTAAGAATGCATGCACTGTATTGTCACCATTTGAGGAGGCCACAAGGATGGTGAGCCGTGACAGTGCATGCAACAGTGACACAATCCCTGTTGTGTTCTTGCTGGAGCAGACTCTGTGTGGCATTATGGACAGAGCACTGGAGGCAGAGCAGCAGGAGGAAGAGGAGAGCTTCCTTTCCTCTCAAGGCCCACTTTATCCAGACAGCATCACTCCTATGTCACAGAACACGCAGGAGGAGAGAGGGGAGGAACATGAGGAGGAGGATTCTGGCACTTTCATAGGCTTTGAAGAAGAGGAAGACATGCATCAATCTGTAAGCAATGGCTTTCCAACCCCAGGACCTTTGGGAATAGTACGGGGCTGGGAGGAGGAAGTTCCAGATGCTGTCATCCCGAGTGACCCCAAGGAGTCTGCTTCTCAAGCCTCAGCAAATTTGAGGTGCATTGGGCAACCTCATGATTCAAAGCCTGCAAAAGGATCCAAGAATACGTGTCAAAAAGGAGAGGATGATTACTGGTTGGCAACCCTCCTTGATCACAGGTCTCAGAACTCATCCTGTCCCCACAGAAAGTGCAGAAGATAAAATCTCTTGAGGACACGTTAAAGAGGATTTTATTGAATGTTTTTCCTGACTCCAGTAGATTTGAGTGTCGTGGAAAACGTAATTTTGAGTCTTTTGTTGGTCAAGAGAGGAGTGTTGGAGAAGGTGTCTGCCTAAGTGAGGCATTTCGGAATTTTTTTAGTCCTTGCCACCCAGGGCTGTCGGCTTCCACATCCCCTCGGCAGCGTCTGCATCACATGGTGGACGATTACCTCGGGGCCAAAGCAGAGATGGAGAGCTTTCCAGCTGACAATCCACTGACTTACTGGGTCATGAGAATAGAACACTGGCCAGAACTTGCCCAGTATGCTATTGAGTTGTTGGGCTGCCCTGCATCCAATGTGCTTTCAGAACGGGCATTCAGTGCTGCAGGAGGTTTCGTTACTGATCATAGAATGCGTCTGCCACAGACTCCATGGACCGTTTGACTTTTATAAAAATGAATCAGTCCTGGATTATCAGCTATGAAGCCCCTGATGCTGATGTCACTGATTAAGTCTTTTTGGGATATGGAATCTCTGCAGGACTTTGAGGCTGCCTAGCTTTGAGGGTGTTCGATCATTTCATCTGGAAGAATGTTTTTGGTATAGGTTTCATGGGCACAATTAACATCCAAAGACCAATTTTTCAGTATCTGTTTGACAGGTGCATATCATTGCAATTTGACAGGTGCATATCATTGCAATTTTTTTGCCTTCATCAAGAGCACTTCTATAGGGTTACGGTGAGAAGGCGCAACCACCACCCAAAGACCAATTTTTACACACCCTTTACTTCTATACAAAGTCAAAGTGACGTCATTGTGGCTTCATCATACACACTGACTCCCCAGCTGTTGCTAAGCAAAATAAAGGCAGCTTGCAGGGAAAATGTCATTTTTTTGGCTTTATAAATGCAATTATTGCTGCAGCAGATTATAGACATGGTACAGATTTGCCACTTTACAGGTAGACTAAGGGGACCCCCAGGCACTATATTGGAAGGAATTTTTCATTTTTAGGCTCTCACTTTAAAAATCAAAATATCAATGCTCATTTAAAAATGAAGTTTTTCACAATTTTTTTTTTTTATTATTGATACATGTCCCCCAGGGCAGGATCTGGACCCCTATAACCATTGTATGCCCAATTACTTGCATATAAGCCTTCAAAATGGGCACTTTTGATTTTTGATGTTCGGGTCCTATTGACTTTAATGGGGTTTGTTATTCGGGTCCAAACTTTCGCTGTGTTCAGAAAGTCTGGTGCAAACCGAACAGGGGTCTTTGGACCATCCCTAATTGAAAAAAAAAAAAAATATTTTTCATTCAATTTTAAAGGCTCATATGCAAGTTATTTCCTTAACAAGTGTTTGGGGAGCAGAGTCCTGTCCCAGGGGACATGTATCAATGCAAAAAAAAGTTTTAATTACACCCTTTTTTTGGTAACAGTGATTTTAATAATGCTTAAAGTGAAACAATAAAAATGAAATATTCCTTTGAATATCGTGCCGGGGGGTCTCCTTACTTTGCCTGTAAAGTAGTGCATCTTTCCCATGTTTATAACAGAACCACAGCAAAATGACATTTCTAAAGGAAAAAAATGTCACTTAAAACTGCTCCCGGCTGTAATGTATTGTCGGATCACGGCAATATAGATAAAAATCATTGAAAAAACTGCGTGGATTGCCCCCCCCCAGTCCATTACCAGGCCCTTCGGGTCTGGTGTGAATATTAAGGGAACGCCGCACCAAAATTTTAAAAACATGGCGTGGGGGCCCCCCAGGCACTATATACTCTAAACAGCAGTATTCATACTATATGGCCTGCCCTATATACTCTGCAGACAAATTGGGCCTTAGGTGTTGGTGGTGCCAGAACACTGTAACCCCTCACAGTTACTCTTGTTGGGCACAGGAACGGGCCCTGCTGTGAAATATTATATGAAAAATTGTAATTACATGGCCCTGTTAAACAGGGGCAGAAAAATTGGGCGTTTGATTTGGTGGCGCCAGAACACTGTAAACCCTCACAGTTACTCATGTTGGGCGCACAAATTGGCTCTGCTGTTAAATATTATATAAAAAACTGTAATTACATGGCCCTGTTAAACAGGGGCAGGAAACTTGGGCCTTTGGTTTTGGTGGCGCCAGAACACTGTAAGCCCTCACAGTTACTCACAGTTACTCTTGTTGGGCGCAGAAACAGGCCCTGCTGTGAAATATTATATCAAAAATTTTAATTACATGCCCCTGTTAAACAGGGGCAGAAAAATTTGGCCTGTGGTCGTGGTGCCACCACACTGTAACCGTTTACAATTACTCTTGTTGGGCACAGGAATGGGCCCTGCTGTGAAATATTATATCAAAAAATTGTAAGTACATACCCCTGTTAAACAGGGTTAGAAAAATTAGACCTTGGGTGGTGGTAGTGGTGCCCTAAACCAAAAATATTGTTGGAAGCTAGCATCATCAAGATTGAGGAGGAATTAGATAGTCAGCATAGGCAGTCTTCAAGGGATCCCAGATCCATAGCAAATTCAATCAGTTACATCAGAATCAGGTGCTTGATAGCTGCTGATCCAAGACTGATTCATTTTTATGAATGTGAGCCTATCAACAGAGTCTGTGGACAGGCGCACAATTTGATCTGCTACAAACCCTCCAGCAGCACTGAATGTGCGTTCAGAAAGTACACTGGATGCAGGACAGGCCAGTAGCTCAATTGCATATTGAGCAAGTTCTGGTCAGTGGTCAATCCTCAAGACCCAGTAACCCAGTGGATGCTTTGTTGGAAAGGTCTCAAAGCCTGGTCTTGGAATATCCTAGGAATATCCCCTAGATATTTCTGCACCATATAATGCAGGTGCTGGCGATGGTTGCTTGAACCGATCAGACCTTGTCTCGATTCAGTCCTGAGGACTGAAAAATTGTTTAAAGGCATCGGTCAGCCGGCCACCTTCTCCCCCTTTCTTCCTCTGACTGAATGAAGCCTCAGCAACACTTTGTCCAGCACCAGGAAATGGTGACCTCCCAGGGTCTGCAAATGCGTTACACAAACCTTTCTTCAAGCCCTCCTGAAGATGTTTCATCCTCTGCTCCCTCTGCGAAGGCAGGATGAGTTTTGCAACTTTACCCTTGTAACGTGGACCAAGAAGGGTTGCCAGCCAGTAATGATCCCTCTCCTTGATACCATAAAACCTAGGGGCCTTTCGCAGGCTTTGCAGAATCAGGGAGGCCATGCAGCGTAAGTTTGCAGAGGCATTCGATTCTGAGTCTTGGGTCACTAAGGATCACATTATCCGGAACTACCTCCTTCCAGCCACGTACAACTCTTTGGGTTTCTGCGGACTGAAAACCATCCCGTGAAGACTGCCACTGAGTGTTATCCTCTACATCCATGCTGACACAATCCTCCTCCTCCTCTTTTTCCTGTGTGTTTGGTGGGCCCGCAGGAATGCTATCTAAATAAAGGGGGCCTTGAGAAGAAAGGAAGTCCTCCTCTTCCTCCTGCTGTTCTGCCTCAAGTGCCCTGTCCATGATTCCACAAAGCGTGTGCTCCAGCAGGAAGACTAGAGGAACAGTGCCACTGATGATTGCATTGTCGCTGCTCACCATCCTTGTGGCCTCCTCAAATGGTGACAGGACAGTGCAAGCATCCTTGATAAGTAGCCACTGGCATTTTGAAAGGAAGCCAAGCTCCCCTGACCCTGTCCTGGTGCCATACTCGCACAGGTACTCATCGATGGCCCTCTGCTGTGTGTGTAGCCGCTGCAGCATTGCCAACATTGAGTTCCACCTGGTGGGCATGTCACAAATGAGGCAGTTGGTGGGCAGGTTACATTTTGTTTGAATGTCAGCCAGCCGAGCACTGGCATTGTATGACCGCCGGAAATGACCACATACTTTTCTGGCCTGCCTCAGGAGATCTTGTAAGCCTGGGTACCTGGTCAAGAAACACTGAACCACCAAATTCGGGACGTGTGCCAAACATGGAACATGGGTCAAGTGTCCCTGTCAGAGGGCGGAGAGAAGGTTGGTTCCATTGTCGCATACAACCATTCCTGGCTGAAGCTGGCGTGGCATCAACCACCTCTGAGCCTGTCCCTGCAGAGCTGACAGAATCTCTGCCCCAGTGTGGCTCCTGTTCCCTAAGCAGACCAACTCAAGCACTGCATGACATCCTTTAGCCTGACTGCTTGCGTAGCCCCTTGAACGCTTACAGAGCACTGCTGGTTCAGAAGACAAATCTGCTGAAGAGGCCATAGAGGAAGAAGAAGAGGGGGGTGGAGGAGAGAGCTGTGGCAGAATCACCACTAGCATTTTGAAGGCGTGGTGGCGGAACAGGCTCCAACAACACTGAACCCTGTCCTGCATCCTTCCCAGCTGCCAGGAGAGTTACCCAGTGCGCCATGAAGGAAAGGTAACGTCCTTGCTCATGCCTGGTGGACCATGAGTCAGCGGCAATATGAACCTTACTGCTGACCGCCCTGTCCAACGAGGCCAAAACATTGCCTTCCACATGCCGGTAGAGAGCCGGAATGGCCTTCTGTGAAAAGAAATGGCATTTTGGAACCTGCCACTGAGGTACAGCACATTCCACAAAATCACGAAAGGGAACAGAGTCTACCAGCTAAAAAGGCAGCAGTTGCAGTGCTAGCAATTTGGCCAAGCTAGCATTTAGACACTGAGCTTGTGGATGGCAGGGACCGAATTTACTTTTATGGTTCAGCAACTGGGGTAAGGGAATTTGCCTGCTAAATTCAATCGGTGTTGTACTGCTAGTACTTGGCACACCTATTGCTATACCTTCATTCCTCTCAGTGCAGGTTTTTTAGAGGACAGGAGGTATAGTAGGGTTGGAGATGCCAGATGAGGAGCAGGAGAAGTCCGTCCGCCCTTTTCTATGATGTGGGTCTTTTGCCAACGGACTGCATGGCGGGTCATCATATGTCTGGTCAAGCATGTTTTGCCCAAGCGGCTGCTGTTCTGGCCACGCTTGATCTGCTTCAGACATAGGTTGCAAACAGCAACAGTGCAATCTGCTGCACACGTGTCGAAAAAGGCCCAACCAAAGGAACAATTAAAAGTCAGCGGGGAGTCAGCCGCGCCCTGCACCTTTGAAGCTCTGCGGTGTGAAGCAATAGGGGAGGCTGCACTTAAGCTCTAGAGGACATCCTGCCTTGTTGGAGTTGTGCCTCCTCCTCCTCTCTTCTCTCAGGCACCCAAGTACAGTTAGTGACCTCATCATCCCCTCCCTCCTCCTCACTAGAGCAAACTTGGCAGTATGCTGCAGCTGGGGGAACATGACTGCCAGTTTCTTGTCCTTCTGTGGCACCCCCCCTCTCTAGGCTCATGTTACTCCCTTCCTCAACCTGTGAACCAACATTGGAGCCTTCAAATCACTGCGCATCCTCCAGCAGCATATAACTGACACTGTGGTCGAATAACAAATGACACTTTGCTACAATGTAAAGTAGTGAGTTGTCAGGTCACCTTGAGGCTAGGTGACAGATGCACACCGTAGGGATCAGGTGTGCACCACAAGGTAGTGGACCCTACGGCTGACTGCTGCGGATGGGAGTCAGGGTGTAAAGGAAGGCAGGGTCACTGGAACACCAGCACGGATCCCACCGGGGTTAGAGCGTAAGATTCCCTGGGGCGCGGAGTCTAAGAGCCAGCAGGTGTTCACCAGAGCCTCTAGTGGTGAGGATAGACTGGGCTGCAACTGGCTCCAGGTCGTGACCCCCAGCTCACACCCACAGTAGGAAACATGAGGATAGGGATAGTAAGGGAATAAGCCAAGGTCGGGGCCACAAGCAGACAAGGACAACAGTGTTCACGCCAAGGTTCAGGGTCACTGGCAAACAGGAATAGTCGGGGACACGCCAAAGGTCAGGGTCACGAACAGACAGGAATAGTCGAGAACAGGCCAAAGTCGGTAACTGGAATCAGACGCAGGAAACACAGCAAGTACACACGAAAGCTAACACACAATGGTTGATCAGCACTGCTGGCTTGCAGTGCACAGGTTAATATAGGGTTCCCTGATAGGGCCTGGGGTGGGGCCATGCTTAGAGGAGAGGTTATAAAACCAGTCAGATGAGAGTCAGCTGGTCTTTAGAGATGAACACATGGAGACAGGTAAACTGACAGACAAAACTCTATTGCATAACCATGACAGTACCCCCCCTCTTATGAGGCCTCCCCCTCCCCCGCCTGGGCCCTGGCTTAAAGGTAAACTCCAGATGAAACCTCAACAGACGAGGCGCAAAGATCTCAGATGCAGTGATCCAAGACCTCTCCTCAGGACCAAACCCTTCCCAATGTACGAGGTACTGAAGAATGCCTCTACGGTGCCGGGAATCGAGAACTTGACTAACCTCATACTTAAGATTATCCTCAGAGACCGAAACCGAGGTAGGGAGAGGGCGAGAGGACTTATTGAGGGCTAAAGGCTTCTTAGGAATGGGTAAAGGCATAAGAAGACCATCAGGAGTCTGAGCAGGGTACCCCAGACCCTTAAAGATGAGCTGGACATCCAACACAGGATCATCAGACTGGGCAGAAGTTAGTGGATCCCTGAGACTAGGTTGGTTAGAAAGTGATGTGTCACAGAAGTCAAGCTGGATAGCTTCACTGGGCATAGGCTGAACTGGTGCAGAGGCCGACTGAACAGCATTGTCAGGTGCAGCGACTACCAGAATCGCATCACAGGGCGTAGCGACTGTGGAACTGGTAGACGAGTCAGCCTGGGTGTGCGTCCAAGGGGGTCCAGGAACAGGCAAAGGTAAATGACCATGCAAACTGGAGTGAATGATCGGCTCAAGTTCACAGGTGGGCTCCTCATCCAGAGTGCCACATGACCCAGAGAGTGCCTCAGCCCGACTATTGCAGGAGACATTCCAGAAATCACTATATGCAGTGGGAAGAGCAGAAGATACTGGGATGGTGGCAACAGGAAGTTTCTCTTTTGGGGTAACCTTGAGTAGGCAGGAAGAGGAACAGGAGGAACCCCAAGCCAGGAACCGCCCAGAAGTCAAGTCAATGTGTGGAGAATGGAACCGTAACCAAGGAAGACCTAATATGATAGGAGATGAAGCCTTAGGTAAGACAAGGAAGGATATCCACTCCTGGTGGAGTGTCCCTACCGACATCTTAACAGGGAGGGTCTGGAAGTGGATAGGACCCCCTGGGAGAACAGTGCCCTCAATCACGAAGACCACCAATGGCGTTGAAAGGGGGAAAAGGGTAAGTCTCATGGAAGATGCAGTTTCCCAATCCATGAAATTGCCAGTGGCTCCGGAAACCAGATGTGCCGAGATCGAACGAGAGGAAGCACCGACATTAAGGAACACAGAAAGAAGAAGACGAGAAGGTGAAGGTGATATTTCAGGGTCTAATACTCCACCTTCCAGATGTATTAGCCCCGAGCGTTTTTCCGGACGAAGAGAACAAGTGTCACGAAAATGACCTTTGGCCCCACAATAGAGGCACAGACCCAGAGTTCTGCGCCTAGCGCGTTCTTCAGGAGACAACTTGGTCCAGCCCAGCTGCATAGGTTCCTCAGAGGACAGGGGGTGCTCCTCGGATCGAAGAGAAGGGACTGGGAGCTCAGGCTGCCTAAGGAACGGGGAGTGCTGGCGTCTTTTTTCCAGGACTCTCTCCTGACAGCGAATATCGATCTGGTTACACAAGGTGATGACACCCTCCAGATCAGCAGGAAGGGATCTTCCTGCTAATTCATCCTTCACGCTATCAGAGAGGCCATGTAAATTGGTTGCAACTAGGGCCTCATTATTCCAGCTCAATTCAGCTGTGAGGATACGGAACTGAAAAGCATACTGTCCCACAGAAGCGGACTCTTGACGGAGACGTAAAAGAGCGCTAGCCGCTGAAGTGAAACGACCCGGTTCCTCGAAGATATTCCGAAAAAGTTTCAAGAAATCAGACAGACAGGCTAGAAACCACTGGATCATTCAGTTCCCACAGAGGGGCAGCCCAAGCTAGCGCCTCGCCAGACAGGAGGGATATAATATAGGCTACTTTCGCCCGATCGGACAGGAAGTTTTGGGGCTGAAGTTCAAAATGAATTGTGCACTGGCTAACCCCCTGCAAGCCTTGGAGTTCCCAGAGAAATGGGCCAGAGCTGGCAGTTGTAATGAATGTGTGGCTGCGACTGGTGCAGCAGCAGATAGTGGTTGAGGTTGTTGAACCGGGGGTCCTAATGAGGTCTGAACCTGTTCAAAACGGGATGCCAAATCATGAAGGAATCGCATCACTTGGGTCTGATGCAATTTCTGGGTGTCAAGTCTGTGAACTAAGCCCTGCAACGGATCATCTGCGGGTAGCGGCACATCAGCCGGGTCCATGGCTGATCAAACTGTCAGGTCACCTTGAGGCTAGGTTACAGACGCACACCATAGGGATCAGGAGTGCACCGCAAGGTAGTGGACCCTACAGCTGACTGCTGCGGATGGGAGTCAGGGTGGTAAGGAAGGCAGGGCCGCTGGAACACCAGCACGGATCCCACCGGGGTTACAGTGAAAGATTCCCTGGGGCGCGGAGTCTAAGAGACAGCAGGTGTTCACCAGAGCCTCTAGTGGTGAGGATGGACTGGGCTGCAACTGGCTCCAGGTCGCGACCCCCAGGGTCCCCCAGCTTACGCCCACAGTAGGAAACAGGAGGATAGGGATAGTAAGGGAATAAGCCAAGGTCGGGGCCACAAGCAGCCAAGGACAACAGAGTTCACGCCAAGGTTCAGGGTCACAGGCAAACAGGAATAGTCCGGGACATGCCAAAGGTCAGGGTCACGAGCAGACAGGAATAGTCGAGAACAGGCCAAAGTTGGTAACTGGAATCAGACGCAGGAAACACAGCAAGTACACATGAAAGCTAACACACAATGGTTGATCAGCACTGCTGTCTTGCAGCGCACAGGTTAATATAGGGTTCCCTGATAGGGCCTGGGGTGGGGCCATGCTTAGAGGAGAGGTTATAAAACCAGTCAGGTGAGAGTCAGCTGGTCTTTAGGGGTGAACACATGGTGACAGGTAAGCTGACAGACAAAACTCTATTGCATAACCATGACATGAGTGTACAGCTTGTATAACAGTGTAAATTTGCTGTCCCCTCAAAATAACTCAACACACAGCCATTAATGTCTAAACCGCTGGCAACAAAAGTGAGTACACCCCTAAGTGAAGATGTCCGAATTGGGGCCAAAGTGTCAATATTTTGTGTGGTCACCATTATTTTCCAGCATTGCCTTAACCCTCTTCGGCATGGAGTTCACCAGAGCTTCACAGGTTTCCACTGGAGTCCTCTTCCACTCCTCCATGACGACATCATGGAGCTGGTGGATGTTAGAGACCTTGTGCTCCTCCACCTTCCGTTTGAGGATGCCCCACAGATGCTCAATAGGGTTTAGGTCTGGAGACATGCTTGGCCAGTCCATCACCTTTACCCTCAGCTTCTTTAGCAAGGCAGTGATCATCTTGGAGGTGTGTTTGGGGTCATTATAATGTTGGAATACTGCCCTGTGGCCCAGTCTCTGAAGGGAGGGGATCATGCTCTACTTCACTATGTCACAGTACATGTTGGCATTCATGGTTCTCTCAATGAACTGTAGCTCCCCAGTGCTGGCAGCACTCATGCAGCCCCAGACCATGACACTCCCACCACCATGCTTGACTGTAGGTAAGACTCACTTGCCTTTGTACTCCTCACCTGGTTTCCGACACACGCTTGACATCATCTGAACCAAATAAATTTATCTTAGTCTCATCAGACCACAGGACATAGTTCCAGTAATCCATGTCTTTAGTCTGCTCATCTTCAGAAAACAGTTTGCAGGATTTCTTGTGCATCATCTTTAGATGAGGCTTCCTTCTGGGATGACAGCAATGCAGACCAATTTGATGCAGTGTGTGGCATATGGTCTGAGGACTGACAGGCTGACCCCCCACCCCTTCAACCTCTGCAGCAATGCTGGCTGCACTCATACGTCTATTTCCCCTCTGGATATGATGCTGAGCATGTGCACTCAATGTCTTTGGTCGACCATGGCGAGGCCTGTTCTGAGTGGAACCTGTCCTGTTAAAACCACTGTGTGGCCTTGGCCACAATGCTGCAGCTCAGTTTCACGGTCTTGGCAATCTTCTTATAGCCTAGGGCATCTTTATGTAGAGCAACAATTCTTTTTTTCAGATCCTTATAGTTTTTTGCCATGAGGTGCCATGTTGAACTTCCAGTAACGAATATGATAGAGTGAGAGTGATAACACCAAATTTAAAACACCTGCTCCCCATTCACACCCGAGACCTTGTAACACTAATGCCCCGTACACATGGTCGGATTTTCCGATGGAAAATGTGTGAGCGGAGCGTGTTGTCGGAAATTCCAACCGTGTGTGGGCTCCATCTGACTTTTTCCATCTGATTTTCCGACACACAAAGTTTGAGAGCAGGCTATAAAATTTTCCGACAACAAAATCCGATTGCGTCAATTCCGACCGTGTGTGGCAAGTTCCGACGCACAAAGTGCCACGCATGCTCAGAAGAAATTCCGAGACGGAACAGCTCGGTCTGGTAAAATTAGCGTTCGGAATGGATACAACACTTTCGTCACGCTGCAAATAAATAGTTTAATACAGCACACTCTCTTCTTCTTTATAATGTGAGAAGAATGAAGTCGTTTTGCTGCTCATATTCACACAGACTTCTCCTAAACTTCTTTCTTTATTATTTATCGGGATTCCCTGAATATATTTTGATTTGTCACATCTGACAAAATTTCTTTTTTGTTGTTTTTTTATTTATTTTTATTTTTTTCAAGGCTGTTTTTTTATTTTTGTTTTATTGTGTTTTACTCCATAATATTTGTGTGTGTGTTTTGTATGTCAAGTTACCACAACACCATTGATATCTTGTATTATTTAATCTCAAGGAGATTGCTTGGTGTTGGTGTCTCTTGTTAATTTCACATTGTATTTTTGAAATGTACCTGCCTCCGCACAAACAAACTGTCCTTTTTGAAGGAAAACACACATAGGCGAGTATAATTGAAACAAAAATTCCTATATTAAGGGCTCAGAACCAAACAAAGAGGGAGGCAACGCTGGAGAAACAGCAGAAAGTGGCGAAGCCTTTGACCCCTAGGGCAGACATCAATTATTTTACAGCAAAATTGGTGGCCTGAGGAGTCCATATGTAAGGGAGTGCAGTCTGGTCCAGAAGTCCCAGAGATCTGGAAAGCAGCAGATGACTTCTGTGTCCCCAGGCTGTGGTACTACAAGAGGCTGCATATTTTGCCAGACCAGACTGAACCCAGACCATCACTCTCTGGTCTTCCTTCCATGCTTCCTTCCCGGCTGTGGCTCTGGTGTTGGAGGTGTGGCAGGAGGAGGAGTAGGACCTGGAGGAGGAGGATGAGTAGGACCTGGAGGAGGAGGAGGAGGAGGACCATGAGTGAGGTCACAAATGTGGGTAGCACATGTTATTTGGCCCCTCAACCCCTTATTGAGAGCTTCCAAAATTAATAACTCACACAGGAGTCGTTGGCCCTCCTCCATCTGCATAATTTTGCAGGCAGTTATGCCAGCAAAGTCCTCATTCACAGGGCCTCTGTAGCCTTCCAAAAGAGGCCTATGGCAGCCTCCTCCTGGTTACTCCTCTTCCTGCCACTTTGTCTTGGAAGGTGTAGGGGAGGGACCTGGGTATCAGGCAGCCTGCTTGGCCCAGACACCTCCTGGCTGAGACTTCCCTGTGTATGAAAAAGGGACATGGTTTTAGTTTTTGCTTCATCAATCACAATCATAAATTAGTACTCCAAACTAATATCTATTTCACATCATTGATTGGACAACCAGAAATATTTAGAGGAATCCTATACCTGGCTCAGTCTGGGCTCCTCCACATGTTGCTGCCTAGAAAGCCCAGGTTGGGCGTCATAAGCCTCAGCTGGGGGTGAAGGAAGCGTGGAAGAAAGAGTGGAGAGTGCTGGCCTGGGTTCAGTCTGACCTGACAGAAAATGCAGCCTGTCATAGTACCACAGCCTGGGGACATAAATGTAATCTGCAGCTCTGGATCTCTGGGAATCCTGAACCTTCTTGTGCTCCCTTAGATAAGTGCTCCTCAGGCCACCAATTAGAACCTTCAAATAGGTGATGTCTGCTGTGGGGATCACCGGCTTCACAAATTCCAACAAATTGTCCAGCGCTGCCTTCCTCTTTGTTTGGTTCTTATATTCGGGGTGGTTTATCTGCCATAGACAAGGCAGCTCCCTGAACATATCAATGAAGATTGGCATAAAGTCTTTATCTTTCAAGATATCCATTTTCACTGCAAGAATCAACACAAGACAAACCCTAATGTCAGCCTAAAGTCTACTAAACTTGTGCAAATACAGGCCTCAATCTAGAAGCAGTATAGGCCCAATGTTAAATCTTACCTGAGCTATCACGATCGGTGCCTCCGTTACTCCTTCCTCCGCTCACAGATCGTACATACTACGCATGCGTGTAACACTTTATAGACACTGCGCATGCGTAAAACTCCGCCCGCCCCTGACGTTCTTTCTAGTCTATTCCCCGCCCCTTCTCATTCGGTGCAGTGGGGGAAGAGCACATGGCGGAGACACAGCAGGTGTCTGATAATTACACCAACAAGGAGGAGGGGGAAAGCCCACAGCCTGAAACGTCCCGATCCAGAAGGAGACGATATAAGGCATCAAATATGTCCTTTGGGGAGATGTTGGAGATGGTCGACATCCTGAAGAGGGCCGACTATGACGGGAAGTATGGACCTTACCCCAACCCCAATGTCAGAAAGGCCAAGATCATGGCGAAAGTGGTCAAGAGTCTGCACCGAATTTCGGGGTACGACGATCGAAAGATCAGCTCAGGAAACGATGGTCGGACCTCAAATTAAGAGAGCATGAGCAGTACAGAAGGATCCGGAGAGTGCTGCAAAAAAGTAAGTAGTTGTGCTGTGTTCCGATTATTTTTATGTTTATTACGTTTGTGCTGCTCCATGTGCTTTTCTTAACTGTTATACATTTTAAAATGTCAACTTTTATGTTCATGGGCACATTATTCATTCGTATCAAACATTTTTCGTGCGGCCTAGAAAACACCATTGTTTTGGCTATATGCATTTGCCCACATTTTTTAGGGCCTACTTGTCTGAAAATAATTTGGTTGTGTAGATGGGTTTGTTACTAGAATGAAATGCAAACTAGATTCTGTGTAAGGAGAGGACACTCAGCAGCTGTTTACACATCTGGACGCTGGAGCACTAGTGTGGGACACAAGAACACCCTTTTTATTAGGGGGTCCCACACAGGTGCTCCAGTGTATACTATAGGGGTGTCTCCATCTGTGAAGCTTGTACAAGACAGGTAAAGTATTGAAGCTTGACAAAGGACAAGAAAAATGCAACATCTTGGAACTCTGCCCACAAAAAAATTTGTACCCCACTTCCAAACAATGTTTCATATTTATAGTTCCACCATCAAATATCTGTGTGCTAAGTATACCTATTTTTTGTTACATAGGGGATAAAAGACTCGGAGGACACCCCTCATCCGAGGAGACCACAGACACCCCACCTCTGGAAGAAGGGGAAATCCACCCAAGCCAAGCAGAGCAGGAGGAGGAAGACGTGGTGGAAATTGGCACCACAACAGGTGAGTGTCTGCGACCACAGGCTCAGGTAAGAGATGGATGCCGGAATATTTATGAATTTATAAATATTTATTTGTTTTTTGGTTTCTATCTTTGTAGGTGATCTTAACGTTGTGTATCCAGATCCTTTCACCTCGGAAAGTGCACAGATCCTCATTGGGGAGATCATGGGGTGTAATAGGGACTTGGAAAACATCCAGAAAAACATCAATGATGTTCAGCAAAAAATGAAGAACATCATTGATGTTTTAGGGAGAGTTTAAAACCCCTCCAAATCCCTTAGGTTTTTGGTGTGCTAAAAAGAATTGACTTTTTTTGACAAATTTGAGAAAAGCCAAATTTTGAAGAGGCACACAGTGTGTCAACATGTGCTATCTGCCATCACGGGAGATCAATGTAGGCGTTTTGGAGGTGCAACCCCTTCCTCAATAATAAAGTGTCTGTTAGGAAGGGGTTGCACCCCCAAAACACGTCCCTTGATCCCCCGTGATGGCAGGTAGCACATGTTCACATTCAGAAATTTGTGTGCATCTTCAAAATTTGGCTTTTCCTGGGGTGACTTCACCCCATCTGAACGCAATATCAAACACACTTTGTAAATACTCATGTCTGATATTGCCTTCAAGTTCTACCAAATGTGAACTTTGTAAATTCAAGATTTGTGTCTTTCTTGTTTTTTTTAAACATGCCTGTTTTATCTTAAATGGACATTTCTACTTTTTCTAATGTGACCCCAAAAATTGTTATACAACAAACATGTTGGCTTGTTTTAAAAACCTTTCCTAAATGCACATGTGATTGTGCTGGTATTAAAAAGATTGATAATCAAGATTGTGTGGATTATTGTCTCAATGCTCCAACACTTTTGTGGTGCTCTAATTGGTGTTTTCTGTGACAATGGGTGTTATTTCCTGAGAGCAAATCCACTTTGCACTACAAGTGCAGTTTTAAGTGCACTTGTAGTGCAAAGTGTCTTTGCCTTTAGTAAATAACACCCAACAGTGCTTTTTAATGTTACACAATCACGCCATTTTCAGGACTCACCACATTTCTGTCATTAAATTGGCCCAAACTGCACCTATAGGTTCACTCATCCTGGGTAGAAGAAAAATCACAGTCTCAATACAATAAAGTAAGTTCAACAGGGGAAAACCATACCAAAGTTGTGAACAACAGGAGACAGTTCATAGTTCGTGTCGTGACTCGAGTGTCGAAAACAGCGGGGGAGGGGTGTTTAACCACCCAGTAAGTACAACAACAAAAAAGGGGGACACTCAAAAGAGCACAGACACAGGAGGCTGCGCACCCCAAAATATATATATGGAAAACGGGAAACCCCCTAACGGGGCTTTACTGCAGCCAATAATGTGGTGTAATCCAATTCCAAATGCAATAGATAGACAAGAGATTGTTGATATAAAACGAGTTTTACTTAGTGCATTCTGACATATACAGGTCAGGACATGAACTAGAATATAACATGTGTCAGGAAGCAATGTACAGTACAGTCAACCATGGGCAACAAAAGTAGAACAGCATAAATTGTTAAGTCGTGAGATCCTGACGCGTTTCGACCCCAATGGGTCATCTTCAGAGGATAGGTGGTTTAACAACTGCATACATATATCCACTTATTTATTTTCCTACACGCGCTCACTCCCTCTTCACCCATATCTTTCCCATTTTTTGTCATTCATTTTCTTGGTCGTTTGTTTGGCTTTGCTCTGCACTCACCCCAGCACTTTATCATCTGTTGTCTCCTTATCACTTCACTTGCCCTTTCCCCCCTCTTTTTCTCCCCTTCTTTCCTGTTTCTCATTCCACTCCCCCCCCCCCCCCTCCCGGCCTGCGGGCCGGGCCTTCCCTACACCTCATGATCGCCTGGCTTTTCACCATTCACGCACACACCACGATCCCCACGATTCCTCAGGTCTCTATATTTGTGTTTGTTGGGTACTGGCCCATACATACATGCATGCAATCCTGCCACTTTTCATGTCTTCGCTTTACATCACCCTTGTTGCACCCTCTGGGCTTCCTTTTCTTTCTCTTTCTTTTCTATTCACACTTTATACCTCACGGCCTTTCCTCCTCTTCCCCCCCCCTCTCTCTTCCCTGTTTTCCCACCCCCCCACCTTTTCCTCATATCACTTTGTTTTCCTGTTCTTTGCATGCTGTATCCATGGACCCACTCCCAACATGTACCTGTCAATATCTTATCAAATTATGGCATAAAATTATGGTAATACGATATTTCCCCTCATTGCCCGAGGGGTGAAAACCTCTTGACCTAAAAGTCTTATTTACATTTAGTACTTTATTACCCCTTGCAGGTGCAGTGCATGCCCCTCCTCCCCTCCATGATTTGGGGGTTATTCATTGTGTGATCCCTCGTAAGGTATGTGTGCGCGATTTCCGCTCTCTTGGGGGACCGACCCACCGCCTGGGAAATTGGAGACACATGAGAGGGCAACTCCCTCACATTCTGGCCGTCTACAATCATTCAAGAGCAATTTTGACTGGTAATGTTATAACATATGGACTTGCTCATGCAGATATAGATATATTGTTTGGTTCTGTTTTGTTTTTGAAAGATTTTTTGATGTATGTTTACATCCCTACAGTTGTTAAACCACCTATCCTCTGAAGATGACCCATTGGGGTCGAAACGCGTCAGGATCTCACGACTTAACAATTTATGCTGTTCTACTTTTGTTGCCCATGGTTGACTGTACTGTACATTGCTTCCTGACCCATGTTATATTCTAGTTCATGTCCTGACCTGTATATGTCAGAATGCACTAAGTAAAACTCGTTTTATATCAACAATCTCTTGTCTATCTATTGCATTTGGAATTGGATTACACCACATTATTGGCTGCAGTAAAGCCCCGTTCGGGGGTTTCCCGTTTTCCATATATATATTTTGGGGTGCGCAGCCTCCTGTGTCTGTGCTCTTTTGAGTGTCCCCCTTTTTTGTTGTTGTACTTACTGGGTGGTTAAACACCCCTCCCCCGCTGTTTTCGACACTCGAGTCACGACACGAACTATGAACTGTCTCCTGTTGTTCACAACTTTGGTATGGTTTTCCCCTGTTGAACTTACTTTATTGTATTGAGACTGTGATTTTTCTTCTACCCAGGATGAGTGAACCTATAGGTGCAGTTTGGGCCAATTTAATGTTTTAATATGAACATACAATTTTATTCATTTATGATCACCTTCATTCTCAACCATTTAATTTTGCACCTCTTGGTCCCAACAGCACAACATATAGGAACTCGCATTCCCTTGTAACTCAAATTATGTAGACCCTTTGGGAACACCATCTCACAGGAAAGACAGTTCACAGTTTCCTTCAAATTAAGATTTACCATGTTATGTTGTATTAGCAATTCTACTAACTATATTGTGGCAGTGGCTTTGTGCAGATTATACATTCCTTGGCCAACTGATGATCCTCTATATTTTAGAAGTTTCAACCACGGCCTTGTAACAACCCGTTATGGATTTTTCCCCCCTCCTCCCGATCCTCTTTTCCCAGGCTGAGATACCCCAAGGTTATCGCCTTTGGCCGGTCGCGTCCCCTTTTCTGAGGGGGTGGGGCCGTGTCACACATGCCTTCCTGGCAGGGTGGGGAGACGCAAAGGCCCGGCATCTCCCCAAGCGCCCACCAGGTGGCGGCACCTGTATTGGGCGCTATCTCCTTCCCTGCCAGCGGCATTCCGGATCCCTTCCGGGTGCCGTGCTCGCGCGCGTGCGATGTCACGGCGCCTGCGCACTTGCAGCGGAGGCGATGGTGGACCCAGGAGGACTACTCCTCCGGAACGCCGGGGGGACCACACAGCGAGCGCCGCTGATGCGGCACTCTTTTTCCCCCATTGGAGGACCGGACATGGGAGGGGATAATTGCCCGCACCTGCAAACATTTTGCCTAATCAGTATCCTTATAAAATACCTAGGCTACAAGGGGGCTTAGTGGGACTCATTGGTCCCTTCCTACGCCCCCGTGTTGTAGCCTCACACATCAACCGGTAAGAACTCATGTATTTCCTTATTGCTTCTCCTTTCATACTATAACCTCTATTTGTCTTATCTGTATCAATTAATAATCAATTTTTTTGATATATTTCAAACTCTTCAGAACTCTGTTCAAGTTGTCTTGATCAATCATGCCCTACACGTAAGGCCATTTTTTTCACGCATACATATATCCACTTATTTATTTTCCTACACGCGCTCACTCCCTCTTCACCCATATCTTTCCCATTTTTTGTCACTCATTTTCTTGGTCGTTTGTTTGGCTTTGCTCTGCACTCACCCCAGCACTTTATCATCTGTTGTCTCCTTATCACTTCACTTGCCCTTTCCCCCCTCTTTTTCTCCCCTTCTTTCCTGTTTCTCATTCCACTCCCCCCCCCCCCTCCCGGCCTGCGGGCCGGGCCTTCCCTACACCTCATGATCCCCTGGCTTTTCACCATTCACGCACACACCACGATCCCCACGATTCCTCAGGTCTCTATATTTGTGTTTGTTGGGTACTGGCCCATACATACATGCATGCAATCCTGCCACTTTTCATGTCTTCGCTTTACATCACCCTTGTTGCACCCTCTGGGCTTCCTTTTCTTTCTCTTTCTTTTCTATTCACACTTTATACCTCACGGCCTTTCCTCCTCTCCCCCCCCCCTCTCTCTTCCCTGTTTTCCCACCCCCCCCACCTTTTCCTCATATCACTTTGTTTTCCTGTTCTTTGCATGCTGTATCCATGGACCCACTCCCAACATGTACCTGTCAATATCTTATCAAATTATGGCATAAAATTATGGTAATACGATATTTCCCCTCATTGCCCGAGGGGTGAAAACCTCTTGACCTAAAAGTCTTATTTACATTTAGTACTTTATTACCCCTTGCAGGTGCAGTGCATGCCCCTCCTCCCCTCCATGATTTGGGGGTTATTCATTGTGTGATCCCTCGTAAGGTATGTGTGCGCGATTTCCGCTCTCTTGGGGGACCGACCCACCGCCTGGGAAATTGGAGACACATGAGAGGGCAACTCCCTCACATTCTGGCCGTCTACAATCATTCAAGAGCAATTTTGACTGGTAATGTTATAACATATGGACTTGCTCATGCAGATATAGATATATTGTTTGGTTCTGTTTTGTTTTTGAAAGATTTTTTGATGTATGTTTACATCCCTACAGTTGTTAAACCACCTATCCTCTGAAGATGACCCATTGGGGTCGAAACGCGTCAGGATCTCACGACTTAACAATTTATGCTGTTCTACTTTTGTTGCCCATGGTTGACTGTACTGTACATTGCTTCCTGACCCATGTTATATTCTAGTTCATGTCCTGACCTGTATATGTCAGAATGCACTAAGTAAAACTCGTTTTATATCAACAATCTCTTGTCTATCTATTGCATTTGGAATTGGATTACTACACATTATTGGCTGCAGTAAAGCCCCGTTAGGGGGTTTCCCGTTTTCCATATATATATTTTGGGGTGCGCAGCCTCCTGTGTCTGTGCTCTTTTGAGTGTCCCCCTTTTTTGTTGTTGTACTTACTGGGTGGTTAAACACCCCTCCCCCGCTGTTTTCGACACTCGAGTCACGACACGAACTATGAACTGTCTCCTGTTGTTCACAACTTTGGTATGGTTTTCCCCTGTTGAACTTACTTTATTGTATTGAGACTGTGATTTTTCTTCTACCCAGGATGAGTGAACCTATAGGTGCAGTTTGGGCCAATTTAATGTTTTAATATGAACATACAATTTTATTCATTTATGATCACCTTCATTCTCAACCATGTAATTTTGCACCTCTTGGTCCCAACAGCACAACATATAGGAACTCGCATTCCCTTGTAACTCAAATTATGTAGACCCTTTGGGAACACCATCTCACAGGAAAGACAGTTCACAGTTTCCTTCAAATTAAGATTTACCATGTTATGTTGTATTAGCAATTCTACTAACTATATTGTGGCAGTGGCTTTGTGCAGATTATACATTCCTTGGCCAACTGATGATCCTCTATATTTTAGAAGTTTCAACCACGGCCTTGTAACAACCCGTTATGGATTTTTTCCCCCTCCTCCCGCTCCTCTTTTCCCAGGCTGAGATACCCCAAGGTTATCGCCTTTGGCCGGTCGCGTCCCCTTTTCTGAGGGGGTGGGGCCGTGTCACACATGCCTTCCTGGCAGGGTGGGGAGACGCAAAGGCCCGGCGTCTCCCCAAGCGCCCACCAGGTGGCGGCACCTGTATTGGGCGCTATCTCCTTCCCTGCCAGCGGCATTCCGGATCCCTTCCGGGTGCCGTGCTCGCGCGCGTGCGACCTGCAGCGCGTGCACGCGATGTCACGGCGCCTGCGCACTTGCGGCGGAGGCGATGGTGGACCCAGGAGGACTACTCCTCCGGAACGCCGGGGGGACCACACAGCGAGCGCCGCTGATGCGGCGCTCTTTTTCCCCCATTGGAGGACCGGACATGGGAGGGGATAATTGCCCGCACCTGCAAACATTTTGCCTAATCAGTATCCTTATAAAATACCTAGGCTACAAGGGGGCTTAGTGGGACTCATTGGTCCCTTCCTACGCCCCCGTGTTGTAGCCTCACACATCAACCG
Source organism: Lithobates septentrionalis (assembly GCA_037952835.1). Lineage (NCBI taxonomy): Eukaryota > Metazoa > Chordata > Amphibia > Anura > Ranidae > Lithobates > Lithobates septentrionalis. The sequence continues at coordinate 2,162,834 of JBBDGP010001553.1, read as the reverse complement.
GTAAGAACTCATGTATTTCCTTATTGCTTCTCCTTTCATAATATAACCTCTATTTGTCTTATCTGTATCAATTAATAATCAATTTTTTTGATATATTTCAAACTCTTCAGAACTCTGTTCAAGTTGTCTTGATCAATCATGCCCTACACGTAAGGCCATTTTTTTCACGCATACATATATCCACTTATTTATTTTCCTACACGCGCTCACTCCTTCTTCACCCATATCTTTCCCATTTTTTGTCATTCATTTTCTTGGTCGTTTGTTTGGCTTTGCTCTGCACTCACCCCAGCACTTTATCATCTGTTGTCTCCTTATCACTTCACTTGCCCTTTCCCCCCTCTTTTTCTCCCCTTCTTTCCTGTTTCTCATTCCACTCCCCCCCCCCCCTCCCGGCCTGCGGGCCGGGCCTTCCCTACACCTCATGATCCCCTGGCTTTTCACCATTCACGCACACACCACGATCCCCACGATTCCTCAGGTCTCTATATTTGTGTTTGTTGGGTACTGGCCCATACATACATGCATGCAATCCTGCCACTTTTCATGTCTTCGCTTTACATCACCCTTGTTGCACCCTCTGGGCTTCCTTTTCTTTCTCTTTCTTTTCTATTCACACTTTATACCTCACGGCCTTTCCTCCTCCCCCCCCCTCTCTCTTCCCTATTTTCCCACCCCCCCACCTTTTCCTCATATCACTTTGTTTTCCTGTTCTTTGCATGCTGTATCCATGGACCCACTCCCAACATGTACCTGTCAATATCTTATCAAATTATGGCATAAAATTATGGTAATACGATATTTCCCCTCATTGCCCGAGGGGTGAAAACCTCTTGACCTAAAAGTCTTATTTACATTTAGTACTTTATTACCCCTTGCAGGTGCAGTGCATGCCCTCCTCCCCTCCATGATTTGGGGGTTATTCATTGTGTGATCCCTCGTAAGGTATGTGTGCGCGATTTCCGCTCTCTTGGGGGACCGACCCACCGCCTGGGAAATTGGAGACACATGAGAGGGCAACTCCCTCACATTCTGACCGTCTACAATCATTCAAGAGCAATTTTGACTGGTAATGTTATAACATATGGACTTGCTCATGCAGATATAGATATATTGTTTGGTTCTGTTTTGTTTTTGAAAGATTTTTTGATGTATGTTTACATCCCTACAGTTGTTAAACCACCTATCCTCTGAAGATGACCCATTGGGGTCGAAACGCGTCAGGATCTCACGACTTAACAATTTATGCTGTTCTACTTTTGTTGCCCATGGTTGACTGTACTGTACATTGCTTACTGACCCATGTTATATTCTAGTTCATGTCCTGACCTGTATATGTCAGAATGCACTAAGTAAAACTCGTTTTATATCAACAATCTCTTGTCTATCTATTGCATTTGGAATTGGATTACACCACATTATTGGCTGCAGTAAAGCCCCGTTAGGGGGTTTCCCGTTTTCCATATATATATTTTGGGGTGCGCAGCCTCCTGTGTCTGTGCTCTTTTGAGTGTCCCCCTTTTTTGTTGAGATGGATATAGTGTGTATGGGTTTGGCAAAGTCAGCAGATAGATGATTGAGGATAGATAGAGAATTGGTATCAGCTGATTTAGCAGTTAGGGGAAGGGGTTAAAAATGATTTGGGGACACACAAAAAAAAAGCCTCTTGCACTCTGATGAAATTTAAAGCACAAATCACAGTTATAAACATTTTAGGGGGTATTTAGGGTAAAGCACTACTATGGAGCTGACAAAATACATTGTTAAGTGACTACATGAAGTCAATATAGGGACAGGAGACCATGCTGGGGAGGTGTGTAAAGGCAAATATGTATGAAGGAAAAAAAAAATAATTACCTGAAAATCCAGCATGCATGAGAACAAAGGGGACATTCACAGCATATTACAATCATGGTAATTAGGGAATAATGGAAGAAATACAATATATTATCAAACATTATATACAATAAAATGTGATGTTAAAGGATAAAAATCTTACCTTAATATACTCCTTGGACCTGGATGATGGCAGAACAGGTCTCTGGGATAATGGTACCCGGAGCCTGGGGGGAGTTGCCTGTCGAGAACTTCAAGTCCTGCAGGCTTCTCCCCATCGCCAAGTACTGCAGGGTGGCGACTAGCCTCTGCTCCGGAGTGATGGCTTGCCTCATGCAGGTATCCTGCCTGCTGATATAGGGGGTCAGCAAACCCAACAAACGGTGAAATACGGGGTCCGTCATTTGGAGAAAGTTCCTGAAATCATCAGGATTATTCTCACGGATCTCACGGAGCAAAGGCATGTGACAGAACTGGTCACGCTGGAGCAACCAATTCTTGGTCCATGAACTCCTCCCCACCCTGTTCATGGACTGGACTTGTGTCAAGGTAAGGACCCCAACACCAAGCCCCCACACAGCACGAACTCTACGAGGAGTACGTATACGCAACATGGCTAGAAAACGGTTGCTGCTCAGAACGTAACAGAACGCTCTGAAGAACAGCAAGGCCTGTGAAGAGCGACCTGAAAAACAGTAACGAACGAACAAGAACACAATGATAGAGTCACGCTTGCTGCACGCACTGAAGAGCAGATACAAATCCACAAGCACAAACGGAACAGCAGAAAACGATCTGAAAACCACGAGTCTGAAAAAGCGTGAATCGTCTCTCATCAAATGTTTACTAACACGAGATTAGCAAAAGGAGCCCAAAGGGTGCCGTGCTTGGTTCTGAACTGGCCTTTTCTAGTCTCGTCGTACGTGGTGTACGTCACGGCGTTCTTGGCGAGCGGAAATTTCGACAACTTTGTGCGACCGTGTGTACGCAAAACAAGTTTGAGCCAAAACCCGTCAGAAAAAATCCATGGATTTTGTTGTCGGAATGTCCGATCAATGTCCGATCGTGTGTATGGGGCATAACGAGTCACATGACACCGGGGTGGAAAAATTGCTAATTGGGACCAATTTGGACATTTTCACTTAGGGGTGTCTAAGAGAAAAGGGTGGGACTTTAAATGAATTGCGTGAATGCTCAGAAACAAAATCGATGAACAACTAGGAAAATTTATTCAATTCATAAAAATATAACATGCATAAAATAAAAATATATCAATCATAAATGGAAAGAAATATTGGCAATAATAGCAGCAATTATACATGATTATATGAATACAACAATTCTCCATGGTACACCAATTGGATGTAAATACACAACCATATAATAAAAGGTATACAAAAAAGGCCTCCAAAAGGTTCCAAATAAAAATTAGAAATGCATGACGCTGGTGAGAAACGCGACAGTGGTAGCTCTACGCGTTTCGTGGCTGTTGTGCCACTCGTCAGGAGCAAGCGCGTATCTTATCTAGGATATATAAAAAATTGGTCTGGTAAATATATACATCAAACAGAGGTGGGGTGATAAAGAAGCCCCACACAAAGTACATGCTTACGCATTCTGGTTTGTAGGGTGGTGGCAGAGAGCCGTATACCGCTCCCCCCGGGAGCTGAGATGGACGGATCGACGGGGGCAACCCACAAGGCGCCATCCAGGGCAGGCATAATCAGCCGAGGCAAAGCCTGAGGTGAAAAGTGAAGGTTGAAAAAGAAATGCAAACATACCATAGAAATAGAGAGCGGTGTGAAAGTAAGAATGCAAGAGTGATACTGCCCAAAAAAGAAATTAAAACCGTGTTGGGGATGAAGAGGAAATCTGGATTGAAACACCTGAAAGAAGTGCTGAGGAGGAGGAAAAGACCAATTACCCTGAAGTAAAGATATAAAGAAAGGAGGAATGGGCAAAGCATGAGAGAACATGGCAGAAAGAACGATACATGGTGTGTAAAGTGGAGCAATGTGAAGGGTAGAAGGCAGTAGCAATCCCCAAATGAACGTGACATCCAGTGAAGTGAAAGCCTCGAGAGCCAGCACCGCCGAGGCTACGCCCATATAGGCGCCACCACGGGGACCGCCCACCAACGTCACGCCGCAAACACAGGAGAGGGGCAGACGGCAATGCCGATCGGGTACTGAACGCCCGACCCGACGACGCCAATGCCCCATCCCCGTGGTGTGTGGGATGGACACCATCCAATCAGGCGTGTAAGCGTCCAAAGGGCGCGCACGTCCGATGGTGAGTGCGTGACGCTGACGCGCAGTGGCGGCAGATCCACCCCCCCAAAAGGGGAGGGGGGAGGAGCCGACAGGCGCGTCACAGCTCCCGGAAGGGGGAAATCCAAAACAGTCAGCGGTGTGTTGGGCCAATGGAGCCACCACCAAAACAAACAAACCATAGACATGACTTATATCAAAATAAATTGCAAGTAAAAATATAATCCAAAATAGAGATGACTAATCGGAATAGTAGGATCGAGCAATTAAATAAGGGGAGGCAAAATGAAAAAAAATGTATGTACTACATCACAGGTTTCCAAAACAAATGTGATGAAGTTAAGTATCAGAGCAAGTCATTTCTTGAGACCCTAACATGCCAGAAAAGTACAAATACCCCCCAAATGACCCCTTTTTGGAAAGAAGACATTCCAAGGTATTTAGAAAGATGCATGATGAGTTTTTTGAAGTTGTCATTTTTTCCCACAATTCTTTGCAAAATCAAGATTTTTTTTTCTTTTTTTTTTTTTCACAAAATTGTCATATTAGCAGGTTATTTCTCACACACAACATATGCATACCACAAATTACACCCCAAAACACATTCTGCTATTACTCTCCCGAGTATGGCGATACCACATGTGTGAGACTTTTACACAGTGTGGCCACATACAGAGGCCCAACATGCAGGGGAGCACCTTCAGGCGTTCTGGAGTGCCCAGGCCAATTATGACATTTCTCTCCTACATGTAAAAATCATAATTTATTTGCTAGAAAATTACATAGAACCCCAAAACTTTATATATATTTTTTTAGCAAAGACCCTAGAGAATACAATGGCGGTCGTTGCAACTTTTTATCTCGCACGGTATTTGCGCAGCAATTTTTCGAACACTTTTTTTGGAAAAAAAAACTGTTTTGTGCTTTCAAAAAAAACAAAAAAGTAAAGTTAGCCCAATGTTTTTACATAATGTGAATAATGAAGTTATGCCGAGTAAATAGATACCTAACATGTCACCCTTCAAAATTGCACACGCTCGTGGAATGGTGCCAAACTTCGCTACTTAAAAATCCCCATAGGAGACGCTTTAACATTTTTTACTGGTTACATGTTGTGAGTTACAGAGGAGGTCTAGGGCCACAATTATTACTCTTGCTCTACAGATCGCAGCGATACCTCACATGTGTGGTTTGAACACCATTTTCATATGTGGGCGCAACTTACGTATGCGTTCGCTTCTGCATGCGAGCACACGGGGACACAGGGAAAAATTTTTATTTTTTTTTATTGTTCATTTTACTTTATTTATTTTAGTTTGATGCTTTTTTCCAAAAAATAATTTTTTTGATCACTTTTATTTCTATTACAAGGAATTTAAACATCCCCTGTAATAGGAATATGGCATGACAGGTCCTCTTTACAGTGAGATATGGGGTCAATATGATCCCACATCTCACCTCTAGGCTGGGAAGCCTGAAATAAAAAAAAAATGATCCTGGCTTCGATCGTATCGGTGAGTCGGTAGAAGCACCTGAGGGCGGCGAGAGGGGGGGGTCCCCTCTCACCTCCCGTAAGAATGATCAAGCAGTGGAACAGCCGCTATGATCATTCATATGGTGTAGGGAATCGCTGGCTGAAAAAGATGATATCTGAACGATGCCTATAGCTGCACCCATTATTCAGATATCCCCGCACAAAGTCAAGGACGTCGTATGACGGCCGGCGGGCGGGAAGTGGTTAAAACACATTTTTTTTAACACAAAGTTGTCCATTTATACAATATTTCTAACACATAGCATGTACATACTAAAAATGACACCCCAAAATAGATTCTCCTACTCCTCCTGAGTACGGCGATACCACATGTGTGAGACTTCCACAGCCTGGCCCATACAGAGGCCGAGTACAGCCGAGTATGGCTGAGTATAGCCGAGTATGGCTGAGCATGGCTGAGCATGGCTGAGCATGGCAAAGTAAGGCTGAGTATCACCGAGTATTGCAGAGTATGGCGGAGTATTGCTGAGTATTGCAGAGTATTGCAGAGTATTGCAGGGCATTGCAGAGTATTGCGTGGGGGGGATGGCTGAGCATGGAGGGATGGATGTGACTGTACATGTCACTGAGCTGCGCTGTGGGCACTGCACATCCAGCCCACAGCGCGGCTCCCATCCGATCTCTCCCCCTCTGTACCGATCGGTACAGAGAGGGGAGGGAGGAACCGGCGTCATGACATGACATGGTTTGTTTACATGTGATCGCTCCGTCATTTGACGGAGCGATCACATGGTAAACGGCCGCGATCAGCAGCTGTTTACCGTGATCCGTGATGCGCCAGGTCCTCTGGACCCGGCGGTCACGGATGTTCCCGTGTGCGCGCCCCAGGGGGTGCGCGGGAGCAGTTTTCTGGAATCACGTCGTATGACGTGATCCCAGAGTTATCCAACCGCCCTGCAGCCGTCATTTGGCTATCTGGCAGTTGGCAAGTGGTTAAAGTCCCACCCTTTTCTCTTAGAGTAGTACAGGGATGGAAACGCATGACCGCATCAGGTCATGGTTTCATTTAAAGTCCCACGGGATATATAGTCCCAACCACTTTCTAATAATTTTCACTTAGGGGTGTACTCACTTTTAGGCATTAATGGCTGTGTGTGAGTTATTTTGAGGGGGCAGCAAATTTACACTGTTATACAAGCTGTACACTCACTACTTTACATTGTAGCAAAGTGTTATTTCTTCAGTGTTGTCACATGAAAAGATATAATCAAATATTTACAAAAATGTGAGGGGTGTACTCACTTTTGTGAGATACTGTATATATATATATATATATATATATATATATATATATAACAAATACACTTCCACTAACCGAATAACCTGCCTGCTTAATCTAACTCAAGCTATCTCTCTGTCCACGCCAACTACAAACTGGCCGCTATGTAAGCAGCCTTATATAGTGTGGGGCATGGACTTATTCCCCTTGAGCCATGATTGGCCAAAGGCAACCTGCCAATTATGGCTTTCTCAGCAGAGCGTGCTGTGATTGGCCAAAGCATGCAGGTCAGGTGAATGCTTTGACCAAACATAATACAGCAATGTACTGCGATCTCGCAGTGCATTGTGGGGCATTCCGCGGTGCTCAAACGAACACTCAATGTTCGAGCCGAACTTACGTTTGACTTGAACCGCTGGCTCATCCCTACTTAATATGTGAAAAAATATATACAGTATATGCTGCATGCAATAGGTCTAGATATAAAACCAACCAAAACAATGAAAAGCAGTAATAATTGCAGCGCTCCAAATGTACAAACGTGAAAAAAATAATTATATGCGCATTATGGACACTCTTAAAGAAATAACATGCCCATAAGCAAACAGTGAAGATACTACATATAGTGAATATGTCCTTCAAATATATTCAGATGTGTCTCCTTAATCTCTAGTATATCAATATACAGTTCCAATGGTGTTACTTGCACCTTCACCAACCAAGTAGATGGGAGCCGTAGTGATATTCCTTCACCAAATGATAAAAATGCGCACTCACCACAAGAATTGCTGTCTTATTGCAGGACAGCAATCGACGCATGTAAATTGATGTTCATCCACAGTTATGTCTCTCACTCTCTCATCACAGGTGTTACTCCACAGTTCATGCTCTCCCTTTCACAGGTGGTCTAGTCACATTAACCACTTCAGCCCCAGAAGATTTACCCCCCTTCATGACCAGGCCATTTTTTTACGATACAGCACTGCGTTATTTTAACTGACAATTGCGCGGTCATGTGACACTGTACACAAATAAAAAGTATGTCCTTTTTTTCCCCACACATAGAGCTTTCTTTTGGTGGTATTTGATCACCTCTGTGTTTTTTATTTTGTGTGCTATAAGCAAAAAAAGACTGACAATTTAGAAAAAAAAAAGTTTTTACTTTCTGCTATAAAACATCCAATAAAAAAATTTAAAAAAGCATCAATTTAGGCCAAAATGTATTCTGCTAAAAATTCTTGGTAAGAAAAATCCCAATAAGTGTATATTGATTGGTTCTGCAAAAGTTATACCGTCTACAAACTATTGGATATACTGTATTTGTGGAATTGTATTTATTTTTATTTTTTTACTAGTAATGGTGGTGATCAGCGACTTATAGTGGGACTTCGATATTGCGGCAGACAAATCGGACACTAACTGACACTTTTGGCACTTTTTTGGGAACCAGTGACACTAATACAGTGATCAGTGCTAAAAATATGCACTGTCACTGTACTAATGACACTGGCTGGGAAGGGGTTAACATCAGGGGCGATCAAAGGGTTAACTGTGTGCCCAGCCTGTGTTTGTGCAATGTGTGGGAGGTGCTTTTACTAGAGGAAGGCACGGATCCATGCCTTCTGTACTGACAGAACGGCAATCTGCCTTGTTTACATAGGCAGACTGCCGTTCTGTCTGTGTAACAAATGATCGGTCGGTGCCGGCAGATGTCACAGCGGGAGTGAGTTGCCGGCAGCGTACATTCACGCCCGAGATCCAGAAGTGCGGGATCAGGTAAATATACATGATCCTGCGTACAGCAGCCACCCTGTAGCAGTAAAGTGGTTAATATCTTCCAATCCCACCAGGGGTTAGTGACAGTATATCCATCAATATGCAATCACCAACCATAGGAAAAAAATCCTTATAGTATAGCAGTATTTAATTGATGAATGCAATAAATATACCGACCCGATAAAAACTCATCCACCATGGATGATATCTGGGAGAGACTGGAGAGGGAGAACCCCTGTCAGATTTTTATTGCATCTATCAATTAAATACCACTACACTATGAGGATTCTTTTCTTATGGCTGGTGATTGATGTTAATGGGTATACTGTCACTAACCCCTGGTGGGATTGGAAGATATTAATGTGACCAGACCACCTGTGGGAGGGAGAGAGTGAACTGTGGAGTAACACCTGTGATGAGAGAGAGACATTGGCTTAAAAAAGGGTGGGCTTGGGGCGCAGAGCATTGCGCCCTGAGCCTACCCACTTGTGACAATTGCGAATCAACATTTGCTATTGCCTTTCTGCTTCTCCTCCCAGCTGATCAGGACAGGGAGGAGAAGCCAGAGAAGCCGAGAAAGCCGTCCGGGACCTGGATGGGGTAAGTGCGGGGCTGGCAGGCAAGTGGGGCTGGCGAGTGGGCTTGCGAGCAGGGCTGCCAAGCGGGCGAGCGGTGCTGGTGGAGGATTTGTTTGCCGCCCCCCAAAAAATTGAGCACCAGCCGCCACTGTTGGGACTGTATATTGATATACTGGAGATTAAGGAGACACTTCTGCATACTTACCAACTGTCCCAAATTTCCCGGGACATTTCCGGGATTTAGACTATTTTCATGATATTGTTTCCAGGGAAATGTACTGAGAAATCCGTTTTCTTTACGATTTTCCACTGCCGCCGCCTGCCGCCCCTAGAGGTCCGCGGCCAGCAGAGACTCCTGAAGCCATTTCCTGACAATGGCCGCCTGACACCAGAACAACAAACCTACAACAAGAAAACATCCAAGGCACAGGTCGTAGTGCTTTCGGAAGACTTAAGGGTAGATGGCAGTGTCTTATGAAGAGGAATGACTTTGACATTAAACTTGCCAAATCCATGACACTGTAGGACTTAAGCCCAGTCTCCTAATATTCACCCCTTTACCCCACATTACCCTCCCTCCAAAAACATCATAAACGACTCAAACTAGTTTTTGGAGTAAATGGCCTAACGGCCTTATATTTATTAAAATATAAATTACCATAAATATAACAGAAATAACCGTAAACTTTTAATAATAACTTTATTGGGGTAACTATCAGTAAACAACTATCACCATGGTCACTGTAAACAATTCTTTTACTTTTTGAACCTACCAGTCGGCAACCCCTGACTCGGCAGTACCTTAACTTCCAGTGACCTAAACCTTTTTACCTCCTCCAAGCCCTTCATAGCCTGAAAGTACACAACCTCAATCCCCATCCTTCATGGATGGGTACCAGCAAACCCCCCATCCGATGGATGGGTACCATAACGCAACCCCCATCCCCTGGATGGGTACAACATGTTTCATACATGTAACTTGACATATCATATTCAAGGAAACCAAAAAACTGCCACAGCACGAAAGGGGTAACCCCTTACCCTTGCGCGCACCTCCACACCCTCAAGCCTCTCTGAATCCCTTCTTGCAAACCCAGAGACCATAGATCAGTCCCCACCTCATTCAAATGTACCCCATCACTGCGTAAATACCTCCAGGTATCTACCTCCAGCTCTCTATGGCGGATGGCTAAACCCCCGTTCTTAACAAAGAATCTGCTCACTTCCTTGTTCACCTTTTTTCTTGCCCTGTCCACCTTCTTTGCTGACCATGCCCAACGCCATGACAACCTACCCACCATGTCAGACCAAGCTAAAACCATCCTAGGGTATGCCGCTCTCAAACGCAAAAAATCACATTTAATGTCCCGAATAAGGTCCCTCATGGATCTGGCTCCCATGTCATTCCCACCTACATACAAGAGCAAAACATCAGGGGCTCTATCTAGTCTGGAAAATCTGTGTATTTCCCCCAACACCCTGTTCCATCGCATACCCGGGACCCCGATCCACCTGATGAGTGCTTCTTGCCTGGGGATCCTTAACTGCCTGCCGTTCGGCCGAACGCCGGCTCTCTTGGCCCCCCAAAAAACATACAAGTGGGCGAGTATCCATACCAGGCCCACATCATTACCTGCAAACAAGAAGAACAATACAAACTCCAGTAAACATACAGTATCAAACAACACGCCCTGTAAACTTAACCAACTATACTTGCAACATTTGTGGGCGGACGTACAATTTAAATCTATCCGAATCCCACCTTCCAATACGCCTAATGACGTCCTGGTTCAAACCTGCCCTAGCAACCTCTGTGGCCGCCCCAATTCTAAAGGAATGAGAAGAAAATTGACGCGGGTCGCACCCCACCCTGACCACGCATTATTTAAAAACCGCTATAAACTGAAATTTTGATAAAAACACGCCATCCTCATGTATTAACAAAGGCCCCTCAAACTCCGATCTAATCTCCAAAAAGGATTTCACGACATTAACTGGGCAGATACTTTCCTCGTCAATCCTGCCAACATCCAAGTACCTGCCTTTTCCAGCCTGATCAGTCTTAGACCTTCTGATCCACACTCTAATAGACTCGTGCCACAACTCTACATCTCCCACCATGAGACCCCCTTGTATTGTCTTAGAGGGGCTGACTAACTCACTGATGCGCAGTGCCCCAAAAAATGCCAAAGCAAAAGCTGCCCGAAATAACATGCGTTCGTAAACGGATATACATACCGTTTCCAAACTACCAAGCAACCTTCTCAACATGTCAAATGATAATGGTCGCCTCCCATCCCTGCTTTTGTGTGTCTTCCTATACCCTTTAACGGCCTGTCTTACCAAAAATTCCTTTGTATAATCCCGGAGCCCTTGCCATTTAAAAAGAAAGGCCAAACCTGCCAACTCGCGGTCTATGGCAGCTGCCGAGATACCCTTTTCGAAACCCCTAATGATGAAATACAGGACAGCGTGTCCGACTGCCTGATCATCTGAGGCTATTCCCAGTTCAGTTAAACAGGTAAACCAGGCTTTCCATACCTTGGAGTAGGCATTCCACGTAGCCATACTCACGGATTGGTGAATCCACTTTGCTGCGATCCCAAAGCAATGTTCCACATCCAGTTGGGACAGGCGATCCCTTGTTGTTCCGCCTCTGGCGCCAACGTCCGGAACCTGTCCCACTGAAAATGAGACAAAGCGTCAGCCAAAGTGTTATCGAACCCAGGTAAGTGTACAGCATAAATGAATGCGTTCACTTGTAAACAGCGAAGCACCAAATGCTGCAGTCAGCCGGCTAACCACTTGGACCACCCCCAAATTGTCACAATTGAAGCGTACTTTTAAATTTCTGAACGATTCCCCCCACAGTCCCATGGCCACAACAATTGGGAACAGTTCCAATAGAACCAGGTTCTTCAAGAACCCTGCCTCCTGCCATGCCAACGGCCATCTGGCCGCGCACCAGTGACCTTTGCAGAAAGCCCCAAACCCCGTGGAGCCGGCCGCATCGGTGAATAGCTCCAGGTCACAATTGCTGATGGGACCCGACATCCAAAGAGCCCTTCCATTGAAGGACTCTAAGAAAACCTGCCATACACGCAAATCTTCTCTGTGTTCACGAGTAAGACTGACAAAATGTTTTGGCGCCCTGATCCCTGCTGTAGCAGCCGCCAACTGCCTGCAAAAAACTCTGCCCATCGGTATGATTCGGTAAGCAAAGTTCAGTTTTCCCAGTAAAGATTGAAGTTTTCGTAGCTGTATTTTCCTAACCCCTATGGTCCCACGCACTTCCCCTTGTAATTGCACCAGTTTGTCCTTCGGAAGCCTGCACTCCATCCTCATCGAGTCTATCTCAATGCCCAGAAACGTTATAGTCACAGTTGGACCTTCCGTTTTTTCAGGGGCTAGTGGAACCCCAAAACGGTCCGCCAAGTGTTGTAGCGTCCCCAACAGAACCGCACAAATCTTAGAGCCCGCTGGGCCGACACATAAGAAATCGTCCAAATAATGGATGACTGAGTTGATCCCTGCGACATCCCTAACTGCCCATTCCAGGAATGAGCTGAATGTCTCAAAAAGGGCGCAAGATATAGAGCATCCCATGGGTAGGCACCTATCCACATAGTAAGCCCCTTCCCAGGTACATCCTAGTAACCGAAAACTGTCCGGGTGCACCGGCAATAACCGGAAAGCCGATTCAATATCACACTTTGCCATTAAGGAACCCTGCCCATACCTCCGGACCCATGCCACAGCCGCGTCAAATGACGTGTACGTCACCGCACACTCCTCAGGTGCAATGGCATCATTGACCGACCCCCCCTTTTGGAAAAGAGAGGTGGTGTATGAGCCTAAACTTGTTGGGCTCTTTTTTGGGAACCACTCCCAAAGGGGAGACCACTAAATCCAGCAGCGGCAATTCTTTAAAAGGGCCCGCCATGCGACCCAACGATACCTCCTTCCCCAATTTTTCGGAAACTACCGCTGGATGTTGCATCGCCGACTTCAGATTCTGAGCCTCTGGCGGTGTTGTTGCCAAAGAACACGGAATCCGAAAACCGCTCGTAAAGCCAGCTTCTAATATAGCAGCCGCTGCCCGATCGGGGTATCTACTGAGGAAAGGACGCATCCTTTCCACCCACACTGGAGTCCTCCCTCTTACCCGAAGCATCCCCAACACGACCTTTTCCTTTTTTGAAACATTTGGACAGCGCATGAGATCCCCCGCAGCCGGAGCACAGATGTTTGAAGCGACAGTTGGATCCAAATCTGCAGGTGCCCTCGTTGAACTGCCAGCAATAACCCCATCTTTTTTCCACCGGTTGTCCTGGAGCTGCGGAACCTCCGACCCCTGCCTGAAAAAACTGATTCGCTGCCCTCACCACCGTCATCAACCTCATCCATAGGCTTATGTCCTTATGGTCCCAGCGCAGAGTCGGTCTTACCGCCATTTGTTGATGAAATTGTTCATCGTAACGTAACCAAGCCATGCCACCATACATCCTGTGGGCTTCGCTAATGGCTTCTAGATAAATGAATAAAGCTGAGCAGTTCTCCGGTGCCTTTTCACCTACCACGCTTGCTAAAATGGCAAACGCCTTTAGCCAATTAGCAAATGTATGCGGAATTAAGCGGTATCTCCGCTTTTCCTCATCCTCCTTCTTGCCCTCCACTGGTTTCAACCTATCCAGGTTGAATTTCTCCAACGGCAATAACGTGAATATTTCCACGTATTCGCCCTTCCATATCTTTTCTTTTATCTCCATCTTCAAATGAGCACCCAAAGGGCCCTCAAAACACACGTAAACTTCGCTCCTCGCCGCATCTGCCAACCTAACTGAATCTGGCCTTTTTTCGCCCGTCTTCCCCTGATCCCCCGAAGTCGTGGCCACTGCTGTCGGGTTGGCATCCACCGCAGGCGCCACCGGTGTAACGCCTGTGACCTGTGTGTCCCCTCCTGTCTGCGGGAGGGTAGGTGACGTCCATGCACTCGCGGGAGTACTACTTGTCCCTGCCTCAACCCGTGCTACTAGCTCCATCAGCCCAACTAACAGTTCCCGTAATCCAGCGTTCCCAGGCCCGGGTCCCCCCTCTGTCGGTGTAGCTATGGTAGGCCCAGTCACCCCAGACCCTGTTGACCCCCCTGTATTTGTCAGTCCCCCCTGTTTACCTTGCCCCAATAATGCATGCAACAAAGATGTAATAGAATTTGAAGAATCGCACTCACCAGGCTGCCCTGGACTGGGCCCAACAGCCGCCACTCCTGGAACCACCGCCACTGGATGTCGTTGGTCTTCTCCTCCATCCGACCCGGATAATTCTCCCTCCGATCGATCATCACTGGGTTCATTCCTGACGACCGCCTGCTGCACCCCAGACACGGCTGCTGTGACCGACCTTCTCTCTCAGAATTACCACCAGACCCGTTAGATGCCCCCCTAGATGAACTCCTGCAACGGCTACTTTGTGGGGTACGTATAACCTGGCTGCTTCCTGCACTCGAGCCCGACCCTGCATTCCTCGCTGACCCACTCCTGTGCTGCCGTGTGTTGCTAGCCGACCCTGCCGCCTGTGCTGTCTCCTGGCATGCTGATCCCCTCTCCCTGGTGTCATTCCTCCTCTCTGTCCCTGCTGCTCCATCCCTCAGTGCCATGCACCTGCGACGCGCTGGGGGGGGGGAAGAGCCGCGTGGTCTGCTTGGCATTCTGCCACTTGTCCCTCTGCCTCTGCGATTGGCCCCCCTTGCCTCCCCTGCTCTGGTCACAGAGGGCCGAATGCTGCTACTGCTCTGGGGATCATTTGTGTCCTCTGGCCTCCCCCTTACCCGAGACTCTCCTGGGCCTGATGCAGGGCTGTATCTCTCAGGCGGCCGGGACCGCCGTGCACGAGGTGTGGGCACCCCCCCCTGCTCACCGCTGCTCCATCCTCAGCTATGTCAGAAAGCTGCTGCTGCAGCCAGTCCACGCCGTGAGCAGCAACCGCCGCTCTCAGTTCCACTAAAAATCCCTCCATCGCCGCCATCCTGGTCAATAAAGCAACTAAAAACGGATTATATAGCTGGGTTGAAGAGCGGTGAGGTGCTGTGATCAATCTTCTTCCTCCACCGCTCTTCGAATGACGTCACTTCCCCCCTCCTGTTAACTTCCTCTCACTGATCCCTCAGTCCCTCCCCTATTCTAAAAGGGGAAACCTCTTAAGACGGCAACTGTGCCATCCCAGCATTGTCATGCCGTCCCTGCGCCCATCGTTGCACTTAGCTCCGGGCCTCTCTTGGTGCTTACTTGCTGTGCTCTTCACAATCTTTGTGAAAGTCATGGAGAAGACTTCCACCAGTATTGGAATACATCTTCAGAAGAGCCAGTACTAGTGATAGCAGCACAGGATATGGAAGAAGAGTGCAGTGAAATACGTCAGACTCTGATGCGCCACCTCAACATTTAATTTATTACCATTAATTTTTAAAAGTTTTAAAGTATTACTATATTTTTAATAAAGTGTTACATTAAATCAGACATACTCTAAAAAGTCTCATGTTTTTTATTTCACAAAAAAATAATCTTTCTATATATTCTTGAAAGTCAAAATGTGAAAAATATATTAACAAAGAAGCTTTTTTTACAAAAACTTAACCAAAAATGTTTCTAAATAAAAACTGTACAGGTCCTGTGCTGCATGAAAGGCACTCCTGTCTGGGTGGTGACCTGGGATCACAACTGGCTCCAAGCACTTGAACAAGCTGACTCAGGACACCAAGGAAGGCCTGGTTGAAGGTAGCTAACTGCTCCATCTGCTGCCGGGGCGATTTCTGCCTCCTGGCGCATAGCTTCCTGTGCATCCTGACGCAGTGCCTGAAACCGCCTCTCATAAAGGCAATCCTTTCCAGCTGCCTTTCCTCTGATGCCCGCATATCCTCCATGACTGTGTGCAGATCCAACTGCAACCGTCTCCTTTCGCCTGTAATATACAAAAGACCAGAATAGAGTTTTTGGTAGCATCAGTCCCACCACTGTAGCCCCCTTTCTCATCTGCCCCACCAGACTGCACCCCCCTGCTCTCCTGCCCCACCTCTGTTCCCCCTGATCTTCTGCCCCACCTCTGTTCACCCTGCTCATCTGCCGCGGCAATACACCTCCATTCACATCTGCCCCACTGCTCTTCTGTCCCACTGCTGAACCCCCTTCTCATCTCTCCCACCACTGTACCCCCTGCACATCTGCCAAACTGCTGAACACCCTTCTCATCTGTTCCACCACTGTACCCCCTGCACATCTGTCCCACTGCTGAACCCCCTTCTCATCTCTTCCACCAATGTAACCCCTGCACACCTGCCCCACTGCTCTTCTGTCCCACTGCTGAACCCCCTTCTTATCTCTTCCACCACTGTACCCCCTGCACATCTCCCCCCCCTGCTCTTCTGTCCCACTGCTGAACCCCCTTCTCATCTGTTCCACCACTGTACCCCCTGCACATCTGCCCCACTGCTGATTTATTTTAAGAAAATGCACAATTACAACTTTCACTATATTATCATCATGTCTTACCAGTGTGCCGGGGTGCATTGGGCGTACTCTGTGGTTGGCTACTCTGTGGTTGGCTACTCTGTGGTTGGCTTGATGAAATAGTACTGGTGCTGCTGAAAGAAGTTGAAGGTCCATCGTCGGAAAAGTTTGACGCATCATTGGAGAGTCCATCACTTGTTTCTGAAAATGCACATATGGTTATATATATTTTTTAAATGGTTAGCAGAGCGAAATCCTATGCCAGGTATAATAAAAAAACACTTACCAAAGGGGTCTATCATGGATTAGAGTTGCAGTTGCAGAGTCCAGACCTCCCTCCCTGCCTTGGTTTGCTGGCCTATGACCATAAATGGCGTCCATGGGGTCGTACCACCTCCAAGTACTCCGACTGTTTCCACTACGGCTGTTGTCTTAATTTTTTTATATTGGCCTTTAAGCTTCTTAAGCTTTGCCCTATGCTGACCCGACGTCCGTTCAAATCCCTCGGCTGCCATCCGCTGAGAAATATCTTTATACACCTTTTCATTTCATACTGATCCATCAAGCTCACTCTGAATAACGCTATCACCAATTATTGTTAGGAAAGTAGATAGTTCCTGCGATGACCAAACCCTGCTGTTGTTTGCAGGCATCCTTCTCCTTTATATGGACGTGGTGTTTGTTTGGCGCTTTCCTTTGACATCAGCATTGAGGTTTTTCTGTCAGCCAATCAGTGGAATGTATCGTGTGACGCCAGTAGCTCCGCCCTAACCGAACCGTTCCATTTTCTATGGCCCCACATCTGAAGCAGGACCCTGAATGGAGCGGTATGGTTCGGTTGTATGGGCCGCTTTCATAATGGAAACATTAAAAATAGTGTACTGTACCGAACCAAACCGAACCGATCCACTCAGTGGAAACGAGGCATTAGTAAATCAACCCCAGTGATTCCCACAGTACTGAAGGTAGGGGACCAGAACAGCGGGTAGACAAGGAAAGTAGCAATATCAGAAGGTTAATTTAATTTCCATTAATACACCCATCACAGTGCTGGCAAATAGCACATGACTGTGACTTATTTGGACTCAATGATTTCAATTGCACTTTTTAGGTTTTTTTTGTATATATGCACATTTGTTGAACTGTGCGTTTTTAGCACTGCTGTTTTTGTGTTTTTAAGTCTGTTTAATACTTACCATTGGTAGGTAATTATAGTAGCTGCTTTAGACCTAACGTTCCTATTATTATATTAATTATTTACTACTAAGATATAATATTATATAGGTTATTTCACCTACCCCACAACCGCTTGATTTAGTGGGAAGGGCTTGATATTGTTGTATAAATTTCAGAAGGTTAGTAATAGAAGTTTATATTTATCAGATAATAGTTTTTTTTTAAATCATTAGTATCTCATTCAAAATGTGTACATCATTTACATTCCATCAGGCACACTTTTTACCTGCTTATATGCTAGTGGTTCCACTGCACCATGACATGGGCTGAAATCCCCTTTTGGATCAGAAATTTTTTCACACCAAAAGTTTGCGTACTCAGCTAGATGGAGAAATAATATGCACATTATGCCAATTTTTACAAAGGATATATTTATCCTTACAAAACAAGAATTATAAAATGTATTAAAGCATAACTCAAAGCCAAAGCTTTGATTTTCACGCTACTAAAATGTATTTAAATTAAAAAATTAAAACTAAAACTACGTTTTACAACTACATTAAATTTAAAATTTCTTTCTGGAGCAGGGAATTGTGAAAAACACATTTTAGTAGAGTGAAGAAATGCTCAAGCTTCTGACATTGTTTTTTATTGCTGTTTGTGCCTTCCTGTCCCCGTGACAACTGTTCCCCTTCTTTTACAGATCTGCAAAGTGCAGTATGCCCTCTTGTTATCACAGAAGGAATATACAGGTCATTTCTTTCAGTTCAGTTCTTTTTTTAAGAAAGTATATTATACCTTACCCACTTAAAGTGAAGTTCCAGGCTGAATTCCAACTAGGTTTTAAACAACAGAGCACACCACCTAAACCCCCCCCCCCCCCCCCTCTCGTTTTTGGATATCTTTTTTTCTTTGTGATTTTGGTACCTTTTCTGCATTTTTTCAGCTGGATTTCTGTCCTACCTTTCTGTCCTATGAGGTACATCACCCCATGCGATGGCCCTTCTCCTTCCCCATGCTGCCTTCTGGGACCTGTGTGCATCCCAGAAGATGACAGGACCATTCAGAAAGCGCAGCACGACTCACGTATGCACAGTAGGAAACTGCTGGTTTCCCTTACTTGCAATGCCGGTCTCTGCACCTGAAGCCTTTGGAGGGATCGGCTTGGGGTGCAGACATCCTGGCTCCCTGGACATGTAAGTGTCCTTATATTAAAAGTTAGCAGCTACAGTATTTGTAGCTGCTGACTTTTACATTTTTTTATACAGGCTGGAACTCCGCTTTAAGGTGTCATTATAATATATCAAAACCAGATACCCTTCAGCCCACCTAGCACCCCGGTGAGGAGAGGGTAAGCACAGTGGGACTCTAATTGTACCACATAGTGACAATAAAATTTATGTAATTTCTTTCATAGTTTATAACAAAAAATGAAAAAATACTATATAATTCACACACACAGTAAAATGTGACCATTAGTTAATGTACACTTAGAGATCGGTATAAATCACGCCGCTATCAATAAATGCCATCTTATATCAACGTGTTTTGTGACATATTCACTTATTCAGGATCCATGGTTGGACATAAGTACACAATGGTACACACTACAAAGATAACTTGTGACTGTAAATACAACAATAAAGAAAAAACAAAATGGCATTCAAATACAACTGTCCCTTTTAATTGGCAAGCACAGCAAAAAAACTATTTAGGGGAGGAGGCATACAGGCTGGGCTGTGTTGAACCACAACCCCAGTTTAACACTGCAGTTAAACATATGTTAATCCAGCAAAACTTATGAAAATATATATACCTACCTAGGTATAAAAACTCCCCAAAAAGGGCGTGGCTTGACCTCGCGGGAAGATGGACGCCTGAGAGAAGAGCTCCTGCCGCTATCCAGCTTCTCCGCTCTTACGGAAGCTCCACAACGCTGGCCCAGCTTTCTAAATATGGGCACAGCATCGCAGAACTCCTCCGCCTCCCGATCCCGCTCTCCACGGAGACAGCAGGGCAACCTCAGCCACAATCTTCCTGAGCTGTTCCGCGCTCAGAGAAGCAACATGGCGGCCTCCCTCCAGAACCCGATACAGACCGCGGCACCATCACCGCCATCACCGCTGACCGCGCCACCTGCTATCCCCTTGTCTGAGCCAGGGGATCAGGTCACCCTCCATCCGCAGCATCCTAGCCTCCTGGATCTGAGAGCAGTGGCAGGGGACATCAAGGAGACCCTATCTGCAGCCATAGCCGATCTGAGATTAGACATTCGCGCCATTGCTGACAGGGTGCAAGATGTGGAAAAAGTGACAGCACAGCACGGAACGGTCCTCCGTTGAGTGACCCAAAAGGTCAGTTGATTCAGAACAGCTTGTTGCTACTGTTACTAGCCTGTTTAATAACCTGCTGGACAGACCATTGCAGACACCAGTGGAAATGGAGCGTATCCATCGTGCGCTCAGGGGCAAAGGGAGAGAAACTGGCCCCCCTAGAGATGTGGTGTGCTGTATAGTGGAATACAAGCTAAAGGAGGAAATACTCCGCAAAGCGCGAAATAGAATACAACTCTCACATGGGGGCGCTAACATCCACATATATCAGGACCTCTCTGGTATTATGCTGCAGCACAGAAGAGATCTGAAGCTGTTGCTTGACACCCTGCGTGCCAAAGGTATACAGTATAGGTGGAAGTTCCCGTTTGGCCTCTCTGCCACCAACCACGGCTGCACAGCATTGCTACAAGTACCTGAAGAGCTACAATCCTTTTGCGAAACCCTGGACATCCCGATAATGGAGGTTCCAAATTGGTATGCTGAATTCCGTCGCCACCAACCACCCAGTAGAGAACGACGACAAGAGGAACCGATGGAAGCCCAAAGCACCAGGTACCGCAGACGCAATGCCACCTCAGGCTCCAGGTCTCACGCATCCACCAGAAGTTCCTACAATGGCAGCAACCCGACCGACTCCCCGCGATCAAGACGGCCAGACGGGACTTCGGATCCTACTGTATCGCTTACCTCCGAAGGAGCGGTTGATTAATTGTTATATCCGTAATTCACGTTTACCATCTGACCCATCGCAGCCCACACAACCAGACACAGTCCAAATTGCATTTTTCTCTTGCTTTATTAAGAAACTTGAACTGGGATATGAGAAGGGTTTCTTTTGAGATGCTCTTTTGTTGCTTTATCATCTTTTCTCTTGCCTCTCATGCAAAAAAAAACCTAGAATCATTGCGGGTAATAGGAAATCACTTTGTGTGATTTCTTCAATCAGGGAAGATGGAAGTAGATTTTGATAGAGAATAATTGATAAAGAGTCACTCTGAATAACTTCTTCATCTGCAGAACTTTTAAAGGACAGTCTGTTTCTCTACATGTGAACTTGCAGCTTTACCGCTACCTTTTTACCACTACTTCCCATCTGCATGGTACTTCCAAGTTGAGCTAAAGAAAAGTTACTCTGAATAACTCCTCCCGCTTGACTGATTGGAATCCCGGGGCATTGCTGAACCCAAAGTCACAGGCCATCACCGCCTGTCTCACTGACTTGCGTACCAACATCCCTCAGCCTCTGGCAGTACCCTTCCCTTGGGCTTTCACTCACATGATCAATAGTCCATGTGCCACTCATAAACGATCGATCGCCCAGTTTCCTTTCGCTTGACTGCTACTTCTTCTGCAATGATTCTTTATTCCCTTTCCGCTTTCCTGGCACGCTCTCTTCCCCGCAGGGGCGGCCAATGACACAAATGACTACATGCTGTACGGTGTCATCTCTTCCTCTTGGAGGCCGGTTCCCCACCCTTCTTGCAAGGGGGGCTCCTTTGGCTCCCCGGAGGGGGAACATCTCCCCTCCGGGAACCAGGCTGGGCTCCTCTCCAAGCTCCAACAGGAAACTCTCCTGACTGACCATGTGGCTTTTATATGAGAGTCCCGGGGCATTTCCAAACAAATGAATGATTGGCCGGGACTCGCATACAAACTACCTGCCACTCAAATCCCAAATAAACAAAACAGGCCTGCTGTAATAATACAAGCCTGGCTAAATTTTCCTGAAACTATAATCTAAACCAAAAAGGTCACATACTTAAAAGTAAGTGCCCGCTACAGTACCAAGGTCAATCTCCTGGAAACTAAAAAGAATACACAGATAAGTACGTGACTTTTTACCTGTTTTTTTTTTTTTCTTTTTTCGTTCACTTTTGGTACTTTCTTTTGTTCTCCTGTTTCTCTGACTTGAACCTGCTTGGTCCTCCTGCAAATAACTGCTCCCTCTGCCTTTTAAGACCCTTGTTTCTCTCCTCCTCTCCTCAGCACAAGGGACAACATCCTGTATGTATAGATGCATCCACTACAGAGTGCCAAGGTAACGGGGGGCGCTGACTCTTTTGAGGCTTTTTGCAGAGGCTAACGCCACATACATTCAATGGCTGGGAATTGACCCCACCGCCTTTCTAAGGTGGTGCGCCCTGCAGCTCTTTATCACACCACCCCACAGGTTACAAGCAGGTGTGCCCTTGGTTATGCCAGTATGGAATGTTTAAATGTTTAACGGCTTTTGTTTATAGGTCTCCAGGTCATGTGCAGACTTGACTTTATTTGCTCTGTAGGTATGGGTCACATGAGTTACACAAACAAACGGTTAAGGGCATGCTGGATTCCTCTCGCTCATATTTTACCCCGTAACCGGGCCCAGGGAACCTCATGTATTGAGAGGACCCTCCCCACCTACACGCAGAATGTTGGCCTCCATTACGGGCTCTGTATCATCCCACCTAGCCTCCAGCAATGCAGCTCTGATTGCCTAGGGACATTCCCACCCCCCTTTTTTTGTTTTGGTCCCCAGCATCCCCACGCAGATATATCGATAGCTTGCACGTACTGGATTTGGGCAGCACATTACATGCCCACACCATACTGGTCACATAGTTCTCAGGTCCCTACGTTAATGTGAAATAAGAGTTTTGTATCTCACTGGAAGTTAACAAGTTATATCCTCGTCCTAGCTACCTATGCAACTCCATATGCAATATATATTCAAATGAGCTCTTATATAGTCCCTAGGTTGGGGGCATTTGACCCCGATCTCTCTCTGGGAACCTGGAGATGTCATTGTTAACCCTGGTTACACCAGATAGTGCCAAACACACATCTAGGCCACCTTATCTAATGAGCATGGTCACATATATGTATGGCATAACCTATTGCTGTAGCTAAAATGGAGGGGTGCTCTAACTGTAACTTAAAATGTGTATTTAAGATTGTGTGCTGCCGCCTCAGAGGTAAATACGCGTCTTTAGAAAGATATTAGAATTGTTTCAATGTTCTGATGGTTACCATTATGAGTGCTTCTATGTTTTTCTACTTTCTTCTATTTCACTCTCATTGTTGACTTGACTTGCGCAGACAGCAGTGTAACACACACACCGTACCCACCCGAATATTGCATAACCCAGACGACTATCGCTGGCGACTGGATCAACCAGTAGGGGCTTATGAGCTACAGACCAGGAATAGAGGCTATACCACACCTATATTTGTGTTTATGGGTACATTTATACATATATACCACCCGCACGCTTCTCTTACACCTGTCCATGCACCTGTCTCTGGAGTGGATAGTGGCGGCTCACCATGATATATGAGTTTTTCCTCCCTGAGTGATCTCTCTCAACCCCCACACAGTAGTTTAGACTAGAGTGTGCCTTCCTAAGGTCGACAAGCTCTACCTTTACTCTGTACCATAACGAATTCTCTATTCTAGAAGGAAGGGTTGGTTCCACACCTTCTCGGTTCATAGATCAGGAGTAGGTTTTCCCTACCCCGAACCCTCGTCCACGCTCCTTTCTTGCCCCCCCCCCCTTCTTTTAAGCTCCAAACCTTCTGCATAGGCTGTGAGTGACATTTCCCCCACATCATGTCCCCTCTCAGCACCGGAGACCCTCCCCCTCAGGTCAAGCTATACTCTTTAAAGATCAGGGGTCTCAATACCCCCGAAAAAAGGTCACAGCTGCTTCTTCTCCTAAAAAAGGCCAAAGCTGATGTGATGTTTCTCCAGGAAACTCACTTCAGATCTGACGACGTCCCCAAACTTCATAATTCCTTCTACCCCATGGTATTTCACGCGACTAACGACACCTCCAAGTCCAAGGGAGTATCCATCTTAATATCTAAGAACTTCCCATTTCAAGTTCAAGACACAGTTCTTGATACCAATGCGCACTACATCTTTCTCAGGGGCAAACTACATAACAAACGCGTTACGTTAGCTAATATCTACGCCCCCAACAAACAACAAGTCCCCTTCTTTAGCAATACCTTACAACGCCTCACTTCGGCAAGGGCATGCTGGTGGTCGGAGGGGATTTCAATTTGGCCCTCTACCCATCTCTTGACTCTTCCTCCGGATCCTCCACTATAATGTATAGAGCACTGCGGGCAATTAAAATGCAGCTTGCTACCTTAACCCTACATGATACTTGGCGTACACTGCACCCCAATACTAAAGATTTCATTTTTTTCTCTTCCCCACACAACAAATACACGAGGATCAATTATTTCTTTCTGACCCAGACGGACCTAGACTCCCTACTTACTGCTACCATAGATCCCATGATCCTGTCGGATCATCATCCCATCTCATTCACCATTACATTCTCGACAACACCTACGAAACCACCGAGTTGGTGTCTGGACAACTCCCTGCTCAATGACCTGGAGCACGTTCATAAAATAAACACATGCCTAAAGCACATTCTTTCAGGAGAATGCATGCTCCGTTACTCATCCGATCTCCCTATGGGCTGTGCACAAATGTGTAGTTCGTGGAAAATTCATATCCTTGGCCGTGAAAAGGCGGAAGGCCAGACAAGCACGTATTGCCGATCTATCGGAGCGTATCCATTCTCTTGAAATGAAACACAAACAATCACTAGCGGATAATACTTTTCAAGAACTGTTGATGGCCAGGACGGACCTCCTTGAGGAACTAGGGAAAGCGATCAGACGTAAATACGCCCTTACACAGCGAATTTATTACGAATTTGGAAACAAATCGGGCAAATTACTAGCCAGAGCTCTTTAACATAAACGAGCCTCCTCGACCATCCACTCTATTTCGGACCCTTCGGGTAACAAAATAGAAACTTCGACCGGCATTGCAAATCAATTCAAACAATTCTACTCCAAACTCTACAACCTGCCCACCCCCTTGACGACAGATCCATCCCAAGACAGAAAGAGACTGATATAAGACTTCCTAACCCAATACAGCCCACGACCCATCTCTGACGCAGAAGTGGCTAATTTAGAGAAACCGATCACAGGGGAAGAGATCATCGACGCTCCTAAACAACTGAAACCGGGTAAAAGTCCAGGCCCAGATGGCTTACCTACAAGCTATTACAAAACATTTTTGGATATGCTTACCCCACATTTACTAAAAACTTTCAACGCACTGCCCACTTCCCCCACTAAACACCTGGACATCACTGTGATACATAAACAAGGCAAAGATGCAACCCTGGTCCCAAATTATAGGCCTATATCGCTCATAAATGTTGACGTGAAGCTGTACGCAAAAGTTTTAGCGAACCGTATACTCCCTTTACTCCCCGCTTTTATCTCGTTGGATCAAGTAGGTTGCATCCTCGGCTGAGAGGCACGAGATAATACCCTGAAGGCCATCAGCATCCATCACTGGTTAACATCATCTAATACACTGGGTTTTTTCCTTTCCCTTGATGCAGAGAAGGCGTTCGACAGAGTGGCCTGGGACTACATGGCAGAAGCTCTATGCAAAATGGGGTTTTGCAACCATATGCTCCAATACATTCTTGCTCTGTACTCATCCCCAACGGCGAGGATTAGGGTCAACGGTCACCTGTCGGACACCTTCTCCTTGTCGAATGGAACTCGACAGGGGTGCCCCCTATCCCCCATTATTTTCATCCTGATGCTAGAACCTATGCTTTGGAGGCTTAGAGCTAACCTGACCATCAAGGGAATTTCGATCAAGAATAACCAATATAAATTGGCCGCTGATGATATCCTTCAATTCCTTACGGATCCCATAACTACAATTCCCAATCTCTTAAACAACTTCTCTCTATTCAAATCCCTCTCCAACCTCCAAATTAATTTTGTTAAATCTAAGGCTCTCAATGTCACCTTGCCCAACCCTGTACTGTCACACTGTCAAGCAAACTTTCCATTTGGCTGGGAAAAGCATGCTATCACCAACCTGGGGATCCAATTGCCAGTCAAATTAGTGGATCTTTACCCCAGAAATTTCCTTCCCATTCTTGACACCATACACATTCATAGCAGACTTAAAGATTGGATTTGCCTAGAGGAGGCATTCTCCCCCCTGCCAATACATCATCTCCCTTGGATAAGCCCACACGGAACCCCGCAAGAGATTACGATACACCCCCTAATAGGCCCTACTTTACAAATTTTTCATACTATCTGCAAAAAGACAAGTATCGCTTCCTCACCCAGACCATTGACTCCTTTAGACCGTAATCCAGACTTCCCTCCGGGTATAAAATCCCTGCGTAACATCGACAGACCTGTAGAGAACTCCATCAGAGCCAGCTACCTCTTTGACAAGGGGGAGTTGGTCTCCTTCCAAATCCTCTCATCCAAATTCCCGGACATTGACAGATCCTTTTTTAATTTTCTCCAAATTAGACACTTCTTGTTCAGCTCCTCTACGACCCTCCGCTGGAGCAGAGATCTAACACCATTTGAAAACCTTTGTACTAGGTCTGAACCCCAAAGGCATCTCATTTCTGAAATGTACGCACTGCTATTCACTAAGATCTCTACTAAAGATGATCTGACCTGCCTAAAATGCGCGGAGGAGCTGGACATTAACCTGTCTCAGGAAGACTGGGATCATATTCTTTCACACATCCACATGGGCTCACTAAATGTGTCCGCACAGGAAAACGGATACAAAATTTATTCTAGGTGGTACAGGACTCCAGATAAAATACACAAATTCCACGCCAGTGTCCCCCCACTATGTTGGAGATGCAACAGGGCTAAGGGAACACTACTACATATATGGTGGGACTGCCCCCTAATCCAACCCTACTTGACAGAGATACAGCGCCTCACTTCAAAAATCATGACCTACACTCTGGATTTTAAGTCAAACCACAAAAATCTCTGCGCTTAGGACATATAGCAGAAAAAAGGGGGGGGGGGGAGGGGGGGAGGAGAAAGATAGGTGGATGGAGGGGGGGGGGGGGAGGAAAATTGAAGAAGAGATAAGAAAATTGTAAGGTATGCTGCCTCCCCAAGTTAAGCCCTCAAAGAGGACTAACATATAATGAATTGTAGGTGGGGGTGTGGCGCTCCCTTGTGACCTATGGAATATTAATTAAATGTGCGTAATCAGTGACTAACCAGATAGGTTAAATTGTATTCCAAACACAAACGGTGAAGACTGTGAAACTCTTACTGGGTGAACTTATACTATGTAAATCAAAAAACCTGTAGAGATGTATGTATGTGTATATGCAACCCCTATCATATTGCATATACCTCTATAACAAAAATAGTGTCAGAATATTCCACTAGGTGCTGCTACTGAGCAGCTGATGTGATAAATCCAATTTGTATGTATGCAAAATTAGTGGCATATACATCTACCAGTGCAGAAATAAATATATGACAGTGCAATATATAAATCCCAGTGCATTCCAACACATACGTATGTATGACCATCCGGCATATAAGTGTGCAATAAAGTGCAATATAATACAATCAAGTCCAAAGAGAGCCGACCACAACTCTAAATGACATCAAAGTTGCAAAAAAGGGAGAGAGAGAGTCTATTCTCAAGTATGCGTCCCAATATTGAATAGCGGCAGAGAAGTTCCAACAGCTTAGTGACTTTTGGTGCCTACAGAGGTAAATCCGTGACTTCTGTGCTCCCCTATGGCTCCCCACTCACCAGCTTCCACTACCCCTGCAGGGGTGACAGGCAGTCTAGGATCCCAAAGCCGTCCTCTTGTCCGGTATCGCGTGGTTGCTACGATGGAATGGTCTCTCTCCCCGGAATTCCGGATTACCACCTCATACGATATCCAGGACGAGGATCGCCAGAAAAGCCATCATGAAAAGAGATGCCACCTCATAGTGTAGTATAATTAAAACTTTAATGGATAAAAAACTCCCCTCTGGGGAAAAAAGCATATACAACTACACTATGGGTGAAGCCGAGAGCCAGGAAGTGTTTCCCCGCAGCGTGCGGCGTGCGGTCCAGCTGCGTTCCAGGCTCTCTCGCTCCGTACCCGGAAATTACGCACTTACGTCATACGTCATTTGTATAAAAGAAATCACAATTAAGAGTCAGGTAGTTTGGTCACTAGACATGTGCATTCGTTTTCGTCCGAATGCATTTTCGTCCGAATTTCAGGTATTTTCGTTATCGTTTTAACAAACGATAATGAAAGTGCAGAATCCGAAAAACTAAAGATCCGACATAAACAAATGCTTTATTTTCGTTTTCGTTGCTACAACAGTTCGATATAGATAGGAGATTCGACATGATGATGACAATAACAATCTGTGTCCATCAAACCTGTGGTCGAATGTGCCTAACCTTAACTCTATTAGTCCAAGATTATTCTACATAGAGAGAAAAGATTCGACATAGAGAGAAAAGATTCAACGTAGGGGAGAAAAGATTCGACGTAGGGGAGAAAAGATAAATAAAAATAATGATGATGATGAATGTTATTGGCTGATTGTAACCAAAGAGGAGGAGCAGTAAAATAGCTAGAACTAAGTACACACGTACTGGCTTATGGTGTCTGTTGAAAGTTCTAAGAAGATTCGACGGAGCAGGTAAACTATACGGACAGTTTAGCTGCTCCGTCGAATCTTCTTTGAACATTCGACAGACACCATAAGCCTTCAATGACAGATTCGACCTTAATTTGGATTTTCGGACGAATGCCATTTTTAACGAAAAACGAAATAAATAAAAACGAATTTCGGGAGTAACTAAATAAATGTATTTTTCGGACGAAAACGAAATTCCGAAACAAAATATTTCAGTGTGCACATGTCTATTGGTCACTAGAATCAGGTGAGCAAACCCTCCACCCACACACAGTTAGATCCCGACAGGGGTGTGGGGGTGAAGTGGTTGTCTACCGGCTCTCACTGAAATACTCTTGACAGGACTCAACACAGAGCCCCCCAAGATACACTAAAGCACCTTCTCAGCTCTATTTACCTAATGTAAGTTTATGGGCTATAGTTGAGATTTATAGATGGTAATTGATTATTTGTATATTTTTTACACTTTATAGGTATACTGTTGATAATCTTGTTGTTCAAAAGTGCATTTCAGGACTGAATGAGCTGTAATAATACCTTGCTCTATGCCTGCTTGTTTGTACTGTAAAACTCTTTAATAAAAACATTGGAAAAAAAAAACTCCCCAAAAAGGCAGCCTAAAAACATCAAAATGTTTGGGGTACTGGTCAATGCGAGTCAGAGAGGAGGGAAAACACCTCCAGCCTAACCTTAAATATTTAAAATAAACAAAAATGTGAG
Organism: Lithobates septentrionalis; assembly: GCA_037952835.1. Taxonomy (NCBI): domain Eukaryota; kingdom Metazoa; phylum Chordata; class Amphibia; order Anura; family Ranidae; genus Lithobates; species Lithobates septentrionalis. The sequence continues at coordinate 2,133,334 of JBBDGP010001553.1, read as the reverse complement.
TAATAATATCCATCAAAAAATTGAAAAATTCTTACCCCCACATACTAATGTGGAAAGCCAGCAACATTGAAAACATATGTTATATTAAAATGTAAATCCCCTAAAAAGCAAATACAAAAAAGTCCCATTACCATATCATAAAAGAGACCCAAAAAAAGTAAAAAAAATCATAAATGTATTATAGCTCACCTAAGTAATAATCCAACTAAGTATAGCAAAGCAAATCCACTGCCCTTACTCCCATTCAACAGTGTAGAACTGCTAAACAGAAAAAGCACGAATTGAATATGTATCCACAGCCACAAAACCAAAAGATATCTAAAAAAAATGAACCCAGTACCTAAAAAAGCAAAACTTACTTTCATGCAACAGAATAAAAAAAAAACAACAACTTTCCCCTTGAACAAAATGGTGCCCTGGCATCTCCAGGACGCACATCCTGCAATATATATTGGCCTGTCTATTGTCCTCTGCCCCCCGCCCCCCCCCCCCATGACCATACTTACTCTATGAGCAGATTGCTTGAACCTAGAGCGTGGCCTCCTCCCCTCTGTGAAAACATCACATCTGGATCTGAGTATGGATACATATTCTCCACTGTTGGATGAGAGTGAGGGGAGGTAATTTTGCTTTGCTTTACCTAATTGGATTACATTTATTCATGTTTTGCTTTTTTGGTCACTCCTATACTATGATAATGGGTATTTTTTGTATTTCCTTTTTAGGGGATCTACTGTACAATGTATTTATAACACGTTTTTAATGTTGTTGGCTTTCCGCATTAGTATATTGGGTAACAATTTGTCTGTTTTTTGAGGGATATTATTACTCACATTGTGTATACAAATTCTTTTTGCTTACATTTAGTTTTCCTGGTGCCTCCATGGCAGCATACCAATGGTTGGTTGCTCCGCCCCCGACCAACCCACAGGACCACTTTAACTCTATAAATAAAAGAGTTGTTCCTCCCCACCGTCATTCTTTTCTCTGTCCTCGTTCCTACAGGATCAAGCGCTCAGCCCTACCTCACCGCTTTATGGTGTGACCATTGCAGGTTCATGCTCTCCTGCAGTATGGAGTCCCATTGCTTGGGCTGCTAAAAGCGCCAGATAAGTATGGGAGCCCGTTTTTCTGTGGATCTTTTTGGGGCTGGTGGGTTAACAGGAGCCAGTTTTTCTCTCCTATATATTCCCTTGTTCGGCATGCTAAAACCCTGAATGCTTAAATGCTTGTGCTTTTTACAAAAACGCTATGAGGTTTTTGCCTACCTCCACAGCATGCCTCATGTGCCTGTGTAGCTCTCCTCTGAGTGTGCAGGGCGGGGCCTTGGCGTGATGTCACGGTGCATGCTCAGTAGCACTGTGAAGCCGACGGCGGCCATCTTGGGACTCCCAGACCGCTCTCTAGTATATAAGAGAGCTTACTGTCAGTAGAGGAGCAGCTGCCTTAGAGGAAGCATCTATGAGGTGTCCTCTCCAGCTCCTTTATCCTTTTTTTTTGACTCTGTGCTATGGAGCCCAGCCAAGGTACTAGGGAGGAATGGGAGTATATATATATTTATATGTGTATATACATATAAAAAAACTACTTTTATATTAAATGTTAATCGTTCCTTTTCAGCTGTCCCTAGTACTATAATGCCGCATCAAAAAGATCCTCAACATACCACTAGGTAAGGGCTGCAGGTAAGTTTTTTATCAAGAGAAAAGAGCACCCCGGGCTGATTGAAACACCCTTGTCTTTGTTTCTATTTTTTGTCTTAGCCCGCATCACGGATCTTCCCGCAGATCATCCCATAGAGATTCTACGGATAGAAGATCAAAGGACCATAGGAGCTCGGGTCATTCTCATTCGTCCTCGGCCCATACTTCCCGCAGTGGGAACAGATCATCCCGACATACCTCTAGTAAACAGGACTCCCAGCACAGACCTGTGTATCCAGGAGAGAAAGCTTGCTGGGTGTGTGGCAAACAAGCCCTCTCTGATAAATTGGTATGTGGTCAATGCCTCCTGGAAGCTACAGGAGACAAAGAGAGAGAGAAACTCGAGTCAATGGAATCAATCAAAAGAATGATCAAAGACTCTATCCGGGAGTTAGCCTTATCCCAAGATCAAGCAACCCCACCCGCAGATGAAGCAGCAGCGAATACACCCAATCCACAGCGAGACACAGAGGTTATTTCTGAAAGCGATTCGGATGTGGGAGAAGAGAATGCTTCAGCCTTTGATTTTGCTCTAGTGGAACCCTTTATCAATGCGGTAAAGGACGCAATCCAATGGGAGGAAGATCCAGAGCCTCCATCTAAAGCAAAGAAATATTTTCCACACCTGAAGAAAAAATTATCAACCTTCCCCTTAATGGAAGAAATAAAGGAAGTTGTGACAGATGAATGGCAGAAGGTGGATAAAAGACCCTTAGCTTACAACCGTTTTCTCAAATTATACCCACTTGCTGAAGCAGATGCCCAGCTTTTTGATTCGCTTCCAACGGTAGATGCTTCAATTATGAGATTAGCCAGGAATACAACACTGCCTCTAGAGGATGCGGTCTCTTTCAGGGATGTACTTGATCGAAGGATCGATTCAGATCTAAAAAAATCCTACCAAGCTGCAGGAGGGGCATGTAAGCCAGCAGTAGCCCTGACTTCAATCTCTCGGGCTACTAGAGTATGGTCAGACAATATTGAGACAGCCCTCAGACAGGGGGTGGGGTCTAACGAGATCATCAAAGCACTAGATGAGCTGAAGCTGGCCTCAGATTTCATGGCAGAGGCCGCCATTGATGTCCTCAAGTGTTCCTCCAGAGCTATGCTGTATTCCATCACTGCCAGAAGGGCATTGTGGCTAAAACCATGGTCAGCCGACCCAACCTCAAAACAATCCTGGTGTCGCATACCATACAATGGGAAAGCTCTGTTCGGCGACAAAATGGATGCAGCGATTACCAGAGTCACAGGAGGGAAAAGTGGTCTAATTCCCCAGGACAGAAGCAGGAGGAAAAGATTTGTGTCACGTACAGCTGGTCAGCAGAGAGCAAGAGACTCCAGAACGTATCGCCCGGGCAGGGAGTACAGAAGAGGCTGGAAGGGCTCGCAGGCAACTTTCTTGAAGGCGGGGAAGCCGAAAACCTCAACATCCACGGTTGAGGGCCAGAAGTCCTTTTGACTCCCTATCCACCCAAACCGCTCCAGTAGGAGCTCGACTCAGGACTAGGGATGAGCCGAACACCCCCCTGTTCGGTTCGCACCAGAACATGCGAACAGGAAAAAAATTCGTTCGAACACGCGAACGCCGTTAAAGTCTATGGGACACGAACATGAATAATCAAAAGTGCTAATTTTAAAGGCTAATATGCAAGTTATTGTCATAAAAAGTGTTTGGGGACCCGGGTCCTCCCCCAGGGGACATGAATCAATGCAAAAAAAAGTTTTAAAAACGGCCGTTTTTTCAGGAGCAGTGATTTTAATAATGCTTAAAGTCAAACAATAAAAGTGTAATATCCCTTTAAATTTCATACCTGGGGGGTGTCTATAGTATGCCTGTAAAGGGGCGCATGTTTCCCGTGTTTAGAACAGTCTGACAGCAAAGTGACATTTTGAAGGAAAAAACACATTTAAAACTACTGCGGCTATTGCATTGCCGACAATACACATAGAAGTTCATTGATAAAAACGGCATGGGAATTCCCCACAGGGCAACCCCGAACCAAAATTAAAAAAAAAAATGATGTGGGAGTCCCCCTAAATTCCATACAAGGCCCTTCAGGTCTGGTATGGATATTAAGGGGAACCCCAGCCAAAATTTTAAAAAAAAATTGACGTGGGGTTCCCCCTAAATTCCATACCAGACCCTTCAGGTCTGGTATGGATTTTAAGGGGAACCCCGCGCCAAAAAAAAAAAAAAAAAACGGCGTGGGGTCCCCCTAAAAATCCATACCAGACCCTTATCCGAGCACGCAACCTGGCAGGCCGCAGGAAAAGAGGGGGGGACGAGAGTGCGGCCCCCCCCCCTCCTGAACCGTACCAGGCCACATGCCCTCAACATTGGGAAGGTGCTTTGGGGTAGCCCCCCAAAACACCTTGTCCCCATGTTGATGAAGACAAGGGCCTCATCCCCACAACCCTGGCCGGTGGTTGTGGGGGTCTGCGGGCGGGGGGCTTATCGGAATCTGGAAGCCCCCTTTAACAAGGGGACCCCCAGATCCCGGCCCCCCCCCTGTGTGAAATGGTAAGGGGGTACTTACCCCTACCATTTCACTAAAAAACTGTCAAAAATGTTAAAAATGACAAGAGACAGTTTTTGACAATTCCTTTATTTAAATGCTTCTTCCTTCATCTTCTTCTTCTTCTGGTTCTTCTGGCTCTTCTGGTTCTTCCTCCGGCGTTCTCGTCCAGCATCTTCCCCCGCGGCGTCTTCTATCTTCTTCTCCTCGGGCCGCTCCGCACCCATGGCATGAGGGGGGAGGCTCCCGCTCTTCTCTTCATCTTCTTCTCTTCTTCATCTTCTTCTTCATCTTCTTCCTCTTCTTCTTCTTCTTCTTCTTCTTCTTCTTCTTCTTCCTTCTTCTCTTCTTCCTGTCTTCTCCGGGCCGCTCCGCAGCCATGCTGTGGCATGGAGGGAGGCTCCCGCTGTGTGACGGCGTCTCTTCGTCTGACGGTTCTTAAATAACGGGGGGCGGGGCCACCCGGTGACCCCGCCCCCCTCTGACGCACGGTGACATGACGGGACTTCCCTGTGGCATTCCCCGTGACGTCACAGGGAAGTCCCTCAAGTCACCGTGCGTCAGAGGGGGGCGGGGTCACCGGATGGCCCCGCCCCCCGTTATTTAAGAACCGTCAGACGAAGAGACGCCGTCACACAGCGGGAGCCTCCCTCCATGCCACAGCATGGCTGCGGAGCGGCCCGGAGAAGACAGGAAGAAGAGAAGAAGGAAGAAGAAGAAGAAGAAGAAGAAGAAGATGAAGAAGAAGATGAAGAAGAGAAGAAGATGAAGAGAAGAGCGGGAGCCTCCCCCCTCATGCCATGGGTGCGGAGCGGCCCGAGGAGAAGAAGATAGAAGACGCCGCGGAGAAGATGCTGGACGAGAACGCCGGAGGAAGAACCAGAAGAGCCAGAAGAACCAGAAGAAGAAGAAGATGAAGGAAGAAAGAAGAAGCATTTAAATAAAGGAATTGTCAAAAACTGTCTCTTGTCATTTTTAACATTTTTGACCGTTTTTTAGTGAAATGGTAGGGGTAAGTACCCCCTTACCATTTCACACAGGGGGGGGGGGCGGGATCTGGGGGTCCCCTTGTTAAAGGGGGCTTCCAGATTCCGATAAGCCCCCCGCCCGCAGACCCCCACAACCACCGGCCAGGGTTGTGGGGATGAGGCCCTTGTCTTCATCAACATGGGGACAAGGTGTTTTGGGGGGCTACCCCAAAGCACCCTCCCAATGTTGAGGGCATGTGGCCTGGTACGGTTCAGGAGGGGGGGGGGCCGCACTCTCGTCCCCCCCTCTTTTCCTGCGGCCTGCCAGGTTGCGTGCTCGGATAAGGGTCTGGTATGGATTTTTGGGGGGACCCCACGCCGTTTTTTTTTTTTTTTTGGCGCGGGGTTCCCCTTAAAATCCATACCAGACCTGAAGGGTCTGGTATGGAATTTAGGGGGAACCCCACGTCAATTTTTTTTTAAAATTTTGGCTGGGGTTCCCCTTAATATCCATACCAGACCTGAAGGGCCTTGTATGGAATTTAGGGGGACCCCCACATCATTTTTTTTTTTTTATTTTGGTTCGGGGTTGCCCTGTGGGGAATTCCCATGCCGTTTTTATCAATGAACTTCTATGTGTATTGTCGGCAATGCAATAGCCGCGGGTAGTTTTAAATGAGTTTTTTCCTTCCAAATGTCATTTTGCTGTCAGACTGTTCTAAACGCAGGAAACATGCGCCCCTTTACAGGCATACTATAGACACCCCCCAGGTACGAAATTTAAAGGGATATTACACTTTTATTGTTTGACTTTAAGCATTAATAAAATCACTGCTCCTGAAAAAACGGCCGTTTTTAAAACTTTTTTTTGCATTGATCCATGTCCCCTGGGGCAGGACCCGGGTCCCCAAACACTTTTTATGACAATAACTTGCATATAAGCCTTTAAAATTAGCACTTTTGATTTCTCCCATAGACTTTCAAAGGGTGTTCCGCGGCATTCGAATTTGCCGCGAACACCCCAAATTGTTCGCTGTTCGGCGAACTTGCGAACAGCCAATGTTCGAGTAGAACATGAGTTCGACTCGAACTCGAAGCTCATCCCTACTCAGGACGTTCGCCCAGGTTTGGGTGGAGAATTGTACAGATCAATGGGCAGTCTCCACTGTGATTCAGGGGCATTTCTGGACATTCAGAAAACGGCCCCCACCCTTTTCATTCCAGCCAACGAAGATACCAACCTCCAAAGAGAAGAAAGAGGTCCTCCTTCAGTATGTACAAATTCTTATCCGGCAGCAAGCAGTAGTTCCAGTTCCAGACTTGGAAAAACACTCAGGGTTCTATTCCCCAGTCTTTTTGGTCCCCAAAAAATCGGGCGGCTGGAGGCCCGTGTTGGACCTGAAGAGGTTAAACAGATACATCCATACAGAGCATTTCAAAATGGAATCCTTAAATACAGTGATCCTATCGGTACAGCCAGGGGATTGGATGGTCTCTATAGACCTTCAAGACGCATATCTCCATATACCTATCCTGCAGCAGTTTCAACCTTTTCTACGTTTCAAAGTAGGCGATTTACGCCTACAGTTTCAATGCCTGCCATTCGGGATCTCAACAGCTCCCAGAACCTTTACCAAGGTGCTAGTGGCAATCCTGGCTCCTCTTCGAGAAAAAGGGATTCGAGTGCTTCACTACTTGGACGACATCCTCATTCTATCCCAGCACAAAAGGAGCCTAGAAGTGCATGTACGGCTGGTCCTAGACACCCTGAGCAAGTTCGGGTGGTTAATCAATTACTCGAAAAGCCAGCTCACACCTACACAAAAGATGACATATCTAGGAGCACTTTTCAACACTCCAGAGAGGGCAGTTTCACTTCCCCTAGAAAAGATTCCTGTCCTGATAAGGAAGGTAAAGAGAGTATTGGCAAGCCACTCCATGTTGGCATCAGACTGTCTGAGTCTCCTGGGCTCCCTTTCCTCTTGTATACCCATGGTGAAGTGGGCCAGGTGGCATCTGCGGGGATTCCAACTGGGCTTTCTGGCACAGTGGAGGAAGAATCGCCTGGATCAGAGGATATTAGTCACATCCATAATGAAGTCCAGTCTCTGGTGGTGGACGAGACCATCCAACCTGCAGATTCACTGTTCCCTAGGGCCCATCTCATGGACCATTCTTACGTCAGACGCAAGTCAGTTGGGCTGGGGTGCGCACTTCCAAGGTCAACTAGTCCAAGGGAGATGGCAGTTTGATTCGGAGGTGGTAGTATCGAACATACTGGAACTAAGGGCGGCATGGATGGCAATCTTACATTTAGCCACCTACCTCAGAGGAAAATCCATACTCCTACAGATGGACAACAAAGCGGCAGTGGCCTATGTCCAGAACCAGGGGGGAACACACAGCAGGTCTCTACTCAGAGAAGTGACGCCCATTCTGACCTGGGCCGAGAGGAACTTAATCAACCTGCGGGCCTCATACATCCCAGGGTCCGAGAACCAGTTAGCCGACCATCTGTCAAGATCATTCATCAACAACAACGAGTGGTCCCTGAATCCCAAGGTTTTCGACTGGATATGCCAACAATGGGGCACCCCCCAAATCGACCTATTTGCCTCTCCACTCAACGCGAAGACACCTCTGTTCTTCTCAAGGTTTCCGTTCCCAGGGTCAGCAGGAGTAGACGCTCTAGCCCAGCCTTGGAATTTTCAGAAAGGATACGCATTTCCTCCGACTCCTCTGATATTGAGGTTTCTTCAGCGCCTGATGACGGAGAAAGTCACAGTCTTGGCAGTAATCCCATACTGGCCCAAGAGACCGTGGTTCACACTCCTAGTCAACTTGGCTGTATGCAGACCGCTTCCTCTTCCACACCTGAACGACCTTCTGTCTCAAAACGACTTCTCTCACCGGCATCCGGAAATCCTAGACTTGAGGGTCTGGAAATTGAGCGGAAAAGGCTGGATGATTTAGGGTGCTCACATAATGTTATTCAAACACTTCTACAGGCAAGGAAGTCTTCCACTAATTCCACCTATTACAGAATATGGAGAAAATTTACAGAACTGGCAGAGCTTAATCATTTCGATCCCATGGACCCTGGGGTCCAGAATGTGCTTCTCTTCCTACAGAATGGCTTGGATCTAGGTTTAGGTCTAAACACTCTTAAGGTCCAGGTCTCGGCTCTCTCAGCCCTGACAGATACACGATGGGCTTTGAACCCTCTGGTCGAACGCTTTTTGAAGGCAGTCCTGAGATTGCGACCTCCCAGGAAAGCATTATACCCCAAATGGGACTTGACGATTGTGCTGGATGTCCTATCAAATCCTCCCTTTGCTCCCACAGAAGATTGCACCCTAGAGGACATTTCCTTAAAAGCAGTATTCTTGATTGCCATCACCTCGTCTCGCAGAGTATCGGAAATCCAAGCTCTAGGATCACGGGAACCTTACATCACCTTCTTCCCAGACAGGGTGGTTTTGGAACCCATCCATCAATTCATTCCTAAGGTACCTTCTCTCTATCATCTTAATCAGGAATGGGTTCTCCCAGCATTTGGAGAAGATCCAGAGTCTTCAAGATTACATGAGCTAGATGTAGCCAGATCCCTGAGACACTATTTAAACTCAACACAACAGTTTCGCAAAGATCAAAGACTGTTTGTCATACCAAAAGGCGCCAGAAAGGGAATGGCAGCATCCAAGACGACTTTAGCAAGCTGGATCGTTAAATTAATCCAAAGGGCCTATCGGGCTAGTGGTCTGGCAGTTCCAGATGCGGTCAGCGCGCATTCCACTCGGGGAATGGCCTCTTCTTGGGCAGCATTGGCGCGGGTCTCCCCTGAGACAATTTGCCGAGCAGCTAGTTGGTCGTCATTCAACACTTTCATGTCTCACTATAGTGTAGACCCAGCGGTTCTTACTTCCCGGGAATTTGGGGAAAGAACCTTACAGATGTCAAGGCTGTAGTTTTTCATTCAATTTCTTATTGCAGTACCCTCCCTGTAAGCGAGTTATTTACCATTGGTATGCTGCCATGGAGGCACCAGGAAAACAGAAAATTGAATACTTACCTTTCCGTAATTTTCCTTTCCTGGTGCCTACCCATGGCAGCATACACCCTCCCTTCAATAATCCTTAGTTTTCTGAGATCTAGTTACAAGAATGACGGTGGGGAGGAACAACTCTTTTATTTATAGAGTTAAAGTGGTCCTGTGGGTTGGTCGGGGGCGGAGCAACCAACCATTGGTATGCTGCCATGGGTAGGCACCAGGAAAGGAAAATTACGGAAAGGTAAGTATTCAATTTTCCGTTATTTGTGTTTATTAGGCTGGTGATGTTTTCTCCCCTCTCCGGGTTGCAGTATGACTAGTACCACCATACACCCTTGAATCTTGATGCTTTTGGGCTCCCTTTTGGGGAGTTTTTATACCTAGATAGGTATACATATATCTGTCATGAGTTTTGCTGAATTTACATATATTTAACTGCAATGTTGGAATGGGGTTGTGGTTCCCTAACCCCCCCCCCCCCCAATCCCATGTATAGGTGAGGGAAGTAGAATGGTTTGATGCCTTCTCTCTCTTTTTTTTGCCATCTGTCCAATTATAAGGGACAGATGGCATCATATTATGTTCTTTTTCTTTATTGTTGTATTTACAGTAGAGGTCGACCGATATATCGGCCGGCCGATATATCGGCCGATATTTGGCGTTATTTACTTAATCGGCATCGGCCGATTGTGCTGATAAAAAAGGCCGATTGTAACTTTTTCAGCCGTGACTTGTAAATGACTTCTGTAATAGAAGTTAATGCAAGTTTCCCTAAGTTATCTGTGAAGAGGATTCTCCCCTCCTCTGGGCAGCCTGCCAAGTCTGATAAGAAGATACATTTGTATCTTTCAGGTTCTTTTTATCAATAGACTGAACTCTGTGGAGAAGTTTTCAGTTTAACCATTTAAAGACTAAATCTTTTCTGACATTTGTTGCTTACAAGTAAAAATCCTGTATTTTCTGCTAGAAAATCACTTAGAACCCCCAAACATTATATATATTTTTTAGCAGAGACCCTAGGGAATAAAATGGTGATTGTTGCAATATTTTATGTCACACGGTATTTGCGCAGCGGTCTTTCAAACGCAGTTTTTTTTTTAAAAAATACAGTAATGAATTAAAAAAAAAACCTAAGCAGTAAAGTTAGCCCATTTTTTTTCGTCCAAAAGTTTTGATTACCTGTTTTTGTGTATTTAATATTTAAGATAGTTTTTTTTTTTTTTGTTTTCTAAATTATACATACAAGTGAACTGATTGGAGGTTTGTTTTGTTTAATGTTTAAATGAAAAAAAAATTCTGTATTACTTAAGGCTGCTTTCACACTGGAGCAGGCATGCGTTGATGGTAAAACGCTGCTAGTTTTAGCGGCGCTTTACCGTCATTTTAGAGGCGCTATTCGGCTGCTAGCGAGGCGCTTATAACCCAGCTAGCGGCCGAGGAAGGGGTTAAATGCGCCCCTGAAGCGCCGCTGCCAAAACGCTTTGCAGGCGCTTCGGCAGCGGTGCACATTCATTTCAATGGGCAGGAGTGGTGGAGGAGCGGTATACACCGCTCCAAAGATGCCGTTTGCAGGACTTTTTTTTACATCCTGCCAGCGCATCGCCTCAGTGTGAAAGCACTCGGGCTTTCACACTGAGACTGCAGGGGAGCCGTTTTGCAGGCACTTTACAGGCGCTATTTTTAGCCCAAAAGCGCCTGAAAAACGCCCCACTGTGAAAGGGGTCTAACTGTTAGATTTTATGAGATGAAGGGAAAAATGAAAAAAAAAAAAAATCGGCCAAATATATCGGCCCAAAAAAATCGGCATCACATATCGGCCATCGGCCCCCGCGATTTCTAAATATCGGCATCGGCCAGAGAAAAACCCATATCGGTCGACCTCTAATTTACAGTCAAAATGTATCTTTGTAGTGTGGACCTTCAGATACATATGTCTGGGTGTGGATCCTGAAGAAGCGAATATGTCACAAAACGCTTTAATCTAAGGCTAAGTTTACTGATAGCTATGTGCTAAAGATGTGATTTATACTGATCTCTAAGTGTAAATTGACTGGTCACATTTAACTTGTGTGAAATATATTTCCTAAATTTTGTAATGAACTATGTTGGTTTTACACATTGTTATTGTCACTATGTGGTACAAGTAGAGTCTCATTGTGTTTGCCCTCTCCCCACCGGGGGGTGCCTAGTAGGCTGAAGAGTATCTGGTTTTGATATAGGTTAGAGATGGTAACCATAGGGCATATTCCAAGCTGATAATGAACCCACCCTTTGGCTTTTCTTGAAATTATAATACATCATATTTTAAAATAGCTTTATCGACTATAAATAAGTCGATAGGAGTTGATTTATTAAACAAACAGAGAGCACTTACCTATTTGAATAAAGTGAAGCTATATTGAGTTTGCTCACTCAACCACATACAGGGGTGTGTAAAAAAAAGTATTTTGGCTTACACATGAATAGATAATTGAATTGAACACATCATCATTTTATTCACTAAGCTAAAAGATCTTTGGAGTTGATTTACTAAAGGAGTTTGCTCTGCTTAAAGTGTTACTAAACCCCGGACCCTGCATTCATTATATCTGGTTTCCCACAGTACACAGAACATGGAAATGCAATAGTTTTAGTAAATATAAACTGCTAAATACCTTTTCTCTTCAGCAGTTGGAGCAGTCTAGTGACTTCTATCAGTGTCTGGTTAAAGCTTGAAGGAGCAGTTTTCAGTCTGCTCTGACTGTCCTATAAGGCTGCAGGACCCCTGACCCTCTGTCTGGACAGTGCTGATTGGCCCTGTGCTGATAACATGCACTCGCCCAAGAAAAAACCTCTCTAGAAACACATACCAAACTGAGCATGTGCAGCTTGTCCCCATAGCCTCTGTTTTAGCAGGAGATGGTTTGGGGGCAATGGAAGAAGAAGAGGAACATAAAAGAAAGGTTTAAACAGCCTTTTTACATAATGCGGAGGATTAACCCCTTAGGTTCCACAGTGAGTACAACAAGCATGCTTTACTGCATATACAGACTGATTTTTCTGTTGTGGGTTTAGTAACGCTAACTTTGCAAGGGAACATTCACTTACATTAGGAAATGTGGTGCAAATTTATTTTTGATTTTTAATTATTATTATTATTATTATTATTATTATTTTTTAAATTGTCCTTGCAAAGTGAAAATTAATTTTAATAGTGAAAAGCCTTTATTAAAAATGAACCCTATTCTCATTCAGTAAATCAAATCTATAGATCCATTATTGTTATTGTTTAAACCTCTCTGGTAATAATGGGGAAGTACTTCAAAAGTACTTATACAGTATACTCCCTGTGTACACCCTTGTTTAATATATTACTTTTACATGGTTTTACTTTTTTTTTTATTCTTTTTTCTTTTTAATGTGATCCATTTTATATGATTTTGTGATCACTTATTTTCAGCAACACATAAATTCATAGAATGACATGGCAACACTGTTAAATTACCAACTGTTGGACCCATAAACTAAGCAATGTCCATTTTCAACTCCTTTAGTAAATAAAGCCAATACAAACAATACCTCATTAAAATAATTGAATGTATGTTGTATTAGTCTTTATACTTAGGAAGTATTTTTGCTATTAAACATAATACTTTGTGGTTGATTTACCAAAGGCAAAAAGAGTGTGCACTTTGCAAAGTGCAGTTGCACTCTGCAAAGTGCAGTTGCACTCTGCAAGTGCATTTGCTCCAGAGCTTCCTAAATGAGGGAGAGCTCTGCTGACTACCATAATCCAATCATGTACAAGCAAAAAATGTTGCTTTTAAATTCTGCTTACATGTGATTGGGTATTCTTTGCAAAGTGAAGCTTTACCTCATTTACTAAGCTCTGGAGCAACTGCACTTGCAGAGTGCAATTGCGCTTTGCAAAGTGCACAGTCTATTTGCCTTTAGTAAATCAACCCCTGTATCTTTATACACAACTGACCAAAGAAGTATAAACACGTGGTAGTTCTAAAACCACTTTGTGTGTGTCTTTCTCTCTCTTTCTCCTAGGCTTTTTAAAATTGTATAGAAAAGGCCACCTACAACTCTCCACATTAATAGCACATGGGTCTTCAAAGTTATAATCAATATTTCGACACAAGGCAGATACTTTCCACGTGTTAACAAAAGCTTGTGCTGTGCCCTCAATCACTCCACTGATAGTCCTCATGTCATCCCTCTGGATGCTATTAAAATTTCCACAAAGTCCTGAAAAATAAGATCAGTGATTACAATAAATGACAATGCATTACTCTACAATGATAACAGGAACTGTATAGGATGCAAAATCATGATTCTTTTTTATATGCTATATAAAATAAACCAATCATAAAAAAATACCAGTTTTGTTTTTAACTGTCACCAACAATGGTTCAAGTTCATTACAAAATCCAAATATTTCAGGTTAGGTTACTTCTTTAGGTGTTGACATCATTGTATCCAGGAAAAAAATGGGTTTTTTGTTAATGATCACAAAATACCTTTCTCTGAGTTCATTGAAAGACACAGCTCTTCCTTATGTTTGACTATAGGGTTAAGGTGCAACCTTCAGGAGTAGGACACTAGGCAGAAAAAATTGGCATTACTAATAGGGATGAGCCGAACACCCCCCTGTTCGGTTCGCACCAGAACATGCGAACAGGAAAAAAATTCGTTCGAACACGCGAACACCGTTAAAGTCTATGGGACACGAACATGAATAATCAAAAGTGCTAATTTTAAAGGGTAATATGCAAGTTATTGTCAATAAAAGTGTTTGGGGACCTGGGTCCTGCCCCAGGAGACATGAATCAATGCAAAAAAAAGTTTTAAAAACGGCCGTTTTTTCAGGAGCAGTGATTTTAATAATGCTTAAAGTCAAACAATAAAAGTGTAATATCCCTTTAAATTTCATACCTGGGGGGTGTCTATAGTATGCCTGTAAAGGGGCGCATGTTTCCCGTGTTTAGAACAGTCTGACAGCAAAATGACATTTTGAAGGAAAAAACACATTTAAAACTACCCGCGGCTATTGCATTGCCGACAATACACATAGAAGTTCATTGATAAAAACGGCATGGGAATTCCCCACAGGGCAACCCCGAACCAAAATTAAAAAAAAAAAATGATGTGGGAGTCCCCCTAAATTCCATACAAGGCCCTTCAGGTCTGGTATGGATATTAAGGGGAACCCCAGCCAAAATTTAAAAAAAAAATTGACGTGGGGTTCCCCCTAAATTCCATACCAGACCCTTCAGGTCTGGTATGGATTTTAAGGGGAACCCCGCGCCAAAAAAAAAAAAAAAAAAACGGCGTGGGGTCCCCCTAAAAATCCATACCAGACCCTTATCCGAGCACGCAACCTGGCAGGCCGCAGGAAAAGAGGGGGGGACAAGAGTGTGGCCCCCCCCCCTCCTGAACCGTACCAGGCCACATGCCCTCAACATTGGGAGGGTGCTTTGGGGTAGCCCCCCAAAACACCTTGTCCCCATGTTGATGAGGACAAGGGCCTCATCCTCACAACCGTGGCCGGTGGTTGTGGGGGTCTGCGGGCGGGGGGCTTATCGGAATCTGGAAGCCCCCTTTAACAAGGGGACCCCCAGATCCCGGCCCCCCCTGTGTGAAATGGTAAGGGGGTACTTACCCCTACCATTTCACTAAAAAACTGTCAAAAATGTTAAAAATGACAAGAGACAGTTTTTGACAATTCCTTTATTTAAATGCTTCTTCTTTCTTCCTTCATCTTCTTCTTCTTCTGGTTCTTCTGGCTCTTCTGGTTCTTCCTCCGGCGTTCTCGTCCAGCATCTTCTCCGCGGCGTCTTCTATCTTCTTCTCCTCGGGCCGCTCCGCACCCATGGCATGAGGGGAGGCTCCCGCTCTTCTCTTCATCTTCTTCTCTTCTTCATCTTCTTCTTCATCTTCTTCTTCCTTCTTCTCTTCTTCATGTCTTCTCCGGGCCGCTCCGCAGCCATGCTGTGGCATGGAGGGAGGCTCCCGCTGTGTGACGGCGTCTCTTCGTCTGACGGTTCTTAAATAACGGGGGGCGGGGCCACCCGGTGACCCCGCCCCCCTCTGACGCACGGTGACTTGACGGGACTTCCCTGTGACGTCACGGGGAATGCCACAGGGAAGTCCCGTCATGTCACCGTGCGTCAGAGGGGGGCGGGGTCACCGGGTGGCCCCGCCCCCCGTTATTTAAGAACCGTCAGACGAAGAGACGCCGTCACACAGCGGGAGCCTCCCTCCATGCCACAGCATGGCTGCGGAGCGGCCCGGAGAAGACATGAAGAAGAGAAGAAGGAAGAAGAAGATGAAGAAGAAGATGAAGAAGAAGATGAAGAAGAGAAGAAGATGAAGAGAAGAGCGGGAGCCTCCCCCCTCATGCCATGGGTGCGGAGCGGCCCGAGGAGAAGAAGATAGAAGACGCCGCGGAGAAGATGCTGGACGAGAACGCCGGAGGAAGAACCAGAAGAGCCAGAAGAACCAGAAGAAGAAGAAGATGAAGGAAGAAAGAAGAAGCATTTAAATAAAGGAATTGTCAAAAACTGTCTCTTGTCATTTT
The DNA here is from genome assembly GCA_037952835.1 of Lithobates septentrionalis. NCBI lineage: Eukaryota > Metazoa > Chordata > Amphibia > Anura > Ranidae > Lithobates > Lithobates septentrionalis. Next base: position 2,117,528 of record JBBDGP010001553.1, on the reverse strand, counting down.
TAACATTTTTGACAGTTTTTTAGTGAAATGGTAGGGGTAAGTACCCCCTTACCATTTCACACAGGGGGGGGGCCGGGATCTGGGGGTCCCCTTGTTAAAGGGGGCTTCCAGATTCCGATAAGCCCCCCGCCCACAGACCCCCACAACCACCGGCCACGGTTGTGAGGATGAGGCCCTTGTCCTCATCAACATGGGGACAAGGTGTTTTGGGGGGCTACCCCAAAGCACCCTCCCAATGTTGAGGGCATGTGGCCTGGTACGGTTCAGGAGGGGGGGGGGGCCGCACTCTCGTCCCCCCCTCTTTTCCTGCGGCCTGCCAGGTTGCGTGCTCGGATAAGGGTCTGGTATGGATTTTTAGGGGGACCCCACGCCGTTTTTTTTTTTTTTTTTTGGCGCGGGGTTCCCCTTAAAATCCATACCAGACCTGAAGGGTCTGGTATGGAATTTAGGGGGAACCCCACGTCAATTTTTTTTTAAAATTTTGGCTGGGGTTCCCCTTAATATCCATACCAGACCTGAAGGGCCTTGTATGGAATTTAGGGGGACCCCCACATCATTTTTTTTTTTTTATTTTGGTTCGGGGTTCCCCTGTGGGGAATTCCCATGCCGTTTTTATCAATGAACTTCTATGTGTATTGTCGGCAATGCAATAGCCGCGGGTAGTTTTAAATGAGTTTTTTCCTTCCAAATGTCATTTTGCTGTCAGACTGTTCTAAACACAGGAAACATGCGCCCCTTTACAGGCATACTATAGACACCCCCCAGGTACGAAATTTAAAGGGATATTACACTTTTATTGTTTGACTTTAAGCATTAATAAAATCACTGCTCCTGAAAAAACGTCCGTTTTTAAAACTTTTTTTTGCATTGATCCATGTCCCCTGGAGCAGGACCCAGGTCCCCAAACACTTTTTATGACAATAACTTGCATATAAGCCTTTAAAATTAGCACTTTTGATTTCTCCCATAGACTTTTAAAGGGTGTTCCGCGGCATTCGAATTTGCCGCGAACACCCCAAATTGTTCGCTGTTCGGCGAACTTGCGAACAGCCAATGTTCGAGTAGAACATGAGTTCGACTCGAACTCGAAGCTCATCCCTAATTACTAACTGGTAGTAAACCGCCTCTCTGCTATAGCAGCTCAGTTCGTCACAAAACAGTACAAGAAAAAAAAAAACATTACAGGGATGGGTGCTGTGTACTTCAATGAACTCAAAGACAGGGATTTTACGGTAAGTAACAAAAAATAAAAAATTTTCTTGCATTTATTGAAAAAAGGAGTGCCTCATTGAGGGGTTGTTAGCCAGGAAAAAAAACATTCAACCACACCCAAAAGCCCCCCAGGGACGAACAAGGAAACTCAAACAGGTGCCTGCAAAACCTTGTGGCTGATACCTGCATCCAAAGATGCCAAAACATCAACTTAGTAAAACTTAATGAAGGTCTGCACAGATGACCAGGTAGCCACCTTGCAAGCTTGAAGCACAGACACCTTATGTCAAATGCCCAGGAGGCACTAATCGCCCTGGTGGAGTGTGCCATAATGGGGAAGGGAGGAGCCTGACCTTTAATGACATAGGCCTGGACAACTGTCTGCCTGATCCATCAAGAAAGTGTGGCAGAAGAGGCAGCCAAGCCTTTTCATTGGCAGACCACTACCAAATAAGAGAAGGAGGCCAGAGCAGACAGATACACATGAACAGCCCAAGCCACATCCAATGAGTGAAGTGAAACCTCCTTAGAGTGCAGACAGAAGAAAGGACAGAGCAATGTCCTCATTTAGGTTAAAGTTGGACATCACCTTTGGAACAAAGGTGGGACACAGACAGAGAACCACCTTATGCCTGTGTAAAACCAAATAGAAAGGCTTCTGAAGAATCTAGGTTCAGGTCCCATAGCAGCAACGGAAATTGCACTGGGAGAGCTACATGCTGAACCTCTTGAATGAAAGTATGAACCAAGGAGTGTGACTCCAGAGGGAGGTGGAAAAAAATTACAAGGACAGAAACCTGGCCCGTATTGGTACTCTAAACAAGTTTTTGATCAATAATTATTTAGTTAATGTATTAAATATGGCACCAGTAAAATATCATATGGTGTAACATAATTGAACAGCTGCCTCTTTAAGTGATTAAACCACTTTTTTTGATGCTACCGTCAGCACCAAGATAAACATTGAGCTTCCTGAAGACGCTTATCCATGGGAAATGCATTGAGGCTGCGCAACCGCCGCTATCATCGTCACTTCCTGACGGGTCTCCTGTGGGAATTTCCGCGTGTTGGAATGCACGCTGGCTCTCGGAAGAGTGGCGAGTGAGGACCTTGCTTGAGTATGTTTATGTTGCACAATACTGCCTTACATTTGTTATTATTACGCAAGTTTTTGATCAAGGCCAGAAAAGTCCAAAATTGGATATACAGAGAAGGAACGTCTCCAAATACAATGGTAACTCTTCCAAAAAGGGTATTTACATATCTTCATCATGGTGGGAAACACAGAGCCTGGCAACTCCCTGTCTCTTAGAGCCTGGCTTTTAAAAGCCAAGCCGTCAAAGCGAGCTATGGTAAAGCAGGGTGAAAGATGGGTTCTTAGGGCAGAAGATCTTCTTGCAGAGGAAGAAAAGTGCGACCAGGCACATCACATCTGCGTACCAGGTTCTTGAGGCCAATCTGAAGCCACCAGAATGACCTGGATCCCTTTGACCACTATACTACACAGGAGACAAGGGAGAAGCTTGAGAAGGAGAAAGGCGTAAATGAGGTGGTATCGTGCCAGGGGATCACTCACTCTCACCACAAATCTCAACACCTTCCTCTTGAAACAGGATGCCAGAAGATCCACATCAGGGGTGCCTCACTGGAGACAGATTTGATGCAAAATGTCTGGGTGCAGTAACCAATCTCCTTGATCCACTGTCTGATGCCTGACAATTTTCTATGCGACAACAGAGAGAGCCGGCACGTGAAGTTCTGCCCACCAAAGAATGTGTGAGGCCTCCAGCGCCACTGCCAAGCTCCTTTTTCACCATAGTTATTCACATAGGTGTCATGATTATGCAATAGAGTTTTCTCTGTCAGCTTACCTGTCTCCATGTGTTCATCTCTAAAGACCAGCTGCCTCTCACCTGACTGGTTTTATAACCTCTCCTCTAAGCATGGCCCCACCCCAGGCCCTATCAGGGAACCCTATATTAACCTGTGCATTGCAAGCCAGCAGTGCTGATCAACCATTGTGTGTTAGCTTTCGTGTGTACTTGCTGTGTTTCCTACGTCTGATTCCAGTTACCGACTTTGGCCTGTTCTTAACTATTCCTGTCTGCTCGTGACCCTGACCTTTGGCATGTCCCCGACCATCCCTGTTTACCTGTGACCCTGAACCTTGGTGTGAACTCTGTTGTCCTTGTCTGCTTGTGGCCCCGACCTTGGCTTGTCCCTTAATTTCCTTGTTGTTCCAGCCTGCTGCCTCCTTCCTCTTCTCTTGTAGTCTACCGCGAGCGTGAGCTGTGAGACCCTGGTGGCCGCGACCTGGAGCCAGACTGCAGCGCAGTCCATCCTCACCACTAGAAGCTCTGGTGAACACCTGCGGGCTCTTAGACTCCGCGCCCTGGGGAATCTATGCTCTAGCTCCCAGTGGGATCTGTGTCAGTGATCCAGTAGACCTGCTTCCTGAACCTCCCAGGGTTCAATCCGCAGCAGTCAGTCCTAGGGTCCACCACCTAGCGGTGCACTGCTGACTCCTACAGAGTGCATCTGTCACCTAGCCTCAAGGTGACCTGACAGTTTGATCAGCCATGGACCCGGCTGATGTGCCGCTACCCGCAGATGATCCATTGCAGGGCTTAGTTCGCAGACCCAGGAATCGCATCAGACCCAAGTGATGCGATTCCTTCAGGATTTGGCATCCTGTTTTGAACAGGTTCAGGCCTCATTAGGACCCCTGGTTCAACAACCTCAACCGCTATCTGCTGCTGCACCTATCGCACCAGTCGCAGCCATACATTCATTACAACTGCCAGCTCCCGCCAGTTTCTCTGGGGACTCCAAGGCTTGCAGGGGGTTCCTTAGCCAGTGCATGATTTATTTTGAACTTCAGCCCCAAAACTTCCTGTCCGATCGGGCGAAAGTAGCCTATATTATATCCCTCCTGTCCGGTGAGGCGCTAGCTTGGGCTGCCCCTCTGTGGGAACTGAATGATCCAGTGGTTTCTAGCCTGTCTGATTTCTTGAAACTTTTTCGGAATATCTTCGAGGAACTGGGTCGTGTCTCCTCAGCGGCTAGCGCTCTTTTACGTCTCCACTAAGAGTCCGCTTCTGTGGAACAGTATGCTCTTCAGTTCCGTATCCTCACAGCTGAATTGAGCTGGAATAATGAGGCCCTAGTTGCAACCTTTTTACATGGCCTCTCTGATAGAGTGAAGGATGAATTAGCAGGAAGATCCCTTCCTGCTGATCTGGACAGTGTCATCACCTTGTGTAACCAAATCGATATTCGCTTTCAGGAGAGGGCCCTGGAAAAAAAGACGCCAGAATTCCCCGTTCCTTAGGCAGCTTGAGCTCCCAGTCCCTTCTCTTCGATCCAAGGAGCACCCCCTGCACACTGAGGAACCTATGCAGCTGGGCTGGACCAAGTTGACTCCTGAAGAACGCGCTAGGCGCAGAGGCCTGTGCCTCTATTGTGGGGCCAAAGGTCATTTTCGTGACACTTGTTCTCTTCGTCCGGAAAAACGATCGGGGCTAATACATCTGGAAGGTGGAGTATTAGACCCTGAAGTATCACCTTCACCTTCTCGTCTTCTTCTTTCTGTGTTCCTTCATGTCGGCGCTTCCTCTCGTTCGGTCTCGGCACATCTGGATTCCGGAGCTGCTGGCAATTTCATTTGTTGGGAAACTGCATCTTTCATGAGACGTATCCTTTTGCCCCTTTCAACGCCATTGGTGGTCTTGGCGATTGATGGCACTGCTCTCCCAGGGGGTCCTATCCGCTTCCAGATCCTTCCTGTTAAGATGTCGGTAGGGACACTCCACCAGGAGTGGATATCCTTCCTTGTCTTACCTAAAGCTTCATCTCCTATCATATTAGGTCTTCCTTGGTTATGGTTCCATTCTCCACACATTGACTGGACTGCTGGATGGATCCTGGCTTGGGGTTCCTCCTGCTCCTCTTCCTGCCTACTCAAGGTTACCCCAAAAGAGAAACTTCCTGTTGCCACCATCCCAGTATCTTCTGCTCTTCCCACTGCATATAGCGATTTCTGGAATGTCTCCTGCAATAGTCGGGCTGAGGCACTCTCTGGGTCATGTGGCACTCTGGCTGAGGAGCCCACCTGTGAACTTGAGCCAATCATTCACTCCAGTTTGCCTGGTCATTTATTTACCTTTGCCTGTTCCTGGACCCCCTTGAACGCACACCCAGGCTGACTAGTCTACCAGTTCCACAGTCGCTACGCCCTGTGATGCGATTCTGGTGGTCGCTGCACCTGGCAATGCTGTTCAGTCGGCCTCTGCACCAGTTCAGCCTATGCCCAGTGAAGCTATCCAGCTTGACTTCTGTGACACATCACTTTCTAACCAACCTGGTCTCAGGGATCCACTGACTTCTGCCCAGTCTGATGGTCCTGTGTTGGATGTCCAGCTCATCTTTAAGGGTCTGGGGGACCCTGCTCAGACTCCTGATGGTCTTCTTATGCCTTTACCCATTCCTAAGAAGCCTTTAGCCCTCAATAAGTCCTCTTGTCCTCTCCCTACCTCGGTTTTGGTCTCTGAGGATAATCTTAAGTACGAGGTTAGTCAAGTTCTCGATTCCCGGCGCCGTAGAAGCATTCCTCAGTACCTCGTACATTGGGAAGGGATTGGTCCTTAGGAGAGGTCTTGGATCACTGCATCTGAGATCTTTGCGCCTCGTCTGTTGAGGAGGTTTCATCTGGAGTTTCCCTTTATGCCAGGGCCCAGGCGGGGGAGGGGGAGGCCTCATAAGAGGGGGGGTACTGTCATGGTTATGCAATAGAGTTTTCTCTGTCAGCTTACCTGTCTCCATGTGTTCATCTCTAAAGACCAGCTGCCTCTCACCTGACTGGTTTTATAATCTCTCCTCTAAGCATGGCCCCACCCCAGGCCCTATCAGGGAACCATATATTAACCTGTGCATTGCAAGTCAGCAGTGCTGATCAACCATTGTGTGTTAGCTTTCGTGTGTACTTGCTGTGTTTCCTACGTCTGATTTCAGTTACCGACTTTGGCCTGTTCATAACTATTCCTGTCTGCTCGTGACCCTGACCTTTGGCATGTCCCCGACCATCCCTGTTTGCCTGTGACCCTGAACCTTGGCGTGAACTCTGTTGTCCTTGTCTGCTTGTGGCCCCGACCTTGGCCTGTCCCTTACTTTCCTTGTTGTTCCAGCCTGCTGCCTCCTTCCTCTTCTCTTGTAGTCTACCGTGAGCGTGAGCTGTGAGACCCTGGGGGCCGCGACCTGGAGCCAGACTGCAGCGCAGTCCATCCTCACCACTAGAGGCTCTGGTGAACACCTGCTGGCTCTTAGACTCCGCGCCCTGGGGAATCTATGCTCTAGCTCCCAGTGGGATCTGTGTCAGTGATCCAGTAGACCTGCTTCCTGAACCTCCCAGGGTTCAATCCGCAGCAGTCAGTCCTAGGGTCCACTACCTAGCGGTGCACTTCTGACTCCTACAGAGTGCATCTGTCACCTAGCCTCAAGGTGACCTGACAATAGGTCACTGTCTTGGCATTGTCTGATTGGATCCTCACCGGGCGCACGCGAATAAGCTCTATCCAATGAGTTAGACCAAGTTTGATTGCTTGTAGCTCGTGAACATTGATAGGTAGCCGAGACTTTTCCAGCTTCCAATGGAAGCCACCTCAGAATGGATGGATTCCATCTTGAAATTCTAAACCTTTAAAAAACAATTCAGGGCCTTGAGGTCCAGTATGGGATGAACCCCTTCTTTGTTCGGAACCATAAACAGGTTAGAGTAAAACCCCTGAAACCTTTCTGGGTCTGAAACCAGGGCTATCATGTCTGGGAGAAGTAGATCCAGCACTGTCCCATGAACAGCCTGCAACTTAGACAGGGGAGATAAAGATTGGAAAGAACTTGTCTGGCAGATAGGAAAGAAATTATTTTTTGTAGCCTGACAAAATCAGTTTGCGGACCCATTTATCAGAAAGCAGAAAAGTTCATGGGTCCTCGAATAAAGATGACTCCCCACCCTGGAAATAGGTGGGGGCAAGCCTTCTTGCTAAGAATGGCTGGTCTGCAGGCTTAGTGAACTTGTGAGGCCAAGGGCACTTTGCTACTGCACTTGCACTTTATACTTTTAGTTCTGTTTATATAAACGTATGGTTATTGCACTTGCACTTTATACGTTTAAGTAATATTAAGTATAGGTTTACTCCCTCAGATAGAGGAGGCAGCACATATATTTTGGTACACTTATGAAGCACAGATGACACTTTAATTACGGGAGTATAATTGTATTGATTTTATTGCACTTTATTATGGGTATGGTTTGCTAATAAGGGAAGTTTTACACCTACACATATCCATACCAGTGGAGACACACCCTATGAAGAGTGATCTGGGTATTACCCTTTAGGATATAGGTAGTGCCATCCACCCCTCATTTTTATAACCAAGGGCACTTTGTGCCTCCCGCAGGAGCCTTGAAGGGCTTGGATCCCTTGTCTGAGGGGCCTGGTGAATGAAAAAGCCACTTGTGTGCAGAGAAGGATTTATCCTGTCTGTGGTGTGGCTCCTTCCCTTTCCTGGAATTTAAGAGAAAGATGCTCTTCCCTCTTAAGATTCTTAGTGATGTTGTTCAGGGTTGCACTAAAGAACCGCTTCTCCTGGAAGGGTAAATCAGCCAAGGCTTCCTTAGTTGTCTGGTCCACAGACCAACATAGACCAGCCAGAGGACTCGCCAGATTGGATAGCAGTGGGGTCACATCCAGGTATGCATAAAACATGTACTTGAGGCCCTGGACCAGTTGGTCTGCCAGTTCCACTTAGACCTGATGGACCTGTTCCATACCCTGACCTTAGTGTAAGAGCTTAGTCCACTCCGTAAGGGTTTGAGACACAAGGCCAGCGGCCCAATCTTTGTAGACAAATTTATAAAAATAGTCAATCATAGATACTCAGGGTCTACTGCCCATGACAGATCTATCAATGTTCCAGAACTGGCTTTCACTCCAGATTACCTGAACTTCTTGCCAGAATGATATGAAAAGCAGATAAAGGGAGTGTTGATAGGTATGCCAGCTAAGCGGGTTGCAATGTTACATACATTTTTTTTTTTTTGAAGATGAACCGCAAGTTAGTCTTAAAATTAATTTTAACCAGAAGTAAGACAGAAGTTGGTCATTAATTGCTACATATTTTGGCTCTTGGTTAACTCAAAGTAAATGTTTGCTTTGCCCATGTGGGGAGAGCAACAAATTCACTTTAATGCAGATGTCCACAGAACCATATACAGATATTTCTTTCACTCCCTTGATGCTCTGTTTAATTGCCAAGAGTGAAAGAAAAGCACTGCATAAGCTAGGATTCGCAGGAGTCTTGGCTCACAAAGTGTTATGGACTCAATGGGGTTGATTTATGTAGCACCCTCCTAGGTAGGTTGCTAGGATGTATATAGTTAGAATAGCGTGGTCTCCTGCTTAACCACTTCAGCCCCAGAAGGTTTTACCCCCTTAATGACCAGAGCATTTTTTGTGATTCGGCACTGCGTCACTTTAACTGACAATTGCGCGGTTGTGCGACGCTGTACCCAAACAAAACTGACGTCCTTTTTTCCCACAAATAGAGCTTTCTTTTGGTGGTATTTGATCACCTCTGCATTTTTTATTTTTTGCGCTATAAATAAAGGAAGAGTGACAATTTTGAAAAAAACAAAGGGGTTTATTTACTAAAGGCAAATCCACTTTGCACTGAAAGTGCACTTGGAAATAAAGTCACTGTAGATCCGAGGGGGATATGCAAGGAAAATAAAAAAACAGCATTTTAGCTTGCACATGATTGGATGATAAAATCAGCAGAGCTTCCACTCTTTTCAGATCTACCCCTTGGTGCACTTGCAGTGCAAAGTGGATTTACCTTTCGTAAATAACCCCCAATATCTTTAACTTTTTGCTATAATAAATGTCCCATATTTTAAAAAAAACTAAAACAAATTTTTTCCTCAGTTTAGGCCGTTATGTATTCTTCTACATATTTTTGGTAAAAAAATTGCAATAAGCGTATATTGATTGGTTTTCTCAAAAGTTATAGTGTCTACAAAATAGGGAATAGATTTATGGCATTTTTATTATTATTATTTTTTTTACTAGTAATGGTGGTGATCAGCGATTTTTATCGGGACTGCGATATTGCGGTGGACAGATCGGACACTTTTGACACATTTTTGGGACCAGTGACAATTATACAGCGATCAGTGCTATATAAAAATGCACTGATTACTGTATAAATGTCACTGGCAGGGAAGGGGTTAACACTAGGGGGGATCAAGGGGTTAACTGTGTTCCCTAGTGTGTGTTCTAACTGTGGGGGGGCTGGGACTGACTAGGAGGAGAGAGAGATCAGTGTTCATACATAGTATGAACACACGATTTGTCTCCTCTGCCCTGAGAGAACCAGGATCTGTGTGTTTACACACACAGATCCCGGTTCTCACTCTGTGACGAGCGATCGCTGGTGCCCGGCGGTCACTGGCATCGGCTCCAGCAGCATGCCCCCTAGTGGTCAAAAGGCAAACCGACATCAGGTAACGTTGTTTCGCCCACCCGTGCTATTCTGCCGCAGTAAAACTGCGGCGGCTGGTTGGGAACCGGTTAACAGAAAACCAAGGTAAAATATAGTAGTTTCCTGCCTAACAGGGAGCCTAAATTGGTGCAGCCAAGGAGTCATGTGTGTTTAACAAGTGTTGCTGTATCTGCATTGACTCATCTGTATCCAGACAGTTTTGGAAATTGCTGGGTGGACAGGAGTGACTCATGTAGATCAGTGTCATGAATATGAATGCCACCACCGCCAATTACAGGCATAGGAGCCCCTATGCATGCTGGGAAATGGTATTTATATTCAGTGAGACACACAGGAAGGGGTCTTTGCCTGGAGAGGAGAGTCCAGCTGAGGAGGGGGTGCTTTGCCCTCCTCAGTACTAGGGATGAGCTTCGAGTTCGAGTCGAACTCATGTTCTACTCGAACATTGGCTGTTCGCAAGTTCGCCGAACAGCGAACAATTTGGGGTGTTCGCGGCAAATTCGAATGCCGCGGAACACCCTTTAAAAGTCTATGGGAGAAATCAAAAGTGCTAATTTTAAAGGCTTATATGCAAGTTATTGTCATAAAAAGTGTTTGGGGACCCGGGTCCTGCCCCAGGGGACATGGATCAATGCAAAAAAAAGTTTTAAAAACGGACGTTTTTTCAGGAGCAGTGATTTTATTAATGCTTAAAGTCAAACAATAAAAGTGTAATATCCCTTTAAATTTCGTACCTGGGGGGTGTCTATAGTATGCCTGTAAAGGGGCGCATGTTTCCTGTGTTTAGAACAGTCTGACAGCAAAATGACATTTGGAAGGAAAAAACTCATTTAAAACTACCCGCGGCTATTGCATTGCCGACAATACACATAGAAGTTCATTGATAAAAACGGCATGGGAATTCCCCACAGGGGAACCCCGAACCAAAATAAAAAAAAAAAAATGATGTGGGGGTCCCCCTAAATTCCATACAAGGCCCTTCAGGTCTGGTATGGATATTAAGGGGAACCCCAGCCAAAATTTAAAAAAAAAATTGACGTGGGGTTCCCCCTAAATTCCATACCAGACCCTTCAGGTCTGGTATGGATTTTAAGGGGAACCCCGCACCAAAAAAAAAAAAAAAAAACGGCGTGGGGTCCCCCTAAAAATCCATACCAGACCCTTATCCGAGCACGCAACCTGGCAGGCCGCAGGAAAAGAGGGGGGACGAGAGTGCGGCCCCCCCCCCCCTCCTGAACCGTACCAGGCCACATGCCCTCAACATTGGGAGGGTGCTTTGGGGTAGCCCCCCAAAACACCTTGTCCCCATGTTGATGAGGACAAGGGCCTCATCCTCACAACCGTGGCCGGTGGTTGTGGGGGTCTGCGGGCGGGGGGCTTATCGGAATCTGGAAGCCCCCTTTAACAAGGGGACCCCCAGATCCCGGCCCCCCCCTGTGTGAAATGGTAAGGGGGTACTTACCCCTACCATTTCACTAAAAAACTGTCAAAAATGTTAAAAATGACAAGAGACAGTTTTTGACAATTCCTTTATTTAAATGCTTCTTCTTTCTTCCTTCATCTTCTTCTTCTTCTGGTTCTTCTGGCTCTTCTGGTTCTTCCTCCGGCGTTCTCGTCCAGCATCTTCTCCGCGGCGTCTTCTATCTTCTTCTCCTCGGGCCGCTCCGCACCCATGGCATGAGGGGAGGCTCCCGCTCTTCTCTTCATCTTCTTCTCTTCTTCATCTTCTTCTTCATCTTCTTCTTCATCTCTTCTTCCTTCTTCTCTTCTTCATGTCTTCTGCGGGCCGCTCCGCAGCCATGCTGGCATGGAGGGAGGCTCCCGCTGTGTGACGGCGTCTCTTCGTCTGACGGTTCTTAAATAACGGGGGGCGGGGCCACCCGGTGACCCCGCCCCCCTCTGACGCACGGTGACATGACGGGACTTCCCTGTGACGTCACGGGGAATGCCACAGGGAAGTCCCGTCATGTCACCGTGCGTCAGAGGGGGGCGGGGTCACCGGGTGGCCCCGCCCCCCGTTATTTAAGAACCGTCAGACGAAGAGACGCCGTCACACAGCGGGAGCCTCCCTCCATGCCAGCATGGCTGCGGAGCGGCCCGCAGAAGACATGAAGAAGAGAAGAAGGAAGAAGAGATGAAGAAGAAGATGAAGAAGAAGATGAAGAAGAGAAGAAGATGAAGAGAAGAGCGGGAGCCTCCCCTCATGCCATGGGTGCGGAGCGGCCCGAGGAGAAGAAGATAGAAGACGCCGCGGAGAAGATGCTGGACGAGAACGCCGGAGGAAGAACCAGAAGAGCCAGAAGAACCAGAAGAAGAAGAAGATGAAGGAAGAAAGAAGAAGCATTTAAATAAAGGAATTGTCAAAAACTGTCTCTTGTCATTTTTAACATTTTTGACAGTTTTTTAGTGAAATGGTAGGGGTAAGTACCCCCTTACCATTTCACACAGGGGGGGGGCCGGGATCTGGGGGTCCCCTTGTTAAAGGGGGCTTCCAGATTCCGATAAGCCCCCCGCCCGCAGACCCCCACAACCCCCGGCCACGGTTGTGAGGATGAGGCCCTTGTCCTCATCAACATGGGGACAAGGTGTTTTGGGGGGCTACCCCAAAGCACCCTCCCAATGTTGAGGGCATGTGGCCTGGTACGGTTCAGGAGGGGGGGGGGCCGCACTCTCGTCCCCCCCTCTTTTCCTGCGGCCTGCCAGGTTGCGTGCTCGGATAAGGGTCTGGTATGGATTTTTAGGGGGACCCCACGCCGTTTTTTTTTTTTTTTTGGCGCGGAGTTCCCCTTAAAATCCATACCAGACCTGAAGGGTCTGGTATGGAATTTAGGGGGAACCCCACGTCAATTTTTTTTTTAAATTTTGGCTGGGGTTCCCCTTAATATCCATACCAGACCTGAAGGGCCTTGTATGGAATTTAGGGGGACCCCCACATCATTTTTTTTTTTTTTTATTTTGGTTCGGGGTTCCCCTGTGGGGAATTCCCATGCCGTTTTTATCAATGAACTTCTATGTGTATTGTCGGCAATGCAATAGCCGCGGTAGTTTTAAATGTGTTTTTTCCTTCAAAATGTCATTTTGCTGTCAGACTGTTCTAAACACGGGAAACATGCGCCCCTTTACAGGCATACTATAGACACCCCCCAGGTATGAAATTTAAAGGGATATTACACTTTTATTGTTTGACTTTAAGCATTATTAAAATCACTGCTCCTGAAAAAACGGCCGTTTTTAAAACTTTTTTTTGCATTGATTCATGTCCCCTGGGGCAGGACCCAGGTCCCCAAACACTTTTATTGACAATAACTTGCATATTAGCCTTTAAAATTAGCACTTTTGATTATTCATGTTCGTGTCCCATAGACTTTAACGGTGTTCGCGTGTTCGAACAAATTTTTTTCCTGTTCGCATGTTCTGGTGCGAACCGAACAGGGGGGTGTTCGGCTCATCCCTACTCAGTACCTGCTGCCATGCGGCCTCAGGCTGGAGGCCTAGGAAAAGGAGATCTGACATGTGCTCTGAAGAGCTGACTGAGGGGAGCCATGCTCGAGAGGATCTGTTTGTGACTCCTGTGAGTACAGACCAAAGATCTAGGGGCCTGTTCTTTTTAGGCTACCCCTCTGTGCTAGAAAAGTCAGCTACTGAGTACAGCAGAAAGGTGATACTGGCTAGTGTCCTGAAGAGCAACAGTCCATCCTTCCCACAGAGGACTTGCTCAAGAGTCCACGTTGCTTCAAGTAGGAATTCCACAGTCAAGTTGAAGAAGTTGTCTGCCATGTAATTAGTTGAATCTGGAGTATCCCACCACAGTCACTTCTAGGATTTTGGCTGTAAAAAGGAACTTATATTGTATATGTTTAACTTTACAATGACAAAGTAGATATGCCATCCCCATGGAATGTTTTGATTAGACATGGTTTTGTATTTCACATCTTGTGTTGGAAGGAGTGACACCCTCCTTTTTAAAAAGGTGGGAGGGAAAATGCTCATTTAAAAGTTCCCGTTTTTTTCTGTGGGACTATAAGGAAAAAACTAACCTTTAAAAGTAGCCTGATTAGGAAAAGGGAGGGGTTGTTTTTTTAGGAGTAGAAAAGTTTGTAACAGAGGTTTTTGGGCAGACACGCACAAAGGCAGACATTCATCCCAGCTCTCCATGAGGACACTCACACACATACATCTTAAGACATTCAAGCTACTTTTACACACAGACATATCTGATTTAAACTTAATTTTAAGAATAATCTATTTTTATATTCTACATTTTGACAATTCAAATTCAACTGACTTATTATTCAAGAAACAAGCCTAAGTGTGTGCCTGGCTGTGGAAAATACTTAGTGCCTGGCTGAAGAGTTGAAGCAAGAGAGGAATATAGTGTCTCCTAGAAGGGTGGCACTACATTTACTAAAACTGGAGAGTGCAAAATCTGGTGCAGATCTGCATAGATACCAATCAGCTCTCAGTTTTTTTTTTGACAAAGCTTAATTGAACAAGCCAAAGTTAGAAACTGATTGGCTACCATGAACAGCTGCACCAGATTCTGAGTGCTCCAGTTTTAGTAAATCTCCCCCAATGTATGGAACAGTCGTGTTTGAAAAGTTAGGGGTTGATGTATTGAAAGTGGAGTGTTTAAAATCTTGTGCAGCTCTGCATATAAACAAGTCAGCTTCCATTTTTTTTTTCAAAGCTTAATTGAACAAGCTTCCCCCGGTACTGCTGTTACAGGGAGTGTGTGGATGGGGCAGCGGCTGCAGCATTAGGAAGATGGGTGGAACATGTAACATGTTTCCAAAGGTGAATGTATCCTTTAAAGCCCACCATTTTGTTGCTGCAAACAACAAAAACTGAAACAGACAGGAGAACAAGTGCTAGCATGTGCTGCCATGTGATCGTTATATGGGGTAACTTAGTGCTGTCACAATGTGAGCAGTACAAGGCTGTGACGTTGGGCTTTTTCCTTTAGGCCCTGTTCATACCAAAACGTGATGCAGGAAATGCATGTTTCTGTGTGTGTTTCCCACACCACATATGAATGCGTTGCCAAATGCATCTAGCAAATGCAGCATGTTTGTGGTCATCATACTGCAGAGTACCGCAGTACCATGTGGTTTGGTGCGGCGCCATTTGTAAAAGCAACATCTGCACTACTTTTTATGCACTCTCGTGCATTTGACAACTCTTGAAATGAACACTGCAGGTGTATGAGCTGATTAATAATGAAAGTAACTACCATTCAGATTCACTGTGCACATTGACATAATAAAACTGCTATTTCTTCAGAGCAAAAACAGGTAAGAATCTGCAACAAAGTTTGGTAAAATCCTTGCAATGTACATTGATCACCCAGAGGGGATTTTTTCTCTCAACAAAAGTGGAGTTACTCTTTAACCACTTCCATACCAGGCACTTTCCCCCCTTCCTGACCAGGACAATTTTTAGCTTTCAGCGCTGTCGCATTTTGAATGGCATTTGCACAGTTGTGCAACACTTTTCTTCCCACAAATAGAGCTTTCTTTTGGTGGTATTTGATCAGGCATTATTGAGTGGCACTGATTGGCACTTGTTTGGGCACTGATTGACACTGTTGTGGGCACTGACAGGCGTTTATTATGGGGACAAGCTGGCAGGTGTTGGGCACTGATTGGCAGCTGACGGGCACCTTTTGATGGGGGCTGTGCTGATAATCAATGTGCTGATTATCAGCACAGACCCCCCCTCTGACAGGGAGAGCCGCCAATCGGCTCTCCCTGTCAGCGTGAACTGAGGAAAGCCGTTTACCGGCACTTCCTGGTTCACGCGATGATCAGCTGTGATTGGTCACAGCTGATCACCTGGTAAGAAGCCTCTCTCAGAGGCTTCATACCACGATCGGAGTTGCGGTGTGTCAGACTGACACACAGCACCTCAGATCGCTGCGCTGCGCGCCCCCGCGGGCGCGCACCAGCTGTTTTATCCTGAGCACATCATATGACATCCAGTCAGGTTATCACAACCACTTTGCCGTCGTCATTCTGCTATATGGAGGGGGGCAAGTGGTTAAGCATTAGTTTATACTACACTTAGAGGATCTATTTTCCTAATTTCAAGACATTAAATTTCCTAGAATGAAAATGATGTCAAATGGAGAAAAAATAGAAAAAGGGCATAGTTTTTACAATGTTCATGAATGTACACACTGTTAAAACTCTAATGGTAACACATGAGAGTGGGAATCAGAAGTAACTCCAATTTTGTTAAGAACATTTTTTCCCCTCTCACTGATCTATGTTCATTGCAAGGATTTTAACAAACTTTTTGGCAGATTCCTACCTTTGTTAGTCTGAAGTTGGTCTGTGCCCAAGTGCTGAGTTAATCTGAATGTGAGTGGGTTTAAAAATTATCAATCAGCTGCTGCACTTGCAGGGCTCTAATGAAGAAATGTGCAGGGTCTGCATCCCTTTAGATGTGATGTGGCACAGTGGTGTAGTGGATAGCACTTTCGCCTAGCAGCAATAAGGTCTCTGGTTCGAATCCCACACCGACACCACTTGCCTGGAGTTTGCATGTTCTCCCTGTGCTGCGTGGGTTTCCTCTGGGTACTCCGGTTTCCTCCCACACTCCAAAGACATGTTGGTAGGTTAATTAGATCCTGTTTAAATTGGCCCTAGTATGTATGAATGTGTGTTAGGGACCTTATATTGTAAACTCCATGAGGGTAGGGACTGATGTGAATGTATAATGTACATGTAAAGCTGCGTAAATTGACGGCGCTATACAAGTACCTTAAATAAATAAATAAACATTTCCATTTCAGATTATCTCACCAAACATTTTTGTTGTAGGGGGTGCCAAAAATCTGATCTTAGTGCAGAATTCTGGGAAGATCGGTAAGACAGTCACACAAGCAGGAAATTACATTTCTGGGGGTGTTCTGTACACCATCTATGTACAGAATGCCTCCAGGTAGCCTTATTGCATTGCATTTCACAGAAAATGACAGCGCATTTTACAAACATGAACATTTGCATTGAGCAAAATTTACATGTTTGTGCCTATGGAGGAAAGGAGTGAGGGAATGTAGTGAGTTCTATAACGGTATTGAATGTTGACTTAAAAAAATCACCCTATTACAGATAGATATAACATATATGTCAATATTTCTTTTACATAAAAAAAAAATAAAAGTATATTTACCACAGGTCTGATTTTTAAAGGAAGGGTCCAGAACTACATATAGCTGCATTATTGGTTTTAACTGAATAACGACTTGCATTCCAATATGCTTTGCATTAAAAATATAATAATATTCTGCTGGTCCACACACAACATAGGATTCTGCAATAACAATATACAAATAAATTATATATGTGAAAAATTACAATCTAAAACAAATCAATCCCATTTTGTACTGAATATGATCAAAAGACAAAACTGAAATTGCTATAAGACAAACATTAAAACATGCTTAAAGCGGGGCGCCGCCGAAAGAAAAAAATTTAAAAGTCAGCAGCTACAAATACTGCAGCTGCTGACTTTTAAAACATGGACACTTACCTGTCCAGGGCGCCCGCGATGTCGGCACCCGAGGCCGAAGCGTCTCTCCGTCCTCGGGTGCTGCCGCCTCCATCTTCGGTAAGGGAATCAGGAAATGAAGCCGTGCGGCTTCACTTCCCGGTTCCCTACTGCGCATGCGCGAGTCGCGCCGTGCAATACGAATGCTCCCTGCTGCCTCTGGGACCCGTGTGTGTTTCCCAGCAGGCAGCGGGCGGGAGCAGGAAGTGGCGTAAATAACCGCAGATTCTGCAGCTATTTATGCCGGAAGTGGGTACAGATACCTGTAATATACAGGTATCTGAACCCCCCTCCCCCCTGAAAGGTGCCAACTGTGTCACCGGAGGGGGGGAGGAATCTGATTAGTGGAAGTTCCACTTTTGGGTGGAACTCCACTTTAAATTTGAAAAATCCAAAAAGGTAACATGACATAACATTGTCAAAACATTGTCAAAAAGGTTACATAACATAAGAATTGTTAAATTTGTGAAAAATTGTTAAAAGAAGCAAAAAATTATTGTCACCTGCTTTGTCTCTGCTTGATGGGCCATGACTATGACAATCTCGTTTAACTAACTGTGGTAATTTAAAGCCCAACAGAGTATTGGTTAACCTCTTTTCATGCAGCTTTCACATTGACAATGACAATTTCCTGAAGATACGTAAGGCACAAATAAAAAATGAACCAAAGGTAATATCTGCTTGGAGTTTAGTGATATAATCCTGTGTTTCCACCAGTGTACTCCCAAAGGCACCCTGGCAGGTTATTTTTTTTTCTCTTGAATTAGTCATTGTGTGGCCCTGTATGACACTGTAGACTGTAGTCTCACTTGTGGTCATATAATAATTTCGATGGCCGGCTGTCCTCTGAAAAGTACTGCCATTTTTAAGCTTAGCTTTAGCCAAAACATTTTATTTTGTTTTGATTAGAATATAAAAGCTGTCAGATGTTTATAGTCATTCCATTTAGGAAACGTCTCCAATGGTGAAAAAGGCAAAAGCACATTCTTGGTGGACCGAGGAAGGTATCTTATTCCGTCAATGTTTTTGTTGCTGACTGGGTATTTCCATCCCATTGACACCTGCTCCCTCAATTTTTTTAACACTTAATAGCTATTTAAGGTTAGAGTATGTGCCAAGCTTTTGATGCTGTTTGTGTCCCTATCAATCCTCTGATGTCATGAACTGGCATCAAAGAGACATTAAGGGAAGGAAGTCTCCCCAGTGAAAACTTGAAAAAATATTTATATTTTTATATATATATTTATATTTTTTATATTTGAACCTCTCTAAAAAAAAAGTATGCCTTTTAACGGGAAAATAAATAAACTTTATAAATGTGATTCCATCACTGTGTGATTGATTATGTCATACCGGGTCTCTTTAGACGTTGAAGTACCATTAAAATTCAGGCTTATAGCCATTCATTTTCTTTAAATGTCTCTAGACATTCTGTAAAATGTGCAGCAGTGGATGATGAGTTTCTCTTAATTGTTTAGGCTTACAAACATTCCAGCCCAGATATTCCAGAGCCTCTGGCAATATTATATCATCATTAGGGATGGACGAACGATTCGGCCCGTGCATGAGTTCGGGCTGAACATTGAATGTTCACCCATTCGACGAACACCCGAATTATCGGGGCAATCAACCATTTGTTCTGCCCACCGAATAACCACAATGCACTGCACCCCTCACAGTGCATTGGAATCCCTGATTGGCTGAAGCAATAAAAGCTTTGCCCAATCAGGGCACAGAGCACTGTCAACCATGATTGGACGCTGTCATGATTACTCTATCCAATCATGGCTCATTGTTCTTAGTCCCGCCACACTATCAAAGTATTCTTTCAATAGCAGCCATTTTTAGTGTGATATAGGCGTAGAGAGAGATAGAACAGGGCTTTGTTCAGTGCTAATAGACATTTGGTGTGCTATAGTGTGCTATTCTGATTCTATGGTCAGTGTAGACTATCAGTTTATAGTGAATCTAGTGATAGTTCAGTCGGTGTGAGTGTAGTGACCACCATTCATCTATACATTAGTGTGAATCTAGTGATAGTTCAGTCAGTGTGAGTGTAGTGACCACCATTCATCTTTACATTAGTGTGAATCTAGGGATAGTTCAGTCAGTGTGAGTGATGTGATCATTTAACACAGTATATTTCAGTGCGTTATGTGCTGTTTAACAACGTATATTTCAGTGCGTTACGTGCCATTTAAAGCAGTATACTGCAAGTTTAACACAGTATATTTCAGTGCGTTACCTTCTGTTTAACGCAGTATATTTCAGTGCATTTACCATAAGTTTAATGATCATTTAACACAGTATATTTCAGTGTGTAATGTTCCTATTAACTCTGTATATTTCAGTGCGTTACGTGCCATTTAACGCAGCATATTTCTGTGCATTAGTGCACGTTTAACGCAATATACTTCAGTGCGTTACTGCAAGTTTAATGCCGTATATTTCAGTGCGTTACTGCAAGTTTAACGTTGTATATTTCAGTGCGTTACTGCAAGTTTAACACAGTATATTTCAGTGCGTTACCTTCTGTTTAACGTAGTATATTTCAGTGTGTTTACTGTAAGTTTAACACTGTAAATTTCTGTGCTTTAGTGCACGTTTAATGCTTTATATTTCAGTGCGTTGCGTGCCATTTAACGCTGTATATTTATGTGCATTAGTGCACGTTTAACACAGTATAATTTAGTGTGTTACTGCAAGTTTCATGCCGTATATTTCAGTGCATTACTGCAAGTTTAACACAGTATTTTACAGTGCGTTACCTTCCGCTTAACACAGTATAGTGCAGTGCATTTACTGTAAGTTTAACACCGTATACTTCTCTTACGTTAGTGCACGTTTAACGCAATATAGTTCAGCACGTTACATGCCGATTAATGCTCTACATTTATGTGCATTAGTGCAGGTTTAATGCAGTATATTTCAATGCGTTTCATGCCATTTAACATAGTATATTTCTGCGCGTTACTGCAAGTTTAATGCCATAAAATTTCAGTGTGTTAGTGCACGTTTAATGCAGTATATTTATGTGCGTTACTGCATGTTTGACGCAGTATATTGCAGTGCGTCAGTGCAGTTACCTTCCCTTTAATACATTGCGTTACCTTCCTTTTAACGCAGTATAGTGCAGTGCATTTACTGTAAGTTTAACACCGTATACTTCTGTACATTAGTGCACGTTTAACGCAATATAGTTCAGCACGTTACATGCCATTTAATGCTCTACATTTATGTGAATTATTGCACGTTTAATGCAGTATATTTTAATGCGTTACATGCCATTTAACGCAGTATATTTATGTGCGTTACTGCAAGTTTAATGCCATAAAATTTCAGTGCGTTAGTGCACGTTTAATGCAGTATATTTATGTGCGTTACTGCATGTTTGACGCAGTATATTGCAGTGCATCAGTGCAGTTTTACTGCAGTATATTACAGTGTATCAGTGGAGCGTGTCTGTGTAGTGAGTACTCAAGTTAAAGTGCACCAAACACCACTTTCCGTTGATTAAAGTGCATCTATGTACACATTCCCACATCTTTATTACATTTTGTTAATAAGCACACCTCCTATCATGTCTGGGAGGACAACAAGGAGAGGCAGACATTTCCATGGCACTGTGAGGGGGCCAGAAGCATATGTGTCCACAGACAAAGATGGACATGATCAGTCCTCAGACAGGGCATCATTTCCTCTGTTTAGTGATGTTGACTGTGCTATCCAGCCACAGGTGGTGGACTGGCTTACTAAAACACCCCCATCCTCCTCATCCTCTGTCATCCAAGCAGAGACTAGTGTGCAGTCCACTGCAGCTGCCAGAGTGGCTAAACCTGCCTCCTTGTCCACAGCTATTCCTGCCATAGCTCCAGCATCAGGCATGGAGGAGTCAGCTGAGTTATTTGAACACAGTGTCAGCCACTTGCTCCTTGACGATGCACAGCCATTACTTAATTCAGATGTTGGTTCTGATTTGAGGAAGGCAGGAACATGAGCCTACATGGAGGGGAGAACACTGGTACACAAATTGGACGTCATGTTCCCCCAGCCGCAGCGTATTGCCAAGTTGTCTCCAGTGGTAATGAGGATGGGGGAGATGATGATGATGAGGTCACTGACGTGACTTGGATGCTGGATAGAGCAGAGGAGGAAAGTAAGGGTACAACCCCAGCAAGGCAGCCTTCATGGAAAAGTAGAGAGCAGCCACCCTATTCCATCACATTGTGGAGCTGTTATCTCCTGGCCTACTTCCCACAACTCAGCTGTCTCGGCCTTTTTAAGCACATGTGCAACTGATCACACTGTTTCAATTTGCAAACATTGTCTCAAGCACATAAAGTGTGGCAAAAACACCAGCCATTTGGGTACCACATGCTTGACAAGGCCTTTGACCTCCCACCACTCAGCTTGTTGGAAAGAGCACCTGAAAGCCACACAAAAAGGGGCGCAATTCTGTTCCTCCTTCTTACTCACCTCAGTCTGCCCCCGCTATACCTCATGACCTCTCAGCAGCCTCCACTGACAGGGATGATGGTATAGCGCAGGGTGTCCCAGGTCCTTGCAGCACATCTGTCAGTAGCACACCAACAGCTGTAGACTTTAGCCACTGCCACCCACATGCCCAGCGTCTAAATGCAAGCTTGTCAAAGCTGCTGGCTCTACAACTTCTGCCTTTCCATCTGGTGAATTCTGCCCCTTATGTGAATTTGCAGAATGTGCTGTACCACAATGGCAGGTTCCCAGTCGCTATTTCTTTTCACGTAAGGCCCTTCCAGCTCTGTACCACCCCGTGGAAGGCAATGTTGTGGCATCGTTGGGCAAGGCAGGCAGCCACAAAGTCCATGTTATTGCTGACACGAGGTCCAGCAAGCATGGTCAGGGGTGATATATTTCATTCACATCACACTGGGGAACTCTGCTTTCAACTCGGAGGGATGCAGGACAGGGCTCAGTGCTGCAACTTGTTGTGCCCCCACATCTCCATACAGCTAGTGGTGATGATGTCAGATTTGTCAGCTCTACCCTTTCCTCTTCCTCCTCAATGCCCTCTTCTGCTGAGTTTTCCTATGAATTACAAGTATCCCCTTAGCATTCAAGGGGCTATTCAATTAGTCAGGATAAAAGGTGCCATGCAGTGCTTCAGCTGGTGTGTCTAGGGGACAGGAACCACACCGGAGGAGGAGAGGGAGAGGGAGGAGAGGGAGGAGGAGGAGAGGGAGAGGGAGAGGGAGGAGGAGGATAGGAAGAGAGAGGAGGAGGAGGAGAGGGAGAGGGAGGAGGAGAGGAAGAGAGAGGAGGAAGAGGAGGAATAGGAGGAGAGGGAGAGGGAGGAGGAGAGGAAGAGAGAGGAGGAGAGAGGGAGGAGGAAGAGAGGGGGAGAAGGAGAGGGAGGAGGTGGAGAGGGAAGAGGAGGAGGAGAGGGAAGGGGAGGAGGAGGAGGAGAGGGAGAGGGAGAGGGAGGAGGAGGAGGAGCGGGAAAAAGAGGAGGAGGATAGGGAGAGAGAGGAGGAGAGGTAGGAGGAGGAGCAGGAGGAGGAAGAGGAGAGGGAGGAGGAGAGGGAGGAGGAGGAGAGGGAGGAGGTAGAGAGGAAGGAGGAGGAGGAGAAGGAGAGGAAGGAGGTGTAAGGAAAATCTTATAAGTTGCTATCCATATTTACTTATGTGATGAACTGTTGAACAAAATGGTGCTGGGAGGAACAACCCTGGTATGCTAGGTGCTTATCTAGGAATGTAGAAGCTTGGTTAAAGTATCAAAAACTGGGAACATCTTAGTGCTATGCTCTTATCTAGGAAAGTTTGTAAAGACCTGCTGTGATTGGTAATAAGGTCTGTCAGACAATAAGCCACCGGTGTGTCTTAGCCAACAGAAGTATTAGTCTATGAGCATATATAAGAAAGCTACATCCTGTATTTTGTGTGACTCTGCAATCTAACTGCTTTAAAGTAAGAGCTCAACCGTTTGTGTCGACACATCTCAAATAAATTGTCTGCTTTTCAAAAAAAAAAACGGAGTTTGACTGAGCACAGGAGAATAATAATCCTAACAGAGGAGAGGGAGGAGAAGAGGGGGAGGAGGAGGATAGGGAGGAGGAGAGGGAGGAGTGGCAGGAGGAGGAGAGGGAGAAGGAGAGGGAGGAGGAAGGAGGAGAGGGAGGAGGAGGAGGAGAGAGAGAGGAGGGAAGAGGAGTGGGGGAGCAGGGAGGAGGAGAGGGAGGAGGAGGAGGAGGAGTAGGAGAAGGAGGAGGATTCTGGAAGTTTTGGAGGTATTGAAGCAGAGGAAGACATACATCAAACAGTAAGAGATGGTTTTCCATCCCCAGAACCCTTGGGAGTAGTATGACTGGAGGAGGCAGTTCCAGATACTATAATCCTCAGTGACCCCAAGGAGTCTGCTTGTCAGAAGAAGCCTTCGTTCCGGTCCGGTCGTTTTTCTCATATTTCCGGCGGAACGGCGTTTCGGCGCATGCGCGTTCGCGGCTCGGCGTTACGGCGCTCGCGCACGCGCACTGGTGCACACCCAACGTGATTCCTGGGCAGCCTATAAAAGGCGCTCAGGGGATCAAACAAATTGCTGGTTTGTCTCAGCTTCCTGTAGTACCTGAACCTGTATCCTGAATCTCTGCCTGACTACCTGTTGTGACCCGGATTTGCCCTTGGACTTCTCTTGCCTCTCTCCTGGACCTGACCTTTGCCTGCTTATCGGATTCCCACCAATCTCCTGTGTTTGACCCTCGGCCTGTTACCTGGACTGTCTCCTGTCTCCCAGCCTGACCCCTTGCTTGTATCTGGACTTTCTTGATCTTGTCACCTTGCCTTGCAGATCCTGTGGTGCCATTGCACCTTTCCAGTGTTTGACCCTCTGCCCAGCTCTGGATCTCTTGCCGGTTGCCTCTGTCTGCACCCGCTTACCAGTACCCACACAGCGGCTCCTCTCTACAAGACCTCACCAGCAAGCCACCTATGGTCCATTGGGGAGCTTGTGCCTCTTTGTGCCGTTCACCCCCTGTCCCAACTCCAGGGGGCGGACTGCGCTTAGTCGCAAAGGCGAAACCGCTCTCGGCATCTCGGCCTCGGTAAGTACTATCTCTGACAGTACAAACCAGCCATGTCTGAGGCCGACAGAGCGCGTTCCCCATTGGAGATCCTGTGTCAGCAGGTCTCGGCCCTCACTGAGGCCGTCCAGAAATTGCAAGACGGCTACGCCCAAATTGATGGCCGCCTTCAGCAGCTTTCCGGACCATCTCCAGCTCTTGCCGCGGCTTCTGTACCTCCCAGTGGAGCTTCCTCTTCTCAGATGCCAACTAATCCCACCGTGGTCATGGCCGCTCCAGAACCCAGGGTTCCCACACCCGAGCGCTTCTCCGGCAATCGCAAGAAGTTCAGGGCCTTTAAAAACGCTTGCTCCTTGTATTTGGCTCTGCAACCTAGGACCTTTTCGTCAGAGGTGGTAAAAGTTGGGTTCATCATTTCTCTCTTGGCCGATGAACCACAAGCTTGGGCTCACAGCCTAATGGAACAGAGGAACCCTCTCCTGAATTCAGTAGATGCCTTCTTCGAAGGTATGGCACAACTTTACGACGACCCCCAGCGTACGGCCACGGCTGAAACTTTACTGCATAACCTGAGCCAAGGACGTAGGCCTGTAGAGGACTACATTGTAGAATTCCGGAAAAGTTCAGCCGATACTAGCTGGAATGAACCTGCCCTTAAATATCAGTTCCGTCAAGGACTGTCTGAAGCACTGAAGGATGAGCTGGCCAGGATTGAGACCCCTGATTCTTTGGAAGACCTCATCCAAGTTACCACTAAATTGGATCGTCGCATGCGTGAGCGACGCACAGAGCGCTTTCAGACTTCTCGCCCTACCTGGACGATGCCTAAATCAACTCCTGTCCATCCACCTTACACAGCTCCACCGGGTCCTACCACTCCTGAAGCTGAACCAATGCAGCTTGGCCTAGTCCGTGCCCCACTCACTTCGGAGGAAAGACTACGTAGACGCCAGGGCAATCTGTGCCTTTACTGTGGGGGTTCTGGACACTTCCTTCGTTCTTGCCCCGTGAGACCCAGTAAATCCTGCTTACGGCCTGCTATTAATCAACAAGTTATCGGGTCTTCTCAACCTTACGTTACTCTTTTTGTCTCCTTACAGCTCCCGGAAAAGGAGGTTCACCTACCCGCTATAATTGACTCTGGAGCGTGTAGCTGTTTTCTGGATGCATCATTAGCCGCAAACTTGCATGTTCCTTTGACCACGAAGAACCAAAGTCTACGGATCCACCTAGCCGATGGGTCTCTTCCCCGCTCAGGGCCCATCACGCAAGAAACCAGACCCATCCTTACCACCACTGATACTGGCCACCAGGAATACCTCCGCTTTGATATTATCTCTTCTCCAATGTTCCCCATAATCCTGGGACTCCCATGGCTTCAAGCCCACGAACCACAGATTAACTGGAATAGGAGAGAAGTCTCTTTCTCATCTCAATATTGCTCCAGACATTGCCTTCCCCCGGCCCCAGCTTCTGTTTCCACCATTGCAACCACGTCCAATAATCTGCAACATGTACCTGAGAGCTACCTGGAATTCAAAGATGTATTTGACAAACAACAGGCAGACTGTCTACCACCTCATCGGTCTTACGACTGCCCCATAGACCTGTTGCCGGGTGCTGAAATTCCTTTTGGCCGCATTTTTCCTCTGTCCGAAACAGAATTAAAGGCTCTTAAAACCTACATTGACGAAAATCTTGAGAAAGGGTTCATTCGCTCCTCCTCATCACCGGCTGGAGCTGGTATTTTCTTTGTAGAAAAAAAAGATGGATCCCTCCGACCTTGCATCGATTACAGGGAATTAAATAAAATTACCGTCAAGAATCGGTACCCGCTTCCTCTCATCCCGGAATTATTCCAACGCTTCAGATCCGCCCGCATCTTTTCCAAACTAGACTTGCGTGGCGCCTACAATCTCATCCGGATCCGAGCAGGCGATGAATGGAAGACCGCCTTTAGATCCAGGTTTGGACATTATGAGTACCTGGTAATGCCGTTTGGACTCTGTAATGCCCCGGCCACGTTCCAACACTTAGTGAACGATATCTTTCGTGAACATCTTGACAACTTCCTAGTAGTCTACCTTGACGACATTCTCATTTTTTCAACCACCCTGGAACTCCATCGGGTGCATGTTAAACTAGTTCTCTCGATTCTCAGAAAACACAAATTATACCTCAAGGCAGAGAAATGTGAATTTGAGAAAACTACAGTGCAATTCTTGGGATTTATAATTTCGACTGACGGCGTTGCAATGGATCCCCAGAAGGTCAAAGCAATTCAGGAATGGCCAGCCCCTGTAGACAAAAAAGGGGTACAACGCTTCTTAGGTTTCTCCAACTTCTACCGGAGATTCATTGTAGGATTTTCAACTATCGTGGCTCCCATTACTCAACTGACACGCCAGCATAGTCGTTTTCAATGGTCCTTGGAGGCCCAGGAAGCATTTCTAAAATTGAAAGCACTATTCTCGACTGCACCAGTCTTACGACACCCGGATCCAGCCCTGCCTTTTATTCTGGAAGTTGATGCCTCAGAGACCGCTACTGGTGCCATCCTCTCACAGAGACAAGGACTCAAGGCTCTATTACATCCCGTGGCTTTTGCATCCCGGAAATTAAGCATTCCCGAGAGAAACTACGATGTAGGCGATAGAGAGTTACTGGCCATCAAATTTGCCTTAGAGGAGTGGAGATATCTGCTGGAGGGGGCGTCCAATCCTATCATGATCTTTACTGACCACAAAAACCTGGAGTACCTGCGAACTGCTAAACGTCTAAGACCCAGGCAGGCCCGATGGGCTCTCTTCTTTTCCCGATTTAATTTCCACATATCTTATAGGCCAGG
Source organism: Lithobates septentrionalis (assembly GCA_037952835.1). Lineage (NCBI taxonomy): Eukaryota > Metazoa > Chordata > Amphibia > Anura > Ranidae > Lithobates > Lithobates septentrionalis. The sequence continues at coordinate 2,090,303 of JBBDGP010001553.1, read as the reverse complement.
TTCAAAAAACGGAAAAGCGGACGCACTTTCAAGGATGTTCCATGAAACTTCCCAGGTAACAGAGCCAAGTACCATCTTGTCTCCGCAAAATTTCCTTCTGGTTACTCAAGGAGACCTAATGTCCGCAATCAAATCCACATCTGCTCAATGCTCTGAACCCCAAGTAACTTCTATGGAGAAACGCAATGATTTATTTTGGTCTCATGGAAAAATCTTCGTCCCGCTGGAATCAAGGCTCCTAACCCTACAGTCCTTCCATGACCACAAGCTAGCAGGCCATTTTGGGTCACAAAAGACCATGGAGTTGATCTCACGTTTCTTTTGGTGGCCAGGCTGGAGACAAGACTGCAAAGACTATGTTTCATCCTGCATCCCGTGCCAGCGTAGCAAGGGCTCAAATACAAGGTCATGGGGTCTGCTCAAACCCTTGTCTATACCTGAACGCCCATGGGCGGAAATCTCCATGGACTTTATTGTGGATTTACCTCCATCAGGGGGATTCACAACTATCTTTGTCGTGATTGACCGACTCTCAAAAATGGCACACTTTCTGCCTATGGTGGGTACTCCCTCTGCCTCTGCTACTGCTAGCATGTTTCTTAAAGAAATTATCAGGCTTCACGGTACCCCAGTGAGCATCACCTCTGACAGAGGGGTTCAATTCACTTCAAAGTTTTGGAAGGAATTATGCAAGACCTTGGAAATAAAGATTTGCTTGTCTTCTGCTTATCATCCTCAAAGTAACGGCCAGACGGAGAGGACAAATCAAACCCTAGAGCAATACCTCCGATGCTTCTGTTCCGATTCCCAGGATGAATGGTCCTCCCTCCTACCGTATGCAGAATTTGCATATAACAACTCCATCCATTCCGCTACCAACCAGACACCTTTCTGGTCCAATTTTGGATTTCACCCTTCTTTTCTTCCAGTTTCCATCCCTGAATTATCCGTCCCTGCAGTGCAAGACCGAGTAAACTCTATCCAGTTAAATTTTCAAAAGATTAAAGCAGCAATGCAAAAGGCTCAGGATGACTACCGAAAGTACTACAACAAGGGAAGCAAGGAGAACCCGGCCTTCAAAGTAGGCGAAGAAGTATGGCTATCAACTATCCATCTCAGACTGCCAATTCCCTCTCGGAAACTGGGGCCAAAATTTATAGGTCCTTTTAAAATAAAGAGGGTAATCAACCCAGTCGCTTTCGAATTAGCCCTTCCTGATGCTTACAAGGTACACCGAGTCTTCCATGCATCCCTCTTAAAACCTATGGCTCCCAGTCCTTTTCCTGACAGAGAAAAGCCTCCACCACCACCGGTTCTAATCGACGGAGAAGACGAGTTTGAGGTAGAAAAAATTCTAAGTTGCAGAAAAAATGGCAGACAGCTACAATATTTAATCAAATGGAAGGGGTATCCTTCTGAGGATAACTCCTGGGAACCAGCCAGGAATTTACATGCTCCTCAACTTCTCCAGGCTTTTCACCGAGAACATCCGGAACTGATGTCAACCTTGGGTGTCCAGAGGCCACCCCTCGGGGGGGGGCACTGTCAGAAGAAGCCTTCGTTCCGGTCCGGTCGTTTTTCTCATATTTCCGGCGGAACGGCGTTTCGGCGCATGCGCGTTCGCGGCTCGGCGTTACGGCGCTCGCGCACGCGCACTGGTGCACACCCAACGTGATTCCTGGGCAGCCTATAAAAGGCGCTCAGGGGATCAAACAAATTGCTGGTTTGTCTCAGCTTCCTGTAGTACCTGAACCTGTATCCTGAATCTCTGCCTGACTACCTGTTGTGACCCGGATTTGCCCTTGGACTTCTCTTGCCTCTCTCCTGGACCTGACCTTTGCCTGCTTATCGGATTCCCACCAATCTCCTGTGTTTGACCCTCGGCCTGTTACCTGGACTGTCTCCTGTCTCCCAGCCTGACCCCTTGCTTGTATCTGGACTTTCTTGATCTTGTCACCTTGCCTTGCAGATCCTGTGGTGCCATTGCACCTTTCCAGTGTTTGACCCTCTGCCCAGCTCTGGATCTCTTGCCGGTTGCCTCTGTCTGCACCCGCTTACCAGTACCCACACAGCGGCTCCTCTCTACAAGACCTCACCAGCAAGCCACCTACGGTCCATTGGGGAGCTTGTGCCTCTTTGTGCCGTTCACCCCCTGTCCCAACTCCAGGGGGCGGACTGCGCTTAGTCGCAAAGGCGAAACCGCTCTCGGCATCTCGGCCTCGGTAAGTACTATCTCTGACACTGCTTCTCATGCCTCCACAAATTTGCGGTGCATGGGCTCTCTCATGCTTTAAAGCCTGCAAAAGGACCCAAGAATACATGGTGTAAAGGAGAAGGATCACTATTAGCTGGCAACCCTCCTTGACCACTGTTACAAGGGGTAAGTCTCGGAACTTATCCCATCCCCACAGAGTGCAGAAAATGAAATCTCTTGAAGACACCTTAAAGAGAAGCTTATGTAATGCTTTTCCCAACTCTGGTAGGTTACAGAGTCGTGGAAAATGTAGTTTTGAGGCTTCTGTTGGTCGAGAGAGGAGCGGGGGAGAAGGCGGCCTCCTAAGTGATGCATTTCACAATTTTTTTAGTCCTTGCTGCCCAGGGCTGTCAGCTTCCACATCCCATCGGCAACGGCTGCATCACATGGTGGAAGATTATCTAGGGGTGAAAACAGAGATGGAGAGCTTTCCAGTCGGCGATCCACTGGCTTACTGGGTCATGAGAATAGACCACTGGCCAGAACTTGCCCAGTATGAATTTGAGCTGCTGGGCTGCCCTGCATCCAGCATCCTTTCCAAACGGGCATTCAGTGCTGCTGGAGGTTTTGTTACTGATAATAGAATGCATCTGTCCACAGACTCCATGGACCATCTGACATTTATCAAAATAAAAACGTCCTGGATTACCCCTGCGGCTGATGTTGCTGATTAACTGTTTTTGGGATGTGGAATCTCTGCAGAACTTCTAGGCTGCCTAGTGTTGTGGGTGTTGATTTAATCTGGAAGAATTTTTTTGGCGTAGGTTTCATGGGCACAATTAACACCCAAAGACCAATTTTTCCGCACCTGTTTAACAGGTGCATATCATTGCAATTTTTGACAGCAATGCCAATTCTTGCTTTCATCAAGAGTACCTCTATGGGGTTACAGTGTGAAGAAGCCACCGACACCCAAAGACCAATTTTTCTGCACCTGTTACTTCTATCCAAAGTCTGTGGAAGACACACCACAATTTATCCAAAAAATATCTAATCTTGTTCCCAGTGCACTTTATTGTGGCCTCATCATACAGACTGGCTCTGCAAGCCGTTGCTTACAAAATAAAGAAAGCTTGCAGGGAAAAAAATTTTTTAGCTTTATAAATGCAATTTTTGCTGCAGCAGCTTCTATACACAGTACAGATGTGCCACTTTACATATAGACTAAGGGGACCCCCCAGGCACTATATTGAAAATAATTTTTATGCTTCCATTTTAAGCCTCAATAAATCACTGCTCATTTAAAAATGAGTTTTTTTACAAACTTTTTTTTCATTGATACATGTCCCCCAGGGCAGTACCCGGATTCCATAACCATCGTATGCTCAATTACTTGCATATAAGCCTTCAAAATGGGCACTTTTGATTTTTACAGTTCGGGTCCCATGGACTTTAATGGGGTCCATTATTAATTTCTGAAGTTCCTCGATGTTTGAAAGTTCTGATGCGAACCGAACAGGGGGGCAGTTGGCCCATCCCTAATCATCATTATGTGTTTTTTTTTTTTATTATTTTCTAGATATTCAGAGTACAATGATCCAAGTCAGTCAGTCAGATTTGTGTTTATTACAGTCAGCTCATAGAGATAATGATAAATAAATGTAGAAGGGTAAGCATGAGAATCACTCACCCTCTTCCATGGGACATTGCTGATAGCTCAAGTTTGGCCGAGCGCTGTCACAAGTGTAAGCTCCAGTAAATTAGTCTGAAGTGTACACAGAGCTTTTTTCCCCAGTCTCAGTACTGAAATTATCTGGTTGCCACTAGCCACAGCACATATACTGCAGCAGTGCGACACGGACAGGCATAGGCGTGTGCAGGGGCACACCCTAATCACCCCGTGTGGCGCAGATTCCCCAAAGCCCCATAACAGGTCTCCTAAAAAATTTTTTTAAATAAAAAAATTAATATAAAAACCTACTGACACCATCCACTGCCCTACTCATCACAGCACACAATAGTAAATCACAGCTGTCACAAATGTAACCCATTTATGACAGTTTTAAAACATTGCTGTTACAGTGGTCATCATTGTAACAACAATCAAAGTGTAAAAAAAGAAAAAAAATGGTGACAATGAACTACTCTGATGAAAGTATATATATATATATATAAACAATAGTAAACATAGAAAAATATGTTAAAAAAAAGGAAAGAAATGTTCAAAAAATGAATAAAAAAGTAATTATTTAACTTTTTTTTTATACTGACACATTTTATTTAATTACTTAATTTTCCCAAAAAATTGTGACAAAAAATTACAACTTCAAAAAACTCACCATGCCTCTTACTAAATACTTCAGACTGTCTACTTTCCAAAAAGAGGTCATTTGGAGAGTATTTGTACTGTTCGGGCATTTTAAGGGCCTTAAGAAATTTGATGGTCCTAAGTATTCAGACCCTTTGCTCAGTATTTAGTAGAAGCACCCCTTTGATCTAATACAGCCATGAGTCTTTTTGGGAAAGATGCAACAAGTTTTTCACACCTGGATTTGGGGATCCTCTGCCATTCCTCATTGCAGATCCTCTCCAATTCTGTCAGGTTGGATGGTGAACGTTGGTGGACAGCCGTTTTTAGGTCTCTAGAGAGATACTCAATTGGGTTTAAGTCAGGGCTCTGGCTGGGCCATTCAAGAACAGTCACGAAGTTGTTGTGAAGCCACTCCTTCGTTATTTTAGCTGTGTGCTTAGGGTCATTATCTTGTTGGAAGGTAAACCTCAGAGTCTGAGGTCCTGAGCACTCTGGAGAAGGTTTTTGTCCAGGATATCCCTGTACTTGGCAGCATTCATCTTTCCCTCAATTGCAACCTGTCGTCCTCTCCTTGCAGCTGAAAAACACCCCCACGGCATGATGCTGCCACCACCATGCTTCACTGTTAGGACTGTATTGGACAGGTGATGAGCAGTGCCTGGTTTTCTCCACACATACCGCTTAGAATTAAGGCCAAAAAGTTCTATCTTGGTCTCATCAGACCAAAGAATCTTATTTCTCACCATCTTGGAGTCCTTCAGGTGTTTTTTTAGCAAACTCCATGCGGGAATTCATGTGTCTTGTACTGAGGAGAGGCTTCCGTCGGGCAATTCTGCCATAAAGCCCTGACTGGTGGAGGGCTGCAGTGATGGTTGACTTTCTACAACTTTCTCCCATCTCCCGACTGCATCTCTGGAGCTCAGCCACAGTGATCTTTGGGTTCTTCTTTACCTCTCTCACCAAGGCTCTTCTCCGATAGCTCAGTTTGGCTGGATGGCCAGCTCTTGGAAGGGTTCCAGCCGTCCCAAACGTCTTCCATTTAAGGATTATGGAGGCCACTGTGCTCTTAGGAACCTTAAGTGCAGCAGAATTTTTTTTGTAACCTTGGCCAGATCTGTGCCTTGCCACAATTCTGTCTCTGAGCTCTGCAGGCAGTTCCTTTGACCTCATGTTTCTCATTTGCTCTGACATGCACTGTGAGCTGTAAGGTCTTATATAGACAGGTGTGTGGCTTTCCTAATTAAGTCCAATCAGTATAATCAAACACAGCTGGACTCAAATGAAGGTGTAGAACAGGGGTCTCAAACTGGCGGCCCTCCAGCTGTTGCAAAACTACAAGTCCCATGAGGCATTGCAAGGCTGACAGTTACAAGCATGACTCCCACAGGCAGAGGCATGATGGGACTTGTAGTTTTGCAACAGCTGGAGGGCCGCCAGTTTGAGACCCCTGGTGTAGAACCATCTCAAGGATGATCAGCAGAAATGGACAGCACCTGAGTTAAATATATGAGTGTCACAGCAAAGGGTCTGAATACTTAGGACCATGTGATATTTCAGTTTTTCTTTTTTAATAAATATGCAAAAATGTCAACAATTCTGTGTTTTTTTGTCAATATGGGGTGCTGTGTGTACATTAATGAGGAAAAAAATGAACTTAAATTATTTTAGCAAATGGCTGCAATATAACAAAGAGTGAAAAATTTAAGGGGGTCTGAATACTTTCCGTCCCCACTGTGTATATATATATATATACATAAATATATATATATATATATATATATATATATATATATATATAGCAAAAAAATGATATACATTTAATTTGCGTACAGTGTTGCACGACTACACAATTGCCAGGTAAAGTAGCACAGTGCTAAATAGCAAAAAATGGCCTGGTCATTAAGGTATTAAAACCTAGAGCTCAAGTGGTTACGCAATGTGGAAAATGAGGAAAAGTGAGTAATTGCTGCTGCAGAAGGAGAGAGTTCAGTGACCCTTTTACTTTGTCTCAGATGATCAATGGAAAGGTTCACTTTAACGGCTTCAGCCCTGGAAGATTTTACCCCCTTCCTGACCAGAGCACTTTTTACAATTTGGCACTGCATCAATTTAACTGACAATTGCGTGGTCGTGCGAAGCTGTACCCAAACTAAATTTGCATTCTTTTTTTCCCACAAATAGCGCTTTCTTTTGGTGGTATTTAATCACCTCTGCGGTTTTTATTTTTTGCGCTATAAACAAAAGAACAGCGACAATTTTGAAAAAAACACAATTAGGTTCATATACTAAAGGCAAATCCACTTTGCACTACAAGTGCACTGCAAGTACACTTGAAAGTGCACTGAAAGTGCAGTCACTGTAGATCTGAGGGGGACACACAAGAAATATAAAAAAAACAGCATTTTTGCTTGTACATGATTGGATGATAAAATCAGCAGAGCTTCCCCCAATTTCAGAGCTTCCCCTCAGATCTACAGCAACTGCACTTACAAGTGCACTTTCAAGTGCACTTGTAGTGCAGAGTGGATTTCCCTTTAGTAAATCAACCCCAATATCTTTTACTTTTTGCTATAATAAATATCCCACATTTTTTTTCAAAAAAACAAAAAACACATTTTTTCCTCAGTTTAGGCCGATATGTATTCTTGTACATATTTTTGGTAAAAAAAGATTGCAATAAGCGTATATTGATTGATTTGCGCAAAAGTTATAGCGTTTACAAAATAGGGGATATATTTATGGCATTTTTATTATTATTTTTTTTTTTCTAGTAATGGCGGCAATCTGCAATTTTTATCAGGGCTGCAATATTGCGGCGGACAAATTGGACACTTTTGACACATTTTTGGGACCATTGACAATGCACTGATTACTGTAAAAATGTCACTGGCAGGGAAGGGGTTAACACTAGGGGGTGATCAAGGGGTTAACTGTGTTCCCTCTCTGTGTTCTAACTGTAGGGGGATGGGACTTGCTAGGGGAAGAGAGAGATCGGTGTTCATACATTGTATGAACACACGATCAGTCTCTTCTCCCCTCAGAGATTCGGGAACTGTGTGTTTACACTAGGGATGAGCCGAAGACCCCCCTGTTCGGTTCGCACCAGAACAGGGGAACCCCACACCAAAATTAAAAAAAAAAAAATGGCATGGGGGTCCCCCTAAATTCCATGCCAGGCCCTTCAGGTCTGGTATGGAAATTAAGGGGAACCCTGTGCCAATTTTTTTTTAAAAAATGGCGTGGGGTCCCCCCAAAAATCCATACCAGACCCTTATCCGAGCATGCAACCTGGCAGGCCGCAAGAAAAGAAAGGGGGACGAGAGAGTGCCCCCTGAACCGTACCAGGCCACATGCCCTCAACATTGGAAGGGTGCTTTGGTGTCCCCCCCCAAAGCACCTTGTCCCCATGTTGATGTGGACAAGGGCCTCATCCCCACAACCCTTGCCCGGTGGTTGTGGGGGTCTGCGGGCAGGGGGCTTATCGGAATCTGGAAGCCCCCTGCCCCCCTCTGATGCACGGGGACTTGATGGGGACTTCCCTGTGGAATTCCCCCTGACATCAGAGGGGGGCGGAGTCATCCGTTACGTAACAATACCATGCATTGAAGCCTTTCAAATTAGCACTTTTGATTTCTCCCATAGACTTTTAAAGGGTGTTCCACGGCTTTAGAATTTGCTGTGAACACCCCAAATTGTTCGCTGTTCGGCGAACTGGCGAACAGCCGATGTTCGAGTCGAACATGAGTTCGACTCGAACTCGAAGCTCATCTCTAGTTTACACACACAGATCCTGGTTCTCGCTGTGTCACGAGCAATCAAGGGAGCACGACAGTCATCGAACCCGCCGGGCACTCGCATCGGCTCCAGGGGCGAACCGCGGGAAGCAGAGAGATGACATTATCTCTCTGCTGCCTGACTGATAATCTGCTGCCTGACTCTGGGACACAGCAGAAAAGTGGCACAGCAAGTGACAACCTGTAATGTGTGACAGGCGACGTGGCAAGTGGCAAGTGGCAATCCGTAATGTGTGGCAGGTGATGTGGCAAGTGACAATCCATAATGTGTGGCATGTGACGTAGCAAGTGACAATCCATGTGTGGCAGGTGACATGGCAAGTGACAATCCGTAACATGTGGCAGGCAACATGGCAAGTGACAATCTGTAATGTGTGGCAGGTGACGTGGCAAGTGACAATCCGTAATATGTGGCAGGTGACGTGGCAAGTGACAATCCGTAGTGTGTGGCAGGTGACTTGGCAAGTGACAATCCATAATGTGTGGCAGGTGACGTGGCAAGTGACAATCCGTGATGTGGCAAGTGACAATCTGTAATGTGTGGCAGGTGACGTGGCAAGTGACAATCTGTAACATGTGGCAGGCAACATGGCAAGTGACAATCCATAATGTGTGGCAGGTGACGTGGCAATTGACAATCTGTAATGTGTGGCAGGTGATGTGGCAAGTGACAATCCATAACATGTGGCAGGCGACGTGGCAAGTGACAATCCGTAATGTGTGGCAGGTGACATGGCAAGTGACAATCCGTGATGTGGCAAGTGACAATCTGCAACGTGTGGCAGGTGACTTGGCAAGTGACAATCTGCATCTGGTGACAGGCGACGTGGCAAGTGGACAATCCGCAACGTATGGCAGGTGAGGTAGCAAGTGACATTCTGCAATGTATGACAAGTGACAATCTGCATCTGGTGGCAGGAGACGTGGCAAGTTGGTAATCCGCAATGTGTGGCAGGTGATGTGGCAAGTGACAAGCTGCATGTGGTGGCAGGCGACGGTGGCAAGTGACACGCTCAGGACTCCCACTGATTCTGCATTATGGTGAGTTGAACTATTTCATTTTATATAACAATGTAATAATAGAAATAATGTACTTCAATCAACCTGACACCATAACAACCATGGTGCCGTGATGATTAAAGCACCAACACCAGCCATTATTGCCAGCAAAAAAAATGTATTTTCTAGCAGTGCCCCTCCCGAGACTAGACTCTGGATCCGGCCCTGCAGTGAGGGTGAGAAATGTAAGTTTACTGTTAAGCCTCCGTGTCCCGACACACGCAGCCGCATACAGCAGGAGCAGAGAGCAGAGTGGGCGGGAGCAGAGTGGGTGGAGCAGAACGCTCGAGCACGCCTGTGAAGGGACATTATTTTCGGGAAACATAAGGAGGCTCTGGAGTCTGGACAGGCGGTAGGAAGGGAGTGGGAGACTGTCATCTTTTTTGCACTGTTTTACTATTTTTGTGAAGAAAATATTTGCTATATTTTTTCATTAGGATAATTTCGGCACAAAGAGAGGGGGAGCAATGCCAGGTTCAAGGGTGCAGATGTTCCTAAGACTTTAAGAATAAACTTGATCAAACTACCATTAGGGCCACTGTTCATCATTGCTGTCTTATTTCTCCCCTATTTTTCTTGTATTTACACATACGTTTAATCAGAACAGAAATAGGTTAGAAGGCATGGAGGTCAGCAATGTGTGTCCTTCAGGGGCTGCATACAGTATACTGCATATTTTGTTGTTCGAAATTAATATAAGCTGTTGCCTGGGTATTGTGCCACATGGGTGTGGTAATCTTTTGTTCAATGGCATTAGTTCATTTTTTTTTTGGGGGGGGGGGGTGGTGGTTGCAGGGGGGGCCCCATACAACATTTTGCTATGGGGTCCTGTGATTTCAAGTTACGCCCCTGCTTCCTGGTTCTGGCGGCGCCGCGTGCAGTTCATGCCTCGCTATGAATAGCGAATCAGTATACATGCAAATGAGGTCATCTGACCTTCGTCCTATAGATCTGCAGTGTGCGCACCAAGCCTTACTATCAGACACTCAACGCCCTCCAGATACTACAGCAGCAATGCTTATTGGTCCACCCACACTCAGTCACGAGCCTAGGACCACCCACCGTCGCGTCAGCAATCCGGAAGACAAGGGCGTCTGCGGGTCACGGCTCACTATAAAATAGCGAAAATCACCCGCATCCAAACATCATTGGCTAAACACCACTATATTTCATGTAGTGGGGACACCACATGACGTAGCAAAAAATTTGACATTACGATGGCGCTAACATGCCAAAACTATACCGGATGAATTTAAAAGAGTTAGAAAAACTATTTGTGAAGCTGTTTATCTGCTCAAACTTGTGGGGCACTAAATATTTAAATATACATATTTGCAATATATCTTCACAAATAGTTTTTTATCTGCTCAAATATGAGTGTTCCTCAAATTTTAAATAAATATTCCTTGTTATGCGGATTCACACTATGTGAAACTTATGGTTGCATCCCCTTGATGTCTGAAAGTTGATATTTACTCACCTGGATTAACATTATATCCCAGTTTTTCATCCATGGATTATATTCACCTATTTGCCATCACAGTGTGGACTTTATTCACCATATTCATTTGTGTTTTTTCATGCATATCATTTAGAGTGTTCAATACTTTCATTTTTTTTGTAACACATATGGTCCTATTCATTACGACCGTTCTTACTTAGCGCTGCACATATACTATTTTCTTTTCACTTGCTATTGTCATTTGCTGTGCTGGCTGCTGTCTTGAATTTTGGTGCGGTATTGTTTATTTTTTCACATGTAAGGATTAACTGCAATGTGAATAATGATACTATAACTAGTCTAGAGTGCTAGACTCTAGACTCTAGTCTACACTTCTTATGCCCTGTACACACGATCGGACATTGATCGGACATTCCGACAACAAAATCCATCATTTTTTTCTGACGGATGTTGGCTCAAACTTGTCTTGCATACACACGGTCGCACAAAGTTGTCGGAAAATCCAATTGTTCCGAACGAGGTGACGTAGAACACGTACGTCGGGACTATAAGCGGGGCAATAGCCAATAGCTTTTGTCTCTAAATTTATTCTGAGCATGCGTGGCACATTGTCCGTCGGATTTGTCTACACACGATCGGAATTTAAAGGATCAGATTTTGTTGTCGGAAAATTTTATAGCCTGCTCTCAAACTTTGTGTGGCGGAAATTCCGATGGAAAAAGTCAGATGGAGCCCACACATGGTCGTAATTTCTGACAACAAGCTCCGATCGCACATATTCCGTCAGAAAGTCCGACCGTGTGTACATGGCATAAGTCTAGGATATGGTGCAATTTCCCCTGAGAAGTACCTCTTAGCACAAGTAATAGGTAAAGATCTCTGTATAGCAGCTGTAAAGGAGCAGTCTTTAGTCTTAACTCTTCAGCCAGCTAGCATTGTTGTACTTTTGGTGCACAGTAGAATTATCCTAGTCAAAGCTACAGGCAGCTATAACGCTACTAGACGGTTGTATGGTCAGTTCCTAAAAAGCTCTGCCTTCTTTGACTTCTCCATTATGAATTCCACTAACATGTGTTGTACACTCCAGCCTCCTGTCATTTCAGTCCTGCAGAGAGCTCACTCTCTATATAGAACACAGACCTACATGATGACCAACAGAGACACCTTTGGACAGCAGCACTGTCAATCTGGGGAGAAGATAGTGCTGAATGCACTAGCAGGTTTAAATGTACTTGACTAAATTAACTACTTGCCGCCTGGGGCAAATTTTATGTTTTTCACATACATGATAAAATCAGCATTTTTTGCTGGAAAATTGCTTAGAACCCCCAAACAGTATATAATTTCCAAATCCAGATGCCCTGAAGAATAAAATGGTTGTTGTTGCAATTTTTTATATTGCACAATATTTGCACTGCCGTTTATCAAATGCAAATTTCCAGGAAATAATATACCTAAATGAATTTTAGTGCACACAAACACAATATAATATGGATATTTTAGTAAAATATAAAAGATAATGTTGTGTGAATTAAATAGACCAAACATGTCAAGATTTAAAATTGTCCATGCCTGTTTAGAGATATAATTAAAAATTGCCCATGCCTGTTTGGAGCCAGTTTAGAGTTAAATGCAAGCTATGGTGCATGGATTCCAACGGGGGGGGGTTGAAGCATGTGAACAGAGCTAGAGGCTCTAATAGAGTTCAAAAAAGGGTGGGCTCAGGGCATAGAGCACTTCGCTCTGAGCCCACCCAGTTGTATGACAATGAATGAATGAATATTGGATGCCTAGGAAGAGGAGGAGGGAGGAGATGCATGGCGGAAGCCACCGTGATGCAGAGGAGGAGGAGACGCCCGCCCACCGCCCATAGGAGCGCTGCCCGTCTGCAACCTAGATGGGGTTAGTGCAGGGCTGGATGACTGACCGTGAGACCCCAGGGGGATGGGGGGTGCGGGTGACCCTACTGAGCAGAACAAGGGGGGGTGCCACCGGCTGACCGGGGGGGTTGGTTGTCCAATCCCAAGAAAAAAAAATAGCCGCCACTGAGTCTAGTAGAGTGGAGAAGTGATCAAGTGAATCTCCAACAAAAGTAGGGGAAGGCTAAAATACTTCTCAGCTTTTGATTGCTGTCTGTGTTGTTATTGCATACTTTCCTTCACTTTCTATCTGATGAAATAGTTGTCACTGTGAGAGTAAGTGGGGGAAAATCTGTGTAACATAGCCCCAGATAGCAGTATATGTAACTCTCCCCACTCTTTCCAAAACTAAAAAATGGTTTTGGCTGGACACTTAAACATACACCTAAACATTTGCAGTTTTAGGTATTTATTGGCCTAGCCATTTACCATTTTTGTGCATCAGTGGGTTGTGCTTGGTAGCAAATAAAGATTTGGTATGGTTACATGCTCGGTGTCATCAAAAGATTTGGGATCCTGACCAAATAACTATGATGTTGTTTATCTGGTCTCAGGTGTTGCCTAGCAAGGCTTGATGCAGAGAAGGCAAAGAAATATCTGCTGCTGCAACTAAGCAAATGTGTTTGGAAACAGAACATGTAGAGCAGGGGTCTCAAACTGGCGGCCCTCCAGCTGTTGCCGAACTACAAGTCCTATTATGCTTCTGCCCATGGGAGTCCGGCTTGTAACTATCAGCCTTGCAATGCCCCATGGGAATTGTAGTTCTGAAACAGCTGGAGGCCAACCAGTTTGAGACCCCTGGTGTAGAGTAACCTGTAAGGAAGGGCAAGCTTTTGACCTAACTTAAGTGCCTGGAGTGGAAATTTTGGAACCCAATTACACTGTGTTGCCTTAATACATAAATGTTACTACATTATTACCTGAATGTTTATGTGTGTTGTGGTAGATGTTAATTTGCATTACATTAAGATAACCCATTCATTGTAAAAGGACTGCCAACGCAATACAGCCCAGCCAAAAATTAACATGACTCTTCTTTTCAATCGCAGACCATTGTACAGTATGTGTGTTATGGTGCACTGCTGTATGTTACCCACTACTATATTATGGGTTGGGGTGCAATTAAAGTTTCATACCTGAAAACACTGGTAGGGAAGCTGGCATTTCATTCACAGCGACAGTGCCATCATGATATATATTCAATGTCTAGGAAATAAAACAAGTAAAAACATCTTTAGGAACTGAATTAATCCAATAAGTAGATATTGTCCAACTTAATTAGGTGTTTAATTGTATAAAATGAACTAATGAAATGTCAGAGAGGTGCCAGGAGGCAAATGCTGCCAATAACAATCAGGACAAGAGGAAAAAGCATTTCTTCATGTATAAGCTATATATACAGATATAAAACAAAGGTATTGATTATAAGGTATGAACTTGGGTTTGACAGCTTCCTTTCTGGAAGGAAGCTGTCAGTGCCAGGTCAATCAGTTGTGGGCAGGGGACTCAAATATATACTGATAAAAAAAAACAATGAATGATTTCATCGATAATCTCTAATGTAGGTATTCGGTAGGCCTCTCTGATCCAGGCTTGATTATGTATAATAAAATTGAGCTTCTTATTATTGTCTGGGGACAGGTGAATACGATTTTCAGTCACAAATAATCCCACTATACTAAAGGCCCTCTCTGATATGGCACTTGGAGCAGGACAGGTCAGTAACTTGAGTGTATATTGGTCCAGGTCTGGTGAGTGGTACATTCTAAACCACTGGCCAATAGTTCATGATATCCTTGCTTTTGAAGAATATGTTAATGTAGAACAACCCAGGCCAGAACATTTCCGCTAGATAATATGAATAAGTTGCAGTGCCAAGAACACTAATATTTATATATATATATATATATACACATATATATATATATACATATATACACACAGATACAGATATAGATATAGATATACACATAGATATAGATATAGATATATCTATATATATATATATATATATATATATATATATATATATATATATATATATAAAATGATATGAATAGCAAAAAAGAAATGGCTGCTGGAATATGTCATGGGACCCCGGGACCCCCCCCCAAGCATGAACTGGGAAAAAGGGGGCGGTTTCCATCAACTAGTATTTGAATCAATTGAAACAACAGCAGCTTTGCCAAGCTTGAATTCAGAAGCTGGGCATGTGTGTGTGTTTTTTTTTTGCTCCAGAAAATGGGGCAGGGTAAACTTGGTGTGGAAAGGTTGTTACTGGAGGCACTGGGGGCGGGTGTTGAGTGCTGCTGTGGTTCCAGGCTTAACTCTACTATATCGCTATAACCCTGTCCACTACTCATTTAGGGTAGGATGGAAAGCCTATGGCCATTGGATTGCATGCTTAAGGCGGTAGTAAAGATGAAAAAAACAAACCCTGCAAGGAAATGTCATAGCATAGCATTGCATACTAGCACATTATCATTGACCTACCTTGAAACAAAACCCTCCAACAGCATGCTGTCACTGCTGCAGAGGCTTCCATCTTCACCCGGTCTTCCTTCTGGGTTTGGGGTCTACAGCCACTTGAATGGCGGAAATTATGGCCGCGCACAGAGCTCCGAAGGTACGGCACGAATATGCTGTTCCTTCAGAGCTCATGCGTCGGTGACATCACAAGCTGCTGCTTCCTAGAACATATTCTATACAGTGCTTATTTAGGAGATATTCATTTAACCTACAGGTAAACTTTTTTTTTAAGCATACCTGTAGGTTAAAATCTTAATATAGACTTTACTACCACTTTATAACTTGCTGCTTATTTCCGTCCCCTGGTCAAAGCTTTTTTGGCCATACTTCTACTATGGATCACAGGAGTGCAGTTTGTTCTGTACTCCTGTGACCCCTTTTGAGCCAACAGCGGGCTAAAGCTTGCTGTTGGCTTATATCACTTGTGTACGTGTACTTGCACACAGCTCCATGACATTGATGGGGAGCCAACACCACTTTTAAAGGAAAGAGGAGCACGGTCTGGGAACCACATAATGCCAATAATGACCTTAACAAAACCAATTAGAAAGACTTATAGGATAAGGCCACCAGGCCCAACACCCACCGTGCAGGAATCATGGAAACTAAGAAGGTGACTTTTTAGGAAAGCATAAGTAGGGGAATATCCCTACCACTCCCCAATGGAGGCTACTGGAGGACCGGAAGAACCAAGGTGAGGTTCCAAAGTGGCAACAGGAAATGCACAGGGGGCACCACAAGGTAAACCAATTAAATGTAGGTACGGATTTAAGGAGTCAAGGAGTCAAGGGACATTGAAGAGGATCATTCATGCAGAAACCTGGCCCTCAATGGCACTCAAGGCAAGCATTTGATCAACCCCCCCGTTGAAGAACCAGAGCCACGAGAAGGAGCTTGGATGGACACCCAGAGCCTCACACCAGATGATAAAAGCCTTTCAGGTGCGATGATGAATCCTCACAGAAGGTACACTTGCATGTGTTCAGCATAGTAGGGAACACTGACAACCCCCTATAACTCAGAACTTGACTTTAATAGCCATGCCGTCAAAGCCAGAGATGGCAAGGGTGGCAGATTGGTCCTTAGGACACAAGGTCCTCTTGAAGTAACATTTACCAGAGGGTGTCCATGACCAGCCACACCAGGTTGATGAGGACAGTCTGGAAGGACTGGAAGCACCCCTGCCGCTATCCTTTGTAAAAGCGAGGGAGCAGCCAAATAGGAGGAAAAACATGAACAAAAAGGCAATGAGCCCATGGCGCCACCAGCGCATCTGTCAGGGGTCCCATGCCTTCGCCAGGTACCTCTACCTCTGATGCATCCCACAGGGGTCCCACGCCTTCACCAGGAACCTCGGTACCTTCCTTAAGAAGTAAGCCGCCAGAATGTCTATGTCCAAAGTCCCCTGGCAGAGGTAGATCTGACGGAACACATCCATGTGTAGGGGCCACTCTCCTGATCCATCTTCTGACAACTGAGGCATCTGCCTGCCAGTTTTCAATGCCTGTGATGAACATAGCAGAGAGAACAGGTTGGTGTAGTTCTGCCTGCCAAACAATGCGTGAGGTCTCCAGCGCTGCCACTATATTTTCCGTGCCATTCTAGTGGTTGAACTAGGTCACTGCGATGACGTGTCTGAATGGATCTTGGCCGGACATCCGCGAAGAAGGTCCATCCATCGCTTCAGGTACGGCCTGATAGCCCACAGCTCCAGGACATTGATTGGGAGCCAAGCCTCCTCTGGCATCCAGCGAACCTGCGCTGATCTCAAACTCAGGACTCCTCCCCAGCCGGACAAGCTGGCATCTGTCTTGACTAACCTCCACTGAGGGAATACTTCCAGGCTTCTAGGAAGGGAGACTGAAGTCCCCAGAGGTAAGAGGCCCCGATTGATCAACCCAGACGAAGCTGGTTGTCCAGTGAAGTGAGAGATGTGTCCCATTGTGCCAGGATCTCTCTCTGCAGAACCCTTGCAGGGGACGGCGCATGCGGGGCCACCACAAAGGTACACAATGAGACACGGGACTGGCATGCAAGACCAAAGAGAAGACCATATGTGGGGTAAGAGCAGTTGGGCCGTAGTCTGACATTTCTGAAGCTTGTCCATCCAGAAAGACACCTTGCCTGCGTCTAGTCAAATATCAGACCCAGAGACTCCACTTTCTGGATCCAGTCAAGGTGGACCTCTTGGGACTCAGGATCCAGCCGAAGGAAAGTGCATCATGATCTCCACATTTTCCAGGCACGCAAAGTGAGTCTCCACTCACAGAAATAGGTCATCCAGTTAACCGATCACGACAATCCCCCATTTTCACAGCAATGCCAGGACCAGGCCAACACCTCAGTTAAAACCCAAGAAGCAGAGACTAAACTGAAGAGAAGCACTACAAATTGATAATGTGGGATCCCTGACCACAAGGCGCAAGAAGAGTTGTACCCAGCACAGAAGGGACCTTGCAGGTACACATCCTTGATGTCTATCGAGTCCAAGAATTAACCTGATGAAGGAGGGTAACCACTGAATGGATGGAACGGATTCCATCTTGAACTTTTGCACCCGCACAAATCATTTAGGGTCTTGAGGTCCAAGATCAGGTAAACCCCGTCCTTCTTAGGATCCATAAACAGATTGGAGGAGAGCCCCTGAAAAATTTCAACTCCAGAACTGGGAAATCACTCCCTGGAGAAGCAAATCCTGGACAGTCCTGTACAGAGCCCACAGGCAGGATGGGGGGGGAGCAAAGGTTGGACAGAGAGAAATGTTCTGGTGGACAAGAACAAAAATGTATGTTGCAGTTTGTGGACCCACTTTTCAGGAGGGCCACGGCCTGCAAACTAGCAATGATCCCCTCCTTGAAAATGTATGGGGGCGAGCCTATATACTGCAAGGCCAGGAGCACTTGGCACCACTTGCAGGAGCCTTGAAGGGCACGGAGCCACAGTGTGAGGAGTCAGAGGAAAGAAAAGGCCTCTTGTGTGCAGAAAAGGAAAGACCAGTTCACTACGTGGCTCCCTACTTACGTACTTCAGGTCCTGAAACAACTGGTCCGTCAGTTCCATATACACCGAGGACACCTGTCCTGATGCAAAACTTGTAGTAATATCATGACCCTCTCAGTCAGCGTCTGAGATACCAGGGTCATGGCCAACACTGGTCATAGCACCAAGCCAGTGATAATAGGCCTAGTGCGGGCGACCACTACCGCCTTATGCCCACAGGGACCTTAAAAGGAGGAGATACCTCCACTAGCAACATTGTTGCTTTGGTCAAGCTAGAGGTGGGAGGATCCACCACAGGAGTTGTGATCCACTTTTTTCAGAAGGAACCATAAAAGCATATTTTGGCCTTGTAAACAAATATTTCTAGGTAAACAGGCAGAAAAAAACCCTTATGCCCTGTACACACGATCGGAAATTCCGCCAGCAAAAGTCCGATGTGCATGCTCCATCCGAGCATGCGTAGGAATTTTGTGCGTCGGAATTGCTACAGACGATCGGAATTTCCGTCAGCAAAAGATTGAGAGCAGGATCTCTATTTTTCCGACGGAAAAAGTTC
This sequence comes from Lithobates septentrionalis, assembly GCA_037952835.1. Taxonomy (NCBI): domain Eukaryota; kingdom Metazoa; phylum Chordata; class Amphibia; order Anura; family Ranidae; genus Lithobates; species Lithobates septentrionalis. Next base: position 2,071,479 of record JBBDGP010001553.1, on the reverse strand, counting down.
CTATCGGAAATTCTGATCGATCGTAGCAATTCCAACGCGTAAAATTCCTACACATGCTCGGAAACAATTTGACGCATGCTCGGAAGCATTGAACTTCATTTTCTCAGATCGCCGTAGTGTTGTACATCACCGCGTTCTTGACGGTCGAAAGTTCAGAAAATTTTTGTGTGACCGTATGTATGCAAGGCAAGCTTGAGCGGAATTCCGTCGGAAAAAAAATCCAAGGTTTTTCCGACGGAAATTCTGATTGTGTGTACGGGGCATTAGCCAAACAAGCTGGTGGGTGGGTACTAAGGGGGACAGCCACTGCCATGGCAGCCCCAGAAGATCTTCAATCAGTAATGTTTCCGCAAATCTGTGTCCTGTGGGGAAAGACGCAGTGTTAAATAATTTCTGCTGTCCTGCCCTCACTTTTTAGAAACCCATAATGACACCAGTGTTGTAGATTTTAAACATTAGTAGATATAGAATACATCATGTATAAACCTAAAAACAAATACATTCTACCTAAAATGTTTACAGCTTCCCTTTAATATTTAGGATGTCTTGTGTGTCTATGTCCTTTTATGGCAATTAGTATAGCGATCACTTGTTTTACTTGTTTGCTTAAAAAACAGCAGATTATATAATTTGAGTTCAGAAATTGCAACAAAGGTCCAACATTCTGTAATACTGACAACTCACCGTTCCACCCATCAATATGGTGACTGAAATGAGGCATACACTGTTGTCTCTTAATCCACATTTTCTCAGGTCTCCCAAGATAGTAAATTGTGTTTCCTTAAGTAGCAAGGAATTAAACACGTGATTAGATTACACATAAATATCTGTAATGTTTTTAATTCAATAACTAAAAAAAAACAAAACCAAACCAAAGTATCAGGACAAAAGAAAAATAAGGAAATAAAACTATTTTGTACATTATAGTGTTATCATTATAAAGGGACTGGATGACCTCAGCTATGAGGAAAGACTACAAGCATTGAACTTATTCTCTCTGGAGAGGGGACGCTTGAGAGGGGATATGATATCAATGTACAAATACCATACTGGAGACCCTAGCATAGGGAACAAACTTTTCAGGGAAAGGGAATTTAAAAACTCGCTGCTTTAACTAAAATTAGAGGAGAAGTGGCAGGACTGCTCTATTGCGCGAAACAACGTACCTGTATGTTGTTCCATGCCATAGATAGTGTGGGAGAAAGTGCCCTCTGCATGGAGGAGGAGTCGAAGCGCGTGTCCGGCGGACCCGATGTCCGCTGGCCACCTGCGATCGATTCACAGAGAGGCAAAACAGGGATGTAAACAAGGCAGATCCCTGTTCTGACAGGGAGAACATGGAGATCGTCTGTTCCTAGTAATCAGGAACAGAGATCTCTGTGTTGTTCCTGTCAGTACTTCCCCCAAACAGTTAGAAACACACTGAGGGAACACATTTAACCCTTTGGTCGCCCTTGATGTTAACCCCTTCCCTGCCAGTGTCATTTATACAGTGATTAGTGCATTTTTTTAGCACTGATCACTATATTGGTGTCACTGGTCCCCAAAAAGTGTCACTTAGGGTCAGATTTGTCCACCGCAATGTCGCAGTCCTGCTAAAAATCACTGATCACCGCCATTACCAGTAAACCAATCAATATATGCTTATTGGGATTTTTTTACCAAAAGTATGTAGAAGAATACATATTGGTCTAAACTGATGAAGATTTTTTTTTGTTTTGGATATGTATTATAGCATATTTAAGGCCCTGGTTCCCAGGCTTGGCACGCATTTTGCATGTGGGTAGTATAAGTACAGGTCACCTATCTGACAGGGACAGTGATTAGCTGTAGGGAGAGATTCCAGGTGAGTAGGGAAAGTATAGGGACACACCATCCTTCCTGGAGACCTCCCCATTTGGGTACAGACCAGTCAGGCTGCCCCTCAAAACAGGTGCTGTCGGCACATCTGAGACCTGCTCTGCTACACTGCTGTTACCTTCTGTGAGTGCTCCCGGTCAGGTGCCTTGGCGTGTTGTGAACTATTGAACTCTGACATTAATACAAGTTTTGTTCTCTGCAACCAGACACTAATGCCGCGTACACACGATCAGACATTCTGACAACAAATGTTCGATAGGAGTTTCCAAGGAAATTCCAACTGTGTGTAGGCTCCTTCGGACATTTTATTTCGGAATTTCCGACAACAAAAATTTGAGAGGTGGTTCTCAAATTTTCCGACAACCAAATCTGTTCTAGTAAATTCCGAGCGTGTGTAGACAATTCCGACGCACAAAAATCCACACATGCTCTGAATCAAATAGGAGACAGAAGCACTCGGTCTGGTAAAACTAGCGTTCGTAATGGAGATATTACATTCATCACGGTGCAAATGTTTTAATCTTTCAATGGAGCGCATTCTCTTCTTCTTTATAATGCTAGAATTATGAAGTTGTTTTGCTGCTGATATTCACACAGAGTTCTCACAAACTGATTTCTTTATTATTTCTCGTGATCTCCTGAATAATATATATTTTTTTTTTTGTCAGATCTACATAATAATGTTTAGAATTTATTTTTATAGTGATCTTTTTTTCTGTATTTTTTTTATGAAGATCTCCATTTTATTTTTTTTGTTTTTTATAGTGATCTACTTTTTTCTGTTTTTTTTTATCAAGCTCTTCTGTTTTTTGTTATATTTTTTTTCTACTGATCTCCATAATATTTTTTTTCATTGTGTCATGTGTCAAGTTACCACAACACCATTATTAACTATTTTTTAACCTCCAGGAGGTTGTTTGGTGTTGGTGTTCCTTGTTAATTTGACATTGTATTTTTGAAATGTACCTGCTTACTCACAAACAAAACTGTCCTTTTTGAAGTAAAACACATAGGCAAGTATTTGTGAAAAAAAAAAGCCATTTATTGTGGGTCATAACCAAATAAAGAGGAAGGCAACACTGGCTAAACTGGTGAAATTGGTGATGCCTTTATACCCCAGGGCACACATCAACTATTTTACAGCCAAAATTGGTAGCATGAGAAGTCCATATAATAGTGAGCACAATCCGGTCCAGGAGTCCGAGAGATCGTGAACAGCAGCAGATGACATATATGTCCCCAGTAGGGATAAGCTTCGTGTTCGAGTCGAACCCATGTTCGACTCGAACATCGGCTGTTCGGTCGTTCGCCGAATTGCGAACGATATGGGCCGTTCGCGCCAAATTCGTGTGGCGCGTCACGGCCCATAATTCACTGCGGCATCGCAGTGCATTGCTGGCCGATGATTGGCCAAGCATGCACTATGACCCGCATGCTTGGCCAATCACAGTGCCGCCTGAACAGAGAGCCGTAATTGGCCAATGCCAAGGAGGCTTTGGCCAATTATGGCTCAGGGGATTTAGTACACGCCCCACACTATATAAGGCCGCCTGCACGGCGGCCCTGTGCAGTGTGTTCCGGTGTGCTGAGAGATAGAGAGAGAGAGAGACAGTGTCATTTCATTTGAGTTAGCTAGATTAGGCAGGACAGTCAGTCAGTTAGCTGCACTTACAGTGTATTGTGTATATATATGCATCCCAGGTGTTGCATATATATATATATACACACTGTATTCAGTTTAGCTAGATCCGTTCCTGTTATCTTCCTAATGACAGGCAGGCTTGTCTTGTTACAGTATTTACAGCTACCTGAAGAAAATTACTGGTGTTCTTTTGATCCTCTTAGTACCACAGTCAGGCAGCTAGACGATTTACAGTTAGTGCAGTGCGTCCTGCTCACAGTGTTCAGCTAGATCCGTTCCTGTTATCTTCCTACTGACAGGCAGGCTTGTCTTGTTACAGTATTTACAGCTACCTGAAGAAAATTACTGGTGTTCTTTTGATCCTATTAGTACCACAGTCAGGCAGCTAGACTATTTACAGTTAGTGCAGTGCGTCCTGCTCACAGTGTTCAGCTAGATCCGTTCCTGTTATCTTCCTACTGACAGGCAGGCTTGTCTTGTTACAGTATTTACAACTAACTGAAGAAAATTACTGGTGTTCTTTTGATCCTATTAGTACCACAGTCAGGCAGCTAGACTATTTACAGTTAGTGCAGTGCGTCCTGCTCACAGTGTTCAGCTAGATCCGTTCCTGTTATCTTCTTACTGACAGGCAGGCTTGTCTTGTTACATTATTTACAGCTATTCGAAGAAAATTACTGGTGTTCTTTTGATCCTATTAGTACCACAGTCAGGCAGCTAGACTATTTACAGTTAGTGCAGTGCGTCCTGCTCACAGTGTTCAGCTAGATCCGTTCCTGTTATCTTCTTACTGACAGGCAGGCTTGTCTTGTTACAGTATTTACAGCTACCTGAAGAAAATTACTGGTGTTCTTTTGATCCTATTAGTACCACAGTCAGGCAGCTAGACTACAGTTAGTGCAGTGCGTCCTGCTCACAGTGTTCAGCTAGATCCATTCCTGTTATCTTCTTACTGACAGGCAGGCTTGTCTTGTTACAGTATATAAAGCTACCTGAAGAAAATTGCTGGTGTTCTTTTGATCCTATTAGTACCACAGTCAGGCAGCTAGACTATTTACAGTTAGTACAGTGCATCCTGCTCACAGTGTTCAGCTAGATCCGTTCCTGTTATCTTCTTACTGACAGGCAGGCTTGTCTTGTTACAGTATTTACAGCTACCTGAAGAAAATTACTGGTGTTCTTTTGATCCTATTAGTACCACAGTCAGGCAGCTAGACGATTTACAGTTAGTGCAGTGCGTCCTGCTCACAGTGTTCAGCTAGATCCGTTCCTGTTATCTTCCTACTGGCAGGCAGGCTTGTCTTGTTACAGTATTTACAGCTACCTGAAGAAAATTACTGGTGTTTTTTTGATCCTATTAGTACCACAGTCAGGCAGCTACACTATTTACAGTTAGTGCAGTGCGTCCTGCTCACAGTGTTCTGCTAAACCTACAAGTTAGTGGGGTGCGTCCTGCTCACAGTGTTCAGCTAAAGCTACCTGTAGAAGGTTGGTGGTGTTCTCATACTACAGGCAGGCAGTTGATTTTGCTAGCTGCAGTATCAGTACATATATATATATATATATATATCCCAGCTTAGTGCAGCTACAGGCCATTAGTATGTCTGGAAGGCCAAGAAGGAGAGGCAGACAGTCACAAGCCAATAAGAGAGGGCAAGCAGGCTCTGTGTCTAGTGCTGGTCGTGGAGACGGTGCATCCTCATCAGCACGTGGCCATGGGACATGCTTGGCCTTTTTTTCGGCAGCTGGCTGTTGAGCCGCAACATGCGGAAGACTTGGTCGAGTGGATGACCAAGCCGTCCTCATCCTCTCTCACCCATGCCCAGGGTACTTTGTCTTGCAAAGCAGCGGCCTCTTCCCTCGGCTCAATGTCATCAGTGACTCCTTCCCTAGCCCCACCATGTCCTCCTGAGGAGTCCCTCGAACTGTTTGACCACAGTGTTGGGTACATGCTCCAGGAGGATGCCCAGCGTTTGGAAGGCTCTGATGATGATACTGAGCTCGATGAAGGCAGTAACATGAGCACGGACAGAGGGGGTGCCCAAGAAGGACAGCAATCTGGCAGTCATGCCCCCCCTACTGCAGCATACTGCCAGGTTTGCTCCAGTGATGAGGAGGGAGGGGATGATGAGGTCACTGACTCAACGTGGGTGCCTGATAGGAGAGAGGAGGAGGAGGAGGAGGCGGCACATCACCAACGAGGCAGGATGCCCTCCAGGGGCCAGCCTAAGGGCAGCACATCACACCCCAAAGCTCCACATGTGCAGGGCGCTGCAGTCTCTGCGCGTTATTCAAAAAGTTCTTTGGTGTGGGCCTTTTTTGAGACGAGTGCATCAGTTCGCACCGCTGCTATTTGCAACATATGTCTCAAGCGTATCTCGCGTGGCCAAAACATCTCCCATATGGGTACCACATGCTTGACCAGACATATGTTGACCTGCCATGCAGTTCGTTGGCAAGCGTATCTAAAAGACCCACACCAAAGAACAAAGAGGACCTCTCCTTGCTCCTCATCAGCTGAGATTTCCAACCCCACTAGACCTTCAGTCCTCTCTGAGACCTGCACTGAGAGGAATGAAGGTGTAGAATTAGGTGTGTCACAGCCAAGTACTTGTTGGCAATCTGCTTTTGGTACACCGACGTCAGATTGTACCAGGCAAATTTCCCTGCCCCAGCTGCTGCACCGCCGAAAGAAGTTTGCTCCCAGCCATCCACATGCCCAGCGGTTGAATGCTAGCTTGGCAAAATTGCTAGCACTTCAACTGCTGCCTTTTCAGTTGGTAGACTCTGCCCCCTTCCGTGAGTTTGTGGAATGTGCGGTTCCTCAGTGGCAGGTACCCAAACGCCACTTTTTCTCACGGAAGGCGATTCCGGCTCTCTACCGGCATGTGGAAGGTAATGTCCATGCCTCACTGGACAGGGCGGTCAGCGGTAAGGTGCATATTACCGCTGACTCATGGTCCAGCAGGCATGGTCAGGGACGTTACCTAAGTTTCACGGCGCATTGCGTGACTCTGCTGGCAGCTGGGAAGGATGCAGGACAATGTGCAGTAGTGTTGGAGGTTGTTCCGCCACCACGCCTCCAAAATGCTAATGATTGTGACACACCTCTCTCCTCCACCCCCTCCTCTTCTTCTTCCTCCATGGCCTCTTCCTGTGCTTTGTCCTCGGAACCAGCGGTGCTCCGTAGCCGTTCAAGGGGCTACGCAAGTACGCAGGCCAAAAGATGCCATGCGGTGCTTGAGCTGGTGTGCTTGGGGGACAGGAGCCACACTGGGGCAGAGGTTCTGTCAGCTCTGCAGGGGCAGTTTCAGAGGTGGTTGACGCCACGCCAACTTAAGGCAGGAATGGTGGTTTGCGACAATGGCAAAAAACCTCCTCTCTGCCCTCCGACAGGGACAAATGACCCATGTGCCCTGTTTGGCTCACGTCCTTAACTTGGTGGTGCAGCGGTTCTTGGGCAGGTACCCGGGCTTACAGGATGTCCTGAGGCAGGCCAGGAAAGTCTGTGTGCTTTTCCGCCAGTCATATAATGCCAGTGCTCGGCTGGCGGACCTCCAAAAGGAGTTTAACCTGCCCAAGAACCGCCTAATCTGTGACATGCCCACCAGGTGGAACTCAACGTTGGCCATGCTGCAGCGGCTGCACATGCAGCAGAGGGCCATCAATGAGTACCTGTGCGACTATGGCACCAGGACAGGGTCAGGGGAGCTTGGTTTTTTTTCCCCACGCCAGTGGGCCATGATTAGGGATGCATGCACTGTCCTGTCACCATTTTAGGAGGCCACGAGGATGGTGAGCAGTGACAGTGCATGCATCAGTGAAACTGTCCCCCTTGTCCACCTGTTGGAGCACACGCTGCGTGGAATAATGGACAGGGCACTTGAGGCAGAACAGAGGCAGGAAGAGGAGGACTTCCTTAGCTCTCAAGGCCCCCTTTATCCAGACAGTGTTCCTGCGTGCCCGCCGATCACACAGGAAGAGGAGGAGGAGGAGGAGGAGGAAGATTGTGTCAGTATGGAGGTGGAGCCTTACACTCAGCATCAGCAGCAGTCTTTAAGGGATCAGTCCCAAGAAACACATGGACTTGTACGTGGCTAGGAGGAGGTGGCTGCGGACCATGTCGTCCTTAGTGACCCAGAGGACTCCGGACCGAATGCCTCAGCAAACATACGCTGCATGGCCTCCGTGATCCTGCAAAGCCTGCGTAAGGATCCTCGTATTCGTGGTATCAAGGAGAAGGACCAATACTGGCTGGCAACCCTCCTTGATCCACGTTACAAGGGTAAGGTTGCGGACCTTATCTTGCCATCGCAGAGGGAGCAGAGGATGAAACATCTTCGAGAGTCCTTGCAGAAAGGTCTGTGCAACGCGTTCCCAGAGACTGGGAGGTTACAAACTCCTGTTTCTGGACAACGTGTTGCTGAGGCTTCGGTCAGTCAAAGAAGGAGCGGTGGAGAAGGTGGCCATCTGACCGATGCGTTCAGACAATTTTTTGGTCTGCAGCCCCAAGGTATGATCGGTTCCAGCAACCATCGCCAGCGTCTGTTTTACATGGTGCAGGAATACCTAGGGGCAAGATCTGACTTGGACACCTTTCCACCCAAAAATCCTCTGGGTTACTGGGTCTTGAGGATGGATCACTGGCCAGAGCTTGCACAGTATGCAATTGAGCTACTGGCCTGTACTGCATCCAGCGTTATTTCGGAACGCACATTCGGTGCTGCTGGAGGCTTTGTAACCGATCACAGGGTAAGTCTGTCCACCGACTCGGTCGATCGACTGACCTTCATAAAAATTAATCAGTCTTGGATCACCACCAGCTACCAAGCACCTGATCAAGGGGTTAATATGGCGCACAATGGAGGTAGCCGAGTACATATAACTAAAAATGGTGGGGGGAAGGGGGTGGGTTGGGGGTTCCTGAGAGGGGGAACTTGATGGTGGTAGTTAATGTTTCACAACAAGTTCAGGTATTAGTCCATGTGAGGATAAAATGATGCTGAATAAATGGAAGGCAGCCAGTCTATAAAAGCTAGAAGAAGCTCTGGAACAAATAAAAAAGAAAGAAGGACGGCGCCCTCTAAGTGCAGCATGTATGTTAAAAATATTTATTACAATAGATAAAAACACTCACATTTGAGTTGCTAAAAACCAGCATGTAAAGTAGTTTCATCCGCGTGCTCTCGGGGGATGTGGGTGTCACGGGCCAGTGGAGGGGTTCCTGGGATGTGAGTCCTGTAACCTGGGTCCTGGTAGCTGTTCCGGTGGTGCCGAGGGTCCTCAGAGCCTCCGGGCGGCCAGGATATCGGTCATGGATCCTCCGTGGAGCGCCGTGCTGACCTGCGTCTTCACTTCCGGGAGCGGGGTGAGGCGGGCAGTGCTTCGCGTTCGGAGCATGCGTGCTATGCCTGATGAAGGAGCACGCATGTTCCGAACGCGAAGCACTGCCCGCCTCACCCCGCTCCCGGAAGTGAAGACGCAGGTCAGCACGGCGCTCCACGGAGGATCCATGACCGATATCCTGGCCGCCCGGAGGCTCCGAGGACCCTCGGCACCACCGGAACAGCTACCAGGACCCAGGTTACAGGACTCACATCCCAGGAACCCCTCCACTGGCCCGTGACACCCACATCCCCCGAGAGCATGCGGATGAAACTACTTTACATGCTGGTTTTTAGCAACTCAAATGTGAGTGTTTTTATCTATTGTAATAAATATTTTTAACATACATGCTGCACTTAGAGGGCGCCGTCCTTCTTTCTTTTTTATTTGTACCAAGCACCTGATGCTGATGTAACCGAATAATTTTTTTTGAAATCTCAGATCCCTTCAAAGACTGCCTATGCTGATGCTGAGTGACTATCCCTGAGTAATTATCCTCTTCCTCCTCAATGATCACGCTGATAGGTTGTAAGAACATTTTTGGTTCTGGGCGCCACCACCAGTGCCTAAGGCCCAATATTTCAGCCCCTGTTTAACAGGAGCGTGTAATTACAATTTTTGATGCAATACTTTGCAGCAGGGCTCGTTTCTGCGTTCCAACGAGAGTATCTGTGAGGGGTTGCAGTGTTGTGGCACCAGCACCAGTGCCTAAGGCCCGATTTTTCAGCCCCTGTTTAACAGAGGTGTGTAATTACAATTTTTGATGCAATACTTTGCAGCAGGGCTCGTTCCTGCGTTCCAACTAGAGTGTCATTGAGGACTTACAGTGTTGTGGCACCACCACCACCAAAGGCCCAATTTTTCTGCCCTTGTTCAACAGGGGCATGTAATTACAATTCTTGATCTAATATTTCACAGCAGGGCCCATTTCTGCACCCACCAAGAGCGAGTGAGGACTTACAGTGTTGTGGCACCAGCACCACCACCAAAGGCCCAATTTTTCTGCCCTTGTTCAACAGGGGCATGTAATTACAATTCTTGATCTAATATTTCACAGCAGGGCCCATTTCTGCGCCCACCAAGAGCGAGTGAGGACTTACAGTGTTGTGGCACCAGCACCACCACCAGCACCAAAGGCCCAATTTTTCTGCCCCTGTTCAACAGGGGCATGTAATTACAATTCTTGATCTAATATTTCACAGCAGGGCCCTGTGAGGGCTTACAGTGTTGTGGCCACAACAACACCTAAGGTCCAAATTTCTGCTGAGTATATAGGGCAGGCCTTTACTTTCAAACATCTAACTTACAAACGACTCCTACTTGCAAACGGAAGGAGAGAACAGGAAGTGAGATGAAATCTACCCCTAGGAAGGGAATTTCTCTCCTGTAAGAGTTAATATGGGAAAAACATTTCTCCTTTCCACTGATGCTTTCCAATCCTTGTTCCACAAAAAACCCCACATTTTCAAAAAACTTTTGTCATTGGGACAAAAAGTGAGGTGAAATCTTCTGAAGAGGAGGACAGACAGCAAAACAAATGTCACAGGGGTGATAACCCTTCCCTATGTTTTCCAAAAAGCTTAAAAATGATTTTTTGGCTGGAGCTAAACACGTTAAAAATGTACCCGTTCAAAATTACAAACAGATTCTACTTAACAACAAACCTAAGGTCCCTGTCTTGTTTGCACCGCCTGTATACTGCTGTTCAGAGTATATAGGGCCTGGTGGCCCCACACCTTTCCTTATTTTAATTTGGGTGCGGGGTTCCCCTTAATATCCATACAAGACCCAAAGGGCCTGGTAATGGACTCGGGGGTACCCATGCCGTTTGTCTCACTGATTTTCATCCATATTGCCAGGACCCGACATTACATTAAACCCGCAAGCAGTTTTAAATGAGATTTTTTCCTTTAAAAATGACATTTTGTGCAGGGACTGTTCTAAGCACGGGAAACACGCGCCACTTTACAGGCATACTATAGACACCCCCCAGGTACGATATTTAAAGGAATATTTCACTTTTTTTTTTAACTTTAAGCATCATTAAAATCATTGCTCCCGAAAAAACGTCCATTTTTAAAAGTTTTTTTTTCATTGATACATGTCCCCTGGGGCAGGACCCGGGTCCCCAAACCCTTTTTAGGACAATACCAAGCAAATTAGCCTTTAAAATTAGCACTTTGGATTTCGAACGTTCGAATCCCATAGACGTCAATGGGGTTCTAACGTTCGTGCAAAATTTCGGTCCGTTCGCAGGTTCTGGTGCGAACCGAACCGGGCGGTGTTCGGCTCATCCCTACTCGTCATGTAATAGATTTATTAAAGGAGAAGTACAGCCAAAGCCTGTTTGGTTTTACTTCTCATGTTGATCACAGCAGTGCAGATTAATTTGCACTCCTGTGACCCATTTTCAGATGACAGTGGGCTTAAAGGCCTTGGTTGTCAGGGGACTCAGACTCCTGATTGGCTTTTGGCAGCAGCCATTGGCTCACACTGCTATCAATCAAAGCCAGTGAGCCAATCAGAAGATGGAGGGGCGGAGTCGAGCCATGGCTCAGTGTGTGTACCGAGCCGTAGCTCGGGAGTGCGCCTGCTTGGGTGCCCCCACAACAAGCTGCTTGCTGTGGGGGCTACCCAGAAAGAGGGAGGGGACAGGGGTGCCAGTGAGGGACCCAAGAAGAGGAGGATCCAAGCTGCTCTGTGCAAAACCACTGCAGACAGCAGGTAAGTATAAAAAGTTTGTTATTTAGAAAAACAAACTAAAACGAGACTTTAATATAACTTTAAGGTTAGCTATGTGTAGTAAAGGATATGCAATAGAACAGTTTTATTTTAAAATGAGTATACTGAGGTTTGTACTGTCTGTTACAGACTTGTGGCACAGTCATTAAAGCATATGGCCCTTTAAGCCCTTCCCACTGTTGATGCAATCTGACCACACCCACAGTATTGGCATGGTGGCACCGCTATATTGCCACTCACCATTTTTCTTGGGGGGGGGGGGTGCAAAAAAATGACCAGCCCCAGGTGCCTAGATGCCACTGGTATATCTAGAATCAACATAGGTAAAGCAATAGTTCCCTGCAAGGTGACCACAATCAAGTCTGTTTTTAAAATTAAAAAAAAAGATTGATTCACTTTGAGGATAGCAGAAAAAAAGCTGTAGCAAAAACACTGTTTGATTACCTTGACAATTACATATTGACAGTCTCCATGCACAGTGTAACGGAGCTGATCAAAGGTAGTAATGTGGGTACCTCCCTCAACTGAGCAGGTTGCTGAGCACGGATTTGCTGTGCAGTTCCATTTCCCCTTGAAGCATTTGCTGTAAAAATAACAGTCAATAACAGAGCATAATCTTTAATGAATGACAAGACATCATGTACAATAATTCCTGTACTCACCAGGTTCTACAAGCAGTAGAATAGGATTTTCCAGGGCTGTATATTTTATCATTATAGGTACAGGGGCATTCCTGAGGCTTTATACAGTCTTGGCTACTGATGTCATCATATATTAAACCTTTAAAAAAATATATATAACTAATAAATTACAGCAATATAGACAGTTGCTGAGCAGCTAAAATGCACCTTGGATTATATATAAAAAAGTGAATAAATATCTATAACAGTTTCTAAAACTTAAAGCGTATGTATAGCCAAAACATTATTTTTAAATGTTGGATGCAGAAGGGAATGGTTACATCTTCCACAGAAAGAGGTGTGACCTGATGTGCTAACATCCCCACACATTATATTATATAGCACAACATACCTTTGGTATGTAGGAATTTTTAGGCACAATATCAAAAGCAAAACATATATGATAAAAATCCAATATTTTATCATTACAGAAATAAAAAGATAGACAACACTGTCGGCTGATCAAACAATGATATCACTCACATCTCTTATGAATATGTCCACCAAATTACACATCAAATACATGTATAGTGGTATCCATTTGGATTGTCTAAGAAAATAGCTCAACGCATTTCAAACAGTAGGGAATGGTTAAAGAACCTGTTGGTTTATTTTTTGTTTTTTTGGATCTGGTTGGGGAGATGTCCCTGTACTTTCTGTCTTGAAGATGCAACAGGTAGAGGGAGACAATCTCTACAACATTAAAAAGGTTCTCCACTGCCAACTGCGCATACACGAGCCACGCTGCGCTTTGTGAATGGTCCTGCAGTCTTCTGGGACCTGTGATGTGTCCCAGAAGACTGCGGAGAGGGAAGGGAAGAGTAGACCTAGATGATCTAAACAGAAGTGGGAGTGGGTACCTGTCTAAACCATGTACCTGCTCCCCCCTTAAAAAAAAAATGACATGCCAAATATGGCAGACGAGGGGAGAGGAGGACTTAAAGCGGAGCTTCCCCTTTTAGGTGAAGTCCCACTTTAACCACTTCCATACTGGGTACTTTTACCCCCTTCCTGCCCAGGCCAATTTTTAGCTTTCAAGCTGCCACACTTTGAACGACAATTGCATAGTCACGCAACACTGTACCCGTTAAGGCTGCTTTCACACTGGGGAAGTTTTCAGGCGTTTTATCGCTAGAAATAGCCTTTGACTAACGCCTGAAAACTGCCTCCCCATTTATTTCAGTGTGACTTTTCCCACTGGGGCGGTGCACTTGCGGGACGTTCTGAAAAGTCCTGCAAGCAATGTCTTTGGGGTAGTTTATACACGGCTCCCAAAATGCCCTGCCCATTGAAATGAATAGAACCAGCACCTCTTAGTAAGATTGTAACATTTAATGGCAAGTTAGCATTAAAAACACTCACATGTAACAACATGTTTGTCCAGCGCAGGGGATTCCAGTAAGAGCCATGGATGATCTCTGCAGTCTTAGATGTCGGCTAATCTGTCTGCAGCGGACTTCCGGGATTCAATCACGATCCAGAACGAGGCTTGCAACGCAGCCCGGCAGTCACATGGAGGGCTGGAGTGCAGAGTCAAAGTATGGACTGTACAGTAGTAGTCCAGCAGGGACTGGAGCACTTGTCAGGATAAAAGAAATATGAATGGGGCAAAATACCATCAAATTCTTGAGGAAAATCTGCTGCCCTCTGCCAGAAAGTTGTCAATGTGAAGAAGGTTTACCTTCCAACATGACAATGACCCAAAGCAGACAGCAAAAATTACCACACAGTGGTTGAAGGGGAAAAAGGTGAATGTCCTTGCATGGCCTAGTCAGAGCACAGACTTAAACCCCATTGAAAATCTGTGGAATGACTTGAAGACTGCATTCCACTAATGGTCACCATCAAATTTACAGAACTTGAGCAGCTCTGCAAAGAAGAGTGGGCAAATATTGCAAAGTCTAGATGTGCAAAGTTAGTAGAAACATATCTCAACAGGCTAAAGACTGTAATTAAAGCAAAAGGTGGTTCAAAAAAAAACTGACACCAGGGGTTGATCCTTTTGAAGTAAATACAGCTGGATAAAACAAAAACTGTGTGTGTTCATGTCAGGCTGCAAAGCACCAAAATGTGATTATTTTAAAGAGGGGTCATTCTTTTCTATACCAACTGTATGTGTATCTGAAAATCAATCAATCCTGATGTACCGATGGCCTATTGTATCTCTTTTCTTGATGCCCGAAAATGCCAGGATAGCACAAAATTACCCCTTCTTGGAAAGTAGACAGTCCAAGGTATATAGTAAGAAGCATGGCAGATTTTTTGAAGTTATTTTTTTGTCAGGAATTTTTGGGCCAATATAGTGATCAGTCATTGGCTGTGTCCATGACAGATCGCACCACTGCATGGCCGCTTCTGAGAGGACGCCATGTGCCCACTCAGAAGGATGAAAAAGGCCCACCCGGCCTTCATTCTGCTATAGGCCGGGTGGGAAGGTTTTAAGGAGATTCTGCTTTTAGGCAGTTGCCACTGAAAAAGATGTCCTCATTGGAAGATTTACCTTGGAATTCCCCTCATTTTCTATTCTGTTGACAGTGGTTTATTGACAGCAATAAAATCATGACAGGAAAAGTGATACTGGGATTATAGTTTTTCTTCCATGCTTAACTTGCAATGTCATTAACCACTTGCCGACCGCTGCACGCTGATATACGTCGGCACAATGGCAGCGGTGGGCAAATGGACGTCCCCTTTAATTGGTGGGCCTAGTGGGCACATGCCCGCCACGTACAGCGTGACCGTGCCCGCAGTACCGGCGGACTCGACGTCCGCCGGTCTCCCGGCGATCACGTCACGGAGCCGCAGAAAGGGGAAGTGCCTATGTAAACAAGGCATTTCCCCGTTCTGCCTTGTGACATGACAGAGATCACTGTTCCCTGTCATCGGGAGCAGTGATCGCTGTCATGTGAGTGGAAGCCCATCCCCCCACAGTTAGAATCACTCCCTAGGACACACTTAACCCCTTCATCACCCCCTAGTGTTTAGCCCCTTCCCTGCCAGTGTCATTTACACAGTAATCAGTGCATTTTTATAGCACTGATCTCTGTATAAATGACAGTGGTCCCAAAATAGTGTCAAAAGTGTCCGATGTGTCCGCCATTATGTCACAGTCACGGTAAAAATCGCACATCGCTGCCATTACAAATAAAAAAAATTATAATATAATATATTAATAAAAATGCCATAAAACTATCCCCTATTTTGTAGACGCTATAACTTTTGCGCAAACCAATCAATATAGGCTTATTGAGATTTTTTTACCAAAAAATATGTAGAAGAATACATATCAGCCTAAACAGAGGAAAAAATTTGTTTTTTTATATATTTTTGGGGGATATTTATTATAGCAAAAAGTAAAAAATATAGCTTTTTTTCAAAATTGTCGCTCTTTTTTTGTTTACTCAATATTCCTATCGCACACGTTCCTGGTAAAATGGCTCATAAAATGGTGGGTGCTGCAGCGATTAACAGTTGGGTCCTGGAAGCATCAAACAAACGTACATCTTTGCCAGCACACCAAGGATCAGCAAAAAGTTGTCCAAGAAGGTTTTAATGAAAGGAAGTCACATCACAAAGAAAAGGTGCGACGTTTCAGGGCCGCGCAGGACCCCTTCGTCAGGCATGTGACGATGTGATGTCACATGCCTGACGAAGGGGTCCTGTGCGGCCCGGAAACGTTGCACCTTTTCTTTGTGATGTGACTTTCTTTCATTAAAACCTTCTTGGACAACTTTTTGCTGATCCATCGTGTGCTGGCGAAGATGTACGATTTTTTGTTTATAGAGCAAAAAATAAAAACCGCAGAGGTGATCAAATACTACCAAAAGAAAGCTCTATTTGTATGCGTTTTGCCCCTCCGCCCGGCCCAGCCCAGCCCACCCAAGTGCAGTATCGATCGATCACTGACACTTACAAAACACTAAATGCATAACTGCAGCGTTCGCAGAGTCAGGCCTGATCCCTGCGATCGCTAACAGTTTTTTTGGTAGTATTTTGGTGAACTGGCAAGCACCTGCCCCAAGCAGCGTCAGGTTAGCGCCAGTAGCACTAACACCCACGCACGCAGCATACACCTCCCTTAGTGGTATAGTATCTGAACGGATCAATATCTGATCCGATCAGATCTATACTAGCGTCCCCAGCATTTTAGGGTTCCCAAAAACGCAGTGTTAGCGGGATCAGCACAGATACCTGCTAGCACCTGCGTTTTGCCCCTCCGCCCGGCCCAGCCCAGCCCACCCAAGTGCAGTATCGATCGATCACTGTCACTTACAAAAGACTAAACGCATAACTGCAGCGTTCGCAGAGTCAGGCCTGATCCCTGCGATCGCTAACAGTTTTTTGGTAGCGTTTTGGTGAACTGGCAAGCGCCAGCGGCCTAGTACACCCCGGTCGTAGTCAAACCAGCACTGCAGTAACACTTGGTGACGTGGCGAGTCCCATAAGTGCAGTTCAAGCTGGTGAGGTGGCAAGCACAAGTAGTGTCCCGCTGCCACCAAAAAGACAAACACAGGCCCGTCGTGCCCATAATGCCCTTCCTGCTGGATTCGCCAATCCTAATTGGGAACCCACCGCTTCTGCAGCGCCCGTACTTCCCCCATTCACATCCCCAACCAAATGCAGTCGGCTGCATGAGAGGCATTTTCTTTATGTCCTCCCGAGTACCCCTACCCAAGGAACCCCCCCAAAAAAGATGTTGTGTCTGCAGCAAGCGCGGATATAGGCATGACACCCGCTATTATTGTCCCTCCTGTCCTGACAATCCTGGTCTTTGCATTGGTGAATGTTTTGAACTCTACTATGCACTAGTTGAGTATTAGCGTAGGGTACAGCATTGCACAGACTAGGCACACTTTCACAGGGTCTCCCAAGATACCATCGCATTTTGAGAGACCCGAACCTGGAACCGGTTACAGTTATAAAAGTTAGTTACAAAAAAGTGTAAAAAAAAAAAAAAAATATATAAAATAAAAAAAAAATAGTTGTCGTTTTATTGTTCTCTCTCTCTCTATTCTCTCTATTGTTCTGCTCTTTTTTACTGTATTCTATTATGCAATGTTTTATTGTTATTATGTTTTATCATGTTTGCTTTTCAGGTATGCAATTTTTTATACTTTACCGTTTACTGTGCTTTATTGTTAACCATTTTTTTGTCTTCAGGTACGCCATTCACAACTTTGAGTGGTTATACCAGAATGATGCCTGCAGGTTTAAGTATCATCTTGGTATCATTCTTTTCAGCCAGCGGTCGGCTTTCATGTAAAAGCAATCCTAGTGGCTAATTAGCCTCTAGACTGCTTTTACAAGCCGTGGGAGGGAATGCCCCCCCCCCACCGTCTTCCGTGTTTTTCTCTGGCTCTCCTGTCTCAACAGGGAACCTGAAAATGCAGCGGGTGATTCAGCCAGCTGACCATAGAGCTGATCAGAGACCAGAGTGGCTCCAAACATCTCTATGGCCTAAGAAACCGGAAGCTACGAGCATTTTATGACTTAGATTTCGCTGGATGTAAATAGCGCCATTGGGAAATTGGGGAAGCATTTTATCACACCGATCTTGGTGTGGTCAGATGCTTTGAGGGCAGAGGAGAGATCTAGGGTCTAATAGACCCCAATTTTTTCAAAAAAAGAGTACCTCTCACTACCTATTGCTATCACAGGGGATATTTACATTCCCCGAGATAACAATAAAAATGATAAAAAAAAAAATGAAAGGAACAGTTTAAAAATAAGATAAAAAAGCAAAAAAATTAATAAAGAAAAAAAAAAAAAAAAAAACACCCCTGTCGCCCCCTGCTCTCGCGCTAAGGCGAACGCAAGCGGCGGTCTGTCGTCAAACGTAAACAGCAATTGCACCATGCATGTGAGGTATCACCGCGAAGGTTAGATCGAGGGCAGTAAATTTTGCAGTAGACCTCCTCTGTAAATCTAAAGTGGTAACCTGTAAAGGCTTTTAAAGGCTTTTAAAAATGTATTTATTGTGTTGCCACTGCACGTTTGTGCGCAATTGTAAAGCATGTCATGTTTGGTATCCATGTACTCGGCCTAAGATCATCTTTTTTATTTCATCAAACATTTGGGCAATATAGTGTGTTTTAGTGCATTAAAATTTAAAAAAGTGTGTTTTTTCCCCAAAAAATGCGTTTGAAAAATCGCTGCGCAAATACTGTGTGAAAAAAAAAAATGAAACACCAACCATTTTAATCTGTAGGGCATTTGCTTTAAAAAAAATATATAATGTTTGGGGGTTCAAAGTAATTTTCTTGCAAAAAAAAAATAACTTTTTCATGTAAACAATAAGTGTCAGAAAGGGCTTTGTCTTCAAGTGGTTAGAAGAGTGGGTGATGTGTGACATAAGCTTCTAAATGTTGTGCATAAAATGCCAGGACAGTTCAAAACCCCCCCAAATGACCCCATTTTGGAAAGTAGACACCCCAAGCTATTTGCTGGGAGGCATGTCGAGTCCATGGAATATTTTATATTGCGACACAAGTTGCGGGAAAGAGACAAATTTATTTTTTTTATTTGCACAAAATTGTCACTAAATGATATATTGCTCAAACATGCCATGGGAATATGTGAAATTACACCCCAAAAATACATTCTGCTGCTTCTCCTGTGTACGGGGATACCACATGTGTGAGACTTTTTGGGAGCCTAGCCGCGTACGGAACCCCGAAAACCAAGCACCGCCTTCAGGCTTTCTAAGGGCGTGAATTTTTGATTTCACTCTTGACTGCCTATCACAGTTTCGGAGGCCATGGAATGCCCAAATGACCCCATTTTGGAAAGTAGACACCCAAAGCTATTTGCTGAGAGGTATAGTGAGTATTTTGCAGACCTCACTTTTTGTCACAAAGTTTTGAAAATTAAAAAAAGGAAAAAAAAACGTTTTTTCTTGTCTTTCTTCATTTTCAAAAACAAATGAGAGCTGCAAAATACTCACCATGCCTCTCAGCAAATAGCTTGGGGTGTCTACTTTCCAAAATGGGGTCATTTGGGGTGGTTTTGTGCCACCTGGGCATTCCATGGCCTCCGAAACTGTGATAGGCAGTGAAGAGTGAAATCAAAAATTCACGCCCTTAGAAAGCCTGAAGGCGGTGCTTGGTTTTCGGGGTCCCGTGCACGGCTAGGCTCCCAAAAAGTCCCACACATGTGGTATCCCCGTACTCATGAGAAGTAGCTAAATGTATTTTGGGGTGCAATTCCACATATGCCCAGGGCCTGTGTGAGCAATATATCATTTAGTGACAACTTTGTGCAAAAAAAAAAAAAAAAAATGTGTCACTTTCCCGCAACTTGTGTCAAAATATAAAATATTCCATGGACTCAATATGCCTCTCAGCAAATAGCTTGGGGTGTCTACTTTCCAAAATGGGGTCATTTGGGGGGGTTTTGTGCCACCTGGGCATCCCATGGCCTCCGAAACTGTGATAGGCAGTGAAGAGTGAAATCATAAATTTACACCCTTAGAAATCCTGAAGGCGGTGATTGGTTTTCGGGGCCCCGTACGCGGCTAGGCTCCCAAAAAGTCCCACACATGTGGTATCTCCATACTCAGGAGAAGCAGCAGAATGTATTTTGGGGTGCGATTCTGCATAGGCCCATGGCCTGTGTGAGCAATATATCATTTAGTGACAACTTTTTGTAAATATATATTTTTTTTTTTTGTTATTATTCAATCACTTGGGACAAAAAAAATAAATATTCAATGGGTTCAACATGCCTCTCAGCAATTTCCTTGGGGTGTCTACTTTCCAAAATGGGGTCATTTGGGGGGGGGTTTTGTACTGCCCTGCCATTTTAGCACCTCAAGAAATGACATAGGCAGTCATAAACTAAAAGCTGTGTAAATTACAGAAAATGTACCCTAGTTTGTAGACGCTATAACTTTTGCGCAAACCAATAAATATACGCTTATTGACATTTTTTTTACCAAAGACATGTGGCCGAATACATTTTGGCCTAAATGTATGACTAAAATTGAGTTTATTGGATTTTTTTTATAACAAAAAGTAGAAAATATCATTTTTTTTCAAAACTTTCGGTCTTTTTCCGTTTATAGCGCAAAAAATAAAAACTGCAGAGGTGTTTAAATACCATCAAAAGAAAGCTCTATTTGTGGGAAGAAAAGGACGCAAATTTCGTTTGGGTACAGCATTGCATGACCGCGCAATTAGCAGTTAAAGTGACGCAGTGCCAAATTGGAAAAAGACCTCTGGTCCTTAGGCAGCATAATGGTCCGGGGCTCAAGTGGTTAAAGGATATTAACCACTTGACCACTGGGCACTTAAACCCCCTTCCTAACCAGACCAATTTTCAGCTTTTGGTGCTCTCACATTTTGAATGACAATTACTCAGTCATGCAACACTGTATCTATATGAAATTTTTGTCAGTTTTTTCACACAAATGGAGCTTTCTTTTGGTGGTATTTAATCACCGCTGGGTTCTTTATTTTTTGCGCCGTAAAAGAAAAAAGACCGAAAAATCTGTAAAAAAATACATTTTTCTTCATTTCTGTTATAATATTTTGCAAATTAGTAATTTTTCTTCATATATTTTGGCCAAAATTTATACCGCTACATATCTTTGGTAAAATTAACCCAAATCGGTGGATATTATTTGGTCTTTGTGAAAGTTATAGAGTCCAAAAGCTATGGTGCGAATATCTGAAAATTGATCACACCTGAAGTACTGACGGCCTATCTAATTTCTTGAGACCCTAACATTCCAGAAAAGTACAAATACCCCCCAAATGACCCCTTTTTGGAAAGAAGACATTCCAAGGTATTTAGAAAGATGCATGGTGAGTTTTTTGAAGTTGTCATTTTTTCCCACAATTCTTTGCAAAATCAAGGTTTTTTTTTTACTTTTTTTTTCCCACAAAATTGTCAGGTTTTTTCTCACACACCGCATATGCATACCACAAATTACACCCCAAAACACATTCTGCTATTACTCCTGAGTATGGCGATACCACATGTGTGAGACTTTTACACAGCGTGGCCACATACAGAGGCCCAACATGCAGGGGAGCACCTTCAGGCGTTCTGGAGCACCCAGGCCAATTCTGACATTTCTCTCCTACATGTAAAAATCATCATTTATTAGCTAGAAAATTACATAGAACCCCAAAACATTATATATGTTTTTTAGCAAAGACCCTAGAGAATACAATGGCGGTCGTTGCAACTTTTTATCTCGCACGGTATTTGCGCAGCGATTTTTTTAACGCGTTTTTTTTGGAAAAAAAAATGTTTTGTGCTTTACAAAAACCAAAACAGTAAAGTTAGCCTAATGTTTTTGCATAATGTGAAAGATTAAGTTACGCCGAGTAAATAGATACCCAACATGTCACCTTTCAAAATTGCACGCAGTTGTGGAATGGCGCCAAACTTTGCTACTCAAAAATCCCCATAGGCGACGCTTTAAAATTTTTTACTGGTTACATGTTTTGAGTTACAGAGGAGGTCTGGGGCCAAAATTATTACTCTCGCTCTGCCGATCGCAGCGATACCTCACATGTGTGGTTTGAACACCGTTTTCATATGTGGGCGGGACTTACATTTGCGTTCGCTTCTGCATGCGAGCACACAGGGACAGGGGCGCTTTAAAAAAATTTTTTTTTTTTTTATTGTTCATTTTACTTTATTTATTTTAGTTTGATGCTTTTTTCCAAAAAAAAAAATTTTTTTGACCACTTTTATTCCTATTACAAGGAATATAAACATCCTTGTAATAGGAATATGGCATGACAGGTCCTCTTTACAGTGAGATATGGGGTCAATAAGACCCCACATCTCACCTCTAGGCTGGGAAGCCTGAAATAAAAAAAAAAAAAAAACGATCTTGGCTTTGATCGTAGCGGTGAGTCGGTAGAAGCGCGGGAGGGGGGGGACATCCCCTCTCGCCTCCCGTAAGAACGATCAAGCAGTGGAACAGCTGCTATGATTGTTCTCATGGTGTAGGGAATCGCCGGTTGAAAAAGCTGATATCTGAATGATGCCTGTAGCTGCAACCATCATTCAGATATCACCGCACAAAGTCAAGGACGTTGTATGACGGCCGGCGGGCGGGAAGTGGTTAAAACGCTTTTTTTTTTTTTAACACAAAGTTGTCCATTTATACAATATTTCTACCACATAACATGTACATACCAAAAATGACACCCCAAAATAGATTCTCCTACTCCTCCTGAGTACAGCGATACCACATGTGTGAGACTTCCACAGCCTGGCCACATATATAGGCCGAGTACAGCCGAGTATGGCTGAGCATGGCAGGGTATGGCAGGGTATTGCGGAGTATGGCGGAGTATGGCGGGGTATTGCGGGGTATGGTGGAGTATGGCGGGGTATGGCGGAGTATGGCGGGGTATTGCGGAGTATGGCGGGGTATTGCGGAGTATGGCGGGGTATTGTGGAGTATGGCGGGGCATTGCGGAGTATGGCGGGGTATTGCGGAGTATGGCGGGGTATGGCGGAGTATGGCGGGGGCATGGCGGAGTATGGCGGGGTATGGCGGAGTATGGCGGGGTATTGCGGAGTATGGCGGGGTATTGCGGAGTATGGCGGGGTATGGCGGAGTATGGCGGGGTATGGCAGAGTATGGCGGGGTATGGCAGAGTATGGCGGGGGCATGGCAGAGTATGGCGGGGGCATGGCAGAGTATGGCGGGGTATTGCGGAGTATGGCGGGGTATTGCGGAGTATGGTGGGGTATTGCGGAGTATGGAGGGGTATGGCGGGGGCATGGCAGAGTATGGCGGGGGCATGGCAGAGTATGGCGGGGCATGGCAGAGTATGGCGGGGGCATGGCAGAGTATGGCGGGGTATGGCAGAGTATGGCGGGGTATGGCAGAGTATGGCGGGGGCATGGCAGAGTATGGCGGGGTATTGCGGAGTATGGCGGGGTATTGCGGAGTATGGCGGGGTATGGCGGGGGCATGGCAGAGTATGGCGGGGGCATGGCAGAGTATGGCGGGGGCATGGCAGAGTATGGCGGGGGCATTGCAGAGTATGGCGGGGGCATTGCAGAGTATTGTGGGGGCATTGCAGAGTATTGCACAGCATTGCAGAGTATTGTGGGGGCATTGCAGAGTATTGCACAGCATTGCAGAGTATTGTGGGGGCATTGCAGAGTATTGCACAGCATTGCAGAGTATTGCACAGCATTGCAGAGTATTGTGGGGGTATTGCAGAGTATTGCACAGCATTGCAGAGTATTGCACAGCATTGCGGAGTATTGCACAGCATTGCAGAGTATTGTGGGGGTATTGCAGAGTATTGCACAGCATTGCAGAGTATTGTGGGGGTATTGCAGAGTATTGCACAGCATTGCAGAGTATTGCACAGCATTGCAGAGTATTGTGGGGGTATTGCAGAGTATTGCACAGCATTGCAGAGTAGTGGGGATGGCTGAGCATGGATGGATGGATGGCTGGATGTCTCTGTGCAGCGCTATGGGCACTACACATACAGCCCACAGCGCTGCAGACATCCATCCATCCCCCTCCCCGCTCACTGTGTACCGATCGGTACACAGGAGGGGAGGAGAGGAACCGGCGTCATCAGATGACGCCGGTCTGTTTACATGTGATCGCGCCGTCATTTGACGGCGCGATCACATGGTAAACGGCCGCGATCAGCGGCCATTTACCGGGATCCGTGATGCGCCGGGTCCGGTCACGGATGTGTTCGGGTGCGCGCCCCAGGGGGCGCGCGAGAGGGGAATTCTGGGAGGACGTCATAGTACGCCCTCCCAGAGTTATCCAACCGCCCTGCAGCCGTCATTTGGCTATGGGCCGGTTGGTAAGTGATTAAAGGTAGCCTGCATTAAAAGAGAAGTATGGGTTTTTGTTTTTTCTGATTAATACTTATCTAGGTGGATGCAGCATCGGTCGGATGCTGCATCTTTCCCCCGGTGCCTCTACACTGAAAATAGTAATAAGGAGAGCCGGCAAAACTGTAATCCTTGAGGTGTCATTTATTGGTACATCAGAGTGACAATAAAATAATAAAACTGACGTGTTTCGGCAATAGCCTTAGTCGTAGCTAGTTTGAAACAGATATGGCAAAATATATATACTCACATACACACATGCAAACTCCATCTCTACAAAATTGGCCTATCAGGTTAGTGTTAGGGATGAGCCGAACACCCCCCGATTCGGTTCGCACCAGAACCTGCGAACGGACCGAAAGTTCGCACGAACGTTAGAACCCCATTGACGTCTATGGGACTCGAACGTTCGAAATCAAAAGTGCTCATTTTAAAGGCTAATTTGCATGGTATTGTCCTAAAAAGGGTTTGGGGACCCGGGTCCTACCCCAGGGGACATGTATCAATGCAAAAAAAACTTTTAAAAACGGCCGTTTTTTCGGGAGCAGTGATTTTAATGATGCTTAAAGTAAAAAAAAAAAGTGAAATATTCCTTTAAATATCGTACCTGGGGGGTGTCTATAGTATGCCTGTAAAGTGACGCGTGTTTCCCGTGTTTAGAACAGTCCCTGCACCAAATGTCATTTTTAAAGGAAAAAATCTCATTTAAAACTGCTTGCGGGTTTAATGTCATGTCGGGTCATGGCAATATGGATGAAAATCAGTGAGACAAACGGCATGGGTACCCCCCAGTCCATTACCAGGCCCTTTGGGTCTTGTATGGATATTAAGGGGAACCCCGCACCCAAATTAAAATAAGGAAAGGCCCTATATACTCTGAACAGCAGTATACAGGCGGTGCAAACAAGACAGGGACTGTAGGTTTGTTGTTAAGTAGAATCTCTTTGTAATTTTGAACGGGTACATTTTTAACGTGTTTAGCTCCAGCCAAAAAATCTTTTTTAAGCTTTTTGGAAAACATAGGGAAGGGTTATCACCCCTGTGACATTTGTTTTGCTGTCTTTCCTCCTCTTCAGAAGATTTCACCTCACTTTTTGTCCCAATGAAAAATGTTTTTTGAAAATTTGTTTTTCCTGACAGACTCCATGGCAGCCTACGTGTGGGTTAACCCCGCCTCCTCTCCAATGCTATAGGACCCCCTACCCTATAAGAATGAGCTCACCTGTACAGACTGTGTTCCTTTTTTGTCCTCCTCCATGGACCTACATCACGATTGTTCCTGTTGGCGTCCGGTCGGATTGTTCCAGAATCTAGCATACCATGGTACGGTGTGGCTCAGGGCCCAGCTATGAGCGGGCGAGTAGCTTTCATGGCACCAAAATATCCCACTCGTGGAGGGTGGATGCCTCATTATGCTTGAAGGTGGACGCATCATCGGCTGGCAAGGTCTGCAAATTTTTTACTTCTTCCATGGCAGTCGTTTCTTTGTATATACTATTATGTTGTTTGTCTCCCGGTTCTCCGCGGTACTCCCCGGTACCTCTGTGTCCCCTCATGGCATTCGGAACGCTTCTGCGTCCCAGGCCGCTGCGGTGCTTCCGGGTAGCGGCCGCCGCAGTCGTTCTGCGCATGCGCAGAGCCTTCGTGAAAACGAGGCTTGGCTCGCGCATGCGCGGAGTGGCGAATCTTCCGGCGGCCGCACAGGCACCGTATGGCTGTCTCCCACGGCGCAGGCGCGTGGTGGAGGAGCGGTGACGTCACTCAGGCGGGGGGACTTGATTGTCTGTCATCGCCTGTCAAGGACGGGATTTCCCGCAGACAGTAAGCGGCAACTTTCCCCAGCCTGGTCAGTGTTGGTCTAACCGAGTTTTCTCCCCTTAAAGGGTAAAAATTGAAGATAAAATAAACAAAAATGTATAAACATATATGCATATATTGGAGAAAATAAATAAAGAAATAAAAGAGGACTTTATACTTCTATATACTCAATAATTCTCAGGTTCTTACGAAGATCTCATGAGGAAGCAGTCAAAGTGGTGGCAGTAGCCCCTTACTGGCCAATCGCCCTTGATTCCCCCTCCTGAGCCAGCTCAGCTTCCGGGATCCGGTGTCTCTCCCTCTCAGGCTGGTCCTTCTTTCTCAAGGGACAGTTCTGCATCCTTGTCCGGCTCGGATGCGCTTCTAGGGTGATTGCCACTCTCATGAACTCTACTGGGACGAGCATGAATTAGGTCGACAGGAGAATTCAGGACAAGTCGGTTGAGTTCTCATTCTCTGAGCAGGTCATGTAGAAATCCAAAAGCTCAGGATATCTTCAGCTTTTTCGGCCTAGATTTATCTCTATCCATCAGCTCTCTTAGGGTCCAAGTCTCAGCCTTGTTGGCCTTCTCCAGAACTTCGTGGGCTGTTTACCCTTTAGTCCACCAACCATCCCATGGGCAGCTAAAGCTTAGCCCTCATAAGGAGACCAAGATTTCCCAATTGAGACCTTCCCCTTGTCATTGGCTCACTGTCTGAACTCAGTAATACGGGGTCCTCCCCGCTTTCTATTGGAGGCCTTTTTAACTAAAATCAATGTCATAGTAGCCATTACCATGGCTAGAGGGTCTCGGAGGTCACGTCCCTAGGTTACGAAGAATCTTTTTTCTGTCCTTCTTCCCGGACCAGATGGTCCTTTTTTCCCATGCTCAGCTCAAATCCAAGAATTACCTCAAGGTTCCATAGGATCCAGCAAATCATCCTATCCTCTGGTCATAGACGAAATTCTGAAGGTATACCAGCAAGCTACTTCCTTCCTTTTGGACATTCTGTCTACCTGTCCATCCTGCATTTCGGCAGTAACAAACTGAATCAAGCCTCGTCCAGAACTGTACAGTTTATTCATCAGCCTTATAGAGATAGGATCCTGACTCCTCCGGAGGCGGTGACGGCACGTTCCACCAAGGGTATAGCGGCTTCATGGGCAGCAGCCCGGTACGTGTGTTCAGGCGTTATCTGCAAGCGACCTCAAGGGCCCCTATTGAAACCTTAATGTCAGATTACTTTACTGAGCCTGCTTCGCTTTCTTCTGTGAGCTTTGGTTTATAAATCCTGTCGGTTGACGGGTCAAATTATATTATTGCTGTTCAGCATACCCACCCGTGTGGAATGGCTAGTTATTTCCCACACGTAGGCTGCCATGGAGTCTGTCAGGAAAAAGGAAAATTTATTATCAAATACTTACCGTAATTTTCCTTTCCTGATGGACTCCATGGCAGACGGAGTTCCCACCCATCGGTCAATGAGTAGGCTAGTTACGGAACACAGTCTGTACAGGTGAGCTCATTCTTATAGGGTAGGGGGTCCTATAGCATTGGAGAGGAGGCGGGGTTAACCCACACGTAGGCTGCCATGGAGTCCATCAGGAAAGGAAAATTACGGTAAGTATTTGATAATAAATTTTCCTTTTTTTTTGTGGAACAAGGATTGGAAAGCATCAGTGGAAAGCAGAAATTGTTTTCCCATATTAACTCTTACAGGAGAGAATTTCCCTTCCTAGGGGTAGATTTCATCTCACTTCCTGTTGTCTCCTTCCGTTTGCAAGTAGGAGTCATTTGTAAGTTAGATGTTTGAAAGTAGGGTCCTGCCCTATATACTCAGCAGAAATTTGGGCCTTAGGTGTTGCTGTGGCCACAACACTGTAAGCCCTCACAGGGCCCTGCTGTGAAATATTAGATCAAGAATTGTAATTACATGCCCCTGTTGAACAGGAGCTGAAAAATTAGGCCTTAGGCACTGGTGCTGGTGCCACAACACTGCAACCCCTCACAGACACTCTAGTTGGAACGCAGGAACGAGCCCTGCTGCAAAGTATTGCACCAAAAATTGTAATTACACGCCCCTGTTAGACAGGGGCAGAAAAATTGGGCCTTAGGCACTGGTGCTGGTGCCACAACACTGCAACCCCTCACAGACACTCTAGTTGGAATGCAGGAACGAGCCCTGCTGCAAAGTATTGCATCAAAAATTGTAATTACACGCCCCTGTTAGACAGGGGCAGAAAAATTGGGCCTTAGGCACTGGTGCTGGTGCCACAACACTGCAACCCCTCACAGACACTCTAGTTGGAATGCAGGAACGAGCCCTGCTGCAAAGTATTACATCAAAAATTGTAATTACACGCCCCTGTTAAACAGGGGCTGAAAAATTGTGCCTTAGGCACTGGTGGTGGCGCCCAGAACCAAAAATGTTCTTACAAGCTATCAGCGTGATGATTGAGGAGGAAGAGGATAATTACTCAGGGATAGTCACTCAGCATCAGCATAGGCAGTCTTTGAAGGGATCTGAGATTTCAAAAAAAATTATTCGGTTACATCAGCATCAGGTGCTTGGTAGCTGGTGGTGATCCAAGACTGATTCATTTTTATGAAGGTCAGCCGATCGACCGAGTCGGTGGACAGACGCACCCTGTGATCGGTTACCACGCCTCCAGCAGCACTGAATGTGCGTTCCGAAAGAACGCTGGATGCAGGACAGGCCAGTAGCTCAATTGCATACTGTGCAAGCTCTGGCCAGTGATCCATCCTCAAGACCCAGTAACCCAGAGGATTTTCGGTGGGAAAGGTGTCCAAGTCTGATCTTGCCCCTAGGTATTCCTGCACCATGTAAAACAGACGCTGGCGATGGTTGCTGGAACCGATCATACCTTGGGGCTGCGGACCAAAAAATTGTCTGAACGCATCGGTCAGACGGCCACCTTCTCCACCGCTCCTTCTTTGACTGACCGAAGCCTCAGCAACACGTTGTCCAGAAACAGGAGTTTGTAACCTCCCAGTCTCTGGGAACGCATTGCACAGACCTTTCTGCAAGGCCTCCCGAAGATGTTTCATCCTCTGCTCCCTCTGCGATGGCAAGATAAGGTCCGCAACCTTACCCTTGTAACGTGGATCAAGGAGGGTTGCCAGCCAGTATTGGTCCTTCTCCTTGATACCACGAATACGAGGATCCTTACGCAGGCTTTGCAGGATCAGGGAGGCCATGCAGCGTAGGTTTGCTGAGGCATTCGGTCCGGAGTCCTCTGGGTCACTAAGGACGACAACGTCCGCAGCCACCTCCTCCCAGCCACGTACAAGTCCATGTGTTTCTTGGGACTGATCCCTTAAAGACTGCTGCTGATGCTGAGTGCCAGGCTCCACCTCCATACTGACACAATCTTCCTCCTCCTCCTCCTCCTCCTCTTCCTGTGTGATCGGCGGGCACGCAGGAACCCTGTCTGGATAAAGGGGGCCTTGAGAGCTAAGGAAGTCCTCCTCTTCCTGCCTCTGTTCTGCCTCAAGTGCCCTGTCCATTATTCCATGCAGCGTGTGCTCCAACAGGTGGACAAGGGGGACAGTGTCACTGATGCATGCACTGTCACTGCTCACCATCCTCGTGGCCTCCTCGAATGGTGACAGGACAGTGCATGCATCCCTGATCATGGCCCACTGGCGTGGGGAAAAAAACCAAGCTCCCCTGACCCTGTCCTGGTGCCATAGTCGCACAGGTACTCATTGATGGCCCTCTGCTGCGTGTGCAGCCGCTGCAGCATTGCCAACGTTGAGTTCCACCTGGTGGGCATGTCACAGATTAGGCGGTTCTTGGGCAGGTTAAACTCCTTTTGGAGGTCCGTCAGCCGAGCACTGGCATTATATGACCGGCGGAAATGCACACAGACTTTCCTGGCCTGCCTCAGGACATCCTGTAAGCCCGGGTACCTGCCCAACAACCGCTGCACCACCAAGTTAAGGACGTGAGCCAAACAGGGCACATGGGTCATTTGTCCCTGTCGGAGGGCAGAGAGGAGGTTGGTGCCATTGTCGCAAACCACCATTCCTGCCTTAAGTTGGCGTGGCATCAACCACCTCTGAACCTGCCCCTGCAGAGCTGACAGAACCTCTGCCCCAGTGTGGCTCCTGTCCCCCAAGCACACCAGCTCAAGCACCGCATGGCATCTTTTGGCCTGCGTACTTGCGTAGCCCCTTGAACGACTACGGAGCACCGCTGGTTCCGAGGAAGAGGCCATGGAGGAAGAAGAAGAGGAGGGGGTGGAGGAGAGAGGTGTGTCACAATCAGCATTTTGGAGGCGTGGTGGCGGAACAACCTCCAACACTACTGCACCTTGTCCTGCATCCTTCCCAGCTGCCAGCAGAGTCACCCAATGCGCCGTGAAACTTAGGTAACGTCCCTGTCCATGCCTGCTGGACCATGAGTCAGCGGTAATATGCACCTTACCGCTGACCGCCCTGTCCAGCGAGGCATGGACATTGCCTTCCACATGCCGGTAGAGAGCCGGAATCGCCTTCCGTGAGAAAAAGTGGCGTTTGGGTACCTGCCACTGAGGAACCGCACATTCCACAAACTCACGGAAGGGGGCAGAGTCTACCAACTGAAAAGGCAGCAGTTGAAGTGCTAGCAATTTTGCCCAGCTAGCATTCAACCGCTGGGAATGTGGATGGCTGGGAGCAAACTTCTTTCGGCGGTGCAGCAGCTGGGGCAGGGAAATTTGCCTGGTACAATCTGACGTCGGTGTACCAAAAGCAGATTGCCCACAAGTACTTGGCTGTGACACACCTAATTCTACACCTTCATTCCTCTCACTGCAGGTCTCAGAGAGGACTGGAGGTCTAGTGGGGTTGGAAATCTCAGCTGATGAGGAGCAAGGAGAGATCCTCTTTGTTCTTTGGTGTGGGTCTTTTAGATACGCTTGCCAACGAACTGCATGGCAGGTCAACATATGTCTGGTCAAGCATGTGGTACCCAAGCGGGAGATGTTTTGGCCACGTGAGATACGCTTGAGACATATGTTGCAAATAGCAGCGGTGCGATCTGATGCACTCGTCTCAAAAAAGGCCCACACCAAAGAACTTTTTGAATAACGCGCAGAGACTGCAGCGCCCTGCACATGTGGAGCTTTGGGGTGTGATGCAGTCAATGTGCTGCCCTTAGGCTGGCCCCTGGAGGGCATCCTGCCTCGTTGGTGATGTGCCGCCTCCTCCTCCTCCTCCTCTCTCCTATCAGGCACCCACGTTGAGTCAGTGACCTCATCATCCCCTCCCTCCTCATCACTGGAGCAAACCTGGCAGTATGCTGCAGCAGGGGGAGCATGACTGCCAGATTGCTGTCCTTCTTGGGCACCCCCTCTGTCTGTGCTCATGTTACTGCCTTCATCGAGCTCAGTATCATCATCAGAGCCTTCCAAACGCTGGGCATCCTCCTGGAGCATGTACCCAACACTGTGGTCAAACTGTTCGATGGACTCCTCAGGAGGACATGGTGGAGCTAGGGAAGGAGTCACTGATGACATTGAGCTGAGGGAAGAGGCCGCTGCTTTGCCAGACAAAGCACCCTGGGCATGGGTGAGAGAGGATGAGGAGGATGAGGACGGCTTGGTCATCCACTCGACCAAGTCTTCCGCATGTTGCGGCTCAACACGGCCAGCTGCCGAAAAAAAGGCCATGCGTGTCCCATGGCCACGTGCTGATGAGGATGCACCGTCTCCACGACCAGCACTAGACACAGAGCCTGCTTGCCCTCTCTTATTGGCTTGTGACTGTCTGCCTCTCCTTCTTGGCCTTCCAGACATACTAATGGCCTGTAGCTGCACTAAGCTGGGATAGAACACCAGTAATTTTCTTCAGGTAGCTTTATATACTGTAACCAGACAAGCCTGCCTGTCAGTAGGAAGATAACAGGAACGGATCTAGCTGAACACTGTGAGCAGGACGCACTGTACTAAATGTAAATAGTCTAGCTGCCTGACCGTGGTACTAATAGGATCAAATAGAACACCAGTAATTTTCTTCAGGTAGCTTTATATACTGTAACGAGACAAGCCTGCCTGTCAGTAGGAAGATAACAGGAACGGATCTAGCTGAACACTGTGAGCAGGACGCACTGTACTAAATGTAAATAGTCTAGCTGCCTGACCGTGGTACTAATAGGATCAAATAGAACACCAGTAATTTTCTTCAGGTAGCTTTATATACTGTAACCAGACAAGCCTGCCTGTCAATAGGAAGATAACAGGAACGGATCTAGCTGAACACTGTGAGCAGGACGCACTGTACTAAATGTAAATAGTCTAGCTGCCTGACCGTGGTACTAATAGGATCAAATAGAACACCAGTAATTTTCTTCAGGTAGCTTTATATACTGTAACCAGACAAGCCTGCCTGTCAGTAGGAAGATAACAGGAACGGATCTAACTGAACACTGTGAGCAGGACGCACTGCACTAAATGTAAATAGTCTAGAAGATAACAGGAACGGATCTAGCTGAACACTGTGAGCAGGACGCACTGCACTAAATGTAAATAATCTAGAAGATAACAGGAACGGATCTAGCTGAACACTGTGAGCAGGACGCACTGCACTAAATGTAAATAGTCTAGAAGATAACAGGAACGGATCTAGCTGAACACTGTGAGCAGGACGCACTGTACTAAATGTAAATAGTCTAGAAGATAACAGGAACGGATCTAGCTGAACACTGTGAGCAGGACGCACTGCACTAAATGTAAATAGTCTAGAAGATAACAGGAACGGATCTAGCTGAACACTGTGAGCAGGACGCACTGCACTAAATGTAAATAGTCTAGAAGATAACAGGAACGGATCTAGCTGAACACTGTGAGCAGGACGCACTGCACTAAATGTAAATAGTCTAGAAGATAACAGGAACGGATCTAGCTAAACTGAATACAGTGTATATATATATATGCAACACCTGGGATGCATATATATACACAATACACTGTAAGTGCAGCTAACTGACTGACTGTTCTGCCTAATCTATCTAACTCAAATGAAATGACACTGTCTCTCTCTCTCTCTATCTCTCAGCACACCGGAACACACACTACACAGGGCCGCCGTGCAGGCGGCCTTATATAGTGTGGGGCGTGTACTAAATCCCCTGAGCCATAATTGGCCAAAGCCTCCTTGGCTTTGGCCAATTACGGCTCACTGTTCAAGCGGCGCTGTGATTGGCCAAGCATGCGGGTCATAGTGCATGCTTGGCCAATCATCAGCCAGCAATGCACTGCGATGCCGCAGTGAATTATGGGCCGTGACGCGCCACACGAATTTGGCGCGAACGGCCCATATCGTTCGCAATTCGACGAACGGTCGAACAGCCGATGTTCGAGTCGAACATGGGTTCGACTCGAACACGAAGCTCATCCCTAGTTAGTGTCATAGACAATTAACATATTTGATTGATACCACCAATTATTCAAGTGGTTAGTGACTACACCTGTTTTTAGCCAGCATGGGAAGAGGGAGAGGAAAGAAAGGCAAAATAAAAAGTTATTTTGTTGGGCCAAAAAGAAGTGTGTAAAAAAAAATGCTACATAAGATATTAGGACCTTATTACTCCAAGGGAGAAATATATTCCTTAAAAGAAGGGAAAATGTTCAAAATGTTCAAATAAAATAATTTGTGGTAGCAACAAAAGCTAAAGTCAAGATTAATGGCAGGATCAAAAGAAAAAAAAAAGAGGGGGGATTCAATTTATGGCAGGATCACAAAAGAGGGGGATTAAATTTATGGCAAAATCGCAAAAAAGGGGATTGAATTTATGTCAGGATCAAAAAACAGAGATACAATTCATGAAAAAAGAGGAATGCAATAATGGCAGGATCAAAAAAAAAAAAGAGGGGATGAAATTTATAACCAAATCAAAAAAGAGGGATTCAGTTTATAGCAGGAACAAAGAAAAAAGATACAATTAATGAAAAAAGAGGGATGCAATCAGTGGCAGGATAAAAAAAAAATAATAATAATAATTTTCTTTTTTCCCCCTTCCTTTCCCTCCTTCCTCTTTCCCTTCCCTTCTCTTCTCTCTTTCTCCTCTCCTTTCCTTTCCCATTCTCTCCCTTCTCCTTCCCTTTTGTTGGGCAGGAGGAAAAAGAAAAAGAAAAATAGATAGAAAGCAGAAAACAAGCACAGAAGAAACATACTGGGACAAAAAGACAAATACTGAAGCAGGTAACAATAAAACTGTAGATGGGATAGGATGATGTCATTTGAGAAATAGATCCACATCCCATCTGTGGTTCATGCCTGTGGGGATGCGTGTCCCCAACAGGAAAATCCACTTAACTTCCTGTTCCAGTAGCCTTCTGTGCTTGTCTCCTCCACGTACCAACATTTTGATTTTTTGAACTGGCTAATGATGGAGAAAATTTTGCTCTCATGGAGGCTCCACAACATTGTACATAGAAGGAATTGTGAAAGAAGAAGTAATTGTGTTGTAATAAAAAGGTAACAGCCATAATGATGAATTTTTTGAGCTGATGATCATAAAAGCTGTCCCCAGAGTGCGCAGGCGTGGGACTTCCAATACGGCTGCGTAAGCCGGGAGCTCCGCTCTGCCAGGCCCAGCAAGCCGCTCAAGCCCCAGATTAAGGCCAGCAGGACGCCCGCTGTTTTTGGGAACCGCTTGCGAATCTCCCCCAGAGCTGATTCATGCCAGGCAGCTCTGTCCGCCGTGACCTGGGGCCGCAATTTTTAGCTGAGGATTCCTGGGCCGAATCCAAGATGGCGGCCGTGTCTCAGCAGCGAGACACACACACAGGGCTACAAGCAGATCACAGGCAAGTGATTGCTCCAGCCACCCTAGCTTTCACCCCCCCAGACCAGTTCCCACAAAGCCCCCATGGTGACACTATCACCGGCTTCCACAGAATCACTCATAGAGCGATCGATGGACAACTTCATCCTGTCCCCCCTGAGCAACACACCGGCACACCAAGATGAAATGATCTCACTGGGAGGCCCGGATGTAGATCTACCCCTGAATGCTGGAGATTTGTTTCCCAAACTGTGTGAACTTTTGGATAGGTGTCTGACAAACACTGCCATCAAAATTACTAATGATATCCGCTCTGACTTTCAAAATCTGGGCTCCAGGATGGAAGCGATCAAGCATAAACTGGATATAACAGTGTACAGGGCCAATCAGAACACTGACCACATTCATGTCATCCAAGAACAACTTAAGGTGGCCCTGAAAAGGATCGATACCCTCGAAAACAGGTCAAGAAGGGGCAATTTCAGGGTCAGAGACATCCCAGAATCAGCCACAGATGTCCCTAAAGCAGTCCAAGACCTAATTAAATCCCTCATCCCAGAGATTACCCCCCTCAAGCTGGAGTTGGATAGAGTGCACAGGTCCCTGGGCCCCCCCAGGAAGGATGGGTCACCCAGGGATGTGGTAGTGAAACCGCACTTCTACAGCGTTAAAGAGGAGATCATGAGAATCTCACACCATCAACCCCGCATTCTCTTCCAAGGTCAGGAGATGCAGATCTTTGCAGACATTTCACCCATGACCATACAAAAGCGCAGAGCCCTCAAACCTTTGCTGCAGATACTCACGCAGAGGGAAATCAAATATTGGTGGGCTTCCCCTTCGCGCTAAAATTTGCCTACAAAGGTAAAACCTATTCATTTACTACGTTTTCAGAGGGTGATCGAGGAGACCCGACTGCCTATCCCTTAAATTTATCCCCAATTCTATTCATCAGAATCCATTTCCACCTGGTCCTCTACGATGGTCTCTATTCAGGGGCACCAACCTGAAAACACATGCAGAATCCTGACACACTTTTTTTTGCTTTTTTGAGGATTGTTAAGGCAGCTTTGGACAGTTCCAGTTCAAAATGGTTCGATCTCACACAACCCTCTCTTTTCAGGGGAGAAGTTGGTCTAATTGCATAACGTTCCCGTGATTCGTATATTTTTGTCATCTCTTCCTTCCCCACCCTACCATCTCCCTATACCCCTTCTCCCCCCCCTCCTTCCCTTCGCAACCTCCCTCTTCCCTTCCCCCTCCCTTACTTGTCCCCACTGGTTTATAAAGAACTAGGTACTATATGTCCTGTTGGCTTTTTTCCTAAGTCGAAAGAACGTTACAGTTATTAAGGTATTCATTGTTGATTTTATCTAATTGTTTACATATGTTCCAGGGTAGGCTCTGTCTGAGGCAGCAGCCCTGCGCCTCCATCCATCTTTCGACAATGGTTTTCCCATTCTCGTTTGATGGACTAGTAGTCCAACTGATGGACTACTATTGTTTGGCGATGTGGGAAGGGAATTTTCCCCCTCCCCGCGCTGCTGGCCCATGTTAGGCTGAAATGTACTTTCCTCTTTCTCATTTCTCTTTTCCCTCTCTAATCTCTTTTCTCTGGTTGCCAGCTCACAGTCATCTCCATCCCACCAAGCCACTCCAGGTCCCAGGTATGGCTCCAAGTTCTGCTCAAGTTCGCTCTGTCTTCCACTAGGAGCGGTAAGTGACATATATACTTCTACTCTCCGAGGGTCATGCCCAATAACACTTTGCTCCTCCCCCCGACCTCTCAAAATTTTCTTGCATAATGTCCAGGGCCTAAATTTGCCAATCAAGAGGAGAAAAATCCTTCAGTCATATCACTCCCAGAAGGCGGCAGTGGTATTACTACAGGAGACTCATTTTCCAATACAATACACCCCTTCTTTTTTACACGCTCACTACCCCCAATTTTGTTTGGCAAATGCCGAAGACAAGACTAAGAGAGTAGCAATCTTGTTTGCTAAGACATGCCCTTTCAAAGTTATCCAGACCCACAAGGACCCTGAGGGTCGGTTTATGTTAGTGAAGGGTCAGATAGAAGATCAACTCTATTCATTCATCTCTTACTACACCCCCAACAGAGGTCAGGGAAATTTCTTTCAATCTATGTTCCATTCCCTAAACCCCCTGCTGGAAGGGATGGTGATTTTTGGAGGAGACTCCAATATAGCGTTTGACCAAAGCCTTGATAAATCAAAACCTTCCTCAAAACAACTTATTAGACCCACCAAAATCAGCTCCAAAATAGCAAAATTAATTCACCAACAAGGACTCACAGATATCTGGCGAGAACTTAACCTGACTACCAGGGATTATTCTCATTTCTCAATCCCTCACCAATTCTATTCAAGAATTGATCACATTCTTGTCTCCTCCATACATATACCAGCAGTTATTAAAGCCTACATTAGGGAAACCGCCCTTTCGGACCATTCTATGGTGATTCTCACGCTTCAGGGACATCTCACTAGACCTCCTTCTCCCCACTGGAGTATTAAGGAACATATTATTAAAGACCCTATTCACATTTCAGTTTTAGATAAGGCTCTGAAAGAATACTTTCTCCTGAATGATGTAGAGGGAACCTCGGCTGAGACTTTATGGGCGGCCCATAAAGTTACGATCCGTGGCAAGCTAATCCAAATTGCCTCACAGATCAAAAAAGAAAGAGCCACGGACGATATAAAGTTAGAAAAAGACTTTCACACCTTATGCAAACAGCACAAAAAGACCCAACAACGGTCCGAATTGCACAGCTAGATGCTGCACGTGTTAAGTTGAACCTTGCGCTCACTGTCAAGGCCGAGAGTTCCCTACGTTGGAATGGAGCTAGATTCTATCTAAATCAAGATAAAATGAGCACGATGTTGGCCACAAAACTTTCTCCTAAATTCCGATCATTTACCCTCCCAAAAATTAGATTACAGGACGGTACAACAACCCAAAACCCCCAACGCATTCTACAATCGTTCCAAACTTTTTACTCTAAATTATACCTAAATAATGACATGGCAGACACTCACACCATTGACTCCTTTCTAGAGAACCTGCCTATACCCACCTTGCACAAGACCCACATAGAGATGATGGAAGCCCCCGTTACATTAGAAGAAACCCTAGATGTAATCAAAAATTTGAAAGGGGGCTCGGGCCCCGAACCAGATGGTTTCACCAGTCTCTATTATAAGACCTTCGCTAACACCCTGGCCCCCGCTTAACCAAATGTTTTAACTCCAAAAGGAAGGGTGAACCCATGGATTCCCAATTAAACACTGCTTTCATTTCGGTAATTCTCAAATCTGATAAAAACCCGGAACTAGTAGAAAACTATAGACCTATCTCCCTAATTAATAATGATTTAAAAATACTTACCAAAATATACGCCAAAAGATTAAACTCCTTTATTAGTCTTTATATCCATAAGGACCAGGTGGGATTTATCCCGGGAAGGCAGGGACCAGACCAAGTAAAAAGGGCAATAGACATTATTTCAATCCTGCAATCTGGTTGGGATGGAGGACCTTCAGAAGGCTTTCGATTCACTCTCTTGGCCTTTTCTGTTTGCAGCTCTCAAATGCTGGGGATTCGGCGAAAACTTCACGGGGCTTCTAAGATCCCTCTATTCTGAACCTGAAGCAAGGGTCAAACTCCAGGGTTACTTTTCAACCCCCATCAAAATCGCCAGGGGAACTAGACAAGGCTGTCCTTTATCCCCTTTAGTTTTCCCCTTTACAATCAAAACCCTCGCCATAGCAATTAGGTCAGATCCAAACATCAAAGGTGTGAAGTGCTGACAAAATACACACAAGTGCGCTCTCTTTGCGGACGACATCCTCCTATTTATCACCTCCCCAATAACATCCCTGCCCAACATTAACAATCTCCTCCATAATTTTGGAGATTTATCAGGCCTCCAGGTCAACATGCTTAAATTCCAAGCATTGAATATTTCACTCCACCCAACATTGGTTGAACAACTAAAACCCGCCTTCAGATTCAAGTGG
The DNA here is from genome assembly GCA_037952835.1 of Lithobates septentrionalis. Classification (NCBI taxonomy): domain Eukaryota; kingdom Metazoa; phylum Chordata; class Amphibia; order Anura; family Ranidae; genus Lithobates; species Lithobates septentrionalis. Next base: position 2,032,699 of record JBBDGP010001553.1, on the reverse strand, counting down.
AGCGACTCATCAATCCGCTACCTAGGGATAAATCTCACCCCTAGGATAGAATACCTTTATCAAGCTAATTACCCCCCTATGTACCACAAATTAGAAGACAATCTCCGGACGTGGTCATCTCACAATATATCATGGTTAGGTAAAATTCACTCTATCAAAATGACCCTTCTCCCTAGAATTCTCTATCTCTTTAGAGCCCTCCCGATTACAATTAAAAAAGATCACCTTAAGAGCTTTCAGGGGAAGATCATAAAATTCATTTGGGGGAAGAAGGGATTCAGGTTTGCCAGAAATATCCTTTATAGCCCTACAACTAGGGGAGGACTGGGTCTACCCAAGCTCTTCAAATATTATCAAGCGGATAGACTGGCCCAACTCTCGACAGTCTATTTCAGAGGAGAAAAACCTGATTGGATTAATATAGAAAGGCAGGCGGTCCCAACATTTACCCTTGATTTTCTTCTGTGGTGCTCCCGCAAATCCAGACCCCCAATCATGGCCCCCACACTTTCGAACTCCATTAAGCTATGGGACGACATGATAGTACTACCATCTCTGACTTCGGACTTACGTCCTCTCACTCATATCTTCCACAACCCTCACTTCAAACCAGGTGTAGACATCAAATCATTCCAATGGTGGTTCGACAAAGGGATGTATTGTATTGGACATTATTTCTCCACCTCTGGCCCGATCTCCCTGCAGTGCGTAGACAAATTAGATCTACCAGACTCAGAAAAATTTAGATATTACCAGATTGCTCACTTTCTCCACACGATTTGGAAAAATAAACCCACCCCCCCAGAATTCACACAGTACGAATGCTGGTGTGGCCAAGCATTGGAGCAGAAGGGGGGAATATCCATAATCTATATGTCGCTCGCAGAACCCTCATCCAAACTTCCATATATGTTAGCGTGGGAAAGTGGACTGGGCGAATCCTGGGACCTGGAGGAATGGCATAAAATGGGATCAAGAGCTTCCAAAGGTATCATGAACATTTCTTTGATTGAAGCAAACCTGAAGGTTTTCACGAGATGGTACCTCGTACCAACCAGGTTATCAATGATGTTCCCCTCCTCATCACCGTTATGTTTTAGAGATTGTCAAGCACAGAGTTCCATGATCCGCGTATGGTGGGAATGTCCGAGAATCAGAGGTTTTTGAAATAAATTGTTTAATCTGATTAGAAGAATCACAGACCTCCCCATCCCAAAATCCCCTCAAATAGCACTACTTAATGGTCACATTCCCAACATAACTAAAAACTCTGGTAAACTAATTTCTTTCATGTTAACGGAAGGTGAAAATCGTTATCGCCAGGGCCTGGAAACAACCATCAGTCTCTCTCTCAGCCGCCAAAAGGAAGATCTCTTGGATCATGTCCCAAGAAAAATTGGACAGTTCATTAACGGATTCAACGAAAACCTTTGAGGCTACATGGGAACCTTGGACTAGGCATGTAGGCATTTCCCTTATCCCCGGAGTCAGCATTTAATGGTTAAGCTCTCCTTCCTCGAGTACTGGCAACCCCCCCATACCCCCTATTTCTCATTCTTTCCCTTTCTACCTTCTTTCCCCTTACTTCTCCTTCTTTTATCTTCTTGCTTAAGTTAGAATATGTCTGCGTTTCATCTCTCTTCTTATAGAGTACATGTACCTTACAACATCGCTTTCTCAGATACTCTCAAATAGGGATGAGCTTCGTGTTCGAGTCGAACCCATGTTCGACTCGAACATCGGCTGTTCGACCGTCCGTCGAATTGCGAACGATATGGGCCGTTCGCGCCAAATTCGTGTGGCGCGTCACGGCCCATAATTCACTGCGGCATCGCAGTGCATTGCTGGCTGATGATTGGCCAAGCATGCACTATGACCCGCATGCTTGGCCAATCACAGCGCCGTCAGTAGAGAGAGCTGTAATTGGCCAAAGCCAGGGTGGCTTTGGCCAATTATGGCTCAGGGGATTTAGTACACGCCCCACACTATATAAGGCCGCCTGCACGGCGGCCCTGTGTAGTGTGTGTTCCGGTGTGCTGAGAGATAGAGAGAGAGAGAGACAGTGTCATTTGATTTGAGTTAGATAGATTAGGCAGAACAGTCAGTCAGTTAGCTGCACTTACAGTGTATTGTGTATATATATGCATCCCAGGTGTTGCATATATATATATATATATATATACACTGTATTCAGTTTAGCTAGATCCGTTCCTGTTATCTTCTAGACTATTTACATTTAGTGCAGTGCGTCCTGCTCACAGTGTTCAGCTAGATCCGTTCCTGTTATCTTCTAGACTATTTACATTTAGTGCAGTGCGTCCTGCTCACAGTGTTCAGCTAGATCCGTTCCTGTTATCTTCTAGACTATTTACATTTAGTGCAGTGCGTCCTGCTCACAGTGTTCAGCTAGATCTGTTCCTGTTATCTTCTAGACTATTTACATTTAGTGCAGTGCGTCCTGCTCACAGTGTTCAGCTAGATCCGTTCCTGTTATCTTCTAGACTATTTACATTTAGTGCAGTGCGTCCTGCTCACAGTGTTCAGCTAGATCCGTTCCTGTTATCTTCTAGACTATTTACATTTAGTGCAGTGCGTCCTGCTCACAGTGTTCAGCTAGATCCGTTCCTGTTATCTTCTAGACTATTTACATTTAGTGCAGTGCGTCCTGCTCACAGTGTTCAGCTAAATCCGTTCCTGTTATCTTCTAGACTATTTACATTTAGTGCAGTGCGTCCTGCTCACAGTGTTCAGCTAGATCCGTTCCAGTTATCTTCTAGACTATTTACATTTAGTGCAGTGCGTCCTGCTCACAGTGTTCAGCTAGATCCGTTCCTGTTATCTTCTAGACTATTTACATTTAGTGCAGTGCGTCCTGCTCACAGTGTTCAGCTAGATCCGTTCCTGTTATCTTCTAGACTATTTACATTTAGTGCAGTGCGTCCTGCTCACAGTGTTCAGCTAGATCCGTTCCTGTTATCTTCTAGACTATTTACATTTAGTGCAGTGCGTCCTGCTCACAGTGTTCAGCTAAATCCCTTCCTGTTATCTTCTAGACTATTTACATTTAGTGCAGTGCGTCCTGCTCACAGTGTTCAGCTAGATCCGTTCCTGTTATCTTCTAGACTATTTACATTTAGTGCAGTGCGTCCTGCTCACAGTGTTCAGCTAGATCCGTTCCTGTTATCTTCTAGACTATTTACATTTAGTGCAGTGCGTCCTGCTCACAGTGTTCAGCTAGATCCCTTCCTGTTATCTTCTAGACTATTTACATTTAGTGCAGTGCGTCCTGCTCACAGTGTTCAGCTAGATCCGTTCCTGTTATCTTCTAGACTATTTACATTTAGTGCAGTGCGTCCTGCTCACAGTGTTCAGCTAGATCCGTTCCTGTTATCTTCTAGACTATTTACATTTAGTGCAGTGCGTCCTGCTCACAGTGTTCAGCTAAATCCCTTCCTGTTATCTTCTAGACTATTTACATTTAGTGCAGTGCGTCCTGCTCACAGTGTTCAGCTAGATCCGTTCCTGTTATCTTCTAGACTATTTACATTTAGTGCAGTGCGTCCTGCTCACAGTGTTCAGCTAGATCCGTTCCTGTTATCTTCTAGACTATTTACATTTAGTGCAGTGCGTCCTGCTCACAGTGTTCAGCTAGATCCGTTCCTGTTATCTTCTAGACTATTTACATTTAGTGCAGTGCGTCCTGCTCACAGTGTTCAGCTAGATCCGTTCCTGTTATCTTCTAGACTATTTACATTTAGTGCAGTGCGTCCTGCTCACAGTGTTCAGCTAGATCTGTTCCTGTTATCTTCTAGACTATTTACATTTAGTGCAGTGCGTCCTGCTCACAGTGTTCAGCTAGATCCGTTCCTGTTATCTTCTAGACTATTTACATTTAGTGCAGTGCGTCCTGCTCACAGTGTTCAGCTAGATCCGTTCCTGTTATCTTCTAGACTATTTACATTTAGTGCAGTGCGTCCTGCTCACAGTGTTCAGCTAGATCCGTTCCTGTTATCTTCTAGACTATTTACATTTAGTGCAGTGCGTCCTGCTCACAGTGTTCAGCTAAATCCGTTCCTGTTATCTTCTAGACTATTTACATTTAGTGCAGTGCGTCCTGCTCACAGTGTTCAGCTAGATCCGTTCCTGTTATCTTCTAGACTATTTACATTTAGTGCAGTGCGTCCTGCTCACAGTGTTCAGCTAGATCCGTTCCTGTTATCTTCTAGACTATTTACATTTAGTGCAGTGCGTCCTGCTCACAGTGTTCAGCTAGATCCGTTCCTGTTATCTTCTAGACTATTTACATTTAGTGCAGTGCGTCCTGCTCACAGTGTTCAGCTAGATCCGTTCCTGTTATCTTCCTACTGACAGGCAGGCTTGTCTGGTTACAGTATATAAAGCTACCTGAAGAAAATTACAGGTGTTCTATTTGATCCTATTAGTACCACGGTCAGGCAGCTAGACTATTTACATTTAGTACAGTGCGTCCTGCTCACAGTGTTCAGCTAGATCCGTTCCTGTTATCTTCCTACTGACAGGCAGGCTTGTCTGGTTACAGTATATAAAGCTACCTGAAGAAAATTACAGGTGTTCTATTTGATCCTATTAGTACCACGGTCAGGCAGCTAGACTATTTACATTTAGTACAGTGCGTCCTGCTCACAGTGTTCAGCTAGATCCGTTCCTGTTATCTTCCTACTGACAGGCAGGCTTGTCTGGTTACAGTATATAAAGCTACCTGAAGAAAATTACAGGTGTTCTATTTGATCCTATTAGTACCACGGTCAGGCAGCTAGACTATTTACATTTAGTACAGTGCGTCCTGCTCACAGTGTTCAGCTAGATCCGTTCCTGTTATCTTCCTACTGACAGGCAGGCTTGTCTGGTTACAGTATATAAAGCTACCTGAAGAAAATTACAGGTGTTCTATTTGATCCTATTAGTACCACGGTCAGGCAGCTAGACTATTTACATTTAGTACAGTGCGTCCTGCTCACAGTGTTCAGCTAAATCCGTTCCTGTTATCTTCCTACTGACAGGCAGGCTTGTATGGTTACAGTATATAAAGCTACCTGAAGAAAATTACAGGTGTTCTATTTGATCCTATTAGTACCACGGTCAGGCAGCTAGACTATTTACATTTAGTACAGTGCGTCCTGCTCACAGTGTTCAGCTAGATCCGTTCCTGTTATCTTCCTACTGACAGGCAGGCTTGTCTGGTTACAGTATATAAAGCTACCTGAAGAAAATTACAGGTGTTCTATCCCAGCTTAGTGCAGCTACAGGCCATTAGTATGTCTGGAAGGCCAAGAAGAAGAGGCAGACAGTCACAAGCCAATAAGAGAGGGCAAGCAGGCTCTGTGTCTAGTGCTGGTCGTGGAGACGGTGCATCCTCATCAGCACGTGGCCATGGGACACGCTTGGCCTTTTTTTCGGCAGCTGGCCGTGTTGAGCCGCAACATGCGGAAGACTTGGTCGAGTGGATGACCAAGCCGTCCTCATCCTCCTCATCCTCTCTCACCTAGGGTGCTTTGTCTGGCAAAGCAGCGGCCTCTTCCCTCAGCTCAATGTTATCAGTGACTCCTTCCCTAGCTCCACCATGTCCTCCTGAGGATTCCCTCGAACTGTTTGACCACAGTGTTGGGTACATGCTCCAGGAGGATGCCCAGCGTTTGGAAGGCTCTGATGATGATACTGAGCTCGATGAAGGCAGTAACATGAGCACGGACAGAGGGGGTGCCCAAGAAGGACAGCAATCTGGCAGTCATGCTCCCCCTGCTGCAGCATACTGCCAGGTTTGCTCCAGTGATGAGGAGGGAGGGGATGATGAGGTCACTGACTCAACGTGGGTGCCTGATAGGAGAGAGGAGGAGGAGGAGGAGGAGGAGGCGGCACATCACCAACGAGGCAGGATGCCCTCCAGGGGCCAGCCTAAGGGCAGCACATTGACTGCATCACACCCCAAAGCTCCACATGTGCAGGGCGCTGCAGTCTCTGCGCGTTATTCAAAAAGTTCTTTGGTGTGGGCCTTTTTTGAGACGAGTGCATCAGATCGCACCGCTGCTATTTGCAAGATATGTCTCAAGCGTATCTCGCGTGGCCAAAACATCTCCCGCTTGGGTACCACATGCTTGACCAGACATATGTTGACATGCTATGCAGTTCGTTGGCAAGCGTATCTAAAAGACCCACACCAAAGAACAAAGAGGATCTCTCCTTGCTCCTCATCAGCTTAGATTTCCAACCCCACTAGACCTCCAGTCCTCTCTGAGACCTGCAGTGAGAGGAATGAAGGTGTAGAATTAGGTGTGTCACAGCCAAGTACTTGTGGGCAATCTGCTTTTGGTACACCGATGTCAGATTGTACCAGGCAAATTTCCCTGCCCCAGCTGCTGCACCGCCGAAAGAAGTTTGCTCCCAGCCATCCACATGCCCAGCGGTTGAATGCTAGCTTGGCAAAATTGCTAGCACTTCAACTGCTGCCTTTTCAGTTGGTAGACTCTGCCCCCTTCCGTGAGTTTGTGGAATGTGCGGTTCCTCAGTGGCAGGTACCCAAACGCCACTTTTTCTCACGGAAGGCGATTCCGGCTCTCTACCGGCATGTGGAAGGCAATGTCCATGCCTCGCTGGACAGGGCGGTCAGCGGTAAGGTGCATATTACCGCTGACTCATGGTCCAGCAGGCATGGACAGGGACGTTACCTAAGTTTCACGGCGCATTGGGTGACTCTGCTGGCAGCTGGGAAGGATGCAGGACAAGGTGCAGTAGTGTTGGAGGTTGTTCCACCACCACGCCTCCAAAATGCTGATTGTGACACACCTCTCTCCTCCACCCCCTCCTCTTCTTCTTCCTCCATGGCCTCTTCCTCGGAACCAGCGGTGCTCCGTAGGCGTTCAAGGGGCTACGCAAGTACGCAGGCCAAAAGATGCCATGCGGTGCTTGAGCTGGTGTGCTTGGGGGACAGGAGCCACACTGGGGCAGAGGTTCTGTCAGCTCTGCAGGGGCAGGTTCAGAGGTGGTTGACGCCACGCCAACTTAAGGCAGGAATGGTGGTTTGCGACAATGGCACCAACCTCCTCTCTGCCCTCCGACAGGGACAAATGACCCATGTGCCCTGTTTGGCTCACGTCCTTAACTTGGTGGTGCAGCGGTTCTTGGGCAGGTACCCGGGCTTACAGGATGTCCTGAGGCAGGCCAGGAAAGTCTGTGTGCATTTCCGCCGGTCATATAATGCCAGTGCTCGGCTGACGGACCTCCAAAAGTAGTTTAACCTGCCCAAGAACCGCCTAATCTGTGACATGCCCACCAGGTGGAACTCAACATTGGCCATGCTGCAGCGGCTGCACACGCAGCAGAGGGCCATCAATGAGTACCTGTGCGACTATGGCACCAGGACAGGGTCAGGGGAGCTTGGTTTTTTTTCCCCACGCCAGTGGGCCATGATCAGGGATGCATGCACTGTCCTGTCACCATTCGAGGAGGCCACGAGGATGGTGAGCAGTGACAGTGCATGCATCAGTGACACTGTCCCCCTTGTCCACCTGTTGGAGCACACGCTGCGTGGAATAATGGACAGGGCACTTGAGGCAGAACAGAGGCAGGAAGAGGAGGACTTCCTTAGCTCTCAAGGCCCCCTTTATCCAGTGCCTAAGGCCCAATTTTTCTGCCCCTGTCTAACAGGGGCGTGTAATTACAATTTTTGATGTAATACTTTGCAGCAGGGCTCGTTCCTGCATTCCAACTAGAGTGTCTGTGAGGGGTTGCAGTGTTGTGGCACCAGCACCAGTGTCTAAGGCCCAATTTTTCTGCCCCTGTCTAACAGGGGCGTGTAATTACAATTTTTGATGCAATACTTTGCAGCAGGGCTCGTTCCTGCGTTCCAACTAGAGTGTCTGTGAGGGGTTGCAGTGTTGTGGCACCAGCACCAGTGCCTAAGGCCCAATTTTTCTGCCCCTGTCTAACAGGGGCGTGTAATTACAATTTTTGATGCAATACTTTGCAGCAGGGCTCGTTCCTGCGTTCCAACTAGAGTGTCTGTGAAGGGTTGCAGTGTTGTGGCACCAGCACCAGTGCCTAAGGCCTAATTTTTCAGCTCCTGTTCAACAGGGGCATGTAATTACAATTCTTGATCTAATATTTCACAGCAGGGCCCTGTGAGGGCTTACAGTGTTGTGGCCACAGCAACACCTAAGGCCCAAATTTCTGCTGAGTATATAGGGCAGGACCCTACTTTCAAACATCTAACTTACAAACGACTCCTACTTGCAAACGGAAGGAGACAACAGGAAGTGAGATGAAATCTACCCCTAGGAAGGGAAATTCTCTCCTGTAAGAGTTAATATGGGAAAACAATTTCTCCTTTCCACTGATGCTTTCCAATCCTTGTTCCACAAAAAAACCCAAATTTTCAAAAAACATTTTTCATTGGGACAAAAAAGTGAGGTGAAATCTTCTGAAGAGGAGGAAAGACAGCAAAACAAATGTCACAGGGGTGATAACCCTTCCCTATGTTTTCCAAAAAGCTTAAAAAAGATTTTTTTGGCTGGAGCTAAACACGTTAAAAATGTTCAAAATTACAAAGAGATTCTACTTAACAACAAACCTACAGGCCCTGTCTTGTTTGCACCGCCTGTATACTGCTGTTCAGAGTATATAGGGCCTTTCCTTATTTTAATTTGGGTGCGGGGTTCCCCTTAATATCCATACAAGACCCAAAGGGCCTGGTAATGGACTGGGGGGTACCCATGCCGTTTGTCTCACTGATTTTCATCCATATTGCCATGACCCGACATGACATTAAACCCGCAAGCAGTTTTAAATGAGATTTTTTCCTTTATTTTTTTCAAAATTATTTATTTGTGTCAGAAAACCGGTTCACCGGGATATACATAACATGGTATATCTGTATTAACAACATTGACAGCAGTTATTCACATACAGTTATGTAATGCGAAGGTGTTGAGCGAAGTCGTCCGTTCAATCTTATTATTAACCTCATATGATATGTAACAGAGTATTAGTGTGAGTAACTTATATATTATATTCAGAGATCATAGGTATGGGAGCTGTTTGTCCTTGGTCTCTATCTAGTTGCATACCCTGTTTTAGAATAAGGATATTTCTAGAGATAATATTCCTTTCGTGAACGGTTCTCTGCCTTTTTTATATTATAGAGAGATAGAAAAAGAAGAGTATCAGCTGAGAAAAGTCAGAGTAGAAACAGGTGAGTGAGGTGGAAGGGAGGGAAGGGGGTGGTGGGGGGGGGTGGCTAAGTGGGAGAGGTAAGGGAGGGGGGGGGGAGTTGGGGGATAAGAAGTGGTAGGGGGGGGGGAATCAGGGTGACAGCCCACAGAGATGGAGTTGGGCTGGCGTCAGTAGATCTCCGTTTCTAACCGTCCGGTTAGGTTTTCCCCTCTTCCGAAAATTTGAAAATGTTCCAGAGTTGCCAGGTTTTGGAGTACTTCTCTTGCCTGTTTAGGCTGGTGAGGATTAAGTCCTCCATCTGGTTTATTTCTTCAACTTTTTGAAGCCAAAAGGCTATGGGTGGTGTTTGAGTGGATTTCCAGAATGAAGGGATACATGCTTTCGCTGCGTCCAGTAGATGCCTTATAATTGATTTCTTATAGGATCGGGCGGGTATATCAGTGGCGTGCAAAAGGAAGTAGGCTGGGTCGTCAGGTATTACGCGGTCAGTGAATTTTTGGATTATTTGGCGTACTTCTCTCCAGAAGACCTGGATCCGAGAACAGGACCAGAAAATATGGATAAGTGTACCCCTTTCTTCCTGGCATCTCCAGCAGATGTCTGTCGTGGAGGGGAAAATTGATTTAAGTAGTGTAGGTGTTCTATACCAATGTGTGAGAATTTTGTAATTCGTTTCCTGGATTTTGGAGCAAATAGAAGACTTGTGAGTGAAAAGTAAGATTTGTTGTCTTTTATTGGTTGTGAAGGTGCAATTTAGTTCTTTTTCCCATCTGGTGATACTATGAGCCTTGTAATCCCCCGGCGGTGTAATAAGCAGTTTGTAGGTAAGTGAGAGAACGTGTGGTAGGTCTCCTGTCTCTGAGCAATGTATTTCCATGGTTGTGAGGGTTTGATTAGTCTCCTGTGGTGGTGGGAGGGTATTTAAAAAGTGGTGTAGCTGTAAAGCTCTGAAAAAATCTAAACGGAACTGTCCTTCTGGGTCAGTGAGTTCCGATAGTGTTTTCCACCTCCCCAAGGTGCTAAAGTGAGATGCTTGGTACAAACCCTCCTCTCTTAGTTTCAGAAATTCCCTATCTTGTAGTCCTGGTTGGAACTGGGGATTCCCCAATATGGGTCTGAGTGTTGAGTTATGTGAGAAGTGGGGGGTGGTATGGATGAATTGTGAGCAAACCCGTGATGTGGTACCTATGAGCGGGTGGCGTGTGATTTCTGCTGGGAGGGAGGCGTGACACCACGGAGCCCTGTGTAAGGGAATCTCACATTGTGCCTGCTCAAGTCTTGTCCATAGTTTGGTGTTTGTGTGGCGGCACCAATCAATGAGTCTACTCAGATGGGTCGCTCTGTAATAAGTTTGAAGATCTGGCATTGCCAGGCCCCCGTTGAGCTTAGGCAATGTGAGGACTCTACGGTGTAGACGCGGCTTCTTCCCCGCCCAAAGGAAATGAGTGAAGGCTGTTCTCACCTGGTTGAAGTAGTCTACTGGAATGCGTATTGGTATGGCTTGCATAATGTATAGGAATTTGGGTAGGATTGACATTTTAAGAATGCTACATCGACCAAACCAGGAATGTAAACCGCTACCCCACTTGACCAGAAGTTGTTTAACCGTACTCAAAAGGGGCGGAAAGTTGAGCTTGTATAGCTGGGAGAGCTTCGGGGGTATTTGCGTGCCTAAATACTTAAGGGCTGTAGATGTCCATTTAAAGTGGAAGCTGGATTGGAGGTGTGGGATTTGAGATTGGGGGATTCCTATACCCATCGCCTCGGACTTGCTGAAGTTAATCTTCAAATTAGCTAGTTGTCCGTAAGTGTGGAATTCTTTCATAAGGCTAGGTAGAGAGATGATGGGTTTTGTAAGGGAAAACATCAAATCATCCGCATATGCGGAAACTTTGAATTGCTCCCTGCCGGTTTCTACGCCTGTGATGTCGGGATTAAGTCTAATGTGGCATAAAAAGGGTTCCAGGGATAGTGCAAAGAGCAAGGGCGATAGTGGACAACCTTGGCGAGTTCCGTTCGTTATTGGGAAGATCTTGGACATAACCCCATTAGCCCGGACTACCGCTGTTGGGTTCAGGTAGGCCGCAGTCACCCAGTTTAACATTTTGTCACCCAGACCTATGTGTCTCAACGTTGCGAACATGAATTGCCAGCTAACTCGGTCGAAAGCCTTTTCGGCGTCTGTCCCGAGGAACACGCATGGGGTTTTAGTGCTGTTTGCGATATGTAGTAAGTTAAGGACTTTAGTCGTGTTGTCCCTGGCTTCTCTCGTCGGGACAAAGCCTACCTGGTCAAGATGAATAAGCGAGGGGAGGTGTTGTTGGAGTCTTGTAGCGATGATTTTGGTGAAAAGTTTTAGGTCTGTATTCAGGAGGGAAATTGGGCGGTAGGAACCGCATAGGCCTGGGTCTTTACCGTCTTTTGGGATAACTGAAATCTGTGCCTGCAGTGTGGCTCTGTGGAATCCACCCCCCGCACCCAGATCATTGTAAAGTCTGATCATGTAACCTCCTAACGAGGGTAGAAAAGTTTTGTAGTAAGTGGTGGTGAGGCCATCTGGGCCTGGGGCTTTCCCTGTTTTTGAACTTTTTAATGCAGTTTGGAGTTCCAGTAATGTAATGGGATCATCTAAAAGTGATTTGGCGTCCTCTGGGAGGGATGGCATGAGGGAAGTCGCAATGTATTTGGTTGTTGTATCTGAGGAGGGTTGTGTCTCAGTAAGGTTATATAGAGCCGAGTAGTAGGAACAAAATTCCTGGGCAATCTGATGGGGTAGAGAAAGTTTCTGGGCTGTAGCCGACTTGATGTGTGGTATGTATGAGGCAAGCCTCTGTTCCCGGAGAGTCTGGGCTAGCAATCTTCCGCATTTGTTGCCTGATTCATATATTCTCCTTCGAGAAATCTGTAGTGTGGCTTTTGCTTTGAATCGTAAGAGGTCAGTTACTTGCATACGGGCTAAATTTAATTCTGTTTCTAGTTGTCTTGTGGGTGTTTGTTTGTGTTGTGTCTCTAATGTTTCCAGTGTCTTTAGGAGTGCATTCAGTTGTGTAGTCCTCTGCTGCTTAATACGTGAGCCATGCTTAATGAGAATCCCCCTAATTACAGCCTTGTGGGCTTCCCAAATTAGACCAGTATCGCAGTCAGGGGTGTCATTCGAGGCGAAATAGTGACCTATTTCTTTAGTGACTTCTGCTAAGACGTCTGGGTCTTTCAGTAGACCCTCATTTAGTCTCCATGGTGGTCTCTGAGTCCGCAGAGTGTCAGAGAGGGCGTAGCGTAGGGTAATCGGGGCGTGGTCTGACCACGTGATTGAACCTATTGTTGTCTCTCTAATTGCCTGTAGCTGTCTGTGAGGGATTAGGAAATAGTCGATCCTAGAGTATGATTGATGTGGTTTAGAGAAGAAGGTATAATCCCTCTCGCCTGTGTGGAAAAGACGCCATACGTCGATTAGTTGCAGAGAATGAAGTGACGCGCTAAGTCGTTTACGTAGGCCCCGTGGGGTCGAAGACGTTCCAGTGGAAGTGTCTTCAGTGGGTGTGAGTGGGATATTCAGGTCCCCGCCTATAATCAGTTGGCCCTCTGAGAATTGTAGGAGTAGGTCTAGCTGTTTTTTGATAAATGAGTCTTGGTGTGTATTGGGGGCATATAGGTTGGCCAAGGTTACTTTAATATCTCCTATACGGCCCTTCAAGAAAAGGGATCGCCCTTCCCTGTCTAGTTTAACATCTGTGTGTGTCCACGGGATTTTTGCCGAGATCAAGATCGAGACACCCCTGGATTTAGCTTCTTTATATTTTGAGTGATAAACAATCGGGTAGTATTTATTTTGAAGTGTCGGCAGGGACCCCTCTCTAAAGTGGGTTTCCTGCAGAAGTACAATGTCAGCGCCTCTGCGGCGCATATCATGCAACAAAATTCGTCTCTTCTCTGGTGTGTTTAGGCCCTTAACATTGAAGGAGATTATATTCAGTGTGTCCATCTCTGTGGGAAGTTAATGGGAGTGGGGGAGGAAAAGTGGGATAAGGAGAGAGGGGAGAAGGGGGGGGGGGTAAGGAGAGGAGGTGAGTAAAGGGGGGGGAGAGAGGTTAATGAGTAGGTGAGAAACGGGTACTAGTAGGTTACAGAGGAGATTGGGGAGATTAAGAGGCAGGCACTAGGGGGTGCCGCTAAGCAAGAAAATCTAATGTAGCCTTAACGGCTGTTACGCTCCTCGGACTAATGCCGTGAACGGAGCGCGAACCTAATTGGGGCGAGGAATAAACAGGGCCGGGCGAAGAGTCCCCGTGACTCTCCATCCAACCCCGGCAAACTAAGATTGTCATTTAAATATAATATATTGCTGTTAATAAGGTTAGCAATCATTTAGGTAAAAACATAGAAATAATAAAAAAAACAAAAAAAAAAAAAACAAATGAAGTTATCAGACATTTGAACTTGTGCATGCAGAAGGCACCAATGTGGGTACCCTGACCGTGTGATGTCGACAAGTGCAACAGTATGGGTTGTCATCCCATCTCCATCCAGGGTCACACGTCTCCAAGGCCACATCCCCAGCCACATCACAGGGAGGTGTGCGCCGGGGGTGTAGGCCACGGACAAGCCACCAGGTCAAGTAAATTAAACATGAAATTAACTGAAACATATTAAAACATGTGGGGAGTAACCAAAGCAAAGGAGAGGGCAGGTTGTCCCTTGTGAAAAAAGTGACCCGTGGGGACTAAAGCTTAGAGGCTCTGAGTAACTTAGCTTATCAATTCCCCATAATGTGTTTGGTGAGGCTCCTTCCGTCCCATGGGGTTGAGCATCGAAATTACCCACACCTCCCCCCAGTGGTATGAAAAGAAATTATTCTCCAGCTGGAGTGTCATTTGTGGAGGCGGTGGTTAATGTTAAAGATGTCAATCCTTGTCCTCCTTCCTGTGGAGTATGTAGTCTCTCTCTTCAGGAGGGTGGGAAAGTGGATTTATGGTGGGTTCCTGTGGGAAGGACATGTCCCATCGCTGCACATGTTGTCATTTTGAAAGTACCCGGGGCTGGGTGGAACTCCTCAGAGAGCAGAATTAAAGTTCCCTCTGCCTGCTTATAACATTCAAGGGGGGCAGATATGGGGGTACTGGCGTGGACGGGTCAGGAGGTGAAGAGTCTGATGCGTATAGTGTATGGGTATCTCCACATCCAGGAAACCGACAGTTCGCTTGTTGGACTTCTATGGAAATGGGTTTAGTGATCAGGGAACATAGACTAACTGCTGAAACGGATGGGGCAGATCCCAAAACTGCAAGGGATTGTGTCTGGGCAAAGATGGGTGGCCAACGGCCTACTCACGCGGCTCTCCTCCCGAGGCTGACCGGCTCCTGCGTCTGTTCCTTTGCTGTCGCGGAGGCAGAGGTTCACGTGGTCTCAAAAGGCCCGATCTGCCGGATGGGCGCGGAAGAAACTGAAGCCAGTCCGGAACCTGGACCGGTTCCGTTTCCATGAAGCGAAAGAGAGCAGGGAGGTCACCTGGGCGTTGGAGGGAGAAGGATCCCGTCGCTCCGCGGAACAGCACCGAGAGGGGGTAGCCCCATCTGTACGTGAGTCCCTTCTGTTTTGCCAGTTCCAGTAGTGGGCGTAGGAGGGCTCTTCGTTTCAGGGTTGCCCTGGATAAATCCGGTAAGATCTTTGTTCGTGTGCCTTCCAGTTCCACATCACCGTGTTCCCAGGCGCGCCGGAGTATGTTCTCTTTTTGGGTGTAGCGGTGCAGCCTGCACACTACATCTCGCGGTCTGGTCGGGTCGTCAGATCTGGGGCCTAGGGCTCTGTGAACCCTGTCTAGCTCGATCTCCAGTGTGGGCTCCCCTAGCACCGTGCGGCAGATCTCTCGTACTGTCTCCCCCAGGCTCTCCTGTGAAGTCGTCTCTGGGATCCCCCGCAGCCGCAAGTTGTTCCGGCGGCTGCGGTCTTCCATGTCTTCCAGGTGCAGCTGCAGGGTAATGGCGGCGTCTCTCTGTTGGTCTCTGACCTGCTCCAGAGCTGCTACCCAGTCTGTTAGTGAAGTGACCGAGGCCTCCCCAGAAGACACCCGCTCCGTCAGAGTCGAGACCTCTCCTCTGACTTCTTGTATGTCGCGTCGGTGTGTTTCTTCCAGCTTGAGGATCAGTGCTTCAATGTCTGATCTAGTAGGGAGAGCCTGGAGTAAGCTTCTAATGTCTTGTTCGAATAGAGCCGGATCCGGTGGTTGTGGAGACTCCATCGTGGGTTGATGGGTGCCCTTGTGGGTGTCAGTAGGGTATTCTTGTGCGGACTGGGGTGTCGGAGAGGAGCAGGCCTCAGTCTGTCTTGGGGCCTTCTGTTTCTCACCTCGCGGGGAGCCTCGTGGCGCCGTAACTGTGGTCCCGGGGTACGAGCCCTGCAGTTGCAGAAAATAACGGCGTATCTCACCGGGACTTTTGCTAGCGGGTGTCCCCCGGGTAGATGCTCTTGTTCTGTGTCTTTTGGCTGATTGCATGCCTTATTTAGGGTGTTGTAAGCCGGGGTTTTCTGGACGAGGCCGGGAGCTCAGAAAGAAAGCGTCTTCACTCAGCCATGTCCAGGCCACGCCCCCGATTTTTTCCTTTAAAAATGACATTTGGTGCAGGGACTGTTCTAAACACGGGAAACACGCGTCACTTTACAGGCATACTATAGACACCCCCCCAGGTACGATATTTAAAGGAATATTTCACTTTTTTTTTTAACTTTAAGCATCATTAAAATCACTGCTCCCGAAAAAACGGCCGTTTTTAAAAGTTTTTTTTGCATTGATACATGTCCCCTGGGGTAGGACCCGGGTCCCCAAATCCTTTTTAGGACAATACCATGCAAATTGGCCTTTAAAATGAGCACTTTTGATTTCGAACGTTCGAGTCCCATAGACGTCAATGGGGTTCTAACGTTCGTGCGAACTTTCGGTCCGTTTGCGGGTTCTGGTGCGAACCGAACCGGGGGGTGTTCGGCTCATCCCTACTCTCAAATAATAGTCTATGGTTCTCAGATCATATCCTGTTTCTCATATGTACTCATTTGTAGCGATCGGGAGCTTCACACAGGGACGCTTTCGCCCCTTGGGATTTCTCTGGTATTCCCGGGAGGTGAGACATGTCCCGGCCTCAAAAGAGCACATTCATAGAAGATTAGTTTTTGTCAGAGCTTGACACAGTTTGTCCCTGTCAGGCCTGACGATAGAAATATGTGCACTTACCTTATGCCTTCCTACTAAGCTGAATCTCAGGATGATTTTATAACAACTGGTTGTATATGTTACATTTTATATGTTATATATCTCTACTTTTCTTAAGCTAGGTTTCAAACTTGATTGCCTTAATCTGTACTGTACTGCTTTTCAATAAACGTTTTTGAAATTAAAAAAGAAAAAAGCTGTCCCCAGATACTATGTGTGCTGATACCTTTGACAAACTAAAGACACTATCCAGCAAGGAAATCAGGATCTGATGGGATCTTACTGGTTTACAAAAATACATCAATGAATCAATGATTCCCAGAGGGTTGAGAATCCAAAAAATCCCCTCCACATTATATTCAGAATCTTTTCTCACAGATTGGAACACGATACTTTCCAAATGCTCACTTGAGCTAATGAGTCTAATTGTCTCACATGAGGAGGCACTGCTCAGAACTATCTCCACTGAAATTCGGTTCTTGAAGGAATCCCTTCTTCCAATACAACAATTAAGCTCTTATGCTACTTTATTAGACCTTACGGCTCATACAGATAAATTGGAAGCTGAAATCATGGACACCAAGAGACATAAATATCTCTGTGATTTACAAGACTATGAGCAGGGGGAAGTCTACACATGCAAGAAAGCTGAGAGGCCGCACTCCATTTTGAAAAACAGACCGAGAGGTAAACGTAACACTCACAGACATGTGAGTTTCAGCTCCCTGGATCACTCTGATTCATCATTAGAACTATCAGATGTGGCTGGTGTTGGCTCTTCACTTTCATCACGTGCCTCCCTGTCATCTGTTTTTTCCAAAGAAGATTCTAGCATCGTCCCCTCAAAAAACTCCTCTGTGACCCAGGATTCCAGAGACAGAACAGGAAGACAAGGAGGGGGGCCCGTGGTTCCAAAGACAAACAGAACAAGTTACCCACGGAAAGCACGGAACAAGTAATACAAGAACAGGTAGATAATGAGACAACTTGCAATGTCATTAATGTTGTTAATTTATCGGACAGTCCACTTACCCCCTCTGAGGTTTCTCTGCTTTCCAAAGGACTTTCTTTTGCCCCCACTTTTCATTTTGATGTCTTTTCTACCATTTTAGACGTTACCAGGTTTGTTTGCAATATTTTGTTAAAAAAAAACACTTTTCCACCACCACTGATACACCTGTGCCTGCCCCCTTGAGGTTCATGACGGCATAGACTCTCTGGCCAATTTTGATTTTCAAAATCTCAAGGCTAAATCTATACTAGAGAGCCTGCAGTCTGAATCCTCTGGGGGCATGTACGGCATATCCAAAGATACTACCTATACTAGTGATAAATTTTATTATCCTGTACATTCCAGAGGGAACGCAGTAGACATCTTTCAACAGGTTGTGGAGAAAGGAACTCCTGTCTTTGAAAGAAACGATTGACAGTACTGAATCTTGAACGTTTAACAACATCAGTACGTCTGAAAGACAGGCTCTAGCAGATCTTAAAAATCGCATAGATATTGAAATTCGAGAGGCAGACAAAGGGGGGCGCTATAGTGGTACTTAATGACAGTGATTACATAATTGAAGCCTTGCGGCAAATTAATGATTCTTCAACGTACCGCCCCCTTAAATCTGATCCCACTCCAGTTTTCAACAGTAAACTCAAACATCTGTTGGACACAGGTGTGAAAATTGGAGTACTGACAAAAAAGGTCGCAGAGCACCTTTTAGTTGAACATCCAGTTGTCCCTGTGTTCCATCATCTCCCCAAGATACACAAACCTGAGAGACCCGTCAAAGGTCGTCCAATAGTAGCAGGCATCGGTTCACTCCTAGAGAGCTTAGGTGAATGGGTAGACCAGTATTTGCAACCTTTAGTGACAAGACTGCCGGGCTATATAAAAGACACAGCATCAATCCTAAAGTATATAAATGAAGTACAATGGGCAGAGCATTTTTTGTGGGTTACTTTAGACGATAAGTCTCTCTATTCATGCATACCACATCATCTTGCTCTAGATACACTACAATATCACTTGTCCAAATATAGCTTTAATGATCCTCAGCTCAAAGAATTCATCATTATGGCTGTTACCTTTTTATTACAACACAATTACTTCTTCTTTCATGATTCCTTCTATGTACAATGCTGTGGAGCCTCCATGGGAGCAAAATTTTCTCCATCATTAGCTAATTTATACATGGGATGGTGGGAAGAATGTTTTCTTTTTTCACATCTCAATATCTATGCACCGCACATCCATTGGTATGGGCAATACATAGACGATCTGATCTTAATTTGGAACCACACTGATTCCTCTTTAACTTCTTTTGTTTCATGCCTTAACAATAACAGCCTTAATCTTGAATTCTCTTATGTGAGCAATAGGATCATGATTGATTTTCTAGGTATCACACTCAGGGGTGACCCCAGCACTGGTCTTATACATACTAGAACCTTCTGCAAACCTACTGCCGGAAATTCCTTACTTCTGGCCTCCAGCTGCCATCCACCCCATACTATTCGTTCCATCCCGATGGGTGAGTTTATTAGAGCTAAGCGCAACTGCTCCACCCCGGAAAGTTTTCAGTTAGAATCTCTAACATCTCAAAACGATTAAGCGATAGAGGCTATCAGAAGTGGCATATTAATAGAGCCATTTCCATAGCCTTTAGAGAAGGACAGGTACAATCTATTGCACAACAGAGAGAAATCCCCTTGCTCTTCAAAATATATACAACATAAAAAACAAAAGAACAAGGACAAGAGTTCCCTTACCTTTGTCACCACTTTCTCCAGAGAGTTTAATCAGATCAAACAGATTGTAAATACACATCTTCCCATTCTTTATGGTGACAAGGACCTAATAGATGTGCTTTCTAAAGGGTATAATTTCTCTTGTCGTCCTGTCCCAACTTTAGGTAACTCTTTGTCACCCAGTCTACACCAAACCACCACTACTTCCAAAACTTGGCTCAGTACTAATGGCTCATATAGTTGTTGTTTAAATACTTGTAGGTATTGTAACAAACATAACAAGAATCACAAGTCTATCATCTCGTGCCATAATAATAAGGTATTTCCTATTAAGGATTTTATAAATTGTAGTACCCAATATGTAGTCTACGTGATAGAATGTGATGTTTGTAAATTACAATATGTAGGATGCACCACTAGGCCCCTTCGCACAAGGATTAGCGAACATTATAATGGAGCAGCATTTAGTAATGAGAGAAGGTTATCCAATGTATCTAACCATTTTAAATTTATACATGATGGTAACATGGATTCCTTCTCTTTCTCTGCAGATCAAAAAATCAAAATGTCGGTACGTGGGGGTGACAAGCACAGAAGGCTACTGGAACAGGAAGTTAGGTGGATTTTCCTGTTGGGGACACGCATCCCCACAGGCATGAACCACAGATGGGATGTGGATCTATTTCTCAAATGACATCATCCTATCCCATCATCAGTTTTACTGTCACCTGCTTCAGTATTTGTCTTTCCTGTCGCATCATGGCAGCATACACGTTGGGTTGTGACTCCGCCTCCACAACCTGATAGGACCACATAGCTATAAATTAGAGAGTAGACACCTGCCCCAGTATTCTCTTATTTTTCCTCACCTGTCAGGACGCACGGATCAGCACCCCCTTACCGCTTCGCCCCAGCCAGGTTCTAGCCTCTCCTGGGTGGAAGTCCTTCTTGTACAGCCTCTAAACGAGCTAAATGGAAGGAGCCCCACTCTGGTGGTCTCAGGGGCACTCATCTCAACTTAAACTGTTTGCCGGAAGACAAGCCTTAAACAGGCTTCAAGTGCAACAGCCCCCAAAAGCCTTAAACAGGCTTGCTGGAGGATTGGCCAGAGAAACCCTCAGTGTGGCCTCAGAAAATAAGCCTTAAACAGGCTTAATTGTGTGCAGCGGTCTCCATTCCACCCCTCTTCCTTCCCCCCCTCTCCCATCTCATACCGTTGGTGTTCTGCTGGGCTCTGTAGTCCACGTAGTGCTGTATGGGACCGCCGAGCGTTCTCGGCGTCCTCGCGCATGCGCAGTACGGCTCTTTGGGCGCTTCTATGCTGTTTGCCAGTCTCCAAGATGGCGCATGCGCGAGCGTCCGACGCCAATGGCGGCGGATTTAAAAACCCAGCATTCGCTGTGGAGGCTGCTGATGGTTGCTGCATGCTACAGACGCCTGCTACTGCGAACCATAACAAAGAAAAACGCTCTACAAAGGTGGGTCCCCCCCCCCCTCCTGTTCAGGTCTGGGTCAGTCTCTCTCTCTCTCTACATTTGCTGCTTGTCTTTTTCCTTGCAGGTTTCCAGCCCACTTACCATGGAGACCGCTGCCCCAGCAGATCACCGCCAGCCTACTAGGTAAGGGGGGGAAGAAAAGGGTAAGTAGTGAAGATTGAAAAAGAGAGCACTTCTAACGCTGCCTAAATTGGTCAGCCCTACCAGGTCCTCAAGAACATCTGCGTCAAGACATAGAGAGTCCTCACGCAGGAGAAGCCGCTCCAGACATAGACGGAGCCACTCCTACCATAGGAGAAGCCGCTCAAGAGGAAGCCGCAGAAGAAGCCGCTCCAGATCGCATTCCCGACATGGTCGATACCGCCACAGAAGGTCGTCCTCACGCAGGCACCGCTCCCCTGCACGCCATTCCCGTCCCGCCGGGAACGCATGCTGGATTTGTGGTACGGCGGCTCTTCCGGATAAGCTGGTTTGTCAGAGATGCCTGGAGGAGGCCACAAGAGAGAGAGCCTCAGAAGTTGGGGACTCAGCCCCTCAGGCCTCAATACCAGATGTGGATCTCTCCACCATTACCTCTCCAGCCCGGGCCAGCACATCAAAGGAGCAAGACTCCCTATCTGATAATGAAGGCCTGGAGGTGTCGGCCGGATTCGACTTTGGCCTTATAGAGCCGTTTGTTAAATCGGTTAAGGAGGCAATAGGATGGGAGGAACCCCAGGAAGTCCAGCCAAAGCAGAGAAAATATTTTCCTCAGCTTAAAAAGGAACCAGATACTTTTCCGTTCATCGATGAACTGGTAGATTTAATCAAAGAAGAGTGGCAGAGACCGGAGAAGAAATCTAGTCTGAACAACAGACTCCAGAAGCTGTACCCACTCAAGGAGCCTAAAGTGAACCCTCTGGTGTCCCCTCCGGTAGTGGACGCATCTTTAATGCGCCTCGCCAGGCATGTTACCCTCCCGCTAGAAGATGCGGTAATGTTTAGAGACGTTCTTGACAGAAAGATCGTCACGGATCTCAAGCGGGCTTACCTTTCGGCCGGAGGCGCATGCAGGCCTGCGATAGCACTCGCGGCAGTAGGAAGGGCCATCTCGAGTTGGTCTTCAAGCACGGAGAAGCTGGTATTAGAGGGGGCAGACCAAGAGAAAATAGTGAAGGCATTACAAGAGTTAAGCTTGGCTGGTGATTTTGTGGCTGAGGCCTCAGTTGACACTATCAGGTCTGCATCAAAGTCTATGTTGGCCTCAGTGATGGCCAGAAGAGCTTTGTGGCTGAAGCCCTGGACGGCGGATCCGGCATCCAAGTCTAACTGGTGCCGTATTCCATTCGACGGTGAGCACCTCTTCGGAACAAAGTTGGATACGGCCATCTCCAAAGTAACTGGTGGAAAATCCGGGCTCATTCCCTCAGATAGGAGGCCCAAACAGAGACCTCCTCCTTTTAAGCGGAATCTCCCAGAAAGGTATAGAGACGCGAAAGCGTACAGACCAGGGAAGGAGTACCGAAGGAACTGGAAGAACCCTCAAACCTCTTTTATGAAATTCCAAAAGCCCAAGACTCCCGCTTCCAGTGACCAGAAGCCTTTTTGAAGGTGCGCCTGTCCGGCCAGCAGTAGTAGGAGCAAGGCTTTCCAGTTTCAAGCTGGTCTGGGCGGGGACCATACACGATACCTGGACCCTGGCCACCGTCAGTTTCGGCCACAGATGGGCCTTCAAAAATCGACCCCCAAGGGATCAATTCTGCCCAACCCGTATTCCTCCTCCCGGGGAGAGAAGGTTGTCCCTGCTAAATTATGTCCTAGAACTTCTTCAAAAACGAGCGATAACAGAGGTACCGCCAACACAACGAGGCAGGGGATTCTACTCTCCACTATTCCTCGTCAAAAAGAAGTCAGGGGACTTTCGGCCGGTTCTAGACCTGAAGAACCTCAACAAGTCCATCAGAGTGGAGTCGTTCAGGATGGAAAGCCTGCAGTCTATCCTTCAGGCCATAAACTTAGGAGACTGGATGCTCTCCATAGATCTCCAGGATGCCTACATACACATACCAATTCACGTGGCATTCCAAAAGTTCCTGCGATTCTCGGTGGGTCAGGAGCACTTCCAGTTTCGAAGCCTCCCTTTCGGGATCTCTACGGCCCCCAGAACGTTTACGAAGGTTCTGCTTCCAGTGATAGCCTCTTTGAGGGAGAAGGGCCTAAGGGTCCACCATTACCTGGACGACATTCTTCTCCTCTCAAACAGCCAGGAATCACTCGTGCAACATCGCAAGGTCTTAGTTTCCACCCTAACGAGTCTGGGTTGGATAATCAACTGGCAGAAGAGCAACATTCAGCCTACTCAGAGGATGGTCTTCCTGGGAGCCAAACTAGACACCCGAGCCAACACGGTAGAACTGCCAAGGGAGAAGTTGTCCCTACTAGTTCAGAAAGTGAAGGATGTGGTTCCAGCATCATGCCTACCGGCCAGAGCATACCTCAGCCTTCTGGGGTCCCTATCAGCAACCATTCCAATAGTCAGATGGGCGCAATGGAATACCAGACCTCTGCAAGCCTCCTTCCTGTACCAGTGGGATGGACGGTTCATGTCCCAGTCGATTCGCATCTCAGAAGAAGCCAGATTATCTCTACGGTGGTGGACCCACCCCGACAACCTCAGCAGATGCAAACAGATAGTCATCCTCCATCAGGAGGTGGTAACTTCGGACGCCAGTCTGGAGGGATGGGGGGCACACTACCTACATTACGCAGCTCATGGCCGCTGGCACTTCAAAACCAGGGATGTAGTGTCAAACGTCCTAGAGATGAAGGCGGCCTTCCAAGCCCTCTTGGCATTCAGCTCACTTCTCAGAGGGAGACAGGTCCTCATTCAAATGGACAACCGAGTGGCTGTGGCCTACATCAACAGGCAGGGGGGTACCAAGAGCATCTCCATGATGCGGGAAGTCGGTCCGGTGATGCGATGGGCTCAACTGAACCTGCGGGACCTGAAGGCGGCCTATATTCCGGGGGTTCAGAACCTACTAGCGGACTCTCTCAGCAGGACATTCGTTTCCAACAACGAGTGGTGTCTAAGCCCGCAGGCCTTTGCCCTCATATGCCAGACATGGGGTCATCCAGACATAGACCTCGCAGCAACACCAGAGAACAAGAAATGTCAGATGTTTCTGTCGAGGAACCCCTTCCCCTCAGCGGAGGGAACGGATTGTCTCCAGCACACCTGGAACTTTCGCCTAGGTTACATTTTCCCACCGACCCCACTGATAGCCAAGTTCCTTCTGAGGCTCAAATATTCAACAGCCCTAGTCCTGGCCGTGATCCCCTTCTGGCCACGGAGGCCTTGGTTCACCACCCTCCTGCAACTGAGCACAGCGGATCCACTACCTCTTCCGGTGACGACAGTTCTACTAACCCAGGGCCAGCTACTACATCCGAATCCAGGGAGATTGCACCTAGCGGCCTGGAGACTGAAAGGTCTAGGTTCCTAGATCAAGGCTGTTCGCAGAAGGTAGTCGAGACCCTGCTTCAAGCCAGGAAATCCTCCACGAATAACACCTACGAGAGAGTCTGGGGAAAGTTCTCTTCCTTTGCTCAGGAACAAGGTTGGGACCCTTCTTCCCCATCAGCAATACAAGTGCTTGAGTTCCTACAGTCGGGTCTAGACAAAGGCCTTAGGTCCAGCACCCTGAAAGTCCAAGTCTCTGCCATCTCTGCTCTGACAGGGGTTAGGTGGGCACTTAACCCTCTCGTGGTTCAATTCCAAAAAGCATGCCTGAAGCTAAGGCCTCCCAGAAAGCCTTCATTTCCAACATGGGACCTATCAACTGTCCTAGAAATTCTATCCGGAGAACCATTCTCCCCTCTTGAAGATACCTCCCTCTGGGACCTAACTCTAAAGGTATCATTCCTAATTGCCATCACTTCAGCGAAGAGAGTCTCAGAAATGCAAGCTTTGCTGATCAAGGAACCGTACCTGATGGTTTACCCAGACAGGCTAACCCTGAAGCCTCCAGACAGATTTATCCCAAAGGTCTCCTCTTCATTCCACTTTAACCAGGAGATTGACCTCCCGGCTTTGAGCACAGATCAGGGCGTTCCTCATCCCCTGGATGTTAGGGGCAACATTCTGCATTACCTCTCGGTGACCAAGTCATTCAGGAAATGCCAGAACCTATTAATCATCCCACATGGGTTCAGGAGGGGCCAGGCAGCTTCTGCCCGTACCATCGCCTCATGGCTCGTGAAAACTATCAAGAAGGCTTACTCCTTAAGCACCTTGCAGATTCCGGAAGATCTTAGAGCGCATTCCACCAGGGCAATGGCTACTTCATGGGCAGCTTACTGTAAAGTTTCAGCGGAAACCATTTGTAGAGCGGCCACTTGGTCTTCGAGAAACACCTTCATTTCCCATTATAAAATAGACGCTGCACGCTTAGCAGCAGTTGAATTTGGGAGGGCCGTCATACAGGCCAATTCTTCTGTTTCTTGTCAATAAATTTGATTTTGCATTCCCACCCAGTTTGGCGAGTTACTCCCCAACGTGTATGCTGCCATGATGCGACAGGAAAATGGAAAATTGTATACTCACCTTTCCGTAATTTTCCTTTCCTGTCGCATCTTCATGGCAGCATACAATCACCCACCCTCTGAGGTGACATGTGTATATATTTACAGAGAATACTGGGGCAGGTGTCTACTCTCTAATTTATAGCTATGTGGTCCTATCAGGTTGTGGAGGCGAGTCACAACCCAACGTGTATGCTGCCATGAAGATGCGACAGGAAAGGAAAATTACGGAAAGGTGAGTATACAATTTTCCATTTTTTGTCCCAGTATGTTTCTTCTGTGCTTGTTTTCTGCCCTCTATCTATTTTTTTCTTTTTCCTCCTGCCCAACAAAAGGGAAGGAGAAGGGGAAAGGAAAAGAGAGAAGAGAAAGGAAAGGAAAGAGGGAGGAGGGAAAGGAAGGGGAAAAAATAAATTATTTTTTTTTTGATTCTGCCACTAATTGCATCCCTCTTTTTTCGTTAATTGTATCTTTTTTCTTTGTTCCTGCTATAAACTGAATCCCTCTTTTTTGATTCTGTTATAAATTTCATCCCTCCCTCCCCCCCCTTTTTTTTTTTGATCCTGCCATTATTGCATTCCTCTTTTTTCATGAATTGTATCTCTGTTTTTTGATCCTGCCATAAATTCAATCCCCCTTTTTTGCGATTCTGACATAAATTTAATCCCTCTCTTTTTTGATCCTGCCATAAATTGCATCATTCTTTTTTGATTCCGCCATAAATTCAATCCCCCTTTTTTGCAATTCTGACATAAATTTAATCCCCCTCTTTTTTGATCCTGCCATAAATTGCATCCCTCTTCTTTGATCCTGCCATAAATTCCATCCCTCTTTTTTCATTAATTGTATCTTTTTTGATCCTGCCATAGATTCAATCTCCTCTTTTGTGATCCTGCCATAAATGTAATCCCCCTCTTTTTTGATCCTGCCATAAATTGCATCCTTCTTTTTTGATCCCGCCATAAATTGAACCCCCCCCCCTCCTTTTTTTTTTCTTCTTCTTTTGATCCTGGCATTAATCTTGACTTTAGCTTTTGTTGCTACCACAAAGTATTTTATTTGAACATTTTGAACATTTTCCCTTCTTTTAACCACTTAACAACCGACCCATAGCCGAATGACGGCTGCAGGGCGGTTGCTTAACTTTGGGAGGGCGTACTATGATGTCCTCCCAGAATTCCCCTCTCGCACGCCCCCTGGCGCATCACGGATCCCGGTAAATGGCCGCTGATCGCGGCTGTTTACCATGTGATCGCTCCGTCAAATGACGGAGCGATCACATGTAAACAGACCGGCGTTATCTGATGACGCCGGTTCCTCTCCTCCCCTCTGTGTACCGATCGGTACACTGTGAGCGGAGAGGGGGATGGATGGATGGCTGCAGCGCTGTGAGCTGGATGTGTAGTGCCCACAGCACTGCTCAGTGACATCCAGTCATCCATCCATCCATGCTCAGCCATCCCTAATGCTCTGCAATGCCCCAGAATAACGTGCAATACTCTGCAATACCCCCACAATACTCTGCAATACCCCACAATACTCTGCAATACCCCCACAATACTCTGCAATACCCCCACAATACTCTGCAATACCCCACAATACTCTGCAAAACCCCCACAATACTCTGCAATACCCCACAATACTCTGCAATACCCCACAATACTCTGCAATACCCCGCAGTACTCTGCAATACCCCGCAATACTCTGCAATACCCCGCAATACCCCTGCAGTACTCTGCAATACCCCGCAGTACTCTGCAATACCCCACAATACTCTGCAATACACCGCAGTACACTGCAATACCCCACAATACTCTGCAATACCCCGCAATACTGTGCAATACTCTGAAATACCCCGCAATACCCTGCAATACCCCGCAATACCCTGCAATACCCCGCAGTACTCTGCAATACCCCGCAGTACTCTCCAATACCCCGCAATACTCTGCAATACCCCGCAATACTCTGCCATACCCAGCCATACTTTGCAATACTCGGTGATACCCAGCCATACCCAGTCATACTAGGCGATACCCTGCAATACCCTGCCATACTCAGCCATACCCAGCCATGCTCAGCCATACTCTGCAATACCCCGCCATACTCTGCAATACCCCGCCATACTCTGCAATACCCCGCCATACTCTGCAATACCCCGCCATACTCTGCAATACCCTGCAATACCCTGCCATACCCTGCCATACCCAGCCATACTCAGCCATACCCAGCCATACCCAGCCATACTCAGCCATACCCAGCCATACCCAGCCATACTCAGCCATACCCAGCCATACCCTGCCATGCTGAGCCATACTCAGCCATACCCAGCCATACTCTGCCATGCTCAGCCATACTCAGCTGTACTCGGCCTCTGTATGTGGCCAGGCTGTGGAAGTCTCACACATGTGGTATTCAGGAGGAGTAGGAGAATCTATTTTGGGGTATCATTTTTGGTATGTACATGCTATGTGTTCGAAATATTGTATAAATGGACAACTTTGTGTTAAAGGAAAAAAATGCGTTTTAACCACTTCCCGCCCGCTGGCTGTCATACGACGTTCTTGACTTTGTGCGGGGATATCTGTATGATGGGTGCAGCTATAGGCATCATTCAGATATCAGCTTTTTCAGCCGGCGATTCCCTACACCATAAGAATGATCATAGTGGCTGTTCCACTGCTTAATCATTCTTACAGGAGGCGAGAGGGGATGCCCCCCCTCCCGCCGCCCTCCGGTGCTTCTACCGACTCACCGCTACGATCGAAGAAAGGATCTTTTTTTTTTTTATTTCAGGCTTCCCAGCCTAGAGGTGAGATGTGGGGTCTTATTGACCCCATATCTCACTGTAAAGAGGACCTGTTATGCCATATTCCTATTACAAGGGTTGTTTACATTCCTTGTAATAGGAATAAAAGTGGTCAAAAATTTTTTTGGGGGAAAAAAGCATCAAACTAAAATAAATAAAGTAAAATGAACAATAATAAAAAAAAAATTTAAAGCGCCCCTGTCCCTGTGTGCTTGCATGCAGAAGCGAACGCATACGTAAGTCCCGCCCACATATGAAAACGGTGTTCAAACCACACATGTGAGGTATCGCTGTGATCGGTAGAGCGAGAGCAATAATTTTGGCCCTAGACCTCCTCTGTAACTCAAAACATGTAACCAGTAAAATTTTTTAAAGTGTCGCCTATGGGGATTTTTGAGTAGCGAAGTTTGGCGCCATTCCACAAGCGCATGCAATTTTGAAAGGTGACATGTTGGGTAGCTATTTACTCGGCGTAACATCATCTTTCACATTATGCAAAAACATTGGGCTAACTTTACTGTTTTGGTTTTTTTTAAAGCACAAAACTGTTTTTTTCCCAAGAAAAACGTGTTAAAAAAATTGCTGCTCAAATATCGTGCGAGATAAAAAGTTGCAATGACCACCATTGTATTCTCTAGGGTCTTTGCTAAAAAAACATATATAATGTTTTGGGGTTCTATGTAATTTTCTAGCTAATAAATGATGATTTTTACATGTAGGAGAGAAATGTCAGAATTGGCCTGGGAGCTCCAGAACGCCTGATGGTGCTCCCTGCATGTTGGGCCTCTGTATGTGGCCAGGCTGTGTAAAAGTCTCACGCATGTGGTATCGCCGTACTCGGGAGTAATAGCAGAATGTGTTTTGGGGTGTAATTTGTGGTATGCATATGCGGTGTGTGAGAAATAACCTGCTAATATGACAATTTTGTGAAAAAAAAAAAGTAAAAAAAAAAAACGTGATTTTGCAAAGAATTGTGGGAAAAAATGACAACTTCAAAAAACTCACCATGCATCTTTCTAAATACCTTGGAATGTCTTCTTTCCAAAAAGGGGTCATTTGGGGGGTATTTGTGCTTTTCTGGCATGTTAGGGTCTCAAGAAATTAGATAGGCCGTCAGTACTTCAGGTGTGATCAATTTTCAGATATTGGCACCATAGCTTTTGGACTCTATAACTTTCACAAAGACCAAATAATATCCACCGATTTGGGTTATTTTTACCAAAGATATGTAGCGGTATACATTTTGGCCAAAATATATGAAGAAAAATTATTAATTTGCAAAATTTCATAACAGAAATGAAGAAAAATGCATTTTTTTTACAGATTTTTCGGTCTTTTTTCTTTTATAGCGCAAAAAATAAAGAACCCAGCGGTGATTAAATACCACCAAAAGAAAGCTCTATTTGTGTGAAAAAAGGACACAAATTTCATATAGATACAGTGTTGCATGACTTAGTAATTGTCATTCAAAATGTGAGAGCACCAAAAGCTGAAAATTGGTCTGGTTATTAAGGGGGTTTAAGTGCCCAGTGGTCAAGTGGTTAAGGAATATATTCCTCCCTTGGAGTAATAAGGTCCTAATATCTCATGTAACATTTTTTTCTACTCACTTCTTTTTGGCTCAACAAAATAACTTTTTATATTGCCTTTCTTTCCTCTCCCTCTTCTCATGCTGGCTAAAAACAGGTGTAGTCACTAACCACTTGAATAATTGGTGGTATCATTCAAATATGGTAATTTTCTGTGACACTAACCTGATAGGCCAATTTTGTAGAGATGAAGTTTGCATGTGTGTGAGTATACATATATTATGCCATACCTATTTCAAACTAGCTACGACTAAGGCTAAAGCCAAAACGCGTCAGTTTAATTGTTTTATTGTCACTCTGATGTACCAATAAACAACACTTCAAGGATTACAGTTTTGCCGGCTCTCCTTATTACTGTTGCATTTGAGTGTGTTGGGACACATCGAGCCTCGCACCTGTGAGTGGACCTGGTGTATGGATTGATTTGTCCCTGCAGAGATCGCTGTTACCTTTCTTCTTTTCCATTCTACACTGAGAATCAAGCGATCAAATACCGCTGATCACTCGGTTCTCACTGTCAGTCACCAGCTCTCTGCTCTGCCCCCTCCTCGCTCACTGGAGTGCTGAGCTGTGCAGGGGAGCGGGAGTGGCCTGCTAAGGCTCTCAGCGGCTTGCTGAGAGGCTGAGACAGATTTTGGTCCAGGGATCTAGGCGGATTCTGACTCCATAGTCGTGATGACGCTGAGCCTGGACCGACTCTGACGTCAGCAGGGAGTGGACTTCACCCTGCTCTCTGCTGAAAACGGGTCACAGGAGTGCAAAACAAACTTTGGGATCTTTGGCTGTACTTCTCCTTTAAGTCATTTTTTGCTTTAAAGCGGAGTTCCACCCAAAAGTGGAACATCTGCTTATCTGCTTCCTCCCCCCTCCAGTGCCAGATTTGGCCCCTTCCGGGGGGGGGGGGGGGACCAGGTACCCTTCCCCACATCCGATAGTTCGGGCCCCCCCTCCTTCTTCTGCCGCCGGGCCAGTTAGAAATTGCAGCGCACTTCGCGCATGCACATTAGGGAACCGGCTGTGAAGACGAATGGCGACAGCAGAACCCGACAGCCAATCCAAAGGGGGCTGGAGTGCAAACATCGGGCTCCCTGGACAGGTAAGTGTCCTAACATTAAAAGTCATCAACTACAGTACTTGTAGCTGCTGACTTTCATTTTTTTCCCCCAGGCGGAACACTGCTTTAAAAAACAGTTGACATCCTGTATCCTCTGTAAAATGAAATATGCCCATCTTATTACATTATATAGATAGATATATATGTGTGACGGGAGGGCCTGTGGAACCCAGAATCCCTTGGAAAGGTTGGGAAACCCTTGTTTCAGCTCCCCATGCACCTCTTATGTCTAAGTCACCCTGTGCCATCCTGGCACAGGGTGACTGAGAAAATATATCTTGGATTACTTAAAATGGGACAGTAATATTTATCCACAATATCTCCCAGGATATATGTAAACACTATTCTTGGTTTGTTTGATTCTGAACTCAACATGTTAGTTGAGAGAGCTGATCACATTGGCCTCTGTACAATGTAGGAGACAGGCCGACTCCTGCTGGAGCTCCTGCTATTGTGAGAAGGTGTCCTGTGTTTATAGTTATGATAATGTATAATCTACTGTGTGAAGCTTGGTGACAACAAGTCTGACCAGTAGTGAAATCCTGATTAATCATAACAATGCTCAGGAGGGCATGGAGTCACATCAGCTGCTTTAAGGGATCAGTTAATTAGCTGATGTTAATTAGGTTTCTGGTTACAGGTGTATTATTAGAGTAATATGAGCAAGAGGGGGGACCTCCTCTTCTACTTTATATAAACTTGTATTTTGGTTCTAATAAACAGTCCATGTTCACCAACTAAACAAGTATCATCTTGTTTTGTGCTTGTGAGCGGTTGGAATATCTGATATCTATATTCAGACTGGGAGGAAGTGGTATATGACGAAAGCACTCAAGCGGAGTGTGGGACGTTTCGTTACATTGGTGGCAAGCAGTGGGGCGCTTCCTGCAGTCTGGGACATCCAAACTTACACCTGGATCCAAGGTCCAGATAGCAGGAGAGGATAGGAGAGGTACAGATACCAGCCACCATGGAAGAGGAATTCAGAAGGAGGTTGCGAGAGATGCAGATACAGCACAGAGGACCAGTATCAGAGCAGGTCCTGCTGGGATGGTTTGATTCTATCCGCTGCGAACTCTGGAAGGAAGCGCTAGCCCGTGAGCAGTGACACCAGGGAAAAGTTCTCCTCTCCATCCAGGAAAGGTACTGGTCACAGTATGGATTGCAGATGCTGTTTTGGGGAGAAAAACCACACAAGGAGCAGACAGCTGAATTAAGCAGGCAGGTCTGGGCAAAGATGTGGCTGGATGAGAGCTACAGAGCCCTCCGGTGGCATGTATCCCAAGCATGCCCTTGGATAGCGCGTGACAGCCCAACGGAAGGCTTTGGCTACGGCAGCCTGGGACTGTTGTATATGAAGCTGACAGGGGACCCTAACTTTGGGAGTGATTTGGAGTTGGACTAAAATCATGGATTTCAGAGAAGGGCTACTGAACGTCTCGGAAGTGCACTGGGCACTGGAAGATATAGAGTTTCTGGCCATTCAGGAATGAGAGCTGAAGATCGCCTACAGGCGGCTGATAGACTCTGCTCAGCACCAGGGCTGGGCTCCCTTTGCCTGGGACTATCAGGAAATACCAGTTGACAACTCTGAAATCCTGGCTGAAGAGTCGGCAATGCGGCAGAGTAACAATGTGCTTTGCCAACCTTAGGTCTTATGGCGGATGCAGCAAGTGCTGACTGACCTTGATGATCCTGTTTCTGCATGGGATGATCTTGGATGGAGGGATGTGCCTGTCCAGCAGCATGCCAGAGAATCGGCAGTGGAAAATCTGGAGATTGCCATCCCCAAAGCTGAAGTGCTGACAACAGGGCAGAGCTCTGCTAACCTCTGCCCAGCACCGATAGCATCTTCTGGGTTCCACGGACAGGAGATGATGAATCTCTATCCCAAGACACCAGTTGCAGAGACAGGAGATTTTATAGACTTTTCTGCTGAGGAAGAACAACCTGATCAGCCTCCAGCAGAAGAGCTGGTATCAGGGCCAAACTTCACTGTGCTTTGCCCAGCACCAACAGCAGCATCTGTGGAGTTGCAAGGAACTTCCCCAGCTGAAGCGCTGGTCACCAGACAGAGGATCCAAGACTTCTGCCCCACACCTGTGGCAGTTCCAGAGGCTCAATGTGAGAAGATGGCGATCACTTCCCAGCAGCAGATACAGGGGTAGAAGGGAGAGGAGGTGTGCGTTGTCCCTCCTCAACAGTCGGCCAGGGTGGAGAAAGCAGTCTTTCCTCCCCAGCAAGGTTCCGTGCACCTGGGAGACAGTACCATAGACATGTCGTCCCAGCAGCCAGATGAGGGAACGGAAAAGGAAGCAGCCAGCTCACCTCCCCAATGGCAGCTACACAGTTTGGGAGTGGAGGAATCCAGACTCCTGCCCCAACAGTTAGCCGAAGCGGATGATGTGGAGTCCCCATCAGAATTGCTGGCAACAGGGCAGAGTGCTATCAAACTTTGCCCAGCACTGTAAACAACTGTGGAGTTCCATGGAGCTGGGGCAGTCAGCTCATCTCTCCAGCCACAAATTACAGAATGTATGGACTTAATGGACTGTTCAACAGAGGATGTTATAGATTATGCATTACCTTCTCAAGTACTGGCAGCAGGACAGAGTACTGCAGACCCCTGCTCCACACCCGTGGCAGTTTCGGAGGCCCGAGGTGAGAAGGTGATGGTTCCTCTCTCCCAGTGGATTTCAGAAATGCAGGGAGGAGAAACAGCCATTTCCCCTCCCCAACAAGGGTTTGTGAACCTGGGAGACAATACCAGTGAAAGGGAGTTCCAACAGCAGACGGCGCCCCAGAATGATGACACCAACCCAGCTGAAACACTGGCAATCAGACAGAGGGTCCAAGACCTCTGCCCCACACCCGCGTCAGTTCTGAAGGCCCAGGGTGAGGAGGTGGCGGTCACTCCCGAGCAGCAGATCAGGACCCGAGGAGAGAATGCAATCGGCACCTCACAACTGCAGCTTGATCTGCTGTCGGTGGATGGGCCTGCTGTCTCCCCTAGCATAAACCCAGCAGAAGTGCTGGCAACCTCTGACCAGCACTGGCAACAACTACAGAGTTCCAGGGAGCCGGGGCAGTCAGCCTCCCTCCCCAACAGTTAGCCGGAGCAGACGGTGTGGGGTTTCCAGCAGGAGGGCTGGCAACAGGGCAGAGTGCTGCTGGTCTCTGCCCTCAACTAACAGAGGACGGATTTCCTGTAAAGGTGGATGGGACTTCAGTCTCCACCTGTATACCCAAGGGATGCTGGACAGTCGGCCCAGATGCCCAACAGCATGACGGACCGAGCCCAGCCACCCTGCCTTCTCTCCTGTGGCTAAAGGGACTCCAGGGGGACTCCAGTCCGCACTTCCACCCAGCAGCGGGCATGTTCTATGAGAGAGGCAGAGGTTGGCTGGGTGAGTAATGCTCTGTTTGGAACAATTTGTTTGGGGTACTGTGTGGGTACAGGCATTAGAGGACTGGAACTATGGACTAACTTCGGAGTCAACTAGTCTGGGGTCTCCCCCTGTGTTACTCTTCTGCCGCAAGGGGAGAGATGTGACGGGAGGGCCCGTGGAACCCAGAATCCCTTGGAAAGGTTGGGAAACCCTTGTTTCAGCTCCTCATTCTTCTCTTAT
Organism: Lithobates septentrionalis; assembly: GCA_037952835.1. Lineage (NCBI taxonomy): Eukaryota > Metazoa > Chordata > Amphibia > Anura > Ranidae > Lithobates > Lithobates septentrionalis. Next base: position 1,998,349 of record JBBDGP010001553.1, on the reverse strand, counting down.
GTCATCCTGGCACAGGGTGACTGAGAAAATATATCTTGGATTATTTAAAATGGAGCAGTAATATTTATCCGCAATATCTCCCAGGATATATGTAAAGACTATTCTTGGTTTGTTTGATTCTAAACTCAACATGTTAGTTGAGAGAGCTGATCACATTGGCCTCTGTACAATGTAGGAGACCAGGCCGACTCCTGCTGGAGCTCCTGCTTTTGTGAGAAGGTGTCCTGTGTTTATAGTTATGATAATGTATAATCTACTGTGTGAAGCTCGGTGACAACAAGTCTGACCAGTAGTGAAATCCTGATTAATCATAACAATGCTCAGGAGGGCACGGAGTCACATCGGCTGCTTTAAGGGATCAGTTAATTAGCTCATGTTAATTAGGTTTCTGGTTACAGGTGCATTATTAGAGTAATATGAGCAGGAGGGGGGACCTCCTCTTCTACTGCATATAAGACTTGTATTTTGTTTCTAATAAACAGTCCATGTTCTGCAACTAAACAAGTATCATCTTATTTTGTGCTTGTGAGCAGTTGGAATATCTGATATCTATATTCAGACTGGGAGGAAGTGGTATATGACGAAAGCACTCAAGCGAAGTGTGGGACGTTTTGTTACAGTATGTATCAACAATATGATTTGTAGATTTAAGAAAAAAAACTAAAAAAAATATTTTCAAATGAATCCCAATATTTTAGTTTTAGTTTTGCATACAGTAGGAAAAGGTTAATTACTTCTGCCTATAATTGCTAGAGATAAGATTTGAGTTCAACTTAAGAAGGAAATCCCCCGCTGCTAGAATGTAAACAAAGCAGCTAGCGATCCCAGGAGACAATCATTGGTCTGCATGCCTGGATAAGGGTTTAGTTGGAATCTTAGGAGGAACACCACATATGTTTTCCCCTTTTTTACCATTCCTTTTAAAGGACTATATCATACTGTTTTATAACTGTTAACATGCAGCTTTAGATACCCCCAAACAATTTTTGGAAAGTATTTGTGTATTTTCCATGTTGCCAAGCTGCATAAAAAAACCCTCTCCCTGCTGAACTGCATTTTTTTGCATTGGTGTACATTTCCTATTACAGTGACCAGCTCTCTATGCCCTTGCTTATTAGCCTTGACAAAAGCCCCTCAAAATAGTTAGTTTTCCCTCCCACAGACCTCAATGAGATTTGCCACTAAGTTAGGTGTTTGCAGATTTCCAGCTGGGTTTTATCAACCTTTTGCCACCCAAACCCAGCCTGGTATGCTTATCTTTCGTGTTTACTTGTCAGAAGTTTTAACCCTTTCTCACTCCAAATAAATATGTATTATTTGCCTGCATTCCCACTGGAGAGATTTTCTACTACTTCCTGCTCCCACAAGAAATGAGGGAAAATTTTCACGAAACCTGACAAAGGCTCTAACCCTAACCAGCTGGTAAGTGTGCTAGTGAATTTTCTGTAATGTTCTGTGTGCTGCCCTGCCCATGTGCCCCTTAACTTTGCTAGTTATAAATGTATCTGAGAAATTGCCATTTTGCTTTGCTTTGTAGGAATTGGTGCAGATACATATAGGGATAATTAATCTGCCATTATACAATGTTTAACTTCTAATGTTTTTCTGTATCTTCAAAGAGGATGTTACTACCTCCATGGTGTGCCGGCTCTTGATGTATTTATTGCTATATGAGGTTGATTTACTAAAGGTAAATAGGCTGTTAACTTTGCAATGGAAGTTGTACTCTGTAATAGAATTTGCCCCAGAGCTTTTTAAATATAGTGACTAAGGATGAGCCGAACACCCCCCAGTTCGGTTCGCATCAGAACTTGCGAACAGACCAAAACTTTGCAAGAACGTTAGAACCCCATTGAAGTTTATGGGACTCGAACGTTCAAAATCAAAAGTGCTCATTTTAAAGGCTAATTTGCATGGTATTGTCCTAAAAAGGGTTTGGGGACCCGGGTCCTGCCACAGGGGACATGGATCAATGCAAAAAAAAAGTTTTAAAAACGGCCGTTTTTTCGGGAGCAGTGATTTTAATAATGCTTAAAGTCAAACAATAAAAGTGTAATATTCCTTTAAATTTCGTACCTGGGGGTGTCTATAGTATGCCTGTAAAGGGGCACATGTTTCCCGTGTTACGAACAGTCTGACAGCAAAATGACATTTCAAAGGAAAAAAGTCATTTAAAACTACTCGCGGCTATTAATGAATTGCCGGTCCGACAATACACATAAAAGTTCATTGATAAAAACGGCATGGGAATTCCCCACAGGGGAACTCGAACCAAAATTTAAAACAAAATGACGTGGGGGTCCCCCTAAATTCCATACCAGGCCCTTCAGGTCTGGTATGGATATTAAGGGGAACCCCGCACCAAAATTTAAAAAAAAAATGACGTAGGGGTCCCCCTCAAAATTCATACCAGACCCTTTAGGTCTGGTATGGATTTTAAGGGGAACCCCGTGCCAAAATTAAAAAAAAAATTGGCTTGGGGTCTCCCTAAAAATCCATACCAGACCCTTATCTGAGCACGCAACCTGGCAGGCCGCAGGAAAAGAGGGGGGCGAGAGAGAGCGCCCCCCCTCCTGAACCATACCAGGCCACATGACCTCAACATTGGGAGGGTGCTTTGGGGTCCCCCCTAAAGCACCTTGTCCCCATGTTGATGAGGACAAGGGCCTCATCCCCACAACCCTTGGCCAGTGGTTGTGGGGGTCTGCAGGCGGGGGGGCTTATCGGAATCTGGAAGCCCCCTTTAACAAGGGGACCCCCAGATCCTGGCCCTCCCCCTGTGTGAAATGGTAAGGGTACCCCTACCATTTCACAAAAAAACTGTCAAAATGTTAAAAATGACAAGAGACAGTTTTTGACAATTCCTTTATTTAAATGTTTCTTCTTTCCATCTTCTTTCTTCTAACATCTTTCTTCCTTCATCCTTCGGTTTCTTCCTACATCTTCTTCTTCTTCTGGTTCTTCTGGTTCTTCCTCCGGTGTTCTCGTCCAGCATCTTCCTCCGCGGCGTCTCCTTCTCTTTATCTTCTTTTCTTCATCTTCTTCTCCAGGCCGCTCCGCATCCATGATGGCATGGAGGGAGGCTCCCGCTGTGTGACGCTTCTCTCTTCATCTTCTTCTCTTCATCTTCTTGTCTTCATCTTCTTTTCGGGCCGCTCCGCATCCATGATGGCATGGAGGGAGGCTCCCGCTGTGTGACGCTTCTCCTCTTCTGACGGTTCTTAAATAACGGAGGCACGGGGACTTGACGGGGACTTCCCTGTGGCATTCCCCGTGATGTCAGAGGGGGGCTGGGTCACCCGCCCTCCGTTATTTAAGAACCGTCAGAAGAGAAGCGTCACACAGCGGGAGCCTCCCATCCAATCGTGGATGCGGAGCGGCCCGAGAAAAGAAGATGAAGAGAAGAAGGCGCCGCTGAGGAAGATGCCAGACGAGAACACCGGAGGAAGAACCAGAAGATCCAGAAGAAGAAGAAGATGGAGAAAGAAACCGAAGGAAGATAGAAGATAGAAGAAAGAAGAAGCAGTTAAATAAAGGAATTGGCAAAAACTGTCAAAAACTCTCTCTTGTCATTTTAAACATTTTTGACACTTCTTTTGTGAAATGGTAGGGGTACTTTTGTACCCCCTTACCATTTCACACAGGGGGGAGGGCCGGGATCTGGGGGTCCCCTTGTTTAAGGGGGCTTCCAGATTCCGATAAGCCCCCCCGCCCACAGACCCCCACAACCACCGGGCAAGGGTTGTGGGGATGAGACCCTTGTCCCCATCAACATGGGGACAAGGTGTTTTGGTGGGCTACCCCAAAGCACCCTCCCAATGTTGAGGGCATGTGGCCTGGTACAGTTCAGGAGGGGGGGTGCTCTCTCGTCCCCCCCTCTTTTCCTGCGGCCTGTCAGGTTGCGTGCTTGGATAAGGGTCTGGTATGGATTTTTGGGGGGACCCCACGCCAATTCTTTTTTTAATTTTGGCGCGGGGTTCCCCTTAAAATCCATACCAGACCTGAAGGGCCTGGTATGGAATTTAGGGGGACCCCCCACGTCATTCTTTTTTAAATTTTGGTTCGGGGTTCCCCTTGTGGGGAATTACCATGTGTCAGGAAAGGGTCCATCCGCTGGTAAGATATATCATTTGGCATGCAGTACTGGGGTCCACCAGCAGGTGTCTCCTGGCAGTGTTGAACTGTCAGGAGAATATTTCCCTGCTGGTGTCATTTCATCTTTTGGCCGCAGTACTGATGTCCACCAGCGGATGGATCCTGGCAGTATGGAGCAGACAACACTCCCTGCGCTCAGGTGTGACTTGAAGCCAATTAGAGTCAGCCCTATAAATACCCGGCAAGCCCTCACATGCTGGCCTTGGTATCTCTCTCCCTGCATTCTGACCTTGCTGCCTGTTATTTTGACCTTGAGCCTGCATCTGCCTTGTCCGGACCTGACCTGACCTGACCTGATCTGATCTGATCCAATCCCTATCCTGAGCCCTTCCTGGTCCTGTCCCTTCTGTTCCTGGTTACCTTGGATCCCTGCCCTGTATCCCATCCATCCATCCATCCTCTCCCTGTCCTGTTTGGTTTTCCGTCCTTACCCATCTGCTGACTTCCCTGTGTATGACCTTGGCCTGGCTTTGTTTACGATTACGGTATCTCCATTTACTTGTATATATTGTTGTTTGCTGTGGGTTTGTTGTGTTGGTTTGCACTGTTTATATTCCTTTTACTTATCACTTGTTTAATAAACACCATTATTTCACTTACATGTGTTTCTGGTCTCCTCTGTGCAGTCCACACAGTTTGGTCAATTAGATTCTCTGACAGTATACCAAGGCCATCCCTGACCAGACGTGGCTGCATTGAGGAAACCATCCTGGTGTATGAGGTCTGCTAATATGGATTTCAATGAAATCATTTATTATTCTCTGCTAGCAGAAGAGGATGGTGAATATTGTCGCCAGATTTTAAAAGGGTGGACTAGTGACCAGCTGACGGAAAGTATCCGATCAGCTCATTCCCTAGTGGATCAGGGTTATATGTCTTTTGAGGATGTTCAGCCCCTGATCCAGTTATGTGCAAAATCAGCCCTGTCATGCATTCCCGAGGGAAGTGATGATTTTTCGCCCCCCTTCAATTATGGCCAAGTTGAATCCCTGGTTTGGTTGTTAGAGGATGATCCAGCCTATTTTATGGAACATTATTCCTCTTGTTCACAGCAAGTGTTGTCTAATTGCATCCAGTCAGTGCAATCCTTGATTAGTCAGGCTGTGTGTGAATCAGCATTTGTTCAACCTGTGCTGCAGGCATGGTCAGATCTCCTGTCCTTAGCTAAGCCACAATATTCCAGCCCTGCCATTAATCATCTGTCTCCCCAAAAATGTATCTCCCCGTCGCCTATGGCAACCTCAGCTACAGCCCAGTTTACTCAACCCCCTACCAAATACTACTACCCAGTCTCCAAGTGTAGCACCTATCCCGCCTTCAATCCACCTATCTCTTCTCCTCCACCTGTAACAGTCCCACAAAACCCCTCTCTAGCTACAGTTCCTTGGTCTTCCTTCGATCCATCTACTTTCTTTTCTTTCAGCCCTGCACCTACATACAAAACTGCATGGGCTAAACCAAAAAAGAAACAAAAATTCTTTCCTACCCACACGATCCTGCCAGTAACCCAACTTGCTTCCACACCAACTAACCCACCTGATTCTGTCAAACCTCTGCCTGCTACCCAGCCTGACAGTCCAGTGCCTGCTACCGAGCCTGATGCGCCAGTGTCTTCTACTCAACCTGTTGTGCCAATGCTTGTGCCCGCTGTCCAGATTGAGGTCCCAGTGCCTGCTGCTCAGCCTGACATCTCAGTGCCCATGTTCCAGTTTGACGCTTCAGTGACTACTGTCCAGTTCGATGTACCTATTGTTCAGCCTGATATGCCAGCACCTGCTGTTCTGCCCGATGTGCCAGCGCCTGTGTCTGCTGCCCAGTCTAAAGTTCCAGTGCCCGCTCCTCAGTCTGATGTCTTCATGCCTGCCTCCCAGCCTGATGTCCCGAAGCTTGCTTTTCAGCCTGATGTCTTGGTTCCTGCATTTGTACCGGATGTCCCGATGCCTGCCTTCCAGCTTGATGTCCCTGCCTTCCAGTCTGGTGTGTCCACCTTCCAGTCTGGTGTGCCCACCTTCCAGTCTGGTGTGCCCACCTTCCAGTCTGGTGTGCCCACCTTCCAGTCTGGTGTGCCCACCTTCCAGTCTGATGTGCCCACCTTCCAGTCTGATGTGCCCACCTTCCAGTCTGATGCACCCGCCCTCCAGTCTAATGCACCTGCTATCCAGTCTGATATGCCTGCCTTCCAGCCGGATGTCTTGAAGCTTGCCTTCCAGCCCGAAATCCCAGTGTCCATGTTCCGGCCTGACGCTCCAGCGACTATTGACCAGTGCGATGTACCTGTTCAGCCTGTTGTGCCAGTACCTGCTGTTCAGCCTGATGAGCCTGCTTTCCGGTTTGATGTGTCCATCCTCCAGCCTGATATCCTGGTACCTGTCTTCCAGCTTGATGTCGTGATGTTGGTATCCCAGCCTGAGGTTTCGGTGCCCGTGTCTCAGCCTGAAGTTTCGGTGCCCGTGTTTCAGCCTGGAGTTTCGGTGCCCGTGTCTCAGCCTGCTGAATCGGTGCCCGTTACCCAGTCTGTTGAATCGGTGCCCGTTACCCGGTCTGCTGAACTGGTGCCCGTTACCCAGTCTGCTAAACCGAAGTCTGTCACTTTGCCTGTCAAGCCAGTATCCGCTATCCGGCTTGCCGAATCAGTGCCCGGTGTCCAGCTCGCTGGGTCGGGGCCTGTTGCCCAGCCCACTGGGCCGGGGTCCGTTACCCAGCTTGCTGAGCCGGTGCCTGTTATCCGGCTTGCCCTTACGGTGCTCGCTGTTCGGCCCAATGTTCCAGAGCCTGCTGCCCAGCTCGATGACCCGGAGCCTGTTGCCCAGTTCGATGACCCGGAGCCTGTTGCCCAGTTCGATGACCCGGAGCCTGTTGCCCAGTTCGATGACCCGGAGCCCGCTGCCCAGCTCGATGACCCGGAGCCCGCTGCCCAGCTCGATGACCCGGAGCCCGCTGCCCAGCTCGATGACCCGGAGCCCGCTGCCCAGCTCGATGACCCGGAGCCCGCTGCCCAGCTCGGCTTGTTCCTGTCTGCTGCCCAGCTCGGCTTGTTCCTGTCTGCTGCCCAGCTCGGCTTGTTCCTGTCTGCTGCCCAGCTCGGCTTGTTCCTGTCTACTGCCCAGCTCGGCTTGTTCCTGTCTGCTGCCCAGCTCGGCTTGTTCCTGTCTGCTGCCCAGCTCAAGTTGGTCCTGTCTGCTGCCCAGCTCAAGTTGGTCCTGTCTGCTGCCCAGCTCAAGTTGGTCCTGTCTGCTGCCCAGCTCAAGTTGGTCCTGTCTGCTGCCCAGCTCAAGTTGGTCCTGTCTGCTGCCCAGCTCAAGTTGGTCCTGTCCGCTGCCCAGCTCAATGACTCTGACATGCCAGCCGTCTGCCCGGATGTGCCTGATGACCAGCCTGAAATGCCTTATTCCACCATTCTGCCTGATGCCATAGACCATGGACAATTAAGACCAGTTGGAGCGTCCGGAGGCCGCTCCTTTAGGGAGGGGTACTGTCAGGAAAGGGTCCATCCGCTGGTAAGATATATCATTTGGCATGCAGTACTGGGGTCCACCAGCAGGTGTCTCCTGGCAGTGTTGAACTGTCAGGAGAATATTTCCCTGCTGGTGTCATTTCATCTTTTGGCCGCAGTACTGATGTCCACCAGCGGATGGATCCTGGCAGTATGGAGCAGACAACACTCCCTGCGCTCAGGTGTGACTTGAAGCCAATTAGAGTCAGCCCTATAAATACCCGGCAAGCCCTCACATGCTGGCCTTGGTATCTCTCTCCCTGCATTCTGACCTTGCTGCCTGTTATTTTGACCTTGAGCCTGCATCTGCCTTGTCCGGACCTGACCTGACCTGATCTGATCTGATCCAATCCCTATCCTGAGCCCTTCTTGGTCCTGTCCCTTCTGTTCCTGGTTACCTTGGATCCCTGCCCTGTATCCCATCCATCCATCCTCTCCCTGTCCTGTTTGGTTTCCCGTCCTTACCCATCTGCTGACTTCCCTGTGTATGACCTTGGCCTGGCTTTGTTTACGATTACGGTATCTCCATTTACTTGTATATATTGTTGTTTGCTGTGGGTTTGTTGTGTTGGTTTGCACTGTTTATATTCCTTTTACTTATCACTTGTTTAATAAACACCATTATTTCACTTACATGTGTTTCTGGTCTCCTCTGTGCAGTCCACACAGTCTGGTCAATTAGATTCTCTGACACCATGCCGTTTTTATCAATGAACTGTTATGTGTATTGTCGGACTGGCAATTCATTAATAGTCACGATAAAAACGGCATGGGAATTCCCCACAGGGGAACCCAGAACCAAAATTTGAAAAAAAATGACGTGGGGGTCCCCCTAAATTCTATGCCAGGCCCTTCAGGTCTGGTATGCATATTAAGGGGAAACCTCGCGCCAAAATTAAAAAAAAAATGGCGTGGGGTACCCCCCAAAAATCCATACCAGACCCTTATCCAAGCACGCAACCTGGCAGGCCGCAGGAAAAGAGGGGGGGACGAGAGAGCGCCCCCTCCCTCCTGAACCGTACCAGGCCACATGCCCCCAATATTGGTGGCCCTGTCCTCCGTTATTTAAGAACCGGCAGAAGAGGAGAAGCGTCACACAGCGGGAGCCTCCCTCCATCATGGATGCGGAGCGGCCCGAAAAGAAGATGAAGACAAGAAGATGAAGAGAAGAAGATGAAGAGAGAAGCGTCACACAGCGGGAGCCTCCCTCCATGCCATCATAGATGCGGAGCGGCCCGGAGAAGAAGATGAAGAAAAGAAGATAAAGAGAAGGAGACGCCGCGGAGGAAGATGCTGGACGAGAACACCGGAGGAAGAACCAGAAGAACCAGAAGAAGAAGAAGATGGAGGAAGAAACCGAAGGATGAAGGAAGAAAGTTGTTAGAAGAAAGAAGATGGAAAGAAGAAGCATTTAAATAAAGGAATTGTCAAAAACTGTCTCTTGTCATTTTTAACATTTTGACAGTTTTTTTGTGAAATGGTAGGGGTACTTTTGTACCCCCTTACCATTTCACACAGGGGGGAGGGCCGGGATCTGGGGGTCCCCTTGTTAAAGGGGGCTTCCAGATTCCGATAAGCCCCCCGCCCGCAGACCCCCACAACCACCGGCCAAGGGTTGTGGGGATGAGGCCCTTGTCCTCATCAACATGGGGACAAGGTGCTTTAAGGGGGACCCCAAAGCACCCTCCCAATGTTGAGGGCATGTGGCCTGGTACGGTCCAGGAGGGGGGGCCCTCTCTCGTCCCCCCCTCTTTTCCTGCGGCCTGCCAGGTTGCGTGCTCGGATAAGGGTCTGGTATGGATTTTTGGGGGGACCCCACGCCAATTTTTTTTTAAATCTTGGCGCATGGTTCCCCTTAAAATCCATACCAGACCTGAAGGGTCTGGTATGAATTTTGAGGGGGACCCCTATGTCATTTTTTTTTAAATTTTGCCGCGGGGTTCCTCTCAATATCCATACCAGACCTGAAGGGCCTGGTATTGAATTTAGGGGGACCCCCACATCATTTTTTTTTAAATTTTGTTTCGGGGTTCCCCTGTGGGGAATTCCCATGCCGTTTTTATCAATGAACTTTTATGTGTATTGTCGGACCGGCAATTCATTAATAGCCGCGAGTAGTTTTAAATGACTTTTTTCCTTTCAAATGTCATTTTGCTGTCAGACTGTTCTAAACACGGGAAAAACGCGCCCCTTTACAGGCATACTATAGACACCCCCCAAGTATGAAATTTAAAGGAATATTACACTTTTATTGTTTGACTTTAAGCATTATTAAAATCACTGCTCCCGAAAAAACGGCCATTTTTAAAACTTTTTTTTGCATTGATCCATGTCCCCTGGGGCAGGACCCAGGTCCCCAAACACTTTTTATGACAATACCATGCATATAAGCCTTTAAAATTAGCACTTTTGATTTCTCCCATAGACTTTTAAAGGGTGTTCCGCGGCATTCAAATTCGCCGCGAACACCCCAAATTGTTCGCTGTTCGGCGAACTGGCGAAGAGCCGATGTTCGAGTCGAACATGAGTTCGACTCGAAGCTCATCCCCAATAGTGACCTTTCACTTTGCAAAGAATAACCAATTACGTACAAGAAAGATAATAAAACAACATTTCGCACATGTTTCAATGATGAAAGTGCTTTTCCTCATTCACTAAGCTCTAGAGGCAAATTTCCTTGCAAAGTGGAACTTTCTTTGCAAAATTAACAATCTATTTGCCATTAGTAAAACATCCCCTATGTCTCAGGTTGAATACTAGGTTAGGAATCAGACTTTTCAGAGGGGCCTTGATATGACAGTGTGGTTTCATGTGGCAAAGGTATGCAACAAAAACCTGTCATTAACCCAAATAGTTATGCACTGGTCTGAGAAGTTGGCATATTTGCCTTCCTTTAAAGCTCCAATTCTTCACTGTTCACCTTTACCAAAAACTGTCTATACAGGTGAGGGGAATCTGTAGCTACAAACAAACTGTGCAACTCTGACTAAAGTTTGATAATGCTCTTGCTATAGGTGTAGGCCATATACAGCTGTGCACTTAAGTTTACATACCCTGGCAGAATTTATGATTTCTTGGTAATTTTTCAGAGAATATGAAAACACAAAAAAAAATTCTTTCACTCATGGTTAGTGTTTGGCTGAAGCCATTTATTATCAATCAACTGTGTTTTCTCTTTTTAAATCATAATGGCAACAGAAACTACCCAAATGACCCTGGTCAAAAGTTTACATACCCTGGTGATTTTGGCCTGATAACATGTACACAAGTTGACACAAAGGGGTTTGAATGGCTATTAAAGGTAACCATCCTCGCTTGTGATCTGTTTGCTTGTAATTAGTGTGTGTGTATAAAAGGTCAATGCGTTTCTGGACTCCTGACAGACCCTTGCATCTTTCATCCAGTGCTGCACTGACGTTTCTGGATTCTGAGTCATGGGGAAAGCAAAAAAATTTGCTTTCCCATGCGGGAAAAGGTAGTTGAACTGTATAAAACAGGAAAGGGATATAAAGGGATATAAAAAGATATCCAAAGAATTTAGAATGTCAATCAGCAGTGTTTAAAATCTAATCAAGAAGTGGAAAATGAAGGGCTCTGTTAAAACCAAACCACGTTCAGGTGGACCAACTAAAATTTCAGCCACAACTGCCAGGAAAATTGTTCAGGATGCAAAGAAAAACCCACAAATAACTTCAGGTGAAATACAGGACTCTCTGAAAACATGTGGAGTGGCTGTTTCAAGATGCACAATAAGGAGGCACTTGAAGAAAGATGGGCTGCATGGTTGAGTCGCCAGAAGAAAGCTATTACTACACAAATGCCACAAAGTATACTGTCTACAATATGCCAAACAGCACAGAGACAAGCCTCAAACGCTCTGGCACAAAGTCATTTTGATTGTTAATACCAAAGTTGAGCCCTTTGGCCACAACCATAAATGCTACATTTGGAGAGGAGTCAACAAGGCCTATGATGAAAGGTACACCCGGAGGCGTCTCTGTAATTAGGCAAATAAGGCGGTCGCCTAAGGCCTCCCACTCACAGGGGCCTCGCGGCCGCCTAATTTGTATGTGATCAATCACTGATGTTGACTCCAGTGGCTCCGCCTACCCCCACTGGGACTCTATGGCCCAGGGGCTGACTGATGAATCAGGAACTGTGCCTAAGGAATAGCGGCCTCATCACAGGGTGTCCTGGTCCGAGGGCAGCAGGTGTGGGGAGCAGAAAAGTAGAGGCCTCTAGGTGGTGGCAGCAGCCGGATGACAGCATCCACCTCCAGGTGCCATCTCTACAGCTCATGTGCTGCATGCCTGTGTGGGACCCGCAGCTCAGCAGCTGGACTGCTCCTTCAGCCTGCGCCGCTCACCCGACCTCTCCGCACCTGCCTTCAGCTAAGCTGCCCCGTGACTGAAGAGGAAGGAGCTCTGCTTCCAATCTCCTGATGATGTGGGATCCTCCGGTCAAAGAGGGGCTTAAACCAGAGTGCTTGTGTCTCATTACTTCCAGGAAGAGAAGAGCCCCAAGTGCTGGCTAAATGCTGATGCAAGTAGAAGAGAACAAGAAGACCTGGACAGCCGCACACCGGAATGGATAAATCCGTCTTTTTATTCAAAATACAGGATCATGGGGTACACAAAACACGACTGTGGGGTGGTACAAAAATGCTGACGCATTTCGCACTTACACCAAGTGCTTACTCATAGCTAGCTAAAATGGGAATGAAAAGCCATATATATACTAAAAATATTAGAACATGTGACCATACAATAGGGAGAAAATACAGAACAGCTGAGAAGCAGCCGTATGAGATCTCTGCACCTGCAACTGGTTAGTAAATCTAAAATGGAAATCCCCAAAGCAAGTAGGCATAGAAACAACAATTTGGAGATGTAATAAAATAAAGTGAAAAAATGAATGAGATAAAAATAAAAATAAGTGTTAAAATAATGTGATATCCATAAATGTATAGAATATACATATAATGAATGAGCACATGTGAAAAAATGTGTGTACCACCCCACCGTCGTGTTTTGTGTACCCCATGATCCTGTATTTTGAATGAAAAGACGGATTTATCCATTCCGGTGTGCGGCTGTCCAGGTCTTTTTGTTCTCTTCTACTCCAATCTCCTGATGCCGCCTGGCCGACCAGAGAGAACGTGAATTCCCGTGCAGCCTCTCTGTGTGCCTGGATAGGAGGAGCGGTGGGGAGACTGCATATAGAGGGATTGATCTTTCCATCAAGGAAAGGAGAGGAGGAGAATCAGGCATTCAGTGGCTGCAGGAGGAATATGGAAAAATAATTTCCTCTATCTGCAGCTGCCACCCGCCGCTCCTCCTATCTAATCTATCTGCTCCCCCATGTTCTCCGGCCCCTCCTTGTGTCCTCCCTGGCTCCGCCTACTGCTCTCCAGTCCCTCCTTGTGCTCCCTGGCTCCGCCCCCTGCTCTCCAGTCCCTTTTTGTGCTCCCTGGCTCCATCCCCTTCTCTCCAGCCCCTCCTTGTGCTTCCTGGCCCCGCCCCCTGCTCTTCAGCCCCTCCTTGTGCTCCCTGACTCCAGCCCCTGGTCTCCAGCCCCTCCTCATGCTCCCTGACTCCACCCCCCTGCTTTCCGCCCCCTTCTTGTGCTCCGTGGCTCTGCCCCCTGCTCTCTGGCCCCTCCTTGTGCTCCTGGCTCCTCCCCCAGTGCTCTCCACCCCCCTGCTCTGCACTCCCATTCTTTCTGACTCCCCTCCTCTCAAGCTCCCCCCAGCGCTCTCTAGCCCCCACCCCTCCTGTGCGCTCCACTTTGCCCAGTGCTCTCTGCCCCCACCCCGTAGTGCTCTCTGCCACCCCCCCAGTGCTCTCCACTCCCCCAGTGGTCTCCTTCTCCTGCCCAGTGCTCTCGTGCCCAGTGTTCTCCACTTCCCCAAAGCTCTCCAGCTCCTCCCTGCTCTTTGCTTCCCCCAGTGCTCTCCTTCTCCTGCCCAGTGCTCTCCACTCCCCCAGTGCTCTCCTGCTCCTGCCCAGTGCTCTCCACTCTCCCAGTGCTCTCCTTACCCTCCACTCTCTCAGGGCTCTCCTCCCTGCTCCTTGCCCCCAGTGCTCTCCTGCTCCTGCCCAGTGCCCCCACTCTCCCAGTACTCTCCCGCTCCTCCCTGCTCTTTACCCACTTAGTGCTCTCCTGCTTCTGCCCAGTGCTCTCCACTCCCCCAATGCTCTCACAGACTGCTCCCCATGCTCTCCTTCTCCTGCCCAGTGCTCTCCACTCCCCCACTGCTCTCCTGCTCCTGCCCAGTGCTCTCCACTCTTCCAGTGCTCTCCAGCTCCTTCCTGCTCTGCCCCCCAGTGGTACTCTCCTGCTCCTGCCCAGTGCTCTCCACTCTCCCAGTGCTCTTCACTCTCCCAGTGCTCTCCAGCTCCTCCCTGCTCTTTGCCCCCCCCCAGTGCTCCCCTGCTTCTGCCCAGTGCTCTCCACTCCCTCAGTGCTCTCGCAGACTGGGACATGGGACACAAGAGGGGCTGCAGACAGGGCTAGGAATCTCTTTCACCCCGCATTCCCTCACCCACTTCTTTCTCACCTCCTCCTATCTCTCTCTCCCATTCCTCCCTCTCCCCCTCACTCCCTCTTTCCCCCTCACTCTCTCCACCTCCCCCACGCTCTCTTTCTCTCCTTCACCCCTCTTTCACTCTCTCTCTCTTTTCCCCTCCCTCTTTATATCACCCTCCTCTCTCTCACCCCTTGTGTCTTTCTCTCTCTCACCACCCCTCTCTCCCACAACCCTTCTCTCTTTCCCTTACCCCCCTCTCTTTCTCACCTCCCTCCTCTGTGTCACCCATAGTCTCTCTCTCTCACCACCCCACTCTCTCACCACACTCCTCTCTCTCACCCCCACTCACCCCTTCCCACTGCTCCCACCCCCCCCTCTCTCTCCCTCTCTCTACTCCCTCCCCCTTCTCTCCCCTCTCCCTCCCTCTCTCTCCCCCACTCTCCCCCATCTCTTCCCCCTCTCTCTCTTCACCTCTCTCTCCCCCTCCCTCTCTCTCCCTCCCTCACTCACCCCCCCTCTTTCTCCCTCTCTCTCTCCCTCTCCCCCTCTCTCTCTCCCTCTCCACCCCCTCTCTTTCCCCCTCTCTCTCTCCCTCAATCTCTCCTCTCTCCCTCTCTCTTTCTCCCTCCCTCTCTCTCCCCCTCTCTCTCCCCCATCTCTTCCCCCTCTTTCTCCCCTCTCCCTCTCTCTCTCTCTCTTTCTCCCCTCTCTCACTGCCTCCCCTCCTTCTCCCTCTCTTTCCCTCTCCCCCTGTCTCTCTCCCCCCTCTCTCTCCCCCTCTCACCTCTCTCTCCCTCCCCCTCTCTCCCCCTCTCTCCCCCTCTCTCTTTCTCCCTCTCCCTAACTTCCCCACCTATCTCTCCCCCTCTCTCTCCTCCTCCCCCTCTCTCTCTCCCCCCTCTCTCTCCCCATCTCTCCCTCCCCCTTTCTCTCTCCCCGTCTCTACCCCCTCTCTCCCCTCACTCTCTCTCTCTCCCCTCCCCCTCTCTCTCTCTCTCTCTCCCCCCTCTCTCTATCTCTCTCCCGCTTCTCCCCCCCTCTCTCCCTCTCTGCCCCCCTCTCTCTTCATCCTCTTTCTTCCCCTCTCCCTCCCTCTATCTCTCGCTCTCTCTCCCCCTATCTCCCCCTCCCTCTCTCTCCCTCTCTCTCCCCTCTCTCTCCCTCTCTCTCCCCTCTCTCTCTCCCCCTCTCTCTCCCCCCTCTCTCTCCCCTCTCTCTCTCCCCTCTCTCTCTCCCTCTCCCCCTCTTTCCCTCACTCTGTCTCTCCCCTCCCCTCTCACTCTCTCTCTCCCCTCCCCCCTCTCTATCTCTCTCCCCCTTCTCCCCCCTCTCTCTCTCCCTCGCTCCCTCCCTCCCCCTCTCTCTTCATCCTCTTTCTCCCCCTCTCCCTCCCTCTCTCCCTCCCCCTCTCTCCCCCTCCCTCTCTTTCTCCCTCTCTTTCTCCCTCCCTCCCCTGTCTCCCCCTCCTTCTCCCTATCCCTCCTGATCCCCCTTCTCTCCCTCTCTCTCCCTCCTCCTCTCTCCCTCTCCCCCTCTCTCTCTTTCTCTCACTCTCGCTCCCCCTCTCTCCCTCTCCCCCACGCTCTCTCTCTCTCCTTCCCCCTCTCTTTCGCTCTCTCTCTTCCCCCCTCCCTCTTTATTGCCTTCCTTTCTCTAACTCCTTGTGTCTTTCTCTCTCTCTCACCACCCCTCTCTCCCACAGCCCTTCTCTCTCTCTCTTACCTCCATCTCTTTCTCACCTCCCTCCTCTGTGTCACCAACAGTCTCTCTCTCTCTCTCTCACCACCCCACTCTCTCTCACCACACTCCTCTCTCTCTCCCCCACTCACCCCTTCCCACTGCTCCCTCTCCCTTTCCTCCCTCTCTCCCTCTCCCTCTCTCTCTATCCTCCTCTCTCCCCCTTCCCTCTCTTTCTCCCTCCCTCTCTCCCTTCCCCTCCTTCTCCCTCTCTCTCTCCTTCTCCCCCCTCTCTCCCTCTCTCTCTTTCTCCCTCTCTCCCCCTCTCTCTCTCCCCTCTCCCTAACTTCCCTATCTCTCTCTCCTCTCCCCCTCTCTCTCCTCCCCCTCTCTCTCCCTCCCCTCTCTCTCCTCCCCCTCTCCCCCCTCTCCCTCCCTCTCCCCCTCTCTCCCCTCCCTCTTTCTCTCCATCTCCCTCTCCCGCTCTCTTTCTCTCACTCTCTCTCTTGCTTCCCCTGTCTCTCCCCCTCTCTCTCCCCTCTCTCCCCCTCTCTCCCCTCTCTTTCTCCCTTCCTCTCTCCTCCCTTTCCCCATCTCTCTCCCCCTCCCCCTCTCTCTATCCCTCTCCCCCTTCTCTCCCCCCTCTCTCTATCCCTCTCCCCCTTCTCTCCTCCCTCTCTCTTCCTCTCTTCCCCTTCTCTCTCCCCCTCTCTCTCCCCCTCCCCTCTCTCCCCTCCCTTTCTTTCTCCCTCCCTCTCCCCTCTCTCCCCCTCTTTCTCTCGCTCTCCAACACTCTCTCCCCCCCCCCCTCTCTCCCTTCTCTCTTTCTCCCTCTATCCCCCTCTTTCTCTCTCTTTTGCCCCCTCTCTCTCCCCCTCCTTCTCCCTTTCTCTCTCCCTCTCTCCCTCTCCCTCCCGATCCCCCTTCTCCCCCTCTCTCCCTCCCTTTCCCCCTCTCTCTCGCTCTATCTCGCTCTCCTCTCTCTCTCTCCCCCCTCTCTCTCTCCCCCCTCTCTCTCTCCCCCTCTCTCTTTCTCCCTCTCCCCCCTCTCTCTTTGCGCTCTCTCTCTCCTCCTCTCCCTCCCCTCTCCCTTCCCTCCCCTCTCCCTCTCTCTGGGATCCCCCCACTTTCCTTCCTCCCAAGGCATGGGAAATTCTTAGAGGGTTGGGTTGCCACCTTGCTGGGTCCCAGATGTTTTATTGGCTGCATATGTCTGATGGGTGATTAGGGTGCCCTGGAAGTGGTGCTGATGAACTGAGCATAGCAAAAAGTAAAAAATATTGTTTTTGTTTTTCAAAATTGTCACTCTTTTTTTGTGTATAGCGCAAAAAATAAAAACCGCAGAGGTGATCAAATAGCACCAAAAGAAAGCTCTATTTGTGAGGAAGAAAGGACGCAAATTTTGTTTGGGTACAGCATTGCATGACCGCGCAATTACCAGTTAAAGCGAAGCAGTGCCAAATTGTAAAAAGTGCTCTGGTCAGGAAGGGGGTAAAGCCTTCCAGGGCTGAAGTGGTTAATATAGGACTTGTCCCAAATTGTCTACTGTCATTTTTAACATTTTGACACTTTTTTTGGTGAACAATGTACCCGATACCCATTCACATAGGGGGGTGGGATCTGGGGGTCCCCTTGTTAAAGGGGGCTTCCAGATTCCAATAAGCCCCCCACCGATGGACCCCCACAACCACCAGGCAAGGGTTGTGGGGATGAGGCCCTTGTTCCCATCAACATGGGGACAATGTGCTTTGGGGGGACCCCAAAGCATCCTCCCCATGTTGAGGGCATGTGGCCTGGTACGGTTCAGGAGGGGGGGCTCTCTCTCATTCCCCCTTTTTCCTGCAGTCTGCCAGGTTGTGTGCATCAGCTAAGTGTTGGGTATGCATTTTGGGGGGGACTCCTGCACCTTTTTTTTATTTTGGCACAGGGTTTCCCTTAATATCCATACCAGACCTGAAGGGCCTGGTAGTGGACTGGGAGGGGGGAACCCATGCTGTTTTTTTCAATGATTTTCATCTATATTGCCAGGAACTGAAAATACACTACAGCCGCGAGTTGTTTTAAATGACATTTTTTCCTTTAGAAATGTAATTTTGCAGTGGTATTGTTCTAAACACAGGGAAAATGCGCTACTTTACAGGCATACTAAGGACACCCCCCAGGCACAATATTTAAAGGAATATTTCATTTTTATTGTTTCACTTTAGCATTATTAAATTAACGCTCCCGAAAAATGGACGTTTTTAAAACTTCTTTTTGCTTTAATACATGTCCGCTGGGGCAGGACCCGGCTCCCCAAACACTTTTTATGGCAATAACTTGCATATTAGCCTTTAAAAATAGCACTTTTGGTTTTGTTGTGTCCCATACATGTTTGTGTCCCATAGACTTAAATCGTATTCCCATGTTCGCACAAATTTTTTGTCTGTTCGCATGTTCTGGTGCGAACCGAACCGGGGGGTGTTCGACTCATCCCTAGCCGCATGTTACCTGTGGGCCGCAGGTTGAAAATGCCTGTTTTAAACTAAAATTAAAAGACAACTTAATTTGAAAATCCTGGAGAAAAAAAAAAACAGAGCTGCTGACTATGGCAATGCAATATATTTCCATTTCTAAATTATGTGTATTTAACCCACCAGTATTTAATGATAATAATAATAACATCAACAGATGAAGGTAACAAATAAGAAAGACAAAGAAAAGAATAAATCCACTCAATTTTTGAAGCTGGGCAGCACTTGCCAATGGGGGTTATGCCTCGTAACTAGCCCAATTTTGTACTTGTGAAATATTTGCTTTGTATTAAGAATAATATTTTTATGAATATTGCTTGGGAAAATACAAAACCTGCAATAATTAGTCTGAACCACCTCCAGCTCTAGGATATTTGGTTTATCTTTTTTACTGTTAAGCAAGTGATGAGATGGCCATAAGCAGATGATTATTGGTGAGATAGGTCACTGAAGGCTTTAGGTTTTCTTTAGTAAAGCTGGCCATACATGGCTCAGTTTTTTTTTTCACTCAGCCTACAGGCTGAGTGAAAAAAAAAACTCAACAATTCCTACATCCACACATTCAAGGTGGATGAGGAATCCTCCCCACTGCGTATTCTGAAAGCGGAGGAGTCTGCTGGAACCTCCACTGTCAGAATGCACTGATCAGTGCTGCAGCCCTGATCAAACTAAAGTTTTCCAGCAAGCCTGTTCTGGAGCAATCAGTCAGTAGTGCGACTGCTCTCAAACACGACTGGCCACAGACGGATCAAAATTCGTACTGTCCTTGCTGAACCAGCCAAATTTCAAGCCATCTATGGCCAGCTTTAGATAGAGGAGTTTTTTTTATATTTCCAAATTGGGGTAACACCTACTTTATATTTGTAAATATATTAATATGTAATATGTTCCAATTAACCACTTGCCGACCGCTGCACGCCGATATATGTCGGCACAATGGCAGCAGTGGGCAAATGGGCGTACCTTTAAGAGCCGGGGATAGCAGGCACGCACACCCACCGCTTACAGCGTGACCGTGCTCGCGGGACTGGCGAACTGGATGCCACGGAGCCTTAGAACGGGGAAGTGCCTATGTAAACAAGGCATTTCCCCATTCTGGCCTGTGTCATGACAGAGATCACCACTCCCTGTCATCGGGAGCAGTGATCGCTGTCATGTGACTTGAAGCCCCCACAGTTAGAATCACTCCCTAGGACACACCTAACCCCTTCATCACCCCCTAGTGGTTAACCCCTTCACTGCCAGTGTCATTTACACAGTAATCAGTGCATTTTTATAGCACTGATCTCTGTATCAATGACAGTGGTCCCAAAATAGTGTCAAAAGTGTCTGATATGTCTGCCATAATGTCACAGTCACGATAAAAATCGCAGATCACCGCTATTACTAATAAAAAAAAACTATAATATAATATAATAATAAAAATGCCATAAAACTATCCTCTATTTTGTAGACGCTATAACTTTTGCGCAAACCAATCAATATACGCTTATTGCGATTTTTTTTTTTTTACAAAAAATATGTAAAAGAATACATATCGGCCTAAACTGAGGAGACCTCAAACCTAATATGATTAATAAACATGTAAAAAAACAGACCAGGGGAGCGCATGCCTTAGTGCAAAAAACTTTATTAAGCAATGATAAAATGACAAATAATGCACTCACATACTCCAAGAATGACACCAAGGCTAAAGGCTCTTCTCCCCATGTCTGTATGTTAGGAATAAAAGGATAATTGAAAAAAGGAAGCCATGCCCCCAAAATGCATTGTAACCATGGCAACCAGCACAGCCTCCTTCGGTGCAGGTTGCTCTACTGAATAGTTTCTGGTTCACCGTAAAGCTGCCATACACAAGCCGCTATTGCAGCCAGCTCCCCGTTCTTCTCTTTCCCTCCTAATACACAGAGAGGAGCCTAGATGTAATCATGAGTAGATTACATCTAGTGGCATTCATACAGGGTGGGTTCTCATAGTTGTGTGATGAGCTTGGTGCCATTCCGGGAGCATGTGAGTGAATTATGTGTTATTTTGTCTTTGCTTAATAAAGAAGCTTATTGCACTACTAGGGCATGTGCTTCCCTGGTCTGTTTTTTGTTTAGATTGTCCACAGTCCTTGTTTACTTACTTAAAGTGGAGTTCCACCCACATTTACAACTCTTCAGCATCCCTCACTAAACTGCGCACTGTAAACGAATTGGATATTTTTTTCTTTTTTTTCTCAGCACTTACTGTATATCTGCCGTATTCATTTTTCACTTCCTCCTCCCTGGCCGTGGCCCATCGCATCATTTCCTGTTTGCAATGCCTTCTGGGAAGGGGCGGCAACTTCCTCTGAAACTGCCGTTGCTATGGAAACCTGACCTGAAACCTATTACACTGCTTGTGCTGCACTGAGCATGTGCGAGATCTGCAAGGATGAGATCCAGGAAGAAATACAGTCTGGCTTCAGATGCCCAGACTTAAGATGGCCACGGCCTGCTGTGAGTTTATAAAATAACAAACTACTGCTATAAACTAACAAAACAGACCTTAGTTTACAGACTAACTTTACTAGAATACATTAAGCTTGTGTATTATAGGGGTATTTTTATTTAAAAAGTATCATTTCGGCTGGAACACCACTTTAATGTTTACTTAATTTTAAACCATTTCATTGGGGCCCATGACCAGCTACCAAATCACTTAACCAAATCACCGTGCTCTTCAAAAGGCTGAGCTGGATATAGTGGGGTTTTCTCAAATTTGACTGCAAAAGTGAAAATACCCTTTAAAGCCACTCTGTTGCCTAAATAAAAAATGTACCTGCAAAGAAGAAAACATATACTGTATTGACCTGTCCTGCGGTTCGTGCCATTGAACGTTGCGTTAAGGAAGCTAATAAAAACTTGACACTTCTTGAGGTTATAGTGTTGTTCTCCCTCTGCTCTGCGTGCTCCCACCAAACCCTATGTCACTGGTTAAGGCACCAGGACGGGTACTTATATGCTTCTTTGCAGGAGAATCCTTGATCACAAGTTTTATTTAAGTGACATAGTTCCTTTAACTTTTTAGTTTAGAAAATATCATATATTTTCTTTCAAAAAATGTTAATTGCATGCATAGACAGACATTTGGTTTTGGAGGCAAATCAGCGATATCTAACAGTATTTGGGTGGATCATCCACATTAGAGCTTTCATGTTTTATCATATAAACAACTTTTAGCTACTTACCTTTTTGGCAGAAGCAGCCTTCAATACAATGCTGATCACAGCTATGCTCTCTTTCAGGGTCAGAGCAGCTATTGCTGCAAGGGGAGCCACACTCTTCATATTGCATATTTTGTGGGCAAGTCTTGGCTGAAATGAAACACAGTAATTTTGAGATATTTAATGGATCAGTTGCCTAAAAACTCATTCCAAAATCTTCAAACATCTAAACCATTGGTCTCCAAACTATGGCCCGCAAGCCAGACATGGCTCTTTGCTGGTTTTTATGTGGCCTTTGGAATGCTATTCCTCCCACTGATAAGTGGCACTATTCCTCCCACTGACACCAGTAATGAGACAGAATTTTGTTCGGTGAAACCAATGATGAGGCAACATTCCTTTCACTGACACCAATGATGAGGCACCATTCCTTTTACTAACACTAATGATAAGGCACCATTTAATTCACTGACACAAATGATGGGGCACTATTTCTTTTACTGATACCTACAATTGGAAATTATTCCTCCCACTGACAACAGCAATGGGCATTATTTGTTCCTATTCACCTGTTTAGGTGCGATTCAGGTGAAAATTTTTGCCTGAATTCACACCTGAACGGGATCCAAAAACGTACAGGATCCTTTTTGAAACCTCACCACAGCCACTCCAGACATGTGTGAACTGGCTCCATTGAGATGTCATGTGAATTGGGTGAGGTTTAAAACGCTTACAATTCGCATATACACTATATCACCAAAAGTATTGGGACACCTGCCTTTACACGCACATAAACTTTAATGGCATCCCAGTCTTAGTCCGTAAGGTTCAATATTGAGTTGGCCCACCCTTTGCAGCACCCCAAACTCGCTCATCCATGTCTTTATGAACCTTTCTTTGTGCATGGTGCACAGTCATGTTGAAACAGGTAGGGGCCATCCCCCACTGTTCCCACAATGTTGGGAGCATGGAATTGTCCAAAATGTCTTGGTATGCTGACACCTTAAGAGTTCCCTTCCCTGGACCTAAGGGGCCAAGCCCAACCCCTGAAAAACAACCCCACACCATAATTCCCCTCCACTAAATGATTTGGACCAGTTAACAAAGCAAGGTCCATAGAGACATGGATGAGCGAGTTTGGGGTGGAGGAACTTGACTAGCCTGCACAGAGTCCTGACCTCAGCCCGATAGAACACCTTTGGGATGAATTAGAGCAGAGACTGCAAGCCAGGCCTTCTCATCCAACATCAGTGCCTGACCTCACAAATGCGCTTTTGGAAAAATGGTCAAACATTCCCATAGACACGCTCCTAAACCTTGTGGACAGCCTTCCCAGTAGAGTTGAAGCTGTTATAGCTGCAAAGGGTGGGCCAACTCAATATTGAACCCTACAGACTAATGCCCTGTACACACGGATCGGACATTCCGACAACAAAATCCAAACGGATGTTGGCTAAAACTTGTCTTGCATACACACAGTCACATAAATCTTGTCGGAAATTCCGATCGCCAAGAACGCGGTGATGTACAACACGTACGACGAGCCGAGAAAAATGAAGTTCAATAGCCAGTGTGGCTCTTCTGCTTAATTCTGAGCATGCGTGGAACTTTGTGCGTCGGAATTGTGTACACACGATCGCAATTTACGACAACAGATTTTGTTGTTGGAAAATTTGAGATCAAGATCTCAAATTTTGTGTGACGGAAATTCTGATGGAAAATGTCCGATGGAGCCTACACATGGTCAGAATTTCTGACAACAAGCTCCCATCGAACATTTTCTGTCAGAAAATCTGACCGTGTGTACGGGGCATAAGACTGGGATGCAATTAAAGTTTATGTGCGTGTAAAGGCAGGCGTCCCAATACTTTTGGTTATATAGTTTATGTGAACCCAGCCTTAGAAAGTTTGGAGACTCCTGATCTAACATTTTGGTTTGGGTAACATTTCTAGACTAACATAGTAAGATTATAATTCTCTGATGACCCTAATTGCAAATGTGAATGGGCCTAACATGGGCCAGACTCTACTGCTGCTCTGATGCTCATATGGATAAAAATATGTAAACCTACGGCAGAGGTCAGAAGTTCTCCAGTTTGGCGGCACTCCTCGCTGTAGAATACATTGATGGGAATATTCAGAAATAGTCGGACACATACAAGAGTTTGAATCACGCAAAGTACACTGACATAAGTCTGATGCACAAGCTTGAATAAATGGGTCAACATCAATCAGTTCATGGCAGCTGCTGAATTTTTCGTGACTTAGCTGATTTTCACACTTGACATTCTGAATACAGAAAAAATAAAAAATAATATTAGTTATAATTTCATACAGTTTTCCAATCGTTGTGTACTTGTTAGACTATTGGATCATTGCTATGAAGCAAGATAATAATAAGGCCTCATGCACACGGACGTTTTTACAGCCGCGTTTTTGAGCGTTTTTTACAGCTTAAAAACGCCTGTCTATGTTAGTCTATGGATTCATGCCCACCTAGACGTTTTTGAGCTGCAAATGGCATAGGCGTTTTTAAGCTGTAAAAAAAAACCCAGGACCAGTGCGTTCGGTGGCGCGGCGCTAGAGCTGTAAAAACGCGAAATGCGGAAAAACGCTCAAAAACGCGACCTCTGCATTTTTTTGCGTTTTTTAGCTCCGGCGTTTTTTTACTCAAAAAAGATGATTGGACACTGTAATCTCTGTAAAAACAGGAAATTCCTGTCTGGACATTAGATTACTCAAGAGTCCTTTGCACAGCCGTGTGACTGTGGTTAGTGAGTTCAAGATGGCAAGTTCTGTTTCACAAGTGGAGCTGATAAGTGCTGTACAGGCCCATCCTGAACTGTGGGATGTGGCACATCCACTTCATGGAGACCACATCCGCAAAGTAAAAGCATGGGAGAATATCAGTGCTGCCATTACCCCTGGCTGGGAAGAATTACGAAATGCAGAAAGAAAGGAAATAAGTAAGTCTATTTTCCTTGAATGCATGATCTGTTTGTGTGTAATGTAAACGAAGATTGCATATTTAACCCTTTGTTTTCCATGTTATTTTAGGCAAAATTATACAGCGCCGCTGGAAGTCCCTACGTGACCGTGTCAGGAGGGACCTCACGGACGAGGACAAGGCGGCACGTAGTGGAGCACCAGCGCCAGCTAAGAGACCACACGTGTATCACACAAATTTGCTCTTCTTACGGCAAAATATGATGAGCCATACCAGACCGTAAGTTTTTTTTTTTTTTTCATATATTTGCCTATGTACATTGCTTTTCAGGCAGTATGTTCCATGGCTATTGTAACCACTTGCCGAACGCCACATGTACATATACGTCGGCAGAATGGCACGGCTGCACAAATGGGCGTACCTGTACGTCCCTTTTAAGTTGCCGCCTTGGCGGTGCGCTTTCCCATTGCGAGGTCCATGAGTCGACCGCGGGTCCTGCGGACTCCATGTCCGCGGGCACACCGGCGATCGTCTCAGGGAGAGGAAGAGGTTAACCCATTCAATGCCAGTGTAATTTTTACAGTAATCATTGCAATTTTAATCGCACTGATCGCTGTAAAAATGACAATTTTCCCAAAAATGTGTCAAAATTGTCCAATGTGTCCGCCATATTGTCGCAGTCAGGCTAAAAATCGCTGATCGCCCCCATTACTAATAAAATAAAAATTAGTAAGAAAAATGCCATAAAACTCTCCCCTATTTCATAGACGCTATAACTTTTGCCAAAAAAAACTTTATTAACTGAAATCTGTAGAAGAATACATATTGGCCTAAACCAAAAAAAAAATTAAGATTTATTTATTTTTTGGGGGATATTTATTACTTAAAAAAATTAAAAATCAAAATTTTTTTTAAAAAATTACACTCTTTTTTATAGCTCAAAAAAAAAACAAAAAAAAACGCAGAGGTGATCAAATACCACCTAAAAAAAGGTCTGTTTGAGGGGAAAAAAAGGACGTAAATTTTTTGGGGAGCCACGTTGCACGACCACCATTGTTAAAGCGACGCTGTGACAAATCGCAAAAAGTGCTCAGGTCTTTGGCCAGCTAAATGGTCCAGGCTGAAGTAGTTATGTTTATACATTTTGTATTGTCTGCAGGACAACTTCTAACATTAGACAGAGAGAGGTGGATCCAGAAGAGGCAGAGGTTCAGAGACCAAGCAGTCCCATGACAAGCACTGGATCTCCACGTCCAATCAGCGAGGGAGGTGTTGAGTGCACAGATGAGGTAACTGCTTAGGTCTGACTGTCTATCTCATTGTCTGTCTGTCCATATACATGTCAATGTAAACATTTTTGTTCTTTTGCAGGAATCAATGGCTTTGGAATCTGTGTCTCCTGCCAGTCAGCAAGGTGGAGAGCAGCGCGGTCGTGGCGGTGTTCGTGGCCGTGGGCGTGGACATCAGACGAGGGGCGGGTTCAATCTGGAGGCTGATGACAGAGTGCTAGCACTGCTGCAGGAAGTGCGGCAGGAGAGGCGCAGTATGGATGCGTTTTTAGACACCAAAAACCCACGCGCCTGCTTCTGCCGCAGTCTATACCACATCCAGGAGGACATTGGGGGAGACCAAGAGAAGCTTTGTATGGATCGCATGTACGGTATTTGCAATGCAAAACCAACATGCAAAACTAAGTGGCGGGCCACCTCCATGCGATCCATATAATGTTTCTCATGATCCCCCAATGGCCCCTGGGACCTCAGCAGTGCTAGCACCCCCCTCTCACTGTCAGCCCCCTCCTCAACGCCAACCACCACCTATCCCGTCCCAAACCTCGTTCTATAACCTGCACTCCTATGCTGAAATTCCACCTTCCACCTCCCATTTTCAGCCCTCATACCCTGTACCCCGCTACCAGCAGGATTTTGGGAGTGATCACCAGGCCCAAGCATTACACCGTCCCCAATCCCCACATCCCCAAAGCGATCAAGCATCCACCACCACCTATCACCAGTTGTGATCCCAATCCTTTTAAAATAAATATGTTTTTTGCTTGAAAATAAATGTGTTCAATTTGTCTTTTATATGATGCACAACAGCACTCCTTTGCACTGTGCTTACCCTGAAGGCAGAGTGCAAAGGACTCTATCGTACTCTGTCTTCCGACAAGCGTAAGCTAGCTCTTTTTTGGGCTTAGCCTAGGCTTACCCCGAAGGCAGAGTCAAATTGACTTGTTGAACAATCGTTGATAAATGGACATAAAAATAACAAACTTCAATTTTGAAATGCTTTATTTCAAAAAACACAAGAAAGCAAAGGTAGATGTATTCCAAATATTTTTTAGACATAATCATTCTGCCATGATACCTCTCCATCAGGGGATTCAAAAAATTCTGCAAATTGGTTTTGAATGCTCATGACACGTGCAGTTGAACGCAAGTCCATAAATTGAACCCTCTGAAGTTGGTTAATGGGCTCCTGTTCAACATTATTTCTGTCACTGTCCCGCAGAAAATTGTGCAGAACGCAGCATGCCAGGACGACTTTAATGGCGTTGTCAACATCCAATTGCATACTTGTGAGCAAAACTCGCCATTTGGCCGTGCACACCCCGAATGCACATTCAACAACACGGCGTGCACGGCTGAGCCGATAATTGTAGATTTTTTGTCGTCGGCTGAGACCATAGCCACTGTATGGCCTCATAAGATTTTCAGCCAGTCCAAAGGCCTCATCTGCCACCATGACTAATGGCAAGCTGGGTTCTTCAGTGCAGGGTAGAGGCCTGCTTTCAGGAATATTGAGTCGTCCCTCATGTAGACGACGTCCGAAGGCCGACTTGCGGAATATGCGGGCGTCACCTTGGCTTCAATATTCTCCCACATCAACAAAAAGAAATTTAAGGTGTGCATCGGACAATGCCAGGAGAACCACCAAAAAATATTTTTTATAATTAAAATATGACGATCCAGAGTGGGGAGGCTTCTTGACCCTGATGTGTTTCCCATCAAGGGCTCCTATACAATTTGGGAACTGAGTTTTTTCCCAAAAAGTGTCCACAACTGATTCCCAGATGTCTTCTGTTGGCTCTGGCATTACAATGTTATGCAATTCCTCCCATATTGCCACACATGTTTCCTTTATTATTTTTGACACCGTTGAGAGGCCAAGGAGGAAGTAATGATTCAAGGAAGCATAACTTTGTCCCGGGGCAAGGAACCTAAGATAACATAATAAATTTAGTTATTGAAAGAGAAAAGCATAAACATAAGTCCTAACCCTACCCTTAAACCTAACCCTATCTCCTAACCCTAGCTCCTAACCCCTAACCCTATCTCCTAACCCTAACCCTATCTCCTAACCCTATCTCCTAACCCTAACCCTAACTCTTAACCCTATCTCCTAACCCTATCTCCTAACCCTAACCCTATCTCCCAACCCTATCTCCTAACCCTAACCCTAACTCTTAACCCTATCTCCTAACCCTATCTCCTAACCCTAACCCTATCTCCTAATCTCCTAACCCTATCTCCTAACCCTAACCCTATCTCCTAACCCTATCTCCTAACCCTAACCCTAACTCCTAACCCTAACTCTTAACCCTATCTCCTAACCCTATCTCCTAACCCTAACCCTATCTCCTAACCCTATCTTCTAACCCTAACCCTAACTCTTAACCCTATCATCTAACCCTATCTCCTAACCCTAACCCTATCTTCTAACCCCTAACCCTAACTCCTAACCCTATCTCCTAACCCTATCTCCTAACCCTAACCCTATCTCCTAACCCTAACCTTAACTTCTAACCCTAACTCCTAACCCTAACTCTTAACCCTATCTCCTAACCCTATCTCCTAACCCTAACCCTAACTCTTAACCCTATCTCCCAACCCTATCTCCTAACCCTTACTCTTAACCCCATCTCCTAACCCTATCTCCTAACCCTAACTCTTAACCCTATCTCCTAACTCTATCTCCTAACCCTAACACTATCTCCTAACCCTAT
This sequence comes from Lithobates septentrionalis, assembly GCA_037952835.1. NCBI lineage: Eukaryota > Metazoa > Chordata > Amphibia > Anura > Ranidae > Lithobates > Lithobates septentrionalis. The sequence continues at coordinate 1,969,839 of JBBDGP010001553.1, read as the reverse complement.
CTCCTAACCCTAACTCTTAACCCTATCTCCTTACCCTAACCCTATCTCCTAACCCTAACCCTAACTCTTAACCCTATCTCCTAACCCTATCTCCTAACCCTAACCCTATTTCCTAACCCTAACCCTATCTCCTAACCCTAACCCTATCCCCTAACCCTAACCCTAACCCTATCTCCTAAACCTATTCCCTAACCGTGACCCTATTCACTAACCATAACCCATATGTGTATTCACTTACCTGAGTGTCACTAGCAGCCGTTCCTCTGGTGACAGAGCTACGCATCACAGTGTCCATCCTTGTGAGCCTTGGCCTGAGCCTCTCCAACAGGTCATCAAAGAGCGGCACTGACATCCTTGTAAAGTTAAGGAATTTTGTCGGATATGAGCGCAGTTGGGAATAAATATTGCCAAAGTACCCCGTAGAAAATCGATTGGATACCATTGGATGCACCCAAAATTGACATCTGCTGCTTCTCTCCTCCTCCTGTCTCCTTCTCCGCAGCCTCCGCAAAACAATCAGAAGGATTGCCTCATCGATCTTCTGGACGACAGGATCCATATTTCTCAGAAAAATACACAAAACTCAAACAGACTCTGAAACACTCTCTCCTACCAAAATGGCACCGACACATGCTCATTAACATATTTTCTTTGGTTTCTGTGGCATTGTGGGAAATTTGGGAGTGTATATAGCTGAGAGATGTGTTTTTCATTAAAAAACGCTACTTAGCGCTAACGCTAAAAAACGCGCAAAAACGCTCAAAAACGCAAATGCAAAACGCGGTAAAAATCGTGTTTTTAACGCCGGTTTTTCCAGGCGTCGAACCTAGCTTTACAGCTCGTTTTTTAAAATGTCCATGTGCATGAGAACTAATAATAATGCTTCTATCACAAAGCATAGCAGAGTTATTTTCAAGCAAAATAAAGGAACAGATTAGAGCACTATTGCTCTGGTGTCTTGAGCTTATTGGTTTCAAGTGGACCTGTCATCATATATAATTGTACCATGCTAAAGAATGCATTCTTATTAATGTTAGAGTGTAACTGATTGGTAATTTTTAGCTCCCACAGAGATCTCTGACAATGCCTTCAGGTAGATTGTGTCATCTTTGTTCAAACACCATGCAGGGTCAGGTCCTGGACTGAGATTCTAGCTCAGAGATGACAGCCATGTAAATCCTGGTGTGTGTGCAGTTCTTGGCTGTGTTCACAAATGTCCTGCACAGATCAGCCCCTGCTGCAGCCTCTCACCTTTTGACTCCCTACAAAGTTACAATATTGCAGTCTGAGTACTATGGCAAAGTAAATTAAGGAAATGCTTCCTTCTGCCTGCAGTAGTTGGCTGTCATCATCTCAGCATAGGCAAAGGCACTGCCTTTTTAATTATAAAGTATTGAGTGTTTCTAAAAATATTATAAATAATGATGGGCTTAGGCATGTTTGGATCACACCCACCAGAAAACCGTCACTGTACACCGCCAATCATAGGCAGTGAGGCATTTCCCCACACGCAGCTGCACATACACACGCTGCCTATGATCGGTGGTGTGCAGTGATGGCTTCCTGGCGAGTACGATCTGAACATGCCCAAGCCCATCATTAATTATAAAGTTAGGCCTTTTTCACACAGAGGGGATTCCATTGTGATCAGCAGGGGAACTGAGCTGATCCCCTGCTGATTGGAGCAGAGTGGGTGGATGATACATCTGTGTCTGCCCAGTATTTAAAGAGCGGACATGGGCAGAGCCCCCTCTGTTGTATGGGCCGGGAGGCCGGGCGGGAGTAAATGGACTCCGATGTTTGTTTACACCCAGCTACCTCCGATCCGCTCGACCTTTAATGGACCTTTATTTTATAAAGTAAATTTGCAAACAGGCAAGTTTCTTACCTCAGCTTAGTGTACAATTTCAGCATCTGCTGAGATGAATGAACTGCCGTGCATGCATGGGAGTGTTGTCATCCCGGTCCAGCCAAAGATGTCAGCAGTGAGGAAAGCTTGGGACACTGCAGCACTAAATTGGAGGTGCATATAGTTCCACTTTAAAGAGCCTGTGTGCTCGCCATTTTTTAATCTGTTTGGTTCTACTGTAAGCTCAAGTTGTTGCTATGCAATAATGCAAACATATATGTATATATATATATATATATATATATATTTGTAGTCAGAGTCTTCGAGTGAGAAAGTGATACTCCTAAGCACCAAGGCCTGAGGTGTGCCTTGGCCTGGCTGGTCAGTATGCCTGAAAGAGGGCATACCCTGAATGTAAGAATAAGAAAAAGTACTATGAGCATGTATGAAGGCTGGGGAAAATGGGTGAGTGGGAACCCAGAAACACCGACGACACTGGCCCTGACAGAGGAGGAGGCTTAAATAGCCCTCTCGGACTCCTCCCACAAATACAGGCTAGCCTCAGGCCAGCCTTACACTTGTAGTCAGAGTCTTCGAGTGAGAAAGTGATACTCCTAAGCACCAAGGCCTGAGGTGTGCCTTGGCCTGGCTGGTCAGTATGCCTGAAAGAGGGCAAAAATACACAAATTTAGGTGAAAAAGGGAAGGTAACAATCCATCAAGTGGAGTAGCGCGCCCGGATAGCAACAGTATGTGTCCGGTAAGTATCCGCTATGACAGGAGAAACCCCCCGACTCCTGACTTGGTGATGAGATGGAACCCCCTATAGAACCTGCGAAGCTACCCAGAACCCAACTAAACGTCCCGTGAAAGATTGTATTGAGCCTGAAGCCCGAGACAACCCAGACATGAGAATGAACTGCTTGTAAATGATAGGATATGTGGGGGAAGGGGAGCAATGGCTAGTTCGAGGAGCCCCTGCAAAACGATGGCTGAGAAGATTGAAACTTCAAATGGACACCAGTGAACTGCTCAGTGAAAGCCCCAACCCCTGGCCTACCCATACTTGGTATGGGGAAGTGTGAGGGTGAGGGCAAAAGGACAACTGGCAGGAGTTCAAAATGCTGAATACCTGAAGGATGTGATGGAGTAGGCGGATGAGGCCCATGCACTATGGCAATAAGCATCCTTAACATGGAGAACCATGCCAGACACAGAACACTGCCCCACCTGATTTGATCGAGTCGTGCTTCAGCCTGTGACCTGACAACTGAGTCTGAATCCTGAACCAAGTAGGGAGGGCCAGATTCCACCCCGGGGAAATAAGTCCCATGGCATGATACAGTCATACCCAAAGTGACTGAAGTCCCCCTACCTGGAACAGGCTGGGGATTGGAAAAGATGACTGGACTGATGTCTCTGAGCAGTTCTCCAGGCAACATCCTAGACAAGAGATCAGAGCCGAGAGTGGAATCCAAAATCATGACGACATTTGCCCAACCTACCACTTAAGGACCGTTAAGGGGACGTGGCTCAGCACACACCCTGAGAGAGACTATGAATCCCTGGTGGTAACCAGGGCCTCTAAGCAACAGGACGTCAACTGAAAAAAGATTGATGACTGCTTCCGACCCAAGGGTGAGCCCAGTGGCGAAACGACATCTGCACCAATAAATTAGCCCTAACAACAGGCAGGACTGATGAAAGTGAGTGCAAGCATTGTTGATAACGGTATGGATGACAATACAGCCCAACCTGAGAACACAAACTAGAGAAATGACAGACAACCAGACATGAGAACAACAACGCTCCTCTGTGCCTACCTAAGTATGAGAACATGAGCAGAATTGTCAAGACGACTGTGCGTAAAATGAACCTGATGGCGGACCCACCCTCGTGTAAGTAGTGAGTGAGCCCAAGTAACCTGCAGCGCAGAGACAGGTAATTAACTGAAAACTCAGGGCTGGTGTACCCACAGACCATGGTGGGTAGTCATACAGGTGTGGTGAATGAACGTGCATCCTATGACGTGTGGTATATGGGCGAGAAGATTGTGGTCAACAATCATTAACAAACGAAATCTCAGCCCGTATGGATCTGTAGACGTGACAGATCCTGACATGTGAGCCCTAGCTAACTGACCCAGGTACAAACATGAAGAAAGAAACAATGAGACATGACAACCAACGAAGATGAAAACAGCTACCGAAGTATATGCCGTGACTGAACAACAATGCCCCTCTGAGAAGCACTGAGGCTGAAACGCTAAGACAGAAATGCTGAGACTGAACGCTGAGGCAGAAACGCTATCACTGAAATCTTGGGACAGCAACGCTATGATAGAAAACGCTATGACAGAAATGCTGAAACTGAATGCTGAGGCAGAAACGTAATGACAGAAAACCTGGGGCAGAAACGCAATGACAGAAGCGCTGAGACTGAAACGCTGTGGCAGAAATGCAATGACAAAAATCCTGGGGCAGAAATTCTGAGGCAGAAATGCCATGGCAGAAATCCTGGGGCAGAAACGCTATGAGAGAACGCTGAGGCAGAAATGCGATGACAGAAATCCTGGGGCAGAAATGCTAAGGGAGAAATGCCATGACAGAAATCCTGGGCAGAAACGCAATGACAGAAATGCTGAGACTGCAATGCTGAGGCAGAAATGCAATGACAGAAATCCTGGAGCAGAAACGCTATGACAGAATGCTGAGGCAGAAATGCAATGACAGAAATCCTGGGGCAGAATCGCTGAGGCAGAAATGCCATGACAGAAAACCTGAGCAGAAACGCTATGACAGAATGCCGAGACTGAAAACGCTGAGGCAGAAATGCAAAGACAGAAATTCTGGGGCAGAAACGCTATGACAGAAATGCTGAGACTGAATGACGAGACAGAAAAGTTGAGATTAAACGTCGAGCCAGAAATGCTAGGGCAGAACACTATGACAGAAATGTTATGACAGAAAACGCCATAACCGAAAAAATGCCATGACAGAACAACGCCATGACAGAAAAACGCCATGACAGAAAAACTGCCATGACAGAAATCCTGGGGCAGAGACGCTATGACAAAAACCCTGGGGCAGAAACGCTATGACAGAAATCCTGGGGCAGAAACGCTATGACAGAAACCTTGGGGCAGAAACACTATGACAGAAACCCTGGGGCAGAAACACTATGACAGAAACCCTGGGGCAGAAACGTTATGACAGAAACCCTGGGGCAGAAACGCTATGACAGAAATGCCGAGACTGTACGCCGAGACAGAAATGCCGGGGCAGAATGCTATGACAGAAATGCCGGGCAGAGCGCTATGACAGAAATGCTGGGGCAGACCACTATGACAGAAATACTGGGGCAGACCGCTATGACAGAAATGCTGGGGCAGAACGCTATGACAGAAATGCTGGGGCAGAACGCTATGACAGAAAGGTTGGGGCAGAACATTATGACAAAAATGCTGGGGCAGAACGCTATGACAGAAATGCTGGGGCAGAACGCTATGACAGAAATGCTGGGGCAGAACGGTATGATAGAAATGCTGGGGCAGAACGCTATGATAAAAATGCTGGGGCAGAACGCTATGACAGAAATGCTGGGGCAGAACGCTATGACAAAAATCCTGGGGCAGAAACGCTATGACAGAAAAGCCGAGACTGAACGCCGAGACAGAAATGCCGGGGCAGAATGCTTATGACGGAAATGCTGAGGCAGAACGCTATGACAGAAATGCTAGGGCAAAACGCTAAGACAGAAATGCTGAACGCTATGACAGAAATGCTAGGGCAGAATGCTAAGACAGAAATGCTGAATGGTATGACAGAAATGCTGGGCAGAACGCTATGACAGAAATGCTGGGGCCGAACGCTACGACAGAAATGCTGGGGCCGAACGCTACGAAAGAAATGCTGGGGCAGAACGCTAAGACAGAAAAGCTGGGGCAGAAACGCCAGGACAGAAACATTGGGGCTGAACGCCATGACAGAAATGCTGAGGCAGAAACCATATGACAGGAACGCTATGACAGGAACGCTATGACAGGAACGCTATGACAGGAACACTATGACAGAAAAACGCTATGACAGAAAAAAACGCTGAGACTAAACGCCTAGACAGAAATGCTATGACAGAAAACCTGGGCTGAAACGCTATGACAGAAATCCTGGGGCCGAAACGCCACGATATAAACACTTGTGACTGAAACAGTGGATGCCCAGGTGGCATGTGTGGATCCCCCCATGATGCCCCACGTGAATACCGGGAGGTGAGCATGCGGGTGAGCACCCCCCCATGACAACTGGGAGGTGTGCGGGCATCCCCTCCATGATTCACGGTGTGGTTCCAGGGAGGTGAACTGGTGGGTGAGTGGCAAGTGGGTGGGTGGAGGATGGATGCGCCCCCTCCTGCTCCCCCCCAGCATGAGCACCAGGAGAAGTGGGCGGGCGGCCCCCATGGCACTGGCAGGAACACAGGGATGAAAGGGAGAAGCGGGCGGCGGACCCCCGACCATGCGGGATTGAGCCCAGCTAAGGTGATGAATGGGTGGATGGATGAACACCCCCCCAAGCTCCCCCTCGGCATGAGCGCAGGGAGAAGCGGGCGGGCGGCACCCTGGCCAGATGGAGCCATGGGGAAAGTGGGTATTTGAAGGATGGATGGACAGACAGACACCCCCCAGCTCCCCCCGGCAGGATCACCAGGAGAAGTGGGCGGGCGGTCCCCACGGTGCTGGCAGGAACACAGGGATGAAAGGGAGAAGTGGGCAGCGCCCCTCCTGACCATGCGGGATTGAGCCCAGCTAAGGTGATGGATGGACGAACAGCCCCCCCGCCACCCCGGCATGAGCGCCGGGAGAAGCGGGCGGCAGCACCCTGACTAGATGGAGCCGTGGGAAAAGAAGGTGGGTGGAGGATGGATGGACAGCCCCCCCCACTCCCCCCGGCATGAGCGCCGGGAGAAGTGGGTGCCCCCCCCCACAATGCTGGATGAAACATGGGGCTGAAAGGGAGGACGGGCGGGGCAGCCCCCACGATGCTGGTGGAACCCAGGGATGACAGGGGGGACAGGCGTGCGGTGGTGCCCGGGAGAGGAAACGACACCATTGCTGCGGCCGACTCTGTAAGGAGGCCAAAAGTGATATGCATCCACTCAGAAACGCTGACGACACCGGCCCTGACAGAGGAGGAGGCTTAAATAGCCCTCTTGGACTCCTCCCATAAATACAGACTAGCCTCCGGCCAGCCTTACACACACACATACACATATATATATATATATATATATATATATATATATATATATATATATATATATATATATATATATATATATATATATAATATTTCTCAGCTTTTAGATGTTTTCCCCAAGGAAGTGTCATGGCTGACTACAAGGTTTTTTAACCAATGTCAGAATTAGTCTGTTTTAAGGGTCTCCTCATTAACATCCATTAGAGCTCATTTCCTATATAGCTTCCAGTAGAGCTGAATTCTGAGCTTGCTCATCCTTGAGCTTGCATTTTTTGCTTGCTGAAACTCTGACCAAGTGGAACTTGACTAAGTGGTGAGTTAAAAACCAGAGTTGAAAACAGGAGAGTATAAGAGAAGTATTCAAGCCAGTAAGTAACATCTGAAATTTCCTGTTAGTATTATTATTGGGAAAATGTGTACTAGCAAAATTGAAGGTTTTGTGCAGTGCACAGTGTGCCGTATGTATACAGTAAAGGAGCAACAGCTCCAGGATATATACCTCTGTGACAAATGTGAGTGAGTTGCCCTTCTAGAAGCTCACATTAGAGATCTGGAGGAGCAAGTTGCAACACTGGACCACTGTCAACTATGAAACGGGTTAATAGGGAGGGTGGAGGGGTAAGTCAGGATCATCAGGTAGGAAGATGGGTTAATGCAGTTATAGGGAGTGGTAGGGGTTTACAGAAAAGGAAGGCCAGCCCTGGGTTTGAGCATCCCAACAGATTTGCCAAGTTGGGTGAAGATGTGGGTGTAGCAAGCTCAGAGGTGGCAGCCCCAGATGTCACTGCTACCTCTAACAGCCGGGAGAGCAGCCCATCTAGTAAGGGTGGTAAGGGTAGTGCAGGTAGGCCTAGACATTTGGTGGTATAAGGGGATTCTATAATCAGAAGGACTGATAGAATAATTTGTTGCCTGGATCGCCTCAACTGAATGGCTTGCTGTCTCCCTGGTGCCAGGGTTTGGCATGTAGTGGACCGGGATGATAAATTACTGGGAAGGGCTGGGCTTGAGCCAGCTGTCTTGGTCCATGTTGAAACCAATGGCAGAATATATGGAAGGTGAAGGCTCTTTAAGAACCAATTTAATGAACTGGGCTGCAAGTTGAAGGGAAGGACCTCCAAGGTGATGTTCTCTGAAATATTTCCTGTGTCATGCACAACACAGGAAAGACGGGGGTAGATTAGAAAACTGAATGCAAGGCTAATGACCTGGTGTAAGAAGGAGGGATTTGTTTTATTAGAGCACTGGGCTGACTTTTCACTGGGGTGCAACCTATGTGCTAAAGATGGTTTGCACCTAAATGGAAGGGGGTCTGCTGTGCTGGGGGGGAGGTTTATGAGAAGACTGGAGGAGTATTTAAGCTCGGACTGAGGGGGGGGGGGGTGAAATAGATTATAATGGGGCAGAAAGGTCAGACAGGGGTCAGCCCCTATTGGTGTGTGATATGGAGAAAAACTGTGGAAGGGCTATGGCAGGTGATATGAAGGTCCCCATGTTAGAATCAACAATTGGAAATGGTATTATTTGTACTAAAATAAAAAAATATGCAAAATAAGTGTGCAAAATGTGACAATGAATTAAAGTGTTTATTCACCAATGCCAGAAGTCTGCCAAGCAAAATAGGTGAGTTGGAAGCTCTGGTGCATGAGGAAAACTATGATTTAATTGGTATTTCTGAATATTGGTTTCATTTCACATGACTGGGCTATTAATATTCCAGGCCATGTTCCCCTTTTGGAAAGACAGGGTAAAACAGAGGGGTGGCGGTGTCTGTCTCTATGTGAGAAGTGATCTCAAAGCAAGTGTGAAAGAGGACCTAGTTGATGGAGAGTGTGATGAGTCTGAAGCAATATGGGTGGAAAAGTAGATGGGTGTGTGTACTACAAAGGTTATCATTGGAGTTGTCATAGACCTCCCAGTGTTAATGAGGTGGAGACTCAGCTCCTAGCACAGATTGAAAGGGCTGGGATAGTGATAATAATAATAATAGGGGGTACTCTAAGTGGAGTAATGGCACAGCTGGAACAGTTAAAGGGAAAAAATGTATAAACCTATTATAAGACAATTTTATGGTGCAGTTTATTGAGGCCCCGACTAGGAATGATGCTCTGCTAGACCTGGTGATTTCAAACCATGCAAACCATGCAGAGCTTATTACCAATATTCATATAAAAGAACATCTGGGTAACAGTGACCATAACATGATTCCATTTCATAATAAATTGAGAGTCTGTGCTTAGGATATTAACAGGGCTGCTGCCTCCCCTTAATTAATTCCTAATTAGGAGTTAATTGGATAAGCTGAACAGGAAAATTGGGAAATTGGCGCTGCCCTATACAAATAGATTATCCCAAACCTTATAAATATTGAATTAGTGTGTAAAACAAAAAAGGGGGTACTTTTGTGAGTGACTTACCCCTACATTTGTGCTAAAATTATAAATACGTGAAAAATATATATATATTCCTTAAAAGTGAACGTGCTGCTCCTCTGTGTGACTTAAATAAATATCAAGATGTGTAGGTTTAGTTAAAATGTGCTCCACCTCTAATACAATGTATCAAAAAATATCAATCAATAGCTTACTATAATATTAATGCCGCAAAATTAGGGGTTAACATTAACCATGTGAGGGTCTCCTTATATCCCTTGTAAATGCGATACCAAAAGTGCACTGTGCATAAAATGAAACAAAGGTGCATCAAGCTTATAAATACTAAATTACATAAAGACTAAATTCATATGAGCAAAACCATGAGGGCATAAGTCCAAACATTAGTGTTCATGTAAAAAGTACATCTGTGGGCAATGCAAATCCCTAAAATGAAATCCAAACCAGGGGAAAAAAACTCTTAATAAAGTCTTAATAGACAAAAGGATGTTTAGGTATGTCAGGATCAATAAACATGCATTCCCAGCTGTCCAAAGGGTGGTATTAGGTGACTCCTGTGCGTATGGGAACTGGTGACTCCAAGTGCTCCCCCCGTGCTCCCCCACTCACCGGATTCCGTCACCCTCAAAGGGGTATTAGGCAAAAGAGTGGGTGCCTCAGGATGGCTGCTTCTGTGGGATGTCCCTCTACCGCTCTGCTCGTTCGTTCCTCGATCCCTCCTTGTGTACTGATGGTGAGGTTCCCCTTATCCGAATCTGGATGTTTCCACTATTTTCCACCTCCGTGCTGTTAAGGGCTCCTCCCGTGAAGAAAACAGACAGGGGGCTTGTATGGTGAAGTACGTCCAATTTATTCAAGGATAAAAGCGTTTAAGATCAAAAGCGTTTAAAAGCAAAACAAAAACAACCGCCGCTGCCTGCAAGGGATGGGACCAGGAATCGAATCCGAGCGTGCGTCCCACCTTGCGTTCCAGCCGGCTCTTCCGGGTATGACGTGTGAGCGTGACTCCGCCTTACGCGTTTCGTCATCAGACGTTGTCAAAGACGGTGTCGACGCTTCACGCTACACACACAGATATAGTCCTCCCGGCTCCATCGAACCTCCCCATATTATGTAAATACCGCTCGGGGGGTGTATATGAATTGACGAGGCCATAGGTCTATATAAAACCATACCATTTGTTCATCATAATTGATTACCTACCACATGCTGTTCCAATACTGTTACCGTCTGTAAAAATTATTGGTAAAATCACTCACAGCCACATGGAAAGAGAAGGCAGACAAGAGGAAGACGAGGGGGTAGGAAGAAGAAAAAGGGATTTTTAATCTCAGCCATACACAGTTTACACAAGAGGAACTAGAAGTACTAGAATTGGGGCTCAAATACGCTCCCGACAAACCTTTGGATAAGTTTGAGGCCTATATTGACCTACAAAAATTCCTAAGAAAACTAAATATAAAAAAACACTTTGCCATGAACCCAGGAGAGGCAACTAGAGATTCTTCGGAGTACACACATACCGACCTTAAAAACAACTCTATATTTAATCCCAAAACCCCAGGAAGCCAATGCATTAATGCATTTAGGAAAATGGTAGAGGAAGACATTAAGGCATTGAAGAGCAGCATAAAAAAGTCTAAGAACATCTGGAAAACCATTAAAGACATAGGCAACAAACATGATGTAGTGATTAGGCCAGCAGATAAGGGGGGAGGTCTGGTCATCTTAAACAAAAAAGATTATCAGGAGGAGATGAACAATCTTCTGAATGTAGAAAATACCTATAAAAAATTAGGTGGCAACCCGAAGGCAAAATATGAGAAGAAGCTAAGAGCATATGTGGAAAAGGGGAAAACTAAGGGGATCTTGAACTCTAAAGAGGCTGAATATATGATATCAAACTCAACAAAGACGCCGGTAATATACTATACGCCCAAAATCCATAAAAGGATGGAAAAGCCGCCAGGAAGACCGATTGTCAGCGGAATCAATTCTATATTCTCCAATTAGGAGAATATTTAGACAAATTCCTTAAACCCCTGGTCAAAGAAGGCAGATCATACTTACGTGATAGTATGCAACTGATACAGGAACTCCAACAGGTGAAAGGAGCAGAACAATGGTTACTGGTGGCGGTAGATGTAAACTCGCTTTACACTAGTATCGAGCAAAAAGATGGATTGCGGGGAGTAGAGAAGGCAATGCACAAAAACACTAATATGAAGCAAGAACAGATTAGTTACATTCTAGAGGGCCTGAAGCTAGCCATGGAATGTAACTATTTCTGGTATGATAAAAAATATTATGTGCAGACAAAGGGGGTTGCAATGGGGGCTCGTTACGCCCCTAGCGTAGCTAATCTGTTCATGGACATGTGGGAGGAGAAATACATTTACAACAAAAATATACCTCAGATCAAAATGTATAGACGGTATATAGATGACCTGATCATCTTATGGGACGGAACACCAGAAAGCCTGACTAAGTTTCTCGAGAATCTAAATATCAACAAATATGGTATCACGTTCACCGGAAAATGGAGCAATGAACAAATCGACTATCTGGACCTGGAAATTTTTAAAGCAAGGGATTCGTTACTAACCCGTACATTTTTCAAAACGACGGATCGGAACGGGTACATCCCCACCTCCAGCTGCCATCACCCGCGATGGAAATCGAATGTCCCCAAAGGACAACTATTACGCATACGCCGTAACTGTGATACACTGGAGGATTTCAGCAACCAGGCAGATGTCTTGATTAACAGATTTCAAGAAAAAGGCTATGAAAAAGATAGACTCCTTAAACTAAAAACGGATATCATGAAGATGGATAGACCCTCCCTATTTAGTAAGAAAGTCAGGAACGAGAACAAGGGAGCGGACATCACCTTCATTACTGGATATAATAACCAATACAGAGATCTAGAAAAAATAATTAAGAAGTATTGGCCGATCCTTAAAGAGGATCTAGTCTTATCAAAACTCCTACCTACAAAACCTAGGTTCGTATACAGAAAAGCACCTAACCTAAGGAACCACCTTGTGAGAAATGTCATAGACCCCCCGCGTACCATTAAAATTTGGCCAGACCTGAAAGGATTTTTCAGATGCCAGAGGTGTTTACCATGTAGAGTGGCTAAGTGGCAGCCTAGAAAGAAGACTACGTTTAAATCATGCACCGACCATAAGGAATACCGCATCAATCAACTAATTACATGTCGAAGCACGCATGCCACATACATCATAGAATGCCCATGCCACCTCCAATATGTGGGTAGAACCACCCGCCCCCTGTTCATACGGATTAGAGAACATATTAAAAATATTAAAAAAGGGTTCCCCAACCACAGCCTGTCGAGGCACTTTGATGAAGTCCACGGTAGAGATCCTAGTTGCCTTATCTTTTATGGGATTGACACTGTACCAGCTAATTGGCGGGGGGGCAATAGAGAGATCTTAATTTCCCAAAACAAAACCAGCTGGATCTACCAGCTGGGATCCCTGGCCCCCAGAGGACTGAACTTGGATATAGATCTAAATTGTTTAATTGCCAACCCCTAGGCCCCCTTTTTCCCTGCGTATCCCCAATAATAGTTTACCCCCCTCTCTACCCCATTTCATACCCTACCCCCTCCCCCTCCCTCTTTATGGGCATTTTTAGTTCCTTACCCCAACAAGTATGGTATGGATAGGGGATTATTAGGGGCACACAATTAAAATGTAACAATCTGCCTATATAGAAAAAGATTTTAAAAAAAGATTTTTTAGATTTTTAGATTTTTTAGATTATCTATTTTATTTTTATTACAGTACATATCCCTTGAGCGAAGATTTATGAGGATTACAGTTACCTTAGAGCACTCTATACAATTATGCAATGTGATTTTATACACAATTATATGGTGGAATACCAAAGTTCATAATGTGAATGTCCATCATACTATTACCTTCTGGAGTTTAAAATTCGTTTTGGTTTTTCGTTTTAGTTTTTCGATCAAAAACTATGTAAGGCTATTTAACTTAGAAATACAGCCTAAGCACTAGGACATTATTGTCTTTAACCTCATTAATGATTTTACAAAAGATTTTATCAATAATTTTTACAGACGGTAACAGTATTGGAACAGCATGTGGTAGGTAATCAATTATGATGAACAAATGGTATGGTTTTATATAGACCTACGGCCTCGTCAATTCATATACACCCCCCGAGCGGTATTTACATAATATGGGGAGGTTCGATGGAGCCGGGAGGACTATATCTGTGTGTGTAGCGTGAAGCGTCGACACCGTCTTTGACAACGTCTGATGACGAAACGCGTAAGGCGGAGTCACGCTCACACGTCATGCCCGGAAGAGCCGTCTGGAACGCAAGGTGGGACGCACGCTCGGATTCGATTCCTGGTCCCATCCCTTGCAGGCAGCGGCGGTTGTTTTTGTTTTGGTTTTAAACGCTTTTGATCTTAAACGCTTTTATCCTTGAATAAATTGGACGTACTTCACCATACAAGCCCCCTGTCTGTTTTCTTCACGGGAGGAGCCCTTAACAGCATGGAGGTGGAAAATAGTGGAAACATCCAGATTCGGATAAGGGGAACCTCACCATCAGTACACAAGGAGGGATCGAGGAACGAACGAGCAGAGCGGTAGAGGGACATCCCACAGAAGCAGCCATCCTGAGGCACCCACTCTTTTGCCTAATACCCCTTTGAGGGTGACGGAATCCGGTGAGTGGGGGAGCACGGGGGGAGCACTTGGAGTCACCAGTTCCCATACGCACAGGAGTCACCTAATACCACCCTTTGGACAGCTGGGAATGCATGTTTATTGATCCTGACGTACCTAAACATCCTTTTGTCTATTAAGACTTTATTAAGAGTTTTTTTCCCCTGGTTTGGATTTCATTTTAGGGATTTGCATTGCCCACAGATGTACTTTTTATATGAACACTAATGTTTGGACTTATGCCCTCATGGTTTTGCTCATATGAATTTAGTCTTTATGTAATTTAGTATTTATAAGCTTGATGCACCTTTGTTTCATTTTATGCACAGTGCACTTTTGGTATCGCATTTACAAGGGATATAAGGAGACCCTCACATGGTTAATGTTAACCCCTAATTTTGCGGCATTAATATTATAGTAAGCTATTGATTGATATTTTTTGATACATTGTATTAGAGGTGGAGCACATTTTAACTAAACCTACACATCTTGATATTTATTTAAGTCACACAGAGGAGCAGCACGTTCACTTTTAAGGAATATATATATATTTTTCACGTATTTATAATTTTAGCACAAATGTAGGGGTAAGTCACTCACAAAAGTACCCCCTTTTTTGTTTTACACACTAATTCAATATTTATAAGGTTTGGGATAATCTATTTGTATAGGGCAGCGCCAATTTCCCCATTTTCCTGTTCAGATGATTCCATTTCATGTTAGCTGTAAGCAACAAACACATACAGGAAATATAAAAACACTTTAAGAGGGCAAATTTTCCAAGGTTGAGGGCTGCTCTCCAAGACTTAGACTGGGTGGGAATATTGGCATTGATGAACAAAGAACAGAAATGGGAATTCTTCAAAAAGACTGTATATGAACTGATTGCAAAGTATGTTCCCATGGGCAATAAGTTTAAAAGGCTAAAAATAAAACCTATGTGGCTCACGGCCAAAGTTAAAAAGCTAAAAATAATAGGAGAAGAGCTTTTAAAAAATATAAAAATGAAGGAACACTATCATTGTTTAAATGTTACAAAGGATACAACAGAATATGTAAAAATGAAATCAAGGACGCATAAATTCAAAATGAACGCCAGATTGCAAAAGATAGTAGGAAGAACCCCCAAAAATTCTTAAAATATATTAATAGTAAAAAGGTCAGGTCTGAGCATGTAGGCCCTTTAAAAAATAATCTGGAGTGGGTGACTGGGGACAAAGAGAAGGCAAATTTATTGAATACTTTCTTCAGCTTTGTGTATACAAAGAAGCACGGGGAGCTCATGTCCATAATGGGGATGGTATAGCCCCAAATGATCCACAATGGCTCAAAAGTGATATAGTCCAGAAATATTTAGACAGAATCAAGGTGGATAAAGTTCCAGGACCAGATGGCATCCACCTACGGATCCAAAAAGAATTGAGCTCTGTCATTTCAAAGCCCTTGTTTGTAATTTTTAGGGATTCGTTAATAACTGGAATAGTACCACTGGATTGGCGTAGGGCCAATGCGGTGCCTGTATTTAAAAAGGGATCAAAGTCTTTACCAAGTAACTATAGACCTGTTAGTTTAACTTCTATAGTCAAGGAGATATTGGAGAGTTTATTAAAAGACCACATAGATGAGTTCTTGCTGGAAAAAAAATCTTTAAGCAACAGACAGTAGACATGTGCACACTAAAATATTTTGTTTCGGAAATTTTGTTTTAGTACGAAAAATAAATGTATTTAGTTACTCCCGAAATTCGTTTTTATTTATTTTGTTTCGTTAAAAAATGCATTCATCCAAAATTCCGAAATAATTAAGGTTGAATCTGTCATTGAAGACTTATGGTGTCTGTCGAATGTTCTAAGAAGATTCGACGGAGCAGCTAAACTGTATGACGCCGCAATCATACATTTCCGGTCGAATGTTCCGCCTACAAGCTATAGTAGAATACTAATCTTGTATGACACTAGTAATAATTATATTTATTAATTGTTATTACTAGTCAACCAACATTAGAATTCTTCTATAGCCTATGGGCAGAACATTTGACCATAAATGTCCACTCACGGCGACTGCTTAGTCGAATCTTCATGTCAAATCTTTTCTCTCTATGTCGAATAATCTTGGACTAATAGAGTTAGGTTAGGCACATTCGACCTTTTTTGCTATTGTCTCTATAATGTCAAATCTTTTCTCTCTATGTGGAATCTTTTCTCTCTATGTAGAATAATCTTGGACTAATAGAGCTAAGGTTAGGCACATTCGACCACAGGTTCGATTGACACAGATTGCTATTGTCAGTGTCATGTCAAATCCCCTATCTATATCGAACTGTTGTCGCAACGAAAATGAAAATACAGCATTTTTTTATGTCGGATCTTTCGGTTTTCAGATTCTGCACGTTCGTTATCGTTTGTTAAAACCATAATGAAAAAACCCGAAATTCAGACGAAAATGCATTCGGACGAAAAAGAATGCACATGTCTAACAGACAGCATGGATTCATGAAAGACAGAAGTTGTCAAACAAACCTGATTTATTTTTATGAGGAGGTAAGTAAAACCTTGGACAGAGGGGTGGCTGTGGACCTAGTTTACTTGGATTTTGCAAAAGCGTTTGACGCAGTTCCTCACACATGGCTAATGTGTAAGGTTAAGTCTACGGGCTTGAAAAGATCAGTTTGTAAATGGATAGAAAACTGGCTAAAAGACAGAATTCAGAGAGTAGTGGTTAATGATTCTTATTCTGAATGGTCTAAGGTTATCATTGGTGTACCCCAAGGTTCAGTGTTGGGACCCTTACTTTTTAATACCTTTATAAATGATATAGGGTCTGTGATTAAAAATTCTATTTAAAAGAAATGAAAATAGGAGATGGAGGAAAGAGGAAAATATCTAAATAAAATTCTTGACATATAATGTAAAGGGATTAAGTACCCCGTTTAAGAGACATTAGCTATTAAGAGAGATACAATTTTATTCTGCAAGCATAGTCTTTCTACAAGAAACACATATAACACATGATTCAAACATCAAATTATACACTAGACAACACCCAGTAGGGTATTATGGAGACTCATCAACTCATCAATGTAAGGGAAAGGAAAGTAGATCCAGATGGCAGGTATCTGTTTTGGAAGGGGGAATTACATGGTATGGAATGTACGCTGGCAAATATATAGCACCCCAATAAAAACCCAATAGCATATTTAAGACAGACCATTGGAAAATGTATGGAATTTAAAGGAGGCAAGGTGATTATGGCAGGAGATTTTAATTTACCCATGGATCCATATCTTGATGTATTGTCCCATGTGAGCAGAAGGGAGGAATACCAATTGAAGTTAATTATAAGAACATTACATCAAAGTCAATTAATAGATATATAGAGAATTCAACACCCAAAAGAAATAGATTATTTATTCTATTCTGCTGTACATGGGACATACTCAAGACTGGATTTTTTTATTGATAGAACATAGATTATTGGAGGTAGTAGGTAAAACAACTTTAGAGACAATAACAACATCAGACCACGCACCAGTAACAGTAGAAATAATGAAGGAACAAAAAAAGATAAATAATTGAGATTAAACGATGCATTGATACAGGACTTGGAGACTGAGGGAAAAATAAAGAAAGAAATAGAACAATTTATGTTAAATAAGAAACAGGAGGTCACTGAAGCCATGATATGGGAAGCTTATAAAGGCTTAAACCAGGGGTATCTTGATATCGATAGGGACTCAAAAAAAGAAAGAAAGATCAAGAAATAAATAAATGATACCGTATATACTCGAGTATAAGTCGATCTGGGTATAAGTCGAGGCCATAATTTATCACAAAAAAATGGGAAAAACGTATTTCCCCGAGTATAAGACGAGGGTGAGAAATGCAGCATCTACTGTAAGTGGAAAAAGAGGGTCAACAATGCCCATCTGCAGCTGTATACCTCCCTGTGTCCTGTGCATGTGTCATATGTCCTGTGTATATGTGCATGTGTATATGTGTATATGTGCATGTGTATATGTGCATGTGTCATGTACCTGTGTCCTGTGTATATGTGCATGTGTATATGTGCATGTGTCCTGTACCTGTGTCCTGTGTATATGTGCATGTGTCCTGTACCTGTGTCCTGTGTATATGTGCATGTGTCATGTGTATATGTGCATGTGTCCTGTACCTGTGTCCTTTGTATATGTGCATGTGTACATGTGTCATGTGTATATGTGCATGTGTCATGTACCTGTGTATATGTGCATGTGTCATGTGTATATGTGCGTGTGTCCTGTACCTGTGTCCTGTGTATATGTGCATGTGTCATGTGTATATGTGCATGTGTCCTGTACCTGTGTCCTGTGTATATGTGCATGTGTCCTGTACCTGTGTCCTGTGTATATGTGCATGTGTCATGTGTATATGTGCATGTGTCCTGTACCTGTGTCCTGTGTATATGTGCATGTGTCATGTACCTGTGTCCTGTGTATATGTGCATGTGTCATGTGTATATGTGCATGTGTCCTGTACCTGTGTCCTGTGTATATGTGCATGTGTCCTGTACCTGTGTCCTGTGTATATGTGCATGTGTCATGTGTATACGTACCTGTGTCCTGTGTATGTGTGTATGTGTCATGTGTATTTGTCCTGTGTATGTGTGCATGTGTCTGTGTGCATGTGTCTGTGTGCATCCTACCTGTGTCCTGTGCATGCCTCCGTGTGCCGCTCTGCACCGATCAGCGTGTGCTATTACTATTCGGCGGCCATTCACTGTTCAAAGGCTGCACCTCCTCCTTGTCCATGATAGGCAGAAAACTCAATTTCCCAGCAGTCAGCCTATCACAGACATTCTCTCATCCTCATACCACGGACGAGGATGAGAGAATTAATAAATTGAGAGTCTGCGCTTAGGATATTGGAAGGGCTGCTGCCTCCCCTTAATTAATTCCTAATTAGGAGTTAATTAGATGTATTGGAAAAGGAAAATGGGGAAATTGGCGCTGCCCTATTCAAATAGAAATTTCCCAAACCTTATAAATTTTTTTTGAAATAGTGTGTAAAACAAAAAAGGGTACTTTTGTAGGTAACTTACCCCTTCATTTGTGCCAAAATTTATAAATACATAAAAAATATTTCTTTAAAGTGAACGTGCTACTCCTCTGTGTAACTTAAATAAATATCACGGTGTATAGGTTTAGTTAAAATGTGCTCCACCTCTGTTACAACATATCAACTGTGTTAAAAATGTCAATCAGTAGCCTCCTATAGTATTAATGCCACAGAAGTAGGGGCTAACAGTAACCATGTGAGGGTCTCCTTATATCCCTTGTAAATGCGGTACCAAAAGTGCACTGTGCATAAAATGAAACAAAGGTGCATTGAACTATAAATACTAAAATGCATATAGACTAAATTCATATGAGCAAATCCATAAAGACATAAGTCCAAACCATTAGTGTTCATATAAAAAGTACATCTGTGGGAAATTAAAGTCCCTGAAGTAAAACCCAAACAGGGTAAAAAAGTCTTAATATTAGAAGAAAGGATGTTTAGGAACGTCAGGATCGATTAACATGCATTCACAGCTGTCCAAGGGGTGGTAATAGGTGACTCCTGTGCGTATAGAAACTGGTGACTCCAAGTGCTCCCCCCATGCTCCCCCACTCACCAGATTCCGTCACCCTCAAAGGGGTATTGGGCAAGAGAGTGGGTGCCTCAGGATGACTGCCTCTGTTGGATGTCCCTCTACCGCTCTGCTCGTTCATAGGTCCCTTCTTGTGTACTGATGGTGAGGTTCCCCTTCTCCGAGTCTGGATGTTTCCACTGTTTTCCACCTCCGTGCTGTTAAATCCTCTGAGAGAACGATGCTTTCACTTCACAGAACCGACAGCAGCCAACGTCCAAGATGGCGGCGCCGGAGACACCATCTTGGACGTTGGCTGCTGTCGGTTCTGTGAAGTGAAAGCATCGTTCTCTCGGAGGATTTAACAGCACGGAGGTGGAAAACAGTGGAAACATCCAGACTCGGAGAAGGGGAACCTCACTATCAGTACACAAGAAGGGACCTATGAACGAGCAGAGCGGTAGAGGGACATCCAACAGAGGCAGTCATCCTGAGGCACTCTCTTGCCCAATACCCCTTTGAGGGTGACGGAATCTGGTGAGTGGGGGAGCACGGGGGGGAGCACTTGGAGTCACCAGTTTCTATACGCACAGGAGTCACCTATTACCACCCCTTGGACAGCTGTGAATGCATGTTAATTGATCCTGACGTTCCTAAACATCCTTTCTTCTAATATTAAGACTTTTTTACCCTGTTTGGGTTTTATTTCAGGGACTTTCATTTCCCACAGATGTACTTTTTATATGAACACTAATGGTTTGGACTTATGTCTTTATGGATTTGCTCATATGAATTTAGTCTATATGCATTTTAGTATTTATAGTTCAATGCACCTTTGTTTCATTTTATGCACAGTGCACTTTTGGTACCGCATTTACAAGGGATATAAGGAGACCCTCACATGGTTACTGTTAGCCCCTAATTTTGTGGCATTAATACTATAGGAGGCTACTGATTGACATTTTTAACACAGAGGATGAGAGAATGTCCGTGATAGGCTGTACACTGACTGCCTATCACAGACGAGGAGGAGGCACGGCTTTGGAACAGTGAGAGGCTGCCGAGTGGTATGTAGCACACGCTGGCCGCCGTCTGCCTGAATGACATGCTGATCATGCAGGCAGACGGTGGTGACTCGAGTATAAGTCGAGGGGGGCACTTTCAGCCCCAAAAAAGGGGCTGAAAATTTCGACTTATACTCGAGTATATACGGTATATTAAAATAACTTTATTAATTAGAACTTAATCATAAGAAAGAAAAGGAAAAGGAGACTCCAATATTTAGTAGCAAGAAGAATGAACTTAATAGGTTAATGGAACAGGAAATATGACAAACTTTTAATACAGACAGCAAAGAAAGATATCAATGAGGGAATAAACCAGGAAAATACTTGGCAAGGGTACTAAAAGGAAAGAAATCAAAAAATTTTATAGAAAAAATAATTTTTTTCAGAAGTATTTCAAAAGTTTTATAAAGCACCATACTCAGTAAGAACAAAAAAAGTGACTGAAAGGAAGGAAAATGCTTGGGTATCTAAATGCTTGTCTTCTGTCGGTAGATGCTTTTTCAGCATCTACCGACAGAAATAGTCCTGGGGGTCCATCCTTATTAATTTTTTGTAAAAGCAATACGGATCTCACCCTGTTATCTCTGCCTTCCCTCCCAGTGACAAATCTGACCTGATCCGTATGTATCCATTCTGTCATAAGTGCCTTCAGTCTATTAGCCAAGACTTTGGCATATAGCTTTGTATCTTCATTCATTAGTGATATTGGTCTGTAACTAGAGCATTGTGCTATAGCTTTGTCTTCCTTTGGTATTACTACAATATGAACCAGTGTTGATTCCTTTCTCATCCCCTTCTCCCTCTCTAGTGAATTCCAATACGAGCATAAATTTGGGACCAAGTGGTCTTTATATTTTTTATAATAAATAGCTGAGAAGCCGTCTGGTCCTGGGCTCCTATCTCCACTCCCTTTAGTGCCAAAATAATTTCTTCTTGTGTTATAGGTCTTTCCAGGTCTACTAATTTTCCTTAATCTAATTTAGGTAGATTAAGAAAAATCTACCTACCTACTAGGTGGAGTACAACTGGAGAAGGATCTGTGGGTCTTGGCAGATCATAAGCTTAATAATAGCATGCAATGCCAAGCTGTGGTTTCCAAAGCGAACAAAGTCCTTTCTTGTATTAAGAGGTATGGACTCCAGAGAGAGAGCAATAATTTTGCCCCTGTACAAATCATTAGTAAGTCCTCATCTGAAATATGCAGTTCAGTTTTGGGCACCCATTTTTAAAAAAGGATATCTGGAAACTGGAGAACGCAGCGAGAAAGGGCAACCAAACTGATAGGAGGCATGGAGCTCAGCCATGAGTAAAGATTAGAGGAACTTAATTTATTCTCTCTTGAGAAGAGGAGATTAAGGGGGATATGATCAACATGTACAAATACATAAGGGGTCCAAACAGGCATGTACTGACCATTGGGACTATGATGGCTCAGTGGGCTGGTTTCAGTGACAAGAAGACAAGCAGCGCCATCTAATGCATGATACACATGGTCGGATTTTCCGACGGGAAATGTTGGATGTGAGCTTGTTGTCGGAAAGTCAGACCGTGTGTATGCTCCATCGAACATTTGCTGTCGGACTTTCCGCCAACAAATGTTTGCTAGCAGGTTCTCAAATTTTCCGCCGACAAAACTTTGTTGTCGGAAAGTCTGATTGTGTGTACACAATTCCGTCGCACAAAAGTTCACACTTGCTCGGAATCAAGCAGAAGGAGCCGCACTGGCTATTGAACTTCCTTTTTCTCGGCTCGTCGTACGTCTTGTACGTCACCGCGTTCCCACGTTCGGAATTGTTGGTAAACATTTGTGTGACCGTGTGTATGCAAGACAAGTTTGAGCCAACAACCTTCAAACAAAAATCCACGGTTTTGTTGGCAGAAAGTCCAATCGTGTATACGGGCCATAAGATTAGCAGTAAGAGCTTTAATGGCCGCAATGGTAAACAGATATCAAGACATAGTAGGTAGGTATGCTCGTCAAATGAATTGATCCCCTCTGTGAGCGTCCGGATGAACAGTGTCCCTCGTTTAGGAGACCCGGAGGTGTCCTTGACAGCGTGGGTGAACAGCGACACTACTAGGGGCTGATCCAAGAGTCCTGGATGGACGGAGGTGGAGCTGATGTCACTATCAGAGGGCATGGCATGAATTCGGAGCATGTGTGCTCCTTCTTCATGCTCCGACTCTTGGATCAGCCCCTAGCAGTGTCGCTGCCCACCCACGCTGCCGAGGACACCTCCGGGTCTCTCATATGAGGAGCGCCGCCCATCCGGCCGCTCACAGAGGGGATCAATCCTTTTGACGAGCATACCTATTTACTATGTCTTGTAAGTTTAAATGTAAACAAGGGAGGGTTTTTTGGCGGGATTTTTGGGGGTGCCGGAGAAAGAGAAGTAATTTCAATACTCCATAATAAATATAAAAAATAACAGAATTCTTTATTACATACAGGACATAGTTAAAGAAAGCTTTTAAATATGAGGTTATGTTCACATGTACACGGATACATCTAGAGTTCTAAACAGTTGATGAAATTTGATCACTCCGCAGTAGCATTGGAGTGATTTTTCCAACATGTTTCGCCACTTTGGGCTCATCAGGGGATATTTTAGACACAATTAGATGTAACACCAAATGATGATCTCTGTCCTGCGACTCAGTGTTGAATCAGAAAAAAACGCCACTGGGTAGTGCATAATAGGAAATGCCAAATAGGGCCTAAAAAAGTTGTTTGGCTGAAATACCGATAAAAACAATAATTAGGAAGAAGCCAAAGGTGCCTAGACTACAGACAGAAGTCTGTGAAGAGGGATATGTAGAGGGTAGCTTAAAACAGCAGTTTGGCAACAGCGGCTAACCTTAGTGTGTTTGTCGATCAAAGTTAGTGTGTCTGTCGACCTAAAATTTTGCAATATTTTCTACTTTCTGTTTTAAAAGAAATCCAATAAAATCAAATTTTGTCATAAATTTAGGCCAGAATGTGTTCTACTAGATGTCTTTGGTAAAAAAAAATCCTGATAAGTGTATGATAATGGGTTTGCATGAAAGTTATAGAGTCTACAAGCTAGGCTACATATCAGTGAAAATTGATCAATCCTGATGCACTGACAGCCTCTCATTTCTCGAGGTTCTAAAATGTCAGGACAGTACAGATACCCCCCAAATGATCCCTTTTTGTAAAGATGACAGTCCAAGGTGTTTAGTAAGAGGCATAGTGAGTTTTTTTAAAGTTACAATTTTTTGCCCTCAATAGTCTGGAAAATGAAGAATTTTTATTTGTTTATTTTTTTCCCACAAAATTGTCATATTAACAAGTTATTTCTCACACATGGCATAAATAAACTTGCCATTACACCCAAAAAATATACTGCTACTCCTTCTGAGGATGGTGATACCACATGTGTGGGATATTTCCACAGCCTGGTCACATACAGAGGCCCAACATGCAGGGAGAACCATCAGATGTTCTAGGTTCTTGGTCAAACACGCATGTGGGGCAGTCCCCGTGGATTTTCTGTGGACTGATGTGGTTTGCGATCGATACTTCCTCATATGACTGGATATGATAAAGAGGGCCTCATTCCTCTCATATGCTAGTGTTGTTTGGGGTAGATGTTCCTCATGCAAATGACAGAAAAAGCCTCATTGCGCATTCATTATGTTGAATGAATTCATCAAGAGTCTCTGCTGTCCCTTGCCATACAATCAGTATGTCATCTATATACCTGTAATAAGCTTGTAAGTTTGGCCACATGTCACCATATATCGCCTCATCCTCCCACTTGTTGAGGAAGATGTTAGCGACACTCAGGGCATATTTAGCTCCCATCAAGACCCCTTTGATTTGGTTATAGTGTTGGCCACCATACCAGAAAAAGTTATTCATCATGGCCAACTTAAGGCTTCGAAGAATAAATTGTTTCTGTTTAAATTTTAAATTGGTAAACTTGTTCATAGCCCATTTTACTGCTTTTATGGCGTCTGTTTGTTGGATGTTGGTATATAGTGACTCCGTCTATTGTGAAAAGCAGACTAGTACCATGAAGATAGAGAGTTAATTACCCATTTCCAACCACAAGATCGAGCTAATGTGTATTTGCAGGCGCAAATTAGTCTCGGATAGAAAAATAGAGTTTTTTTCTTCCACTTCCGTTTTTTACAGATTTTGGAAGTTATATTATAATTTTAATCAAATATGTTATTAAAAAGATTGTGAGCACCTTAGAGGAAATAGCAAGTAAAAAAATCCCAACAAATCCTGATTGGATAAAATCGCACATGTGACCAGAAGTAAGGATATTTATACCCTTAACCAAAATGGCGGAACCACAACTTCCTGAAGACGGCCCGCTGCATTGTGTCATTGTGACACACTTCCCGTCCCGGAAATCAACCAATATACCGTGGCGGCGGCATACCACTGCATTTGGGCAGATTTCCTGGGAACTTTCCTGCTGTTAACACCGGGTGCTAGGTTTACAGGCACCCTTACATGTGAGTTTAATTACTATGCTTTTTATATGGAATAAATGTTTTTAAAACGTTGCTGCGCAATGAGGCTTTTTCTGTCATTTGTATGAGGAACATCTACCCCAAACAACACTAGTATATAAAGGAAGGAGGCCCTCTTTATCATATCCAGTCATATGGGGAAGTATCGATCCCGAACCACATCAGTCCATAGAAAATCCACGGGGACTGCCCCACATGCGTGTTTAACCAAACTAGAAATAGTTGGTCCATTTGGAGGGGTGAGTTCACATCCATGTGGGGGCACTGTCCTGTGAGCACATATCAAGCACTTATCAAGCACAGATTCATATCCACTTTGTAGAGCATGAGCACTTTAATTGGGATTTGGAACTTTTTATTGCTTCAAGTTTATTGATGTTTGAGCACTTTAATTGGGATTTGGAACTTTTTATTGCTTCAAGTTTATTGATGTTTGCAACAAAACTTCTGTATGGGACATTCTAGTGATTTTTTAAAAATGCACCAGGTTTCAAATGTGATATCTATTTAATCTTTGTGGCACTAAGCGCGGTATATTTATTTATTTTTCTTTTAAAATTGCCCTGTATTTGGCGCCATCCATCTTCCCATCAACTCTGACCCGCTTCCCTGTCCCTGCTGAAGAAAAGCATCCCCACAACATGATGCTGCCACCACCATGCTTCACAAGGGGATGGTGTGTTCAGGGTGATGTGCAGTGTTAGTTTCTGGCACACATAGCTTTTTGCTTTTAGGCCATTAAATTTTGGTCTCATCTGACCAGAGCACCTTATTCCACATGTTTGCTGTGTCCCCCACATGGCTTCTCGCAAACTGCAAACAGAACCTCTTATGGCTTTCTTTCAACAATGACCTTCTTCTTGCCACTCTTCTATAAAGGACAGATTTGTGGAATGCACAACTAATAGTTGTCCTGTGGACAGATTCTCCCACCTGAGCTGTGGATCTCTGCAGCTCCTCAAGAGTTACCATGGGCCTCTTGGCTGTTTCTCTGATTAATGCCCGGCCTGTCAGTTTAGGTGAATGGCCATGTCTTTATAGGTTTGCTGTGTCCCCCATTTTTTTAACAAAAAATAAAAACCGCAGAGGTGATCAAATACCCTTTAGGCCATTAAATTTTGGTCTCATCTGACCAGAGCACCTTCTTCCACATGTTTGCTGTGGACAGATTCTCCCACCTGAGCTGTGGATCTCTGCAGTTCCTCAAGAGTTACCATGGGCCTCTTGGCTGTTTCTCTGATTAATGCCCGGCCTGTCAGTTTAGGTGAACGGCCATGTCTTTATAGGTTTGCTGTGTCACCCATTTTTTTAACAAAAAATAAAAACCGCAGAGGTGATCAAATACCCTTTAGGCCATTAAATTTTGGTCTCATCTGACCAGAGCACCTTCTTCCACATGTTTGCTGTGTACCCCACATGGCTACTTGCAAACTGCAAACAGAACCTGGTCACTGTTAGGTGCCCACAGTGCCACCTAACAGTGCCCACAGTGCCACCTATCAATGCCCACAGTGCCACCTATCAATGCCAACATGTGCCACCTATCAATGCCCACCAGTAGTGCCAATCAGTGCCACCTAGCAGTGCTGCCTATCAGTGTAACTGATCAGTGCCCATTATTGCCACCCATCAGTGCCCATCACTGCCACCCATCAGTGTCCATCACTGCCACCCATCAGTGCCCATCACTGCCGCCTACCAGTGCCCATCAATGCTGCCTCATCAGCGTACATTAATGAAGGAGAAAAATTACCTGTTTTAAATTTTTTATAACAAAATATAATTTTTTTTTTTTAATTTAGTCTTTTTACATTTTTTTAACAAAAAATAAAAACCGCAGAGGTGATCAATACCTTTTAGGCCATTAAATTGTGGTCCCATCTGACCAGAGCACCTTCTTCCACATGTTTGCTGTGTTCCCCACATGGCTTCTCGCAAACTGCAAACAGAACCTCTTATGGCTTTCTTTAAACAATGACCTTCTTCTTGCGACTCTTCTATAAAGGACAGATTTGTGGAGTGCACAACTAATAGTTGTCCTGTGGACAGATTCTCCCACCTGAGCTGTGGATCTCTGCAGCTCCTCAAGAGTTACCATGGGCCTCTTGGCTGTTTCTCTGATTAATGCTCGGCCTGTCAGTTTAGGTGAACGGCCATGTCTTTGTAGGTTTGCAGTTGTGCCATACTCTTTCCATTTTCAGATGAGGGATTGAACAGTGCTCCGTGAGATGTTCAAAGCTTGGGATATTTTTTTATAACCTAACCCTGCTTTAACCACTTGACATCCGCGCTATGGCCGAATGACAGCCACAGCGTGGACCTAAATTCCCGGGAGGCCGTCGTATGATGGCCTCCCCTATGCGCGCGCCCTGCGCGCGCCATACAGGGCACACGCCGAGCGCGCTGTGATCACGAGTCACTGAGGCTCGGGTGATCACCGATCCAAGTAAGGGGCCAGTCCCGGCCCCTTACCATGTGATCAGCTGTCGGCCAATGACAGCTGATCACATGATGTAAACAAAAGATTGGTAATCGTTTTTTTTTCTACTCACGCTGATAGCGTGAGTAGAAAAAAAAGCCGATCACCAGCTCAGATGCGAGGGACATCGGTCCCGAAGTGGAAGAGGCACATCTGCCTCATCTGTGCCACCTACCAGTGCCACCTAACAGTGCCTACAGTGCCACCTAACAGTGCCCACAGTGCCACCTATCAATGCCCACAAGTGCCACCTATCAATGCCCACAAGTGCCACCTAACAATGCCCACCAGTAGTGCCAATCAGTGCCACCTAGCAGTGCTGCCTATCAGTGTAACTGATCAGTGCCCATTATTGCCACCCATCAGTGCCCATCACTGTCACCCATCAGTGCCCATTACTACCGCCTACCAGTGCCCATTAGTGCTGCCTCATCAGCGTACATTAATGAAGGAGAAAAATTACCTGTTTTAAATTTTTTTTTCAAAATATTGAAAATTCAGTATTTTTTTTAACAAGAAATAAAAACCACAGAGGTGATCAAATACCACCAAAAGAAAGCTCTATTTGTGGGGAAAAAATGATAAAAATTTAATTTGGGTACAGTGATGTATGACCGCACAACTGTCATTTAAAGCGCGTCAGTGCTGAAAGCTGAAAATTGGTCTGGATAGGAGGGGGGTTTAAGTGCCCAGTAAGCAAGTGGTTAAACTTCTCCACAACCTTATCCCTGACCTGTCTTGTGCGTTCTTTGTCCTTTATGATGCTGTTTGTTCACTAAGGTTCTCTAACAAACCTCTGAGGGCTTCACAGAACAGCTGTATATTCTGAGAATAAGTTGAATGGCTTCAACTAGGGGTTCCAGACATAAAATAAAGAGCAAAGGAGACAGAGGGCATCCCTGTCTTGTACTGTTACTCAAGGGGAATGATGGCGACAGAAAGGACAGCTGTACATGGGAGGATGGTCGGGAGTACAAAGCTTGCAGTGCAGCCATGTAGGGACTGTTAAATCCATATTTGGAAAGGGTGGCAAACATGCTTTTTAAGCATCAAGGTTTAAAAAAAGGGCTATTCTATTATATTTTTATTGCCATATTGAACTTGATTACATTACTATTCTTATCACTGTTGCACCTATCACTAACAGCGCAGCACCATTCACTTTGTATATCTTTCTTGTGGCTATGGACTGACCATTTCGGTATTTGCAGCAGTTAGCCCTTACAGTACATCTTCTCTTCTGGTAGTGTGGGAATATTTATATTCTTTTGATCCTGGTATGACCACTCGTCATACAGGATGTTTATATACACATTTAAACTGAAATAAATCAGATTAGGAAACTGCTGCTGTAATGTACAGTAATTTTATGTATTTTCATTGTTGCCCTCAAAGCCACATGCAAAAAGTACTAACAATGTTAAACATAAATGTCATTATTATTTAATAAATACTTAAAGTGTAAGTAAACCCTCCTATCGTTTTCAGCCAAGGAAGCTGCCATCTTTGCCTCTGTTTAATCTACAACTGCCATGATGCTGCACATGTGATCAGTTATGACACCAGCCATTGGATGGCTTGACAGTTTGGTTGAGAGCACAACCAATGGGAGCGTTACATTTCCGGCTTGTGCCGGAAATGAAACAGTTTTATGGATGGGTTTACTTCCACTTTAACTGCAATTGGTGTTTTTATATCAACCTAAAGTTCAGCTTTAAAGCAGTGTTAACCCCCAAAACCAAAAACCCCAAAAATATTGCAGCTTACCAATCAAAAGGTCACTCACCACTCCATAACATGTACAATGTCCTCCTGGATAAATTACATCTTCTGTGATAAAGGTTGCTGAGGTTAAAGGGACCTCCGATGATGGCTCCTTTTTTCGGATCTGATAGAGCTAATGTGGGGATAGGCAATTCTATCTCAGACTGGATGGGACTGATATAGATATTGCACTTACAGCTAATGTTATTGAGGAAGTGTAAAAAAGTGTAGCACTATTATACCATACAGAAATATTAAGTTTAACCATGAAAGGTAATAAAGTGCTAAAAACTAACCCACTATACAAAAGGGTACATATAGAGGTACGTAACAGGTCTACCTTAGTGAAAAAAGTGACTCATGCTAAATAGATGACTCATGCTAAATAAACAACATGATATGTAGAAGATTCATGAATGACCTACTATAGGATTATAGTGAATAAATCAATGAAAAGTAATTAAATATATAAATAAAGTGATCATACCACAATAGATAACACTTAGGATGTGAGTAAAGTGCCGATAGTGACAGGAAGTAATGTTAAGACATAAATTTATATAAAAACAAAGCTGACAAGTATATTTTTAAGTTGGCAAGTACGTATAAATTAGTCCAAGGATGATCCAAAACACACTTGGGTAGATATTCGCACGACATTGGTAATCCAAAAAAAAACTGTGATAACAAATGGGCCACCACCAGTGAACAAAAAGAGGCCTATCAGATGTTGATGACCAGGAGAGGCTTACGCCATCCAAGTCATACAGGCTTGTAAGTCAGCTGGCTTGATGGATACACCGGGCTGAACTGGCACAACAGACCCTGGATCAAAACAACAACTTGGCGCAGATGTTTTCAGACATCAACTTAGAGATAGTATTCCAGTAGGAGCCAGAATCTTGGTATTCACAAACCATGCAGAGATGGATAAAAAATTTGCATAGCGTGATACCGTTTAAGATATGGTTTATTAGAAGAAATAGTATAAACTCACATGCTAGAGGATCATCAAATGATCTTCATATAAATACAGGAACAAGAGCGTATGTATAAGTGGGTCCACCCGACGCGTTTCAACTAAAAAGTCATCATCTGGGGTTTACCGGAAGTAAACATTAATTGCATCACTTCCGGTCTTTAGACTGGAAGTGTCGATCGAAATTAGGTGTCTTTAAACCATATATTTCTAATAGAAATGGTTGCAATCAATAGATACATGTATATATGTGGAAGACAATAAGCCATACATATATTCCCCCTCATAAAAGGAAAAAAGGGGTTGGGAATCATAAAACGCAGATCCAAGCCTCGTTATGGAACATGGTCGTGATGTCACCGCGTCGGATCATGGTAGCGCTGTTGCCGGGAGATGAAACCAAGCCTCACTATAGAACTGGTCAGATGACGCGACCGTTCGCGACGTAATTACGTCACAGACATCACGGCATAGGATCCATATGCTAGACCAAGCCTCGACATGGGTAAAAACACATGACGGACCTTTCCAAACCAGATGATGCGGCCGTTCGTGATGCCGTCGCATCACAAGCATCATGGCATAAACATCCGAATACTGAACTAGGTCTCGACATGGGTAA
This sequence comes from Lithobates septentrionalis, assembly GCA_037952835.1. Lineage (NCBI taxonomy): Eukaryota > Metazoa > Chordata > Amphibia > Anura > Ranidae > Lithobates > Lithobates septentrionalis. The sequence goes on along the minus strand of JBBDGP010001553.1, from coordinate 1,938,586 downwards.
TATCCCATAACAGGACCATTTGGCCAGTTTGAAAGTAGGCACAAAAAATGTTCATAATGAAAAATGTCTTATTCAGATAACATTCTATGCCCCACTTAAAAGTGAAATCAAACGCCACATTGTTGTCAAGCCAAGGGAAACATATAAGCGGGGCTCTGGACAGTAAAAAATCTGTTTGGGGATGATACCAAAAAAATCCACTAGATGGTGTTACCAAAAAGTATAAATAAAAATAAGGTAGTGCATTAATTCCATATGGGGTCATCAATTACATATAGAAAAAATCTTAACAGTATAATTTTAAAATTAATAAAAATATCTAAATCTCCATAAAATGAAAATATATTATCGAAAATATACTCTCCCTGTAATAAAAAATATTAAGATAGCCATATGCAATCAAATAAGGATGAAATTAAATATTAAAACATTTACCGTAATTGAATTAAAATAAATGAACAAAGTAAATAAATGTGATGGAAAAATCGTTCCTTTAAGATTGGTTGATAAACAAATTTATGTCCCACTCCACATTCATTCCTTGTGGATAGTGGGTCTGTAATTCGTATATCCAGAAGGTTTCTAATCTGGAAACTCCTCTTTTATTAGCTCCTCCCCTCCATGGGGCAATGTATCTATCTATAATCAAGAATTGGGTACCGGTAGGGTCTTGTTCATAATGCTGTGTATAGTGTTGAGGTACTGTATGTTTGGTACTCCCAGACTTGATCAGATTGATATGTTCAGTTACCCTAACTGTGAAAGGTCTTGTTCAACCAACATATTGTTTACCGCATGAACATGTCAGTAAATATACGACATTAACAGTTGTACAAGTACAAAAATGTTTAATTTGATAAACCCAATTTGTCACAGTTGATCGAAATTCCTTATTGGTCCTTCTACCACATGTATTGTATTGACAAACCGTACACTTCTTACATGGAAAAAACCCAGTCAAATTATGAAAGAAAGACGGTCTACTTGGAGGGTTGATAATGGTTGGTGCTAACTTACTTTTAAGGGATGGCACCCCTCTGTAGAACATTTTAGGTCTTTCAGGTAATAATGGGGCGAGAATTTTATCGTTCCTCAGGATATCCCAGTGTTGTTCAAAAATATTTTTAATTTGTTTGTGTTGGGTCGATAATGTTTTGAGAAAGGAGCATTTATAATGATCATCTTTTTCTCGTGGTGGCTTATCCTCCAACAATGGATGGTCCACATCGAGAACGTTTTGTAGTTCCCACTCAAATTCTACATGACTATATCCTTTCTCGAGGAATCTCTCTTTCAAAACAGTGGCTTGTGCTTTAAAAGTGTCAGTGTCTGTACAATTCCTGCGTAAATGCAGGAAATGACTTTTTGGAATCGATCTTAGCCATGACTTGTGATGGCAGCTATCAATGGGTATATACCCGTTTCTGTCAGTGGGTTTAAAATAAGTACTAAATATAAATTGTTGGTCGGACCTTTCAGTAACAATATCCAAGAAATGTATCTTGGATTTACTAGATTCATATGTAAGGGCTATACCTCTATCATTTGTATTAAGTGCCGAGAAAAAATTCATCAGGTCTTCCGAGGTACCTGCCCATAGGAGGAGGATGTCGTCTATGTACCGGGCCCACAGTAAAAGCTGTGGGTTATCCATGGCATAGACGACATCCTCCTCCCATTTGGCCATGAATAAATTGGCCAGGCTTGGAGCAAATTTAGCTCCCACCACCTTTTGCTGTAAGTAAAAATGGCCATCAAACCAAAAGTAGTTGTGTTGAGTGGCAAACTCTAACAATTCGACAATAAAATCTACTTGTGGAGTGGCAAGAGAAGCATCTCTTTTCAAAAATTCATGGACAGCTTCTATTCCTCTCTGATGTAGGATACAAGTATATAAAGATGCCACATCTGCAGTAGACATGTGCATTCGTTTTCGTCTGAATGCATTTTTGTCCGAATTTCGGGTATTTTCGTTATCATTTTAACAAACGATAACGAGCATGCAGAATCTGAAAACTGAAAGATCCGACATTCACAAAAGCTTTATTTTCGTTTTCGTTGCGTCAACCGTTCGATATAGATAGGAGATTCGACATGACGCTGACAATAGCGATCTGTGTCCATCGAACCTGTGGTCGAATGTGCCTAACCTTAGCTCTTTTAGTCCAAGAATATTCTACATAAAGAGAAAAGATTTGACATAGAGAGAAAAGATTCGACATTATAGAGACAATAGCACAAAAGGTCGAATGTGCCTAACCTAACTCTATTAGTCCAAGATTTCTACTATAGCTTGTAGGCAGAACATTCGACCGGAAATGTACGATTGTGGCGTCGTACAGTTTAGCTGCTCCGTCAAATCTTCTTAGAACATTCCACAGACACCATAAGCCTTCAATAGGGATGAGCTGAACACCCCCCTGTTCGGTTTGCACCAGAACATGCGGACAGGCAAAACATTTGTTCGAACACGTGAACACCGTTAAAGTCTATGGGACACGAACATGAATAATCAAAAGTGCTAATTTTAAAGGCTTATATGCAAGTTATTGTCATAAAAAGTGTTTGGGGACCTGGGTCCTGCCCCAGGAGACATGGATCAATGCAAAAAAAAGTTTTAAAAAGGGCAGTTTTTTCGGGAGCAGTGATTTTAATAATGCTTAAAGTGAAACAATAAAAGTGTAATATTCCTTTAAACTTCGTACCTGGGGGGTGTCTATAGTATGCCTGTAAAGGGGCGCATGTTTCCTGTGTTTAGAACAGTCTGCCAGCAAAATGACATTTCAAAGGAAAAAAAGTCATTTAAAACTACTCGCGGCTATTAATGAATTGCCGGGCCGACAATACACATAAAAGTTCATTGATAAAAATGGCATGGGAATTCCCCACAGGGGAACCCTGAACCAATTTTTTTTTTTAAAATGGCGTGGGGGTCGCCCTAAATTCCATACCAGGCCCCTCAGGTCTGGTATGGATATTAAGGGGAAAGCCGGCAAAAATTAAAAAAAAAATGTTGTGTCGGGGTCCCCCTCAAAATCCATACCAGACCCTTCAGGTCTGGTATGGATTTTAAGGGGAACCCCGCGCCAAATTTTTTTTAAAAAATGGCATGGGGTCCCCCCAAAAATCCATACCAGACCCTTATCCAAGCACGCAACCTGGCAGGCTGCAGGAAAAGAGGGGGGATGAGAGAGCGCCCCCCCTCCTGAACCATACCAGGCCACATGCCCTCAACATTGGGAGGGTGCTTTGGGGTAGCTCCCCAAAGCACCTTGTCCCCATGTTGATGGGGACAAGGGCCTCATCCCTACAACCCTTGCCTGGTGGTTGTGGGGGTCTGCGGGCTGGGGGCTTATCGGAATCTGGAAGACCCCCAGATGCCGCCCCCCTCTGTATGAAATGGTAAGGGGGTACAAAAGTACCCCTACCATTTCACAAAAAAAGTGTCAAAAATGTTAAAAATGACAAGAGACAGTTTTTGACAATTCCTTTATTTAAATGCTTCTTCTTTCTTCTATCTTCAATCTTCTTTCTTCTATCTTCTATCTTCTTTCGGTTTCTTCCTCCATCTTCTTCTTCTGGTTCTTCTGGTTCTTCCTCCGGTGTTCTCGTCTGGCATCTTCCTCCGCGGCGTCTTCTTCCCTTCTTCTTCTTGGGCCACTCCGCATCCATGATGGGAGGCTCCCACTGTGTGACGCTTCTTGTCTTCTGACGGTTCTTAAATAACGAAGGGCAGGGCCACCCAGTGACCCCGCCCCCCTCTGATGCACGAGGACTTGGCTGGGACTTCCCTGTGGCATTCCCCGTGACGTCAGAGGGGGCGGGGTCACACGTTATGTTACATTATTTAAGAATAATTTGACACTTTTTTTGTGAAATGGTAGGGGTACCCCCTTACCATTTCACACAGGGGGGGCCGGGATCTGGGGGTCCCCTTGTTAAAGGGGGCTTCCAGATTCTGATAAGCCCCCGGCCCGCAGACCCCCACAACCACCAGGCAAGGGTTGTGGGGATGAGGCCCTTGTCCCCATCAACATGGGGACAAGGTGCTTTGCGGGGCTACCCCAAAGCACCCTCCCAATGATGAGGGCATGTGGCCTGGTACAGCTCAGGAGGGGGGGCGCTCTCTTGTCCCCCCCTCTTTTCCTGTGGCCTGCCAGGTTGCGTGCTCGGATAAGGGTCTGGCATGGATTTTTGGGGGGACCCACGCCATTTAAAAAAAAAAAATTGGTGCGGGGTTCCCCTTAAAATCCATACCAGACCTGAGGGGTCTGGTATAGATTTTGAGGGGGACATCACGCCATTTTTAAAAAAAAAATTGGCCGGGGTTCCCCTTAATATCCATACCAGACCTGAAGGGCCTAGTATGGAATTTAGGGGGACCCCCACGCCATTTTAAAAAAAAATTTGGTTCAGGGTTCCCCTGCGGGGAATTCCCATGCCGTTTTTATCAATAAATTTTTATGTGTATTGTCGGACCGGCAATTCATTAATAGCCGCGAGTAGTTTTAAATGACTTTTTTTCCTTTGAAATGTCATTTTGCTGTCAGACTGTTCTTAACACGGGAAACATGCGCCCCTTTACAGGCATACTATAGACACCCCCCAGGTACGAAATTTAAAGGAATATTACACTTTTATTGTTTAACTTTAAGCATTATTAAAATTACTGCTCCCGAAAAAATGGCCGTTTTTAAAACTTTTTTTTGCATTGATCAATGTCCCCTGGGGCAGGACCCAGGTCCCCAAACACTTTTTATGACAATACCATGCATATAAGCCTTTAAAATTAGCACTTTTCATTTCTCCTATAGACTTTTAAAGGGTGTTCCGCGGCTTTCGAATTTGTCGCAAACACCCCAAATTGTTCGATGTTCGGCGAACAGCCGATGTTCGAGTCGAACATGAGTTCGACTCGAACTCAAAGCTCATCCCTAGCCTTCAATGACAGATTCGACCTTAATTATATGAGATTTTCGGACGAATGCATTCTTTTTAACGAAACAAAATAAATAAAAATGAATTTCGGGAGTAACTAAATAAATGTATTTTTCGGACGAAAACAAAATTCCGAAACGAAATATTTCAGTGTGCACATGTCTAAGTGCAGTGGCCATAATTAAATCCCCTTGAAAGGAGACAGTAGATAACAATTTCATCACATCCTTATTGTCTTTAAGGAAGGATGGCATATTCCGGCTGGAGAAAAAAATCAATGTATTTCTCTATCCTGGAGGTAATAGAATCTATCCCACTGATTATGGGATGTCCAGGGGGATGAAGGAGGTCCTTATGAACCTTTGGTAAATAATAAATGACAGGAATTTGTGGAGCCAAAGGAACAAGGAACGACTTTTCTTTGTGATTTAAAATAAAGGAGTCAAAACCCTTAGAGATGAGAACATTCAATTATTTTTCAAATTTAGACGTTGGGTTATTAGCTAATTCTTTGTACGTTTCATGATCGCTCAAAATATGGTACATTTTACCCATATAGTCCATTTTATCCAAAAAGACTATGCCTCCGCCTTTATCGGTGGGGCGGATGAGCAGGTCTTTATTATCACACAAGGACCTGAGACCCGCTTGAGGCAGAGAATTGTGGAAATTCCGTTTTGGTGGTAATTTAGCGAGATCCTTTAACACTAAGTCTTTTGAAAACCCTGAATTTTGTTGGAGGATAAGCCACCGCGAGAAAAAGATGATCATTTTAAATGGTCCTTTCTCACAACATTCTCGACCCAACACAAACAAATTGAAAATATTTTTGAACAACACTGGGATATCCTGAGGAACGATAAAATTCTCGCCCCATTATTACCTGAAAGACCTAAAATGTTCTACAGAGGGGTGCCATCCCTTAAAAGTAAGTTAGCACCAACCATTATCAACCCTCCAAGTAGACCGTCTTTCTTTCATAATTTGACTGGGTTTTTTCCATGTAAGAAGTGTACGGTTTGTCAATACAATACATGTGGTAGAAGGACCAATAAGGAATTTCGATCAACCGCGACAAATCGGGTTTATTAAATTAAACATTTTTGTACTTGTACAACTGTTAATGTTGTATATTTACTGACATGTACATGCGGTAAACAATATGTTGGTCGAACAACAAGGTCTTTCACAGTTAGGGTAACTGAACATATTAATCTGATCAAGTCTGGGAGTACCAAACATACAGTACCTCAACACTATAGACAGCATCATGACCGAGACCCTACCGGTACCCAATTCTTGATTAAAGATAGATACATTGCCCCATGGAGGGGAGGAGCTAATAAAAGAGGAGTTTCCAGATTAGAAACTTTCTGGATATACGAATTACAGACCCACTATCCACAAGGAATGAATGTGGAGTGGGACAAAAATTCCTTTATCAACCAATCTTAAAGGAACGATTTTTCCATCACATTTATTTACTTTGTTCATTTATTTTAATTCAATTAAATGTTTTAATATTTAATTTCATCCTTATTTGATTGCATATGGCTATCTTAATATTTTTTTATTATAGGGAGAGTATATTTTGAATAATATATTTTCATTTTATGGAGATTTAGATATTTTTATTAATTTTAAATTTATACTGTTAAGATTTTTTTCCATATGTAATTGATGACCCCATATGGAATTAATGCACTACCTTATTTTTATTTATACTTTTTGGTAACACCATCTAGTGGATTTTTTCGGTATCATCCCCAAACAGATTTTTTACTGTCCAGAGCCCTGCTTATATGTTTCCCTTGGCTTGACCACAATGTGGCGTTTGATTTCACTTTTAAGTGGGGCATAGAATGGTATCCGAATAAGACATTTTTCATTATGAATTAGGGGTTTATAAGCGGTAATGTCAGTGGGGTCCGCACTCCAGGTGATGACTTTTTAGTTGAAACGCGTCGGGTGGACCCACTTATACATACCGCTCTTGTTCCTCTATTTAAATGAAGCTCATTTGATGATCCTCTAGCATGTGAGTTTATACTATTTCTTTTAATAAAACATATCTTAAACGGTATCACGCTATGCAAATTTTTTATCCATCTCTGCATGGTTTGTGAATACCGAGATTCTGGCTCCTACTGGAATACAATCTCTAAGTTGATGTCTGAAAACGTCTGCGCCAAGTTGTTGTTTTGATCCAGGATCTGTCGTGCCAGTTCAGCCTGGTGTATCCATACAGGCCAGCTGACTTACAAGAGTGTATGACTTGGGTGGCGTAAGCCTCTCCTGGTTATCAACATCTGGTAAGCCTCTTTTTGTTCACTGGTGGTGGCCCATTTGTTATCACAGCTTTTTTTTGGATTACCAACGTCGTGCGAATATCTGCCCAAGTGTGTTTTGGATTATACTTGGACTAATTTATACGTACTTGCCAACTTAAAAATATACTTGTCAGCTTTGTTTTTATATAAATTTATATTTTAACATTGCTTCCTGTCACTATCGGCACTTTACTCACATCCTAAGTGTTATCTATTGTGGTATGATCACTTTATTTATATATTTAATTACTTTTCATTGATTTATTCACTATAATCCTATAGTAGGTCATTCATGGATCTTCTACATATCATTTGTTTATTTAGCATAAGTCATCTCTTTAGCATGAGTCACTTTTTTCACTAAGGTAGACCTGTTACGTACCTCTATATATACCTTTTTGTATAGTGGGGTAGTTTTTAGCACTTTATTACCTTTCATGGTTAAACTTAATATTTCTGTATAATATAAGAGCGCTACACTTTTTTACACTTACACAAATTGCTTTTAGTCTATAGCTGTGTTGGCCGCTATTTACATTTTTATTTTACACAGCGCTGTATTTTTTTTTCTGTTTTCACATAATGTTATTGAGGAGCCTTGTTTAGCTTCAACAATAAGCCACCAGCCATTTCATGTCACAACTGTACATGCCACTGACTTGTATAAGGAGCAGGGTTATGACTAGCACAGAGGGTGGAGTGGCTGTTTCCTAAGGCAGGTGGGACTGGCCACACTGTTCTTGGTCTCTCCTTCTCCAGCTCCCTTTTCCCTTGTCATCCTCTTGATCTGCTCCTTCAGATTGCACCTTCCTCCCCTGTTCATGCAGCTACTGTAGGAACAGGGCTTAATTCAGCCTTCAGTGTGACCACTTACTTCCTTCATGCCGACAGACAGCAACTCTTTACTCTCCCCATGATGGACAATCAAGCAATGCGGAGCATAGACGTTACCATGATGCATGAGCTGAGTGTCTCCCAAACTTTAAATGGGCCACCAGGCAAGGGGCTACACCTCCCCCCACTGAATGTCTTTGTTCGCCAAAGAAATGGAGTTTGTATTGTAACTGTTCCTAGCATATATTGGGGGTAACAGAACTTCCCATCATGGTGTGTCAGGTATAGGGTGGAGGGGCGTCACCCACTTGTACTGTGGCTCTTAGGTGTGTGCAGCCTATTGTATTAGGGTGTGCACCCCAAAGCTCGGAAACACATTGAAGCATAGTAAACTTTGCTTACTATGCTGCAGTTTGTGAATGAACACAGTGAGTGTGTTCACTGTGTTCATTAAGAAAAAGAAGGGGTCTGCAAATGACATATTGACTAGCCCTTTCCCGCTCTCTATTCTGAAACATCCACTGCAGCAGCCAAGGGGAGAGTAGAGAAGAGGAGGGTGGATGCGGGGGGGGGGGGGGTAACATGGGGGGGAGGGGAAGCCCAGGCAATAAGAGGGAGTCGGCACTGCTCAGACTGAATAGGGTGTGCCCAGGCACACCTGGCACACCCCCTGCGCACGCCTATGCTGTGGCTTGATGCACTTGAGCATTGGTAGACCTGTGTGCGGCGGTAATGGCCTCTCAGGATGGTTTCCTCTGGAATCATACATCAATTTCACAGGAGGTCAGACCTGTCGGTTAACTCTGCTCCAAAGGCTCAGAAAGATCTTTGACAGATGGTCCCATTGTAACTTCAGGAGACTGCCAAGTAGATGTCCCCACTAGACATTGGGTGTCCATTTCCACTTCAGATATGAAGGATACCTCTTCTTGATCCTTAAAATCTCAAGCATGTGGTGCCCTATTGAAAGCCAAATGCTGGTTCAGACCCCATTAGTTCCGCACCTGTCACTGCCATTTTTGTATTTGTTTTACTTTTTTTTTTTTTTTACATTATTTACAGATTAGTATTTTTTATCATTCTCATTTATTTTCTTTTTTTTTTCTTTTAAGGCCATATCCCTGCCTTGGACTAGATAAAACAGCAGACAGGGATGGCAAGACTGTAACTTAAACACTTACAACCATTTATATTCATGGACTACTGTGTTTCAAGGATGTACTGTATAAAATGATGATCCTATTGCACATTTGACTGTTTTCTTTTATGCTGCTGAGATCATGGGTACTGTCCTATTAGTATTTTGAATTCTAGCAAGATTGTAAAAGTAATGAGTGGGGTGGCACAAGGCATGCAGTACCCATATGCAATCAACATAAATATTGGTTATCTACAGGTATTTGCTGTATATCAAGAGAAAGCAATCATTGTAGACTTTGGTTTTGTTATGTGTGCAAAACAGAGGGGTTCTGCTCCCTCCATTTGTTTCCCACTATGAATATCTCTAGAATTAAAGGCAGGGCAGCCTGTTATTGCTACCAGAGATGTGTTTACCTATTGCAGTGATGGCGAACCATTTTAAACCTGAGTGCCCAAACTGTAACATAAAACCTGACTGAGTGCCCAAAGTCTGCTATTCTGGAGACCCTTTTTCTTATTTTGGAGACACAACCTCTACATATCTAGAGACACAGCTGATGTATATGTCAGTATAGACCCCCCTCCTTCAGTACAGACCCCCTCTCCACTAAGTATATACCCCCATCCCTCAGTCCAGACCCCCCTTCACTAAGTACAGACTCCCAGTTCTCAGTACAGACCCCCCTCCACTAAATACAGACCCCTGTCCCTCAGTACAGACCTCCCCTCCACTAAGTAAATACCCCCTCCCTCAGTACACACATCCCTCTCCAATTGCGCTAGTAGGGAGGTGGGGGGTCTGTTATGTGCTAGGGGAGCATTGTGAGAGAGGAGAGGACTTGTGCTAGTAGGGAGGTGTGGGGGGGTCAGATACAGTATATCACAAAAGTGAGTACACCCCTCACATTTTTGTAAATATTTTATTATATTTTTTCATGTGACAATACTGGAGAAATTATATTTTGCTACAATGTAAAGTAGTGAGAGTACAGCTTGTTTAACAGTGTAAATTTGCTGTCCCCTCAAAATAACTCAACACACAGCCATTAATGTCTAAACCACTGGCAAAAAAAGTAAGTATACCCCTAAGTGAAAATGTCCAAATTGGGCCCAATTAGCCCGTTTCCCTTCCCGGTGCGATGTGACTCATTAGTGTTACAAGGTCTCAGGTGTGAATGGGGAGCAGGTGTGTTGAATTTGGTGTTATCGCTCTAACTGTCTCATACTGGTCACTGGAAGTTCAACATGGCACCTCATGACAAAGAACTCTCTGAGGATTTAAAAAAAAGAATTGTTGCTCTACATAAAGATGGCCTAGGCTATAAGAAGATTGCCAAGACCCTGAAACTGAGCTGCAGCATGGTGGCCAAAACCATACAGCGGTTTAACAGGACAGGTTCCACTAAGAACAGGCCTGGCCAAGGTCGACCAAAGAAGTTGAGTGCACTTGCTCAGTGTCATATCCAGAGGTTGTCTTTGGGAAATAGACGTATGAGTGCTGCTAGCATTTCTGCAGAGGTTGAAGGGGTGGGGGTTCAGCCTGTCAGTCCTCAGATCATACACTGCACACTGCATCAAATTGCTCTGCATGGGTGTCATCTCAGAAAAAAGCCTCTTCTAAAGATGATGCACAAGAAAGCCCGCAAACAGTTTGCTGAAGACAAGCAGACTAAGGACATGGATTACTGGAACCATGTCCTGTGGTCTGATGAAACCATGATAAACTTATTTGGTTCAGATGGTGTCAAGCGTGTGTGGCGGCAACCAACTGAGTGTGTCTTGTCTACAGTCAAGCATGGTGGTGGGAGTGTCATAGTCTGGGGCTGCATGAGTGCTGTTGGCACTGGGAACTACAGTTCATTGAGGGAACCATTAATGCCAACATGTACTGTGACATACTGAAGCAGAGCATGATCCTCTCCCTTCGGAGACTGGGCCACAGGGCAGTATTCCAACATAATCATCCCAAACACACCTCCACAACGACCACTGCCTTGCTAAAGTAGCTTAGGGTAAAGGTAATGGACTGGCCAAGCATGTCTGCAGATGTAAACCCTATTGAGCATCCGTGGGGCATCCTCAAATGGAAGGTGGAGGAGCGCAAGGTCTCTAACATCCACCAGCTCTGTGATGTCATCATGGAGGAGTGGAAGAGGCTTCACAGGTTGTACTCCAGTGGCAACCTGTGAAGCTCTGGTGAACTCCATGCCCAAGAGGGTTAAGGCAGTGCTGGAAAATAATGGTGGCCACATAAAATATTGACACTTTGTGCCCAATTTGGACATTTTCACTTAGGGGTGAAATAAAATAAACTTAGTACAGACCTCAGATCAGCGCAGGTATCCTTCCTCCGGGCTGTGTAGATGTACACAGCTGAGGTGGGGGAGGCGGCTTTGGTCCACAGTCACTCTGCTGTGCGAGACAGCAGGGACAGCCCACAAGAGATGCGGCATCCAACCTGGCAGCACTGCTTCGTCTTGTCCATGCCTACCCCGGACACGTCACCCCTGGCTACAGAGCCCTGTGGGAGATTTGGAAGAGATACACCCCGTGCAGGATGGCCGGCTCGTCTTCCTTGCATAGCCACAGAGAGGGCTTTGTGTGCCAGCTGCGGTGCACATGCCCTGGGTTCGCCATCACTGATCTATAGAATGACCTTGCTATGGCTCGGCATCAGTAACAAAGATATTCTACTCAAACCAAATGGAAATTCCAATCTAACCAATCTAAGTTTGATGTGGTTACCAAAGTAAAATGTGTTCTATCAAGCCTAAATTGTTATGGGGATTGCTTGGAGGACAAGCAAATCAAAGCTTATGAATATTTCTTTATCGTACATCATGGGACACAGAGCACCATAGTAAAAACTATATGGGTTATAGGCCACCTTTAGGTGAATGGACACTGGTATAACCAAAAAGGAAACAGAAAGCGCCCCTCCCTATATAACCCCTCCCATATCGGGAGTATCTCAGTTTTTTCGCCAGTGTCTAAGGTGTTGGTCACTGTTGATGAAATGCTAAGAGAGCTCTGCTAAGTAATCCCTGACGGGATCAAGGGGCTGTGCAAACGGATCCATCTAAAATGCTTGAAAGCCGATGGTACTCGTGGAAGAAGAAACAAGGTTTTTGCCTGTAATGCTTCTCTTTGAGAGCTGGACCCTGGGACCCGGCACCTTGGTCATGTTGATACAGCCAAAGAGTTTTTCCGGCAGGGTGCTGTACAGGTCCAAGGGAGTTTATCCGTAAAAGGGGACCTGGTCCTTCAAGGTCTGTCATTACATGGTCCACCGTGATGGGTGAAGGCTTGATCTGTCTGTGATAATTTCCAGCAGTCCTGCGGCGGGATCAGGTAAGTCAGAAAGATTACAAGGAATGTATATTTTTATATTTCACTTGGTCTTTCTGGTGTGAGTATGCATGCCTTGCCTGTGTTTAGCCACTAGAGGGTGTAAAAGCAACATACCTGGCTTCCAACATTCCATGCTTCCCCTGTGTGTGCTCAAGTGTCAGCAAAGGCTTCCTGCCGCAGCATTGCTATTTTCTCCTGCTCTGTCAGCCATCAGAGGGTTTTGGGGGGACCATCCACAATCAGAGAGGTCAGGTTCCCCCCCTGCTGAGACCCCCCACCCCCCTGCACACAGCGTGGAAAAGGGAATAAAAAAAGGCGGAGTCCTGGAATGCGGGGGGCGTGGCTTTGACGCCGACGGCGTGTACGTGGAGCAGAGTGCACGTGAGACACAGCACAGGTGCAAGGCTCACTGGCTTAAAAATGTTGCACTCTGGAAGTGTCTGGTTGGCTGACGGAAGGACACAGAGCACACAAGTGGTATGTAAGCTGTATGGGTGTGTGGATACAGGCATTTTTTGTAAGGGGCATGTTTTACTCAGCATTGAGACTGAGCATTTATAGCAGCGTGTTATGTAATTGCTAGTCTAAAGCTCGGAAGTAGATGCACTTTGTTTAGTACCTCTGCTTTTTTTGTGCTTAGAACTATGTCTTCCCGCAGGAGGGATAATTCATCAGGGGGGAGTGCAAAGTCGCTGCGGTCAGAGCCTGAGGCTCCTAATTGCATGCCCGCAGTTCCATCCTTCCCTGAAAGAATTGGAGCATGTGGCGAATCTGAGCCATTTTGTCTCACAGGCATGGTGGCTACCTCCAACTGCGTCACTAAGGACGATTTGGCTTTGGTTTTGGAAGAGAAAATAGCTGAGATGTTAGCGTCTACCTCCCAGGAGGTGAGAAAACGCAGCAGACCCCTCTTCTCGTGCCCTTGACCTTCCAGTATTGGAGCAACAATGGGCAGATGATATTGGGGTGCCATTGAGAGAAGGAGGTTGAGTTGACTCCTCTTCTGAGGATTCAGCATCTGAAGAACCTTTCTCAACTTCGCAATCTCAGAAATTGCTAATCCAATCCCTTATGGACTTGGTTCGTTCTGGATATAAGTTGCCTCCTGCAGAGGTAGAAGATGTTTCCTTCTCCTCTTTGGGTTCACTAAAACCCCTACAGGGTTCTCATGCTTTCCTCATGCACATGTTACTGGAACAACTGATTTATGCTGATTGGGATCACCCAGATAAGCAGTTTTCTCCTCCTAAAAGATTTTCAATTCTTTTCCCTATGGAGAAAAAGTTCTCAAAGAGATGGGATTTGCCATCGGTAGATGCGGCTATCTCCTCTGTGAACAGGAGTTTAACTTGTCCAGTGGACAACGTACAAGTGCGTAGTGAACCAGCTGATAAAAAGTTGGAATCTCTATTTAAGGCCTCATTTGCTGTAGCTGGTGCGGTACAACCTGCAGTGGCAGCAATAGGCATCTGTCAATCCCATCGGGATGAATTCGAGCAGGTTAAAAAAGTTCCTGCTCAAACTAAAGAGGCTCAAAGTTTAGCTGAGCTACCTAGGGCCCTATACTTTTCATTGGACGCTATCAAGGATTCTATCCATCAGGCGTCTCACCTTGCGCTCATGTTGATACATATGCACAGAATTCCGTGGCTAAAGAACTGGTCAGCCGATTTACCATGCAAGAAGCTCTTGGCTGGGTTTCCATTTCATGGAGAAAGGATGGTTGTAACCTTCTCCTTAGATGTCTGGGGCAACAGCCTCCAGGCAGTCTCCATGGCCTCCACCGTCAGGGGCAGAGGGTAAACCTCATAACCAGACATAGGGCTACAGAAAGCCCTGGAGTCAGAAGTCCACAAAACCTAGTCCCAAGTCTTCCTTGTGAAGGGGCGCCCCCTGCTCGATCGAGTGGGGAGAAGACTGCGGTGGTTTTCAGAAACTTGGCAAGAGGAAATCCAAGACAAATGGATTCCTCTCTGTAGTAGCCCTAGGCTACAAACTAGAGTTCCAAGAGTTTCTACAATCGCATTTTCTAAAATCAAACGTTCCCAAGGACCCAGTAAAGAAAAAGTCCTTATTTCTGACACTGGACCGATTACTGTATCAGGGAGGTTCCCTCAGAAAACAGGGATGTGGGGTTTTATTCAAATCTCTTTATGGTACCAAAACCAAATGGAGATGTCAAACCCATTCTAGATCTCAGGAATCTGAATCACTTCCGAAACATTTGCTCCTTTCGAATGGAGTCGATTCGGTCAGTTGTTTCCACCCTACGGGGAGGAGAGGTTCTAGCATCCATAGATCTCAAGGATGCGTATATACATGTGCCAATATTTCCCGCTCACCAGAAATTTCTGCGGTTTGTGGTAGAGCAGCGCCACTTTCAGTTCGTGGCCTTGCCTTTTGGGTTAGCCATCGCTCAACGACTGTTTACAAAAGTGTTAGACCCAGTATTAGCAAAACTAAGGGGCAAGGGATAGCAGTAATAGCATACCTAGATGACCTGCTACTGGTAGATCAGTCAATAGCTGGGTTAAATCAAGGGGTGTCCAGAACAGTCAGTTATCTGAGACACCTCGGTTGGATTCTCAATCTAGAGAAATCATCCTTACAGCCGGTAAGAAGGCTGCAGTATTTGGGCCTGGTCATAGACACAACCCAGGAAAGGGTGTTCTTGCCTCAGACAAAGGTCAACGCTCTAAGAGAGCTGGTCCAGGTGGTCAAGGCAAAGAAGGGTCCTTCCATTCGCCTTTGCATGAGGTTACTAGGGAAGATGGTAGCTTCCTTCGAAGCGGTTCCCTATGCCCAATTTCATTCAAGACTGTTGAAACACAGTATTCTGTCTGCTTGGAACAAACGGATCCAAGCTTTGGATTATCCAATTAATCTGGCTCCAAAGGTACGCCAGAGTCTCAACTGGTGGTTGACAACCAGGAATTTACTGAAGGGAAAATCATTCATTCCAGTTTCCTGGACAGTAGTAACAACGGATGCCAGCCTATGGGGCTGGGGAGCAGTTCTAGAAGAGACCACTGTTCAGGGGAAGTGGTGAGAGTCCGAGAAGACCTTGCCCATCAATATCCTAGATATTCAGGCAGTACATCTGGATCTAATAGCCTGGACATCCAGGTTGCAGAATGCTCCTGTCAGGATATGACAATGCCACAGCAGTGGCCTATATCAATCACCAAGGGGGCACCAGAAGCCATGCAGCCCAATGGAAGGTGGACCATATTCTGTCTTGGGCAGAGAAACATGTTCCTTGCCTATCTGCAGTTTACATTCCAGGAGTGAAAAACTGGCAAGCAGATTTTCAGAGCCGTCAACACTTGTTAACGGGAGAATGGTCTCTACATCCCGATGTCTTTCGGGCCATATGCCAAAGATGGGGGATGCCGGACGTAGATCTACTGGCGGCAAGGTTGGCATCAAGGTTCAACAAGAAATTTTGTGGCGAGAACAAGGGATCCACTTGCACTCAGAGTTTATGCATTAGTGACCCTGTGGAATCAGTTTTCACTGATTTATTCATTCCCTCCAGTTCAGCTGCTACCATGGCTGCTTCACAGGATCAGGGAGGAAGGGAAGCCGGTAATCCTAGTGGCCCCGGCATGGCCCAGAAGACACTGGTATGCAGGGATCGTGAGAATGGCAGTAGGGGCGTCTTTGACTCTTCCACCTCGTCCGGACCTGCTGTCGCAGGGACCGGTATTCCATCCTGCCCAAGGGTTGGCATCCTTGTAAGTATGAATTCTGGCCTTTCTACAATTAGGAGTAGAAATGAGGCTGGCCTCGAGTACAATCAAGGGTCAGGTTTCGGCCTTGGCAGTGTTTTGTCCAAAGGCCGCTTGTTTCGCATTCTTTAGTCCGGGCATTCATACAAGGGGTAACTCAGATAACTCCGCCAGTTAGAATACAATTGTGACCATGGGATTTGAATCTGTTTTTGTCGGTGTTGCAAAGACAACCCTTTGAACCTATACGGAATATTCCTTTGATCTTTTTGACAAGGAAAATGGTATTTCTAGTTGCGATAACCTCTGTATCAGAATCAGAATTGGCTGCTTTCTCCTGTAAAGAGCCATACTTAATGTTTCACAAGAATAAGGCGGTGCTGCATCCGCACCCAACCTTTTTGCTAAAGGTAGCATCTGGGTTTCATCTGAATCAAGATGTTTCCTTACCTTCTTTTTTCCCAGAACCTTTTTCTGCAGAAGAAAAATTATTACACTCTCTCGATGTAGTGAGAGCAGTTAAAACCTGAAAATCTGAAAGCGACTGCTCAGATATGGAAAACTGATGTTTTTTTTGTTGCCGAAAGGACCTAGAAAGGGTCAGGCAGCATCGAAATCTACTGTTGCTAAGTGGATTTGACAGGTGATTAGTCAGGAGTATGGCCTGAAAAGAAAGGTTCCCCCCTTTCAGATTAAAGCGCACTTAAAGCAGTCAGTGCTTCATGGGCAGTGCATCACCAAGCCTCTGTGGCTCAGGTTTGCAAGGCCGCTACTTGGTCATCAGTAGGGATGAGCTTCGTGTTCGAGTCGAACCCATGTTCGACTCGAACATTGGCTGTTCGGTCGTTCGCCGAATTCCGAACGTTATGGGTCGTTCGCGCCAAATTCGTGTGGCGCGTCACAGCCCATAATTTACTGCGGCATCGCAGTGCATTGCTGGCTGATGATTGGCCAAGCATGCACTATGACCCGCATGCTTGGCCAATCACAGTGCCGTCGGTAGAGAGAGCTGTAATTGGCCTAAGCCAGGGTGGCTTTGGCCAACTATGGCTCAGGGGGTTTAGAACACGCCCCACACTATATAAGGCCGCCTGCACGGCGGCCCTGTGTAGTGTGTGTTCCGGCGTTGAGAGAGAGAGAGATAGATAGACAGAGAGACAGTGTCATTTCATTTGAGTTAGCTAGATTAGGCAGGACAATCAGTGAGTTAGCTGCACTTACAGTGTATTGTGTATATATATGCATCTCAGGTGTTGCATATAAATATATACACTGTATTGAGTTTAGCTAGATCCGTTCCTGTTATCTTCTTACTGACAGGCAGGCTTGTCTTGTTACAGTATTTACAGCTACCTGAAGAAAATTGCTGGTGTTCTTTTGATCCTATTAGTACCACAGTCAGGCACCTAGACTATTTACAGTTAGTGCAGTGCGTCCTGCTCACAGTGTTCAGCTAAAACTACAAGTTAGTGTGGTGCGTCCTCCTCACAGTGTTCAGCTAAACCTACAAGTTATTTTTTTGCGAGCTCTGCACAGTGTTCATCTAAAGCTACAAGTTAGTGTAGTGCGTCCTGCTCACAGTGTTCAGCTAAAACTACAAGTTAGTGTAGTGAGACCTCTGCACAGTGTTCATCTAAAGCTACAAGTTAGTGCAGTGCGTCCTGCTCACAGTGTTCAGCTAAAACTACAAGTTAGTGTAGTGAGACCTCTGCACAGTGTTCATCTAAAGCTATAAGTTAGTGCAGTGCGTCCTGCTCACAGTGTTCAGCTAAAACTACAAGTTAGTGTGGTGCGTCCTCCTCACAGTGTTCAGCTAAACCTACAAGTTATTTTTTTGCGAGCTCTGCACAGTGTTCATCTAAAGCTACAAGTTAGTGTAGTGCGTCCTGCTCACGGTGTTCAGCTAAAACTACAAGTTAGTGTAGTGAGACCTCTAGACAGTGTTCATCTAAAGCTACAAGTTAGTGCAGTGTGTCCTGCTCACAGTGTTCAGCTAAAACTACAAGTTAGTGTAGTGAGACCTCTGCACAGTGTTCATCTAAAGCTATAAGTTAGTGCAGTGCATCCTGCTCACAGTGTTCAGCTAAAACTACAAGTTAGTGTGGTGCGTCCTCCTCACAGTGTTCAGCTAAACCTACAAGTTATTTTTTGCAAGCTCTGCACAGTGATCATCTAAAGCTACAAGTTAGTGTAGTGCGTCCTGCTCACAGTGTTCAGCTAAAACTACAAGTTAGTGTAGTGAGACCTCTGCACAGTGTTCATCTAAAGCTATAAGTTAGTGCAGTGCATCCTGCTCACAGTGTTCAGCTACAACTACAAGTTAGTGTGGTGCGTCCTGCTCACAGTGTTCAGCTAATCCTACAAGTTATTTTTTGCGAGCTCTGCACAGTGTTCATCTAAAGCTACAAGTTAGTGTAGTGTGCCCTGCTCACAGTGTTCAGCTAAAACTACAAGTTAGTGTAGTGAGACCTCTGCACAGTGTTCATCTAAAGCTACAAGTTAGTGCAGTGCATCCTGCTCACAGTGTTCAGCTAAAACTACAAGTTAGTGTAGTGAGACCTCTGCACAGTGTTCATCTAAAGCTACAAGTTAGTGCAGTGCGTCCTGCTCACAGTGTTCAGCTAAAACTACAAGTTAGTGTAGTGAGACCTCTGCACAGTGTTCATCTAAAGCTATAAGTTAGTGCAGTGCGTCCTGCTCACAGTGTTCAGCTAAAACTACAAGTTAGTGTGGTGCGTCCTCCTCACAGTGTTCAGCTAAACCTACAAGTTATTTTTTTGCGAGCTCTGCACAGTGTTCATCTAAAGCTACAAGTTAGTGTAGTGCGTCCTGCTCACAGTGTTCAGCTAAAACTACAAGTTAGTGTAGTGAGACCCCTGCACAGTGTTCATCTAAAGCTACAAGTTATTGCAGTGCGTCCTGCTCACAGTGTTCAGCTAAAACTACAAGTTAGTGTAGTGAGACCTCTGCACAGTGTTCATCTAAAGCTATAAGTTAGTGCAGTGCGTCCTGCTCACAGTGTTCAGCTAAAACTACAAGTTAGTGTGGTGCGTCCTCCTCACAGTGTTCAGCTAAACCTACAAGTTATTTTTTTGCGAGCTCTGCACAGTGTTCAGCTAAAGCTACCTGTAGAAGGTTGGTGGTGTTTTCCTGATCCTATCACTACCGCAGGTAGCCAAATAAGCTGCAAGTTAATTCTTGGCGAGCTCTGCACAGTGTTCACCTAAAGCTACCTGTAGAAGGTTGGTGGTGTTCTCATACTACAGGCAGGCAGTTGATTTTGCTAGCTGCAGTATCAGTACATATATATATATATATATATATATATATATATATATATATATATATATATATCCCAGCTTAGTGCAGCTACAGGCCATCAGTATGTCTGGAAGGCCAAGAAGGAGAGGCAGACAGTCACAAGCCAATAAAAGAGGGCAAGCAGGCTCTGTGTCTAGTGCTGGTCGTGGAGACGGTGCATCCTCATCAGCACGTGGCCGTGGGACACGCTTGGCCTTTTTTTCGGCAGCTGGCCGCGTTGAGCCGCAACATGCGGAAGACTTGGTCGAGTGGATGACCAAGCCGTCCTCATCCTCCTCAACCTCTCTCACCCATGCTCAGGGTACTTTCTCTGGCAAAGCAGCGGCCTCTTCCCTCAGCTCAATGTCATCAGTGACTCCTTCCCTAGCCCCACCATGTCCTTCTGAGGAGTCCCTCGAACTGTTTGACCACAGTGTTGGGTACATGCTCAAGGAGGATGCCCAGCGTATGGAAGGCTCTGATGATGATACTGAGCTTGATGAAGGCAGTAACATGAGCACGTACAGAGGGGGTGCCCAAGAAGGACAGCAATCTGGCAGTCATGCTCCCCCTGCTGCAGCATACTGCCAGGTTTGCTCCAGTGATGAGGAGGGAGGGGATGATGAGGTCACTGACTCAACGTGGGTGCCTGATAGGAGAGAGGAGGAGGAGGCGACACATCACCAACGAGGCAGGATGCCCTCCAGGGGCCAGCCTAAAGGCAGCACAATGACTGCATCACACCCCAAAGCTCCACATGTGCAGGGCGCTGCAGTCTCTGCGCGTTATTCAAGAAGTTCTTTGGTGTGGGCCTTTTTTGAGACGAGTGCATCAGATCGCACCGCTGCTATTTGCAACATATGTCTCAAGTGTATCTCGCGTGGCCAAAACATCTCCCGCTTGGGTACCACATGCTTGCCCAGACATATGTTGACCTGCCATGCAGTTCGTTGGCAAGCGTATCTAAAAGACCCACACCAAAGAACAAAGAGGACCTCTCCTTGCTCCTCATCAGCTGAGATCTCCAACCCCACTATACCTTCAGTCCTCTCTGAGACCTGCACTGAGAGGAATGAAGGTGTAGAATTAGGTGTGTCACAGCCAAGTACTTGTGGGCAATCTGCTTTTGGTACACCTACGTCAAATTGTACCAAGCAAATTTCCCTGCCCCAGCTGCTGCACCGCCGAAAGAAGTTTGCTCCCAGCCATCCACATGCCCAGTGGTTGAATGCTAGCTTGGCAAAATTGCTAGCACGTCAACTGCTGCCTTTTCAGTTGGTAGACTCTGCCCCCTTCCGTGAGTTTGTGGAATGTGCGGTTCCTCAGTGGCAGGTACCCAAACGCCACTTTTTCTCACAGAAGGCGATTCCGGCTCTCTACCGGCATGTGGAAGGCAATGTCCATACCTCGCTGGACAGGGCGGTCAGCGGTAAGGTGCATATTACCGCTGACTCATGGTCCAGCAGGCATGGACAGGGACGTTACCTAAGTTTCACAGGACATTGGGTGACTCTGCTGGCAGCTGGGAAGGATGCAGGACAAGGTGCAGTAGTGTTGGAGGTTGTTCCGCCACCACGCCTCCAAAATGCCACTACTAATGATTGTGACACACCTCTCTCCTCCACCCCCTCCTCTTCTTCTTCCTCCATGGCCTCTTCCTGTGCTTTTTCCTCGGAACCAGCGGTGCTCCTTAGCCGTTCAAGGGGCTATGTAAGTATGCAGGCCAAAAGATGCCATGCGGTGCTTGAGCTGGTGTGCTTGGGGGACAGGAGCCACACTGGGGCAGAGGTTCTGTCAGCTCTGCAGGGGCAGGTTCAGAGGTGGTTGACGCCACGCCAACTTAAGGCAGGAATGGTGGTTTGCGACAATGGCACCAACCTCCTCTCTGCCCTCCGTCAGGGACAAATGACCCATGTGCCCTGTTTTGCTCACGTCCTTAACTTGGTGGTGCAGCGGTTCTTGGGCAGGTACCCGGGCTTACAGGATGTCCTGGGGCAGGCCAGGAAAGTCTGTGTGCATTTCCGCCGGTCATATAATGCCAGTGCTCAGCTGGCGGACCTCCAAAAGGAGTTTAACCTGCCCAAGAACCGCCTAATCTGTGACATGCCCACCAGGTGGAACTCAACGTTGGCCATGTTGCAGCGGCTGCACACGCAGCAGAGGGCCATCAATGAGTACCTGTGTGACTATGGCACCAGGACAGGGTCAGGGGAGCTTGTTTTTTTTCCCCACGCCAGAGGGCTATGATCAGGGATGCATGCACTGTCCTGTCACCATTTGAGGAGGCCACGAGGATGGTGAGCAGTGACAGTGCATGCATCAGTGACACTGTCCCCCCTGTCCACCTGTTGGAGCACACACTTGAGGCAGAACAGAGGTAGGAAGAGGAGGACTTCCTTAGCTCTCAAGGCCCCCTTTATCCAGACAGTGTTCCTGCGTGCCCGCCGATCACACAGGAAGAGGAGGAGGAGGAGGAGGAGGAGGAGGAGGAGGAAGATTGTGTCAGTATGGAGGTGGAGCCTGGCACTCAGTATCAGCAGCAGTCTTTAAGGGATCAGTCCCAAGAAACACATGGACTTGTACGTGGCTGGGAGGAGGTGGCTGGGGACCATGTCATCCTTAGTGACCCAGAGGACTCTGGGTGACCGAATGCCTCAGCAAACCTACGCTGCATGGCCTCCCTGACCCTGCAAAGCCTGCGTAAGGATCCTCGTATTCGTGGTATCAAGGAGAAGGACCAATACTGGCTGGCAACCCTCCTTGATCCACGTTACAAGGGTAAGGTTGCGGACCTTATGTTGCCATCGCAGAGGGAGCAGAGGATGAAACATCTTCAGGAGGCCTTGCAGAAAGGTCTGTGCAATGCGTTCCCAGAGACTGGGAGGTTACAAACTCCTGTTTCTGGACAACGTGTTGCTGAGGCTTCAGTCAGTCAAAGAAGGAGCGGTGGAGAAGGTGGCCGTCTGACCGATGCGTTCACACAATTTTTTGGTCCGCAGCCCCAAGGTATGATCGGTTCCAGCAACCATCGCCAGCGTCTGTTTTACACGGTGCAGGAATACCTAGGGGCAAGATCTGACTTGGACACCTTTCCCACCGAAAATCCTCTGGGTTACTGGGTCTTGAGGATGGATCACTGGCCAGAGCTTGCACAGTATGCAATTGAGCTACTGACCTGTCCTGCATCCAGCGTTCTTTCGGAACGCACATTCAGTGCTGCTGGAGGCGTGGTAACCAATCACAGGGTGCGTCTGTCCACCGACTCGGTTGATCGACTGACCTTCATAAAAATGAATCAGTCTTGGATCACCACCAGCTACCAAGCACCTGATGCTGATGTAACCGAATAATTTTTTTTGAAATCTCAGATCCCTTCAAAGACTGCCTATGCTGATGCTGAGTGACTATCCCTGAGTAATTATCCTCTTCCTCCTCAATGATCACGCTGATAGCTTGTAAGAACATTTTTGGTTCTGGGCGCCACCACCAGTGCCTAAGGCCCAATTTTTCAGCCACTGTTTAACAGGAGCGTGTAATTACAATTTTTGATGCAATACTTTGCAGCAGGGCTAGTTTCTGCGTTACAACTAGAGTATCTGTGAGGGGTTGCAGTGTTGTGGCACCAGCACCAGTGCCTAAGGCCCAATTTTTCAGCCCCTGTTTAACAGGGGCGTGTAATTACAATTTTTGATGCAATACTTTGCAGCAGGGCTCATTTCTGCCTTCCAACTGGAGTATCTGTGAGGGGTTGCAGTGTTGTGGCACCAGCACCAGTGCCTAAGGCCCAATTTTTCAGCCCCTGTTTAACAGTGGCGTGTAATTACATATTTTGCTGCAATACTTTGCAGCAGGGCTCGTTTCTGCGTTCCAACTAGAGTATCTGTGAGGGGTTGCAGTGTTGTGGCACCAGCACCAGTGCCTAAGGCCCAATTTTTCAGCCCCCATTTAACAGGGGCGTGTAATTACAATTTTTGATGCAATACTTTGCAGCAGGGCTCGTTCCTGCGTTCCAACTAGTGTCTGTGAGGGGTTGCAGTGTTGTGGCACCAGCACCAGTGCCTAAGGCCTAATTTTTCAGCCCCTGTTCAACAGGGGCATGTAATTACAATTCTTGATCTAATATTTCACAGCAGGGCCCATTCTGCACCCACCATCAGCGAGTGAGGACTTACAGTGTTGTGGCACCAGCACCACCACCACCACCACCAAAGGCCAAATTTTTCTGCCCTTGTTCAACAGGGGCATGTAATTACAATTCTTGATCTAATATTTCACAGCAGGGCCCATTTCTGCACCCACCAAGAGCGAGTGAGGACTTACAGTGTTGTGGCACCAGCACCACCACCACCACTAAAGGCCCAATTTTTCTGCCCCTGTTCAACAGGGGCATGTAATTACAATTCTTGATCTAATATTTCACAGCAGGGCCCTGTGAGGGCTTACAGTGTTGTGGCCACAACAACACTTAAGGGCCAAATTTCTGCTGAGTATATAGGGCAGGCCCCTACTTTCAAACATCTAACTTACAAACGACTCCTACTTGCAAACGGAAGGAGACAACAGGAAGTGAGATGAAAGCTACCCCTAGGAAGGGAAATTCTCTCCTGTAAGAGTTAATATGGGAAAAACATTTCTCCTTTCCACTGATGCTTTCCAATCCCTGTTCCAGAAAAAAACCCAAATTTTCAAAAAACATTTGTCATTGGGACAAAAAGTGAGGTGAAATCTTCTGAAGAGGAGGACAGACAGCAAAACAAATGTCACAGGGGTGATATTCCTTCCCTATGTTTTCCAAAAAGCTTAAAAATGATTTTTTGGCTGGAGCTAAACACGTTAAAAATGTACCCGTTCAAAATTACAAACAGATTCTACTTAACAACAAACCTACAGTCCCTGTCTTGTTTGCACCGCCTGTATACTGCTGTTCAGAGTATATAGGGCCTGGTGGCCCCACACCTTTCCTTATTTTAATTTGGGTGCGGGGTTCCCCTTAATATCCATACAAGACCCAAAGGGCCTGGTAATGGACTGGGGGGTACCCATGCCGTTTGTCTCACTGATTTTCATCCATATTGCCAGGACCCGACACTACATTAAACCCGCAAGCAGTTTTAAATGAGATTTTTTCCTTTAAAAATTACATTTTGTGCAGGGACTGTTCTAAGCACGGGAAACACGCGCCACTTTACAGGCATACTATAGATACCCCCCAGGTACAATATTTAAAGGAATATTTCACTTTTTTTTTTACTTTAAGCATCATTAAAATCACTGCTCCCGAAAAAACGGTAGTTTTTAAAAGTTTTTTTTGCATTGATACATGTCCCCTGGGGCAGGACCCGGGTCCCCAAACCCTTTTTAGGACAATACCATGCAAATTAGCCTTTAAAATGAGCACTTTTGATTTCAAACGTTCGAGTCCCATAGACGTCAATGGGGTTCTAACGTTCGTGCGAATTTTCGGTCCGTTCGCAGGTTCTGGTGCGAACCGAATAGGGGGGTGTTCGGCTCATCCCTAGTCATCAGTACATACATTCACAAGATTCTATCAAATGGATGTAAGATGGTAGGAGGACACCACCTTCGGGCGCAGTGTGCTGCAAGCAGCACTATAGGTCCTCACGCCTGGCGGTGGCTATTTGTTTTGTGTCTCCCTCCCCTCAGGTGGCATTGCTTTGGGACATCCCATATAGTTATTACTATGGTGCTCTGTGTCCCGTGATGTATGATAAAGAAAATAGGATTTTTATAACAGCTTACCTGTAAAATCATTTTCTTGGAGTACATCACGGGACACAGAGTTCCCTCCCCTCTTATTAGGATATGTGCATATATTGCTTTGCTACAAAAATTGAGATACTCCTGGTATAGGAGGGGTTATATAGTGAGGGGCACTTCCTGTTTCCTTTTTGGTTATACCAGAGTCCATTCACCTAAAGGTGGCCTATAACCCATATAGTTATTACTATGATGCTCTGTGTCCCCTGATGTACTCCAAGAAAAGGATTTTACAGGTAAGCTGTTATAAAAATCCTATTTTTATGATTGCCAAAGAAGACACTGCCCCTTTGATGAAGGTAAAGGGTTTAGTAAGAATGCACCAGCCAACTTTGCTTAAACAATCCAATGTTTGTGACAGAATCACCTATTCATTGTGAAGAATACCATGTAAATCTTGCTTTATGTAGTCTGTGCCCCATCTGCATAGACAAGTCCCTTGTATAGTCTACTTGAAGACTTGCAATAAAGCAATATTTCCCCAGAAAGTGTGCCAGATATGGGGTCAAACTGAATAAGTTCTGGGAAAGGGCCACAGGCTTTACATACTGCTTTAGAATTTATGAGGGAAAAATACAGTCAAGTGGAGCCCTCCCGGATGCAGAGTGGAGCAGCAGCAAACGTTGTCTTTTTAATAAAATATTTATCACACATGTCATGGGTAAACATGACATTACACCCCAAAACACATTCTGATACTTCTCCTGAGTATGGGGATACAACATGTGTGAGAATTTTTGGCAGCCTACCTATCAGGTCACCTAAGTCCAGGTGACAGAAGCACCCCATAGGGGTCAGGAGTGCACCGCAAGGTAGTGGACCCTATGGCTGACTGCTGCGGATGGAACTCTAGGTGATTCAGGAGAGCAGGTATTCTGGAGCACCAACACGGATCACACTGGGAGCTAGAGCACGAGATATCCCAGGGTGCAGAATCTAAGAGCCAGCGGGTGTTCACCAGAGACCCTTAGTAGTAGCGATGGATTTAGCTGCAGTCTGGCTCCAGGTCGCGACCCCCAGGCCCCCCTAGCTAACACTCACAGTAGAGTACCTAAAGGTAGAGAGGAAGCAACAGATTGTGACAACAAAGGATAGTCAGGAGATAGCCAAAGGTCAGGGCAACAAGCAGGTAAGGATAGTCAAGGAACACTCCAAGGTCAGGATATGAAGCAGACAAGGACAGTCAAGAACAAGCCAAGATAAGTAACTAGAATCAGACGTGGAACACACAGCAATATAGTGTTCCCTGATAGGGCCTGGGGTGGAGCCATGCTTTGAGGAGAGATTACTTAAGCAACCAGGTGAAGGGCAGCTGGTCTCTCAAGCTGAACACGTGGAGAGGTAAGCTGATAGACAAACATTACTATGGATCCATGACAGTACCCCTCTCTTATGAGGCCTCCCCCTCCCCCGCTTGGGCCCAGGCTTAGAGGGAATCCGCAGATGAAACCTCCTCAACAGATGAGGTGCAAAGACCTCCGATGCAGTGATCCAAGACCTCTCCTCAGGATCAAACCCTTAACAATGCAAAGGTACTGAAAAATGCCTCTACAGAGCAGAAAATCGAGAATTTGACTAACCTCTTACTCCTGATTATCCTCAGAAATCGGGGCTGTGGTAAGGAGAGGATGAGAGAACTTATTAAGGACTAAATACTTCAGAAGGGCAACATGGAAGGAGTTAGAGATTTTGAGGCTTTAAGGAATCTGAAGTTTGAAACAAACTGGATTCAGTTGATAGGTTATAGTCTACGGACCAATGAATCTTGGGGTAAACTTCAGAGAAGGAACTCGGAGCTTGATGTTTCTGTTGGAGAGCCAGACTTTGTCCCCTGGCTGTAGAGAAGGCGGTTTACACCTGCGACGGTCGGCAAAACTGTTGAATTTGTAAGGCG
Source organism: Lithobates septentrionalis (assembly GCA_037952835.1). NCBI lineage: Eukaryota > Metazoa > Chordata > Amphibia > Anura > Ranidae > Lithobates > Lithobates septentrionalis. The sequence goes on along the minus strand of JBBDGP010001553.1, from coordinate 1,911,290 downwards.
CTGCCCAGAGGGAATCATGAACGTCACCCCAAATAGAATTGAAAGACTCCTGAGCCGTAGCCAAAGCTGGAATGTCTGGAGAAAAGGTCATGGGAAGAGGGAGTTTTCCATAAACTGTGAAAAAGGGTAACTTCTGAGAACTAGTATTTACATAATTGTTGTGAGAGAATTCTGCCCACGGGAGTAGAGAGGACCAATCGTCATGATGAGCAGAGACTAAGATGTGGAGAAAGACCTCTAACTCCTGATTAACTCTCTCAGTCTGTCCATTGGATTGAGGGTGGTAAGAAGAGGAAAAATCCAAGACAATATTGTTTTGCAGAGGGGAAACGCCGGGGTTTCCCAGTGACGTGTATGGGTGACCCTGCCCCCCTCTGATGCAACGGGAATCCTGAGTTGCATTAGAGGGGGGCGGGGTCACCCGTACACGTCACTGGGAAACCCCGGCGTTTCCCCTTGTCAGAGGGGCACGAGGTCACGTGACGGGTGGCCCCGCCCTCAGCCACATAAGAGCTGTCAAGCTAGCGTCGCGTCATTGGCTGGGTGCCTCCGGTGGAGGCAGGATCCTGTGCGTGTTCCTCGCTGGAGTCGCTGGAGATCATCCATCGCTGGAGATCGAGAATTGGATTGCATCGCTGGAGTAGGAGCATGGATTTATTGGATTACATAGCTGGAATCTCTTTTTTATTTTTTTTATTTTTAATAAAGGACTTGTCCCAAGCCATCTCCTGTGGTTTTTTAACATTTTGACACTTTATTTTTGTGAAATGGTAGGGGTAAAATGCTCCTGAAAAAACGTCAGTTTTTAAAACTTTTTTTTTGCATTGATCCATGTCCCCTGGGGCAGGACCCAGGTCACCAAACACTTTTTATGACAATAACTTGCATATTAACCTTTAAAATTAGCTCTTTTGATTTTTTAAGTTTGTGTATAATAGACTTTAACGGTGTTCGTGTGTTCGAACAAATTTTTTGCCTGTTTGCATGTTCTGGATGCGAACCGAACAGGGGGGTGTTCGGCCCATCCCTATCTCAGATCCAACTCTGTAAAAATGGAGGCACCTTTCAACCTGTCGCATAGCTCAGATATTAAGGGTAAGGGGTATCGATTCTTGATAGTCACCGCGTTTAAACCTCGATAGTTGATGCAGGGTCTCAAGGTACCATCTTTTTTGGCAATGAAAAAGAACCCTGCTTCTGCAGGCGATGAGGATTTCCAGTTGAAACCTCTCTCTAAATTCTCAACGACATACTCTGACATGGCCTGGGTCTCTGGGATGGACACAGGGTAGGTAAGACCCCTGGGCAGAGTTTCTCCGGGAACAAGGTCAATAGCACAGTCAAAGGACCTGTAAGGAGGAAGCACCTCAGCTGATTTCTTGCAGAACACATCCCGGAATTTGATGTATGCAGCCGGAAGATCAGAAGATACAGATGTGGTAGCAACCCGAGAGTCTCTCCTTGGGGGCCTGAGAAGTCAGGACGAGAAACATGAGGGACCCCAAGCCAGGATCTGGCCAGAAGCCCAGTCCACATGTGGAGAGTGGAGCTGTAGTGAAGGAAGGCCAAATACAATGGAGGTTGAGGCCTTGCGTAGAATAAGGAAGGCTATCCACTCCTGGTGGAGTATCCCTACAGACATCTTAATAGGGAGCGTCTGGATAGGGCACCATGGGAGAACAGTGCCATCAACTGCCGAGACTACCAGTGGCGTAGTTAGAGGTGAAAGGGTAAGCTTCATGGAAGAAGCACTTCTTCAGTCCATAAAATTGCCAGCAGCCACAGAATCCAGGTATGCAAAGATCGATTAAGGGGAAGCACCTACATGAAGAAACACCAGAACAAGAAGACAAGAAGGTGATGTTTCTGGGTCCAATACTCCAACTTCCAGATGAATATTAGACCCGAGCATTTCCCAGATGAAGCGAGCAAGAGTCACAAAAATTACCCTTGCCCCCACAATTCGGTCACAAGCCCAGGGTTCTGTGCCTAGCATGTTCTTTGGGGGGTTAGCCTGGTCCAACCCAACTGCAAAGGTTCCTCAGCAGGCAGAAGATGCTCCACAGGACGTGGGGAGGGGAGTTCAGACTGGCTAGGGCCCAGGAAGTGCTGGCGTCTTTTTTTCTAGGGACCTCTCCTGAAAACTAATATCGATCTGGTTACACAAGGAAATGACATCGTCCAGACCGGCAGGGATGGCTCTTCCCGCTAATTCATCTTTCACTCGGTCAGAGAGGCCATGTAAAAAGGTCTAGGGCCTCATTGTTCCAGCTCAATTCAGCTGTGAGGAATACGAAACTGAATAGCATATTTTCCCACTGAAGAAGATTCTTGGCGAAAACGTAAAAGGGCACTGGCCGCTGAAGAAACTTGAGCCGGTTCCTCGAAGATGTTTTGAAAGAGCTTCAAGAAGTCAGACAGGCTGGAAGTCACAGGATCATTCTTCTCCCACAGGGGAGCAGCCCAGGCAAAAGCTTCACAGGAGAGGAGGGAAATAACATAGGCTACCTTTGTACCTTTCTCAATTTTGGGGCTGGAGTTCAAAATGAATGGTGCATTGGGTGAGGAACCCCCTGCAGGCCTCAGAAAAATGGGACGGAGTTGGCAGCTATAGTGAATGTGTGGCTGCGACTGTGACCGGAATAGGTATAGCATCATCTGCGGGTAGCGGCACCTCAGCCGGGTCCATGGCTTATCAAACTGTCAGGCCACCTGAGTCCAGGTGACAGATGAACCCCTTAGGGGTCAGGAGTGCACCGCAAGGTAGTGGACTCTACGGCTGACTGCTGCGGATGGAGCTCTAGGTGAATCAGGAGAGAAGGTATTCTGGAGCACCAACACGCATCACACTGGGAGCTAGAGTTTGAGATTTCCCAGGGCATGGAATCTAAGAGCCAGCGGGTGTTCACCAGAGGCCCCAAGTGGTGGTGATGGATTTAGCTGCAGTCTGGCTCCAGGTCGTGACCCCCAGGGCCTCCCAGATCACGCTCACGGTAGAGTACAGGAAGGTAGAGAGGAAGCAGCAGACTGCTACAACAAAGGATAGTCAGGAGATAGCCAAAGTTCAGGGCAACAAGCAGGTAAGAATAGTCAAGGAACACGCCAAGGTTGGGATATGAAGCAGACAAGCACAGTCAAGAACAAGCCAAGATCAGTAACTAGAATCAGACATAGAACACACAGCAAGGAGTACACGGAAGCCAAACACGCAATATTGATCAACAGGGCTGCCTTGCAGTGCACAGGTTAATATAGTTGTAACGAGCCCCTGCTCGCTCGGTTCCACTCTCCTGACACTCCTCTGTGGCTATTGAATCAGATTGCAGATCACAACGTCTGATGGTTCGGTCATCCGATGCTCCGATGGGAATCGAACTACAGCTATGTGCCGTTCAAACCCAGTTGTGATAGCTCAGAACAAATACCAGGCAGGCTGTATGTAAGTTCAAACAGGAATCTCACTTTTATTGATTCACACAACACACTTTTATACACAGCAGTTTGAACACCCCACCCCCAACAACCACTTTCCTATTGGTCAATTGTAAAGTACACTCTAGTCTTCACTCAGGTCCTCTTGTCCATGCAAATGAGGACTTGAAACAGGGTCAGCAGAGATTGGTCCGATAGCTTAAATAGGAGGACTGATATGTGTAATGACACAGAGAAGACCCAGGGGGTAGTTAAAGTACATAAACAAATGGTCAAACACAGAACAATGCCTTCCTTCCAGACCATGGAGCCGTCTGGAGGGGGCTAGCCTTAAGACAGGGCAAAAGACCCCCCACTGTGTAATAGAATCAAAGGAGAAATACTTCAGTATTCCAAGCTTCATGACAATCCAGTATTCCAAGGTTCATGACAATACTCCCCCCTGGGAAACAGTCCAACAGCCACAGTGGGACCCCGAACGGGTCAACTCGAGGATGTTGGAAAAGTAGTCTTAAGGTTCCAGGTCCGTCTCCCAGGATAACCCACCCGCATTCCCGTTTTGAGGCCCTGGCCGATATTGTATGGTGAAACTGTATGGTTGCAAAGCCAGGCTCCACCTTAGTAATCGGCCGTTCTCTCCCGCCACCCGGTTAAGCCATATCAAGGGATTGTGGTCCGTCATGACGGTAAAAGAACGTCCATACACGTAGGGCTGCAAATTCTTTAAAGCCCAGACTAAGGCCAAACACTCTTTTTCCACGGCAGCATATCCAACTTCACGGGGTAACAACTTGTGGCTGAGATACGCCACTGGGTGCTCTTTCCCATCACCGCCAACTTGACTTAGTACCGCTCCCAGTCCGAACATGGAGGCATCTGTATGAATGACAAAGCGTTTGTTAGGATCGGGTGCCGCCAGTATGAGAGCTTGCGTTAGGGCGGTTTTTAACTGATGAAACGCTGTCTCACACTCCGGGGACCACAGGACCTGTCTAGGGAGAGTCTTTTTGGTCAGGTCCGTCAAGGGTTTGGCTATGTCACTATAGTAGGGTACAAACTTCCTGTAGTACCCTGCTGTCCCTAAAAATGCAAGTACCTGGGTCTTGACTCTGGGAACCGGCCAGTTTAGAATGGCCTCGATTTTTGCAGGTTCTGGCCTCTGCTTCCCACATCCCACTCTATGTCCCAGATATTGCATCTCAGACATCCCGATATTACATTTGTCTAGCTTCAGGGTCAGGTTAGCGGCAAGGATCCTATCTAGCACTATTCCCAGGTGTCTAAGATGTTCCTCCTATGTTTGGCTATAGATTGCAATGTCGTCAAGATATGCGCATGCAAAATCTTGCAGACCATCGAGTAGTTCATCTATCTTCCGCTGGAAGGTAGCCAGAGCATTCTTCATCCTGAATGGCATTACCCAAAACTGGTAAAGGCCGAACGGGGTGATAAAGGCCGACTTTGGAATTGCCTCTGCTTCCAAGGGAATCTGCCAGTAGCCCTTACACAAGTCAATAGTGGTCAGATAATGTCCCTGAGCTATTTTGTCCAGCAATTCGTCCACTCGGGGCATAGGGTAGGCATCTGTCACAGTACAGTCATTCAGTCGCCTATAGTCCACACAAAATTGGGTCGTGCCATCCTGTTTTGGGACTAATACTACAGGGGAAGCCCAGGGGCTTGCCGATGGTTCAATCACCCCTAACTCGAGCATCTCCCTAATCTCCGCTCTCATCCCTTCTTGCACTGCTCCGGGAATCCTATAGGCTGGTTGTCTCAGGGGCTTCTGCCCGGGAGTCTTTAGCTTGTGCACAGCTATGTGAGTGTACCCAGGCAGTGCCGAGAACATCTCCTGCTGGTCCTGGAGTAATTCTCTGGCCTGTTCTCGTTCTTGGGATCCTAATCTATCTCCTAGCTGTATATCTTCCACACCCCTGGAACAGTTACTGATTTCGGGAAGCTCCAGCATCAGTAGATATTCAGAGTCCCCGGTGGCAGGAGTGCGTATGGCGGCTACGGCCTCAGTCCTCTCATGATAGGCCTTCATCATATTAATGTGGAACGTCCTCTTAATTTTTGTGTCTGCACAGCTGGCAACCACGTAAGTGATATCGCACAGTTGTTTTACCACCTGATAGGGGCCCTGCCAGGAGGCCTGTAATTTATTTTGCTTCAGGGCTTTTAGTACCAGGACTTTCTGTCCGATATAAAAGGTGCGATTCCGCGCAGACTGATCATACCAAACCTTCTGCTGACTCTGGGCCAATTGCATATTCTCATGGACTAGATCGGTAAGTTACCGCAGGTGCTCCCTGAGTTCCAAGACATAACTAAGGATGGGGAGGCCTTCTGGATCCTCTACCCCCTCCCACTGGGCCCTCACTAAGTCTAAGGGCCCCCTAACCCTTTGCCCATACAACAGCTCAAATGGGCAAAACCCCGTGGACTCTTGGGGTACCTCTCTATAGGCGAACAGTAGATGGGGAAGATATTACCCCCAATCCTTCCTACTCTCCACGAAGGCCCGAAGCAGCTGCTTCAGGTTCCCGTTAAATCTCTCACACAGCCTGTTAGTCTGAGGGTGGTAGGGGGCGCTCTGGATGGGTTTAATCCCACAGAGGCGCCAGAGCTGCTGCATCAGCTCGGCTGTGAACTGGGTACCCTGATCAGACAATATCTCCTGGGGAAACCCTACCCTAGTGAATACCCGCAGTAAGGCATCTGCTACTGTATCAGCCTGGATATTGGATAAGGGAATGGCCTCCGGGTAGCCTGTGACATAATCCACCACCGTAAGAATATACTTCTTCCCAGTGGCACTGGGGAGGTCCAGTGGGCCTTTAATATCTACCGCTATGCGGCTAAAGGGTTCTCTAATGATCGGAAGGGGTTGCAGCGAGGCTTTTGGGTGATCCCCTGTCTTCCCTACTTTCTGACAATCTCACAGGTCTGGCAGTATTCTCGCACCTCAGCATGTAACCTGGGCCAGAAGAACGCATGAGACAACCGACTCCAGGTCTTAGCTATCCCTAAATGTCCGGCCAAGGGGATGTCGTGAGCCAGCCACAATAGCTCCCGTCTGTATTTCTGCGGTACAACTAGCTGTTTGTGGGGGCCCTGTCGCTTCCCGGTGCCCATTCCCTCAGTGTAACGATAAAGAAACCCCCCCTCCCACTCTATTCTGTCTTCCCCCAACCCCCTGGATCCTTGCCCATCCTGTCCCGATAACCAGCTAATGTTGGGTCATTCTGAGTCAGTTGCCTAATGTCGGAGGGAGAATCCCAGGACACCGGGTTGTCAAGTCGGGGTAAGGTAGGAGGATTTGGTCTTACCTGGGTCCCCATAGGAATGGAGTTGCCTTGAAGTTGGCTCTGACGTCGGGTGGTCACGGCCATGGTGGCCTCTGGGGCATATGAGGAAGTTAAATGTTAGAATATCAGAATTTATGAATGGTTGAGTTCTTGTGATAATTGAATTATATATATAAATATATATATATATAAATATATATATATCTTCTATGTATGGAAAAGGTGAAGTTATATAGGTTTTTATAACTCATGAAAGTTTATGCTGGTATAGGCTTTGTGTGCATTGCTTGGGAGAGATTCATCTCACATGTGGATACAATTTAGTGTAGACCATTTCACCTCCCCCATCGTAAGAAGATTAGATTACAGTCTTTCCAAAGACACAAAGTTTCATTATGTTAAGAATATAAGCTGTTTCTTTACACTATTATATTTCTTGATTAGGGTATTAATAAGAACACTGCATTTTCCATATATGTATACTGATATGTAGGATTTTATATGTTTAAAGGAAATGTATATATTGTAAGTTAAGTGATTCTTAAAAGATAGCTTTTCTCACTTCGTTCATAGCCCCTCCCTTAGGAATGTTGGAAGGAGTAATTCAAATTTCGCGGTCTTTTCTGTGGGACTATAAGTAAAATGAACCTTTTTTAAGCCAGCCTCTATGGAAAAAGGTGGGAGTTAATTGTAGGAGTACAGACAGGCTGTGGGGAGAGGGTCAGATGCATTGCAGGTCTCCATCACACACACACACACACACACACACAGATCTCAAGACATACACACAGACATATCTGATTTAAACTTCATTTTAAGAATAATCTATTTTTGTATTCTACATTTTGACATTGTTTTTGTAACATTTTGCTAATTGATCATTAAATCAATTTTGGAGGTTTTACACGAGAACTTAACAGATTTTTCTTGGAACTTTTCTCATCAATATGAATTATTGAAATATAGTTATTAATACAGAAATAACTCGATTATTACAGTGGCGAGCCATTTGCCAGATTCTTTTTGTCCGAATATCGAATTTTTTTTCAATAATTTCTCCTTCCGCTTGTCGAGAGGGAATATCAGCAAAAACAGTGATTATTCAGACAAGCTTTCAGGAGAAATCGAAAAAGCTCATTTTCGGCATCATTGAATTGAACTTGGAAGGAAAAGAAAGAAATATCGGTGAGACGTTTGTGCACGTACAAGAAAAATCTGTTTCTTGATGACGTAATTTCCCGCCAAGAGAGGGAACGCGTGTTACATGAAGGAAGCCGTCTTACATTGGTAAGTTATGGATTTAATTCATGAATTATCCAGTGAGAGTGATTTAGAATTTAAAAATTTGTCAAAGTTTGTTAAAGATGATGAATTATGGTGTTACATGTTCAATGAATGCTTACAGGCTAATAAGAAAATACAAAAGTCAAAATTTGCATTTAAGAAATTCAGCAAACAGGTTAGGAATTTGATTAAGTTGATTAAAGTTTATGATACAATGATATCAGGAGTTTTTGAAAGCAATGTAGTTGGTACAAAAGAGGAAAAAAAGGACAATAGTTTATGTACTAATTGTCAGATTTTGACTGAAAGGATAGATGATTTGCAGAGTGCAATTCAAATAAAGGATATTCAGTTGTCTGAGTTACAGAATAATGTAAAGTTTAAAGCAGAGTCAAGCAAGAGTTTAGAGATTAATGTTAATGCAGACTCTATGAATGTTACTGCAGATTCTATGCAGGAGCATTTTGTTCAAGATATGCGATTTTTCAAGGTTGATGACCAGGAAAATGAAGTTTTGCTTAAAACAAAAATATTGAATAAAGCTGCTGAATGCAGACGCCGTTTAGATATATTACAAAATGGTGTTCAGAGTGCCACGTGTAAGGCCACACCCAGAGATGGTGAGATACACGTCACAGGCAGAACTAAAGTTTCAGAGCAGACAGGAAATACTTCCCTACATACTACACAAAGGAAAACTTTGAAAGTAGAAAATACAGAACATATTTCTGAGCAATATATTCTTTCTTCTTCAAACAATAGTTTGACTGATTTGCCTTATGCTTCAGAAGTCAAACAGATCAGTACATTGATTGTTAATGACAGTTCAATCAATTTGAAAAACAATGATGAAAATGAGAGGGATGGATTACTTCCATCACCATCAGGATTTAGGAAAAAAGGTTCTGAGTCATCTCCAACATTAAAATATGTGACTTCACTTTTATTAGATGAAAGTGGAAGGCCATGGGTACATGGTTTATTAAATGGCAAGGATACTAAATGGTTAATAGATTTAGGATCTAAACTCAGTTTAACTAAAAACAAATTACATGTGAATATTGATTCTCCAAAATGTAATTTAATTGGTTTCAATGGAAAAGGAAATACAGTTGCAGCTAAAGTTTCTGGTGTGAATTTCGAGATTCCGGGAGTTTTAAAAACTAAAATGGACATCTGGTGTTGCCAAAATACAGAGAATATTTTAGGCATGGATGTGATTAGTAAATTAGATTGGATTATTGATTTAAGTAATTCTACTATATGGAAAGATTCATCTAGGCCCAAATCTAGGTTAATAGATTCTTCCATGTACAATAATGTTGGAAGTATTTGTACAGCAGTCGCTGACATTTCTTCAGATCTTAATTGGCCACACACAGGAACCAATCTCGAATTGGAACAATCGGTAAGAGCACATAAAAGTCTTTGGAGTCAGAACAAAATGGATACAGGTTTGTTTAAAGATATTGAGATAGAAATTGAGGGACGAGACCCTGAACCCCAAATTCAAAATAAGTTGCCACAAGAATCAATAGGTCCAGTTTCTGACATTGTACAATCATTTTTACAACAAGGAATATTAAAGAAGGCACAATCAGTGGTAAATAATTGTATTTGGCCTATCAAGAATGCTGATGATTCGTATTCTTTATCAGTTGATTTAAGATCACTGAATAAATGCATTACAAATAACAAACCTATTGTTCCTAATTTAAATTTAATGTCACAAATGGATGCTAAGGCCAAAGTATTTTCAGTACTGGAAATTTCCAATAGTCATTTTTCAGTACCAGTAACAAACAGCTGTCATTATAAACTTGCCTTCAGTTTCAATAAAGAAACTTATGCCTTCACTAGAATAATTCCAGAAATGGAAATCAGTGACGGAATAGTGCACGAGTGCTTGGAGAAAGTTTTATCAAAATTTTCTAGACCAAAATGTATTTTCCAACACGTGGACAAAATTTTGTTGTCTACCCAAAATACAGAGGAACATGTCACTCTGTTGACAGAGTTATTTACTCTGTTACAAACAGCAGGATTGAAATTGAACACAGAGTCAGTTCAGTTAATGAAAGATAAAGTTAACTTTCTTCATATGCAAATTAGTCATGGACAGAGAATGTTATCACAGGAAAAAGTTAGAAACATTTCTGCTATTCCAGTTCCAACATCTTACAAGGCATTATATCAATTTTTGAGTGAGTTAAATTCTTGCAAAGAGTTTTTACAGGAATATGATGATAAAGTTAAACCATTATTTGATTTCCTGAAACAAAAAGATGTTGTGTTTGATGAATGGTCTCAAACCCATACAGATGTTTTTGAAATGTTGAAAAAAGATTTGCAGAATGCTGTTTCATTGCATACAATCGAAATTGGAATGTCTATGCCTGTTTTATTGTCTACTAAGGTATCTGAGAATTCCATCTCAGTAATTTTATTTCAGGTAAAAGATGGTGAACCGAAAATAATAGGTTTTTTCTCCAGAGGTTTGACAAATATGGAAAAGACTTTTGACACAAATATGAAGCAATTGCTAAGTGTTTATTTTGCAGTCAAAGTAACAGAAAAGATTGTGAGATCTAGGATGATCATATTACGGACACCTGATCTGTCATTGAAAATTCTTTTTAAGAGAATTCATTCAGGAGAATTATATGACAAATATTGCCCATTTTTTAAAACTTTAAAATCTAAACCCATAGAGGTAGATGTGATAACAGAACATTCTCAGCTAGATTTATTCAGAAAGCCTATAAATGGGATTGTTAGAACAAGTGCTGAGAGATGCTCTGAGACAGGATTTGTCAATAATATTAAGAATTGTTCAACAGGTCTTTCTAGGTGTTACCCAAAGAATGGTTATACTATTCAGCAAAAATTCTACAGAAAATGCTGAATTGAAAATGTTAGAAGTACAGTACAGCACGCATTACTCTGAAATATTATAGAGGAGAAGTGAATGAATATATAATTCGCTTTTGTCTTCTGGGGTAATTTAAAATCTTTATTTAGTTTATGAAAACAAGATTTTATATTATGACTGAAAAAAAGAGAAATTGCGTCCTGTCGTTTAAATAAACAGAATAATAAATTAGAGTATAGGTAATTTTAAGAAAAATAGAGCAAAGTAAGGTAATTAGAAATGTTATTATTAAAATATGGTTTGTATGTCATAATAAAATATTAGAATTTTGGTATGTAAAATGAATAAGTAAATGAAGGTATATTTTGCATGTATTTAAATTCTCAATAATGATACTGCATTCTTTTTTAGGATCTGACTTGTAAGTCACCAAAAGAAAGAAATTTAATATTTCTAGACCTTCCAGATGGGAACAAAATATTGAAGTTTAAGAATATCAGTTCTGGGAGAAGAATTGACAGAAGAGATTCATTCGTTATAATTATTGTTGTCATTTTAATGTTCAATAAAGTTTTTCCAACTTTACAGAGTGCAGGAAGAAGAAGAAGAAGAAAAATTCTCGAGAACCTCTGATAAGAGAGGACATTCTAAAAACAATGGACTTTTTAGTTTTTTTCACTACTGATGAAATCATTTATCCATCAGATATATTGCAGTTTTTATATATCATTTTTATGTGACAGGACATGTTTATTATATCAAGATGAGATATTTTTTTTACACATCATTTTTACACTCATATATAGTGTATTTTCAGAGTTGAAAGGGTTAAACATCCCTACAATGGAGTCATTCTAGTTAGAGGGAACATCTGGTGTTAATTAAGACAGAGTACATTTTTCTTAAAGGTACATAAACAAGATAGGATTAACTTTACATTGTAATATGTATTTAGCTTTGAAATCATCTCACTTATATGAACAAATTGAAGTTAAGAACATATTTTATGTTTTAATTTCGACAAGGTTATTAGAAAGGTTTTATGGATTATAGATTTATGTTAAATATAATTTGGAGGGAAAATATGAAACAAATTTCTGAAGTGATATCTATATTTCAAAGTATTGTACAACAATGTTACATTTATGAATCATGAAATTAAGGGGTTTGATTTATTTGGTAAAAGAAAAAGAAAATAATAATTGTGAAAATATTTTTTATGGTATATGAAGATGAAGGGTTATGAATTCACTTTTCCTTATATAGAATCACATTTGAAAATATATATTTGAGTCAATTATCTTAAGATCTTTGGGCATGAATGAATACGGATGTGATGCGTTTGAGGTATAAATGAATTTAGAGTTAGATTCAGATTTATTTAATGATTTAATTTAAAATGATCAGATTGGTTAAATCAATCATTTTGAGAGGGAAATGTTAGAATATCAGAATTTATGAATGGTTGAGTTCTTGTGATAATTGAATTATATATATAAATATATATATATATAAATATATATATATCTTCTATGTATGGAAAAGGTGAAGTTATATAGGTTTTTATAACTCATGAAAGTTTATGCTGGTATAGGCTTTGTGTGCATTGCTTGGGAGAGATTCATCTCACATGTGGATACAATTTAGTGTAGACCATTTCACCTCCCCCATCGTAAGAAGATTAGATTACAGTCTTTCCAAAGACACAAAGTTTCATTATGTTAAGAATATAAGCTGTTTCTTTACACTATTATATTTCTTGATTAGGGTATTAATAAGAACACTGCATTTTCCATATATGTATACTGATATGTAGGATTTTATATGTTTAAAGGAAATGTATATATTGTAAGTTAAGTGATTCTTAAAAGATAGCTTTTCTCACTTCGTTCATAGCCCCTCCCTTAGGAATGTTGGAAGGAGTAATTCAAATTTCGCGGTCTTTTCTGTGGGACTATAAGTAAAATGAACCTTTTTTAAGCCAGCCTCTATGGAAAAAGGTGGGAGTTAATTGTAGGAGTACAGACAGGCTGTGGGGAGAGGGTCAGATGCATTGCAGGTCTCCATCACACACACACACACACACACACACAGATCTCAAGACATACACACAGACATATCTGATTTAAACTTCATTTTAAGAATAATCTATTTTTGTATTCTACATTTTGACATTGTTTTTGTAACATTTTGCTAATTGATCATTAAATCAATTTTGGAGGTTTTACACGAGAACTTAACAGATTTTTCTTGGAACTTTTCTCATCAATATGAATTATTGAAATATAGTTATTAATACAGAAATAACTCGATTATTACATTAAATGCCCCAAATCGTTCCCCAAAAGTACTTCCGTGGGTAACTCACATAGTAATCCCACTCGCACTTGTCGCTCCCCTGAGCCCCAATCCAAGAGGACTTGGGCGGTGGATAAATGTAGCACCTTGCCCCCTGCTCCCCTGACTGCAACAGTCTGGCCGGTCCAGGCCGACTGGGGAATCATGTGAGGCTGGATGAGGGTAATCGTAGCCCCGGAATCGCGGAGTCCCTGGGCCGGCTACCCATTAACCCATACTGCCTGACGATAGTGCTGTTGATTATCTCCGGCAGCAGCTTGGACGGGATCAGCCTCAAAAAGTTTGCCGTACTCTTCCTTAACATCTCGATGGTTGGGCTCATTCTGGAAGCAATGAGCCACTGGTCTGGATGAATGAGCAGTCTCTCGCTACCACGTGGATCGGGTAGGGCAATGTCTCTGCAGATGACCAGTTTGGTTACAGGTATAGCACTTAGGTCCGTTAGGAGGGTTGGGTCGGGCTGGGGGTCTAGAGGCAGACCACTGAGGTACTGAAGTTGGGTTAGAGGCTGGTAAACTGGGCCGAGATAGAGGATAGCGCTCACTTTCGCCTGACCTTCGAGAGTCCAGATATTCATCGGCCAAAGTAGCCGCTTGCTGTACAGTCTGTGGTCGCACCCAATCCTGTACTACTAGATAGGTGTGGTTAAAGAACTGTTCTAAGAGTACTAGCTGGGTGATGTCCTCTATGGTATGAGTGTGGCTTCCCTGGAACCAGCCCTTAAGGTTCCGCTGCAGACGATGTGCCCACTCCACGTATGTTATGTTGGCTTGTTTCCGGGATTCTCTAAACATAATCTGGCTGGCTTTGGGTGTAATGGCAAATCGGGCTAGCAGAGCTTCTTTTACCTGGTCATAATCTTTAGCGTCCTTGCCTCCAGGGCCCGATATGCATCGGCTGCTCTGCCAGTCAAATTACTCGCCAGTAAGGCAACCCAATCTTGGGACAGTACATCATGTATCCGGCATAGTCTCTCAAAGTCCTGCAGGAAGGCTTCAATTTCCTCCTCTCCTTCCTTAAATAGTTTGAACGCCCGAAAGGGCAACTTACGGAAAGGCGCTGTATCTTTAGGCGTTGTCTTCGATTGCCGTATTTCCGCCATTCTCTGCTCATGTTGCCACTCTAGTTCTCTCTCTTGTCGCTCATCCTGCAGCTGGATGTCTCTAATGGCATTCTGTATGGCGGTCTCTGATGGCTTAGCACCATATAATGCCAACCGCTCTCAAACTCGTTGCTGAGACAAGTCTTCAACTGACCGGGGTCCCGCATCACCATCCCTCTGATCCATCTTGGCTAGCTCACTGATCAGGGTGGCCTTGTTCTTTGTCCCACTGGTCCCTCCATGGCTCTCAAGTAAGTCTTTCAGCATGGCTCTCCTGTAGGCTGCATAGCTGGCCATTTACTGTGGCGGTTTGGAGTGTCCCAGTAACTGGAGAGCAAATCCCACCGCTGCCAACCAATGTAACGAGCCCCTGCTCGGTCGGTTCCACTCTCCTGACACTCCTCTGTGGCTATTGAATCAGATTGCAGATCTCAACGTCTGATGGTTCGGTCATCTGATGCTCCAGGAATCGAACTACAGCTTTGTGCCGTTCAAATCCAGTTGTGATAGCTCAGAACAAACACCAGGCAGGCTGTATGTAAGTTCAAACAGGAATCTCACTTTTATTGATGCACACAACACACTTTTATACACAGCAGTTTGAACACCCCGCCCCCAACAACCACTTTCCTATTGGTCAATTGTAAAGTACACTCTAGTCTTCACTCAGGCCCTCTTGTCCATGCAAATGAGGACTTGAAACAGGGTCAGCAGAGATTGGTCCGGTAGCTTAAATAGGAGGACTGATATGTGTAATGACACAGAGAAGCCCCAGGGGGTAGTTAAAGTACATAAACAAATGGTCAAACACAGAACAATGCCTTCCTTCCAGACTATGGAGCCGTCTGGAGGGGGTTAGCCTTAAGACAGGGCAGGAGACCCCCCACTGTGTAATAGAATCAAAGGAGAAATACTTCAGTATTCCAAGCTTCATGACAATCCAGTATTCCAAGGTTCATGACAATAGTGTTCCCTGATAGGGCCTGGGGTGGAGCCATGCTTGAGGAGAAATTACTTAAGCAACCAGGTGAAGGGCGGCTGGTCTCTTAAGCTGAACACATGGAGAGGTAAACTGAAAGACAAACATTACTGCAGATCCATGACACTAGCTACCCTGTTTCCCCGAAAATAAGACCTGGCGTGATTGTCAGTGATGGCTGCAATATAAGCCCTACCCCCCCAAATAAGCCCTACCCTGTTTCCCCCAAAATAAGCCCTACCCTGAAAATAAGACCTACAAGGACTTTAACTAGGGCTTATTTGGGGGGTAGGGCTTATATTGCAGCCATCACCGACAATCACGCTAGGTCTTATTTTCGGGGAAACAGGGTATGTACAGGGGCTCAAAATCCAATGACCACCTTCAGGCTTTTAAAGGGCGTAACTGAATGACTACCTATCACAATTTTAGAGGCCCTAAAATGCCAGGAAAAGCAGAGACTCCAAGGTATTTGCTAAGAGGCATGGCGAATATTTTGCAGATCTCATTTGTTAACAAGTTTTTAGAAAATGAAGAAAGAAAATTAAAATAAATTTTTTTTTTCTGTTTTCATTTTTCGAAACCTACGAGTTACGTTATGTCACAGTCACATGACTCCATCAAGGTATCACCTTATTCATATGGAACTCACACTCAGGGCTTTTGTTTAGCAGAAATGTGGCAGAACTCTGCCACCTCCAGCTCTTGCCCTTCGCTTCCTGCTCACCACTGTCACTTGAAAACACAGAAGTCTTTACAAGGACAGCAGATTTCTACTCGGTGGCTCTCACACATCCTCTGGGCATAGGTCACCCCTAAAACTGCACTCTGCACATAGCACACCCCCTAAACTCTGCACTCTGTACCTAGCACACCCCTAAACTCTGCACAAAACACACTCCTGGTATTTATTGCCCCTTTAAGATTCTCCCACGATGCAATTTGGCCACACCCACTGTTCGATGCAGTTTGGCAGGGGGGGCATGGTTGAGTTCCTGCACTTATTCTCTTAGAAAAAAAAGCACATATAGTCTTGCCGACTCTTTGAGGGCAACAATATTGCTGATGAGTTTGACACCCCTGGTCTACATGCACAGCAATGTATACAACGAAGAGGATTTATTGCTGTGTGTGCCTAGGTCAATGCAGTAATGCATTAAAAAGCATATGAACTGTACATTCTTTATTATGGGTAACAGGCCTTAGGCTGGGAATATGTGAGGTGGTGGGCCTCAGGCCAGGAAAGTGAGTGACACAAAATGGCAGAGTATCTCCAAAAAGGCAAGTATGTGACAATCCCATCTGGAGAAGAAGAGAGGCAGGTTATAGGACTACTTGGTGGGAACCACCGTCCAATTTAGGTCCCACTCCCTTAAAGAGAGTATTTATTTAGCTGAAAAAGCCCCAAAATGTTATAGGTACTATGTGCACAGTATCTGAACACTTTCACTAGTCTGCTTTTCTAATGGAACCCACACCAACCAGCTTTTAATAAAAAAAAATCAGGTTTAGAGCGTTTGTTTTTTACTGAAAAACAAGCAAAACTTGCTGAAAACCACAAAAAGGTATCTCTCCTTGCAAACACCATGTGATCTCTCCCTGTCTACTCCAAGCAACTTTTTCCCAGTATTTTTTCTAATACGTTGGCTATGATTGTCTTATACCTAATCAGAAATTATACTACATTTTAGCTACTAGATGGAGATGACGATCATAAGAAGTCATAGTATTAGAAAAAATAATGGGAAATGTGAGCAGCCTGGACAAATGCTGGACAAATGCTTGTGATGCGTGTCCAACAATTGTTTCATAAATAGACCCCCAAGTTTCTCCAACGCACACTGACTGTACATATAGGACTTTTCAGTGGCTTTTCATTGGATGGCAAAAAAACTCTCCCTGGGCAGACTCTTCTCCAAAAAATGATAAGTGTGTCTTTGGCTGTGTAAATCTATATGTTTTCAGCAATCATCAGCACCTACTAGTCCTCCCTGCAAAAACTCTGGGGTTCATTTACTAAAGGCAATTAGACTGTGAACTTTGCAAAGTGCAGTTTCACTCAGTAAGTGCAGTTGATCCAGAGCTTAGTAAATGAGGCAAAGCTTCACTTTGCAAAGAATATCCAATCACGTGAAGGGAAAATAAAAAAAAAATGCAGTTTTGCTCGCACATGATTGGATGATGGAAGTCAGCAAAGCTTCTGCTCATTACTAAGCTCCAGAGCAACTGCTCTTGTAGAGTGCAACTGCATTTTGCAAAGTGCACAGTCTATTTGAAATTAGTAAACCAACCCCAAAGTGTATTTTTTTTAAATGGCTTTTAAGGGTAAGTGAAAGATCTGGAGTCTTTTTGACCCCAGATCTCTCAATAAAAAGGACCTGTCATGCTTATTTCTATTACAAGGGATGTTTACATTCCTTGTAATAGGAATAAAAGTGATCAAAAAAATAAATAAAAATAAAGGGACAGTGTAAAAATAAATAGTAAAATAAATAAGAAAAAAAGAAACTTAAAGAGCCCCATCTCTCCATGCTCGTGCGCAGAAGAGAATGCATACATACGTCGCACATATGTAAACGGTGTTCAAACCACACATGTGAGGTATTGCTGCGATCATTAGAGTTTACTAATTTACAGAAAGAAAATAACATTCTTTGGACTGTTAGTTCATTTCATGGGAAGTGACAAAGACATTGCATTTTTGGCAAGGTTAACAGATATTCTTTGTACATGCTGAAAAAGTGCTTAGCCTGAAAAAATTTAAACGACCGCAGCCGCAACCTCTAAGGACTGGTAAGTTGCAATATATTATATTTTAGTTTAGCTATCCTTTTCTACTGAATTGAGAGGTCTGGTTACAATGAGGGAAGTTTTAGTGTCTGCATTCCTTTAGAAGTAAATAACCCGTAGGCAGTGTCTTACCAAAAATGACAATCCTATTACAAAGGATTTGCATCATTGCAGTGCAGACATTTGAGGAAATTGTATTTTGTGTATAGAATGTCTCCAAATTGCCATATTACATAGAATTGTTGACAGCTATAAAATTACAGTGGCTTCAAATTGAAATGAAAAGATGATTTTTAATAACATTAAATTACAAAATGGCTTGAGTTACTATTTTAAATGCTATATTATTTTTAAAAAAAGTGGATTTTCCCTTTAGGTGTTATACTTACATTTTCATGAGAACATGATATCTCATGTGGTAATACATCTGGACAGTCCTCATTTGGACCTTCTACTTTGTAAGCGTTTCCATGAGCAATCTCTCTGTGAGGAATGGCTGAGACAAAAAAAAAAAAAAGAACCTGATTAGATCTTGTATGATCATGCCTTTGAAACTGTATATCAAACCCAAATGATGTCAGCATAGTGTTAAAATATGACCTCTCTATATGAATGTGAATTTGTTAAGCTATGGGACTGAATTCACACTGTTGCAGTGTATTAATGCATACAGTCATGGCCAAAAAATATTGGCACCCCTGCATTTATGTCAGATAATGCACCACTTAGCCCAGAAAATTGTTGCAATTAGATATGTAGGCATTCTCATGTTTATTTCTTTTGTTTGCATTGGTATGACACAAAAATGTGGAGAAACAAAAAGCCAAATCTGACACATTCCACGCAAAACTCCAAAAATGGACTGGACAAAATTTTTGGCAAAATTGTAAGAAATAATTGCATTCCAAGTTTGTGAGGCTCCTGTAATTTGTAATTAAACTCATCTCTATCAATTAACAGGTGCTGACAAAATAGATATCACACCAGAAAACAATTAAAATGGTGAAAAGTTGACTCAACTTTTCTGTTGTGTGTCTCTGTGTGCCACACAGAGCATGGAGAAGAGAAAGACCAGCAAATAATTATCTGAGGATTTGAGAACAAAAATTGTGGAAAAGCATGGACAGTCTCAAAGTTACAAATCCATCTCCAGAGATCTTAAAGTTCCTGTGTCTACTGTGCGCAACATTGTCAAGAAGTTTCCAGCCTATGGCACTGTAGCTAATCTTGGATGTGAACGAAAGAGAAAAACTGATCAAAGAGTTTGCCAAAACTTATCTGAGAAAGAAAGAAACATTTTGGAAGAATCTGCTATGGACAGACGAATCAAAATCACAGCTTTTTGTTAAAGCCCATCATTCTACTGTTTTCAGAAAAAGAAATGAGGCCTTTAAAGAAAAGTATACAGTCCCTACAGTCAAACATGGTGGAGGCTCACTGATGTTTTGGGGTTGCTTTGCTGCTTCAGGCACTTGATGTCTTGACCGTGTGCATGGCATTATGAAATTTGAAAACTACCAAAGAATTCTGGGGTGCAATGTAGGGCCCAGTGTCGGTAAGTTGGGTCTCTGTCAGAGGTCTACCAGCAGGACAATGACCCAAAGCAGACGACAATAAACCAGAAAAAGTTTAAGACAAAGCACTGGAGAGTACTGAACTGACCAGTAATGAGTCCAGCTCTAAATCCAATAGAGCACCGGAGGAAAGATCTCAAAACAGCAGTTAGGAAAAGGAACCCATCCAAACTGAGAGACCTGGAGCAGTTGGCGAAAGAAGGTCCAAAATTCCAGTAGAGAGGCGTAAGAAACTCTTTTGATGTTTGCAGGAAGTTTAATTTCAGTTATTTTTTTCAAAGGGTGTGCTACCCAATAATAAATTGAGGGGGCCAAAGATTTTGTCCAGTTTATTTTGGAGTTTTGTGTGGAATGTGTCAGATTTGGCTTTTTGTTTCTCCACTTTTTTGTGTCATACCAATGCAAACAAAAGAAATAAACATGAAAATGCCTCGGCATTTGTAATTGCAACAATTTTCTGGGCGAAGTGGTGCATTATCTTACAGAAATCCAGGGGTGCCAATATTTTTGGCCATGACAGTATGTGTTAAAGTGTGAGGCATTAAGATAGCCCATTCATTTAAAGTGGTTGTAAAGTGGTTGTAAACCCACCTAAAAAAACAAACAAAAAAAAACCCTGCAAGACAAAGGCATAATGAGCTAGTATGGATTGCATACTAGCTCACTATGAAATACTTACCTTAGATCGTCGCTGTTGCAGCGGTCCCCGTACACTGCTGTGACCGGCGATATGTCTTCCCGAGTTATTTCTGGGTTCGCGTGATTGGCCGCAGCCGCGATGAAGTCACCCCGCGCAAGCAGGGGCGGCGCCAGGTGGGTGCTTAGGGGTGCTCAAGCCTCCCCAAAAATTCTTTGTTTGTTTTTTTCCCTGCCTGCATGTTCACTATTGCTGCCTGGAAGCTGGGGACTCTTTTTTTGTTGTGGAAGGATACAGCAGCTGCGGCCGCAGAAGCCGATAATCTTTAGCTAGACCCGGCACAGGCTAATTTCAGAAGCTGATGGATATCCACCTCTCTGCTGCCTCCTCATCCAATGGTAAAGACTGTACCCGCCCCCTTCCTCCAGCCCGCCTTCTTTGATTTCTGAGAAGAGGAGATGTAGGCAGCTGGAGAGAAAGGGGAGACAGGAGAGGACACAGCCTGCTATGGGGGACACATTCCTCAGCCCCATCACTGAGGAGAACAAGCTGGTTTCTACAGTGTGGGAAGGTTAGTAGAGGAGAACAAGATGGTTTATCTATCCATCCTGTATTCTGACACCTGCATTCCTCTCTGCCAGCACAAGTCATATGGTTCTTATAGAGACTGACAGGGAGAAAATGCAGGATTTCTGAGTTATCCATCTATCCATCCATTCACTCATCTATCTAATCATCCATCCATCTATCCATCCATTCACTCATCTATCTACCCATCCATCTATTCATTCATTCATGAATTCATTCATTCATCTATCCATTCACTCACTCATCCATCCATCCATTCACTCATCCATCCATTCATCTATCCATTCAATCACTCATCCATCAATTCATCTATCCATTCACTCATTCATCTATCCATTCATTCACTCATCCATCCATTCATATATCCATTCACCTATCCATTCACTCATGTATCCATTCATCTATCCATTTACTCATCCATCCATTCATCTATCCATTCATTTACTCATCAATCTATTCATCTATCCATTCATTCACTCATACATCCATCTATCGATCCAGCTATCCATTCATTCACCTATCTATTCATCCATTCATTCATCCATCTGACCACCCATTCCTCATTGCTTATGTCACAATACAAGAAGAATGGATTGGAAAATGAAAGGATATTCTGATGGTATTATACTAACTCTATATTTCCCACACTTTAGTAACAAGCCAGAGCTCTTCTATATAGCGCACTGCTGAACCATGCATTATGTAGAGAGAGCACTGCTGAACCCTACATTGTGTAGAGAGAGCACTCCTGATCTCCGCATTGTATAGAGAGCGCACTCCTGATCCCCGCATTGTGTAGAGAGCGCACTCCTGATTGTGTGCGTAGCGCACTCCTGATCCCCACATTGTGTGCGTAGCACACTCCTGATCCCCACATTGTGTGCGTAGCGCACTCCTGATCCCCGCATTGTGTAGAGAGCGCACTCCTGATCCCTGCATTGTGTAGAGAGCGCACTCCTGATCCCCGTATTGTGTGCATATCTCACTCCTGATCCAAGCATTGTTTGCGTAGCGCACTCCTGATCCCTGCATTGTGTGCATAACGCACTCCTGATCCCCGCATTGTGTACATAGCACACTGCTGATTCCTGCATCTTGTGCATAGAGCACTCCTGATCTATGCATTGTGTATGTGAGACACTCCTGATCTCTGCATTGTATGCATAGTGCATTCCTGATCTCTGCATTGTGTATGTAAGGCACTCCTGATCTCTGTATTGTGTATGTAAGGTACTCCTGATCCTTGCATTGTGTGTGTAGCGCACTCCTGACCTCTACATTGTGTGTGTGTAGCGCACTCCTGAACTCCACATTGTGTAGGTGGCACACTGCTGATCTCTGCATTGCGTACGTTGTGCACTCCTGATCTCTGCACTGTGTACGCATCTCTTTCCTGAACCCTGCATAGTGGGCATAGTGCACTTCTGAACTCTGCATTGTGTGTGTGTAGCGCACTCCTGAACCCTGAATTGTGTGTGTGTGTAGCGCACTTCTGAACCCTGCATTGTGTGTGAAGCTCACTCCTGAACCCTGCATTGTGTGCGTAGCGCACTCCTGAACCCTGCATTGTGTGTGTAGCGCACACCATAAACCTGCACTTTGTGTGTAGCACAAGCCTGAATCCTGCACTTTGTGTGTAGCAGAAGCCTGAGTTCTGCACTTTGTAAATGTATGTAAATAGCGCACCCCTCACCTCTGCAATCTTAATGTAGCGCACTCCATGCATCCCTATACACCCCCTATGCTCGCTGCACACTCCATGCATTCTCAACACACCTCCTATGCTTGCTGCACACTTCATGCATTCCCCACACACCCCCTATGCTCGCTGCACACTCCATGCATTCCCCACACACCCCCTATGCTTGCTGCACACTCCACGCATTCCCCACACACCCCCTATGCTTGCTGCACACTCCATGAATTCCCCACACACTCCCTATGCTTGATGCACATGCCATGCATTTCCCACACACCCCCTATGCTGGCTGCACACTTCATGCATTCCCCACACACCTCCTTTGCTCGCTGCACACTCCATGCATTTCCGATACACCTATATTCACTGCACACTCCATGCATTCCCTACACAACCCCTATGCTCGCTGCACACTCCATGCATTTCCCATACACCTATGCTCGCTGCACACTCCGTGCATTTCCCATACACCTCCTTTGCTCACTGCACACTCCATGCATTTCCGATACACCTATACTCACTGCACACTCCATGCATTCCCCACACACCCCCTATGCTCGCTGCACACCCCATGCATTCCCCACACACCCCCTATGCTCGCTGCACACTCCATGCATTTCCCATACACCTATACTCGCTGCACACTCCATGCATTCCCTATACACCTCCTATGCTCGCTGCACACTCCATGCATTTCCCATAGACCTCCTATGCTCGCTGCACACTCCATGCATTTCCCATACACCTTCTATGATCGCTGCACACGGCATGCATTTTCCATACACCTCCTATGCTCGCTGCAAACTCCATGCATTTTCCATACACCTTCTACGCTCACTGCACACTCCATGCATTTCCCATACACTTCCTATGCTTGCTGCACACTCCATGCATTTCCCATACACTGCTTTTGCTCGCTGCACACTCCATGCATTTGCCATAGCTCCCAACTGTCCCTGATTTCAAGGGACTGTCCCTGATTTAGAGCAATGTCCCTCTGTCCCTCTGTCCTCCTCATCTGTCCCTCATTTTGGTCTGATCTACAGTATCTCCCAAAAGTGAGTACACCCCTCACATTTTTAAAAATATTTTATTATATCTTTTCATGTGACACTTTGCTACAATGTAAAGTAGTGACTGTACAGCTTGTATAACAGTGTAAATTTTCCGTCCCCTCAAAATAACTCAACACACAGCGACTAATGTCTAAACTGCTGGCAACAAAAGTGAGTACACCCCAAAGTGAAAATGTCGAAATTGGGCTCAATTAGCCATTTTCCCTCCACGGTGTCATGTGACTCATTAGTATCTCAGGTGTGAATGGGACGCAGGTGTGTTAAATTTGGTGCAACTCATGGCAAAGAACTCTCTGAGGATCTGAAAAAAAAAAAGAATTGTTGCTCTACATAAAGATGGCCTAGGCTATAAGAAGATTGCCAAGACCCTGAAACTGAGCTGCATCACGGTGGCCAAGACCATACAGTGGTTTAACAGGACAGGTTCCACTCAGAACAGGCCTCGCCATTGTCAACCAAAGAAGTTGAGTGCACGTGCTCAGTGTCATATCAAGAGGTTGTCTTTGGGAAATAGACGTATGAGTGCAGCCAGCATTGCTGCAGAGGTTGAAGGGGTGGGGGGTCAGCCTGTCAGTGCTCAAACCATACACTGCACACTGCATCAAATGGCCTGCATGGCTGTCGTCCTAGAAGGAAGCCTCTTCTAAAGATGATGCACAAGAAAGCCCGCAAACAGTTTGCTGATGACAAGCAGACTAAGGACATGGATTACTGGAACCATGTCCTGTATTCTGATGAGACCAAGATAAACTTATTTGATTCAGATGGTGTCAAGCGTGTGTGGTGGCAACCAGGTGAGGAGTACAAAGACAAGTGTGTCTTGCCTACAGTCAAGCATGGTGGTGGGAGTGTCATGGTCTGGGGCTGCAGGAGTGCTGCCGGCACTGGGGAGCTACAGTTCATTGAGGGAATCATGAATGGCAACATGTACTGTGATGTACTGAAGTAGAGCATGGTCCCCTCTCTTCGTAGACTGGACATGATAACGACCCCAAACACTCCACCAAGATGACAACTGCCTTTCTAAAGAAGCTGAGGGTAAAGGTAATGGACTGGTCAAGCATGTCCCCAGCCCTTAACCCTATTGAGCATCTGTGGGGCTTCCCTAAATGGAAGATGGAGGAGCGAAAGGTCTCTAACATCCACCAGCTCTGTGATGTCATCATGGAGGAGTGGAAGAGGATTTCAATGGCAACCTGTGAAGCTCTGGTGAACTCCATGCCCAAGAGGGTTAAGGCAGTGCTGGAAAATAATTGTGGCCACAGAAAATATTGACACTTTGGGCCCAATTTGGACATTTTCACTTAGGGGTGTACTCACTTTTGTTGCCAGCGGTTTAGACATTAATGGCTGTGTGTTGAGTTATTTTCAGGGGACAGCAAATTTACACTGTTATACAAGCTGTACACTCACTACTTTACATTTTAGCAAAGTGTAATTTCTTCAGTGTTTTCCCATGAAAAGATAGAATAAAATATTTACATGTTTTCACATGAAAAGATACAATAAAATATTTACAAAAATGTGAAGGGTGTACTCACTTTTGTGAGATACTGTATATAGTTGTATATAAAATGCACTTTTTATCATTAAAAAAGTGTTTCCCAGTCCTTTCATCCAATTTCTAAATTGCTGCATTTGTACATTTTAAAAGCCAATATAAAGGAATGGTAGTGGTAAAAAAAAGTCCTTGTGGTTTTATTAAACCTTTTTTTGGTTAATTCTCCTTTAAGGGGGTGTGGCGGGGGGGGGGGGGTGTCCTATGCCTACATACATGTGTTAGTAGGTTTCCCTCACTCCTATCTCAAACTTTTGGGAGGTATGTATTTTCCTTAGACCCCCTATGCTCGCTGCACACTCCGTGCATTTCCCATACACCTCCTATTGTCGCTGCACACTCCATGCAATTTTCATACACCTCCTATGCTCACTGCACACTCCATGCATTTTCCATACACCTCCTATGCTTGCTGCACACTCCATGCATTTTCCATACACTTCCTATGCTCGCTGCACACTCAATGCATTTTCCATACACTTCCTATGCTCGCTGCACACTCAATGCATTTTCCATACACTTCCTATGCTCGCTGCACACTCAATGCATTTTCCATACACTTCCTATGCTCGCTGCACACTCAATGCATTTTCCATACACTTCCTATGCTCGCTGCACACTCAATGCATTTTCCATACACTTCCTATGCTCGCTGCACACTCAATGCATTTTCCATACACTTCCTATGCTCGCTGCACACTCAATGCATTTTCCATACACTTCCTATGCTCGCTGCACACTCAATGCATTTTCCATACACTTCCTATGCTCGCTGCACACTCAATGCATTTTCCATACACTTCCTATGCTCGCTGCACACTCAATGCATTTTCCATACACTTCCTATGCTCGCTGCACACTCAATGCATTTTCCATACACTTCCTATGCTCGCTGCACACTCAATGCATTTTCCATACACTTCCTATGCTCGCTGCACACTCAATGCATTTTCCATACACTTCCTATGCTCGCTGCACACTCAATGCATTTTCCATACACTTCCTATGCTCGCTGCACACTCAATGCATTTTCCATACACCGCCTATGCTTGCTGCACACTCCATGCATTTTCCATACACCTATACTCGCAGCGCACTCCAAAAATGATTTTCAATGCCAGAGCAAGAAGAAGCCGAAATGACCCCTCAGCTCTCAAACACTCATGTGAGTCTTTTTTTTCTGTGCATTGCTCCAGGGAGAGGAGAACCAGCTTCTGCAGTAGCCTGGACAGTCACAGCTCCTTGGTTTAGTGCAGGCAGTGAAGGAAACAGAGGAAAGCATTCCCTATATACTGTATGTTGTGTATATTTACACTCCGGGAGGCTGTTGTTACAAAATGGTTAGGGACAGTGTCAAAGGGAACACAGACACCAAGTATTCCTTTCTCCCAGAAGAAATCATGTTTACTTTAGAGCCCAGGTCGGCAACTCATGGACCACGATCTACCATTCGATTGCATCCAGGTGACTCTTAGATTGGTCCTGGGCTTGCCGACCTTCTGTCACAGATTGTGGATGAAGGTGGCGGCCGGCCACAGAACAAGAAAAGCAGGGCAGGAGGGAGCAGGCCTGCCTCATGAGCCAATGCCTTGTCCATAGTTCCGGCTGCAAGATCAGGTGGAGTGATACCAATAGCACTCCGCCTCTCATTCTTGGTAGCGGGATCCACAGCAGCTGGAAGTTCTGCAAGAAGTTAAGGTCAGTGGGCACAATGGGGCACAGTAAAAGCTATGTGGGCGCAATAGCAGCTATATAGGAACAATAGCATAAAGATGCTATTGAGCCCATACAGATGCACAATATCAGCTATATGGGCACAATATGGCATGTGTACACCTTTGTCTGCTGCTTCTGCAGCTAAAGGGAGTAGGGATTAGGGAAGGTAAAAGTGTGACTCAACCACAGGGTTTTACCAACCCCAATCTCACATGTAAACAAGCCCTAAGGGTACCACCGTCAAATGCAGCTAAGGGCTGTTTTACAAGTGGAACAGGCACCACTGTTCCTCTAAAAAGTGATCTAAGCATGTTTGACAGGTTGTGAAAAGGCTGATTTAAAGCTATAACTGCTGTGCAATGCATGCAATTGCATAACAGCTAGTGTGAATGAGCCCCAACATTGCTGGTGTGGTGTCACAGTATATCCCACTATAAGAAAAGTGAGCTTTCCCTCTGAACACTCTCCCTCATGTTACCGTAAAAAAAAAAAAAAAAAAAATTCTAACTCAATAAATATATATGCCACCAATCAATGTAAGGGCTCATTTACATTTGTGGAGGAGGAGGTGGTAGGTTTTCTTCAACTGCAGTTGAGATCAGTGAGGTCACAACCCGACTTTGCTTTCTGGCAGGGGTGCCTGGATCATAAGGCTGGCTGAACAGTATTAGAAATTGTTTGGCAGCTCTTGTATTTTTATGTGTACAATTGCTGGCCTGGCTGCTGTGAGTTATTGTGGGAACAATCCCTGATGCAGGTAATGCTGGAGGAAATTTAACTATCTGAGGTCCAGTTGGTGCTATGCTGATTGCCCATGGGACATGACCATGCATGGTTGGGCCTGCTATCCAAGGCCTTAACCTCTGGTAAGCAGGCTGAACTTTCACTCAGTGGGTGATGGTGCACGAAAGTAGCTGCTAATAGCTTGCAGAGGATTCACACTGCTTGCAGACAATTCTACTGAACTTTGTTGATGTGAAATTCTAATAGTGGTCATTTGTGTTGCACATTGCACTTTATATGTATTAGGGCTGAAACAACTAATCGAGCAATTGACAACTAATCAATTATGAAAATAGTTGTCAACTAACAACAAAATGAGACAATATACAATTTATACATGTAGCGCCCTGCTCCTGTTGATCAGGTGCTTGCATGTAAATTTAGAGGGATATCTGTTCTGTACATAGTTCAGATTTAATCTGTGGCCAAATTAGCTTCTGTTCCAGCATTGGCTGTGTTGCGTGTAGTTTCACACTGTTGTCTGTAGGTGTCGTTGTCACCACAGGCCAGTGTTGAAAAGCAACAGGCTGAAGTGTATTGAGTGCTCTTCTTTCTCAAAAGTAACCCAGTGGGGGTGGTCCACCGCTGTGCATACTGGGAGAGGGTACTTAAGGGGCAGACGCCATTTTTGGTTCTCTTACCTCCTGGCCTAAGGTATGTGACAATTTCTTTCCTGTCTCGGGACCATGCTGGCCCGAGGCTACGTTACTACAAGTAGGCCCAGAGGTCGTCTGGGGCCTGTTGGTTTAGAGGTGGTTCTGTGCTGTCTGTCCTGCGGGAAGAAGCCAAGCCATTGAAAGATCCAGGGGAGGACTCATCTTGGAGAGGACCATGCGAAAGGCTGGTATCTCAAGAAGAGCCTGGTGACTCAATTGGAGGATGCATCCTAACTAACTTACCGCACAGTACTGCCGGGTCGGCTTAAAGGCTCTGGTACTGTGTTTGCTGTTCATTTAATACTATGTCCTGTGGCAGAGGATTGTACAATCATTTCTGTTCTTCTAAAGTCTGTCGCAGAGACTTTTTGTCCATGTGCCATTCTGGCTGCTAGGTCAGTGAGAGAGACCTATCCAGGTGGGCAAAGATCCTTAGACTGAAAGTGTGTTTATCTCCAGGATCTTAAATGTCCTCAGTGATCTGCAAAAGGTATTTGAACTCTCCTGCAACTCCCTTTCTACCTCTTTACTGCTACTTCCTAAAAAAGTTGTGCAATAAAGCATTGGAAACAGAATAAAGTGACTGGTGCATACATTGGTGGGCGTAAGGCCTAATATAGACTCTAAGTCCCGTATATGGTGGAAATACAGGTAAGAGGGTGACAGCAAAGACCCGAATAAAATCAGCAGCTCCTTCGGGGGTTGTGCTACATACATATATACAAGATTGAGTCCGATTAGTACAGATCAGACAGGATTTCTCATTCACCTCGCAAAGAGTACAACCAACAAGCCAACGATGCTGCTGGCAGAAAATCCCATGTCTCTGTCAGTTTTGTGGGAGAAAGGCAAACTGCCTCTTCTCTCCTGGAGGCTGAAGCTGCTGTTGGTGTTGGGCAGAGGCTAGCAGAGCTCTGCCCTGTTGTCAGCACTTCAGCTTTGGAGATGGCAATCTCCGGAGTCTCCACTGACGATTCTCTGGCATGCTGCTGAATGCATTCTAGCAGTTTCCTGTATGCCCTTTCCAGATGCTGTTCCTTCCTTAGCAAATAGTCTAGATCAGGTTTAAGCTCTGAGACTCCTGCTAGACTGAGTATAGCCTCTCTGTATCCTCCCAGGTCCTCAAGGGTAGGTTCCCCTTCATCACCATACACAAAACAATCTGAAAGGCTCTCCCACAGCAATTTAGGGCCACCAAAGTCATATCCTTCCGGAGAGCATTCTATTGTCTCCCCTAAACATTCCTCCTCCGCGTGCCATTGCTGAGCCCGATACTGATTGTCCAGCTCTATTTCCTGCTGGACCAGCCTGTCCAACTCAGTCACCCATTGCTCCTGGGGCCGCTTTCCCAGGAATTGCATCCGTAACTCCCGTTGTTCACTGGCCTGCTACTCTAGGGTTGGAAAGCACTTGCCCTGTTGCATACCAGCAACCTGGAGGGCTCTAATCCAGTGTCTTTCCCGAATCTTCTGCCTGAGCTCCAGGTATTCATCCGCAGACACAGTCCTGGGGATTGCTGAAAGTACGATCCGCAGCAGCCCCGGGAACTTTGATGCCAGATCCATATCTCCGCTGGGGTGACTGTCTCCACTACACCGCCCGAGAGACCCAAGCCATTTAAAGGCCCCCTCTCACTTCCAAGTCATTAACTTCATCCTCCTGTGGTTCGGGTGTCAGGCCCCACTCTGCAGAACAAGATTTTGACAAGGAGGCAATGGGATTGGTGAGCCCAACTTTATCCTCCAAGCCAGAGGGAACCTCGGCTCCCTGAGCCAGTAAGGTAGGACTACTATTGCTGTGACCCTGTCTCGCTGAATCTTCAGCAGGATTTTGAGAGCCAATGGAAGTGGCAGGAACACATACACCAAAGGTAAGTTCCAAGACCTGGACAGAGCACCCTGACCCAACACCTGTGAATGCCAGGTCCCGGAGAAGAAGCAAGGCAGTTGACAATTCTCCTCCAATGCCATAAGATCTATTGAAGGCGTCCCCCAGACCCTGAAGATCTTGCATAGGTACTTGGGGTTGAGGCCCCATTTGTTGTGATCCCAAAAGCCTCGACTCAAGCAATCTGCTAAAACATTCCCAGGCCCTGGGAGATGAGATGCTGTAAGAGAGCCGAGATTCTTCTCTGCGCATAGGAAGATTGACATGCCACCTGAAGGAGAGGGCAACTTCTTGTGCCCCCTCGATGAGACACATAAGCCACCGTAGTTTTGTTGTCCAAAAGAATCTTGACAGCTCGACCTCGCAACATAGGTTGAAACACTAAGAGAGCGCGTCTGACAGCATCTAATCCCAGGAAATTTGAACTCTTCGCCCCACAAAGGTTTCATTGGCCTTGAACCTGCTGTCCAAAGCAGTGTGCCCCGCAGCCTGCCAGACTGGCATTGGTCATCACCACTATTGGTTCTGAGGCCTTCAATGGAACTCTGCGGGAAATATCTACTGACCACCAAACCAAGGACCAGATTATCAGAATTGGCAGATAGATTTTCTGGAACAAGGAGTGACGATCCCACTGAAGAAGAAAGTTGCATTGAAACCTCCTTCTGCGCCCCCTGACCCATGGGACTACTGGAACTGTGGCTGATAGAACCCCCAGATACTGCATGCATTCCTTCACCATCTTAGAAGGCCTGGCCATCACTGCTTTTGTCTGAGACTGGATCTCCTGGACCTTCCTCTGAGGAAGAGAAACACGACCCCAATCCGCGTCGAATTGTACTCCTAAATACATCAAATATGGGTCGGATGCATCTGGCTCTTCCGAAAGTTGATCAACCAACCAAAACAAGCTAGTGTTTTGCAGGTGAAATTCACATGAACTAGAAGGAGCTCATTTGACGGACCCAGAAGTAGCATGTCATCTAGATAATTGAATATTTGCACTCCCTTGACCCTGAGAGTAGCGACAACAGCAGATAGTAGCTTTGAAAACGTTCTCAGAGTCGTGCAAAGACTGAATGGGAGACATTAAAATTGAAAATGAGAGCCTTCTACGGAAAACCTGAGAAAGCGATGGTGAGATGCGTCTATGGAAACATGAAGATATACGCATCCGCCAGATCGATGGAAACCATCCAGTCTCCTGACTCCACAACCGAAATGATCGTTTTCAATTACTCCATTTTGAATGGTGGAACCTTCGTGTAAGAATTCAGGACTTTGAAGTCAAAAACTGGTCCGAAACCCCTGAAGCCTCTGGGATCAAAAACAGGGGAACAAACTCTTTGACCCAATTTGTGCCTTGGAACCGGAAGTATGGCCCTTGCTGCCAACAGCTCCTTCTTTCCAAATCTGTAGGAAGTCCAGTTTCTACGAACAAAGTCCGAGGGGGCCTTGTTCTGAACTTGAGACGATAACGTGATTGAATGACGGCTACAATCCAGGCATCCTGTAATTTGTCCTCCCAAACCCCCCGAATTGGGTTAGTCTTGCTCCTACTTGAGAGGGTTAAGCGGAGACACCTTCAGAAGGACTTATTTGAAGCCCTAGGAGCTTCGTTGGCCCTGGGCTTAGAAGGTTTCTGGAAGGTCGAACCTTTCCTTTGTCTGAAAAACTGTCTGTAAGCACTGGCCTCTCTGAATCCTTCTTTGGATCTCTTGTTAAACCGAAAGGGCTGCTGTTGTCTTTTTTTCTCTTCTGCAGGATTAGGCCAGATCTGCTCCGGAAACCCGCTGAATTGCTGATTCTAATGCCGCGTACACACGAGCGGACTTTACGGCGGACTTTGCCCGGCGGACTGGATTTCGTCGGACAATTCGATCGTGTGTGGGCTCCAGCGGACTTTGTTTGCTCAAAAGTTGGACGGACTTAGATTTGAAACTTGTTTAAAATTTATCCGTTGAAATCGAGTCCGGTTGAAAAGTCCGCCGTCTGTATGCTAGTTCGACGGACAAAAAG
This sequence comes from Lithobates septentrionalis, assembly GCA_037952835.1. Lineage (NCBI taxonomy): Eukaryota > Metazoa > Chordata > Amphibia > Anura > Ranidae > Lithobates > Lithobates septentrionalis. The sequence goes on along the minus strand of JBBDGP010001553.1, from coordinate 1,878,969 downwards.
CCACGCTAGGGCAGCTATTGGCTACTGGCTATGAACTTCCTTGTTTTAGTCCGGTCGTACGTCATCACGTTCGAATTCGACGGACTTTGGTGGATTGTGTGTAGGCAAGTCCGTTCATTCAGAAAGTCCGTCGTAAAGTACGTCGAAAAATCCGCCGGGCAAAGTCCGCCGTAAAGTCCGCTCGTGTGTACGCGGCATTAGTCTTCCTGAAGAGTAGCTTCCCGTTGAATGGAACCAAACACAGACTGTGCTTAGAAGCCTTATCGGCCCACCAATGCTTCAACCATAAGGCTCTGTGGGCTGTGACAGAATGAGCCATTATCTTTGCTGTCATCTTGACCTGGTCAACAGCCACTTCAGCCACAAACTCTACAGCAGTCTTGAAAACTGCAAAGGAGAAGAACTGCCACTTTCCAGACTTTCATCCGAACATCCATCTACCAGCTCCGCTACCCACACTCTAAGGCTGGATTCACACCCATGCACTTCCAGCGCTCCCTGCATTCCGCAGACCCGCACCACAGAACGTGTTCCATAGGGGACCATGGTAAATGGACGGTAGTGCAAATCCGCAAAAAGCACCAAAAGCGCACAGGTGCGAATCCAGCCCAAGTGCTGCTGCCACAGAAGTGAGTGCTACCACCGGTCTGCAGGCTGCTCCGGCCAAACTATACAACCTTTTATGTTTGCGTTTATTCTGCGATTCATAGGATCCCTAAAAGAGACTGAATCCTCCAACGGAAGCGTAATGTGGCGGGCGAATCTATGTAATGAAGCATCCACCTTAGGCGTAGTGTCCCAAGGGGTACAGCTTTGATACTCTATTGTGCACATTGAGCTTCTTCTCAGGCCCCGCCCACTCATCGTCAATTACTTCTTTAATTTCAGAAATTAATAGGAAGGAAGGTAACAATTTCTTTAAATACGGGTAGTATCTTTGCTGTTTCTTTGGAGGCGACGATTCTTCCTGCCACTTCATCGCATCCTTAACAGACTCCACCAAGGGGGCAACCAGTGCAAAAAATCAAACGTATGCAATTCCAAGACCATCTCAGCCTCAGATGGATCCGAATTGCTATTGACTTCAGAGTTAAAACGCACTGAAAACACATGATCTGAATCTGCAGATGCTGAAGATACAGCAGGATGGGCAGGATTCCTTAAAACACTCTTTAGCCCTTCCTTGACTGCGTGCTTAATGTTGGATTTAACCTGGCGTGCTCTCGCAGCATTGTCCTGAGCCGCCTCCTTGAAGCAAGATGCACATATCCACTTTCCTCTGAGGACCTCAGTTGAGCAGGCCCAACAGGATCTTTCTTCTAGTAGTAAATGATAAGCAAAACAAGATTAAAAGCTACTCACAAAGGTAGGAAGAAAAAATAGCATTATATACAGTCACAAAGCAATTGGTCCACTGGTAGCAGTTTCCAGGTCCTAGGAAGAGGACGTACGAACCGCTGCTGGCTAATGCGTTTCGAAGGTGTCCCTTCTTCATCAGAGCCTTATCAGTGCTAGTCTCTTGCAACTATTTATACATGTGTCTATCTGGGAAACACATTTCAGATTAGTACTGGAACCCCTCCCCTAATTGGTGGGAGGTCCTACAAAGGGGGGTGGACCTTAGCCATATCGTTATAAAATGATAATTTTGTTGAATTTATATTTTATTTATTTGATTTGATTTCACTCTACAAGCGCACATTAGGAGTGCATGAACCCTGCGGCGAGCTAACTGGGATCCGCCAGGAAACACCGCACATCCAACTATCCTAGGCATACCAAACAGTAATAATTGAGAACCACCACATATCAGAAAACATACAGAGTAGTAGAAAAGAAAAGCCACAGCTCTCATCCTCTCAAAAGGCCCCCCTGCGGGAACCACCGCTGTTCCGGCGTCCATAGCCGACAGCTTCCATCCGATCCCATGTCCCGATGCGCCGTCTCGGCGGGTGGAACGCATGCCGCACCATCACTTCCTGGTTGCGGTCCACTGGGCGGAAGTGCGATCATGACGTCATTTCCCGTGCGTCCATTGGCATGCGGGACTGATGTCCAGTGGTAAACAATAGCCGCCATTTTGTCAGAGAAAAAGGTAGAGGGCAAAGCTGGACAAGAGCGTCAAGGCAATGTATTAGGGGGATAACATAAGGAACACCTAGCTCGCAGGAGTGCCTCTGAAGGGGGCAAAAAGATTAATCTATTTAATTTTAATTAATGTTTTGTGTATATATAGCAAAGGCATGTATACATATGCATGTGCAACTATGTGCCGTTATGCAATGTGGTTTATAGCAGTTACTTAGAACTTGCACTAAAGTTATAGCCTGTACTTTTATGGCACAAGGTATACATGTACACAGAGTGTGCACGCACATGTTGGTGGATATGGACACACAACAAATTGATTAAATTAAGTTGGATTGGGGATTTGATAGAGTATATTCAATCAACGATAGTGGCTAGCAATAGGAATATACCTATAGCTAGAAAGACTAATGGACACATGTATAAAAAGATGAGCAAGAGGTGCACTATAATTATATAATAAAGCATATTATTAAAAATATTAGTAAAAATATATAATATATATAATAATAAAAACTTAATAGCAGAAACTTCCGTATATATGTGCAAAGGTGTGCACACTTGGACTCCCGTAATGTATCAGGACCAGTCCTTGTGTACACAACCGATACATCATACCAGGTTATTAAAAACCACATATATTATTATGCACATTATTTCAGGTGTAGCTATAGCTGGGGTATCTCTATGTGTAAACACAGAGGCTAATGCGTATACACCAAGAAAAGAGATAAAAAATATATATATATATATATATATAGAAATAGAAATATACAGATGCTAATTTTAGTATACTTTCTTACTAAGAGAAGTATATAGAATGAAAAAATAAAATAAAATAGAATAGAGCCACTGATTATATACACATATATATATATATATATATATATATATAAGCCTATGTATGCTTTGATCGAATCGTACAATAAGTGCATACTTTTTATAAGGGGCTATCTTGTATACAGGGCATTCTACTAATACGATCTCTAAAACCTAAATCTCATAATTAGCCTAAAAACTTAATTTGATGATAAATGATGACCTAAATGCTATACATAAGGAGTTCAAAGGAAAATTATAGTAGAATTAATAATGGATAGTTGATAATAGTCTGACTAAGAATGGTGAATGGACATGAAGCTGGCTCACTGCATTGACTCTGTTATTGTTATACTATTTTGTGTATTTCCAGGTCTTCATTTAGGCCTCCGGGGGCAAGACTGCCAAGGGTGAAGATCCAGAAGGCCTCTCACTTGCATAGCCTCTGGTGTCTTCTTCCTGTATCTAGCTCACCTCCAATGGACTCGATTCCGAAGACTTTCATGCCTGCAGGGTCCCCTTCATGGGCCTCTAAAAAGTGTTGGGGGACTGGATATTTATCTCTTAAATTAATGATACTGCATTTATGTTCCCCTATTCTGACTCGCATTGGACGTTGTGTGCGGCCAACATACAGGCGCCCACATGGGCAAACGATACTGCACCTGTAACACCCTTTTTTGATCAAATATTGTTGACCAACCATTGGTTGGTTTGTTGGTAGATATCTTTACCCTACTTGGGGCTACCAAGCTCCTAAGATCCCGGGGTTTCCGAAAAACAATATTAGGGTGATTGGGGAGTGCCTTGCCTAGCACCGGGTCATGCTTCAGAATATTCCAGTTCTTTTTAATAATATTCTGAATTTCAAATGCCTTTTTGGTATATTGGGTAAAGAAACAGGCCGGTTGGGTATCGAAAGTGGTTTGATGTCGAAATTTTTTATTATTTTGATTTTCGCCTAGGCGACATCAGACCACTTTCGATACCCAACCAGCCTGTTTCTCTACCCAATATACCAATAAGGCGTTTGAAATTCAGAATATTATTAAAAAGAACTGGAATATTCTGAAGCATGACCCGGTGCTAGGCAAGGCACTCCCCGATCACCCTAATATTGTTTTTCAGAAACCCTGGGATCTTAGGAGCTTGGTAGCCCCAAGTAGGGTAAAGATATCTACCAACAAAGCAACCAATGGTTGGTCAACAATATTTGATCAAAAAGGGTGTTACAGGTGCGGTGTGAAGAATTGTGGCACATGTATGTACATGTGGCACAGAAAGAAAACCGTAGTAGGGAGAGATGGAAAGGTCCATAAAATTAAACAATTTATAAGCTGTGGAACAAAACATGTGATCTATGGTATCGTTTGCCCATGTGGGCGCCTGTATGTTGGCCGCACACAACGTCCAATGGGAGTCAGAATAGGGGAACATAAATGCAGTATCATTAATTTAAGAGATAAATATCCAGTCCCCCAACACTTTTTAGAGGCCCATGAAGGGGACCCTGCAGGCATGAAAGTCTTTGGAATCGAGTCCATTGGAGGCGAGCTAGATACAGGAATAAGACACCAGAGGCTATGCAAGTGAGAGGCTTTCTGGATCTTCACCCTTGGCAGTCTCGCCCCCGGAGGCCTAAACGAAGACCCGAAAATACACAAAATAGTATAACAATAACATAGAGTCAATGCAGTGAGCCAGCTTCATGTCCATTCACCATTCTTGGTCAGACTATTAACAACTATCCATTATTAATTCTACTATCATTTTCCTTTGAACTCCTTATGTATAGCATTTAGGTCATCATTTATCATCAAATTAATTTTTTAGACTAATTATGAGATTTAGGTTTTAGAGATCGTATTAGTAGAATGCCTTGTATACAAGATAGCCCCTTATAAAAAGTACGCACTTATTGTACGATTTGATCAAAGGCTTATATATATGTGTGTATATATAATCAGTAGGGATGAGCCGAACACCCCCCGGTTCGGTTCGCACCAGAACCTGCGAACGGACCGAAAGTTTGCACGAACGTTAGAACCCCCATTGACGTCTATGGGACTCGAACGTTCGAAATCAAAAGTGCTCATTTTAAAGGCTAATTTTCATGGTATTGTCCTAAAAAGGGTTTGGGGACCCGGGTCCTACCCCAGGGGACATGTATCAATGCAAAAAAAACGTTTAAAAACAGCCGTTTTTTCGGGAGCAGTGATTTTAATGATGCTTAAAGTAAAAAAAAAAAAAAGTGAAATATTCCTTTAAATATCGTACCTGGGGGGTGTCTATAGTATGCCTGTAAAGTGACGCGTGTTTCCCGTGTTTAGAACAGTCCCTGCACCAAATGTCATTTTTAAAGGAAAAAATCTCATTTAAAACTGCTTGCGGGTTTAATGTAATGTCGGGTCCTGGCAATATGGATGAAAATCAGTGAGACAAACAGCATGGGTACCCCCCCGTCCATTACCAGGCCCTTTGGGTCTTGTATGGATATTAAGGGGAACCCCGCACCCAAATTAAAATAAGGAAAGGTGTGGGGCCACCAGGCCCTATATACTCTGAACAGCAGTATACAGGCGGTGCAAACAAGACAGGGACTGTAGGTTTGTTGTTAAGTAGAATCTGTTTGTAATTTTGAACATTTTTAACGTGTTTAGCTCCAGCCAAAAAATCTATTTTAAGCTTTTTGGAAAACATAGGGAAGGGTTATCACCCCTGTGACATTTGTTTTGCTGTCTTTCCTCCTCTTCAGAAGATTTCACCTCACTTTTTGTCCCAATGAAAAATGTTTTTTGAAAATGTGGGTTTTTGTGTTGAACAAGGATTGGAAAGCATCAGTGGAAAGGAGAAATGTTTTCCCATATTAACTCTTACAGGAGAGAATTTCCCTTCCTAGGGATAGATTTCATCTCACTTCCTGTTGTCTCCTTCCGTTTGCAAGTAGGAGTCGTTTGTAAGTTAGATGTTTGAAAGTAGGGTCCTGCTCTATATACTCAGCAGAAATTTGGGCCTTAGGTGTTGCTGTGGCAACAACACTGTAAGCCCTCACAGGGCCCTGCTGTGAAATATTAGATCAAAAATTGTAATTACACGCCCCTGTTGAACAGGAGCTGAATAATTGGGCCTTAGGCACTGGTGCTGGTGCCACAACACTGCAACCCCTCACAGACACTCTAGTTGGAACGCAGGAACGAGCCCTGCTGCAAAGTATTACATCAAAAATTGTAATTACACGCCCCTGTTAAACAGGGGCTGAAAAATTGTGCCTTAGGCACTGGTGGTGGCGCCCAGAACCAAAAATGTTCTTACAAGCTATCAGCGTGATGATTGAGGAGGAAGAGGATAATTACTCAGGGATAGTCATTCAGCATCAGCATAGGCAGTCTTTGAAGGGATCTGAGATTTCAAAAAAAAATATTCGGTTACATCAGCATCAGGTGCTTGGTAGCTGGTGGTGATCCAAGACTGATTCATTTTTATGAAGGTCAGTCGATCGACCGAGTCAGTGGACAGACGCACCCTGTGATCGGTTACCACGCCTCCAGCGGCACTGAATGTGCGTTCCGAAAGAACGCTGGATGCAGGACAGGCCAGTAGCTCAATTGCATACTGTGCAAGCTCTGGCCAGTGATCCATCCTCAAGACCCAGTAACCCAGAGGATTTTCGGTGGGAAAGGTGTCCAAGTCTGATCTTGCCCCTAGGTATTCCTGCACCATGTAAAACAGACGCTGGCGATGGTTACTGGAACCGATCATACCTTGGGGCTGCGGACCAAAAAATTGTCTGAACGCATCGGTCAGACGGCCACCTTCTCCACCGCTCCTTCTTTGACTGACCGAAGCCTCAGCAACACGTTGTCCAGAAACAGGAGTTTGTAACCTCCCAGTCTCTGGGAACGCGTTGCACAGACTTTTCTGCAAGGCCTCCCGAAGATGTTTCATCCTCTGCTCCCTCTGCGATGGCAAGATAAGGTCCGCAACCTTACCCTTGTAACGTGGATCAAGGAGGGTTGCCAGCCAGTATTGGTCCTTCTCCTTGATACCACGAATACGAGGATCCTTACGCAGGCTTTGCAGGATCAGGGAGGCCATGCAGCGTAGGTTTGCTGAGGCATTCGGTCCGGAGTCCTCTGGGTCACTAAGGACGACATGGTCCGCAGCCACCTCCTCCCAGCCACGTACAAGTCCATGTGTTTCTTGGGACTGATCCCTTAAAGACTGCTGCTGATGCTGAGTGCCAGGCTCCACCTCCATACTGACACAATCTTCCTCCTCCTCCTCCTCCTCGTCCTCTTCCTGTGTGATCGGCGGGCACGCAGGAACACTGTCTGGATAAAGGGGGCCTTGAGAGCTAAGGAAGTCCTCCTCTTCCTGCCTCTGTTCTGCCTCAAGTGCCCTGTCCATTATTCCACGCAGCGTGTGCTCCAACAAGTGGACAAGGGGGACAGTGTCACTGATGCATGCACTGTCACTGCTCACCATCCTCCTGGCCTCCTCAAATGGTGACAGGACAGTGCATGCATCCCTGATCATGGCCCACTGGCGTGGGGAAAAAAAAACAAGCTCCCCTGACCCTGTCCTGGTGCCATAGTCGCACAGGTACTCATTGATGACCCTCTGCTACGTGTGCAGCCGCTGCAGCATGGCCAACGTTGAGTTCTACCTGGTGGGCATGTCACAGATTAGGCGGTTCTTGGGCAGGTTAAACTCCTTTTGGAGGTCCGTCAGCCGAGCACTGGCATTATATGACCGGCGGAAATGCACACAGACTTTCCTGGCCTGCCTCAGGACATCCTGTAAGCCCGGGTACCTGCCCAAGAACCGCTGCACCACCAAGTTAAGGACGTGAGCCAAACAGGGCACATGGGTCATTTGTCCCTGTCAGAGGGCAGAGAGGAGGTTGGTGCCATTGTCGCAAACCACCATTCCTGCCTTAAGTTGGCGTGGCGTCAACCACCTCTGAACCTGCCCCTGCAGAGCTGACAGAACCTCTGCCCCAGTGTGGTTCCTGTCCCCCAAGCACACCAGCTCAAGCACTGCATGGCATCTTTTGGCCTGCGTACTTGTGTAGCCCCTTGAACGACTACGGAGCACCGCTGGTTCTGAGGAAGAGGCCATGGAGGAAGAAGAAGAGGAGAGAGCATTTTGGAGGCGTGGTGGCGGAACAACCTCCAACACTACTGCACCTTGTCCTGCATCCTTCCCAGCTGCCAGCAGAGTCACCCAATGCGCCGTAAAACTTAGGTAACGTCCCTGTCCATGCCTGCTGGACCATGAGTCAGCGGTAATATGCACCTTACCGCTGACCGCCCTGTCCAGGGAGGCATGGACATTGCCTTCCACATGCCGGTAGAGAGCCGGAATCGCCTTCCGTGAGAAAAAGTGGCGTTTGGGTACCTGCCACTGAGGAACCGCACATTCCACAAACTCAGGGAAGGGGGCAGAGTCTACCTATGCCATGTGGATGGCTGGGAGCAAACTTCTTTCGGCGGTGCAGCAGCTGGGGCAGGGAAATTTGCCTGGTACAATCTGACATAGGTGTACCAAAAGCAGATTGCCCACAAGTACTTGGCTGTGACACACCTAATTCTACACCTTCATTCCTCTCAGTGCAGGTCTCAGAGAGGACTGAAGGTCTAGTGGGGTTGGAAATCTCAGCTGATGAGGAGCAAGGAGAGGTCCTCTTTTTTTCTTTGGTGTGGGTCTTTTAGATACGCTTGCCAACGAACTGCATGGCAGGTCAGCATATGTCTGGTCAAGCATGTGGTACCCAAGCGGGAGATGTTTTGGTCACGTGAGATACGCTTGAGACATATGTTGCAAATAGCAGCGGTGCGATCTGATGCACTCGTCTCAAAAAAGGCCCACACCAAAGAACTTTTTGAATAACGCGCAGAGACTGCAGCGCCCTGCACATGTGGAGCTTTGGGGTGTGATGCAGTCAATGTGCTGCCCTTAGGCTGGCCCCTGGAGGGCATCCTGCTCCTCCTCTCTCCTATCAGGCACCCACGTTGAGTCAGTGACCTCATCATCCCCTCCCTCCTCATCACTGGAGCAAACCTGGCAGTATGCTGCAGCAGGGGGAGCATGACTGCCAGATTGCTGTCCTTCTTGGGCACCCCCTCTGTCCGTGCTCATGTTACTGCCTTCATCGAGCTCAGTATCATCATCAGAGCCTTCCAAACGCTGGGCATCCTCCTGGAGCATGTACCCAACACTGTGGTCAAACAGTTCGAGGGACTCCTCAGGAGGACATGGTGGGGCTAGGGAAGGAGTCACTGATGACATTGAGCCGAGGGAAGAGGCCGCTGCTTTGCCAAAGTACCCTGGGCATGGGTGAGAGAGGATGAGGAGGATGAGGACGGCTTGGTCATCCACTCGACAAAGTCTTCTGCATGTTGCGGCTCAACACGGCCAGTTGCCGAAAAAAAGGCCAAGCGTGTCCTATGGCCACGTGCTGATGAGGATGCACCGTCTCCACGACCAGTACTAGACACAGAGCCTGCTTGCCCTCTCTTAATGGCTTGTGACTATCCGCCTCTCCTTCTTGGCCTTCCAGACATACTAATGGCCTGTAGCTGCACTAAGCTGGGATATATATATATATATATATATAATGTACTGATACTGCAGCTAGCAAAATCAACTGCCTGCCTGTAGTATGAGAACACCACCAACCTTCTACAGGTAGCTTTAGCTGAACACTGTGAGGTGGACACACCCCACCAACTTGTAGATTTAGCTGAACACTGTGAGCAGTACGCACTGCACTAACTGTAAAAAGTCTAGCTGCCTGACTGTGGTACTAATAGGATCAAAAGAACACCAGCAATTTTCTTCAGGTAGCTGTATTTACTGTAACAAGACAAGCCTGCCTGTCAGTAAGAAGATAACAGAAACGGATCTAGCTGAACACTGTGAGCAGGACGCACCCCACTAGCTTGTAGGTTTAACTGAACGCTGTGAGGTGGACGCACCCCACTAACTTGTAGGTTTAGCTGAACACTGTGAGCAGGACGCACCCCACTAACTTGTAGGTTTAGCAGAACACTGTGAGCAGGACGCACTGCACTAACTGTAAATAGTCTAGCTGCCTGACTGTGGTACTAATAGGATCAAAAGAACACCAGTAATTTTCTTCAGGTAGCTGTAAATACTGTAACAAGACAAGCCTGCCTGTCAGTAGGAAGATAACAGGAACGGATCTAGCTGAACACTGTGAGCAGGACGCACTGCACTAAATGTAAATAGTCTAGCTGCCTGACTGTGGTACTAATAGGATCAAAAGAACACCAGTAATTTTCTTCAGGTAGCTTTATATACTGTAACAAGACAAGCCTGCCTGTCAGTAGGAAGATAACAGGAACGGATCTAGCTGAACACTGTGAGCAGGATGCACTGCACTAAATGTAAATAGTCTAGCTGCCTGACTATGGTACTAATAGGATCAAAAGAACACCAGTAATTTTCTTCAGGTAGCTTTATATACTGTAACAAGACAAGCCTGCCTGTCAGTAGGAAGATAACAGGAACGGATCTAGCTGAACTGAATACAGTGTATATATATATATATATATGCAACACCTGGGATGCATATATATACACAATACACTTTAAGTGCAGCTAACTGACTGACTGTCCTGCCTAATCTAGCTAACTCAAATAAAATGACGCTGTCTCTCTCTCTCTCTCTCTATCTCTCAGCACACCGGAACACACTGCACAGGGCCGCCGTGCAGGCGGCCTTATATAGTGTGGGGCGTGTACTAAATCCCCTGAGCCATAGTTGGCCAAAGCCAAGGAGGCTTTGGCCAATTACGGATCTCTGTTCAGGCGGCGCTGTGATTGGCCAAGCATGCGGGTCATAGTGCATGCTTGGCCAATCATCAGCAAGCAATGCACTGCGATGCCGCAGTGAATTATGGGCCGTGACGCGCCACACGAATTTGGCGCGAACGGCCCATATCGTTCGCAATTCGGCGAACGACCGAACAGCCGATGTTCGAGTCGAACATGGGTTCGACTCGAACACGAAGCTCATCCCTAATAATCAGTGGCTCTATTCTATTTTATTTTATTTTTTCATTCTATATACTTCTCTCACTAAAAGTATACTAAAATTAGCATCTGTATATTTCTATTTCTATATATATATATTTTTTAATCTCTTTTCTTGGTGTATACGCATTAGCCTCTGTGTTTACACATAGAGGTACCCCAGCTATAGCTACACCTGAAATAATGTGCATAATAATATATGTGGTTTTTAATAACCTTGTATGATGTATCGGTTGTGTACCCAAGGACTGGTCCTGACACTTTACGGGAGTCCAAGTGTGCGCACCTTTGCACATATATACGGAAGTTTCTGCTATTAAGTTTTTATTAATATATATATATATATATATATATATATATATATATATATATATATATATATATATATATATATATATATATATATATATATATATATAATATAAATTTTTTTTTTTTTTTTTTTTTTTACATTCTTTTTAATAATATGTTTTATTATATAATTATAGTGCACCTCTTGCTCATCTTTTTATACATGTGTCCATTAGTCTTTCTAGCTATAGGTATATTCCTGTTGCTAGCCACTATCGTTGATAGAGTATATTCAATCAAATCCCCAATCCAACTTAATTTAATTTAATCAATTTGTTGTGTGTCCATATCCACCAACATGTGCGTGCACACTCTATGTACATGTATACCTTGTGCCATAAAAGTACAGGCTATAACTTTAGTGCTATAGTGCAAGTTCTAAGTAACTGCAATAAACCACATTGCATAACGGCACATAGTTGCACATGCATATGTATACATGCCTTTGCTATATATACAAAACATTTACATATAGGTTTGTCCACAATCCCTCTCGCTCTCTTTTTCATAATATTAATATTTTTATATCTTTATTTTTATAATGCTATATACGTTCAATATTAGGCAACTATGTAATTGATTGGGTTAAAATAAATTAAATAGACTAATCTTTTTGCCCCCTTCAGAGGCACTCCTGCGAGCTAGGTGTTCCTTATGTTATCCCCCTAATACATTGCCTTGACGCTCTTGTCCAGCTTTGCCCTCTACATTTTTTCTCTGACAAAATGGCGGCTATTGTTTACCACTGGACGTCCATCCCGCGCGCCAATGGACGCACGGGAAATGACGTCAGGATCGCACTCCTGCCCAGTGGACTGCAACCAGGAAGTGATGGTGCGGCGTGCGTTCCACCCGCCGAGACGGCGCATCGGGACATGGGATCGGATGGAAGCTGTCGGCTATGGACGCCGGAACAGCGGTGGTTCCCGCAGGGTGGCCTTTTGAGAGGATGAGAGCTGTGGCTTTTCTTTTCAACTACTCGGTATGTTTTCTGATATGTGGTGGTTCTCAATTATTACTGTTTGGTATGCCTAGGATAGTTGGATGTGCGGTGTTTCCTGGCGGATCCCAGTTAGCTCGCCGCAGGATGCATGCACTCCTAATGTGTACTTGTAGAGCGAAATCAAATCAAATCAAATCAAATAAATAAAATAAAATATAAATTCAACAAAATTATCATTTTATAACGATATGACTAAGGTCCACCCCCCTTTGTAGGACCTCCCACCAATTAGGGGAGGGGTTCCAGTACTAATCTGAAAAGTGTTTCCCAGATAGACACATGTATAAATAGTTGCAAGAGACTAGCACTGATAAGACTCTGATGAAGAAGGGACACCTTCGAAATGCGTTAGCCAGCAGCGGTTCGTACATCCTCTTCCTAGGACCTGGAAACTGCTACCAGTGGACCAATCGCTTTGTGACTGTATATAATTTTTTTCTTCCTACCTTTTGTGAGTAGATTTTAATCTTGGTTTTAATTAAAAAAAATTATCTTAGGATAATGCACTAGGCCGGTGCGCTCTCTTTTTTTCTTATCATTTACTACTAGGATAATTTCATCCTGGAGAGCAGCGAGGCCGAAATCCATTGTCCTTTCTGAACCCTTGGGATCATCTAGCTTACACACCTGTGTGCAAGAGTATTTGCTTCTGTAGGATCTTTCTTCTGCCTGGGCTGGCGATGAAGGCCTATCCGAAGGAGAAGATCTTCTTCTGTGTCTGCGTCCGGATTAGCCTAAAGGACAGAGCCTGCTGCAAATCATTCTGGTGTTTGCTAGGCAACCGAAAGAGGAAGCTGCCTCTCACCTCACCTGCCCAACTCTGAGCTTCCTTAAAGGAATACATGTGGAGGCGGTGAACTACAAGTCCCAGCGAGCCAAACCACTGCCCGAACACACAAAAACATGGAAGAAGAGAGTGCCAGCACCTGCCTAACGAAGGTATTTACAGTCATTTATACTGCCAGTGACCTTTTCCACAGTCAATACACAGTCATTTATACTGTACCATACAATCCCAGCACCACGGGAACCCACCTCCTCAGGTGATTTACAGCCTATATGGGGGGGGGTTGGGTCTTCCGAACCAGAAGAGGCTGAACCCGAATAGGATGGATGGGGATGGAGAAAAAAAAAAACTAATAATAAAAATAAACTTTAAAAGGCGTCCGGATCAAGGATGAAAAAAGAACACTGGTGTGGGCAGACAGCCGCCCTTTATGGGCTAAGAAAGAGGTGGTCCTGGAGGGGTCAGGGGGGGGCGGAGCTGACCCATAGTAGGCTGACATGGGGAGGTCCAGGAAAGTTGTTTTTTTATATTTACCACTGCATATAGATATTTAAAAATAAATTGCCTTTTTTGTTTTAAACTTTACATATTAACTAAATTTTACACCACACTTTTAAGGTTTTATCCGACTAATCGATTCATCGAAACGATAATCGGCAAACTAATTGATTATGAAAATAATCGTTAGTTGCATACGTATGAATAGATTCAATTTTTATTGTTTTTATCACATATTTAATTTATATATTATTTATTGATATTTTGTATGCTTTTACTGATTTCTTTGAATTATTGTGGCCAGGGGCGTTGCTAGGTCTGCAAAAGATCTTGGGATAGAGCCCATAGCAGCAGTCACCAACCTTTTTTTTGCATGCCCGCGGGGGGGGGGGGGGGGGCGATGGGAAGCAATTTTTCAGGGGCGATGGCTGGTGTTGACGCTTCAATCATCATGGCATAATGGTTGATATGGTGTCAGGGTGATTGAAGTGCATTATTTCTATTGTTATATCCTGATATATAATAAAGTGGTTCAACTCACCATACTGCAGAATCAGTGGGAGCCCTGGGCGTGTCACTTGCCACATCTCCCACCACCAGATGCAGCGTGTCACTTGCCACTGTCACCAGATGCAGCATGTTACTTGTCACCGTCACCTGCCACTAGATGTGGATTGTCACCTGCCACCATTTGCAGATTGTCACTTGCCACATCTCCTGGCACCATTTGCAGATTGCCACATCTCCTGCCACTATTTGCAGATTGTCACTTTCCATGTCACCTGCCACCATTTGCAGATTATCACTTGCCACGTCACCTGCAACCATTTGCCGATTGTCACTTGCCACGTCTCCTGGCACCATTTGCAGATTGCCACATCTCCTGCCACCATTTGCAGATTGTCACTTGCCACGTCACCGGCCACAATATGTGGGTTATCACTTGCCAACTGATGTGGATTGTCACTTGCCATGTCAGCCAGTGCTACCAAATGTGCATTGACGCTGCATTGGTGGCAAGCTGACAGCACTGGTCCATTTAGTGAGAGCAGGAGAGCGGTGATGCGGGGCTGGCAGTGAGAGATGATGTCATCTCGCTGCTCCCCGCCACACCTCCAACATTGAAGCAAGGGGGTCAGGCTGCAAAGTGGAGCTACACGATAACAGGAAGCACGTGACCTCCACTCCACCATGCTGTGAGGGCGGAAGAGCGCTGATGTGTGGCAGGCAGTGAGAGATGATGTCATCTCTCTGCTGCTCGCCGCACCTCGCTCCCAAATTGAAGAGGCACAGCTGTGAAGAGCGCTGATGTGGAGCGGACGGAGAGAGATGTAATTTCTGCTCGTCCGTCCGCTCGCTTCTCTCTACTACTCCGCCTCTCTCATGCAGCCAGCCCGCCTGCCGCAGCAGCCACAACTTGCTGGTTAGGCAGGGACCCTGCGGCAAGAGACTAAGGGCTATGGGCCTCAGATTCGGGGCTATAGCCCCAATAGCCACCCCCTAGCAATGCCCCTGATTGTGGCGTACATTGTGGTGATAATTAGCTTTAGCACATTTTGTATTTTTTGGGGGGTATCAGACAATGTGTCTGACTGTATGGCCTGTTTCCAATGTGTGACTGAGTTTTTAGATGATTCTCTGGCTTCTTTGTGGCTGTTGACTTTTTATACTTAACTACCCCACTGACTTGAGGTTATTGCTGGCCCTGGCATATGCTGGGGGCTATAATTGTTGGCCTCAATGGAACTTATTTTAGTTCACAATCTCTTCAGTGTACCTCCAGGCTCTTTCTAGCCTATACAAAGAGGGAAAGGTAGCACACTACAAGCTATAGATCAGGAAGAATCACTTACATTTGGCCACATACATTTTAGCCACACCCACCTTTTGGCCATGCCTACACATGCAAATTTTGTGGCGCGCGCCACATCAGCACGATCCAGCCATTTCTAAAGTGCGCTTGTGCCGATGATGTCGGCGCAAGCGTATATGGTGAATATCTCCAAGTTTAGGAGATAGTCACAAAACCTACAGGTAAGACTTATTATAGGGTTAACTGTAGGTAAAAGTGGTTGTACAGGGTTTACAACCACTTTTAATGGCCTGACTAACACACCAAAATGCACCAAAAAGGGTTTATGTACTATTGTTTTTGTAACCCAGCCTGACACACCACACGGTGGCGCATTATTGTTCAAGGTGCTGCAATGCAGTTGCATCGGGGTACCATTAACAATGCAGCAGAGGCGGCTCTCTAATTAGGCAAATAAGGCGGTCGCCTAAGGCCCCACACTCCAAGGGGCCTCGCGGCCATCTTATTTGCCTGATGTGCGAGTGGAAGAATGGGAGGGAATGTCCCCGGCCAGTGTCCCCAAGCTGGCAGGGTGAGCGTGGCGGGATGGTAAAGCGTTTAGTAAACAGGGCCGCCGCTGCTACCAGACGAATTGTAGAGGAGGCGGAGCTGCCAGCCACTGCTGAACCCACCAGGAGGTAGGGGCAGACTGGGCAGGGGGGGCCTCGCAAAAATGGCGCTTGCTCTGCACCGCTGCAGACAGCTGTGACACCCACCGGCCGCCGCTGCACTGTGTTAAATCTGCGAGCGGTGTGAGTATGCTATCCGTCCAACCGACGCATTAACTTCCCTGTCAGGTGGAATGATCTCCGCCCGACAGGAGTTTCCTAGTCCCGCCCAGTGTGATGTCATTCACAGGCCGGGAGGCGGGATGAAAATGCAGAGGAAAGTGCTGCTTCAAAGACCTGCGAGCAGCCAGTGAAGCCCCATGCAAAAGTGCAAGTAAGTTTGAAGATGGTATTTGTAATATGCAGCATGGGGGGGGGGTTAATGCAGCATTACTATACATTAGTGACCAGTGGAAGTAAATTAACCCCTTTGTGCTGCATTAGTGGCAACAGTATTAGTGTTAATTAACCCCTATATGGTGCAGCATGAAAGGGTTCATAAACAAAACACTGATACTGTTGCCACTAATGCAGCACAAAGGGGTTCAATAACTGCCACTGGTCACTAATGCATCAATGGTGTATTTGATACTACCCCCCACCATACACTCCGCACCCCTCTCATTTTCATACCACCCACCATACACTCCGCACCCCTCTCATGTACATATCACCCACCATACACTCCGCACCCCTCTCATGTACATACCACCCACCATACACTCCGCACCCCTCTCATGTACATACCACCCACCATACACTCCGCACCCCTCTCATGTACATACTACCCACCATACACTCCACACCCCTCTCATGTACATACCACCCACCATACACTCCGCACCCCTCTCATGTACATACTACCCACCTATATACAATCCGCACCCCTCTCATGTACATACCACCCACCATACACTCCGCACCCCTCTCATGTACATACTACCCACTTATATACCCTCCGCACCCCTCTCATGTACATACCACCCACCATACACTCTGCACCCCTCTCATGTACAAACTACCCACCATACACTCCGCACCCCTCTCATGTACATACTACCCACCTATATACACTCCGCACCCCTCTCATGTACATACCACCCACCATACACTCTGCACCCCTCTCATGTACATACCACCCACCATACACTCCGCACCCCTCTCATGTACATGCCACCCACCATACACTCTGCACCCCTCTCATGTACAAACTACCCACCATACACTCCGCACCCCTCTCATGTACATACC
The DNA here is from genome assembly GCA_037952835.1 of Lithobates septentrionalis. NCBI lineage: Eukaryota > Metazoa > Chordata > Amphibia > Anura > Ranidae > Lithobates > Lithobates septentrionalis. Next base: position 1,861,651 of record JBBDGP010001553.1, on the reverse strand, counting down.
ACCCACCATACACTCCGCACCCCTCTCATGTACATGCCACCCACCATACACTCTGCACCCCTCTCATGTACAAACTACCCACCATACACTCCGCACCCCTCTCATGTACAAACTACCCACCATACACTCCGCACCCCTCTCATGTACATACCACCCACCATACACTCCACACCCCTCTCATGTACATACCACCCACCATACACTCCACACCCCTCTCATGTACATACCACCCACCATACACTCCACACCCCTCTCATGTACATACTCTGCACCCCTCTCATGTACATACCACCCACCATACACTCTGCACCCCTCTCATGTACATACTACCCACCTATATACACTCCGCACCCCTCTCATGTACATACTACCCACCATACACTCCGCACCCCTCTCATGTACATACCACCCACCATACACTCCGCACCCCTCTCATGTACATACTACCCACCATACACTCCGCACCCCTCTCATGTACATACTACCTACCTCCGTACACTCCACACCCCTCTCATGTACATACTACTTGCCTCCATAGACTTTGCACCCCTCTCATGTACATATTACCCGCCGTCATACCTTCCACTTTCCTCTCCTACTCAAATTTACCGCCATTGTACAGTAGGGGCCCCTACCAGGGAGATAGTGACCCGTGGCATACAGAAAAAACAGTGAGTGTGGATAAATTATGCTACCTACTGGACATGGCTTTTTAGTGTAACTGCTTCCCGACCGGCGCACGCCGATGTACGTCGGCAGAGCGGCACGGCTGGGCAAATGGGCGTACCTGTACGTCCATTTGAATTTCCCGCCATGCCAGTGCGTGCGCGCCGCCGGCCGGGAGCTCCGTGAGTCGGGTCGCGGGTCCCGCGGACTCGATCGCCGCGGGGATACCCGCGATCGCCTCACGGAGCAGATGAACGGGGAGATGCCATTGTAAACAGCATCTCCCCATTCTGCCTAGTGACAAGTGTCACTCGATCTCTGCTCCCTGTCATCGGAGCAGAGATCAGTGACGTCACCCACACAGCCCATCCCCCTACAGTTAGTAATCACTCCCCTAGGACACACTTAACCCCTCCCCGCCCCCTAGTGGTTAACCCCTTCACTGCCAGTGTCATTTACACAGTAATCAGTGCATTTTTAATCGCACTGATCGCTGTATAAATGACAATGGTCCCAAAAATGTGTAAAAAATGTCCGACACGTCCGCCATAACGTCGCAGTCACAATAAAAATCGCTGATCGCCGCCATTACTAGTAAAAAAAAAATTATTAATAAAAATGCCATAAAACTATCCCCTATTTAGTAAACACTATAACGTTTGCTCAAACCAATTAATAAACGCTTATTGCGATTTTTTTTTTTTTTTTTTTTTTTTTTTTTTTTTTTTTACCAAAAATATGTAGAAGAATACGATCGGCCTAAACTGAAGAAAAAACATGTTTTTTTTTATATATTTTTGGGGGATATTTATTATAGCAAAATGTAAAAAATAATGCGTTTTTTTTCAAAATTGTCGCTCTTATTTTGTTTATAGCGCAAAAAATAAAAATCGCAGAGGCGATCAATTACCACCAAAAGAAAGTTCTATTTGTGGGAAAAAAGGACGTCAATTTTGTTTGGGAGCCACGTCGCACGACCGCGCAATTGTCAGTTAAAGCGACGCAGTGCCGAATCGCAAAAAACGCTCTGGTCAGGAAGGGGGTAAATCCTTCCGGGGCTGAAGTGGTTAAATATAAATTTTAGTCAGTTTTTTTTTTTTTATATTCTTTACAGTTTTATTTTTTATTTTTTTTACAATCTTTTTATTTATTTTTTCACGTTTTTTGGTGAGAGTTTTTGGTTTCTTTGGTGCGATATCAGGGGTCTAAACGCACACCTGAAGTCTCACTTTTGAGACAGAGAAAGGAAATTAGGAAACACATTCCCCAGTTCCTTTCTCTATAGCGTCAGCTGCACTGCAGATGAATGAAGCGGAGACAGAGGCTCCTGTTAATTCATAAACTAAAGCATAGTATGCTATGAATGAACACAGTGAGTAATCAGTTCCAATTACTCACTGTGTTCTTTTGGAAAAGGTAGGGGCTGGTAAAATTTAATTAACCAGCCCCTTTTCCCGGCCTCCATCCTGAAGATCCCCCCCACAGCAGTCAACTGGAGAGCAGAGGAGGGAAGTCGGCAGGGCTGTGGGGGGGCACACCGTTATTTTTTATCGCTTGAATTATTTTTCCCATTATGGGTATGAGTGGGGCCTCATGTCTAAGTTTTGCCTAAGGCCTCACAAAGCCTAGAGCCGCCTCTGCAATGCAGTAATGCATGTGTTCAAGCGTATTTCTGAATCACGACAATATGGATCTCAGCCTGATGTAGACATTCCTCCAAGTTTACCACTGACGACTTACCACAGCTGTAACTAGTATTAAAAAAACAAAATCTATTCTGTAAAGGTCAATAAATAACTTTAGTCAACCATCAGCAGTAAAGAAAAAAATATCTGCCACTTCTTCCCATGTGACAGTGCTGGGGTTCGATATTTGGCTGCTCAGGCACACAGCATTGTCACATGGCCAAGGTGAGAGAATTCTCAGCCATGTGCGATATCTAAGCCAGGACTTGAAGCTTCCACGGGGCTTCCTCTCTTCAGTTTCAACTGCCAAATAGAGTGGAAGGGGAACAAAAGGAGGGTGAGTATAAAACTACTGCTGGGGCTGCCATTATATTTAACTTGATGTTTTGCCCTGCATAGGCAATGCACAGTTTCATTTTGGTCGAATTCACACTGTATTGCTAAAAATTGAGCATCATCTAGTTTACATAATAGGAATTACTATCATACCTCCCAACATTTTGAGATGGGATGGGGATGAGTTGGGAATGAAGGACACCTACTAGCAAATGTATGTAGGCATATGACACCCCCCCTGCCACACCCCCTTAAAGGAAAATTAAGGAGGTTAATTAAATCCATAAATGTTTTTTTTACCACTATTATTCCTTTATACTGGCTTTTACAATGTACAAATGCAGCAATTTAGGAATTGGAAAGGTTTAGCACTGGGAATTACTTTTTGAAAGATAAAAAAGTGCATTTTATATACAACTATATGGATCAGACCAAAATGAGGGACAAATGAGGAGGAATGAGGGACAGATGGACATTGCTCCAAATCAGGGACAGTCCCTCAAAATCAGGGACAGTTGGGAGATATGATTACCATAATGATACACATCATCTACTGATCTGTGCTGTGATTGGCCACAGCATGAGTCTGTCAGCAGGTTACAGCTAATGATTTTGGCTGTTTACCTGATCATCCGCTGAGGCCAATCACAGCACAGACCTCTGTGTTTGTAAACCGAACACACAGGATCTGTCTGGTTTCTTCATCCCTTGGCTCTTTTTGTTCAAGGAGAGAAGCCAGCCAGATTTGTATGAGTACTAGCAGCACATATACACTTGTTAGCCACATTTCACCCCGTGATTGCCCTCCACAGTTAACCCTATGATTGCCCTGTCTTCCAGCCAGTGTCATCAGTACATTGACAGTGTACACTATTATTACTGATCAGTGTATTAGTGTCACTAGTGATGTCAGTGTCAGTTAGTTTCCTTCCCAGTTAGAAGTAGATTGCCCGCCACACTATCACAGTAACACTATAAGTCGCTGATCACTGCCATTTCTAATTTTTTTTTTTTGTTTAAATCCTTTTTATTGAAAAGAAAAATTTCACATTAAAAACAGAACAAGTCACATTCTGGGAACTGCCATAACCAGCGTTTGCGCAGTCCTCCACTTTTACCACATTTATACAACAGTCCACATAAAAAGCAAAGAGCATGAACATCAATAAAATACCCTCCTCTACGGAAGGGACATGCAAAAATTTTCCCCCCTTCTTTTTCCCTCATTCCCTCCCCCTCCCCCCACCATCACATCCCCCCCCCATCCCCCCAACCCCCTCTAAACCTTATTCTCCCCCACCATTCATTCTGTGCTTGTCAGAAGAAGCCTTCGTTTCGGTCCGGTCGTTTTTCTCGTATTCCCGGCGGAACGGCGTTTCGGCGCGTTCGCGGCTCGGCGTTACGGCGCTCGCGCACTGGTGCACACCCAACGTGATTCCCTGGGCAGCCTATAAAAGGCGCTCAGAGGATCAAACAAATTGCTGGTTTGTCTCAGCTTCCTGTAGTACCTGAACCTGTATCCTGAATCTCTGCCTGACTACCTGTTGTGACCCGGATTTGCCTTTGGACTTCTCTTGCCTCTCTCCTGGACCTGACCTCTGCCTGCTTATCGGATTCCCACCAATCTCCTGTGTTTGACCCTCGGCCTGTTACCTGGACTGTCTCCTGTCTTCCAGCCTGACCCCTTGCTTGCACCTGGACTTTCTTGATCTTGTCACCTTACCTTGCAGATCCTGCAGTGCCATAGCACCATTCCGGTGTTTGACCCTTTGCCCAGCTCTGGACCTCCTGCCGGTTGTCTCTGTCTGCACCTGCCTGCCAGTACCTACACAGCGGCTCCTCTCTACCAGACCTCACCAGCAAGCCACCTACGGTCCATTGGGGAGCTTGTGCCTCTTTGTGCCGTTCACCCCCTGTCCCAACTCCAGGGGGCGGACTGCGCTTAGTCGCAAAGGCGAAACCGCTCTCGGCATCTCGGCCTCGGTAAGTACTATCTCTGACAGTACAAACCAGCCATGTCTGAGGCCGACAGAGCGCGTTCCCCATTGGAGATCCTGTGTCAGCAGGTCTCGGCCCTCACTGAGGCCGTCCAGAAATTGCAAGACGGCTACGCCCAAATTGATGGCCGCCTTCAGCAGCTTTCCGGACCATCTCCAGCGCCTGCCGCGGCTTCTGTACCTCCCAGTGGAGCTTCCTCTCCTCAGATGCCAACTAATCCCACTGTGGTCATGGCCGCTCCAGAACCTAGGGTTCCCACACCAGAGCGCTTCTCCGGCAATCGCAAGAAGTTCAGGGCCTTTAAAAACGCTTGCTCCCTGTATTTGGCTCTGCAACCTAGGACCTTTTCGTCAGAGGTGGTAAAAGTTGGGTTCATCATTTCTCTCTTGGCCGATGAACCACAAGCTTGGGCTCACAGCCTAATGGAACAGAGGAACCCTATCCTGAATTCAGTAGATGCCTTCTTCGAAGGTATGGCACAACTTTACGACGACCCCCAGCGCACGGCCACGGCCGAAACCTTACTGCATAACCTGAGCCAAGGACGTAGGCCTGTAGAGGACTATATTGTAGAGTTCCGGAAAAGTTCAGCCGATACTAGCTGGAATGAACCTGCCCTTAAATATCAGTTCCGTCAAGGGCTGTCTGAAGCACTGAAGGATGAGCTGGCCAGGATTGAGACCCCTGATTCTTTGGAAGACCTCATCCAAATTACCACTAAATTGGATCGTCGCATGCGTGAGCGACGCACAGAGCGCTTTCAGACTTCTCGCCCTACCTGGATGATGCCTAAATCGACTCCTGTCCATCCACCTTACACAGCTCCACCGGTTCCTACCACTCCTGAAGCTGAACCAATGCAGCTTGGCCTAGTCCGTGCCCCACTCACTTCGGAGGAAAGACTACGTAGACGCCAGGGCAATCTGTGCCTTTACTGTGGGGGTTCTGGACACTTCCTTCGTTCTTGCCCCGTGAGACCCAGTAAGTCCTGCTTACGGCCTGCTATTAATCAACAAGTTACCGGGTCTTCTCAACCTTACGTTACTCTTTTTGTCTCCTTACAGCTCCCGGAAAAGGAGGTTCACCTACCCGCTATAATTGACTCCGGAGCGTGTAGCTGTTTTTTGGATGCCTCATTAGCCGCAAGCTTGCATGTTCCTTTGACCACGAAGAACCAAAGTCTACGGATCCACCTAGCCGATGGGTCTCTTCCCCGCTCAGGGCCCATCACGCAAGAAACCAGACCCATCCTTACCACCACTGATACTGGCCACCAGGAATACCTCCGCTTCGATATTATCTCTTCTCCAATGTTCCCCATAATCCTGGGACTCCCATGGCTTCAAGCCCACGAACCACAGATTAACTGGAATAAGAGAGAAGTCTCTTTCTCATCTCAATATTGCTCCAGACATTGCCTTCTCCCGGCCCCAGCTTCTGTTTCCACCATTGCAACCACGTCCAATAATCTGCAACATGTACCCGAGAGCTACCTGGAATTCAAAGATGTATTTGACAAACAACAGGCAGACTGTCTACCACCTCATCGGCCTTACGACTGCCCCATAGACCTGTTGCCGGGTGCTGAAATTCCTTTTGGTCACATTTTCCCTCTGTCTGAAACAGAATTAAAGGCTCTTAAAACATACATTGACGAAAATCTTGAGAAAGGGTTCATTCGCTCCTCCTCATCACCGGCTGGAGCTGGTATTTTCTTTGTAGAAAAAAAAGATGGATCCCTCCGACCTTGCATCGATTACAGGGAATTAAATAAAATTACCGTCAAGAATCGGTACCCGCTTCCTCTCATCCCGGAATTATTCCAACGCTTCAGATCCGCCCGCATCTTTTCCAAACTAGACTTGCGTGGCGCCTACAATCTCATCCGGATCCGAGCAGGCGATGAATGGAAGACCGCCTTTAGATCCAGGTTTGGACACTATGAGTACCTGGTAATGCCGTTTGGACTCTGTAATGCCCCGGCCACGTTCCAACACTTAGTGAACGATATCTTTCGTGAACATCTTGACAACTTTCTAGTAGTCTACCTTGACGACATTCTCATTTTTTCAACCACCCTGGAACTCCATCGGATGCATGTCAAACTGGTTCTCTCGATTCTCAGAAAACACAAATTATACCTCAAGGCAGAGAAATGTGAATTTGAGAAAACTACAGTGCAATTCTTAGGATTTATAATTTCGACTGACGGCGTTGCAATGGACCCCCAGAAGGTCAAAGCAATCCAGGAATGGCCAGCTCCTGTAGACAGAAAAGGGGTACAACGCTTCTTAGGTTTCTCCAACTTCTACCGGAGATTCATTGTAGGATTTTCAACTATCGTGGCTCCCATTACTCAACTGACACGCCAGCATAGTCGTTTTCAATGGTCCTTGGAGGCCCAGGAAGCATTTCTAAAATTGAAAGCACTATTCTCATCTGCACCAGTCTTACGACACCCGGATCCAGCCCTGCCTTTTATTCTGGAAGTTGATGCCTCAGAGACCGCTACTGGTGCCATCCTCTCACAGAGACAAGGGCTCAAGGCTCTATTACATCCCGTGGCTTTTGCATCCCGGAAATTAAGCATTCCCGAGAGAAACTATGATGTAGGCGATAGTTACTGGCCATCAAATTTGCCTTAGAGGAGTGGAGATATCTGCTGGAGGGAGCGTCCAATCCTATCATGATCTTTACTGACCACAAAAACCTGGAGTACCTGCGAACTGCTAAACGTCTAAGACCCAGGCAGGCCCGATGGGCTCTCTTCTTTTCCCGATTTAATTTTCACATATCTTATAGACCAGGTTCAAAGAACGGAAAAGCGGACGCACTTTCAAGGATGTTCCATGAAACTTCCCAGGTAACAGAGCCAAGTACCATCTTGTCTCCGCAAAATTTCCTTCTGGTTACTCAAGGAGACCTAATGTCCGCAATCAAATCCACATCTGCTCAATGCTCTGAACCCCAAGTAACTTCTATGGAGAAACGCAATGATTTATTTTGGTCTCATGGAAAAATCTTCGTCCCGCTGGAATCGAGGCTCCTAACCCTACAGTCCTTTCATGACCACAAGCTAGCAGGCCATTTTGGGTCACAAAAGACCATGGAATTGATCTCACGTTTCTTTTGGTGGCCAGGCTGGAGACAAGACTGCAAAGACTATGTTTCATCCTGCATCCCGTGCCAGCGTAGCAAGGGCTCAAATACAAGGTCATGGGGTCTGCTCAAACCCTTGTCTATCCCTGAACGCCCATGGGCGGAAATCTCCATGGACTTTATTGTGGATTTACCTCCATCAGGGGGATTCACGACTATCTTTGTCGTAATTGACCGACTCTCAAAAATGGCACACTTTCTGCCTATGGTGGGTACTCCCTCTGCCTCTGCTACTGCTAGCATGTTTTTTAAAGAAATTATCAGGCTTCATGGTACCCCAGTGAGCATCACCTCTGACAGAGGGGTTCAATTCACTTCAAAGTTTTGGAAGGAATTATGCAAGACCTTGGAAATAAAGATTTGCTTGTCTTCTGCTTATCATCCTCAAAGTAACGGCCAGACGGAGAGGACAAATCAAACCCTGGAGCAATACCTCCGATGCTTCTGTTCCGATTCCCAGGATGAATGGTCCTCCCTCCTACCATCTGCAGAATTTGCATATAACAACTCCATCCATTCCGCTACCAACCAGACACCTTTCTGGTCCAATTTTGGATTTCACCCTTCCTTTCTTCCAGTTTCCATCCCTGAAGTATCCGTCCCTGCAGTGCAGGACCGAGTAAACTCTATCCAGTTAAATTTTCAAAAGATCAAAGCAGCGATGCAAAAAGCTCAGGATGACTACCGAAAGTACTACAACAAGGGAAGGAAGGAGAACCCGGCCTTCAAAGTAGGCGAAGAAGTATGGCCATCAACTATCCATCTCAGACTGCCAATTCCCTCTCGGAAACTGGGGCCAAAATTTATAGGTCCTTTTAAAATAAAGAGGGTAATCAACCCAGTCGCTTTTGAATTAGCTCTTCCTGATGCTTACAAGGTACACCCAGTCTTCCATGCATCCCTCTTAAAACCTATGGCTCCCAGTCCTTTTCCTGACAGAGAAAAGCCTCCACCACCACCGGTTCTAATCGACGGAGAAGACGAGTTTGAAGTAGAAAAAATTCTAAGTTGCAGAAAAAATGGCAGACAGCTACAGTATTTAATCAAATGGAAGGGGTATCCTTCTGAGGATAACTCCTGGGAACCAGCCAGGAATCTACATGCTCCCCAACTTCTCCAGGCTTTTCACCGAGAACATCCAGAACTGATGTCAACCTTGGGTGTCCAGAGGCCACCCCTCGGGGGGGGCACTGTCAGAAGAAGCCTTCGTTCCGGTCCGGTCGTTTTTCTCGTATTCCCGGCGGAACGGCGTTTCGGCGCATGCGCGTTCGCGGCTCGGCGTTACGGCGCACGCGCACTGGTGCACACCCAACGTGATTCCCTGGGCAGCCTATAAAAGGCGCTCAGAGGATCAAACAAATTGCTGGTTTGTCTCAGCTTCCTGTAGTACCTGAACCTGTATCCTGAATCTCTGCCTGACTACCTGTTGTGACCCGGATTTGCCTTTGGACTTCTCTTGCCTCTCTCCTGGACCTGACCTCTGCCTGCTTATCGGATTCCCACCAATATCCTGTGTTTGACCCTCGGCCTGTTACCTGGACTGTCTCCTGTCTTCCAGCCTGACCCCTTGCTTGCACCTGGACTTTCTTGATCTTGTCACCTTACCTTGCAGATCCTGCAGTGCCATAGCACCATTCCGGTGTTTGACCCTCTGCCCAGCTCTGGACCTCCTGCCGGTTGTCTCTGTCTGCACCTGCCTGCCAGTACCTACACAGCGGCTCCTCTCTACCAGACCTCACCAGCAAGCCACCTACGGTCCATTGGGGAGCTTGTGCCTCTTTGTGCCGTTCACCCCCTGTCCCAACTCCAGGGGGCGGACTGCGCTTAGTCGCAAAGGCGAAACCGCTCTCGGCATCTCGGCCTCGGTAAGTACTATCTCTGACAGTGCTCCTCCCACATCACCCAATCCTTCCATATTTTGTCAAATTTTTTGTGATTACTTCTTTTCTTATATATGAGTTTCTCTCTACTAACTTCCTCCTTTACTTCTTTCACCCATTCTTCGACCGTCGGGGGTTCTTTTCTCTGCCAATTCTTGGCTATAAGCTTTTTCCCTTGAAACAGGCACCTAACTATTGGTCTGTGTATCTCTCGCGGGCTGTTGCTCCTCCATTAGGCCTAGTAGGCAGGTCTTAGCACCCAAGCTCAGAGATGTCTTAAAAATGCAATTTATCCTGTCCACAATACTTTTCCAATATCTATACAGTTTGGGGCAGCGCCAGAACATGTGTAATAGATCTCCCCTCTCTCCTCCACACCTCTGGCACCCCGAGTCTTCCCTTCTCCCCAGCCTAAACATCTTTAATGGTGTAAAATACACCCTATATATCAGATATAAATGAGACACTACCTGTGATGGAGAGAGGGAAACTCTGGGTCCAGATGACAATACATATTCCCATTGACTGTCCGACATTATCCCAACCTCATCCTCCCATTTCTTCCTATTTTTATCTTCCACTCTGTCCCCCTGGGTCGAGATTCTTAAACTACTGTACATCTCAGAGATTAGACCTTTCGTGGAATCAGAGTCGACCAGTTTTCTCACAGAAATCATATCGCTCCATAATGGCTCCTTGCCGTTAAATTGTGCGTCTAGGGCATGCCTTACCTGCAGGTATCTGTAGAATGAACGGTTGGGGATCGCAAATTCAGTCACTAGCTCCTGGAGTGTTTTTAAGCTCCCAGCCTTATAAAGCTGTGAGAGATAATGGATACCCTGCCGATCCCACTCCTCAATCCTCCCCATTATTTTTACCTCATTGAGCTTGCTATTTTCCCATGGGGAAAACTCAGAGAAATCTACATAGCCCATTATTTTTTTAACCTTGGTCCAGCTCTTGACCATCAACTGGGTGATGGGACATCTAGTGATAAAGGAGTCCGCCTCCAGCGCTTCTACTATAGTGTCATGGTTAGTGTCACTTAGTAGTACGTTGTTCCCTGTTACCCATTTCCCGGGCCTATTACACCCTCCCATATGCTGTACCTGTGATGCCAAAAAGTAGCATCCCGGATCCGGCACTCCCAGTCCCCCCTTCTCTGCCGGTCGCCGGAGCGTCTGCAAGCCGATCCTTGCTGCACCGCCCTTCCAAATCAGCTCTCTGAATAAGCTGTCTATTTTGTTGAACCAACGTTTAGTGATCCAAACAGGTGAATTATGTATAATATATAGGATTTGCGGCATCCACACCATTTTTATCAAGTTACAGCGCCCGGCGACCGACAGAGGCAACCGTCCCCACACCCGACATTTCTGTTTAAGTTTTTTCATTAATGGAACTAGGTTTTCTGCGATATATTGCTCCGGATCCCTTGAGATATTGATCCCCAGGTATTTCAACTGATTTACTACCTTAATTTGTGGGGTTTGATACGGAAGGGGCTCCGTCAGAGGGTCTATAGGTAATATTGCTGACTTTTCCCAATTCATTTTTAACCCGGAGAAATGGCCAAAGTCCTCAATCAACCCCATGGCTGTCCTTAATGAGTCTTGTGTGTCCCCCAGGAACAACAAAATGTCGTCCGCATACATTGCTATTTTCTCCTCTCCCCTCCTTCTTTTAAACCCCTGAACCCCCTGGGACGCCCTTATGGCCGCAGCCAGCGGCTCCATTGCCAGGGCAAACAGGAGGGGCGACAAAGGGCACCCCTGCCTGGTGCCCCTTTTTAATTGGAACCATTCTGAACATTCTCCGCTGACTCTGATCTTTGCCTTTGGCTTGTCATATAAAAGGCTCAGCCAATGAACAAAGTTGGGGCCAAATTGGAATTCTGCCAACACCTTCCAGATATAATGCCACTCCAGGCAATCAAATGCCTTGGTGGCGTCTAACGAGAGGAGCGCTCTCTTACCGCTATTCGTCGTGGGGATCTGCATATTTAAAAATACTCGTCTTATGTTCGTACTTGTAGCTCTATCCGGGATAAACCCGGTTTGATCTGTATGGATTACTTTTGAGATTATTTTCTTTAACCTTCTTGCCAGGGCCTTTGCCAGAATCTTCACGTCCAAACATAACAATGATATCGGTCTATATGATGCCACCTCTAACGGGTTTTTCCCCTCCTTCAGCAACATTATTATGGTGGCTTCTGTCATAGATGCAGGCAAATTGCCGTCCTTCCCAGTGCCGTTTAGTACTTCCAAAAGCATGGGGAGCAAAAACTCCCCATACTTTAAAAATTTCTATGGGTAAACCATCGGGACCAGGGGCCTTCTGGTTTGCCATGTCTGCCACAGCCTTTTGTAATTCCACAAGTGTCAGAGGGGCCTCCAACATTTCCCTATCTTCTTTCGTGAGCGGGGTTAACTTAAGCTGACCAAAGAAAGCCCTCATTTCCCCGCCACGTCTTCCTGTGCCGAGCTATATAGATTTTTAAAGTACTCCCTAAACTCTTCTAATATTTCTGGGTTAGTGTTTTTTATTATTCCCTCTCTTCCTTCAATCGCTGGTATGGAACTAGGAGGGCCATTGGCCCTTATAATCAGGGCCAGGGTCCTCCCAACACACTCCCCCTCACAGGCAAACCTCCGTTTTTGAAATAAGCTTTTCCTCTCCGTCATTTCCAAGACCATTCTACTATACTCATTTTGTCTCTCTACCCACGCCTCGTATCTGGATGGGGTTGGAGCCTCAACATACCGTTCTTCCGCCCTTCTAACCCTCTCTTTAACTTTTAGTTCTTCTATCTGTGATTTTTTTCTTAGTGTGGGATATTTTTTGAATTAGGATCCCCCGGAGGAAAGCTTTCAGGGCATCCCAAACTATCCCTAATGGAGCCGAGCCTATATTCAACTCTGCAAATTCCGCCAACCTCTCCATCACAGTACCCGCGTCCTCAATAATCTCGAGCCAAAAGGGGTTTACTTTCCAGTCACCCTTATTAAGGCCTCTCTCACCCTTTAGATCAATTATCACTGGTGAGTGGCCCGAAATCCCCCTTGGCTCGTAAACTATTTCTCCCACTATATCTAGCGATTCCTCATTGCCCAACACTAGGTCTATCCTGGACAGGGTGGCATGTGTCCTGAAGTGACAGGAATATTGTCTCACCCCAGGGTGCCTCTCTCTCCAGATGTCCACCAATCCCACTTCATCACAATACTGTAGAAGCGGACTCTTAGGTTTTCCCCCACCCAGCTTTTTTAATGGAAACCTGTCTACTTCATTATTCATGGTCATGTTGAAATCCACGACCGCTACTACCGGGACCCCTGGGAAGCCCGCCATAAATTCAGTTAGGTCATCTAAAACCTCCCTCCCAAAAGGGGGAGGGATATAGATGTTAGCTAATACACATTTCCTATTCTCAATTGTGCAATAGAGAAAAATGTACCGTCCCGCTACATCCACCTTACTATGGCTGCAGGAGAAGGCTACCCCTGATTTTATCAAAACACTCACACCCCTTGAATACGGGGTGTGAGTGGAATGAAACTGTATCTGAAATTTTTTATGATCCATTATCTTAATTGAATCCTTATCCAGGTGCGTCTCCTGCAGGCATAGTATCTGAACCTTCCCCTTATCTACCGTAGACAGGATCATCTGCCTTTTCAAATTATCTTTAACTCCCCGGACGTTCCAGGAACATATAGTGAGATTCTTTTTTAATTTCCAAGTGCTATTTAAACCACCACTACCATGCATCAGTGAGTCTTATCTCCTTGTGTCCTTTAGCAAAATTAAACCACCTCTTTATGTGACTCCTATAATATTTATGAGATGAGCTTCCCCTTACTTCAGAATCAACCTTCCCCCCTCCCCACCACACACCCATACACATATACCACCCCCCCCCTCCCCCCGCCCAACCTCCCCCCTCCCCCTACCCCCCCACTATTTTTGTCCCCATTGCCCAATTTTGGGCCTACCCCTGAGGCTTCTATAGTGACCGGACACATTTATTCAAGGTGAGAAAAACAGACCTACCACCCCCGGACTCAGTAAGAGGGGAGCTATCCCCATTATTTCCATTGTGCTTGTAAACTAACACATTTTACGTGCTCCTCCCCCTTCATAGGAAAAAAAAAAAAAGGAAGAGGGAAAAAAAAAAAAAAAAAAAGAAGAGTCGTCCAAAAAAGTCCAAAAAAAAAAAAAGAGTCTCTCTTGATATCCAGAACTCTTGCCTTTTCTACATTTCCTCTTCTCGCTGTACTCTTCCTATATTTTTCTCTAACCAAGTTGTAACTTCGGTTGGAGTATCAAAAAATTTAGTTTCCCCCAGTGCCACAATGCGCAAGCGTGCTGGATACAATAAAGCATAATTAATTTTTAGCTGCTGCAGCTTGCGTTTGCATTCCATAAATTTGGCTCTCTGCCTTTTGAAGCTCAGGAGAAAAGTCCGGATATATTGAGACCCTTGCACCTCTATATTGGATGTTCTTCATCTCCCTTGCCTTCCGGAGAATGGTGGTTTTGTCCCTGAAGCATAATAGCTTAAAAATCAGTGGTCTTGGGTAACCCCCTGGAGCCCGTGTCCTAGTGGCCACTCTATGCGCACGCTCAATGGAAAAGAATTCTGAGAGTGACTCCCTCCCGAATCTCTCCTTTAACCAATCTTCCATAAATTTAACAGGATTATTTCCCTCACAGCCTTCCGGAAGGCCCAGCACCCTTAAATTCTCTCTACGTAATCTGTTTTCCATACTGTCCATTTTTTGCATGCATTCATTAAGTTGTTTTTTCATAAGTGAGACTTCCTGTCTTAAAGGGGAAACATCATCCTCCATCTGGCTGATCCTATCTTCCAAAACTGCTGTCCGAGTACAGACCACCTGCATATCATTTTTTACCGACAGTAATTCACCTTTAAAACTTTCCATTTGTACTGACAGAACAGTGATAGATACCTTACAGCTATTTACTGCTAGGAAGATGTCTCTCAGTGATGGTTCCTTCTCAGCCATTGATGCTATTCCACCATCCCCCATTTCCATGATTGAGCCAGAACCCCCCTCCACCATACCGTTCACCCCCGGATCCAATGGGGCATTCACCGCTGCACCCCCCGTAGGGGCAAGGCTTCTCCTTCCAGGCTGGCTAGTTTGATGCTGAGTCCCCCCTATGTGGCTGTTCTTTTTAGGTGTCGTGCTTGCATGTTGGTTTGGGGTATGAGCAAATCGCTCCAATTTGGCGGCTACCTGGCTTCCTTTTTCTTTGGGATTGCGCTGTGCTAGGGCCCCTGCACCCTCCTGTGCTGATGTCTCCTCCAGCCCCTTTTTTCTGGTCATGGTGAGCCCGTTATGTGCTGTGTGTACCTGTGAATATATACCCCTCAACAAGGGTTACTGCAGCCTCTCTCCTCCAATGGCTGTGTAATACTAGGTGTCCCGTACCAATACAGGGGTTCCAGTTTCTATTCAGATTGTTTCACAGGTTTGCATCAGTCCTCCCACTGTATCCTTCAACACTCGCTGCTGCGAGTCACTCACCCCCTCCGGTTCAGGGTTGCCACAGCACGCGTCGGATCGGCTCCACACACACGACTACCCCCGCTGCTCGCGCTCAATCCCGGGTGGGCGCGCTCCCCTCTCTCTCACACAGGCGGCGCGTCGCTGTCAATCCTCCCGGGAGAGCTCCAAGCACGAGGTTTCTTTTGCTGCTGACGCCAATCCTCCTTCGCTCCTAGCACAGCATCTGTCGCTCAGGCACCACGAGGACAAGCCAGCAGCATCTCCCACTCCGCTTTACCGTAAAGCTCGCAGCATGAGAGCGGGGATAGAGCAGGAACTGGGTCCGGCTGCGTCTCTCTCCCTCACCTCAACATCCGGTCACGCCCCAAGCGCCATTTCTAATATAATGTCTGTACGGATAAGTAACTTAATCACAATCAGAACTATACTAGTGTTCTCAATAATATAGTGTCCCCAAAAACACAGTGTTATGCTGGCAATACACTATACGAAAAATTGGCAGAAATTCGGTCATTTAGACAGTTCATTAGTTTTTCGGCCAGTTAATGGGCACAAAATTGATCATCGTTTACACGTTTTTGAGCAGAACCGTGTCTGCACTAGGTATATGTAAAAAAAACAAACAAAAAATGCATTCATTTATGTCCACTGAACGATTTATTGGTCATTACATGATGGCACTATCGTTTGCGCTCATGGCCGAATGTTCGTTTTTTGAAAATGGGCTTGGACGATTTTTCGTATAGTGTATGGCCAGCATTAGATGTGGAATTTTCTTTTTTTATCAAAGACATGTAGCAGAATAAATGTTGGCCTACATTTATGAAGAAATTTGATTTCATTAGATATGTTTTTATAACAAAGCATTTTTCAAAATGTTTGGTCTTTTTTGTTTATGTAAAAAAAATTTAAAAAAAACCTAGCATTCAAATACCACCCAAAGAAAGCGCTAGTTGTGTGAAAAAAATGATATAGATTTCATTTGGGTTGCATGGCCAAGCAATTGCCAGTGCTGTGGCACAGTGTAGCACAGTGCTGAATAGTGAAAAAAATGCCCTGGTCATGAAGGGGATAAAAAGTAAAGTGCTTAAAGTGCAATTCCAGCTTACGCTTAACTAGTCTTAAAACTGTCCCCTCCCTCATCCTAACACCTATGCTAACTAACTAACTAATGCTAACTAACAGCTCCCCTTCGCCAGCATGTGGGTGGGGTGCAGCGTGGTGTGGCGACAATAATTCACATTGAGGGACAATGGAAAACTTGTATTGAAATAGCACAGTAATGCCCCGTACACACGGTCGGATTTTCCGATGGAAAATGTCCGATCGGAGCGTGTTGTCGGAAATTCCGACCGTGTGTGGGCTCCATCAGACATTTTCCATCGGATTTTCCGACACACAAAGTTGGAGAGCAGGAGATAAAATTTTCCGACAACAAAATCCGTTGTCGGAAATTCCGATCGTGTGTACACAAATCCGACGGACAAAGTGCCACGCATGCTCAGAATAAATAAAGAGATGAAAGCTATTGGCCACTGCCCCGTTTTATAGTCCCGACGTACATGTTTTACGTCACCGCGTTCAGAACGATCGGATTTTCTGACAACTTTGTGTGACTGTGTGTATGCAAGACAAGTTTGAGCCAACATCCGTCGGAAAAAATCCTAGGATTTTGTTGTCGGAATGTCCGAACAAAGTCCGACCGTGTGTACGCCCTTTAACAGTTCACAACAAGGGGGCGCATGCGCGGCGCGATGCGGGACGGACGCTGCTGAGCTGAGCTCCGTCTGACGAGGCAGGCCAGGCACGATACCTGGGGCTAACCCCAGCCACAAACACCACCATCTGACCGATCACCCCCGCGGGATCAATCTGTGCATGCCATCCGGCAAAAAGGAGCGACGGAACCGCTCCCAACATACCCTCACAAGCTACCTCATTAGTATGGAGAGGAAGATGACCCAAAATGGCGCCGGCCACCATGCGGCCTCCAGCGGTCCGGAACTTACAACCAAAGACAGTGAGTACCCTCAGCCCCTTTCCAAAGCAGACCTAGATGCAAGCCTGTCTGCAATCTATGATAGGTTTGTGGATAAACTAGAAAGGGAGATTCACAAGTCTACCACCGGTCTCTCACAGGAGATTGCCAGCATAGGAGGCCGCACAGACCTATTAGAAGCCAAACATGATGAACTAGCCATTGCACATAATGACCTCAGGAAGGACTATGAAACATTGGCAGACAGTTTTTCTTTCATGCAGGCTCACATCGAAGATCTCGATAATAGGAACAGACGTAATAATATAAGAGTGCGCGGTGTTCCAGAGTCAGTCACAGACATTAATAATGCCATTACAAAGCTCTTCCATGATCTTGTACCAGACAAACCTCTCTCTGCTTTTGCATGTGACAGAATGCACAGGGCACTGCGCCCTAAACCTACAGCAGATAAACCTCCCAGAGATATAATAATGTGTATGAAGGACTTTCTCACTAAAGAAGATGTAATGCGTGCTGCCAGAAATTCCCCTTCCATAGAATTAGATGGAACAAGGCTGCAGATTTTCCCTGATATCTCCCCTGCGACTTTGGACCGAAGACGCAGAATGAAAGAAGTCACAAATGTCCTTCAATCAGCCAGAATCAAATATAGATGGGGATTCCCGTTCAAATTGTCATTAACCCATAATGGCAACACCTACACGGTCTACAATGTCATTGAAGGAAAAGACTTACTAATTAAACTAGGACTGCTAGACCCACAACCATCACAGCGATTACCCGCCCCTCCTAGATCTTCACCTATATGGTCCACACCTTCTACCAGACGCATTCCAAGAGATCAGAGAAGATGGCAACAACACTCCCCCCAAGATCGTGCCGCCTGATTTGTTTCTACAGCACTCAAGCATGCGACTTAGCGGTCACATTCACAAGATGATTCTCTAACCCCATCATCGACTGTTCTCCCCTGCCTGACTCCCCAGCGAGGTGTAAACCCTCAAGCTTACTGTAATTGCTCCTGATGCTACAATCAACTCTGGCTCAGAACCTTGGAACAGAACACTTGTTCATTCTCCTACCCAGATGATTACCACTATTTTTGTTTTTTCGTCCAAATTTTTTCATGGACTCTCCCTTTAGGAGGAATAAGTTTGTAAGGGGATACAGTGGGGTGTGGGGGGGCTGAGAAGGGAAGCTCCCATGTTCCCATGTTCTCATAATTTTTTATATACTGTTTTGGTTCTTTCCTTTGGTTGTTTTTTTCTCCTAATTAGGTATCCGGCTCTTACATTTACCCTCCTCATTTAAGATCAGACATCATAG
This sequence comes from Lithobates septentrionalis, assembly GCA_037952835.1. Taxonomy (NCBI): domain Eukaryota; kingdom Metazoa; phylum Chordata; class Amphibia; order Anura; family Ranidae; genus Lithobates; species Lithobates septentrionalis. Next base: position 1,843,059 of record JBBDGP010001553.1, on the reverse strand, counting down.
ATGTTACTCTCTATCCCAGATAAAAGAGGGAAATGGTAGAGAGAAATAACCTTTTATACAAATGCTCTCCTGGTTCACTTCTAGAAGATTTATACCTTTTAGTGACATGCTAAGGTTATTTCTATAAGGTTCTTACCATACACTAATATCCTTTTTTGGTTTCATACCTAATTTTTACCCTACAAATTGCCTGGCCTATCCGCCGTCGCTAGTTTGACCCCCATTCTGCCTGAGGGGCCTGCGGCCCTGCCTTCCCCTATTGGGGGGCTGCACTCCCCGCTGGCGGAATTTGGACGACCCAGTCCTTTTGAAAAATTTACTAGGCTGAACGACTTTAAGTCCTTCAGTCCCCTTTGTTTTGTTATTTTATTAGTTGGTATTATTGCCCTTTTGGCAATTTATGCAAATATCATATTTTTTGGAAGACTTTTTATTGCAGATCATTCAATTATGGGTAATTCCAAATGTTTAACATCCATTATTCATTGTAATAACATACTGAATTCAAGCTTTATTACAAAAATATTGATCTCATTTCGATATATGAAACCACATATATCCGATCACTTCAACATCATCCCACTGGTACTATCCCCCCTATTTTGGTATATACCGATCCTCATCTATATAATTAGAATTATTATCCTCATTAAATATGGGTCTTAAAGTATTCTCCCATAATGTCCAAGGTCTTAATTCTCCCAATAAACGTAAAAAGGCATTCAAACAATACAAAAGATTGGGTGCAGATATAATACTAATGCAAGAGACCCACTTTTCTTCCTCCAATCACCCACAATACTTTGACAAATCATTCAACCAATTCCACTATACTACATTCTCCAACAAATCTCGTGGTGTTGCTGTTTTTATTAAAAATTCAATAATTTTTGAACCCCAATCTATATACAAAGATGAAGACAGTAGATTCATCATCTTAAAGGGCAGTATAAACAGAAAAAATATCACTATAGCTTCCATATACGCCCCAAACGAGGCCCAGACAACTTTCTTTACTAAATTCTTCAACGTACTAGAGCAATACATTTCACCTCACTTGATAATTGGAGGTGACTTCAATCTATCTGCACACCCTGCCCTTGACAGAAGTAAAGTGGCCCCCTCCTCCAAAGCCTTTAGTAAAACCATAAACCGTTCTCTTAGCAAACTGCAGCTAATCGATTCTTGGAGGGCCCATAATATTGGTATCAGAGCATACACCCATTATTCCCACCCTCACGGATGTTTTGCCAGGTTAGATTACATTTTTTGCACACCAATCCTTTTAGCAAATTCTTCCAATACAGACATACACCCATGCCCATGGTCAGACCACAACATAGTAGAGTTTGATACCTCTCATATCGGCATGACTCCCACCCCCTTTAATTGGCGCCTTAATGATTCACTCCTATCTAACCCCTCCACTGTCCAACAAATAAATACCCATATAGAAGAATATTTCCACACAAACACCTCGGAAGAGGTCCTCCCAACCTCGGTCTGGGCAGCTCACAAAGCTGTTTTGAGAGGTCATCTGATTAACATTGCCGCAGCCAAAAAAAAATCTAAACTGACGGAAATTAAATGTCTTACCAAAGAACTCCATGATCTATATAACAAAATAAACAATAATATCACCCCAGATTTATTAAACCTCATTCAAATAAAACGTAAAACCCTAAACACATTACTTTCGGAGGAAACAGAGAAATCCCTCAGATTTTCCAAAGCTAAATTCCTATTACATGGTAACTCTTCCTCAACAATGTTTGCCAGGAAACTAAATCAAGACACTAAACCCCCACACGTTTATAAACTTCGTAACCAGAAAGGCAATATTGTAACACACCCCCAAGATGTCCTAAAAATTTTCACCTCGTTCTATAAAAACCTCCTTTCTGGCCCCCAAACACACCCACCTCCCAACACGTTAGAATGGTTAAACTCCCTTCAACTCCCTAGGCTTACCCAACTCCAAGCCTCTTCGTTGAATGACCCATGCATGGACAGCGAAATTCTTAGCATTATAAAATCCCTCAAAACATCGACAGCACCAGGCCCAGATGGCTTCACCACATCATATTATAAAAAATTTGCCCCATTACTGACCCCCAGTCTCACCAAAATGTTCAATTATATCCTATCAGGTGGTCACTTCCCAGAAGATATGCTACTAGCCAACCTATCATTAATCCCTAAACCTGAAAAGGACCATTCCCTTCCTCAAAATTTTCGTCCTATTTCAGTCCTCAACAACGACCTCAAATTATTTGGCAGACTGCTGGCAAATAGGCTTGCTACGGTTATCACCTCCCTGATCCACACGGATCAAACAGGCTTTATCCCAGGCAGACAGATAGTCGATAACATTAGACTTGTCACAAACATTGTTCAAGATGCCAACCTCCACTCACGCCCCCTCTATCTGCTCAGCCTTGACATCCACAAGGCTTTCGATAGTGTTAATTGGTCCTATTTAAATCACCTTTTACCTAGATACGGCATATCCGAAAAATTTATACACGGATTTAATGCTCTATACCACTTGCCCCAAACTAGAATCAGAATCCCAGGGAATAACTCAGATTTCTTCCCCCTAAGTAGAGGAACCAGACAGGGCTGCCCTCTCTCCCCCCTCCTTTTTGCCTTAGCCATCGAGCCCCTTGCAGTCGCCATCAGAAATAATCCTAATATCAAAGGCTATCAAAAAATCCCATATCACTTTAAACTCAGTCTTTATGCCGACGATGCACTTCTATTTTTAACAGACCCACTAATCTCAATCCCTAACCTCCTCTCAGATCTTCATTCATTCCATAAACTCTCTGGTCTTTTTATTAACACGAACAAATGCTCCATTCTACCTATCAACAGCCCTCCAAACTTAACCTCACTTCTGAAGAAAAACTTCAACTTCATATGGTCCTCACACTCCTTTAAATACTTAAGAGTTAATATCACAATATCCCACAACCTCTTATATAAAAGCAACTACCTTCCCCTTTTCTCACGAATCAATTCACTGTTAAAAATCTGGTCCTCTTACCATATTTCCTTCCTCGGAAGGATTTGTGCCTTTAAGATGACAATCCTTCCAAAACTATTATACTACTTCAGAGCTCTTCCCATTAATGTACCCAAAACAAAACTGGAATCCCTACAACGTGAAATTAATAGATTTATTTGGAACAACAAAAAACCCAGATGTAGTTACAATCTTATGCATAGACCACAAGATAGAGGTGGGCTAGGACTCCCCAACCTTTGGCTTTACTTCCTAGCAACCAAACTAGTACAAATGGCTCAGTGGTCTTCCCCTGATACAAATGTCTCCTGGTTGACCTTTGAGTCCATCTCTATTCACCCTTTGAATATCAAAGGAATTCTGTGGTCCAACACAAAACTACATCATATTCTAAATAAAAAAAACACTTTAATTGCCCAACTTATACTCCTTTGGAATAGAATCAAAGATAACTTCAAACTCCACTCTGCAACCCCTCCATTAGCCTCATTCTTGGGTGACCCCAGATTCCCGCTTGCTTTCCTTGATCACACACCCTTTTTCAACTGGATCAAACACAATCTTACCACTTTAAAGTCTATCACACTCAACTCTAAATTTCCATCTTTTGCCTCACTACAATCCAGATTTAATCTCCCCCCCCTCGGAATATCACCAGTACACCTTGGTCCGCGAGTTCTATTCTACATACTATTCATTATCTGTTATTCCCCCTACTACTTTATTCAAACACATATGTATCTCTTCACCTAGAGACAAAGGATTGATATCCTCCCTCTATAACAACCTCAATAACCTTCTCCAACCAGAAAAAACTGGCCCCATGATTAGATGGGAAGCAGAGATTGGTAGCTCATTCCCAATGGACTCGTGGACCAAGATGATTAAAAACCTCCGCAAAAGTAATTGCGCTGCTGCATTTAGAGAATCCCCAATGAAACTTCACATCAGGTGGTACATGACTCCATCTAGAGTACATTCCTTCTACCCCTCAACCTCCCCGAACTGTTTCAGAGGTTGTCTCCTGGAGGGCAGTTATATCCACATCTTTTGGGACTGTATTTATCTGAAACCAATATGGGATAAGCTAATCAACAAACTAGAAAACCCTCTTAAAAAAAAAATTTCACTATCCCCTCAAATATGCCTCTTATATGCTACAGTTCCAGATGTCCCCTCCCCTTGCAACAGATTAATCCACTCTCTAATCAGTTCAATACACTGGATGATAGCCTTTAACTGGAAAACACAAAACTTACCATGGCCCCAGGTTGAATCTAGAATGGAATCACTTAGACTTTCCGAAAGAATTCACCATACCCTATCCGATACTATGCATATTTATAATGAAAAGTGGAAATTTTGGTCCCTACCAGACCTCCAATGCTTATAATTTTTCATACCCCACTGTAAATTTATTCTCCTACATTGTTGATTTTTATGATAACATATACTTTATACGCTAATGATCATATTATGTAACCCATTCTACTATATCAGCTTTGTATTATATATCCCTTTTATCTTTATACAACGTCTCCATTGTACCCTATTCACTAATTACCCAACTATGTATATTCTACAAATATTTTCCAATCTATTCAATCATATTGATGTACTCTGCAACCGTTTTATTATATGTCTTCCAAATAAACTTTTGTAAACAAAAAAAAAAAAACAGTTCACAACAAACCCGGTGGAAGGCTGTCAAACTGGGTGCACTCATGTTTTCCAGTAATGTGAACAGGGCCGGACTGGCCAACAGGTATACCGGGAAATCCCCCGGTGGGCCGGTGGTCTGGCTACCCCTACGGCCGCCGGCCGCTGTGAGGGCAGCGGCGCTTGAAAGAAAAATGGCTGCGGGGGCCGGGCCGATGTGCAACTGCGCAGGCGCCAGCGCTGTTCCGAGGTTGGCCGTGCTCGGGAAAACCCGTACATGCTCGGCAATTTTCAGAAATGCGGGCGCATGCGCAGTGACACGATGGCGCCAAGCGGCGCCATTTTTAAAGGTAAAGCGGTTGCAGCGCTCAGTGTCTGGCGTCTGGTGGCCTGTGCCTCTTCCTGCGTCCAACCACAGCCTCTGACCTCCTGCCCCCCCCCTGCAGCCTCTGATCACCTGTCCCCCCCTGCAGCCTCTGATCACCTGTCCCCCCCCTGCAGCCTCTGATCACCTGTCCCCCCCCCTGCAGCCTCTGACCACCTGTCCCCCCCCCTGCAGCCTCTGACCACCTGTCCCCCCCCTGCAGCCTCTGACCACCTGTCCCCCCCCTGCAGCCTCTGACCTCCTGCTCCCCCCCTGCAGCCTCTGATCACCTGTCCCCCCCCCTGCAGCCTCTGACCACCTGTCCCCCCCCCTGCAGCCTCTGACCACCTGTCCCCCCCCTGCAGCCTCTGACCACCTGTCCCCCCCCTGCAGCCTCTGACCTCCTGCTCCCCCCCTGCAGCCTCTGACTTCCTGTCTCCCCAGGGGGGAGACAGCCTCTGACTTCCTGTCTCCCCCCTGCAGCCTCTGACCTCCTGCCCCCCCCGCAGCCTCTGACCTCCTGTCCCCCCCCCGCAGCCTCTGACCTCCTACCCCCCCTGCAGCCTCTGACCTCCTGCAGCCTCTGACCTCCTGCCCACCCCTGCAGCCTCTGACCTCCTGCCCACCCCTGCAGCCTCTGACCACCTGTCCCCCCCCTGCAGCCTCTGACCACCTGTCCCCCCCTGCAGCCTCTGACCTCCTGCCCCCCCTGCAGCCTCTGACCTCCTGCCCCCCCCTGCAGCCTCTGACCTCCTGCCCCCCCTGCAGCCTCTGACCTCCTGCCCCCCCCTGCAGCCTCTGACCTCCTGCCCCCCCTGCAGCCTCTGACCTCCTGCCCCCCCCTGCAGCCTCTGACCTCCTGCCCCCCCTGCAGCCTCTGACCACCTGTCCCCCCCTGCAGCCTCTGACTTCCTGTCCCCTCCTCAGCCTCTGACCTCTTCCCGTCCCCTCCTCAGCCTCTGACCTCTTCTCGTCCCCTCCTCAGCCTCTGACCTCTTCTCGTCCCCTCCTCAGCCTCTGACCTCTTCTCGTCCCCTCCTCAGCCTCTGACCTCTTCTCATCCCCTCCTCAGCCTCTGACCTCTTCTCGTCTCCTCCTCAGCCTCTGACCTCTCCTGTGGTCCCCTCCGCAGCCTCTGACCTCTCCTGTGGTCCCCTCCGCAGCCTCTGACCTCCCCTGCACCATCCGCAGCCTTTGACCTCCCCTGCATCATCCGCAGTCTCTGACCTCCTGTCCCCCCTGCAGCCTCTGACCTCCTGTCCCCCCTGGCAGCCTCTAACCTCCTGTCCCCCCTGGCAGCCTCTGACCTCCTGTCCCCCCTGCAGCCTCTGACCTCCTTTCCCCCCTGCAGCCTCTGACCTCCTGTCCCCCCTGCAGCCTCTGACCTCCTGTTCGCACCCCCCTGCAGCCTCTGACCTCCTGTCATCCCCTCCTCAGCCTCTGACCTCTTCTCGTCCCCTCCTCAGCCTCTGACCTCTTCTCATCCCCTCCTCAGCCTCTGACCTCTTCTCGTCCCCTCCTCAGCCTCTGACCTCTTCTCGTCCCCTCCTCAGCCTCTGACCTCTTCTCGTCCCCTCCTCAGCCTCTGACCTCCTGTCGTCCCCTCCTCAGCCTCTGACCTCCTGTCGTCCCCTCCTCAGCCTCTGACCTCCTGTCGTCCCCTCCTCAGCCTCTGACCTCCTGTCGTCCCCTCCTCAGCCTCCGACCTCCTGTCGTCCCCTCCTCAGCCTCTGACCTCCTGTCGTCCCCTCCTCAGCCTCTGACCTCTTCTGTGGTCCCCTCCTCAGCCTCTGACCTCTTCTGTGGTCCCCTCCGCAGCCTCTGACCTCTTCTGTGGTCCCCTCCGCAGCCTCTGACCTCCCCTGCACCATCCGCAGCCTCTGACCTCCCCTGCATCATCCGCAGCCTCTGACCTCTCCTGTACCATCCGCAGCCTCTGACCTCTCCTGTACCATCCGCAGCCTCTGACCTCTCCTGTACCATCCGCAGCCTCTGACCTCTCCTGTACCATCCGCAGCCTCTGACCTCTCCTGTACCATCCGCAGCCTCTGACCTCTCCTGTACCATCCGCAGCCTCTGACCTCTCCTGTACCATCCGCAGCCTCTGACCTCTCCTGTACCATCCGCAGCCTCTGACCTCTCCTGTACCATCCGCAGCCTCTGACCTCTCCTGTACCATCCGCAGCCTCTGACCTCTCCTGTACCATCCGCAGCCTCTGACCTCTCCTGTACCATCCGCAGCCTCTGACCTCTCCTGTACCATCCGCAGCCTCTGACCTCTCCTGTACCATCCGCAGCCTCTGACCTCCCCTGTACCATCCGCAGCCTCTGACCATCTCCTGTCTTATATCATGTCTGCAGTCTGGAGCGGAGTCAACAGTGGGAGTCCCTCAGGGATGGGGGTCATGGTAGAAGTCAGACATGTATAGACTATGGAGAGGAAACTATGGGATAAAACCAGAGCCACCGAGCTGGAGCCGACTGACTGAGCCCTGCATGGTGCACCCGAGAGGAGGTCAGTGACAGCGCCGCTAGGCCTACCTGAGAGGGGGGGGTCAATACAATATTGTAAGGGGGCACTGATATATAGGTTTCCCCCTTATATCAGTAAACCCCCGTACCTTAGTGTTTTCTTTCTGCAGAAGGTGGTCTCTGGTCACCAGAGTCCTCCCCACATTCCCAGAGTTCCCCTTTACATCAGAGTCTGCAGGATTCCACCTTACAGTGCAAGGGGGAACTCTGATGTAAAGGGCAATGCTGCAGACCCTGATGTAAGTGAGAACTCTGATGTAAAGGGGAAAGCAATGGACTCTGATATAAGTGGGGTCTCTGGTCACCAGTGCCCCCCTTTTTATATCAGAGTTCCTGCTTAGATCATGATCTGCAATGTTCCCCTTTATGTCAGAGTTCCCTTGCACTGTAAAGGGGAATCCTCCTGATGTATGGGGGGAACTCTGTGCTGGGTTATATTAATCTGACCTTCATGTAAGAGGAGAAATATGGTGTTTGACTTTTGTTTAACTTAACACATTGCTAATAGCAGTTTATAGCTTAAATGTTGATATTTGCACTGAAACCATTTACGGCACCTTTTTTTTGCAGTATCAGTAAAAAATGTGCCAGTAAAAAAATAAAAAATTGCTGCTGTTTGTAAATTCCATGTCTCTCTTATCTATATATAATACACTCTTCAAATGTGCTTTAAAATGCATGGTTTTCCCTTTTGTGAACAAAAAAATAACGACGTTATGCAGTTGGGATGGTATAAAAATACTATGGGGCTGGTATGAAATTATTTCCAGGGCTGGTTTTTATTCCCAGTCCGGCCCTGAATGTGAAGAGAGTGGGTATCATCTGAACTGACAGCGTCTGTAATGAGCTCAATGTGCTCTGGGCCTCCTGGGCCATAGAGATGAGCAGAGGCCATCTTTCCTCTGCTTATATCTATGGCCAGCCATGGAGATTGGTTCTCCAGCTTGCCAATGAGCCAGGTAAGCCCGAGAACCACCAGAAAGGGGTGGGGGGGGCACACCCCTCCCACCGCTTCTAAAAGTGATCCAGCAGCTAACGAGCCACTCGGATCACTTTTATCAGTAAGAGTGGGGGCTGCAGAAAATTTTAATACCGGGGTTATGGCATCTAGCTGCATCCATAACCCTGGTTTTAAACGTCAAAGTAATGACGTACAGTCCCGGTAGGTGGTCAGCAAATAGATATTCTGCCACTTCTTCATGACAGATCTCCCCCTTTTTGTGTTTATCAACAAATAGGGTGGGGGATCTGTCATCTAGCAGTGGTATCACTACTGCCTCTAAATGACAGATTACTGTTGCATGTAAACAAAGGGAGCAATGACATGTCAATGACATCATCTGGAATCCCCATTGGCTTGTTTACATTCCAGGGTCCTGGGATCCTGCGAGCTATCATTTGTAACAGAAATAGCTGTGGGGTAGTAACATCATGGCAGAGGATCTACATTGTTAGGCATCACTCATCGTGATTGACATAAAGTACATATTTGGGTGACATAATTAACATTTGATTTACATTGTGGGACATTTTATTTATTTTTTTAATAAAGGGATTTTCGAACAGTGGGGGTGTTTTCATTAATTATTTCCTCTTTTTAATGAGTAAAAAGGACTACCCTTCATTCATTCACCTAGGACATCTGAGGGCCCCCTTATTTTAAAAAGGGATCCAGAGTCTGATAAGTTGTTTACCCCTGCTGCTTCCCCTCTTACAAGGCACCTTGTCCCAAAGTTGATGGGGACAAGGGCCTCATTCCCAAAGCTTGTCCTTAAAAAGTGATCTGGGGGTTTGTGAAGTGGACTCATTTAAAATGAATAATAATTTAAAATATGAAGGCCCCCAATATATCCAGTGACTGCCCTATGGGAACCACTGTAGGATACATAGAATGCCTTTGGTACTCACACAATAGAAAAAGCCTTGTATGTAAACAATTACATTGTACAGATAAATATCAATCAACATGAGTGATGCCCAAACATATGGACCAAGCTCCGCAATGACCCACTGCCACAAGGTTGCTGCCCCCATCCCTCACTGCTCCTGCTCGATGACATAGGAAGCTGCCACATGACTGTCTATCACAAGGGATGTGGATGCTGTTGAAGGGTCCTTTGGCATTCCTTGAACCAACAAGATGAATGTTCTGATGTGCTGTGCATCTGCACTTTACCTTGTCTTACCCAGCGGGAGGGGTGACAACGCTGCTGACTACTGTTAATGAAGTGATGTCACCCTAACAACCTAACTTAAATTCCAAGATCTGCAATTTAAAAGGAAAATTGAGGAAAAGAAAAAGAACTGCAAATCTGAAATAAGGGCATGATAAGGAAATATTTCAAGATTTTTACAATAAGGGTTTAAGATACTGTATACTTTAAAGTAGACCATCACAAAAAAGTAAAGCCTCAACACAGAAAAGACATAACAAAAAATGCATTATTATGATTTCTTGCAGGCTTTTCTAAGAATTTTCTCACTTTTTCTCCACGGAACTCTCCTCCCTGTGACCATTTTAGGAAAGAGAATAGGACTCGCTCTCCAATTACTTCTTGGAGTTATAACCCACTTCCTTGCCCATGTGACTCATCTGATTAAAGTTGAAAAAAAGTATTTGATAGAAATTGTGTGATATCCTGCAGTGTATACGTGAGATTTTTCAGGTATGCACTGGATGAGGCAGCCTTCCCAGGATGCATCTGGGAGGCCCTTGCTACATTACCAGTGCCTCTACAATTTAGGAAGTGAAATGTAGTTAAAAGTGAGTAACAGCCAAAATACTTTTTTTACTATAGAAACTAAGATGATTTAATATTAGCATTTAAAGCTGCATGCAGCGTGAAGTCTATTTATAAAACATTTGTTGGCTGAATATCACAAGAATTTGTCCTGACTGCACAAATATTCCCCATATTTTCTCTAAAACTATGACTTCCTATGATTTTCAGCTTTATCTAATGGCAAAAAAAATAGTTTATATACAAGCATACCCCACTTTTAAGTACACAATGGGGTTTATTTATTAAACCTGGAAAGTGCAAAATCAGGCTCACTTCTGCATAGAAACCAATGAGCTTCCAGGTTTTATTACCAAAGCTTAATTGAACAAGCCAAGGTTAGAAGCTCATTGGTTTCTATGCAGAAGTGAGCTTGGTTTTGCACTTTATAGCTTTAGTAAATAAACCCCATTGTGTACTTAAAAGTGGGGGATGCCTGTACAGCATCTTGGCCACTAAATTAAGCTAACAATCATATGAAGTCATAGCATTAGAGAAAGCGCAGGGAGAATAATTACACAAGCAAAAGATTAAGTAAGAAAAAATTGTTATGCTTTCCTAAGGCCACATTTCTATTAAAGATCTAGTGCCAGAAAATCAAATTAAACATTTCAATGATTTTTATTTTTGCAATATATCCCCTCCTAATAATTTTCAACAGTTGACCTCTAAATTTAGGTGAGTAGATAACAATCTACTTCAGGTTTGCTTAAACCAGAGAAAGAGAAGATAAACATTTCACAGCATCCAACTTGTGTACAATGTAATAAAGGTTAAAATCAACTATTGTTAAAAATCACTGGTGAGGAAATTACCACAAGTAAATTCAGCATAGAAATAATTTTCCTGGAATACAAAATAACTAGGGGATAAACAGTTGTGCAAATACTGGCATAAAAAACAGAGCCTATACTTTCAGAAAACATATAATAGTTTGGGGGGTTTAGGTAATTTTCTATTTTAAAAAAGTGCAGATTTTAACGTGTGTAAAAAAAAAATTAATAAAAACATTTTGGCTTTAGATTTACTTTTCCTAATAATTCCTATTCATCTATTATTATTAAAATATATGTAATCCTTACCTGTGTTTTCAAAAATGCTGCTCTGGATAGGATCTCCACAAAGTCCACAGGTTTGGTTGGCATATTTTCCATCCAGCTGGAGCTAAATTCGAAAAATATAACAAATGTATACTAATAAATACAATTACCATTTTTTTTCAAATTCTTGTGCAGTATGCTGTAGCAAGTATATAAAAGACAAACATTATCATCCTGGAGGCAGGAAAACAAGAATAACAACATTTATTCTTAATCTACCTGAGCCTTTCTTAAAGGGTAACTCCAATTTCGTGGGCAAAAAAAAAAATAGCAAATAAAAAAAAAATAATATAGCACATATAATTGCGACACTAATCATGTTGTAATTGATGGTTATTAAAAATTACCTTTCCTTTTCAATCTGCAGCCACTGTAATTTTCTGAGAATGCATTGCAATATGGCTACATGGAGTTTAGAGTGTGTACTGACCACTCCCCAGAAACATAATTTCCTGCTTGTGTGATTGGCTCATCAATTTTCCCAGAAGTCTGTCTAAGATACAAGTCAGATTTCAGGCATCCCCTGCAACAAAAATGTCATTTTTGGAGAGATACTTCCAATAGGAGCACATCTAAAGGAATGCGGGCCCAGCAGATTTCATTACTAATTAGTGCCCTGCAGCTGCACACCTGACAATTAATTATGAAATCACTCCCATTTGACCCAGACACAGACAAACACACATGGATTTCTTCAGAATAAAAAAAGGTAGGAATCTGCAACAAAGGTTGTTATAATCCTTGCAATGTACATATATCACCCAGAGGGGAATGTTTTTTTCTCAACAAAAGTGGAGTTACACTTTAAGCTATTTACCCTGGAGGAACTCTTCAAACAATTATGAGTTTTTTGGCTGTACTTCCCCTGTGGATCACTGGAGTGCAGTTTGTTCTGCACACCTATGACCTGTTTTCAGCAGACAATGGGCTGAAGCCTGCTGTTGGCTTCCGCCACAGAGCCGGTCCAGGCTGGGGCAAGATCACGACAGTATGGTCAGGATCCTCCCACACAGTGGCGGCTCATCCATAGGGGGCGCCTGGGCGCGCCCCCCCCCCCCCCTGCAGGCAGTCAAAAAAAATGTCAAAAAAAAAAATAGATTTTAAAGCTGGCCCTTTAAAAAAAAAAATACAAAAAAGGTCCTTAAGTGCACTGTGTTCAGACGCCGGACACAGTGCGATGCCGGACACAGTGCACTTATGGGAAGCACCACGTCTATGCAATCACGAGATTGCAGACGTGGCGCTTCATTTGCGGCCGTTTAGCCCGCCTTGTGGCGCTTTCTGAAGCGCCGAATAGCTTCCGCCCGGCACTAGTATTTACTACTATGGCCGGGCGGACCGTTTGATTGACATCTGAGTATGATGTCACTTCCTGTCTCTCTCTCGCATTGCGCCCAGAAGAGACAGGAAACAGGAAGTATGAGAGCAGACTCCATTGTGTAAGGAGACACCGCAGGAGAGAAAACAACAGCAAGGTAAGTACCAGCAAGGTTAGCCTCAAACTAAGTGAATCAGCATTTTCAGGACACACTTATCTTATATTATATAAAGCTGGATTTTAGATTTTGGGTGTGATTTGCATTCACCATGCATACATCTGCAGCTCGTATTTTTCAGCATACAAAGCTACCAGTAGGAAATACAGTCTTTTAGCACTGCAAATTATTCTGATGCCTTGGAGTGAACTTGTGCAAAAGAGTTTCTTCTCTTTCTTTACTGTAGATTTATGTAGTAAGGATTGGCTTCAGTAGAATTACAGAGTGCTCTTACATTCCACACTGATAATGAGCTCACTATTTCGTGCAGAACTATGTGCAGCAATTTATGCACATCTACCTATCCTTCCTCTTCTGTTTAGATAAAATACGGTGCCATATCAGAGCTTAGTAAATAATGCTTTATATTAATAGCATATGGGAGGTTTATCATCTGCTGGCTTTTACTTACTGAAAATCTGATTATTCTGGGGGATCTGGTCATTTTTATGTGACATAAAGGCAGAACTTGTCACCAGCAAATGGACGGGATGTTGTTGTGTGAGGGCTGCACTGCTAGACAGTAGGTATATTCATTTTAACAACATGTGTTGTATAGGGTGCCCACGTGTCCCGGATTGCCCGGGATTATCCCGTAATTGACATCTTTGTCCCCAGTCCCGGGCAGCTTCATTCCGGGACAATACAGTGTCCCGGAATGAAACTGACAATCTGGGAACAGGGGTGGACCGAGCCGCCATAGCGCTGGCTCTGGCTCCGCTTCCACCTCCTTCACCTCCTCCTGATCACTGGTTGCTATAGCCGCCTGGCATCAGGCAACCAGTGACGTCACTACCCAGCGTTGAAAGCGGAGGAAGATTTCACTTCCTCCTCCGCGCTAGTGCTGCTGGGAGTCACTGCTGGTTCTTTCAGCTCCGCACTTGGCTCCAGTGACTGGCCTGCAGCTTGTGTGGGGTGTTTCTGTTCCCACAGGCTGCCTGCAATTACAGTGTGTACGGCATCTCTCTCTTCCTCCCCCCTCCTGCCCACCTCACACTAACACACGGACTGAAGTCCCCTCCCCCTTTTCCTCGGCTCGGATGTCAGACAGGAGAAGGAGGGGGAGGAGAATGGACACAGGACTCAACAGGACGGGACGTGCTGATCTGAGGTTAGTACACAATATTAATGCTTGGCATTTGCAGGAGAAGGAGACACAGAGACAGGGGGCAAGTTGTCAAAAAATAATACTTGCAGTGATTTTGGGGGATAAGAGCATGCTGTATGTGCTAGGGGGCACTTTAGGAGGGGAGATATATTGTGCTATGGGGGTCAGATTTTTTATTTAACCCCCCTTCCAGCACAATTTCTCTCCCCTCCTAAAGTGTGCCCCCTAGCACATACAGCATGCTCTAATCCCCCAAAATCACTGCAAGTATTCTTCTTTGACAACTTGCCCCCTTCCCCATCTTCAAAGACATACTGGCTGCTATTGAGGGGACAATTGTACCGTCTGGAATCCTGGGAACTTTGCTAGAGATTCAGGGCAATTCTGGAGGAGGATGTAAGGAGGCACTAAGGGGGCACCCCGGAGGACGTAAGGGGGCTCTGACTAAGTTAGTACTGCCAGAGTGCCCCATTACATCCCCCCTTACAACCTCCAGGGTGCCCCCTTACATCCTTCGGAGTGCCCCACCACCAAAGTGGATTAGCAGTGGCTGACAGACTATCAGGAGGTGATATTGCACTCCTCTTCCTCCTCTCTCCGCTAACTACCCCCCGCCATACACTCCATACTCCTCTCCTGTACATATTACCCACCATTGTACATTCCGCACTCCTCTCCTGTACATATTACCCTCCATTATACATTCCGCACTCCTCTCCTGTACATATTACCCCCCGCCATACACTCCGCACTCCTCTCCTGTACATATTACCCCCCGCCATACACTCCGCACTCCTCTCCTGTACATATTACCCCCCGCCATACACTCCGCACTCCTCTCCTGTACATATTACCCCCCGCCATACACTCCGCACTCCTCTCCTGTACATATTACCCCCCCGCCATACACTCCGCACTCCTCTCCTGTACATATTACCCCCTGCCATACACTCCGCACTCCTCTCCTGTACATATTACCCCCCCGCCATACACTCCGCACTCCTCTCCTGTACATATTACCCCCCGCCATACACTCCATACTCCTCTCCTGTACATATTACCCACCGCCATACATTCCGCACTCCTCTCCTGTACATATTACCCCCCGCCATACACTCCATACTCCTCTCCTGTACATATTACCCACCGCCATACATTCCGCACTCCTCTCCTGTACCTATTACCCCCCGCCATACACTCCATACTCCTCTCCTGTACATATTACCCCCCGCCATACACTCCATACTCCTCTCCTGTACATATTACCCACCGCCATACATTCCGCACTCCTCTCCTGTACATATTACCCCCCGCCATACACTCCATACTCCTCTCCTGTACATATTACCCACCGCCATACATTCCGCACTCCTCTCCTGTACCTATTACCCCCCGCCATACACTCCATACTCCTCTCCTGTACATATTACCCCCCGCCATACACTCCATACTCCTCTCCTGTACATATTACCCCCCGCCATACACTCCGCACTCCTCTCCTGTACATATTACCCCCCGCCATACACTCCGCACTCCTCTCCTGTACATATTACCCCCCCGCCATACACTCCGCACTCCTCTCCTGTACATATTACCCCCTGCCATACACTCCGCACTCCTCTCCTGTACATATTACCCCCCGCCATACACTCCGCACTCCTCTCCTGTACATATTACCCCCCGCCATACACTCCATACTCCTCTCCTGTACATATTACCCCCTGCCATACACTCCGCACTCCTCTCCTGTACATATTACCCCCCGCCATACACTCCGCACTCCTCTCCTGTACATATTACCCCCCGCCATACACTCCATACTCCTCTCCTGTACATATTACCCACCGCCATACATTCCGCACTCCTCTCCTGTACATATTACCCCCCGCCATACACTCCATACTCCTCTCCTGTACATATTACCCACCGCCATACATTCCGCACTCCTCTCCTGTACATATTACCCACCGCCATACATTCCACACTCCTCTCCTGTACATATTACCCACCGCCATACATTCCGCACTCCTCTCCTGTACATATTACCCACCGCCATACATTCCGCACTCCTCTCCTGTACATATTACCCACCGCCATACATTCCGCACTCCTCTCCTGTACATATTACCCACCGCCATACATTCCGCACTCCTCTCCTGTACATATTACCCACCGCCATACATTCCGCACTCCTCTCCTGTACATATTACCCCCCCGCCATACATTCCGCACTCCTCTCCTGTACATATTACCCACCGCCATACATTCCGCACTCCTCTCCTGTACATATTACCCACCGCCATACATTCCACACTCCTCTCCTGTACATATTACCCCCCTCCATACACTCTGCATTCCCTATTTAACATTACCACATTCTGCACTATACAAGTCATCTCAGACTCTCTTTAAGAACACCCCCTTTAAGCCAATATTTAGTGCAATTTAAGACATGTCCACAGTTCATTACGACACGCTTTGCGCACCATATTGTTGTTGTTCTTGATGCCTAGGGCCCACTTTTGATCTTGCACACGGGCCCGCTGATTTCGTATGCCCTGCCCCAAAAATCGGCAAAAAAATTTGTCAAAAATCATCTTTTTTTTTTGGGGGGGGGGGGGGGGTGTCCCTGAATGTCAGTTTGGAAATGTGGTCACCCTAGTGTTGTATGATGTAATGATGCTAATATCATTAGGACACAGTGTGCAGATCTGCTTAAAGCACTGCGTTCTATGGTTATGGAGCAAGCATAGAGATGAACTGATCTGCTGCTACATATTTATTGTCCATTAACAAGCTTGGGGCATGGAGGTAACCAAACTGAATTGCTGATCTACAGCATAATAAAATCAGGTCAGTAATTTGTCTCTGCTGCCTGGCAGGGTCGTGTAAATGTCCAGCATGGATGGATAGAAATACAAATCCTTTGTCTGGTAAAATACCGTATTTATCGGCGTATAACACGCGCCGGCGTATAACACGCACCCCAAGTTTAGGAGAGAATTTTAAGGAAAAAAACTTTTAGGAGGGAAGTTTAAGGAAAAGAAACTTACATTAAAATGCCCATCAATGCAGCCTCATCAGTGTTCATCTGCAGCCTTGTTAGTGTCATTGCAGCCTTTTCAGTGTCAGTGCAGCCTTGACCCAGTGTCCATTGCAGCCTTGTCAGTGCAGCTTTGCCCCAGTGCAGCCTTGTCAGTGCAGCCTTGTCAGTGCAGCTTTGCCCCAGTGCAGCTTTGCCCCAGTGCACTCTTGTCAGTGCAGCTTTGCCCCAGTGCAGCCTTGTCAGTGCAGCTTTGCCCCAGTGCAGCCTTGTCAGTGCAGCTTTGCCCCAGTGCAGCCTTGTCAGTGCAGCTTTGCCCCAGTGCAGCCTTGTCAGTGCAGCTTTGCCCCAGTGCAGTCTTGTCAGTGCAGCCTTGCCCCAGTGCAGCCTTGTCAGTGCAGTCTTGTCAGTGCAGCTTTGCCCCAGTGCAGCCTTGCCCCCAGTGTCCATGCCTACCGCCACCGTCGCCGACATACACATGCATGTAGTTTTAAATATGGTGCCGCGGAGTTCGGAGGGACTCGGCGCCGGCGGAACTGAACGAACGCCGCCGAGATACACATAGTCGAGTGCATTCGGCTCTTTCCGGCGCCGCTCACAGTCCCGTCCAGTCCCTCCCTATGATGGACATAACACAGGTCCAATGGTGGGACTGGGCGTGACTGTAAGCGGTGCCGGAAAGAGCCGAATACACTCGACTATGTGTATCTCAGCTCTGTGATTTCGGCGGCGCTCGTTCAGCTCCGCCGAGTCCCTCCGAACTCCGCGGCGCCATATTTAAAACTACTCGCTATGTGAATGTCGGCGGCGATCGCCGCCGATAGCTCACAATTAGCGGGGATCGGCGTATAACACGCACCCACGATTTTCCCCTGATTTTAAGGGGAAAAAAGTGCGTGTTATACGCCGATAAATACAGTAACTCCCATTTCAAATGTGCATTTAGATGTTGCCTGGAGTTCAGTTAGAAGTTCGTGTTGTGTACTTTCTGTACCTTTTTCTGTCTGCTTGATGTATCATCAAATGAAAACTATCAAAGCAGGCTTGAGTTTGATTGGTGGGTTGTAGTGAGATGCTTCTTTTGTACTGACACTTTAATGTTTAGAATTTTTTATATGTAAGGATAGCAAACCTACAATGGGTCAGTTTAGGACCACTGAGTGTGTTATAAACAGATAAGCAAAAAGCTTCCTAGATCAACCAGAAACAAAACTGCAGTTCTGCAATGCCTGGTTTAAAAAAAAAATACACTGGAGGCAGATAGATTTTTCTCTGTGCACATCTTTTGAGATTTAAAGTGTTACTAAACCCACAACAGTGAAATCAGTGTGTATATGCAGGAAAGCACGTTTGTTGTACTCGCTTTGGAACCTAAGGGATATATCCTTCGCATTGTGTAAAAAAGGCTGTTTAATCCCGTCTTCTCTGATCCTTCCCTTTTTCCACTGTCCCCAATTCATCTCCTGATAAGACAGGGTCTTTGGAGTCACTCTGCACATTCCTGTTTTCTCTCTCCCATTGTGCCTAAGAGAGAGAGAAAACCAGAAGTATGAGGAGCGGACTCCTCCATCGCCACTGCCAGTGGAAGGAGACACCGCAAGAGAGGACAACACAGCAAGGTAAGTACCGCTGTGTTCCCGCAGAGAAGGGGGGGTTTGATGTGACACAGGCTGCATTTAATGGGACACAGGCTGTATTTGCTGCATTTTATGTGACATAGGCTGCATTTTATGTGACACAGGCTGCATTTAATGGGACACAGGCTACATTTTATGTGACAGAAGCTGCATTTTATGTGACACAGGCTGCATTTTATGTGACAGAAGCTGCATTTTATGTGACACAGGCTGCATTTTATGTGACAGAAGCTGCATTTAATGGGACACAGGCTGCATTTAATGGGACACAGGCTGCATTTGATGGGACACAGGCTGCATTTGCATGTAAGGAGGGTCTCCGCTGGGGGCACCTGATGGCATCTGGTGGCAGGCGACATGGCTAGTGACACGCTCGGGGCTCCCACTGATTCTGCATTATGGTGAGTTGAATGATTTAATTTTATATTACAATGTAATAATAGAAACAATGTGCTTCAATCATCCTGACACCATAACAACCATGGTGCCGGGATGATTGAAGAGCTAACACCAGGTGTTTGGAGTATCTTTATCTGCTGATTGTTAAATGTTCTGGAATACACATTTCTATTGTTGTGTAGGATCTGGGTCTGCTGTCCCTCCCTCTCTCCCTCCATCCCTCGTTCATCTCAGACGCTAACCACACAACCTTAGAGCCACACCCACTATTTTGCTGAAACCACGCCCATTTTCACCAAGTGGGAGGGGTCAAAAAGGAAGGGCGGGGTCTGGCACCCCCCATCCTAAAACTTCACCAGCCGCCACTGCTCCCACAACCCTGGATTGGCACCTGGCTTAGACTCTCAGCCAGCCACTCCCACCCTCTCCATAGCCCAGTGCTTCGGTGCTCGGGAGGGGGGCAGAGCAGACTGCGGTGACCGATGCTGCATCCACCTGGGTATGTATGTATTTTAAGTAATCTGTAAACTTTATAATATCCTCATTTTGTGCTTGATTAGCCTGATCAAGCTGCAGACAGGACAGTGCTGGATTGGTGAAATTGAGTAATGCCGCGTACACACGGTCGGACTTTCCGGCATACTTGGTCCGGCGGACCAGAGTGTGCTGGACAATCCGCCCGTGTGTGGGCGGCGGCGGACTTTTCCGGTGGACTTCTTCCCAAAAGCCCGCCGGACCTAGATTTGAAGAAAGTTTCAAATCTTTCCGTCGGACTGAGTTTCGGGCGGAAAGTCCGCTCGTGTGTGTGCTGGTCCGACGGAAAGCCCGCTCGTGTGTAGGCTGGTCCGACAGACCAAATACGACACGAGGGCAGGGTATTGCATCTCGCGCTCGCTGCAATATGAAAAACAAATCTTCCTATTGCGGCGAGCGCGGGGCATACCAGGCCCTTAGGTCTGGTATGGATTATAAAGGGAACCCCGCTACGCCGAAAAAACGGCGTGGGGTCCCCCTAAAATCCATACCAGACCCCGATCCGAGCACGCAGCCTGGCCGGTCAGGAAAGGGGGTGGGGACGAGCGAGCGCCCCCCCTCCTGAACCGTACCAGGCCGCATGCCCTCAACATGGGGGGTGGGTGCTTTGGGGGAGGGGGGCGCCTTACGGTGCCCCCCCACCACAAAGCACCTTGTCCCCATGTTGATGAGGACAAGGGCCTCTTCCCGACAACCCTGGCCGTTGGTTGTCGGGGTCTGCGGGCGGGGGCTTATCGGAATCTGGGAGCCCCCTTTAATAAGGGGGCCCCCAGATCCCGGCCCCCCACCCTATGTAAATGAGTATGGGGTACATGGTACCCCTACCCATTTACCTAGGAAAAAAGTGTAAGTAATAAAACACACTACACAGGTTTTTAAAATATTTTATTAAACAGCTCCGGGGGGGGGGGATCTTCCTCCGGCTTCGGGGGTCTTCTTCCGGCTTCGGGGGTCCCTCCGCTTCATCTTCTCCCGGCGTCCGGTTGGTTCTTCTCCGCTCTCCGGCCTCTTCTCCCGGTGTCCCAGGTCTTCGGCCGGCCCCTCCGCCGTCTTCATGTAGCTCTATTGCCAGCGGAGGTCCGGACTTCTGGGCTTCTTGTCTTCTCTTCTCTTCTCTTCCCCCAGATGTTGACACGACGCTCTCTCCGGCTAGACTGGTCTCTGAGGGCTGCGTTGTGACTTATATAGGCGGAGACCCCGCCCCCATATGATGTCACAGTCCCTGGGCATGCTGGGACTGTGACGTTTTAGGGGGCGTGGTCAACCACGCCCCCTAAAACGTCACAGTCCCAGCATGCCCAGGGACTGTGACATCATATGGGGCGGGGTCTCCGCCTATATAAGTCACAACGCAGCCCTCAGAGACCAGTCCAGCCGGAGAGAGCGTCGTGTCAACATCTGGGGGAAGAGAAGAGAAGAGAAGACAAGAAGCCCAGAAGTCCGGACCTCCACTGGCAATAGAGCTACATGAAGACGGCGGAGGGGCCGGCCGAAGACCTGGGACACCGGGAGAAGAGGCCGGAGAGCGGAGAAGAACCAACCGGACGCCGGGAGAAGATGAAGCGGAGGGACCCCCGAAGCCGGAAGAAGACCCCCGAAGCCGGAGGAAGATCCCCCCCCCCCCCGGAGCTGTTTAATAAAATATTTTAAAAACCTGTGTAGTGTGTTTTATTACTTACACTTTTTTCCTAGGTAAATGGGTAGGGGTACCATGTACCCCATACTCATTTACATAGGGTGGGGAGCCGGGATCTGGGGGCCCCCTTATTAAAGGGGGCTCCCAGATTCCGATAAGCCCCCGCCCGCAGACCCCGACAACCAACGGCCAGGGTTGTCGGGAAGAGGCCCTTGTCCTCATCAACATGGGGACAAGGTGCTTTGTGGTGGGGGGCACCGTAAGGCGCCCCCCTCCCCCAAAGCACCCACCCCCCATGTTGAGGGCATGCGGCCTGGTACGGTTCAGGAGGGGGGGGGCGCTCGCTCGTCCCCACCCCCTTTCCTGACCGGCCAGGCTGCATGCTCGGATCGGGGTCTGGTATGGATTTTAGGGGGGCCCCACGCCGTTTTTTCGGCGTAGGGGTTCCCCTTTATAATCCATACCAGACCTAAGGGCCTGGTATGCCCCGCGACGGGGCTCGCAAGGTGTCAATCTCGCCGATAAAAGCGGCAAGATTGACATCCTTTTCTAGTCCCGTCGCACCTGAGTCACGTTCAAAATGAACGGACTTGTCCGTGTGTGGGCAAGTCCGTTCATTCTGAAAGTCCGCCGGAACTCCGACGAAAGTCCGTCGGAAAGACGGGCGGACTTAGCCCGCCGGAAAGTCCCGGCGTGTGTGGGCAAGTCCGTCCGTTTTAAAGTCTGGCGGACAAAGTCCGTCGGAAAGTCTGCCGGACCAAGTAGGATAGAAAGTCCGACCGTGTGTACGCGGCATAAGTGTTTTGAAGTGATTTTAAAGTCTCGTTTTTTGTTTTTTTAAGTAACAAACATGTTATACTTACCTCCTCTGTGCAGTTGGTTTTCCACAGAGCAGTCCGGATCCTCCTTTTCCCGGGTCCCTCTTTGCTGCTTCTGGCCCCTCCCTCCTATCGAGTGTCCCCACAGTCAGCAACTTCCTATGGGGGCACTGGAGCCGAGTCACAGCTCCATGTGTCCATTCAGACACGGAGCCCTGACCCGCCCCGACCCCGCCCCCTCTCTTCCCCTTATTGGCTGCCTTCTTTGATTGACAGCTGCGGGAGCCAATGGCACTGCTGCTGTGTCTCAGCCAATCAGAAGGGCCCCGAACGGCTTAGACATTCGTGGACATTTCTGGAGAGAGATGGGGCTCAGGTAAGTAATTAGGGGGGTGCTGGGGGGGGGGGGGGCTGCTACACACTGAAGGTTTTTTATCTTAATGCATAGAATGTCTGGTTTTAGCCTCTCCCAAGACAGAGTCCCAGGTCCTGGGCTGCTAAATGCACCAAATAGTCTGGGGGCCCTTCTGTCAATCTTGGGGTGCTGCAGTGTTTCCTAACTTGGAACAAAACCTGCCATTAAAGCCTTGAGTGCCTGCAAAGAATTTTTGATGAAGGGTCAGCTTATTTCTGTTTGCACACAGGTTAGTTGCACCTTGTCTGGTTCCGGTTTCAGGCTGTCTCTCTTTCCCTTTTTGGTGGTGCTCATATAGCAGTGTTCCAAACCCTTCTGGGGTTTTTTCTCTCGGTGAGTCTCAATAACACAATTCTGGGATGTTGCCTGCATCTCTGCTCCCTTTAGGGTGTGCATGGCCCATCAAGCTGGCTTTTCCAGCTAGCAGGAGGGTGGAGCTGTAACGTCAGGTGGTTCCTGAGTCTCTGCATGTGCGATAGAGGCCAGGAGTCGCGGATAGCATCTTTTATGTAGGCAGTTTTGCCCTTTCTCTTCAATAAGTGGACTATCGCTGTTGGGGGTGGGTGTTCAATTGAAGGGCACCTTCGGTATTAGCTGCTATCCTGTCGGAAAGCGATTTCCACACCTCATTTTTTTTCTTGCCTTTGTTGTTTTTCCTAACAGGTCTGTATAGTGCTCCTTTGAATTGGTTCTGAATTGGTTCTTTCCTCACAAAGTCCTGTCTTTTTTCTGCCCCATTTTTTTACTTTCAACTTGTCTCTTCAGCTGACTGCCCTGGGCTAGGAAGCCATTAACCAGTCACCACCATTGCAAGACCCTCATTTGCATATTAGGCATGTGGCCTACAATCAGGTAAGTTAGCCAGTGGTAAAAGAGTGCTTCTGACAGGTGTATTTTTCTGCTGTTTGCAACCCTGCCCGCTCAATCCCTAAGAGGTCTAATGCCGCGTACACACGGTCGGACTTTTCGTCTACAAAAGTCAGACAGCCTGTCCGACAGACTTCCGGCAGACTTTCGGCGGACTTTCGACGGACTTGCGGCGGACTTTCTAACGAACAGACTTGCCTACACACGATCACACAAAAGTCAGTCGAATTCTTACGTGATGACGTACACCGGACTAAAATAAGGAAGTTCATAGCCAGTAGCCAATAGGTGCCCTAGCGTGGCTTTTTGTCCGTCGGACTAGCACACAGACGAGCGGATTTCGGGGTCCGTCGTAGTTACGAAGTAAAGATTTGAAGCATGTTTCAAATCTAAAGTACGTCGGATTTGAGGCTAAAAAAGTATGTTGAAAGTCCGGAGAAGCCCACACACGATCGGATTACCAGCCAGCTTTAGTCCGTCAGCGTCCGTTGGACTTTTGTAGACGAAAAGTCCGACCGTGTGTACGCGGCATTAGAGATCATCAAGGTGTCATGCCCATTTAGATAATGTCTCTCCTCAGACTTCATTCTCACTCAGGAAAGAAGTCCAAAAAGAGAAGACACTCGTCTTCTTCACTGGAACGATCCCACCATCAAGATGTAAAGGCTTGTTGGATTTGTGGAGATCCCTCTATCCCAGGCAAATTGATCTTCAGGAATTGACAAGGAACAGGAAGGCCAGCAGGTGGCATCCCTCCTCAAGCAGAATGTGAAGGAGTCTTTTGCAGGACTGACAACTGCACACCCAAAACAGGACCTCCCACAGGCTGCAGGCAGTGACCCACAGGAGGACCAGCCAGGACCTTTAATTACACTCTTCCTCTGCTAACCTAATGTCCTCAGAGTTCCCAAGGCAGAGGAAGAACACTCCTTCATGGAAGAGAAGGAGCCTGAGCAGTTGGGGTTCAGCTTTGCCCTGCTGCAGCCGTATATTGCAACAGTTAAGCAGGCAATCGTTTGGGAGGGAGAGACGCCCAAGAAGGTGAAGGTCTATTTTTCTTTTCTATGAAGGCAGAAATCTGAGAAGACATTTTCTCTCAATAGTCTCAGTAAGATGTACCCTCTACACGATGCAGATGTAGCTGCCTTAGACACACCACCAGTGGTGGACACAGTAGGGGTTCACCTAGTGAAAAAAGTTACCCTCCCAATGGCGGACTCGGATGCATTCAAAGATGCTATAGACAGGCGGATTGACTTGGACCTCAGGAAAGTCTATTAGTAGGTGGGAGCAGCTTGCAAATCTGCAGTTGCACTGACATCTGTAGCAAATACGGTCAGAATTAGGACGCAAAACATTGAGACTGTGGTTAATGAGGGTTTCCCATGAGAGGACATAATCCAGGCCTTAGAAGAGCTAAATAACTCAGGGCAGCTATAGACACCATTAGGTGTTCAGCTGGTGCTATGCTTAATTCCGTAACAGGTAGGATAGCCCTCATGGCTCAAGCCATGGGCAGTGAATGTCTCTTCAAAGCAAAGCATGGTACAAAATTCCCCTTGATGGGAAATCTCTTTCTGGTAATAAACTGGAGACAGCAATCTCAAGGATGACAAGGGGCAAGTTGGGGCTCCTGCCCCAAAACAGGAAAGATGTTCAGCCTTTTCAGAGTAGGTTCCAGATGCAGAGGTCTAGAGAATCCAGGGCCTTCCACCAAGGTAGAGTCATGAGTAGGGATGGGCCGAACAGCCCCCGGTTCGGTTTGCATCAGAACATGCGAACAGGCAAAAAATTAGTTAGAACATGCGAACACCGTTAAAGTCTATGGGACACATAGTTACATAGTTAGTAAGGTTGAATAAAGACACCAGTCCATCCAGTTCAACCTGAGTGAGTGTGGGTGTCTACAATTATCCCTAACCCTGTACATCCCACACTCACATCATTCCCTACCCTCAATCCAAGGTCCCCATTCATATACTAGGGCCAATTTTGGACAGAAGCCAATTAATCGCAAAATTAGTGGAAAAGTTTCCCCGGGGGGGCTTTAAAACAGCAAAATATTTTTGAAACAATGTTTAGTAACCATGTTTGGTAAAAATATTGTTTAATTCGGACATAGAATGCATTACATAGATACAATCAATATCACATAAAATTCCAGTAGTCGACACAAGCAACAACAAAGGACCATCTCCCATGGCAATCAATTCATTAAAAAAGGTCTAATTGTACAGTTGCATTGTAACAATACTATCCATGTGAATCCCCATGAATACCCCCAATGCATTTCGACCCTTTTTCCTTTTCTGGTCTTCTTCGGGGGGGGTTTAAATTCTAGAGAGATATATCAAAAAATTCCATTAGGATTTTCTACAATATACAAAACATGATAGATCATTTTGTGATATTTTGAAAGTCTTGAAAGTACATCTTCATATATATGGCAAAGTACTTACCATTTGGGAATAGGAAAGTGGGCTTGTGTTGCATAGTTTGAATTAATAAAAACCGTTGCGTGCGGTGGTCCCACAATGTTTGCTCATTCCCTCTGTCACCTCTGGGCGCGTCCATAGTCCACGGGGCTTACAAGGAGCCACGCATTTGGACCCAGTGGGGAAGGTGTAGGGCGGGGCACCTGTAATTTGATATTTGTAAAAATTAGTATGTAGTCAGCGGGTGTCGGGTGGGTGTTCCATATGGTCCCATATAGCCAGACTGCTTAATATTCGAAACAATATTAATAGGGTGGTCTCGACTAATATTATCCCTATTGCTCATATTTTAATAATTTTTGGATCTAAATTGTGATATGTGAATATATGATAGGTTGAACTAAGTGTATGGAGTGCTTGATGAAAAAAATCACTTTAAACAAGCTCTATATTTTCATGCCTCACCTTACAAAGGTGATGATGCTGGGTGGTGGGGTAGTATATGAAAAAAACTAATTGATTGGATCTATGTGATAAAGTGTAACATAAATAGAATGTTATTGATAAGTGCCAAAAGCATGGGGTCTGTGTAATGAAATATAGCATAAATAAAGTGTTATTGATGTGTGCCAAAAAACAAAAACGTGTAAAAAAAAAAAAAAATGTAACAAACATGTGAAAAAGGGGAAAGAACTAAGAAGGCTTGTGATGTGTGATGGTGAAAACAATCTATACAAGGTGAAATAATGTGAAAATGATAATACTGTTATTATTACTTATTATTGGACTATGTGTATAAGATGTCAATGTGATAAATGTATTGAAAAACCTAAATCATAAAAAATATATGAATATATTCCATACTATGTGAGCTGCGGCTGGCAGGAGACCCAACTGGAGACCCAACCGCAGATTGGCGGTATTAGCGTGGCCCCCTCGGCGTTCCGGAAAGGCGATGCCCCGGCAACAGCCGTCAGCCCCAGTTGCAGGGGGAGGATGTGGGGTGAAGATGACACCTGTGATCAAGAGGCAATTAACTCTATTAAATAAAGGTGCAGCTTCCTGAGGATCTTCAGATGATCCCTGGATGGCTGCCAACACATGCAGGAAGGGTCAGAACCAACAAGTAAGTGCTTGTACTGGATATGTCCTGCCAGCCGCAGCTCACATAGTATGGAATATATTCATATATTTTTTATGATTTAGGTTTTTCAATACATTTATCACGTTGACATCTTATACACATAGTCCAATAATAACAGTATTATCATTTTCACCACTTGTTTATAACCTTAGATATTCCTTTATTAGGCACTTCACATTATTTCACCTTGTATAGATTGTTTTCACCATCACACATCACTAGCCTTCTTAGTTCTTTCCCCTTTTTCACATGTTTGTTACATTTTTTTTTTTTTTTTTTACACGTTTTTGTTTTTTGGCACACATCAATAACACTTTATTTATGCTATATTTCATTACACAGACCCCATGCTTTTGGCACTTATCAATAACATTCTATTTATGTTACACTTTATCACATAGATCCAATCAATTAGTTTTTTTCATATACTACCCCACCACCCAGCATCATCACCTTTGTAAGGTGAGGCATGAAAATTATAGAGCTTGTTTAAAGTGATTTTTTTCATCAAGCACTCCATACACTTAGTTCAACCTATCATATATTCACATATCACAATTTAGATCCAAAAATTATTAAAATATGAGCAATAGGGATAATATTAGTCGAGACAACCCTATTAATATTGTTTCGAATATTAAGCAGTCTGGCTATATAGGACCATATGGAACACCCACCCGACACCCGCTGACTACATACTAATTTTTACAAATATCAAATTACAGGTGCCTCGCCCTACACCTTCCCCACTGGGTCCAAATGCGTGGCACCTTGTAAGCCCCGTGGACTATGGACGGGCCCAGAGGTGACAGAGGGAATGAGCAAACATTGTGGGACCACCGCACGCAACGGTTTTTATTAATTCAAACTATGCGACACAAGCCCACTTTCCTATTCCCAAATGGTAAGTACTTCGCCATATGTATGGAGATGTACTTTCAAAATATTACGAAATGATCTATCATGTTTTGTATATTGTAGAAAATCCTAATGGAATTTTTTGATGTATCTCTCTAGAATTTAAAACCCCCCCGAAGAAGACCAGAAAAGGAAAAAGGGTCGAAATGCATTGGGGTATTCATGGGAATTCACATGGATAGTATTGTTACAATGTAACTGTACAATTAGAACTTTTTAATGAATT
Organism: Lithobates septentrionalis; assembly: GCA_037952835.1. NCBI lineage: Eukaryota > Metazoa > Chordata > Amphibia > Anura > Ranidae > Lithobates > Lithobates septentrionalis. The sequence continues at coordinate 1,814,881 of JBBDGP010001553.1, read as the reverse complement.
GATTGCCATGGGAGATGGTCCTTTGTTGTTGCTTGTGTCGACTACTGGAATTTTATGTGATATTGATTGTATCTATGTAATGCATTCTATGTCCAAATTAAACAATACTTTTACCAAACATGGTTACTAAACATTGTTTCAAAAATATTTTGCTGTTTTAAAGCCCCCCCGGGGAAAATTTTTCCCTAATTTTGCAATGCATTTTGGGGTGTGCAGCTGTGTCAACTCTTGCATGTGTTACTTCACTTAGAAGCCAATTAATCTACCAGCATGTTTTTGGAGTGTGGGAGGAAACCGGAGTACCTGGAGGAAACCCACACAGGCACAGGGAGAACATGCAAACTCCAGGCAGGTAGTGTCGTGGTTGGGATTCGAACCAGCGACCCTTTTTACTGCTAGGCGAGAGTGCTAACCACTACACCACTGTGCCGCCCTAATCATGAATAATCAAAAGTGCTCTTTTTAAAGGCTTATATGCAAGTTATTGTCATAAAAAGTGTTTGGGGACACAGGTCCTGCCCCAGGGGACATGTATCAATGCAAAAAGAAGTTTTAAAAACGGACATTTTTTCGGGAGCAGTGATTTTAATAATGCTTAAATTGAAACAATAAAAGTGTAATATTCCTTTAAATTTCGTACCTGGGGGGTGTCTATAGTAGGCTATAATGAATTGTCGATCCGATAATACACATAAAAGTTAATTGATAAAAACGGCATGAGATTTCCCCACAGGGGAACCCCGAACCAAAATAAAAAAAATGCGTGGGGATCCCCCTAAATTCCATACCAGGCCCTTCAGGTCTGGTATGGATATTAAGGTGAACCCCGCGCCAAAATAAAAAAAATGGCATCGGGGTCCCCCTACAAAAATCCATACCAGGCCCTTCAGGTCTGGTATTTATTTTAAGGGGAACCCCGCACCAAAATTTAAAAGAAAATGGTGTGGGGTCCCCCAAAAATTCATACCAGACACTTAACCGAGCACGCAACCTGGCAGGCCGCAGGAAAAAAGGTGGGGGGCGAGAGAGCGCCCCCCCCTCCTGAACCGTACCAGGCCACATGCCCTCAACATTGGAAGGGTGCTTTGAGGTAGGCCTCATCCCCACAACCCTTGCCGGTGGTTGTGGGGTCTGCGGGCGGGGGTCTTATTGGAATCTGGAAGCCCCCTTTAACAAGGGGACCCCCAGATCCCGCCCTCCGTGTGAATTGGTAATGGGGTACAAATGTACCCCTACCATTTCACAAAAAAAGTGTCAAAAAGGTTAAACACAAGAGACCGTTTTTGACAAGTCCTTTTATTAATTTCTTCTTCTTTCGGCTTCTTTTTCCATCTTCTTTCTTCTGGTGTTCTTTTGTGTTGTTCTTTTTCTCCATCTTCTTCTTACTCCGCTCTTCTCGTCCCGCATCTTCCTCAAGGCTTCTTCTCTGCTTCGTCCGCACAATCTGCCTCAGTGGGAGTCTTCAGCCGTGTGACGCTTCGGTTCTTCTGACATTTCTTATATAACGGAGGGCAGGGCCACCCGATGACCCCTCCCTCCTCTGATGCATGGGGAATTCACGGGACTTCCCTGAGGCTTTCCCCGTGTTGTCAGAGGGGGGTGGGGTCACGTAACCGGGTGACCCTGCCCCCCTCTGAATTTTGGTGCAGGGTTCCCCTTAATATCCATACCAGACCTGAAGGGCCTGGTATGAAATTTAAGGGGACCCCCACGCATTTTTTAAAAAAAATTTTGGTTCGGGGTTCCACTGTGGGGAAATCCCATGCCGTTTTTATCAATAAACTTTCATGTGTATTGTCAGACCGACAATTCATTATAGCCGCGATTAGTTTTAAATGACTTTTTTTTCCTTGAAAATGTCATTTTGCTGTCAGACTGTTCTAAACACAGGAAACATGCGCCCCTTTACAGGCATACTATAGACACCTCCCAGGTACGAAATTTAAAGGAATATTACACTTTTATTGTTTCACTTTAAGCATTATTAAAATCACTGCTCCCCAAAAAACGGCTGTTTTTAAAACTTCTTTTTGCATTGATACATGTCCCCTGGGGCAGGACCCAGGTCCCCAAACACTTTTTATGACAATACCATGCATATAAGCCTTTAAAATGAGTACTTTTGATTTCTCCCATAGACTTTTAAAGGGTGTTCGGCGGCTTTCGAAGTTGCTGCGAACACCCCAAATTGTTCCTTGTTCGGCGAATTGGCAAACAGCCGATGTTCGAGTCGAATTCATGTTCGACTCAAACTCAAAGCTCATGCCTAGTCATGAGGAAGGGTTGGAGAGGTTCTCAGGCAATCTTCCTAAAATCCCAGAAGCAGAGGACTTTAGATGTGCCTCAGGATTTTGCTAAGTCTTTCTGACAATCAGAGCAGCCAGGCTTTTGCAGTAGGGGCCAGGCTGGCCCACTTTTTGGAAGCCTGTGCAAGACTATGCGAAGAAAGGTAGATGCTGAAGGGTTAAATAATTGTTTAAATATAATGAGTAATAATATTTTAGTCTGTAGAGTGCTACTTATAGCCATTGTTAATAAAGGAACTTATAAATTCAAGAATAGCATAGTAGCTAAACAGCTAGAGGAAACTGTCTGATGGAAAAGTTTAGTGCAAATTATTCTTTATCTCATGTATAATTCAATGTATTCTAATAAGTGTATTTTATGATTGGATAGTGATAATGAATATGGGATCTTCCCCTTATTATAAAGGAAATATGTCATCCAAACATGTACCACTTATTGGTGGAAAATAACACCAATCTCATCCTGTGTACTTAAGATGAAACACAAGCCAAAATAAACAAGTCTTTGCTGTTCAGTTTAGTTCACTGTCTGTACCTGATTGGGCAGGACTTCCCTGTAGCCAAGGCTAAAAGGTAAAAGGGAGACCAATGGTAGAATTTAACCCCTACAGGTGCTGTCTATAGTTACCCACGGCCACTTTTGGATGTTTGTGTGTCCTCTACTGGCTAGTCACCTCACGCCCACCAGAGTCCCAATTTCCCCTCCAAAGGCAGAAATTTTAAATCAGTACATCAGAACGCTGCTAATCCAAAAGGCTGTGGTGCCATTCTCAGAAAGTTTTATCGAGTTTTATTCAACTCTATTTCTGGTTCAGACAAAGAACAGTAGCTGGCGACCAGTCATAGAACTCAAGCAACTAAATCAGTATATTTTCCTGGAGCGGTTCAAAATGGAGTCGCTACAGACTATCACACAGGTAGTACAGCCAGGAGACTGGATGCTCTTGGATGCCTACCTGCATGTGCTGAAGTATCTTTCAGAAGTATTGTCAGGTCACCTGAGGCCAGGTGACAGAACCCCCCCCCCCTTCAGGACACTACACCCCCTCTTACGAGGCCTCCCCCTCCCTCACTTGGGCCCAGGCTTGGAGGGGAACCTCAAATGAAACCTCCTTAAAAGACAAGGTGCAAAGACATCAGATGTGGGGATCCAAGACCTCTCCTCAGGACCAAAACCTTTCCAATGCACAAGGTACTGAAGAATGCCTTTAGAGTGTTGGGGTATGCAGAATTTGACTAACCTCATACTCCTGGTTACCCTCAGAGACTTGAACCAAGGTAGGGAGAGGATGAGAGAACTTATTGAGGACTAAAGGCTTCAGATGGGAAATATTAAAGGAATTTGAAATCTTGAGGCTTTTAGGGATCTGAAGTTTAAAACAAACTGGATTTAACTTAGAAATTATAGTGTACGGGCCAATGAATCTTGGGGAAAATCTCAGAGGAGGAACCCGGAGCTTGATGTTCCTGGTGAAAAGCCAGACTTTTTCTCCAGGCTGCAGAGAAGGCGGCTTATGCCCGCGACGGTCGGCAAAACCTTTGAATTCATCAGCAGCTGCCCGGGGGGAATCATGAACATCACCCCAAATACAATTGAATGATTGTTGAACCGTAGCCAAAGCTGGAATGTCCGGAGAGCAGGTCATAGGAAGAAGGAGCTGAGGGTGTCTTCCATAAACTGTGAAAAAGGGTGTCTTCTGAGAACTGATGTTAACATGATTATTGTGAGTGAATTCCAACCATGGGAGTAGAGAGGACCAATCATCATGATGAGCAGAGACTAAAGTGCAGAGAAAGACCTCTAACTCCTGATCAACCCTCTCAGTCTGTCAATTGGTTCGAGGATGGTAAGAAGAGGAAAAATCTAAGATAATATTGAAGATTTGCAAAAGGGTCTCCAAAAACAAGATGTGAACTGAACACTCCTGTCTGAAACAATTTGGGAAGGAACCTCATGGAGGTGGAAGATTTCTCGAACAAAAATGGGAACCAAAGCAGTAGCAGAAGGGAGACCAGGAAGAGGAACAAAATGAGTCATGTGAGACCCGGGCTCCTCAGGAATGGGCAAGGGCAGGATCTTGCATGGAGGATTTAGACTGGGCACAGACATGGCAAGCCTTATTGTAGTCTTTGACATTCGAACGGAGAGTAGGCCACCAGTAGTGGCAACTGATGAGAAGGACGGATCGTAGGAACCCAGCATGACCTGCCACCTTGGAATCATGTCTCCTATGAAGGGTCTTAGCTCTTAGCTCAGTGGGGACAAAGGTCTTGCCAGGAGCAGTTTTTGATGCCAAGGTGGTAGAATGGGCAAGAATTCATGAGGTAGGAATGATCGGCTCAGGTTCAAAGTTGGGCTCCTCATCCTGAATGTCAAATGACCTAGAGAGTGCATCAGCCCAAATGTTGCAGGAACCAGGTTTGTACGTACAGTCAGGTCCATAAATATTGAGACATCGACACAATTCTAATCTTTTTGGCTTTATACACCACCACAATGGATTTGAAATTAAACAAACAAGATGTGCATTAACTGCAGACTTTCTGCTTTATTTTGAGGGTATTTACATCCAAATCAGGTGAACGGTGTAGGAATTACAACAGTTTGTATATGTGCCTCCCACTTTTTAAGGGAACAAAAGTAATGGGACAGATTAACAATCATCCATGAAACTTTCACTTTTTAATACTTGGTTGCAAATCCTTTGCAGTCAATTACAACCTGAAGTCTGGAATGCATAGACATCACCAGACGCTGGGTTTCATCCCTGGTGATGCTCTGTCAGGCCTCTACTGCAACTGTCTTCAGTTCCTTCTTGTTCTTGGGGCATTTTCCATTCAGTTTTGTCTTCAGCAAGTGAAATGCATGCTCAATTGGATTCAGGTCAGGTGATTGACTTGGCCATTGCATAACATTCCACTTCTTTCCCTTAAAAGACTCTTTGGTTGCTTTTGCAGTATGCTTCGGGTCATTGTCCATCTGCACTGTGAAATGCCGTCCAATGAGTTCTGAAGCATTTTGCTGAATATGAGCAGATAATATTCCCCGAAACACTTCAGAATTCATCCTGCTGCTTATGTCAGCAGTCACATCATCAATAAATACAAGAGAACCAGTTCCATTGGCAGCCATACATGCCCACGCCATGACACTACCACCACCATGCTTCACTGATGAGGTGGTATGCTTTGGATCATGAGCAGTTCCTTTCCTTCTCCATACTCTTCTCTTCCCATCACTCTGGTACAAGGGTCTCATTTGTCAATACAATGTTGTTCCAGAACTGTGAAGGCTTTTTTAGATGTTGCAAACTCTAATCTGGCCTTCCTGTTTTTGAGGCTCACCAATGGTTTACATCTTGTGGTGAACCCTCTGTATTCACTCTGGTGAAGTCTTCTCTTGATTGTTGACTTTGACAAACATATACCTACCTCCTGGAGAGTGTTCTTGATCTGGCCAACTATTGTGAAGGGTGTTTTCTTCACCAGGGAAAGAATTCTTCGGTCATCCACCACAGTTGTTTTCCGTGGTCTTCCGGGTCTTTTGGTGTTGTTGAGCTCACCGGTGCGTTCTTTCTTTTTAACCGCTTGCTGACCGTCGGCTGTCTATTGACGGCCAGGCGGCGCAGCTCTCGTTGCGGGCGGGCGTCATATGACGGCCTCGCATTCCTAGGCCACCAGGGGGCGCGCGCGCGCCGCCGATCGCGCGTGCCCGCCGTGTCACTAGGCACCCGGTGCGATATCCGCCGGGCACCCGCGATTACCGGTAACACAGCAGGACCGTGGATCTGTGTGTGTAAACACACAGATCCACGGTCCTGTCAGAGGAGAGGAGACCGATGGTGTGTTCCCAGCACAGAGGAACACCGATCGGTCTCCTCCCCTAGTGAGTCCCCTCCCCCTACAGTTAGAATCACTCCCTAGCAACACAGTTAACCCCTCGATCACCACCTAGTGTTAACCCCTTCCCTGCCTGTCACATTTATACAGTAATCAATGCATTTTTATAGCACGGTTCGCTGTATAAATGTGAATGGTCCCAAATATGTGTCAAAAGTGTCCGATGTGTCCGCCGCAAAATCGCAGTCACAATAAAAATCGCAGATCGCCGCCATTACTAGTAAAAAATATAAAATAAATAAAAATGTTATAAATCTATCCCCTATTTTGTAGACGCTATAACTTTTGCGCAAACCAATCTATATACGCTTATTGCGATTTTTTTTTTACCAAAAATATGTACAAGAATACATATCGGCCTAAACTGAGAAAAAATTTGTTTTAAAGAAAAAAAAATTTGATATTATTATCGCAAAAGATAAAAATTATTGTGTTTTTTTTAAAACTTCTCACTCTTCTTTTGTTTATAGCGCAAAAAATAAAAACCGCAGAGGTGATCAAATACCACTAAAAGAAAGCTCTATTTGTGGGGAAAAAATGGTAACAATTTCATTTGAGTACAGTGTTGTATGACCGCGCAATTGTCATTCAAAGTGCGACAGCGCTGAAAGCTGAAAAATGGCTTGGGCAGGAAGGGGGCAAAAATGCACTGTATTGAGGTGGTTAAGGATGTTCCATACAGTTGATTTGGCCACACCTAAAGTTTTTGCTATCTCTCTGATGGGTTTGTTTTGTTTTTTAAGCCTAATGATGGCTTGCTTCACTGATACTGACAGCTCTTTGGATCTCATTGAGAGTTGACAGCAACAGATTCCATATGCAAATAGCACACTGGAAATTAACTCTGGACCTTTTATCTGCTCCTTGTAAATGGGATAATGAGGGAATAACACACACCTTGCCATGGAACCGCTGAGCAGCCAATTGTCCCATTACTTTTGGTTCCTTAAAAAGGTGGGAGGCGCTCTTGTAACACTGAACAGGGGGGTGATTGATGGGTGTGTGCAAGTGTGAGTAAGTGAGTGCTCCTCCCCCCCTTCCGTGATCCCGGACTAATGGACAATCACTCGGCAGACAGCTGAGATGCGGTGTATGTGAGAGAGGGCTCTGCCGACTCGCCTGTCCTCAGCCGCCCCCATGCAGTAAGCAAAGACACGCCGGCATTCGAGAGGGAGAAGGGCGACTGCTATCACTGGCTACTTCCTCCCTGTCCCCTCATCTGTTTCCAGTCTCCCGGTATAGTATAGTAAAGCGATCACATACCAACGCTCCCTTGACAACAGACTGGCAGTCAGTGCAGTGAAATAAGGCAAAGAAGGACTGAAAGCTGAAAAGCGGTGTATGGGAGAGAGCCTGTTTACCTGTCTTCAGGCTTTCCGTGTAACAAGATAGACACACGCCGGCGTTCTCCTGGATAACAGACGGGCAGCCAGCTGAGGTGGAGAGAGAAAGAGGTACGGCTATTTTCCCACTTCACCACACCACTCTACACAGGTAGACTCCACAACGTGACAGTGTGATAGAAAGTGGAGAAATAGTGTAAGGGAGAGAGATCTGTGGTAACCTGCCTGCTTGTTCACAGCCCCTGCGTGTAACAAAGTAAACACAAGTAAATACAAAGTAAATACACACCGGCATTCTTTTGATAACAGACGGGCGGCCAGCTGGAGTGGGAGAGTGTGAGAGGTAGAGAGAGGAGCGGCTGCACTCACAGGCTGCCCCCCTCCCCCCCATTCCTTTTTATTTATTTTTTATTTACACGGGCAGAGTGAGATAAAAGTCTGAGGGTGACAACACGCAGACAAGTAGCCCTGCAACCAACATCAGGGAGAGGCAGAAGGTCAACAGATGGCATTAAGGCGTACTTATCCCCCCTTGTACCTGAGCAAATAATAAAGCCGGATATAAAGAAGCGTAATATCACGGGCTGTGCAGAAATAGCAGAGCGGGAATCCTGGACAAGGCAGGCGAGTGCCCAGATGACAAGTGACAGTGTCGTGGCAAATGGTAAGAGATCCCCGACAGCAGGGAGAGGGAGGAAGACCCCAGAGCCTAGCCCCCCTGGAAGTGATGGGAGCCCCGAAGTAATGGGGGCTAAGAATAAGGGCCAACTCATCCCTGGTAAGGGACATCTACCAATGGACATACAAATAGCAAAATGTATAAAAAATACAGCGCTGTCAGCAAAAATTTTAGGACATGCAAAACATAATCTGCTGTCTATATACGTAATTAAGCTGCAGTTAAAAAATATGGGATACCCACATTAAGCAAGATAATATCAGAAAGAAAACTGCGCTAGATAAAACAAAACTCAGTGTGTGCACACATATTGTTTAAGTCCGTCCGAAACATAAACGGGTGTCAATTAACAGTCTGTACAGAGTCCACAAAAGGTATGTATCCTCATCTTCAGTCAAGGTGACAACACACTTAGAACCACCGCAGAAATAAGTGTAGAAGATAGGACAGTCCTCCACCTGTAAACCAACTGCCTCTTACCAGCTCCCTTGATCTCTGGTAAGGAGATCAAATGCGCTTTTTAGCTTATGACCCAGCTACAGTCTCGGGATGCAATAGATGGAACATCAGATATATTCTCCGTGATTTCCTTAAATATGTCTCAACAGCATATCCATAGGCTTGCTTATATATTGTCTCAGCAGCTGAAGTCCTCCATTCGGATCTCGCAGAGAATGTTGCTCAGCAACAGCAACATTCTCTGCGAGATCCGAATGGAGGACTTCAGCTGCTGAGACAATATATAAGCAAGCCTATGGATACATACCTTTTGTGGACTCTGTACAGACTGTTAATTGACACCCGTTTATGTTTCGGACGGACTTAAACAATATGTGTGCACACACTGAGTTTTGTTTTATCTAGCGCAGTTTTCTTTCTGATATTAATGGACATACAAAGCCCACTGGTAGAGAACCGGGATACAATGACGCAATGGGAGGACAATAGGTGGTCATCGGAAGAGGCACAGTCTATTGACACAGAGACTATAATGGGAAGAGGAGGAGAGGACCCAATCCCTAATACGGATCAAAGTACCAGACAGGAACATCTACAAATAACAAGGGGGGATATGGGAGTAAGCGGGCTGCCACAAAGACACGAGGGTGATCAGGAGAGCGCTCAGGATGGCGAGGGGAACCCGCAGGAGTGGGATGGACAAAATGCAAATTCAGAAAGGAACATCTGGGAATTGTTGAAGGCCCTCCCCACCAAAAGCTACATTCAGCAATTAATAAAAGCAGTCGAGCAATCCTGTATGCAAGCTGTGGCAAGTTTAAAAGAGGACATCAGGGATCTGGGACACAGAGTAGAAGGGGCGGAAAAAGAACAAGAGACTATCACACAGGTAGTGGTAGACGTTCAAGAGTCCATGAGAAAATATGAAGAGATATTAAATTCATACAGAGAACAGCTGGATGAGTACGAGAACAGGGACAGACGACAAAATATACGCATAAAAGGATTAAAGGAGTCAATTACAGCAACAGAATCAGCTCCAACAAACAATTTTTGGACAGATACTGGGAGATCAAGCCACAAATGTTATTGAAATAGATCGGGTACATCGGGTCCCTTTCCAGAACACAAAAACTGACACACCTAGAGATGTAATATGTAAAATTCACAAATACACCGTGAAAGAAAATATAATGAAGACAGCACGTAATATTCCCACAATCACATATGAAGGCTCAAACATAGCACTGTATCCAGATATCTCAAAAAGAACACTTTTTAAGCGTGGTTCGTCCACTGTTGGAAATCCTACGAAAGGCCGAGATTAAATACCGGTGGGGGTTCCCCTTTAGTCTAACAGCCTCCAGGGATGGAAAAACTGCAACTTTGCGAACAAAGGATGATTTAAAATCATTTACAGAGAAATTAGACCTCCCGATGGTGGACTTTACGGATTGGAGAATAAATACTCTAGGGCCCCACCTGCAACAGGCAGATAAGTGGCAAGAGGTACCGGCAAGGGCCAACAGGGGTAGAGCCCAAAGAAGGACTTAAAGGACTCTTTTTGGGGTTTCCCCCCCCCTTTCCTTTTTTTTTTTTTTTTACTTTCCATCTGGAAGGGGGTTTATAGGGGGAAGTCCGGGAGAAGGGGGGGATAAATGGAGGGACATGAGGGAAAATGAGGACCTTATGTAGGTCAATAGGTCAGCCCCAATTAAAGGGGAGAGTAATCCTGCGGAAGGCAGGGAAGGGGGGTAGCTTGCGCGTGGGAGGTGCCTATATGCGCAAGCTCCCTACCCGATTTTTAGATATACCCCTAAAGAGAGGTCTTTTGTATGGGGGAAGTGCATGCAAGAGTTATGTCTTTAACATAAATGTGATATATTTTTTGCTTTCTTGCTATGTTGTGTATAGGAATGTGTCCAATGGGGTCTTGAATGTTGGAAAGGGGGAGGTAACAGGGGGGGTGGGAATGGCAGAGGGGAAGACAGAGAATATGGGCAAGGGAACAGGGGGCTCCTGGGACAAAAGAAAATGACAGCCATACTGAAAATATTGTCATACAATGTGAAGGGTTTGAGCTCACCAAATCAAAGAGGGAGACTGTGGATGGAGCTGCAACATTTGGGAGCTGATGTGGTTCTCTTACAAGAGACCCACTTCGGGAGCAGCTCGGTCTCAGGCCTTCCCCAGAATATATTGAAGCAGTGGTATCATGCGGTATCCCCAGTAGCAAGGGCAAGAGGGGTTACAATTGCATTTAAGAAATCATGTCCCTGGACAATGGAGTCTGTACAAGGCGACCCAGAAGGTCGGTATTTGTGTGTAAAAGGCGTAATACAGGGAAGACGATATACCTTTACTTCAATATATGCACCCAATGAAGGGACTGTTAATTTTTTGGTTAAAATGTTTAAAAAATTAGAAGAATTTAAGGAAGGATGTGTAGTGGTTGGAGGAGACTTCAATATGGTTCTAGATCCGAGTATAGATACATCCACGGGCAGAACCGGGTTATCTTTTAGAGCCATAAAGCGAATTAGACAAACCTTCGGTTCACAACATCTTGTGGACAGCTGGCGAGCTCTACATCCAGGGACTAGAGACTTTAGTTACTACTCTAAAACACATGATATGTACTCACGGTTGGACCTTCTTCTGGTGGACCAATTCTACCTGGGGAGTGTCAACACAAGTACAATCGAACCAATAACTTTATCTGATCATGCCCCAATAATTCTGACCCTCCGACCAACACAATTGGCGCATTCGGAACGAATATGGCGTCTGAATGAGTCGCTGTTGGACAAGGAGGACATAGTGGAGAAACTAACTATTAAGATAAAGGAATATTTTGAAATAAATAAAACAGAAGAAATGTCAGATCAAGTGGTGTGTGAAGCCCATAAGGCAGTTGTAAGTGGGGAGCTAATCACCATTGGTGCGCACATGAAGAAGGAAGGCAAAAGAGAGATAGACGAACTATTAGAGAAGATTAGGGTCCTAGAGAGAAAGCACAAGAAAAATCTTGACCAAATAGATGGTAGATGTCTGGAGAGCTTAAGAGCAGAGCTTTCACAATGCCTAGAATATAGAGCGAAGAACAAAATTAGGTTTTTTGCCAATAGAGCATATGAACAAGGAAATAAATGTGGAAGGCTACTGGCAAAACAACTCAAAAAATAACAGGACTCTAGGCACGTGCATAGCTTATTAGTGCAAGGCAAGAAAATAATGGATACAAAGGCCATAGCTAAAGAATTTGGTAAATTCTATGAGGCCCTATATAACATCGCTAAAACAGAACCATCTGAAGGAGGGGGGAAAGAGAGGGTCAAAGGAGGAATGAGATACATGAATATATGGAGAGCGCCGCCATGCCCATAATACCTAGAGAAATATCTGAAGATATGGAACGTCCAATCACGGTCGAAGAGTTGAGCAGAGTGATAGCAACCCTGCCCCCTGGGAAAAGTCCAGGGCCAGATGGGCTGACAAACTCATATTATAAGAAATTTCTCCCAGTTTTGGTAAGACCACTCTGTAGTTATTTCAACTCTATTAATGCTGCAAACCCACTCTCTCCAGAAGCATTACTGGCACATATAACGGTATTACCAAAAGAGGGAAAGGACCCCCAGGTAAGTGCTAATTACAGGCCTATCTCTCTGCTGAACTCTGACACCAAATTATTGGCAAAAATCTTGGCCCTGAGACTTCGGGAACATGTAGGCGATTTGGTACACCCAGACCAGACGGGGTTTATAAAAGGACGAGAAGCTAGGGATAACACCATCCGTGCTCTTCATGTATTGCAATGGATGTGACATGGCACGGATAGAGCCCCAGGAATCACTCTGTCGATGGATGCCGAAAAGGCCTTTGACAGAGTGAACTGGGGCTTTATGAGAGAAGTATTGGGGAGGATAGGTCTGGGGGGAAAAAATGCTAGGGTGGATTATGTCACTTTATGGGAAACCAAGAGGAAGAATAAAGGTCAACGGGACAGTATCTGAATGTTTTAACATACAAAATGGCACCAGGCAAGGGTGCCCGCTATCCCCTTTGATATTTGCGATAGTAATGGAACCACTCCTACGCAGAATTAGAAAGAATGTGGAGATAGTAGGGACATACATAGGACATACGGAACATAAAGTAGCAGCGTATGCGGATGACCTGTTATTTTTCCTCTCCGCTCCTCAGGCATCTACAGCTGCATTGATGGCTGAGGTACAGAGATTTGGAAGGCTTTCTGGTTTCAAGATCAATTTTGAGAAATCAGTCATCTTTCCTAGTAATATCTCAGCGGAGATGGAGAGGTCATTGAAGGAGATGTATCCATTTATATGGAATAAGGAGTCGCTGACGTACCTGGGGGTACAAATCAGCGCAGACTATGAACTATTGTATGAACGTAACTATGGCTCATTATTGAAAGAAATATCAGAAGAGCTAAAGAAATGGAAGGGTAAATACCTGACCTGGTTCGGGAGAATCAGTGCCATAAAAATGAGTATACTGCCCAGAATAGTTTATGTGCTGCGCACAGTTCCAATCAGGTTGCCAGCGACTCTCTTTAGGCAAGTACGTAGGCTGTCTGTGGCATTTGTGTGGAGTGACAAAAGGCCTAGACTGGCTTACGATACCTTAATAAGAAGCAGAGCTGAGGGAGGCCTAGGACTCCCGGATATAACATCCTATTATAGGGCCATGACTCTAGTAAGAATAGTAGACTGGTGTCATGACCTAAAGAGAAAACCATGGGTACAGGCAGAAATGTCAATGGCGGGGAGAAACCTGGCAGGAGCACCATGGATCCAGGGATCATTGAGAGGGTTGTCACAATGGACATCACCAATGACCTTGAATTCATTGGAAGTATGGGACAGAATGAACAGTAAAGGTAAATATGCCCCCCAGACCTCCCCTCTGACTCCTCTGGAGGGATTCCCTTGGTTCCCTCCGGGGGAGGAGATGGGAAGTCTGGGGGCATGGGGCCAGGATGGGAATACTAGATGTGGTAAGTTTGCTCCTAATGGAGCCTTATTATCACTGACAGAGATGGTGATGAGATTTGGTGAGACACGAATGGCAGAATGGAAACACCACCAAATGAAGAGCTTTCTCAAGAAAATAAAACCATTGAGACCCATGAACTCAATTACGGCATTTGAGAGGCAGTGCGCACAGATATCAGAATCTGGGCATATGCTATCTCGAATGTACAGAATGATCCTAAAAGAACAAGAAAGGACACCCCCTTACTTTGTAAAAGAATGGGAGAGGGAGTTGGGCCAAGTCTGGACAGATAAACAAATTAATAGAATGATATCGTTAACATTCACAACCTCCATAAGCGCAAAGGTACAAGAAATGGCATATAAGTTCCTAGCGAGATGGTACAGGACACCAGTAAAATTAGCACAAATCTCCTCGGTATCTAGTGATAGGTGTTGGAGGGGTTGTGGACAGAGGGGAACTTTTCTTCATCTATGGTGGACATGTCCAATAATCAAGCCATTTTGGGAATCAGTGGCTCCATGGATTAAGAAACTAACAGGGGACTCCCTGGAGTTTGGGCCTATACAATATCTGTTTCACGGAAATCCCAGATCTGTCAAAAAGTATAGGGAAAGCATAACTCCACACTTATTAAACGCAGCAAAAAAAATGATCCCGAGGTATTGGAGGCAGGATCGGAAACCGTCAGTCATGGAGTGGAGAAATGAGGTTAACATAATAAAGGAAGCGGAGAGGTGGGTGCATGTGGTTAAAAATCAGAAAAAGAATACATGGGCAAAATGGGAGCAGTGCGCCAGGGAGATAATGGAAGAGGGAAACATCAATGGGTAACGGAGGCAGAAATGGTGTAGTCATTAAGAATTAAGAAATAACATGATGAGCCCAGAAAGAGAGAGTTAAATATTGATATGACTTCTCTAATGCCAATTAAGTAAAAGGGGTGGGAGGTAAGATAATGTATGGTTACATGTTCTCACTTTCCGGGTTTTTTTTTTTTTCCTCTTCCATTCACCCCAAATCCATTAATAAACACTGAGTGGTGAGGGTGATGTGGGGTAGGGGTGTGTTGTTGGAGGGTTGTTTGTCTTCCTTTTTTTTTTTTTTTTGCACAAATATACATTATATAATTATGAACTATAGGGATTTATGACACGAATTAGAAAAAGGGGGAAATCACTTTACAATCTCATTTAATATGTTTGCACGATGGGAGGAAGGGACGGAGTAAATTAATATTGAGGAGGGGCGGAGGGGATATCACAGATTAGTAAATTTTTTTTTTTTTTTTATTAATTTAGTTTATCAGGTTGATACACTGGGGGGAAAGAGTTGGGGTAAACACATTAAGGATGGGGGGGGAGGGAAGAAGGCACAATTTATTAATTATGGATTAGTGATTTTAACAGGAATTGAATGGGGGAATGCACTTTATAATTTTATCTAAGTACGTTATATGGGGGGGGATCACAGAAAGGGGTGTTTTTTTTTTTTTGCACAGAATATAAATTATAGAATTATGAACTATAGGGATTTAAGACATTAACTAGGAAAGGGGGAAATCACTTTACAATTTATTTAATATGTTTGCACGACGGGAGGAAGGGAGGGAGTAAATTAATATTAAGGAGGGGGGTGGGGATATCACAGATAGTAAATACATTTTTTTTTTCTCTTCTCACTTTATAAATCGGAGAAGCCACATTATAACTATTGTTTAATCACGTTTGTAGTTGGGAGGAAGGAGTTGGAGTAATTAATAACAAGGATAGGGGTGGATGGAAGAACTACAGACTTTAATAAAGTTTTTTTTTTTGTGGTAATTTATAAACCTCGGTTAAATGGGATATATGGGGTAATGTGTTGTCTTGTTATTGGGTTGAATGTAGGGGTATAGTATGTTGTATAAATGATGTATTATATAAATGAATAAAATTTTGATTATTAAAAAAAAAAAAAAAAAGGTGGGAGGCACATATACAAACTGTTGTAATTCCTACACCGTTCACCTGATTTGGATGTAAATACCCTCAAATTAAAGCTGAAAGTCTGCAGTTAAAGCACATCTTGTTCGTTTAATTTCAAATACATTGTGGTGGTGTATAGAGCCAAAAAGATTTGTATTGATGTCCCAATAAATTATGGACCTGACTGTAATGGTGATATTAAAACCTGGCCTGCCTGGGATTCAGTCGTTTGGCATCAGGTACTGCTGATTTTTATGGTCAGTGAAAATTGTTATGGAATGTGGGGAACCCTTCAAGTGCTGACGCCACTCCTCCAATGCCAATTTAATCGCAAGAAGTTCCCGATCACCAATAGCATCATTTCTCTCTGCCTGAGAATTTTTTTTGGAGAAAAATGCACATGATTGACATTTTCCCTCAAAGGATTGAAGAAGCACAGCTCCCACCCCAGTCGAGGAAGCGTCCACTTCAATAAAAAAATGGATCCCCAGGGTCAGGTTGTCTCAACAAAGGTCCAGAAATAAAGGCCTGTTTCAAATCACAAAATGCAGAGACAGCTTCGGGAGGCCACTCCTTGGCATTCGCAACCTTCTTGGTCAAGGCGATAATAGAGATGTCCATCTCTAGTGTTAAACACGGTTTTCCATTCGTCCCCTTTAAATTGTATGCACCCCTGAGATCCAACTTAGTAAAAATTGAGGCACCTTTCAATCTGTTGAATAGTTCAGATATTAGGGTAAGGGGTATAGATTTTTGATTGTCACCACAGTTAAGCCTCAATAGCCAATGCAGGGTCTTAAAGTACCATCTTTTTTTGGCAACAAAAAAGAACCCTGCTCCCGCAGGCAATGAGGACTTCCGGATGAATCTTTTCTCTAGATTTTCAGCAACATACTTTGACATGGTCTGGGTCTCTGGGATGGACAGGGGGTAGAGTTGCTCTGGGAACAAGGTGAATAGCACAGTCAAAGGACCTGTGAGGAGGAAGCACCTTAGCTGATTTTTTGCAGAACACTTTCCGGAAATCGATATATGCAGCAGGAAGAGCAGAAGATACTAATGTGGTGGCAACAGAAAGTCTCTCCTTTGGGGCAACCTTGAGTAGGCAGGATGAGAAACAGGAGGAACCCCAAGCCAGGATCTGCCAAGAAGTCCAGTCAAAATGTGGAGCATGGAGCTGTAACCAAGGAAGGCCCAATACGATAAGGGTTGAAGCCTTAGGTAGGATAATGACGCATATCCGCTCCTGGTGGCGTAGCCCTAGCAACATCTTAACAGGAAGGGTCTGGATGGAAGTTGATAGGGACCCCTGGAAGAACCGTGCCATCAATCGCTGAGACTACCAGTGGAGTGGTGAGGGGAGAAAGGGTAAGTTTCATTGAAGATGCAGTTCTTCAGTCCATAAAATTGCCATCAGCTCTGCAATCCAGATATGCCAAGACCGAATGAGAGGAAGAGCCAACATAAAGGAATACAGAAAAAAGGTGTTAGGATCGAGTTTGCTTGCTGGTGGCACTGTGCTGCTCTGGGCTGTTTGCTGCAGCTCCAGTGTCCACCAGTGGGTGTCTCCCAAGAGCCACACCTGGGTTCAGCCATTAGGTGGCTATTTAAGGCTGCTCCTCCCTTTCCTGTTGCATCACTATTCTGTTTGCCTCCTTGTTGCCAGAGAGCCTGTTCCAACTTAGTAAAAATTGAGGCACCTTTCAGTCTGTTGAATAGTTCAGATATTAGGGTAAGGGGTATAGATTTTTGATTGTCACCGCATTTAAGCCTCAATAGTCAATGCAGGGTCTTAAAGTACCATTTTTTTTGTTGGCAACAAAAAAAAACCCTGCTCCCGCAGGTGATGAGGATTTCCGATGAATCTTTTCTCTAGATTTTCAGCAACATACTCTGACATGGTCTGGGTTTCTGAGATGGACAGGGGGTAGAGTTGCTCTTGGAACAAGGTCAATAGCACAGTCAAAGGACCTGTGAGGAGGAAGCACCTCATTTGATATTTTGCAGAACACTTTCCGGAAATCACTATATGCAGCAGGAAAAGCAGAAGATACTGATGTGGTGGCAACAGAAAGTGGTAGTGGTAACAGAAAGTTTGGGGCAACCTTGAGTAGGCAGGATGAGAAACAGGAAGAACCCCAAGATGAGAAACAGGAGGAACCTCCAGCCTTGCTCCTGTCCTCCTCTGCCTTGCTCTGGCTCCTTGCTTAGTACCCAGTTTGTCCACCGCTACCTTGTATCCCTGCATTCCCTGTACCCCTATCAGTACCTTGTATATAGTTGTACTTAGTCAGTAGGTCAGTTCTTTAGTGATTTAGTTCAGTGGGGTTTTGTTCTTGTTTTTCGGGCTTTGTTTATGTTCACTGTTTGCTGTGTTTGCTAATTAGTGTGTTCACTGTTAATAAATTTCACTTTTAAGGATATATACTCGTTTGTTTGCTCTCAGATTCTTTGTGTAGCTATGTGTCTGATCTCCTTGCTGCAGAAACCTGACATAATAGTTATGCCCACCAAGACCAGATCACAACGTGAACTCGCAGTGGAGTCCTTTTCATTTCCTTGCTAGTTTTTTATAAACCATTCATACAATTTTATGCAGTGTATGTCTGCTATTTTTAATAAATGGAATTTGGCTCTCTACACTATGGGAATCCTTTTTTCTTTTTGATACGGCTCACCCCCGTTGAAGTACTTGCTGCTTGAATCATCCTGTGACCATGCTCTCCTGAGGGTCCCCTGCTGCCACATATGAGCTATCTGGGAAGGAGGAAGGAGATCTGAGGGCCACCAGATGTTATCCTGTTGGGACATCCGCGGTGATCTGCTAAGCCTGAACTAGGCGGCACAGTGGTGTAGTGGATAGCACTATCGCCTAGCAGTAATAAGGGTCACTGGCTCGAATCCCAACCACGACACTACCTGCCTGGAGTTTGCATGTTCTCCCTGTGCCTGCATGGGTTTCCTCCGGGTACTCCGGTTTCCTCCCACACTCCAAAGACATGCTGGTAGGTTCATTGAATCCTGTCTAAATTGTCTCTAGTATGTATGAATGTGAGTTAGGGACCTTAGATTGTAAGCTCCTTGAGGGTAGGGACTGATGTGAATGTACAATGTATATGTAAAGCGCTGCGTAAATTGACGGCGCTATATAAGTACCTGAAATAAATAAATAAATAAACTTTATTTGAAAATTTTTCACTTTATTACAGTTTGTCATCTACAAGCACTTAATTGCATTAATTGTTAGCAGTATACTGGTGGACTTTCGTCACTGTTTACACTATCTATCATCACTTTATTACTTATTTTTGTCTGTACTAATATTAGTTTGATTAGTATAATAATTTACTTTGATATATGTCCAGCGCTGCACTTTATTTATATATTTACATGTCTTTTGCCCTCATATCAGGGTTATAGTGCTAAGCAGCAGGACTCCCATCATGTTTTTTTGGTTTATACTTCACATATTTTCATTTCATTATTTATGCACCTAGCGCAAATCTTTTTTTGTTTTTATATAGTTGTACTTAGTCAGTAGGTCAATTCTTTAGTGATTTAGTTCAGTGGGGTTTTGTTCTTGTTTTTCGGGGTTTGTTTATGTTCACTGTTTGCTGTGTTTGCTTATTGGTGTGTTCACTGTTAATAAATTTCACTTTTAAGGATATATACTCGTTTGTTTGCTCTCAGATTCTTTGTGTAGCTACGTGTCTGGTCTCCTTGCTGCAGAAACCTGACATAATAGTTACGCCCACCAAGACCAGATCAGCTACACTTGAGAACTGGGAGCCAGTTGTTTTGAGCTTTTTGCGTTGCCTTTGTCAAGATGCTTAAAACAAGGGTTAGTTGTCATGTGCAGCTCGCGCTAGAAGTAGATAAAGATTATTGTTGCTTCATGTGATGGGATCTAAATTTGGAGGAACTATTGGGAAGCCTTCTGACAGCACATGCCTTAGCTGTTGAGGGCAGATTCCTCCTTAGCAAAGTACAACCTTTGATTCAGGTCTCTTCTGATCTATTATTTCTGGTTATCTCTCAGGACCAGGATGTTTTTACTCCTTCTTTTACTATGTACCAGTTTGGACATTTGAAATGGTTGCTGAAACATGGTGCAGTTTTTTTTCCCAGCAGAATTCAGCCTATTCACAACAGGTGTTGTTGGATTGTATTGCTGCTTTGCACTCGTTAATTGAGCAAGGTGAGCAAGGGAGAGACAAACTGACTTTAGTTCAACCTCTGCTACAAGGTTAGTCAGAGATCATATCCCCAGTGCTGGATGAATCACATAAGGTCAGATCTTTTGCTAAAAATCAAGAATCTCTTCCTCTGTTACCCTTAGCAACCACAGCTGCTACCAAGTGCTGCTTACCTCCTGTAGATCTGTACCCTGACACCAGTAACCACACTTCCTCTGTATGTAATCCATTGGAGGCTCCCCCTGCGTTATTGTTACCCATAGCAACCCCTCAGGCCTCTTCCTGTACTTCTGCTACTCTTCCCTCTATTTCCCCAGTGCTGTTACTACTTTTCCATCAGCAGTACACTCTGGTCAGCACAGTGCAATTACTTGCAGGACTCCAGTAGCTAAGCCCAAAATTAGACAGAACTTTTCTCCAGCTCTTACAACTCTGCCACAATCCATGTTGCCTGCCAATGAGATCCAGTCCTCCTCCATGCTGCTGACTGCTGCTGATGAGATCTAGCCCTCCTCCATGCTGCAGACATTCCGGTGTCAGAGTTCTGGAGTTGTCACATGACCCCAGGGCTAAGTTTGTGGATGACCCATGGAACCCCAGCATTGGGATGCCTACTGTCTTGAGGGATCAAATATCATTTGACTCAGAAAATCGGGCCAACAGAATACAGTACCTAGCCAGTCACCAGACCCAGGCAGCAGAGTTCTAAGCTAAACTTTAGATCTTTGCAGTGGGGTACCCAGTTGGCTTGCAGACCCCAGTGGTGGAGCCCTATGGAGCGTCCGGAGGCCATTCCCTAAGGGAGGGAAACTGTTAGGATCAAATTCGCCTGCTGTTGGCTGCAGATCCAGTGTCCACCAGCGGGTGTCTCCCAAGAGCCAGCAGGCTGTAATAATCAGCCACACCTGGGTTCAGCCATTAGGGGGCTATTTAAGGCTGCTCCTCCCTTTCTCCAACATGTCACTATTCTGTTCGCCTCCTTGTTGCCAGAGATTCTTTCCAGCCGGCACCCTCCTGCCTTGCTCCTGTCCTCCTCTGCCTTGCTCTGGCTCCCTGCTTAGTGCCCAGTTTGTCTACCGCTACCTTGTATCTCTGCCTTCCCTGTACCCTTGTCAGTACCTTGTATATAGTTGTTCTTAGTCAGTAGGTCAGTTCTTTAGTGATTGAGTTCAGTGGGGTTTTGCTTTTATTTTCTGGGGTTTGTTTATGTTCACTGTTTGCTGTGTTTGCTTATTGCTGTGTTCACTGTTAATAAATCTCACTTTTAAGGATATATACTTGTTTGTTTGCTCTTAGATTCTATGTGTAGCTACATGCCTGGTCTCCTTGCTGCAGAAACCTGACAGAAGGAGATGAGAAGGTGATGTTTCTGGGTCCAATACTCCACCTTCCAGATGTATTAGACCCGAGTGTTTCCCAGACGAAGTGAGCAGGAGTCATGAAAATGACCTTTGCCCCTACAATAGAGACCCAGGCCCAGAGTTCTGCGCCTAGCACGTTCTTCGAGACAGCCTGGCCTAGCCCAGCTGCATAGGTTCCTCAGCTGGCAGTGGATGCTCCACTGGTCGAAGAGAGGGGAGCTCAGGCTGACTAAAGACCAAGGAGTGCTGTGGAGTCTTTTTTTCCTGGGGTCCTCTCCTGAAAGCAAATATCGATCTGGTTACACAAGGAGATGTTATCGTCCAGATTAGCGGGGATGGTTCTTCCCACCAATTCGTCCTTCACTCTGTCAGAGAGGCCATGTAAAAATGTTGCAACTAAAGCCTCATTATTCCAGCTCAGCTCAGCAGTTAGGATACGAAAATGAAGAGTAGGGATGAGCTTCGTGTTCGAGTCGAACCCATGTTCGACTCGAACATCGGCTGTTCGGTCGTTCGCCGAATTGCGAACGATATGGGCCGTTCGCGCCAAATTCGTGTGGCGCGTCACGGCCCATAATTCACTGCGGCATCGCAGTGCATTGCTGGCTGATGATTGGCCAAGCATGCACTATGACCCGCATGCTTGGCCAATCACAGCGCCGTCAGTAAAGAGAGCTGTAATTGGCCAAAGCCAGGGTGGCTTTGGCCAATTATGGCTCAGGGGATTTAGTACACGCCCCACACTATATAAGGCCGCCTGCACGGCGGCCCTGTGTAGTGTGTGTTCCGGTGTGCTGAGAGATAGAGAGAGAGAGAGACAGTGTCATTTGATTTGAGTTAGATAGATTAGGCAGAACAGTCAGTCAGTTAGCTGCACTTACAGTGTATTGTGTATATATATGCATCCCAGGTGTTGCATATATATATATACACTGTATTCAGTTTAGCTAGATCCGTTCCTGTTATCTTCTATCTAGACTATTTACATTTAGTGCAGTGCGTCCTGCTCACAGTGTTCAGCTAGATCCGTTCCTGCTATTTACATTTAGTGCAGTGCGTCCTGCTCACAGTGTTCAGCTAGATCCGTTCCTGCTATTTACATTTAGTGCAGTGCGTCCTGCTCACAGTGTTCAGCTAGATCCGTTCCTGTTATTTACATTTAGTGCAGTGCGTCCTGCTCACAGTGTTCAGCTAGATCCGTTCCTGCTATTTACATTTAGTGCAGTGCGTCCTGCTCACAGTGTTCAGCTAGATCCGTTCCTGTTATTTACATTTAGTGCAGTGCGTCCTGCTCACAGTGTTCAGCTAGATCCGTTCCTGCTATTTACATTTAGTGCAGTGCGTCCTGCTCACAGTGTTCAGCTAGATCCGTTCCTGCTATTTACATTTAGTGCAGTGCGTCCTGCTCACAGTGTTCAGCTAGATCCGTTCCTGCTATTTACATTTAGTGCAGTGCGTCCTGCTCACAGTGTTCAGCTAGATCCGTTCCTGCTATTTACATTTAGTGCAGTGCGTCCTGCTCACAGTGTTCAGCTAGATCCGTTCCTGTTATTTACATTTAGTGCAGTGCGTCCTGCTCACAGTGTTCAGCTAGATCCGTTCCTGCTATTTACATTTAGTGCAGTGCGTCCTGCTCACAGTGTTCAGCTAGATCCGTTCCTGCTATTTACATTTAGTGCAGTGCGTCCTGCTCAGTGTTCAGCTAGATCCGTTCCTGCTATTTACATTTAGTGCAGTGCGTCCTGCTCACAGTGTTCAGCTAGATCCGTTCCTGTTATTTACATTTAGTGCAGTGCGTCCTGCTCACAGTGTTCAGCTAGATCCGTTCCTGCTATTTACATTTAGTGCAGTGCGTCCTGCTCACAGTGTTCAGCTAGATCCGTTCCTGCTATTTACATTTAGTGCAGTGCGTCCTGCTCACAGTGTTCAGCTAGATCCATTCCTGTTATCTTCCTACTGACAGGCAGGCTTGTCTGGTTACAGTATATAAAGCTACCTGAAGAAAATTACAGGTGTTCTATTTGATCCTATTAGTACCACGGTCAGGCAGCTAGACTATTTACATTTAGTACAGTGCGTCCTGCTCACAGTGTTCAGCTAGATCCGTTCCTGTTATCTTCCTACTGACAGGCAGGCTTGTCTGGTTACAGTATATAAAGCTACCTGAAAAAAATTACAGGTGTTCTATCCCAGCTTAGTGCAGCTACAGGCCATTAGTATGTCTGGAAGGCCAAGAAGGAGAGGCAGACAGTCACAAGCCAATAAGAGAGGGCAAGCAGGCTCTGTGTCTAGTGCTGGTCGTGGAGACAGTGCATCCTCATCAGCACGTGGCCATGGGACACGCTTGGCCTTTTTTTCGGCAGCTGGCCGTGTTGAGCCGCAACATGCGGAAGACTTGGTCGAGTGGATGACCAAGCCGCCCTCATCCTCCTCATCCTCTCTCACCCATGCCCAGGGTGCTTTGTCTGGCAAAGCAGCGGCCTCTTCCCTCAGCTCAATGTCATCAGTGACTCCTTCCCTAGCTCCACCATGTCCTCCTGAGGATTCCCTTGAACTGTTTGACCACAGTGTTGGGTACATGCTCCAGGAGGATGCCCAGCGTTTGGAAGGCTCTGATGATGATACTGAGCTCGATGAAGGCAGTAACATGAGCACGGACAGAGGGGGTGCCCAAGAAGGACAGCAATCTGGCAGTCATGCTCCCCCTGCTGCAGCATACTGCCAGGTTTGCTCCAGTGATGAGGAGGGAGGGGATGATGAGGTCACTGACTCAACGTGGGTGCCTGATAGGAGAGAGGAGGAGGAGGAGGAGGAGGAGGCGGCACATCACCAACGAGGCAGGATGCCCTCCAGGGGCCAGCCTAAGGGCAGCACATTGACTGCATCACACCCCAAAGCTCCACATGTGCAGGGCGCTGCAGTCTCTGCGCGTTATTCAAAAAGTTCTTTGGTGTGGGCCTTTTTTGAGACGAGTGCATCAGATCGCACCGCTGCTATTTGCAACATATGTCTCAAGCGTATCTCGCGTGGCCAAAACATCTCCCGCTTGGGTACCACATGCTTGACCAGACATATGTTGACCTGCAATGCAGTTCGTTGGCAATCGTATCTAAAAGACCCACACCAAAGAACAAAGAGGATCTCTCCTTGCTCCTCATCAGCTGAGATTTCCAACCCCACTAGACCTTCAGTCCTCTCTGAGACCTGCAGTGAGAGGAATGAAGGTGTAGAATTAGGTGTGTCACAGCCAAGTACTTGTGGGCAATCTGCTTTTGGTACACCGACGTCAGATTGTACCAGGCAAATTTCCCTGCCCCAGCTGCTGCACCGCCGAAAGAAGTTTGCTCCCAGCCATCCACATGCCCAGCGGTTGAATGCTAGCTTGGCAAAATTGCTAGCACTTCAACTGCTGCCTTTTCAGTTGGTAGACTCTGCCCCCTTCCGTGAGTTTGTGGAATGTGCGGTTCCTCAGTGGCAGGTACCCAAACGCCACTTTTTCTCACGGAAGGCGATTCCGGCTCTCTACCGGCATGTGGAAGGCAATGTCCATGCCTCGCTGGACAGGGCGGTCAGCGGTAAGGTGCATATTACCGCTGACTCATGGTCCAGCAGGCATGGACAGGGACGTTACCTAAGTTTCACGGCGCATTGGGTGACTCTGCTGGCAGCTGGGAAGGATGCAGGACAAGGTGCAGTAGTGTTGGAGGTTGTTCCGCCACCACGCCTCCAAAATGCTGATTGTGACACACCTCTCTCCTCCACCCCCTCCTCTTCTTCTTCCTCCATGGCCTCTTCCTCGGAACCAGCGGTGCTCCGTAGGCGTTCAAGGGGCTACGCAAGTACGCAGGCCAAAAGATGCCATGTGGTGCTTGAGCTGGTGTGCTTGGGGGACAGGAGCCACACTGGGGCAGAGGTTCTGTCAGCTCTGCAGGGGCAGGTTCAGAGGTGGTTGACGCCACGCCAACTTAAGGCAGGAATGGTGGTTTGCGACAATGGCACCAACCTCCTCTCTGCCCTCCGACAGGGACAAATGACCCATGTGCCCTGTTTGGCTCACGTCCTTAACTTGGTGGTGCAGCAGTTCTTGGGCAGGTACCCGGGCTTACAGGATGTCCTGAGGCAGGCCAGGAAAGTCTGTGTGCATTTCCGCCGGTCATATAATGCCAGTGCTCGGCTGACGGACCTCCAAAAGGAGTTTAACCTGCCCAAGAACCGCCTAATCTGTGACATGCCCACCAGGTGGAACTCAACGTTGGCCATGCTGCAGCGGCTGCACATGCAGCAGAGGGCCATCAATGAGTACCTGTGCGACTATGGCACCAGGACAGGGTCAGGGGAGCTTGGTTTTTTTTCCCCACGCCAGTGGGGCATGATCAGGGATGCATGCACTGTCCTGTCACCATTCGAGGAGGCCACGAGGATGGTGAGCACTGACAGTGCATGCATCAGTGACACTGTCCCCCTTGTCCACCTGTTGGAGCACACGCTGCGTGGAATAATGGACAGGGCACTTGAGGCAGAACAGAGGCAGGAAGAGGAGGACTTCCTTAGCTCTCAAGGCCCCCTTTATCCAGACAGTGTTCCTGCGTGCCCGCCGATCACACAGGAAGAGGACGAGGAGGAGGAGGAGGAGGAGGAAGATTGTGTCAGTATGGAGGTGGAGCCTGGCACTCAGCATCAGCAGCAGTCTTTAAGGGATCAGTCCCAAGGAACACATGGACTTGTACGTGGCTGGGAGGAGGTGGCTGCGGACGTTGTTGTCCTTAGTGACCCAGAGGACTCTGGACCGAATGCCTCAGCAAACCTACGCTGCATGGCCTCCCTGATCCTGCAAAGCCTGCGTAAGGATCCTCGTATTCGTGGTATCAAGGAGAAGGACCAATACTGGCTGGCAACCCTCCTTGATCCACGTTACAAGGGTAAGGTTGCGGACCTTATCTTGCCATCGCAGAGGGAGCAGAGGATGAAACATCTTCGGGAGGCCTTGCAGAAAGGTCTGTGCAACGCGTTCCCAGAGACTGGGAGGTTACAAACTCCTGTTTCTGGACAACGTGTTGCTGAGGCTTCGGTCAGTCAAAGAAGGAGCGGTGGAGAAGGTGGCCGTCTGACCGATGCGTTCAGACAATTTTTTGGTCCGCAGCCCCAAGGTATGATCGGTTCCAGCAACCATCGCCAGCGTCTGTTTTACATGGTGCAGGAATAGGGGCAAGATCAGACTTGGACACCTTTCCCACCGAAAATCCTCTGGGTTACTGGGTCTTGAGGATGGATCACTGGCCAGAGCTTGCACAGTATGCAATTGAGCTACTGGCCTGTCCTGGATCCAGCGTTCTTTCGGAACGCACATTCAGTGCTGCTGGAGGCGTGGTAACCGATCACAGGGTGCGTCTGTCCACCGACTCGGTCGATCGGCTGACCTTCATAAAAATGAATCAGTCTTGGATCACCACCAGCTACCAAGCACCTGATGCTGATGTAACCGAATATTTTTTTTTGAAATCTCAGATCCCTTCAAAGACTGCCTATGCTGATGCTGAGTGACTATCCCTGAGTAATTATCCTCTTCCTCCTCAATCATCACGCTGATAGCTTGTAAGAACATTTTTGGTTCTGGGCGCCACCACCAGTGCCTAAGGCACAATTTTTCAGCCCCTGTTTAACAGGGGCGTGTAATTACAATTTTTGATGTAATACTTTGCAGCAGGGCTCGTTCCTGCATTCCAACTAGAGTGTCTGTGAGGGGTTGCAGTGTTGTGGCACCAGCACCAGTGCCTAAGGCCCAATTTTTCTGCCCCTGTCTAACAGGGGCGTGTAATTACAATTTTTGATGCAATACTTTGCAGCAGGGCTCGTTCCTGCGTTCCAACTAGAGTGTCTGTGAGGGGTTGCAGTGTTGTGGCACCAGCACCAGTGCCTAAGGCCCAATTTTTCTGCCCCTGTCTAACAGGGGCGTGTAATTACAATTTTTGATGCAATACTTTGCAGCAGGGCTCGTTCCTGCGTTCCAACTAGAGTGTCTGTGAGGGGTTGCAGTGTTGTGGCACCAGCACCAGTGCCTAAGGCCCAATTTTTCTGCCCCTGTCTAACAGGGGCATGTAATTACAATTTTTGATGCAATACTTTGCAGCAGGGCTCGTTCCTGCGTTCCAACTAGAGTGTCTGTGAGGGGTTGCAGTGTTGTGGCACCAGCACCAGTGCCTAAGGCCTAATTTTTCAGCTCCTGTTCAACAGGGGCATGTAATTACAATTCTTGATCTAATATTTCACAGCAGGGCCCTGTGAGGGCTTACAGTGTTGTGGCAACAGCAACACCTAAGGCCCAAATTTCTGCTGAGTATATAGGGCAGGACCCTACTTTCAAACATCTAACTTACAAACGACTCCTACTTGCAAACGGAAGGAGACAACAGGAAGTGAGATGAAATCTACCCCTAGGAAGGGAAATTCTCTCCTGTAAGAGTTAATATGGGAAAACAATTTCTCCTTTCCACTGATGCTTTCCAATCCTTGTTCCACAAAAAAACCCAAATTTTCAAAAAACATTTTTCATTGGGACAAAAAAGTGAGGTGAAATCTTCTGAAGAGGAGGAAAGACAGCAAAACAAATGTCACAGGGGTGATAACCCTTCCCTATGTTTTCCAAAAAGCTTAGAAAAGATTTTTTGGCTGGAGCTAAACACGTTAAAAATGTTCAAAATTACAAACAGATTCTACTTAACAACAAACCTACAGTCCCTGTCATGTTTGCACCGCCTGTATACTGCTGTTCAGAGTATATAGGGCCTGGTGGCCCCACACCTTTCCTTATTTTAATTTGGGTGCGGGGTTCCCCTTAATATCCATACAAGACCCAAAGGGCCTGGTAATGGACTGGGGGGTACCCATGCCGTTTGTCTCACTGATTTTCATCCATATTGCCATGACCCGACATGACATTAAACCCGCAAGCAGTTTTAAATGAGATTTTTTCCTTTAAAAATGACATTTGGTGCAGGGACTGTTCTAAACATGGGAAACACGCGTCACTTTACAGGCATACTATAGACACCCCCCAGGTACGATATTTAAAGGAATATTTCACTTTTTTTTTTTTACTTTAAGCATCATTAAAATCACTGCTCCCGAAAAAACGGCCGTTTTTAAAAGTTTTTTTTGCATTGATACATGTCCCCTGGGGTAGGACCCGGGTCCCCAAACCCTTTTTAGGACAATACCATGCAAATTAGCCTTTAAAATGAGCACTTTTGATTTCGAACGTTCGAATCCCATAGACATCAATGGGGTTCTAACGTTCGTGCGAACTTTCGGTCCGTTCGCGGGTTCTGGTGCGAACCGAACCGGGGGGTGTTCGGCTCATCCCTAATGAAGAGTATACTGTCCCACAGAAGCAGACTCTTGGCAGAGACGTAAAAGGGTGTTGGCCGCTGAAGAGACACAACCTGGTTCCTCAAAGATATTTCAAAAGAGTTTCAAGAAATTAGACAGGCTAGAAACCACTGGATCATTCTTCTCACACAGAGGGGCAGCCCAGGTTAAAGCCTCATCAGAGAGGAAGGAAATAATATAGGCTTCCTTTGCCAGACGGGAAGTTTTGGGGCTGGAGTTCAAAATGAATGGTGCACTGGCTAAGAAACCCCCTGCAGGCCTTTGAGTCCCCAGAGTAACGGGACAGAGCTGGCAAATCCAAAGGATTTGTGGCTGCAACTGTGACCAGAATAGGCACAGCAGCAGATTGCGATTGAGTTTGTTGAACTGGAAATCCTAATGCCGCGTACACACGAGCGGACTTTACGGCAGACTTTGTCCTGCGTACTATTCGACAGACTTTACATAGGACTTTCCAAATGAACGGACTTGCCTACACACGATCAACCAAAGTCCAACGGATTCGTACGTGATGATGTACGACCGGACTAAAACAAGGAAGTCCATAGCCAGTAGCCAATGGCTGCCCTAGCATCGGTTTTTGTCCGTCGGACTAGCATACAGAAGAGCGGACTTTTCAACTGGACTCGAGTCCATCGAAAAGATTTGAAACATGTTTCATTGCTAGGTCTGTCGAACTTTTAGGGAAAAAAAGTCAGCTGGAGCCCACACACGATCGAATTGTCCGACGGACTCGGTCCGCAGGACCAAGTATGCCGTAAACGCAGGACCAAGTATGCCGTAAAGTCCGGTCGTGTGTACGCAACATTAGGAGTCCTGAAGCTGTTCAAAGCGGGAGGCCACATCCTAAAGGTATCGCATCATCTGGGTCTGATACGATTCCTGGGTTCTGAGTCTGCAGACTATGCCCTGCCCTGCAGTTGATCATCGTCAGGTAGTGGCACATCATGGCCCGAGCAAACTGTCAGGTCACCTGCGGTCAGGTGACAGATGCACACCGCTGGGCTTAGGAGCACACTGCTAAGGTTGTGGACCCTTCGGCTGACTGCTGCAGATGGAGCTCTGGGTTGTTCAGGAAAGCAACTCCACCTTAACACCAACATGGACCAAACAGGGAGCTAGAGCGTTAGATTCCCCAGGGCACGGAATCTAAGAAACAGCAGGTTTTATCCAGAGCCTCTGGTGGGGAGGATGGATTTGACTGCAGCTGACTCCAGGTCGTGGCCCCCGGGGTCCCTCAGCTCATTCTCATGGACTGGCTCTGGTGGACAGGGCGGAAGCAGCAGTACAGGGTAAAACACAGGATAGTCAGGAGAACAAGTCAAGGTCGGGGCAACTAGCAGACAGGGATGGTCAGGAGGACATGCCAAAGGTCGGTACATGGAATTAAGGGCAAGGCTGGCTTGCATTGCGCTGGGTTAAATCGTGTTTCCTGTTAGAGGCTGGGGTGGAGTCATGCTGAGAGAAGATTACTTAAACACACAGGTGTTAAGCTGATACACAGACCAAAGAGGTATGCAGACAGGACATGAAACATTACTGCAGATTAGGGATGAGCTTTGTGTTCGAGTCAAACCCATGTTCGACTCGAACATCGTGTGTTTGGTCGTTCGCCGAATTACGAACGATATGGGCTGTTCGCGCAAAATTCGAGTGGCGCGTCACGGCCCATAATTCACTGCAGCATCGCAGTGCATTGCTGGCTGATGATTGGCCAAGCATGCACTATGACCCGCATGCTTGGCCAATCACAGCGCTGTGTGTACAGAGAGCCGTAATTGGCCAAAGCCAGTTGCACCTACAGTATAGCTACTTGCAGCCAGGTGCTTGTGTAAGCTCTTTAAAGTATTTCCAGTTACTGTACTGTGTACCCCTCACAGTTGCACCTACAGTATAGCTATCTGCAGCCAGGTGCTTGTGTAGGCTCTTGAAGTATTTCCAGTTACTGTACTGTGTACCCCACACAGTTGCACCTACAGTATAGCTACCTGCAGCCAGGTGCTTGTGTAGGCTCTTGAAGTATTTCCAGTTACTGTACTGTGTATCCCGCACAGTTGCACCTACAGTATAGCTACCTGCAGGCTCTTTGAAGTATTTCCAGTTCCTGTACTGTGTAACCCGCACAGTTGCACCTACAGTATAGCTACCTGCAGCCAGGTGCTTGTATAGGCTCTTTGAAGTATTTCCAGTTACTGTACTGTGTACCCCGCACAGTTGCACCTACAGTATAGCTACCTGCAGTCAGGTGCTTGTGTAGGCTCTTGAAGTATTTCCAGTTGTGGAATTACTGGAATTACGAACGAATTACGAACAATATGGGCTGTTCGCGCCAAATTCGAGTGGCGCGTCACGGCCCATAATTCACTGCAGCATCGCAGTGCATTGCTGGCTGATGATTGGCCAAGCATGCACTATGACCCGCATGCTTGGCCAATCACAGCGCTGTGTGTACAGAGAGCCGTAATTGGCCAAAGCCAGTTGCACCTACAGTATAGCTACTTGCAGCCAGGTGCTTGTGTAAGCTCTTTGAAGTATTTACAGTTACTGTACTGTGTACCCCTCACAGTTGCACCTACAGTATAGCTACCTGCAGCCAGGTGCTTGTGTAGGCTCTTTGAAGTATTTCCAGTTACTGTACTGTGTACCCCGCACAGTTGCACCTACAGTATAGCTATCTGCAGCCAGGTGCTTGTGTAGGCTCTTGAAGTATTTCCAGTTACTGTACTGTGTACGCCACACAGTTGCACCTACAGTATAGCTACCTGCAGCCAGGTGCTTGTGTAGGCTCTTTGAAGTATTTCCAGTTACTGTACTGTGTACCCCACACAGTTGCACCTACAGTATAGCTACCTGCAGCCAGGTGCTTGTGTAGGCTCTTGAAGTATTTCCAGTTACTGTACTGTGTACCCCGCACAGTTGCACCTACAGTATAGCTACCTGCAGCCAGGTGCTTGTGTAGGCTCTTGAAGTATTTCCAGTTACTGTACTGTGTACCCCGCACAGTTGCACCTACAGTATAGCTAACTGCAGTCAGGTGCTTGTGTAGGCTCTTGAAGTATTTCCAGTTACTGTACTGTGTACCCTGCACAGTTGCACCTACAGTATAGCTATATATATATATATATATATATATATATATATACATCCCAGTTTTGTGCCGCTCACTGCAGGCCAATAGTATGTCTGGAAGGCCAACAAGGAGAGGCAAACGGTTACAAGCCTATAAAAGAGGGCAAGCAGGCTCTGTGTCTAGAGGCAACAGTGCTGGTCGTGGACATGGTGCATCCTCATCAGCACGTGGCCGTGGGACACACTTGCCATTTTTTTCGGCAGCTGGCCGCGTTGAGACGCAATATGTGGAAGACTTGGTCGAGTGGATGACCAAGGCGCCCTTATCGTTCTCATCCTCTCTCACCCAGACTCAGGGTACTTTGGCAAAGCAGCTGCCAACGCGGCCTCTTCCCTTGGCTCAATGGCATCAGTGACTCCTTCCCTAGCCCCACCATGTCCTCCCCAGGAGTTCCTCGAACTGTTTGACCACAGTGTTGGGTACATGCTCCAGGAGGATGCATAGCATTTTGAAGGCTCCGATGATGGTACTCAGCTAGAGGAAGGCAGTAACGTGAGCCCAGACAGAGGGGGTGCCCAAGAAAGACAGCAATCTGGCAGTCATGTTCCCCCTGCTGCAGCATACTGCCAGGTTTGCTCCAGTGATGAGGAGGAAGGGGATGATGAGGTCACTGACTCCATGTGGGTGCCTGATAGGAGAGAGGAGGAGGAGGAGGAGGAGGCGCATCACCAATGAGGCAGGATGCCCTCCAGGGGCCAGCCTAAGGGCAGCACACTGACTGCATCACACCGCAGAGCTCTGCATGTGCAGGGCGCTGCTGTCTCTGCGCGTTATTCCAAAAGTTCTTCAGTGTGGGCCTTTTTTGAGACGAGTGCATCAGATCCCACCGCTGCTATTTGCAACATATGTCTCAAGCGTATCTCGCGTGGCCAAAACATCTCCCGCTTGGGCACCACATGCTTGACCATACATATGTTGACCTGCCATGCAGTTTGTTGGCAAGCGTACCTAAAAGACCCACACCAAAGAACAAAGAGGACCTCTCCTTGCTCCTCATGAGCTGGGATCTCCAACCCCACTATTCCTTCAGTCCTCTGCACTGAGAGGAATGAAGGTGTAGAATTAGGTGTGTCACAGCTAAGTACTTGCGGGCAATCTACTATCGGTACACCGACATCAGATTGTACCAGGCAAATTTCCCTGCCCCAGCTGCTGCACTGCAGAAAGAAGTTCGCTCCCAGCCATCCACATGCCCAGCGGTTGAATGCTAGCTTGGCAAAATTGCTAGCACTTTAAATGCTTCCTTTTCAGTTGGTAGACTCTGCCACCTTCCTTGAGTTTGTGGAATGTGCGGTTCCTCAGTGGCAGGTTCCCAAATGCCACTTTTTCTCATGGAAGGCGATTTTGGCTCTCTAGCGGCATGTGGAAGGCAATGTCTTGGCCTCGCTGGACAGGGCGGTCAGCGGTAAGGTGCATAAACCCGCTGACTCGTGGCCCAGCAGACATGGACAGGGACGTTACCTAAATTTCACAGCGCATTGGTTGACTGCTGGCAGCTGGGAAGGATGCAGGACAAGGTGCAGTAGTGTTGGAGGTTGTTCCGCCACCACGCCTCCAAAATGCCAGTACTGGTGATTCTGACACACCTCTTTCCTCCACCCCCTCTTCTTCTTCTTCCTCCATGGCCTCTTCCTGTGCTTTGTCCTCGGAACCAGCGGTGCTCCGTAGGCGTTCAAGGGGCTACGCAAGTACGCAGGCCGAAAGATGCCATGCGGTGCTTGAGCTGGTGTGCTTGGGGACAGGAGCCACACTGGGGCAGAAATTCTGTAAGCTCTGCAGGGGCAGGTTCAGAGGTGGTTGACGCCACGCCAACTTAAGGCAGTAATGGTGGTTTGCGACAATGGCACCAACCTCCTCTCCGCCCTCCGACAGGGACAACTGACCCATGTGCCCTGTTTGGCTCACGTCCTTAACTTGGTGGTGCAGTGGTTCTTGGGCAGGTACCTGGGCTTACTGGATGTCCTGAGGCAGGCCAGGAAAGTCTGTGTGCATTTCCGCCAGTCATATAATGCCAGTGCTCGGCTAGCAGACCTCCAAAAGGAATTTAACCTGCCCAAGAACCACCTAATCTGTGACATGCCCACCAGGTGAAACAATGTTGGCCATGCTGCAGCGGTTGCACATGCAGCAGAGGGCCATCACTGAGTACCTGTGCGACTATGGCACCAGGACAGGGTCAGGGGAGCTTGTTTTTTTTTCCCACGCCAGTAAGCCATGATAAGGGATGCATGCACCGTCCTGTCACCATTTGAGGAGGCCACGAGAATGGTGAGCAGTGACAGTGCATGCATCAGTGACACTGTCCCCCTTGTCCACCTGTTGGAGCACACGCTGCATGGAATAATGGACAGGGCACTTGAGGCAGAACAGAGGCAGGAAGAGGAGGACTTCCTTAGCTCTCAAGGCCCCCTTTATCCAGACAGTGTTCCTGCATGCCCGCTGATCACACAGGAAGAGGACAAGGAGGAGGAGGAGGCTTGTGTCAGCATGGAGGTGGAGCCTGGCACTTAGCATCAGCAGCAGTCTTTAAGGGATCATTTACAGTCCCAAGAAACCCATGGATTTGTACGTGGCTGGGAGGAGGTGGCTGCGGATCATGTCGTCCTTGGTGACCCAGGGGACTCTGGACATAATGCCTCAGCAAACCTACGCTGCATGGCCTCCCTGATCCGGCAAAGCCTGCTGAAGGATCCTCGTATTCGTGGTATCAATACTGGCTGGCAATCCTCCTTGATCCATGTTACAAGGGTAAGGTTGCGGACCTTATCTTGCCATCGCAGAGGGAGCAGAGGATGAAATATCTTCGGGAGGCCTTGCAGAAAGGTCTGTGCAACGCGTTCCCAGAGACTGGGAGGTTACAAACTCCTGTTCCTGGACAATGTGTTGCAGAGGCTTCGGTCAGTCAAAGAAGGAGCGGTGAAGAAGGTGGCCATCTGACCGATGCGTTCAGACAATTTTTTAGTCCACAGCCCCAAGG
This sequence comes from Lithobates septentrionalis, assembly GCA_037952835.1. Lineage (NCBI taxonomy): Eukaryota > Metazoa > Chordata > Amphibia > Anura > Ranidae > Lithobates > Lithobates septentrionalis. The sequence goes on along the minus strand of JBBDGP010001553.1, from coordinate 1,780,155 downwards.
TATGATCGGTCACCATCGCCAGCGTCTGTTTTACATGATGCAGGAATACCTAGGGGCAAGATCTGACTTGGACACCTTTCCCACCGAAAATCCACTGGGTTTCTGGGTCTTGAGGATGGATCACTGGCCAGAGCTTGCACAGTATGCAATTGAGCTACTGGCCTGTCCTGCATCCAGCGTTTTCGGAACGCACATTCAGTGCTGCTGGAGGCTTTGTAACTGATCCCAGGGTGAGTCTGTCCACCGACTCGGTCGATTGACTGACCTTCATAAAAACTAATCAGTCTTGGATCACCACCAGCTACCAAGCACCTGATGCTGATGTAACCGAATAATTTTTTTTGAAATGTCAGATCCCTTCAAGACTGCCTATGCTGATGCTGAGTGACTATCCTGTTATGCTGAGTGATTATCCTCTTCCTCCTCAATGATCATGCTGATAGCTTGTAAGAACATTTTTGGTTCTGAGCGCCGCCACCAGTGGCTAAGGCCCAATTTTTCAGCCCCTGTTTAACAGGGGCATGTAATTACAATCTTTGATGCAATAATTTGCAGCAGGGCTCGTTCCTGCGCTTCAACTAGAGTATCTGTGAGGGGTTGCAGTGTTGTGGCACCAGCACCAGTGCCAAAGGCCCAATTTTTCTGCCCCTGTTCAACAGGGGCATGCAATTACAATTCTTGATCTAATATTTCACAGCAGGGCCCTGTGAGGGCTTACAGTGTTGTGGCAACACCAACACCTAAGGCCCCTACTTTCAAACATCCAACTTACAAACGACTCCTACTTGCAAATGGAAGGAGACAACAGGAAGTGAGATGAAATGTCATTTTGTGCAGAGACTGTTCTAAGCACGGAAAACACGCGCCACTTTACAGGCATACTATAGACACCCCCCATGTACGATATTTAAAGGAATATTTCACTTTTTTTTTCACTTTAAGCATCATTAAAATCACTGCTCCCAAAAAAACGGCAGTTTTTAAAACTTTTTTTTGCATTGATACATGTCCCTCGGGGACAGGACCCGAGTCCCCAAACCCTTTTAGGACAATACCATGCAAATTAGCCTTTAAAATTAGCACTTTTGATTTTGAACATTCGAGTCCCATAGACGTCAATGGGGTTCTAATGTTCATGTGAATTTTCGGTCCGTTCGCAGGTTCTGGTGCGAACTGAACTGGGGGGTGTTCGGCTCATCCCTACTGCAGATTCATGACAAGTATTTTTTGGTTCACGGTAGGCTCAGTCCATCTGCAGTTCTGCTGCCTGCCATTATGCTTCTGCACCTCTCCAAGGACTTTCACCAATGTCCTGATTGCAGCCCTCAGAGAGAGAGGTCTCCAAATCCATCACTATTTGGACCATGTGCTCCTCTTGGCTTGCAGCAAAGAGCAGCTGCTCAGTCACAAGGATCTCTTGATAAAAGCACTACAATTGTTTGGTTGGATAATAAAGTTTGAAAAACGCCAGCTCTGCCTGACCCAGCAATTAGTGTACTTAAAAGCTCTTTTTGACACGGACAATGCTTCCATTTCTCTGCCTCCACAGAAGATAGAATCTATCAGGAAAGAGGTTCACAGAGCAGCGTCCTCCCCTTTTTTGTCAGCCTCCCAGTGTTTAAGCCTGTTAGGTATGATGTCAGAATGCATCCCAATGATTCCCTGGGCACACTGGCACCTTCAGCAACTTTAGTCAGGATTCCTTGCCCAATGGAGAAGACACCACCTAGGGCAGCTGAGTTTAGTGTCGTCCTAGACAAAGAGAGAGTCTCTATTGACCCCACGGCCATTAGGGCTGTTGAGTTGGATCACGATTATGATGGATACAAATCAAAAAGGCTGGGAAGCCCATTGTGGAGGTATCCGCATTCAGGGGAAAAGGAAATTTCAGGAATGGTTTCTAATATCCTGAAGATCAGGGCAGCTCATCTGGCTCTTACATCCCTTTCCTACTTCAGACTGACAACAAGGCTGCAGTGGCTTGTCAAAAGTAATATAGACCCTATTAAAATCCAGGAAGCCCTCCACCAATAGCGTCTATCAAGAATCTGGGATAGATTTGTTGCGTTTGTGCCAGGAAAGGAACTTTTTCCCCATGATTCACTCAGCTTTACAGATGCTGGATTTCCTTTAGTACAGTTTATACCTTGGACAAGTTCTCTTAAAGTGCAGGTAGCGGCCATCTTAGTGACAACTAAAATCAAGTGGGCAGAGAGTCAATTAATAATCCAATCCCTAAGCTCCATCCCCCTAGAAAGAGATACTTTCCCCAATAGAATCTGTCTGTGCTATTAGACTTTCTCTCACAACAACCTCTTGCTTCTACAGAACAATACTTGCTATGAAACTTTACCTTTTTTATAGCATTCCTAGTTGTGGCAGTTACCTCAGGGAGGAGGGTGCAGAGCTGCAGGTCCTGGGAGCCATAGGGGACCATGTTACTTTCTTCCCATACTGATTGGAGCTTTGCTCAGTGGCTGTTTGTTCCGAAGGTAGCCACATTATTTCACCTTTCGGAAGCCTGGGACTTGCCTAAATTTCCAGAGTCAAAGTTGGGAACTTTACATGAGCTGGATGTTTTCAGGATATTTCAACAATACCTCTAAGCCACATCCTAATTTTTATCATCAGATAGGCTGGCAAGAACAGGGGAAGGGAAGCTTCCCTTAGAACCTTGGCCAGATGGATTGTGAAGCTCATCCAAAGCTGCGAGTGGCCTGCGAGTGCACGTAGGTCTGCGAGTAGCCTGCGAGTGCACGTAGGTCTGCGAGTAGCCTGCGAGTGCACGTAGGTCTGCGAGTGGCCTGCGAGTGCACGTAGGTCTGCGAGTGGCCTGCGAGTGCACGTAGGTCTGCGAGTGGCCTGCGAGTGCACGTAGGTCTGCGAGTGGCCTGCGAGTGCACGTAGGTCTACGAGTGGCCTGCGAGGGCACGTAGGTCTACGAGTGGCCTGAGAGTGCACGTAGGTCTGCGAGTGCACGTAGGTCTGCAGGTGCATGTAGGTCTGCGGGTGCACGTAGGTCTGCGAGTACCTGTGTATTGTCTTGTGTACCTGTGTATTGTCTTAAGTATTAGTGCCAGGAAGCTAGCTGTTAGGTAATTTGGACAGGGTACATTCCCCAATCCTCACTAAATTTAATAGGTACGATGCCCGGCGGGTGTTGAGAGGCGACTCTTTGTACATCTTGCTGCATGTATGCATTCCTTGATCATCCAATCGAGGGCGAATACTGCTGTGCAAAATGTAAGCACATTGTTTCCCTGGAAGCCCAGGTTCTGAATCTGGGGAAGCAACTGTCAGCACTGAGAAGTCCCTCCATACTAAAGGAGAGCCAGGAACGTACACGGCAGGGGCCGGCAGGGGCCAGCACAGAGGCGGGTGGAGACAAAGAGGTACAGGCACTAGCAAAGAGTAGATGGGTGACAGTCAGGAAGGGTAGAGGGGGAAGTGCCAGGGAGACCGATCCAGGACTGGAGCATCCCAATAAGTATGCTCCATTGAGTGACATTGGTGAAACCAGTCAGGGACCAGCACTGCTGGAGCTGAGGGACTCTCCTAGTTGCCGGGGGAAGAACTCCTCCAGTGAGAGTGGGGGGGGGCAGCGAAGGGAAAGGAAAGACCGATTCTGGTGGTAGGGGACTCAATTCTTAGAAGGACAGAGAGGGCAATCTGTAACCAATACCTGAAGCGCCGAACAGTATGTTGTCTACCGGGCGCTCGGGTTCGGCACATCACAGATCTTGTGGACAGATTACTGGGAGGGGCTGGGGAAGACCCAGCTGTCATGGTGCACGTTGGCACCAATGACAAAGTCAAAGGCAGATGAAGTGTCCTAAAGAACGATTTTAGGGACTTAGCAGCTAAATTGAGGAAAAGGACCTCCAAGGTAGTATTCTCAGGAATACTACCGGTACATCGAGCCACACCAGAAAGCCAGAGGGAGATTAGGGAAGTAAACAAGTGGCTGAAGAACTGGTGTAGTAAGGTGGGGTTTGGGTTCCTGGAGGACTGGGCCAACTTCTCAGTCGATAACCGGTACTATAGAAGGGACGGACTGCACCTAAATGAGGAGGGTGCAGATCTGCTGGGAATGAAGATGGCCAAAAAGTTAGAGGGGTTTTTAAACTAGGCAATGGGGGGGAGGGTCCAGAGGTAGAGATAGTCAGCGCGGAAGATATTCCAGAGGGTAGTATTGGGGGCATTAGTGGTAGGTTGACCAAAGCACAAAAACACAAGGTAAGTATAGTAGCAGGTCCTAGTTGCAATCTCGAAACACCCAATACGAGGACAATATGCGACCGGTCTAAACTATGTGGCATGTTCACCAATGCCAGGAGCATGGCGGACACGATGGGTGAACTAGAGATACTGTTGTACGAGAAGGATTTGGATTTTGTGGGAATTTCAGAGACCTGGTTCAACAGCTCTCATGATTGGCTGGAAAACATTCAAGGGTATACCCTTTACCGCAAGGATAGAAAGGGTAAAAAAGGGGGAGGAGTATGCCTATATATCAAGAATAATGTACAAGTGAATGTGAGAGATGACATCACTGGGGGAGCTAGGGAGGAGGTGGAATCCTTATGGGTAGAGCTCCAAAGGGATGAAGCTAAGGGGAAAATTATACTGGGAGTATGCTATAGGCCCCCTAGCCTGAGGGAGGAACTGGAGACAGATCTCCTATCACAATTTGGATTAGCAGCAAGGATGGGAAGTGTTATCATAATGGGGGATTTTAATTATCCAGACATAGACTGGGCGGAGGGAACCGCGCATTCATTTAAGGCTCGCCAGTTCCTTAATGTCTTGCAGGACAAATTTATGGGTCAGATGGTAGACGCACCAACTAGAAATAAAACATTACTGGATCTACTGATTACTAGGGATGAGCTTCGAGTTCGAGTCGAACATTGGCTGTTCGCAAGTTTGCCGAACAGCGAACAATTTGGGGTGTTCCCGGCAAATTCGAATGCCGCGGAACACCCTTTAAAAGTCTATGGGAGAAATCAAAAGTGCTCAATTTAAAGGCTTATATGCAAGTTATTGTCATAAAAAGTGTTTGGGGACCTGGGTCCTGCCCCAGGGGACATGGATCAATGCAAAAAAAAGTTTTAAAAATGGCCGTTTTTTCAGGAGCAGTGATTTTAATAATGCTTAAAGTCAAACAATAAAAGTGTAATATCCCTTTGAATTTCGTAGCTGGGGGGTGTCTATAGTATGCCTGTAAAGGGGCGCATGTTTCCTGTGTTTAGGTCTGACAGCAAAATAACATTTCAAAGGAAAAAAGCCATTTAAAACTACTCGCGGCTAATGCATTGCCGGTCCGACAATACACATAGAAGTTCATTGATAAAAACGGCATTGGAATTCCCCACAGGGGAACCCCGAACCAAAATTTAAAAAAAAATAACGTGGGGGTCCCCCTAAATTCCATACCAGGCCCTTCAGGTCTGGTATGGATATTAAGGGGAACCCCGGCCAAAATTTAAAAAAAATGACGTGGGGGTCCCCCTAAATTCCATACCCTTCAGGTCTGGTATGGATTTTAAGGGGAACCCCGCGCCAAAAAAAAAACCGGCGTGGGGTCCCCCCAAAAATCCATACCAGACCCTTATCCGAGCACGCAACCTGGCAGGCTGCAGGAAAAGAGGGGAGGACGAGAGAGCACCCCCCCTCCTGAACCGTACCAGGCCACATGCCCTCAACATTGGAAGGGTGCTTTGGGGTAGCCCCCCAAAACACGTTGTCCCCATGTTGATGAGGACAAGGGCCTCATCCCCACAACCCTGGCCGGTGGTTGTGGGGGTCTGCGGGTGGGGGGCTTAACAAGGGGACCCCCAGATCCCGGCCCCCCCTGTGTGAAATGGTAAGGGGGTACAAAAGTACCATTTCACTAAAAAACTGTCAAAAATGTTAAAAATGACAAGAGACAGTTTTTGACAATTCCTTTATTTAAATGCTCCTTCTTTCTTCTATCTTCCTTCATCTTCTTCTTCTTCTTCTTCTGGTTCTTCTGGCTCTTCTTGTTCTTCCTCCGGCGTTCTCGTCCAGCATCTCCTCCGTGGCGTCTTCTATCTTCTTCTCCTCGGGCCGCTCCGCACCCATGGCATGGGGGGAGGCTCCCGCTCTTCTCTTTATCTTCTTCTTTTCTTCTAAACACAGGAAACATGCGCCCCTTTACAGGCATACTATAGACACCCCCCAGCTACGAAATTCAAAGGGATATTACACTTTTATTGTTTGACTTTAAGCATTATTAAAATCTCTGCTCCTGAAAAAAACGGCCGTTTTTAAAACTTTTTTTGCATTGATCCATGTCCCCTGGGGCAGGACCCAGGTCCCCAAACACTTTTTATGACAATAACTTGCATATAAGCCTTTAAAATTAGCACTTTTGATTATTCATGTTCGTGTCCCATAGACTTTAACGGTGTTTGCGTGTCCGAACAAACTTTTTTCCTGTTCGCATGTTCTGGTGCAAACCGAACAGGGGGGTGTTCGGCTCATCCCTACTGATTACCAACAATACAGACCTGATCACGGATGTAGAAATACGGGGCAATTTAGGTAACAGCGATCACAGGTCAATTAGTTTCAGTATAAATCACACAAATAGGAAACATAAAGGGAATACAAAGACACTGAATTTCAAAAGAGCCAACTTCCCTAAACTACAAACCTTGCTAAAAGGCATAAATTGGGATAAAATATTAGGAACAAAGAATATGGAGGAGAGATGGATTTGCTTTAAGAGTATATTAAATAAGGGCATTAGCCAATTAGCCAATGTATCCCATTGGGTAATAAATTTAAAAGAGCGAACAAAAGTCCTGGATGGCTTAACGCCAATGTAAAAATGCATATAAAAGCAAAGGAGAATACATGGTTGAGGGATCATCCTCAGCATTCAGACTTTATAAAGAATGCAACAAGAAATGTAAGGGTGCAATTAGGATGGCTAAGATAGAACATGAAAGACACATAGCGGAGGAGAGCAAAAAAAATCCCAAGAAATTCTTTAAGTATGTAAACAGTAAAAAAGGGAGGACTGACCATATTGGCCCCATAAAGAATGAGGAAAGACAACTGGTTACAAAAGATGGGGAGATGGCGAAGGTATTGAATTTATTCTTCTCCTCAGTGTTCACGAGTGAATCGGGGGCTTCAGTGACCAAAACTGCAGTGTTTATCCTCATGACACAACACAGGAAGCACCTTCATGGTTAACATAGGACAGAATTAAAATAGACTTGAGAAACTTAACATTAATAAATCACCGGGACCTGATGGCTTGCATCCGAGGGTACTTAGGGAACTCAGTCAAGTGATTGCCAGACCATTGTTCCTAATTTTTACAGACAGTCTACTGACTGGAATGGTACCAGCTGATTGGAAAAAAGCCAATGTAGCACCAATATTTAAAAAGGGCCCAAAATACATCCCTGGGAATTACAGACCAGTTAGCCTAACATCAATAGTATGTAAACTCTTGGAGGGGATGATAAGGGACTATATACAAGATTTTAGTAATGAGAGCGGTATCATTAGCAGTAATCAGCATGGATTTATGAAGAATCGTTCTTGCCAAACCAATCTACTAACCTTCTATGATGAGGTGAGGTGCCATCTAGATAAAGGAAGGCCCGTAGATGTGGTGTATCTGGATTTTGCAAAAGCATTTGACGCAGTTCCCCATAAACGTTTACTGTACAAAATAAGGTCTGTTGGCATGGACCATAGGGTGAGTACATGGATTGAAAACTGGCTACAAGGGCGAGTTCAGAGGGTGGTGATAAATTGGGAGTACTCGGAATGGTCAGGGGTGGGTAGTGGGGTTCCCCAGAGTTCTGTGCTGGGACCAATACTATTTAATTTGTTCATAAACGACCTGGAGGATGGGATAAACAGTTCAATCTCTATATTTGCAGACGATACTAAGCTAAGCAGGGCAATAACTTCTCCACAGGATGTGGAAACCTTGCAAAAAGATCTGAACAAATTAATGGGGTGGGCAACTACATGGCAGATGAGGTTCAATGTAGAAAAATGTAAAATAATGCATTTGGGTGGCAAAAATATGAATGCAATCTATAGACTGGGGGGAGAACCTCTGGGGGAATCTAGGATGGAAAAGGACCTGGGGGTCCTAGTAGATGATAGGCTCAGCAATGGCATGCAATGCCAATCTGCTGCTAACAAAGCAAACAGAATATTGGCATGCATTAAAAAGGTGATCAACTCCAGAGATAAAATGATAATTCTCCCACTCTACAAGACTCTGGTCCGGCCGCACCTAGAGTATGCTGTCCAGTTCTGGGCACCAGTCCTCAGGAAGGATGTACTGGAAATAGAGCGAGTACAAAGAAGGGCAACAAAGCTAATAAAGGGTCTGGAGGATCTTAGTTAAGGTTGCGAGCACTGAACTTATTCTCTCTGGAGAAGAGACGCTTGAGAGGGGATATGATTTCAATATACAAATACCGTACTGGTGACCCTACAATAGAAATAAAACTTTTTTGCAGAAGAGAGTTTAACAAGACTCGTGGCCACTCCTTAAAATTAGAAGAAAAGAAGTTTAACCTTAAACTACGTAGAGGGTTCTTTACTGTAGGAGCGGCAAGGATGTGGAATTCCCTTCCACAGGCGGTGGTCTCAGCGGGGACCATCGATAGTTTCAAGAAACTATTACATAAGCACCTAAATGAACGCAACATACAGGGATATACAATGTAATACTGACACATAATCACACATAGGTTGGACTTGATGGACTTGTGTCTTTTTTCAACCTCGCCTACTATGTAACTATGTAACTATGTAAAGGGCATACAGGGCAGCTGGTTTTGACCCACTGGTGGTAATGACAGCGCACTTGATGAGGGTGGTGGCAACAGCATCTTGAGCAGACTTTTCTAATGTCTCTATGGAAACAATATGCAGAGCCACCTCATGGTCTTTTTTAAAGCACTAGAAGGTGGACCCAGGGGCAGGACTGCCGTTAGAAATCGATACAATTCATTTTTCTGTTCTGGCACTTACCCACCTTGTCAGCTAGTTATTTATCACAGATATGCTGCCATATTGGCTCCAAGAAAATGGAAAATTGGATAAAATACTTACTGTAATTTTCCTTTCCTGGTGCCAATCCATGATAAAAATTTAGTTTGGGTACAGTGTTGCATAACTTCGCAATGGTCATTCAAAGTATGACAACGCTGAAAGCTGGAAAAAGGTCTGGGCAGGAAGGGGGTGAAAGTGCTCGATAAGCAAGTGGTTAACCGCTAGCTGACCAGCCACCGCAGAACTGCGGCAGGTTGGCACGGCTGTGCAAATCGCCATAGGTATACGTCGCTACTTTAAGATAATCTAGCAGGTGCGCACGTGCCCGTCGCGTGTCCCCAGAGGCGATGCATGCGCCCAGAGGGCGTGATCTCCCACGCACCCGCAATCACTCGTGACAGAGCAGGAACGTGGATCTGTGTGTGTAAACACACAGATCCACGTCCTGTCAGAGGAGTAGAGACAGATTGTGTGTTCCTAGTATATAGTCAGTCCCCCCCCCCCCCCACAGTTAGAACACACCTAGGGAACACAGTTAACCCCTTGATCACCCCTTAGTGTTAACCACTTCTCTGCCAGTGACATTTATACAGTAATCAGTGGCTATTTTTATTTTGATCGCTGTATAAGTGTCAATGGTCCCAAAAAAGTGTCAAAAGTGGCCGATTTGTCCACCACAATGTCGCAGTCCTGATAGAAATCACAGATCGCCGCCATTACTAGTAAAAAAAAAAATAGTAGTGGCATAAATCTATCCCTTATTTTGTATACGCTATAAATTTTGCGCAAACCAATCAATGTACGCCTATTGTGATTGCAACATATCATCCTAAACTGATGAAGAATTTTTTATTTTTTTATTTTTTTGGGGATATTTATTATAGCAAAAAGTACAAAATATTAGTGCTAAAAAAGTGTTTTTTTCAAAATTGTCGCTCTCTTTTTGTTTATAAAATAAAAAATAAAAAATGCAGAGGTGATCAAATACCACCAAAAGAAAGCTCTATTTGTGGGGAAAAATGGACATAAATTTTGTTTGAGTACAATGTTGCACAACCGCGAAATTGACAGTTAAAGCAACACAGTGCCGTTTTGCAAAAAATGGACTGGTCAGAAAGGGGGCAAATCCTTCCGGGGCTGAAGTGGTTAAAGTATACATTTTTAATGGGAACCCCACACTGTTTTTTTATTTTTTTTAAGGCACAATAAACATTAAAAAAAGGCAGAACAAACATGTGAGGTTCCCCTTATTTCCCTCAATTTCATGCAACCTGGGTGACTGGGAAAGGGAGAGCGATGAGTCTAAACCCCCCTACCTTCCTCAACCATACCAGAATACATAACAAAAAAACTTTGTGCCAAAGAAATAATAAACAAAAATATTCTCCAGCAGCAGTGTGAATGTGAGCTTAACTAGTGTCACTACAATATGAAAATGATTAGGCAAACACACGCTTAGTTAATGACTCATATCAATGGGTTTAATATACCAAGTGTACTAATAAAAAAATATATATGGTGCGGCAGCTCCTAAAATGGTCGCAGGCTGTTAGAGCTCCGTTCCACCACGGCTCTGTGACAGCCACCGGAGCGATCGGAGCAGCCCCCCGAGCACCTTACCGGGCCACACGAACGGGGGAAACCCCCAGGAACACTGCCTTGACAACGGCGAACGTCCGCATAAACCTGACGAGCCAGATGACCGCGGCAGGCAATCAGGTCAGCTATGCCAAGATGGCGGCGGCTCCATGAGGCCCGCACAGCACGGAGGTGATGGAGCATTCTATAGCTGACCAGGACTCACAGCATCCACAGCCACCACAGTCCTCAGGTACAGACTTTCCGCCCCTGCCCCTGGCTGCTTCCCCCTCATCCACGGAGTCCCTCTTGGGCAGGATGGGCTTAGGCCTCCCCTCCACACCTATGATGGACCCCCATACAGGACTGTTATTTTCTGTATCAGAAGCCCACTCTGACATCCCTGTGCCATCCGATTTCCCCTCCATGAGGGAGGACTTCTCCCAGCTCCTCTCCAAGAGCTTGGCCCAAAATGCAGCACAAATTACATCATCCATCCATGCTGACCTGCAGCAAATAGGGATGAGGATGGATTTAATAGAAAAGAAAGCTGACCAAGCGGTATCTCGCATTGATCAAAATTCAGCAAGGATTCAAGACTTGCAAGACCAGCTTGAAACAGCATTTGCAAAAATCGATGACCTCGAAAATAGACCGAGACGCTATAACTTTCGCGTTCGCGGGCTTCCTGAATCAGAAAAGGATGTTCATGCCGCTGTGAAGACCCTGCTACGGAACCTCATACCAGATATCACAGAACAACAACAGGAGCTAGACAGAGCCCACAGAGCCCTTCAACCCCCCCGATCAGATGGCCTGCCCAGAGACATCATTGTGAAACCCCATTTCTTCTCCATAAAGGAGGAGGGGATGAGAAGATCTAGTGGCTCAGAAAATCTCAAATTGATGGGACACAGGATCCAGATTTTTGCAGACTTGTCGCCATACACAGTGCAAAAAAGGCGCTCTCTCAAACAGCTACTTCAACTGCTGCTGGAAAAAGAGATCAAATATCGTTGGTCCTTTCCCCTTCGATTAAACTTTTCCTACAGGAACAAAAATTACGGCTTCTCTTCGTTCGCCGAGGGAGAACGTCTGCTCCTGCAACTAGGTTTGATCTCCCAGGACCCTTCTTCCTCACAGACCAACAGGAGCTCCTCTTCATCTACTAAAAGGCCTCCGCCAGCAAGCCCGCTGCAACCCAACTGGCTTAAGCAGAGCTCCAAACGCTCTAAGGAAAATCTTCCCCCGTGATGTGCTGTCCTCTTTTTGGATCAGGGGCCTGATCCGGAACTCCCCCGTGGACATTTTCGGTTCAACAGTAACCTCCCCGTGATTTCTTTTATACCCCCTGCACTGATGCCATATGACAGATGGACTTTATTCCTTTACAGCAGTTCCCATTCTTCCCATCTCGGATATCTCAGGCTTAGCAACAGCCGACCCTGTGAAATTACAGGGATGGGGCAGGGGCGGGAGGGGGCCTCTCAACTTATATATATCTCAATCTGGACAGTACTCAGAAAAGTTAGGTATTTTCAGGTTCTGGTACTTGTTGGACCCTCCTCTCACTGGTTGATCCTGAAGTTGTACTTACCTTGGTTTTTTTTTTTCAATATTCTTGATCACAGTTTAATGACCGAATGGACCTGCTGACCCCCCTAATCAGATTCCACTGCTCCACTACTGGAGCTTTTGGTCCGGCTGGTGCAGTGTAATCCTATCTCCCACAAAGTCATTATATTCTAGGGTTGCTCTGTTTTACTTTTTTTTTATTTTTTTTTCCAAGAAATGTTATAATGTTTTATGCTTACTAGTTATACGGTTTTATAGGTGGCGGGGCCGTGGTGGATCTAGTGCACCTCCAGTTGAAACCAGAGGCACTGATCGTGCATTTAGTTTCTAGTCCGGTAGTCCCTCTGATTGGACACCGGCCCTCTCAGGTAAAAGGGTAAGGCATGGCCAGCCCATTCTACCCTGGGGTAAGGGAGGGGTCTGGGTACCCCTGTATTATTAATCTCTGTTCTTCTTACATGTATGACAGTTTAATGGATCAGATTACAGTAACTTGTATACCCCCTCTAATACTCTCTCTCACCCCTCTCCTTTCTTTCTCTCCTTCTTATCACTTGAGCACTTCCAGGTTCTGCATTCGCTTCTGGCCTCTGCTCCCAGGTCTTTTGTTCCCGGCAAGCTTATTCCTAGGGATCTTTGAGACACTCTCGTCCACACGTACAGGTAAGACTTTTCTCATAAGCATGACCTCACAACACTCAAATTATGACTGACCTCCCTAAAGTCCCTCCCACCCTAAAAATGTTATCACATAATACACAGGGACTGAACTCCCCTGTCAAAAGAAGGAAACTGTTTCAACTCTACCATTCTATGCACACGGACATTCTCTTTTTACAGGAGACCCATTTCCCCATAACATACCAACCTACATTTCTCCATCGCAACTTTCCCCAATTCTTCCTATCATCTGCACCCAACAAAACAAAAGGGGTGGCTATATGTTTTGCCAAACATATCAATCTCTCTCAACCTCAGACGATTATAGACCCCCTGGGATGCTTTATACTAGTATTGGGGAACATAGATGGTGAGCAATACACCTTTGTTTCCTATTACTCTCCTAATAGAGGTCAACGGGCTTTTTTTGAATCCATACTACACAAACTCCACCCTCATCTTAAGGGCACAACTACTCCAATATAGCTTTTGACTTCTCCTTGGACAAGTCTGGAGCTGGGATACCAAAATCCAAATGCCCTACTAGACAGAGCGTTAAAGTAGCTAAGTTACTACATGAGGCGGGATGAGTAGATGCCTGGAGGGAAACTAACCCTCGCTCTAAGGATTATACACATTTCTCAGCACCCCATAACTCCTATGCCAGGATAGACCACATCTTTACACATGCCACTACGATCCCTTTGGTCGTACGGTCACGGATTATAGACTCTCCTCTATCGGACCACTCAATGGTCACTCTAACCCTCCACAGAACATCAGGACATAGGGAGCGCAATCGTTGGCGCCTGCAGGAATCCATTCTTAACGATCCCATAGAGGCCACTATCATAGAGAAATTTATTAAGGAATACTTTAGCCTAAACACCTTGACTGATGTCTCCCCGTCCACAGTTTGGGCTGCTCATAAAGCGGTGATCAGGGGGAAACGAATGCAATTATCAGCTACACTAAAAGCGGAACACAAAAGTGACACGATCAAATTAACAGCAAACTTTCGATCTCTCGCAAAAGCCCACAAACTAAATCCCACCTCGGAATCTCTGGCTCACTTGGATAAGGCTCGGGCCCTTCTCAACCTGAACCTAACGACAGCTGCTGAATACCATCTCAGGTGGACAGGGGCGCGTTTCTACTCCCAGAGGGATAAGATAGGATCGAAATTGGCGGTAAAACTTAGCCCTAAACCTCGCCAACTGGCATTCTACAAAATTAAGTTAAAATCAGGTGACCTAACCCAGAACTCTACCAAGATTATGGAAGCATTCCAACAGTTCTATTCGGAACTTTATAGATCTCAGTGCCACCCTTCAGGTCAATCACAAGGAGGTTTCCTTGACTCTTTGCCTTTACCTTCCTTAACCTCAGATCATAGGGACCTACTTGAAAGCCCCTTCTCGGTCACGGAGGTGCTGGACACGATTTCTTCCTTGAAAGTCGGATCCTCCCCTGGACCTGACGGGTTCTCCACCGGGTATTATAAAAAATTCGGGGAAACATTGGCCCCACATCTCACAAAGTTTTTCAATTTCCTTAGGGAAGGTTCCCCATTGGGGGCTGACTTAAATGCAGCATATATTTTAGTGATTCCCAAACCAGGGAAAGACCCTAGCAGAGTTGGAAATTACAGGCCTATATCCTTAATTAACAATGACATCAAGATTATGACCAAGATTTTAGCCAATAGATTAGCAAGTTTTATCCCCTCATATATCCATAGAGATCAGGTAGGCTTTATACCTGGGAGGCAAGGCCCAGACCAGATTAGAAGGACAATAGATGTTATCTCCCTCCTTAAATCTAGTTGGGACGAAGGCTCCCCCCCAATCGGGTTTTATTCTTTCTATCAACCTACACAAGGCGTTCAACTCAATTGAATGGAACTACCTTTCAGAGATCCTTAGAAGATGGAACTTCGGCCTCCATTTCCTAAACTTAATCAACTCTATGTACTCTAATCCATCTGCCCAAGTGAGGTTAATGGGAAGATATTCGGCCTCCTTTCCAATTGGGAGGGGCACCAGGCAGGGATGTCCCCTCTCACCCCTTCTCTTTGTGATGGCCATAGAAACTTTGGCCATAGCAATTAGAATAAATCCCGATATCAGGGGTGTGGCGTGCGGGGACCAGGAGCACAAATGCGCACTTTATGCGGACGATCTCTTGCTATATATAACCTCACCTCTAATAACCACTCCGGTTATTTACGGGGTTCTGAACTCATTTAGCAAAATCTCGGGCTTAAAGGTCAACATGTCTAAATCAATTGCCTTAAACATCACTGTTCCCCCTGACATAGTGACACAACTAACTAACAATTTTGAGTTCTCCTGGGCCCCTGCGACTATACCCTATCTAGGGATTAATTTAACCCCAGATATAAATAACCTCTTTAAAGCTAACTATCCAGCCATGATCAACAGGTGCAGGGGGGATCTCCAACAGTAGTCGAGATGTGGTCTGCCCTGGCTGGGAAAGGTACACGCTGTAAAGATAACTCTCCTTCCCCGTCTCTTATACCTGTTCCGCTCTCTACCAATCCGAGGAGCTTTCTTCGCAAATTTCAATTAGAGATTACACGCTTTATCTGGGGCAATAAGGGTTATAGATGCCCATCCAAAATACTTCATCGCCTTAAGTCACAGGGAGGATTAGGCCTTCCGGACCTCTGGGGTTACTTTCAGGCGGCGCAATTATCGCAAATATCCATTATTTTCTCGAAGGGCCCGAAGCCAGAGTGGCTCTCAATGGAAAGGTGGGCTACACCCCTCAATACCATTGACTTTCTCCTTTGGTGTGACCCTAAACAAAGACCTGCCATAATGGCCCCCACACTTTCTCACTCTATTGCAATATGCACTAAATGATTTAAACACCCCTCCCTTATATCGCCGCTCAAACCTTTATCCCACATATTCCTTAACACTAAATTTCCACCGGGAATAAACATCCAAGCATTCAGATGGTGGACTGACAAAGGCCTTTACCGGATAGGACATTTCCTTTCCCCAGCTGGCCCTCTTACCCTGTCTTATTGTAAGCGTAAACTAGAAATGCCTGACACGGAACAGTTCAGATTTACACAAATCTCCCACTTCTTAAACTCTATTTGGATCAACACCTGAACCTCCCTCAATAACCCCTTATGAACATTGGTGCTCTAACCTTTCGGAACAAAAAGGGGGAATCTCCTTGATTTACACCGCACTACAGACAAATCTGGAAAAGCCGTCCTACGCAAAGACCTGGGAGGAGGACACGGGCGAACAGTGGCCGACGACAGACTGGTTCCGATCCTGGACACGCTCCTATAGAGGTATTTGTAACATCTCCCCTATAGAGGCCAGTCTAAAGGTCCTGACCAGGTGGTATTATGTCCCATCCAGATTGGCATTGATATACCCTGGAACTTCACCTCTCTGCTTTAGGGAATGCGGACTCAAGGGTACAATGCTACATACATGGTGGACTTGTCCCCGCATCAGAACCTTTTGGAAGAAAATCTTCTGTACAATTGGTAAACTAATAAAGGTGTCGGTAGCCCCCAACCTACATATTGCCTTATTCAATCACAATATACCCAATACACCTAAGCACCTACAGGTACTATCCTACTTCATTTTATTGGGTGCGAAAATCACCATAGCAAAAGCTTGGAAGAGACCTACAGGGTCCTACCAGTATTTCAGGAGAAAGGTGTCCTGGATTATGTCCCAGGAACAAATAGTGGCGAAGCTGAATGACAAAATTGGGAAGTTCAATACCGTCTGGGAACCCTGGGCCACGTTCTGCAACATATCTCTCATACCGGGTATTGAACCTGACGCAAGTTTAGTTTCTGTTATTAACTGAACCTCACCCTACCTTCCCCCTCTTCTCTCACCCCTTTTCACACGTTTCTTTTCTTTTCTTTATAGGATTGCTCAAATCCTGCTATTTCTCAGGTACAACATGACATATACACACCCAGAGGGGAATTCTTAAGAGAGTGTTAACCAGAGTATCCGAGGGACCCCTTCTTCTCTTCACTAGAGGTTCACTAGTTACCGCAATGGTGAACTGGAAATGGAGGGCTCCGCTTTTATAGCCCTTCCAACCAGTTCATAACGCTCCTGGGGGAGTCGGCTGATTTGGAGCAGAACCTACACACACCTACAGGAAGATCCAAAAGGGGGTGTGTGTGAGGGTCCCCTGGGTCATCCGGCATTCATCCCTCGGAGGCGAACCCCCACATCTTCCTTTCCTCCTGCACAGATGGGCTCCCTCGGATAACTCCGTACAGTAACTACAGATCAACTGACTCAAATTTACCTTTCTGTCTCTCAAGATTTCTGATGGAAATCACTGAAGTTACCTTAACTGTAAGAGTACCCTCATGGGGGTTATCCTCTGATCCTGGAGCACCTGTATAGCTCTCTGACATACAGGACTGTTCATACTTTGTTCATTGGTTTCTTTATATTAATAAATTGGATTTTTTTTTTCTTTTTATTACTCTGTTTTAAACAGAGAAGTTTGCTACAGTTAAGTTTGACTACAGAACATAACCGAACCTCATATAGCAGCAGTGAGTTAATTTGGTTGTGACAGTCTTGCAACTATAACACTCAGTTCAGCTTATAATTGATGTTCATAAATGTAAAATTTTTTCTGTGTAACTTTTCTTACTTCATTAGAAATGTATGCAATTTCCTGTATGTTATGCAAAAACTCTAATAAAAATGATTTGAAATTTAAAAAAAAATATATATATATATACAATGCTAATAAAAAGTCCCACAGTGGTGAATAAAGTGCTCGTGCTTCAATATAAAATCGGTGCTCCACTGTTCAGTGTTTAGACAACGTGCCCCACATGGATGTACACTCATCCTGGATATGGACCACCTATCGCTAAAGTGGTCACTTGCGCTTTGTGGGGAAAAGACCCCTAGTTGGTATCATTCGAGGTCAGCTGCACTGCTAATGATCCTCCATGGATAGGGAAGAAAAATAACAGAGGGGGGCATCCATAGCGTAAAACCGTTTTATTAATAAAATTATAGCAAAAGAAAAAAAAAGTAAAAACTGAATGCACCAACATGTTAAGGTGCCTAATACTGGCACCAGGTGTGATCAGCATTTGTTTTAATGGGGTATAATCCGGCCAATCTCATTAAACGCCGCTCTATCGCAGTGAGGCTCGGTCCCTTGTAATCATTCTGTGGGCAGATATGGTGTCGCGATGACGCGATCAAACCTGGACACTTTTCAGCCAACAGGAAAGCCCGTCATCAGGAAGCTCTGAGAGCCCATTAATATGAGTCACTAGCCAAACGTGGTGTTTGCCTAATCATTTTCATATTAGAATACATACCTTTTCACACTGGAAAGGTAAAAATCTTTCCTTTGCAAAGCACATTGTCCCCATGTTGAGGGGACAAGGGCCTCATCCTCACATCTAGCTACAGAAGGATGTGTTTTTGGGAGGAGGGAGGTGGAATCTGAAGAGTCTGTTTATGATAAAGGAACTCCCAGATATTCGCTTCCCCCTTATTACTCAAGCCCCAAGAAAATCAAGAACAAATGAAACACTCGTACTGTGAAAAAGTTCTTTTTTTTTTTAATGTAAATCATATCCAACTATGTAAATCTAGTGTCAATCATGTCACCCGGCAATGTAGATCAATCATCGGTCATGATGATTTGCTACCTCACAATGTTGCCCAACTGGACTACCACCGCTAATTTATAGTAAAATCCCTTGCTGCTGTGTGTATACAGCCAAGGATCCTGGGTGATGTTATTGACCAAATACAGTCGTGATTCTATTTGGTGTTTGCATAGAAATGCTTTAAAGTATAATTAGATGCAAAACTTTTGTTTTTGTTTTACTGGAGAGCGATTGGAACACCTTTCCAGTTTTTTTATTGCTGTCTGTGCCCCTGTTAAGAAAATTCACCCTCTCTACTTGTCCTGTATACCACCAAAAGTAATTGTGAAAAAAAAAAAACCTAGGGGGCGCGGCCGAGCAATGGCAGAGTGAGGACGCACACCTCGGAGCTCTGTGTGGGGAAGCCCTGAGAACGAGCAGATAACGCTGACAGAGAGAGCCGGAATTCATGTCAGGGGACCGCAAACACCCGCTGGACTTGGGGGCACAGAAGGGTTCGGAAATTACCCACTATTTTCTTCGGCAACACGCTGTTTCCTCCCCCACTGCCCCGGCCAAGATGGCGCCGCCTCGAGTCCCTCCGACGAGCGCGGCCGCTTCATCTAAGAAGAACACTCAGCCGGGACCTAATGCTGGAGGTGACCGAGCAGCTCAGGATGACAGGTCAGCCTCCCCCATACTATCCCCTATAGTTCCAAGCCCAGACACACAAATCAGTTGCGGTCATGCGTAGGAGACAGGCAGTAATGCTGAGGGGTCCTTCAGAGACATTGTGGCAGGTCTGCCCACAAGGCAAGATTTACAGGAAATGGCGGCATCCATAGTTAATGCACTCTCCAGGGAACTACATGACTTGCGCCAACAAGTGGATACAGTGGAAGAGAGGGTCACTGTATTGGAATCCTCCACATCCACTTCCGACGCTCGCATCGCTCTATGGAGCAGGAGCAGCGTGGCTTTCGCCGCCATCTTGTGGAGATACAACTAAAGCTAGATGACGGTGAGAACAGAAGTAGACGCAACAATTTGCGCCTCCGCGGCATCCCTGAAGCCACCATGGGCTCGGACCTGCGCGCAACGGTGGTAGCTATCCTGAACCAAGTTCTCGGGAAACCACCGGCTACAGAGCTGGAGCTGGATAGGGTCCACCGTATCCCAGGACCCAGAGCACCTCCCGCAGCGTCCCAGGTTCCCGATGTTGTAGACCTCCCACGAGATGTCCTGTGTAGGGTGCATTTCTTTAACATAAAGGAAGAGATCCTGCGCCTGGCATGGGAACGTAGCCCAATTGACTTTGACGGTGCGATGATCCGGATCTACCCTGACATCTCCAGACAAACAAGAGCCATGCGTGGCCTTCTGATACCCCTTCTAGAGGTAATCCGTGAGGCAGAGGCGACTTACCGCTGGGGTCACCCCTTCCATCTAATTGTGCGGAGGCGAGGAGCAGAATTCTACCTACGCTCACCGGACCAACTCTCAGACCTGTTTAGTTTCTTAGCCAAGCCTGCTGTGAGTGTCCCCAATTGGTTTGACTACCTGTTGTCCCCGAAGGCCCTTAGCCCACCTTTGCCCAGACCGCAACGAGTTTGCCGACCCCGCTCACGCGCCACAAGTCGAGAGACTGTTAGACCTCACCCAAGGTCCTCCGAAGCCTAACTCTTCACCTTACTCCAAGGACTGGTAAGACATGATGAACACTCGTATCTCATCACCTTCTTGGGTATCCTAAAACATTCAAATCACACCTACAAGACGTTATTGGAACTGCCTTGATGGACAACCTCCTGGGGCCACATTGACTACCTTGCACAGTATGCCCTTCATCTGGGGAATATAGGCTGTCAACTGACATTTGTTAGCCTGCTGTGTGAGGTGATGGGACAAAACAGATTCTGAATGGTCCCGTCGTGTATGCCGCCTCTCCCATACGGAATCACTATTGGTGACCAGTGGGGGAGACGGATGCAGCGGGGAGACCAGCAGACGGGTCATAGGCCCCCACACCTTAGGTCGCTCCCACTGAATTATCATTATCCACTGAATATGTCGATTCCCCAATTTCAGATAGGCATCCTGAGGGCCCGGTTTGTTTCTTTCTATGTGTTTTTCATATTTAATTTTTATTTCACCTGCCCCCCGGGCTAAATTCAAGACCTCTTACTCTCCTTAGTTCTTCCTAATGTCTATGCAAGTAGCTACTCATTTGGAAGGGGGGGGGGTACTGCCATGGTGGGTAACAATTACAGGGCTGTGGTAGTCATGAGTGGCATGTTATGTTATGTTATGCTATTCTATGCCGTTTTATTTTGCCGTTTTTCGTTTTCATTTTTCGCATTGACTTTGCCTTCCACAGCATGCTTCGGTACCCCCCGCTGCGAAGGTAAAGACCCCTGGTCCTGGTGCTACGGCTTTGCCATGGGGTGTCAGCGTGGGTCCCGCCAATTATTACTGTTTGCATTGGCGCTGGGATTTTCTCTGACGTTCATGAGCCTCCCGGGGACACCATCACCGAATGGTCACGGCGGAGGGTGCTCTGCTGCTCCGCTTTAGGTACTAATTGCTAAGGGTAATGTTAAGTTATGTTGGTTCTCCTATTAGAAACATTACAATTCTCTGGGGCGCTATTCCCCCACATCTCCATTCATATTGTATATTCCGATAACTGCCTTAACTCTACTCAATTTAGAGTAGACCTTAACGCTCCTTTCACCCCCCCATTAGGGCGGACCCCTGTGTGGACACTTTCAGTGCACAACAGGGGCCCATAGTTAGTCTACGACAGGAACCGTTCACTCCCCTACCCCATCCCTCTTCCCTTCCTACCTTTTCCACTCACGCTACCTTTTCCTGTCTTTTCTCTCCCCCCCCTTTTTTCTTTTCTATTGTTCCCATCTTTCTCCCCACACGCATTCCTTGCTAGTGTCTGTACCTCTCTTTCCGTCCATTCCTGTTCCTTTCCTCCCGTCCCTTCCTGTTTCTTTACTCTCTCCCCCCTGGTCTATTTTCTCTTATCTCTGACCTCTGCCTGGGGGGGCTCTGTTTCTGGGAATCTCCCACGCGTCCATTGACATCCATTTCCCTGCCAGAAGATACAATAGGTCACCTTAAGATCACCTTTCTAAATGTGCGTGGCCTCAATATACCGGAGAAGCGCTCGCAGCTTTTAGCTGACCTGCGCAGGGGCAAAACACATGTTGCTTTTCTACAGGAGACGCACTTCTGTGCAGATTCCATCCCTAGGTTGACCAACGGGGCCTTTCCTCTGGCATACCACAGTGTCTCTCCGATCTCCAAATCGAAAGGGGTCAGCATCATACTAGCTAGGTCGGTCCCATGGGTGTTTGAGGCACAGCGGGCAGACGCGCAGGGTCGTTTTCTTCTCCTAAAGGGAAGGGTGTCTGATGTGCGAGTCACTTTCACAAACGTCTATTTCCCCAATGTGGACCATCCACAGTTCCTGCGCAAGCTCCTCTCTGAGCTTTTGGAGTTTTCAGAGGGGATGCTTATCTTTGGCGGAGACCTTAATTTTGCTATGGATCTGGCCCTAGACATCTCACGTGGAGCCTCACACCTGCCATACTCTCGCTTGAAACGTCTTAAGGCAGACCTCCATACCCTACACTTAGTTGACCCTTGGCGGTTGCTCCACAACCAAGATCGAGACTACACATTTTATTCTCAGGTGCATCACACCTACTCTCGGTTAGACTATCTGCTGTTGTCACATAAAGATCTAAATAAAGTGGTTTCTACGTCCATAGATGTCACATCTTTCTCCGATCATGCACCAGTCCACTTGACACTCCAGTTGGGGCCAATGGCTCGGTCTCCTCCATCCTGGAGACTAAATGAAGCCCTGCTTCAATCGGAGGAAACCCGCTCAAAGGTACTGAACACACTGCAGGAGTATTTTTCCGTCAACGAGGGGTCAGTACCCAACCCCCTTGTGGTTTGGGAGGCCCACAAGATGGTTGTAAGAGGCACATTGATCAAAATAGGAGCCCGTCTCAAGTGCGATAGACTTTGACGCACGGAGGAACTCCTTGCACTGATCCGTAAACTGGAGAGTATACACAAGGCTAGTCTTGCTCGCGCAACCTTCTGGGACCTTCAGAAGGCCCGTGAGGAACTTTGTGCGCTTCTGTTTCATAAGACAAAAAAGAAATTAGCATGGGCACGCCGTACTATGTTTGAGTTCTCAAACAAACCTGGGTCACTTCTGTCCAGAGCTCGACAGGGTCCTCGCATGAAAACCTATACCCCTCACATACAGACTTCCACGGGACAGAAGCTAAATACCTCTTCAGACATGGCTGAGGAGTTCCCCTCTTTCTATACAGGTCTTTATAACTTAGACAGACCGCAATCTGTGGACTCCCCGACGGAGGGCAGTCATACCCCCCAGTCTTATTTAGCTGCCTCAGGCATGCCATCATTACCCGATAATGTACGGGAGGAGCTGGAGGAACCCTTGACTGTTGCAGAATTGGGAGCGGCACTGGCCTCTTTGAAACCAAAAAAGGCCCCTGGCCCTGACGGCCTTACCCCAGTGTACTACAAAACTTTTTTCGACATATTATCAAAACCTTTGGTTTCTGCCCTTAATAATATTACGGAGGGGAACTCATTCCCAGTAGATACCTTAAGGGCCTATATCTCTCTCATCCCGAAAGAGGGTAAAGATCCGCTGCAGTGTGGGAGTTATCGCCCAATTGCACTCCTGAACATGGATCTAAAACTTTTTGCCAAGATCCTGGCCAATAGACTGCTCCCTTACATACCGAGTCTTATTCACCGAGACCAGGCAGGCTTTGTGCCACTTCGAGAACCGCGGGATAACACCATCCAAGTTATAAATTTGATACATGCGGCAAAGACTTCCAAACGGGCTCTTCTCATGCTGTCAACCGACGCAGAGAAGGCCTTTGATCATGTCGATTGGTCCTTTATTCGGGCTACTTTAGAGCACATAGGCCTTCGTTCATCCATGCTACAGTGGATACTGTCCTTGTATACCCACCCCACTGCATCGGTCAAGGTTAACAAGACAAGATTGGACTTCTTTGGCATCCGAAATGGCACACGTCAGGGCTGCCCCCTAACCCCCTGATCTTTATCTTGTCCCTAGAACCCCTTCTGTGTACGATAAGAGCGAACTCAGACATTGCAGGTTACCCGAAACCTTCGGGATTCCACAAGGTGGCCGCCTTTGCGGACGACCTTATCTTCTTTTTAACAGAACCACTTACTTCTCTCCCCAACTTACTCCGATCCCTTCAAGAATACGGTACTCTCTCCTCTTTTCAGATCAACCTAACCAAATCCTCCATTCTCAACTTAACGGTAGGCAGAAGTGTTGTCCAACGGTTACGTTCGGCCTTTCCATTGAGATGGGCAACCAAGCTTATACGATACCTAGGAGTCGACATTACTTCGGATCCTGCCGAATTATACTCGGCAAATTATGCCCCGCTACTCCTCCGTCTCAAAACAGACCTCCTGCATTGGCACTCTCTGACGCTGACTTGGTTTGGCAGATGGAGTGCCCTCAAGATGACACTGCTGCCAAGGGTTTTTTACCTGATGCAGGCACTTCCCATACGATTACCTCCAGCTTTTTTCAAACAAATTAACTCCATGTTCCGGGCTTTTGTCTGGTCCCATCGCAAACCACGAATCGGACTCCAACTTCTTTACCTGGCGAAAAGTAGGGGTGGGGTTGGCCTACCAGACATTAAGGCTTACTACAGAGCAGTCCACCTGACTAGGTTGGTGGACTGGCATTGTCATGCAGAGGCAAAGCACTGGGTCGCTATGGAGGTAGAGGATTCCGGGGGTACGGCCAAGAGCTGGCCTTGGATCACAACATCACTGCCTAGGGACCTCGTGGAGCACCCCACATTGGGCAGCACCCTGTCGGTGGTCAGAGGCGCTTTTCGGCGCTCCTCAGTGTCCCCGCAGCCTTCCCCCATGGTGCCGATTCTGGGCAATCCGGAATTCCCACCTGGTGCTCAGAGTCCGCAATTTAAGCAACTGGCAATGGGCACCAGACTTCGTCTACACGATTTCTTGGGGCCCAATGGTCAGCTTTCTTCAGAAGCCGGGACATCAGTGACGGACCCTCCCTTAGATTTCTGGAGTGGCCTACAGCTGCGTAATTACCTACGCAGCTGCCTGAGGAAACCAGGCATTACCCGCCAACTCACTGATCTGGAGATTATCTGCCACTGTGGGGAGCCAATACGACACTGTCTCTCACTGCTCTATTCATCCCTAACCCAACCAGAGGAAGGGTATGTACCCCTGTTTCTCACTAAATGGGAGGCGGAACTCCGAACCCAATTCACTGATGTGCAGAGACAAAAAATTCTCTACTTTGCCCAGAAATCCTCTATTGCCACTATGGTACAGGAAACCTGTTACAAAATTATGACACGTTGGTACAGGGTTCCTGCCATTCTGCATCGCTTCTTCTACCAGGTCCCCAGCCTTTGTTGGCGTTGTGGCACTGAGGAGGGGAAGAAGTTACATATCATTTGGACATGCACCAAGCTCACCCCATTCTGGCTTGAGGTTACCCGCACAATCAGACACCTGACCGGTGTCTCCCTGGAAGGGAATCCTGCAGCCTGTCTGCTCCATCTATCAGAACGACCCATTAAGAAATACAAGACCTCCCTCACCATCCAATTACTGAATGCCGCCAAGGCTTGTATTCCCCTTTGCTGGAGATCGGAGAGACCACCGGCGAAGTCCCTATGGTTTACTAAAGTGAACGAACTAAGGGACATGGAGGATCTTACTGCTACCTTGCACAATCGAGAGGAGACCTTTCGAGAGACCTGGAGACCCTGGCAGCACTTTATCTACACAGAAGCCTATCTTCAGGAAATGGCACAATCTAACTGACTTAATGGGCTAGCATCATCTCCTAGGCAGAGGACACCACATCCCACTATATCATCTTACCACACTTTAATCTATCCCCTTTTTTACTACCTCATCTTTTCAGTCTTTGCCCTCCTCTCTGTCCCTTCCCCTTTCTTTGCCCTACCTCCCCTTTTATCCTGGTTATATTCCTTTATTACCTTTGGGGATACCAGTTCTCGTATTATGCATCCTCATTCATGGGTTTTTTGACCAGATACAGAGAAAATCCTAAAATCTATTACTTCTCCACAGGTCCCATGTCTGGGCTACATAGCTTTTTGGATCCCCATGTTCCCCAGTTATATGTAAAAATATCTTATATCACTGAGTGACACGACTTGACATACATGGACGTCAGCTTTAGGTCAAACGACTAAGCTCCCACAGCACCCAGAAGGTTTCATACATAGTCAGTACTGTTATACTGGGGTATCACCCACATAAGCCTTGAATATGGTGCTAACTAGGGATGAGCTTCGTGTTCGAGTCGAACCCATGTTCGACTCGAACATCGTCTGTTCGCCCGTTCGCCGAATTGCGAACGATATGGGCCGTTCGCGCCAAATTCGTGTGGCGCGTCACGGCCCATAATTCACTGCGGCATCACAGTGGATTGCTGGCTGATGATTGGCCAAGCATGCACTATGACCCGCATACTTGGCCAATCACAGCGCCGTCTGAACAGAGAGCCGTAATTGGCCAAAGCCAAGGAGGCTTTGGCCAATTATGGCTCAGGGGATTTAGTACACGCCCCACACTATATAAGGCCGCCTGCATGGCGGCCCTGTGTAGTGTGTGTTCCAGCGTTCATAGATAGAGGGAGAGAGAGACAGGCAGTGTCATTTGATTTGAGTTAGATAGATTAGGCAGAACAGTCAGTCAGTTAGCTGCACTTACAGTGTATTGTGTATATATATGCATCCCAGGTGTTGCATATATATATATACACTGTATTCAGTTTAGCTAAATCCGTTCCTGTTATCTTCCTACTGACAGGCAGGCTTGTCTTGTTACAGTATTTACAGCTACCTGAAGAAAATTGCTAGTGTTCTTTTTATCCTATTAGTACCACAGTCAGGCAGCTAGACTATTTACAGTTAGTGCAGTGCGTCCTGCTCACAGTGCTCAGCTAGATCCGTTCCTGTTATCTTCCTACTGACAGGCAGGCTTGTCTTGTTACAGTATATACAGCTACCTGAAGAAAATTACTGGTGTTCTTTTGATCCTATTAGTACCACAGTCAGGCAGCTAGACTATTTACTGTTAGTGCAGTGCGTCCTGCTCACAGTGTTCAGCTAGATCCGTTCCTGTTATCTTCTTACTGACAGGCAGGCTTGTCTTGTTACAGTATATACAGCTACCTGAAGAAAATTTCTGGTGTTCTTTTGATCCTATTAGTACCACAGTCAGGCAGCTAGACTATTTACAGTTAGTGCAGTGCGTCCTGCTCACAGTGTTCAGCTAGATCCGTTCCTGTTATCTTCTTACTGACAGGCAGGCTTGTCTTGTTACAGTATATACAGCTACCTGAAGAAAATTACTGGTGTTCTTTTGATCCTATTAGTACCACAGTCAGGCAGCTAGACTATTTACAGTTAGTGCAGTGCGTCCTGCTCACAGTGTTCAGCTAAAACTACAAGTTAGTGGGGTGCGTACTGCTCACAGTGTTCAGCTAAACCTACAAGTTAGTGGGGTGCATCCTGCTCACAGTGTTCAGCTAAACCTACAAGTTAGTGTGGTGTGTCCACCTCACAGTGTTCAGCTAAACCTACAAGTTAGTGGGGTGCATCCTGCTCACAGTGTTCAGCTAAACCTACAAGTTAGTGTAGTGAGACCTCTGCACAGTGTTCATCTAAAGCTACAAGTTAGTGCAGTGCGTCCTGCTCACAGTGTTCAGCTAGATCCGTTCCTGTTATCTTCTTACTGACAGGCAGGCTTGTCTTGTTACAGTATTTACAGCTACCTGAAGAAAATTGCTGGTGTTCTTTTGATCCTATTAGTACCAGTAGTTAGTGGGGTGCGTCCACCTCACAGTGTTCAGCTAAAACTACAAGTTAGTGTGGTGCGTCCACCTCACAGTGTTCAGCTAAACCTACAAGTTAGTGCGGTGCATCCTGCTCACAGTGTTCAGCTAAAACTACAAGTTAGTGCTTTGCGTCCTGCTCACAGTGTTCAGCTAAACCTACAAGTTGGTGTAGTGAGACCTCTGCACAGTGTTCATCTAAAGCTACAAGTTAGTGCAGTGCGTCCTGCTCACAGTGTTCAGCTAAAACTACTAGTTAGTGCTGTGCGTCCTGCTCACAGTGTTCAGCTAAAACTACAAGTTAGTGTGGTGCGTCCACCTCACAGTGTTCAGCTAAAACTACAAGTTATTTTTTTGCGAGGTCTGCACAGTGTTCACCTAAATCTACCTGTAGAAGGTTGGTGGTGTTTTCCTGATCCTATCACTACCGCAGGCAGCTAAAAAAGCTACAAGTTCGTTTTTTGCGAGCTCTGCACAGTGTTCAGCTAAAGCTACCTGTAGAAAGTTGGTGGTGTTCTCATACTACAGGCAGGCAGTTGATTTTGCTAGCTGCAGTATCAGTATATATATATATATATATATATATATATATATATATATCCCAGCTTAGTGCAGCTACAGGCCATTATTATGTCTGGAAGACCAAGAAGGAGAGGCAGACAGTCACAAGCCAATAAGAGAGGGCAAGCAGTCTCTGTGTCTAGTGCTGGTCGTGGAGATGGTGCATCCTCATCAGCACGTGGCCGTGGGACACGCTTGGCCTTTTTTTCGGCAGCTGGCCGTGTTGAGCCGCAACATGCGGAAGACTTGGTCGAGTGGATGACCAAGCCGTCCTCATCCTCCTCATCCTCTCTCACCCATGCCCAGGGTACTTTGTCTGGCAAAGCAGCGGCCTCTTCCCTCGGCTCAATGTCATCAGTGACTCCTTCCCTAGCCCCACCATGTCCTCCTGAGGAGTCCCTCGAACTGCTTGACCACAGTGTTGGGTACATGCTCCAGGAGGATGCCCAGCGTTTGGAAGGCTCTGATGATGATACTGAGCTCGATGAAGGCAGTAACATGAGCACAGACAGAAGGGGTGCCCAAGAAGGACAGCAATCTGGCAGTCATGCTCCCCCTGCTGCAGCATACTGCCAGGTTTGCTCCAGTGATGAGGAGGGAGGGGATGATGAGGTCACTGACTCAACGTGGGTGCCTGATAGGAGAGAGGAAGAGGAGGAGGAGGAGGAGGCGGCACATCACCAACGAGGCAGGATGCCCTCCAGGGGCTAGCCTAAGGGCAGCACATTGACTGCATCACACCCCAAAGCTCCACATGTGCAGGGCGCTGCAGTGTCTGCGCGTTATTCAAAAAGTTCTTTGGTGTGGGCCTTTTTTGAGACGAGTGCATCAGATCGCACCGCTGCTATTTGCAACATATGTCTCAAGCGTATCTCGCGTGGCCAAAACATCTCCCGCTTGGGTACCACATGCTTGACCAGACATATGTTGACCTGCCATGCAGTTCATTGGCAAGCGTATCTAAAAGACCCACACCAAAGAACAAAGAGGACCTCTCCTTGCTCCTCATCAGCTGAGATCTCCAACCCCACTATACCTTCAGTCCTCTCTGAGACCTGCACTGAGAGGAATGAAGGTGTAGAATTAGGTGTGTCAATCTGCTTTTGGTACACCGACGTCAGATTGTACCAGGCAAATTTCCCTGCCCCAGCTGCTGCACTGCCGAAAGAAGTTTGCTCCCAGCCATCCACATGCGCAGCGGTTGAATGCTAGCTTGGCAAAATCGCTAGCACTTCAACTGCTGCCTTTTCAGTTGGTAGACTCTGCCCCCTTCCGTGAGTTTGTGGAATGTGCGGTTCCTCAGTGGCAGGTACCCAAACGCCACTTTTTCTCACGGAAGGCGATTCCGGCTCTCTACCGGCATGTGGAAGGCAATGTCCATGCCTCGCTGGACAGGGCGGTCAGCGGTAAGGTGCATATTACCGCTGACTCATGGTCCAGCAGGCATGGACAGGGACGTTACCTAAGTTTCACGGCGCATTGGGTGACTCTGCTGGCATCTGGGAAGGATGCAGGACAAGGTGCAGTAGTGTTGGAGGTTGTTCTGCCACCACGCCTCCAAAATGCTAATGATTGTGACACACCTCTCTCCTCCACCCCCTCCTCTTCTTCTTCCTCCATGGCCTCTTCCTGTGCTTTGTCCTCGGAACCAGCGGTGCTCCGTAGCCGTTCAAGGGGCTAAGCAAGTACGCAGGCCAAAAGATGCCATGCGGTGCTTGAGCTGGTGTGCTTGAGGGAAAGGAGTCACACTGGGGCAGAGGTTCTGTCAGCTCTGCAGGGGCAGGTTCAGAGGTGGTGGACGCCATGCCAACTTAAGGCAGGAATGGTGGTTTGCGACAATGGCACCAACCTCCTCTCTGCCATCCGACAGGTACAAATGACCCATGTGCCCTGTTTGGCTCACGTCCTTAACTTGGTGGTGCAGCGGTTCTTGGGCAGGTACCCGGGCTTACAGGATGTCCTGAGGCAGGCCAGGAAAGTCTGTGTGCATTTCCGCCGGTCATATAATGCCAGTGCTCGGCTGACGGACCTCCAAAAGGAGTTTAACCTGCCCAAGAACCGCCTAATCTGTGACATGCCCACCAGGCGGAACTCAACGTTGGCCATGCTGCAGCGGCTGCACACGCAGCAGAAGGCCATCAATGAGTACCTGTGCGACTATGGCACCAGGACAGGGTCAGGGGAGCTTGTTTTTTTTTCCCCACGCCAGTGGGCAGTAATCAGGGATGCATGCACTGACCTGTCACCATTTGAGGAGGCCACGAGGATGGTGAGCAGTGACAGTGCATGCATCAGTGACACTGTCCCCCTTGTCCACCTGCTGGAGCACACACTGCGTGGAATAATGGACAGGGCACTTGAGGCAGAACAGAGGCAGGAAGAGGAGGACTTCCTTAGCTCTCAAGGCCCCCTTTATCCAGACAGTGTTCCTGCGTGCCCGCCGATCACACAGGAAGAGGAGGAGGAGGAGGAAGAGGAGGAAGATTGTGTCAGTATGGAGGTGGAGCCTGGCACTCAGTATCAGCAGCAGTCTTTAAGGGATCAGTCCCAAGAAACACATGGACTTGTACGTGGCTGGGAGGAGGTGGCTGCGGACCATGTCGTCCTTAGTGACCCAGAGGACTCCGGACCGAATGCCTCAGCAAACCTACGCTGCATGTCCTCCCTGATCCTGCAAAGCCTGCATAAGGATCCTCGTATTCGTGGTATCAAAGAGAAGGACCAATACTGGCTGGCAACCCTCCTTGATCCACGTTACAAGGGAAAGGTTGCGGACCTTATCTTGCCATCGCAGAGGGAGCAGAGGATGAAACATCTTCGGGAGGCCTTGCAGAAAGGTCTGTGCAACGCATTCCCAGAGACTGGGAGGCTACAAACTCCTGTTTCTGGACAACGTGTTGCTGAGGCTTCGGTCAGTCAAAGAAGGAGCGGTGGAGAAGGTGGCCGTCTGACCGATGCGTTCAGACAATTTTTTGGTCCGCAGCCCCATGGTATGATCGGTTCCAGCAACCATCGCCAGCGTCTGTTTTACATGGTGCAGGAATACCTAGGGGCAAGATCTGACTTGGACACCTTTCCCACCGAAAATCCTCTGGGTTACTGGGTCTTGAGGATGGATCACTGGCCAGAGCTCGCACAGTATGCAATTGAGCTACTGGCCTGTCCTGCATCCAGCGTTCTTTCGGAACGCACATTCAGTGCTGCTGGAGGCTTTGTAACCGATCACAGGGTGCGTCTGTCCACCGACTCGGTCGATCGACTGACCTTCATAAAAATGAATCAGTCTTGGATCACCACCAGCTACCAAGCACCTGATGCTGATGTAACCGAATAATTTTTTTTGAAATCTCAGATCCCTTCAAAGACTGCCTATACTGATGCTGAGTGACTATCCCTGAGAAATTATCCTCTTCCTCCTCAATCATTACTGGTGAAATCTCAGAGTATATAGGGCCTGGTGGCCCCACACCTTTCCTTATTTTAATTTGGGTGCGGGGTTTCCCTTAATATCCATACAACACCCAAAGGGCCTGGTAATGGACTGGGGGGTACCCATGCCGTTTGTCTCACTGATTTTCATCCATATTGCCAGGACCCGACATTACATTAAACCCACAAGCAGTTTTAAATGAGATTTTTTCTTTAAAAATGACATTTGGTGCAGGGACTGTTCTAAACACGGGAAACACGCGCCACTTTACAGGCATACTATAGACACCCCCCAGGTACGATATTTAAAGGAATATTTCACTTTTTTTTTTACTTTAAGCATCATTAACCACTTGAGCCCCGGACCATTATGCTGCCTAAGGAACAGAGGTCTTTTTCCAATTTGGCACTGCGTCGCTTTAACTGCTAATTGCGCGGTCATGCAATGCTGTACCCAAACAAAATTTGCGTCCTTTTCTTCCCACAAATAGAGCTTTCTTTTGATGGTATTTGATCACCTCTGCGGTTTTTATTTTTTGCGCTATAAACGGAAAAAGACCAAAAATTTGGAAAAAAAATGATATTTTCTACTTTTTGTTATTAAAAAAATCCAATAAACTAAATTTTAGTCATACATTTAGGCCAAAATGTATTCGGCCACATATCTTTGGTAAAAAAAATGTCATTAAGCGTATATTTATTGGTTTGCGCAAAAGTTATAGCGTCTACAAACTAGGGTACATTTTCTGTAATTTACACAGCTTTTAGTTTATGACTGCCTATGTCATTTCTTGAGGTGCTAAAATGGCAGGGCAGTACAACCCCCCCCCCCAAATGACCCCATTTTGGAAAGTAGACACCCCAAGGAAATTGCTGAGAGGCATGTTGAACCCATTGAATATTTTTTTTTTTGTCCCAAGTGATTGAATAATGACAAAAAAAAAATATTTACAAAAAGTTGTCACTAAATGATATATTGCTCACACAGGCCATGGGCCTATGTGGAATTGCACCCCAAAATACATTCAGCTGCTTCTCCTGAGTATGGGGATACCACATGTGTGGGACTTTTTGGGAGCCTAGCCGCGTACGGGGCCCCAAAAACCAATCACCGCCTTCAGGATTTCTAAGGGTGTAAATTTTTGATTTCACTCTTCACTGCCTATCACAGTTTCGGAGGCCATGGAATGCCCAGGTGGCACAAAACTCCCCCAAATGACCCCATTTTGGAAAGTAGACACCCCTAGCTATTTGCTGAGAGGTATATTGAGTCCATGGAATATTTTATATTTTGACACAAGTTGCGGGAAAGTGACACTTTTTTTTTTTTTTTAGCACAAAGTTGTCACTAAATGATATATTGCTCATACAGGCCATGGGCATATGTGGAATTGCACCCCAAAATACATTTAGCTGCTTCTCCTGAGTATGGGGATACCACATGTGTGGGACTTTTTGGGAGCCTAGCCGCGTACGGGGCCCCGAAATCCAATCACCGCCTTCAGGATTTCTAAGGGTGAAAATTTTTGATTTCACTCTTCACTGCCTATCACAGTTTCGGAGGCCATGGAATGCCCAGGTGGCACAAAACCCCCCCCCCCCAAATGACCCAATTTTGGAAAGTAGACACCCCAAGCTATTTGCTGAGAGGCATGGTGAGTATTTTGCAGCTCTCATTTGTTTTTGAAAATGAAGAAAGACAAGAAAAAACTTTTTTTTTTCTTTTTTCAATTTTCAAAACTTTGTAACAAAAAGTGAGGTCTGCAAAATACTCACTATACCTCTCAGCAAATAGCTTTGGGTGTCTACTTTCCAAAATTGGGTCAATTAGGGGGGTTTTTGTGCCACCTGGGCATTCCATGGCCTCCGAAACTGTGATAGGCAGTGAAGAGTGAAATCAAAAATTCACGCCCTTAGAAAGCCTGAAGGCGGTGCTTGGTTTTCGGGGTCCCGTACGCGGCTAGGCTCCCAAAAAGTCTCACACATGTGGTATCCCCGTACTCAGGAGAAGCAGCAGAATGTATTTCGGGGTGTAATTTCACATATTCCCATGGCATATTTGAGCAATATATCATTTAGTGACAACTTTGTGCAAAAAAAAAATAAAAAAAAATTGTCTCTTTCCCGCAACTTGTGTCGCAATATAAAATATTGCA
This sequence comes from Lithobates septentrionalis, assembly GCA_037952835.1. Lineage (NCBI taxonomy): Eukaryota > Metazoa > Chordata > Amphibia > Anura > Ranidae > Lithobates > Lithobates septentrionalis. The sequence continues at coordinate 1,746,506 of JBBDGP010001553.1, read as the reverse complement.
TGGACTCGACATGCCTCTCAGCAAATAGCTTGGGGTGTCTACTTTCCAAAATTTGGGGGGGTTTTGAACTGTCCTAGCATTTTATGCACAACATTTAGAAGCTTATGTCACACATCACCCACTCTTCTAACCACTTGAAGACAAAGCCCTTTCTGACACTTATTGTTTACATGAAAAAGTTTTTTTTTTTTTTTGCAAGAAAATTACTTTGAACCCCCAAACATTATATATTTTTTAAAGCAAATGCCCTACAGATTAAAATGGTGGATGTTTCATTTTTTTTTTTTTTCACACAGTATTTGCGCAGCGATTTTTCAAACGCATTTTTTGGGGAAAAAACACACTTTTTTAAATTTTAATGCACTAAAACACACTATATTGCCCAAATGTTTGATGAAATAAAAAAGATGATCTTAGGCCGAGTACTTGGATACCAAACATGACATGCTTTACAATTGCGCACAAACGTGCAGTGGCAACAAAATAAATACATTTTTAAAAGCCTTTAAAAGTCTTTACAGGTTACCACTTTAGATTTACAGAGGAGGTCTACTGCAAAAATTACTGCCCTCGATCTGACCTTCGCGGTGATACCTCACATGCATGGAGCAATTGCTGTTTAGGTTTGACGACAGACCGCCGCTTGCGTTTGCCTTAGCCTGAGAGCAGGGGGCGACAGGGGTGCTTTTTTATCTTATTTTTAAACTGTTCCTTTCATTTTTTTTTTTTATCATTTTTATTGTTATCTCGGGGAATGTAAATATCCCCTATGATAGCAATAGGTAGTGACAGGTACTCTTTTTTGAAAAAATTGGGGTCTATTAGACCCTAGATCTCTCCTCTGCCCTCAAAGCATCTGACCACACCAAGATCGGTGTGATAAAATGCTTCCCCAATCTCCCTATTTACATCCAGCGAAATCTAAGTCATAAAATGCTCAAAACTTCCGGTTTCTTAGGCCATAGAGATGTTTGGAGCCACTCTGGTCTCTGATCAGCTCTATGGTCAGCTGGCTGAATCACCGGCTGCATTCTCATGTTCCCTGTTGAGACAGGAGAGCCAGAGAAAAACACGGAAGACGGTGGGGGGGGGGGGCATTCCCTCCCACGGCTTGTAAAAGCAGTCTAGAGGCTAATTAGCCGCTAGGATTGCTTTTACATGAAAGCCTACCGCTGGCTGAAAAGAATGATACCTAAACCTGCAGGCATCATTCTGGTATAACCACTCAAAATCGTGAATGGCGTACCTGAAGACAAAAAAATGGTTAACAATAAAGCACAGTAAACGGTAAAGTATAAAAAATTGCATACCTGAAAAGCAAACATGATAAAACATAATAACAATAAAACATTGCAGAATAGAATACAGTAAAAAAGAGCAGAACAATAGAGAGATAGAATAGAGAGAGAGAACAATAAAACGACAACTATTTTTTTTTATTTTATATATTTTTTATTTTTATTTTTTTTACGCTTTTTTTGTAACTAACTTTTATAACTGTAACCGGTTCCAGGTTCGGGTCTCTCAAAATGTGATGGCATCTTGGGAGACCCTGTGAAATGGCGCCTAGTCTGTGCAATGCTGTACCCTACGCTAATACTCAACTAGTGCATGGTAGCGTTCAAAACATTCACCAATGCAAAGACCAGGATTGTCAGGACAGGAGGGACAATAATAGCGGGTGTCACGCCTATATCCACGCTTGCTGCAGACACAACATCTTTTTTGGGGGGGGTTTGTTGGGTAGGGGTACTCGGGAGGACATAAAGAAAATGCCTCTCATGCAGCTGACTGCATTTGGTTGGGGATGTGAGTGGGGGAAGTACGGGCGCTGCAGAAGTGGTGGGTTCCCAATTAGGATTGGCGAATGCAGCAGGAAGGGCACTATGGGCACGACGGGCCTGTGATTGTCTTTTTGGTGGCAGCGGGACACTACTTGTGCTTGCCACCTCACCAGCTTGAACTGCACTTATGGGACTCGCCACGTCACCAAGTGTTACTGCAGTGCTGGTTTGACCACGACCGGGGTGTACTAGGCCGCTGGTGCTTGCCAGTTCAATAAAAAGCTACCAAAAAAGCTGTTAGCGATCGCAGGGATCAGGCCTGACTCTGCGAACGCTGCAGTTATGTGTTAAGTGTTTTGTAAGTGACAGTGATCGATCGATACTGCATTTGGGTGGGCTGAGCTGGGCCGGGCGGAGGGGCAAAACGCAGGTGCTAGCAGGTATCTGGGCTGATCCCGCTAACACTGCGTTTTTGGGAACCCTAAACTGCTGGGGACGCTAGTATAGATCTGATCGGATCAGATATTGATCCGATCAGATACTATACCACTAAGGGAGGTGTACGGTGCGTGCGTGGGTGTTAGTGCTACTGGCGCTAACCTGACGCTGCCTGGGGCTGGTGCTTGCCAGTTCACCAAAACGCTACCAAAAAAAACTGTTAGCGATCGCAGGGATCAGGCCTGACTCTGCGGACGCTGCAGTTATGCATTTAGTGTTTTGTAAGTGACAGTGATCGATCGATATTGCACTTGGGTGGGCTGGGCGGAGGGGCAAAACGCAGGTGCTAGCAGGTATCTGGGCTGATCCCGCTAACACTGCGTTTTTGGGAACCCTAAACTGCTGGGGACGCTAGTATAGATCTGATCGGATCAGATATTGATCCGATCAGATACTATACCACTAAGGGAGGCGCATGCTGCGTGCGTGTTAGTGGTACTGGCGCTAATCTGACGCTGCCTGGGGCGACGCATATCACCGCCGGGCGATCAGGGGGCTAAACCTTTATTCAGTAATAAACGGCGTGTGCCCTGACACTATAAAAAATAAACGAACTAACCAGCGTCACCCGTAACAGTTATACGGTGATCAGTGGTGAAAGGGTTAACTGGGGGGCAATCAAGGGGTTAAAACATTTATTAGGTAGTATATGGGGGTCCCTGACGCTATAAAACGCTGACGACGAACCTAAATATTTACATCCCTAACTAGCGTCACCAGCGACACTAATACAGCGATCAGAAAAATGATCGCTTAGTGACACTGGTGAGGGGGGTGATCAAGGGGTTAAAACTTTATTAGGGGGGGTTAGGGGGGTACCCTAGACCTACAGAGGGCTAACAGTAACTGTCCTAACACTGTAACTGTCACAAACTGACACCAATGCAGTAATCAGAAAAAAAAAAACCTGCTTGGTGTCAGTTTGTGACAGGGGGGGGTGATTGGGGGGTGATTGGGGGGCGATCGGGGGGGGGATCGGGGTGTTTTGTGTGCCTGGCATGTTCTACTGTGTGTGTAGTGTTGGTGCACTCACAGTGATGTCTTCTCTCCTCGGCGCCGGAACGGAAAATACCGAGCCGAGGAGAGATGACATAATTTCCTTTGCTGCTGTTTAGCATACAGCAGCAAAGGAATGTTCCCATTGGCCGGCGGCGATCGCGAGGGGGGCCACGAACGGATGGCCTCCCCCTCACCTCCGATCGCCGGGGGACAAAATAGGACCGCCTCGGGCACCTGGGGGGTCCGATCAGACCCCCTACCTGCGGGAGGCAAATCACGTGCATGTACGTGATTTTGCCTGCCCGTGCCGCCTTGCCGACGTACATCGGCGTGAGGCGGTCCTTAAGTGGTTAAAATCACTGCTCCCGAAAAAACGGCCGTTTTTAAAAGTTTTTTTTGCATTGATACATGTCCCCTGGGGTAGGACCCGGGTCCCCAAACCCTTTTTAGGACAATACCATGCAAATTAGCCTTTAAAATGAGCACTTTTGATTTCGAACGTTCGAGTCCCATAGACGTCAATGGGGTTCTAACGCTTGTGCGAATTTTCGGTCCGTTCGCAGGTTCTGGTGCGAACTGAACCGGGGGGGTGTTCGGCTCATCCCTAGTGCTCACTAAGGTAACTAGATTTGCTGACCTTGTTTCTTGTATTATTGTTTACATTTTTTCCTCATGTTTGACTTTGACATTGTACTAATATCGGATGTGTAACTGGTTGTATATACTTAGTGTGGAAAATAAAGAATTAAAAAAAAAAAACCCTACATTTTGGGTTGTCCCCAGAAAAGAATAGACGGTAAACTTCCCAAAGTTCTTTTGACCAGTGACAACCAGGCATTCCCTGATTTTGGTGGACTTCTCCTCACTTCCTGTTTTGGCTAAAGTACACGAAGTGAAGGATACTCCCCAATGGGGCACAGATGGCAAAATAAAAAACTGACAGGGGCTTATAACCCTCCCTTAGGCTCCTTTCACACTTATACGACTTCAAAGTCGCACGATTTTACCGCGATTTCGCGGCCGCGATTTTGCAGCGATTTGCCGCGATTTTACCGCGATTTGGGAGCAGTACTACTTTGCCACGTTTTTGGCATTAACAAATGAAAACATACAGTAGTTGGTATGAATCTTAAGGGGGAACTCCACGCCAAGTTTTAAATAAAAAAAACTGGCGTGGGTTCCCCCCCAGCGGCATACCAGGCCCTTAGGTCTGGTATGGATTGTAAGGGGAACCCCCTACGCCGAAAAATCGGCGTGCGGGTCCCCCCAAAATCCAAACCAGACCCTTATCCGAGCACGCAGCCCGGCCGGTCAGGAATGGGGGTGGGGACGAGCTAGCGCCCCCCCCCTCCTGGACCGTACCAGGCCGCATACCCTCAACATGGGAGGTGGGTGCTTTGGGGCATGGGGGGGCGCCCTGCGGCCCCCCCCACCCCAAAGCACCTTGTCCCCATGTTGATGAGGACAAGGGCCTCTTCCCGACAACCCTGGCCATTGGTTGTCGGGGTCTGCGGGCGGGGGGCTTATCGGAATCTGGGAGCCCCCTTTAATAAGGGGGCCCCCAGATCCCGGCCCCCCACCCTATGTGAATAAGTATGGGGTACATGGTACCCCTACCCATTCACCTAGGGAAAAAAGCGTCAATAAAAAACACAGTACACAGGTATTTAAAATAATTTATTAGGCAGCTCCGGGATCTTCTTACGACTTCGGGGGTCCTTTTCCGACTTCGGGGGTCTCTCCGGCGTCTTCTCCCGGTGTCCGCATCTTCTGCCGGCTCCACCGCTATCTTCTGGCGCTCTTTTGCCAGCGGTGGTCCGGACCTCTGGATCGTCTTCTTCCCTCTTCTCTTCCAGAGATGTTGACACGATGCTCTCTCCAGCCAGAATGGTCTCTGTGCGCTCCGCAACGGACTTATATAGGCGGTGACCCCGCCCCCTTATGCCGTCACAGTCCCTGGGCATGCTGGGACTGTGACGTTTTAGGAGGCGTGGTCACCGGGTGATGACCACGCCCCCTTATGACGGCACAGTCCCAGCATGCCCCGGGACAGTGACCTCATAAGGGGGTGGGGTCACCGCCTATATAAGTCTGTTGCGGAGCGTTCAGAGACCATTCCAGCTGGAGAGAGCGTCGTGTCAACATCTCTGAAGAAAAGAAGAAGGCAGAAGACAGAAGTCCGGACCACCGCTAGCAATTGAGCTGCAGAAGAAAGCGGAGGAGCAGGCAGAAGATCAGGACACCGGGAGGAGACGCCGGAGAGACCCCCGAAGTCAGAAGAAGATCCCGGAGCTGCCTAATAAATTATTTTAAATACCTGTGTACTGTGTTTTTTATTGACGCTTTTTTCCCTAGGTGAATGGGTAGGGGTACCATGTACCCCATACTCATTCACATAGGGTGGGGGGCCGGGTTCTGGGGGCTCCCTTATTAAAGGGGGCTCCCGGATTCCGATAAGCCCCCCGCCCGTAGACCCCGACAGCCAATGGCCAGGGTTGTCGGGAAGAGGCCCTTGTCCTCATCAACATGGGGACAAGGTGCTTTGGGGTGGGGGGCCGGCAGGGTGCCCCCCATGCCCTAAAGCACCCACCCCCCCATGTTGAGGGCATGCGGCCTGGTACGGTCCAGGAGGGGGGGGGGGCGCTCGCTCGTCCCCACCCCCATTCCTGACCGGCCGGGCTGCATGCTCGGATAAGGGTCTGGTATGGATTTTGGGGGGGACCCCACGCCGATTTTTCGGCGTAGGGGGTTCCCCTTAGATCCATACCAGACCTAAGGGCCTGGTATGCCCCTGGGGGGGAACCCACGCAGTTTTTTTCATTTAAAACTTGGCGTGGAGTTCCCCCTCTGGATTCATACCAGACAGCTGTCAGCACTGCCTGTCGCTCATCGGGAAAGGAAAAAAAAGTTTTCCTTTCCCGATCAGCGAGCCAGGCTTGTGCTTACAAAGTCGTGCTGAAGTCGTGTCTATATTATTCAGGCACGACTTGCATGCTACTTCAGGGTTTAACATTGAGGTCTATGGAGTACAACTCGCATAGAAGTTGGACCAAAGTAGTGCAGGGACTACTTTCAAGTCGGCACGACTTAAAGTCGTGCCAATATGAATGGTAGTCATTGAAAATCATGGAGAATGACTTGTCATACGATTTTGCAGTACAAAATCGTGGGACAAGTCGTATAAGTGTGAAAGGGGCCTTACTCTATCCAAAAAAGGACTGCCTTTAGTTCTACTTTAACTTACATTTTCCTCTCTGTGAATGTGTGTCTGACCAGATCCGTTGGAATTACTGAAAGAACTGGGTAATTTTTGGTCTCTATTAGACTGCATAGTATACTAAGACATCCCACACCACTACTATAACAGAAAAGTGGAGGTAATACTATGAAAATTAAACCTGTTAGTAAACTGCCTATATAACTGCATGTCTATTTATCTGACTTTTGATGGACTTTAACATTCATCATCCAACAGTAAATACACAGGACAAAGAGGTAGCAACAGATTTAAGATTTTAATTACCTCAAATCTCCCATCATCACTTTTCATAAACGCCATCCCAATTGGTGAGACAATTTTCAAGTAGTTATTAATTTTCTGAATTGTAACTGTGGGTCTACTATATGGTAAAGTTATCCTAGGTAAAGAAAATTGTTGTTAGTAGCTATACTTAAAAAAGCTTTGTCATATTAAAACAACAGCATATGTATGCAGGACTAGTGTCCTCTGTGTTTGGACAAAGAGGTATGTCACAGTACATGTTGGCATTCACGGTTCTCTCAATGAACTGTAGCTTCCCAGTGCCGGCAGCACTCATGCAGCCCCAGACCATGACTTCCTTCTGGGATGACAGCCATGTAGACCAATTTGATGTAGTGTGCGGCGTATGGTCTGAGCACTGACAGGCTGACCCCCCTTCATTCTCTGCAGCAATGCTGGCAGCACGGATACATCTATTTCCCAAAGACAACTTCCGGATATGACACTGAGTGCGCGCACTCAGCTTCTTTGGTCGACCATGGTAAACCCTGTTCTGAGTGGAACCTGTCTTGTTAAATCGCTGTATGGTCTTGGCCACTGTGCTGCAGCTCAGTTTCAGGGTTTTGGGAATCTTCTTATAGCCTAGGCCATCTTTAAGTAGAGCAACAATTCATTTTTTCAGATCCTCTGATAGTTCTTTGCCATGAGGTGCCATGTTGAACTTCCAGTGACCAGTATGAGAGAGTGAGAACGATAACACCAAATTTAACACACCCGCTCCCCATTCACACCTGAGACCTTATAACACTGGGCCCAATTTGGACATTTTCACTTAGGGGTGTACTCACTTTTGTTGCCAGCAGTTTATACATGAATGGCTGTGAGTTATTTTTAGGGGACAGCAAATGTACACTGTTATACAACCTGTACACTCACTACTTTACATTGTACCAAAGTATCAATTCTTCAGTGTTGTCACATGAAAAGATATAATAAAATATTTATAAAAATGTGAGGGGTGTACTCACTTTTGTGAGATACTGCATGTTTGTTGTACCTTTTATCTTTTTTATAAGGAGTGTGACAGGCTGCACCTTTTTTCATGTTGTCAGATGGGGTATATGTCACACAGGGTTCTGAATGATGTAGGTTGAAGAGTTCCTGAATGGCCATTCTGAGTGGGGGGAATTTACAGTTTTCTTCAGGATTGGTAACTATTGGATTGGGTTCTGGAATCTAAAGCTTCAAAGAGTTTTGAGAGAGATAAAGCCTCTAACTCTGTGCTCATGTCTTTCTGGAGACCAGCAGCCTGATGGTGCAGGTGTGCACAGTGTTTTTAATCAAAGGGCTGGCTGTGATTCAGTAGCATGTGTGTGGAGAAAAATGCTAAAAGAGTGTCTACCCTGGCCTCAAGGAAAGATGGCCAGATCTGACTAGACTGTGGCCTGATAGTGATAAGGTTGGAAATAATGGATTAGAGTTCTACTTAAGTTGTTTGTCATTTCTCTGCATTATGTGTACGTCTCAGTATATGTTGCAAGACGTAGCCTGAGGTTTTCGCCTAAATGAGTGTCCATCGCGTGATGTATGTTGAAATAAACTGCTTGTTACCCTATATGGAAATTTTGCTGAAACCTATGCTTGTGTAACCTGCCCTATAAATGCTTTGAGGTCAATAAAGAAAGATGGGAAAACAGTACCGGACAACTTGTGCTCGGAACTGATATACAGATACTTTTGACTCTGTGTCTTACTTCTCTAAGAGCTTAAGATTTGGCAAAGCAATATAAACTAGAGAGCAATTGAGTTGACAATTGCACCTAACAGTTCTGGCGCCTGAACACAGGGACTCACCAATGATACCACAAGAGGTGGATGAACGAGGCTGACGGAACAAAAGGAACAGGCATTCCGGGAACCACAGATCGAAAACCTGCGCAGGTAAGAAAAAGCTTTATTTTTCTTATATTCTGTGCTCCCCTAATTTGTGCCTATCCGTTCTGTCAGTTACAGTTCTCCTGGTTTTAAAACACCAGCCTCTGTGGTGGTGAGTCTAGAATTACTGCACATTTTGGTTTATATTGCTGGAATTATTTGTTGTTTGTTGTCTGTCTGTCTTGTTGAGAAAGTGAATGAGCCTTTTCAAGGATGGCATGAGTTAGAAGGGGATTGCCGAACTAAGCAACGGAATGCGCCCTTTGGGGGGGGGGGTCTGACGCTTATGCTTAACCTCACATCTAATTCATAAACCATAGGTGGGTTGAGAGTATAAGCCCTGTCTGCTCCATAAAGCAGGGATAAGAGTGCATGAGAGGGATCCCAGATACGGGGGGGTATAAGGTCTCCATAAGCCCGGAGATCTAGTCGGATACCTGGCCACTTAAAGGAATGCTTGTATATGTTGTAGCCGTCAGTCTGGTCATAATATTTGTCAGTTGGCTAGCATATAGGGTAATTCGATTTCAGAAATCTCATCCCGGAGAGGTTTTTAGTATTCTGGCACCCTAGGAGGAAGGCAACGAGGAACTAGTGTAGCTTTTTCAGTGTTTTATATTGTACACTAAGTGTCCCACACGCTACCTAGGCACGGACTGTCAGAATGGGCCAGCAGAACACGAAACCCCGTCAGGGAATTGTGGTGCATTATACGGTGCCACAGATAATTAAAAACATCTATGGGAAAGACGAAGCACAGGACTTAAAGGATGTCTTTCGTAAATTTAAGGTGAAAGGAGCAGCGGGCTTAGACCCGGATGTATGGAGTGAAATAAAAAGGGACAGACAAGGAGAGGTGTTAGAGAAGCAATGGATGCGTCAGGTTCAATGCTTAATTAAGGTCTCAAATAGAGCGAAAGAAGAGGGGTGGAAATATAATCCAGATTGTGATGGTTGGGATATGAAAGATAGAAGAACAAAAAATGTTGAGGCTCTGATTGACCCCAGCTCAGCCATCCCACCCCCATATACTGACATAGAACGTAAACCACACAAGATATATCCTGTACTTGAGGGGAGAGGATGGGTTTGTCAGGTTTGTGGAGCACAGAACCCAGAATGGGCAATAGAATGTGTGCATTGTGGGGCACAAAAACCTCATCCAGAAACTGTAGCCCCCGTACGCACTGATACACGCATTGTACAGGTAAATAATCCAGAATTTGGACAAGCAGCCCATCCAGACGCCCCACCTACTGTTACTCGTAGGATGCAAATAAGGACTTGGGCACCATGGTCAGCAGACACCCTTATGGCATTAATACAGAGCGCCCCAGACCCGGTAGCAAAGCCAGCTGCTTTCTGTAGATTTGTGACACAGTTAATGAATACACATGAAGCAACCTGGCAGGATGGGGAGGATTTATGCAGACATAAAATGTAATTTGTTGCGATTTTTGGCAGAAAAAGGTTGCAAGGTTAATAAGAAAAAGTTGCAAGTGTGTCAGAAAAAAGTTATCTTTTTGGGACATTGTGTATCACAGGGTACAAGACATCTCACTGAGGAGAGGGTTCAAGTGATAAAGGGAATTTTACCCCCACGGAATTTCAAACAATTGCGTATGTTTTTAGGTATTGTGTCATATTGTAGACAATGGATACCACACGCTAGCGCTTTGATGCAGCCATTATATGATTGTTTGAAAATTGTACCGTATATGCTTACGGAAGTAGCTTATGAGTCGTTTGTCACTTTGAAAAAGTTGTTGATTTCTGCACCGGCTATCGGTATACCAGATTACACCAAGACATTTCATCTGTACATTGCTGAGATCACTGGACACGCCACAGGTGTTTTGACACAGGCACATGTAAAACAAAGACCCGTCGCTTACTTTTCAGCAGCATTAGATCCAGTGTCCAGAGGTTCACCGTCCTGTGTACGGGCGGTAGCAGCGGTGTCAATAATTATAGATAAGTCATCAGAGATTGTTCTAGACAATCCAATTGTAGTACACACAACACATGACATACATGCAATCTTATCTCAGGTACAGCCCAAACACATTTCCATGGCTAGGCAATTAAGGTTACAGTGTACTTTACTTTTACCTCCAAATGTCATTTTCAGCGCTGTACAACTTTAAATTTGGCCACCTTTTTGCCTCTTCAGTCACCAGATTTGGCAAGGGGGAATGATAGTGCTAATAGTGCTAATAAGGAAGGAGATGAGGAAACTGACACCCTTCTGTTTAAAGAGATAGATGAGCACGATTGTTTTCAGCTCATGGAACAGGAGACAATGGGATTCCCACATGTTACAGATACACCAATCTTAAACGCTGAGCACACTTTGTACATAGATGGCAGCAGGTTTGCTGATGACAAGGGTAAATATCACACAGGGTATGCTGTAGTGACTGATACACAGTTGATTGAAGCACAGCCCTTACCAGCCCACATGTCAGCACAGGAAGCAGAATTAAAAGCTTTAGAACAAGCCCTAGAATACTTAAAAGGACGAGAAGGGAATATTTACACTGACTCTGCCTACGCTTATGGTGTAGCGCATGATTATGGCCACATATGGAGGGCTAGAGGTTATCTGACAGCAGCAGGTACACCTGTAAAACATGGAGAAGGGATTAAGAGAGTCCTGAACAATCTTCAAAAGGTTAAACGAGTGGCCATCATGAAGATAGCGGCACACACGAGCGCAAAAACAATTGAGGCAAAAGGAAATGCATTTGCAGATTTGACTGCAAAACAGGCAGCTCTAGGGGAAGGAAGCCCTGAGACCTTAGCAGCGGTAGAGGTGAGTATCCCAGAACCAACATGGCAGCAGCTGAGTAAATTACAGGAGCAAGCAGGGGAGAGCGAGAAAGATAAGTGGGTCAGGATGGGAGCAGCACCAGACCTTGACAATGTATGGAGGGAAGGAGGCAAAGTATGCCTACCTGCCTCTCTGTACCCAGCAATGGCAGCGGCAGTTCACCTACCCACACACGTCAGTTCCAATTCCATGTATAGGATTGTGAACCAAGGATGGCTCGCCCCTGGATTCAGCAGTACTGCGAGAAACTACTGTGCAACCTGCCAAATCTGTCTCCTGAATAACCCAGGACAGAAAGTAAAAACCCCACGAAAACACCAGGTCCGGGCCCAATACCCCTTCCAGAGACTGCAAATTGACTACATACAAATGCCCAAGAGCGGCCCCTTTGAATTTGTCCTCGTGTGTATCGATTTATTTTCAGGTTGGCCCGAAAGTTATCCAGTAAAATCAGCTACAGCGAAAGCCACAGCCAAGAAACTGATCACTGAGTTAATACCTAGGTTTGGTCTTCCTGAAACCATAGAATCAGATAGGGGGACACACTTTACAGGAGAAATCATGCAGAATGTGATGACCATGTTAGGGGTTCAACAGAGTTTCCACACCCCTTATCACCCACAGAGTTCAGGGTCAGTAGAAAGAGTAAATGGGACAATAAAGCTAAAAATACAGAAAGCCATGCAAGCGTTAAACAAGCCATGGCCAGAATGCCTGCCTTTGGCTTTGTTTTCCATAAGATATACCCCAACAGGAAAAACGGGGTTGTCCCCATATGAGATACTTTTTGGGAATGCACCTAGATTAGGTTTATAATTTCCACAGAGTATGCAATTGCAATGTGATAGTTTGACTGCATATGTGATACAATTACAACAACGTCTAACTAAGATCCACAAAAGTGTGTATTCTTCTCTTCCAGACCCTAACTCAATAGCAGGTACACATACACTGCTACCAGGAGATTATGTATATGTTAAGAAACACACCAGAAAGACATTGGAACCTAGATTTGAAGGTCCTTATCAAGTGCTTTTGACCACAGCCACCTCAGTGAAATTGGAAGGAAAAGCAGCCTGGATCCACGCATCACACTGCAAAAAGAGTCCTGAACCGAGAGAAACAGAATGACGATCCTTCTAACTATGATAATAGTGCTTGAATGTTTTCAAATGTTTGTTTATACATGGACTCCCGGTATCAATGTAACAGTTCATGAAAATAGTACTGATCTTAGATGGGTAAAGCAGGATAAGAGTATAACACAATATCCTTACTACGAATGGTATACGGTAGGAAATTTCACAGTGTCAGGGCAGGAGGGTCCTTTTTACATGATGCAGAATATGGATTCACCAGTAGTGTAGATAAAAGCCAAATCACAAGCACAAGTAAACATAACTTTCCATTGGAGGGACAATTTAACATGGCCCTTTAATAACACACCGCATAAATGTCATAAGTTAGGTCCATCTGAAACATGGAGGGAAGTAAAAGACAAATTACTACAGTTACTTAGAACTCCGAATTCAAAAGAATACGAGACACCACAGAAGGGAAAAGGTCCTAGACCAGCAAGGGGAAGTGGGCAATTCAATCTAATAGGTCCTCTTAGTACCAATCAATCTGCAACTTATATTTGTACAGCATGGTATTTTGTACCAGTAAGGAAATGGGACAACACAACAGGAGGATATATACAATGGCAACATTATGGTTTCAATATAAAGATAGAGGACGCTCTACCCACCATCTTCGAATCCTCTGTATTAACTCCTATTCCTAGATCTTGCATAAATGTTTCGGTATCACAACAGAAAACAAAAATCAAATTTAATGTAACTTTTCCCCAGCTACCAGAATGTAGGTATCGCCGAGAATGGTATGATACAGTTCTCGGGGCTGCAGGAACCGGAATGGGAGTAATGAATGGGATACAGATGGAAATGATACAAAATAAGTGGAAACGTGTAGAAAGTCACATAGCTGATAGTTTAATAATCACAAGCAAATGGTTACCTACAAAATTCGAAACACAAATTAGCCAGGTACAATTAACTAAATATCTCAATATTATGGTTAATCACACAGCACTAGCCAGTCTGGAGTTGTGGAAAGCAAATCAGAAGTTCATAAACATTACTCAATGTGCTTTTTCTACACTATCTTATCACATTCAAATTAATAGAGCTCGAGATGAGCTACGATCGGGGAATTATCACACTTGGATGAACTATTTCAAGGGTTTAAATTTAGAAAGTACATGGTTTGAAGTACCAGGAAAAGAAGTTGAATGTGAGGAAAGATGGTGTGCTGGAAGGTTTGATGTATACAAAGTGGAGGAGGTCCAGGTAATGTGTAAGTTAATAGTAATGCCACTCCTGATAGGAAAGGATCTATCTGAATTTTGGTACCCTGAGATTTATGGACACTATGTAGATACACAAAACATGACTCATGATCTAAGTCTATGTGCTAAAACTAATAAGGGAATAGTCTGTGGAAGAAGTTCTCCAGTCTATGAACCTTGCTTATTGAAACATCAATCTAACATATGTAGGTTTCAGAGATTACCAGTAGGTGTAGGAAACAGATTTATGGAGATAGGACCACAACATATTTGTTTAGTTACAAATGATCAGGAAACTATGGAAAGTTTAAATAAAACGGCCCCTTTTTCAGGATGCGTAAAGAATGTTAAAATGCTTAAATGGCAGAATGACACTTTCCTTTTTGAACCAGATGCACATAGAATATTTAATCTAGAATGGACGGTAGATAATCTTACTGATACTACACCTTTTATAATATCATTAGAGCACTTACGGCAAATCTTAAATGAGTCCGAAATACTTAGAAAACACATAGAGACACGAGAACATACCCTTCAAAATAATCTAATATCTGCGGTTATAGATAAAGGGAAATTAATACATTTATCCCCACAAATAAGAGATGAAACAACACATCACTGGTATGATTTATTTGCTGGATGGTCACCCACTGCTATGGCAATTCTTAACTGGATGCTCAATCCGATACTTATTCTAATTTTAGCTTTTGTACTGCTTACCGTGATAAACTGTTGATTATATAGGAAGATTAAGGCACGAGCAGACAGAATAGAAAGAGAAAGGTATTAGGAACTCTAATGACAAAAAGGGTAACTTGACATCACCCCTTTCTATTCTCTTTGCTTATAAGATGCAGGTATGGATTTGAGGGATGAGGGTAAATAGAGAAGACTTATCCTCCTCTGACAACCCGCGGTCAGGGATAGTACTCTTTGAAGTATCGGCTGTTCACTTGTTTGCAAGGACCCAGAATCGTGGAGGGGATGATGTCAAAGGGGGAAATTGATAAGGTTGGAAATAATGGATTAGAGTTCTACTTAAGTTGTTTGTCATTTCTCTGCATTATGTGTACGTGTCAGTATATGTTGCAAGACGTAGCCTGAGGTTTTCGCCTAAATGAGTGTCCATCGCGTGATGTATGTTGAAATAAACTGCTTGTTACCCTATATGGAAATTTTGCTGAAACCTATGCTTGTGTAACCTGCCCTATAAATGCTTCGAGGTCAATAAAGAAAGACGGGAAAAAAGTACGGGACAACTTGTGCTCGGAACTGATATACAGATACTTTTGACTCTGTGTCTTACTTCTCTAAGAGCTTAAGATTTAGCAAAGCAATATAAACTAGAGAGCAATTGAGTTGACAATTGCACCTAACAATAGTAATATAAGGGACGGTGGGTCGAATTCACAAAGAATGAAATACCACATTATTGTTTGAGCTAAAATTAAGTCCAATTTTGCAATTTTGACATGTGTTAGTAAAACCAATTATACCTTGTTATTTTCAGGACAAATTGGGCTTTCACTTGGTGGTAAACTGCAATGTATACCTCCTGATTTTTTTTTTTATAATTATCAAAGGAAAACTGGCCTCAATTCTAAAACAAAATCATTTTTTTTTAATTTATCTGTAGATTTCTTGCTACTACCATAACCTACCACAACCTAAAATACCTTCTCTTGCTCCTGACGATTGCAGTGATACCACATATGTGTATATTATTTGTTGATTGTACCGTAGTACAGCCCAGAAACAATAGTGCACATTTTGCTTTTTTTTAATCCTACCTAAAACACACTGACACTAACTAACACTGATACTACAGTAATTAAAAAAAAATCCTGTCCAAAAAATACTGACCC
Organism: Lithobates septentrionalis; assembly: GCA_037952835.1. Lineage (NCBI taxonomy): Eukaryota > Metazoa > Chordata > Amphibia > Anura > Ranidae > Lithobates > Lithobates septentrionalis. Next base: position 1,730,758 of record JBBDGP010001553.1, on the reverse strand, counting down.
TGACCTTGACCCACACTAACCCTGGCACTGACCTAGATCAAACCTTGATCTAGGTATTTATTCTTTATTTATTTATTTCTACACATACTTTTTTGCTAACTGAAAGGGCAGAGAGTGATACAATGTATCTCTCTCATCCATTCACAGAAACAGAAAACACAGGGGCTGGCCAATCAGAGGCTATCATAGCGATCATGTGACCCAGAATCAGTCCAGTGGGGCAGGATATTTCCGTACAGTGAAAGGGTTTTCCAATAGCAGTAGTATTCTCACCCCTGCTAAATCTGACAATTCGGCTCAGAGTTGCTGGTTGTTAAGGAACCAGCATCCTTACGACCATGACATGAACAAAAAAAACAAAAAAGCAGGCAATAAAAAATACTTTTAAAAAAGTGTGCAGTCCTCCTCAGTCCATACCAGGCCCTTCAGGTCTGGTAAGGATGTTGGGGGGAACCTCACGCCAAAAGTAAAAAAAAAAAAAACGATGCGAGGTACCCTTCCTAAAATCCATAAAAGACCCTTGTCTGGGCATGCAGCCTGGCATGCCAGAAAAGGGGGGGGGGGCAAGCATGTGCCCTCCCCTCCTGAACCATTCCAGACCACATTCCTCCATATGGGGGGTGGTCCTGCTATGACCTGCAAACTGAAGGGTCTGCTATAGACTGGGTGGACTGCACACAGTTTTTTTTTTACTGTCAGCTTTTTTGTTTACATTCTGCTGTCAGGTGGGAATCCCGGCTGACAGCAGATGACTCATGGTTGTTAAGGATGCCAGAGGGTGCCAGCTCCTTAACAAACAGCAGTATTTGGTAAATAGCGCGTGGCTAGACCACAACTTTTTTAACAAATGCTTTTTTTTAGTGAATTTACTTTTAACTAAGTTTATGCGGTTTCTTATTTTTGCAGTAAATACCACATAAACCTAGTGAACTGAGCTTTTCAATATCGTATGCGATATTTGGATAAATGACCCAAATATCAAGTGCAATCTCCTTTAGTGAATTTAGCTCTGTATATGTAACTGGGAAGGAGACAAAGTTGCAATAGACAGGGAGTCTGAAGAATGCATATTCTGTTTTGGTGAGGCTGAAAATCTCTGCGAGGGAAACCATGTGAGTTTTTTCTTTTACACTTTACTTTTTAAAAAAGTTGGCCAAAAACCCTAAAAATGTACATCCCTGACTGGTGTGAAGTTGATGACAAGTTGTTTGAGTGAAACCCTCAGAGGGGGGTATGGACACTTTTCATGCTGAATACATTTACAGACTTCAGTGAAATTTAATTATGCAGGTTCAAAAGATGGCCATTTACAAGGTAAGTCTTTTTTTCAACATTAATCTGCTTCAACACAGATGACACAGGTATGAAGTCCTGGATTTCAGGGTGTCCACACTGTGCGGGTAACCCCATGGACTTGTACAGATACACCACAGGTCTCTGCTGGGTCCCAAAGGTTGGGCAGAGCCCTTCAGCATATCTGTGTACATGTTGGATTTTTAAAGATGGCGGCATCGGAGAAGGGGTCAGGCCAACATTATGGGGATGTAAACTCATAACATGCATTTATTTGCATTTAGGAATATTCTACAAATTTATACAAGTTCATAAAAAAATGTATGTCATTGCCAGTGTGAACGGGGCCTCAAAAGAAAAAAAACGAAATAAAATTTTGGTAAAATCTGTTACTAACTTACTAACTTTCAGTTGACATTATTCAGCCTTACTTATTCCTCATCTTATCCCTTGGCTCAGGGGTAGGCAACCCCCGGCATGGGTACCACCAGCGGCACGTGAAGCCTATTTTTCCGCCACGCGACTCCCTCCCCAATAGCAGAGTAGTGCAGGCAAGTATCAGTCAGACACAGATTCTAATGCATTCCGATCTCAGAATTCACCACACCACACCTGCACTGAGGGGGAGGAACTGTGCCCCCACACATTGTAAAAGATGGGAAGCATTGTTTGGTTCTCTAACTTTGCTGTAGCTGACGTCATCAGCTCTTGTGATGGAGAAGAGATTGGGTGCAGTTCTGCTAGGGGAGGCAGTCCCTGTTTCCAGGAGGAGGAGGACTGTGATTGGGCACTGCTAAAGCCAATCAATCCTGCTAGCCCCGCCCACCATACCGCCGGACTTTTTGAACGGACGGACTTGCCTACACACGACCGGACTTTCTGGCAAGCTAGGTCCGCCCGTCTTTCCGACGAACTTTCGCCGGAGTTACGGCGGACTTTCAGAATGAACGGACTTGCCCACACACGGCCAAGTCCGTTCATTTTGAATGTGGCTCGAGTACGACGGGACTAGAAAAGGAAGTGAATCTCGCCGCTTTTACCGCAGACCCCGACAACCAACGGCCAGGGCTGTCGGGAAGAGGCCCTTGTCCTCATCAACATGGGGACAAGGTGCTTTGTGGTGGGGGGGCCCCGCAGGGCGCCCCCCTCCCCCAAAGCACCCACCCCCCCATGTTGAGGGCATGCGGCCTGGTATGGTTCAGGAGGGGGGGCGCTCGCTTGTCCCCACCCCCTTTCCTGACCGGCCGGGCTGCGTGCTCGGATCGGGGTCTGGTATGGATTTTGGGGGGACCCCACGCCTATTTTTCGACGTAGGGGGATCCCCTTAAAATCCATGCCAGACCTAAGGGCCTGGAATTCCCCGCATTCGCCGCAATAGGAAAATGTGTTTTTCCTATCGCAGCGAGCGCGAGATGCAGTACTCTGCCCTCGCGTTGTATCTGGTCCGTCGGACCAGCATACAGACGCATGCAGACGAATGGGCTTTCCGTCAGGAACTGTGTCCGGCGGACTAAGATTTAAAGCATGCTTTAAATCTAGGTATGGCAGACTTTTGGGGAAAAAAGTCCGTCGGAGCCTACACACGGACGGATTGTGTGGTGGACTCTGGTCCACCGGACCAAGCATGCCGGAAAGTCTGACCGTGTGTACGCGGCATAACACTTTACTTTTTAAAAAAGTTGGCCAAAAACCCTAAGAATGTACATCCCTGACTGGTGTTGATGACAAGCTCTATGTTTGAGTGAAACCCTCAGAGGGGGTATGGACACTTTTCGTGCTGAATACATTTGCAGCAGACTTCAGTGAAATGAAACCATGCAGGTTCAAAAGATGGCCACTTACTAGGTAAGTCTTTTTTTCAACATCAACCTGCTTCAACACAGATGACACAGGTATGAAGTCCTGGATTTCAGGGTGTCTACACTGTGCGGGTAACCCCATGGACTTGTACAGATACACCACAGGTCTCTGCTGGGTCCCAAAGGTTGGGCAGAGCCCTTCAGCATATCTGTGTACATGCTGGATTTTTAAAGATGGCAGCATCGGAGAAGGGGTCAGGCCAACATTATGGGGATGTAAACTCATAATATGGGTTTATTTGCATTTAGCAATATTCTACAAATATATACAAATTCATAAAAAAAATGTATGTCATTGCCAATGTGAATGGGGCCTCAAAAAAAAAAGATTTGGTAAAATTTGTTACTAACTTACTAACCTTTAGTTAATCAGCCTTACTCATTCATCATCTTATCCCTTAGCTCAGGGGTAGGCAACCCCCGGCCAATCAGTTCTGCTATCCCCGCCCACCATCTGGAGAAAGATGACTCGCTTGGTTGCCACTACCAATATCAGAAAGAAGAGATTTCACTGTGATTGAGAAAACCATAATAGGTGACAGTTTGTGGAATTACTGTTGAGCTTCTGGGAACTTTGTTGAAATATACAGTCAGGTCCATAAATATTGGGACATCGACACAATTCTAATCTTTTTTGCTCTATACACCACCACAGTGGATTTGAAATGAAACGAACAAGATGTGCTTTAACTGCAGACTTTCAGCTTTAATTTGAGGGTATTTACATCCAAATCAGGTGAACGGTGTAGGAATTACAACAGTTTGTATATGTGCCTCCCACTTTTTAAGGGACCAAAAGTAATGGGACAATTGGCTGCTCAGTTGTTCCATGGCCAGGTGTGTTTTTCCCTCATTATCTCATTTACAAGGAGCAGATAAAAGGTCCAAAGTTCATTTCAAGTGTGCTATTTACATTTGAAATCTGTTGCTGTCAACTCTCAACATGAGATCCAAAGAGCTGTCAGTATCAGTGAAGCAAGCCATCATTAGACTGAAAAAACAAAACAAACCCATCAGAGAGATAGCAAAAACATTAGGTGTGGCCAAATCAACTGTTTGGAACATCCTGAAAAGAAAGAACGCACCGGTGAGCTCAGCAACACCAAAAGACCCGGAAGACCACAGAAAACAACTGTGGCGGATGACCAAAGAATTCTTTCCCTGGTGAAGAAAACACCCTTCACAACATTTGGCCAGATCAAGAACACTCTCCAGGAGGTAGGTGTATGTGTGTCAAAGTCAACAATCAAGAGAAGACTTCACCAGAGTGAATACAGAGGGTTCACCACAAGATGTAAACCATTGGGGGGCCTCAAAAACAGGAAGGCCAGATTAGAGTTTGCCAAACAAGATCTAAAAAAGCCTTCAAAGTTCTGGAACAACATCCTATGGACAGATGAGACCAAGATCAACTTGTACCAGGGTGATGGGAAGAGAAGAGTATGGAGAAGGAAAGGAACTGCTCATGATCCAAAGCATACCACCTCATCAGTGAAGCATGGTGGTGGTAGTGTCATGGCGTGGGCATGTATGGCTGCCAATGGAACTGGTTCTCTTGTGTTTATTGATGATGTGACTGCTGACAAAAGCAGCAGGATGAATTCTGAAGTGTTTTGGGCAATATTATCTGCTCATATTCAGCAAAATGCTTCAGAACTCATTGGACGGCGTTTCACAGTACAGATGGACAATGACCCGAAGCATACTGCGAAAGCAAACAAAGAGTTTTTTAAGTGAAAGAAGTGGAATGTTATGCAATGGCCAAGTCATTCACCTGACCTGAATTCGATTAAGCATGCATTTCACTTGCTGAAGACAAAACTGAAGGGAAAATGCCCCAAGAACAAGCAGGAACTGAAGACAGTTGCAGTAAAGGCCTGGCAGAGCATCACCAGGGATGAAACCCAGCGTCTGGTGATGTCTATGCGTTCCAGACTTCAGGCTGTAATTGACTGCAAAGGATTTGCAACCAAGTATTAAAAAGTGAAAGTTTGATGGATGATTGTAAATGTGTCCCATTACTTTTGGTCCCTTAAAAAGTGGGAGGCACATATACAAACTGTTGTAATTCCTACACCGTTCATCTGATTTGGATGTAAATACCCTCAAATTAAAGTGGGAGAACTTGCACAATTGGTGGCTGACTAAATACTTTTTTGCCCCACTGTATATACAGTATAAAAAATCCTTTTTGTGATTGAGAGTATGAAGTTGACATTTTCTGTTATAAAATCAGCACGCTCAATTTCTTTGAAAACATTTTTCGTCACACTGTGCTCAAAAGGTTACCTACCCCTGCCTTAGCTGTTATTTTTCTATTGATCTTTTTTCTCAATATTTAGACCTTTTTTCACTTTAATTTATTTTGTCTGTAGTTTTTTTTTTTCAATACAAAAATGAGCAAAGTTAAAAAAATACGTGTCTGTATTTCATTTGTAAATAAATGCCATTCTTTATACCAAACGTGTAATTTTAGTATTATTAGAAAAAGAGCATACATCTTTTAGAATACAATGTGAACTTTTTATCTGTGGTGAAAATATATATATCAAAACCTACATGATAATAATAGCATACAGGTGATAAGTTAAATTGGTGAGTTAATATATGGCGTGAACCATAAACAATGTCCAGTGATCGAAAAACATCAAATTGGCAAACGATCAGTAATCAATGAACATTATAATATGGTGAACACCAGTAGATTAAGAATTAATAATTAGAATAGCATAAATCGATACCAACAATAACAAATGTCCAGTGATCGATAGACATTATTGGCAAACGATCAGTGATCAATAAACAATATAGTGTAGTGAGCACCAGTGAAAATAAATTTAAAGTCCAACACAATAGCATAAATCTGTGAATCGGTTCCTGTTTCCCAATAATAAGTGAGATCCACCACCACAGGTCAGCGAGAATGCGCCCTTACCGGAATACCATGATCCCCCATCACAGAGGATCAGGGAAGACATGTGTTGTACTAAACCCCAGCTCCATGGGACGGCAAACAGACACCAGATGGCAGGAAGTCACCTAAGGCAGCTTTTTTCCTAATGGATATACAGCTGTCACATGACCCATGTCTTTCCCAGCCTGTCTGCAGGGAAACATCCACAGGAGAAAGTTCTAGTCCTCTGCTTTTGTTATTCTGAAGAAATCCCTGTGTGTTTGTCTGTGCCTCTGTTCTGAGACCGTTTGCCATCCCATGGAGCCGGGGTTTAGTACAACACATGTCTTCCCTGATCCTCTGTGATGGGGGATCATGGTATTCAGGTAAGGGCGCATTCTCGCTGACCTGTGGTGGTGGATCTCACTTATTATTGGGAAACAGGAACCGATTCACAGATTTATGCTATTGCGTTGGACTTTAATTTTATTTTCACTGGTGCTCACTACACTATATTGTTCATTGATCACTGATCGTTTGCCAATAATGTCTATCGATCACTGGACATTTGTTATTGTTGGTATCCATTTATGCTATTCTAATTATAAATTCTTAATCTACTGGTGTTCACCACACTATAATGTTCATTGATTACTGATCGTTTGCCAAATTGATGTTTTTCGATCACTGGACATTGTTTATGGTTCACAACATATATTAACTCACCAATTTAACTTATCACCTGTATGCTATTATTATTACGTAGGTTTTCATATATATATTTTCACAGCATTATGGTAGCGCGATTTTTTATACTTTTTCTTATTTGCATGTGTATTGATGTGTACATATTAATTGCTGCTCCCTATATGTTTGTTGGGTGGCAATCATCCTGGTACCACTTTTTCAATTTAGTTTAATTTAGTTTGGTTCCCATAGCGCGTTTTTTTACACCATTTTTTATCTGTGGTGCCACTGCATTTTTCAAAGCTAAAATTGGTCATGTTTTTCATTTTGTTTTTCCTATAGATCGCATATAAAATAAAATAATTTTTGTGTGACGATACTACTTTTTTTTGTCTACCCCAAAAACACTATGTATGACTTACTTATTGTTTGTTACCACCAAACAATCAGGCAGAAATGTAGAAATGTAAAACATGTTAAGATCCACAAGGGATACTGTATATGTTTGGAAACTTAAAGATTTTCCAGTTTGTACTATGAAATATTGGGTTTGTACTAGCAAATTGCAAATACACTGTTATGTCAAAGTGGATTATAAAATAATCTTTTTTTTATGGAAGAAAATTGCCAACAATCTTCTTTTCGCAAAGAATCTTATTATTGATGTAGCACCCTGATGGTTAGGCAGGGTTGCTAGTAAATTTACCTGCCATGTATAGTTACCTTGGCCAATTAATTGATTGGAAATCGATTGATTCCACCCCAATTCTGGAATTGCTGCACTTCTCTCTTCTGTCACTAGATGGCCAGGTATCTGGTGACATTCGATAAGACAAGGGCATTGCAAGGACAGATTAGGAATAGAGCCAATGAGCAGGGATCTTCTTGGGTCCCTTGGCCTACTGGGAGAGCCTATTTATTTGCGTGAGGTCAGGTGATTGGGGTTCTGTGCCACCTGGACGGCTGTCTGGGTGGACGTGTGTTGTGCTGCCCCAGGCTGCTAGGCCAGAGTCTGAGGCCTATCCCAGGGACATCTGGCTGCTAGGCTGTCTAGGCCTATCTAGAAGCAAGAGAGCAGTGTAGGTTTAGGACTGCAGCTTGCAGTCTAACCATAAGTGAGGTGCTGCCGGCCGGAGAACCTGTCATGGTTGAAGGTAGAAGGGAAGCTGTCACCACTAAGGGACCAACCACATTATTACAAAGGATCATAGTGAGTAGCTGAAGTAAGTACCAGAGCAGTATTCTCACCAACCATGGATGGTGAAGAATTGGGAAACTTCAGCAGGTGTCAAGCCAGGGACCTAGCCAGCGGAGATAACTCTTGCAGAGCAGCCTTGTGTGCCAAGCCAGGGACCGAGCAAGCCAGTGGGGTGACGCTTGAGGAGTATCTGTGAGTGGCAAGCTAAGGACCCAGCAGGGAAGCGGGGGTGACGCTTAAGGAAGATACACAGTGAGAAGGTTGGAAGAGCTCAGGAGATCCAGTGGCGAGTGGATCAGCACTGGGAGCTCAGTGGAGTGAAGATCTACAAGAAGTGATTGTAGATGAGTTAAAGAAGTTCATTACAACTTGTGTTAGAAACTTTTATAAGACTGTGCCATAGGAAACAGTGATCCTACACATGCAGATGTGGTGTCCTGCTGGGTGCCTTTCCCTGCATAGCTGTCTATCTATAGAAGTCACATTGCAACTACTAAAGGGTGTCCTGGCCCTAAGCCCTCTCTCCCACAGTTCTTTTCAAGAGAAAATAAATCTCTTTGCATTCAAGAAGTGTCTGGCACCCATGAATCTACTTTGCATTACATCCACCATGCCTTGTAACCCACTCTTCACAAAAGGATGTCAGCTGCCCCTAACTCTGGAGGTTCTCATTAGATCAAAGGGGACCCGGGACCTTGTTACATTAAAATGTCCTTGTTTTGTCTTTATTTTGCCTTCCCTGGTTCCACCTTTCCCCTCCTACAGCATGGTAATGAAACTTTTAAATAAAACCATTCCATTTTCAAAACTCTATTTAAGACCCAGTGACATTGTCAAGGAATCTTTGTGGGTGCTTCTCTATCCAATACAGGGAGATGCAGGCAGATTATGGATGGTGGAAGGGGCTAAAAGTGTGTTGTACATATCTTTCTGGATACACCACAGCACCCTGCCTCAACGCTCCTATTTAGAGTCCTCAGCAGAGGGCTGGCTCTTTGGAGGCTTATGCAAATATTAATATACCTTCATTGGTGAGGTAAGTTGGAAGAGGAGGGCATTTGTAGGCCGGATGTATGTGCATGCAAACACCCACATGTAATGTTAAGCTTCCATGATTGAAAGAACTGAAATTCAATGAATGAAGGGGGGATCCTAGGACATCAACACTATTGCAGTAAGTTAAAACACACCCAATAACATGCGTTATGTTAAGATGGACCATTGATTTTAATGGGCTGTCAACACCTTGCAATACAGATAGAAATACACCTGCATCCTTTTTTCCAATATATGCATTGTGGGTTGCCATAACAAAGGAACAATGTGGTGTACTGTATATTCAGAAGCAATGTTACAGTTTTTCTCCATTGTTTTGGCTCATTTCTTGAAACAGAAATGACATTCTCAAAACTCTAAGTTCATTTGGCAAAACAGTCTTATGCCGCGTACACACGAGCGGACATTACGGCGGACTTTGCCCGGCGGACTTTTCGACGTACTTTCCGACGGACTTTGTGAATGAACGGACTTGCCTACACACAATCCACCAAAGTCCGTCGAATTCGTACGTGATGACGTACGACCGGACTAAAACAAGGAAGTTCATAGCCAGTAGCCAATAGCTGCCCTAGCGTGGCTTTTTGTCCGTCGAACTAGCATACAGACGGCGGACTTTTCGACCGGACTCGATTTCAACGGATAAATTTAAAACAAGTTTTAAATCTAATTCCGTCCAACTTTTGAGAAAACAAAGTCCGCTGGAGCCCACACACATCGAATTGTCCGACGAAATCCAGTCCGCCGGGCAAAGTCCGCCGTAATGTCCGCTCGTGTGTACGCGGCATTACAGTTCAGCACAACTCTATAACTCACGTGCAAAAGCTCATATCTCTCCCAAAACTGTTCACTCATGCTTCAAAACCATATTCCTTTCCCATATAAAGAGTCAGTGCTACCAAAATGGCAAAGATTCTTCTCAATTGCTTTGGCTCATTTCTTGAAACAGACCAGACGTTCTCAACTCTCTTGGTGCTTTTGCCAAAATAACCTGGATAGTTCAGCACAACACCATGGTTCACCTTCAAAAGCTCATATCTTTCCCAAAACAGTTCACTCATGTGTCAAAAATAAATTTCTTTCTCATTCAAATAGTCAGTGCCCCCAAAATGCTTCATTCCTTTGGCATTGTGTAAGCACTGCAAGTCAAAATGTTTAGATGTTTTGTCTCTAAGGCAGAGGACCATTGAAATATCCCTCATGTCCACCTTTCAGTCTTAGCCCAGTCCTTCATTAACAATGGTTACTGTACAGTTTTTGTCTAGCTAACTGAATACAATTGTGTATAAAACTGAAAAAAAAAGAAAAGATTAGGGTAAGAGTAGCCTCCAAGGTTTTACATCACACATTGCACTCATACTGCCAAGGAAAAATTACTTTACAGTATTGTAACCATTATCATTCACACACAAAGTAACTTCCATACATCAGAGTAAAAAGAAAATGTATACAGCATAATATACGGAAATATAAACACACAAACAAAAAACAAGGAAAATTACATTTAGCCTACAATGCTGTAAATAAAGCTAGAGTTTCACAACTACTGTAACATCTCTTCACTGGCCACCGTCCTCACCCTCCTGCCCATCCACACGCTGCTGTCTGTCTGGCCACAGATTCTCATCAACATTGCAGCGTATATCCTCCCTTGCGATGCAACGAGGGAAGAAGCTGCGTGCATGTCGCAATCATCCCCTACAAAAAACAAAGGGAAAGGTAATTCATCAAGGAGGAACATGCAATGGTCAAAACGTATATGAAATGCTTTTTATTGAAAGTACACTATAAACACCAATCCAATAATATATTGTAAAAACAGGTACCATCACCAATATAAAAATGACAACGTTGTCATTGACAGACACAGATGGCCACCACTCACATATACCACACACACCTCATGTGAATTCATTCAAGATAGATATACAAGAATGAATTCAGATTAGATACTAAATTTTCATCTGCTGGATAACTGAAAGTCCTGGTAAATCAAATGATAACAGCAGATGGTAAGTGAAAGGAGAGATATGTGGGGTTGTGGATGGTAATGCAGTAGCCCTAGATATCAGGTCCTCATAGATGTAGGAACAAGAAGAACCGGGGGGATAGGAGGGGAAGATGGGGGGGAACGGAAATGGAAAGACCCTGTACTGACTCAACAGTAGCGTGGTCACTGGATACTGCAGTCCTGGTCAGTTACTGTAAGATCACCCTGGGCCATCAATATTTCGCAGCGCTGATGACAGGGAATGGGAGTTCCTGTTTGCAGGATATGGTGTGCCGTAGCGGATTGAATCAGGCTGAGCAGTGTAACTCATTTAGTGAATCATACATACTGGGTGGATGCACTGATTGAGACAACTGTCCCCTGTCCAGGACACAAACAGATTAGATCTCACCCAGTGTTGACTCTGTGGTGCATCAGGACACATCAACGGACCGAGTTCAGGCTCATGCCGTCTCCAGCTGGCTAGTTGAGTTGTCTCCCGTCCTCCGCCGGGTCCTCAGCTGTGTATATCCTTTGATGGTGTACTGAGGGTAAGTAGAAGGTGTACGCCCAGGGAGATGCGGTGAATAAAGCAGGGTTTTCTAAAGCGTTCAGTCCTCCGCTCGTTCTGTTTCCCGGGAAGTTTCAAACGGCCATGTTACTGTAATTACAGGCCAGTGATGCCTGAGCTTGTGGGTGGATCTGGAGGTCTGTGGGAACGCTATGGGTAGCGTGATGGCATCATGCTGACGCAGTTCATCCGCCAATCGGATTTCATCAGAGCATCCCCTACACTGATCTCCTGTAATATCCTCAAGGCAGCATCCATTGCATGGAGCAGGGACCTCTGATCTTGAGCTCGATGCTCATACACTCTCCACCTCCAAGCGGAGAAAAACTCCTCAATAGGGTGGAGGAAAGGAGAGTAAGGTGGTAGGAACACCATATCCATCCTTGGATGAGCAGTGAACCAGGCCCTCATAAGCAGGCCACGGTGGAAATTCACATAGTCCCATACAATTATATATTGTGGTAGGTGAGGCCCTATGAGACCTCTCTTATTTTCAGGGATCAAATCCAAATGAAGGCGGTCCAAGAAGATAAGGAGCTTCTGTGTATTCTATGGGCCAAGACTGGGGATGTGAGTGGCCACACCATTCTCAGAAATGGCAGCACACATAGTTATATTGCCCCCTCGCTGGCCTGGGACATCCACCGTGGCCCGGTGGCCAATAAAATTTCGGCCACGTCTTCGGCCCTTGGCCAGGTTGAAGCCAGCCTCATCCACATACACGAGTATGTGAGAAGTCTCGTTTCCTTCCAATGCCATTATTCTCTACAATAGAGTAAAAAAAGAAAACATCAAATCAGTCATACAGAAGAGTCATACACTACAGTTACAGACAGTTACATAGGAATGTTCTAAACAAGTTCAATATATTACTGGCCAGTATTCCAGTGGTTCCAAACCTGGGGTACATGCACCCTATGCAGAGGTACTACAGGGGGTATTTGACAGAAAGGGGAGGGGAAAAATTATCAATGAGTAGACTTACTGAAATGTTACAGTAAAACCCACAGTATTAGATAGATTTACATGGGAGGCACTACTGTAATTGCAGCTCTTTGACCCTTTTTCTTACTGTATTGTATGTTATATTCTTCAAAATAAGGATTATAATGATAATTGCATCATACAGTAAACTGCAGTTTTTAGACAAAATGTTTATAAATCAGATACGTAAATCAAATACTTTCATACCTGGATTACCTAGATTCAGAAATCTGGTAAAGTGGGTACTGAAACCAATACATTTCGGGAACCACTGCTTATGGTAATTGTAAAAAGGTTATCTTGATGGACAACCAGTGACTGACTTACATGTACATACTGGTACCGCAGCTCTTTCACTCTGTCAGATTTCCTCTCAAATGGTACCCTGTAAATTTGCTTCATTGTCATCTGATGCTTCTTCAATATGCGGGCTATTGTGGAGATACTTATAGAGTTGACATTTTGGAATATGGCATTGTCTTGTAGGATTGCAGTGCGGATCTGTCTCAATGTGATGGCATTATTTGCCAACACCATGTTACAGATCTCTTGTTCTTGTTGTTCATTGAGAAGTTTTCCTTGGCCACCTGTGCCAGGTTGTCGTCCAATCCTAGACATAGAATTCAAAGGACAACACTCCATTCGTAATTTATACCTTATGTATTCCGTACAGAATGAGTTACCAATGTAATCGTATTGTTGTTTTACTTACAGTAACTTTACCACAATTCCAATGCATCACTGCACAGTGACTGGAATACTACTGTAAATTGTATCATCAATATTGTAGAAAATAAACTATTCCATAGTTTATTTTCTACAATATTTTTCTTGTTATTGTTAGTATCATACGTAACATCCCACTGAGGTAAGATACTGTAATACTGTAGGCCTATCACACACACATACACACTAAATGAATACGTAAATGAGTAAATAAACATATTTGTTGCTCTATGCACAGTGTCCTGTCCTATACATTATATAATTCCATCATTGACTGACTACATACCTGTTTTCCCTGCGAAAGGTTTGGATGATAGAGAAGACTGTAGAGCGAGGCACATTAGGTTGCACTTGGCGACCTTCCTCCGCCATTGTGAGGCCATGGTTGATGACATGATCTATAATTGTGGCCCGAATTTCATCAGGGACAGCATGGCGTCTTCGTGCTCCTCTGCCTCTTCCCCCTATTCCACCGCCACTCACCCTTACTCCTCTTCCTCCTCTTCCTCTAGCAGGCAGTTTCCCTTGTTCATTTACTTGGCCAGGTGCCTCCATGTTCAGAAATTGTACTGGTCCTGCATGGTCAAGCTCTATATATACATGTTTGGCAGCATTGCAATCATGGACAGCACCTGTCAGGTAACTAAACATACTGTTTGATTGGTCATCTGAGACCAACTCCGACTCCTCCTTTGTTAGGCTCCTTTCACACTGGGGCGGGGGCGTTGTCGGCGGTAAAGCGCCGCTATTGTAAGCGGCGATTTACCGTCGGTATGCGGCCGCTAGCGGGGCGGTTTTACCCCCCTGCTAGCGGCCGAGAAAGGGTTAAAACCACCGCAAAGTGCCTCTGCAGAGGCGCTTTGCCGGCGGTATAGCCGCGTCGTCCCATTGATTTCAATGGGCAGGAGCGGTAAAGGAGCGGTATACACACCGCTCCTTCACCGCCCTGAAGATGCTGCTGGCAGTACTTTTTTTACCGTCCTGCCAGCGCATCGCTCCAGTGTGAAAGCCCTCCGGGCTTTCACACTGGAATCAAAGCAGCGGCACTTTCGGGTCGGTTTGCAGGCGCTATTATTAGCGCAATAGCGCCTGCAAACCGCCCCAGTGTGAAAGGACCCTTAGTCAAGTTCTAGTTGCACCTGACTGTCAATTGCTGTAATCATTTTATCAAATGTTCCAAGAGATTCATATATGGTATTCATGGTATTATGTTCCTGAATAATTTTGACAATTGAACAGACTATTGTGCATGTGATGACTTAAACAATGAAATGACGCTGATACGTTTTGGAGAGAACAACCATTAGACTGAGAATTGACAATCAGTTTAGATCAACAAGATCTATTCACTTGGAAATTGTGCTAAATGCAGGCTACTTGTACTTAATCATTTGAAAGATGTACTGAGACATTGAGACATGTACTGAGACATTTGCAATTTTGATGAAATGAGTGAGAAATTCAATTCAGTTGTGAACAATTGCCAAGTGGTTTGGAGATTTGTCCATGTTGTTTTGAGAATGTCATTTCTGTTTCAAGAAATGAGCCAAAACAATGGAGAAAAACTGTAATATGCACTGCACCAATCTGCTTTGCAGTGATGTGTTGTCAAACCTTGGCTTGGGAGTAGAAATGAGGGCTGGTGTCCCCCAAACTCGTCTACACCTGATCTCCAAACTCATGCTCTTTTTGTATTCAATTGAGCTGCGAGATGGTTCATTTTTGCCCTGCAGCTCACGTAAATAAAGTCAGCTTGCGGGGTGGGAATGATCTGGCCAGCAGCCCATTGGAGTAAAAAAGAGCTTGAATTTAGAGTTTGGGTAGAGATGAGTTAAGAGGATACCTAAGTTCACCTCTAGCTAGGAGTTACTATTACTATAAAAATCCACATTAAATACATATTGACAACTAATTATTCATGTACAATGTAAAAGTGCCAACACTTTATGTAATAAAACAATAAAATGTTTGGTATCCCTAGCCAGAAACAATCACATCCATTTCCACAAGTTTAAAATGAATGTTCCAGTGTACATTTAAGACCTATTAACATTACTTCACAACGATAAAACACATGTTACATGTACTGTAACACTTGCACGCCAACACACCATCCTAACGCAACCTGTGTTGCACCACAATGCACTATAATGCAATACCATGGTTGGCAAAGCATTGTGCTAAGCAAACTTGGTGCTGGAAGTATTTTGGTCCATTAGTGTGCAGTGGCATAAATGGGCTGACTTGACCTAAAGCGCATTAACGCACGTTCATTAAACAAACTGCAGCAGACTGCCCTGCTGTGAATGGGCACTTAATGTACATTCAATTATCTCCAGTTCTTTATAAAAGCCTTCCATGAACGCTGCATCTAAAGATTGATCTCATATTTTAAGTAGAACACACTTACGCTATTCCATCAACCATCACGTTGTCCTTGTTGAGTTCCACCACAATTGTATTGATCTTCAGGCTTATTTTGGTGTATAAGACAGTTTGGTTATCTACAAAGTGTCTGAATTGAATGGCAAATGCTTCAGGGGTGTTCTTGCAATGATAAGCAAAGTTGTAGGTACAGTTTCCACGGAAGAAGAATATCTCTCCTGTAAAAGCCATGTAGTGGAAGTCTTTCCAGTAACTGCAAGTCTTGTCGTAATTTATGCCCGTTGCTGAGGAAGGGAGGATGAAGATTTAGTCAAAATCACTAAAACAATGCTGGGGATGTAAAGTGTTTTGTATAAATGAAAAAAAAAAATAATGTATTACTAGATAAGTATGAAATGTGGCATATTAACCAGGGAGATCCATTAAGCAAACCTCAAGGATATTGCTCCTTTTTATCCTGATTTCTCAGCTGATTTAAAATTTGTCAAGGGCCTTGAGCTTTCTATCTCAGAGTCAAAACATTCAAGTTGGCATATTAAATGTATTTCACTTTTTAATGGTGAATGCAGCTAAAAGCAGGATTATTCCAGACAGGGCAGGAGGGGATGGGAAGGATTGAGTAAGGCTTGTACATTTTTTTCCTAAGGTCCTGCAGATAGAGCAGTGTTTTGTCACTCATGCTGTAGGCTGAGATAGATGGGACTATTCACTGAGAATACTTTTCATGGTGGCAGCATCTAAGCAGCTACAACAGCAGCTAGAGTGGCAACACTGCAATGATATCACAACAGAAGGAAGACAATGTCACCCTATCAAAGTAAGTACCTATTCAATGATTCCTGTGGCCGGAACAACATATGTTTACAAAATGTTCTGTGGGGCTTATAAATGCTGAGAGCCAAGTCTTACTGGTAGTATGGGCAGCCTAGACTGCATATGTGTTTAATTTTTTTTTTTGTATCACCACAGAGTGGTACTGTGGATACATAAAAAGTACTATGTGCCACGTCCTAAATTTTTATGCAAGATAGGAGTTTTGAGGGCTTGGACTTTATAGGCATGACCACAAGGGATATATAGTATAAAAGGTTATAAATTTATTAAACATAGAAAAATATATATTTTTTTTAAATTTAAGATTTTTATTGTATTTTACGAAGAGAAAAAGAATACAGAAACATCGTCAATTGGGCATACCCTGGCGTCTTAATGTTTATATAAACGGCAATGAAGGTAAAAGCTTACTTAAGTGTAGCCTTTGTCGAGCTACGTCAAGAACAAGGGATTAGAGTTAAGTAAACGATTATACTACAGATATCTATGGTAGCATACAGTAATCCTGTAACAGTGACCTAAGTACTGTGGGGGTGGACACTTGTGTGCAATAAAAGTAATGGCATAACAATGTGACCTGTACTGAGTTTCATAACAAGATGTCCGTAAGACTGCAGTAAGGAAGGGAAGCTGGTGTGGGATCCAGCCAATCTAAAGGTAGAACTGCTACGATAGTGGTGTACTTCTAGAGTCTAAAATCCAAGGTTGCCAGTTTAAAGCGCTTAGTGGGCATGTTGGCCTTGGAAAAAGAGAATTCCATCTGGAAGTGTAGGTTAAGTAGGTGAATGGCATCTCTCAGTGTAGGTGGGTCGGTTGATTTCAACTTCTTTGCGATTGTCAATCTTTCAGCAATGAGGATGTGTGTGACCAGTGTTTGCAAATGGTTAGGCAATGTGGGGATCGAGAGTCCTAGGAGTAGGTCAAGCGGGGACAGAGATTGGGATATACCACACAGAGACTCAATTAGATTTTGCACCTTTCTCCAAAAATTTTTGACAAGGTGGCACTCCCACCATATGTGTGAAAGAGATCCAGTTTCAGCACATCCCCTCCAGCAATTTGGGGAGGTGTTCGGGTATATTTTCGCTAGCCTTTCTGGGGTAAAATACCATTTGTGAAAAAGTTTTTGTAGTGCTTCCCAGTGATTAATGCAGTGAGACAGGCGTAAGGGCAATGTGAGGGCCTTCGGCTATTGTAGTTCTGTAGGTGGTTGGTCCAACAGTGAGGACCAATACTGTGAGGAAGAAGACAGATGGTTAGTAGTCGGTTTGGTGAGCAGTTTGTACATAAAAGAGATTCCTTTGGCCTTAGGTGTAACCATATTGTAAAACTTGAGCAGAGGGAGTGAAACACAATCCGAAGTTGACCAGCACATTTTTGATAGGCTAGATCTGATCCTTAGGTAAAGAAAAAACGTATGTTTGGTTAATCCAAACTTCTGCGTTAATTGCTCAAAGGAAAGCAAACCTGATGGTGAAAAAAGCGTTCCTAGGTAGCAGATGCAAGCTTTTGTCCATTCTGAGAGAGGTAAGTCTGGGGAGATAAGGTGTAGCGCCTCAGTGGGTATTGCTGTCAGCGTGTCCTTTGATATCCCTCCATTGAGTTGCAGTATGGATGTCCAGACTCTTGTGGAGGACGTGATGGTATCAAGAGGGTATCGTTTGGGGTGAGGGTTGAGCCACAGTGCGGCTAGGAAGATTTTAGGGTCCGTGGGTAGTAGGTTGGCTTCAATTTGTTTCCAGGTTGTGTGATGTTTATCTGACCACCATGTTTTCAGTTGGTCCAGAATAGCTGCCCGATGATATGCTTGGACGTCTGGGGCACCCAGGCCTCCATGTTGAGCTGGAGTTGTAAGTATGACTTTTTTTATCCTAGGTCTTTTTTGTTGTCAAATAAAGCTGTTGATGATTCCATGGATTTTTTTTATCTGATTTTGCGCTAGAGGTAGGGGTAATGTACGAAAAAAATATAGGACGTGGGGGAGTAAATACATTTTTGCCTGAGCTATCCCACCAGCCCAGGAGGCTGGGACTTTACTTAGTTCTTTTGCTAGTCGTGTAAGCTTACCCACGAGGTCTTCCAAATTGGTTCTCAATATCATCCGACTTGGGAACGTTAGTTGAATACCCAATTATAGGAGAAAGGAGTTAGGGGCCCAAGCAAAGGGGGAGTTAGCGGTAATGGTGTTTAAAGTTTGAGAGTCTAGGCCAAGATTAAGCATTAGAGATTTACCATGGTTCAGTTTGTACATAGATACAGCGCTGAACGTGTCAAGGACTGCTGGTAGATACAAGAGCGGATTGGTTAGGGCAATAATCACGTCATCCGCGTATAAGCCGATTTTATGATCGGTTTGTCCAATTTTTATACCCGTGATCGAGGGATCAGATCTAATG
Organism: Lithobates septentrionalis; assembly: GCA_037952835.1. NCBI lineage: Eukaryota > Metazoa > Chordata > Amphibia > Anura > Ranidae > Lithobates > Lithobates septentrionalis. Next base: position 1,711,886 of record JBBDGP010001553.1, on the reverse strand, counting down.
AGTTGTGCTAAGGGCTCCATTATCATGGCAAAAATTAGAGGGGACAATGGGCACCCCTGTCTCGTGCCATTAGTAATTTGGAATGGGTTGGAAATGACCCCCGACGTCCCAATGCCTGCAGATGGGTGAGTGTATAGGCCTAATATTGCAGAGAGAAAGGTGCCGAAAGTCCAAATTTTCGGTGGACTGCCTCCATGTACGGCCAATATACCCTATTGAACACCTTCTCTGCATCCAAAGATAGGAATAGAGAAGGCGCTCGAGTGTGCTCCGTCCATTGGATAAGGTCAATAAAACGTCTAGTTCCATCTGAAGCCTGCCTGCCGGGCACAAATCCCTCTTGGTCAGGATGGATAATCTGGGAGATGATGGTGGAGAGGTGTTGTGCCAAGAGTTTGGCATAAATTTTGGTGTCTGTGTTGAGGAGTGATATTGGCCTGTAGTTGGCTGGGTTGTCTGGGGGCTTACCCGGTTTGGGAATGGTAACCACTAAGGCATTGAGGGATTCCTTAGGGATTTTGCCTGTGGTAGCAAATTGATTATACATGTCACATAGGTGGGGGACTAAGGGTTGGGCAAATCATTTATAGTATTCATTGAATAGTCCGTCAGGTCCTGGCGCTTTATGTAGGGGTAAGTTGTTTATCACTTTTTGGATTTCGGTCTGTGAAAAGGGAGCCGCTAGGCAGTTAAGTTGTTCTGAAGAAATCGAGGGGAGGGAGATAGAGGATAAAACATTTTTTATATCAGCTTGGGTAGGTGCGAGATGGGGGTCTGTTTTCGTAAGGTTGTAAAGCTTTGTGTAAAAATTGCCAAATTCGTTGGCAATATCTAGCGGGTTGGACAAGCGTTTGCCCTGGGGACTAGTGATAAATGCAATTTTCTTATTGGAAAGTTGCTTTTTAAATTGTTTGGCCACAAATGCTCCTGATTTATTGGCTGATGAGTAGATCTGAAGTCATAGTCGCTTGATAAAATAATCAAAATTTTTGTGGAGATGACCACTAAGCTTTTTAAGTTCTGAAGAGATAATATTAGAGGGGGATCTCTTGTTTGTTAGTTCAAGAGATCGGATTTGTTTCAGGAGGGACTCAGTTTTATAAGAGTGCTGTTTTTTAGCCTGGGCCCCAAGTTTAATAAAAAGACCTCGTAGACAAGCCTTGTGAGCATTCCAAACAACAGCACAATCAGTTACAGAATTGACATTTTGCTGGAAATAATGATCAATCTCGGATTGTATCTGAGACTCAAAAGTGGGATTGTTGAGAAGGGAGGTGTTCAATCTCCAAACCGTATGTCTAGTAGTTTGGGAAGGAGATGCTAGTTTGATCGTGACTGGAGCGTGGTCAGACCACGATATGATGCCTATGTTGGAGGCAGTAATAGATTGTAGTAGGTGTTTATCTGTTATGAATAGGTCAATTCAGGAATAAGATTGGTGCGGGGGGGGGAAATAGGTGTAGTCTCTCTCCTCATCGTGCATGCACCTCCAGGAGTCATATAGGTCCTCTCTTTTAAGAATATCGGATATCGCTGAGGGCCTACTGTGTAGGGTCAATTACTTCATTAAAGTCTCCACAAATTATCAGGGAGGAGGATCTATAAGGAGCTAATTTGGCAAAAAGATTGGCATAGAATCTTTTTTGGGCTGTGTTGGGGGCATAAATGTTGACTATAGTAAGAGGGCGGTTGTCAAACGTGGCTGATAGGATTAAGAATCTGCCATCTTCGTCACTTTCCCAGTGGTGAATTTTAAAATCTACTGTTGCGTTTATGGCAATCATTACTCTCTTTTTTTTAGGGGCGCTTGCAAAGAAGCAATGGGGATATTTTTTGTGATTGCATTGGGGTTGTTTAAGTTTGGCAAAGTGTGTTTCCTGGGCACAGATTACATCTGCACGCTGTTGTAATGCTTCCTTCCGTAAAAAGTTACGTTTAAATGGCGAGTTTAGGCCTTTAACATTGAGAGAGGTGATCGAGAGCGTCATAGCGGTAGTGCAGTTATGAGGCCCTGGGCAGAGGGAGAGAGACCTCACCTATTCTTGATGGATGTGAAATACACAAGCAAATGAATAAATGTCGTATATGTTACAGTTATATGACAAAAAACAGTTAGTTGCTAAATATAAACAAACTAAAATTCTAGGAGAAAAATACGGTCAATGCAGATTAATCTATACTGTAAACAACAACAAAAAAAGAAAAAATCAGAAAAATGTGTGCTTAGCACAACTTTAAACCTGAGGGGTGGTGAGGAGAAGGTACAGGTGTTTCGCCCAAGCTGCATATGAGTAGATCTGGGGACCTGGGCTTAAACCAAGGTTAGGTATTTTTGGATGTTTTGGTCGCCATATTTCTGGAATCAGACGGCTTTTGGGATGGAGTAGCTAGTTCTGCTTCTCTGGGAGCAATGGGGAGTAAACCCCAGTTGGTGAGCTTCTTGTAGCCATCTTTCGGAGAGAGAATAAGGACGATCTTTTGTTGGTGAGTAACCAGCAGCTTCGTAGGGAAGCCCCACTTGTACAAATATGTTTTTCTGTTGAAGGATGGAAGTCACAGGGGCAAAAGCTCTGCGCATCTCCATTGTGGCAGGGGACAGGTCAGTGAACAGCTTGATATTAGTGTAAGGGGCCGGCAGGGGATTCGAGGATCTGGTGGCGGAGAGAGCTTGCTCCTTAACATGGAAGAAATGTATACACGCCAAGATATCTCTAGGGATATCATCGAAGAGGTGTGGCAGTTTAGCAATTCTGTGGGCCCGATCGTTAAGGCGTGAAAGTAAGGCGGAGATAAGTTGTTGCAAGTAAGGCGTTATTTTGTTCGGTTTGACCGATTCAGGGATGCCTCTGAATTTGATGTTGTTCCGCCTAGAGCGGTCTTCTAAATCCGCCAATTTCATTTTAATAGGGTGGATTTCTTCCGAGTGATGCTCATGAGCATCTAACATTTCGTTGTGCGCCTTAGAGTAATCCTGCATATTTTCTTCTCTATGCAGATCCTGCTGCAGTGTAAGAAGCATAGATTTCAGCATAGCTTCAGATACAGTGTTGTCAGTGACAGGTATAGCAGCCAGGGAGGGAGTATTTTGGGATCCGTGTGTCCCTGCAACAACATGGGACCATAGCTGCTTCTTTGCATGTGGGTCTTTATTTGGGGAATGTGCAGGGGAGGTAGCCAGCCTCTTACCTCTGTCTTGATAAAGTCCTCCTGGGGTTTCCTCTGGAGGGGGATGTGTGTTCATGCTGTCCCTGTTAGTTGATGTGGCTGTATTTCCCTGAACAGGGAGCGCTGGAGAAGCAGCAGGCAGGCACTCTGAGTTGCTGTTGAAGAGATCGTCGTTGCTTTCATCAGCGCCATCTTGGGCCTTCTGCATAGCGGCGGCCGTCGGATAGTAGTCGGTGAGATGGCGGGGATTCGGCGGCTTGTACCACCGCATCGATATGTCCTGGAGTCTCCCCAGTCCTTCCCTGCTTCTGTGGTGTAAGCAGCGGGGAGGAAAGTAGCTGAGGGTTGCCGGTATCCAGACCGTGGAGCGGAGCTCGGACTTCAGGCAGCCATCCTGGTCCGCAGCAGGCCACGCCCCCAGAAAAATATTTTTTTAAAAACACCTTGACAACAGAAAATCAGTCCATAAAACAGGGTTACAGTAATATAGCTAGTACATAGCTCTAGGAGATAACATCAACAGTTTAGGGATGAAATACCAATCATTCCATAATTGGATTGTTGAACTCCAAAAAATGAGGCTATGTAAATGCTAGAGGTGATATTGGCATCTTGGGCTCAACATGTTGTGCGCTTAGCGCTTCTTCAGGAGCGTCGGACAAACTTAGTGTGTTAGAGAGTGTTTTAAACACATGTGTGAAATTTATTTACTGTTGAGGAAGCCAACCAGCAGGTTGGGTAAGAATCGACGAGTCAGTAATTAATGAATGATCTTAATGATGAAGAGTAGATCATAGTAAAAAGGTGTATAAAAGTAAAAAGGCGCGGGGGGCGTGGCCTGGACGGAGGGGGGGGCGTGGCCTGGACGGAGACCAAGATGGCAGCATAAGCCGAGAGCTCCTGCGATCCGGGGAACGAATCTAGCCTTTAGGGGAACCTACGCCTTGCCAACACCATGAGCAGATCCACCCGGAGCTCCTCGACATCCCGCGCAACCATCGACTCAGGTACGCAGCTGAGTAGGAACATACCGGACATATTCCGGACCCAGCGCTTGGCTGCACACGCGGCCTCACAGGCCCCAACCCCGTCCTCGCCTAGCATGGAACCCGACACTCCACTGCTTGGAAGTTCCGCCGCAACTGCAGGGCGAACTCACCCCCCAAGTCTGTTTGACCTAGAAACAGTGGCCGCAGACATTAAAAACACTGTCACAGCGGCGATCGCTGATCTTAAAGCCGAAATACATGCAGTGGCACACAGGATTGATGAGGTGGAACAAACCTCTCAGACACACGCTGCCGCCATTCGACAAGTACACACTGCCTTTGATTCCCAGCTCTCCCAGCTTCTGGACATACACAGACATGTCGAAGACCTCGACAACCGCGGTCGGAGGCATAATATTAGAGTGAGGGGGGTACCTGAGGCCATAGAACCAGGGTCATTGCAACAAACCATCTGCACTATCTTTAATGAATTGATTGATCGCCCAGCAGACTCTCCTATAGAAATGGAAAGAGCCCACCGAGCCCTGCGCCCTGTACCCCGTGAAAATGAACCACCAAGGGATATAATATGTTGTGTAGTCAACTTCCCACTGAAAGAGGAGATACTTCGCAAAGCCAGGGAAAGAGGCCGCATCCTCCATAATGGCGCGGAAATTAAGCTATTTCAGGATCTTTCACAAATAACACTCCAGCATAGACGAGCACTACGCCCCCTTCTGGACGCCCTACGAGCCAGAAATATCCAATACCGCTGGAAATTCCCCTTTGGGCTGTCAGCATCCACCAGAGGTCGCTCTGCGCTCCTCCGCACACCTGATGACTTGCTGGGCTTCTGTGATCAACTCGATCTTCCGCACGTTGAACTTCCAGAATGGTACGCCGACTTCTTCCCCTCTGAACCCTGGCTTCCGGTTTCACTACACCCATCTCCAAAGGCCCAACGCCACAGATCCCGCAGATACAGAGCTGACCAACCTAACTTGGGAAATCACACTTCACGCCGTGATCAACATCAACGCAGCCCGGGATCCCCATCTACACCCTCCAGGAGGAGGGATCATATGGATGCCTAACTCACCTTACTCCCTGTTCACCAGATGCCGCCGTCTGAATCCCTTTCCTTCACACCAGCCTCCAACTTCTCTGTGAAAATGCTTGACAGCACCACCCGATGGAGGTTTCGATCCATTTGCCGGATAATTACCTTGTAAGAGCCTGAGACGTCGCCTTGAGCCACTCTTACACCGCAAGTGAATACCCCTCAAACCACAGTGTGAATGCCCGGGATCCCCGTCTACACCACCCAGGAGATGAGATAGACGCCTTCCGGATGCCTAATGTACCTTATCCCCTGTTCACCGGATGACGCCACCTGATTCCTATTCTCACTGTCCCCTGCACCAGCTTCCAATCTCTATGTGAAAATGCCTGGCAACACTACTCGATGGAGGCCACGATCCATCGATCGGATAAATACCCTGTAAGGTAAACAGCACTGAAGCCTCACTACCCGTCCTCCCTCGACATCCACACCATCTTCTACATTGCCTTTGTTGACACTTTCAACTTATTGCGGATTATGGGGGGGGGGTGGGCTTTGGAGGGGTGTCTTGTTTTTCTTTTTTGGGTTTTTTTTTTTTTTTTTTTTTTTTTTTTTTACCTCAAAGACTCTGCAAGCATATAAGAACTGTGAGGGTGTTTTTCTTTTTTTTTTTTTTTTTTTTTTTTTTTTTATTATTTTATTTTTAGCCCTCGATTTTCATGCATAGAGGTATATAAGAACTCCTGTCATTGCTTAGTTCAGCTAAGGTAACCTTTATTTTAGCCTCTAAGAAAACAGTTTGCCTTTCTTTGCAAGCCTGAGGCGTCACTTTAGGCCATACTATTACCGCAGGATAATGCCCCCCAAATCACAGCAGGGTTGCCGGGGCTATCCTCCTGCGCAACCCCCCTGCCTCCTCCCAGGCAGGTGGGAGGAGGGGGGGTGCAGATTAGACCTGTTAATTGAAGTGACATCGTTCTGCCTGTCTTGGCAATGTGTTTGGGTGTGTTTAACGCAATTAAACCAGTTAAATTGAAGTCTGGTTTTTATAATGGTTGCTTAGATAAGTTCTGCTCTCCCTCACTTCTCGATATAGAAAGGGAGAAGGGGAAAGAACTCCACCCGACGTCTCGGGCTCTCAAATAATCACAGGCTATAGCTGATTTTCTTCTTTTGCCCCCCCTGATTACAGCTTCTCACTGCAGATGGGTTATGGTAATCAGCGGCGGCACTGGGCACATATGTTTGTTGTGTTTCACTCACCTCAGTTGTAGCACAAAGAGTTCATAACAATCTTGCTTTAGAATGCACTTTAGTTATTGAGTTATGGTTTCTGCACTAGTGGTAGGTTCCCCACTACACTCACCCTACTTTAAATAATGATATCTATTCTCTCCCCGGATCGCAACCTCTCTGAGGTCGTCGTCCATTTTTACGTACCCACACAGCAATCCCTTTGGGATTTTTTGCTGACCCTCCAGACTTCCCTTTTCCTAAGGTGGCTTGGCTAGCCTAATTCCACCTCTGGTTGATCTTTATTCTGTCCCCTCTCTATTCTTCTTACTTCCTCTCTTTCCCAACTTACCTCTTTCTGACACTTCCCCCATCTCCCCCCTTAGCCTCTTCTTTTCTTCTCCCCGCCCCTCTCTCCTCTTCCCCCCCCCCCCTTTCCCCCCCCCCTTTTTTTTTTTTCTTCCTCGATTGGGTCCGCCCCCGTCTCTCCTAGTACTACCCCCGCACCGCACACTCACTTACCCAATATTATCAGACCCAAGCCATGTCTTCCCTGACGTTGAAATGCCTATCCCTAAACGTGAAGGGCCTGAATTTACCAGAGAAAAGGTCACAAGTATTATCCTCTCTCACCACACATAGGGCTCATTTCATATTTCTGCAGGAGACCCATTTTCGCTCCGACGCCATACCTAAGCTGTCCAACCACATCTACCGGACTGCGTTTCACTCCATCAATCCTGAATCTAGGACTAAGGGCGTTTCTATTCTCGTATCAAAAAACGCTAACTTCCAAATATCTGATTCACTTATCGACCCTGACGGCAGATACATTTTCCTTAAAGGCTCCTATGCATCCACACCAATTACATTAGCCAATATTTACTGCCCAAATGACCACCAAGTCGCCTTCTTTAGGAAAATATGTGACCTCCTGACCTCCTTTAAATCGGGAATAGTAATCCTGGGAGGGGATTTTAATGTGCCTCTAAACCCCTTACTGGATTCCTCCACAGGAACATCCACTTTAACTTATAAAGCGATACGTCAGATCAATCTACAACTACAATCATTGACCTTACATGACACATGGCGCACCTTATTCCCCTCTGACAAGGATTATACCTTTTTCTCAGCCCCACATCAAAAATATTCTAGGATCGACTTCTTTTTTCTCTCCCAGACCGACCTTCCCCTACTCCAACAGTCCACCATAGAACCAATGTTTTTGTCTGACCACCACCCAATAACGGTGACCTTATCTTTCCCCGAATCCAATTCTAGAACGAAGACTTGGCGTCTGAATCCCTCCCTCCTCAAAGATCCCCTGGTGATGGACCATGTCCGCACGAGAATTCAACAATATTTCACGGAAAACTCGAATCCGGAGATTTCCCCAACCTCCCTCTGGGAAGCGCATAAATGCGTGATTCGAGGTGAACTAATCGCCCTTGCTACAAAAGCTAAGAAACAGAGCCAAGAATACATAAATTCTCTTATCAGGACGATTGGCTCCCTTGAAACTTCCCATAAATTGACACACGCACGAGCCACCCTACAGGAACTAACACATACCCGAGCTTTGCTCTTAGAAGAACTGGGCAAACGCTCTAAGAGACGATACATCCTCGGCCAGAGGATTTTTTATGAACAGGGCAACAAGTGCGGCCGTCTACTGGCGCGCACAGTCCAAAATTCAAAATTGTCCTCCACAATCCATCATTTACGTAACCCTAGGGGAGAGCTTCTAAACAGGAACGCTGACATTGCCAAAGAATTTGAAAGGTTCTATCAAAAACTTTACAATTTACAACCCACCAATACCCCACGGAACAATACTGACTCCCGCACCGCAAATATCAAAGAGTTTCTCTCCAACTACAGCCCTAAACCAATATCTACCCAACAGTCCCGGGACCTGGATGGCCCTATATCAGCGTCGGAACTAGATACAGCTATGAAACAAATGAAAACAGGTAAAGCCCCTGGTCCAGACGGTTTTTCCCTCCAATATTATAAAGCCTTCATTGACTCCCTAGCTCCTAAACTCTTGGACACGTTTAACGCCCTCTCAAACCCCCAAACTAAATCTGATAGAATGCTAGCTGCGCAAATAGCGGTGATTCCCAAGGAGGGCAAAGACGCTTCCTTAGTTGCAAACTACCGACCGATATCTTTATTAAATGTGGATATTAAAATTTACGCGAAAATCTTAGCAAATAGACTACTTCCACTGATACCTGACCTCATATCTTTAGATCAGGTCGGCTTCGTCCCTGGGCGGGAAGCTAGGGACAACATCATCCGCACACTGAATTTACATCACTGGCTCACAACTTCCAATACACAAGGATTTTTTCTCTCACTTGATGCAGAGAAGGCGTTCGACAGAGTGGCCTGGGACTACATGCAGGAGGTGCTCACTGCCATAGGCTTGGGGACCCGCATGCTATCATTTATTATGGCCCTGTACAAGGGCCCCTCTGCAGTGGTAAAAGTCAATGGCCACCTGTCGGACGCCTTCCCCATCAGTAACGGCACACGTCAGGGATGTCCACTCTCACCACTGATATACGTCTTAACCCTGGAACCCTTCCTCAACAGGTTGAGAAGTAACCCAAATATCCAAGGGATCACTGTGAAGAACAGAGAGTTTAAGGTCGCTGCTTTCGCAGACGACATTTTACTCTCCCTGCAACAGCCCCACATCTCTCTACCCAATCTTCTCAAAGACATTGAATACTTTGGTACCTTATCAAACCTCAAAATTAATTATACCAAATCACAGGCCCTAAATGTCTCCCTCCCTTCCCAGACAGTGACACATTGCCAAGACACACTCCCGTTTCAATGGGAACATGATGCACTTACATACTTAGGTATTCGAATCCCCACCCACCTGTCAGATCTTTATTCAAAAAACTTCCTCCCACTCCTCCTTCAGACACAAAAACACCTTAAGGACTGGAAAGGCCTAAATGTCTCCTGGTTCGGACGCTCTGCCTTAATCAAAATGATAATCCTGCCTCGCTTTCTTTATCTTATGCAATCGATCCCTATATCCTTACCAGCAAGTTTTTTTAAATCTTATCGGAAGGCATGCTCTGCTTTCCTTTGGAAAGATTCCCCACCTCGCATTAAATACTCCAGACTCACACTAGCTAAATCTAAAGGAGGAATAGGCCTACCTGACCTCCAAAAATATTACTCCGCTTGCCATCTCACAAGGATCGCTGACTGGAACATCCATGCCTCTAAAAAGACATGGGTCTTCCTAGAGAGATCCTTCTCGTCAGGTCCCTTACACCTTCTCCCATGGTTATCTCCTCGGAATTGGCCCCATACCCTCTTAACCCACCCCCTCATACATTCTACACTTCTGACTTTTAGAAAGACCATGTTGGGGGGTTCGGCTACCCCTCCCCCGAGCCCTCTAACTACTCTCCGGGGAAACCCTGACTTTCCACCGGGGAACTCCGCAGACTTTTTAAGTAAGGAATGGCCATTGGAAGACGTCCTAACTCTCCAATTCTACTCAAATGAGAAGCCCATACCCTTTGAAACTTTAAAATCTAACACCAAGACGCTCTCATTTTCCTTTTGGACTTATAGACAAATCCGTCATTTCCTCACAACCCACGCCAGTCAGTCGAACTGGACTCGACAACTCTCACCCTTTGAAGCCTTATGCCATCGTAAACAGCCGCAAAGACACTTAATCTCCCTTTTGTATACCTTCCTTTCAGAAACCCCAACGCAGACCCCTGCCCCCTCACAGGACTCCTGGAGTAGAGATCTTCAAAGATCTCTTTCCATGGAGGACTGGAATACTATCTATGAGTACACACATAAGGGCTCGTTGAACGTTGCCATCCAAGAAAATGGCTACAAGGTGATCACAAAATGGTATAGGACTCCGTCACGTATCCACAAATTTTCCCCTAATACTCCTGATACCTGCTGGAGATGTGGGTTGGGAGTGGGAACTATGCTCCATGTGTGGTGGGACTGCGTGAACATTCAACCCTTTTGGAGGGAGGTTCACGGTCTCATCTCACATATCACTACCTACACCTTGGACTACACCCCGTCCCAGTTTCTCCTACACCTCACATCACTATCCAAACGAGATTACTACAAATCACTACCGATGCATATGGTTAATGCCGCCAGACTTTGTATACCCAGACATTGGCGCTCCACCAACATTCCAACAGTCAGGGAATGGTTTGCACGGATTTCCTCTATAAAAGAAATGGAAGAACTAATCTTTACTTCACAAGACAGGATGCATAAATTTTCAACCACATGGGCCTGCTGGTCTCATTTTGTTACTACTGATCGATACCTACAGTACGCATCGTAAAAGATACCTGTAGAGTATACAACGTCTCAATCGACGCTTTCTGCGGGGGGGGGGGGGGCAGGCGCGGACCCACTCATCCTTCCCCTCTCACCTTCTCCCTTTTCGTTCCTCTTCCCTTTCTCTCTTCTCTTTCTCTTTGCTCCCTCTCTTTCCCTTTTTATCTCTCCTTATTCTCTTTTATCCCAAATCGACACTTAGTTCTCATCCTGTCAGGATACATTGTACTCTAGATGATGAACTTACATAAGAGACTGATCCCTGCCCCTCCCGCAGTCTAACCGGGGGGGGAGGGACAATAGAAATGAAGATCCTCCACCTACTTACGCCTAATGACAATTTTAAGTTTCAGTAATGTTCACTTATTTTCAGCTAGAAACTTTCTGTTGTATCGTGACATATATGCTCTTCATATGATTCTGTTAAATGATATGTTGTGACAATACCTTTGTCCTGTATGTCTTGCCTTACTTTTTTTGAAATAGAAAACTTTTTGTGGAAAAAAAAAAAAAGTAAAAAGGCGCCTCCAAAAATTTTTTTTTTTCATTTTTTTTAAAGTATAATTTTATTGGGTTTACACATAGGTTACAGAAATGAAAGCATGTAAGTAAATGTCACATATTGGCCCATAGCCAAGTAAAACAGTACAGAATGTTGTACGACATTATAAGTACAATAACATAGTATGAACAAAAGAACAAGGGAGCTACATTCAGAGATTTTGTAGGTGGTTTCCTACGTAGCGGGGGAATAAGCCTTAAGTTATGGTAAACTATATCTGTGTGAGATTCCCTTGTCGTTAAAATACATTGCCAGTTTGGTATGAAAAAAAAAAAAAAAAAAACGTAAAAAAAATAAACCATAGTACGCTATCGTCCCAGACGCTATAGATAGTAATGCATTTACATCTACAATTAAGGCAAGGTGTGAATTATGTCAGTACAATGCAATTATATTTACATCCAAATCAGGGTGTGACTTAGGTCGTTATAATTGGAATTTAAAGTATCAATTTAAATGAAAATCGTTGTTAAAGCATATTGTTTTGTTTTCAATTAATTCATATCTCCAACTCCTCCTTTCTCTTCTCCTTATCATCCCGTTTGCACCCTTCTCCATTCCTCTGCATTCTTTCCTAAAGTCTTTCCTTATCCTTAACCGACCTTGTTTGCTCAGTTCCACCTCTGGGCACCCCTATTGGGAGCAATCTGTGCCCATTGTGGGACATATGCGGACATATGAGACAAAAGCATGTCGGGTCTGCCTAGTTAGCTTGGAAAAAGGTGTTACTGTGAAACCTATCAGGTCTCAGAACAGCAGCGAGGAATCCTTCAGATCATTAGTGATCCCTTGGGTGGTAGAGAGGGTCCTACGAGGGAGGGGGAAGGGGGAAAGAATGATGGAAGAACAATGTAAGCCCAAAGATAATTCCATGGATTAAGCAGCCGATTGTGTGTGCACTGTCTCCCCAGTCCTTTGAGGGGTGGGGTCAGTGGAAGTGTGCGGGATGTGGGTCGATTTGAAATGGGTCCAGCAGGCCCATATATGTTCAAACTTGGATGGTGTGTCATTGGATTGATGGATAAGGTGTTCCATTTCAGCTATTCTGTCTACTCTCTGGATCCATTCCTGAATAGTAGGGGGGGAGGTATCTCTCCAGTGGACAGAGATGCATAAGGTAGCTGCGTTGATGAGGTGGAGAACCAGAGATTTCTTGTAGGTGTGTTGTGGAAGTGAGGTGTGATGAAGCAGGTATTGGGCCGGGGTGAAATCAGGCGAGTAAGTCGTAATCGGTGAAATTAGTCGATGTATGTCTATCCAGTAGTTTTGAATGAGGGGACAGTCCCACCATATGTGTAGAAGAGTGCCCCTGGATGCGTGACAACGCCAGCAGAGGGGGGGAAGGTTTGGGTGGAATTTGTGTATCCTATCTGGAGTTCTGTACCATTTTGTAAAGATTTTATATCTGTTTTCCTGTGTGGAGATATTGAGAGAACCCTTGTGTATGTGAGTAAGGATGTGTTGCCAGTCTTTTGCAGTGAGGTCTAGATGTAAGTCCCTTTCCCATTGTAAAATCAGGCTATCAGATTTGATTTCTTGTGATGTGAATAAGAGTTTATATATAGACGATATAAGGTGTCTTTGGGGCTCTGGGTTATTGCAAAAGCTTTCAAAGGGTGTAAGATCTCTGTGTAAGTCTGCAATAGGTTGGATGCTATTAGCGAAGTGGCGTATCTGCAGGTATTTATAAAAGGGAATGTGGTAGTCTGGAAATGTCCGAGTCATGGTCTGGAAACACATGAAAGTACCCTGTTGGAACAGTTGGTGTAGTTTAAGGTTGGGGCGATTCATATCCGTTGTTGGGGTCTTGGTATGTATTCCTGGTACGAAGTCAGGGTTGTTTTCCAGAGGTGTCAAGGGACCCGGTGTGGGTGTCAATTGGAGTAGTTTGCAGGCTGCTTTAAAAGTGTTTAGAGTTGCATTGATGAATTGGTTATGTGTAGCCCCATCAGGTATTTTATTTTGCTTAATCCAAGGTAAAAGATTTAGAGGTATTGCGGTAAAAGCATTTTCTACATGTATCCAGTCTTTGTTAGGCCTGTTATTGTGCCAGTCAACTATCCTAGCGAGGTGACAGACCCAATAATATTTTTGTATATCTGGTATGTGTAAGCCTCCTTGGAGTTTAGGAGACGTCAATCTGTTCCAGTTCAGTCTGGGTTGTTTGGAAGACCATACGAAATTCCTACATGTTCTCTTAAGTATGCCAAAGAAGGAAGGAGGGAGTTGTATAGGGATGGTTTGGAATAAGTAGAGCAATCTTGGAAGTATGTTCATTTTTAGAATCGCCGTCTTTCCGAACCAGGAAAACGGTCCCGAGCTCCATTTTTGTAGATCTGCTTGGACGGTTTGTAAGATGGGTAAAAAGTAGGGATGAGCTTCGTGTTCGAGTCGAACCCATGTTCGACTCGAACATCGGCTGTTCGACCGTCCGTCGAATTGCGAACGTTATGGGCCGTTCGCGCCAAATTCGTGGCGCGTCACGGCCCATAATTCACTGCGGCATCGCAGTGCATTGCTGGCTGATGATTGGCCAAGCATGCACTATGACCCGCATGCTTGGCCAATCACAGCGCCGTCAGTAGAGAGAGCTGTAATTGGCCAAAGCCAGGGTGGCTTTGGCCAATTATGGCTCAGGGGATTTAGTACACGCCCCACACTATATAAGGCCGCCTGCACGGCGGCCCTGTGTAGTGTGTTCCGGTGTGCTGAGAGATAGAGAGAGAGACAGACAGTGTCATTTGATTTGAGTTAGATAGATTAGGCAGAACAGTCAGTCAGTTAGCTGCACTTACAGTGTATTTTGTATATATATGCATTCCAGGTGTTGCATATATATATATACACTGTATTCAGTTTAGCTAGATCCGTTCCTGTTATCTTCTATCTAGACTATTTACATTTGGTGCAGTGCGTCCTGCTCACAGTGTTCAGCTAGATCCGTTCCTGCTATTTACATTTAGTGCAGTGCGTCCTGCTCACAGTGTTCAGCTAGATCTGTTCCTGCTATTTACATTTAGTGCAGTGCGTCCTGCTCACAGTGTTCAGCTAGATCTGTTCCTGCTATTTACATTTAGTGCAGTGCGTCCTGCTCACAGTGTTCAGCTAGATCCGTTCCTGCTATTTACATTTAGTGCAGTCAGTGCGTCCTGCTCACAGTGTTCAGCTAGATCTGTTCCTGCTATTTACATTTAGTGCAGTGCGTCCTGCTCACAGTGTTCAGCTAGATCTGTTCCTGCTATTTACATTTAGTGCAGTCAGTGCGTCTTGCTCACAGTGTTCAGCTAGATCCGTTCCTGCTATTTACATTTAGTGCAGTGCGTCCTGCTCACAGTGTTCAGCTAGATCCGTTCCTGCCATTTACATTTAGTGCAGTGCGTCCTGCTCACAGTGTTCAGCTAGATCCGTTCCTGCTATTTACATTTAGTGCAGTCAGTGCGTCCTGCTCACAGTGTTCAGCTAGATCCGTTCCTGCTATTTACATTTAGTGCAGTGCGTCCTGCTCACAGTGTTCAGCTAGATCTGTTCCTGCTATTTACATTTAGTGCAGTGCGTCCTGCTCACAGTGTTCAGCTAGATCTGTTCCTGCTATTTACATTTAGTGCAGTGCGTCCTGCTCACAGTGTTCAGCTAGATCCGTTCCTGCTATTTACATTTAGTGCAGTCAGTGCGTCCTGCTCACAGTGTTCAGCTAGATCCGTTCCTGCTATTTACATTTAGTGCAGTGCGTCCTGCTCACAGTGTTCAGCTAGATCTGTTCCTGCTATTTACATTTAGTGCAGTCAGTGCGTCCTGCTCACAGTGTTCAGCTAGATCCGTTCCTGCTATTTACATTTAGTGCAGTGCGTCCTGCTCACAGTGTTCAGCTAGATCCGTTCCTGTTATCTTCCTACTGACAGGCAGGCTTGTCTGGTTACAGTATATAAAGCTACCTGAAGAAAATTACAGGTGTTCTATCCCAGCTTAGTGCAGCTACAGGCCATTAGTATGTCTGGAAGGCCAAGAAGGAGAGGCAGACAGTCACAAGCCAATAAGAGAGGGCAAGCAGGCTCTGTGTCTAGTGCTGGTCGTGGAGACGGTGCATCCTCATCAGCACGTGGCCATGGGACACGCTTGGCCTTTTTTTCGGCAGCTGGCCGTGTTGAGCCGCAACATGCGGAAGACTTGGTCGAGTGGATGACCAAGCCGTCCTCATCCTCCTCATCCTCTCTCACCCATTCCCAGGGTGCTTTGTCTGGCAAAGCAGCGGCCTCTTCCCTCAGCTCAATGTCATCAGTGACTCCTTCCCTAGCTCCACCATGTCCTCCTGAGGATTCCCTCGAACTGTTTGACCACAGTGTTGGGTACATGCTCCAGGAGGATGCCCAGCGTTTGGAAGGCTCTGATGATGATACTGAGCTCGATGAAGGCAGTAACATGAGCACGGACAGAGGGGGTGCCCAAGAAGGACAGCAATCTGGCAGTCATGCTCCCCCTGCTGCAGCATACTGGCAGGTTTGCTCCAGTGATGAGGAGGGAGGGGATGATGAGGTCACTGACTCAACGTGGGTGCCTGATAGGAGAGAGGAGGAGGAGGAGGAGGAGGAGGAGGCGGCACATCACCAACGAGGCAGGATGCCCTCTAGGGGCCAGCCTAAGGGCAGCACATTGACTGCATCACACCCCAAAGCTCCACATGTGCAGGGCGCTGCAGTCTCTGCGCGTTATTCAAAAAGTTCTTTGGTGTGGGCCTTTTTTAAAACGAGTGCATCAGATCGCACCGCTGCTATTTGCAACATATGTCTCAAGCGTATCTCGCGTGGCCAAAACATCTCCCGCTTGGGTACCACATGCTTGACCAGACATATGTTGACCTGCCATGCAGTTCGTTGGCAAGCATATCTAAAAGACCCACACCAAAGAACAAAGAGGATCTCTCCTTGCTCCTCATCAGCTGAGATTTCCAACCCCACTAGACCTTCAGTCCTCTCTGAGACCTGCAGTGAGAGGAATGAAGGTGTAGAATTAGGTGTGTCACAGCCAAGTACTTGTGGGCAATCTGCTTTTGGTACACCGACGTCAGATTGTACCAGGCAAATTTCCCTGCCCCAGCTGCTGCACCGCCGAAAGAAGTTTGCTCCCAGCCATCCACATGCCCAGCGGTTGAATGCTAGCTTGGCAAAATTGCTAGCACTTCAACTGCTGCCTTTTCAGTTGGTAGACTCTGCCCCCTTCCGTGAGTTTGTGGAATGTGCGGTTCCTCAGTGGCAGGTACCCAAACGCCACTTTTTCTCACGGAAGGCGATTCCGGCTCTCTACCGGCATGTGGAAGGCAATGTCCATGCCTCGCTGGACAGGGCGGTCAGCGGTAAGGTGCATATTACCGCTGACTCATGGTCCAGCAGGCATGGACAGGGACATTACCTTAGTTTCACGGCGCATTGGGTGACTCTGCTGGCAGCTGGGAAGGATGCAGGACAAGGTGCAGTAGTGTTGGAGGTTGTTCCGCCACCACGCCTCCAAAATGCTGATTGTGACACACCTCTCTCCTCCACCCCCTCCTCTTCTTCTTCCTCCATGGCCTCTTCCTCGGAACCAGCGGTGCTCCGTAGCCGTTCAAGGGGCTACGCAAGTACGCAGGCCAAAAGATGCCATGCGGTGCTTGAGCTGGTGTGCTTGGGGGACAGGAGCCACACTGGGGCAGAGGTTCTGTCAGCTCTGCAGGGGCAGGTTCAGAGGTGGTTGACGCCACGCCAACTTAAGGCAGGAATGGTGGTTTGCGACAATGGCACCAACCTCCTCTCTGCCCTCCGACAGGGACAACTGACCCATGTGCCCTGTTTGGCTCACGTCCTTAACTTGGTGGTGCAGCGGTTCTTGGGCAGGTACCCGGGCTTACAGGATGTCCTGAGGCAGGCCAGGAAAGTCTGTGTGCATTTCCGCCGGTCATATAATGCCAGTGCTCGGCTGACGGACCTCCAAAAGGAGTTTAACCTGCCCAAGAACCGCCTAATCTGTGACATGCCCACCAGGTGGAACTCAACGTTGGCCATGCTGCAGTGGCTGCACACGCAGCAGAGGGCCATCAATGAGTACCTGTGCGACTATGGCACCAGGACAAGGTCAGGGGAGCTTGGTTTTTTTTCCCCACGCCAGTGGGCCATGATCAGGGATGCATGCACTGTCCTGTCACCATTCGAGGAGGCCACGAGGATGGTGAGCACTGACAGTGCATGCATCAGTGACACTGTCCCCCTTGTCCACCTGTTGGAGCACACGCTGCGTGGAATAATGGACAGGGCACTTGAGGCAGAACAGAGGCAGGAAGAGGAGGACTTCCTTAGCTCTCAAGGCCCCCTTTATCCAGACAGTGTTCCTGCGTGCCCGCCGATCACACAGGAAGAGGACGAGGAGGAGGAGGAAGATTGTGTCAGTATGGAGGTGGAGCCTGGCACTCAGCATCAGCAGTCTTTAAGGGATCAGTCACAAGGAACACATGAACTTGTACGTGGCTGGGAGGAGGTGGCTGCGGACGTTGTTGTCCTTAGTGACCCAGAGGACTCCGGACCGAATGCCTCAGCAAACCTACGCTGCATGGCCTCCCTGATCCTGAAAAGCCTGCGTAAGGATCCTCGTATTCGTGGTATCAAGGAGGACCAATACTGGCTGGCAACCCTCCTTGATCCACGTTACAAGGGTAAGGTTGCGGACCTTATCTTGCCATCGCAGAGGGAGCAGAGGATGAAACATCTTCGGGAGGCCTTGCAGAAAGGTCTGTGCAACGCGTTCCCAGAGACTGGGAGGTTACAAACTCCTGTTTCTGGACAACGTGTTGCTGAGGCTTCGGTCAGTCAAAGAAGGAGCGGTGGAGAAGGTGGCCGTCTGACCGATGCGTTCAGACAATTTTTTGGTCCGCAGCCCCAAGGTATGATCGGTTCCAGCAACCATCGCCAGCGTCTGTTTTACATGGTGCAGGAATACCTAGGGGCAAGATCAGACTTGGACACCTTTCCCACCGAAAATCCTCTGGGTTACTGGGTCTTGAGGATGGATCACTGGCCAGAGCTTGCACAGTATGCAATTGAGCTACTGGCCTGTCCTGCATCCAGCGTTCTTTCGGAACGCACATTCAGTGCTGCTGGAGGCGTGGTAACCGATCACAGGGTGCGTCTGTCCACCGACTCGGTCGATCGGCTGACCTTCATAAAAATGAATCAGTCTTGGATCACCACCAGCTACCAAGCACCTGATGCTGATGTAACTGAATAATTTTTTTCAGATCCCTTCAAAGACTGCCTATGCTGATGCTGAGTGACTATCCCTGAGTAATTATCCTCTTCCTCCTCAATCATCACGCTGATAGCTTGTAAGAACATTTTTGGTTCTGGGCGCCACCACCAGTGCCTAAGGCACAATTTTTCAGCCCCTGTTTAACAGGGGCGTGTAATTACAATTTTTGATGTAATACTTTGCAGCAGGGCTCGTTCCTGCATTCCAACTAGAGTGTATGTGAGGGGTTGCAGTGTTGTGGCACCAGCACCAGTGCCTAAGGCCCAATTTTTCTGCCCCTGTCTAACAGGGGCGTGTAATTACAATTTTTGATGCAATACTTTACAGCAGGGCTCGTTCCTGCATTCCAACTAGAGTGTCTGTGAGGGGTTGCAGTGTTGTGGCACCAGCACCAGTGCCTAAGGCCCAATTTTTCTGCCCCTGTCTAACAGGGGCGTGTAATTACAATTTTTGATGCAATACTTTGCAGCAGGGCTCGTTCCTGCGTTCCAACTAGAGTGTCTGTGAGGGGTTGCAGTGTTGTGGCACCAGCACCAGTGCCTAAGGCCTAATTTTTCAGCTCCTGTTCAACAGGGGCATGTAATTACAATTCTTGATCTAATATTTCACAGCAGGGCCCTGTGAGGGCTTACAGTGTTGTGGCCACAGCAACACCTAAGGCCCAAATTTCTGCTGAGTATATAGGGCAGGACCCTACTTTCAAACATCTAACTTATAAACGACTCCTACTTGCAAACGGAAGGAGACAACAGGAAGTGAGATGAAATCTACCCCTAGGAAGGGAAATTCTCTCCTGTAAGAGTTAATATGGGAAAACAATTTCTCCTTTCCACTGATGCTTTCCAATCCTTGTTCCACAAAAAAACCCAAATTTTCAAAAAACATTTTTCATTGGGACAAAAAAGTGAGGTGAAATCTTCTGAAGAGGAGGAAAGACAGCAAAACAAATGTCACAGGGGTGATAACCCTTCCCTATGTTTTCCAAAAAGCTTAAAAAAGATTTTTTGGCTGGAGCTAAACACGTTAAAAATGTACCCGTTCAAAATTACAAAGAGATTCTACTTAACAACAAACCTACAGTCCCTGTCTTGTTTGCACCGCCTGTATACTGCTGTTCAGAGTATATAGGGCCTGGTGGCCCCACACCTTTCCTTATTTTAATTTGGGTGCAGGGTTCCCCTTAATATCCATACAAGACCCAAAGGGCCTGGTAATGGACTGGGGGGTACCCATGCCGTTTGTCTCACTGATTTTCATCCATATTGCCATGACCCGACATGACATTAAACCCGCAAGCAGTTTTATATGAGATTTTTTCCTTTAAAAATGACATTTGGTGCAGGGACTGTTCTAAACACGGGAAACACGCGTCACTTTACAGGCATACTATAGACACCCCCCAGGTACGATATTTAAAGGAATATTTCACTTTTTTTTTTTACTTTAAGCATCATTAAAATCACTGCTCCCGAAAAAACGGCCGTTTTTAAAAGTTTTTTTTGCATTGATACATGTCCCCTGGGGTAGGACCCGGGTCCCCAAACCCTTTTTCGGACAATACCATGCAAATTAGCCTTTAAAATGAGCACTTTTGATTTCGAACGTTCGGGTCCCATAGACGTCAATGGGGTTCTAACGTTCGTGCGAACTTTCGGTCCGTTCGCGGGTTCTGGTGCGAACCGAACCGGGGGGTGTTCGGCTCATCCCTAGTAAAAAGTTTAGTTTAAATAGGTCTGTCAATTTAGAGGGTATTTTGATGCCAAGATACGTAAGCGCATGAGGTTCCCATTCAATCGGGAAGTTAAGTTTACATTGTGTGACTATGTCATCAGGTAGAGATATGTTTAGAGCTTTGGACTTTGAAAAATTTATTTGTAGGTTAGAGAGAAATTTGAAGTGAGTAAATTCTTTAAGTAGGTTAGGGATGGTAGTGAGCGGGTCAGTGAGGAACAGCAGGATATCGTCCGCATAAGCGGCTATTTTAAAGTGTTTATTGTCAATTTCCAACCCTTTGATGTTCGGGTTGTCCCTAAGTTTGCGGAGGAATGGCTCTAGAGTGATAATGAAAATTAGTGGGGATAAGGGGCATCCCTGTCTAGTACCATTGGACACGGAGAAGGCGCTCGACAGGCGACCATTCACCCTCACTTTTGCTGTGGGGGAGGAGTACAGTGTCATGATCATCTGGAGTAAATGTGGAGGTAGTCCTATGGAGCGCAGGGTAGCTTCCATGAAGTCCCATGCCACCCTGTCGAACGCCTTCTCCGCGTCGAGGGATAAGAGGAAGCCTTTGGAGTTAGAGGTAGTGATCCAATGGTGTACGTTTAGTGCTTTAGTGGTGTTGTCTCGGGCCTCGCGACCGGGGACGAAACCCACCTGTTCTGTGGATATTAGTTTGGGAAGTAGAGGTAATAGACGATTGGCGATGGCTTTGGCAAACATTTTAATATCTACGTTTAATAGTGAGATAGGGCGATAGTTGGTGACCATGGTTTCATCTTTACCTGGTTTCGGGATAAGGGAGATGTGTGCTTCTAATGTGTCTCTGGTAGCAATACTGGAAGGTGGGAAGTTGTTATACGCTTTAGCTAGAGGTGGGATTAAAATGTCAGTAAAGGCTTTGTAGTATCCTACCGTAAGTCCGTCTGGACCCGGACTTTTGCCTGGTTTCATCTGTTGTAAAGCTAGTGTAAGCTCCTTTGTCGTTAGAGGAGAGTCTAGTGCCTCTGCGTCCTCTGCCGTGAGTGGGGTCGGGGCGTACTGGGCTAGGAATTGGTTGATAGCTTCCTGTCTATCCTCTAGGGAATTTGGCGTATGGGGGGGTCGTAAGTTATATAATTTTGTGAAGTATTGGACAAATTGATGTGCTATGGCTTCAGAGGTAACATGACGTATACCAGAAGGGTCTTTGATTGTGTGTATGGTATGTGCTGCTCTCTTGGCCTGCAGTGCTCTTGCGAGGAGCTTTCCTGACTTATCACCAAATTCATAAAAACATTTCCGCTGTAAAATGTATTTGCGCTTTAATCGTTTGTGTAGTTCTGCTAATAAATCATTTCTGGCTTGCGTTAGGCCAGTAAGTGCCTAAGAAGCTAAGGATTGCTTGTGTTTTTGTTCTAAATGCGCGATAAGTTTAGTCAGTTCCTCTATTTTTGCTTTTCGAAGTTTGGTGCGTTGTGCGGCTGCAGAGATGAGTATGCCTCGTACCACACATTTGTGGGCTGCCCATACCACTTCAGGTGTGGACTCTCCCTCGCCATTTTCCATGAAGTACTTGGTAAGTTGATGGGAAATCGAGTTTGTAACAGCAATGTCGGATAGGAGGGAATTGTCTAAACGCCATATCGGGGAGTGCATTCTTTTAGCGGGCAGTTGTAAAGTCAATGATATGGGACTGTGATCTGATAGGACCGAGGGTTCAATGGTGGATTTTTTGACCATTGGTAGTTCGTCTTGGGAAATGAAAAAATAGTCTAACCGTGAGTACTTAGAGTGTGGTGGGGAGTAAAAGGTAAAATCTTTTTCATTAGGGTACAAAGTACGCCAGGTATCGTGCAATAGTAAGCCTCTCAGTTGCTGTTTTATGGCCCGAAGGGCTCTGTATGTGAGGGAAGAGTGACCATTGGATGTATCAAGGTTAGGGTTTAACGGGACGTTAAAGTCACCTCCAAGTATTAACAAACCTGATCGAAAGGACGTGAGTGTCTGAAGAGTGTCGCGGAAAAAGGAGACTTGTCGCGAATTTGGAGCATACAGGTTTGCTATAGTTATTGGTTGCTCATGTAGGGTGCCTTTTAAGAAAATGTATCTCCCAAGGGGGTCTCTATGGGTATCTGAAACAATAAGTGGGCAGTTTTTAGATATGAGGATGCACACCCCTTTCGATTTGGCCTCATCATTAGATGCGTGATAAATTGTCGGGAAATGCCGGTCCTGTAATTTGGGAATTGTGTCTGTTCTGAAATGTGTTTCTTGGATCAGAGCAATATGGGTCCGGGACTTGTGTAGAGAGGAAAGTAAGAGGGAACGTTTTTCTGGTGTGTTCAGACCGCGTATGTTGATGGATCGAAGATTTAGAAGAGCGGGAGATAGCTCCTTATCATCTGGTGCGTGATTAAGATCCATAGCCATCAATCACAAAAAAAAAAAAAGGGGGGGTTTTTTGATTATCCGAAGAGATTACGGAGATAATCAATACCTTGATTATCCCGCCTTCTCGAGTCTAGAAAAGGGATCGGAAAAGTACAGCGTGGGTGCAGCGCCTATCCCGTGGGAAACGGGTTATTATACTGCACCGTTGCTGTGCGGGGGTTGGTGTAGACCTTACACGAATGAGGTGGTGTGTGAGTGAGAGGGGTGTAGGCCCCGCCATCACGTGACCATGAAAGTTAAATGAAGGAGGGGTACACTAATAGTTCACTAGCTATTGACGTTGGGGTTCAACGGGATGGGCAAAAGAGGTGATGGTTGAATCACCTCAGTGACCCTGAAGAACAACCAGTATGTGCTTTGCTCAAGGTAGGGTGTCATGTTTTCTTGTTTCGTTAAGAGTCACTCAGACCTCTGGAATCGCAGCATTGTCTGTGGGGATATGCAACAAAGATTCCAGGGTGTGAGATTGAGCATAAGATATAATCTATATAGTATAGTAAATGAGCTTAAGACCTATTCTATGCTTAAGTCTACTAACCGTTACAGTATAAGGCTGAACATACCTTTGAAAAACCTTTGTTGAACTTTAGAATTTAGACAAAATGCAGTCCATGCCAGTAGTGGATGCCTCAGGTAAAGTACTCTATGAGGCGTACCTGTAAAGAAAAAGGGGTTAGCGGAATCATCTGTAGTTAGTCAGCGGCTTTGATAGTAGGCATCTTCGGCTACATTGTGTGTCCTTATTTCCCAGAAGATCACAATAGCTCGAGTATCCGCTGTTATTCTGAGATCAAAGTGTGAAGTGGGATGTCCTTCAGTATTAGGGATCTGCAGTCCATCGGCCGGTCGGTCTGGTGGTATCAGGGTTCCCAGGAGATTAAGCAAGCAAGGCTGTAGGACATGGTGGTCATTTTTTCTTAGCCATTAGTTTTTAGGTCCGGTACAAACGTGTACTGCGGTGTATGCTGCATTTGAGCCGTGTATCGGATGAACTCATCCCGAACTTCTTAGAAGGTGGTGGCTCACAGGGGGAAACATGACTTCAGTGCATAGTGGGAATCCGGAACTTGAAGACCTGTTACCTTTGTTGAGACAGGGACTGTGAGGTGCGCTGACCAGGGAGCACTTGTTCTTTCCGCTGCCAACAGGAAGGCAGGTGGTCATTTCCGGAATCAGCGCTAAAGGCATTATGGGGGTTGTAGGCAGCCGCTCATACCTCAATCCTTCTAGGCATGGGGTAGGCCGCTAAGGGGGAGCATACAGTCCCATTGGCGGATTCCATACAAGGCCTAACGGTCTGCGCTTACGCAGTAAATCTCGCCCTGTGATGACCGTTTTAGGAAAGTTGTCAGCAGTTGAGCACAAGCACTCACTATTCTGTTTTAATAAAGATAAAGATAACTGTTCGCCTAACATGGCATAACTACGTGGCTGGGCATCTGTGACATTAGGCGCTTCTCTGACCTGTTAACGGTCCCGTCTGGCCCTTCTCGAGGTGGGCGAGGTTGCTGCACTGAATTCCCGACGATGATAGCGGGAGGTGCCATGGTACGTCGGGGCAGAAGGCGACCGTCTCCTCCTGTGTCCTGCATTCAGGGTCTCCATAGGTTCTTCAGGCTGGCGTTCTCTACGGACAGCCGAGCGGCGAAAATCCGCATACCACTCCGGTACCTCCACAACGGGGATGTTCAAGGTTTCACAGAACTGGGGAAGATCCTCAGGTACTCTGAGGAACGCCGAGCGCCCTTGCGAGGATGCCGCGAGGCAGAAGGGGAATTTCCACTTGTACGGTATGCCTCTGGTACGTAAAGTGTCTAGGAGCGGCTTCAGGTCTCTGCGGTGCTGTAGGGTTATGCCAGAAAGATCCTGAAAGATTTGTACGGTCTTTCCTTCATGGACGATTTGCGGGATGCTCCTGGCCTGGCGTAAGATGTCTTCCTTAACCTTGTAGTTCACCAGACAGCAAATCACGTCCCTGGGGGGTTCAGTGGCTTTTCCTTTGGGTCTCAGTGCACGGTGGATCCGTTCAAATTCAACCGGTGTCTGCTGAGGCCTATGCATTATGCCATTGAACAGGCTAGTTACTGAGGGCAAGAGTTGATCCCCCTCAATCGTCTCAGGGAGCCCCCGTATCCTTAGGTTCCGTCTTCTGCCCCGGTTATCGAGGTCTTCGAGATGCCTCTGCATATCCCTCATTTGGAGGGTATGTGTGTCTACTTGTCTGGTGGTTTTGCGGATTTGAAGGTCTTGCTGCTCTGCCGATCGTTCTGTCAGCGCTACCCTGTCCGTCAAGGCACGGATGTCTAAACGGAGTTCAGATACGGCTGCTGCGAGGGCGTCTTTTATGTCCGTGGCAATCATCCGTAAGTCGCTTATGTTTAAATGATGCTGGGGGAGCTCTTCTGTGGCATTCTCCCCTATTTGGCTGTTAGGTAGAGCTACTGGTGGTGTGCCCTGTGAGGAAGATGTGGCCTGGGCGCTTCTGTGGCGGGAAGACGCCATGTTTCCTCTGCTCGATCGGAACATGTCAGGGATATTGTGCCCGGGGTTGTCAGGCTGTTCCCTCGGCGATCTGGAACGGGATGCGGATGTGTTCCTGGATGCGGTTCCCATGTTTTAAGAAGGTTGTAGCTCAGTTTAACCTCCGTTATACTGGTCGTAGGTCGTGTGATGGCGGGGGCTGAGGAGTTAAGCTGCCATCTTCATGGAGGGTCAGGCCACACCGAAAGATGAAGGTTAATGAAAGTGGCTCACCAAGTTTAGTGGAAGAAAGGTCCACTTGGTATTAGGAAGGGTGGAAGAAAAAGCAATTAAGGTGTCCCTGAGTTAGGAAGATGGCCACCGTCTGCTATAGGTAGGCCAGAGCCTCAGCCTTTCCTAGGTGGTGGTCTGAAGAAAAGGTGGCAGGCTGTGGGTGTCCGAGATCAGCTTTTCCTAATCTTTTCCGGCCTTCAGGGTCTCTACAGCATGCATCTATCATCCGGATGTGTCTGAACTAAGAAGGGCCGGGTTGGTTATCGCTCGTACCGCCGATTGCGGAACTCAAGCCCGGGGACGCTGGAGGCTTCACAGGCCTCAAGATGGCGGCAGGCCGCGAGTGGTCTGAGGTATTTTTCACTATATTTGCCGGCTTGTACTGTGTCTGTACCCCTACCGATCCTCCCCCGGGAGAATATTAGTAGCTTTTG
The DNA here is from genome assembly GCA_037952835.1 of Lithobates septentrionalis. Lineage (NCBI taxonomy): Eukaryota > Metazoa > Chordata > Amphibia > Anura > Ranidae > Lithobates > Lithobates septentrionalis. Next base: position 1,685,903 of record JBBDGP010001553.1, on the reverse strand, counting down.
GCGATTCGTTGTCTCTTAATTCGGCCGATCACGGCACTCGAGCCTGGGGACGGTGAAGGCCTGTGGGCCGCAAGATGGCGGCGAGTCTCTGTTGTGAGGAGCCGGCCGCGGCCTAATAGCAACTCAATCGGCCAGCGAGACTCAGTAATTTCCCCAGGGGCAGATGTATCAGGTGTCCAGTGACTTATGTGGGAAGTTAGGAGCCTCACCAAGGTATGGGAATCGTAGGATGGTGTTGGATTGGGCCGGGTTGGTTATCGCTCGTACCGCCGATTGCGGTACTCGAGCCCGGGGATGCTGGAGGCTTCACAGGCCTCAAGATGGCGGCGGGCCGCGAGCGCTCCGAGCTAATCCTTCCGTGTTTGCTAGCATCCACAGTGACCGCTCACCATCTGACCTTCCCCTGTAACAGCCGCAGCAGATGGGGGCAATTCAGCTGTTCTGTGTTCGGCCAATTACAGTGTTTAAGCCTGGGGATGATGAGGGTCCGTAGGCCGCAAGATGGCGGCGAGTCTTTGGAGATGAGGAGCCGGCAGCAGCCTAAGATACACTCGATCGGCCAGGTATCCTCTGAAATTTCCCCAGGGATCGGAGTAGCGGGTGCTCAGCAACTGTTGGGTGAGTTTTGGAGGCTCACCAAATGTTAGAATTCGCAGGATGGCGGTGGATTGCAATAGTCTCTGCGGAGCTATCAGTTAACACGTCCTGTCACTACAGAGTCCGGACACGCCCCCCTCGCGCCTCCAAAAATTGTTGTAACTCAGAGCGTCCAGTAGGGCACACAGGGCAAACAGGGCTAATACAGCAAAGTGCCTAGATAAAGGCAACTATAAATGATAAGAAGCTTCAATAGTGGGGATTAAATACTCAATATAGAGAAAAGGCATAAGCCGCAGTGGCCTAGATGCTAATGGAAGGTGGACACCATATAAATGGAAACAACACCTGGTGATAGTGGTATAAATTGGAGTCAAAATAGGGACGACTGCTCAGGTAGAAAGCACCTGTAACCAAGGATTAGGTTATATTAGACCGCACATATGATTTTATAATAGACTAATAGATCACACACCCAGTCATGCCAGAGAAGGGACAACCCCCCCCCTCCGCCCCCTTTGTTTTTTCTTTATCAGATACCTTTGTTTAGAGGAGCAGTGAATAATTGGTCAAGAATACTATGAAAACAAAATGTTATAGATGCATGCTGTATTAAATATTTGACTCTAAAATATGATTGTATACACAAAATTAATTATGCAGAAGATAAGTTTGTGATTTCTAAAGATTTCCAAAAATGTTAAATACAAATGACCAGATTACTGTATATGTAGTTTAAAATGCTGTGCATTGCTTAATCTTTATGGTGGTACTTTGTATTTATGAGGTTTGTGCTACTTAACTACTAAACCCAACTGCTAATGCCTAGCTGTAGCTATTTGAAGTTCTGTCCTGTGGGCAGGGATGGACTGGCCATCGGGACTACCGGGAGATTCCCGGTGGGCCGATGGCTCAGTCTCGGCCAGTTTCACTTTCAGCCGCATCTGCGGTGCGCGGCGGTCTACCCGTCAACCGCCAACAGCTGACACCTGATGGGTAGATCGAGATTAGCCAGCCTGCAGAGTAGCGCAGGGAGCTTCTGTAGTAATAAGTTCTCTCTCTCGTGTCATCACGCTGTTCCCCGGCGGCCCCTCCTCTCTTCTCGTCTATACCAAATGGCTTGTAAGATCATCTGGTATAGACAAGAAGAGAGTAGGGGCCGCCGGGGAACAGCGTGATGACACGAGAGAGAGAACTTACTACTACAGAAGCTCCCTGCGCTACTCTGCATGCTGGCTAGTAAGACCCCACAATGTGCCCTGATGATGTGCCCTGATGTGCTATGTGCCCCATCATGTTTCCCCTGATATGCTATGTGCCCCATCATGTGCCCTGATGTGCTATGTGCCCCATCATGTGCCCTGAGCCCTGATGTGCCCTGAGCCCTGATGTGCCATGTGCCACGTGCCCTAATGTGCCATGTAGCCTGATGTGCCCTAATGTGCTATGTGCCCTGATGTGCCCCGATGTGCCACGTGCCCTAATGTGCCATGTAGCCTGATGTGCCCTAATGTGCTATGTGCTCTGATGTGCCCCGTGCCCTGATGTGCCATGTGCCACGTGCCCTAATGTGCCATGTAGCCTGATGTGCCCTAATGTGCCCTGATGTGCCCCATCATGTGCCCTGATGTGCCATAATGTGCCCTGATGTGCCATGTGCCCCATGCTCTAATGTGCAATGTGGCCTGATGTGCCCCGTGCCCTGATGTGCTATGTGCCCCATAATGTGCCCCATCATGTGCCCTGATGTGCCATGTGCCCCGAGCCCTGATGTGCCATGTGCCCCGTGCCCTGATGTGCTATGTGCCCTGTGCCCTGATGTACCATGTGGCCTGATGTGCCCCATGCCCTGATGTGCCCCATGCCCTGATGTGCACCATAATGTGCCATGTGCCCCATCATGTGCCCTGATGTGCCATAATGTGCCCTTATGTGCCCCATGCCCTGATGTGCTATGTGCCCTGTGCCCTGATGTACCATGTGACCTGATGTGCCCCATGCCCTGATGTGCACCATAATGTGCCATGTGCCCCATCATGTGCCCTGATGTGCCATAATGTGCCCTTATGTGCCCCGTGCCCTGATGTGCCATGTGCCCCGTGCCCTGATGTGCCATGTGGCCTGATGTGCCCCGTGCCCTGATGTGCCATGTGCCCTGATGTGCCATAATGTGCCCTGATGTGCCCCGTGCCCTGATGTGCCCCGTGCCCTGACGTGCCCCGTGCCCTGATGTGCCCCGTGCCCTGATGTGCCCGTGCCCTAATGTGCCATGTGCCCTGATGTGCCATGTGCCCCAATGTGCCCTGTGCCCTGATGTGCCATGTGCCCTGATGTGCCATGTGCCCTGATGTGCCATGTGCCCTGATGTGCCATGTGCCCCAATGTGCCCTGTGCCCTGATGTGCCATGTGCCCTGATGTGCTATGTGCCCTGATGTGCTATGTGCCCTGATGCGCCCTGATGTGCTATGTACCCTGATGTGCTTTGCCCCGATGTCCTGTGCCCTGATGTCCTGTGCCCCGGTGTGCTGTGCCTCAATGTCGTGTGCTCTGATGTTCTGTGCCCTGATGTGCTATGTCCTGATGTGCTATACCCTGATGTACTGTGCCCTGATGTGTTGTGCCCTATTAGCTGATGGGCTGGGCTCTGTACCCTGATGTGCTGTGCACTGTACCCTGATATGTTGTGCCCTGTATGCTGATGTGCTGGGCACTGTACCCTGATATGTTGTGCCCTGTACGCTGATGTACTGGGCACTGTATCCTGATATGTTGTGCCCTATACGCTGATGTACTGGGCACTGTACCCTGATATGTTGTGCCCTGTACGCTGATGTACTGGGCACTGTACCCTGATATGATGTGCTATGTGCCCCATAATGTGCCCCATCATGTGCCCTGATGTGCCATGTGCCCCGAGCCCTGATGTGCCATGTGCCCCGTGCCCTGATGTGCTATGTGCCCTGTGCCCTGATGTACCATGTGGCCTGATGTGCCCCATGCCCTGATGTGCACCATAATGTGCCATGTGCCATGTGCCCCATCATGTGCCCTGATGTGCCATAATGTGCCCTTATGTGCCCCATGCCCTGATGTGCACCATAATGTGCCATGTGCCATGTGCCCCATCATGTGCCCTGATGTGCCCTTATGTGCCCCATGCCCTGATGTGCTATGTGCCCTGTGCCCTGATGTACCATGTGACCTGATGTGCCCCATGCCCTGATGTGCCATGTGCCCTGATGTGCCCCGTGCCCTGATGTGCCATGTGGCCTGATGTGCCCCGTGCCCTGATGTGCCATGTGCCCTGATGTGCCATAATGTGCCCTGATGTGCCCCGTGCCCTGATGTGCCCCGTCCCCTGATGTGCCCCGTGCCCTGACATGCCCTGTGCCCTGATGTGCCCCGTGCCCTGATGTGCCCGTGCCCTGATGTGCCATGTGCCCTGATGTGCCATGTGTCCCAATGTGCCCTGTGCCCTGATGTGCCATGTGCCCTGATGTGCTATGTGCCCTGATGCGCCCTGATGTGCTATGTACCCTGATGTGCTGTGCCCCGATGTCCTATGCCCTGATGTGCCTTGTGCACCGATGTGCTTTGCCCCGATGTCCTGTGCCCTGATGTTCTGTGCCCCGGTGTGCTGTGCCTCAATGTCGTGTGCTCTGATGTTCTGTGCCCTGATGTGCCATGTCCTGATGTGCTATACCCTGATGTACTGTGCCCTGATGTGTTGTGCCCTATTAGCTGATGGGCTGGGCTCTGTACCCTGATGTGCTGTGCACTGTACCCTGATATGTTGTGCCCTGTACGCTGATGTGCTGGGCACTGTACCCTGATATGTTGTGCCCTGTACGCTGATGTACTGGGCACTGTATCCTGATATGTTGTGCCCTGTACACTGATGTACTGGGCACTGTACCCTGATATGTTGTGCCCTGTACGCTGATGTGCTGGGCACTGTACCCTGATATGTTGTGCCCTGTGCGCTGATGTACTGGGCACTGTACCCTGATATGTTGTGCCCTGTACACTGATGTACTGGGCACTGTACCCTGATATGTTGTGCCCTGTACGCTGATGTACTGGGCACTGTACCCTGATATGTTGTGCCCTGTACGCTGATGTACTGGGCTCTGTACACTGATGTGCTGTGCCCTGATGTGCTGTACCCTGATGTGCTGTGCCCTGATGTGCCTTGTGACCTGAAGTGCTGGGCTCTGTACCCTGATGTGGCCTGATGTGCTGTGCCCTGATGTGCCTTGTGCCCTGATGTGTTGTGCCCTGATGTGCTGTGCCCTGATGTGTTGTGCCCTGATGTGCCTTGTGCCCTGATGTGCTGGGCTCTGTACCCTGATGTGGCCTGATGTACCGTGCCCTGATGTGTTGTGCCCTGGGCCGGTCTGGATGAAGTCCAGGGCCACATTTTTGTCCCAGTCCAGCCCTGCCTGTGGGTGGGACTATGTTAATAAGGAAGCAAAAAGGTAATATGCTCAAGGCCAAGCAAGACATTACACTATTAGGCCATATTAATGGATTTTAAGTAGTTTCCCATGCAGAGGAAAACAACACGTTCACAAAAATGGTGTCCCTCCCAGTTGCTAACACTTATCACTCACTTTTCATTCCCAGAGTACTCTGTTTGCTCAGAGAGGAAAAGTAACATAAGCATTACTTTCAGGTGCATGGAAACATGGGACCCACTCCTCTTCCTCCCTTGTGACTATGTTGATGATTAAATGCTCAGATACCTAGCACTGCCATATGGGGGGAGTGAAGAGTCTTCTGCTCTATATAATCTCCAAATCATTTTCAAACCATAAAAGTGCTATGCTAAGCAGTGCTTTTGATGGTATTATTATCTTATGTATATTCTGTATCAGAAATTTGTATCTGCTGCTCTTTTATACAGTATACTTATTTCAAATAGCGTAAGAACATAAACAATATTTGAAAAATATTTTGTTATTCTTCAAGTCATGACAAAATATATACATCCTAAGCATCCATTAAAAGTCTTGTCCAATACCTCTAAGCTTAAATTAGATCTAAGCCAAGACTATAAAATTGGGCCGGCACACTGAGGGAGAAGCAGGGACAGTCGGGCATAGGGGATCATTATATAACCTTACTACATGACGTGCCTATATTTTTAACTTTTTTGTAGTTGAGTAGTTTTTTGAACAATAAATTTTAACGTTATTTGTACGGTAATACACTATAATGCCCTGTACACACGGTTGGACATTGATCGGACATTCCGACAACAAAATCCATGGATTTTTTCCGACGAATGTTGGCTCAAACTTGTCTTGCAAACACACGGTCACTGAAAGTTGTTGGAAAATCCGATCGTTCTGAATGCGGTGACGTAAAATGTACGTCGGGACTTTAAACGGGGCAGTAGCCAATAGCTTTCATCTCTTAATTTATTCTGAGCATGCGTGGCACTTTGTGCATCGGATTTGTGTACACACGATCATCGGAATTTCCGACAACGGATTTTGTTGTCAGAAAATTTTATAGCAAGCTCTCAAACTTTGTGTGTCGGAAATTCCTATGGAAAATGTGTGATGGAGCCTACACATGGTCGGAATTTCCGACAACAAGGTCCTATCACACATTTTCCATCGGAAAATCCTATCGTGTGTACAGGGCATTAGAGTTCTTCTTGTCTGACATTTGAGGGACCATTGAATGAAATATTTTGAAATACGAGGAATACCAATGTGCTGTAGGGAACATCTAAATGTGTGATCTAATGTAAGTGAATTTTGCCGATCATTTTAATGTGAGGTAAAATCATCCGCTGAGTGGAACTCACATGAGGGAAGGGTGGAGCACTTTTGATGATCTATTGAAGTGAGAGATCTGCACTCTGGGTCTTTTTTTCACATCATTTCCACCATAACTGCCTTTTGTTTGAGACTGCTTGGCGCTTATTAGAGTATAGAGAGACTTTAATATCCAGTGCCTCTGAAATCTATGAACTTTATTGATTTCTTGTTTTTACTGTTATTATTACATTGAGGAGGCTGCGGAGAGTTTATTATCAGTAATATTATTTTCTTAATGACTGTGATATTTTTAGGGTTGTTTTTGAGATATAACTTTGCAGTGCAGTGTTATTAGAGATATAGAGTGATAGTTGTCCCGAAAGCCGCACATCAAGTCAAAGCCTGCTTTGGAGCGTGGAGCATAGACAAGCATAGACAAGCTCCCTTCTCGGCCAGCACTCACAGTGGTGAGCACATTCCCATACAGCCTGAGCGGCTCACACACATATCTTGGTTATGAGAGATATACCTGTTCTTCACTGCCTTTAATTTATTCATAGAAACCCTCAGCACAGCCAGATTGCTCTTAATGCTCCTAGAGTAAATGGCCTTCCAATCAATACAGGCAAATTGTATATTCTATAAAGATCATTTCTGCAATGACTATGCATATTGGATATAAATTACTATATTTCTTTCTATGTTAAGAATATGATTTTCAATTTTGTACTGACTATATTATGAAAGTTAATGAACTTACATATAATATTACGAGAGTATTCAGCCAGGTCTGGATCCTCTGCTGCATATGACTTTCCAACAAAACCTATTAACAATTTAAAATGATTTCATTATGTCAGTGTAATATTAAAACGGAACATTACATATAGTACATACATAACCTTTTGGTCTGTGCTACAAATAGGATAGGACAAGTAGATTTCACTTAACACCTCCTAAGTACCCACAACTCCATAAAGTGAAGACAGGATATGGATCCCACACACCTAGGCCATTACATTAAATTTGTTTTAGGTTTTTAACATGTTACACATGCCCAAAAAACATCATCATAGTAGAAAGAACGAGCATAGCACGTTCAGTCTTTCTGCCCTGCTGCTGAACTCCTCCCACTACAAAGCAAAATTTGGCTCTGATTATTCAAAGCCAGGGTTGCTGTGTACCCAGAGCAGCTCTCACAGCTGCTGCTGCCAAAAGACACAACACTAGTCAGACATGAAACAGAAAGATACAAAGTAACACAGTGACTTTTGTATCTATTCTGTTTATTCATCTGCAGATCAAAGGAATTACCTTTTGATCTGCAGAGGATGTCAGTAAAAGCAACCTGACATTTAAAAAAAGTTTTTTTTTTTTTTTTAAATGTTGCTCTGTGTAACCCCTTATTAACCTTATTCTCCTTTTCCATTCAACTATTATTTTCCTGCTGATTATTTTTTGTATGTTTCAATTTTAGTAAAGCGGAGTTCCACCTTGGGGGGAAAAAAAAAAAAAAGTCAGCAGCTACAAATACTGTAGCTGCTGACTTTTACTATATGGACACTCACCTGTCCAGGGAGCACGCAATGTCGGCACCTCAGCCGATCTTCGGATCGACTGTCGGATGCAGCCGCCACCATTCAAGGTAAGGGAACCCGGCAGTGAAGCTTTTGGCTTCACGTCCGGTTCCCTACTGTGCATGCGCGCAGTGCGCTGTGCTTTTCGATTGGCCCAAAAGCGGAGGAAGGGGACCTGTCAAAAACAAAATAAAAAAATGCCTTATTTTCGTATCCATTATATTTTTGTATTGTTGCGACAACAGTTCAATATAGATGGATAGAAGATTCGACATGACAGTGACTGTAGGATCTGTGTCTATCGAACCTGCGGTCGAATGTGCCTAACCTAACTGTATTAGTCCAAGATTATTCGACAGAGAGAAGAAATTTGACATTATAGAGACAATAGTAAAAGAGCTGTTAGTAGTCGCTGCTGGAATGGGTGGGGGAAGTAAAAGTAAAATGATGATGATGATGAATGTTATTGGCTGATTTTAACCAAAGAGGAGGAGCAGTAAAATAGCTTGACATGAAGATTCGACGAAGCAGCTAAAAACATACGACCAGCGCGAGCGGACATTTATAGTCAAATGCTCCGTCCATAGGTTATAGAGGAATTCTAATGTTGTTTGACTAGTAATAATAATTATAATTATTACTAGTCAAACAACATTAGAATTCTACTATAGCTTGTGGGCGGAGCATTTGACCTGAAATGTACGATCGTTGCGTCGTACAGTTTAGCTGCTTTGTCAAGTCTTCTTAGAACTCTAGACAGACACCATAAGCCTTCAATTGACAGATTCGACCTTAGTTAATTTGGATTTTTGTACGAATGCATTTTTTTAAAGAAACAAAATAAATAAAAATGAATTTCAGGAACAACTAAATAAATTTATTTTTCAGGCGAAACCGAAATTCTGAAACAAAATATTTCAGTGTGCACATGTCTATTGTATGAAAAAAAGGGGAAAAGAAACTGCGCTCTGGTGAAATAAATAAAAATAAAACATGTGTACCCAAAACCCAAAAGGTAATGATACATGACTTCAAAGAAACTGTGAAGCAGCGATTCTCCTGCGCAACATAAACACAGTGAATATCAAATGGTATAAATGTAGAATCACGCTAAATATAAACAATAATTATACACGCACACATATACTTAATAATATAGTAATGTTTCCATATATAAATATCACATCTGATGTGAGCAAATTGTGAAAACTGTCATAGCACCAAAATAAATAAACAATGATTGATGCAATAAATAATTGAAAACATGTGAATGTGAGTCCAAAACATATAGTAACTATACCACCTGTGAAAATGCAATAAGATGATAAATTATTATAAAAAGTCCAGCCAAAAATTGTGGGATCCTTGATAATATAGGGAAGGATAGTGCTCGATCCACCACCAAAGAATGTAGGTTTGCCACTTACCAGAGACCCATTTTCCCCCACTACAGAGGATCAGGTAAAGCCTGAATTGGAAGCTATCCTCCAGAACACATCAGATACAGCCAAAACCTGAATTCGTTAATGGTGTGGTGTGGTATCCAAAACACAGCCAAACGGAACATAGGTACTTCAGATTTCAACGTAACATCCCCAGCTCGCAAATGGATAAGTGCACCATGAAAGATATAAAAGGCTCCAATAGTGTAAAACCTTTAAGGCTTTATTAAATGTTAAAAACGCAGAGTTACACTCACAGTTCTAGTAGAAAAAAGCGCCTGTTTCTCTGGAGCGCCGGCCGGTAAGCTCACAGACTAGCCCATCCTACTGGAAACAGCAATAGCGATGAGAGGTGATGCAAGCATGTCACTCTGCCCTACGCGTTTCGTAATAAAGTTTCGGCGTCCAGGGGCACGGGCGACGCGCTGCGTCACCTCCCTTTATACCATGGCAACCTGACCAAGCCTAATTCTGAGCCTCAATATGTCGACGGACATGTGCATTGGTGCTTGAACCAGCTAGACCGTCCTTATGCTGTTTAACAGCAGATACAGATCCATGTCAAATATCAATCGCCATATTATTGTCAATAGAAGTAAAACCAATGGGGGCGCTGTATGGCGATCTCCTTGGCCATGAAGAAAGATGCGAAAGCCTCTAAACTCCAAGTCGAAAGGGACCTTAGGGCCCTAGAGCTCCAACTACAAACCTCACAGTCCATATCCCTCCTAAAAAAAATTATCTGCTTACGAACAACACTCCGAGACCTGGCAATAGGCCAAGTAGAGAAGGCACTCCTTAAACTAAAACAAACTTACTACGACAAAGGTAACAAAGCCCACTCTCTACTGGCGCGCAAACTGTCAGAACGCTCCCACACGACTACCCCCCACCAAATAAAGGACAGGAAGGGTTCCCTCCTCTCACACCCTCAAGACATAGTTCAAGCATTTGAGGAATTTTACACAGCCCTATACAGTGACCCCGAGATCCCACATGATCCCCCTCCCCCCTGACCTGAATGACCGCTTGCAGCACTATCTGGAGGATAGTGGTATCCCCAAGCTTCAAGTGTCGGACCTACTTTTCCTCAATGCACCTATTACAGCAGAAGAACTGACAGCCACCATTAAGATCCTGCCATCACATAAATCCCCCGGCCCAGATGGCCTCCCCTATGAATATTACAAATCATTCCTCCCAATTCTTCTACCACATATGTGCAAGCTGTTTAATGCTTTCCTTCAGCAAACCCCTATTCCCTCGGACATGCAAAGGTCATTTCTCACGTTAATCCCCAAACCCGACAAAGATCCTTCATTATGCGTAGTTACAGGCCGATCGCACTCCTAAACTCTGACCTGAAAATTTTTACTAAGCTCCTCTCGATGCGACTAAACCTGATACTGCCCTCTTTGATACATAAGGATCAGGTGGGCTTTGTCCCCCTCTGTCAAGCAGGGGACAACACGAGACGGATTATTGACCTAATAGATGTGGCGAACAGGGACGGACTAGAGACTCTGGTTCTTGGGCTAGATGCCGAAAATGCCTTCGACCGCCTTGGCTGGCCTTTCCTGTTCGCCACGCTGAAATGCATGGGGTTCCGGGGTCCCTTTCTACAAGCTATTCAGCACTTATACACAAATCCCACATCCCAGGTTAAGACCCCCTTTGCTCTGTCCTCTGCCTTCCCAATTGCGAATGGGACCCGTCAGGGGTGCTCACTCTCACCACTACTGTTTGCACTGTGTGCCCCTGGCGGCTTCCATTCGTAGAAACCCAGACATACATGGAGTCCCGGTGCGGAGAAGGGAATTTAAATCAGCACTGTTCGCAGACGACATCATACTTACCCTCACCCAACAGAGAACCTCACTGCCCAACCTACACGCCGAACTTGACCTCTATAGATCTTTTTCTGGCTATAAAATAAACGCAGCTAAATCGGAGGCTCTTCCTATCAATATCCCAGCAGCAGAGACACAACACCTACAGCAATGCTTTCCATACCACTGGAAGATGACAGCCCTGAAATATTTGGGAGTTCAGATCACCCCATCCTACGCTACCCTATACCGAGCTAACTTTCCTCCCCTGTTCTGGTCCATAAGGGATCTGCTACAGAAATGGAAGGTTCACCATATCTCCCTACTGGGGAGGGTGGCCTCTGTTAAGATGACCGTCCTCACCAAACTCCTCTATCTCTTCCAAATGCTGCCCATCCCCATTCCATATGCAGACTTGAGAAAACTCCAGGCATATTTGGTGCGCTTTGTCTGGAATTATAGGAGACATAGAATAGCGCAGTCAGTCTTGACGACGTCACATTCTGATGGTGGGTTGGCATTTCCTGACTTAAATAAATATTACCAAGCTGTCCAACTGCGTGCCCTGGCCTCCTGGTTTCCCCAACGATCCTACAACAGATGGACAGAAATCGAAAAAATATGGTTGGCACCCACACACCCAAATAGCCTGCTCTGGAATGCAAATGTGAAGGTGGACTCGGCCCGGCTTTTGGGCCCCATGCTCCATCTTAGATCACTCTGGCGCAGACTATCTCGAGTTTGACAACGTCGATGACGAAACGCATAAGGCGGAGCTACGTACCTACGTCACACGCGGAAGTCGGAGAGAGTGTGGAGCGCAGCTGAGGCGCACGCCGCTCGGCTGTCAGCTTGCTTCCACGAGCTTCTCTCCAGGCTTGACCTCCCATTACGCAGTGTGATAGTCTGACTCCTTTAGGAGTACGAATCTTTTTAACATTTTATTACTTATTTTTATTTAATTTTATTGCTGTTATTCAGCATTTTTTAATAAAATTCAACTATGTTATCACACTATGGGAGCCCTGTTTCTTTCTTATGAGGGGAACCCGGAGCTTTGAAGGATATACCGTATTTGGAGTGGAAGCCCCCAGGGACAACTTCACTGGAACCCTAGACGCCATCGAGTGCTGGATAGTATATGCCGATTACCCCTGTAGGGGTGCATGGAGCTGGTGAGTGGGGATCCTTGAGGGGGAGCACCGGAGTCACTGCATATCAACTGTCGCTGTCACAAAAGTCACTTTACACAGAATATTTGAATTTGGTGGAATTATATGGAACTTTTCAAGCTGGGACTTTCACAATTAATTTTTTAATTTTTTAATTTTTCATATTACATTTTTTACATTTAATGTGGTTCTAAATAAGTATTTTTCACAAGTTTTTTACACTTTTTTCTTATTACTATGGTGTTTTTTAACGCTGATGAACGGTGTTAAGGCTGTATTCAGCCGCCCAACTGCCTGCTGGGGAGCTAATGTGGTAACACGTATATCAGATGTTATATTAATAAGTGTAAACAGATTGATGGTTAATGATCACATCAGTTGGAAGGAGGATTTCTATCCATTTATTCATTTAATCCCCTCAACGCATTTAGGGGGGACGTTTACTAGATTACTTATACATTTTGATCAATTGCCACTGATGTGGGTGTATTTAAACCTTTTTACACAATAAGGATTTATTTGCTTGTACACACTGGCACGGGACATTAATCCCAATTGGCACATATTCATTTCATAATTTATTTTTATCTGTATTTTGAGTAGAGTGCACATTTGCGCACCCAATAGAGATTATATTTCCAACTAGGTATCCAACACAGGTAGCGCCACTTGCCCCTATCTATAAACTCGCTTTAACATATCTCACCCCTTTGAGGGTGCATAAAAAGGGGGGGCTGCAAGCCTCGGTCCGTGAGCGCGGAAACCTTTCCTATACTATATCTCGAGTACATAAGCTGGGCTCAGAAATATCACTCTTAACGTCCTTCCTTTATATCCCCAGGATGCCTGCGGGTCTTACACATCAGATGTCTTCGCCATGGGCGACACAGAATTTATTCCACTTTGGCCATTTAGTGCACCTCTGTACATGCAGGATGCTCTCATTTGCTGAACTCCAAAAACATTTTGATTTACCTCGCCAGGTGTTTTATGGGTATTTGCAAACAAGACACCATGCCTAATCTTTCGCCCCAAACCTCCAATTTTCAGCGCCAACGCTCTTTGATAGCTTGATGTTGGAGGGCTCCGCACGCCGAGGCTTAATTTCAGATATCTATCGGTTGTTAACTCCTACTCCTTCTCCACCCAGGGTAAACATACATATATGCTTCGCTGGGAAAAAGCACTAGGAGAGGAAATCCCAGAGAAGACGTGGCGGACGATCTGGTCTCAGGCAGCAAAAAGCTCCTTCTGCACGCTCTATAAGGAGAACGCCTATAAAATACTTTTTTTTTGGTACCTGACGTCAGATGTTCTCCATGCCATTTACCCTTCCAGCTCGAATAGATGTTGGCGCTGCCAGGGAGCCAAGGGGACCCTATATCACGTCTATCACGTCTATCACAGGTCAATTAGTTTCAGTATAAATCACACCAATAGGAAACATGAAGGAAAAACAAAGACACTGAATTTCAAAAGAGCCAACTTCCCTAAACTACAAACCTTGCTAAAAGGCATAAATTGGGATAAAATATTAGGAACAAAGAATACGGAGGAGAGATGGGTTTGCTTTAAGAGCATATTAAATAAGGGCATTAGCCAATGTATCCCATTGGGTAATAAATTTAAAAGAGCGAACAAAAATCCTGGATGGCTTAACTCCAATGTAAAAATGCATATAAAAGCAAAGGAGAAGGCCTTTAAAAAATACTAGGTTAAGGGATCATCCTCAGCATTCAGACTTTATAAAGAATGCAACAAGAAATGTAAGGGTGCAATTAGGACAGCTAAGATAGAACATGAAAGACACATAGCGGAGGAGAGCAAAAAAAATCCCAAGAAATTCTTTAAGTATGTAAACAGTAAAAAAGGGAGGACAGACCATATTGGCCCCCATAAAGAATGAGGAAGGACATCTGGTTACAAAGGATGGGGAGATGGCGAAGGTATTGAATTTATTCTTCTCCTCAGTCTTCACGAGTGAATCGGGGGGCTTCAGTAACCAAAACTGCAGTGTTTATCCTCATGACACAACACAGGAAGCACCTCCATGGTTAACAGAGGACAGAATTAAAATTAGACTTGAGAAACTTAACATTAATAAATCACCGGGACCAGATGGCTTGCATCCGAGGGTACTTAAGGAACTCAGTCAAGTGATTGCCAGACCCTTGTTCCTAATTTTTACAGACAGTCTATTGACTGGAATGGTACCAGCTGATTGGAGAAAAGCCAATGTAGCACCAATATTTAAAAAGGGCCCAAAATACATCCCTGGGAATTACAGACCAGTTAGCCTAACATCAATAGTATGTAAACTCTTGGAGGGGATGATAAGGGACTATATACAAGATTTTAGTAATAAGAACGATATCATTAGCAGTAATCAGCATGGATTCATGAAGAATCGTTCTTGCCAAACCAATCTATTAACCGTCTATGAGGAGGTGAGTTGCCATCTAGATAAAGGAAGGCCCGTAGACGTGGTGTATCTGGATTTTGCAAAAGCATTTGACACAGTTCCTCATAAATGTTTACTGTACAAAATAAGGTCCGTTTGCATGGACCATAGGGTGAGTACATGGATTGAAAACTGGCTACAGGGGTGAGTTCAGAGGGTGGTGATAAATGGGGAGTACTCAGAATGGTCAGGGGTGGGTAGTGGGGTTCCCCAGGGTTCTGTGCTGGGACCAATCCTATTTAGTTTGTTTATAAACGACCTGGAGGATGGGATAAACAGTTCAATCTCTGTATTTGCAGACGATACTAAGCTAAGCAGGGCAATAACTTCTCCGCAGGATGTGGAAACCTTGCAAAAAGACCTGAACAAATTAATGGGGTGGGTGACTACATGGCAAATGAGGTTCAATGTAGAAAAATGTAAAATAATGCATTTGGTTGGCAAAAATATGAATGCAATCTATACACTGGGGGGAGAACCTCTGGGGGAATCTAGGATGGAAAAGGACCTGGGGGTCCTAGTAGATGATAGGCTCAGCAATGGCATGCAATGCCAAGCTGCTGCTAATAAAGCAAACAGAATATTGGCATGCATTAAACGCAAGAGATAAAACGATAATTCTCCCACTCTACAAGTCTCTGGTCCGGCCGCACCTGGAGTATGCTGTCCAGTTCTGGGCACCAGTCCTCAGGAAGGATGTACTGGAAATGGAGCGAGTACAAAGAAGGGCAACAAAGCTAATAAAGGGTCTGGAGGATCTTAGTTATGAGGAAAGGTTGCAAGCACTGAACTTATTCTCTCTGGAGAAGAGACGCTTGAGAGGGGATATGATTTCAATTTACAAATACTGTACTGGTGACCCCACAATAGGGATAAAACTTTTTCGCAGAAGAGAGTTTAATAAGACTCGTGGCCACTCATTACAATTAGAAGAAAAGAGGTTTAACCTTAAACTACGTAGAGGGTTTTTTACTGTAAGAGCGGCAAGGATGTGGAATTCCCTTCCACAGGCGGTTGATAGCTTCAAGAAACTATTAGATAATCACCTGAATGACCGCAACATACAGGGATATATAATGTAATACTGACACATAATCACACACATAGGTTGGACTTGATGGACTTGTGTCTTTTTTCAACCTCACCTACTATGTAACTATGTAACTATATTGGACTTGCCCCTATATAGTGCCTTTCTGGACAGAGACACAGCTCTTACTGTCCCGCCTACTAGGAGTACAGGTTCCCAGAACCCCAAGATCATTTCTCCTTGGAGTTTCTACTCTGCAGATTCCCAAAAATTCCAAAAAACTGCTTAGACATGTCCTGACGGCCGCGAGATGCCCTGTTGCCCTCCATTGGAAAGACAAGCCCCGCCTACCCAAACAGACTTATACACCAGAATAAAAGACATAGAGCTGATGGAAAAAATGACAGCTAGATTACAAAATAGATTGGAAGCACATGACAAAGTCTGGGAAGAATGGCATAGACGAGAGGACCCGCCCTGAGCTGGTGGTCGAGCCTCCCCAACTCTCCCCCTCCCTCCCCACCTCATCCTATCTTTCTTTTCTCTACTGTATTCTTTCTTCTCTCTCCTCTTTGGATTTTGCTGAGGTCCATGACGGAACCCGCTTGACAACTATCAACTCTTATGTAGAACCTGCTATGAATCCCTTCTGTTTGGTTTATTATCTACTAACGTTCGATGTACACTGGCTTTACTGCTGGTCTGCTGAAGTCTATGCATCACAGTGTTAATGTTCTGTTTATTCACCTTCAATAAAAAATTGTTATTTGAAGAAAAAAAAAAAGTAAAACCAACAACACATAGGCGATTAATAAATACCGAACTGTAGAGGCCAGAACGAAAATAAATGAAAAACAAAATATAAATGAATATTCAATTTGCATATTATCACCCAACCTGGGCGGAAGTGAGATGAATGTACATACCCATGTCACTCGTAGCCGCCAACTCGGGCGACACCCAATGGTCAAATTAAGAATCAAAATACAAAATAAATGAAATAAAAAATAAAAAAATATAAAACTACAAGGCAAGAATCCATACCAGGATTTAAAAATGCAGGCAAGGGTTCATAAGCCACTAGCTCTTGACGGGCGTGTAAACGTGAACATATAACAGCAGCACCAAAGAACCTAAATTTGCTCACGGCCGCCAGAGTATATGTTAAAAACTGGAAACACTGCCAGAGAATGCATAGGGGTGAAGAAATGTAGGAGACCCTCAGTGGATAGATTATGAATAGCAAACATCCACTTAAGAAAGCATAAATTCGTAAGCCACTGGCTCTTGGCGGATGTCTAAACGTGAATATATATTGGCAATAGTAAAAGCCTGGGATTGCTCACGGCTATCAATGTATAAGTTAAAAACCGGAAATGCCACCAAAAATTATATATGGGGGACACGTTGATAAAATATGGGAGACCCCCAGTGGATAGGTTGTGAATTGCAATTTCACAGTCATCCATTTAAAGTAAACAAAAAATAAAAATGAAAAACGATATATTGTCAAAAAGCATCGACATATGGAGCACGTATATAAATGCAAATACAAAAACATCCAGATGGATAAAGGCTCAGAACTTTAGAGGCTGAGTATGTAATTCAGAATATTATATAAGACCGTGTTAGTCTGTTTCAAGCCTGTGTACCCTGTCATAGTGTCTTGATACTGGATGTTTGTCATAGCCTCTCCTTATATTACCAATGTGTTAGTTCAATCGAACACGCAGTACCCTTTTAGTCCTCCCAACATATTGTAGCCCACAAGGGCACTGTATGATGTACACGTAATAAAGGGTTCAACCTCATAGGATCGTGAGGTGCTGGTAGACGCAAAATTGCGAATCCTTCTCTCTTTGCATTTGTTAAGAAAGCAAACCTGGCATTTCCCACATCTGTAATAACCTGTGAGGTTCTGTAGAAAACACCTATTTTCCTTCGGGGGGTCCTGAACTGAAGGAGCAATCCTACTTTCCAAAGAGGATGTCCCTTTGAAAACGACCCTGGGCCTGGCGGGTATTATTGTACTAAGCACTTGTTTACTGGTTAGAACATGCCAGTGCTTCTGGATCAATTTCCTAATGGTCTGATGTTGCACCGAAAAGGTTGTAATAAACGGTGCAATAGTAGAATGATCTTCCCTATTTGGAGGCACGTCTACCAGAAGTGAAGATCTATCCCTGTTGCATGCTGTTTTAATCAGAGATTCTGGTCTAGCCCTTCCCCAGATAGATTTTATCATGGAATTATTACAATATGCTGCCAGTCACAATTATTTCTGGTTTGAGCATCAATTTTATCGTCAGGATAGGGGAGTTGCTATGGGGGCTAAATATGCCCCCAGCTTGGCCAATTTATTTATGGCCAAGTGGGAGGAGGACGTTGTTGATTCCCCCAGGAGACCAGAAGTGGCCCTGTTGGCTAGGTACATCGACGACGTCCTCCTCCTATGGGATGGCTGTGATTCTGACTTGCGCAGTTTTATGGCAACCCTCAATAACAATAACAGAGGCATCAAACTAAATTTTGAAGCCAGCCCTAATGAAATCAATTTCCTTGATTTAAAGATTCAGATTGTCGAGGACAGATTTGGGACATCTACTTTTTTTAAAGCAACCGACAGGAATTCATATATTTCGTTAGATAGTTGTCATTATGAGCCGTGGTTGAAAACAGTTCCTCAGGGCCAGTTTTTACGCCTTAGGCGTAACTGTACGGAGATCAACACTTTTGAAGAACAGGCGACATTCTCTCCAGCAGGTTTATTAAGAAGGGCTATGACCGGGTTTCCTGTCCCAGGCTGTTAAAACAGCACGCGACAGGGATAGATCTTCACTTCTGGTAGATGTGCCTCCAAATAGGGAAGATCATTCTACTATTGCACCGTTTATTACAACCTTTTCAGTGCAACATCAGACCATTAAGAAATTGATCCAGAAGCACTGGCATGTTCTAACCAGTGACCAAGTGCTTAGTACAATCTTACCCGCCAGGCCCAGGGTCGTTTTCAAAGGGGCATCCTCTTTGGGAAGTAGGATTGCTCCTTCAGTTCAGAACCCCCGAAAGAAAATAGGTGTTTTCTTCAGAACCTCACAGGTTATTATAGATGTGGGAAGTACCAGGTTTGCTTTCTTAATAAATGCAAAGAGAGAAGGATTCACAATTTTGCGTCTACCAGCACCTCACGATCCTATGAGGTTGAACCCTTTATTACGTGTACATCTGAAGGTGTGGTCTACCTCATACAGTGCCCTAGCGGGCTACAATATGTTGGGAGGACCAAAAGGGCACTGCGTGTTCGATTGAACGAACACATTGGTAATATAAGGAGAGGCTATGACAAACATCCAGTATCAAGACACTATGATCAGGTACACAAGAGGACCCATCTAATACATTATTTATAGGGATTGATAAATATAGACCCCACTGGCGAGGCAGCTTATTAGTCAGAGAAATTTTGAAACAAGAAATGGCTTGGATCCATAGACTCAAAACTTATGTCCCCTTTGGCCTGAACGTCGATAGAGATGTGAATGCCTTCATCAACAATTCTTGATGAGGGGTCCACAATGTATTATGTTTGATTATTCTTTTATGGCTTTGTCAGATACTATGTTTACTAGGGATGAGCTTCGAGTTCGAGTCGAACTCATGTTCGACTCGAACATTGGCTGTTCGCAAGTTCGCCGAACACCGAACAATTTGGGGTGTTCGCGGCAAATTCGAATGCCGCGGAACACCCTTTAAAAGTCTATGGGAGAAATCAAAAGTGCTAATTTTAAAGGCTTATATGCAAGTTATTGTCATAAAAAGTGTTTGGGGACCCGGGTCCTGCCCCAGGGGACATGGATCAATGCAAAAAAAAGTTTTAAAAACGGCCGTTTTTTCAGGAGCAGTGATCTTAATAATGCTTAAAGTCAAACAATAAAAGTGTAATATCCCTTTAAATTTCGTACCTGGGGGGTGTCTATAGTATGCCTGTAAAGGGGTGCATGTTTCCCGTGTTTAGAACAGTCTGACAGCAAAATGACATTTCGAAGGAAAAAAAAACATTTAAAACTACCCGCGGCTATTGCATTGCCGACAATACGCATAGAAGTTCATTGATAAAAACGGCATGGGAATTCCCCACAGGGAAACCCCGAACCAAAATTTAAAAAAAAAAATGATGTGGGAGTCCCCCTAAATTCCATACCAGGCCCTTCAGGTCTGGTATGGATATTAAGGGGAACCCCGGCCAAAATTAAAAAAAAAAATGACGTGGGGTTCCCCCTAAATTCCATACCAGACCCCGCGCCTTTTTTTTTGGCGCGGGGTTCCCCTTAAAATCCATACCAGACCTGAAGGGTCTGGTATGGAATTTAGGGGGAACCCCACGTCATTTTTTTTTAAAATTTTGGCCGGGGTTCCCCTTAATATCCATACCAGACCTGAAGGGCCTGGTATGGAATTTAGGGGGACTCCCACTTCATTTTTTTTTTTTTTAATTTTGGTTCGGGGTTTCCCTGTGGGGAATTCCCATGCCGTTTTTATCAATGAACTTCTATGTGTATTGTCGGCAATGCAATAGCCGCGGGTAGTTTTAAATGGCTTTTTTTCCTTCAAAATGTCATTTTGCTGTCAGGCTGTTCTAAACACGGGAAACATGCGCCCCTTTACAGGCATACTATAGACACCCCCCAGGTACGAAATTTAAAGGGATATTACACTTTTATTGTTTGACTTTAAGCATTATTAAATCACTGCTCCTGAAAAAACGGCCGTTTTTAAAACTTTTTTTTGCATTGATCCATGTCCCCTGGGGCAGGACCCAGGTCCCCAAACACTTTTTATGACAATAACTTGCATATAAGCCTTTAAAATTAGCACTTTTGATTATTCATGTTCGTGTCCCATAGACTTTAATGGTGTTCGCGTGTTCGAGCGAACTTTTTTCCTGTTCGCATGTTCTGGTGCGAACCGAACAGGGGGGTGTTCGGCTCATCCCTAATGTTTACTCATCGTTGTGCTGTCTTGCAAGACTGTGTAATTACATGCAGATTTATTTTTACATGTATTTTTGAAACAGACTAACACGGTCTTAGAAAATATTCTTAATTACATACTCAGCCTCTAAAGTTATGAGCCTTTATCTGTCTGGATGTTTTTGTATTTGCATTTATATACGTGCTCCATGTGCTCGATACTTTTTGACAATATATAGTTTTTAATTTTAATTTTTTGTTTACTTTAAATGGATGACTGTGAAATTGCAATTCACAACCTACCCACTGGGGGTCTCCCATATTTTATCAACGTGTCCCCCATATATAATTTTTAGTGGCATTTCCGGTTTTTAACTTATACTTTGATAGCCATGAGCAATCCCAGGCTTTTACTATTGCCAATATATATTCACTTTTAGACGTCCGCCAAGAGCCAGTGCCTTACGAATTTATGCTTATTAAGTTTGCTATTCATAATCTACCCACTGGGGGTCTCCTACATTTCATCAGCATGTCCCCTATGCATTCTCTGGCGATGTTTCCAATTTTTAACATATACTCTGGCGGCCGTGAGCAATTTTAAGTTCTTTGGTGCTGCCGTTATATGTTCACGTTTAGACGCCCGTCAAGAGCTAGTGGCTTATGAACCCTTGCCTGCATTTTTAAATCTTGGTATGGATTCTTGCCTTGTAGTTTTATATTTTTTTATTTTTTATTTCATTTATTTTGTATTTCGATTCTTAATTTGACCATTGGGTGTCGCCAGAGTTGGCGGCTACGAGTGACACGGGTATGTACATTCATCTCACTTCCGCCCAGGTTGGGTGATGATATGCAATTTGAATATTAATTTATATTTTGTTTTTAATTTATTTTCGTTCTGGCCTCCACTGTTCGGTATTTACTAATCGCCTATGTGTTGTTGGTTTTACTTTTATTGACAATAATATGGCGATTGATATTTGACATGGATTCCGATCTGTACCCGCTGTTAAACAGCATACGGACGGCCTAACTGGGTCAAGCACCAATGTGCATGTCCGTCGATGGATTGAGGCTCAGAATGAGGCTTGGTCAGGTTGTCATGGTATAAAGGGAGGTGACGCAGCGCGCCGCCCGTGCCCCTGGACGACGTAACCCTATTACAAAACGCGTAGGGTGGAGCGACACGCTTGCGTCACCTCTCATCGCTATTGCTGTTTCTATTAGGATGGGCTAGTCTGTGAGCTTACCGGCTGGCACTCCAGACAAACAGGCGCTTTTTTCTACTAGAACAATGTGAGTGTAACTCTGTGTTTTTAAAGTGGTGTTCCGGCCGAAATTATACTTTTTAAATAAAAATACCCCTATAATACACAAGCCTAATGTATTCTAGTAAAGTTAGTCTGTAAACTAAGGTCTGTTTTGTTAGTTTATAGCAGTAGTTTGCTATTTTATAAACTTACAGCAGGCCGTGGCCATCTTAAGTGTGGGCATCTGAAGCCAGACTGTATTTCTTCCTGGATCTCTTCCTTGCAGATCTCGCACATGCTCAGTGCAGCACAAGCAGTGTAATAGGTTTCAGGTCAGGTTTCCATAGCAACGGCAGTTTTAGAGGAAGTTGCCGCCCCACGTGCTCAGTGCAGCACAAGCAGTGTAATAGGTTTCAGGTCAGGTTTCCATAGCAACGGCAGTTTCAGAGGAAGTTGCCGCCCCTTCCCAGAAGGCATTGCAAACAGGAAATGATGCGATGGGCCGCGGTCAGGGAGGAGGAAGTGAAAAATGAATACAGCAGATATACAGTAAGTGCTGAGAAAAAAAATAAAAAAATATCCAATTTGTTTACAGTGCACAGTTTTGTGAGGGATAGTGAAGAGTTGTAAAAGTGGGTGGAACTCCACTTTAACATTTAATAAAGTCTTAAAGGTTTTACACTATTGGAGCCTTTTATATCTTTCATGGTGCACTTATCCATTTGCGAGCTGGGGATGTTACGTTGAAATCTGAAGTACCTATGTTCCGTTGGCTGTGTTTTGGATACCACACCACACCATTAACGAATTCAGGTTTTGGCTGTATCTGATGTTTTCCAGAGGATAGCTTCCAATTCAGGCTTTCCCTGATCCTCTGTAGTGGGGGATCATGGGTCTCTGGTAAGGCAAACCTACATTCTTTGGTGGTGGATCGAGCACTATCCTTCCCTATATTATCAAGCATCCCACAATTTTTGGGTGTACTTTTTATAATAATTTATCATCTTATTGCATATTCACAGGTGATATAGTCACTATATGTTTTGGACTCACATTCACATGTTTTCAATTATTTATTGCATCCATCATTGTTTATTTATTTTGGTGCTATGACATTTTTCACAATTTGCTCACATCAGATGTGATATTTATATATGCACACATTACTATATTATTAAGTATATGTGTGTGTGTATAATTATTGTTTATATTTAGCGTGATTCTAC
Source organism: Lithobates septentrionalis (assembly GCA_037952835.1). Classification (NCBI taxonomy): domain Eukaryota; kingdom Metazoa; phylum Chordata; class Amphibia; order Anura; family Ranidae; genus Lithobates; species Lithobates septentrionalis. Next base: position 1,662,574 of record JBBDGP010001553.1, on the reverse strand, counting down.
ATTTATACCACGTTTATTGAAAACCTCCAAAAAAAAAAAAAAAGCCCAAAAAAACCTGCAATACAAAGGCATAATGAGCTCGTATGCATCGCATACTAGCTCATTGTGAAATATTTACTTTAGAACGATGCCCTGAATCAGCGCCGGCACACCAAGTACACGCCCAACATCTTTTATTGGACTTACTTGCGGGTTCGCAGGCTCAGGCGCTGTGATTGGCCGGAGCCGCGATGACCTCACTCATGGCACGGGCCCTGAAGAAGCGGCACCAGCAGCACCTTTTCTTTAGTGTGCATGTGCCGATGACGTTGGCAAAAGCATATATAGTCAATATCTTCTACACTGTACAAGTTTAGGAGATATTTACAGTACCTACAGGTAGGCCTTATTATAGGCTTACCTGTAGGTACAAGTGGTGTTACAGAGTTTACAGCCACTTTATTAATAATTAAATAAACTTTTATTTGCTTGGTGTCAGTGTGACGGGGGGGGGGGGTGAGTCCCATAAGTGCAGTTCAAGCTGGTGAGGTGGCAAGCACAAGTAGTGTCTCGTTGCCACCAAGAAGAAGACAAACACAGGCCTGTCGAGCCCATAGTGCCCTTCCTGCTGCATTCGCCAATCCTAATTGGGAACCCACCACTTCTGCAGCACCCGTACTTCCCCATTCACATCCCCAACCAAATGCAGTCGGCTGCATGAGAGCCATTTTCTTACTTTCAATAGTTTTTATTGAGTTATCAACCAAAGAATATAACATAAGAGTTAAGCTAAAATACAGGTAAAGCCATTGTACATCTATTAGCGACATAGAACTAAACCGAGTAAACATTTCAATAAAGATGGAGGCATGTATGGTTTCAATAGTAGGCTAAATCCATGGAGGCCAACTCCAGAGAGAGGGGCCGCTCCCCCACCCCAGCACCCCTCAGGGGAACTCGCTGTGCCGGGAGGGGAGGCCCGCCCCCCAGGCGGGGCTGAACATCCAGTATCATGGATTATGGTAAAACAACCGTGAATTGAAACCCTGAAGGAGGGGAGGAAGTATAGTGAAATGAAAGTGGAGAGTCTAGTATGACCATTGAGCCTAAACTGTGGAGAGGGTAGATCGCTGTTAGGGCTATAGTTATATGTGTAGGTGCAATAAGTGAAGGTAGTATAACCCGCGCTCCAATCTTCAACAACCAAGCTGTGGTAACAATCAGAGGAAGCCTTCCGCCTATCTTTGAGAAAAAAGTAGAAGTGGCTTCTCCTAGTGTTAGCAAATCATAAAAACCTGTACAAAGATAACATGAAGTATAAACAGAGGAAAGGATAGAGGAAAGAAGAGAAAAAAGAAAGAAGAGGGTGGAGAGGGAAGAGAGAGGACATCGTAGGACGGTGCAGTGCTCGCTCACCTACAGAGATCCGGAAGACGTAGTGATAGTGGACGGTAGAGATATGTATCTACTCCAGGGATTCCAGATAGCATCGTGTTTAGAGGTAGTGTCCAGAAGCATGCTAACCATTTTCTCCTGGGCCATGATCCAAGATATCTTCCTCTTAACCAAGAGAAAGGAAACAGTCGGTTGTTTCCAAGCCCGTGCAATTGTGAGCTTGGTCCCCGGAAAAATGAACCTAATAAGTTGTTGAACTAATTTTGGGGTATTGGGGCAAGGAAAGTTTAGGAGAGCCAGTTGAGGGGAGTTTTGGATTGGAAGTCCCGTTATTTTTCTAATGATGTTAAATATCTTGTTCCATAGATCCCTGATCCTGGGACAGTCCCACCAAATGTGCAGCATGGACCCAACATGCCCGCAGTTGCGAAAGCACATAGGGGAGGCATTAGGGTAAATTTTGGATAGCTTTAGGGGGACCATATACCATCTCATGAGAACTTTAAGGTTCGCTTCAATTAATGCTGTATTCAAAATGCCCTTAGATGCTGTAGTAGAGGCTCTATGCCATTCTTCAATACTCCATGTGTGTTGTAGATCATTTTCCCACTCTCTCATAAAGAGCGATTTGGTTTCAGCCTTAGCAAGTGATTGGTAAATCACCGTAATCCTGCCCCTCTGCTCCACAGCCTGACCACACCACCCCTCATAGACCGTGATCGAAAAAGGGCTGGAATTAGGGGACCTAAGGGACCTGAGAAAGTGAACTATCTGTCCGTGTCGGAAACTTTCGGTGTTGGGCATATCAAGTTTGCTAATGCAATGGGTCCTAGAGAGAGGACCGGCAGGGTTAGCAAAATGTCCTATCCTATAGATCCCCTTATCTAGCCACCACCGGAATGCTTTTATGTCCATGCCAGGGGGAAAGAGTGGATTTCGGAAAATGTGCGACAGAGGATGCCAAGGTGAAACCAGCCGAGGATTGGTTTTGAGAGAATCCCATAGTGCAAGGGAGTGGGAAAGTGTAGGGACCATGATGGCAGGTCTCGATTTAGAAGAGGACCAGAGGATATAATCAAGGGTATAGTGAGGGATAGCTTGTTGTTCCATGTGTACCCAATCTGGGTGTGCAATCTTAGAGTAGATAGTGGAAAGTTGGGAAAATTGTGCTGCCTGGTAATACCAGAGGAGGTTAGGTAGACCCACACCACCCTGATCCCTGCTCCTAAACAGGGTCTCCTTGGCAATCCTGTGGCCCTTCCTACACCATATAAATTTAATGATTTTAGATTGAAACTTCCTAAGGGGGGCCCTGGGGACCGGTATGGGTAGAGATCTAAACAAATATAGGATGCGTGGAAGTAAAGTCATCTTTATCGAATTTATCCAACCCAACCAGGAAAGTCCCAGTTTATCCCATCGTGACAAGTCCTCACCCAGTTTGCGATATAGAGGGGGAAAATTTGCCTTATAGAGTTTGTCAAAAGACGCTGTAAGATTTATACCCAGATAGGGGATCATAGCCTCGCCCCATCCAAACCGGAAGCTATCTTTGAGCAGAGCTATCATGGATATTGGTAGATTAACATTTAGTGCCAACGATTTAGAGTAGTTAACCCTAAGACCAGACACCTTGCCGAAGTCATCGAGCACCCTGTAAAGATTTGGTAATGAGGTAAGTGGTGAGGTGAGGAAAAGCAACACATCATCAACAAAGAGAGCGCACTTGTGGGTTTGTGGGCCACAACGCACTCCATGTATGTTCGGATCGTCCCTAATAGCGATAGCTAGTGTCTCGATGACCATGGCAAAAAGCAATGGGGACAAAGGGCATTCCTGTCTTGTACCTTTCAGAATCTGAATAATAACCCTGCATTTTAACTTGTGCTACCGAAGTGGAGTATAGCGCCCCTAAGATATTCATAAAGGAGTGACCGAATCCCCATTTTTGTAGTATCTGGATCAGGAAGGCACAGTCGAAAGCTTTCAAGAGGTCCAGTGAAAGTAGGAATCCCTGCTGTGGAGGTCCCTTTTCCCAGCCCGAGCCTAGAAGTGAAACTACATCTATAGCTCTCCTGATCTGATCTGGGCCCTGTCTCCCAGGAATAAAGCCCACCTGATCCCTATGAATATATAGGCTAATAAAGGTAGATATTCTGTTTGCCAGGATTTTCGTTAAGATTTTTAGATCATTGTTGATCAATGATATGGGTTGATAATTAGCGCTGAAGCTAGTGTCCTTCCCTGGTTTTGGTAGTACAGTGATAAAGGCTGAGTTGAGCAGCTTGTCTAGTCGAGAACCAGTTCGAAGCTGGTTAAAGAATCGGGCCAGGTAGGGAGACAACAGTGGGGCAAAATGTTTGTAGTACGGGGCTGAAAAGCCATCCGGGCCAGGAGCAGAGTCATCTTTAAGGTTCTGAATGACCTGAGAGACTTCCTCCGCCGAAATTGGGTTCTCGAGGCTGTCCCTATGGTGATCCTGAAGCTTAGGGATATTCAGTGAACCGAGGTAGGAATCTATTAAGCTAGGGGAAGGTTCATTCCCAGGTTCGCTGTACAGGGAGCGGTAAAAATCATGAAATGTTTCCATAATTTTCTGGGGATTCTGGGAAAGTGTACCATTGCTCAATCGTAATTTAGGTAAAGCGCGAGCCCTCAACTTAGGAGTTAGCCTGTGAGCCAACATGGTACCCAGTTTATCCTTTTGATGATAAAACCTCCCTCCATCCCATCGCAAGCTTTTCTCAGCTAAGGTCGTGAGGGATAAATTAAGAGCTGTGCGTGCTGTTTCAAGTCTAGCTGCTGAGGCCGAGGTAGGATTACATTTATGTTGCTTGCTTAAATGCGAGAATTCTGTTTCTAGTCTGTCTATATCAAGTCTGCGGGCTTTGTTTATCCTAGCGGACATTTGGATCAGTTTACCACGTACATAGGTTTTGTGAGCCGCCCATAACGTGGTAGGAGAGATGTTATCAAGGTCATTAAGCAAGAAATATTCCCGGATATCTTGTTCAATCTCACGTACGTGAGAGGGGTTGCTAAGTAATGAGACATTTAATCTCCAATGAAACTCATGTCGCTGAGTCATTGGTGTGTGAATTATCAAGAGAAGGAAAGAGTGGTCCGACCAGTCAGAGTCCTTAATGATTGCTTTTTTTACCAGCGGGGTATGTTTTTGCAGAAGGAAAAAGTGATCTATTCTAGCAAAAGTATTGTGGGGACTAGAATAGTGTGTATAGTCCCGAGTCTTAGGATTTAATTCTCTCCAGGCTTCCACTAAGCCCTGTTGGAAAATTTGTCTGGCTATGTTGAGACTTTGTCTGGTGGGACGTACACCATCCCTTCCTAGGGGCCGGGACTTGTCCTTACCTATGTCAAACGCAATGTTAGAATCACCGCCATACAGAACCATGCCTTCCAGTAGTGGAGTCAGGGAGAAAGAGGGCGCGAAAAAATTGTGGTTGTCCACGATTAGGTGCATAGTATGAGATTAGCGAGTAAAGCTGGTTATCTATGAGCCCCTTCACTAGAATGAACCTGCCATCTGGATCCTTGAATTCTGAGATCAGAGAAAATTGGGTTTTGCGGGAGAAAAAAATACCCACCCCTTTATTTTTTTTGTCGGAATTGGCAAGGTAGAATGTAGGGAATTTGGCATGTATGAAAGATGAGGTATAGGTTTTTGGGAAGTGTGTTTCCTGGAGGAATAGTATATCTATTTTTTGGTCATGATAGAACTGAAAGACTTTCCGACGCTTGATAGGGGAGTTAATCCCCTGTACGTTGTGTGAAGCAAAGCGTAGAGCCTGCGTGGAAGTGGTGTGATCAGTCATGGAGCAGTGTAGGTTGAGATGCTAGAAAAACCCAACCACTTACCTTCCATCTGAAAGGTATTCCAGAAGTACCATCCGACCTCAAGTCCAATAGAACAAGTTCCCGGAACCTGCAGGTGAGCGAGACCACACCCGTCCCTGAAAGGAGCAAATATTTAGGAAAGGGAGAAAGAAGAAAAGGAAGAAAAAGAGGGATGAGGGAATAAAGAAGAAACCGAGGACATGGGAGAAAAAATTTCGCCATGTCCTGAGACAAAAAAATGGTTCCTCCAACTAGTGGAAGAAATCCCAACTAGGAGCAGGAGAAGGAAAAAAAAGGACTCCGGCTCCGAGTGTAGGATGAGGTGCATAGGTACCGTCCCTTGTACCGCACCCCCGGAAACAATGCAAACAAAAAACATAACGTGTTTTTTATGTGCCCCCCCCAAACGTAACTTGCAATTAGGCATATAAAGGTGAACTCAGGGAGGAGCAAAAGCTGTAAAGGGTAAAAAGGGTAAAATCAAAAAGGTTAGTGCCCTCTGAGGCCATCGATGGTTCCTCCCGAGGAGGAATCAGGTATCTAAGAACCCGTGGGGTGTAAAAGGCAGTAGTTTTGTGAAAGCTGAAGTATTCAAGTCAGATAAAATAAAGTCCCACCATAGAGAGTAACCATAGCAACGTCCTGAATCCTCCCAGATGGGTATGGGGTATGTACTACAGGACAAATGGAAATGTCGGTGAAGAAGTCAACAAATGCGAGTAGGTGGGCACTAGTGCCTAAGAGAGTGATCGTGCCCCTATCCCAGAAGGGTATGGACAAAAAGGGAAAAATAATAATGTGGTCTTCAGTTCAGGTAGTAGTGCCGTCTTTGGTCTTCTTGTACTTAGGTTGTTGCCACGTCGAGGTGAGAGGACTTGATGGAGGAGGTCTTTTGGTCAGGATGGATGGAGACGACTGCATCGGAGAGGAAGGATCCGTGGGTAGGAGGCCAAGCTTCCGTAGCAAATGTTCTCCCTCCGCGAGCGTAGAGAATCTGAAGGTCTTGCCTTTAAACTCAAATTTCAGGCTCAAAGGAAAAAGCCACCAATATTTGATATTCATCTGTTGTAGAATAGATAGAAGGGGTTTGAGCGCTCTCCTTCTTTGGATAGTGAAGGGCGAAATGTCAGCATAAACCTGAACTGTATGGCCCAGAAGCTGAATTTGCGGGATGGTTCGGGCTCTCCTCATGACTTCTTCTTTAACATTGTAATAGTGAGGCTTCACTATAATGTCACGAGGTAGCCCATCAGAGCGAGGGGGGCCCAGAGCCCTATGGGCCCGATCAAGTTCCAATTTGCGAGCTCTGATGTCAGGTATCAAGTGTTTGATTAAAGAGTGTACTGCTGGGGGCGTGGCCTGCAACGGAGCTGAATGGACGTCTGATTCCAGAGCTCCGGCACTCCGGCGGACATAGCGGCTGAAAACGGCACAAAAACAACCGGATTTCTCTCCCCTCGGCAGGCGACATGATCGGGGCATACCAGGAGGCTATGATGGGCAAAAGGAAAGGCACATCCAAGCCACAACGGCTGACAGACTATTTCTTACAGCCGCAGCATGGAGGTAGGCAAAATGGCGCCGACCATTCACCTGCATTATCACATAAAAACAAGCCCGCGCCACTCACCGCCACCTCATCCCCTAACCAAAATGACACCTACAGCAGCCAACAGTCCCTCCCTTCATCCTCACCATCAGGGAGCCCAGCTAAAGCTAAACAAAAGCTGGATGGAGCCGGATGCAGCCCTGCAATGAGCCCTGTAACGGACTCAGGGGATGACACCAGGGAGCTCCCTGATTCCATCAATACCTTCCCCACTATGAATCAGCCTGTACTGGACACTGTCCTAAAAGATATGCTAGTGTCTTTAAGAAGCACTCTACAAGCAGATATGATACATTGTATGCACAGATTTAGTGGGGAGCTAAATGCAGTAGAGGCCCGAGTGGAGCATGTTGAAAGCAAGATGGGGGATTATGCCTCCACCATAAATGACTTGGTAGACGCAAATGAAGAAAGAGAAGAGGAATCCGTGTGGATTAAAAATAAAATCGCAGATATTGAGGACGGGTCCAGACGGAATAACCTCAAGATTAGGGGGATCCCTGAATCAGTGCAAACACCAGAACTGCGATCATATGTTATAGATCGTTTTACTGCTCTTTTACCAGACCTATCTGAAATAGACATTACTATTGATAGAATACACCACCTACCAAAACCATCATATCTCCCGGATGCTGTCCCTAGGGATGTGATTTTACGCTTGCATTTCTTCCATGTCAAAGAGCAATTAATGCAAACAATGCGCAAACAGGAAATCATCCCACCCCGCTTCCAACAACTGCAATTCTACGCTGACCTCTCTCAGCATACACTGCTAAAGAGACGGAACTTGAACACTATCACAAAAGTGCTCAGGAACCACAACATACCCTACAGATGGGGGTACCCCACTAAAATCACAGTCACCAGACAGGATAAAACGTTCATTGTGGACTCCCTGGACAAAGGTATTTCCTTACTAAAAACATGGAAAATCCTTCCTGACTCCGAAGACGAAGGAAGCCCCAAAAATAACCGACAACCATCTATCCCTGACTGGAAAAAGGTCACACCAAAGAACGCCAAGTCGCATAAGTAACACCCCTTGAAAATCCGGAGAAAACTCCTGTCCACTTGAAAATGCCGGAGTAGCCGTTAGGCTAGAACTTAACCCCTCAAGTTACTTGAGCAGCAATTTGCTGCACACGGGTGATTCCCACTAAACCCCATAAGAAGGAAGTTTCCCTTATGGGTCATTCAGAAGTTTCTGGAAAGTTGCACTGTTGCTTTACCTATTATGATGTCTATGTTTTGTTATTTTTTTTTTGTCTTTTTTTTCTGCATATGGAGTATCACAGCAACCTACTCAGTATCCAGCTCTTCGTGACAAAGTCTCTTCAACCTTCTAAGACTTTCCAGAACAAAAGTCGACACGACACAAGTCTTACCAGGATCACAGTGAGTACTTGTCCCATGAGGGGGAAAACGCATATATTGCAACTTCCACAAAAGGGAACTCTTATATACCTCAGGTTTGAACATAGGTCCCAACCAACATACCTAAAAAACCAAACCCATGGCTATCCAATTTTTATCCATCAACGCTAAAGGGCTTAATCACCCAGCAAAGAGGAAATCCCTTTGGAAAGAAGCATTAATGAATAAATCCGACATATTTTGCGCCCAAGAAACGCATTTTAGTAGTACAGCCGCCCCAATATGTCAAAATAAGAACTTTCCACACATTTTTTTTGCAAATGCCGATTCGAAATCCAAAGGAGTAATGACTGCCATAAGAGACACCGTTGCATTTACATTACATACGAAGCATATCGACCCACAAGGGCGATACTTGGTGTTAGTGTGTGATATCAACCAGGTAACTTATACTATTGTAAACGTCTACGCCCCAAACAAACATCAGGTCTGCTTTTTTCACAAGCTTATACACAAGATTGATTCCCTCAGAAAAGGGTTTTTGATATTGTGTGGGGACTTCAACATTATACCTGATCCATCTATAGATACAACGAGGAAGACGAAACGGGCAATGGCATCTCTTCAAGAGTTTATACACAAAGAGAACTTATATGATGTGTGGCGGTGTCTCCATGCTGGAGAAAGAGACTTTACATTTTTCTCCGCCCCACACCACACGTATACCAGAATTGATCTTTTTTTGGTAGATCAACACACCTTGATTAAGTCGGTCTCTTCAACCATCAATAATATCACGTGGCCAGATCACGCCTCAATTACCTTATCTATTAAAGATGCTTCAATAGTCAACACCACTCCAGTATGGAGAGCTAACTCTTTTCTCCTGCAACAATCAGTATCCAAAAAAATCATTGAAGAACACTTGTTAGAATTTTTTAACATTAATGAACCTTCTGTTCAGAGCCACTTTACTCTGTGGAATGCTCACAAGGCATTCATCAGGGGGATATTCATAAAAATGGGGGCCAAGGCGAGGAGGCAGCGGCAAAAGAAGCTACAGGTTATTACAGATGAAATTTATAGTTTAGAATCTAAAAATAAACAACAGTCTTCTCCTACACTGTCCAAAAGACTAAACCAGTTGAGATATGATCTCAGACTCCTCTTACTAGAGGAGTTTGAGAAAAACTCAAAACGACTCAAAATTAACTATTACACACATGGAAACAGGGCAGGAAAGCTGTTAGCACAACAACTCAAGGGCCATAGACGTAAAACTAAAATTCCATATATCTTACACCATACGAATAAAACCAAAATGCAGCATCCACAGGATATAGCGGACGCCTTTAGCACTTATTATGGCGCCCTCTATAACCTAAAAGATGACACAACCACATCCCAACCAACTACAGCGCTGATAACTGATTTTTTAGAACAAATCAAATTACCAACACTGTCTCAACAACAAAAGGAGTATTTAAGTGCACCATTCACCACCGAAGAAATTCACAAAACCATAGATTCACTCCCAGCTAATAAATCCCCAGGCCCAGATGGCTTTATAGGGGAATACTATCAAACATTTAAATTCCTATTGTCTCCACATCTAAACAAAGTCTTCAATGCTGCGGCTGCCTCCTCCTCCTTCCCATCTGAAATGCTAAATGCACTAATAGTGACCTTGCCCAAGCCAGGGAAAAACCCGGACACTCCAGCAAACTTTCGGCCTATATCGTTATTAAACACGGATTTAAAAATTTACGCCAAAATTATACCTAACCGCCTCATAGACATCCTGCCCCACTTAATACATTTGGATCAGACTGGGTTCACTAGAGGACGTCAGACCTCTGATGCTACCAGGAGGCTGACAAACATTATTCATATTGCTGCGACCCAGCAAAGGCCTTCTCTGCTCCTAGCGTTGGACGCAGAGAAGGCCTTTGATAGAGTACATTGGGGATACTTGGAGTTGGTTCTGGAGAGGTTTGGGTTCTCTGGACCTATCTTAAAAGCAATCATGGCATTATATTCGAAGCCCTCAGCCCGTGTGTATACCTCGGGAGTACTTTCTAAGCTGTTCAATATAACCAACGGTACCCGTCAGGGCTGTCCTCTCTCTTCACTAATTTTCAATTTAATCCAAGAACCCTTAGCAACATATATCAGACAACACCAATCCATAACAGGCTTCCTAACCCACAAATCGGAACATGTCATTAGCTTATTCGCTGATGACATTATCCTAATGCTCACAAATCCGACAACTTCCCTGGCTTCGGTACATGAAACATTACAAATGTTCACTAAGATTTCATACTATAAGGTTAATGAGAACAAATCTTATATACTAGGTATTGGTATAGAACCACAAGTGGAAAGGGTTTCCATATACATGGTGTAAAGAGGGGGTGAAGTATCTGGGAATCACTCTAACAGCATCTCCGGACGGTTTTTTTAGGGACAACTATATCCCCTTTCTCAGCTCCTTACTGTTGAAACTGCAAAAATTAGCCAAATCGGAACTCCTATGGTCAGAACGCCTTGCCGCTTTTAAAATGGTAATTCTACCTCAAATAATATATCTGTTTAGATCACTTCCTATCCCGGCTCCTAACTCCTATTTTTCCAAACTCCAGTCTCTACTTAATGGTTTTCTATGGAAAGGGAAAAAAGCAAGATGGGCGTTTAAAAATTCAGTGATGTCCAGAAAAGTGGGGGGAGTGGGCAACATTGTAATCAAGGACTACTACCTCGCATCCATTCTAGCACAACTAAGAACATGGTTCCCAGAATCACCTAACCCTAGGTGGCAGGAGTTAGAAGAGAATCAAACTCCCAACAAAATCTGTACGAATATTTAATGATCCATCCATTTAATTTTTCCCATACTCAGTTTTTAGCTCCGTCAATGAAAGCATCACTCCGAGCCTGGAATACTTTAGTGAAAAACCAATCATCTACCCCTCCTGTGTCCTCAATACAGATACCTATAACCAGTTTATCCGGGCTTATACCAGACCTTCACATAAAACACTGGGCAGAACTAGGTATTGTAAACTTAGAAGATCTTAGAATAGGCCCCATGATGAAAACATTTAGAACACTACAAATTGAATACAATCTAGAGCAGTCTGAGTATTACAGATATATACAGATTTGCCATTTTATGAGAACCAACCCTCCTCTTTCAGTACAACTCCCTTGGAGAATAGTATTATACCTTACAAAACAAACCACCAATATCAAAGGAATATCATTATTTTATAATACCTTAAATAACAAACTAACATTTGTCAAACACTCCCATATTGCAGCTTGGGAACGAGAACTAACACAATATTTCACACCAGAACAATGGCAAAAGGCACTTTAGACTACATATGCCACTTCCAGGTGTATCAACCTATGGGAATTAACACAAAAGATACTAATGCGTTGGTATTTAACACCATATAGGATCTCCAAGTTTGACCACAACACCTCTCCAATGTGTTGGAGAAACTGCAATAATATAGGTACCCTATACCATATACTTTGGGAATGTCCAAAAATACGTACACTATGGGGAAAGGTATTTGACATACTCACACAAATAACAAATCAGCAGATTCAAGCTACACCGGGACTAGCTATTCTCTCCATAGATATAGACCTATTCCCTAAAACCTATAGGAAAATAGTCTCTCATGTCTTACTAAGCACTAGATTAATGATAACTAGACATTGGAAGACACAAGAAACCCCCAGATTAACAGAAATAATCCTAACCACCAACACACACATTACATATGAAAAGATGTTTGCATCATCCCAAGGTAAACTCCTGATATCGAACAAACAATGGAAACCGTGGACCGAGTGGTATAAATCAAGATCGTTATAAGAGCTATAAATGAAACTGATATATGTATACTCACAGGATGAGCTTTAGGATAATTCTTACAAAATAGAATGCTCCATTTATTATTATTTGGTATAATTTGATTTTGTTGTTATTTAATTTTGTTTTTCTTTATTCTGCTTCCACTTCTCATATTCATTTAACAATCATCATAACCGGTTCAGAATTGTTACAAGTCATGTGAAATTTGTACCGATTATAGATCCTTTTTTGATCAATCAAAAATGGTAGAGCCTTATCCTTCCAGGGCACAGCAGGTACCCAATAGGGGTGTCGGAAGGAGGGGACTCTCCTAAAGTATATATACTTCTAAATACTAATAATAACTACAGGATCTGGACGTGCCAAGAGATTTCTAATTATTTCTAGTATGTTTCAGAGTACAAAGGCACATGAAGTTATGTGATGTTAAGTAACATAAGTATCTAGTTGATAAACTGGAAATGTTTATATTGTTCAAAACTGTATAATACTGCCTTCTTTTCTAAGTACTATTGTTTGTACTTTCCTTTCTGATTAAAACTAATAAAAACTATTGAAATTAAAGAGTGTACTGCTTACGGTATGTCAGTGCAAGTCTCTGGAAGGCCTCTGATCCTAAAATTCAGCCTTCTGGACCTGTTTTCAAGGTCATCAATTTTGGCTATAGCCCCCTCCAGTTGTTCATGAAGCTCTTGGAATCGATCAGTATTTTGATTGACGTGCTCAATGGTGGCATCCATTTTAGTTTCAATATGCTCAATCCTAGAGCCCAGGAGGTGAAGGTCTGATTTAATGTCCAAGGTAATATCTGAGGTGATTTTAGCAGCTGTTTGAGCAAGTCCTTTATCAAGCATGTCAGCAAATCTTGGAAAAAGCAAAGAGAGATCATGGGGATGAGAGGTAATCTGGCTCGGTGCCTGTGGCTGCAGTTCAGGCTTCTTTGAGGTTGACAGAGAGGGCAGCATTTGAATGTCATTAGGTGACTGATCAAGAAGAGACAATGTGGATGCTGGGGATGCACTGCCTGTTGCAGGAGGAGGTGGCAGGATCCCTCCACATACCTCCTCATGAAGAGCCGCCCGCCATGGAGAGGAAGCAGCTGTGCCTGTGTAAGCTGTGTCGTGAGGCAGCCGCTCCGCCGCCATCTTAGGTTTCACAGCGGCCTCCAGCGAAGCTGTGATCGTGGCTGTGGGGGTCTGTTTCGTCAGCACAAACCGCTGGATCTTGTGCCAGCAGGTAGCCAGAGGATTCCGGTCCCGGAAGAGGTGACAGGGGGGAGTGTACCCGTTCCTGAGGGCGCCGGTATCTTGGAACGGGACGGAGCTCTGTGACTAAGCGTCCATGTCACAGAGTTCCGCGCATGCGCCTCCGAGAGGCATTTTCTTTATGTTCTCCTGAGTACCCCTACCCATTGAACCCCCCAAAAAAAGATGTGGTGTCTGCAGTAAGCGCGGATATATGCGTGACACCCGCTATTATTGTCCCTCCTGTCCTGACAATCCTGGTCTTTGCATTGGTGAATGTTTTGAACGCTACCATACACTAGTTGAGTATTAGCGTACAGCATTGCACAGACTAGGCACACTTTCACAGGTTCTCCCAAGATGCCATCGCATTTTGAGAGACCCGAACCTGGAACCGGTTACAGTTACAAAAAATAGTGTAAAAAAAAAAAAAAAACACACACACAAAAAAATATATAAAATAAAAAAAAAATAGTTTTCGTTTTATTGTTCTCTCTCTCTCTCTCTCTCTCTCTCTCTCTCTCTCTATTCTCTCTCTATTGTTCTGCTCTTTTTTACTGTATTCTGTTCTGCAATGTTTTATTGTTATTATGTTTTATCATGTTTGTCTTTCAGGTATGCAATTTTTTATACTTTACTGTTTACTGTGTTTTATTGTTAACCATTTTTTTGTCTTCAGGTACGCCATTCAGCTGCAGCGCGGATTTATTTATCTTGACAGCAACAGCGTTTGCTCCCACAATATATAAAGCTGTGACTCCAGCGGAGGTGATATATATCCCGAAGCGTGGGGGCAGCAGGGGCGGAGGAGCGATTTGCTCCTACCTTTTGCAGGAGGATTCCCCCATGCTTCGGTATATATAAATGGTGCATGTATGCCCATCATTAGAAGTGGGTGGATGAAGGGAGGTATTCTAATGGTAGGCAGACCCACCGATCAATCTCTTTTTTTCGTTCAGCCCACAGGCTGCATGAAAAAAAAAGATTACAATATATGCCCAATAAGGACCAACAACGTACTGGTATGTTGCTGGACTTTGAGTGGTTATACCAGAATGATGCCTGCAGGTTTAGGTATCATCTTGGTATCATTCTTTTCAGCCAGCGGTCGGTTTCATGTAAAAGCAATCCTAGCGGCTAATTAGCCTCTAGGCTGCTTTTACAAGCAGTGGGAGGGAATGCCCCCCCCCACCGTCTTCCATGTTTTTATCTGGCTCTCCTGTCCCAACAGGGAACCTGAGAATGCAGCCGGTGATTCAGCCAGCTGACCATAGAGCTGATCAGAGACCAGAGTGGCTCCCAACATCTCTATGGCCTAAGAAACCGGAAGCTATGAGCATTTCATGACTTAGATTTTGCCGGATGTAAACAGCGCCATTGGGAAATTGGGAAGGCATTTTATCACACCGATCTTGGTGTGGTCAGATGCTTTGAGGGCAGCGGAGAGATCTAGGGTCTAATAGACCCCAATTTTTTCAAAAAAGAGTACCTGTCACTACCTATTGCTATCATAGGGGATATTTACATTCCCTGAGATAACAATAAAAATGATAAAAAAAAAAGAAGGAACAGTTTAAAAATAAGATAAAAAAGCAAAAAACTAATAAAGAAAAAAAAAAAAGCACCCCTGCCCCCCCCCCTGCTCTCGCGCAAAGGCGAACGCAAACGTCGGTCTGGCGTCAAATGTAAACAGCAATTGCACCATGCATGTGAGGTATCACCACGAAGGTCAGATCGAGGGCAGTAATTTTAGCAGTAGACCTCCTCTGTAAATCTAAAGTAGTAACCTGTAAAGGCTTTTAAAGGCTTTTAAAAATTTATTTAGTTTGTCGCTACTGCACGTTTGTGCGCAATTTTAAAGCATGTCATGTTTAGTATCCATGTACTCGGCCTAAGATTATCTTTTTTTATTTCATCAAACATTTGGGCAATATAGTGTGTTTTAGTGCATTAAAATTGAAAAAAGTGTGTTTTTTCCCCAAAAAATGCGTTTGAAAAATCGCTGCGCAAATACTGTGTAAAAAAAAATGAAACACCCACCATTTTAATCTGTAGGGCATTTGCTTTAAAAAAATATATAATGTTTGGGGGTTCAAAGTAATTTTCTTGCAAAAAAAAAAAAATTTTTTTCATGTAAACAAAAAGTGTCAGAAAGGGCTTTGTCTTCAAGTGGTTAGAAGAGTGGGTGATGTGTGACAAAAGATTCTAAATGTTGTGCATAAAATGCCAGGACAGTTCAAACCCCCCCCCCAAATGACCCCATTTTGGAAAGTAGACACCCCAAGCTATTTGCTGAGAGGCATGTCGAGTCCATGGAATATTTTATATTGTGACACAAGTTGCGGGAAAAAGACACATTTTTTATTTTTATTTTTTTTTGCACAAAGTTGTCACTAAATGATATATTGCTCAAACATGCCACGGGAATATGTGAAATACACCCCAAAATACATTCTGTTGCTTCTCCTGAGTATGGGGATACCACATGTGTAAGACTTTTTGGGAGCCTAGCCGCGTACGGGACCCCGAAAACCAAGCACCGCCTTCAGGCTTTCTAAGGGCGTAATTTTTTGAATTCACTCTTCACTGCCTATCACAGTTTCGGAGGCCATTGAATGCCCAGGTGGCACAAAATCCCCCCAAATGACCCTATTTTGGAAAGTAGACACCTCAAGCTATTTGCTGAGAGGTATAGTGAGTATTTTGCAGACCTCACTTTTTGTCACAAAGTTTTGAAAATTGAAAAAAGAAAAAAAAAAATTTTCTTGTCTTTCTTCATTTTCAAAAACAAATGAGAGCTACAAAATACTCACCATGCCTCTCAGCAAATAGCTTGGGGTGTCTACTTTACAAAATGGGGTCATTTGGGGGGGGGGCACCTGGGCAGTCCATGGCCTCCGAAACTGTGATAGGCAGTGAAGAGTAAAATCAAAAATTTAAGCCCTTAGAAAACCTGAAGGCAGTGATTGGTTTTCAGGGACCCGTACGCAGCTAGGCTCCCAAAAAGTCCCACACATGTGGTATCCTCGTACTCAGGAGAAGCAGCTAAATGTATTTTGGGGTGCAATTCCACATATGCCCATGGCCTGTGTGAGCAATATATCATTTAGTGACAACTTTGTGCAAAAAAAAAAATTGTCACTTTCCCACAACTTGTGTCAAAATATAAAATATTCCATGGACTCAACATGCCTCTCAGCAAATAGCTTGTGGGGTGTCTACTTTCCAAAATGGGGTCATTTGGGGTGGGTTTTGTGCCATCTGGGCATTTCATGGCCTTCAAAACTGTGATAGGTAGTGAGGAGTGAAATCAAAAATTTACGCCCTTAGAAATCCTGAAGGCGGTGATTGGTTTTCGGGGCCCCGTACGCGGCTAGGCTCCCAAAAAGTCCCACACATGTGGTATCCCCGTACTCAGGAGAAGCAGCTGAATGTATTTTGGGGTGCAATTCCACATATGCCCATGGCCTCTGTGATAAATATATCATTTAGTGACAACTTTTTGTAATTTTTTTTTGTCATTATTCAATCACTTGGGACAAAAAAAAATAATATTCAATGGGCTCAACATGCTTCTCAGCAATTTCCTTGGGGTGTCTACTTTCCAAAATGGGGTCATTTGGGGGGGGGGTTGTACTGCCCTGCCATTTTAGCACCTGAAGAAATGACATAGGCAGTCATAAACTAAAAGCTGTGTAAATTACAGAAAATGTACCCTAGTTTGTAGACGCTATAACTTTTGCGCAAACCAATAAATATACGCTTATTGACATTTTTTTACCAAAGACATGTGGCCAAATACATTTTGGCCTAAATGTATGACTAAAATTGAGTTTATTGGATTTTTTTATATCAAAAAGTAGAAAATATCAATTTTTTTTCAAAATTTTCGGAAACCTCTCCTCAGTGCAAGACACATGAAAGCCTGCATGGAGTTTGCTAAAAAAACACCTGAAGGACTCCAAGATGGTGAGAAATAAGATTCTCTGGTCTGATGAGACCAATATAGAACTTTTTGGCCTTAATTCTAAGTGGTATGTGTGGAGAAAACCAGGCACTGCTCATCACCTGTCCAATACAGTCCCAACAGTGAAGCATGGTGGTGGCAGCATCATGCTGTGGGGGTGTTTTTCAGCTGCAGGGACAGGGCGACTGGTTGCAATCGAGGGAAAGATGAATGCGGCCAAGTACAGGGATATCTTGGACGAAAACCTTCTCCAGAGTGCTCAGGACCTCAGACTGGGCCGAAGGTTTACCTTCCAACAGGACAATGACCCTAAGCACACAGCTAAAATAACGAAGGAGTGGCTTCACAACAACTCTGTGACTGTTCTTGAATGGCCCAGCCAGAGCCCTGACTTAAACCCGATTGAGCATCTCTGGAGAGACCTAAAAATGGCTGTCCACCAACATTTACTATCCAAACTGACAGAACTGGAGAGGATCTGCAAGGAGGAATGGCAGAGGATCCCCGAATCCAGGGGTGAAAAACTTGTTGCATCTTTCCCAAAAAGACTCATGGCTGCATTAGATCAAAAGGGTGCTTCTACTAAATACTGAGCAAAGGGTCTGAATACTTAGGACCATGTGATATTTCAGTTTTTCTTTTTGAATAAATCTGCAAAAATGTCAACAATTCTGTGTTTTTCTGCCAATATGGGGTGCTATGTGTACATTATTGAGGAACAAAAATGAACTTAAATGATTTTAGCAAATGGCTGCAATATAACAAAGAGTGAAAAATTTAAGGGGGTCTGAATACTTTCCGTCCCCACTGTATATATACTTGAACAGACTATACATACATTCCTTTTAAGAGGGATTCCACACATTTATTTTTTTTTAAGATGGATTAAGGAAGGATTAGAACCTAACCAAACCTGCTGTCTTTGTTACCACTGGGGAAATGTCATCTTAATTCTTGCTGTGTCATTGAGACAGGAAGAACGGGGAACTTTCCCAAGTAAGTACAAAGACAGCCATGCAGCATTGTTGTTTCATGGAATGAAAAACATGTTAGAACCTCACATCTATTAGGTTTTTATTGTAAGTAGTATAAAATAGGAAGAGTTAAGATCCTGTTGATAGGAAAACTGTTAGCAACAAAAATCGAATTACCAGATGCCCAATCTGCGTCCCAGGGCCTGCATTTGGCTCCTTGGCACTTATTGCGTGGCCCTCATGGCCTCTGCAGGTCATAGTCTGTGTTTTGCTTACATGGGTGCTCAATCAAGCCAGTGATGGAAAATAGGTTAAAGTGGGTTCTACTAAATAATTGACTTAGTTTATTTATTTCACACTATCTTATTTTACATTTCTGTGCTGCCTTTTCTTTTTTTCTTTTTTTTAAATCTTTTTTTTTGTTTCCAAGGATAAACGATATAATGGCTTTTTCTGAGAGAAATATAAAATATGTTAAAAATATTTTTTTTAAAGGGCTGTGGGGGTACAAATATGGACGACTTGATTTGTAAAGGGGATGTAATAGCAATGATCTCTGACAGTTCTTTGTAACATTTCCCCACGTTATCACTGCTCTCTAGCTCCCTCATCACCTCCTCCTATGCTCATATCCAGGACTTCTCCAGAGCCTCTCAGATCCTCTGGAACTCCCTACACTTGTTTGACCAGCTACTCACGTGGCACATGAGAGAAACGTGCTGCTCTGTAGCAAACACGCAGGGTTGCTATTAATTCTTAATGGCACACCCACACATCTGAAAACTGTGTGCCAAGCCGACATGGTATGTGGTTTGGTGCTGCACGATTAAAAAAAAGGGGCAGGGACTTCTTTTTCCAAATTTCTCATGTGTAATGCCACGTACACACGGTCGAACTTTCCAGCAGGAAAACTCCGACGGAATCTTTGCATCGGACGTTCCGATTGTGTGTGGGCCTCATCGGACTTTTTTTTTTCGAAAATTCTGACGGACCTAGAAATAGAACATGTTTTAAATTTTTCCGACGGAATCAATTCCTATCAGGAAACCCGCTCGTCTGTATACTGTTCCGACGGACCAAAAACGACGCATGCTCTGAAGCAAGTACGAGACGGCAGCTATTGGCTACTGGCTATTGAACTTAATTTTTCTAGTCCCATCGTACGTGTTGTACGTCACCGTGTTCTAGATGGTCGGACTGTGGTGTGATCATGTGTAGGCAAGACAGTTTCAGCGGAACTCCATCGGAACTTCGTCGGAAAAACCTGCAGAGTTTATTCCGACGGAAAAAACGGTCGTGTGTACACGGCATAAGGCAGTCTATTGAAATGAATGTGAACCAGACCTTAGGCAATCCCTGAAAGCTAAACTAAGCCTATCCTGCCTCTACTTACTGTAATAACTGAGTTTTCATTTCTCCTTTAACCTATCCGCATACAGTTATTATTTTTTATGTCACTTATCCTTCCCTTTTAAATTGTACATTTTCCAAAGCATGTCCCTCCTAACCCTTTGTGAATTGTATTGTAACTGTACTTTCTCCCTTTATATTGTAAAGTGATGCATATCTGTTGGTGCTAAATAAATTCTGTATAATAATAACACTAATAATCACTGTCTTCTGAATCACTGTCTTCTGAAGCATGTTACCAGTCTCCAGCAACTCCTACAGCATGTTTGCAGTCTATGGCCATCTCCTGTAGCATTTATGTAGTCCTAGACATCTCCTATTGTATGTCTACACTCTCTGACAGTTTTTAGGAGTGTTACATTCAAGGGATATTATTGGTGAAATCAGGGACTGCACATGAGACCATCAATATCATTAAGGTTGACTGCCACTGTTTTAACTCTTCCCCACTTTATTAAAAAAAAATAAAAATCACATTACAAATTAAAATTAAAAATCATTCTTACCACGCAATGCATGAAACAGATAGTCGGTATCAGATGAAGAAACCACAAGTTCAGAATAATAACCTGTAAAAAATGATATATGAAAATTATATTAGTATAGATAAATCAATAATGCAACAACAATACTTGTTGGAAGAAATGCGTTGAATATCACACACGGACATGGCAGAGAAGGTAGAAGTAAAGAAGGAAAGATAAACTGTCTAACCAAGTGAAATATGCATGAAATGCCGTGTACACAAGAGCGGACTTTCCGGCAGACTTGGTCCGGACATTCTGAACGGACGGACTTGCCTACACACGACCGGACTATCTGGCAGGCTAGGTCCGCCCGTCTTTCTGACAGACGTTCGCCGGAGTTACGGCGGACTTTCAGAATGAACGGACTTGCCCACACATGGACAAGTCCGTTCAATTTGAACGTGACTTGGGTACGACGAGACTAGAATAGGAAGTGAATCTCTTGCTTTTATCGGCGAGTTTAACTCCTTGCGAGCCCCGTCGTGGGGCATCCCAGGCCCTTAGGTCTGGCATGGATTTTAAGGGGAACCCCCTACGCCGAAAAAACGGCATGGGGTCCCCCCCAAAATCCATACCAGACCCCGATCTGAGCACGCAGCCCGGCCGGTCAGGAAAGTGGGTGGGGACGAGCGCCCCCCCTGAACCGTACCAGGCCGCATGCCCTCAACATGGGGTGGGTGCTTTGGGGGAGGGGGGCACCCTGCGGGGCCCCCCCACCACAAAGCACCTTGTCCCCATGTTGATGAGGACAAGGTCCTCTTCCCGACAACCCTGGCCGTTGGTTGTCGGGGTCTGCAGGCGGGGGGCTTATCGGAATCCGGGAGCCCCCTATGATAAGAGGGTCCCCAGATCCCAGCCCCCCACCCTAAGTACCCCACCCTACATGGTACCCCTACCCATTTACCTAGGGAAAAAGTGTCAATAATAAAACACACTACACAGGTTTTTGAAGTAATTTATTAGACAGCTCCGGGGGGTCTTCTTCCGGCTTCGGGGGCCTTCTTCCGACTTCGGGGGTCCCTCCGGCATCCAGTTGGTTCTTCTCCGCTCCCTCTGGCCTCTTCTCCTGTGTCCCAGTTCTTCTGCCGGCTCCTCCGCTGTCTTCATGCCGCTCTTTTGCCAGCGGAGGCCCGAACTTCTGACCTCTGGCTTCTGGGCTTCTTGTCTTCTTGTCTTCTTCCCATGTTGACACGATGGTCTCTCCGGCTGGAATGCTCTCTGAGAGCTCCGATGTGACTTATATAGGCAGAGACCCCGCCCCCTTATGCCGTCACAGTCCCTGGGCATGCTGGGACTGTGACGTTTTAGGGGGTGTGGTCACCATTACCCGGTGAGCCAGAGAGCATTCCAGCCAGAGAGACCGTCGTGTCAACATGGGAAGAAGACAAGAAGTCAAGAAGCCCAGAAGCCAGAGGCCAGAAGTCCGGGCCTCCGCTGGAAAAAGAGCAGCATGAAGACAGCGGAGGAGCCGGCAGAAAAACTGGGACACCGGGAGAAGAGGCCAGAGGGAGCGGAGAAGAACCAACTGGACGCTGGGAGAAGAGGAACCGGAGGGACCCCCGAAGTCGGAAGAAGACCCCCGAAGCTGGAAGAAGACCCCCCGGAGCTGTCTAATAAATTACTTCAAAAACCTGTGTAGTGTGTTTTATTATTGACAATTTTTCCCTAGGTAAATGGGTAGGGGTACCATGTACCCCATACTCATTCACATAGGGTGGGGGGCCGAGATCTGGGGGCCCTCTTATCATAGGGGGCTCCCGGATTCCGATAAGCAGACCCCAACAACCAACAACCAATGGCCAGGGTTGTCTGGCCCTTGTCCTCATAAACATGGGGACAAGGTGCTTTGTGGTGGGGTTTGTGAATGGTGATGTGTCCCAGAAGGTTGCAGGTGTTGGGGGTGGAAGGCGATCTGAGCAGAAGGGTACCTGTCAAAACCTGTCTTCTCTGTACAGCCCAGTGTTGCCAACCTACCAGATTGAAATTTACTGGCACAACACCCAAAATTTACTGGCACAACTAAGTTTTTACTGGCATATCCAAAAGTTACAAAATGACAGTTTTAAGTGCAAATTTCAGTATTTAGGCTACAAACAAGTTACAATATGCGATTAGCAAAATGATTTAAGGTAGATATTAAGGCAACAACATATTTTTTATTTTATTTTCGATATAGTAAATAAGTAGCTCAGGGACAGGAATCGAGAGGGCAAGAAATTAGAATTGCCGGCACACAGACATGAAATTGTCTCTCACAGTGACACTGACAGCAGTGTGCAGCAGCACATCTGATGATGGCACCTCACCAACATGATACGTTCCCTCCTGAGTCACAGTGACCCTCTATCTCCATGCCAGGTGGTCCCTTCAGTCCACTCCTGGCTTGCATTCCTCCTGTTCTGCAGACCTGCACATGAGGCTCCAGGTGCTCCGTTCCCTTGCACCATGACTTCACGTGACACACTGCTGACACAGTCCGAACACACTGTAGCAGGCACTTGGATGGTCTCAGCCAAGCATCATAGCCAAATTTTTACTGGCAACCTTTTTCTTTCACTGGCATTTACTGGCAGAAGAAAGGTGACCATTTTTTACTGGCTGCCAGTAAAAATACTGGCAGTTGGCAACACTGGTACAGCCCATATGACTATAGAGTCAAACATGTGGGCTTATACACAATGGTAAATTACACTCCCTTCCCTCCCTTCTCTTTCATGTTTTTCTATTGCTAAATACTATGAAGGTGGGATATAATATGCTGATTGATTACATTCACTCAGAAACTCACGTAAAGCTTACTTTAAATATGTTAGTAATAAATGTATCAAATGTAATTGCTAATAATGCTAAAGTAAATAAAAGAGCCTTGAATGCAGATACTGAACAAAATGAATGCTATTGTCAATCCGCTTACACCATTTTGCACAGCAAATACACATGTGATGTTCAATAAAGATTTATAGGGAGTGGTAAAACATTTTTTTTAGATTTATAATTTAATTTGAATTGCTCTTCTGAAACTGAAACCAATCAGGGCTGTGCAGACAGACTCATACTGTAAAGAGCATAAATCTGAAGAGTATTAGAAGCCCCTCCCTAGGATCTTTCCCTGTAGATGTCAAAGAACCGGGAGAGATCATATGACCACACAGCAGTACTACAGGAAAAAAAATAAAATAAAAAAATACAGTGGCATGATATATATGATTTATGTGACTGAATTATGACAATTAACACTTCTCTGTTTAATATTACTTTAAGCCGCACAAAGCATATGCGTCAGGATATCTAGATCAGTGGTTTTCAAACCTGTCCTCAAGTACCCCCAACAGGCCATTTTGATCGCCCCCTAGTGTTAACCCCTTCCCTGCCAGTGACATTTATACAGTAATCAGTGGCTATGCAAACATGGCCTGTTGGGGGTACTCGAGGACAGGGTTAAGAACCAATGATCTAGATGATGTAATTTTTACTCCTGACTGGGCTTCCTACCTACTGAAGGTTCAGGCAGTTCTAGATTGTAATCGCCACGTAAACAGACAATCCAAAAAATATGTGAAGAGCCTGGAAGAAGCCTGGTATCTCAGCTACAGTACAGGGCAGGGGGTCAAAAAAACCTCTAATGAACAAGACTGAAGCAAACAAATTTGACCCTAGCCAGTGCCAGACAAAAAAAGCCTAATGTTGGTACTTAAAGCAGCTCCACTTAGTGGTATATATATATGTGTATGTATACGTATATATATATATTTTTTTTTTTTCATTGTGCACAGGCAATTAAACATCTGGTGAACACACACTCAAGCTTTCTTTGCAACCAGAAAAACACATCATTTTACTAGTTCCGGACTACCCCACGTACATTTACTGCAGCAGGGTGGCGTATCTGTACGTGAT
Organism: Lithobates septentrionalis; assembly: GCA_037952835.1. Lineage (NCBI taxonomy): Eukaryota > Metazoa > Chordata > Amphibia > Anura > Ranidae > Lithobates > Lithobates septentrionalis. Next base: position 1,638,448 of record JBBDGP010001553.1, on the reverse strand, counting down.
TCGTGTCCATGGGTAGGGGGGCTCGGGCGATTATCAGATTAGATTTAGAACCGATCAATCATCAGGTCCAGGTCCAATGATTTTTGGCCTGGACCTGCTTATTGATTCTGATGAATGGTAGACTGTCCTGTGCCTGTGCACTGTAAACACAGGCACAGGAAATGATCTAATCTTCTCTCCTGGAGTCCTTTTCAGATCCAGCGTGAGAATAGGGAACATCTACAGTGAGTATAAGCACCACACTGACACCAGAACACACAGTTATGCCGCGTACACACGACCGGTTTAGCCGTTGTAATAAACTCCGACGGTTTCTCAGACGGAACTCCGACGAAATTCCATTCAAGCGGTCTTGCCTACACACGGTCAACTGACCGTCCAGAACACAGTGACGTACAACACTTACGACGGGACTAGAAGAAGGAAGTTCATTAGCCAGTAGCTAATAGCTTCCGTCTCGTGCTTGCTTCAGAGCATGCATCTTTTTTGGTCCGTCGGACCAGCATACAGACTATCGGTTTTCCCGATAGGAATTGGGTCCGTCGGAAAGATTTAAAACATGTTCCATTTCTAGGTCCGTCAGATTTTTTGAAAAAAAAAAGTTAGATGAGGCCTACACATGATCGGTATATACAATGCAAAGCTTCCGTCTGACTTTTTCTGTCGGACAGTCCGCTCATGTGTACGCGGCATTAGGCACATTTAACCCCTTGATCACTGCCCCAGTTAACCGTTTCACTCCCTGTCACAGTGTCATTAGGTACAGTGTACAGATATTTTACTGATCACTGTATTTAGTGTCATTGGTGACGCTAGATAGCGTTAGCGGCAGTTAGCGGCAGTTAACATCAGTCCCAGGGTACCCGCCATATATTCCCTAATAAATTTTTACCCCCTGATCACCCCCAGTTAACCCTTTCACTGCCTTGTCACAGTGTCATTAGTACAGTGTACAGATCTTTTTTCTGATCACTGTATTAGTGTCACGGATGACGCCAGATAGCATTAGTGTCAGTTAGCATCAATCCCACACAGCGTCAGATTGCCCAAAACATATTTACTAATACATTTTAACCCTTTGATTGCCAGTAACACTAACACACACACACACACACTATACACCTCCATTACTAGTGTAGTCTGAACGGATCAATATCTTTGATCAGATCAGAACTATACTAGTGTCCTCAATAATGCAGCATTAGCAGGATCAGTCCCGACATCTACCAACACCTGCATTTAGCCCCTCCGCCCCCACCCCCAACCAGTGCAGTGTCAGTAGATTACTGTCACTTCTGATACACAGCACACAGAACTGCAGCGTTAGCAGAGTCAGGCCTGATCTCTGCTAGCGCTATCAGTTAATTTTTTTGCATCGGTTCAAACAGTCCTTGACAACCAGGTGTTTTTTTTACCTGTGAGTCACACTAGGTACCTATAGATTTATTGGCCAAAATGTCAAATGAAAGGCACACTAGTGAAGAGGCCTACAGGATACTGAGCATGACAGAAGAGAGCGATGGGGAGTCCTCACTGTCAGAATCAGGCTCAGTATATGGACCTGTAGAGAGCAGCGGCACCCTGACAGATAGCTCTGATGACGGAGTAGTGGTCCCTGCTAAGGTCAGGCATACCCAACCCCTTTCCCAGGTTGCCGAGGTGCTATAATTGCATGATTCTCGTATGCAGCAGAGTCCCAGTACTAGTGTCGCTCTACCTTCTGGTGAACTAGTGAGCACCAACGGCCTATTACATCCTGGTTGTAGACAAACTAGCACTGCAGTAACACTTGGTGGCATGGCAAGTCCTATAAGTGCAGTTCAAGCAGGTGCGGTGGCTAGCACAATAGTGCCCCGCAGCCACCAAGAATTTAAAGACAGACCTTGAAAATCCTGATTGGCAGCCCACAGATTCTGAGGCGCCTGTTCTTCCCTCATTTACTGGGCAACCCAGAATTCAGGTGGAAACAGCAGATTTACCTCCCCTTGGTTTTATTGGCTAATTTCATGGAAGATCTGTACGAATCTATTGTGGACCAAAGCAATTTATATGCCAATCAATTTATCGCCACAAATCCAAATTTGACCCTTGCCAGACAATTTGCATTAAAAACTATCACGGTTTCCGAATTTAAGACTTTTCTAGGCCTATCCCTCAACATGGGCGTTACTAAAAAGAATGAGTTGTGATCATATTGGTCCACTGACCCAATTCATTATATGCCCGTGTTCTCTGCTGCCATGGCAAGGACTAGATACAAGAAAATCTTGCAGTTTATGCACTTTAACGACACTGAACTCTGTCATCCTCGAGGTGACCCTGCATATTATCGGCTCCACAAAATTCGGCCCTTCATAGACCATTTGAACCAAAAATTTGCAGCCTTGTATGCGCCCCAACAAGCTGTAGATGCGTAGATGTATCCCTTGTTAATTTTTCTGGCCACCTTGCTTTCAAACAGTTTCTCCCCAGCAAGCGTGCCAGATATGGGGTCAAAATGTATAAGCTCTGTGACAGGGCAACAGGCTATAGATGGAGTATCCTGGTTTACGGGGGAAAAAATAGCAGCGTGGAGCCCCCTGACTGCTCAGACTACATAAGGAGCAGCAGCAAGACTGTTTGGAAATTGGTGTCATTCTTATTCAGAAAGGGGTACCACTTGTATGTGGTTAATTATTACACAAGTGTGTGAGTTTTTAGACACTTCTTTGAATTTAGAATTGATGCATTTGGCACTGTGCGACCTAATCGCCGGGGCTTGCCCCAACGGCTTGTACATTCCTGAATTAGACAGGGGGAAAGAGCCTGCATGAAATGTAATGAATTGCTGGCAGTGAGGTGGAAGGACAAATGGAACGTTTTTGTTCTGTCTTCCATTCACGCAGATACATGTGACTGGTGTTGTTCAGAAGCCTTTCTGTGTCCACTACTACAACCACAACATGGGAGTGGTGGACTTCAATGACCAGATGATGGGGCCATACTTAGTTGCCCATAAGGCCAGATGCCGGTACAAGAAAGTGTCTGTATATTTATTCCAATTGGCTCTGTTTAACGCTTATGTACTATACAAAGCATCAGGAAGAAGTGGATCCTTGCTAAAATTCCAGGAAAGGATCATCACAATCCTTTTGTATTCAGAAGGTGCTGTGGCCCAATTTCCCAATCCAGATGCAGTGAGCCGGCTGCATGAAGTGCACCCCAAAAAAGATATTGTGTCTGTAGCAAACACGGATATAGGCATGACACCCGCTATTTTTGTCCTTCCTGTCCTGGCCCACCTGGTCTCTGCATCCAGGACTGTTTCAGTCACTACTACATACTAGTGGATTATTAATATAGGGTACAGCACGGCACACTCTAGGGCACACATTCACACAGGGTCTCGAAAGATGTTAGATGACTATCGCATTTAGAGAGAGCCTAACCTGGAACTTTGAACATTTTTTATAGTTACAAAAAAAGTGTAAAAAAAAAGAGAAAAAAAAAACAAAAAATAAATTAAAAAGCCAAAAATAGTTGTCCTTTTATTGAGTTAATGTTCTGTTCTTACTGTTTTACTGTACTTTATACTATACTGCTATGCTGTAATGTTTTATTGTTACTGTGTTTTATTGTTAACCATTGTTTGCTTTTGTCAGAAACCATGAATCAGACTGAGACAGAAGTACAGTTAAATCACACTTGTTTAACCACTTCCCGCCCGCCCTATAGCGGATTGACGCCCGGGAAGTGGTTCTGTTATCCTGACTGGGCGTCATATGACGTCCAGCAGGATAACATGCCGCAGCGCGCCCCCGGGGGCGCGCATCGCGGCGATCGGTGGAGCGGTGTGTCAGCCTGACACACCGCTACACCGATCTTGGTAAAGAGCCTCTTTACCACGTGATCGGCCGTGTCCAATCATGGCTGATCACGCTGTCAATGGGAAGAGCCGTTGATCGGCTCTTCCTCACTCGCGTCTGACAGACGCGAGTAGAGGAGAGCCGATCGGCGGCTCTCCTGGCAGGGGGGGTCTGCGCTGATTGTTTATCAGCGCAGCCCCCCCTCAGATCACCACACTGGACCACCAGGGATGCCACTAGGACCACCAGGGAAGGGGCAACGTGGATGGCCAGGTATGTACCCCATGGCCATCCACATGTGCCCAATCTGTTCCAATCAGTGCCCACAAATGGGCACTGATTGGCACTATTATGTCAATGGTCTGCCCAGCAATGCCCAGATCTGCCCAGCAATGCTTTAGCAGTGCCACCTGTCATTGCCCATCTGTGCCACCTGTCATTGCCCATCGGTGCCACCTGTCAGTGCCCATCTGTGCCCATCAGTGCCCCCCTATCAGTGCCCATCAGTGCCACACATCAGTGCCACACATAAGTACCCATCAGTGCCACCCATATATACCAATCAATGCCACATAAGAGTGCCCATCAGTGCTGCCTATGTGTGCCCATCGGTGCCACCTATGAGTGCCCATCAGTGCCGCATACCAGTGCCACCTATCAGTGCCCATCAGTGCCACCTATCAGTGGCCATCAGTGCCGCCTATCAGTGCCCATCATCAGTGCCCGTTAGTGCCACCTCATCAGTGCCACCTCATTGGTGCCACCTCATCGGTGCCCATCAGTGCCGCTGTATCAGTGCCCATCAGTGCCGCCGTATCAGTGCCCATTATTGAAGAAGAAAGCGTACTTATTTACAAAAAAATTTAACAGAAACAAAGAAAAACTTGTTTTTTTTCGAAATTTTCGGTCTTTTTTTATTTGTTGCGCAAAAAAAAAATAACGCAGAGGTGATCAAATACCACCAAAAGAAAGCTCTATTTGTGGGAACAAAATGATAAAAAATTTGTTTGGGTACAGTGTAGCATCACCGCGCAATTGTCATTCAAATTGCAACAGCGCTGAAAGGTGAAAATTGGGCTGGGCGGGAAGGTGTCTAAGTGCCTGGTATTGAAGTGGTAAATAATAATAATAAAAAAAGGTAAACTGAGTAAACATAGTCAAAACATAGCCTGAGTTCAGGAACCGGATTGGATAGTCAGACAAGCCAAAACGTCAGGGAGCCAGAGAGGAGTGTAGTAGAATAGCAAGCAGGATCTGGAGCCAGAAGGACTGTCAGCCAAGCAAGCCTTTAACAGGAACACAGGAGAGCATCTCTAGAGATGTGACCAAGGCGAAGACAGAGATCACCTGGACTGGACGGCTTAAGTAGGCAGGACTGATGAGCAGGATATCATCAACAGGTGAGTCACTGTGGAGAGATAGGAGCTGGCAATTATCCGACAGCTGAGTGGCCAGCTTTGAGAAGGAAGGGCTGAGCCCAGCCCTGACAGCTTTGCAGGTATGCCATTCCACTGTTTTTCTGTACTGTATACTATATTGCTATATTATAATGTTTTATTGTTACTGTGTTTTATTGTTACCATTGTTTGCTTTGCAGGTACGCCATTCACCTGCAGCACTGATATGTTTATTCTGACAGCAACAGTGTTTGCTTTCAGCATATGTATGTCAGTGACTACAGCACTGTAGTAGGTGGTTTCACCACCGCAGTTAAAAAAAGAGCATATATGGTGAAGCATAAGGGCTGGCGTAGACAGAGGGCAGACCCTATGCTTTGCCATATATTTTTTACTCTTTTTTTGGCACAGATTGAAATAAAAGAAAAAAGCTTTTTATTTAGTTAATGTTTTGTTTTATTTTTAACTGTTGTTTGCTTTGCAGGTTTGTCATTCAGCTGCAGCACTGATCTGTTTATTCTGACAGCAACAGGGTTTGCTTTCAGCATACATAAATCAGTGACTACAGTGCTGTAGGAGGTGATTTCACCACCACAGTTAAAAAAAAGAGCATATATGCCAAAGCATAGGGGCTGGGGAGGACAGAGGGTGGATCGCCCCTATGCTTCAGGATATATTTTTTTCCCTTTTCTTGGCAGAGATTTCTTCATCCACATCGATCGATGGGAATGGAGGAATCTGTTGGGCTGAATGAAAAAAAAGAATAGGGGGAGATGGGCGGAGTCTAGCGGAGCAGACATGCATTGTTAGAGCTCCGCACCGCTGAGGAGAGAAGAGAAGGACAAAGCGGAGCCTGCAGGCTCAAAAGGTATCCATTTGAACCTTTTTGCCCCAGGGAACAAACTGTGAAAGTTTGGGCAGGGAATATGGTACTGGGAGGAAACCGTGGCAGAAATAAAAATCACCTCACAAAGAGCTCACAGGCACTCACTGCAACAAAAGCAGCTCCAGTCACCTCACAATATACAGCATCAGGGCGCTCTCACAGACAGAAAATGTCACAGCAAGACTCTCCATTTGAGTCAGATACAGAACGAATCCTCTCACAAACTTCTCCACAAGCCTCCTCAACATCCCCAGTAATATTATTACAATTTGAAAAGATGCTTCATAAGGCTTTAAAACAAACCTCAGACCAAATAACAAAAAGCCTAACCAAAGAAATAAGAGAGCTGGGAAACCGCACCGCAGCCTTAGAAATAAAAATGGATGAAATTGAAATTACAACCCAAGAAAATATAACAGAATTGGAACAATTAAAAGAAGAGAATTTAATACTTCAAACTAAGCTCAAAGATTACGAAAATAGAGCCAGACGTTCAAACTTGCGCATAAGGGGAATACCTGAAACTGTGACAGACCTGCAATCTACTATTACTGCTCTATTACAAGAACTAAAGCCAGATATCCCTATTGAACGTTTAGAACTGGACAGAGTACACAGAGCCCTCACAGCCAAAAAGAAAGATGGACCCCCACGTGATATAATCACAAAATTTCATTATTACAGAACGAAAGAACAAATACTAATTGCTGCAAGAGAAAAAAAGGAACTTAATTTTCAAGGACACAATTATCAAATTTTTGCTGACCTATCCCAACTTACTATTACTAAAAGACGATCCATGAAACCCCAACTAATGGAACTGCAACGCCACAACATTATGTATCAATGGGGGCTTCCCCTTTTCAGTCAGATTTAACTACCAAGGTACAATTTACAGAAGCAGATCAGCTGATGAACTACAACAAACCCTTTTAAAATTAAATCTGACAGAACCCACAAGCAGCAACTCTCCTACACGCAGAAGAACGGCATCATCTTCACCTTCAGGCAGTACCCAGAAAATTTCAGAACAAAATGGGAATCATCATTCTCACAAAAGAGGCCGTTATGCCACATCATCCATGGACCAAGAAGATTCAATGGACTGACATCCTAATTCCTGATATCTCTTCATTTATTATACTAAGAGATGGTTCTCTATAAAAAACCTGTATTTATAACTGAATGTAACTGCATTCTGATAGTCACACACTGTGTGGGATCATGTTGCATTCCAGTTATATTTCTTATTACTTCTGATTCATATAGCCTTAGAATATATAAGTGAAATAAGGAAATTCTTGTTCAGTTATATATTTTCAGGTAATAACAATAGATTTATTACTTTTTAGGACAAATATGTTCAATAATCCAGGAGTAATGGAAGCTTTTTCTTTCTTTTCTTAAAACAAATATATTATTACCTAACTAGTTCCTAGAACTATGTTTTTGTTTATTCTGATCTGAAGCAATACAACCTCAATTTTATGAGTTAACATATCTAAACAGTTACATATGAATAAAATATGTAATTGTTTACTCTAAAAGGGTTAAAATCCCAAAATAATTCAAACTATCTTCATCAATACCAAAGTTATTAACAGTACCTTTCTAACTGAATTATTTAGCCTAGGGCAAGACTAACCATATACAACCACCCTGGAATAAATAATTTCAACAAAAACTATATTCTGCACTCCAATTAATGAATCATCATTTTGATGTCTTTTGACATAGCACTTCTCTCCTGTAAGCGGAAGATCCGTGTACCCTCATTAGCCCTCCTCATTCTCCCAACCATATTATGTGGGAGTGTGACGAAGGCACTTATTCCCCTGAGAGAGATATTTATTCTCTTTCACGGGTAAATTGTGATTACTTGCAAAAAATAATTTATACAATGTATCATCTAATCTCATATGTTTTTTGTTTACTCTTTACTCCAGAATTCACTGGTTTCTTTTCTATCTTTTCATCTCTTCAGTCCACACAGGTTGATCTGCGCAGTCAGCTCTGCATAACAAAAAGTAAGTCAAAACTATTTGATCTGTTGCCATGGCACCACTGAATATACTTTCCCTGAATGTTCAGGGAATAAATGTCCCTCAAAAAAGGACCAAAGCCTTCCGTACTTTCCATAACAAGAAGGCTCACATAGTATGCCTCCAAGAAACACACTTCACCAAAGATTCTACTCCAAAATATATTTCTCCTTTTTATCAACAAATTTACACGGCTTCTGCCTGTACCAAACAAAGGGGAACTCTAATTACATTTCACCGATCCACACCATTCACCTTATCATCAGAAATTAAAGACCCAGAAGGTAGATACCTGATACTAATGGGTTATATAATGGATACAGCAATCACGGTGATTTCCTACTACGCTCCTAACAAACAACCTACACCATTCCTCTCACATATATTACAAGTGATTAATACACACAAAATAGGAACAGTGATAATGTGCGGGGATTCAAACCAGGTCCTCCTCCCATTTCTAGATAAATCACCTTTTACACCATCCAAAATAACCTCTAGATTACCTTTTTCTCAACTTCTTTCCAAATACAATCTGGTAGATTCGTGGAGAGAAAGTAACCCAATAAAAAAGAAATTCACTTATTTCTCGCACCCTCATCAAACCTTCACCAGAATAGAGCATATTTTTCTAACAATAGGAATGATACCAGAAATTATTGCATCAGATATAATTCCGATTCCATGGTCTGACCATAATGCAGTATACACTACTATAGCCTCAGCCATACCAAAAGCGCATGACCCAACGTGGTACTTACCGGACATAATGCTCAAACACCCACTACATCAGATGGCCATTGAACAAGCTTTAAAGGAATACATATCAATTAATAATACAACAGACATCTCCCCAATAACACTGTGGGAAGCTCATAAGCCTGTCTTGCGTGGTACAATACAAAGACAAATGGCACTATTTAAACGGGAACGCAAAAATCTAGCAAAAAAACTAGAACTCAATTTTAATGCAGCCTACATATCATTCCAAGATAATCCATCTCAGAGTACAAAATCTCAACTGGAAAAATCTAGATTGGAATACGATCTATTTATCACTGAGTCAGTTGATAAATCCCTCAAACGCTCTAAACACAATTTCTACATGAATACAAACAAACCAGGTACATATTTGGCTCGGGCATTAAATTCAACTAACAAATCTTTCAAACCAATACGTTTGAAATTATCAAAAAATGTTTATACTTGTAATCCAGTTAAAATAGTCAATAAATTTCACTCACATCTCGCAACTTTATACAAGACAAACAATGAATTTAATCCTACAGAGGCTGAATCCTTCTTCTCAAAAATAACCTTACCTGAGTTGTCTCAGAATCAAAAAAGCAGTTTGGATGAGCCTATAACTATAGATGAAGTTGCTAACGCCATAAAAGACCTAAAACTTAACAAAAGACCAGGCCCAGACGGCTACTCGGCTTTATACTATAAAACATTCTCAGAAATACTCTCTCCCATTCTCACTGAAACTTTTAACAAACTTCTAGAAGGACATTCTTTTCGGCAGAAACACTAATGGCAATTGTTTGTATGATCCCAAAACCCCTTTCTGATGATACTTCCTGTGTGAATTATCGGCCTATCTCTCTGTTAAACCTTGATATTAAATTATTAGCAAAAATAATAGCAAAACGCCTCAATAGCATTATAGGAAAATTAATACATAGAGATCAAGTAGGCTTCATGCCAAATAGACAGGCAGGCGATAATATACGCAGGGCAGTGTTATTGGCACATATTGCTAAAAAACGGAAAATCCCTTTATGTTTTCTATCTCTCGATATTAAGAGGGCATTTGACACAGTATCCTGGCAATATATGCAATATTCATTACAAAAATGGGGTTTTGGACCCCACTTTTTAACATGGATCAAAGCATTATATAATAAACCCAAAGCCTATATAAAATATGCTGGATACAAATCTGATGCCTTTAATATCGAAAGAGGTACCCGACAGGGTTGCCCATTATCTCCCTTATTATTTGCCCTTATACTCGAACCCATGGCCCAATACATCAGAACAAACCAAACTATAACTGGCATTGAAGTAGGAGGTATTACACACAAATTATGTATATTTGCAGACGATATATTACTTTTTCTATCATCACCACAGGTCTCTGGTCCTAACTTAATACCAGCTCTTGATGGATTTGCAGCCCTATCCGGCCTTATGATTAATCCTAAGAAATGCCTAGTGCTTAATATTTCGCTCACAAACATGGAATTGATCCCGGCTAGGGCTGCACTCCCATTCACATGGGGAGAAAAATCAATCCCATATCTTGGAATTCATTTAACAGCATCTCATTCTGACTTATTCTCAACCAATTATCCTCCTGTATTAAGACAGATCACAAATCTAATAAAACAATGGTCGCAACTTCCTTTATCCTGGATAGGGAAGATTAATGCAATCAAAATGACTATTCTACCCAAATTGCTTTATCTATTCAGAGTCCTCCCTATTCCAATTCTTTCCTATTTTTTGAGAATAGTACAAAAAAGAGCAACTTCGTTTATATGGGGCTCTTCTAAACCACGTATACCTATACACACACTACATCTTCCCAAAAATAAAGGAGGCCTGGGATACCCTAATTTTACTAACTACTACAGAGCAGCACATTTGGCCAGTCTGTCCAAATACCATGCAAAACAGGAAATCCCATTATGGGTATTTATAGAGGCTTCAGAAAATGACCCTCTATTAATATCAAACTTGTTATGGCTTGATCCTAAAGACCGCTTTAAAATTCATAATCCCATAACTAAACACTTCTTATCTCTCTGGGATAAACTAAAAACCAAATATCAGTTACAATCTCCACACAATCCTCTCCTTTCTTTTATCAGAAATCCGGCCTTTTATCCGGCATGGATCTACCCAAATTCTTTTAAAGCTTGGACAATATCAGGCATTCAGACACTAAATGACTTCATAGCATCTAAATCATTCCTTTCATTCCCATCGCTTAGAGAAAAATACGATCTACTAAACTCTGAGATATTTAGATATCTCCAAATCAAAAATTTCTATACACCATTCCTAAAGGGGGATACACCATTATCCCAATTATCCATTTTTGAATCAATCTGTACAAAAGATCCATTTGCTAAAGGTACAATTTCATCACTTTATAATCAATTATATGGAGTAGTAAATCTTAATAGACCCTCTTACGTTCAGAGGTGGGAGGAGGACCTGGGACGAACTTTAGAAGACACGGACTGGTCTAACATATGGCTCACATCTAAGTCATCTTCACCCAACATCTTAGCACTGGAGACAAATTATAAAGTCCTAACTCGCTGGTACCTTGTACCCGCTAGAGTGGCAAAATATTCACCTAATACCTCAGCTCTTTGTTTTCGAGGATGCCCAGAAATAGGCACACATTTACACATATGGTGGACGTGCCCAGTAATCCAAACCTTCTGGAAGGAAGTCTTCGTGATTGCATCTAAAATATTTAAAAAAATAATACAACCAGATCCATATATAACTTTACTTAATCTAAAACCGGAATGGTTAACACTCTCTCAATTCAAACTTATGATCCAACTAATAACGGCTGCAAAACAAACAGTGGCCAAGGCATGGAAATCTCCTACATTGGTACTAGCAGAAACAATTCACAGAATGAATAATACAATGTCCCATGCTAAGATGGTAGCCATCGATCAAAATCAAATTCCAAAATTTGAAAAACTTTGGCATCCTTGGATAAAACAACAGTTCCTGTCAAATTTCAATGACTCTGTCCTGTTGCCATGGTAGCAGATTAAATGACTTACAGAGACACCCATACTAAGGCTTCAAAGAGAACTAAAAAGAATAATAAACTGACGAGCGGGACAACCTTGTGGACCATACCTCTACCTTTCTACCCTTTTTCTTCTTTCTCTTTCCTTTTCTCCACCTTACGATTAAAGCTCATTATCAGAATTTATTTGACCTATATACACTCTACCTGTAAACAATATGTATAGTAGGTATAAATCATTTAAATACCTACAAAAGTAACTAAGGAAATGATATAAATCATTTAAATACCTACAAAAGTAACTAAGGAAATGATATATATCTTTAATTTAGGTTTACGTGAACCCAATGTTTAATATTTGAAATTTCATGATATTTACCTATATAAACCCTACTGTAAAACAATGAGCTTAATTTATAGATCCTTGTAAACTTACTTTATGTATCTTTATAATATTGTATACTCAATAAACTTCTTTTGACAAGGAAAAAAAAGAATAGAAGAAAAGAAAGAGAAGAAAAGAATACATTGCATGTATGCCCATCATTAGAAGTGGGTGAATGTAGGGCGGAATATTCTAATGGTGAGCATACAACACACTTTTTCTGGCAGAGATTTCTTCATCCACATTGATCAATGTGAATGGAGAAATCTGTTAGGTTCTCTTTTTTCATGCAGCCCACAGGAATAGATATAGATATATATATATAAAACATCCTCCAAAATTCGAATTTCATATAGACCCAAATTTGAATATAAATGATTGAATAGAATAGAAAATAATAGAAAAAAATAGACTAGAAAAACAATAGAACAGAATAGAAGAAAATATAATATATATATTATATTTTCTTCTATTCTGTTCTATTGTTTTTCTAGTCTATTCTTTTCTATTATTTTCTGTTCTAATCTTTTCTATTCAAATTCAAATTCATTCTATACGAAATTCCAACTTCAGAAGCCATGTTCCGAAATTCGAATTTCGTATAGAATGAATTTGAATTTGAATTGAAAAGACTATTATAGAATATAAAATAATAGAAAAGAAAAGCATAAAAAAAATAGAAGAGATTAATAAAAAAAATGTAGAAAAATTTTAGAAAAACGTTTTCTATTTTTTTTTAATTCGAATCTAATTTGTTTTCGAATTCGAATCTAATTTGTCTTCGAATTCGATTCGAATATGTTTTCGAATTCGATTCGAATATGTTTTCGAATTTGTTAGTTTTTTTTCGGATAATGTGGTGACGTTTTACCGCTACATTGATGACATTCTGATTATCTGGTCAGGCACCCATGGAGAACTGCTTGAATTCATGGACATCCTGAGTCATAATACCTATAACCTCAAGTTCACTATGTCATGTGATAGGAAGTTCATTAACTTTTTGGATATTCAAATCTTTGTAGAAACCGACGGCTTCTTGCGTACATCCCTTTTTAGGAAACTGTTGGCTAGTAATGCTATCCTTCATGCATCCAGCTCACACCCCAAGCCTTTGATCAACAGCATCCCCTACAGCCAATACCTCAGATTGAGGCGTAACTGTAGTAGGGATGATGACTTTCAGAGGGAAACTAAATTTTTGTATTCTCGCCTGCGTGAAAGGGGATACTCCCATAACACTTTGAAGAGGGCCTACAATCGAGCAAGGGCCCCTGCTAGGAATACGTTGATTCATAAGAAAAGAACAAAACCTTCATCACAATCAGTAAGGATCATAACTTCTTACACCAAACAACACAAACAAGTGAGATAGATTATTAACAAATACTGGCCTTTACTATTGGCAGATCCCATAGCCTGCAAATACGTTGATAAACAACCTCAAATCACATACAGACGTGCTAGGTCCTTGAAAGACCGTCTAACCAAAAGTCATTACCAAGCTTCCTCTCTACTAACCTCTACTCCGGGATCCTTTCCCTGTAAAAAATGTGACAAATGCTGTTTCATGTTAAACCATCAAGAAATGAATCTGCCTAATGGTCAAATCCATAAGATTAAATATAGAGTTACATGCCAAACCCCTGGCATTGTTTACATGATGCAATGTACGTGCAAATGTTTTTATGTGGGAAAGACAAAACATCCCTTCTTTAAAAGAATCAATGACCATATATCAATCATCAAGAAACGTAAAATGGAAACTCCAATCAGTCGCCATGTTGGTTTGTACCATGGCTTCAGATTGGACACTATTAAATTTATGGCTTTGAAACATATCCCCCTAGATGTTAGAGGAGGCAGTAACGATCAAAGGCTGTTACAATTGGAATCCCGCTGGATTCATTTATTGAAAGCGACTACCTATCCTGGATTAAATGAAATGCTGAGCTTTAGGCCTTTTCTATAATCCCTCCCACTACTCTCTGTTACTATTTTCTTCCTTTTTCCTCCTTTCCCCTTCCCTCTCCACCCCTTCTCCCCTTTTTCCACCTCCTCCCCCCCCTCCTCTCCTTTCCTCCCCCTCTTTCTTTCCCCCCCCTTTTTTCCCCCTCCCTCCCTTCATTTTTTTGGCCTTTTTTACAATTTTTACAACCTTTACGATGCTCAATAATGAGTGCTATATATACTTCTTACCATTACTACTAAATAATATATTTTTATTTTTTTTGGTACTGTATATGCTTCATTATTTGCGTTTATCTACCTTATATTCCCTACTTCATTATGATTTATTTGATTTAGCTTTATCGTTTATTAATTGAGGTTACTTATTGTTTTTTCACATTTGACGTTTATGTATTTCGTATTTGTTTTTTTCACTTTTAATTTGTTTGTGCTGTTTTGATTTGTCCATTAGTATTTATTATTACACTTTATTGTGAATGCACCTGTCTCCCCTATACCCATAGCCCTAGGAACCGGTGCAGACGAGCGGAGCTATGTGATGGCGCATTGCGCATGTGCGTCACAGCTTTACGTCCGCTTCCGGCCCTTCGGGACCGGATGGGGGGGATAAAACGCCGCTGCTCTGGCATTCATATGCTGCTGGAGCCCCTTGGGACTTGATGTGTTGCTACATACTCTCAGGTAATTCTCCACTGAGGATCTTTGTTTCGATTCTATTTATGTATCTTGATCTGGCGCGAGGCTGTCCATCTCTGTGACTGCCCAGGTTTCCTCTGATCATCCCTTTTTAGTGTTTTAATATTGCTTGAATGATTGGTCTCCTTTTTGGATCACCATCTGTTGTTTGTCATTTTCTTTTCAGTGTTGCATTAGCCTGATAAGTACCTCCAGTGCTGCTATGTAACCTTTTTCAAGTCCCTTGGCTTTCAAGTTTCTTTTGGGTCCATATTGTAAGCTTACCCTTGCTTTATTCAAGTGATACATTATCATTACCATATATTCTCCCCTTTTATTCCCTTTACTTATTTGACCCATTGTATACTGTTTTTAGCTGATCCTTTTGTTCCCTCTGTGACCCCCTTTTGCTTGTGGTCCCGACTTATGCATATTTAATTACTTTGTATACTTTATTTCTTGTAATTTTTTTCCTTAGTTTTTTCAAAAATATGTAATATGTGCATAATATCTTCCATTAGTATTTAGTCACTCACTATTTTTTGTATATGTTGTTTGTTTAGTTGTTGTCCATTCTAGAAGGCCTGTACCTCCAAAAGACAGCTCCCCTGAAGAAGCCCGATCTATGGGCGAAACATGTCGGGATAATCTATCATGCTGTCCTGTTTAACATCACAATAATAGTACTGTACATGCCTGTGTCCCTTGTTTTTATATATATTTTTTGTTTTGCTTCTCAAAATAAGAAATAAATTCCTTTTTTATTGAAAAGTATTTGACAATATTCTTGCACCTCAAAAAATCCCCACTCTATCTTTCTATTGTTTCCATGTCAATCTGGGGATTGGTGCCATTATCTAGCTGTATTTTCCACTACCAATTATCTGTTCAAAATACTCACAATGCCTCTCAGCAAATAGCTTGGAGTGTCTACTTTCCAAAAAGGGGTCATTGGGGGGGGTTTTGTGCTATCTTGGCATTTCAAGGACACTGAAACTGTGATAGGTAGTGAGGAAGTGAAATGAGCAATTTATGCCCTTAGAAAGCCCGAAGGCGGTGATTGGTTTTCCGGGTCCTGCACGCGGCTAGATTGCCAAAAAGTCTCACACATGAGGTATCCCCATACTCAGGAGAAGCAGCAGAATGTATTTTGGGGTGTAATTCCACATATACCCATGCCATGTGTGAGCAATATATCACTTAGTGACAACTTTGTGTAAAAAAAAAATGTTTGTAATTTTCCAGAAACTTGTGGCAAGACATAAAATATTCCATTGACTCAGCATGCCTCTCACCAATTAGCTTGGGATGTCTACTTCCTGTAAATGGTTAATTTGGGGGGGGGGGGTTGTGCTATCTTGGCATTTCATGGCCTCTGAATCTGTGATAGGTAGTGAGGAAGTGAAATGAGCAATGTATGCCCTTAGAAAGCCTGAAGGTGGTGATTGGTTTTTGGGGTTCTGTACAGGGATGTGCGGTGAGGTCAGTGGCTGGGGAGGCACTGGCTAGTTACATAGTTACATAGCAACCTATGTGTGTGATTATATGTCAGTATTACATTGTATATCCCTGTATGTTGCGATCGTTCAGGTGCTTATCTAATAGTTTTTTGAATCTATCGATGCTCCCCTCTGAGACCACCACCTGTGAAAGGGAATTCCTCATCTTTGCCACTCTTACAGTAAAGAACCCTCTATGTAGTTTAAGGTTAAACCTCTTTTCTTCTAATTTTAATGAGTGGTCACGTGTCTTGTTAAACTCCCTTCTGCGAAAAAGTTTTATCACTATTGTGGTTTCGCCAGTATGGTATTTGTAAATTGAAATCATATCCCCTCTCAAGCGTCTCTTCTCCAGAAAGAATACGTTCAGTGCTTGCAACCTTTCCTCATAACTAGGGATGAGCTTCGAGTTTTAGTCGAACCTATGTTCGACCGTTCGTCGAATTGCGAACGACATGGGCCGTTCGCACCAAATTCGAGTGGCGCATTAAGGCCCATAATTTATTGCGACATCGCAGTGCATTGCTGGCTGATGATTGGCCAAGCATGCACTATGACCCGCATGCTTGGCCAATCACTGTGCCGTGTGTACAGAGAGCCGTAATTGGCCAAAGCCACCCTGGCCAATTATGGCTCAGGGGGTTTAGTACACGCCCCACACTATACAAGGCCGTCTGCATGGCGGCCTTGTGTAGTGTGTTGCGGCGGCGGAGAGAGATAGATAGACAGAGAGACAGTGTCATTTGATTTAAGTTAGATAGAGTAGGCAGGTCAAGTCAGTTAGCTGCACTTACAGTGTATTGTGTATATATATATGCATCCCAGGTGTTGTGTATATATATACACTGTATTCAGTTTAGCTAGATCCATTCCTGTTATTCTTTTCGTAATATACTGACAGGCAGGCAGGTGTTTTTACAGTATTTACAGTTAGTGTGCTGTGTACCCTGCACAGTTGCACCTACAGTAAAGCTACCTGAAGACAAGTGCTTGTGTTCTTCCGATCCTATTAATAGCACAGGCAGGCTCTTGAAGTATTTACAGTTAGTGTACTGTGTACCCTGCACAGTTGCACCTATAGCTACCTGAAGACAAGTGTTTGTGTGCTTCTTCTGATCCTATTAATAACACAGGCAGACTCTTTAAGTATTTACAGTTAGTGTACTGTGTACCCTGCACAGTTGCACCTACAGTATAGCTACCTGAAGACAAGTGCTCGTGTTTTTCTGATCCTATTAATAGCACAGGCAGGCTCTTGAAGTATTTACAGTTAGTGTACTGTGTACCCTGCAGAGTTGCATCTATAGCTACCTGAAGACAAGTGCTCGTGTTCTTCTTTCGATCCTATTAATAGCACAGGCAGGCTCCTGAAGTATTTACAGTTAGTGTACTGTGTACCCTGCACAGTTGCACCTATAGATACCCGAAGACAAGTGCTTGTGTGCTTCTTTCGATCCTATTAATAGCACAGGCAGGCTCTTGAAATATTTACAGTTTGTGTACTGTGTACCCTGCACAGTTGCACCTACAGTATAGCTACCTGAAGATAAGTGCTTGTGTTCTTCTTCTGATCCTATTAATAGCACAGGCAGGCTCTTGAAGTATTTACTGTTGGTGTACTGTGTACCCTGCACAGTTGCACCTATAGCTACCTGAAGACAAGAGCTTGTGTGCTTCTTCTGATCCTATTAATAGCACAGGCAGGCCCTTGAAGTATTTACAGTTAGTGCACTGTGTACCCTGCACAGTTGCACCTACAGTATAGCTACCTGAAGACAAGTTCTGGTGTTCTTCTTCTGATCCTAATAATACCACAGGCAGGCAGCTTGAAGTATTTCCAGTTAGTGTACTGTGTACCCTGCACAGTTGCACCTATAGCTACCTGAAGACAAGTGCTGGTGTGCTTCTTCTGATCCTACCCTGTTTCCCCGAAAATAAGACCTAGCGTGATTGTCAGTGATGGCTGCAATATAAGCCCTACCCCCCAAATAAGCCCTATTTAAAGTCCTTGTAGGTCTTATTTTCAGGGTAGGGTTTATTTTCGGGGAAGCAGGGTAGGGCTTATTTGAAGGGTAGGGCTTATATTGCAGCCATCACTGACAATCACGCTAGGTCTTATTTTCGGGGAAACAGGGTAGTAATACCACAGGCAGTCATTCTGCTAGCTGCTGTATAATCAGTATATATATACATCCCAGTTTTGTGCAGCTACATCTCACTGCAGTGCAGGCCATTAGTATGTCTGGAAGGCCAACAAGGAGAGGCAGATAGTCACAAGCCAATAAAAGAGGGCAAGCAGGCTCTGTGTCTAGAGGCAACAGTGCTGGTCGTGGACACGGTGCATCCTCATCAGCATGTGGCCGTGGGACATGCTTGTCCTTTTTTTCGGCAGCTGGCCGCGTTGAGGCGCAACATGTGGAAGACTTGGTAGAGTGGATGACCAAGCCGTCCTCATCCTCCTCATCCTCCCTCAGCCAGGCTCAGGGTATGTTGTCTGGCAAAGCAGCTGCCAATGCAGCCTCTTCCCTCGGCTCAATGGCATCAGTCACTCCTTCCCTAGCCCCACCATGTCCTCCTGAGGAGTCCCCCGAACTGTTTGACCACAGTGTTGGGTACATGCTCCAGGAGGATGCCCAGCATTTTGAAGGCTCCGATATTGGTACTCAGCTAGAGGAAGGCAATAACATGAGCCCAGACAGAGGGGGTGCCTAAGAAGGACAGCAATCTGGCAGTCCTGTTCCCCCAGCTGCAGCATACTGCCAGCTTTGCTCCAGTGATGAGGAGGGAGGGGATGATGAGGTCACTGACTCCACGTGGGTGCCTGATAGGAGAGAGGAGGAGGCACATCACCAACGAGGCAGGATGCCCTCCAACGGCCAGCTTAAGGGCAGCACACCGACTGCATCACAGCGCAGAGCTCCGCATGTGTCTCTGCACGTTATTCCAAAAAGTTCTTTGGCGTGGGCCTTTTTTGAGACAAGTGCATCAGATCCCACCGCTGCTATTTGCAACATATGTCTCAAGCGTATCTCGCGTGGCCAAAACATCACCCGCTTGGGCACCACATGCTTGACCAGACATATGTTGACCTGCCATGCAGTTCACTGGCAAGCGTACCTAAAAGACCCACACCAAAGAACAAAGAGGACCTCTCCTTGCTTCTCATCAGCTGGGATCTCCAACCCCACTATACCTTCATTCCTCTCTGAGACCTGCACTAAGAGGAATGAAGGTGTAGAATTAGGTGTGTCACAGCCAAGTACTTGCGGGCAATCTGCTATTGGTACACCGATATCAGATTGTACCAGGCAAATTTCCCTGCCCCAGCTGCTGCACCACCGAAAGAAGATCACTCCCAGCCATCCACATGCCCAGCAGTTGAATTCTAGCATGGCAAAATTGCTAGCACTTCAATTGCTACCTTTTCAGTTGGTAGACTCTGCCCCCTTCTGTGAGTTTGTGGATTGTGCGGTTCCTCAGTGGCAGGTTCCCAAACGCCACTTTTTCTCACGGAAGGCGATTCCGGCTCTCTACCGGCATGTGGAAGGCAATTTCTTGGCCTCGCTGGACAGAGCAGTCAGTGGTAAGGTGCATATTACTGCTGACTTATGGTCCAGCAGGCATGGACAGGGACGTTACCTATCTTTCACGGCGCATTGGGTGACTCTTCTGGCAGCTGGGAAGGATGCAGGACAAGGTGCAGTAGTGTTGGAGGTTGATCCGCAACACGCCTCCAAAATGCTACTACTGGTGATTCTGCCACACCTCTCTCCTCCACCCCCTCCTCTTCTTCTTCCTTCATGGCCTCTTCCTGTGCTTTGTCCTCTGAACCAGCGGTGCTCCGTAGGCGTTCAAGGGGCTACGCTAGTAGGCAGGCCAAAAGATGCCATGCGGTGCTTGAGCTGGTGTGCTTGGGGGACAGGAGCCACACTGGGGCAGAGATTCTGTCAGCTCTGCAGGGGCAGGCTCAGAGGTGGTTGATGCCATGCTAGCTTCAACCAGGAATGGTGGTTTGCGACAATGGCACCAACCTCCTCTCCGCCCTCCGACAGGGACAACGGACCCATGTGCCTGTTTGGCTCATGTCCTTAACTTGGTGGTGCAGCGGTTCTTGGGCAGGTACCCAGGCTTACAGGATGTCCTGAGGTAGGCCAGGAAAGTCTGTGTGCATTTCCGCCGGTCATATAATGCCAGTGCTCGGCTGGCTGACCTCCAAAAGGAATTTAACCTGCCCAAGAATGGCCTAATCTGTGACATGCCCACCAGGTGGAACTCAATGTTGGCCATGCTGCAGCGACTGCACACGCAGCAGAGGGCCATTAATGAGTACCTGTGCAACTATGGCACCAGGACAGGGTCAGGGGAGCTTGGTTTTTTCCCCACGCCAGTGGGCCATGATCAGGGATGCATGCACTGTCCTGTCACCATTTGAGGAGGCCACGAGGATGGTGAGCAGTGACAGTGCATGCATTAGTGACACTGTCCCCCTTGTCCACCTGTTGGAACACATGCTGCGTGAATAATGGACAGGGCACTTGAGGCAGAACAGAGGCAGCCAGAGGAGGACTTCCTTACCTTTCAAGGCCCCCTTTATCCAGTGTTCCTGCATGCCCGCCGATCACACAGGAAGAGGAGGAGGAAGAGGAGGAGGAAGATTGTGTCAGCATTGAGGTGGAGCCTGGCACTCAGCATCAGCAGCAGTCTTCAAGAGATCATTTACAGTCCCAAGAAACCCATGGACTTGTACGTGGCTGGGAGGAGGTGGCTGCGGATCATGTCGTCCTTAGTGACCCAGAGGACTCCGGACCGAATGCCTCAGCAAACCTACGCTGCATGGCCTCCCTGATCCTGCAAAGCCTGCGGAAGGATCCTCGTATTCGTGGTATCAAGGAGAGGGATCGTTACTGGCTGGCAACCCTCCTTGATCCACGTTACAAGGGTAAGGTTGGGGACCTTATCTTGCCGTCGCAGAGGGAGCAGAGGATGAAACATCTTCGGGAGGCCTTGCAGAAAGGTCTGTGCAACACGTTCCCAGAGACTGGGAGGTTACAAACTCCTGTTCCTAGACAACATGTTGCTGAGGCTTCGGTCAGTCAAAGAAGGAGTGGTGGAGAAGGTGGCTGCCTAACTGATGCGTTCAGACAATTTTTTAGTCCGCAGCCCTAAAGTATGGTCGGTTCCAGCAACCATCTCCAGCGTCTGTTTTACATGGTGCAGGAATAGCTAGGGGCAAAATCTGACTTGGACACCTTTCCCACCGAAAATCCTCTGGGTTACTGGGTCTTGAGGATGAATCACTGGCCAGAGCTTGCACGGTATGCAATTGAGCTACTGGCCTTTCCTGCATCCAGCGTTCTTTCGGAACGCACATTCAGTGCTGCTGGAGGCTTTGTAACCAATCACAGGGTGCGCCTGTCCACCGACTCAGTCGATTGACTGACCTTCATAAAAATGAATCAGTCTTGGATCACCACCAGCTACCAAGCACCTGATCCTGATGTAACCGAATAATTTTTTTGGAAATGTCAGATCCCTTCAAGACTGCCTATGCTGATGCTGAGTGACTATCCTTTTATGCTGAGTGACTATCCTCTTCCTCCTCAATGATCATGCTAATAGCTTGTAAGAATATTTTTGGTTCTGGGCACCACCACCAGTGGCTAAGGCCCAATTTTTCAGCCCCTGCTTAACAGGGGCGTGTAATTACAATTTTTTTATGCAATATTTTGCAAGGAGGGTTCGTTGCTGTGCTCAACTAGAGTATTTGTGAAGGGTTGCAGTGTTGTGGCACCAGCACCAGTGCCTAAGGCCCAATTTTTCAGCCCCTGTTTAATAGGGGCGTGTAATTACAATTTTTGATGCATTACTTTGCAGCAGGGCTCGTTCCTGCGCTCCAACTAGAGTATCTGTGAGGGGTTGCAGTGTTGTGGCACCAGTGCCTAAGGCCCAATTTTTCTGCCCCTGTTCAACAGGGACATGTAATTACAATTCTTGATCTAATATTTCACAGCAGGGCCCATTTCTGTGCCCACCAAGAGTAACTGTGAGGACTTACAGTGTTGTGGCACCAGCACCACCACCACCAAAGGCCCATTTTTTCTGCCCCTGTTCAACAGGTGCATGTAATTACAATTCTTGATCTAATATTTCACAGCAGGGCCCGTTCCAGCGCCCACCGAGAGTAACTGTGAGGACTTACAGTGTTGTGGCAACACCACCACCACCACCAAAGGCCCAATTTTTCTGCCCCTGTTCAACAGGTGCATGTAATTACAATTCTTGATCTAATATTTCACAGCAGGGCCCATTCCAGCGCCCACCAAGAGTAACTGTGAGGACTTACAGTGTTGTGGCAACACCACTACCACCACCAAAGGCCCAATTTTTCTGACCCTGTTCAACAGGTGCATGTAATTAAAATTCTTGATCTAATATTTCACAGCAGGGCCCGTTCCAGCGCCCACCAAGAGTAACTGTGATGACTAACAGTGTTGTGGCAACACCACCACCACCACCACCAAAGGCCCTATTTTTCTGCCCCTGTTCAACAGGTTCATGTAATTACAATTCTTGATCTAATATTTCACAGCAGGGCCCGTTCCAGCGCCCACCAAGAGTAACTGTGAGGACTTACAGTGTTTTGGCACCAGCACCACCACCACCAAAGGCCCAATTTTTCTGACCCTGTTCAACAGGGGCACGTAATTACAATTCTTGATCTAATATTTCACAGCAGGGCCCGTTCCTGTGCCCACCAAGATTAACTGTGAGGGCTTACAGTGTTGTGGCAACACCAACACCTAAGCCCCCAATTTCTGCAGAGTATATACTATATGGCAGGCCCCTACTTTCAAACATCCAACTTACAAACGACTCCTACTTGCAAACGGAAGGAGACAACAGATAATGAGCTTTTCCAAAAAGCTTAAAATAGATTTTTTGGCTGGAGCTACACTTTAAAAATGTACCAGTTCAAAATTACAAACAGATTCTACTTAACAACAAACCTACAGTCCCTGTCTTGTTTGCACCACCTGCATACTGCTGTTCAGAGTATATAGGGCCTGGGATCCCCACGCCTTTCTTTTTTTTAAATTTCGGTGCGGGGTTCCCTTTAATATCCAGACAAAACCTAAAGGGCCTGGTAATGGACTGGGGGAGGGGGGTACCCATGCCGTTTGTCTCACTGATTTTCATCCATATTGACGGGACCCGACATTACATTAAAGCCGCAAGCAGTTTTAAATGACTTTTATTCCTTTAAAAATGTCATTTTGTGCAGGGACTGTTCTAAGCACGGGAAACACACGCCACTTTACAGGCATACTATAGACACCCCCCAGGTACTATATTTAAAGGAATATTTCACTTTTTTTTCACTTTGAGCATCATTAAAATCACTGCTGCCGAAAAAAAAAGCTGTTTTTAAAACTTTTTTTTGCATTGATACATGTCCTCTGGGGCAGGACCTGGGTCTCCAAACCCTTTTTAGGACACTACCATGCATTAGCCTTTAAAATTAGCACTTTTGATTTCGAACGTTAGAGTCCCATAGACTTCAATGGGGTTCTAAAGTTTGCGCAAATTTTCGGTCTGTTCGCAGGTTCTGGTGCGAACCGAACCGGGGGGGTGTTCGGCTCATCCCTACTCATAACTAATATCCTCCAGACCCTTTATTAGCTGAGTTGCCCTTCTTTGTACTCGCTCCATTTCCAGTACATACTTCCTGAGGGCTGGTGTCCAGAACTGGACAGCATACTCCAGGTGCGGTCGGACCAGAGTCTTGTAGAGCAAGAGAATTATAGTTTTTTTCTCTGGAGTTGATCCCCTTTTTAATGCATGCCAATATTCTGTTTGCTTTGTTAGCAGCAGCTTGGCATTGCATGCCATTGCTGAGCTTATCATCTACTAGGACACCCAGGTCCTTTTCCATCCTAGATTCCCCCAGAGTTTCTCCCCACAGTGTATAGATTGCATTCATATTTTTGCCACCCAAATGCATTATTTTGCATTTTTCTACATTAAACCTCATTTGCCATGTAGTTGCCCACCCCATTAATTTGTTCAGATTTTTTGTAAGGTTTCCTCATCCTGCGGAGAAGTTATTGCCCTGCTTAGATTAGTATCGTTCGCAAATACAGAGATTGAACTATTTACCCCATCCTCCAGGTTGTTTATGAACAAAATAAATAGGATTGGTCCCAGCACAGAACCCTGGGGGACCCCACTACCCACCTCTGACCATTCCGAGTGCTCCTCGTTTATCACCACCCTCTGAACTCACCCTTGTAGCCAGTTTTCAATCCATGTACTCACCCTATGGTCCATGCCAATGGACCTTATTTTGTACAGTAAATTTTTATGGGGAACTGTGTCAAATGCTTTTGAAAAATCCAGATACACCACGTCTATGGGCCTTCCTTTATCTATATGGCAACTCACCCCCTCATAGAAGGTTAATAGACTGGTTTGGCAAGAACGATTCTTCATGAATCCATGCTGATTGCTGCTAATGATACCGTTCTCGTTACTAAAATCTTGTATATAGTCCCTTATCATCCCCTCCAAGAGCTTGCATACAATTGATGTTAGGCTAACTGGTCTGTAATTCCCAGGGATGTATTTTGGACCCTTTTTAAATATTGGCACTACATTGGCTTTTCTCCAATCAGCTGGTACCATTCCAGTCAGTAGTCTGTCAGTAAAAATTAGGAACAATGGTCTGGCAATTAGTTGTCTGAGTTCCCTAAGTACTCTCGGATGCCAGCCATCTGGTCCCGGAGATTTCTTAATGTTAAGTTTCCCAAGTCTAATTTTAATTCTGTCCTCTGTTAACCTTGGAGGTGCTTCCTGTGATGTGTAATGAGGATAAACACTTCAATTTTGGTTACTGAAGCCCCCCGATTCCCTCGTGAAGACTGAGGAGAAGAATAAATTCAATACCTTCGCCATCTCCCCATCCTTTCTAACCACATGTCCTTCCTCATTCTCTATGGGGCCAATATGGTCTGTCCTCCCTTTTTTACTGTTTACATACTTAAAGAATTTCTTGGGATCTTTTTCGCTCTCCTCTGCTATGTGCCTTTCGTGTTCTATCTGTATCAGAGCCAGATACACACAGGTTACATACGCCATGAACGTTAGAGCGAGAGCAATAGACATCCTCTGTAACTCTAAACTGGTAACCTGTAAAAAAATTTAAAGCGTCGCCTATGGAGATTTTTAAGTACTGAAGTTTGGCGCCATTCCACGAGTGTGCGCACTTTTAAAGCGTGACATGTTAGGTATCTATTTACTTGGTGTAACATCATCTTACACATTATACAAAAAAATCGGGCTAACTTTAGTGTTTTTTTCTTTTTATAATCATGAAACAGTTTATTTCCAAGAAAAATGCATTTGAGCAATTGGTGCGCAAATACCGTGTAACATAAAAAGTTGCAACAACCACCATTTTATTCCCTAGGGTGTCTGCTAAAATATATATAATGTTTGGGGGTTCTGTGTAATTATCTAGCAAAAAAATTATGATTTTTACATGTAGGAGAGAAGTGTCAGAATTGGCCTGGGTGGCAAGGGGTTAATTACCATAAGTAATAATATACAAATAATTATTATATATTGTTTTTAAGGTAATCTGCTATATTTTCAAAAACTGTACTTGAGCAGGTGGTTTAACGGAAAAATTACTGAAGTTTGAAGTTATAACATCAAATCAGTAATTTCACAGTAAAAAGTTAAATAATAAATTATTATGTTAAAACATTAAGCATAATAATATATGATTTTGCTTGATTAAAACAGTACCTTTTCAGCAGGCAGCTGATTCTCATTCTCCCTCTTAACTGTGTTAGAAAAACATGGGATTATGGGTAAATCTTATACCCATAAACCCATGCTTTTTCCTTCTAGTTAAGAGGGCTGGGCTAGAACAGAGCATTTACCTTTTAGACACATGCCCCCTTCTATGACACTGCTGTGAGAGGACAGCCTCCACTGCAGCATGTTTATTGGACAGCTTGTTCCAATGGTGCTTTACCATTGGTCCAAGGCTCCAAGCTGTCCATTAAGCTCAGTACCTCAGACAAGAAGTGAGAAGTGAGTTTTCTGCAAACAGAGTGTGCCAGCTTGTATTTAAATTGGCCGCTCTGTATGTAGCTTCTGATAGACTGCACACAAAGCCCCGTATCTCCTGATCTATAAGTGGCAGGAGCCCAAAATTTTGACCAGTGGTGGGGTAGGAATTCAGCTACCTACCCCTGCCGCCAGGTTGCCGAGCTACGATGCTCGAAGCTCGAGCAATATATAATTTAGTGACAACTTTGTGTAAAAAAATAAAATAAAATGCTGTAATTTTACAGAAACTTATGGCAAAACATAAAATATTTCATGGACTCGACATGCCTTTCAGCAAATAGCTTGGGGTGTCTATTTTCCAAAAAGGGGTAATTTGGGGAGTGGGGGGTTGTGCTGTCTTGGCATTACAGGGCCTCCGAAACTTTTATAGGTAGTGAGGAAGTGAAATTAGGTGAAATTGGTTTTTGGCACCCATATGCGGCTAAGCTCCCAAAAAGTCATACACATGTGTAGGGATGAGCCGAACACCCCCCTGTTCGGTTCACACCAGAACTTGCGAACATGAATAATCAAAAGTGCTAATTTTAAAGGCTTATATGCAAGTTATTGTACCATAAAAAGTGTTTGGGGACCTGGGTCCTGCACCAGGGGACAAGGATTAATGCAAAAAAAAGTTTTAAAACGGCAGTTTTTTCGGGAGCAGTGATTTTAATAATGCTTAAAGTGAAACAATAAAAGTGTAATATCCCTTTATATTTCGTACCTGGGGGGTGTCTATAATATGCCTGTAAAGGGGCGCATGTTTCCCATGTTTAGAACAGTCTGACAGCAAAATGACATTTCAAAGGAAAAAAAGTCATTTAAAACTACTCGCGGCTATTAATGAATTGCCAGTCCAACAATACACATAAAAGTTCATTGATAAAAAAGGCATGGGAATTCCCCACAGGGGAACCCTGAACCAAAATTCAAAAAAAAATGACATAGGGTTCCCCCAAATTCTATACCAGGCCCTTCAGGTCTGGTATAGATATTAAGGGGAACCCCTGCCAAAATTTTAAAAAAATGGCGTGGGATCCCCCCTTAAAATCTATACCAGACCCTTCAGGTCTGGTATGGATTTTAAGGGGAACCCCGCACCAAAATGTAAAAAAAAACGGCGTGGGGCCCCCCCCAAAATCCATACCAGACCCTTATCCAAGCACGCAACCTGGCAGGCCGCAGGAAAAGAGGGGGGGGCGAGAGAGCGCCCCCCCTCCTGAACCGTATCAGGCCACATGCCCTCAACATTGGGAGGGTGCTTTGGGGAAGCCCCCAAAACACCTTGTCCCCATGTTGATGGGGACAAGGGCCTCATCTCCACAACCCTTGCCCGGTGGTTGTGGGGGTCTGCGGGAAGGGGGCTTATCGGAATCTAGAACCAGATCCCGGCCCTCCCCCCTGTGTGAAATGGTAAGGGGGTACAAAAGTACCCCTACCATTTCACAAAAAAACTGTCAAAAATGTTAAAAATGACAAGAGACAGTTTTTGACAATTCCTTTTTTTAAATGCTTCTTCTTTCTTCTATCTTCTACCTTCTTTCTTCTATCTTCTATCTTCCTTCGGTTTCTTCCTCCATCTTCTTCTTCTGGTTCTTCTGATTCTTCCTCCGGTGTTCTCGTCCAGCATCTCCTCCGCGGCGTCTTCTTATCTTCTTCTCCTCGGGCCGCTCCGCATCCGTGATGGCATGGAGGGAGGCTCCCGCTGTGTGACGCTTATCTCTTCATCTTTTTCTTCATCTTTTTCTCTTCATCTTCTGTTCATCCTCTTGTCTTCATCTTCTTTTTGGGCCACTCCACATCCATGATGGCATGGAGGGAGGCTCTCGCTGTGTGACGCTTCTCCTCTTCTGACAGTTCTTAAATAATGGGGGGCAGGGCCACCCAGTGACCCTGCCCCCCTATGACGCACGGGAACTTGACGGGGACTTCCCTGTGGCATTCCCTGTGACGTCAGAGGGGGGCAGGGTCACCCGTTATGTAACCCCGCACCCTTCTCCTGCTGCCTGCCAGGTTGCGTGCTCGGATAAGGGTCTGGTATGGATTTTTTGAGGGACCCCACGCCGTTTTTTTAAAAAAAATTGACACGGGGTTCCCCTTAAAATCCATACCAGACCTGAAGGGTCTGGTATGGATTTTAAGGGGGGACCCCACGCCATTTAAAAAAAAAAAATTGGCCGGGGTTCCCCTTAATATCCATACCAGACCTGAAGGGCCTGGTATGGAATTTAGGGGGACCCCCACGTCATTTTTTTTTTTTAATTTTGGTTCGGGGTTCCCCTGTGGGGAATTCCCATGCCGTTTTTATCAATGAACTTTTATGTGTATTGTCAGAGCGGCAATTCATTAATAGCCGCGAGTAGTTTTAAATGACTTTTTTTCCTTTGAAATGTCATTTTGCTGTCAGACTCTTCTAAACACGGGAAACATAAACAAGGAAAAGGGGCGCCTCTGAGTATATATCAGCAATCATTTATTCAACAAACAATATCCACTCACATGGAAGACTGTAATGTTGCGTTCCAGTACGTCTCTGAGTAGAGGAGAAGATGGAGGACTACAAGTCTCAGCAAGTCCGTACAGTGCTGACCCCACATCGGATCCTGGCGAGGATGGGGTGGGATAACTGGGCACAGCAGGGTCTCCCTCAGATCTCCAGATGGCGCTTCCGGATTAGGATAAGATTTTTACTTGTCTAAACACGGGAAACATGCGCCCCTTTACAGGCATACTATAGACATCCCCCAGGTACGAAATTTAAAGGGATATTACACTTTTATTGTTTCACTTTAAGCATTATTAAAATCACTAATCCTGAAAAAATGGGCATTTTTAAAACTTTTTTTGCATTGATCCATATGCCCTGGGGCAGGACCCAGGTCCCCAAACACTTTTTATGACAATACCATGCATATAAACCTTTAAAATTAGAACTTTTGATTTCTCCCATAGACTTTTAGAGGGTGTTCTGTGGCATTCGAATTTGCCGCGAACACCCCAAATTGTTCGCTGTTCGGCGAACAGCCGATGTTCGAGTCGAGCATGAGTTTGACTCGAACTCGAAGCTCATCCCTACACATGTGGTATCTCCATACTCAGGAGAAACAGCAGAATGTATTTTGGGGTGTAATTCCAAATATACCCATGGAATGTGTAAACAACATATCATTTCAGTGACAACTTTGTGTAAAAAAAATATTTATATATTCTGTATATTTTTTTGTCATTTTGCAAACACTTGTGACAAAAAAATAAATATTAAATTGGCTCAACATGCCTCCTAGCTAATTCCTTGGGGTGTCTACTGCCCTGCCATGTTAGCTCTTCAAAAAATGAGAGGGTGTGGGGTCTAGCTGCGCTGTGTGTGTCTATAGAGCATGGGAGTAAGCATGCACTTGTGCCCCCCAAAGCAAGCAGCTTGCTATGGGTACTCATGGAGAAGAGGCAGAGCCAAAATCGCTGACTGGAGACCCCAGAAGAGGAGGAACAGGGCTGCGAAGTTTAAGCGTTTGTTACTCTAAAAAAAAAAGGGGGAGCCTGTTCCTTTAAAGCATGTTATACAGCAAAGTGCTTGTGCTGTGTAATTTGGCCCCCTGTATCACCTGAAATATCTGGTTGATCCTGCCTGGTTCTGCCCTCCCCCAGTAAACTGACCACAGGTTATCATGGCTGCTGAGCCCTGACACCATGGTCAGTTTACATGCCTCCGTCATCCACTCTCTCCTCTGTCCTCCTTATCCCCCTCTCTCCCTGCCTGTCAACTAGTGACAATGCCCGCCCACTCCCCTCCTGCTGCTGAAATTACTTTTAAGTTTTCATATAATCCTCTGTGGTTATTAATGTTAGGTGCCCCAGTGTCTGTGCATTATAAAAAATGCTGTTCTATACCTGATTTCCGCACCATCATCCGGACCGTCATTAACACTACCCCCGTAGCAGTGGCAGCCATCTGATCCCTTCACCCCCCCAGCAAGCTCATCATCGCTACATCAGTAACATCATCAGATCATCCTTCCTTCAGCAACTTTGTCTTTCTCACCATGTGCAACTTCAAATACTCAGCGGACGACCTCCACAGGCTAAGAAACACCGCCTCAACTTTACCAACCACCATTCAAAAAAGACTAAAAAAGAACAATTACTAAGGACCAACCTACAATCAACCATCAAATAGAGGGAGACACCAATCCAACCACAACAACTAGCATGCCCTGATAAACACCAGATCTGCAGTCAAGCACAGACTGGAAATCTACGACTTCATCATCGAAAACAACATAGATTGCCTCTTCATCACGGAAAGCTGGCTAACACCCGACTGAATTGGTGCCTGAGAACTACATTATCTTAACTGAGCATAGAATGGGAAAAAAACGAGGAGGCCTAGCAGTGATCGTCAAATCGCACCTTGTGTTCACCAAACAACTTTACAGAACTCAGTGCCTTTCATTAAGACACTCTTCCTTCATCTTCAAATAACACCCCAAGACACCATTCACATACTACTATGCTACAGACCACCAGGACCGAAGACCAATCTCCTTACACCACTCACTGAATTCATTTCAACACATACCCTGAAAACCAAAAACTTCCTGGTACTTGGGTTCTTTAACCTCTGGGCAAACTCTACCCAAGACCATATCGCTACCGCCTGCATTAACCAACTGGAAGAATTAGGTCTTCAGCAGCTGATAAATGCTCCCAAGCACGGTTCAGGACACACTCTGGACCTCATCTTCAAACAAAATATGGACATCAACATATTCGACAACATACCACTACCATGGACGGACCACCACGCTATCAAATTTAAAATCACCACTAACACCGCCCTCCAAAAACGGAAACACGCAACAACAACACACTGGAACAGATCTCAGAAGAAACTATACTCTGAACTCTTCAAAACCACATTATCAAACAAAATACCATTGCTAAATTTATACCTCTCAACAGAACAAACACTCAGCTCCCTCCTAAACAAGGCATTAATACAGCAGACTCAGTGGCGCCAAAACGTAGAACACTCATCCGCAAAAAAAACTTGAGATGGTTTAATGGCACTCTCACCCTACTCAAGCAAGAACGCAGAAGAGCTGAAAGAGCATGGAGAAGAAATCCTACCAAGGAAAACCATACAAACTACAAAGCACTCACTGTGAAATACCACAAAGCAATCTTCAAAGCCAAAAAAGAACATTACTGCATTAAACCGGCCGCGGGAACTTTTCAAAATAATCGCCCAGTCGATGAACCCAACCAGCTTAGAGCCCCCGGCAAACGAAACTCAAGAATTCTGCAATGAGTTATCAAATTTTTTCATCGACAAAATCGACAGCATTCGGAAAACAATTCAACAGAAAAAAACAACCAACCTCACTCAACCAAAACAAAAAGAGGATATCGACACGAACATCACACAACCACCGAATTTCTCTCTGACCCCAATCACCACTGACACCACCAAAAACATCATCAGAAGCCTTCGAGACAGCACATCACCAAACGACATCATTCCCACAAAGCTCCTGAAAGAATGTTCCGACATCTTGGCTCCTACTATAACACACCTCATAAATCAATCATTCAAAGAAGGGATTGTTCCAACCACCCACAAGCAAGGCATCGTCAAACCCCTGCTAAAGAAACCCAACCTTGACCCTAAGGACCCTAACTACCGCAGACCGATAACAAGCCTCAACACCATCTCCAAGAATATGGAGAAAGCAGTAGTACAACAGCTATAACGCCACCTGGACACACACAAACTCATGGACCCTCTGCAATCAGG
This sequence comes from Lithobates septentrionalis, assembly GCA_037952835.1. Classification (NCBI taxonomy): domain Eukaryota; kingdom Metazoa; phylum Chordata; class Amphibia; order Anura; family Ranidae; genus Lithobates; species Lithobates septentrionalis. The sequence continues at coordinate 1,606,048 of JBBDGP010001553.1, read as the reverse complement.
CTTCCGCCCAGGGCATGGCACAGAAATGGCACTTCTCAAAATATGGGACGACGCCCTCGAAGCAGCAGATGACAGAGAATCATGTCTCCTGGTACTGTTAGACCTCAGTGCAGCATTTGATACAGTGGACCACAATACTCTACTCGTCCGCCTCACAGAAGTAGCAGGAGCCACAGATTCTGCTCTACAATGGTTCGCATCCTTCTTAGAGAATCGTTCTCAGACAGTGAAACTAGGAGCATTCACCTCTGAAACCCAGGCAATCTCCTGTGGAGTCCCTCAAGGATCACCCTTGTCACCAGTGCTCTTCAACATTTACATCCGCCCACTCCTCAAAATCATCAGAAAATCGGACTTCTGCTTCCACTCATACGCTGACGACACTCAACTCTACCTTCGCATCACGGGACAAAAAGACCATCATTAGCAACTAGAGAAATGCCTCACTTTGATAGATGACTGGATGACCACTAGCTCCCTCAAACTCAAGTTTCAAAAACAGAACTTCTTCTCCTACACGCTAACCAAAACTCCAAAATTAAGACCCCGTGGACACCTCCCACCATCTTTGGACAGACCATCTCTCAATGGATGCACAAATAGGATCAGTAGTTAGCGGATCTCACCATCTCCTTCGCCTGCTACATAGACTCATCCCCTTCATCCCAGAAGAGGACAAAGCAGCAGTAGTTGGAACAATCATCAATTCCCGACTCGACTACGCAAACTCCCTTTACATAGGATTACCCCAATATCAGCTTGCGCGCTTACAACTCATCCAAAACACGGCGGCAAGACTGCTAACAGGAAAAAAACCCTGGGAACCCCTCTCCCCATCCCTGAGAAGCCTACATTGGCTAACCGTAAAGAATCGGATCACATTCAAGACCCTCTGCCTCACCCACAAATGCATACAATGAAACGCTCTTCAATACCTTAGAGAGAAAATAAAACGCTACACTCCCAATCGCAGTCTGCGATCATCTAACCAAAACCTCCTCCTCATTCCCAAATACCGCTACAAATCACAGGGAGAATGAAGATTCACAGTCCAAGGACCACGGCTATGGAACGCTCTTCCGACTTACATCCGCATGGAAAAAACCATCAGCCCTTCAGGAAAAAACTCAAGACCTACCTCTTCTAAGGAGCTGAAAACACAGAACGGATCTAGTGCCTTGAGGCGATTCAGTTCGCATTTGCAGCGTTTTACAAATCATTAATTCATTAATTAATTCACCGGACGCTTCTCTTTCCTCCTGGCTGACATCAATGGGAAATTCTCGGGCCCCTCCGACTGTAACTGTCAGATCAAGAGAGGCAGCCGGTCACGCTCTGATCGGCGCTCTGAAATCGGGTATAGAATGAATGGCTGCTCAGCACCCGAGAGCCGATCTGTAAATTGGCTGGGGTGCCGACATCGTGGGGACCCTGGACAAGAAAGTGTCCTAATATTAAAAATCAGCAGCTACAGTATTTGTAGCTGCTGACTTTAAATTTTTTCGTGGGGGCCCAGAACTCCTCTTTATCCACAGAGGATTATATGAAGACAACACGGTGGCTTAACCACCACTTTAAGTATATGATGGTTGTTTTTTTAATTTAAAAATTTGAATTTAAAGTCTGTAAACTTTACATTTTTAAATTGTAATCAAGCAACAGGCAGGAGTGTACATGAGAATTAATGCAGAAAGTTCCCTAAACTGGTGATACGAATACTGTATACAGAATACATCAGGAACTCTTTCTAATTTCTGTAAACTTTAGTACAGCCAAGAGAATAACAATGATTATTGTATTTCTGTGTCAGGTTTCTTAACCTTACAATCTTGTCTGAGTAATTGCAGTTGCCCCTACCTCACTCATGCTCTAGCTCCCCATAAATGTTGATGCTACCAATCACAGTCAATGTGCTATCACTCACCATTCATGCACTGATTTTGCTCTTGGGCACAAAGCCATATGGTGACCCTATAACCCTCACCCTAGCACTAAGGCCAGCCATAGAAAGTTTGAACCATGCATGGGCAGGCTGGATGTATCAAGTTGATTGACACCAACCACGATTTTGCATGCAATTATCGTTAGCGGCTGCTATAGCAATAATCACTGTCTTGTCCTGGTGGGGACAGCTTCAATCCCCCCACCCCACTGCCCAGGAGAATACAATGTCTCTGCTTGAGGGATACTCCTTTCAGCACTGTTAGCACTGTCTGTGTTGATGAGGGAATCATGCAGGAAAGAAATTTGCACAGTCTATGGCCTTCCTAACTCTTACTGTATCTTTAACACAAGGACTTCATTCTGTAATGTTAACCTTGTGTTTGAATATTCATCTATTGTCTCTCAGAATTGAAATGTATTGATTTTCAGGAAACATATACATATACAACCAAAGACAAAATCCTATTGACCACAGGCAATGGAGAGGTAGTTTTACTGCATATTTATAATAGAAAAACATATAATACAATTTCTTGATTAAAAAAATACAGGTAAAAGAGTAAAAACAGTAAATGGATGCTGCTACAATTGCTAATAGCACAGGTAGGTCCATCCAGGGTTACCACCTGTACAAGATTCACCCGGACAGTCCGGGTTCTCAATCATCTGCCCGGTTTTCAGACCAAACCCGGACAGACCATTCGGCAGGGGGAGCTTCATTGGCATACTTGCCACAGTGGAGACAGTCACAGCAGCAGTGTCATTGCTTCTCAATAAATACACACACTGTGCTGGTGTGGGTGTTGGGAATCTGAAACTCCTTTCTGCCCCCACCCGAGGCTCCTGCATAGTCTCTGTTATCTCTGACCCCCCTTTCAATGACTAGTGCCATGTTCTGAGAGAACGGGGAGGTGGAGCTGAAGAGATCACTGTAGCTCCTGTCGGGCTGGCTGCTACTCAATACATGCAGGGAGGAGGTAAGCTGACTTTTTATTTTTCTAAGAAAAGTTTCCTAGGGTGGAAATTTTCAGGAGGATTTCCTTTGCATCTATTGCATTGAAGGGTTAAGATAAGGAGAATCGGAAGAGACAGCAAGCGAGTGTGTGAGGGGAGGGGGGAGTCTGCAGCCCAATCACAGCCCACTCACAGTATCTCCCAAGCAGCACACTTATCTATCTATACAAACATCCCCGATCCTCTGTCCTGATTATGTGAAGTTAATTTATGACCATTTACTTAACTCTGTGTGTATGTGGTGAGTCTACACCCCTGATTGTACAGACTTAGAGCTTGGATAACACAGGGTTATATGAATGGTCATCAATCACCTTCACATCATCTGTACATACAGAGTGCTAGGAGCTGGCAACAGGAGATTGTTTTCATTGAGTAGCATTGTTGTATGATTTATTGCTGTATATATTAGTAGATGAGCACAATAGATTTTTTTTTATTATAGACACACATCACTATCTGACCACTTCTCAGCCCCCCCCCCCCCCCCCCCAGCTTTCATCACCCCCAGACCACTTCATACTAGGGTTGCCACATCATCCCTTTAATCCAGGACAAGCATTAATTACACAGGTTCTGTGGCTGATTAAGGTGGTAATTAAACTCACTCAGTGCCTTATCTGCATTAAATCAGCCTCAGAACTTGTGTAATTAATATGTGTCCTGGATAAAGGGATGATGTGGCAACCCTACTTCATACATACATTACTCAAGGCTGCTTTCTACACCCCAGCTGAGGGACATCATTCCATGGTCACCCCACAGACACTGCAAGAAATCCCTCCACATACTGCCCCCATCATACTCTCTGCACTCCTCTCCTGTACATACTGCCCCATCATACCCTCCGCACTCCTCTCCCGTACATACTGCCCCCATCATACTTCCACACGCCTCTCACTTACATACTGCCCTCATCATACTCTCCGCACTCCTCTCCTGTACATACTGCCCCCATCATACCTCCACACTCCTCTTCCATACATACTGCCCCCATCATACCCTCCGCACTCCTCTCCTGTACATACTGCCCCATCATACCCTCCGCACTCCTCTCCTGTACATACTGCCCCATCATACTCTCCGCACTCCTCTCCTGTACATACTGCCCCCATCATACCCTTCGCACTCCTCTCCCATACATACTGCCCCCCATCATACCCTCACAAAACAATATGTATAGTGTATACTACACAAAAAATTGCCGTTCATTGCATTGTACAGAGGTATTGAATTGAGTGTACTACAAAAAAAATATTTGCCGTGCGCTGCTAAAGTGTTCGGGTTTGGCTTGAAGAAAAGGTGGCAACACTAGGTCCATCATAGACTGTAGCTAAATGTATACAGCAGGGGTAGGCAACCCAAGAGATATGGAGATGTACCTGAACAACATAGAAAATATCATAGATTACCAGGATGCAGCTTGAAGCAGTCAGGAATAAGTATTGCAAAGTTCAGAGGTAAGTAGTATGTAACACAGAGCACAGAGATGAGTAGAAAGTAACAGACTTCAAAAGTCAGTCGTATGTAACCCACAGTGCAGGGGTCAGGAATAATTAAGCAGAGTGTAGAAGCCAGTGGTATGTGTAGCACCCTCTACCTTAGGTAGGTAGGTGCTAGGTGTAGGTTTTTGTGTAAGCTGCCAGCGCAGGTAAATTTAGGCAGGCCTATTCTGTAAGCTAGGCTTATTTGTTTTGATCTGGAGGCAGGGGAGAGGTTTAGTATAGCAGCAGGTGACTGACATGTGTTTCAGCTCTTGGGCGCCTCCTCTGTTTCCAGGTAGAAGGTTCTGGAAAAGAGGCAGGGCAGAGAGTTGGAGTGACATGGGGTGTATGTGGGACCCCTATCCAATCCCCAACTAGGATTGGCAGGGGGCAGGCCTCCTACATATACACATATTCAGCCTGCTGTGGGTGGAGTTTTTGGGTGGATGAGCTGAATGATGGAGTGTTAGACTGTTGTGGTCCGAGGGAACCCCCTTTCTGGGGGGGGGGGTGTATCTCAGGCCGGGAGCTCGGGAGCTGGGAGGGATTCTCTCCATACACGGTCATAGAGAGCTGTCCTGGAACAGGAGCAGGAAGAGGACAGTTGGGAGCACGTCCAGAGAAAGTCATTCAGGAGGGATCCATGCCGGGGTTGGTGAGTGAAAAGCACAGTGGAAAGCTCTGGAAGAGACATGTCAGGAGTTGGATGTGGAGCCAGAGGGAGAGACTGTGGGGTTGTTGTGAAATCAAGTCGCTGCAGCCAGGAGGGCTGGCAGGATTTGCATTGGATGTGCTGGGATCAGTAGTCCACCAAGTCTCAGTTAGCACATTTATTCCTCTCATCTAAAATGGTTGCTACCACAAAGGGGACTGAAACCCCTGCCTGTAATGGGCTATCAGGAAAACGTTAGGACTTATTCAGAGTGAGGCCTAGCCATGTGCTAATGTTGACAGGAATCTAGATTTAGACAGTGAAGTGAAGCAAGTGATCTCAAGTAGTGTGCTGGAGGAGATGTGCAGAGGAAGAGTCTGTCAGATCTAGACTCAACTACTTTGATTCTACTAAGAAGTATAGACACAACTACTTTTATTCTACTAAGAAGTATAGACACAACTACTTTTATTCTACTAAGAAGTATTCATTATCTAGGCATCCCATGTTCCTTTTCCCCACCCAAGTTTAATCCCCTAATAAAAACAACAAAAACAAGCAAGAGACTATTCATTGTCTGGGAAAGTGTGCCAAAATGGATATCTGACCAGCAGGGTAAAATGTGTGTATGTTGAAACATGCAGTGACCCCACGGGGCCATCGCTGCATTTGGAGGTCCCACTGAGATCCAACTTCACGGTTAATCTTCTGGCCATTGCCCCTAGCAATGCAGAAGAGGGGAGACTTTGCTTGTCCCATTGCATAGAGGATTCAAACAGGGAAAAAGACTGTGTGTTTGCCTGCAATTCAGCTTTTACAAGTGTCGTTGTCAATAGCAACCATCTAGGATCGTCAATATTGTTGTTCCTGCTACCCAGTTACCTCAACCCATGCTGGGGCGGACACTTGTAACTAATCTGATATTCAGTGTCTGTAAAATATGTGCCTTCAACCGTAGCAACCACGACGGGTGATCGCGCCCATGGATTACAAATATGTCCAATGCTCTGCATAGTGTGGACATTTATCATTGGATCACAGAAAATTTGAACTTTACTCCAAACTCTTGCTTGACAACAGTAAAGTGAGTTTGAGAATGTTCACTGTTACCCCGGGTGAGAAAAAGCAGCTCTGGGATGCCTGCGGGCGAGACTATGTTAAGTTGGTCCTTTACAGGGAGGCATTGGTAAGTTGATTTTTTTGTTGCCATAGGCAACCACTGGACAATACACCTGCTATAAGTCTCTAGTTACTGTGGCGCAGTCCGCGCCGAGCAACATGTCTGGGTAAAATCGGCTAGCATCAGCACGCTTGCTAATTCCAGCTTGTCCCACAAGGGGTTACCGCAACGCATGTAAAATGGAGCCTGCTTATCAGTTCCTCAGGCGCCGAGCAGACGGAGAGTTAGGGGGTGGAGCCACGCCCTGGAGGAGCAGCAGACACGATGAGGCAGCTGAAGATGGCGGAGGGTAATAGGCTGATGCCCACATTGCCGTTACCTGACATGCAGGAGCGGGTGCTGGTAGACACTGGCATCCGGCTGGAGATTCGCAGAGGACTCGCCTTGGGGGTGATAGAAGGAGTGGAGCGGCTGTGTCTATTCTGTCCCAAGTGCTGGAACCCAATGATGGGAGTAAATGCTTGGGCCCGGTGGGGCCATTGTGGGGAGCCACTAACGAAGCTGGGACCTATTCAGCAGGAGTCAAGGTATTACCAAGTTAACCTGCTTTCAGGACTTTGTATTCCACAGCTGCGGGAGACTCGGAGGGCTAGAGAGGGTCAGAGATCACCAGCCAAGGGCGGAGAGGTGTTGCAACCTGGCGACTCCTCCGCGAAGATACTGGATATATGTGACAAAGATGACGCTGCCGTGACCTGTGGCCTGACAAGGGGGCCTGGTGACTGCACGTGCCAGTGTACAGGAGTTGGATGACAACTCTAAAGAGCCAACCTGCTCTAAGTCAATTGCTGTGCCTCTCCGGAAGGAGCCCATGCTAGAGGGAGGTGTGCCTTCAGGTGAGCTGGATGAAGTAAGCGAGGGGTTCCCTCAGAATACTGGAAAAGTTTGGGTCTTTGGAGGGACTCTTTGAGTGGTCATCCCCTGAGGAGAGTTCCAAAGAGGAGGAGTGGGAGACAGGAGGTTCCCATCCCACAGGGACCCAGTCAGAGACAGGAGAAAATACTCAGCCTTCAGTATGGACCCCTATCCCTTGCAGCAGACTCTTTGAAAGCCGACCTTCGACTACCCAGACCAGAGAACCCACCTACAGAAGAGTTTTTCTGGAGTGGGGTCTGGACTATCCATATGTTCCAACCCAGATAATGGACATCGCAGAGAACTCCCGGGGAGAGTGGGAGGATGACCTTATCTGGGATTTCTTGCACTTTCCCAAGCCTTTGCATGCCATAAAGTGATGCCTGGGCCCGATTCGTGAACATTCGGGAGGAATGGAAGCTGGGACATGCCATCTATCGAGATCGAGTCCTGGTTGTAAAGGCGGGTCGGCCTACCAGGAGCCACTCGGTCTCAGTCAGAGAGGAAGGGGATAGCAGGAGGTTGCCGGATCCCCGCTTCTATGTGTGAGGAGGTGCTGTGCAGCCACCATAGGAGCAGCCACAAGGACTGCAAGAGAGTGACAGCATGTGTGTGGTTTTCCTTTTTGACATTTCTTTTGCAGGGACAGCCTTTGCCTGCCACACAGGGTGCCTGATGGAAGGACTGTTGATCACGGACACGGGTGTATTGTCCCTGCCCACCTCTTTGCTGCCAGTTGTCCGAGAAGGGGCCCCTTCCATCAGGAGCAAAAGAAGGACTGTTACAAGTTTGTACATATATGTTTTGTTGTTGTTCTGTTTTAGGGTTAGTAGTTCCCTTCTGACAGAATAATAGCAAACAGTAGATATATGTGGTGATGTTGATTTGATTTTCTCCGCTGGAATGATTATAACCCCCTTCCAGTAGTGATGTTAGTATGTAAGTGCAGGATGTTATACATTTTGTCTTCTTTTAGGATCTTCAGAGATGGGACGGCTGTTCATCTCCACCGCTCCAGAGGACAAGAAATGTTGTGAGTCAGAGTATTCCACCTGCGGGAGCAATGCTCAGGCTCCAGAGTGTTTCATGTGTCTAGCTACAGGGACCTGTAGTTGGGGGTTGTATATTGAAATGTACAGTGTATATATACGTGACAAAAATGTACATATTTATTTTTGTACGTAATTTATTTGTACCATAGCCCTGTCCAAGTTATTTCCGTTCCCCCATCCAACTTGTTACATGGGATGCCCTTGCTCCTGGGCCCAGGAGTCATTTTTCAATTAGTTTTCATAGCTGGGGACCATCTGTATTCTGGTGGGGGTGAGTGTAGCACCCTCTACCTTAGGTAGGTGCTAGGTGTAGGTTTTTGTGTAAGCTGCCAGTGAAGGTAAATTTAGGCAGGCCTATGCTGTAAGCTAGGCCTATTTGTTTTGATCTAAGGGCAGGGGAGTGGTTTAGTATAGCAGCAGGTGAATGACATGTGTTTTAGCTCTTGGGCGCCTTCTCTGTTTCCAGGGAGAAGATTCTGGAAAAGTGACAGGGCAGAGAGTTGGAGTGACATGGGGTGTATGTGGGAGCCCTGACCAATCCCCAACTAGGATTGGCAGGGGGCAGGCCTCCTACATATACCCAAGGTCAGCCTGCTGTGGGAGGAGTTGTTGGGTGGATGAACTGAATGATGGAGTGTTAGACTGTCGAGGTCCGAGGGAACCCCCTTTCTGGTGTACCTCAGGCCGGGAGCTCGGGAGCTGGGAGGGGGCCTCTCCATACACGGTCATAGAGAGGTGTCCTTGAACAGGAGAAGGAAGAGGACAGTTGGGAGCACGTACGGAGAAAGTCCTTCAGGAGGGATCCACCCCGGGTTCGGTGAGTGGAAAGCACAGTGGAAAGCTCTGGAAGAGACATGCCAGGAATTGGATGTGGAGCCAGAGGGAAAGACTGTGGGGTTGTTGTGAAGTCAAGTCCCTACAGCCAAGAATGCTGGCAGGATTTGCATTGGACATGCTGGGATCAGTTGTCCACCAAGTCTCAGTTAGCACATTTATTCCTCTCATCTAAAATGGTTGCTACCACAAAGGGGACCGAAACCCCTGCCTGTAATGGGCTGTCAGGAAAACGTTAGGACTTATTCAGAGTGAGACCTAGCCATGTGCTAATGGTGACAGGAATCTAGATTTGGACAGTTAAGCGAAGCAAGTGATCTCAAGTAGTGTGCTGGAGGAGATGTGCAGAGGAAGAGACAGTCAGATCTAGACTCAACTACTTTTATGCTACTAAGAAGTATAGACGCAACTACTTTTTTCTACTAAGAAGTATTCATCATCTGGGCATCCCATGTCCCTTTTCCCCATCCACGTTTAATCCCCTAATAAAAACAACAAAAACAAGCAAGATGTGTGGATGTTGAAACACACAGCGACCCCACGAGGCCATCGCTACATATGTAAAACAGCATACAGAGGTCAGATATAAGAAATTAACAGGAGTCAGTGGTAAGCAACACAGAGTTCAGAGGTCAGTAATATGTAACACAGAATGCAGAGGTCAATAGTACATGCCACACAGTGCAGTCATTAGCACATAAAACACATCTTCACCCAAAAGCAAAAAATAATTTCCTATCAGTATAAACATCTACCCCTCTAAGCTAAAATTGCCTACTACACAAATCCCACTGCAAATTAATTTACCAGACCTCAAATGCAGAGGTGCTCAGCAGACTAATAGAGCCCCCCTAGTTCTTCCCTTGGCTGTGTCATATGACACATCAAAGCTGGTGGCACAGCAGGGTCATGATCTACCCATCATATGGCCATGATAAACAAATACATCATGTTTGAATGGCTGTTAGCCCAAGATATACAGTACAGTATGTAGCTAGGGGTGCATATCACCTGGTTAGAGAGCAAACATGCTTACAATAAAGGCAAGCCTGGTTCCTGACAACGTCCCTTGTGACAAAAGCGACAGACAAAACTAATGCTGTGTACACACGGGAGGACTTTTCGACGGGACTGGTCCGACAAGACGAATCCGTCGGACAATCCGACCGTGTGTGGGCTTCATCGGACCTGCAGCGGACTTTTTCGGTCGAAAATCAGACAGACTTTAGATTTGGAACGTTTCAAATCTTTCCGACGGACTCGAGTCCGGTGGAAAAATCTGCTCGTCTGTATGCTAGTCCGACGGACGAAAACCGACGCTAGGGCAGCTATTGGCTACTGGCTATCAACTTCCTTATTTTAGTCCAGTCGTACGTCATCACATACAAATTCGTCAGACTTTGGTGTGATCGTGTGTAGCCAAGTCCGTTCGTTCGAAAGTCTGTCGGAAGTCCGTCAAAAGTCTATTGAAAGTCCATCTGAAAGACCGTCGGAACTTTGATGCCAAAAAGTCCGCCCGTGTGTACACGGCATAAGCCTGCTAATGTAATCACGTCCGCTGTGTGCACTTAAGTGGACTTTCATGCTGATTTACTCATTGTTTTGCAAGTACTCTGTATTAGGGATGAGGTTCGAGTCGAACATCGGCTGTTCGCAAGTTCGCCGAACAGCGAACAATTTGGGGTGTTCGGGGCAAATTCGAAAGCCGCGGAACACCCTTTAAAAGTCTATGGGAGAAATCAAAAGTGCTAATTTTAAAGGCTTATATGCATGGTATTGTCATAAAAAGTGTTTGGGGACCTGGGTCCTGCCCCAGGGGACATGGATCAATGCAAAAAAAAAGTTTTAAAAACGGCCGTTTTTTTGGGAGCAGTGATTTTAATAATGCTTAAAGTGAAACAATAAAAGTGTAATATTCCTTTAAATTTCATACCTGGGGGGTGTCTATAGTATGCCTGTAAAGGGGCGCATGTTTCCCGTGTTTAGAACAGTCTGACAGCAAAATGACATTTCAAAGGAAAAAAAGTCATTTAAAAGTACTCGCGGCTATATGAATTGTCGGTCCGACAATACACATATAAGTTCATTGATAAAAATGGCATGGGATTTCCCCACAGGGGAACCCCGAACCAAAATTTAAAAAAAAAATGGCGTGGGGGTCTCCCTAAATTCCATATCAGCCCTTTCAGGTCTGGTATGGATATTAAGGGGAACCCTGCGACACAATTAAAAAAAAAAGGCGTGGGGGTCCCCCTCAAAATCCATACCAGACCCTTCAGGCCTGGTATGGATTTTAAGGGGAACCCCGCACCAAAATTTTAAAAAAATGGTGTGGGGTCCCCCCAAAAATCCATACCAGACCCTTATCCGAGCACACAACCTGGCAGGCCCCAGGAAAAGAGGGGGGGACGAGAGAGCGCCCCCCCTCCTGAACCGTACCAGGCCACATGCCCTCAACATTGGAAGGGTGCTTTGGTGTCCCCCCCAAAGCACCTTGTCCCCATGTTGATGAGGACAAGGGCCTCATCCCCACAACCCTTGCCGGTGGTTGTGGGGGTCTGCGGGCGGGGGGCTTATCAGAATCTGGAAGCCCTCTTTAACAAGGGGATCCCCAGATCCTGCCCCCTCTGTGTAAAATGGTAAGGGGTACCCCTACCATTTCACAAAAAAAGTGTCAAAAATGTTAAAAATGACAGTTTTTGACAATTCCTTTATTTAAATGCTTCTTTTTTCCATCTTCTTTCTTCTATCTTCTTTCTTCCATCTTCCTTCAGTTTCTTCCTCCATCTTCTTCTTCTTCTGGTTCTTCCTCCGGTGTTCTCGTCCGGCATCTTCCTCCGTGGCGTCTTCTTCCCTTCTTCATTCTCGGGCCGCTCCGCATCCATGATGGGAGGCTCCCACTGTGTGACGCTTCTTGTCTTCTGATGATTCTTAAATAACGGAGGGTGGGGCCACCCGGTGACCCCGCCCCCTCTGACGCACGGCGACTTGACGGGGACTTCCCTGAGGCTTTCCCCGTGATGTCAGACGGGGTCACCCATTACGTAAATTTTGCAAACAGGTAATTTTTCTCCTTCACTGATGGGCACTGATGAGGCTGCACTGATGGGCTCTTATAGTATAGGCTGCACTAATGGGCACTGATAGGCTGCACTGATGGGCTCTTATAGTATAGGCTGCACTAATGGGTACTGATAGGCTGCACTGATAGGCACTGATAAGGTGGCACTGATGGGCATTGATAGGTGACACTGATGGGCACTGATAGGTGGCACTGATGGGCACTGATCAGGCGGCACTGGTGGGCACTGATGTGGAGGCACTGATGAGGCTGTACTGAAAGGTGGCACTGATGGACACTGATGGGGGAACTGATAGGTGGCACTGATGGACACTGAGAGGTGGCACTGATGGGCACCGATAGGCACTGGTAGGTGACACTGATAGGTGGCACTGATGATGGGGCACTGATTGGCAGTGCTGGTGGGCACTGATAGGCTGCACTGTTGGGCACTGCTTAGCAGTACTGATGGGCACTGGTAGGTTGCACTGGTGGTCACTGCTTAGCAGCAGTGACTGTCAGTGTGCAGGACTCATGTCCCATTTACACAAGCCAAAAATTGGCTTATTTTTTGTTTCTCCTCACGCTGTCAGTGTAAGGGGAAAAAAAGCTGATTACCGGCTTCTGTTTACATCCTGTGATCAGTAGGGATGAGCCGAACACCCCCCGGTTTGGTTCGCACCAGAAACTGCGAACAGACCGAAAGTTCGTGCGAACTTTAGAACACCATTAACCGGTTCAATACCGGGCATTTTCACTCCCTTCCTTCCCAGACCAATTTTTAGTTTTCAGCGCTGTCGCACTTTAAATGACAATTGCGCGGTTGTGCGACGTTTTACCCAAACAAAATTGACGTCCTTTTTTCCCCACAAATAGAGCTTTCTTTTGGTGGTATTTGATCACCTCTGCGGTTTTTATTTTTTGCGCTATAAACAAAAGAAGAGCGACAATTTTGAAAAAAACACAATATTTTTTACTTTTTGCTATAATAAATATCCCAATTTTTTTTTTAAAAAACACATTTTTTTCCTCAGTTTTGGCCGATACGTATTCTTCTACATATTTTTGGTAAAAAAAATCGCAATAAGCGTATATTGATTGGTTTGCGCAAAAGTTATAGCGTCTATAAAATACGGGATAGATTTATGGCATTTTTAAAAAAAAAATATTTATTTATTTTTTTTACTAGTAATAGCGGCGATCGCGATTTTTTTTCATGACTGCGACATTATGGCGGACACATCGGACACTTTTGACACATTTTTGGGACCATTCACATTTATACAGCGATCAATGCTATAAAATTGCATTGATTACTGTGTAAATGTGACAGGCAGTGAAGGGGTTAACCACTAGGGGGCAGGGAGGGGTTAAATGTGTTTCCCAGGGAATGCTTCTAACTGTAGGGGGAGGGGACGCACAAGGGGAGGAGACCGATCAGTGTTCCTCTGTTCTGGGAACACAGATCGGTCTCCTCTGAGCTGACAGGACGTGGATCTGTGTGTTTACACACACAGATCCACGATCCGGCCAGGTTAGCAGGCAATCGCGGGTGCCCGGCAGACATCGCGGCCGCCGGGCACCCGCACCAGGTACCGAGCAACGCGGCATGCGCGCGCGCGCCCCCTAGGCGGCCGGGAACCCGAGGCCGTCATATGACGTCCACCCAGGATGGGAGATCCCATCTGTGGACGTCATTTGACAATAGGCCGGTATTGAAGTGGTTAAAGTTTATGGGACTCGAACGTTCGAAATCAAAAGTGCTAATTTTAAAGGCTAATATTCAAGTTATTGTCCTAAAAAGGATTTGGGGACCCAGGTCCTACCCCAGGGGACATGTATCAATGCAAAAAAAAGTTTTAAAAATGGCCGTTTTTTCGGGAGCAGTGATTTTAATGATGCTTAACCACTTCAGCCCCGGAAAGATTTACCCCTTCCTGACCAGAGCACTTTTTACAATTTGGCACTGCGTCGATTTAACTGCTAATTGCGCGGTCATGCAATGCTGTACCCAAACGAAATTTGTATCCTTTTGTTCCCACAAATAGAGCTTTCTTTTGATGGTATTTGATCACCTCTGCAGTTTTTATTTTTTGCGTTATAAATGGAAAAAAATTTTTTGAAACAAAACGATAATTTCTACTTTTTGTTATAAAAAAAATCCACTAAACTCAATTTTAGTCATACATTTTAGTCATACATTTAGTCCAAAATGTATTCAGCCACATGTCTTTGGTAAAAAAAATGTCAATAAGCGTATATTTATTGGTTTGCGCAAAAGTTATAGCAAAAGTTATAGCGTCTACAAACTAGGGTACATTTTCTGGAATTTACACAGCTTTTAGTTTATGACTGCCTATCTCATTTCTTGAGGTGCTAAAATGGCAGGGCAGTACAAACCCCCCCAAATGACCCCATTTTGGAAAGTAGACACCCCAAGGAATTTGCTGAGAGGCATGTTGAGCCCATTGAATATTCATTTTTTTGTACCAAGTGATTGAATAATGACAAAAAAAAAAATTTGCAAGAAGTTGTCACTAAATGATATATTGCTCACACAGGTCATGGACATATGTGGAATTGCACCCCAAAATATATATTTATAAATTTAGCTGCTTCTCCTGAGTATGGGGATACCACATGTGTGGGACTTTTTGGGAGCCTTGCCGCGTGCGGGGCCCCGAAAACCAAGCACCGCCTTCAGGATTTCTAAGGGCGTAAATTTTTGATTTCACTCCTCACTACCTATCACAGTTTTGAAGGCCATAAAATGCCAGGACAGTTCAAATCCCCCCAAATGACCCCATTTTGGAAAGTAGACACCCCAAGCTATTTGCTGAGAGGCATATCGAGTCCATGGAATATTTTATATTTTGCCACAAGTTGCGGGAAAATTACAAACTTTTTTTTTTGCAGTTGTTACTAAATTATATATGGCTCAAACATGCCATGGGCATATGTGGAATTACACACCAAAATACATTCTGCTGCTTCTCCTGAGTACGGGGATACCACATGTGTGGGACTTTTTGGGAGCCTAGCTGCGTACGGGGCCCCAAAAACCAATAACCACCTTCAGGATTTCTAAGGGCGTAAATTTTTGATTTCACTTCTCACTACCTATCACAGTTTCGAAGGCCATACATTTTTGATTTCACTTCTCACTACCTATCACAATTGTGAAGGCCATAAAATGCCGGGACAGTTCAACCCCCCCCCCCAAATGACCCCATTTTGTTACTAAATGACCCCATTTTGTTACTAAATTATATATTGCTCAAACATGCCATGGGCATATGTGGAATTACATGCCAAAATACATTCTGCTGCTTCTCCTGAGTACAAGGATACCACATGTGTAGGACTTTTTGGGAGCCTAGCTGCGTACGGGGCCCCAAAAACCAATAACCGCCTTCAGGATTTCTAAGGGCGTAAATTTTTGATTTCACTCCTCACTACCTATCACAGTTGTGAAGGCCATAAAATGCCAGGACAGTTCAAACCCCCCCCCCCAAATGACCCCATTTTGTTACTAAATGACCCCATTTTGTTACTAAATTATATATTGCTCAAACATGCCATGGGCATATGTGGAATTACATGCCAAAATACATTCTGCTGCTTCTCCTGAGTACAAGGATACCACATGTGTGGGACTTTTTGGGAGCCTAGCTGCGTACGGGGCCCCAAAAACCAATAGCCGCCTTCAGGATTTCTAAGGGCGTAAATTTTTGATTTCACTTCTTACTACTATCACAGTTTCGAAGGCCATAAAATGCCAAGATGACACAAAACCCCCCCAACTGACCCCATTTTGGAAAGTAGACACCCCAATGTATTTGCTGAGAGGCATGGTGAGTATTTTGCAGCTCGCATTTGTTTTTGAAAATGAAGAAAGGCAAGAAAATTTTTTTTTTTTTTCCTTTTTTTAATTTTCAAAACTGTGTGACAAAAAGCGAGGTCTGCAAAATACTCACCATACCTCTCAGCAAATAGCTTGGGGTGTCTACTTTTCAAAATGGGGTCAATTGGGGATGTTTGTGCCATCTGGGCATTCCATGGCCTCCAAAACTGTGATAGGCAGTGAGGAGTGAAATCAAAAATTTACACCCTTAGAAACCCTGAAGGCGGTGTTTGGTTTTTGAGGTCCCGTATGCGGCTAGGCTCCCAAAAAGTCTCACACATGTGGTATCCCTGTACTCAGGAGAAGCAACAGAATGTATTTTTGGGTGTAATTTCACATATTCCCATGGCATGTTTGAGCAATATATCATTTAGTGCCAACTTTGTGCAAAAAAAAAAATTGTCTTTTTCCCGCAACTTGTGTCACAATATAAAATATTCCATGGACTCGACATGCCTCTCAGCAAATAGCTTGGGGTCTCTACTTTCCAAAATGGGGTCATTTGGGGGGACTTTTGAACTGTCCTGGCATTTTATGCACAACATTTTGCAGCTTATGTCACACATCACCCACTCTTCTAACCACTTGAAGACAAAGCCCTTTCTGACACTATTTGTTTACATGAAAAAATTATTTTTTTTTGCAAGAAAATTACTTTGAACCCCCAAACATTATATAATTTTTTAAAGCAAAGTCCCTACAGATTAAAATGGTGGGTGTTTAATTTTTTTTTTTTCACACAGTATTTGCGCAGCGATTTTTCAAACACATTTTTTGGGGAAAAAACACTTTTAATTTTAATGCACTAAAACACCCTATATTGCCCAAATGTTTGATGAAATAAAAAAGATGATCTTAGGCCGAGTATATGGATACCAAACATGACATGCTTTAAAATTGCGCACAAACGTGCAGTGGCGACAAACTACATAAATTTTTAAAAGCATTTAAAAGCCTTTACAGGTTACCACTTTAGATTTACAGAGGAGATCTACTGCTAAAATTACTGCCCTCGATCTAACCTTCGCGGTGATACCTCACATGCATGGTGCAATTGCTGTTTACATTTGACGTCAGACTAACGCTTGCATTCGCCTTTGCGCGAGAGCAGGGGGGGGGGGCAGGGGTGCTTTTTTTTTTTCCCTTTTTTTTTTTTTGCTTTTTTATCTTATTTTTAAACTGTTCCTTTCATTTTTTTTTTAAATCATTTTTATTGTTATGTCAGGGAATGTAACTAACCCCTATGATAGCAATAGCTAGTGACAGGTACTCTTTTTTGAAAAAAATGGAGTCTATTAGACCCTAGATCTCTCCTCTGCTCTCAAAGCATCTGACCACACCAAGATCAGTGTGATAAAATGCTTTCCCAATTTCCCAATGGCCCTGTTTACATCCGGCAAAATCTAATCATGAAATGCTCGTAGCTTCCGATTTCTTAGACCATAGAGATGATTGGAGCCATTCTGGTCTCTGATCAGCTCTATGGTCAGCTGGCCGAATCACCGGCTGCATTCTCAGGTTCCCTGTTGGGACAGGAGAGCCAGAGAAAAACATGGAAGATGGTGGGGGGGGGGACATTCCCTCCCACTGCTTGTAAAAGCAGTCTAGAGGCTAATTAGTTACTAGGATTGCTTTTACATGAAAGCCGACCGCTAGCTGAAAAGAATGATACCAAGATGATACCTAAACCTGCAGGCATCATTCTGGTATAACCACTCAAAGTCCAGCAACATACCAGTACATTGCTGGTCCTTGTTGGGCATATATTGTAATCTTTTTTTTCATGCAGCCTATGTGCTGAACGAAAAAAAGAGATTGATCGGTGGGTATGCCCACCATTAGAATACCTCCCTTCATCCACCCACTTCTATTGATGGGCATACATGCACCATTTATATATGCCGAAGCATGGGGGCATCCGCCCCAAAAGTTAGGAGCAAATCGCACCTCCGCCCCTGCTGCCCCCATGCTTCAGCATATATCACCTCCGACAGCGCTGGAATCACGGCTTTGTGTATCGTGGGAGCAAACGCTGTTACTGTCAAGATAAATAAATCCGTGCTGCAGCTGAATGGCGTACATGAAGACAAAAAAATGGTTAACAATAAAACACAGTAAGCAGTAAAGTATAAAAAATTGCATACCTGAAAAGCAAACATGATAAAACATAATAACAATAAAACATTGCAGAATAGAATACAGTAAAAAAGAGCAGAACAATAGTGAGAGAATAGAGAGAGAGAACAATAAAACGACAACTATATTAATTTTTTTTTATTTTATATATATATATACTTTTTTTTTTTTACTGTAACTTTTATAACTGTAACCTCATCAGTGCCCATCAATGCAGCCTCATCAGTGCCCAGTAATGCAGCCTCATCAGTGCCCAGCAATGCAAACTCGTCAGTGCCCATCAAAGCAGCCTCATCAGTGCCCAGAAATGCAGCCTCGTCAGTGCCCAGCAATGCAGCCTCGTCAGTGCCCATCAAAGCCAGTGTGAACTGAGCCTAAGCCTAGGTTCACATTGGAGCAATTTGTCATGCGATTTGAGAGATCAAATCGCATGAAAAGTTGCGGGCTATTGGAGGCAATGGCACTGTTCCAATCGGTGCAACACTGATTTGCAAAAGTAGTTTCTGTACTACTTTTGCCGATTTCAGGTGCGACTTCAATAGACATCTGTGAATGAAGACACACAAATGTCTATCAAGTAGCACCTGAAATCACGCTGACCTTCCTACTTTGAAATCGCGCTACTTCAAGTGAAGTAGCGTGATTTCAAAGTAGCATCAATGTGAACCGGGGCTTAGAGATACAAGGAGCTATGAAAGGTTAGCCACATATACAAGCAGACACTAAGGTGTTAAATGCCATTGATTCCAGAAGCACCAGACTGCAGATATTGAGCTGTAAAGAGTTAATCATATATGTAAGCAGAAGTGTACATGTGTCCATTGAAGCAGAGTAGTAAAGCACAGCAAGGACACAAAGGGTTAATTATCAGAGAGTCTGTATTTCAGATCACAGGAAGATGATAAGAGAAACAAAGTCAAAGCACAGATAAGCCCTGTGTGAGGTTTAAGGAGAGACAGTGAAGAGGATCAGGATTTTATTCTCACCCTCCAGGATATGCAGACTGTAGCTGAGTCTGCCCACTGAAGACACAATCCGACCTCGGGAATCACAACACCGGAGGAGACGCTGACAAGTTCTCTCTCCTCTCTATGCAGATGGGAAGGGGAGGGGGGAACTGTGAGCACACGCTGTGTGTGCTCCATGTGAGAGACGCTCGGCCAGCAAAGCAATGGACTGACTCGGGAGGCAGAGGGGGGGCCTTTTTCATGCGGGAGGGCGGCGGCGGCCGCCCCCCCCACAAGGTGCCACCCTAGGCCTGGGCCTTGTTGGCCTAGGCCAAAATACAGCACTGCCTGACGCTATAAAACGCTGACGGCGAACCTATATATTTACCTCCCTAACTAGCGTCACCAGTGACACTAATACAGCGATCAGAAAAATGATTGCTTAGTGACACTGGCAACGGGGGGGTGATCAAGGGGTTAAAACTTTATTAGGGGGGTTAGGGGGGTACCCTAGACCTAAAGGGGGATACCACTAACTGCCCTAACTGTCAAAAACTGACACCAATGCAGTAATCAGAAAAAAAACCTGCTATTGGTGTCACTGTGAGGGGGGGAGGCGGGGGTTTGATCAGGGGGTGATTGGGGGTGAAAAGTGTGCCTAGTGTGTTTTACTGTAAGTGTAGTGTTTGTGCACTTACTCAGATGTCTTCTCTCCTCAGCGCCGGAACGGAAAATACCGACCCGGGAAGAGATGACATCACTTCCTCTGCTGCTGTTTACATTACAGCAGCAGAGGAAGATTCTCATTCGTTGGGAGCGATCGCGAGGAGGTGGCCACGAATGAGTGGTCTCCCCCTCAGCCTGGATCGCTCCTCTAACGAAGCCAACTGCCTCGGGCACTGGGGGGGGCGCGATGCGCCCCACGCCCGCGGGAGGCAGATCATGTACCACGTTTGTGATTTTGCCTACCCATGCCAGTATATCTGCGTTAGGCGGTCGGCAAGTGGTTAAAGTGAAAAAAAAAGTGAAATATTCCTTTAAATATCGTACCTGGGGGGTGTCTATAGTATGCCTGTAAAGTGGCGCGTGTTTTCCGTGCTTAGAACAGTCCCTGCACAAAATGACATTTGTAAAGGAATAAAAGTCATTTAAAACTGCTTGCGGCTTTAATGTAATGTCGGGTCTCGGCAATATGGATGAAAATCAGTGAGACAAATGGCATGGGTAACCCCCCCCCCCAGTCCATTACCAGGCCCTTTGGGTCTTGTATGGATACTAAGGGGAACCCTGCACCCAAATTAAAAAAAGGAAAGGCGTGGGGCCCCCAGGCCCTATATACTCTGAACAGCAGGATACAGGCGGTGCAAACAAGACAGAGACTGTAGGTTTGTTGTTAAGTAGAATCTGTTTGTAATTTTGAACTGGTACATTTTTAAAGTGTAGCTCCAGCCAAAAAATCATTTTTTAAGCTTTTTGGAAAACATAGGGAAGGGTTATCACCCCTGTAACATTTGTTTTTCTGTATTTGCACCTCTTCAGAAGATTTCACCTCACTTTCTGTCCCAATGACAAATGTTTTTTGAAAATTTGGGGTTTTTAGTGAAACAAGGATTGGTGATAAAGCATCAGTGAAGAGGAGACACGTTTTTCTCATATTAACTCTTACAGGAGAGAATTTCCCTTCCTAGGGGTATATTTCATCTCACTTCCTGTTGTCTCCTTCCGTTTGCAAGTAGGAGTCGTTTGTAAGTTGGATGTTTGAAAGTAGGGGCCTGCCCTGTATACTTTGCAGAAATTGGGGCCTTAGGTGTTGGTGTTGTCACAACACTGTAAGCCCTCACAGTTACTCTTGGTGGGTGCAGGAACTGGCCCTGCTGTGAAATATTAGATCAAGTATTGTAATTACATGCCATTGTTGAACAGTGGTAGAAAAATTGGGCCTTTGGTGGTGGTGGTAGTGGTGCTGGTGCCACAACACTGTAAGTCCTCACAGTTACTCTTGGTGGGCGTTGGAACGGGCCCTGCTGTGAAATATTATATCAAGAATTGTAATTACATGCACCTGTTGAACAGGGGTAGAAAAACTGGGCCTTTGGTGGTAGTTGTGGAGGTGATATTGCCACAACACTGTAAGCCCTCACAATTACTCTTGGTGGGTGCAGGAATGGGCCCTGCTGTGAAATATTAGATCAAGAATTGTAATTACATGTCCCTGTTGAACAGGGGCTGAAAAATTGGGCCTTAGGCACTGGTGCCACAACACTGCAACCCCTCACAGATGCTATAGTTGGAGCGCAGGAATGAGCCCTGCTGCAAAGTATTGCATCAAAAATTGTAATTGAAACTTTGAGCAATAAACAGTTCCGGACGCAGTTTCACTCTACTCACTCATCATATTCGAGAGGGGTGAGTGTACTGATAAGTACGGAGCTGGCCTTCTCCTGCGGGCAGAGCAGGGTAGACGAAAAGGGAAGGTATATTTTCCTCTCCTGTTTAATAGAAAATAGAAGATATATACTGGCGAATGTGTATATCCCCCCCCCCCCATTTTGCACAGAGGTAATGGAGGACTTAGCCAGGTTTGTAGCAGACTTCCCTGGGACACCAGTAATAGCATTGGGAGATTTTAACATGACGATGAATGGGAGCATAGACAGATTAACGCCAAAGCCTGGAGTGGGAGAGGCCAACAGGAGTCCCCTTCTGCAGTATTGTGATGAACTAGGACTGGTAGATATCTGGAGAAGGAGGCATCCTGGAGAGAGGCAGTATTCGTGTCACTCTAGGACTCATGCCACCCTGTCTAGAATCGATCTTGTACTGGGGAATGAGGAGGCACTAAATGTAGTGGAAGAGATAGTATATGAGCCAAGAGGCATTTCGGACCATACCCCAATTATTGCCTCCGTGAGAGTGGGGGGACAGTATGGCAGGGGGAGCTGGAAGATTAATCCCTTTTGGCTTGAACTTATAGGAGAGGAGGAGAAAATGATGGAGGGGCTTTCAGAATATATTAGTATAAACCTAGGATCGGCTTCACTTGGGGTGGTCTGGGACTCCTTGAAGGCACATATCCGAGGAGCCTTCATCCAGAGAATAGCGCATGTCAAAAAACAGTCGCAAGCTGTTGAAATGGAAGCTAAAGAGAACGCAAGACTGTCAGAGGCGCACTTTGTAGTAACACCATCCCAAGTCAACCACGAGTGTTGGGTGAGGAGGCAAGAAGAGTACAGTAGGGTGCTTTGGGAGAAGGCAGAAAAGATAGGATCCCTTCAGAGACGGAGCTTTTTTGGAGAGGGGGAGAAGATTGGGAAAGCTCTGTCTCTGATAATCAAGGCAAACGGCCCCCCGAGTGCAGTACCGGCAATTATAGGGAGGGAAGGAGAGATAAGAAAAAACACTCCGGATATAGTAAATGAATTTAAAATATACTTTGAGAAGTTATATAGTTCCTCCAGGGTAAATGTAGAGGGGGAGTTTCTTTGAGGGGCTGGAGATAACCCCGGTATCAGAGGAAGATCGTGAAATGCTGGATCCCCCATTGACTCTTAAGGAACTGCAGAGTGCGGTTGGAGATATGGCGGCTCAAAAATCCCCAGGCCCGGATGGCCTGCCTATAGAACTATATAAAAAATACGGGGAGGTACTGTTACCCTTATTGCTGAAAGTATTCAATGGGGCTAAGGAGGAGGGGGCTTTGCCCCCCTCTATGGCAGAAGCCATAGTAATACTTCT
Source organism: Lithobates septentrionalis (assembly GCA_037952835.1). Classification (NCBI taxonomy): domain Eukaryota; kingdom Metazoa; phylum Chordata; class Amphibia; order Anura; family Ranidae; genus Lithobates; species Lithobates septentrionalis. Next base: position 1,583,250 of record JBBDGP010001553.1, on the reverse strand, counting down.
GTTAAAAGAAGGGAAGAACCCAATAGATATGTCCTCATATAGGCCCATATCGCTTCTGTGCTCGGATGTGAAGATCCTTGCCAAAGTATTGGCTGCAAGGCTTAACAAAATAATCCCTAAACTAATACACCCGGATCAGTCTGGGTTTATCCCAAACAGATCCACAAGCACAAATATAAGGCGGGTATATCTCAATATGCAAATCCCCATAGAGAATAGCGGTAGGAGAGCAATTCTCTCGCTAGACGCGGCCAAGGCCTTCGATTCCCTGGAATGGCATTACTTATGGAAGGTACTAGCGGAATATCAGCTTGGCCCCGGGTTTGCTCGGTGGCTAAGACTGCTGTATAGCGAGCCAAGGGCCAAGGTAAAAATCAACGGGCAATGCTCGGAGGGGTTTCAGTTGAGCAGGGGCACAAGACAGGGGTGCCCTTTGTCCCCCCTGCTCTTTGCATTGGCAATTGAACCCTTGGCAGTGGCTCTAAGGATGGCACAGGGCATACAGGGATTCAAGAGGAGGAGAGGGGTGGATAAAGTGGCCTTGTATGCCGATGATATTTTATTATTTTTGGCGGATACGCAGGAGTCACTGGAAACAGCTATGAGGATAGTGAGGGAGTTCGGAAATTTTTCTGGGCTATTAATCAACTGGGAGAAATCAGTGATTTTGCTCATTGATACCCTGTGTGAGCCTGTCCCACACCAGGCATCCCAAGTCCAAGTGGTTAGGCAAATGAAATATTTGGGGGTTAATATTATCAGAGACCCAGGCCAGTATATATCTGGAAACTTAGTCCCACTGATGAAAAAACTGAAACAGAAGTGTCAAGTATGGAGACGTCTACCCCTCTCGGTCGCCGGGCGCTGCAATCTGATTAAAATGGTCTGGCTACCTCAAATCTTATATGTCATGCAGAACTCTCCTGTTTGGATTCCCAAGCACTGGTTCAAAAAACTGGACAGTATATTTAGAGAACTTATCTGGAAGGAAGGGGTGGCCAGGATCGGGCTGGAGACGCTACGGCGACCAGAGGAGAAAGGAGGTCTGGCGGTACCAGATCCACGAGGTTACTTCCTGGCAGCCCAACTGCAACAAATGGGAGGTAGTAATAGGCTAAGAGAAGCAGGAGCAGGGGGTAGCATCTTATTGAACGACACCAGACATGATACAGTGGCAGAGGGATTAGAGGCAGACTCATTCTGTACCAAATGTCCTACTACCCGGTTGATGAGTAAAGTCTGGGCACAGGCTAAAAAAATTCTGGGATATGATGGTTTTGCGGAATTCTCACCACTCTGGGACAATAATAGCCTTAACGAGCTTAAGAAAATGGGGCGCGTAGAGGAATGGGACCGTATGGGCATCCATTACCTTGTACAGGTATATAGGGCAGGGAGGTTAAAGTCCTTCCAGGAACTGGTAGAGGAGTATGCGATCTCCAACAGGTCATTTTATAAATATCTGCAACTCAGGCACGCCCTGGAGGCACAATTTGGGAAGGAAATGCCAGTGTGGTGTGAAATGACCTTTTTGAGAAGGCTGATCGATGTGGGATCCACAAAGGGTCTGATCTCGGACATGTATGGGTGCTTGAAAGCAGCAGCACAAGAAGGCCGGGTCGAAAATAAAAACAGGGCTAGATGGGAAAAAGATGTGGGCATAATATCTGATGATCAATGGGATCAGGTCTTGGCGCTGGGTCCCAGGGTCACTCTCTCGCCCTCACAAGTGATGTCTCATCTGTATCTGCTACACAGAGCATATTACACACCTCTGAAGTTATTCAAGTGGGGCAGGAGACCTGATGCGAAATGCCAGAGATGCAGAGGGGTTCATGGGGATTTGATCCACATGTTCTGGCGCTGCCCCAAGTTGCATAGATACTGGGAAGGGATAGTGGGGGAAATAAACTTAGTGTTTGGGACATCGCTGAGGGTGGAGGCGGGGGAGTGCCTGCTGGGCTTGAAGGGGGAGGGAGGGATCTCAAAGGATGTGCAGACGGCAAGAGACAGATGCTTGTTCCAGGGAAAAAAGCTTATCGCACGGCATTGGCAGAGGAAGGAGGCCCCAACATTGACAGAATGGGAAAATGCAGTAAGGGAGGTGGTCTGTAGGGAAAAGTATATCTATAAGAAAAGGGGTAATTATAAGAAATTTGAGAAAATATGGAAAGCATGGCTGGATTGGGAGAGAGATGGATAAGTGGAGTAAGGAAGGCATAGGATGAGAGGGATGTAGGATATCTGTGAGGATGCATGAGGGGTGAGGGGAGGAAAAGGGGGGGGGGAATAGGGGAAAATAAAGTAATGGTTTTCATGCTTCCCTTCCAGAGAGGTACAGCTTATAGATATTTTTGAATTGGTATATATCGGATGTAGAGAATTTTATGGGAATACTTGATCTTATTGTGCTGATGATTTCAGTGACAGTCCCTATTTATGTACTCCTTTTCTTCTTCTTTTTGTTCTTTTTTTGTATGTGCTGTATTGGATAATTTTTTCAAATAAAAAGATATAAATAAAAAAATTGTAATTATATGCCCCTGTTAAACAGGGGCTGAAAATTTGGGCCTTGGGCACTGGTGCTGGTGCCACAACATTGCAAACCCTCACAGATACTCTAGTTGGAGGGTACGCACTGACGTCACTACGCTTTCGGAGTGAGAGAACGGGCTCCGTTTTGTTTGTATGCTGGCCGGCTTTTCGTACACGCAACTTTGCTAATTTAAATGTAAGTGACTACTTGTTTTTTAAATAAATATCTGGAGGATTTTACACTATGGCAAGTCTTTCTTTCCTCTGAGTTATCCGGGTTTTCCTTTGCAAAAATGGGGATACGTGGACATCATATGTAAGCCTGGAGATTTACCCCCCCATCGGAACACCGGGAGCGCCAGCAAGCTAAAAGGCCTTGGCTGGGCTAAAGCCACTTGCCCTTTTATGCTTGCCATCTGGTAAGCAGGATCAACTACTACGGTGGTTTGACACTATTGCTTATAGGTGCACGGTGGTGGTGTTTTTACTCTGGAAGGATTCAAAAATTCCTTTTTTGATGTTATCTGTATGGACTATCATTTAATTTTTAGCGCAGCTTATTTACAGGACTCTAGTTGGAGCGCAGGAATGAACTCTGCTGCAAAGTATTGCATCAAATATTGTAATTACATGCCCCTGTTAAACAGGGGCTGGAAAATTGGGCACTGGTGCTGGTGCCACAACACTGCAACCCCTCACAGATACTCTAGTTGGAGTGCAGGAATGAGCCCTGCTGCAAAGTATTGCAGCAAAAATTGTAATTATATGCCCCTGTTAAACAGGGGCTGAAAAATTGGGCCTTGGGCACTGGTACTGGTGCCACAACACTGCAACTCCTCACAGATACTATAGATGGAGCGCAGGAATGAGCCCTGTTGCAAAGTATTGCATCAAAAATTGTAATTACATGCCCCTGTTAAACAGGGGCAGAAAAATTGGGCCTTGGCCACTGGTGGCGGTACCCAGAACCAAAAATGTTCTTACAAGCTATCAGCATTAAAATTGAGGAGGAAGAGGATAGTCACTCAGCATAACAGGATAGTCACTCAGCATCAGCATAGGCAGTCTTGAAGGGATCTCACATTAAAAAAAAAAAATCAATCGGTTACATCAGCATCAGGTGCTTGGTAGCTGGTGATCCAAGACTGATTCATTTTCATGAAGATCAGCCGATCGACCGATTCGGTGGACAGGTGCACCCTGTGATCGGTTACAAAGCCTCCAGCAGCACTGAATGTGCATTCCAAAAGAACGCTGGATGCAGGACAGGCCAGTAGCTCAATTGCATACTGTGCAAACTCTGGCCAGTGATCCATCCTCAAGACCCAGTAAGCAAGAGTATTTCGGTGGGAAAGGTGTCCAAGTCTGATCTTGCCCATAGATAATAATGCAATATGTGAATCAGACGCTGGCGATGGTTGCTGGAACCGATCAGACCTTGGGGCTGCAGACTAAGAAAATTGTTTGAACGCATCGGTCAGACAGCTACCTTCTACACCGCTCCTTCTGTGACTGACCGAAGCCTCAGCAACACGTTGTCCAGGTGGACCAGGAAATTGTAACCTCCCAGGCTCTGGAAACGCGTTGCGCAAACCTTTCTGCAAGGCCTCCAGAAAATGTTTCATCCTCTGCTCCCTCTGCAACGGCAAGATAAGGTCCGCAATCTTACCCTTGTAACGTGGATCAAGGAGGGTTGCCAGCCAGTAATCATCCCTCCCCTTGATACCACAAATACAAGGATCCTTCCGCAGGCTTTGCAGGATCAGGGAGGCCATGCAGCATAGGTTTGCTGAGACATTTGGTCCAGAGTCCTCTGGGTCACTAAGGTCAACATGATCCGCAGCCACCTCCTCCCAGCCACGTACAAGTCCATGGGTTTCTTCAGACTGTAAATGATCCCTTAAAGACTGCTGCTGATGCTGAGTGCCAGGCTCCACCTCCATGCTGACACAATCCTCCTCCTCCTTCTCGTCCTCTTCCTGTGTGATCGGTGGGCATGCAGGAACACTGTCTGGATAAAGTGGGCCTTGAGAGGTAAGGAAGTCCTCCTCTTCCTCCCTCTGTTCTGCCTCAAGTGCCCTGTCCATTATTCCATGCAGCGTGTGCTCCAAAAGGTGGACAAGAGGGACAGTGTCACCGATGCATGCACTGTCACTGCTCACCATCCTCGTGGCCTCCTCAAATTGTGACAGGACAGTGCATGCATCCCTGATCATAGCCTACTGGCGTAGGGGAAAAAAACAAGCTCCCCTGACCCTGTCCTGGTGCCATAGTCGCATAGGTACTCATTGATGGTCCTCTGCTGCGTGTGCAGCCACTGCAGCATGGCCAACCTTGAGTTCCCCCTGGTGGGCATGTCACAGATTAGGCGGTTCTTGGGCAGGTTAAATTCCTTTTGGAGGTCAGCCAGCCAAGTACTGGCATTATATGACCTGCGGAAATGCACACAGACTTTCCTGGCCTGCCTCAGGACATCCTGTAAGCCCGGGTACCTGCCCAAGAACCGCTGCACCACCAAGTTAAGTACATGAGCTAAACAGGGCACATGGGTCAGTTGTCCCTGTCGGAGGGCAGAGAGGAGGTTGGTGCCATTGTCACAAACCACCATACCTGCCTTAAGCTGGCGTGGCGTCAACCACCTCTGAACCTGCCCCTGCAGAGCTGACAGAATCTCTGCCCCAGTGTGGCTCCTGTCCCCCAAGCACACCAGCTCAAGCTCTTTTGGCGGTGCTGCAGCTGGGGCAGGGAAATTTGCCTGGTACAATCTGATGTTGGTGTACCGATAGCAGATTGCCCGCAAGTACTTGGCTGTGACACACCTAATTCTACACCTTCATTCCTCTCAGTGCAGGTTTCAGAGAGGACTGAAGGTATAGTGGGGTTGGAGATCCCAGCTGATGAGGAGCAAGGAGAGGTCCTCTTTGTTCTTTGTGGGTCTTTTAGGTACGCTTGCCAACGAACTGCATGGCAGGTCAACATATGTCTGGTCAAGCATGTGGTGCCCAAGCGGGTGATGTTTTGGCCACGCGAGATACGCTTGAGACATATGTTGCAAATAGCAGCGGTGGGATCTGATGCACTCGTCTCAAAAAAGACCCACACCAAAGAACTTTTGGAATAACGCGCAGAGACAGCAGCGCCCTGCAAATGCGGAGCTCTGCGGTGTGATGCAGTTGGTTTGCTGTCCTTAAGCTAGCCCCTACATTGCAATCAATTGGAAGTGCAGTCGCTGTAGATCTGAGGGGGACATGCAAGAAAAATAAAAAAACAGCATTTTTGCTTGTACACGATTGGATGTTAAAATTAGCAGAGCTTCCCCTCATTTCAGATCTTCCTCTCAGATTTAAAGTGACTGCACTTCCAAGTGCACTTGTGGTGCAAAATGGATTTGCCTTTAGTAAATCAACCCCATAGTGTCTACAATTGAACTTACATTTAGCATTGCCCACCTATAAAATATTTGGCAACCTGATTAAATTAAATCAAAGAAACCAGTGTAACTTAATGACGTTCTGCAGTGTAATCAGGGCTGGATCTATCCTGTCTTATGTGGGGGTGCAGTAAAAAATGTCAGGGCGGCAGAGGATGGGAGGTCAGCAGGGCAGTGTACAGGGGATCAACAGGGCAGAGAATAGGGTCAGCAGTTTGTAGGATAGTGTACAGGTGTCTGCAGGGGAGAGTACAGGGATAGCCGTAGGGGCTCTTCACCATGAGATAAGCCAATTCCAAGTGATTTCCTCTTCTAAGTTTCCGCTGGTTATTGGTTATCCTTGGTTACAGGGGCACAACCCCTCTTTTGATTGGCTCCGTGCTGAGGTTCTCTCCTGGTCACCACAATGCAGTGAAACATGCTTCCGGAAGGTAGCCAAGGTTGTGTGTACCGTGATTTTAGCAATGTCTTTGACAAAGGTCAAGCCAGTAGTTTGCCTCCACACCGGCCGTATGATTGCGCAATTGACCTTCAACCTGGTGCCACTCCTCCTCGTGGCCGGGTTTACCCTTTGTGTATCTTGGAGGATAAAGCCATGGATGAGCATGTTGCAGATGCACTTTCTCGGGGTTTCATCCGCAAATCCTTGTTTCCTGCTGATGCTGGTTTCTTCTTTGTGAGGAAGAGGAGCGGTGAACTGAAACCTTGAATTGATTATAGGGGTCTCAATCGTTTCACGATTAAGAATGCTTACCCGATCCCGTTGATTACAGAGTTATTTCACCGCCTCAAGGGAGCAACGGTTTTCACTAAGCTTGATCTGAGAGGGGCTTACAATCTCATGAGGATTAAGAAGAGCGACGAGTGAAAAACTGCGTTTAATACCAGAACAGGCCATTATGAGTATCTCATAATGCCTTTTGGCCTTTGTAACGCCCCAGCAGAATTCCAGGAATTTATTAACAATGTCCTCAGAGATTTGTTGCAGTTATGTGTGGTGGTTTATCTTGATGATCTCCTCATATTTTCCAAGTCCCTGGAGAGCCACCACACAGATGTCTGTCGTGTGCTTCAGAAATTAATCAAGAACAATCTCTATTGTAAACTGGTGAAGTGTGAGTTCCATCGGGAACAGGTTAAATTCCTGGGCAATGTCATTTCCACTGCTGATTTTTCGATGGACCCAGAGAAACTTTCGGCAGTCCTACAGTGGCCTCGCCCATGGGGTTACGTCCTCTGCAGCGTTTTCTGGGTTTTGCCAACTATTATCTGAAGTTTATTCGTAACTTCTCGTCTCTGGTTAAGCCCCTGACCGATATGACCAGAAAGAACGGTAACCCACAGAGTTGGTCTCCAGAGTCCATTAAGGCCTTTGAAAGTCTCAAGGCTGCCTTTGTTTCTGCTCCTGTGTTGGCACATCCTGATCCTATGCTATCTTTTATCCTTGAGGTTGTTGCTTCTGAGACTGGTGTAGGCGCCCTTCTGTCTCAACGTCCTACCTCTGAGAGGGCTATGCATCCTTGTGGCTACTTTTCCAAGAAATTGTCACCTGCCGACTGCAATTACGAGATTGGTGACAGAGACCTGTTGGCAATCATTTTAGCCCTGAAAGAATGGAGACATCTCCTTGAAGGTACCACTGTGCCGGTTCTCAGTCTTACTGACTATAAGAATCTCACATTCTTGTCTGAAGCTAAAAGCCTCTCTCCCAGAAGGGCGCGATGGGCTCTTTTTTTGTCAAGTTTCAATTACATTGTCTCATTCTTACCCGGTACTAAGAATGTAAGGGCTGACGCCTTGTCACGACAATTTTCCTCCACTTCCAAGTTGGAGTTGCAGGAGTCGGTTCAGGTTCCTATGATTCCTCCTGCTCATATTATGGCTATGGTTCGCACCAGTCTTACTTCTCCTTTGGGTGACAACATTCTTGCTGCTCAGGTCGATGCTCCTCCTGATAAACCTTGTGACTGCTGCTTTGTCCTAGAGTGTCTCCGTACTGCCATGCTCCAGACTTACTATTCTCCCAAGGCAGCTGGCCACCCTGGTAAGAATCAAATCATTTGGGCCATTTCCCAACAAATCTGGTCTTTGTTTTGCACGGATAATTATTATATTTTTTTTCAATTTTTTTCATTGCAAGCATGAAAGAACTTTTATAAGTAGTATCACCATTGATGTTATACTTACTGTTGATTCACTTCCACCTATGAACTCTGGTCTTTTGCCAATCACACCATCAGGTTGTGTTCTACCTATGTCACTTATTTTCACTATTGGACTATTTTTATTTATCGGATGCATATATTTATTATCATCACCTGGTGACTTAGTACACACTACAACATACGTCACACATGTAAATAAGGTTGCAAAATCATTTATTTATTTATTCATTGTTTTGTGGTGGTCATGTGTACACTATTAGATTTTGCAGCAGTACACCTGAGTTTGATTACACAGTAGCTTATGTGTTATTGTATAGTAGCGCAGAGGTCCTTTTACAATTATTAATTCTGGTGGCCTAGTCTACCTGCTGATGTAACTGCCTTCGTAGCTGCCTTTTCCGTGTGTGCTCAGAATAAGACTCCACGACACCTTCCAGTGGGCCTCCTACAACCCATACCCAATGGAGAGAGGCCCTCGACCCACCTGTCTATGGATTTCATTGTGGAGTTGCCCAACTCCGAAGGCAACACAGTTATCCTTATGGTGGTTGACCGGTTGTATTCCACTTAAGAAGTTGCCCACTTCTAAGGAACTGGCTTCCATTTTTGCTCGGGAGATCTTTCGCTTACATGGGCTACCCAAGGTGATTGTCTCTGGCAGGGGTAGTCAGTTTGTGTCCGGTTCTGGCGAGCCTTTTGTGTACATCTGGGAATTCAGTTTGCTTTCTCCTCTGCCTATAATCTGCAGTCTAATGGGGCCGCAGAATGAGCCAATCAGTCCTTGGAGCAATTCCTACAATGCTATACTTCTGACCATCACAATAACTGGTCAGACCTATTACCATGGGCAGAGTTTGCAGAGTTTGCTCACAACAGTGCCTTGAATTCTGCTTCCTGATTGTCTCAGTTTATGGCGAATTATGGTTTTCCAACCTTCCATGTTGCCTGACTCGTTTGTTCTGCAGAGTATTCCTGCGCTAGAAGAGCATCTCTGTGGTCTTCGTTACACTTGGGCACAAGTCCAGGAGGCTTTGTGTCATGCTAATGATAGGTACAGACTCCATGCTGACCGCAGACGCCTGCCTGCGCCTTCCTACTAGGTTGGGGACATAGTCTGGCTGTCACCTTGCAACCTCCGACTTCGTGTTCCCTCATTGAAGTTCGCACCTCGGTTTATTGGGTCTTTCTGTATCCTTCGCAGAATTAACCCAGTGGCTTACGTGTTGGACCTTCCTCCTAGTATGCGCATCTCAAATGTGTTTCATGTCTCCTTATTGAAACCGTTGGTCTGCAACCGCTTTACCACCTCGGTGCCACGTCCTCACACTATACAGGTTGAGAACCATGAGGAGTATAAGGTACAATCCATTGTTGGTTCCCGTAGGTTCCATGGGCGCATACAGTACCTGGTGCATTGGAAGGGGTACGGTCCAGGGGAACGCTCCTGGGTCTCATCCTTGGACGTACATGCTCCTGCCCTCCTCCGTGATTTCCCCTCAAGCCCGGTGGTCCTCCGAGGGGGGGGGTCGCTGAGGAGTGGGGTAATGTCAGGGCTGGCTCAGCCCTTCCTTCTCTGAGCTGGCCGCACAGCTGTCGGCTAATTGCCAGCTCTCATCTCTCTCCACAGTTAAACAGCTGTTGTGGATCTGCTCGTCAGTCCCATCTACTTAAAAATCTTTAGCTCACTTCATTCCTACCTTCGCCTTGGCCACATCACAAGAAACCATCTCCTGCGTTCCTGTTTAAAGACTGTCTTTGCTGACATCCCTTCTGGCTCCTTATCCTGCTTGCTGTTCCTCTACTTGGATCCCTGAACTAGCTTGGCTGATTACCCAATCTGGTTACTGAACACTGGCTTGGCTGACTACCTGATCCGGTTACTGGACTCTGGCTATGCTTTGACTACGCTTACTCTATTTACCTTTTTATTTTTATTAATAAACAAGTGTGATTTTAGTGTACTTCTGTCTCAGTCTGGTTCATGGTTTCTGACAACGTCCCTTGCACAAGCCCAATTTTCAAGAATGTTCATCAGAGTTCCTCCTCAAACAAAGTACTCAGAATCACCCCCTCTACATCAGAGTCCTTCCCCTAACATCAGGGTCCGCAGAGTCTTCCCCATCATCAGGGTTCCCAAAGTCACACCCCTTACGTCAGGATCCCCAGATTTGCATTCCCAACATAAGGTTCCCTAGAGTCCCCCCTTACATCAGGGTCCCTGGGGTTCCTCCCCCTTATCTCAGGGTCCCAAGAGCCCCCCTTACATCAGGGTTCCCAAAATCCCACTCCTTACATCAGGGTTCCCAGAGTTCCCCTCCTTATATTAGGGTCCCCAGAGCCACCAACCTTACATCAGGGTCCCTAGTGTCACTTACATCAGGGTTCCCAGAGTCATCCCCTTACATTAGGGTACTCAGAGTCCCCCCCTGTACATCAGGGTCAGCAGAGTCACTCACAAGTAGGGATGAGCTTTGAGTTCGAGTCAAACTCATGTTCAACATCGGCTGTTTGCAAGTTCGCCGAACAGCGAACAATTTGGGGTGTTCGCGGCAAATTCGAATGCTGCGGAACACCCTTTAAAAGTCTATGGGAGAAATCAAAAGTGCTAATTTTAAGGCTTATATTCATGGTATTGTCATAAAAAGTGTTTGGGGACCTGGGTCCTGCCCCAGGGGACATAGATCAATGCAAAAGAAAGTTATAAAAACGGCCATTTTTTCGGGAGCAGTGATTTTAATAATGCTTAAAGTCAAACAATAAAAGTGTAATATCCCTTTAAATTTCGTACCTGGGGGGTGTATATAGGATGCCTGTAAAGGGGCGCATGCTTCCCGTGTTTAGAACAGTCTGACAGCAAAATGACATTTCAAAGGAAAAAAAGTAATTTAAAACTACTCGTGGCTATTAATGCATTGCCGGTCCGACAATACACATAGAAGTTCATTAATAAAAACGGCATGGGAATTCCCCACAGGGGAACCCCGAACCAAAATTTAAAAAAAAAATGACATGGGGATCCCCCTAAATTCCATACCAGGCCCTTCAGGTCTGGTATGGATATTAAGGGGAACCCCGGCCAAATTTTTTTTTAAAAAATGGCGTGGGGTCCCCCTCAAAATCTATACCAGACCCTTCAGGTCTGGTATGGATTTTAAGGGGAACCCCTGGCCAAAATAAAAAAAAAAACGGCATGGGGTCCCCCTAAAAATCCATACCAGACCCTTATCCAAGCATGCAACCTGGCAGGCTGCAGGAAAAGAGGGGGGACGAGAGAGCGCCCCCCCCCCTCCTGAACCGTACCAGGCCACATGCCCTCAACATTGGGAGGGTGCTTTGGGGTAGCCCCCCAAAACACCTTGTCCCCATGTTGATGAGGACAAGGGCCTCATCCCCACAACCCTGGCCGGTGGTTGTTGGAGTCTGCGGGCTGGGGGCTTATCGGAATCTGGAAGACCCCTTTAACAAGGGGACCCCCAGATCCTGGCCCTCCCCCCTGTGTGAAATGGTAAGGGGGTACAAAAGTACCCCTACCATTTCTTTAAAAAACTGTCAAAAATGTTAAAAATGACAAGAGACAGTTTTTGACAATTCCTTTATTTAAATGCTTCTTCTTTCTTCTTTCTTCTATCTTCTATCTTCTATCTTCCTTCGGTTTCTTCCTCCATCTTCTTCTTCTTCTGGTTCTTCTGGCTCTTCTAGTTCTTCCTCCGGTGTTCTCGTCCGGCATCTCCTCCGCGGCGTCTTCTTCCCTTCTCCTTAGTGAAATAGTAGGGGTACTTTTGTACCCCCTTACCATTTCACACAGGGGGGAGGTCCGGGATCTGGGGGTCCCCTTGTTAAAGGGGGCTTCCAGATTCCAATAAGCCCCCCACCCGCAGACCCCCACAACCACCGGCCAGGTTTGTGGGAATGAGGCCCTTGTCCTCATCAACACGGGGACAAGGTGTTTTGGGGGGCTACCCCAAAGCACCCTCCCAATGTTGAGGGCATGTGGCCTGGTACGGTTCAGAAGAGGGGGGCACTCTCTCGCCCCCCCTCTTTTCCTGCGGCCTGCCAGGTTGCGTGCTCGGATAAGGGTCTGGTATGGATTTTTAGGGGGACCCCACGCCATTTTTATTTTTAATTTTGGCCGGGGTTCCCCTTAAAATCCATGCCAGACCTGTAGGGTCTGGTATAGATTTTGAGGGGGACCCCCACGCCATTATTTTTTTTTTTTGGCCGGGGTTCCCCTTAATATCCATACCAGACCTGAAGGGCCTGGTATGGAATTTAGGGGGACCCCCCACGTCATTTTTTTTTTAAATTTTGGTTCGGGGTTCCCCTGTGGGGAATTCCCATGCCGTTTTTATCAATGAACTTCTATGTGTATTGTCGGACCGGCAATGCATTAATAGCCGCAAGTAGTTTTAAATGACTTTTTTCCTTTGAAATGTCATTTTGCTGTCAGACTGTTCCAAACACGGGAAACATGCGCCCCTTTACAGGCATACTATAGACACCCCCCAGGTACGAAATTTAAAGGGATATTACACTTTTATTGTTTGACTTTAGGCATTATTAAAATCACTGCTCCCGAAAAATGTCCGTTTTTAAAACTTTTTTTTGCATTGATCCATGTCCCCTGGGGCAGGACCCAGGTCCCCAAACACTTTTTATGACAATACCATGAATATAAGCCTTTAAAATTAGCACTTTTGATTATTCATGTTCCTGTCCCATAGACTTTAACGGTGTTCGCGTGTTCGAACAAATTTTTTGCCTGTTCACATGTTCTGGTGCGAACCGAACAGGGGGGTGTTCGGCTCATCCCTACTCACAAGGAAAAAAAAAAAGTGTACTTATGAAGGGAAGGGAATAAGTGCACTATAATACTCTATTTATGACAAGTGAATAAATGGAATATTGTGAATGTCCGGATAAATCTCAAATAGCCTCCATCCGCATACACATGTAAGCATAAACAAAAACGTGCTGAAACAAATAAGTGCTAAAACAAATAAGGAAATTTTAGCAAAAACACAAAAAAAACGTCCGTAGTGCGTTAGGTACAGTTCAAGTACAGGTACAGTTCAGTTGAACTGTACCTAATGCACTATGGACCTTTTTTTATGTTTTTGCTAAAATTTCCTTATTTGTTTCTGCACGTTTTTGTTTATGCTTACATATGTATGCGGATGGAGGCTATCTGAGATTCATCCGGACATTCACAATAATTCATTTATTCACTTGTCATAAATAGAGTATTAGGGTGCACTTATTCCCTTCCCTTGATATATACACATTCGTGTTTTCCTTGTGGGCTGCACATCTATTTTCTATTTTTATTGCTGATAAAACAGAGTATTCCATTTTTATTAGATTGTAGCACCATCACAAATATATGTATTTGTATTGATTGCATTTCAATTTTTTTGCACTGATTGGGGTAGCACGGATTGCCACATTATACATTCAGCAGAGTCACTCCCTGTTATATGAGTGTCCCCAGAGCCCCCCCTTACATCAAGGTTCCTAGAGTCACTTCCTTAAAGGAGGGTCCCCAGAGTTTCGCTAGTTACATCAGGCCCCCAGAGTTCCCCCTTTATATCAGTGCCCCCCTCCTCTTTACATAAGGGTTTAGAGAGCCCACCATACGTCAGGGTCCCTAGAGTCCCCCCTTTACATCCGCGTCCCCAGAGTCTCCCACTTACATCAGGGTCCCCAAAGTCCCCCTGAAAGCAGTGTTCAGAAGTATGAAATTTAATTATAGACCACAAGAAGGAAAGATAAAAATGGGGCACTTCTAAGAGTAGCCAAGCAAATAAATGCTCAAAAGTCGTGTGTTAAATTAAAGATTGAGATTTTTATTGCTTTTTTTCAAAATTGTCTGTCTTTTTAATTTCATATAATTAAAAATAAAAAACCCAGAGGTGATCAAATACCACCAAAAGAAATCTCTATTTATGTGGGAAAAAAAAGATACAAATTTTGTTTGGGTACAGCTTTGCATGACTGCGCAATAGCCAGTTAAAATAGCACAGCACAGCATAGCAGAAAATGGCCTGGTCATGAAGGGGAGTAAATCATCCGGAGGGCAAGTAGATATGTATTTTATATTTAAATGTACTATTACAGTAAAACAAAGTTACATTTAGTATTATGTTAAGTTACAACATCATTAGGCAAAATGATAAGATCATTCTTTTACAAATATGAAAAAAAAAATGACATGACAAAAATGCCATAGCTACCGGAAAAAAGAACCTTTCACTGGTTACTGAGCTCTGCAACTATGCAAATATCATTTAAGTATCAACCCTGCAATTCTATGAAGGATTAATTTGTGGCTGCCATCATATTTGAACATCCTATGACAAGTATGGCAACACATAACGGAAAACTATCAATTTATTGCCACTCAGACCTGTACCTCATCATTAGTTTACAGAAGTCAGTGACAATCAGTCTGCACTAAATTAACATACTTGACTAAACATTTTCATTTGTCTTCAAGTGGTAAGTTCATTGTGTTCCCACGGTGTTAGTGCCACTGTGACATGTCAGACAATATGCATGTGTGCTTGTTATGCCATCTGTTAAATTCTGCATCCTTCCATTGGAAAAAAAAATATATTCTTTAATATGTATAAAATCTATGTTAGAATTTTGCTGTTTACCTTAGCTTAGTCTAGTCATGTGTACCTTTTACAGAACAACTGATGAATTAGGCCATTTTGGTCAGATAGTCATTGATTTACTAAAACTGAAGAGTGCAAAATCTGGTGCAAATCTGCATGGAAACCAATCAGCTTCCAGGTTTTATTGTCAAAGATCCATTGAACAAGCTGAAGTTAGAAGCTGACTGGCTACCATGCACAGCTGCACCAGATTTTGCACTCTCCGGTTTTAGTAAATCAATAGTATAGAGACCAAGACCCTGGCTGCTGTTCCATTTTTATACTTGCCAACAGTCCCGATTTTTCCGGGACAATCCCGATTTTGGGACCCTCGTCCCGATCGGAGCTCGTCCAGATTAATTTCCCGGGATTCTGCTTTTGTCCTGCGAAAATCTGGAATATTTTAGGCAAAAAACGGCTGGCTACAAAAAGATGGCCGCCGTATTTCCCTTTGTGTTCAGTGGAGAGGGGAGGGGCAGCCAATCGGCTGCTCTCTTCAGTGTACAGTGTACAGTGGACAATTCTCTTGTACACCTAAGCCTATTGGATTCACGGCCCCACCCCTCCCCACTGGACACACATGAAAGGAATTGTAGCTGCTACTGCTGGGGACATGATACACTGTAATGAAGGAGATCGCCGCTGCCTGGGGACACCACAGATGTGAGGAGGGCTCTGCTGCCTGGGGACACCATGGATGTGAGGAGGGCTCTGCTGCCTGGGGACACCACAGATGTGAGGAGGGCTCTGCTGCCTGGGGACACTACAGATGTGAGGAGGGCTCTGCTGCCTGCCTGGGGACACCAGACATAAGGAGGGCTCCGTTGCCTGGGGACACTAGATGTAAGAAGGGCTCCACTGCCTGGGCACACCTGATGTAAGGAGGGACTCCGCTGCCTGGGGACACCAGACGTAAGAAGGGGTTCCGCTGCCTGGGGACACCAGATGTAAGGAGGGACTCCGCTGCCTGGGGACACCTGATGTAAGGAGGGGCTCCGCTGCCTGGGGGCACCAGATGTAAGTAGGGACTCTGCTGCCTGGGGACACCAGATATAAGGAGGGACTCCGCTGCCTGGGGACACCTGATGTGATCAGGGGCTCTGCTGCTGGGGACACCTGATGTGAGGAGGGACTCGGCTGCCTGGGGACACCAGGTGTGATGAGGGGCTCCACTGCTGGGCACACCTGATGTGAGGGGCTCCGCTGCTGGGGACACCAGGTGTGAGGAGGGACTCCACTGCTGGGGACACCTGATGTGATGAGGGGCTCTGCCGCTGGGGACACCTGATGTGATGAGAGGCTCCGCTGCTGGGGACACAAGATGTGAGGAGGGACTCCACTAGGGGCACCTGATGGCATCTGGTGGCAGGCGATGTGGCAAGTGACAAGCTCAGGGCTAACACTGATTCTGCATTATGGTGAGTTGAACTATTTAATTTTATATTTCAATGTAATAATAGAAATAATGTGCTTCAATCATCCTGACATCATAACAACCATGGTGCCGGGATGATTGAAGCGCTAACACCAGGTTTTTGGAGTATCTTTATCTGCTGATTTGTTAAACTCTGGAATACACATTTCTATTGTGGTGTAGGATCTGGGCCTGCTGTCCCTCCATCCCTTTTTCCTTCCTTCTCTCTCCTTCCCTCCTTCTTTCTCTCTCCCTCCCTCCCTCTTTTCCCCTTTCTTTCTCCATCTCTCATTCATCTCAGACTCTAACCACACCCCCACTTGAACCACGCCCATAAAGCCATGCCCACTATTTCGCATAAACCACGCCCATTTTTCAGTGCATTTTCTTGTTTGCTATGTCACGCCTACAAATGCATGTCCCTACAAATGCATGTTTTTTACAATGTTGGCAACTATGCATTTTATGAGACTGTTTGGGGGTGTTTTGTAGGCCAGGAAGCATTTTCATATCCTGTCGTTATTGTTTATCTTAAAGCGGTAGTAAACCGCTGGTGGTTAAAAAAATAATAATAATTCCTGCAAGGCAATGTCTTAATGTGCTAGTATGCGTTCCATACTAGCACATTATGAGAAACTTACGCAATGTCAATGCTGAGATGGCTGACATCTTCCCCTGGTCTTCCTTCCGGGTTCGCAGCCTCCAGCTACATGAGTGGCCTTGAGCGCGATGACGTCACTCCCACACATTTCTAGCATGGGCTCGGAAGATCCGGCACTGTAAGCCAAATCTTCATAGCGCATGCGCCAGTGATGTCATTGGCTGCATGCACTCTGAATATTTCCTAAACTGTGCAAGTTTAGGAGATATTCACAGTACCTTCAAGTAAGCCTTATCTGTAGGTACAAGTGGTAGTACAGACTTTACTACCACTTTAAGACAGCTAGCTCCTGCAGCACTCCCCCTTCCCATCCCTGTTAGCCCACAGGGATAAATTTGCAAAATGTCAGATTGTTCTTAGGAATATTTTTTCTATGAGAAGTCAGGAGCTCAAGCTGATAACATTTTTTTTTTTTATCAATATTTTTGGAAAAATGTACAGTTAGTTCAGCTGGACATGCACTATATTGACACTCACACAGCTAAACTTATCTAGGGAAGACATAGCCATCGCCATAGTTATCCATAGATATGGACTTGTATTTGAGATCTCTGACCACTGCATGATTGTTCTGTAGAATGATAGGAACATAGAAATAAGCTTATGTGTTTTAGCCAAGCAAACTTGTTTATACTCAAATTGGTTACCCCTATTTATGGCCTTATATTATGGGAATAATAGAAATCAGTCGAAAAATTTATTTTGAACAGTCTATTTTTTTCCCCAAAAAGTATTTGCATACACCGTTTCTTTCATCGGGGAGGGGACAGTTGACCAATAATAACTTAAGCCTCGTACACACGGTACGATTGTTGGTAGGGGATTGTCTGTTGACAGACTGTTGTCCTAAAATATTACCGTTAGTGCACTCCTTTTGACAATTGTTGTCCAACCTTCAGCCAAAAAATGTTGGATGACAGGCTAGTAAATTTTCGGCGGACAACGGTTTGACGTCAGATTTTTGTATGCTCAGTACACAAATCCATCACACAAAAGTTGAAAATACAAACACCAATGCTCAGAATCAATACTCAGTAAACACAAAATTAGCAGTAAGGCCCCAAAGGGTGGCACTCAAGAGCTGAAATTCCTCGTAGTACGTCACTACGTTCGTATTTGTGGCACGACAATTGTGTACACACGATCGGACATTCCGACAATGAAATCCTGGGATTTATTTCCAACGGATGTTGGTTCAAACTTGTCTTGCATACACACGGTCACACAAATGTTGTCAGAAATTCCAAACGTCAAGAACGCGGTGATGTACAACACGTACGAAGAGCCAATAAAAATGAAGTTAAATAGCCAGTGCGGCTCTTCTGCTTGATTCCAAGCATGCATGGAATTGTGTGCATCAGAATTGTGCACACACGATCGGAATTTCCGACAACGGATTTTGTTGTCGGAAAATTTGAGAACCAGCTCTGGAGAAAATTGAGTACTGTCCGTGATACTTTTTTTATTTGTGCAAATAAAAAAAGTATCACGGACAGTACTCAATTTTCTCTGTCACGATTGCACTAATACGGCTACAATCACCTCAAGAACCAGCTCTGAAATTTTTGTTGTTAGAAATTCTGACAAAAAATGTCCGATGGAGCCTACACACGGTCGGAATTGCCAACAACAAGATCCCGTCGAACATTTGTTGTCGGAAATTACGATTGCGTGTACGCGGCATTAGTATGCAAGACAAGATCCTGGCACACGCCCTTTTGACAAAAATCAGATGCTCGGTTGGCCAACAGTTGTACCGTGTGTACGAGGATTAAGTCTTTGTTTATGTTACTGTGTGTTAAGGAACAAGCACAAAATTGTGCACATACCTGACATGCAAACAAATGTGCTGCCCCTTAGCAGATGCACAGGAGTGCCATCAATTTTTAATGGCACCCCATACATTGGCAAATGTGGTGTGTTTTTGGTGCAGCACTATTTAAAAAAAGGGGATGGGGACTTAATTCCTTGTGTTTCTGCAGGTAGGGCAGACTATTAAAATTAATGGGCTGCCCTACACGCAACACGCAGCAGCATTGATGTGAACCAAGCCCTTGTTTACATATGAGGTTGGGGGGGTGGTAAAACCACTAAGTTGAGCTGCTTTTTCCACTGCCAACTGCTCCCCCCTTAGCTGCGGAGCAACTGGGGGTGTATACATGCTATGGCTGCAGCTGGAAGTATACCCTAGGTAAATGGGCCTGCGCTGCAACCACCCTGAAACTGTGCATTGCACGCATTTGTGGTGTGGTGATGCTGCATTTTGGAGGATAACAGAAGTGGTGAGGAGGCAACATATTGCTTCTTCACTGCCTGCCAAATGCCTATGCAAAGCTATCTGAGAATGGAGTAGCAGTCCTTGTCGATATTACGAACGAACCCTAATAAAGCAGTTCTGATTGTACAGGAAAAGGGGTCAGGATTAAAAGTAACATACATACATATACATATAAACACATTTTAGGTAAAAAAAATCGCAATAAGTGTATATTGATTGGTTTGCGCAAAATTTATAGCGTCTACAAAATAGGGGACAGTTTTATGGCATTTTTATTATTATTTTTTTTTATTATTAATAATGGCAGCGATCTGCGATTTTTATCGTGACTGCGATATTATGGCGGACACATTGGACACTTTTGACACTATTTTGGGACCATTGTCCTTTTTACAGCGATCAGTGCTATAAAAATGCACTGATTACTGTGTAAATGATAATGGCAGTGAAGGGGTTAACCGCTAGGGGGGCGATGAAGGTGTTTAGTGTGTTCTAGGGAGTGATTCTAACTGTGGGGGGATGGGATTCAACACACATGACAGCGATCACTGTTTCCGATGACAGGAAGCAGTGATCTCTGTCATGTCAGAAGGCAGAACGGAGACATGCCTTGTTTACAAAGGAATCTCCCTGTTCTACCTCTCCGTAACACGATCATGGGCACCCAGCGGACATCGAGTCTGCGGGACTCGCAGTCACGGAGAATGCGGCGGGCATGCGCGCGCCACCCGCAGCACTGCTTTTTAAAGGGGATGTACATGTACGCCCTTTTGCCCACCCGTGCCATTCTGACAATGTATATCGTCGTGCAGCGGTTGGGAAGCGGTTAATTGTGTTCCCACACATTTTGCTGTGCCTACTGCAGGTATAGGCAACCTTTTGAGCACAGTGTGCAGAAAAATGTTTTCAAAGAAACTGAGCTTGCTGATTTTATAACAAAAAAATGTCAACTTCACACTCTCAATCACGAAAAGGATTTTTTATAAAGTAAATGCTGTAAACTACTTCAGTAGTAGTGAGAAATTAACATCCTGGAATCTCACGCCTTAGATCAGTTCCAATCCCTGCAACTCCACACTTCAGATCAGCCCCAATTCATGCACCTTAACACCTCAGATCATTGTCCCCCCTGCAAATCGGTTTCACCACTGTACCCCCCTTATCATCTGCCCCACCACTGTAACCCCCTGCATATCTGCCCCACCACTGTAACGCCCTGCACATCTGCCCCACCACTCTAACCCCCACACATCTGCCCCACTACTGTAACCCCCTGTACATCTGCCCCACCACTGTACATCTGCCCCACCACTGTACTACCCTGCACATCTGGCCCTCCACCGTACTACCCGGCACATCTGCCCCACCACTGTAACCCCCTGTACATCTTCCCCACCACTGTAACCCCCTGCTCATCTGCCCCACCAATGTTCCCCCTTTCTCATCTGCCCCACCACTGTACCTCCCTGCACATCTGCTCCACCGCCATACCCCCATGCTCTTCTGTCTCACTGCTGAACCATCTTCTCATCTGTCCTTACACTGAACTTATCTGCTCATCTGCCCCACCACTGTAACCCCCTTTCTCATCTGCCCCACCACTGTACCTCTTGCACATCTGTCCCACCTTTGTTCCCCCTGCTCTTCTGCCCCACCACTGCAACCCTCTGCTCATGTGTTCCACCGATGTACCCCTCTTCTCCTCTGCCCCTCCACTGTACCCACCATGTACTACATGGTATATATATTAATACATTGCCTGCACTGTATGTATATTCTACGGCTGCCGTGTAAGCAGCGTGTGGGGTGTAGACTTAGTCCCTGAGTCATGATTGGTCAAGGGCACCCTGCCTTTTACCAATCATGGCTCTCCCAGCAGATTGCGCTGTGATTGGCCAAAGCATGCAGGTCAGGTGTCATCTGTCCCACCTCTTCTGCCCCACCACTGTAATCCCCTGCTCATGTGTTGCACGGATGTACCTCCTTTCTCCTTTGCACATCTACCCCACCTCTACCCCCCTGCTCCTCTGCCCCACAAACCCCTGCTCATCTGTCCCACAAATGTAGCCCCCCTCTCCTCTGCCCCGCCACTGTACCCCCCTGTATATTTGCCCCACCTCTGTTCCCCCTGCTCTCCCGCCCCACCACTGTAACCCCCTGCTCATCTGTCCCACCAATACACCCCCTTTCACATCTGCCTCGCTGCTCTACCCCCTCCTTTTCTGTCTCACCACTGAACCCCCCTGCTCATCTGCCCCAACACAATACCCACCTGCTCTTCTGTCCCACTGCTGAACCCCCTTCTCATCTCTTCCACCAGTGTACCTTCCTGCACATCAGCCCCACCGCTGTACCCTCCTGCTCATCTGTCCCACCTCTGAACACCTCCTGCTCATTTTCCCCACTGCTGTACCCTCCTGCTCATCTGCTCCACCGCTGTACCCTCTTCTCATCTATGATATGTGTGATATGCAGAGTGGTGAAAGGAAGCAGAGATGAGACACATCTACCTGTCCTGGCACACTCATCCTGCTGATCCACATACAAGCATCTGGCATGGATGCGCAATTATGAGCTCAGGTCAGGGGCATTTTCTGAAAGCAGTGAGCCTGTGTGCCGGATCAAAAGTTGGGCAGCCGCATATATATAGTGTATCTCACAAAAGTGAGTACACCCTCACATGTTTTTTAAATATTTTATTATATCTTTTCATGTGACAACACTGAAGAAATGACATTTTGCTACAATGTAAAGTAGTGAGTGTACAGCTTGTATAACAGTGTAAATTTGTTGTCCCCTAAAAAAAACTCAACACACAGCCCTTAATATCTAAACCTCTGGCAACAAAAGTGAGTACACTCCTAAGGGAAAATGTCCAAACTGGGCCCAATTAGTAATTTTCCCTCCCCAGTGTCATGTGACTCGTTAGTGTTACAATGTCTCAGGTGTGAATGGGGAGCAGGTGTGTTAAATTTGGTGTTATGGCTCTCACTCTCTCATACTGGTCACTCGAAGTTCAACATGGCACTTCATTGCAAAGAACTCTCTGAGGATCTGAAAAAAATAATTGTTGCTCTACATAAAGATGGCCTAGGCCATCTTTATGTAGAGAAACTGAGCTTCAGCAAGGCGGCCAAGACCATACAGGGTCCACTCAGAACAGGCCTCGCCATGGTCAACCAAAGAAGTTCAGTTCACGTGTTCAACGTTAAATTCAGAGGTTGTCTTTGGGAGATATACATATGAGTGCTGCCAGCATTACTGCAGAGGTTGAAGGGGTGGGGGGTCAGCCTGTCTGTGCTCTGCATGGCTCTCATCCCAGAAGGAAGCCTTTTCTAAAGATGATGCACAAGGAAGCCAGCAAACAGCTAAAGACATGCAGACTAAGGACATGGATTACTGGAACCATGTCCTGTGGTCTGGTGAGACCAAGATAAACTTATTTGGTTCAGATGGCGTCAAGCATGTGTGGCAGCAACTAGGTGAGGAGTACAAAGACAAGAGTGTCTTGCCTACAGTCAAGCATGGTGGTGGGAGTGTCATGGTCTGGGGCTGCATGAGTGCTGTCGGCACTGGGGAGCTACAGTTCATTGAGGGAACCATGAATGCCAACATGTACTGTGACATACTGAAGCAAAACATGATCCCCTCCCTTCGAAGACTGGGCCGCAGGGCAGTATTCCAACATTATAACCCCAAACACACCTCCTGGATGACCACTGCCTTGCTAAAGAAGTAGAGGGTAAAGTTGATGGACTGGCCAAGCATGTCTTCAGATCTAAACCCTATTGAGCATCTGTGGGGAATCCTCGAATGGAAGGTAGAGGAGTGCAAGGTCTCTAACATCCACCAGTTCGGTGATGTCGTCATGGAGGAGTGGAAGAGGACTCCAGTGGCAACCTGTGAAGCTCTGGTGAACTCCATGCCCAAGAGGGTTAAGGTAGTGCTGGAAATTAATGGTGGCAAACACAAAATATTGACACTTTGCGCCCAGTTTGGACATTTTCACTTAGGAGTGTACTCACTTTTGTTGCCAGTGGTTTAGACATTAATGGCTGTGTGTTGAGTTATTTTAAGGGGACAACAAATTTACACTGTTATACAAGCTCACTACTTTACATTGTAGCAAAGTGTCATTTCTTCAGTGTTGTCACATGAAAAGATATAATAAAATATTTACAAAAAAATGTGAGGGGTGTACTCACTTTTGTAAGATACTGTATATATAGATATATATCTATATATATCTATATCTATGTATATATAGATATCTATCTATCTCATAGGTGTGCGCACAGGGTGTGCCAGGTGTGCCTGGGCACACCCTAATCACCCTGTGTGGTGCAGATTCCCCCTGTTTAGACCCCTGATATTTCACCAAAGCCCCCTAACAGGGCTCCTAAAAAATGTAAACAATAAAAATGTAAAAAATAATAATAAAAAAAAAAATAAAAACTACTAACACCATCCAGTGCCCTACTGACACCAATCTCTGCTCTACTGATATTGTCAGTATAACTACGCATGCACACACGCATTGGTGTTTAAGCTTTGAGAGCTTTGAGGTGCACACCTTAATGCAACAGGCTGTGCACACCTATGATCTATCTATCTATCTATCTATCTATCTATCTATCTATCTATCTATCTATCTATCTATCTATCTATCTATCTATCTATCTATCTATCTATCTATCTATCTATCTATCTATCTCACACTACATACAGCTGCCGTGTAAGCAGCGTGTGCGGCGTAGACTTAGTCCCAGCAGATCACACTGTGATTGGCCAAAGCATGCAGGTCAGGTGCATGCTTTGGCCAATCAGCAGCCGTCAATGCACTGCGATCTTGCGGTACATTATGGGATGCTCCGCGACGCTCTAATTTGCCGCGAATGTCCCATATGTTTGGTTCGTCTGCAGACAAAGGAACACCCGATGTTCGAGTCGAACTTACGCTTGATTCGTACATCAGGATCATCCCTACTGCTGATGTTGTAAATCAAAAAGGGCATAGATATAGCAGCTTAAAGGGGTTGTAAACCCTCATGTTTTTTCACCTTAATGCACCCTATGCATTAAGGTGAAAAAACTTCTGGCACTCACCGGCCCCCCAGCCCCCCATTTTACCTACCTGAGCCTTGTATTTCCCTTGGTGGAGACACACTGTCCCTCTCTGCATGGAGTCCCGGCTCTTGATTGGATAGATTGATAACAGCGCAGCCATTGGCTCCCTCTGCATTCAATCAAATCCAATGATGTGGGTGCCGGGGGGCGGGGCCGAGTCCGGTATTCGTGTCTATGGACACCGAATGCTGAACTTCAGAGCACGACTGCAAGGTAACCCCTGGGAGAGCGCTTCTCCTAGGGGGTTAATTGAAGTGAGGAGGGGCTGCAAGAGCCACTGAGGGACCCCAGAAGTCAAGGATCGGGGCCACTCTGTGCAAAACGAGCTGCACAATGGGGGGTAAGTATGACATGTATGACATTTTAAATGAAAAAAAAAACTAGCCTTTACAATCACTTTAAGGGTTTCCTCAAAACCAGTGTCGGAACTACCAACATAGCGACACATGTGGGTGCTATGGGGCCCGCAGCCAAGTGGGGCCCGGTGAGGACAGGTGGGTCAGCGGTTGAGAGTGGGCGGCTCCGCTGGGGGAAAGCGCGGGCGGCTCCGAGGGCTGTCAGGCAGCTCAGTTGGTGAGACAGCTGGGCGGCTCGTGGGTGAACGGACTGGCCAATCAGGCAGCTGGCAGGCGGGGGGCGCATAGAGATGACATCATCTCTCACCACCCAGCACCCTTCCTGCATCCCTGCAGTGCAGTTCCCCCCACTGTGCAGACAGCATCGGGAAGCAAAGAGATGGCATTACCTCTCTGCTGCATGACTGATAATCTGCTGCCTGACTTTGGGACACAGCAGGAAAGTGACACAGCAAGTGAGAATCCGTAAGTTGTGGCAGGCGATTTGGCAAGTAACAATCCGTGATGTGGTAAGTGACAATCCGTAATGTGTGGCAGGTGACGTGGCAGGTGACAATCCGGGATGTGGCAAGTGACAATCCGTAATGTGTGGCAGGTGACATGGCAAGTGACAATCCGTAATGTGTGGCAGGTGACGTGGCAAGTGAAAATCTGAGACGTGGCAAGTGACAATCTGGGACATGGCAAGTGACAATCCGTAATGTGTGGCAGGTGATGTGGCAAGTGACAATCTGGGACGTGGCCAGTGACAATCCGTAATGTGTGACAGGTGATGTGGCAAGTGACAATCATGGACGTGGCAAGTGACAATCCATAATGTGAAGCAGGTAACATGGCAAGTGACAATCCGGGACGTGGCAAGTGACAATCCGTAATGTGTGGCAGGTGACATGGCAAGTGACAATCCGGGACGTGACAAGTGACAATCCGTAATGTGTGGCAGGTGACGTGGCAAGTGAAAATCCGAGACGCGGCAAGTGACAATCCAGGACTTGGCAAGTGACTATCCATAATGTGTGGCAGATGATGTGGCAAGTGAAAATCCGGGACGTGGCAAGTGACAATCCGTAATGTGTGGCAGGTGATGTGGCAAGTGACAATCCGTAATGTGTGGCAGGTGACGTGGCAAGTGACAATCCGGGACGTGGCAAATGACAATCCGTAATGTGTGACAGGTGACGTGGCAAGTGACAATCCGGGACGTGGCAAGTGACAATCCGTAATGTGTGGCAGGTGACGTGGCAAGTGACAATCCGGGACGTGGCAAGTGACAATCCGTAACATGTGGCAGGTGACGTGGCAAGTGAAAATCTGTAATGTGTGGCAAGTGACGTGGCAATGACAATCCGTAATGTGTGGCAAGTGACAATCCGGGACGTGGCAAATGACAATCCGTAATGTGTGGCAGGTGATGTGGCAAGTGACAATCCATAATGTGTGGCAGGTGATGTGGCAAGTGACAATCTGGGACGTGGCAAGTGACAATCTGTAATGTGTGGCAGGTGAAGTGGCAAGTGGCAATCTGGGACGTGGCAAGTGACAATCCATAATGTGTGGCAGGTGATGTGGCAAGTGACAATCCGGGACATGGCAAGTGACAATCTGTAATGTGTGGCAGGTGACGTGGCAAGTGACAATCTGGGATGTGGCAAGTGACAATCCGTAATGTGTGACAGGTGATGTGGCAAGGGACAATCCAGGATGTGGCAAGTGACAATCCGTAATGTGTGGCAGGTATCGTGGCAAGTGAGAATCCGGGACGTGGCAAGTGACAATCCGTAACATGTGGCAGGTGACGTGACAAGTGAAAATCCATAATGTGTGGCAAGTGACGTGGCAAGTAACAATCCGGGACGTGGCAAGTGACAATCCATAACGTGTGGCATGCGACGTGGCAATGACAATCCGTAATGTGTGGCAAGTGACAATCCGGGATGTGGCAAGTGACAATCCGTAATGTGTGGCAGGTGACGTGGCAAGTGACAATCAGGGACATGGCAAGTGACAATCCGTAATGTGTGGCAGGTGACGTGGCAAGTGACAATCCGGGACGTAGCAAGTGGACAATCAGCAACATGTGGCAGGTGAAGTGGCAAGTGACATTCTGCAACGTGTGACAAGCGACAATCTGCATCTGGTGGCAGGCGACGTGGCAAGTGGACAATCTGCAATGTGTGGCAGGTGATGTGGCAAGTGACATTCCGTGACAAGTTGCATCTGGTGGCAGGTGACGGTGGCAAGTGACACGCTCACCGTCAGTGAGTCGCAAGCTCAAGTTTTATTAAATGTGCAGAACAGTCAACTGACTTGAGCTGGACCAGTTTGCCAGTCTTACCTATCCACCTTTAGGTGTCCTATTGGGAATATCCAGTGAGCCAAGTTGTAACTGCATGTTTAAATATTTAACCTGATTCACGGACCCCGATGCGATCTGTCCACCCATAAATGCTCCCTATTCGCGGATGATATTCTTCTATTTGTCCCCTCCCCTCTTATATCTACGCCAAATATTTTTAAATTACTGCACGATTTTGGTCACTTCTCAAGCTTAGACGTTAATCCAGTATCTCACAAAAGTGAGTACACCCCTCACATTTTTGTAAATATTTTATTATATCTTTTCATGTGACAACACTGAAGAAATGACACTTTGCTACAATGTAAAGTAGTGAGTGTACAGCTTGTATAACAGTGTAAATTTGCTGTCCCCTCAAAATAACTCAACACACAGCCATTAATGTCTAAACCGCTGGCAACAAAAGTGAGTACACTTTTTGAAAATGTCCAAATTGGGCCCAAATAACCATTTTCCCTTCCCGGTGTCATGTGACTTATTAGTTTTACAAGGTCTCAGGTGTGAATGGGGAGTAGGTGTGTTAAATTTGGTGATATCGCTCCCACTCTCTCATACTGGTCACTGGAAGTTTAACATGACATCTCATGGCAAAAAACTTTCTCAGGATCTGAAAAAAAGAATTGTTGCTCTACATAAAGATGGCCTAGGCTATAAGAAGATTGCCAAGACCCTGAAGCTGAGCTGTAGCATGGTGGTCAAGACCATACAGCGGTTTAAAAGGCCAGGTTCCACTCAGAACAGGGCTCACTATGGTTGACCAAAGAAGTTTAGTGCACATGCTCAGCGTCATATCTAGATGTTGTCTTTGGAAAATAGACATATGAGTGCTGCCAGCATTGCTGCAGAGGTTGAAGTGGTGGGGGGTCAGCCTGTCAGTACTCGGAACATACGCCGCACATACGCCGCACACTGCATCAAGTTGGTCTGCACGGCTGTCGTCCCAGAAGGAAGCCTCTTCTAAAGATGGTGCACAAGAAAGCCCGCAAAAGGTTTGCTGAAGATAACCAGACTAAGGACATGAATAACTGGAACCATGTCCTGTGGTCTGATGAGACCAAGATAAACTTATTTGGTTCAGATGGTGTCAAGCGTGTGTGGTGGCAACTAGGTGAGGAGTACAAAGAAAAGTGTGTCTTGCCTACAGTCAAGCATGGTGGTGGGAGTGTCATGGTCTGGGGCTGCATGAGTGCTGTCGGCACTGGGGAGCTACAGTTCATTGAGGAAACCATGAATTCCAACATGTACTGTGACATACTAAAGCAGAACATGATCTCCTACCTTCGGAGACTGGGCCGCAGGGCAGTATTCCAACATGATAACGACCCCAAAACCCACCTCCAAGACGATCACTGCCTTGCTAAAGAAGCTGAGGGTTAAGGTGATGGACTGGCCAAGCATGTCTCCAGACCTAAACCCTATTGAGCATTTGTGGGTCATCCCCAAACAGAAGGCGGAGGAGCGCAAGGTCTCTAAAAACCACCAGCTCCATGATGTCATCATGGAGGAGTGGAAGAGGACTTCAGTGGCAAACTGTGAAGCTCTGGTGAACTCCATGCCCAAGAGGGTTAAGGCAGTGCTGGAAAATAATGGTGGCCACACAAAATATTGACACTTTGGGCCCAATTCGTACATTTTCACTTAGGGGTGTACGCACTTTTGTTGCCAGCGGTTTAGACATTAATGGCTGTGTGTTGAGTTATTTTGAGGGGACAGCAAATTTACACTGTTGTACAAGCTGTACACTCACTACTTTACATTGTAGCAAAGTGTCATTTCTTCAGTGTTGTCACATGAAAAGATATAATATAATATTTACAAAAATGTGAGGGGTTTGCTCACTTTTGTGACATGTATGTCCAAATCTATGGCTTTTAATGAAACAACTCCCCCAGCCCTGGTCGACCATCTACAGGAACACTTTATATTTGCAAGGAATTGTAGGGCCATCCCAAATCAAGGTATCCAGCTGGCAGCCTCCATCAATCGACTATATAATGTCAACTACCCCCCCCCCCCCTAATTAAGTAAGTAACATCTGATCTATCTCAGTGGTCCTCTCCTCGACATTCTTGGTTAGGCAGCGTGAATGCCACCAAAGTTATTCTACTACCCTGAATCCTTTATCTGTTCCAGTCTCTTCCCATTCTTCTAACTAAGACCCACATCTCCAAATTGCAATCCTCCATTGTCAAATTTGTCTGGGGTAAGACAGGACATCGCTTCTTCAAGAATATCCTATACAGACCTAAACTTCCAGGAGGACTAGGTCTTCCCAATCTGTGGTGGTACTATCAAGCAGCTCAGCTTGCACAGATTTCTACAGTCTATTCTAAGAGTAGGAAACCTGACTGGGTTTCTATGCAGAAGCAATCGGTCCCACACTTCACCTTAGACTTTCTTATATGGAGTTCTCCTAAATCGCGCCCTCCCATACTTTCCCCAACATTATCACATTTAGTTGCTCTGTGCGACTCCTTGCATAAGTCCTTCAAAATCACATTGGAGTGGCACCCACTGGCACACAGCTTTCACAACCTCCCCCGGGAGAGACAAAAAGGCCTCTAAATGGTGGACAGACAATGGTGGACAGACAAGGGTCTTTACAGGATTGGGCATTTTTTAACTCGAATGGTCGTTTATCATACAACCACTGTGTCAGTGAATTGGAGATACCGTCCTCAGAAAGATTCAGTTTCACCCACATTTCATGCTTTTTACGTTCTATTTGGGTCTATAAACCAAATCCTTTAAGGATTACACCGTATGAACATTGGTGTTCTAATCTCATGGAAATGAGAGGAGGTATCTCCCTAATCTACTTGGCTCTAGCGGACTCCACCAAAAAAAGGGTGGGTGACTGATCATTACTATTTGGCATCATGAAGTTTATGGACTCACTTATATGAACTGTACAAGAGTTCGCTTATTATTGTGTTATTCATTCTTTTCTCACTTAATGATTCACTATCATTATAATCATTTTTACTTTTAGGTTTAGCGCTGCACTTGTTTATATCTATTTTTTTGCACAAGTTGTCCCTTGTAGTGCCAGTTGCTTCGTTATATATTTCATTTATTTGAACACTAAGCACGGTTTACCATTACACTATTTACCAATTAGTATATTGGCATATGATTAATTGATGCAAAATTTTCACTACTGATGGTACCTATATAATAGGGGATATTGTAGGGATTACTGGTCCACATACAGTATATACACTTTTATATATTTAGCATATTGCACGGCACCATCCCTTTAATATAGTTTTGATACACAGATGTAAGTGTGAGCACTTTTTTAGTGTCAGCATCAATACCATATATATAGACTTGTTACACTATTAAATATTTGCCCTGGAGGAATATTTCACAATTTATAGGTTTTTTTTATATATATATATATCTATATATATATATCTATATATATATATAGATATATATATATATAGATATATATATAGATATATATACACAGTACATACACACCTGTGCGATTAATATTTTTTTTTGAGGGGTCCATTTTTATTTTTGCTTGTGGCCCCATTTTGTCTAAACCTGGTCATGCATGATGTGTAGTGTTTTTATGCTTTTTATACTCATCAGGTTGTTTTGTGCCTGATCACTCCCTTGCTGTGTATTTATATAACTATATATAGACCCTGGCAGTTTTATATTGTCACTAATGCTTTCTAGCATCTAGTGGAATTTGTTCCCACATAAAAATCTGAGGAGGGAAGTATTGAAAACTCACTAGATCTTTTTGCTGTGTATGCCTCCACTGCAAAGAGTCACTGTTTATATTATTATTATTATTTAGGATTTATATATCGCCAACAGTTTGGGCAGGACTGAGAAAGAAAAAAAATAATCAGTATCTTACATATATAAAGCAGTTTTTTTAAAAGTTCAAACAAAACCAATCCAAATCTTGAAATGATTAAATCCCAGTGAGTTTTCAACATACCCACCTGTGGCATCTATTAAAAAGGAGACTCGCTCACCCTTTTCTTGGGAGAAAAAAAAGCAAATTCAAGGAGAGTTCACTGTTTAAATTCCCAAGAAATATGAAATCAGAATATATGATGCAGCTAACCTACCAACTGAAACTTATATTGGGCAAAATAATCATTAAAAGTCTACCTAGTATTGTCAGTTAATGCAGTTTGTAGCCGAGTTGTCCCATATTGAATATATGGAATGCATAAACATAGATGTATTCAACAAGCATCATCTACAATGACTATATAAAGTGCACATGATAGCCCACAATAGCTAAAAGGCTCAACATAATTACAAGCCTAAAATGAAAGAGTTGATATGCATTTTTAGTAGTGTTATAATTCTAGGTAAAATGTGGGTGTAGGATATTTATACTGGGTTTATATACTATATATTTATACACTTTATTATCAATATTAACAAAGTTAGAGCCATCTGAAGTTAAGCTTCAGCCGAGATTAGTATAAAGCATTGTTCTTATTTTTGTATTGATCATATCTTACGGTGCATTTACACTGCCAAAAGCATTGTGGAACAGCAGGCTATAGAATAAACATAAAGGTGAATATAGCACAATGGGCTGCTATGGTATGCTGGAATTTGTAGTTCATGGCCAATTTGAAAATAACTTAATGTAATTCATTGATGTATTGCTCTTTCAGTGAAAAAACATATGTGCCTAAACTCCAATTTGAAGAGAAGATGCATTGGAGCATTCCTATATTCTTATTTCAAAACAAAATGATAATTGCAAGCTGGACACCTACCTTCTACATGGCCCACATTTAGAAGTAAGACCCATAATGGGATCCTGGCAAAGAATCCCATTGCGTTTCAATCACAGACGGACCAGCAAGGAGCAAAACCCCTTTATCAAAGACTAGCTTTTATACTGTGTTAGGGTGAGGTTGGAAAGACACTTCAATAAGGTGTGGCCACCAGCTTGACTTTTCCTGAGCTGCTATAACCTTCAGATGCAATTGTACAAACAATGAAGTTTACTTTACATTGTAACAAAGTGTCATTTCTTCAGTGTTGTCACATGAAAAGATATAATAAAATATTTACAAAAATGTGAGGGGTGTACTCACTTTTGTGAGATACTGCATATATACTGTATATACAATATCTCACAAAAGTGAATACACCCCTCACATTTTTGTAAATATTTTATTATATCTTTTCATGTGACAACACTGAAGAAATTACACTTTGCTACAATGTATAGTAATGAGTGTACAGCTTGTATAACAGTGTAAATTTGCTGTCCCCTCAAAATAACTCAACACACAGCCATTAATGTCCGAACTGCTGGCAACAAAAGTGAGTACACCTTTAAGTGAAATGTCCAAATTGGACCCAAAGTGTCAATATTTTGTGTGGCCACCATTATTTTCCAGTAATGCCCACCCTCTTGGGCATGGAGTTCACCAGAGCTTCACAGGTTGCCACTGGAGTCCTCTTCCAGTCCTCCATGACAGTGTGTGGCGTATAGTCTGAGCACTGACAGGCTGACCCCCCACCCCTTCAACCTCTGCAGCAATGCTGGCAGCACTCATATGTCTATTTCCCAAAGACAACCTCTGCATATGACGCTGAGGACGTGCACTCAACTTCTTTGGTCGACCATGGCGAGGCCTCTTCTGAGTGGAACCTGTCCTGTTAAACCGCTGTATGGTCTTGGCCACCATACTGCAGCTCAGTTTCACGGTCTTGGCAATCATCTTATAGCCTAGGCCATCTTTATGTAGAGCAACAATGCCTTTTTTTCAGATCCTCAGAGAGTGCTTTGTCATGAGATGCCATATTGAACTTCCAGTGACCAGTATGAGAGAGTGAGAGTGATAACACCAAATTTAACACACCTGCTCCCCATTCACACCTTTGACCTTGTAACGCTAACGAGTCACATGACACCGGGGAGGGAAAATGGCTAATGGGGCCCAATTTTGACATTTTCATTTAGGGGTGTACTCACTTTTGTTGCCAGCGGTTTAGACATTAAGGGCTGTGTATTGAGTTACTTTGGGGGAACAGTAAATTTACACTGTTATACAAGCTGTACACTCACTACTTTACATTGTAGCAAAGTGTCCTTTCTTCAGTGTTATCACATGGAAAGATAGAATAAAATATTTACAAAAATGTTAGGGGTGTACTCACTTTTGTGAGATACTGCATATATATATATATATATATATATATATATATATATATATATATATATATATATATATATCAAAGCCCTTAAAGAAAAAAGTATCCAGCTTAAATTTCCTCCATGAAGTGAGAGAAACTGGGATTAAGCCACAATAAAGAAAAGGGAAAAATCTTGACCGCCTTCTGGATACTATATATCTTATTATTATTTTCACAAGTCTCAATCCTTGCACCCTACTGCAGACAATTCAAGGGGAGGGACAGACTGGGGTGCACCCACTTTTATTGAAAACTGTATTGTGCTAAAAATATCTACATAGACTTAAAAGAACTCAGGAAACTAATCAAGTTGATGTGGTTTATGTTTAGCCAATACATTTTATGCTAATTAAGTTGGCTGGAGGCACTGTCTTATGTCCCCGTACACAGGGTCGGACATTGATCGGACATTCCGACAACAAAATCCTAGGATTTTTTCCGACAGATGTTGGCTCAAACTTGCCTTGCATACAAATCCGATCATTCTGAACGCGGTGATGTAAAACACGCACGTCGGGACTATAAACGGGGCAGTAGCCAATAGCTTTCATCTCTTTATTTATTCTGAGCATGCGTGGCACTTTGTGCGTCGGATTTGTGTACACACGATCGGAAATTCCGACAATGGATTTTGTTGTCGGAAAATTTTATAGCCTGCTCTCAAACTTTGTGTGTCGGAAAATCTGATGGAAAATGTGTGATGGAGCCTACACACGGTCGGAATTTCCGACAACAAGGTCCTATCCCACATTTTCCGTCGGAAAATCCGACCGTGTGTACGGGGCATTATACTGATTAAATAAATAGTTGGTATTGCTGTAGTTTAGACTTACTGACACTTCCTGTGGGAGAGAATCCCACTCATCTACATCAAACAATCTATTTTATATAAAAAAAAAACCTTATTGGTGCTAAGAAGGCATTTAAGCTCATCAAAGCCCTTAAAGAAAAAAGCATCCAGCCTAATTTTCCTAATATCTAGATCCCTAATGGTTTTTCTAACAAGATAATTAAATGTCTGTAAATATGTATTACTGTCATTGTTAAGGTTAAATAAAGATAAATTAGTTAGACTCATATGTGTAAAGGAACTTTGACTACATGAATTCTCCACAATGGTATTAGATATTTAATATATAAACCAAATATCCCAAACAAAATATAGGATATATGATCTCGTTCTTATTTATGTGCTAAAATAGTCAGAACATGTGACCGTGTTCAGTGACACAAACTTGTGCTCTTCCTCCACGCACACAGTGCACGCCCCGTACTCACCAGATATTATTGAACTCTTTGATTAAAAAAAAGTCAAATAACATTTTTTTTATTGAATGGCATCTCTTCCATGAGTTATTAGTGGTCAGCAATCCCTTTCTGATCCATCCCCTTGGTCCTTTTATCATATGGGTAATATATTGCTTCTGTGGCTTTAAAGTGCATCTGTGTCTTTAGGATACTCGGTGGCAGTACAATGAGTACAAGTCCTGCATCATTTGTGGAACATCAGAAAATCATGCAAGATACCAAGTGCTTCACTAAATTCTGTGTTCCATATTTGTACAATGACTCTTTTACAGTGAAAATAGAAGCCAGCAGGACCCCACACTCACTGGTTACCTCAGACAGCTTACTACCAATACATGTAAACTTTATATTTATTAGATATTTAATAGTTTTTAATATTGATTTTTCTAGTAAATGTACACGCATCCATTAATTTGTTTATTTTTAAAATCTGAGTCAACCTATTTCAAGCTAAGTTGACGTTTCTCTGGACACTGGTAGGATTCTCTTACTCCTTTTCAAAGATAAAAGATCCCCAATAAAATTAATAACATTATCAATCTATATTAATTATTATCTTATTCTTTTCTAAAATGTCATAGGAAGAACTGTTAGGTTACCTCATCATTAGGTGTTTCTTTGAATTGCTACAATTTAATGTAAATTTATAGTATAGATTATGGATGAGGGTTTGGGGCTGTTCATGGACCCAGTTAGCTAATGCACAATATTACTTCCATAGCATCCAACAAGCCAGAATGCAGTTTCTGGCCTTTGTAGTTAGGTTGTTTGGCTTAGAAGGGACAATAATGGGGGCTTTGCTATATGGCCAACCCAATCATATTAAAATGAGTAAGCACAAAAAAAGCCAGTTAGTAGTTTGATTGGCAGGGGCGCCCAAAGTGGTTTTCAAAGAATAGGCACGAGTCACCCGCGTTAGTAAAACACCAACATTATTTTTTTATACAGAAAAAAACATGTTTTGTGACTTTAAATTGGCGCTTCCTCAGTTCAGCTCAACTTGACTCATTCCTGTCCTTGAATAACCACATTTGGTGCTTCTGCCAATCAAACTACCAACAAGATTTTTTGCACTGACTTCTCTTACCAATTTGTTCACCCACCTGAGAACTCCACAGAACACCCAGGATGCAAAAGCCCATGGCATAGGAAGTGACAACACTAACCATGTGTGGAAGTGGTTTTCTCCACCTGTGCACTAGGAAGGCCGCATGAACCTTCTCTTCCCGGGTGAGCACAGCCTCAACAATTGTAAGTAAATTATTTTCCTTTTATTGAGGAAGCATTTAAACCATATTTCTAAATTAATCTACTATGTTAAAAGTGCTCTCCCACCTCCTCATTACTTTTTCAGTGGACACTCTGAGCTTTACCAGAGACCCCTGGTCAGCTTCTCAGGATCCTTCAGTCCACGATCTACCACCACACCCCTGACAATCAGATTAAGAGTCTGGGTTCCCAACGGTCATATGTCAGTGTTTATTGAAGTTGTTTAGGGATAGCTGACAGTCTGTGTGTAGGGAAAGTTAGTTGCTGCTTCACAGTACTGTACTGTGCTACATTGTGCTACTGTGGATTGCAGTGTGGTTGGCTACATATTTTTGTGTACACCTCTATGTTGACAGTTAAGATACTCAACAGTCCTATTTAAGACCTTCTTTTGGGAGTTTTATTTTCTTCTATTTTTTTTTTAGGGCATTTTTTAACTTAGCAGTTCTCTGACAGGCAAAGTTGTCCTTTGCTCCAAAGCACCAAATATATTTTCCTATTTTGCCATAGCTGAATTGAAGTTAATCCCCTTTATTCAAAATGTGAGGCAGGTCTCAAAGCATCTGTGAGGTAGTAGGGGGCATTTTCAGGCTTTTCAGAAGAATGAGAAAGTTAGGTCACACCCTCTAGAGATAGGGCAGACATCCACCTGAGAGTGGCCATAGTATATTATCACCCCTGTGACATTTCTTGTGCTGTCTGTGCACCTCTTCAGAAGATTTCACCTCACTTTCTGTCCCAATGACAAATGTTTTTTGACAATTTGGGGTTTTTAGTGAAACAAGGATTGGTGATAAAGCATCAGTGGAGAGGAGACACGTTTTTCCTATATTAACTCTTACAGGAGAGAATTTGCCTTCCTAGGGGTAGATTTAATTTCACTACCTGTTGTCTCCTTCTGTTTGCAAGTAGGAGTCATTTGTAAGTTGGATGTTTGAAAGTAGGGGCCTGCCCTATATACTCTGCAGAAATTGCGGCCTTAGGTGTTGGTGTTGCCACAACACTAAGCCCTCACAGTTACTCTTGGTGGGTGCAGAAACGGGTTCTGCTGTGAAATATTAGATCAAGAATTGTAATTACATGCCCCTGCTGAACAGGGTCAGAAACATTGTGCCTTTGGTGGTGGTGGTGGTGTTGCCACAACACTGTAAGTCCTCACAGTTACTCTTGGTGGGCGCAGAAACAGGCCCTGCTGTAAAATGTTAGATCAAGAATTGTAATTACATGTCCCTGTTGAACAGGGTCAGAAAAATTGGGCCTTTGGTGGTGGTGGTGGTGGTGGTGCCACAACACTGTAATGCCCCGTACACACGGTCGGACTTTGTTCGGACATTCCGACAACAAAATCCTAGGATTTTTTCCGACGAATGTTGGCTCAAACTTGTCTTGCATACACACGGTCACACAAAGTTGTCAGAAAATCCTATAGTTCTAAACGCGGTGACGTAAAACACGTACGTCGGGACTATAAACGGGGCAGTGGCCAATAGCTATCATCTCTTTATTTATTCTGAGCATGCGAGGCACTTTGTCCGTCGGATTTGTGTACACACGATCGGAATTTCCGACAACGGATTTTGTAGTCAGAAAATTTTATAGCCTGCTCTCAAACTTTGTGTGTCGGAAAATCCGATGGAAAATGTGTGATGGAGCCTAGACACGGTCGGAATTTCCGACAACAAGGTCCTATCACACATTTTCCGTCGGACCGTGTGTACGGGGCATCAGTCCTCACAGTTACTCTTGGTGGGAGCTGCTGTGAAATATTAGATCAAGAATTGTAATTACATGCACCTGTTGAACAGGGGCAGAAGAATTGGGCCCTAGGCACTGGTGCTGGTGGCACAACACTGCAACTCCTCACAGATACTCTAGTTGGAGCGCAGGAACAAGCCCTGCTGCAAAGTATTGCATCAAAAATTGTAATTACACGCCCCTGTTGAACGGGGGCTGAAAAATTGGGCCTTAGGCACTGGTGCTGGTGCCACAACACTGCAACCCCTAACAAATACTCTAGTTGGAGCACAGGAACGAGCCCTGCTGCAAAGTATTGCATCAAAATTGTAATTACACGCCCCTGTTAAACAGGGGCTGAAAAATTGGGCCTTAGGCACTGGTGCTGGTGCCACAACACTGCAACCCCTCACAGATACTCTAGTTGGAATGCTAGAACGAGCCCTGCTGCAAAGTATTGCATCAAAAATTGTAATTACACGCCCCTGTTAAACAGGGGCTGAAAAATTGGGCCTTAGGCACTGGTGCTGGTGCCACAACACTGCAACCCCTCACAGATACTCTAGTTGGAGTGCAGGAACGAGCCCTGTTGCAAAGTATTGCATCAAAAATTGTATATACACGCCTTTGTTAAACAGGGGTTGAAAAATTGGGCCTTAGGCCCTGGTGCCACAACACTGCAACCCCTCACAAATACTCTAGTTGAGCACAGCAACGAACCCTCCTTGCAAAATATTGCATCAATAATTGTAATTACACGCCCCTGTTGAACAGGGGCTGAAAAATTGGGCCTTAGCCACTGTTGGCGGCGCCCAGAACCAAAAAATATTTTTACAAGCTATCAGCATGATTATTGAGGAGGAAGAGGATAGTCACTCAGCATAACAGGATAGTCACTCAGCATCAGCATAGGCAGTCTTGAAGGGATCTGAAATTTCAAAAAAAAATATTCGGTTACATCAGCATCAGGTGCTTGGTAGCTGGTGGTGATCCAAGACTGATTCATTTTTATAAAGGTCAGTCGATCGACCGAGTCAGTGGACAGATGCACCCTGTGATCGGTTACAAAGCCTCCAGCAGCACTGAATGTGCGTTCCGAAAGAACGCTGGATGCAGGACAGGCCAGTAGCTCAATTGCATACTGTGCAAGCTCTGGCCAGTGATCCATCCTCAAGACCCAGTAACCCAAAGGATTTTCGGTGGGAAAGGTGTCCAAGTCAGATCTTGCCCCTAGGTATTCCTGCACCATGTAAAACAGACGCTGGCGATGGTTGCTGGAACAGATCAGACCTTGGGGCTGCGGACTAAAAAATTGTCTGAACGCTTCGGTCAGACGGCCACCTTCTCCACCGCTCCTTCTTTGACTGACCAAAGCCTCAGCAACACGTTGTCCAGGAACAGGAGTTTGTAACCTCCCAGTCTCTGGGAATGTGTTGCACAGACCTTTCTGCAAGGTCTCCCGAAGATGTTTCATCCTCTGCTCCCTCTGCGACGGCAAGATAAGGTCCGCAACCTTACCCTTGTAATGTGGATCAAGGAGGGTTGCCAGCCAGTATTGATCCCTCTCCTTGATACCACGAATACGAGGATCCTTCCGCAGGCTTTGCAGGATCAGGGAGGCCATGCAGCGTAGGTTTGCTGAGGCATTCGGTCCAGAGTCCTCTGGGTCACTAAGGACGACGTGATCCGCAGCCACCTCCTCCCAGCCACGTACAAGTCCATGGGTTTCTTGGGACTGTAAATGATCCCTTAAAGACTGCTGCTGATGCTGAGTGCTGGGCTCCACCTCCATGCTGACACAATCCTCCTCTTCCTCCTCCTCCTCGTCCTCTTCCTGTGTGATCAGCGGGCACGCAGGAACACTGTCTGGATAAAGGGGGCCTTGAGAGCTAAGGAAGTCCTCCTCTTCCTGCCTCTGTTCTGCCTCAAGTGCCCTGTCCATTATTCCACGCAGTGTGTGCTCCAACAGGTGGACAAGGGGGAAAGTGTCACTGATGCATGCACTGTCACTGCTCACCATCCTCATGGCCTCCTCAAATGGTGACAGGACAGTGGCATGGGAAAAAAAGAACAAGCTCCCCTGACCCTGTC
The DNA here is from genome assembly GCA_037952835.1 of Lithobates septentrionalis. NCBI lineage: Eukaryota > Metazoa > Chordata > Amphibia > Anura > Ranidae > Lithobates > Lithobates septentrionalis. The sequence continues at coordinate 1,543,669 of JBBDGP010001553.1, read as the reverse complement.
CTGATGCCATAGTCGCACAGGTACTCATTGAGTATTAGTATGGGAACACCAGCAATTGTCTTAAAGTAGCTTTAGGTGCACACTGTGCAGGGGACGCACTACACTAACTTGTAAATACGGTAACTGCCTGCCTGTGATTTTACTATAGGATCAGAAAACACCACCAATTTTTTTTCAGGTAGCTTTAGGTGCACACTGTGCAGAGGACACAGTACACTAACTATAAATACTGTAGCTGCCTGCCTGTGGTATTAATATAGGATCAGAAGAACACCACCAATTTTATTCAGGTAGCTTTAGGTGCACACTGTGCAGAGGACACGGTACACTAATGCCCCGTACACACGGTCGGACATTCCGACAACAAAATCCTAGGATTTTTTCCGACGGATGTTGGCTCAAACTTGCCGTCTGTACAAAAAATTGCTTTGGCCAATTATGGCTCAGGGGGTTTAGTACATGCCCCACACTATATAAGGCCGCCTGCACGGCGGCCCTATGTAGTGTGTTCCGGCATTGAAAGAGAGATAAACAGACAGAGAGACAGTGTCATTTGATTTAAGTTAGATAGAGTAGGCAGGCGAGTCAGTTAGCTGCACTTACAGTGTATTGTGTTTATATATATACATCCTAGGTGTTGTGTGTGTGTATATATATATATATATATATATATATATATATATATATATATATATGAAATAAAAAACATGCAGCGCTCAAAAGTGTATATAAATCTGGGATTGAATATCTATGAAGGAGAGAAAAACTATACTTATAAAGTGAAAAACAAATGTGTACCAAATTATAAACAAAGTCCATAGGTGTAAAATAGTCCTAAGCACACATGAGGGTTCATGGGCGTAACTGGTGTCGTGCGTCCACGCACAGTGGGAGCCGAGAAGGACTCTGTATGGGGAGACACCCTGCACGTAGATCTTCTAGTTACACAGTGAACACTGTAATTGGTAGGAATGGGTAACCTTACCGGAAAAGGTGGACACAGTCACCGTATAGTGAAGTGTCAAATAGGCTTGGGGGATACACCGATCCCAGCGATATCCAGCTGCAGGGGTCCTCACAGTAAGTCGCATCCAGGATCCGGATCGTTGGACGGTGATGTGGGGGTTCCCGGTCTTTCAAGGTCTCCCTTTCAGATGGGAGGGGTTTGAAGATAGAAGTGGTTGGGGCTCAGCAGGGACCCAAACATAAAGGGAGATAAGAAAAAACTTCCACATAGGGCATGAATCCGTTTGGAACGAGAAGCTTTATTAAAAGCTGAGAAAAAAGTGCTACACAGTGCACTTCATGAGGTAAAATGTGATCACAAAAGGTAAAAATAGGATAAAATCGCGTGGTAACAGGTCATTTAATGGCGTGAGCAACCCGACATGTTTCGGAGCATCGTCCTTCTACTGGGGCATAAGCCTAAATGCCTGAACCACGCTTACATTTAAACACATACAACTAAACAGAATAGCAATCAGCTGTGTGAGACCTAAGTATTCACATGTTTGCATGGGATCTAAGAGGTCACTTAGATAATTGTGTGGAGATCCTCAGCTGCTGGAGCAGACAGCCCCCTTAGTCTGACCCAGCAGCCGATGAAAGACCTACATTGCTGACACTTAAAAACATTAAAAAGTGAATATCCAATCTGGTTGCTCCGTGCGGAGTCACGTGACAATGTCACGACGCGTGACGTCATCGCGCACCGGACGCCGCGCTCCAAGCCTCCTTTCCATACCAGGAAGTGAGGGGCTAGCTAGTGGAGTCATTACATCCACAGCAGACCCAGGAGGTTAAATGAAGCACGTTAATCCTGTGCGCTCCAGTGCGCTTGACATCCGGTGTCCCCACTCAGGGGAATGGAGCATTGGATGTTGTAAGAAAGGAGACAACTATATGCATATATTCACAAAAGAAAAAAACTAAAATTAACCATAAATATAGTATGTCTGGCAGCATAATGAGAAGTCCGCATATTGCAAGACATGAAACGCAGAAATGGGAATTGCTATTACCTTTCAGGCTAATTTGCCTGTTAGGTGATACCGGGCCCCATTAAGTGGTCATATAGCGGGATCCTACAACAGATAACGTAACAAGGATATCGAAAAAACATGAGGATGTATATGTGAACCAAGGGTCTCCAACATGGTTTAGGACTTGTTAATAAAAGCATTTATGTCCCATTCCACTTTTAACCCATGGGGGGAGTAACTTTTTAGTTGGTAAATCCAGAAAACTTCAAGCTGTGATACCCCCCTAGTACGTGGACCTCCTCTCCAAGATGGAATAAATTTGTCTATTACTTGAAATTTAGAACCTCTCGGGTTTTTATTGTGGAATTCTAAAAAGTGACGGGGGACACTGTGGTTAGTGCGACCTTTTTTGATAGCAGTAATGTGCTCGTTAACACGGATATTAAATGATCTGATAGTACGGCCAACATACTGCATATTGCAGGGACATGTGATGAGGTACACGATATATCGTGTAGTGCATGTGACGAAATGTTTAATCTGGTATATGTTGGAAGTGACAGTGGACTCAAAATTCACAGATCTATAACTATCGGACCCCGGTCCGCACTTACAATCGTTTCTCACCGTTAAGAGACGAACCTCACACTAGGGATCACTATCAACTTGAGAGATCACCATACACATACAACCATTCTTATCCAGACCCCCCATATAAAGAGGATTTTCCCCGGGGACCATCCGGGCCCAAACGAAGAATAGACGGAAACGAGGCTCCAGAGGAGGCCGGAGGTCCAGGAAAAAGAACACGACATTGAAAATGAGTGGCATTTTCAATCTCAGTCAAAAATCTTTTTCCAATGCTGAACTACACGTACTTGACAAGGGTCTCAAATTTGCTCCTTCTAAAAAACTGAGCAAATTTGACACCTTTGTCGATGTCCAGAAATTTAAAAGAAAACTCAATGTGCAACGACACTTTTTAGCCAACCCTATAAGTGTTGGGGATACAATTAACACAAATGTTACAACCTCAAGCCCAATAGCCCTGCATACGGGATTGGCCAACCCCTCTCTTTTCAATCCCCCTGGCGCTACGGCACCTGCCATTAAAGTCTTTTGCGATTTAGTCCTCAAAGATCTGGACAGTCTACCCAAGAAACGTACCTTTGACCACCCTAATATCAGGACAGGTTTAAAATCTCTCTGTGAACGTAAGGACATAGTCATCCGCCCCGCCGACAAGGGGGGCGGGGTAGTCATCTTAGACAAAGAGGACTACCACAGAGAGATGTGCCATATCCTGAGTGATGATAAGACATACATACCCCTACCCCGGGACCCAACTAGGGATTTCAAAAAACACCTAGTGAACTTAGTAACGCGAGGCTTCCAACAAGGAATCCTCACAAAAAAAGAAAAGGACTATTTAGTCCCAGTAGGACCACGCATTCCAGTGATGTACTACCTCCCCAAGGTTCATAAAAATAGCCAAAAACCCCCTGGCAGACCTATCATAAACGGCATTGACTCTATAACATCTAGAGTCGGCCGCTATATAGACCACTTCCTTCAACCCCTTGTGTCCAGGGTCCCATCCTATCTTAGGGATACCGGGGACACTATACGTAGATTGGAAAGTATAGAATATCAGGACAACCTTATCTTGGTCACGGCTGATGTTACAGCGTTGTATACTTCCATCCCGCACAGGTTAGGTCTGGCGGCCGTTGAACATTACTTAAACACTAGTGAAGATATCCTGGTACCACAACAACATTATATTATGGAACTTTTACGGTTCGCAACACAAACAAATTATTTCTGGTATAACAACCAATTCTTTTTGCAGAGGAAAGGCGTGGCTATGGGGGCTAAATTTGCCCCCAGCCTCGCCAACCTCTTTATGGCCCTTTGGGAGGAGGATGTCGTCTATCCCGCACAGCGACCGGAGCTGTGCTTATGGGCTAGATATATAGACGACATCCTCCTCCTGTGGAAGGGTGATGAGGAGACTCTTCACGACTTTATGGCCACCTTGAATCATAACGATAGAGGGATTATTCTGACGTATGAACTTAGCACGGTTTCGATACATTTTCTGGACTTGGAGATTGCCGTTTCTGACCGTCGGATTGTGACCACCACCTTCTTCAAGCCAACGGACAGAAACGGCTATATCTCCACAAACAGTTGTCATTACGGCCCTTGGCTCGACTCTGTCCCCCGCAGTCAGTTATTACGAATTCGAAGGAATTGCACTAACACCACTGATTTCTTGCACCAAGCACGATTCTTGAAAGAACGGTTTTTAGAGAAAGGCTATCCACCTGCCCAGATCGACAGCGAAATTTCCAAAATCTCCCTCATTGATCGCAATACGCTAACATCTGTACGTCCAAAACCAGCTCCCAATGACAAATTCAAGTGGTCACTTTTCACCCAATTCTCTGTCCAACACAGACAGATCAAACAAATTCTAAACCGACACTGGAATATCCTGAGAAGTGATCCGGTCTTGGGTCCTGTGCTCCCTACAAAAGCAGGGGTTACTTTTAGGGGGGCCCCATCATTACGGAATCGCATCTCTCGTAATGTTATAGAGGCACCCACCAGACCATCGTTTTTCCCAGAAACCAAAGGATACTATCCCTGCAAGAGATGTAATGTGTGCACATACAACTCTTGTGGGAACCATAGATCTGTGAATTTTGAGTCCACTGTCACTTCCAACATATACCAGATTAAACATTTCGTCACATGCACTACACGATATATCGTGTACCTCATCACATGTCCCTGCAATATGCAGTATGTTGGCCGTACTATCAGATCATTTAATATCCGTGTTAACGAGCACATTACTGCTATCAAAAAAGGTCGCACTAACCACAGTGTCCCCCGTCACTTTTTAGAATTCCACAATAAAAACCCGAGAGGTTCTAAATTTCAAGTAATAGACAAATTTATTCCATCTTGGAGAGGAGGTCCACGTACTAGGGGGGTATCACAGCTTGAAGTTTTCTGGATTTACCAACTAAAAAGTTACTCCCCCCATGGGTTAAAAGTGGAATGGGACATAAATGCTTTTATTAACAAGTCCTAAACCATGTTGGAGACCCTTGGTTCACATATACATCCTCATGTTTTTTCGATATCCTTGTTACGTTATCTGTTGTAGGATCCCGCTATATGACCACTTAATGGGGCCCGGTATCACCTAACAGGCAAATTAGCCTGAAAGGTAATAGCAATTCCCATTTCTGCGTTTCATGTCTTGCAATATGCAGACTTCTCATTATGCTGCCAGACATACTATATTTATGGTTAATTTTAGTTTTTTTCTTTTGTGAATATATGCATATAGTTGTCTCCTTTCTTACAACATCCAATGCTCCATTCCCCTGAGTGGGGACACCGGATGTCAAGCGCACTGGAGCGCACAGGATTAACGTGCTTCATTTAACCTCCTGGGTCTGCTGTGGATGTAATGACTCCACTAGCTAGCCCCTCACTTCCTGGTATGGAAAGGAGGCTTGGAGCGCGGCGTCCGGTGCGCGATGACGTCACGCGTCGTGACATTGTCACGTGACTCCGCACGGAGCAACCAGATTGGATATTCACTTTTTAATGTTTTTAAGTGTCAGCAATGTAGGTCTTTCATCGGCTGCTGGGTCAGACTAAGGGGGCTGTCTGCTCCAGCAGCTGAGGATCTCCACACAATTATCTAAGTGACCTCTTAGATCCCATGCAAACATGTGAATACTTAGGTCTCACACAGCTGATTGCTATTCTGTTTAGTTGTATGTGTTTAAATGTAAGCGTGGTTCAGGCATTTAGGCTTATGCCCCAGTAGAAGGACGATGCTCCGAAACATGTCGGGTTGCTCACGCCATTAAATGACCTGTTACCACGCGATTTTATCCTATTTTTACCTTTTGTGATCACATTTTACCTCATGAAGTGCACTGTGTAGCACTTTTTTCTCAGCTTTTAATAAAGCTTCTCGTTCCAAACGGATTCATGCCCTATGTGGAAGTTTTTTCTTATCTCCCTTTATGTTTGGGTCCCTGCTGAGCCCCAACCACTTCTATCTTCAAACCCCTCCCATCTGAAAGGGAGACCTTGAAAGACCGGGAACCCCCACATCACCGTCCAACGATCCGGATCCTGGATGCGACTTACTGTGAGGACCCCTGCAGCTGGATATCGCTGGGATCGGTGTATCCCCCAAGCCTATTTGACACTTCACTATACGGTGACTGTGTCCACCTTTTCCGGTAAGGTTACCCATTCCTACCAATTACAGTGTTCACTGTGTAACTAGAAGATCTACGTGCAGGGTGTCTCCCCATACAGAGTCCTTCTCGGCTCCCACTGTGCGTGGACGCACAACACCAGTTACGCCCATGAACCCTCATGTGTGCTTAGGACTATTTTACACCTATGGACTTTGTTTATAATTTGGTACACATTTGTTTTTCACTTTATAAGTATAGTTTTTCTCTCCTTCATAGATATTCAATCCCAGATTTATATACACTTTTGAGCGCTGCATGTTTTTTATTTCATATATATATATATATATATATATATATATATATATATATATACACACACACACAACACCTAGGATGTATATATATAAACACAATACACTGTAAGTGCAGCTAACTGACTCGCCTGCCTACTCTATCTAACTTAAATCAAATGACACTGTCTCTCTGTCTGTTTATCTCTCTTTCAATGCCGGAACACACTACATAGGGCCGCCGTGCAGGCGGCCTTATATAGTGTGGGGCATGTACTAAACCCCCTGAGCCATAATTGGCCAAAGCAATTTTTTGTACAGACGGCGCTGTGATTGGCCAAGCATGCAGTCATAGTGCATGCTTGGCCAATCATCAGCCAGAAATGCACTGCGATGCCGCAGTGAATTATGGGCCGTGACGCGTCACTCGAATTTGGTAATTCGACGAATGGGCAAACATCAGATGTTCAAGTCGAACGCGGGTTCGACTCGAACACAAAGCTCATCCCTACTCACATGGAATAATGAGGCTCTTACCACTACCTTCTGGCAGGGCCTATCTAAGAGTGCAAAGGCTAAACTCACTGGATGCACCATTCCCACTATGCTTGATGATTTGATCACATTGAGCATTCAAATAGTCATTCTCTTCCAGGAGTGGGTCCTGGAAAGATCCAGTCATTCTCCTTCTGGCTGCCCAGCACAGTTTTTCCAAAAAACGTATGTAACCCTCTCCGTCTCCAACCTCTCAAACCTTGGAAGAACCTATGCAGCTTGGGCAAACTCACCTCACTCCAGAGGAACGCACCAGTCACATGGGTTTGGGCTTGTGCCTTTACTGTTGCGGTAAAGGACATCTTTTGAATTGCTGTCCAGCTTGTGGAAAACTCCAGGGTCTAGGTCACTCTGAGGGAGGTGATCTAAACCGATCCTTTAATTTTGTCAGCTTTTCTCGTTTCACCCTACCCGTGTCTATCCATTGGGCTCAAAATGCTTATCAACTCTCTGCATACGTGGACTCTGGAGCAGCTGATAATTTCATGGAGCAATCTTTTGCCTCCGAGTAGGGCATTTCCTTTGTTGCCCTGACTATACCCCTCTCTGTGACTGCAGTAGATGGCTCCTTCTTGCCAATTGGCCCCATTCGGTTTCAAACCCCTCCTATTGGGTTACACATTGGGGTTTTGCTTGGTGAGGAAACTTCTTCTGCCTAAATCCTCCAGTTCCATCATTCTGGGCCTCCCATGGCTGCAGAAACACTCACCACATCTAGATTGGAACTCTGGACAAGTATTGTCTTGGGGGGCCTCCCTCTGGCTGAAACCTCTACAACTCCCATTTTGCCTTCCTAATATCAGTCCTTCCATGATGTTTTTTGCAAAAAGTAGGCTGATTGCCTTCCTCCTGACAGAGACTATGACTGCTCCATTGATCTCTTACCTGGAACCTCTCCTCCCCAAGGCTGAGTCTACCCTCTATCTATCCCAGAAACACAAGCCATGTCTGAATACATTAACCACTTCCGGACCGCTGATCGCCGATATACGTTCTAACTTTGAAGAGGAATATCGTTGTTATGGCAGCAGCTAGCTGCCATAACCCCAGTATCCTCTTCTTCGGCCGGCGGTCCAGTTTCCGATAATAGTGGTCTCTGCGGCGGATTCGCCGCAAGATCACTTTTATCGGAGGCGGGAGAAGGGCCCCCCTCCCGCCACGCTCCGGTGCCCTCCACCGCTTACCGGAGCCGTCCGCAGCGGCTGAGGCGATCGGATGCTGTCCCTTGTGTGACATGAAGATGAGTGAGGGGAAGATGGCCCCCCCATCTCCATATCATTGCAGGGCGGAAGCAACGTCACTTCCGCCCATAGCTCTTAAAGGGCCATTTAAAAAAAAAAAATTAACCACTTGCTGACCACTTGCTGTTGGCACAATGGCAGCGGTTGACAAATGGGCATACCTGTACGTCCCCGAGATAGTGGGCGCACGCCTGCCACGTACAGCGTGACAGTGCCTGCGGGTCTCGCAAACTCGATGTCCGCTGGTGTCCCGCAATCGTGACACGGAGTGGCAGAGCGGGGAGATTGTAAACAAGGCCTTTCCCTGTTCTGCCTAGTGACATGATAGGAATCTAGTGCTCCCTGCCTTCGGGAGCAGTGATCGCTGTCATGTCAGTGGTAGCCCATCCCCCCACATTTAGAATCACTCTCTAGGACACACTTAACCCCTTGATCTCCCCCTAGTGTTTAACCCCTTCCCTGCCAGTGTCATTTACACAGTAATCAGTGCATTTTTATAGCACTAATCGCTGTATAAATGACAATGGTCCCAAAATAGTGTCAAAAGTGTCCGATGTGTCCGCCATAATGTCGCAATCCTGATAAAAATCACAGATTGTCGCCATTACTAATAAAAAAAATAATAAAAATTCCATAAATCTATCCCCTATTTTGTAGACGCTATAACTTTTGCGTAAACCAATCAATATACGCTTATTGAGATTTTTTTTACCAAAAATATGTAGAAGAATACACATCGGCCTAAATTGAGGAATGAAATTCACTTTTTTATATATTTTTTGGGGATATTTATTATAGCAAAAAAAATAGCTTTTTTTTCAAAATTGACGCTCTTTTTTTGTTTATAGCGCAAAAAATAAAAACCGCAGAGGTGATCAAATACCACCAAAAGAAAGCTTTATTTGTGGGAAAAAAGAATGTCAATTTTGTTTTGGGGTAAGGTCGCACGGCTGCGCAACTGTCAGTTAAAGCGACGCAGTGCCAAATCGCAAAAGGTGCTCTGGTCAGGAAGCGGGTAATATCTTCCGGGGCTGAAGCAGTCAAATTACAATTTTTTTTTTATTGCATTTTAGTGTAAATATGAGATCTGCGGTCTTTTTGACCCTGTCATGCTTTTTTTCTAGGATGGATATTCACATTCCTTGTAATAGGAATAAAAGTGACACAATTTTTTTTTTAAAAAGAACAGTGTAAAAATAAAAAATAAAAGGTAAAATAAATCAAAAAAAAAAAAAGTTTTTAAACGTGCCCCGTCCCACCGAGCTCGCGTTCAGAAGCGAATGCATACGTGAGTAGTGCCCGCATATGAAAACGGTGTTCAAACTACACATGTGAGGTATCGCCGTGACCGGTAGAGTGAGAGCAATAATTCTAGCCCTAGACCTCCTCTGTAACTCAAGACATGCAACCTGTAGAATTTTTTAAACATCGCCTATGGAGATTTTTAAGGGTAAAAGTTTGTCGCCATTCCACGAGCGGGCACAATTTTGAAGCGTGAAATATTGGGTAGCAATTTACTCGGCGTAACAATATAAAAGAAATTGGGCTAACTTTACTGTTGTCTTATTTTTTAATTCAAAAGAGTGTATTTTTTCCAAAAAGACTGCACTTGTAAGACCGCTGCGCAAATATGGTGTGACAGAAAGTATTGCAACGACCGCCATTGTATTCTCTAGGGTGTTAGAAAAAAAATTTATAATGTTTGGAGGTTCTAAGTAATTTTCTAGCAAAAAAATCAGTTTTTAACTTGTAAACAACAAATCTCAAAAAGAGGCTCAGTCCTTAAGTGGTTAAGGAAAACCTGCAAAAGGGTTTCATCAGAGAATCCAACTCACCTGCCGGAGCTGGGTTTTTCTTTGTAGGAAAAAAAGATGGTTCACTCCATCCATGCATCGACTACAGGGGCCTTAAAGCATAACTCCTGTATTTTCAAAAAATCCCACTTAAGTACAGCCCCCCACACAAAACACTAAACAGTTATTACATTTGTGAAATTTCTTACCGTTTATAATATATGACTGATTTAATTTTCAGGAAGTCAGTTTTCTGATTTAAAAAATGCTTCATCTTTTCTGGCAGGTAGGAGGTGTTAGAATAGTGATTGCTAGGGATGAGCCGAACACCCACCGGTTCGGTTCGCACCAGAACCTGCGAACAGACTGAAAATTCGCACGAACGTTAGAACCCCATTGACGTATATAGGACTCGAACGTTCAAAATCAAAAGTGCTCATTTTAAAGGCTAATTTGCATGGTATTGTCCTAAAAAGGGTTTGGGGACCCGGGTCCTACCCCAGGGGACATGTATCAATGCAAAAAATACTTTTAAAATCAGCCGTTTTTTCGGGAGCAGTGATTTTAATGATGCTTAAAGTAAAAAAAAAAAAAGAGTGAAATATTCCTTTAAATATCGTACCTGGGGGGTGTCTATAGTATGCCTGTAAAGTGGCGCGTGTTTCCCGTGTTTAGAACAGTCCCTGCACAAAATGTAATTTTTAAAGGAAAAAATCTCATTTAAAACTGCTTGCGGGTTTAATGTAATGTCGGGTCCTGGCAATATGGATGAAAATCAGTGAGACAAACGGCATGGGTACCCCCCAGTCCATTACCAGGCCCTTTGGGTCTTGTATGGATATTAAGGGGAACCCCGCACCCAAATTAAAATAAGGAAAGGTGTGGGGGCCACCAGGCCCTATATACTCTGAACAGCAGTATACAGGCGGTGCAAACAAGACAGGGACTGTAGGTTTGTTGTTAAGTAGAATCTGTTTGTAATTTTGAACGTGTTTAGCTCCAGCCAAAAAAACTTTTTTAAGCTTTTTGGAAAACATAGGGAAGGGTTATCACCCCTGTGACATTTGTTTTGCTGTCTTTCCTCCTCTTCAGAAGATTTCACCTCACTTTTTGTCCCAATGACAAATGTTTTTTGAAAATTTGGGGTTTTTTGTGGAACAAGGATTGGAAAGCATCAGTGGAAAGGAGAAATATTTTTCCCATATTAACTCTTACAGGAGATAATTTCCCTTCCTAGGGGTAGATTTCATCTCACTTCCTGTTGTCTCCTTCCGTTTGCAAGTAGGAGTCGTTTGTAAGTTAGATGTTTGAAAGTAGGGGCCTGCCCTATATACTCAGCAGAAATTTGGGCCTTAGGTGTTGCTGTGGCCACAACACTGTAAGCCCTCACAGGGCCCTGCTGTGAAATATTACATCAAGAATTGTAATTACATGCCCCTGTTGAACAGGAGCTGAAAAATTAGGCCTTAGGCACTGGTGCTGGTGCCACAACACTGCAACCCCTTACAGACACTCTAGTTGGAACGCAGGAACGAGCCCTGCTGTAAAGTATTGCATCAAAAATTGTAATTACATGCCCCTGTTAAACAGGGGCAGAAAAATTGGGCCTTAGGCACTGGTGCTGGTGCCACAACACTGCAACCCCTCACAGACACTCTAGTTGGAACGCAGGAATGAGCCCTGCTGCAAAGTATTGCATCGAAAAATTGTAATTACACGCCCCTGTTAAACAGGGGCAGAAAAATTGGGCCTTAGGCACTGGTGCTGGTGCCACAACACTGCAACCCCTCACATACACTCTAGTTGGAACGCAGGAACAAGCCCTGCTGCAAAGTATTGCATCAAAAATTGTAATTACACGCCCCTGTTAAACAGGGGCTGAAAAATTGTACCTTAGGCACTGGTGGTGGCGCCCAGAACCAAAAATGTTCTTACAAGCTATCAGCGTGATCATTGAGGAGGAAGAGGATAATTACTCAGGGATAGTCACTCAGCATCAGCATAGGCAGTCTTTGAAGGGATCTGAGATTTCAAAAAAAATTATTCGGTTACATCAGCATCAGGTGCTTGGTAGCTGGTGGTGATCCAAGACTGATTCATTTTTATGAAGGTCAGTCGATCGACCGAGTCGGTGGACAGACGCACCCTGTGGTCGGTTACCACGCCTCCAGCAGCACTGAAAGTGCGTTCCGAAAAGAACGCTGGATGCAGGACAGGCCAGTAGCTCAATTGCATACTGTGCAAGCTCTGGCCAGTGATCCATCCTCAAGACCCAGTAACCGAGAGGATTTTCGGTGGGAAAGGTGTCCAAGTCTGATCTTGCCCCTAGGTATTCCTGCACCATGTAAAACAGACGCTGGCGATGGTTGCTGGAACCGATCATACCTTGGGGCTGCGGACTAAAAAATTGTCTGAACGCATCGGTCAGACGGCCACCTTCTCCACCGCTCCTTCTTTGACTGACCGAAGCCTCAGCAACACGTTGTCCAGAAACAGGAGTTTGTAACCTCCCAGTCTCTGGGAACGCGCTGCACAGACCTATCTGCAAGGCCTCCCGAAGATGTTTCATCCTCTGCTCCCTCTGCGATGGCAAGATAAGGTCCGCAACCTTACCCTTGTAACGTGGATCAAGGAGGGTTGCCAGCCAGTATTAGTCCTTCTCCTTGATACCACGAATACGAGGATCCTTACGCAGGCTTTGCAGGATCAGGGAGGCCACGCAGCGTAGGTTTGCTGAGGCATTCGGTCCGGAGTCCTCTGGGTCACTAAGGACAACATGGTCCGCAGCCACCTCCTCCCAGCCACGTACAAGTCCATGTGTTTCTTGGGACTGATCCCTTAAAGACTGCTGCTGATGCTGAGTGCCAGGCTCAACCTCCATACTGACACAATCTTCCTCCTCCTCCTCCTCCTCCTCGTCCTCTTCCTGTGTGATCGGCGGGCAAGCAGGAACACTGTCTGGATAAAGGGGAACTTGAGAGCTAAGGAAGTCCTCCTCTTCCTGCCTCTGTTCTGCCTCAAGTGCCCTGTCCATTATTCCACGCAGCGTGTGCTCCAACAGGTGGACAAGGGGGACAGTGTCACTGATGCATGCACTGTCACTGCTCACCATCCTCGTGGCCTCCTCAAATGGTGACAGGACAGTGCATGCATCCCTGATCATGGCCCACTGGCGTGGGGAAACAAAAACCAAGCTCCCCTGACCCTGTCCTGGTGCCATAGTCGCACAGGTACTCATTGATGGCCCTCTGCTGCGTGTGCAGCCGCTGCAGCATGACCAACGTTGAGTTCCACCTGGTGAGCATGTCACAGATTAGGCGGTTCTTGGGCAGGTTAAACTCCTTTTGGAGGTCCGTCAGCCGAGCACTGGCATTATATGACCGGCGGAAATGCACACAGACTTTCCTGGCCTGCCTCAGGACATCCTGTAAGCCCAGGTACCTGCCCAAGAACCGCTGCACCACCAAGTTAAGGACGTGAGCCAAACAGGGCACATGGGTCATTTGTCCCTGTCGCAGGGCAGAGAGGAGGTTGGTGCCATTGTCGCAAACCACCATTCCTGCCTTAAGTTGGCGTGGCGTCAACCACCTCTGAACCTGCCCCTGCAGAGCTGACAGAACCTCTGCCCCAGTGTGGCTCCTGTCCCCCAAGCACACCAGCTCAAGCACCGCATGGCATCTTTTGGCCTGCGTACTTGCGTAGCCCCTTGAACGGCTACGGAGCACCGCTGGTTCCGAGGACAAAGCACAGGAAGAGGCCATGGAGGAAGAAGAAGAGGAGGGGTGGAGGAGAGAGGTGTGTCACAATCATTAGCATTTTGGAGGCGTGGTGGCAGAACAACCTCCAACACTACTGCACCTTGTCCTGCATCCTTCCCAGCTGCCAGCAGAGTCACCCAATGCGCCGTGAAACTTAGGTAACATCGCTGTCCATGCCTGCTGGACCATGAGTCAGCGGTAATATGCACCTTACCGCTGACCGCCCTGTCCAGCGAGGCATGGACATTGCCTTCCACATGCCGGTAGAGAGCCGGAATCACCTTCCGTGAGAAAAAGTGGCATTTGGGTACCTGCCACTGAGGAACCGCACATTCCACAAACTCACGGAAGGGGGCAGAGTCTACCAACTGAAAAGGCAGCAGTTGAAGTGCTAGCAATTTTGCCAAGCTAGCATTCAACCGCTGGGCATGTGGATGGCTGGGAGCAAACTTCTTTCAGCGGTGCAGCAGCTGGGGCAGGGAAATTTGCCTGGTACAATCTGACGTCGGTGTACCAAAAGCAGATTGCCCACAAGTACTTGGCTGTGACACACCTAATTCTACACCTTCATTCCTCTCAGTGCAGGTCTCAGAGAGGACTGAAGGTATAGTGGGGTTGGAAATCTCAGCTGATGAGGAGCAAGGAGAGGTCCTCTTTGTTCTTTGGTGTGGGTCTTTTAGATACGCTTGCCAACGAACTGCATGGCAGGTCAACATATGTCTGGTCAAGCATGTGGTACCCAAGCGGGAGATGTTTTGGCCACGCGAGATACGCTTGAGACATATGTTGCAAATAGCAGCGGTGCGATCTGATGCACTCGTCTCAAAAAAGACCCACACCAAAGGACTTTTTGAATAATGCGCAGAGACTGCAGCGCCCTGCACATGTGGAGCTTTGGGGTGTGATGCAGTCAATGTGCTGCCCTTAGGCTGGCCCCTGGAGGGCATCCTGCCTCGTTGGTGATGTGCCGCCTCCTCCTCCTCTCTCCTATCAGGCACCCACTGTGAGCAGGACGTACCCCACTAACTTGTAGGTTTAGCTGAACACTGTGAGCAGGACGCACCTCACTAACTTGTAGGGTTAGCTGAACACTGTGAGCAGGACGCACTGCACTAACTGTAAATAGTCTAGCTGCCTGACTGTGGTACTAATAGGATCAAAAGAACACCAGTAATTTTCTTCAGGTAGCTGTATATACTGTAACAAGACAAGCCTGCCTGTCAGTAAGAAGATAACAGGAACGGATCTAGCTGAACACTGTGAGCAGGACACACTGCACTAACTGTAAAGAGTCTAGCTGCCTGACTGTGGTACTAATAGGATCAAAAGAACACCAGCAATTTTCTTCAGGTAGCTGTATATACTGTAACAAGACAAGCCTGCCTGTCAGTAAGAAGATAACAGGAACGGATCTAGCTGAACACTGTGAGCAGGACGCACTGCACTAACTGTAAATAGTCTAGCTGCCTGACTGTGGTACTAATAGGATCAAAAGAACACCAGTAATTTTCTTCAGGTAGCTGTATATACTGTAACAAGACAAGCCCACCTGTCAGTAAGAAGAAAACAGGAACGGATCTAGCTGAACACTGTGAGCAGGACGCACTGCACTAACTGTAAATAGTCTAGCTGCCTGACTGTGGTACTAATAGGATCAAAAGAACAACAGTCATTTTTTTCAGGTAGCTGTATATACTGTAACAAGACAAGCCTGCCTGTCAGTAAGAAGATAACAGGAACGGATCTAGCTGAACACTGTGAGCAGGACGCACTGCACTAACTGTAAATAGTCTAGCTGCCTGACTGTGGTACTAATAGGATCAAAAGAACACCAGCAATTTTCTTCAGGTAGCTGTAAATACTGTAACAAGACAAGCCTGCCTGTCAGTAAGAAGATAACAGGAACGGATCTAGCTGAACACTGTGAGCAGGACGCACTGCACTAACTGTAAATAGTCTAGCTGCCTGACTGTGGTACTAATAGGATCAAAAGAACACCAGCAATTTTCTTCAGGTAGCTGTATATACTGTAACAAGACAAGCCTGCCTGCCTGTCAGTAAGAAGATAACAGGAATGGATCTAGCTGAACACTGTGAGCAGGACGCACTGCACTAACTGTAAATAGTCTAGCTGCCTGACTGTGGTACTAATAGGATCAAAAGAACACCAGTAATATTCTTCAGGTAGCTGTAAATACTGTAACAAGACAAGCCTGCTTGTCAGTAGGAAGACAACAGGAACGGATCTAGCTAAACTGAATACAGTGTATATATATATATGCAACACCTGGGATGCATATATATACACAATACACTGTAAGTGCAGCTAACTGACTGACTGTTCTGCCTAATCTATCTAACTCAAATCAAATGTCACTGTCTGTCTCTCTCTCTCTCTCAATGAACGCCGGCACACAAACTACACAGGGCCGCCGTGCAGGTGGCCTTATATAGTGTGGGGCGTGTACTAAATCCCCTGAGCCATAATTGGCCAAAGCCTCCTTGGCTTTGGCCAATTACGGCTCTCCGTTCAGGTGGCGCTGTGATTGGCCAAGCATGCGGGTCATAGTGCATGCTTGGCCAATCATCAGCCAGCAATACACTGCAATGCCGCAGTGAATTATGGGCCGTGACGCGCCACACGAATTTGGCGCGAACGGCCCATATCGTTCGCAATTCGGCGAACGACCGAACAGCCGATGTTCGAGTCGAACATGGGTTCGACTCGAACACGAAGCTCATCCCTAGTGATTGCATCATATCCTCTTCTCTCTCTCTTATGCCCTGTACACATGATAGGATTTTCCGATGGAAAATGTGTGATAGGACCTTGTCGGAAATTCCAACCGTGTGTAGACTCATCACACATTTTCCATAGGAATTTCCAACACACAAAGTTTGAGAGCTTGCTATAAAATTTTCCGACAACAAAATCCATTGTCGGAAATTCCGATCGTGTGTACACAAATCCAACGCACAAAGTGCCACACATGCTCAGCATAAATTAAGAGACAAAAGCTATTGGCTACTGCCCCGTTTACAGTCCCGACATACGTGTTTCACGTCACCGCTTTCAGAACGATCGGATTTTTCGACAACTTTGTGTGACCGATTGTATGCAAGACAAGTTTGAGCCAACATCTGTCTGAAAAAATCCACGGAATGCCCGATCAATGTCTGACCGTGTGTACAGGGCATAACTGTAATCAGCCTACATTTCCCATGAATCCTTGGGATGGGAGTGAATGTGGGAGGGTACACTAGGCTTGTACATGTAAATATGAACTCACCCACTTCAACATAAATCACACCCCTCGTTCTGCAGCCAGCAAGCCATACATAAAACACGGTACGATAGGTTAAAGTCTTATAAATGCAAAGCATTTTAATACAAATGCATATCAATATAATATTAATTTAATGCATTTAATAAATATATTTTAATTAAATTAATACATTTAATGAATGTATAATAAATGCAAACCAGTGCAGCTTATCAGTGTTCACCAGTGCCGAATGTCAGGGACCACCAGTGTTAGTGTAGTGCATCCTCTGCACAGTGTGCACCTAAAGCTACCTGAAGACAATTGCTGTTGTTCTGGTCCTATTAATACCACAGGCAGGCAGCTGCAGTATTTACAGTTAGTGTAGTACGTCCTCTGCCCAGTGTGCTCCTAAAGCTACCTGAAGAAAATTGGTGGTGTTCTTCTGATCCTATTAGTACCACAGGCAGGCAGCTGCAGTATTTACAGTTAGTGTAGTGCGTCCTCTGCACAGTGTGTACCTAAAGCTACCTGAAGACAATTGCTGTTGTTCTGATCCTATTAATACCACAGACAGGCAGCTGCAGTATAGGGATGAGCTTCGAGTTCGAGTCGAACTCATGTTCGACTCGAACATTGGCTGTTCGCAAGTTCGCCAAACAGCGAAAAATTTGGGGTGTTCGCGGCAAATTCGAATGCCGCGGAACACCCTTTAAAAGTCTATGGGAGAAATCAAAAGTGCTAATTTTAAGGGCTTATATGCAAGTTATTGTCATAAAAAGTGTTTGGGGACCTGGGTCCTGCCCCAGGGGACATGTATCAATGCAAAAAAAAGTTTGAAAAACGGCCGTTTTTTCAGGAGCAGTGATTTTAATAATGCTTAAAGTCAAACAATAAAAGTGTAATATCCCTTTGAATTTCGTAGCTGGGGGGTGTCTATAGTATGCCCGTAAAGGGGCGCATGTTTCCCGTGTTTAGAACAGTCTGACAGCAAAATGACATTTCGAAGAAAAAACCCATTTAAAACTACCCGCGGCTATTGCATTGCCGACAACACACATAGAAGTTCATTGATAAAAACGGCATGGGAATTCCCCACAGGGAAACCCCCGAACCAAAATTAAATTAAAAAAAAAATGACGTGGGAGTTCCCCTAAATTCCATACCAGGCCCTTCAGGTCTGGTATGGATATTAAGGGGAACCCCGGCCAATATTTAAAAAAAAAATGACGTGGGGTTCCCCCTAAATTCCATACCAGACCCTTCAGGTCTGGTATGGATTTTAAGGGGAACCCCGCGCCAAAAAAAACCCGGCGTGGGGTCCCCCCAAAAATCCATACCAGACCCTTATCCTATCATGCAACCTGGCAGGCCGCAGGAAAAGAGGGGGGACGAGAGTGCGCCCCCCCTCCTGAACCGTACCAGGTCACATGCCCTCAACATTGGGAGGGTGCTTTGGGGTAGCCCCCTAAAACACCTTGTCCCCATGTTGATGAGGACAAGGGCCTCATCCCCACAACCCTGGCCGGTGGTTGTGGGGGTCTGTGGGCGGGGGGCTTATTGGAATCTGGAAGCCCCCTTTAACAAGGGGACCCCCAGATCCCGGCCCCCCCTGTGTGAAATGGTAAGGGGGTACTTACCCCTACCATTTCACTAAAAAACTGTCAAAAATGTTAAAAATGACAAGAGACAGTTTTTGACAATTCCTTTATTTAAATGCTTCTTCTTTCTTCTATCTTCCTTCATCTTCTGGTTCTTCTGGTTCTTCCTCCGGCGTTCTCGTCCAGCATCTCCTCCGTGGCGTCTTCTATCTTCTTCTCCTCCTTTGGGAGGGTGCTTTGGGGTAGCCCCCCAAAACACCTTGTCCCCATGTTGATGAGGACAAGGGCCTCATCCCCACAACCCTGGCCGGTGGTTGTGGGGGTCTGCGGGCGGGGGGCTTATCGGAATCTGGAAGCCCCCTTTAACAAGGGGACCCCCAGATCCCGGACCCCCCTGTGTGAAATGGTAAGGGGGTACTTACCCCTACCATTTCACTAAAAAACTGTCAAAAATGTTAAAATTGACAAGAGACAGTTTTTGACAATTCCTTTATTTAAACGCTTCTTCTTTCCTTGTCAAAAGAAGTTTATTGAGTATACAATATTATAAAGATACATAAAGTAAGTTTACAAGGATCTATAAAGTAAGCTCATTGTTTCACAGTAGGGTTTATATAGGTAAATATCATGAAATTTCAAATATTAAACATTGGGTTCACGTAAACCTAAATTAAAGATATATATCATTTCCTTAGTTACTTTTGTAGGTATTTAAATGATTTATACCTACTATACATATTGTTTACAGGTAGAGTGTATATAGGTCAAATAAATTCTGATAATGAGCTTTAATCGTAAGGTGGAGAAAAGGAAAGAGAAAGAAGAAAAAGGGTAGAAAGGCAGAGGTATGGTCCACAAGGTTGTCCCGCTCGTCAGTTTATTATTCTTTTTAGTTCTCTTTGAAGCCTTAGAATGGGTGTCTCTGTAAGTCATTTAATCTGTTACCATGGCAACAGGACAGAGTCATTGAAGTTTGACAGGAACTGTTGTTTTATCCAAGGATGCCAAAGTTTTTCAAATTTTGGAATTTGATTTTGATCGATGGCTACCATCTTAGCATGGGACATTGTATTATTCATTCTGTGAATTGTTTCTGCTAGTACCAATGTAGGAGATTTCCATGCCTTGGCCACTGTTTGTTTTGCAGTCGTTATTAGTTGGATCATAAGTTTGAATTGAGAGAGTGTTAACCATTCCGGTTTTAGATTAAGTAAAGTTATATATGGATCTGGTTGTATTATTTTTTTAAATATTTTAGATGCAATCACGAAGACTTCCTTCCAGAAGGTTTGGATTACTGGGCATGTCCACCATATGTGTAAATGTGTGCCTATTTCTGGGCATCCTCGAAAACAAAGAGCTGAGGTATTAGGTGAATATTTTGCCACTCTAGCAGGTACAAGGTACCAGTGAGTTAGGACTTTATAATTTGTCCCCAGTGCTAAGATGTTGGGTGAAGATGACTTAGATGTGAGCCATATGTTAGACCAGTCCGTGTCTTCTAAAGTTCGTCCCAGGTCCTCCTCCCACCTCTGAACGTAAGAGGGTCTATTAAGATTTACTACTCCATATAATTGATTATAAAGTGATGAAATTGTACCTTTAGCAAATGGATCTTTTGTACAGATTGATTCAAAAATGGATAATTGGGATAATGGTGTATCCCCCTTTAGGAATGGTGTATAGAAATTTTTGATTTGGAGATATCTAAATATTTCAGAGTTTGGTAGATCATATTTTTCTCTAAGCGATGGGAATGAAAGGAATGATTTAGATGCTATGAAGTCATTTAGTGTCTGAATGCCTGATGTTGTCCAAGCTTTAAAAGAATTTGGGTAGATCCATGCCGGATAAAAGGCCGGATTTCTGATAAAAGAAAGGAGAGGATTGTGTGGAGATTGTAACTGATACTTGGTTTTTAGTTTATCCCAGAGAGATAAGAAGTGTTTAGTTATGGGATTATGAATTTTAAAGCGGTCTTTAGGATCAAGCCATAACAAGTTTGATATTAATAGAGGGTCATTTTCTGAAGCCTCTATAAATACCCATAATGGGATTTCCTGTTTTGCATGGTATTTGGACAGACTGGCCAAATGTGCTGCTCTGTAGTAGTTAGTAAAATTAGGGTATCCCAGGCCTCCTTTATTTTTGGGAAGATGTAGTGTGTGTATAGGTATACGTGGTTTAGAAGAGCCCCATATAAACGAAGTTGCTCTTTTTTGTACTATTCTCAAAAAAATAGGAAGGAATTGGAATAGGGAGGACTCTGAATAGATAAAGCAATTTGGGTAGAATAGTCATTTTGATTGCATTAATCTTCCCTATCCAGGATAAAGGAAGTTGCGACCATTGTTTTATTAGATTTGTGATCTGTCTTAATATAGGAGGATAATTGGTTGAGAATAAGTCAGAATGAGATGCTGTTAAATGAATTCCAAGATATGGGATTGATTTTTCTGCCCATGTGAATGGGAGTGCAGCCCTAGCCGGGATCAATTCCATGTTTGTGAGCGAAATATTAAGCACTAGGCATTTCTTAGGATTAATCATAAGGCCGGATAGGGCTGCAAATCCATCAAGAGCTGGTATTAAGTTAGGACCAGAGACCTGTGGTGATGATAGAAAAAGTAATATATCGTCTGCAAATATACATAATTTGTGTGTAATACCTCCTACTTCAATGCCAGTTATAGTTTGGTTTGTTCTGATGTATTGGGCCATGGGTTCGAGTATAAGGGCAAATAATAAGGGAGATAATGGGCAACCCTGTCGGGTACCTCTTTCGATATTAAAGGCATCAGATTTTTATCCAGCATATTTTATATAGGCTTTGGGTTTATTATATAATGCTTTGATCCATGTTAAAAAGTGGGGTCCATAACCCCATTTTTGTAATGAATATTGCATATATTGCCAGGATACTGTGTCAAATGCCCTCTTAATATCGAGAGATAGAAAACATAAAGGGATTTTCCGTTTTTTAGCAATATGTGCCAATAACACTGCCCTGCGTATATTATCGCCTGCCTGTCTATTTGGCATGAAGCCTACTTGATCTCTATGTATTAATTTTCCTATAATGCTATTGAGGCGTTTTGCTATTATTTTTGCTAATAATTTAATATCAAGGTTTAACAGAGAGATAGGCCGATAATTCACACAGGAAGTATCATCAGAAAGGGGTTTTGGGATCATACAAACAATTGGCATTAGTGTTTCTTGCCGAAAAGAATGTCCTTCTAGAAGTTTGTTAAAAGTTTCAGTGAGAATGGGAGAGAGTATTTCTGAGAATGTTTTATAGTATAAAGCCGAGTAGCCATCTGGGCCTGGTCTTTTGTTAAGTTTTAGGTCTTTTATGGCGTTAGCAACTTCATCTATAGTTATAGGCTCATCCAAACTGCTTTTTTGATTCTGAGACAACTCAGGTAAGGTTATTTTTGAGAAGAAGGATTCAGCCTCTGTAGGATTAAATTCATTGTTTGTCTTGTATAAAGTTGCGAGATGTGAGTGAAATTTATGGACTATTTTAACTGGATTACAAGTATAAACATTTTTTGATAATTTCAAACGTATTGGTTTGAAAGATTTGTTAGTTGAATTTAATGCCCGAGCCAAATATGTACCTGGTTTGTTTGTATTCATGTAGAAATTGTGTTTGGAGCGTTTGAGGGATTTATCAACTGACTCAGTGAGAAATAGATCGTATTCCAATCTAGATTTTTCCAGATGAGATTTTGTACTCTGAGATGGATTATCTTGGAATGATATGTAGGCTGCATTAAAATTCAGTTCTAGTTTTTTTTCTAGATTTTTGCGTTCCCGTTTAAATAGTGCCATTTGTCCTTGTATTGTACCACACAAGACAGGCTTATGAGCTTCCCACAGTGTTATTGGGGAGATGTCTGTTGTATTATTAATTGATATGTATTCCTTTAAAGCTTGTTCAATGGCCATCTGATGTAGTGGGTGTTTGAGCATTATGTCCGGTAAGTACGATGCGCTTTTGGTATGGCTGAGGCTATAGTAGTGTATACTGCATTATGGTCAGACCACGGAATCGGAATTATATCTGATGCAATAATTTCTGGTATCATTCCTATTGTTAGAAAAATATGCTCTATTCTGGTGAAGGTTTGATGAGGGTGCGAGAAATAAGTGAATTTCTTTTTCATTGGGTTACTTTCTCTCCACGAATCTACCAGATTGTATTTGGAAAGAAGTTGAGAAAAAGGTAATCTAGAGGTTATTTTGGATGGTGTAAAAGGTGATTTATCTAGAAATGGGAGCAGGACCTGGTTCGAATCCCCACACATTATCACTGTTCCTATTTTGTGTGTATTAATCACTTGTAATATATGTGAGAGGAATGGTGTAGGTTGTTTGTTAGGAGCGTAGTAGGAAATCACCGTGATTGCTGTATCCATTATATAACCCATGAGTATCAGGTATCTACCTTCTGGGTCTTTAATTTCTGATGATAAGGTGAATGGTGTGGATCGGTGAAATGCAATTAGAGTTCCCCTTTGTTTGGTACAGGCAGAAGCCGTGTAAATTTGTTGATAAAAAGGAGAAATATATTTTGGAGTAGAATCTTTGGTGAAGTGTGTTTCTTGGAGGCATACTATGTGAGCCTTCTTGTTATGGAAAGTACGGAAGGCTTTGGTCCTTTTTTGAGGGACATTTATTCCCTGAACATTCAGGGAAAGTATATTCAGTGGTGCCATGGCAACAGATCAAATAGTTTTGACTTACTTTTTGTTATGCAGAGCTGACTGCGCAGATCAACCTGTGTGGACTGAAGAGATGAAAAGATAGAAAAGAAACCAGTGAATTCTGGAGTAAAGAGTAAACAAAAAACATATGAGATTAGATGATACATTGTATAAATTATTTTTTGCAAGTAATCACAATTTACCCGTGAAAGAGAATAAATCTCTCTCTCAGGGGAATAAGTGCCTTCGTCACACTCCCACATAATATGGTTGGGAGAATGAGGAGGGCTAATGTGGGTACACGGATCTTCCGCTTACAGGAGAGAAGTGCTATGTCAAAAGACATCAAAATGATGATTCATTAATTGGAGTGCAGAATATAGTTTTTGTTGAAATTATTTATTCCAGGGTGGTTGTATATGGTTAGTCTTGCCCTAGGCTAAATAATTCAGTTAGAAAGGTACTGTTAATAACTTTGGTATTGATGAAGATAGTTTGAATTATTTTGGGATATTAACCCTTTTAGAGTAAATAATTACATATTTTATTCATATGTAACTGTTTAGATATGTTAACTCATAAAATTGAGGTTGTATTGCTTCAGATTAGAATAAACAAAAACATAGTTCTCGGAACTAGTTAGGTAATAATATATTTGTTTTAAGAAAAGAAAGAAAAAGCTTCCATTACTTCTGGATTATTGAACATATTTGTCCTAAAAAGTAATAAATCTATTGTTATTACCTGAAAATATATAACTGAGCAAGAATTTCCTTATTTCACTTATATATTCTAAGGCTATATGAATCAGAAGTAATAAGAAATATAACTGGAATGTAACATGATCCCACACAGTGTGTGACTATCAGAATGCAGTTACATTCAGTTATAAATACAGGTTTTTTATAGAGAACCATCTCTTAGTATAATAAATGAAGAGATATCAGGAATTAGGATGTCAGTCCATTGAATCTTCTTGGTCCATGGATGATGTGGCATAACGGCCTCTTTTGTGAGAATGATGATTCTCATTTTGTTCTGAAATTTTTCTGGGTGCTGCCTGAAGGTGAAGATGATGCCATTCTTCTGCGTGTGGGAGAGTTGCTGCTTGTGGGTTCTGTCAGATTTAATTTTAAAAGGGTTTGTTGTAGTTCATCTGCTGATCTGCTTCTGTAAATTGTACCTTGGTAGTTAAATCTGACTGAAAAGGGGAAGCCCCATTGATACATAATGTTGTGGCGTTGCAGTTCCATTAGTTGGGGTTTCATGGATCGTCTTTTAGTAATAGTGAGTTGGGATAGGTCAGCAAAAATTTGATAATTGTGTCCTTGAAAATTAAGTTCCTTTTTTTCTCTTGCAGCAATTAGTATTTGTTCTTTCATTCTGTAATAATGAAATTTTGTGATTATATCACGTGGGGGTCCATCTTTCTTTTTAGCTGTGAGGGCTCTGTGTACTCTGTCCAGTTCTAAACTTTCAATAGGGATATCTGGCTTTAGTTCTTGTAATAGAGCAGTAATAGTAGATTGCAGGTCTGTCACAGTTTCAGGTATTCCCCTTATGCGCAAGTTTGAACGTCTGGCTCTATTTTCGTAATCTTTGAGCTTAGTTTGAAGTATTAAATTCTCTTCTTTTAATTGTTCCAATTCTGTTATATTTTCTTGGGTTGTAATTTCAATTTCATCCATTTTTATTTCTAAGGCTGCGGTGCGGTTTCCCAGCTCTCTTATTTCTTTGGTTAGGCTTTTTGTTATTTGGTCTGAGGTTTGTTTTAAAGCCTTATGAAGCATCTTTTCAAATTGTAATAGTATTACTGGGGATGCTGAGGAGGCTTGTGGAGAAGTTTGTGAGAGGATTTGTTCTGTATCTGATCAAATGGAGAGTCTTGCTGTGACATTTTCTGTCTGTGAGAGCGCCCTGATGCTGTATATTGTGAGGTGACTGGAGCTGCTTTAGTTGCAGTGAGTGCCTGTGAGCTCTTTGTGAGGTGATTTTTATTTCTGCCACGGCTTCCTCCCAGTACCATATTTACTGCCCAAACTTTCACAGTTTGTTCCCTGGGGCAAAAAGGTTCAAATGGATACCTTTTGAGCCTGCAGGCTCCGTTTTGTTCTTCTCTTCTCTCCTCAGCGGTGCGGAGCTCTAACAATGCATGTCTGCTCCGCTAGACTCCGCCCATCTCCCCCTAAACGCTTCTTCTTTCTTCTATCTTCCTTCATCTTCTGGTTCTACTTCCGGCATTCTCGTCCAGCATCTCCTCCGCGGCATCTTCTCTCTTCTTCTCCTCGGGCCGCTCCGCACCCATGGCATGGGGGGAGTGGCTCCCGCTCTTCTCTTCTTGTTCTTCTTCATCTTCTTCTCTTCTTCCTTCTTCTCTTCTTCATTTTCTTCTCCGGGCCGCTCCGCACCCATGCTGGCATGGAGGGAGGCTCCCGCTGTGTGACGGCATCTCCTCGTCTGACGGTTCTTAAATAACGGGGGGCGGGGCCACCCAGTGACCCCGCCCCCCTCTGACGCACGAGACATGACGGGACTTCCCTGTGGCATCCCCCGTGACGTCACAGGGAAGTCCCATCAAGTCACCACGCGTCAGAGGGGGGCGGGGTCACCGGGTGGCCCCGCCCCCCATTATTTAAGAACCGTCAGACGAGGAGACGCCGTCACACAGCGGGAGCCTCCCTCCATGCCAGCATGGGTGCGGAGCGGCCCAAGGAGAAGAAGATAGAAGATGCCGCGGAGGAGATGCTGGACGAGAACGCGGGAGGAAGAACCAGAAGAACCAGAAGAACCAGAAGAAGAAGAAGATGAAGGAAGAAAGAAGAAGCATTTAAAAAAGGGAATTGTCAAAAACTGTCTCTTGTCATTTTTAACATTTTTGACAGTTTTTCAGTGAAATGGTAGGGGTAAGTACCCCCTTACCATTTCACACGGGGGGGGCGGGATCTGGGGGTCCCCTTGTTAAAGGGGGCTTCCAGATTCCGATAAGCCCCCCGCCCACAGACCCCCACAACCACCGGCCAGGGTTGTGGGGATGAGGCCCTTGTCCTCATCAACATGGGGACAAGGTGTTTTAGGGGGCTACCCCAAAGCACCCTCCCAATGTTGAGGGCATGTGGCCTGGTACGGTTCAGGAGGGGGGGCGCACTCTCGTCCCCCCCTCTTTTCCTGCGGCCTGCCAGGTTGCATGCTCGGATAAGGGTCTGGTATGGATTTTTGGGGGGACCCCACGCCGTTTTTTTTGGCGTGGGGTTCCCCTTAAAAGCCATACCAGACCTGAAGGGTCTGGTATGGAATTTAGGGGGAACCCCACGTCATTTTTTTTTAAATTGTGGCTGGGGTTCCCCTTAAAATCCATACCAGACCTGAAGGGCCTGGTATGGAATTTAGGGGGACTCCCACGTCATTTTTTTTTTACATTTTGGTTCGGGGTTTCCCTGTGGGGAATTCCCATGCCGCTTTTATCAATGAACTTCTATGTGTATTATCGGCAATGCAATAGCCGCGGGTAGTTTTAAATGGGTTTTTTCCTTTGAAATGTCATTTTGCTGTCAGACTGTTCTAAACACGGGAAACATGCGCCCCTTTACAGGCATACTATAGACACCCCCCAGCTACGAAATTTAAAGGGATATTACACTTTTATTGTTTGATTTTAAGCATTATTAAAATCACTGCTCCTGAAAAAACTGCGGTTTTTAAAACTTTTTATTGCATTGATCCATGTCCCCTGGGGTAGGACCCTGGTCCCCAAACACTTTTTATGACAATAACTTGCCTATAAGCCTTTAAAATTAGCACTTTTGATTATTCATGTTCGTGTCCCATAGACTTTAACGTTGTTCGCGTGTTCGAACAAACTTTTTTCCTGTTCGCATGTTCTGGTGCGAACCGAACAGGGGGGTGTTCGGCTCATCCCTACTGCAGTATTTACAGTTAGTGTACTGTGTCCTCTGCACAGTGTGCACCTAAAGCTACCTGAAGAAAATTGGTGGTGTTCTTCTGATTCTATTAGTACCACAGGCAGACAGCTGCAGTATTTACAGTTAGTGTACTGCATCCTCTGCACAGTGTGCACCTAAAGTTACCTGAAGACAATTGCTGGTGTTCTGATCCTATTAATACCACAGGCAGGCAGCTGCAGTATTAACAGTTAGTGTACTGTGTCCTCTGCACAGTGTGAACCTAAAGATACCTGAAGACAATAGCTGTTGTTCTGATCCTATATTAATACCACAGGCAGGCAGCTGCAGGATTTACAGTTAGTGTACTGTGTCCTCTGCACAGTGTGCACCTAAAGCTACCTGAAGAAAATTGAGGGTGTTCTTCTGATCCTATTAGTACCACAGGCAGGCAGCTACAGTATTTACAGTTAGTGTACCGTGTCCTCTGCACAGTGTGCACCTAAAGCTACATGAAGACAATTGCTGGTGTTCTGATCCTATTAATACCACAGGCAGGCAGCTGCAGTATTTACAGTTAGTGTACTGTGTCCTCTGCACAGTGTGCACCTAAAGCTACCTGAAGACAATTGCTGGTGTTCTTATACTAATAATACTACAGGCAGGCAGTTGATTCTGCTAGCTGCAGTATCAGTATATATATACATCCCAGCTTTGTGCAGCTACATCTCACTGCAGGCCATTAGTATGTCTGGAAGGCCAACAAGGCGAGGCAGACAGTCACAAGCCAATAAAAGAGGGCAAGCAGGCTCTGTGTCTAGAGGCAACAGTGCTGGCCATGGATACGGTGCATCCTCATCAGCACGTGGTCATGGGACATGCTTGTCCTTTTTTGGCAGATGGCCACTTTGAGCCGCAACATGCGGAAGACTTGGTCGAGTGGATGACCCAGCCATCCTCCTCCTCCTCATCCTCTCTCACCCAGGCTCAGGGTACTTTGTCTGGCAAAGCAGCTGCCAACACGGCCTCTTCCCTCAGCTCAATGGCATTAGTCACTCCTTCCTTAGCCCCACCATGTCTTCCTGAGGAGTCCCCGAACTGTTTGACCACAGTGTTGGATACATGGTCCAGGAGGATGCCCAGCGTTTTGAAGGCTCCGATGATGGCATCCAGCTAGAGGAAGACAGTAACGTGAGCCCAGAGAGAGGGGGTGGCCCAGAAGGACAGCCATCCGGAAGTCATGTTCCCCCAGCTGCAGAATACTGCCAGCTTTGCTCCAGTGATGAGGAGGGAAGGGATGATGAGGTCACTGACTCCATGTGGGTGCCTGATAGGAGAGAGGAGGAGAAGGGACATCTCCAACGAGGCAGGATGCCCTCCAGGGGCTAGCTTAAGGGCAGCACATCGACTGCATCACACCGCAGAGCTCCATATGTGCAGGGCGCTGCTGTCTCTGCGCGTTATTCCAAAAGTTCTTTGGTGTGGGCCTTTTTTGAGACAAGTGCATCAGATCCCACCACTGCTATTTGCAACATATGTCTCAAGCGTATCTCGCGTGGCAAAACATCACCCGCTTGGGCACCACATGCTTGACCAGACATATGTCGACCTGCCATGCAGTTTGTTGGCAAGCGTACCTAAAAGACCCACACCAAAGAACAAAGCGGACCTCTCCTTGCTCCTCATCAGCTGGGATCTCCAACCCCACTATACCTTCAGTCCTTTCTGAAACCTGCACTGAGAGGAATGAAGGTGTAGAATTAGGTGTGTCACAGCCAAGTACTTGCGGGCAATCTGCTATCGTTACACATTTTTGGAATGTGCGGTTCCTCAGTGGCAGGTTTCCAAATGCCACATTTTCTCATGGAAGGCGATTCCAGCTCTCTACCGGCATGTGGAAGGCAATGTCTTGGCCTCGCTAGACAGGGCAGTCAGCGGTAAGGTGCATATTACCGCTGACTCATGGTCCAGCAGGCATGGACGTTACCTATCTTTCACCGCGCACTGGGTGACTCTTCTGGCAGCTGGTAAGGATGCAGGACAGGGTGCAGTAGTTTTGGAGGTTGTTCCGCCACCACGCCTCCAAAATTTTACTAGTCGTGATTCTGACACACCTCTCTCCTCCACTCCCTCCTCTTCTTCTTCCTCCATGGCCTCTTCCTGTGCTGATTTGTCCTCGGAACCAGCAGTGCCCCGTAGGTGTTCAAGGGGCTACGCAAGCACGCAGGCAAAAAGATGCCATGTGGTGCTTGAGCTGGTGTGCTTGGGGGACAGGAGCCACACTGGGGCAGAGATTCTGTCAGCTCTGCAGGGGCAGGTTCAGAGGTGGTTGACGCCACGCCAGCTTAAGGCAGTTATGGTGGTTTGTGACAATGGCACCAACCTCCTCTCTGCCCTCCGACAGGGACAACTGACCCATGTGCCCTGTTTAGCTCATGTACTTAACTTGGTGGTGCAGCGGTTCTTGGGCAGGTACCCGGGCTTACAGGATGTCCTGAGGCAGGCCAGGAAAGTCTGTGTGCATTTCCGCCGGTCATATAATGCCAGTACTTGGCTGGCTGACCTCCAAAAGGAATTTAACCTGCCCAAGAACTGCCTAATCTGTGACATGCCCACCAGGTGGAACTCAACATTGGCCATGCTGCAGCAGCTGCACACGCAGCAGAGGGCCATCAATGAGTATCTATGTGACTATGGCACCAGGACAGGGTCAGGGGACCTTGTTTTTTTTCCCCACGCCAGTGGACTATGATCAGGGGTGCATGCACTGTCCTGTCACCATTTGAGGAGGCCACGAGTATGGTGAGCAGTGACAGTGCATGCATCAGTGACACTGTCCCTCTTGTCCACCTGTTGGAGCGCACGCTGCGTGGAATAATGGACAAGGCACTTGAGGCAGAGCAGAGGGAGGAAGAGGAGGACTTCCTTACCTCTTAAGGCCCCCTTTTTCCAGACAGTGTTCCTGCATGCCCGCCGATCACACAGGAAGAGGAGGAGGAGGAGGAGTGTGTCAGCATGGAGGTGGAGCTTGGCACTCAGCATCAGCAGCAGTCTTCATGGGATCATTTACAGTCCGAAGAAACCCATGGACTTGTACGTGGCTGGGAGGAGGTGGCTGCAGATCATGTCGTCCTTAGTGACCCAGAGGACTCTGGACCGAATGCCTCAGCAAACCTACGCTGCATGGCCTCCCTGATCCTGCAAAGCCTGCGGAAGGATCCTTGTATTTGTGGTATCAAGGGGAGGGTTGGTTACTGGCTGGAAACCCTGCTTGATCCACGATACAAGGGTAAGGTTGCGGACCTTATCTTGCCTTCACAGAGGGAGCAGTGGATGAAACATCTTCAGGAGGCCTTGCAGAAAGGTTTGTGCAACGCGTTTCCAGAGCCTGGGAGGTTACAATTTCCTGGTTCTCATGGACAACGTGTTGCTGAGGCTTTGGTCAGTCACAGAAGGAGCGGTGGAGAAGGTGTCCGTCTGACCGATGCGTTCAGACAATTTTTTTAGTCCGCAGCTCCAAGGTCTGATCGGTTCCAGCAACCATTGCCAGCAACCATTGCCAGCGTCTGATTCACATGGTACAGGATTACCTAGGGGCAAGATCAGACTTTCCCACCGAAAATCCTCTGGGTTACTGGGTCTTGAGGATGGATCACTGGCCAGAGCTTGCACAGTATGCAATTGAGCTACTGGCCTGTCCTGCATCCAGCGTTCTTTCGGAACGCACATTCAGTGCTGCTGGAGGCTTTGTAACCGATCACAGGGTGCGCCTGTCCACCGAATCGGTCGATCGGCTGACCTTCATAAAAATGATTCAGTCTTGGATCACCAGCTACCAAGCACCTGATGCTGATGTAACTGATTGATTTTTTTTTACAGTTTTTCTCCATTGTTTTGGCTCATTTCTTGAAACAGAAATGACATTCTCAAAACAACATGGACAGATCTCCAAACCACTTGGCAATTGTTCACAATTTAATTGAATTTCTCATTCATTTCATCAAAATTGCAAATGTCTCAGTACATGTCTCAATGTCTCAGTACATCTTTCAAATGATTAAGTACAAGTAGCCTACATTTAGCACAATTTCCAAGTGAATAGATCTTGTTGATCTAAACTGATTGTCAATTCTCAGTCTAATGGTTGTTCTCTCCAAAACGTGTCAGCGTCATTTCATTGTTTAAGTCATCACA
This sequence comes from Lithobates septentrionalis, assembly GCA_037952835.1. Classification (NCBI taxonomy): domain Eukaryota; kingdom Metazoa; phylum Chordata; class Amphibia; order Anura; family Ranidae; genus Lithobates; species Lithobates septentrionalis. The sequence continues at coordinate 1,512,140 of JBBDGP010001553.1, read as the reverse complement.
TGCACAATAGTCTGTTCAATTGTCAAAATTATTCAGGAACATAATACCATGAATACCATATATGAATCTCTTGGAACATTTGATAAAATGATTACAGCAATTGACAGTCAGGTGAAACTAGAACTTGACTAACAAAGGAGGAGTCGGAGTTGGTCTCAGATGACCAATCAAACAGTATGTTTAGTTACCTGACAGGTGCTGTCCATGATTGTAAATGCTGCCAAACATGTATATATAGATTTGACCATGCAGGACCAGTACAATTTCTGAAAATGGAGGCACCTGGCTAAGTAAATGGACAAGGGAAACTGCCTGCTCGAGGAAGAGGAAGAAGAAGAGGAAGAGGAGTAAGGGTGAGTGCTGGTGGAATAGGGGGAAGAGGCAGAGGAGCACGAAGACACTATGCTGTCCCTCAGGAAATTCGGGCCACAATTATAGATCATGTCATCAACCATCACAATGGCGGAGGCAGGTCGCCGAGTGCAGCCTAATGTGCCTCGCTCTACAGTCTTCTCTATGATCCAAACCTTTCGCAGGGAAAACAGGTATGTAGTCAGTCAATGATGGAATTATATAATGTATAGGACAGGACACTGTGCATAGAGCAACAAATATGTTTATTTACTCATTTACGTATTCATTTAGTGTGTGTGTGTGTGTGTGTGTGTGTGTGTGTGTGTGTGTGTGTGTGTGTGTGTGATAGGCCTACAGTATTACAGTATCTTACCTCAGTGGGATGTTACTATGATACTAACAATGACAATAAAAATATTGTAGAAAATAAAATATGGAATAGTATAGAATAGTTTATTTTCTACAATATTGATGATACAGTTTACAGTAGTATTCCAGTCACTGTGCAGTGATGCATTGGAATTGTGGTAAAGTTACTGTAAGTAAAACAACAATACGATTACATTGGTAACTCATTCTGTACAGAATACATAAGGTATAAATTATGAATGGAGTGTTGTCCTTTGAATTCTATGTCTAGGATTGGATGACAACCTGGCACGGGTGGCCGAGGAAAACTTCTCAATGAACAACAAGAACAAGAGATCTGTAACATGGTGTTTGCAAATAATGCCATCACATTACAGTAAAACAAACAGTGGAGATAGTGTAAAAAACAAAAACAGGCCTCCCTCAAAATTCATACAAGGCAGTTGTTCACATCTGGTATGGATTTTAGGGGTAACCCATACAAAAAAGGAACATGGGTCCTACCTAAGTTCCATATCCGATCTTTTGAGTCTGGTATAGATTGCTGTAATGCTTAGCAGTTTGTAATTACCAGTGCAAAAATTTTCCTTATTCCCCACTTTTGTATAATCTCATAAAGCATGTAAACCTACCATATCATGTCTTCACACTGTAAAATAATACAATAAGAGACAATGAAATGTAGTATTCCCATGTTTTATTAGATGTATACCAGTGGCAGCTGGTGCTCAAAATTTTTGGGGGGGCGCAAAAAAAATTTGAAAAAAAATCATCAATTGCAGCCACTGTGCTATCAAACGCTGCCACTGTGCCCATCAAACGCTGCCACTGTGCCCTCAAACGCTGCCACTGTGCCCTCAAACGCTGCCACTGTGCCCTCAAACGCTGCCACTGTGCCCTCAGACGCTGCCACTGTGCCATCAATTGCAGCCACTGTGCTCATTAAACGCTGCCACTGTGCCCATTGAACACTGCCACTGTGCCATTAATTGCAGCCACTGTGCCAAATGCTGCCACTGTGCCCAATAAACGCTGCCACTGTGCCCAATAAACGCTGCCACTGTGCCCATTAAACGCTGCCACTTTGCCCATTAAACGCTGCCACTGTGCCATCGAATGGTGCCACTGTGCCCAAACGCTGCCAGTGTGCCCATCATATGCTGCCAGTGTGCCCATAAAATACTGCCAGTGCGCCCATCATATGCTGCCAGTGTGCCCATCAAATGCTGCCAGTGTGCCCATCAAATGCTGCCAGTGTGCTCAATAAATGCTGTCAGTGTGCCCTTGAATTCCCCCCAGTATGACCCCCACCCGCTCGCCGTTTGCCCGGCACTTACCCTGTCTTGGTGGGGCGGCAGCAGGTGACAGCGATAAGCAGGGTCCTCCATGCGTCTCCTGCCGTCCTCATCTTCCGTCCTCTCTTCCTGATAGGCATCCAATAGTGGTGCCTGTCATTTCAGCCAATCAGGTGATAGGTAACAGACCCCAGCACCTGATTGGCGGAGAGGCGAATAAAAAGTGAATAATCATTTGTTTTTCTAACACAGCTGAGTGACCTGTGAGCGCCCAGCATGACGCTCGCAGGTCACCTTTTTTGACGCCTATTAGAGCCTATGGCTCTAATCAGGTGCTTCAAAAACACACCCCGCAGCTGTAATTCATGCTATGCATGAATCTATCTATTGGTGCTAGAGGGGTGGCAGGAGAGAGGGGGCGGCACCCATGTGCCCTTAATGCACGGGCCGCCACTGATGTATAAAGTAATGCCTCGTACACACGATTAGACTTTCTAACAACAAAACCGTGGATTTTTGTTCGAAGGATGTTGGCTCCAACTTGTCTTGCATACACATAGTTACACAAATGTTGGCCAACAATTACGTACATAGTGACGTACAAGACGTACGTGATATCTCCATTACGAACACTAGTTTTACAAGACTGAGCACTTCCAGCTCATACGTGATTCCGAGCATGCGTGGACTTTTGTCCGACGGACTTGTGTACACACGATCGGAAAGTCTGATGACAAACATTGGCGGAAAATTTGAGAACCTGCTAGCCAACATTGTTGGTGGAAAGTCTGGCAACAAATGTTTGATGGAGCATACACACAGTCGGACTTTCCGCCAACAAGCTCACATGCAACATTTCTTGCCGGAAAATCTGATCGTGTTTACGGGGCATAAGTATACATTGTAGGACACATTTGAACAGTTTAATGATTCACACAGTAAGTCCAAAACTTATTATATCACAATGTATATATTTAAGATATATTGATATGTATATATTATATTTAATAACCGTTCTCCAAGACATTAAGGAAAACCACAGCTGACTAACATTTTATTAGAACCTGACTTCTTATTACAAAGAAAATGAATGTCCCCTGGTTTACATGTTATTGTCCCTGTGCCAAGCTTTTTATATCATGCACATTGGTGTTACAGCCCCATCAAGGAGCTAAAACAAAGGAGGACATCTTTAAATGGCACTGGTAGAAAAAAAAATTAGTCCTCAAAACATAAGATCTTGCCAGCCCTTCACCTTAATAATCTATTATTCGCCATCAACATGCAAAATTCCACTTTTTCATCATAGGATATTGCAGAGGCAAGCAGTAGGTAGGTCCTTTTATTTCATAGAGCTGAAAACCTATGCAACTTATCCTACCAAAAACCAACTACGGTATTCCATTATCTCAAGAGCTATTCATCCATTACACCAGGGATGCAGTCTTTTCCATCCACACTGGCATCCAGAATGCCACAACAACAGATAGTCATGGCCCAATACATTGAAACAAGGAATTATCTTGATTTTATCAGTGAAACAGAGATCACAGAAATCTTTTAAACTCTTCGCCAAAAAAACATGTTATCTGATCCTGGACCCAACACAAATCTTGTTGGAATGCCCTGACCTGCTTGTTCCAGCAATCTACAACATGGATCATAGCTTTCTACACTCTTGGATGTTTACTGGTCCACTAAAGGAAACAGGCATCAAGTCTTTTGTAAAAGGCCCTGAATTTAGGCAATATACAGAACTACAGGCTGGTTTAAAATCTCCTCTATCTAGAATATTGTGTATATTGAAGAGAGACCACTGTGATTTAACTAGGTAACAGGCTCTAATGCAATGCTTTCATGACCCTCCTCAGTCAGTATTTAGGAAAAATAATATAGCTTGGAGATTCATAAGTAAATTATAGACCTACCTTTGGCAAGAGACTGACGTGCCTGTTCCATCTAGATCCCCTTAGATCTTTCAGTTTAGTTAATCATAAAATCTTAATAGGTAGGTAAAAGGAACTCAGCCATTTCACAACTGGCACATGGCATCAGTCATCTTGCTAAGGGCGCGATGGTGGCACTTACTGACTGCTATTGGTTAGTGCCTGGATTTAGCATACTTGCAGCCAGGTTTTGTGCTTCATGTGCTCTGTACAGTGCAAGGAGGCCTGTCCATGTTACCCAAAAGCATTCTCCTAAGCCAGATTTCCCTCTCCAAAGAATTCAACCGGAATTCAGACCGGTATTGCGCTTTCTTGATGACTGTGCTGCCTGGCTACCCTACTTTCTCACCTCTGAAATACTCACTATTATTCTTGGTGACTTCAACATTCCTGTCAATGTTAACAGCCCAACTACAGCTCAACTTCTCAACTTAACCTCATCTTTTGACCTAACCCAATGGACACATACATCCACTCACTCCAATGGTAATACACTTGACCTTGTATTCTCCCATCTCTGCAATCCTGGCAACATCACCAACATCCCCTTTCCTCTCTCTGATCACAACCTCATCAGTTTCACTGTATCCTTGCCTCCAGCCACCCATCCCTCCAAGCAGCAAACAATTATGTATAGGAACCTTCGCCAATTTAACCCTTCTCTTCTCTATTCTGCTACTGACCACCTAGATAGATAGATATACTTAATTGTCATTGTATACATACAACAACATTTTTCCAGGTACTCTTTACAGCAGCAATAAAACACTTCTCAACAAAACCACACATACATAGTCCTAGCACATGCCCTCATATCTATTTACATATATCAAAATATAAAATGTTATTTAAAAATAAATAAATAAAAGAATATTAGAATTCCACATAAAATTCCTAAAACACTGTACCTGAGGGGATTATGGACAATACGGCCCTAGGGAAAAAAAATATGCTTTAAGCGATTAGTGTGCGTTTTAAGTGTTCTATGTCTTTTCCCTGATGGCAATGGGACAAACACACTGTAACCCGGTCGGTTGGATCAATACTAATAGCTTTTGCCCACTTTTTTAATCGGCTGGCATATGCTGTGTCCAAATTCAGTACCTCTGTTCCTATGATCCGCTGTGCTGTTTTCACCACACGAAACAGGCACTTCTTATCCTCCGCCCTGCAGCTGGCATACCACACTACAGCACAGTGGAGAAGAATACTCTCTATGGTACAATGATAGAAATTGACAAGAAGCCTTAAGAAAAACTCTGGTCTCTGCTGTGCTTTTTTCACTAAAAAAAGTATTTTGAGACCATGACAACTCCCTTGTAAAATGCACTTCCAAAAATGTATTAGTGTCCACCCTTTCCACCTCCTCACCACCTATATATACTGGGCAATGATTGATCTTTCTTGATCTCCTATAATCCACTATTATTTCTTTAGTTTTTGCCGTATTGAGTATTAAATCTTTTTCTCTACACCACTCAACCAAATGTTGAATTTCCTGCCTATAAGCTGTCTCATCATTATCTTGTTTGAGTCCCACTAAAGTGGTGTCATCAGCAAACTTCACTATAGTGTTAGATGCATGTATGGGAGTACAGTCGTGTGTGAACAATGTAAACAGGCTAGGACTTAACACACATCTCTGTGGTACCCCTGTATTCAAAATAATAGTGTTAGACACCTGATCTCCTATTCTCACCATTTGTGGCCTGTTTGTTAGAAAATCCATAATCCATGAGCGCAGCAATGGACATAGGCCCAAAGCTTTTAACTTTTTCACTAATTTGTCAGGGATTACTGTATTAAATGCAGAGCCAAAATTAATGAATAACATTCTAACATATGTGTTTGAGTGCTCAAGATGTGTCAAGGCAGCATGCAATGCAATAGCAATTGCATCATCTGTGCATCTATTTGCACGATAGGCAAACTGATACTTATCCAGATCAACAGGAATGCTTGCAACAGGACTGCTTATATGACATAATCTCTCCCCGTCCTGTCCTGACCACCTCTGTCTACAACAGTTCACTCTCATCATCACTAGATACACTTTCTCCTCTAACCACACGCATATTCAAGCCCTGACCGTTACAACCCTGGCAAACTGACAACACTAGATATCTCAAAAGACATTGCCATGCTCTTGAACAACTGTGGCGTAAAACAAAATGCCTGCAAGACTTCACCCTATATAAATCTGCCCTTCTAAAATACAATTCCTGCCTCCATGCTGCCAAACAAGCATACTTTGTCTCTCTTATTAATACCTTGTCATCCAGTCCACGTCGGCTCATCTCAACCGTTAACTTTCTGCTTCATCCCCCACCCCCTCTACCCACTAACTCACTCACTGCCCAAGAGATTGCCAAGCACTTCAAAGATAAGATTGATGCAATTTGTGAGGACACTTCCACACTGCCTACATCTTCCCCACCCTACATACCTTGCCTAACAGCACATTCAACACTCTCCTCTTTTGAATTGGCTACTACACAAGGGGTTAGAAAACTTTTCTCAGATGCCCACCTAACCAATTGTCTCTTGGATCCTGTTCCCTCACAACTATTACGGTCACCCTCTTCTTCTATCCTATGCTCTCTCACTCACATCTTCAATCTCTTTCTCTCTAGTGGCACCACCCCTCCCCTCTAAAACATGCGCAGATCTCTCCCATACTTAAAAAGCCCTCACTGGATCCCACCAACCTGAACAACTTAAGACCCATCTCATTGCTCCCATTCACTTCTAAACTTCCAGAACGCTTATGCCCCGTACACACGATCGGACATTCCAACAACAAAATCCGTGGATTTTTTCAGACGGATGTTTGCTCAAACTTGTCTTGCATACACATGGTCACACAAATCTTGTTGGAAATTCCAAACGTCAAGAATGCGGTGACGTACAACACATACGACGAGCCGAGAAAAAGGAAGTTAAAAAGGAAGTTCAATAGCCAGTGCGGCTCTTCTGCTTGATTCCAAGCATGCGTGGAACTTTGAGCGGCAGAATTGTGTACACACGATCGGAATTTATGACAACAGATTTTGTTGTTGGAAAATTTGATATCCAGATCTCAAATTTTGTGTGACAGAAATTCAGATGGAAAATGTCTGATGGAGCCTACACACGGTCAGAATTTCCGACAACAAGCTTCCATCGAACATTTTCCATTGGAAAATCCGACCGTGTGTACGGGACATTAGTCTACAACTGTCTTAGCTCCTACCTCAGGGAAAATAACCTTCTTGACCCCTTACAGTCTGGCTTTTACTCGCAGCACTCCATGGAAACTGCCTTACTAAAACTCACTAACGATTTACTAACTGATAAAACCAACAGCCAGTACTCCATACTCCTACTACTTGATCTCTCTGCGGCCTTTGACACTGTTAACCACCCACTCCTTCTCAATAAACTACATTCCCTTGGCCTCCAAGATTCTGCTCTATCCTGGTTCTCTGCCTATCTATCACAGCGCTCCTTCAGTGTTACCTACAACTCTGTCTCCTCCTCTCCATTTCCCCTTTCTGTGGGGGTCCCCCAAGGCTCTGTTCTTGGACTCCTTCTCTTCTCTATCTACACCTCCTCCCTTGGTCACTTGATAATCGCCCATGGCTTCCAATACCACTTATACGCCGATGACACCCAAATCTATCTGTCTACTCCTCACCTCACTCCTTCAGTCTCCTCTCGCATTACTAACTTACTAACTGACATATCAGCATGGATGTAGCACCACTTCCTTAAACAAAATCTCTCTAAAACTGGGCTATTAAAATTCCTCCCCGACCGTGCCCCCTCCATGACTTTTCCATCAAAGTCATCAATGCAATCATCAGTCCCTCCCCTCACGCCAAGGTACTAGGTGAAATCCTAGATTCTGACTTGTCATTTCAGCCTCAAGTCCAATGGTTGTCAAAAGTTTGTAGAATTCACCTCCGTAACATCTCTAAAATTTGTCCCTTTTTAACAAATGAAACCACCAAGCTCCTCATTCACTCCCTTGTTTTCTCTCGCCTTGACTATTGCAACTCCCGTCTCATTGGCCTGCCTCTTCATAGGCTATCCCCTCTCCAGTCTATCATGAATGCTGCTGTCAGACTTATCCAGCTTACCAACCACTCAGTGTCTACCAACCCTCTCCTCCAATCCCTAAACTGGCTCCCAATCACCCAGCGAATTAAATTCAAAATACTAACCACTAGGTATGGGCGAACGGTTCGGCCCGAGCATAAGTTCGGGCCAAACTTTCGTTGTTCAGACGTTCGGCTAACAGCCGAACAAACAGGTCATTTGACCATTTGTTCAGCCCCCGATCTGACCACAAGGCATTGCAGCACTTAACAGTGCTTTGCAAGCCGTGATTGGCTGAAGCAGTGAAAGCTTCAGCCAATCAGGGCACAGAGCACTGTCAGAGTCATGATTGGACACTGTCATCATGACTTAATCCAATCATGTCTCATTCCCGCCCCACAGTATAAAAGTATTCTTTCAATGGCAGCCATTTTCAGTGTGATTTTGGCGTGGAGAGAGATAGAAAAGGGCTCTGTTCAGTGCTATTATTTAGTGTGCTATACTGTGCTATTTTGCTTCAATTGTCAGTGGGGAATATTAGTTTAGTGTCAGTCTAGGGATAGTGTGAGTGTAGTGAGGAGGACCATCATTCAGCTTTTCATAGTGTGTAGCTAGAGTAGGGACAGCTCAGATAGTTTCAGTGTAGTGTAGTGAGACCGTGTCAGTAATCTTGACATTAGTATATAGCTAGAGTAGGGACAGTTCAGATAGCTTCAGTGTAGTGACGGTTGAACATCATCTGATTGATTGCGTTACTGCCAGTTTAACGCCATATAGTATTGTGTGCGCCACTGCCAGTTTAACGCCATATAGTTCTGTGTGCATTACTACAAGTTTAACGCCATATAGTTTTGTGCGTTACTGCCATATAGTTTTGCGTGTGTTACTGCCTGTTTAACACCATTTAGTTTTGCGTGCGTTACTGCCAGTTTAACGCCGTATCATTTTGCATGCAGTACTGTCAGTTTAACGCCATATCGTTTTGCATGCGTTACTGCCAGTTTAACGCCATATAGGTCTGTGTGCATTACTACAAGTTTAACGCCATATAGTTTTGTGCATTACGGCCAGTTTAATGCCATATACTTTTGCATGTGTTACTGCCAGTTTAACGCCAGATAGTTTTGCGTGCGTTACTGCCAGTTTAACGCCATATCGCTTTGCGTGCGTTACTGCCAGTTTAACGCTATATAGTTCTGTGTGCGTTACTGCCAGTTTAACGCTATATAGCTCTGTGTGCATTACTACAAGTTTAACGCCATATAGTTTTGTGCGTTACTGCCAGTTTAATGCCATTTACTTCTGTGTGTGTTACTGCCAGTTTAACGCCATATAGTTCTGTGCGTCACTGTATGTTTGGCGCATTATATTGCAGTATATTATATTGTATCCGTGGTGTGTATCTGTGTAGTGTCAGTACTCAAATTAAAGGGCACCAAACACCTCTTTACATGGATTAAAGTGCATCTACGTATAGATTTCAACTTCTCCTTTATATTTGCTTATAAGCACTGCCCCCTCCCTCCCAATAATGTCTCGGAGAACAACAAGGAGAGGCAGACGTTCCCTTGGCACTGTAAGGGCGCTAGCAACAAATGTGTCCACAGGCAAAGGTGGACGTGGTTGTCAGTCCTCAGGCAGGGCATCATTTCCTCTGTTTAGTGAGTTTGCCCGTGCTATCCAGTCACAGCATGCAGAGGAGGTGGTGGACTGGCTTACTAAACCTTCCTCATCCTCCTCATCCTCTGTCACACAAGCAGAGACAAGTGTGCAGTCCCCTGCAGTTGCCAGAGTGGATAAACCTGCCTCCTTGTCCACATCTATTCCTTCCATAGCCCTAACATCAGCCATTGAGGAGTCAGCTGAGTTATTTGACCACAGCGTCAGCCACTTGCTTTTTGATGATGCCCAGCCATTACTGGATTCAGATGCTGGTTCTGAGGTTGAGGATGACAGGAACATGAGCCTAGAGAGAGGGAGGAACACTGATAGACAAATTGGCATTCATGTTCCCCAAGCCGCAGCGTATTGCCAAGTTGTCTCAAGTGGTAATGATGAAGGTGGAGGAGATGGAGATGACGATGATGAGGTCACTGATGCGACCTGGGTGCTAGATAGAGCAGAGGAGGAAACTGAATATGAGGCGGCACAACCTCAAAGGAGGTCGGCATCAAGAAAGAGTAGAGAGCAGCCACCCTATTCCATCCCATTCTGCAGCTGTTATCTCCCGGCCCACTCCCCACAGCTCAGCTGTCTGGGTCTTTTTCAGCACATCTGCAGCAGATCACACTGTTATCTGCAAACTGTATCACAGGCACATCAAAAGTGGCAAAAACACCAACCATTTGGGTACCACATGCCTAACAAGGCATTTGACGTCCAACCACTCAGCCCGTTGGCAAGAGCACCTAAAAGCCACACAAAAGGGGCACAAATCTGTCCCTCCTCCTCCTTTCCTACTTCAGTCTGCCCCTGCGATACCGAGTCATTACCTTTCAGCAGCCCCCACTGACAGGCATGACGGTATAGCACAGGGTGTCCAAGGTCCTAGCAGCTCATCTACCAGCAGCACACCACCAGCTGTAGACTGTAGCCGTCAAAAATACAGTCCCTGCCACCCACATGCCCAGCACCTGAATGCAAGCTTGTCAAAGCTGTTGGCGCTCCAACTTCTGCCTTTCAGCCTGGTGGACTCTGCCCCCTTCCGTGAATTCGCACAATGTGCTGTACCACAATGGCAGGTTCCCAGTCGATACTACTTTTCACGTAAGGCTGTTCCATCTCTCTACCATCACGTGGAAGGGAATGTTCTGGCATCGTTGGGCAAGGCAGTCAGCTGTAAAATCCACCTTTCTGCTGACATGTGGTCCAGCAAGCATGGGCAGGGACGATATATTTCATTCACAGCACACTGGGTAACGCTGCTTGCAACTCGAAAGGATGCAGGACAGGGCTCAGTGCTGCAGCTTGTTGTGCCCCCATGTCTCCATACAGCTGGTGGTGATGATGCCAGACCTGTGAGCTTTACCCCCTCCTCCTCCTCCTCCGCCACCTCCATGCCATCCTCTGCAGAATTGTCCTATGAACATCAGGTACACCCTAAGCATTCAAAGGGCTTTTCCCAGAGTTAGGCTAAAAGGTGCCATGCAGTGCTTCAGCTGGTGTGTTTAGGGGACAGGAACCACATCGAAGCAGAGATTCTTGCAGCTCTGCAAGGACAGGCCCAGAGGTGATTCACACCATGCCAGCTGGAGCCAGGAATGGTGGTGTCCGATAATGGCTCAAACCTCCTGTCCGCCCTTAGACAGGGAAAGTTGACACATGCGCCATGCCTGGCACATGTCCTCAATTTGGTGGTGCAGCGTTTCCTAAGTAAGTACCCAGGGTTGCAAGATTACTAAAGCAGGCCAGAAGAGTCTGTAGCCATTTCAGGCGGTCATACACAGCCAGTGCTCAGTTGACTGAAATTCAGCGGGAATTGCACCTGGCCGTAAACCGCCTGATTTGTGACATGCTCACCAGGTGGAACTCAACTTTGGGAATGCTGCAGCAGCTATAAATACAGCACAGGGCCGTCAACAAGTACTTGTGTCAGGACAGCATGACGACAGGCTCAGGCCGCCTCGGCTTTTTTTCCCCATGCCAATGGCTGATCATTAAGGATGCATGCACTGTATTGTCACCATTTGAGGAGGCCACAAGGATAGTGAGCAGTGACAGTGCATGCATCAGTGACACAATCCCTGTTGTGTTCCTGCTGGAGCAGACTCTGCGTGGCATTATGGACAGAGCACTGGAGGCAGAGCAGCAGGAGGAACAGGAGGACTTCCTTTCCTCTCAAGGCCCACTTTATGCAGACACCATCATTCCTATGTCATAGAACACACAGGAGGAGAGAGGGGAGGAGGATGAGGAGGAGGATTCTGGCACTTTCATAGGCTTTGAAGAAGAGGAAGACATGCGTCAATCTGTAAGTGATGGCTTTCCAACCCCAGGACCCTTGGGAGTAGTACGTGGCTGGAAGGAGGAAGTTCCAGATGCTGTCATCCTGAGTGACCCCGAGGAGTCTGCTTCTCAAGCCTCTGCAAATTTGAGGTGCATGGGCAACCTCATGCTTCAAAGCCTGCGAAAGGACCCAAGGATACGTGGCATAAAGGAGAAGGATGATTACTCGTTGGCAACCCTCCTTGACCACCGTTATAAGGGGAAGGTCTCTGAACTCATCCCGTTCCCACCGAGAGTGCAGAGGATAAAATCTCTTGAGGACACATTAAAGAGGATTTTATTGAACGTTTTTCCTGACTCTAGTATGTTACAGTGTGGTGGAAAACGTCATTTTGAGTCTTCCGTTGGTCAAGAAAGGAGCGTTGGAGAAGACATCCGCCTAAGTGAGGCATTTCGGAATTTTTTTAGTCCTCACCGCCCAGGGCTGTCAGCTTCCACATCCCATCGGCAGCGTCTGCATCACATGGTGGACAATTACCTCAGGGCCAAAACAGAGACGGAGAGCTTTCCAGCTGACGATCCACTGGCTTACTGGGTCATGAGAATAGACCACTGGCCAGAACTTGACCAGTATGCTATTGAGTTGTTGGGGTGCCCTGCATCCAGTGTGCTTTCAGAACGGGCATTCATTGCTGCAGGAGGTTTCGTTACTGATCATAGAACACGTCCGTTCACAGACTCTGTGGACCGTTTGACTTTTATAAAAATGAAACAGTCCTGGATTACCAGCTATGAAGCCCCTGATGCCGATGTCACTGATTAAGTCTTTTTAGGATGTGGAATCTCTGCAGGACTTTGAGGTTTCCTAGCTTTGAGGGTGTTCAATCATTTCATTTGGAAGAATGTTTTTGGTATAGGTTTCATGGGCACAGGGTTACGGTGGGAAGGCACCACCGACAGCTAAAGACCAATATTTCTGCACCTGTCTGACAAGTGCTTATCATTGCAATTTTTTACAGCAAGGCAAATTCTTGCTTACATCAAGAGTACCTCTATAGGGTTATGGTGGGAAGGCACCACCGACACCCAAAGACCAATTTTTACGCACCCGTTACTTCTATCCAAAGTCAAAGTGACACCAGAATGTATCCAAAAAAATCTCTAATCTTGTTCACAGTGCACTACATTGTGGCCTCATCATACACACTGGCTCCCCAGCTGTCAGCTGTTGCTGAGCAAAATAAAGGCAGCTTGCAGGAAAAATGTCATTTTTTTTGGCTTTATAAATTCAATTATTGCTGCAGCAGATTATAGACATGGTACAGATCTGCCTCTTTACAGTTAGACTAGGGGGACCCCCCTGGCACTATATTGGAAGGAATTTTTCATTTTTAGGCTTTCACTTTAAAAATAAAAAATCACTGCTCATTTAAAAATGCAGTTTTTCACAAACTTTTTTTTTATTGATCCATGTTCCCCAAGGCAGGACCCGGACCCCTATAACCATTGTATGCCTAATTCCTTGCATTTAAGCCTTCAAAATGGGCACTTTTGATATTTGACATTCGGGTCCCATTGACTTTAATGGGGTTCGTTATTTGGGTCTGAATGTTCACGGTGTTCGGACATTCTGGTCCAAACCGAACAGGGGTCCGTTCGGCCCATCTCTACTAACCACAACATACAAAGCCATTCACAATTCTGCCCCAAGCTACATTACCAATCTTGTCTCCAAATATCACCCAAACCATCCTCTCCGCTCTTCTCAAGACCTCCTACTCTCAAGCTCTCTCGTCTCCTCCTTCCATGCTCGTGTACAGGATTTCTCCAGAGCCTTTCCCATCCTCTGGAACTCGCTACCTCAACCTGTCCGGCTATCCCCTACTCTTGCTACCTTCAGGCGATCCCTGAAAACTCATCTCTTCAGGGAAGCCTATCACGTCTACAACTAATCTTTTACCACTTCCATCAGCTCACCTGATTGCAGCAGTCAAGCTTCTAGTGGACGGCTCAGTGTCCGGTGACCGGATGCTCCTAAAGGGCCACTTTTTTTCCATGGCCAGCTTTGGGGGGGGGGGGGCGTGACGCACGAGCGCCCTCTATTGACGGGCCACCACATAGACACTAGGCATGTCCATGATGAAAAAATTTGTTTTGTTTAATTTCGTTTTGATTCATTAATCCAGTTATTTCGTTTAGTTCAATTCGGTTGATTCGTTCAATTCGTATTCGGAATTCGTGTTCGGAATTCGTATTCAAATTTTCTTTGAATTTAATGATTCTTTCGATTCGAAACGTTCAAATCAATAAATTTTTGCAGCGTTTGAAACAAAAATGTTATATTGTTTTCGATTTGAATGGAGCAAAGTGAATAAACAAATGATAACTCTTCATCAAACAATTACAGTGACACTTTAAATCACCTTTGGCTTAACAAAAACAGCATTATTTCAAAATGGTACTCTAATAACACACACAGTCTTCGATTTCAGCATTATGTGTACAGTTGCAATTCGACTGGAGTTCAATGTAAAATTTGATTCGAATTTCACTCCAGATTTCCGAAATTCGGACCAATTTTGTTACGTTATTCAGAGCATTTGGTCAAATTTGTTTATATTGTAATTCGGGTATACGGATATATCCAAATCTCAGAATAACAAAAAATTTGTCCAAATATTAATTTGGAACGAAACGAACCCCACATGTCTAATAGACACTCCACAGATTTGTCTAAACATTACATGTCCATTGTAACGAAACGTCCAACACTCCGCTTGAGTGCTTTTGTCATATACCGCTTCCTCCCAGTCTGAATATAGATATAAGATATTCTAACCGCTCAGAAGCACAAAACAAGATGATACTTGTTTAGTTGCTGAACATGGACTGTTTATTAGAACCAAAATATAAGTCTTATATACAGTAGAAGAGGAGGCCCCCCTCCTGCTCATATTACTCTAACAATACACCTGTAACCAGAAACCTAATTAACATGAGCTAATTAACTAATCCCTTAAAGCAGCCGATGTGACTGAGCATTGTTATGATTAATCAGGATTTCACTACAGGTCAGACTTGTTGTCACCGAGCTTCACACAGTAGATTATACATTATCATAAGTACAAACACAGGACACCTTCTCACAATAGCAGGAGCTTCAGCAGGAGCCGGCCCGTCTCCTACATTGTACAGAGGCCAATGCGATCAGCTCTCTCAACTAACATGTTGAGTTCAGAATCAAACAAACCAAGAATAGTCTTTACTTATATCCTGGGAGATATTGTGGATAAATATTACTGTCCCATTTTAGGTAATCCAGTTTATACATTTTGTCAGTCACCCTGTGCCAGGATGGCACAGGATGACTTAAACATAAGATGTGCATAGGAAGCTGAAACAAGGGTTTCCCAACCTTTCCAAGGGATTCTGGGTTCCACGGGCCCTCCCGTCACATCTCTCCCCTTTCGGCAGAAGACTAACACAGACCCCAGACGGGTTGACTCCGAAGTTAGTCCATAGTTCCAGTCCTCTAATGCCTGTACCCACACAGTACCCCAAACAAATTGTTCCAAACAGAGCATTACTCACCCAGCCAACCTTTGCCTCTCTCATAAAACATACCCGCTGCTGAGGGGAAGTGTGGACTGGTCCTTCCCCCTGGAGTCCCTTTAGCCGCAGGAGAGAAGACAGGGTGGCTGGGCTCAGTCCGTCATGCTGTTGGGCATCTGGGCCGACTGCCCAGCATCCCTGGGATATACAGGTGGAGACTGAAGTCCCATCCACCTTTACAGGAAATCCGTCCTCTGTTAGTTGAGGGCAGAGGCCAGCAGCACTCTGCCCTGTTGCCAGCCCTTCTGCTAGAAACCCCACACCATGTGCTCTGGCTAACTGTTAGGGAGGGAGGCTAACTGTCCCAGTTCCCTGGAACTCTGTAGTTGTTGGCAGTGCTGGGCAGAGGTTGGTAGCACTCTGCCCGGTTGCCAGCACTGCTGCTGGGTTTATGTTAGGGGAAACAGCAGGCCCATCCACCGACACCAGATCAAGCTGCAGTTGTGAGGTGCTGATTGCATTCTCTCCTTGGGTCCTGATCTGCTGCTTGGGAGTGACCACAACCTCCTCACCCTGGGCCTCCAGAACTGCCGCAGGTGTGGGGCAGAGGTCTTGGACCCTCTGTCTGGTTGCCAGGACTTCTGCTGGGTTGGTGTTATCATTCTGGGGCACCGTCTGCTGTTGGAACTCCCTTTCACTGGTATTGTCTCCCAGGTGCACAAACCCTTGTTGGGGAGGGGAAATGGCTGCTTTTCCTCCCTGCATCTCTGAAATCCACTGGGAAATCGGAACCATCACCTTCTCACGTCGGGCCCCCGAAACTGCCACAGGTGTAGAGCAGGGGTCTGCAGTACTCTGTCCTGCTGCCAGTACTTGAGCAGGTGATGCATACTCTATAACATCCTCTGATGAACAGTCCATTAAGTCCTGATTGCAGCAGTCAAGCTTCTAGTGGACGGCTCAGTGTCCGGTGACCGGATGCTCCTAAAGGGCAACTTTTTTTTCCATGCCCAGCTTTGGGGGGGTGACACCCGAGCGCCCTCTATTGATGGGCCACCACATAGACACTAGGCATGTGCATGATGAAAAAATTTGTTTTGTTTAGTTTCATTTTGATTCATTAATCCAGTTATTTTGTTTAGTTCAATTCGGTTGATTCATTCAATTCGTATTCGGAATTCGTATTCGGAATTTGTATTCAAATTTTCTTTGAATTTAATGATTCTGTCGATTCGAAACGTTCAAATCAATAAATTTGCGCAGCGTTTGAAACAAAAATGTTATATTGTTTTCAATTTGAATGGAGCAAACTGAATAAACAAATGATAAATCTTCATCAAACAATTACAGTGACACTTTAAATCACCTTTAGCTTAACAGAAACAGCATTATTTCAAAATGGTACTCTAATAACACACACAGTCTTCGATTTCAGCAAAATGTGTACAGTTGCAATTCGACTGGAGTTCAATGTAAAATTTGATTCGTATTTCACTCCAGATTTCCGAAATTCGGACCAATTTTGTTACGTTATTCAGAGCATTTGGTAAAATTTGTTTATATTGTAATTCAGGTATTCGGATATATCCGAATCTCCGAATAACAAAAAATTTGTCCAAATATTAATTCGGAACTAAACGAACCGCACATGTCTAATAGACACTCCACAGATTTGTCTAAACATTACATGTCCATTGTAACAAAACGTCCAACACTCAGTTTGAGTGCTTTTTGTCATATACCGCTTCCTCCCAGTCTGAATATAGATATCAGATATTCCAATCGCTCAGAAGCACAAAACAAGACGATACTTGTTTAGTTGCTGAACATGGACTGTTTATTAGAACCAAAATATAAGTCTTATATACAGTAGAAGAGGAGGTCCCCCCTCCTGCTCATATTACTCTAACAATACACCTGTAACCAGAAACCTAATTAACATGAGCTAATTAACTAATCCATTAAAGCAGCCGATGTGACTCCTTACCCTCCTGAGCATTGTTATGATTAATCAGGATTTCCCTACAGATCAGACTTGTTGTCACCGAGCTTCACACAGTAGATTATACATTATCATAAGTATAAACACAGGACACCTTCTCACAATAGCAGGAGCTCCAGCAGGAGTCAGCCCGTCTCCTATATTGTATAGAGGCCAATGTGATCAGCTCTCTCAACTAACATGTTGAGTTCAGAATCAAACAAACCAAGAATAGTCTTTACATATATCCTAGGAGATATTGTGGATAAATATTACTGTCCCATTTTAAGTAATCCAAGATATATTTTCTCAGTCACCCTGTGCCAGGATGGCACAGGGTGACTTAGACATAAGAGGTGCATGGGGAGCTGAAACAAGAGTTTCCCAACCTTTCCAAGGGATTCTGGGTTCCACGGACCCTCCCGTCACACCCATTTAACACTAAATGTGCACAGTTGGGCAATTCAGCTTGCACTGGAGCAAAGATTACAGTTTATGTAGGAAACTATGGTCAATATTATTATATCTCAGAACCAGAACTAAATAGAACCCTTTATAGTACAAATTGCTCACAGTTCCCAGTATGTGGAAATATCAGTTACCTGAGATTCCATGTTATTTCATCTCATTTTTTAGGAGCAGGTATACCATACATATTATATTTTATATGTGGAGATAAAGCTTACGCTTGGCTTTCTACTAATGTTACAGGTACATGTTATATTGGGAAGTTACAGTGCGACCAGGTCAAAGTCCAGAATACCCTTTTGTGTTCAAAAGAGAGCTGTTCACTGAAAGTGACATGACATGGTCATGGTTCCCTTCCTGGACAGGATGGGGAATTGAAGCAATGAAAAGAATAAATAATTACACTAGAATTGTAGATGAGATTATTAAAGGGTAACTCCACTTTTGTAGGGGAAAAAATAGCAAATAAAGAAAAAAATAATATAGGGTATACAATTGCGACACAAGTCATATTGTAATTGAATGTTACTAAAAATTACCTTTCCTTTTCAATCTGCAGCCCCTGTAATTGAGTAGAGTGTATACTGACCACTCTTCAGAATCATAATTTACTGCTTGTGTGATTGGCTCACCAATTTTCCCTGAATCTGCCTAAGATACAAGTCAGATTTCAGGCATCCCCTGCAACAAAAATTTCATTTTTTGGTGAGATACTCCCAATAGGAACATGTCTAAAGGGATGCATGCCCAGCAGATTTCCTCATTAGTGCTGTGCAGGTGCACAGCTGAGCGATAATTATGAAACCACTCCCATTAGACCCACTCATCACAGAGGCACAGAGGAACATACAGTGATTTATTCATAATAACAAATGGTAGGAATATAACAAAGGTTGTTATAATCCTTGCAATGTACATTGATCACCCAGAGGGGAATGTTTTTTTCTCAACAAAAGTGGAGTTACACTTTAACCTTACTACCATTGATATAGGTTTATTAAGTGAAGAAATAGCTCAGCTTAAAAAAGTAGTATTAGGCTGCTTTCACACTGGGGTGTCGGCGGTAAAGCGCTGCTACTTCTAGCGGCGCTTAACCGTCATTTTTGAGGAGGTTTTCGATCACTAGTGGGGCGCTTTTAACCCCCGCTAGTGGCCGAAAAAGGGTTAAAACGACCCGCAAAGCTCCACTGCAGTGGCGCTTTGCCAGCGGTTCAGCGGCTCTGCCCATTCATTTCAATAGGCAGGGGCACTTTAGGAGCGGTGTATACACCTCTCCTTCACCACTCCAAAGATGCTGCTTGCAAGAGTTTTTTAAACGTCCTGCCAGTGCATCGCTTCAGTGTGAAAGCACTCAGCTTTCACACTGAGGCTGCAGGGGAGCCATTTTTCAGGCGCTTTACAGGTGCTATTTTTAGCCCAAGAGTGCCTGAAAAACGCCTCAGTGTGAAAGGGGTCTTAGAGCACAGATTAACACTAAATCATCTCACTGCAGCTCAAGGAAGGAGGTGTAAGGTTATTCACACTGACTATTGTATATACATTTCTGATAATGAGGACAGTATTAAAGGGCATCTTGCTAAGATAAGAGAACTACAGAATAAGGCCAGAGATATTGCTAAAGATGGATGGAACCCCTTTAGGGGATTAAGAGGTTTTGGTGACTTTTTATATGGCATAGCAACATGGTTACAGAAATAGGTGCTTACATTGTGATGTTCCTATTTCTTATATTTGTTATTTACTTCCTCATCAGGCTATGCCACTATGGCTATGTTTGACTACTCACTGTACCAACAGATAGTCCACCAGCCCCGATTAACCTATTATTCTGAGAAAGCTAGGAGAGAACTGAACAGGATGTCGTTTCTCTGCGCCAATGTAGCAGGAGCTGCCAGCAATCGGCTGAAGTAACGCAGAGAAGAATGGTGTCAAATGAACAATAGGTGGGAAATTACATGGACTTTCACTATATTGTTTGTTTAAGAACAAGAGACTCCATCTTGTTCACAATGTTGAAGTGTGTTCTCTAACCTTCACTTAACACACAGACACAACTTCTGCTAGAAGCTCTCTCTATCTTTACTCCCCCTTCCCCTCTCAAGGTTTTACTTTTGCAATCGTTCTATTTTCTAGCTTAAGGTGCTAAAATGGCAGGGCAGTACAACCCTTCCCCCCCAAATGACCCCATTTTGGAAAGTAGACACCCCAAGGAAATTTCTGAGAGGCATGCTGAGCCCATTGAATATTTTATTTTTTTGTCACAAGTGATTGAAAAATTACAAAAAAATAAAAAATTACACAAAGTTGTCACTAAATGATATATTTCTCACACATGGCATGGTTATATGTGGAATTACACCCCAGAATACATTCTGCTGCTTCTCCTGAGTATGGGGATACCACATATGTGAGACTTTTTGGAGCCTACACGCATACAGGACCCCGAAAACCAATCACCGCCTTCAGGATTTCTAAGGGCATACATTTTTGATTTCACTCCTCACTACCCATCACAGTTTCGAAGGCCATAAAATGTCAAGATAGCATAAACCCCCCAAATGACCCAATTTGGAAAAGTAGACACCCCAAGCTATTTGCTCAGAGGCTTGTTGAGTCCATGGAACATTTTATATTTTGCCACAAGTTGCAGGAAAATTACAACATTTTTTTTTGCACAAAGTTGTCACTAAATTATATATTGCTCAAACATGCCATGGTCAATGTGGAATTACACCCCAAAATGCATTCTGCTGCTTCTCTTGAGTATGGGGATACCACATGTGTGAGACTTTTTGGGAGCCTAGCTGTGTACAGGACCCCGAAAACCAATCACCGCCTTCAGGCTTTCTAAAGGCGTAAAATGGCGATTTTACTCCTCACTACTTATCACAGTTATGGAGGCCCTGAAATGTCCAGATAGCACAAACCCTGTTTAGCACAAACAGAATGTATTTTGGGGTGTAATTTCACATATGCCCATGGCATGTTTGAGCAATATATCATTTAGTGACAACTTTCTGTAAAAAGAAGAAAATAATTAATTTTCCTGAAACTTGTGGCAAAATATAAAATATTCCATGGACTCAACATGCCTCTCAGCAAATAGCTTGAAGAGTCTTCTTTCCAAATTGAGGTCATTTAGGGGGGGGGGGGGGGTTGTGCTATCTTGACATTTCATGGCCTCTGAAACTGTGATAGGTAGTGAGGAAGTGAAATCACCATTTTACGCCCTTAGAAAGTCTGAAGGCGGTGCTTGGTTTTCAGGGTCCTGTACACGGCTAGGCTCACAGAAAATCTCACACATGTGGTATCCTCATACTCAGGAGAAGCAGCAGAATGTATTTTGGGGTGTAATTTCACATATGCCCATAGCATGCTTGAGCAATATATCATTTAGTGCCGACTTTGTGCAACAACAAAAAAAGTGTAATTTTTCCGCAACTTGTGGCAAAATATAAAATATTTAATAGACTCAACATGCCTATCAGCAAATAGCTTGGGGTATCTACTCTCCAAAAAGGGGTCATTGGGGGGGAGGGGTTTGAACTGTCCTGTCATTGTATGCACAACATTTAGAAGCATATGTCACACACTCTTCTAAGCACTTGAAGACAAAGCCCTTTTTGACACTTTTTGTATACTTGAAAAACGATATTGCCCAAATATTTGATGGAAAAAAAAAGATGATCTTATGCTGAGTACATGAATACCAAACATGACATGCTTAAAAATTGCACACAAACGTGCAGTGGTGACAAACTACATACATTTTTAAAAGCCTTTAAAAGCCTTTACAGGTTACCACTTTAGATTTACAGAGGAGGTCTACTGCTGAAATTACTGCCCTCTATCTGACCTTCACGGTGATACCTCACATGCATGGTGCAATTGCTGTTTACATATGACAGCAGACCGATGCTGCCATTCAACTTTGCGCTTAAGCATGGGGGGGGGGGGGGGGGCAGAGGTGCTTTTTTTTTTTTTTTTAATTATTTATTTTGCTTTTTTATTTTATTTAAACTGTTCCTTTCATTCTTTTTTTTTTTTATTATTTTTATTGTTATCTCAGGGAATGTTAATATCTCCTATGATAGCAATAGGTAGTGACAGGTACTCTTTTTTTGAAAAAATTGGGGACTATTAGACCCTAGAGCTCTCCTCTGCCCTCAAAGCATCTGACCACACCAAGATTGGTGTGATAAAATGCTTTCCCAATTTCCCAATGGCTCTGTTTATATCAGGCGAAACCTAAGTCATGAAATGCTCATAGCTTCCAGCTTCTTAGGCCATAGAGATGATTGGAGCCATTCTGGTCTCTGATCAGCTCAATGGTCGGCTGGTGGAACCACCGGCTGCATTCTTGGGTTCCCTGTTGGGACAGGAGAGCCTGAGAAAACCATGGAAAATGGTGGTGGGGGGGCATTCCCTCCCACTGCTTGAAAAAGCAGTCTAGAGGCTAATGAGGAGGGATAGGCCCAGGAGGAATTTGGAAAACCGTAATAGGTTTCCAATCTCTGGTAAGGGTCAACCGGGGATTAGCTGCGATGAATTTACCCGCATACAATTTGCTTTGATCCACAATAGATCTATAGAGATCCTCCGTGAAAAGCAGTGAATAAAAATCAAGTGAAGTAAAATCAACTGTTTCCACCTAAATTCCGGGTTGGCCAGTGAATGGGAGAAGTACGGGTGCTGCAGAAGTGGTGGGCTCCAAATTCGGATAGGCAAATGCAGCAGAAAGGGCACTATAGGCTCAATGGACCTGTGTTTGTCTTCTTGGTGGCTGCAGGACACTACTTGTGCTAGCCACCTCACCAGCTTGAACTGCACTTATGGGACTCGACACGTCACCAAGTGTTACTGCAGTGCTGGATGTACGACCAGGATGTACTAGGCCACTGGTGCTTGCCAGTTCACTAGAAGGATGAGCAGCACTAGTACTGACTCTCTACTCCATACGAGAGCCCTGCGGTTCTTGCACCTCAACGACAGCAGAAGAACGGGGTCAGGTACGCCTGACCTTGGCAGGGACCACTACTCCGTTGTCAGAGCTAACTGGGTGACTTCCTCTTCACTATCTGTCATGCTCAGAAACATGTAGCCCTCTTCGATTGGACATTTTGGCCTCTAAATTTACTGGTACAGTAGTGAGACTCACAGGAAAAAGAGCTCCTGACAGTCAGCGATTGCTTTAAATGCTAAAAAAAAACTGTTAGCGTTTGCAGGGATTAGGCCTGACTCTTCGAATGCTGCAGTTATGTGTTTAGTGTTTTTGTAAGTGACAGTGATCAATTGATACTGCACTTGGGTGGGCTGGGTGAAGGGGCTAGCAGGTATCTGGGCTTATCCCGCTAACACTGCATTTTTGGGAACCCTAAACTGCTGGGGATGCTAGTATAGATCTGATCATATCAGATATTGATCCATTCAGACACCATACTACTAAGGGAGGTGTATGGTGAGTGCGTGGGAGTTAGCACTACTGGCACTAATCTGACGCTGCCTGGGGCGACGCAGACCCAGATCTGACACTAAAACCTAACTGATATCACCCATCGGGTGATAGGGGGGTTAAGCCTTTATTTAGGTAATATACTACGGGTGCCCTGATGCTATAAAAAAATAACTAGCTAACCAGTGTCACCCGTGATACTAATACGGTAATCACTGGTGACAGGGGGTGATCAAGGGGTTAAACCTTTATTGGAGGGCTTAGGGGGGGTCCCTAGCCTACCGCTAAGTACCATAACACTGATTTTTGTCACTAATGATATCACTACGGTGATCAAAAAAAAAATGAACACTGCACTGTGTGACACAGTGACAGGGGGTGAAGGGGTTAACTGGGGGGGTGACAAGTGTACCTATGTGTACTGAAGTCAGTGTAGTGTTGGTGCCCTTACTCTGAGATGTCTTCTCTCCTCTCTCTAACGAAAAGGATTCCACAAGAAGAGATAACATCACTTGTCTGTGTTTACACATATGCCCTGTACACACGGTCAGATTTTCTGACGGAAAAAGTGCGATCGGATTGTGTTGTCGGAAATTCCGATTGTGTGTGGGCTCCATCTGACTTTTTCCGTCGAAATTTCCGACACACAAAGCTTGAGAGCAGGATATAAAATTTTCCGACAACAAAATCCGGTTAAATTCCGATCGTGTGTACACAAATCCGATGCACAAAGTGCCATGCATGTTCAGAATAAATTAAGAGCCGAAAGCTATTGGCTACTGCCCAGTTTATAGTCCCGACGTACGTGTTTTACGTCACCGCACTCAGAACGATCAGATTTTCTGAGAACTTTGTGCAACCGTGTGTATGCAAGACAAGTTTGAGCCAACATCCGTCGGAAAAAAATCCATGGATTTTGCTGTCAGAATGTCGATCAATGTCCGATCATGTGTACAGGGCATTACACAACAGGGGAGGATTCCATTCGTCAGGACCGATCAGCAGGTCCAGGCCAGAAATCATTGGCCTGGGGACTGACCGGCTCTGAAGCGAATCCGATCATCGTGGCCGCCTATAGCTACCAAGCTTCGCCCAGCCCGGCCAACCTGCTGCAGTATAACTGTGGCGGCTGATCCGGAACTGGTTAATAACACATTTCTATTTGTTAGTTTTTAATAACATCTCACACCACCCCTTTCTTATCTATGTATAAAATATTATGTAATAATACATTTTGCCAGAACGGACATTTTAACTTTAAAGTTAACTTTTATTTATACCGTTACAACCAGAAATATTCCCATAACAGTATTTAACCACTTGCCGACCACTGCACGCTGATATACGTTGGTACAATGGCAGTGGTGGGCAAATGGGCATACCTGTATGCTCCCTTTAATTGGTGGGGCTAGCGGGCGCGCGTGCGTGCCCACCACGAACAGCATGACCGTGCCGGCGATCATGTCACGGAGCCCCAGAATGGGGAGATGCCTATGTAAACAAGGCATTTCCCTTTTCTGCCTAGTGGCAAGACAGAGATCACTGCTCTCTGTCATCGGGAGCAATGATCGCTGTCATGTGAGTGGAAGCCCATCCCCCCAGTTACAATCACTCCCTAGGACACACTTAACCCCTTGATCGCCCACTAGTGTTTAACCCCTTCCCTGCCAGTGTCATTTACACAGTAATCAGTGCATTTTTATAGCACTGATCACTGTATAAATGGCAATGGACCCAAAATAGTGTCAAAAGTGTCCGATGTGTCCTCCATAATGTCGCAGTCACAATAAAAATCGCAGATCGCCGCCATTACTAATAAAAAAAAAAAAATAATAATAATAAAATACAAATTAATGAAATAAAATTAATCAATATACGCTTATTGAGATTTTTTTTACCAAACATATGTAGAAGAATACATATCGGCCTAAACTGAGGAAAAAAATAGTTTTTTTTTAATATATTTTTGGGGGATATTATTATAGCAAAAAGTAAAAAATATTGCTTTTTTTCAAAATTGTCTCTCTTTTTTTGTTTATAGCGCAAAAAATAAAAACCGCGGAGGTGATATAATGCCACCAAAAGAAAACTATTTGTGGGAAAAAAAGGAGGTCAATTTTGTTTGGGTGCAACATCGCACGACCATGCAATTGTCAGTTAAAGCGACGCAGTGCCGAATCGCAAAAAGTGCTCTGGTCAGGAAGGGGGTAAAATCTTCCAGGGCTGAAGCGGCTAAGAAAAATAATGTAGCTTTGAAAATCATAAGGGTATTTAAAGACCTACTTTTGGCAAAAGACTGATGTGCCTGAAGAAGAGGAGGCCCCCCCCTGCTCATATTACTCTAACAATACACCTGTAACCACAAACCTAATTAACATGAGCTAATTAACTAATCCCTTAAAGCAGCCGATGTGACTGAGCATTGTTATGATTAATCAGGATTTCACTACAGGTCAGACTTGTTGTCACCGAGCTTCACACAGTAGATTATACATTATCATAAGTACAAACACAGGACACCTTCTCACAATAGCAGGAGCTTCAGCAGGAGCCGGCCCGTCTCCTACATTGTACAGAGGCCAATGCGATCAGCTCTCTCAACTAACATGTTGAGTTCAGAATCAAACAAACCAAGAATAGTCTTTACTTATATCCTGGGAGATATTGTGGATAAATATTACTGTCCCATTTTAGGTAATCCAGTTTATACATTTTGTCAGTCACCCTGTGCCAGGATGGCACAGGATGACTTAAACATAAGATGTGCATAGGAAGCTGAAACAAGGGTTTCCCAACCTTTCCAAGGGATTCTGGGTTCCACGGGCCCTCCCGTCACATCTCTCCCCTTTCGGCAGAAGACTAACACAGACCCCAGACGGGTTGACTCCGAAGTTAGTCCATAGTTCCAGTCCTCTAATGCCTGTACCCACACAGTACCCCAAACAAATTGTTCCAAACAGAGCATTACTCACCCAGCCAACCTTTGCCTCTCTCATAAAACATACCCGCTGCTGAGGGGAAGTGTGGACTGGTCCTTCCCCCTGGAGTCCCTTTAGCCGCAGGAGAGAAGACAGGGTGGCTGGGCTCAGTCCGTCATGCTGTTGGGCATCTGGGCCGACTGCCCAGCATCCCTGGGATATACAGGTGGAGACTGAAGTCCCATCCACCTTTACAGGAAATCCGTCCTCTGTTAGTTGAGGGCAGAGGCCAGCAGCACTCTGCCCTGTTGCCAGCCCTTCTGCTAGAAACCCCACACCATGTGCTCTGGCTAACTGTTAGGGAGGGAGGCTAACTGTCCCAGTTCCCTGGAACTCTGTAGTTGTTGGCAGTGCTGGGCAGAGGTTGGTAGCACTCTGCCCGGTTGCCAGCACTGCTGCTGGGTTTATGTTAGGGGAAACAGCAGGCCCATCCACCGACACCAGATCAAGCTGCAGTTGTGAGGTGCTGATTGCATTCTCTCCTTGGGTCCTGATCTGCTGCTTGGGAGTGACCACAACCTCCTCACCCTGGGCCTCCAGAACTGCCGCAGGTGTGGGGCAGAGGTCTTGGACCCTCTGTCTGGTTGCCAGGACTTCTGCTGGGTTGGTGTTATCATTCTGGGGCACCGTCTGCTGTTGGAACTCCCTTTCACTGGTATTGTCTCCCAGGTGCACAAACCCTTGTTGGGGAGGGGAAATGGCTGCTTTTCCTCCCTGCATCTCTGAAATCCACTGGGAAATCGGAACCATCACCTTCTCACGTCGGGCCCCCGAAACTGCCACAGGTGTAGAGCAGGGGTCTGCAGTACTCTGTCCTGCTGCCAGTACTTGAGCAGGTGATGCATACTCTATAACATCCTCTGATGAACAGTCCATTAAGTCCTGATTGCAGCAGTCAAGCTTCTAGTGGACGGCTCAGTGTCCGGTGACCGGATGCTCCTAAAGGGCAACTTTTTTTTCCATGCCCAGCTTTGGGGGGGGTGACACCCGAGCGCCCTCTATTGATGGGCCACCACATAGACACTAGGCATGTGCATGATGAAAAAATGTGTTTTGTTTAGTTTCATTTTGATTCATTAATCCAGTTATTTTGTTTAGTTCAATTCGGTTGATTCATTCAATTCGTATTCGGAATTCGTATTCGGAATTTGTATTCAAATTTTCTTTGAATTTAATGATTCTGTCGATTCGAAACGTTCAAATCAATAAATTTGCGCAGCGTTTGAAACAAAAATGTTATATTGTTTTCAATTTGAATGGAGCAAACTGAATAAACAAATGATAAATCTTCATCAAACAATTACAGTGACACTTTAAATCACCTTTAGCTTAACAAAAACAGCATTATTTCAAAATGGTACTCTAATAACACACACAGTCTTCGATTTCAGCAAAATGTGTACAGTTGCAATTCGACTGGAGTTCAATGTAAAATTTGATTCGTATTTCACTCCAGATTTCCGAAATTCGGACCAATTTTGTTACGTTATTCAGAGCATTTGGTAAAATTTGTTTATATTGTAATTCAGGTATTCGGATATATCCGAATCTCCGAATAACAAAAAATTTGTCCAAATATTAATTCGGAACTAAACGAACCGCACATGTCTAATAGACACTCCACAGATTTGTCTAAACATTACATGTCCATTGTAACAAAACGTCCAACACTCAGTTTGAGTGCTTTTTGTCATATACCGCTTCCTCCCAGTCTGAATATAGATATCAGATATTCCAATCGCTCAGAAGCACAAAACAAGACGATACTTGTTTAGTTGCTGAACATGGACTGTTTATTAGAACCAAAATATAAGTCTTATATACAGTAGAAGAGGAGGTCCCCCCTCCTGCTCATATTACTCTAACAATACACCTGTAACCAGAAACCTAATTAACATGAGCTAATTAACTAATCCATTAAAGCAGCCGATGTGACTCCTTACCCTCCTGAGCATTGTTATGATTAATCAGGATTTCCCTACAGATCAGACTTGTTGTCACCGAGCTTCACACAGTAGATTATACATTATCATAAGTATAAACACAGGACACCTTCTCACAATAGCAGGAGCTCCAGCAGGAGTCAGCCCGTCTCCTATATTGTATAGAGGCCAATGTGATCAGCTCTCTCAACTAACATGTTGAGTTCAGAATCAAACAAACCAAGAATAGTCTTTACATATATCCTAGGAGATATTGTGGATAAATATTACTGTCCCATTTTAAGTAATCCAAGATATATTTTCTCAGTCACCCTGTGCCAGGATGGCACAGGGTGACTTAGACATAAGAGGTGCATGGGGAGCTGAAACAAGAGTTTCCCAACCTTTCCAAGGGATTCTGGGTTCCACGGACCCTCCCGTCACACCCATTTAACACTAAATGTGCACAGTTGGGCAATTCAGCTTGCACTGGAGCAAAGATTACAGTTTATGTAGGAAACTATGGTCAATATTATTATATCTCAGAACCAGAACTAAATAGAACCCTTTATAGTACAAATTGCTCACAGTTCCCAGTATGTGGAAATATCAGTTACCTGAGATTCCATGTTATTTCATCTCATTTTTTAGGAGCAGGTATACCATACATATTATATTTTATATGTGGAGATAAAGCTTACGCTTGGCTTTCTACTAATGTTACAGGTACATGTTATATTGGGAAGTTACAGTGCGACCAGGTCAAAGTCCAGAATACCCTTTTGTGTTCAAAAGAGAGCTGTTCACTGAAAGTGACATGACATGGTCATGGTTCCCTTCCTGGACAGGATGGGGAATTGAAGCAATGAAAAGAATAAATAATTACACTAGAATTGTAGATGAGATTATTAAAGGGTAACTCCACTTTTGTAGGGGAAAAAATAGCAAATAAAGAAAAAAATAATATAGGGTATACAATTGCGACACAAGTCATATTGTAATTGAATGTTACTAAAAATTACCTTTCCTTTTCAATCTGCAGCCCCTGTAATTGAGTAGAGTGTATACTGACCACTCTTCAGAATCATAATTTACTGCTTGTGTGATTACTCCCAATAGGAACATGTCTAAAGGGATGCATGCCCAGCAGATTTCCTCATTAGTGCTGTGCAGGTGCACAGCTGAGCGATAATTATGAAACCACTCCCATTAGACCCACTCATCACAGAGGCACAGAGGAACATACAGTGATTTATTCATAATAACAAATGGTAGGAATATAACAAAGGTTGTTATAATCCTTGCAATGTACATTGATCACCCAGAGGGGAATGTTTTTTTCTCAACAAAAGTGGAGTTACACTTTAACCTTACTACCATTGATATAGGTTTATTAAGTGAAGAAATAGCTCAGCTTAAAAAAGTAGTATTAGGCTGCTTTCACACTGGGGTGTCGGCGGTAAAGCGCTGCTACTTCTAGCGGCGCTTAACCGTCATTTTTGAGGAGGTTTTCGATCACTAGTGGGGCGCTTTTAACCCCCGCTAGTGGCCGAAAAAGGGTTAAAACGACCCGCAAAGCTCCACTGCAGTGGCGCTTTGCCAGCGGTTCAGCGGCTCTGCCCATTCATTTCAATAGGCAGGGGCACTTTAGGAGCGGTGTATACACCTCTCCTTCACCACTCCAAAGATGCTGCTTGCAAGAGTTTTTTAAACGTCCTGCCAGTGCATCGCTTCAGTGTGAAAGCACTCAGCTTTCACACTGAGGCTGCAGGGGAGCCATATTTCAGGCGCTTTACAGGTGCTATTTTTAGCCCAAGAGTGCCTGAAAAACGCCTCAGTGTGAAAGGGGTCTTAGAGCACAGATTAACACTAAATCATCTCACTGCAGCTCAAGGAAGGAGGTGTAAGGTTATTCACACTGACTATTGTATATACATTTCTGATAATGAGGACAGTATTAAAGGGCATCTTGCTAAGATAAGAGAACTACAGAATAAGGCCAGAGATATTGCTAAAGATGGATGGAACCCCTTTAGGGGATTAAGAGGTTTTGGTGACTTTTTATATGGCATAGCAACATGGTTACAGAAATAGGTGCTTACATTGTGATGTTCCTATTTCTTATATTTGTTATTTACTTCCTCATCAGGCTATGCCACTATGGCTATGTTTGACTACTCACTGTACCAACAGATAGTCCACCAGCCCCGATTAACCTATTATTCTGAGAAAGCTAGGAGAGAACTGAACAGGATGTCGTTTCTCTGCGCCAATGTAGCAGGAGCTGCCAGCAATCGGCTGAAGTAACGCAGAGAAGAATGGTGTCAAATGAACAATAGGTGGGAAATTACATGGACTTTCACTATATTGTTTGTTTAAGAACAAGAGACTCCATCTTGTTCACAATGTTGAAGTGTGTTCTCTAACCTTCACTTAACACACAGACACAACTTCTGCTAGAAGCTCTCTCTATCTTTACTCCCCCTTCCCCTCTCAAGGTTTTACTTTTGCAATCGTTCTATTTTCTAGCTTAAGGTGCTAAAATGGCAGGGCAGTACAACCCTTCCCCCCCAAATGACCCCATTTTGGAAAGTAGACACCCCAAGGAAATTTCTGAGAGGCATGCTGAGCCCATTGAATATTTTATTTTTTTGTCACAAGTGATTGAAAAATTACAAAAAAATAAAAAATTACACAAAGTTGTCACTAAATGATATATTTCTCACACATGGCATGGTTATATGTGGAATTACACCCCAGAATACATTCTGCTGCTTCTCCTGAGTATGGGGATACCACATATGTGAGACTTTTTGGAGCCTACACGCATACAGGACCCCGAAAACCAATCACCGCCTTCAGGATTTCTAAGGGCATACATTTTTGATTTCACTCCTCACTACCCATCACAGTTTCGAAGGCCATAAAATGTCAAGATAGCATAAACCCCCCAAATGACCCAATTTGGAAAAGTAGACACCCCAAGCTATTTGCTCAGAGGCTTGTTGAGTCCATGGAACATTTTATATTTTGCCACAAGTTGCAGGAAAATTACAACATTTTTTTTTGCACAAAGTTGTCACTAAATTATATATTGCTCAAACATGCCATGGTCAATGTGGAATTACACCCCAAAATGCATTCTGCTGCTTCTCTTGAGTATGGGGATACCACATGTGTGAGACTTTTTGGGAGCCTAGCTGTGTACAGGACCCCGAAAACCAATCACCGCCTTCAGGCTTTCTAAAGGCGTAAAATGGCGATTTTACTCCTCACTACTTATCACAGTTATGGAGGCCCTGAAATGTCCAGATAGCACAAACCCTGTTTAGCACAAACAGAATGTATTTTGGGGTGTAATTTCACATATGCCCATGGCATGTTTGAGCAATATATCATTTAGTGACAACTTTCTGTAAAAAGAAGAAAATAATTAATTTTCCTGAAACTTGTGGCAAAATATAAAATATTCCATGGACTCAACATGCCTCTCAGCAAATAGCTTGAAGAGTCTTCTTTCCAAATTGAGGTCATTTAGGGGGGGGGGGGGGGTTGTGCTATCTTGACATTTCATGGCCTCTGAAACTGTGATAGGTAGTGAGGAAGTGAAATCACCATTTTACGCCCTTAGAAAGTCTGAAGGCGGTGCTTGGTTTTCAGGGTCCTGTACACGGCTAGGCTCACAGAAAATCTCACACATGTGGTATCCTCATACTCAGGAGAAGCAGCAGAATGTATTTTGGGGTGTAATTTCACATATGCCCATAGCATGCTTGAGCAATATATCATTTAGTGCCGACTTTGTGCAACAACAAAAAAAGTGTAATTTTTCCGCAACTTGTGGCAAAATATAAAATATTTAATAGACTCAACATGCCTATCAGCAAATAGCTTGGGGTATCTACTCTCCAAAAAGGGGTCATTGGGGGGGAGGGGTTTGAACTGTCCTGTCATTGTATGCACAACATTTAGAAGCATATGTCACACACTCTTCTAAGCACTTGAAGACAAAGCCCTTTTTGACACTTTTTGTATACTTGAAAAACGATATTGCCCAAATATTTGATGGAAAAAAAAAGATGATCTTATGCTGAGTACATGAATACCAAACATGACATGCTTAAAAATTGCACACAAACGTGCAGTGGTGACAAACTACATACATTTTTAAAAGCCTTTAAAAGCCTTTACAGGTTACCACTTTAGATTTACAGAGGAGGTCTACTGCTGAAATTACTGCCCTCTATCTGACCTTCACGGTGATACCTCACATGCATGGTGCAATTGCTGTTTACATATGACAGCAGACCGATGCTGCCATTCAACTTTGCGCTTAAGCATGGGGGGGGGGGGGGGGGCAGAGGTGCTTTTTTTTTTTTTTTTTTTAATTATTTATTTTGCTTTTTTATTTTATTTAAACTGTTCCTTTCATTCTTTTTTTTTTTTATTATTTTTATTGTTATCTCAGGGAATGTTAATATCTCCTATGATAGCAATAGGTAGTGACAGGTACCCTTTTTTTGAAAAAATTGGGGACTATTAGACCCTAGAGCTCTCCTCTGCCCTCAAAGCATCTGACCACACCAAGATTGGTGTGATAAAATGCTTTCCCAATTTCCCAATGGCTCTATTTATATCAGGCGAAACCTAAGTCATGAAATGCTCATAGCTTCCAGCTTCTTAGGCCATAGAGATGATTGGAGCCATTCTGGTCTCTGATCAGCTCAATGGTCGGCTGGTGGAACCACCGGCTGCATTCTTGGGTTCCCTGTTGGGACAGGAGAGCCTGAGAAAACCATGGAAAATGGTGGTGGGGGGGCATTCCCTCCCACTGCTTGAAAAAGCAGTCTAGAGGCTAATGAGGAGGGATAGGCCCAGGAGGAATTTGGAAAACCGTAATAGGTTTCCAATCTCTGGTAAGGGTCAACCGGGGATTAGCTGCGATGAATTTACCCGCATACAATTTGCTTTGATCCACAATAGATCTATAGAGATCCTCCGTGAAAAGCAGTGAATAAAAATCAAGTGAAGTAAAATCAACTGTTTCCACCTAAATTCCGGGTTGGCCAGTGAATGGGAGAAGTACGGGTGCTGCAGAAGTGGTGGGCTCCAAATTCGGATAGGCAAATGCAGCAGAAAGGGCACTATAGGCTCAATGGACCTGTGTTTGTCTTCTTGGTGGCTGCAGGACACTACTTGTGCTAGCCACCTCACCAGCTTGAACTGCACTTATGGGACTCGCCACGTCACCAAGTGTTACTGCAGTGCTGGATGTACGACCAGGATGTACTAGGCCACTGGTGCTTGCCAGTTCACTAGAAGGATGAGCAGCACTAGTACTGACTCTCTACTCCATACGAGAGCCCTGCGGTTCTTGCACCTCAACGACAGCAGAAGAACGGGGTCAGGTACGCCTGACCTTGGCAGGGACCACTACTCCGTTGTCAGAGCTAACTGGGTGACTTCCTCTTCACTATCTGTCATGCTCAGAAACATGTAGCCCTCTTCGATTGGACATTTTGGCCTCTAAATTTACTGGTACAGTAGTGAGACTCACAGGAAAAAGAGCTCCTGACAGTCAGCGATTGCTTTAAATGCTAAAAAAAAACTGTTAGCGTTTGCAGGGATTAGGCCTGACTCTTCGAATGCTGCAGTTATGTGTTTAGTGTTTTTGTAAGTGACAGTGATCAATTGATACTGCACTTGGGTGGGCTGGGTGAAGGGGCTAGCAGGTATCTGGGCTTATCCCGCTAACACTGCATTTTTGGGAACCCTAAACTGCTGGGGATGCTAGTATAGATCTGATCATATCAGATATTGATCCATTCAGACACCATACTACTAAGGGAGGTGTATGGTGAGTGCGTGGGAGTTAGCACCACTGGCACTAATCTGACGCTGCCTGGGGCGACGCAGACCCAGATCTGACACTAAAACCTAACTGATATCACCCATCGGGTGATAGGGGGGTTAAGCCTTTATTTAGGTAATATACTACGGGTGCCCTGATGCTATAAAAAAATAACTAGCTAACCAGTGTCACCCGTGATACTAATACGGTAATCACTGGTGACAGGGGGTGATCAAGGGGTTAAACCTTTATTGGGGGGCTTAGGGGGGGGTCCCTAGCCTACCGCTAAGTACCATAACACTGATTTTTGTCACTAATGATATCACTACGGTGATCAAAAAAAAAATGAACACTGCACTGTGTGACACAGTGACAGGGGGTGAAGGGGTTAACTGGGGGGGTGACAAGTGTACCTATGTGTACTGAAGTCAGTGTAGTGTTGGTGCCCTTACTCTGAGATGTCTTCTCTCCTCTCTCTAACGAAAAGGATTCCACAAGAAGAGATAACATCACTTGTCTGTGTTTACACATATGCCCTGTACACACGGTCAGATTTTCTGACGGAAAAAGTGCGATCGGATTGTGTTGTCGGAAATTCCGATTGTGTGTGGGCTCCATCTGACTTTTTCCGTCGAAATTTCCGACACACAAAGCTTGAGAGCAGGATATAAAATTTTCCGACAACAAAATCCGGTTAAATTCCGATCGTGTGTACACAAATCCGATGCACAAAGTGCCATGCATGTTCAGAATAAATTAAGAGCCGAAAGCTATTGGCTACTGCCCAGTTTATAGTCCCGACGTACGTGTTTTACGTCACCGCACTCAGAACGATCAGATTTTCTGAGAACTTTGTGCAACCGTGTGTATGCAAGACAAGTTTGAGCCAACATCCGTCGGAAAAAAATCCATGGATTTTGCTGTCAGAATGTCGATCAATGTCCGATCATGTGTACAGGGCATTACACAACAGGGGAGGATTCCATTCGTCAGGACCGATCAGCAGGTCCAGGCCAGAAATCATTGGCCTGGGGACTGACCGGCTCTGAAGCGAATCCGATCATCGTGGCCGCCTATAGCTACCAAGCTTCGCCCAGCCCGGCCAACCTGCTGCAGTATAACTGTGGCGGCTGATCCGGAACTGGTTAATAACACATTTCTATTTGTTAGTTTTTAATAACATCTCACACCACCCCTTTCTTATCTATGTATAAAATATTATGTAATAATACATTTTGCCAGAACGGACATTTTAACTTTAAAGTTAACTTTTATTTATACCGTTACAACCAGAAATATTCCCATAACAGTATTTAACCACTTGCCGACCACTGCACGCTGATATACGTTGGTACAATGGCAGTGGTGGGCAAATGGGCATACCTGTATGCTCCCTTTAATTGGTGGGGCTAGCGGGCGCGCGTGCGTGCCCACCACGAACAGCATGACCGTGCCGGCGATCATGTCACGGAGCCCCAGAATGGGGAGATGCCTATGTAAACAAGGCATTTCCCTTTTCTGCCTAGTGGCAAGACAGAGATCACTGCTCTCTGTCATCGGGAGCAATGATCGCTGTCATGTGAGTGGAAGCCCATCCCCCCAGTTACAATCACTCCCTAGGACACACTTAACCCCTTGATCGCCCACTAGTGTTTAACCCCTTCCCTGCCAGTGTCATTTACACAGTAATCAGTGCATTTTTATAGCACTGATCACTGTATAAATGGCAATGGACCCAAAATAGTGTCAAAAGTGTCCGATGTGTCCTCCATAATGTCGCAGTCACAATAAAAATCGCAGATCGCCGCCATTACTAATAAAAAAAAATAATAATAATAATAAAATACAAATTAATGAAATAAAATTAATCAATATACGCTTATTGAGATTTTTTTTACCAAACATATGTAGAAGAATACATATCGGCCTAAACTGAGGAAAAAAATAGGTTTTTTTTTATATATTTTTGGGGGATATTATTATAGCAAAAAGTAAAAAATATTGCTTTTTTTCAAAATTGTCTCTCTTTTTTTGTTTATAGCGCAAAAAATAAAAACCGCGGAGGTGATATAATGCCACCAAAAGAAAACTATTTGTGGGAAAAAAAGGAGGTCAATTTTGTTTGGGTGCAACATCGCACGACCATGCAATTGTCAGTTAAAGCGACGCAGTGCCGAATCGCAAAAAGTGCTCTGGTCAGGAAGGGGGTAAAATCTTCCAGGGCTGAAGCGGCTAAGAAAAATAATGTAGCTTTGAAAATCATAAGGGTATTTAAAGACCTACTTTTGGCAAAAGACTGATGTGCCTGTTCCATCTAGATCCCCTTAGATCAGGGGTATTGAATTAAAATTCATGGAGGTCCGATTAGTAAAATTTTCTTCCAGCCGAAGTCCGAATCGCAGTTTTGTGCGATGACTCGGATTCTTTACATAACAGCCCAGGTGTGCAAGCATGACAGTCCATTCATTTGAATGAGCTGCTGTTCCTGTGTTTTCTGCTGGGAAAAGGTCCTGGCACCTTTTAAAAATGTAGCCGCATGGAGACTGCATGGTGCGTTTGTACCATGCAATTTACATGTGTGGGAAATTGCACCTTGTATTTCAGTGTGTTTAAGAGTCATTGGTACGGGGGGCGTGGCTAGCCGGCAGAGTGAATGGACGCTCACTGAAAGAGCTCCTCTCTGCCACGGGCCATCGGGAGCCAAAAGAGTGACAGGAAGCCTCGTTTTTGTGCACAAACAGCACAGTTCAGCCTGGGGACACCTCAGGATGCCTTCCAGGAAAAGAAAGGAAGACACATATCTGAGCAAACTGCCGGATTATTTCATGCAGCAGCGCCGGTATCCAGAGCAAGATGGCGGCGGCAAGCAGGGAGAACACACACAAGGTTCTCACTCACAGGGCAGCACAGCACCAGGGATGCACTCAAGCCGCTCTCACAGCAAGCCAGGAAAGGGGAACTATTCACCACCTCCTTCAGCCTCTTCTAGCCTGGCTAAAAGTAAACCAAAACTGGATTGCACTGAGGAAGAAGATGAGGAGGTAAGCCTGAATTCCTCACAAGATGAAACTAGGGAATTGCAGAATTCTATAACTGACTTCCCCACTGCTAACACACCAATAATGGATACTACTCTTAAAGACATGCTGGTGTCCCTAAGATCCACGTTACATGCAGACATCCAAGCATTAACCAGGCAATTTAAATCAGAAATCTCCACGGTGAATAAGAGAATATCTCACGTGGAAATAAAAATGGGGGAGTTTGCTTCCACCTTTAATGACTTAGTAGACGCCCACAATGACAGGGAAGAAGACATGCTGCAGATGAAACATAAACTGGCAAATTTAGAGGACAGGTTCAGGAGAAACAATGTCAAAATAAGGGGGATCCCTGAGACAGTTAAACCTCCTGGTCTAAAAAAACACTTTATCCAAATTATGAAATCAGTTCTTCTAGAACAGTGTTTCTCAACCTTTTTCCAGTCGGGGCACCCTTAAAAAGTATTTTCAGTCTTGAGGCACCCCAGTCCAAGGCTTAGTTCACGTTACTGTGTGTCGCGGAACATGCGCAAAAACGCACTCGTTCCTGACACACAGACAAATGCTCTGCTCTTTAGGGGTGCCATTAAATCTTAATGGTACCTTACACATTAGAAAAATGTGGGGTGCTTTTGGTGCAGTGCAATTTAAAAAAAAAAAAAAGGTCGGGGATTTCCTTCCCTGAATTTTTGTGGTTAGGGAAGCTTATTGAAATGAATGGGCTGCACTACACGCAGCACGCAGCAACACAGATGTGAACCAAGGGCTTGTTCACATGTCGGGTTGAAAGGGTGGTAAAAGCACATGGTTAAGCTGTTTTTCCAACCCCCAAATTCTTCCCCTTTAGCTGCAGAGACAACAGCACATGTTGTGGCTGCAGCTGGAGGTATACCCAGGGTGAATGGGGCTGAACTGCAACTACCCTGCAACTGTGTACATTGCACAGTTGCGGTGTAGTGATGCTGCATTAAAACAGGTGGTGAGGAGGCAACATAATGCCTCTTTACTGCCTGTCAAATGCCTCTGAAAAGCGATCTGCGCATAGGTTGCTTTTCAGAGGAGAAGCAGTCCTTGCTGCTATCACAAACAAGACCTACAAAAGCAGTTCTGATGGTACAGGAATGGGGGGGGGTCAGGATTAAAAGTAACATACGCACACACACATATACAGACACATACATACAGACACTTGTACATACCCACATGCAGACACGTGCACACACACATGCAGACACGTGCACACACACATACAGACACATGCACACACACACACACATACAGACAGACACATGCACACACACATACAGACACATGCACACACACACATACATACAGACACATGCGCACACACATACAGACACATGCACACACACACATACATACAGACACATGCACACACACACACACACATGCGCACACACACACATGAACAAACACACATACAGACGTACACACACACATACAGACACTCACAGGCTCACGCACAGACACATGCACACACACATACAGACACATGCACACATACACACACACACACACACACACACATGTACAAACACACATACAGACACACACACATACAGACAGACACATGCACACACACATACAGACACATGCACACACACACACACACATGAACAAACACACATACAGACACACACACATACAGACAGACACATGCACACACACACATACAGACACATGCACACACACACACACATGAACAAACACACATACAGACGTACACACACACATACAGACACTCACATGCTCACGCACATACACACACACATACAGACACATGCACACATACACACACACACATGCACACACACATGTACAAACACACATACAGACACATGTACACACATGCACACACACAGACACATGTATAAAGCCCTTTTAAAACGAATCTAACTTCTAGCACAGTACCTTTCCAGTTTCCTCATCTGACAGCCCTTCTCTCCCCTGATCCCGCGGCACACCTGAGAACCTCTGACGGCACACCAGTGTGCCGCGGCACACTGGTTGAGAAAGGCTGTTCTAGAAGCACCCCTTGAAGAACTTATTGTGGATTGCATCCACAGGTTACCAAAGCCTAAACATATTGCTGCTCATCTACCCAGGGACACTATTTTCAGAATCCATTTTTATCACATTAAGGATCAGTTTATGGCAGCAACTAGAAGTCGAGATTCATTACCAACAGATCTGCAGGATCTTTCTTTTTTTGCTGACCTGTCGGCCTTCACCATGCAGCAAAGAAGACAATTAGCTACCATCACGAAGCCCCTAAACATAGTTACATACATAGTAGGTGAGGTTGAAAAAAGACACAAGTCCATCAAGTCCAACCTATGTGTGTGATTATGTGTCAGTATTACATTACATATCCCTGTATGTTGCGGTCATTCAGGTGATTATCTAATAGTTTCTTGAAGCTATCAAAGCTCCCCGCTGAGACCACCGCCTGTGGAAGGGAATTCCACATCCTTGCCGCTCTTACAGTAAAGAACCCTCTACGTAGTTTAAGGTTAAACCTCTTTTCTTCTAATCATAATGAGTGGCCACGAGTCTTATTAAACTCTCTTCTGTGAAAAAGTTTTATCCCTATTGTGGGGTCACCAGTACAGTATTTGTAAATTGAAATCATATCCCCTCTCAAGCGTCTCTTCTCCAGAGAGAATAAGTTCAGTGCTCGCAACCTTTCCTCATAACTAAGATCCTCCAGACCCTTTATTAGCTTTGTTGCCCTTCTTTGTACTCGCTCCATTTCCAGTACATCCCTCCTGAGGACTGGTGCCCAGAACTGGACAGCATACTCCAGGTGCGGCCGGACCAGAGTCTTGTAGAGCGGGAGAATTATCGTTTTATCTCTGGAGTTGATATATCACATATCACATACCGCTGGATATATCCAGCGAAGCTGATGATTACAAAAGATGGTACTACACATCTGATATCCAACGTGAAGGATGGCCTCCGTCTTATGCGGGAATGTCAGATTATTGCTTCTGATGCTACTGACAGTAGCAACCTTGGCTAAACTGCACTACCCAGCAACAATTTTTATGTTGCAAAGGCAGGCAAAGACAGGCTAACATCATTTACATGAGTTTCGTGCTCATTCTA
Organism: Lithobates septentrionalis; assembly: GCA_037952835.1. Lineage (NCBI taxonomy): Eukaryota > Metazoa > Chordata > Amphibia > Anura > Ranidae > Lithobates > Lithobates septentrionalis. The sequence goes on along the minus strand of JBBDGP010001553.1, from coordinate 1,471,774 downwards.
ATTCCCGGATGGCCCAGGGGATTGCCACATTCTCTGTTTTATTTTTCAGACACCCCATAAGTTGAGCGTTAGTTGCTACTGCACAGATTCTTCTCAGAATCGCAAGTTATTCTGTTATTCCTTCTGAACTTTACTAACTGTTCCTTCTAAAATATTCCTAAAGACCCATCCATCTTTGTGTACTACTAAGGAGATTGGCATACCATACGCATCTGCATACCTACCTATCGGAACCTTCTACGCTCCACGACCTGTACCGGATTTTCCTATAGATCCATACAGCTTTGTGAACTACAACAGTGATCAGTATACCATAACTAACTGAACATCAACCTACCGGAACCATCTACGCTCCCTATCTAAACCCAAGGTAATTTGATACCATATCAGTTTATTTCAAATCTCTAAACACAGACATTCAATTAAGCCCAACATGCCTATCAAAATATCATCCTTTAATGTTAAAGGACTGAACAGCCCATAAAAAAAGGCAAATGGCATGGAAAGGAGCCAAAAATCTCCACAGTGACGTAATCTGTTTCCAAGAAACCCACTTTGACTCACATAAGCCGCCTACTTTCCAACACCACCAATTTCCTCATATTTTTCGAGCAAACTACACTTCAAAGAAAAAGGGAGTGGCAATAGCCGGTTAAAGACTCTATACAATTTAAAAACGTGAACGTTCATCTGGACGACTCAGGAAGATACATAGTCCTTGTATGTGAACTGAACAACAAAAAATATGCATTGGTGAATGTATATCTTCCCAACACTAAACAAATTTCATTTGTGAAAAGGGTTTGGAAAAAAGTCTCAGCAATGAGACAAGGGCATGTCATTATGTGCGGAGACTTTAATACAATCCCTAATAGAGATATGGACGTGTCCAGTCATACAAGAAATCAACAAAGAAGAGCAACTCTAGATAATTTAATTTCCTCCTCAGGTCTGTATGATGTATGGAGGTGCGAACACTCATCCGAAAAAGACTATACGTTTTACTCCAGTGTACATCACACATATTCTCGAATAGACATGTTTTTGGTGGATAAGTTTCTCTTACAACAAATTATGAAGTCTGTTTTACATTGTATTACATGGTCGGACCATGCTCCGATATCCATTGATGTGAGGGACCAACGTACCGAGACCAGGGCTAACAGATGGCGAAATGATATCTACACATTATCCCACCCTCAAAATTTAGCACAAATTCAGAAAGTAATTAAGGAATTCTTTGCCATTAATGCCCCCTCGGTCGATGATCCCTTCACACTGTGGAATGCCCATAAAGTTTATATTAGAGGCTTACTTATACAGATGAGTGCAAGGGCAAAGAAACAAAGGTCAGAACGGTTAAATGAACTGCTAGCGAGAATCCAACAATTAGAAAGAATCAACAAACAGCAATCCACACAGAAAATCAGGGAATCACTGTTTACTACCAGGCAGGACCTACGAATCCACTTGATAGCACAACACAACCACCAATTACGTTCTCTTAAAGCCCAATCATACAGATATGGGAACAAGGCAGGGAAACTATTAACTAATCAAATCAAAGAAAAAATTATCAAACAAAAAATTCCTCACATAATTAACCTTAAATCTAAACAAAAAGTCACTAACCCAAAAGAAATCGCAGACGCATTTAGCGATTATTATGAAACACTGTATAATCTTAACAATGACCCAGACACATACCAACCCAACGACGCTTTAATATCTGACTTCTTAGCGACAGTAAACCTGCCTAAAATATCTCAAGAAGACTTATCCCTCCTGAACCAACCCTTTACAGCACAAGAAATAGAAAACTCTATTAAAAACCTCCCTCATAACAAAGCCCCAGGACCTGACGGATATTCTTCTGAATATTACCAACTGTTTAGCTCTATCCTGTCTCCTCACTTACTCCGAGTTTTTGAAGCAGGCACATCCACAGCAAAATGCTCACAGCAACAATAGTTACCCTCCCCAAACCAGGTAAAGAACCAAACCTTCCACAAAATTTCAGACCGATTTCTCTACTGAATGTAGATGTTAAGCTACATGCTAAATTAATAGCGAATAGACTATGAACCTTGTTACCTAAACTAATAAATTATGACCAAGTGGGCTTTGTGTTGGGCCGTCAGACCACAGACGCTACCAGGAGAATGTTGAACCTTCTGCACTTGGTCGAGGAGAAAAAAGAGCATTCTCTGATTCTGACATTAGACGCAGAGAAGGCCTTTGATAGAGTGCACTGGGGCTACTTGGCCAAAGTATTAGAAAAAATTTTAATAATCGGCCCACTGCAGAGGGCCATACTAGCTCTTTACTCCTCACCATCAGCATTTGTCTATACAGAGGGAATGTTTTCTAAAACATTCCAAATTACGAATGGGACTAGACAGGGGTGCCCCCTGTCCCCCATTATTTTCACCATGCTTATGGAGACGCTCGCGGAAAAAATAAGAACCGACCCGAACATACAGGGCATTACTCAGGCACGTCAACACAAAATCTCGCTATTTGCTGATGACATCATCCTTTCATGATCAAACCCAGCTGTTTCCCTACCTGCAGCACACAAAGTACTAAACTTATTTAGCAAAGTTTCCTATTATTTTTTTTCTTTTGTTTACAAACGTTTTTATTGCTAATAAACAGACAGTTACATAGAAGTGATGTTGTACATACATGGATCAAATTTGAGGTTGATATACATATACAGAGTTTAAGTAATAATGTCCAGTCTGCATCATTGAGTGTTTAAATACAACCGGTATGTAGATTGTGCGCATCTCGTGAGGAGTCACGTATTACTCTATGGTAACTGTTTAACAAAACTAGAAACTAAAAAATAATAACATAAAATACTGCCATTAGCACTACAGGTTTGATATCAGGCTCACATCTCATTTAATATGTCTATTTTATCTGCGTAAGTTTATCAATAGCAATGTACAGCTAGTGTTAATTATGAAAGAAAACAGTTCCACCATCTATGAGGTTGGCCAAGATTCCCACTTTCTGTCAAAGATTCGCATGGAGTCCGTAAGAGTGTGATGGATACGTTCCATCAGTCTCACCGACTCCATGCGCTGAAGCACCTGAGACCAGGGGACTGTTTGTTTGCGCCAGTTTAGGGCTATTGCCCATTGCACTGCCCCAAACAATGTGTGGATCAGCTTTTGCTCTGGGGGTATGACTTCAGGGAGATCTGCAAACAATTACACATTTGAAACGTCAAGGTGATGTTTGAACCAGTTATTTGTAATACTTTTGTTGTTGTCTGCTGCCAGAGGGAGCATAACTCCCTACAGCTCCAAAAAATATGAAGTAGGGTACCTCTCTCTCCAGGGTCCCTGAAACATCTGCAAAGTTTCCTATTATAAGGTCAATGCCTCTAAATCGAACATACTAGGAATACATAAAGATAAAAAAATTGAAACAACGAGGGGCGTGGCTTGGCTGGAGTCCGGAATGGCCGCTTGAATACAGAGCTTCGGCTACCCGAGGAGTAAAAGCAGCTTTCAACGGGGAACAATCGCCCTAATCCATGATGGGGAAACCCAACAGGAGTGTCTCGGCCCCCCGGACACCGAAAGAGCCAACTACACAGCTCAGCCGCAACATCCCGGAGATATTCCGGACACTTCGCTCCGGCGACCTCGAGGCCGAACAGACACCACAGGCTTCAGGCCTCAGTCAGGACTCAGACTCTCAGATGGAAGACGAGACTACTCGAGCTCGCCGCCCCAGCTCAGCAGTTAACCTGTCGGATCTACAGCATGTCCCAATGGACATCACCAACAATATTACGGGCACTCTGAAAGCGGCGATTTTAGACCTCAAGATGGACATTCAGGCGGTGGCGGCCCGCATAAGGGACGTGGAGCAGACTACGCAGCTCCATACAGCTGCCATCAGGCAAGTGCAGCACACATACGATACCCAACTCTCATACCTTTATGACTTACACCGTCAAGTCGAAGATCTCGACAATAGGGGCAGGAGACATAATATCCGAGTTAGGGGGTACCGGAAAACTTGGAAGCAGGTTCACTACCCCAGGCTATCTGTACCATCTTTAATGATCTATTAGATCGGCCGCCAGATTCCCCAATTGAGATGGAGAGACTGCACCGGGCCCTCCGACCACCCCCTCGAGATAATGAGCCCCCGAGAGATGTAATCTGCTGTGTAGTGAACTTCCCACTCAAGGAAAAAATCCTGAGAAAAGCCAGAGAAAGAGGCCATTTACACCACAATGGCACTGAAATTAAGCTCTTTCAGGACCTCTCTCCAACCACACTACAGAACAGGCGCGCCCTGCGCCCCTTACTGGATCTACTTAGAGCGCGGAATATACAATATCGCTGGAAATTCCCGTTCTGCCTGTCCGCCACCGCTAGAGGCCGCACTGCCCTCTTAAGATCACCAGACGACCTTCAGGCTTTCTGTGAGCAGCTCGATCTACCAGCGATAGATCTTCCGGATTGGTGTGCGTTCCATTTCCCATCTGAGCCGTGGAAGTCGGTAACACACAAGACCTCACCCAAAGCACAGAGACATCGCTCAAGACGCAGGAGATCGGGACCCCCTTCTCCCGGAGCACATTCCTCCCGGCGGGACCTGGAATACCAGGCCAGGGGACAACCTGTAACCCCCCGCAGGAATCACCAGGAGGCCTGACAAAGCCATCGTCAATTCTTTTTGATATCCGGACACTATCTAAGTAGGTCTGTTTTCCTCAAGAGAGATTCATCATTCTGTTTTGGTTCACAGTTTTCATCTTTTTATTCTATGGTATTTATGACTCATCCCCATTATACACGCTAGAACTGTGTTCAACCTAATTTTGCAGAGAAGACCATGACTTCCTGGCTCGCGGTTATGCCCTTTAAAAAAATCTGGCATTATGACTCTAACCAAGGGCCTGCAGAAATCACCTCACCGGAATCTTCATAATTAGAGCAAAAAACCCTTATAGACCCATGCGGAAAGAATATTGTCTGACCATGCAGCGAAGAATCGGGACACCTCCATTAAACCAGACTCTTGAGACTTCTGCATTATCTGCCACAACCTCCAAGTATACAGCTGTTGTGCTCTCCTGCCTCCCCCAAGACAGCTTAGGCTTCTCAGCACATTAAGAAGCTAACACATCTTACTCCTGAGGCTCTTTCCATGCACTGGGTCTTTCAACAACTGCATACTCACCAACACCTTGGGAGACAACCTCTGTGTAAGATGAATACAAACACTGATCTTAGAGATCTGGGACTCGATATATCTGTATTGGTAAAGTGACCGGTTTAACATTTTTTTTTCCTAGGGACACCTTCGTCCTCCCCCCCTACTCCCACCCATACCTTCACCCTCCCCTTCCTCATTTTCCCTTTCCCCCATTATCTTCCCTTTTTCTTCACCCGACCCTCCTACCCCCTTTTTCCCTTCTCCCACCCCTCCCCCTTCCTCCCTTTAACCCCAACCCTCTCTCCCGACCCTCTCCCCCCTCCTTCCTCCCCACTTTATACCTCCCTCTCTTCCTCATCCCCCAATCCCCAACCCCTTTTCATACGGATATAGGCATTAATTATCTCAGTATACCCTTAACATATGACGCCATCACGCTGCTCTTAGCGTACCTGCTGACCAACAGACCCACCTACCAGCCTTGATCACGCTGATTACACTGACCCGCGAGACCAGCGGCTGCCTGAATCCTGCCACAGCAACTAGCCGCGGGGGAGACTGCTACCTCAGCTGCCCGGACCCTATACGCAGTACCCATGTGAGTCCACTCACTCTCACTGCCTACTTGCTACTCACGACTGAGGCACTCTTTGGATGACTCCCCACTGGATTGGACCATCTACAAAAAGGAATTCCACAAACAGGAGATGGTGACAGCTGCAACTCTTCCTTCCTGACCTGGACGGCAAACAACACCGGGTGAGATCCTCCCTTACTGTATCCCTGATTCGGGACTGTCATTTTCAGTTACTCACCGTGTGTGATAGTTGGCTTCCGTCCCACAGTGTCAGCCCACCATTAATCCTACCTCTCCTATCCTAGCTGCCTGCACGTTCCATCCATACCTTTTGGTCTGCAGCCTTGTGAGCCATCCCCGGCCTAGAGAGGCTCCGACCTGCCAGCCCACATACACCTGTGCCCCGCAGCGGTTGCGGTGTCATCCACTCATTCCTTCATGGACCTTTCCACCAAGGCCCCCCGACATCACTGTCCCCCCTCATAACGGCTAGTCCTGCTTTTCATACTACTATTCAGTGTTGATCAAGTTCTGTTGTCACAACTACCCAAACATCTACTCAATCATCTGCTATCCCTTCCCCCATGCTATTTGGAATTCCAACAAATGTCTTGCATATATACTTTAGGTCTTGATATCATGGTTGTTTATTCATAGTGAATGACTTCTAATATTTATCATGAGTGGTTGTTTGTGACTGGTGGCAATCTGTGTCTGCACATGACTGTTAGGTCTTTTTAATGGTGATGGTACCTGAGTTATCAGGATATTTTCTGGATTGGTGTATATTGTGAGTCTTTTTTCATTAAATAGTATTTAAATTCACATTGACTCCTGCCTGTTTCCTACTCATGAATTCACTTTCTCTCCCCTTTTTTGTAACATATGAATACGTATGATGCTTGGGAGTCACCGAGGCATGCACATTCGGCTCCTTTTTTTCCCCTATAATCACAACTATCATCTGCCATTCAACGTAGATGACAATGGCTCTGAGACATACTAAATGAACAATACTCTAGGATATTACGTATTACCCTAGTAATCATGAAAGGGAGGCCGCACAGTATGCCTCGGGGGCTTATAGAGCTATAATGCTATGATGTCATAAGAGTTAATACGAACCATCAATACAGAAACTTGTATAATATAAATAAGAAGGTAACCCCCGAAAACCCCAGGAATTGGGGTGGTCCCATATCCCATACCCCTATTCTCAATACCTAGCTCTAAGATGGAAAGTTACAGTTATTTGACTTTATTTGACCCTATACGCCTTCGAACAGGGGGAGGAGGAATTAGAACGCACATACATAAGGATGCGAAGCCCCTATAAAACTTAGATGGGGAGGCGAGTAAATGGATCTATGAGTCATGTTATCTATGTTTATGCATAACATATGTTCTGAATCTCTCTCAGTTTTCAGTTTCCAGATATAAGACCTATACCTGTTCCCCACTGGCGGGCTCTCAAGATATTTATGTTGATAGGATGCAATCGTCCCATTTTTATTTTTATATTTGCACTATTCCCTCTTACACTACCATCTACTCACACTCCTCTCTATGGCCAAGGAGTAGGACCCCAGACACGCTCACCAACCCCCAGCAGCAGCACTAAGAGTTAGTCTGCTGACCAACCAGTTTCCTATTTTATAGGTGGATTGGCACTTCCTTTTCCACCTCTGGTATTTCTCTCCATCCTATACCCTATCTGCCCCCACTGATTCCCTATCCCTCTAACTTTCCTTACCCCTGGCGGGACTCCCCCCCCCTTCTTTTTTTCTATCTCTTTGAATCCCCACAAGCTCTACCCCAACACACTTCGCAGCTACTGGCTGAACCACCCCGACGTGAACTGACAATCTTTTGAGAAAACAAATGGACACCCGGGTCTTGATCTTTATTCCGAAACCCATTTACTTACAATAAAAAAAAAAAAAAAAAGAGTGAAAGACAATGCCTCACTGTGCTCCTCTAGTGTTGAAATGTGTTTCTCTCAACGCAAAAGGCCTTAATGTACCGGAAAAGCGCTCACAGGTCCTGTCTTCTCTCACCAAGCAAAAGGCCCAATTCATCTTCCTACAGGAGACTCATTTTCGCTCTAACTCCATCCCAAAAATTTCCAATCACATATACCAAACTGCCTTCCATTCCACCAATCCCATAGCTAAGACAAAAGAAGTTTCCATACTTGTTTCTAAACAGGCCCCATTTAAGCTTTCAGATTCTCTACTGGATCCTGAGGGTAGATTTGTATTTATTAAAGGTACCTATGCTTCTAAGCTGATAACATTAGCAAACATATATGCTCCAAATGAACACCAGGTATCTTTTTTTAGGAAAATATGTGACCTTTTGACCTCCTTTAAAGAGGGTATCGTACTACTAGGAGGTGACTTTAATGTACCCCTCAACCCAAACCTTGATACCTCCTCAGGAACTTCAATGCTATCCTACCGAGCCCTAAGACAAATTAAATTACAACTCCAAGGCCTAGCGCTGCACGACACATGGCGCACAATGTTCCCCTCCGTGAAGGACTACACCTTCTATTCCATCCCTTTTCAAAAATACTCAAGACTGGACTACCTTTTCCTTTCCCAACCTGACTTAACCTACCTCACACAGGCCACGATCGACCCTATGTTCCTGTCCGACCACCACCCTATTTCAGTTACCCTGACCTTCCCAGACCTGACCCCCAAAACAAAAACACGGAGACTTAACTCCTCCCTACTGAAAGATGCAGAGTTTATCTCACGCCTGACAGCAAGTATCGACACATATTTCAGGGAAAACTCCACCCCAGATATATCTCCTACCACTTTATGGGAAGCTCACAAATGTGTGATCAGAGGGGAGCTGATGGCCCAGGCTGCGAAAGTAAAAAGGTTGCATCAGGCCACCATAGAGAACCTGATCGCCAACATCAGGCGATTGGAGACCACACATAAACAATCCCATTCACAACAGATACTGCAGGAACTGATGCATTCACGCTCAACGTTATTAGAAGAACTAGGTAAACGCACCAGGCGCCGGTATGTTCTCCACCAACGAGTCTTTTACGAGCAAGGCAACAAGTGCGGTAGATTACTGGCCAGAGCAGTACGTACCTCTAGACCATCTAACACAATTCACCACATACAGACCCAACAGGACATTTCACTATCTAAAAATGAAGACATAGCCCATGCGTTTGAACAATACTACAAAAGTCTATATAACCTTAAGACCCCCAATTCAAACCCTGAACAAACATTATGCAGAACGGAAGCTATAAAGAGTTTCTTGACCCAATATGGCCCACAACCAATCTCACAAACACAAGCAGAAGAATTAGAGCAGCCCCTCTCGACTGAAGAACTGCAGGCCGCCATACGACAGATGAAATCGGGTAAAAGTCCAGGTTCAGACGGGTTCACCCTGCAATATTATAAATGCTTTATCCAGTCCCTAGCCCCAAAATTGTTAAACACCTTTAATTCTTTAGCGGACCCCACGACGAACATAGGGCGCATGTTGGAGGCATACATAACAGTAATCCCTAAGGAGGGAAAGGACAATACACGAGTACAAAACTACAGACCTATTTCACTACTCAATGTGGACATCAAGATTTATGCCAAAATTTTAGCCAACAGAATGTCCACTTTCTTGCCAAGCCTACTCTCGTTAGATCAGGTTGGTTTTGTCCCCGGACGAGAGGCCAGGGACAACACCATTAGAGCATTAAACATCCACCACTGGCTCACGACCACAAAAACCAGAGGGTTCTTTCTGTCTTTGGATGCTGAGAAGGCGTTCGACAGAGTGGCCTGGGATTACATGGAAGAGGTCCTGAAGAGGATCGGTCTTCACCCACGCATGTTGTCCCACATCTCAGCGCTGTACTCTAACCCGAGTGCAGCTGTAAGAGTAAATGGCCACCTGTCGGACGCCTTCCCTATAAGAAACGGTACGCGGCAAGGCTGCCCCCTTTCACCATTAATTTTTGTACTCTCCCTGGAACCCCTCCTTAACAGACTAAGAGACAATCCCGATATCACAGGTCTGACAATTCAAGGAAAGGAGTATAAGGTATCTGCCTTTGCAGATGATATTCTACTCTCCCTGACTTCTCCAACCACTTCCATACCATAATTTACTCAAAGATATAGAGCACTTCGGAACCCTATCGCATCTAAAGATTAATTATGTGAAATCCCAAGCCTTGAATATCACCCTTACAGCACAGGAACTTAAACGTTGCCAATCCTCCTTTCCCTTCCAGTGGAACCAACAGGAAATAACCTACCAAGGTATCCAAATCACCACTAAATTAGAGGACATATACAGGGTCAATTTCCTTAAGGTCTTAAAGAAAGCGCAACTTGACTTAAAAGAATGGGGGAACCTTAATGTCTCCTGGTTTGGTCTTTTAAAAATGATAACCTTACCACGATTTCTTTATATTATTCAGTGCCTACCTATCCATCTTCCAGCATCCTTTTTTGCAGCATATAGGAAGATGTGCACACTGTTTCTCTGGAAAGGTTCCCCTCCACGCATCAAATTCGCTAGGCTCACGCGACCAAGACTTAACGGAGGTATTGGACTTCCAGACCTCCACAAATACTCCCTAGCGAGCCACCTTGCCTGAATCGTGGACTGGAATGTCCATGAGCCGGGTAAGCTTTGGGTTACCCTGGAGAAATCGATCTCTCAACTTCCACTGGAGTCTCTCCCCTGGATCGCCCCAAGACAAGTGCCACAGGATATTGACGCATCCCCTCATCTCAGCGTCGCTAAGTTCCTTTAGACGAACAATTAGAATCAGGTCAATTTCCTCTGTACCTGGCCCGTTAACCCCTTTGAGAGGCAACCCTGAGTTTATCCCAGGGCTCTCATCATCCTTTCTAAACCAGACATGGCCACACAACAGAATTTTAGCCTATCAGTTCTATGTATGTAGACAAGACCCCTAGATCATATGAGAACTTAGTTGACTCGTCCCTCCTCAAATCATTCCCCTTTTGGACATACCGACAGATCAGACACTTTCTATCAACTCAAGGAACGACATTGACTTGGACTAGACAATTAACTCCATTTGAGGAGATGTGCACCGGATCCTCCCCACAAAGACACCTAATCTCGTACATGTACAACACGCTTATAGAAGATACCTCTTACACCCCAGACTCCGCACACACAACATGGGAAGCAGACCTTCAGATGACCTTCACGGAGGAGGATCGGTCACGTATCAACGAATATATACATAAGGGCTCCCTTAATGTAGCCATTCAGGAGAATGGCTATAAAATTCAAACACGCTGGTATAGGACTCTGTCACTTCTACATAAATTTTCTCTAACCATCCCAGACACTTGCTGGAGATGTGGGAAAGCAAAAGGCACAATGCTACACATATGGTGGAACTGCGTCTCCATACAGCCTTTCTGGAAAGAAGTCCACGACCTCATCTCACATATCACAACATACTCCCTCACTTATTCCCCTGCCCAATACCTCCTACATCACACTCACCTGACTAGAAACGAGTACTTTAAATCATTAGCTATGCACTTGGTGAACGCAGCTAAACTATGTATCCCGACACATTGGAGATCCACCTCCACTCCCATGATTGGGGAGTGGTTCCGGAGGATCTCTAAGATAGAGGAGATGGAGGAGCTGGGTGCACATCTCACAAGAACGAATCCAAAAATTTACGACCACATGGGCCTGTTGGACACATTTCAAATTATCTCAACGCTATAACGCGTATAACTCCTGAATATTCTTTTGATTAGACCATCAAGAATTAAAAACAGTTCAGTTCAGGTCGGGGTGGCAATGCCCTATAGAAGGGACTGGATGGATTGCGACCTCTGTCGCTACCCACCCCTCAAAACTCCACTATTTCTCCCCTACCCAACCGCCATTCCCTTCCCTAGATCTCACACTTCTCTATTCTACCTCCATATCCCCTACACACTTCTTTTTTGTTCCCCCTTTCCTCATTTCCTACCTAAAATCCCTAACTTAATAAGGGGGTCATAAGAATCCCTCTGAACACCCCATCAGAGGTTATGTATAGAGTCACACGAGTTTGTCAAAAACTATTTGATATCCTGAACTGACATTTACATGTTTGTATTTATGTAATATATCTTATTTGAGATTATTGTGACAAAATTTCTATATGATACCCTTGTTATTGTACAAACTACTATCTTGCATACCTTTTTTCAATAAAAATTATTATGGAAAAAAAAAAAATTGAAACGTCCCTTAAAAATACTCTTCAATACCCATGGACCGAAGATTCCATTACATATTTGGGTATCAGACTAACCCATTCCATTGTAAATATGTACAACATCAATTATGCCCCATTACTGAACGCCTTCCAGCCAGAACTATCTAGAATACGAAAATTTTTCCTAACCTGGTCAGGTTGCTTAGCAGCCTACAAAATGTTAGCACTCCCTAAACTAATATATGTCTTCAGAGCCTTGCCAATACCAGCTCCCCCATAATTTTTTACAACAATACAAAAACAACTCTCAAAATTTAGTGTGGGCGGGAAAAAAGTCCAGATGCTCTCCTGAAATACAGAATAAAAACAAATCCGTCGGAGGTATGGGTTTACCAATATTAAAAGATTACCATACAGCTGCAGTCCTAGACCATCTCAAAAATTGGTTTAACAACCCCATTATAAAACCCTGGTGTCAATTAGAATTGACATGGTTAAATACATCATCCCCACTGTCATTTCTAATAGCAGCCAAAATATTCAAAAATAGCAAAACAACTAACCCCCCCACAATACAAGCAACAGCACAAGCCTGGGCAGAACTTAATAAGAAAAGGAATGAATTTTACCCGTCCACAAACATCCCTATTCCCTTAGAAACACTCCAGTGGATAATCCCTAACATAAGACTTCACAACTGGACAAGAAACAACATACTAAACTTAGCGAATATCACTAGTGGAGATAAATTGCTACCATTCACAACATTACAGCAAAAGTTCAATATCATGCTCAGAATTCTTGACATATAACCAAATTTCCTCCTATCTCCAAAAAACGAAAACCACCCACATATCGATTATAGGAAAAGTTTGGTCCTACCTCAAGTCAAACAACCCCAAACTCAAAGGTTTAACACTAATATATAACTCATTGCAATCCAAAGATGCATTTATCAAACACAAACCATTAGTAAAATGGGAAAGAGAAATTGGTAAAGAATTTTCAGATCTCCAATGGAAAAACGCAGTTAATATTAATCGCAAGTTCTCAAGGTGCTCAAATTACGAAGAACTATCACAGAAACTTGTATTGAGGTGGTATTATACTCCTTACATAACAGTGAAATTCTCAAAAGGAAATTCAAATCTATGCTGGAGAGGGTGCGGACAGGTTGGGACCCTGGCATATATGCTATGGTCCTGTACTGTTCTCCGAAATTTCTGGCTGGCAGTTTATAAATTACTATTGAAGTTAACAAGAATCCAGGTATGTCCGAACATAGAACAAGCCATTCTCAGCATAAATATGGACCAATACCCAGGTATAGATACATAGCAACACATATTTTACTGGCAGCAAGAACAGCAATAATGTACAGATGAAAATCTATAGATATCCCCACTCTGAAAGACATCAAAGTCAAACTTGACACAATAGTTGAATACGAACAGATCCTAGCATACAAAGATGGAAATTCACTCAAATTTGAAGAAAACTGGTCTCCATGGAAATCCTTTCCATATTCTTTCCTTTATACCTAGAGTACCAAAATAGTAGTTAAAGCTTCCTAAAATACTTTACGCTTTATAATATCCTTGTTGACTCAATAGGCATATATTCATTGATTACTGTTACTTCTTAAAACTATTGAATTTTATAGACAGTGGCGGAATTACCAGGGTCGCAACAGTCGCAGTTGCGACTGGGCCCGGCATTCCGCCACTGTGGGGGGGCCCAGCGGGGTTGATCTTCACACACGACTCTAAGCGGAGATCGTGTGTCATAGATTAATAGCACAGAGAGACTCCGGCGGCATTAACGTTCTATTTGTCGGTCCTCTCTGGCAGAGATGAGAGAGGAGGACACACAGCTGATCTCACGGCTCCCCCTTCTCCCCCCTCCCCTCTCTGTGCTCCGTGGGAAATGTGAGCTCTTTAGCTTCACACTTGAGTGCCCGCGGAGCACAGTGAGGGGAGGGGGGAGAAGGGGGAGCCGTGAGATCAGCTGTGTGTCCTCCTCTCTCATCTCTGCCAGAGAGGACCGACAAATAGAACATTAATGCCGCCGGAGTCTCTCTGTGCTATTAGTCTCTCTGTGCTATTAATCTATGACACACGATCTCCGCTCAGAGCTGTGCTGTCCTGAGAAGGCAGACAGCACTGATAGAAATTAATAGCAGGGACTGATGAGCACTAATAGAAGGCACTGATGGGCACTGATGAGCACTAATAGAAGGCACTGATAGGCACTGATAGAAGGCACTGATGGGCACTGATGAGCACTGATGAGCACTGATAGAAGGCACTGATGAGCACTGTTGGACACTGATGAGCACTGATAGAAGGCACTGATGGGCACTGATGAGCACTGATGGGCACTGATAGAAGGCACTGATGGGCACTAATGAGCACTGATAGAAGGCACTGATGAGCACTAATAGAAGGCACTGATGAGCACTGATAGAAGGCACTGATGGGCACTGATGAGCACTAATAGAAGGCACTGAGGAGCACTGATAGAAGGCACTGATGGGCACTGATGGGCACTGATGAGCACTGATAGAAGGAACTGATGAGCACTGATAGAATGCACTGATGGGCACTGATGAGCACTAATAGAAGGCACTGAGGAGCACTGATAGAAGGCACTGATGGGCACTGATGGGCACTGATGAGCACTGATAGAAGGAACTGATGAGCACTGATGGGCACTGATGAGCACTGATAGAAGGCACTGATGAGCACTGATGAGCACTGATGGGCATTAATAGAAGGCACTGATGAGCACTGATGGGCACTGATGAGCACTAATAGAAGGTACTGATGAGCACTGATAGACGGCACTGATGAGCACTGATAGAAGGCACTGATGAGCACTGATAGAAGGCACTGATGAGCACTAATAGAAGGCAATGATGGGCACTGATGAGCACTAATAGAAGGCACTGATGAGCACTGATGGACGGCACTGATGAGCACTGATAGAAGGCACTGATGAGCACTGATAGATGGCACTGATGAGCACTGATAGATGGCACTGATGAGCACTGATAGAAGGCATTAATGGGCACTGATGAGCACTGATTGAAGGCACTGATAGAAGGCACTGATGAGCACTGATAGAAGGCACTGATGAGCACTGATAGACGGCACTGATGAGCACTGGAAAAAACAGAAAATAAAAAGCTGTGCTCAAGGTTAAAAACAAAATGTGTTGTGAAACCAAAGCAGCCTGCACCAATATCTAGTCTCCAAATCTCATCATAGAAAATAATACAAAAAAGATGCGGCGCTAAAACATGATTGAACAAACCACTAAAATGAATTAATAAATTTGAAGTGAATAAACGTAGAAGTATATGTAAAATTATACACTAATATCAAATATAAACCAATGTGAGATGAGTAAACGTAGGATATAAGCAAAATCATACACTGATATCCAAAAATTGGTAATAATTAATTGCAAAATGAAAATACATATACGTGGATAAGTGAAAACATCCCAAAAATAATTATTAATTAAAGTCCAAAAAAACAAAAAAGGAATCCGTGATGAAAAAGAAAAGTGCCAGAAAGTGCCAAAAAGAAGATAAAGATGCAGATGGGGAAATCTTCTATGGCTCTTCACACCCAAGGTGGAATATCAGATGCGCTTACCAGATCCCGGTGACTGCTATTACGGCAGTCATAAACGGCACAGGGAATTTGGGGCTCCCCACAACCTCAGCATAAGGTACCCGTAAGCGACAGATGATATCTCAGGAATGAAAAACAAGAGGACAATCCATAGCGTAATAAAGTCTGCACAGTCGATTTATTAAAAGGAATTTCACTTACAAGACATCGGTGAAGTAAACAGCATGAACCGTAAAATCAACAAGGATCGGCGTCTCCGTCTGCTGCCTCCACTTCCTAAGTTTGTATACAGCCCAACACGAGAACGGGCGTGGTGACGTCGTAGGCTCCTCCCTACGCGTTTCGTCACGATAGGACGTCGTCTGGGGATTGGCAAAAGCTCGAACGTCACCACGTGTGGGCATTAAATACGCTGCGGGCGCCATCTTAACCAATGGCAAGGAGAGTTTAACATTGGAAGACGGCCCAGCTGTCTTAAATACCAGCCATCAGTAAACATAAATGAGCGGAGGGAAATCAAAAATCGAAAAGAGGAAGCGCCATCTTGTGGTGAAAAAGCATAGCAATATAATTGGTTCTCAAATGGTAACAACAAACCATGAAGGGGTACAGCAGACGGCAGACATAATATAATAAAAATTATACATACATAGTGCAATGAAATATAAACAATAATAAAAAATCTATAACATCAGCCACAATAGAATAAAAATTATTATTTCCATAATAATATAAATTAAAATAATAAAATATTAATTTATGTAAAACATGCAGAGGAAAAACATGTAAGGACAAAGGGAGAAAAAGAAGAAGAAGAGAAGAAGGGAAAATTTAGTCAAAAGAGGAGAGGAACTCAATGCTCAGGAGTTGTTTATAAAACAATTGATGTCCCAATCCACATTTAACCCAAAGGGTACAAAAGATCTCATGTGAAAAATCCACCTAGTTTCAAGCCTAGATATGGATCTGACTTTATTTGTCCCTCTCCAATGTGGGTTTATTTTATCAAATGCCAAAAAAAGGGTACCCTTCAGTTTCTTGCCGTGGTACTTGGCATAATGCCTAGATAAATTATGCTTAGGGTAACCCCGTTTAATGTTGGCAACATGCTCTGATAACAGCACATGCAATTCTCGTTTGGTTCGACCGATATACTGTTTAGAACATGGGCACTGAATAAGATAGACGACATATTTAGTAGTACATGTGATAAAAGATTGAATGTCGTATATCTTATTCGTGACAGAAGACTGAAAGGTCTCACATTTTCTGCCAGTAAAGTTGTTTATTTGGCAGATTTTACATTTACGGCAGGGGTAGAAGCCTTTCATAGTATGAAAAAAAGAGATAGTCTTGGGGGGATCTATCACATTCCTGGCAACACAGTGTCGTAAAGAAGGTGCACCCCTGTATATCACCAAAGGTCTGTCAGGGATGATAGGTCCTAAGACCTTATCATTCCTGAGTATATTCCAATGCTTTTGAAAAATTTTCTTAACAGAAAAATGCTGATTGGAATAACCCGTAATCATAGACCAACTGAACCTATTGTCAGATGTAGGACTGGGATCAACTTCCCTGTGTAACATAAGTGCCCTATCCATATCAGCAACCTGAGAAATGGTGGCATCTATCTCACTCCTAGAGTAGCCTTTTTCCAGGAAACGCTGTTTAAGTACCTGGGCTTGTTGGTAATACTCCAAAACCTCTGTGCAGTTACGTCTGATCCGCTGAAATTGTCCCCGAGGGACAGCCCTTAACCAGGCCGGATGATGACAACTAGAGAGCGGGATATAAGCGTTTTTGTCGGTCACTTTAAAGTATGTATTGGTAATAAGGCGACCATTCCTGACTAAGATGTTAAGGTCAAGGAAGTGGATTCCAGTGCCACTGATTTCAGACTGAAGTGAAATACCTCTATCATTCTGATTCAGTGACATAAAGAAATTTTCAAGTGAAGCTTGGTCCCCATCCCACACCAGCAGGACATCGTCTATGTACCTTTTCCACAGACGCAACTGCACAGGGGGATTGTTATCGATAACCTCCATCTCCCACCTGGCCATAAATAAGTTGGCCAGGCTGGGCGCAAATTTAGCGCCCATGGCTACACCACAAATCTGCAAATAGAAATCCCCCCCAAACCAAAAATAATTATGGCCTGTCGCAAATTTCAAAAGTGACAAAATAAACTGTTTTTGAGACCGGGGTAAGGAAGGTTCTTGATCAAGGTAATAGCTTACTGCCTCAAACCCATGTTGGTGGGAGATGTTAGTGTATAGAGAGGCTACATCTGCCGTAGCCAGGATGTAGCTCTCCTTCCACTCAAGGTTTTCCAAGAGGTTAATAACCTGGGTGGTATCTCTCAAATATGCTGGGGTAGCTGTCACTAAGGGTTGTAAAAAATTATCTACATACCTCCCAATCCTGGCCGTGATCGAATCTATGCCACTAATAATCGGGCGGCCAGGAGGATTAGAGAGGCTTTTATGTATTTTGGGTAAAAAATACATAACCGGAACCCTTGGAGCAGAGGGAACCAGATATGCCCTTTCTTTCTTATTTAAAATACCTCCCTCAAAACCTTCATCAACCAATGTCTGAAGTTCCCTTTTAAATTTAGTTGTAGGATTGGCGGCCAAGGGTAAATAGGTATCCCGGTCGGAAAGGAGCCTATTCATTTCATCTAGATAGTGAGCTTTGTCAATAATGACAACACCTCCCCCCTTGTCCGCTGGACGTATGACAATGTCATTTCATTCGCAGATTTTGGTTAGGTGATGGTGAAAATCCCCTTGTTGATTACGGGGGCAGTTAAGTGCTATAAGGTCCTTAATTACCATTTCTTTGAAAACCTGTATAGAAGGAGCAATGGGACCTGGGGGATTGAATAATGAGGCATTAGACAAATTAGTGTGTCTAATAAAAGCCTCACTAACCCGGTTAGATGAACCGGAGAGAGAGTTGACTATACCATTAGTGACAATGGAAGGCCTATTAACAAAGGATGAGCCTTGATTATTAATTGGATTTAAAACAAAGTGTCTTTTAATGTTCAATTTTCTTATAAACTTGTGTACATCAATAAATGTTTCGAACTTGTTCAATCTATGTGGGGGGGCAAATTTCAGGCCTTGACTCAAAACTTTTTGTTCGCCTGCAGAGAGTTGAACAGTACTTAAATTAAATACACCGCTAATATTTATTGTCTTCTTTTCTTTGGCCCGGATCCTCCTCCCCCCTCTAAGGCCTCTCTTTCTTCGTATCCTCTTTTTCCTCTGTTGCTGTTCCTGGGAAAAAAATGTTGATAGCTTTGACTCTCTCCTAAAAAATCCCGAGGGGAATTTTGATAGTCATTCCTCCCATGATTAGGATAGTCATCATAATGGTTAGGATGTCTGACAATAGCATGCTCATCCCCCTCAAAGACATCCTGGTGATGGGAAAGGGGGGTAAACCTATTGGACAAAGGAATATCCCTCCTCCTAGGAGTGTGGACATGCGACGTAGATGCATGATCTCTAGGGTCCCTCCCATAGTCCCTGGATCTCTGGGGGTTGTCTCTAGGAATATCCCTGTATTCCCTCTCCCTTGACTGCTGAAAATTCCTATTTATAGGTTTAGAGCCCTTGCACACTGGGGCGGGGGGCGGCGTCGGCGGTAAAACGCCGCTATTATTAGCGGCGTTTTACCGCCGGTATGCGGACGCTAGCGGGGCGGTTTTACCCCCTGCTAGCGGCCGAGAAGGGGTTAAATACCACCGCAAAGCGCCTCCGCAGAGGCGCATTGCCGGCGGTATAGCCGCGCCGTCCCATTGATTTCAATGGACAGGAGCGGTAAAGGAGCGGTATACACTCCGCTCCTTCACCGCTCCGAAGATGCTGCTGGCAGGACTTTTTTTACCGTCCTGCCAGCGCATCGCTCCAGTGTGCAAGCCCTCGGGGCTTTCACACTGGAATGCAAGGAGCGGCACTTTCGGGGCGGTTTGCAGGCGCTATTATTAGCGCAATAGCGCCTGCAAACCGCCCCAGTGTGCAAGGGCTCTTAGAGGCGTAGTTTCCTCTGTAATTTTCTTTCGGAAGGGGGCCTTGAAAGGCCCCATAAGTGGAACTACCTTGATGGGTGCGTTTCTCCTTACCCTTAAAGGTTTTAGGCCTAACACTAGGTTGGCCTTTGTTATTGATTTGAGCCAAAGAATTGTCAGTCCTCACATTGTTTTGAGATGGAGGAAGTGTAACTCTATTGGGGAGGTGAACCGGAGGGAGGAGAGATGGGGGTTGGTATTGGGTATCCATCATCTCATTCTCAGTTGATTCCTCCATAGATATTTGCCATTTAAAGACCAGTTTATTAGAATAATCTGCTAAATCGCGATTATATTTTTTCTTCTTTTTATTTCTCTGGTCAGAATCTTCCTTTTCAAGAAATGATGAGCACTGATAGAAGGCACTGATGGGCACTGATGAGCACTGATAGAAGGCACTGATGAGCACTGATAGACGGCACTGTTGAGCACTGATAGAAGGCACTGATGAGCACTGATAGAAGGCACTGATAGAAGGCACTGATGGGCACTGATAGAAGGCACTGTTGAGCACTGATAGAAAGCACTGATGGGCACTGATAGAAGGCACTGATGGACACTGATAAAAGGCACTGATGGGAACTGATAAAAGGCACTGATGGGCACTGATAGGAGGCATTTATGGGCACTGATAGGAGGCACTGATGGGCACTGATAGGAGGCACTGATGAGCA
Source organism: Lithobates septentrionalis (assembly GCA_037952835.1). NCBI lineage: Eukaryota > Metazoa > Chordata > Amphibia > Anura > Ranidae > Lithobates > Lithobates septentrionalis. Next base: position 1,451,358 of record JBBDGP010001553.1, on the reverse strand, counting down.
CTTATAGGAGGCACTGATGAGCACTGATAGGCCACATTGATGAGCACTGATAGGCAGCACTGATAGGAGGCACTAATGTGCACTGATAGGCTGCATTGATAGGTGGCATTGATGGGCACTGATAGGTGGTACTGATGGGCACTGAGGAACACTGATAGGCAGAACTCAGGCAGCATTGATGGGCTTTGATGGACAGAATTGAAGAGTACTGATAGGTGGCACTGATGGAAGCAGTTAGGTGGCATTAAGGCAGAGGTGCTGATAGGCAGAATTGATGGGCACTAATAGGCAGCATTAATGAGCACTGATAGGTAACACTTGTAGGTGGAAGTGATGGGCACTGATAGGCGGCACTGATGGGCACTGATGATTGGGGCACTGATTATCAGTGTAAACAATTTACTGACATTCTTGACAGTTAATGGCAGTCCTTTCCTAACACAAACACAGCGTGTGAGGAAAGGGCTGTGGATAACCAGTCTGTTTACATGTAATCAGCTGATCACATGGTAAAGGGCCAATGTGATTGTGCTGGATGCATGTCCCAGGGGTCATGTGGGAAGCACGGTTTTGGGAGGATGTCCATGGACACCCTCCCAAAATTGGAAGCTGGGGCTCGGATGGAAGGGGGGCCCATCATGGTTTCTTGCACCGGGGCCCTGAAGGCTCTAGTTACGCCTCTGTTTATAGAGTTACGTTACCAGGGGGGACTCCCTCTGAGGGCACAGATTGATCCCAAGGGGGTGCCCAGGAGAGGACTCCCTCCATGTTTCTTATGTTTATTAAGTTTTTTATATTTACTAGTTATCCAATGGATAATAGTGACGGTTGAACAATTCCAGATCTATTGTTTCATTTGTAAAGTTGGAACTCATGTTATGCTATATTACTGCAGATTAAAGTGTTCAATATGCCAGATGTGTTAACACCATTAACTATGACACTGTTTGTTTGTACTCTTTTTGCACTCTTTTTCTATAAACGCTTAATAAAAACGATTGAAAAGAAGAGTCAATGGTACTCCTGCACATTTTCTGTGCAGCATCTCATTTTGTGTGCAGCTGCTTGTCCCCCTTCACATCTTCCCCACCACAGCACTGCCCCCCTTCACATATCCCCGCACAGCACTGCCCCCCCCCTTACATACCCCCCACAGCACTGCCCCCTTCACACATCACCCCCACAGCATTGCCCCCTTTACATATCCCCCCACAGCACTGCCCCAGTCACATATCCCCCCACAGCACTGCCCCTGTCACATATCCCCCCTCCCCAGCATTGCCTCTTCACATATTCCCCCCACAGCATTGCCCACCTTCACATATCCCACCACAACACTGTTCCCCTTCACATATCACCCTCACAGAACTGCCCCCTTTACATACCCCCCCCACAACACTGCCCCCTTCACATATCCCCCCACAGCAATGAACCCTTCACATATCCCCCCCACAGCACTTCCCACTTCATATATCCCCCCACAGCACTTCCCACTTCACATATTCACACTACAGCACTGCCCCCTTCACATATCCCCCCACAGCATTGCCCCTTCACATATCCCCCCACAGCATTGCCCCTTCACAAAATCCCCCCCCACAGCAATGCCCCCTTCACATATCCCCCCCTACAGAACTGCCCCCTTCACATATCCCCCCAACACTGCCCCTTCACATTTCCCCCCCACAGAACTGCCCCTTCGGATATCCCCCCACAGCATTGCCCCCCTTCACATATCCCCCCACACAGCACTGCCCCCTTCACATATCCCCCCAAAGCATTGCCCCCTTCACATATCCCCCCACACAGTATTGCCTCCTTCACATATCACCCCCACACAACAGTACTGCTCCCCTTTACATGAGCCCCCACACACAGCACTGCCCCCCTTCCCCCGCTCCTCATTCTTCACAGTTCCATGTCTTTTCCTCCCTTCACTCTCCTACCTTTCACAGAGTGGAGAGCAGGAGGCAGGACAGTCCTAAACTGAAGGGACAGCAGCACTGGGTGGGGTGCGGGAGCTGCCGGGTTAACTTTTCATATCAGCGAACTGGTTTACACTACTAAGTCCGCCTCCTAGCAGCCAATCACCTCCTTGTTAACGTGAAAAGCTAATTCAGGCAGCTACCTCTCTCCATGCAGTGCTGGTCCCGCCCCCAGTACAGAAATGTCCCGCCTCCTGCTGTCCGCTCTGCATGACTCTGCTAATGACAGCGGAGACTAGGTACAAAAGCACCAACAAAACCGGCGCGATTGCGTCGGTCCAGAAAGAGCAGCATCTCGGGCCGGACATGGACCGTGGGCCGCCATTTAGTGATGCCCGCCTTAGATCTTTCAGGTTAGTTAACCATAAAATCTTGTTGTTAACCCACTGTACTAAAATAGTGTCATCCCCTCTGTATCGTAATAACATTTGTCCCTGTGTATGTGTAATGTAAAAAAAACTGCCAATCTGTACCTGTATAAGCTGCACTCCGAGCGCTCAGCTGATATGTCAACCCCCTTGTTTCTCCAGCTCAGAGTTGAAGTGGGTGGGGCCAAGCCATCCTGCTGACGTCAGCCGGTGGAGGAGGGGGAGAGAGGAGAGAGAGAGAGAGCCAACAATCAGCTGAGTGGCGGGAGCCATTTATACAGGTACAGATCGGCAGAGTTTTTACATTACACAGGCACATGGACAGATGTTCTAATGCTACAGAGGAGATAAGAAGATTAATGATCAGATATGAGAGGAGCAGGAGCAGTGGGTCGGGCGCAGCTACGAGCAGGGAGGGGGGGGGAGTCAGAGGACACAGACACAGGGAGAGCTGCAGACAGGAGAGCTGCGGCTGACAGAATCACACAAATAGACCACAATGTCAGGGGCTCAGCAGCCATGATTATCGTGGTCTGTTTGCAAGAGGGAGATGGGCGAACAGTTTGAGCCAAGCATAAGTTCGTCCGGAACTTCGCCTGTTCGTCCGTTCGGCTAGCATCCGAATTTGCAGGTAGCTTGGTGGGATGTTCGCTTCACGCTGCATTCTAGGGCCTTAATTGTATGAATCCTTGCACCTGACTGCTGATCAAGTGCAATGCTTCACCAATTAGAACTGTCAGAGCCCTGATTGGAAGTGATGATTACTTTCTTCAATCATGGCTCAGTGATTATAGTCTCACCCCACACTATAAAAGGTAACTTCCCATAGCCAGCTCTTGTAGTGTGTTGGAGTGGAGATGCTACTAGCAGTTAGTGTGTTCACTTATTGTTATGGAAGAGCCCTGGGGCCATCATAAAAAAAAACTGAATTCTGACTTTGAAACTCAGAATTCTGAGATTGAAATTCAGAAATGTAAGTTTAAAACAAAAAAAATTTCTACAGAATTCTGAGATTCTAAGTCAGAATTCTGAGATTCAAAGTCAGAATTCTGAGATTCAAAGTCAGAATTCTGAGATTCAAAGTCAGAATTCTGAGATTCAAAGTCAGAATTCTGAGTTAATAAATATTGTAATTTCGATTAGGAAGATTTTAGGACCAATGAGCAATAATGTAGTAACACCCACAGACCATCATTCTGCAGCCATACATGTCTTCTGCTCTGTATATGGATATGTAAATCTATCTTAGTTACAGCACACAGTATAGGGAAGCAGGCAGTGCTGGATTCTCTGGTTCCTCTGCTGTCCCATCCTTCTCTGTCATCTGCTCCAACATAAAGAGTCATGCTGAAAACGTGTGTATTGTGTGTGAGTGGGGGGGACACAGCTTCCATAGATAACAGAACACAATGGCCATCACAGCACAGCTCTGCCCCCCAACTTGTAGGAAACATTGCACTTTTGCTCCTACATGAGGGAATTGTGAATGGCTAGAAAGCAGCAGGACAATGTGTATCTATGGTCATAACGGATTGATCATAGCAATTTCTTATGTGGACTAATAGAGGTGTTTCACAAACAATTAACCTCATATTAAACATAAAAGCAAGTTTAAACCACTATTGAGAGATAGCTTAGTGGTTAAAGTAGCAGACTTATATTGGTGAAGTTGTGGGTTCTAAACCAGGTGAGGGCATTTTTTATATATATATATATATATTTTAAAATATGTGACAGTGAGGGCTTAAATTGTATTTTATCAAGATATCCAAAATTGATTTCAAGGTATATTAACAAAGACACACTGATATATTGAGCACACAAAGTTGTAGTATATGCTGGCTACTATAAATTAGAGAGTAGAGATTTCAAAGAAAAAAGTGTGTATATATTATTAGGATGATCAGATGGGATCATGAGGTGTCATCTTCAGTTTCCCCGGGGGCAGTTCACAATTTCAGGAGACTGGTCATAACGAATCAATCATAAATCACTTGTCTGGATTAATACAGTTGTTTCATAGAGAATTAACCTCATATTAAACATAGAAAGCAACCATTGAGTACACTTAAGTGATAGTATAGTGGGTAGAGTAACAGGCTTATAGTGTTGAAAGTTCTGGTTCTTGTTCAGAGCATGTTTTTTAATTATATATATTTTTTCAATATATTGATTTTATATTAAATATATTTTAAACTATGAGTTAGTGAGGGCTTAAATTGTATTTTATTTATATATCCAAATTGATTTCAAGGCATATTAACAAAGACATAGTGATAAAATTGTTGTATAAGCTGACTACTATAAATTAGAGAATAGGGATTTTTTTTACAAATCTATGTATATATTGGGATGATTTTGGTGACATGGGGCCAGTTCTCAATTTCAGGAGATTGTCCCTGGAAGCTGGATAACCATCATATCTCATAACTCAACCACCGATGCAGGGTCATTTTTCCATCCAGTGACACCACCGATGCAGGGTCATTTTGTTTTCATCTAGAGAAACCACCGATGCAGGGTCATTTTTTCCATCTAATGACACAACCGATGCAGGGTCATTTTTTCCATCCAATGACACAACCGATGCAGGGTCATTTTTCCCATCCAATGACACCACCGATGCAGGGTCATTTTTTCCATCCTGTGACACCACCGATGCAGGGTCATTTTTCTTCTTCACTATTGTTAGCCCCTTATGTGTGCACCAGTTTTAAACTCTTACATACTGCAAATATATATATATATATACACAGGTACAGTATTTTGCTCTGCATGCCACTATTTTCCCGGAATCCCCACCTGAGAGGGGGAGGGGGCACAGTAACTAGTGCATATAACGGCAGAGCAGGCCATGAGCTGTATGTACTGGCAGTGTCAGGGCAGTGATTAAACACAATGTAGTGTCAGGGCAGTGAGCCGTGTATAATAGTAGTTCTGTTCAATCAGCAGTATATGATGGCAAAGCCGACATCCCAAGTCTCTCGTAATTGATGGCGGGGCTCACAGACACCCGCGAGTGCGGCACCATCTCCCGGCTGTCAACCACAAAAGCCCAAGCCGCCCCTCCTCCAGGCCAGGGGTAGCAGTGGCATTGCTATGGGGATCGATTGTACGAAAGCAGGTGCAGCACAGGACTTCCTATGTGTCCCAGACTGTTACTCCGACCTCCTCTTATAACGCTCCAGCTCCCCCAATCACTGAGTGCCCCGCCCTCTGCCAGTACCCAGGGTGAAGTTTACAAACTGTGCCCCCTCCCCCTCTCAGGTGGGAATTCTGGGAAAATAGTGGCATGCAGAGCAAAATACTGTACCTGTATATATATATATATATATATATATATATATATATATATATATATATATTTGCAGTATGTAAGAGTTTTAAACTGGTGCACACATAAGGGGTTAACAACAGTGAAGAAGAAAAATGACCCTGCATCGGTGGTGTCATTGCATGGGAAAAATGACCCTGCATCGGTGGTGTCATTGGATGGGGAAAAATGACCCTGCATCGGTGGTGTCATTGGATGGGGAAAAATGACCCTGCATCGGTGGTGTCATTGGATGGGAAAAATGACCCTGCATCGGTTGTGTCACTGAATGGGAAAAATGACCCTGCATCGGTGGTGTCATTGGATGGGAAAAATGACCCTGCATCGGTGGTGTCATTGGATGGGGAAAAATGACCCTGCATCGGTGGTGTCATTGGATGGGAAAAATGACCCTGCATCGGTTGTGTCACTGAATGGGAAAAATGACCCTGCATCGGTGGTGTCATTGGATGGGAAAAATGACCCTGCATCGGTGGTGTCATTGGATGGGGAAAAATGACCCTGCATCGGTGGTGTCATTGGATGGGAAAAATGACCCTGCATCGGTTGTGTCACTGAATGGGAAAAATGACCCTGCATCGGTGGTGTCATTGGATGGGGAAAAATGACCCTGCATCGGTGGTGTCATTGGATGGGGAAAAATGACCCTGCATCGGTGGTGTCATTGGATGGGGAAAAATGACCCTGCATCGGTGGTGTCATTGGATGGGGAAAAATGACCCTGCATCGGTGGTGTCATTGGATGGGGAAAAATGACCCTGCATCGGTGGTGTCATTGGATGGGGAAAAATGACCCTGCATCGGTGGTGTCATTGGATGGGAAAAATGACCCTGCATCGGTGGTGTCATTGGATGGGGAAAAATTACCCTGCATCGGTGGTGTCATTGGATGGGAAAAATGACCCTGCATCGGTGGTGTCATTGGATGGGGAAAAATGACCCTGCATCGGTGGTGTCATTGGATGGGAAAAATGACCCTGCATCGGTTGTGTCACTGAATGGGAAAAATGACCCTGCATCGGTGGTGTCATTGGATGGGAAAAATGACCCTGCATCGGTGGTGTCATTGGATGGGGAAAAATGACCCTGCATCGGTGGTGTCATTGGATGGGAAAAATGACCCTGCATCGGTTGTGTCACTGAATGGGAAAAATGACCCTGCATCGGTGGTGTCATTGGATCGGGAAAAATGACCCTGCATCGGTGGTGTCATTGGATGGGGAAAAATGACCCTGCATCGGTGGTGTCATTGGATGGGAAAAATGACCCTGCATCGGTTGTGTCACTGAATGGGAAAAATGACCCTGCATTGGTGGTGTCATTGGATGGGGAAAAATGACCCTGCATCGGTGGTGTCATTGGATGGGGAAAAATGACCCTGCATCGGTGGTGTCATTGGATGGGGAAAAATGACCCTGCATCGGTGGTGTCATTGGATGGGGAAAAATGACCCTGCATCGGTGGTGTCATTGGATGGGGAAAAATGACCCTGCATCGGTGGTGTCATTGGATGGGGAAAAATGACCCTGCATCGGTGGTGTCATTGGATGGGGAAAAATGACCCTGCATCGGTGGTGTCATTGGATGGGGAAAAATGACCCTGCATCGGTGGTGTCATTGGATGGGGAAAAATGACCCTGCATCGGTGGTGTCATTGGATGGGGAAAAATGACCCTGCATCGGTGGTGTCATTGGATGGGGAAAAATGACCCTGCATCGGTGGTGTCATTGGATGGGGAAAAATGACCCTGCATCGGTGGTGTCATTGGATGGGGAAAAATGACCCTGCATCGGTGGTGTCATTGGATGGGGAAAAATGACCCTGCATCGGTGGTGTCATTGGATGGGGAAAAATGACCCTGCATCGGTGGTGTCATTGGATGGGGAAAAATGACCCTGCATCGGTGGTGTCATTGGATGGGAAAAATGACCCTGCATCGGTGGTGTCATTGGATGGGGAAAAATGACCCTGCATCGGTGGTGTCATTGGATGGGAAAAATGACCCTGCATCGGTTGTGTCACTGAATGGGAAAAATGACCCTGCATCGGTGGTGTCATTGGATGGGAAAAATGACCCTGCATCGGTTGTGTCACTGAATGGGAAAAATGACCCTGCATCGGTGTTGTCATTGGATGGGGAAAAATGACTCTGCATCGGTTGTGTCACTGAATGGGAAAAATGACCCTGCATCGGTGGTGTCATTGGATGGGGAAAAATGACCCTGCATCGGTGGTGTCATTGGATGGGGAAAAATGACCCTGCATCGGTGGTGTCATTGGATGGGGAAAAATGACCCTGCATCGGTGGTGTCATTGGATGGGGAAAAATGACCCTGCATCGGTGGTGTCATTGGATGGGGAAAAATGACCCTGCATCGGTGGTGTCATTGGATGGGAAAAATGACCCTGCATCGGTGGTGTCATTGGATGGGGAAAAATGACCCTGCATCGGTGGTGTCATTGGATGGGAAAAATGACCCTGCATCGGTTGTGTCACTGAATGGGAAAAATGACCCTGCATCGGTGGTGTCATTGGATGGGAAAAATGACCCTGCATCGGTGGTGTCATTGGATGGGGAAAAATGACCCTGCATCGGTGGTGTCATTGGATGGGAAAAATGACCCTGCATCGGTTGTGTCACTGAATGGGAAAAATGACCCTGCATCGGTGGTGTCATTGGATGGGAAAAATGACCCTGCATCGGTGGTGTCATTGGATGGGGAAAAATGACCCTGCATCGGTGGTGTCATTGGATGGGAAAAATGACCCTGCATCGGTGGTGTCATTGGATGGGGAAAAATGACCCTGCATCGGTGGTGTCATTGGATGGGAAAAATGACCCTGCATCGGTTGTGTCACTGAATGGGAAAAATGACCCTGCATCGGTGGTGTCATTGGATGGGGAAAAATGACCCTGCATCGGTGGTGTCATTGGATGGGGAAAAATGACCCTGCATCGGTGGTGTCATTGGATGGGGAAAAATGACCCTGCATCGGTGGTGTCATTGGATGGGGAAAAATGACCCTGCATCGGTGGTGTCATTGGATGGGGAAAAATGACCCTGCATCGGTGGTGTCATTGGATGGGGAAAAATGACCCTGCATCGGTGGTGTCATTGGATGGGAAAAATGACCCTGCATCGGTGGTGTCATTGGATGGGGAAAAATTACCCTGCATCGGTGGTGTCATTGGATGGGAAAAATGACCCTGCATCGGTGGTGTCATTGGATGGGGAAAAATGACCCTGCATCGGTGGTGTCATTGGATGGGAAAAATGACCCTGCATCGGTTGTGTCACTGAATGGGAAAAATGACCCTGCATCGGTGGTGTCATTGGATGGGAAAAATGACCCTGCATCGGTGGTGTCATTGGATGGGGAAAAATGACCCTGCATCGGTGGTGTCATTGGATGGGAAAAATGACCCTGCATCGGTTGTGTCACTGAATGGGAAAAATGACCCTGCATCGGTGGTGTCATTGGATGGGGAAAAATGACCCTGCATCGGTGGTGTCATTGGATGGGGAAAAATGACCCTGCATCGGTGGTGTCATTGGATGGGAAAAATGACCCTGCATCGGTTGTGTCACTGAATGGGAAAAATGACCCTGCATTGGTGGTGTCATTGGATGGGGAAAAATGACCCTGCATCGGTGGTGTCATTGGATGGGGAAAAATGACCCTGCATCGGTGGTGTCATTGGATGGGGAAAAATGACCCTGCATCGGTGGTGTCATTGGATGGGGAAAAATGACCCTGCATCGGTGGTGTCATTGGATGGGGAAAAATGACCCTGCATCGGTGGTGTCATTGGATGGGGAAAAATGACCCTGCATCGGTGGTGTCATTGGATGGGGAAAAATGACCCTGCATCGGTGGTGTCATTGGATGGGGAAAAATGACCCTGCATCGGTGGTGTCATTGGATGGGGAAAAATGACCCTGCATCGGTGGTGTCATTGGATGGGGAAAAATGACCCTGCATCGGTGGTGTCATTGGATGGGGAAAAATGACCCTGCATCGGTGGTGTCATTGGATGGGAAAAATGACCCTGCATCGGTGGTGTCATTGGATGGGGAAAAATGACCCTGCATCGGTGGTGTCATTGGATGGGAAAAATGACCCTGCATCGGTTGTGTCACTGAATGGGAAAAATGACCCTGCATCGGTGGTGTCATTGGATGGGAAAAATGACCCTGCATCGGTTGTGTCACTGAATGGGAAAAATGACCCTGCATCGGTGGTGTCATTGGATGGGGAAAAATGACTCTGCATCGGTTGTGTCACTGAATGGGAAAAATGACCCTGCATCGGTGGTGTCATTGGATGGGGAAAAATGACCCTGCATCGGTGGTGTCATTGGATGGGGAAAAATGACCCTGCATCGGTGGTGTCATTGGATGGGGAAAAATGACCCTGCATCGGTGGTGTCATTGGATGGGGAAAAATGACCCTGCATCGGTGGTGTCATTGGATGGGGAAAAATGACCCTGCATCGGTGGTGTCATTGGATGGGAAAAATGACCCTGCATCGGTGGTGTCATTGGATGGGGAAAAATGACCCTGCATCGGTGGTGTCATTGGATGGGAAAAATGACCCTGCATCGGTTGTGTCACTGAATGGGAAAAATGACCCTGCATCGGTGGTGTCATTGGATGGGAAAAATGACCCTGCATCGGTTGTGTCACTGAATGGGAAAAATGACCCTGCATCGGTGGTGTCATTGGATGGGGAAAAATGACTCTGCATCGGTTGTGTCACTGAATGGGAAAAATGACCCTGCATCGGTGGTGTCATTGGATGGGGAAAAATGACCCTGCATCGGTGGTGTCATTGGATGGGGAAAAATGACCCTGCATCGGTGGTGTCATTGGATGGGGAAAAATGACCCTGCATCGGTGGTGTCATTGGATGGGGAAAAATGACCCTGCATCGGTGGTGTCATTGGATGGGGAAAAATGACCCTGCATCGGTGGTGTCATTGGATGGGAAAAATGACCCTGCATCGGTGGTGTCATTGGATGGGGAAAAATGACCCTGCATCGGCGGTGTCATTGGATGGGAAAAATGACCCTGCATCGGTTGTGTCACTGAATGGGAAAAATGACCCTGCATCGGTGGTGTCATTGGATGGGAAAAATGACCCTGCATCGGTTGTGTCACTGAATGGGAAAAATGACCCTGCATCGGTGGTGTCATTGGATGGGGAAAAATGACTCTGCATCGGTTGTGTCACTGAATGGGAAAAATGACCCTGCATCGGTGGTGTCATTGGATGGAAAAAATTTCTCTGTGTCAACGGTGTAGGTAAGAGGAAAATGGCGCTTCATTAGTGTCAGTGGGTATAAAGTGCAGCCAATCAGTGAAGGGGAGATATGGGCGTGTACATTGTAGTACACACAGATTACATTAAAGTGCAGAGCTCAGGGCTGTTGTTGCTGTTGAGTTATGAGATATGATGGTTATCCAAAGACATGCTGGTAGGTTAATTGGCTTCTGTCCAAAATTGGCCCTAGTATATGAATGGGGACCTTGGATTGAGGGTAGGGACTGATGTGAGTGTGCGATGTACAGGGTTAGGGACAAGGGTCAGGGTTGTAGACACACACTCACTCAGGTTGAACTGGATGGACTGGTGTCTTTATTCAACCTTACTAACTATGTAACTATGTAACTATGCAGCTTCCAGGGACAATCTCCTGAAATTGAGAACTGGCCCCATGTCACCAAAATCATCCCAATATATACATAGAGTTGTAAAAAAAAATCCCTACTCTCTAATTTATAGTAGTCAGCTTATACAACAATTTTATCAATATGTCTTTGTTAATATGCCTTGAAATCAATTTGGATATATAAATAAAATACAATTTAAGTCCTCACTATCTCATAGTTTAAAATATGTTTAATATAAAATCAATATATTGAAAATATATATATATATATATATAATTAAAATACCTACTCTGAACTGGATTAGAACCCACAACTTTCAACACCGTAAACCAGTTAATCTAACCACTATACTATCACATAAAGGTTCTTTGTAAATACTTTTTATGTTTAATATGAGGTCAATTCTCTGTGAAATAATTATTAGTCCAGACAAACAATTGCTATGATCGATCCATTATGACCAGTGTCCTGAAATATATATATATATATATATATATATATATATATATATATATATATATATATATACACATTTTTTTTCTTTGAAATCTCTACTCTCTAATTTATAGTAGCCAGCATATACTACAACTTTGTGTGCTCAATATTTCAGTGTGTCTTTGTTAATATACCTTGAAATCAATTTGGATATATTGATACAATACAAATAGCCCTCACTATCTCAAATTTTAAAATATATTTATATAAAGCACATAGCCTCAACCAGATTAGAACCCACAACTTTACCAATATAAGCCTGCTGCTCTAACCACTACACTAACTCTCATGAGTTGTTTGAATATGCTTTTATGTTTAATATGAGGTTTATTGTGTGTGAAACACCTTCATTAGTCCAGACAAGTAATTGCTATGATCAATCCGTTATGACCATAGACACACATTGTCCTGCTGCTTTCTAGCGATTCACAATTCCCCAATTTAGGGGCAAAAGTGCAATGTTTCCTACAAGTTGGGGTGCAGAGCTGTGCTGTGATGGCCACTGTGTTCTGTTATCTATGGAAGCTGTGCCCCCCACTCACACACGTTTTTAGCATGGCTCTTTATGTTAGAGCAGATGAAAGAGAAGAAGAATAAGACAGCAAACAGAGGAACTATTAGTACAGTCGTGGAACCAGAGAACCCAGCACTGCCTGCTTCCCTGTACTGTGTGCTGTAACTAAGATAGATTTACATATTCATATACAGAGCAGAAGACATGTATGTCTGCAGAATGATAGTCTGTGGGTGTTACTAGAGTATTGCTCATTGGTCCTAAAATCTTCCTAATAGAGACTACTATATTTATAAACTCAGAATTCTGACTTTGAATCTCAGAATTCTGACTTTTAATCTCAGAATTCTGACTTTGTAAACTCAGAATTCTGACTTTGAAACTCAGAATTCTGATTTTTAATCTCAGAATTCTGACTTTTAATCTCAGAATTCTGAATTTTAAATCTCAGAATTCTGACTTTTAATCTCAGAATTCTGACTTTTAATCTCAGAATTCTGACTTTTAATCTCAGAATTCTGACTTTGAAACTCAGAATTCTGACTTTTAATCTCAGAATTCTGACCTTAAATCTCAGAATTCTGACTTTTAATCTCAGAATTCTTTAGAATTTTTTTTTTTTAAACTCACGATTCTGACTTGCAATCTCAGAATTCTGACTTTCAAACTCAGAATTCTATAAGAAAAAAAAAAACAAAACATTTTTTTTTCAAACTCATTATTCTGTATTTTTTTTTTTATGATGGCCCCAGGGCTCTTCCATATATTGTGACTCTTGAGAGTAGAATGTTAGATTAGTGTTAGTATAGTGTGAGAGAATAGTGTGTTAGTATAGTGCAGTGTTTAACCCAGAATAGTGTGTCAGTGTAGTGTGTTAGTGTAGTGCAGTGTTTAACATAGCAGTGCATAACATTTAGTGCTGTATAGAGTGTTGTTTTAACCCCCTTTTTTTTTGGTTGCTACGTGTTTTTTATTTTTTGTGTGTCTTTTTTTTGTCCCCTGCCTGCCCCCTTTTTTTTTAAATTGTCAGCCACAGTTTTTCTGACTGCAAAGCTGTTTTTTCAATAGTTTTTTTTTTTTATAGTTTTTACATTTTTGTCAGCGTTAATCCTCAATTTAAAGTGCACCAAATACCACTTTTCATTACAGTTTTTCTCCATTGTTTTGGCTCATTTCTTGAAACAGAAATGACATTCTCAAAACTCTAAGTTCATTTGGCAAAACAGTCTTATGCCCCGTACACACGGTTGGACTTTGTTCGGACATTCCGACAACAAAATCCTAGGATTTTGGCTCAAACTTGTTTTGCGTACACACGGTCGCACAAAGTTGTCGGAATTTCCGATCGCCAACCACGCGGTCACGTACACCACGTACGACGAGACTAGAAAAGGCCAGTTCAGAACCAAGCGCGGCACCCTTTGGGCTCCTTTTGCTAATCTCGTGTTAGTAAAAGTTTGGTGAGAGACGATTCGCGCTTTTTCAGACTCGTGGTTTTCAGATCGTTTTCTGCCGTTCAGTTTGTGCTTGTGGGTTTGTATCTGCTCTTCAGTGCGTGCAAGCAAGTTCCGCGTGACTTAGTCATTGTATTCTTATTCGTTCGTTACTGTTTTTCAGGTCGCTCTTCACAGGCCTTACTGTTCTTCAGTGCGTTCTGTTACCTCGTTCTGAGCAGCCGACAGTTTTCTAGCCATGTTGCATATGCGTACTCCTCGTAGAGTTCGTGCTGTGCGGGGGCTTGGTGTTGGGGTCCTGACCTTTTTTTGTAGTGTCCCCGAATCATTTTTAGTAACCCTCCCTCCCCCAACTGCTAAGTCAGCTGATCCCAATTCTCTATCTATCCTCAATCATCTATCTGCTGACTTTGCCAAACACATACACACTATACCCATCTCTTTTGTGCTCATATTTATGGATGAATTACCCAAAGCATGTGGTGCAACGGCCTGCCTGTATACTTTCTAATGGTACTGTTCAAAGTTTTTGTATCCTATTATTATCTTGATAGGTAATAGCAGAATGTCCAAATGTCCTCAAATGTGTACAATGTGTATTTATATCTTTGTATTATGACACTTCTTACCTGTCCAGTGGGCTGCCAATAGTGTAACTAAGGAGGGGCTGTTCCAAGTAATACCCTGTATTTAGGCATTCATCTCTCAATGAAGTGAAGAGGGTTACATGTCCAAGATTCCCCCCCCCTATAATGTTAGAAATGGCCCATGAGAGGGGGGGAGGGGGAATATGATAGGTAGGTGTACCTTATACTTTGGTGTTAAATTCCCCTTAATAAAAGCTATATGGAGGTTGCCCAGAATGTTTGTGTATAATCTGCTTGCCATGTTTATGTGCAAAAATAGTAAATTTGATTTTTTTTCCTCTACAGTTTCCTTCCACGCCACAGGAATGGCAGACTGTGGCCTCCCACTTTTCCCAGCGGTGGGACTTTCCTAACTCCGGAGGGGCAATTGATGGGAAACATGTCCACATCGTCCCACCACCCAACTCGGGGTCATACTATTTCAACTATAAGGGGTTCAATAGTATAGTGATGTTGGCGGTGGTGTCAGCTAATTACGACTTCTTGTATGTGGACGTGGGGAAGAATGGCCGGATGTCCGATGGTGGAGTCATCGCCCAGACGGAGTTCTACAGGCGTCTCCAGAATGGCAGCTTGGACTTGCCAGCTCCAGAGGACAATGTGGAAGGACTCCCATTCGTGTTCGTTGCTGATGAAGCGTTTGCGCTGGGGGACCACCTGATGCGGCCATTCCCGATGAGGACACTCACCCCGGAACAGAGGGTTTTTAATTACCGGCTAGCCAGAGCCCGAAGAGTGGTGGAGAACACATTTGGAATCCTGGCCAGCCGGTTCCGCCTATTTCTGACACCTATCCATATGGCGGAGTATAAACTGAACCATACTATACTGGCGTGCTGTATTCTCCATAACTTTTTAAGGAAACATTCGGCCAACTATGCTGGCTCAGTTGGGCCTGAGGCCGGAATGATACATGAAACCACACTGATGGCGCTTGAAAGCGTCCGTCCTGGCTTGCCCTCCCTGAGTGCCCGTGATGTCTGGTTACGATACCTGGAGTTCTTTGCAGGTAGGGGGGCCATCAATATGCCAGCAAATATGTGAAGCATTTTTATAATAAAAAAACAAAAAAAAGACATTCTTTGTTGACATTTACTGCTTGTGTTTGTTTTAGCTGACCCTGACAGAAAGGTGTTGAGTCCAGAAAATGGCGTGATTGTGTAACCTTATACAAAGCACTGTTGGCTGTTATTTACTTAATGCAAAGACACATTTCACTACAAGTGCACTTGCAACTGCACTGAAACTGCACTTGTAGTACAAAGAGGATTTGCCCTTAGGAAATAACCCCCATTTTCGCTGAAAACAGCAATTACATCACCCCAAAAGTGTTGTAGTGTTGAGACAATAATCCACACATTCTTGATTAACAAACTTTTTAATACCTGCACAATCACATGTGCATTTACCAAAGGTTTTTAAAAGCAAACCAACATGTCTGTTGTATAACAATTTTTGGGGTGGCATTATCAAAAATATAAATGTCCATTTAAGATAAAACAGGCCTGTGTAAAACCAACAAGAAAGACAAAAAACTTGAACTTACAAAGTTCACATATGGTAAAACCTGAAGGCAATATCACACATGAGTATTTAGGAACTGTGTTTGATATTGCGTTCAGATGGGGTCAAATCACCCCAGGAAAAGCCAAATTTGGAAGATGCACACCAATTTACGAATGTCAACATGTGCTAGCTGCCATCACGGGGGATCAAGGGACGTGTTTTGGGGGAGCAAGCCCTTCCTCACTGCTACTTTATAATTGAGGAAGGGGTTGCACCCCCAAAACGCGTCCATTGATCTCCCGTGATGGCAGATAGCACATGTTGGCACACTGTGTGCATCCTCCAAATTCTGCTTTTCGAAACATTGCTAAAATATTTAAAACATTGGACCACACTAAAAAAAGTGATTTTGTGGGGTTTTAAATTCGCCCCAAAACATCAATGATGTTATTATTTTTTTGAATAACATCATTTATTTTTTTCTGGATGTTTTGCAATTCTACATTACACCCCATGATCTCCCCGATCAGGATCTGGGCACTTTCAGATGTGAAAGGATCTCAATCCCTAACATCACGAACACCTAAAAAGAGAGAAACCAAACAAAAACAGGTATCAAAAATCTGCCACCATCCATCTCTTACCTGAGCCTGTGGTCGCAGACACTCACCTGTTGTGGTGCCAATTTCCATCACATCTTCTTCCTCCTCCTGCTCTTCTTGGGTTGGGGATATTTCACCTTCTTCCATAGGTGGGGGGTCTGTGGTCTCCTCGGATGAGGGGTGTCCTCCGAGTCTTTTATCCCCTATGTAAAACAAAAATGGTATAATTAGCACACAGATATTTGATGGCAGAACTAGAAATAGGAAACATTGCTTGGAAGTGGGGTACAATTGTCTATTTTAGCCGAGTTCCAAGATGTCATTTTTTTATTGGCCTTTGTCAAGCTGCAATACTTTACCTGTTTGGTACAAGCTTCACAGATGGAGACCCCCCTATAGTATACACTGGAGCACCTGTGTGCCCCCCTAATAAAAATTGTGTTCTTGTGTCCCACACTAGTGCTCCAGTGTCCAGATGTGAAAACAGTTGCTCAGTGTCCTCTCCTTACACAGAATCTAGTTTGCATTTCATTCTAGTAACAAACCCATCTACACAAACAAATATTTGGCATCCAAGTAGGCCCTAAAAAATGTCGGAAAATGCATATGGCCTAAACAATGGTGTTTTAGAGGGGTCCAAAAAAAATGTTTGAAACAAACGAATAATGGGCCCATGAACATTAAAATTGACATTTTAAACTGTACAATTAAGAAAAGCATATGGAGCAGCACGAACGTAAGAAAGACAAAAAGAATAGGAACACAGCACAACTACTTACTTTTTTGCAGCACTCTCCTGATCTTTCTGTACTGCTCTGGCTCTCTTAATTTCAGGTCCGACCACCGCTTCCTGAGCTGATCTTTCGATCGTCGTACCCCGAAATTCCTGTGAAGACTTTTGACCACTTTCGCCATGATCTTGGCCTTTCTGATATTGGGGTTGGGGTAAGGCCCATACTTTCCGTCATAGTCGGCCCTCTTCAGGATGTCCACCATCTCCAACATCTCCCCAAAGGACATATTTGTGGCCTTAAATCTTCTCCTTCTGGATCAGGACGTTTCTGTCTCCGGGCTTTCCTTTGCCTCCTCCTCGTTGCTATAATTAGCACGCACCTGCTGTGACTCCGCCATGTGCTCTTCCGCCACTGCGCCGAACGAAAAGGGGCGGGGAATAGACTAGAAAGAACGTCAGGGGCGGGCGGAGTTACACGCATGCGCAGTGTATATAAAGCGTAACACACGTGCGTATTACGTACGATCTGTGAGTGGAGGAAGGGGCATTGGACGCGCCGATCGTAAGAACGAAGGTTAGAGACAAACTTGTGCCTATACTGCTTTTACATTGAGGCCTATATTGTAACAAGATTAGGAGAGTTTTGTCTGACATTAGGCTTTGTCTTGTGTTGTGTCTTGCAGTGAACATGGATATCTTAGTTAAAGATAATGACTTCATGTCACTATTCATTGATATGTTAAGGGAGCTGCCATGTCTGTGGGAGATTAACCACCCACATTACAAGAACCAAGCAAAGAGGAAGGCAGCACTGGAGCAATTGTGTGAAATTGTGAAGCAGGTGATCCCCTACGGCAGACATCACCTATTTGAAGATCTTAATTGGTGGCCTGAGGAGCACATATCTAAGGGAGCGCAAGAAAGTCCTGGATTCACAGAGATCCGGAGCAGCAGATGACATCTATCTCCCCAGGATGTGGTACTATGACAGGCTGCATTTTCTGGCAGGCAAGACTGAAGCCAGGCCATCCCTCTCCAGTCTTCCTTCCACGCTTCCTTCCCCCCTGGCTGAGGCTTCTGACGCCCAACCTGGGCCTTCCAGGCCACATGTGGAGGAGCCCAGATTGAGCCAGGTATAGCATTCCTCTAAATATTGCTGGTTGTACAATCAATGATGTTAACTAGATGTTAGTTGGGAGTACTAATTTAGGATTGTGATTGATGAAGCAAAAACTAAAACCATGTCCCTTTTTCATACACAGGGAAGTCTCAGCCAGGAGGTGGCCGGGCCGAGCCGGCTGGCTGATCTGCAGGTCCCTCCACTCCCCCTGGAAAGAGAAAGTGGCAGGAGGAGGAGTGCCCTAGAGGAGGCTGGCAGAGGACTCTTTTGGAGAGCTACAGAGGTCCTGGGAGCACAACAGACCATGGAGGATGACATTGCTGCCACCATTGCCTATAAAATGCAGAGGATGGAGGAGGGACAACAAGTCATGTGTGAGTCGCTCATATTGGAGGCTCTTAACAAAGGTATGAGGGGCCAAATTACAGCTCAGACACACCTTTGCGATGGTCCTCCTCCTCCTCCTCCTCCTCCTGCAGGTCCTCCTCCTCCTTCTCCTCCAGGTCCTCCCAGTCCTCCTCCTCCTCCAGGTCCTACTCCTCCTCCTGCCACATCTCCAACAGCACAGCCACAGCCCAGAAGGAAGCGTGGAAGGAAGACCAGAAAGTGATGACCCTGGATCCAGTCTGGTCGGCCAAAAGATGCAGCCTCTTGTGGTACCACAGCCTGGGGACACAGATGTCATCTGCTGCTTTCCGGATCTCTGCGAATTCTGGACCAGACTGCCCTCCCTTACATATGGACTCCTCAGGCCACCAATTTTGATGTTCAAGAATTTATGTCTGCCGTGGGGGTCCCAGGCTTCGCTAATTTCTCATGTTGATCCAGTGTTGCCTTCCTCTTTGTTTGGTTCTGAGCCCTTAATAAAGGATTTTTTGTTTGAATTATACTTGCCTATGTGTGTTTAACTTCAAAAAGGACAGTTTGTTTGTGAGGATTTAGGTACATTTCAAATATACAATGTGAAATTAACAAGGGACACCAACAACAAACAATCTCCTTGAGATTAAATAATAAAAGATATCAATGGTGTTGTGGTAACCCGACACACAAAACACACACAAAAATATTCTAGAGTAAAAATAAAAATAACATTGAACAAAGATCAGCCTTGGAAAAAAGACAAACATAAAATCTAAAACAAAAAAGGCTTAAAATCACAAAAAAAAAATAAAAAAAAATGCTGTCAGATGTGACAAATAACAATATATTCAGGGAATCCCAAGAAAAAAACAAAAAAAAAAGTTTGTGAGAAGTGTGTGTAAATATGAGCAGCAAAACTACTTCATTCTTCTCACATTATAAAGAAGAAGAGAGTGCGCTGTATTAAACCATTTTTGACATTGCAGCGTCACGAAAGTGCTGTATCCATTGCGAACGCTAAGTTTACCAGAACGAACTGTTCCGTGTCGGAATTTCTTCTGAGCATGCGTGGCACTTTGTGCGTCGGAACAGGCCACACGCGGTCGGAATTGACGCGATCGGATTTTGTTGTCGGAAAATTTTATCTCCTGCTTCAAACTTTGAGTGTCGGAAAATCCGATGGAAAATGTCCGATGGAGCCCACACACGGTCGGGATTTCCGACAACACGATTCGATCGGACATTTTGCATCGGAAAATCCGACCGTGTGTACGGGGCATTACAGTTCAGCACAACACTATAACTCACGTTCAAAAGCTCACATCTCTCCCAAAACTGTTCACTCATGCTTCAAAACCATATTCCTTTCCCATATAAAGAGTCAGTGCTACCAAAATGGCAAAGATTCTTCTCAATTGCTTTGGCTCATTTCTTGAAACAGACCAGACGTTCTCAACTCTCTTGGTGCTTTTGCCAAAATAACCTGGATGGTTCAGCACAACACCATGGTTCACCTTCAAAAGCTCATATCTTTCCCAAAACAGTTCACTCATGTGTCAAAAATAAATTTCTTTCTCATTCAAATAGTCAGTGCCCCCAAAATGCTTCGTCCCTTTGGCATTGTGTAAGCACTGCAAGTCAAAATGTTTAGATGTTTTGTCTCTAAGGCAGAGGACCATTGAAATATCCCTCATGTCCACCTTTCAGTCTTAGCCCAGTCCTTCATTGACAATGGTTACTGTACAGTTTTTGTCTAGCTAACTGAATACAATTGTGTATAAAACTGAAAAAAAGAAAAGATTTTAGGGTAAGAGTAGCCTCCAAGGTTTTACAGCACACATTGCACTCATACTGCCAAGGAAAAATTACTTTACAGTATTGTAACCATTATCATTCACACACAAAGTAACTTCCATACATCAGAGTAAAAAGAAAATGTATACAGCATAATATACGGAAATATAAACACACAAACATAAAACAAGGAAAATTACATTTAGCCTACAATGCTGTAAATAAAGCTGGAGTTTCACAACTACTGTAACATCTCTTCACTGGCCACCGTCCTCACTCTCCTGCCCATCCACACGCTGCTGTCTATCTGGCCACAGATTCTCCCTTGCGATGCAACGAGGGAAGAAATGGTGTGCATGTCGCAACCATCCCCTACACTGATCTCCTGTAATATCCTCACAGGCAGCATCCATTGCATGGAGCAGGGACCTCTGATCTTGAGCCCGATGCTCATACACTCTCCACCTCCAAGCGGAGAAAAACTCCTCAATAGGGTTGAGGAAAGGAAAGTAAGGTGGTAGGACCACCATATCCATCCTTGGATGAGCAGTGAACCAGGCCCTGATAAGCAGGCCACTGTGAAAATTCACATAGTCCTATACAATTATATATTGTGGTAGGTGAGGCCCTATGAGACCTCTCTTATTTTCAGGGATCAAATCCAAATGAAGGCGGTCCAAGAAGATGAGGAGCTTCTGTGTATTCTATGGGCCAAGACTGGGGATGTGAGTGGCCACACCATTCTCAGAAATGGTAGCACACATAGTTATGCAAAAAATACCGCGCTGTAGAAGAAATATTCTTAAAACTTAAAGTGAGAAAAATATTGAAGTGAAAAAAATTTTACATACAATATATAATAAAAAACTAAAAAAGCAGTTGCTAGAAGTGAGATACACACAAACGTAAATAGGACAATAAGTAGCAGCGCTAGATCTACTAATGAGTAAAAAATACCAACAGTGTTTTACAAAGTACAGTATCAAAACATAAATGTAAAACCTATATGAAATAAAAGTCCATCTATATGAGATAGGCAGTGCTCAAACAATTATCCGGAAAGTGAGTGTAGTTCAATTGGTTGGATACATCCTCCACCGCAACCCCACTGATACACCACACAAAATGCTCGCTTACCGAACGGCAAGCTCTATAAGCCTGCGACCTGTACCCGGCCAGGGCCTTTATCCAAAAGAGGACCAAAAGGGCGATATCCAGGCAAACCCCACGAGGTGGTCAGCATACAGAGCAGAACCCGCCAAACTCGCCAGTCACGGATCAAATATGTGGGCAGATTGTGGTACCATTCAGATGTTTCCCAGAACAAGAAAGGATCACCATAGCATAATACTTCAACGTTATGGATAGGGGAGGTGTTCTGTAGTTCCAACACTTCTACCGCTTGTACTAGGGTGTCAATGCTGCTCCTCCATAGATACAGTACAGTGAGTGAGCATTGTTACTCCAGGACAGGAAATGTGTTTACTAATAGGTTTACCAGTTAAAAATAAAGTGAAAAAAAAAAACGTGAAGCATAGTGGTGGCAGCATCATGTTTTGGGGCTGGTTTTCTTCAACTGGAACGGGGACCATGGGAGTCCACAGTTGCCTTAGACCCTCTGCCTTTTGTTTTTCCTAAACATTAAAACACTGTACATCCACCTGGGTTTCCCCTTCTGTGGCATCCTCAGGAGATGTGATCCTCAGGAGATGTGAACATCTCCTGAGGATGCCACAGAAGGGGAAACCCAGGTGGATGTACAGTGTTTTAATGTTTAGGAAAAAAAAAAAAAGGCAGAGGGTCTAAGCAACTGTGGACTCCCATGGTCCCCGTTCCAGCTGAAGAAAACCAGCCCCAAAACATGATGCTGCCACCACTATGCTTCACGTTTTTTTTTTTCACTTTATTTTTAACTGGTAAACCTATTAGTAAACACATTTCCTGTCCTGGAGAAACAATGCTCACTCACTGTACTGTATCTATGGAGGAGCAGCATTGACAACCTAGTACAGGCGGTAGAAGTGTTGGAACTACAGAACACCTCCCCTATCCATAACTTTGAAGTATTATGCTATGGTGATCCTTTCTCGTTCTGGGAAACATCTGAATGGTACCACAATCTGCCCACATATTTGATCCGTGACTGGCGAGTTTGGCGGGTTCTGCTCTGTATGCTGACCACCTCATGGGGTTTGCCTGGATATCGCCCTTTTGGTCCACTTTTGGATAAAGGCCCTGGCCGGGTACAGGTCGCAGGCTTATAGAGCTTGCCGTTCGGTAAGCGAGCATTTTGTGTGGTGTATCACTGGGGTTGCGGTGGAGGATGTATCCAACCAATTGAACTACACTCACTTTCCGGATAATTGTTTGAGCACTGCCTATCTCATATAGATGGACTTTTATTTCATATAGGTTTCACATTTATGTTTTGATACTGTACTGTACTTTGTAAAACACTGTTGGTATTTTTTAGCACACATAGTTATATTGCCCCCTCGCTGGCCTGGGACATCCCCCGTGGCCTGGTGGCCAATAAAATTACGGCCACGTCTTCGGCCCTTGGCCAGTTTGAAGCCAACCTCATCCACATACACGAGTATGTGAGAGGTCTCGTTTCCTTGCAATGCCATTATTCTCAACAATAGAGTAAAAAGAGAAAACATCAAATCAGTCATACAGAAGAGTCATACACTACAGTTACAGACAGTTACATAGGAACGTTCTATGTTCTACACAAGTTCAATATATTACTGGCCAGTATTCCAGTGGTTCCAAACCTGGGGTACATGTATCCTATGCAGAGGTACTACAGGGGGTATTTGACAGAAAGGGGAGTGGAAAAATTATCAATGAGTAGACTTACTGAAATGTTACAGTAAAACCCACAGTATTAGATAGATTTACATGGGAGGCACTACTGTAATTGCAGCTCTTTGACCCTTTTTCTTACTGTATTATATGTTATATTCTTCAAAATAAGTAAATAAGGATTATAATGATAACTGCATCATACAGTAAGCTGCAGTTTTTAGACAAAATGTTTATAAATCAGATACATAAATCAAATACTTTCATACCTGGATTACCTAGATTCAGAAATCAGGTAAAGTGGGTACTGAAACCAATACATTTCGGGAACCACTGCTTATGGTAATTGTAAAAAGGTTATCTTGATGGACAACCAGTGACTGACTTACATGTACATACTAGTACCGCAGCTCTTTCACTCTGTCAGATTTCCTCTCAAACGGTACCCTGTAAATTTGCTTCATTGTCATCTGATGCTTCTTCAATATGCAGGCTATTGTGGAGATGCTTATAGAGTTGACATTTTGGAATATGGCATTGTCTTGCAGTGCGGATATGTCTCAATGTGATGGCATTATTTGCAAACACCATGTTACAGATCTCTTGTTCTTGTTGTTCATTGAGAAGTTTTCCTCGGCCACCCGTGCCAGGTTGTCGTCCAATCCTAGACATAGAATTCAAAGGACAACACTCCATTCGTAATTTATACCTTATGTATTCTGTACAGAATGAGTTACCAATGTAATCGTATTGTTGTTTTACTTACAGTAACTTTACCACAATTCCAATGCATCACTGCACAGTGACTGGAATACTACTGTAAACTGTATCATCAATATTGTAGAAAATAAACTATTCCATACTATTCCATAGTTTATTTTCTACAATATTTTTATTGTCATTGTTAGCATCATACGTAACATCCCACTGAGGTAAGATACTGTAATACTGTAGGCCTATCACACACACACACACTAAATGAATACGTAAATGAGTAAATAAACATATTTGTTGCTCTATGCACAGTGTCCTGTCCTATATATTATATAATTCCATCATTGACTGACTACATACCTGTTTTCCCAGCGAAAGGTTTGGATGATAGAGAAGACTGTAGAGCGAGGCACATTAGGCTGTACTCGGCGACCTTCCTCCGCCATTGTGAGGCCATGGTTGATGACATGATCTATAATTGTGGCCCGAATTTCATCAGGGACAGCATAGTGTCTTCGTGCTCTTCGGCCTCTTCCCCCTATTCCACCACCACTCACCCTTACTCCTCCTCCTCTTCTTCTTCCTCTTCCTCGAGCAGGCAGTTTCCCTTGTTCATTTACTTGGTCAGGTGCCTCCATGTTCAGAAATTGTACTGGTCCTGCATGGTCAAGCTCTATATATACATGTTTGGCAGCATTTACAATCATGGACAGCACCTGTCAGGTAACTAAACATACTGTTTGATTGGTCATCTGAGACCAACTCCAACTCCTCCTTTGTTAGTCAAGTTCTAGTTGCACCTGACTGTCAATTGCTGTAATCATTTTATCAAATGTTCCAAGAGATTCATATATGGTATTCATGGTATTATGTTCCTGAATAATTTTGACAATTGAACAGACTATTGTGCATGTGATGACTTAAACAGTGAAATGACGCTGACATGTTTTGGAGAGAACAACCGTTAGAATGAGAATTGACAATCAGTTTAGATCAACAAGATCTATTCACTTGGAAATTGTGCTAAATGTAGCCTACTTGTACTTAATCATTTGAAAGATGTACTGAGACATTGAGACATGTACTGAGACATTTGCAATTTTGATGAAATGAATGAGAAATTCAATTCAGTTGTGAACAATTGCCAAGTGGTTTGGAGATTTGTCCATGTTGTTTTGAGAATGTCATTTCTGTTTCAAGAAATGAGCCAAAACAATGGAGAAAAACTGTAAATAAAGTGCATCCAATTACATGTTTCCCAGTATCTATAAAATTTGGGTAATATGCCCCACCATCATGTCTGGGAGGCCAACAAGAAGAGGCAGACGTTCTCATGCCACTATGAGGGGGCCAGCAGCATCTTTGTTCACAGGAAAAGGTGGACGATCCTCAGGCAGGGCACCTTTGTCTCTGTTTAGTGATGTTGCCCATGCTATCCAGTCACAGCATGTAGAGGAGGTTGTGGATTGGCTTACTAAACCATCCTTATCCTCCTCATCCTCTATGACCCAAGCTGGTACTAGTGAGCAGTCCACCGCAGCTACCAGAGCGGATTATTCTGCCTCCTTGTCCACAGCTACTCCTGCCAAAACCCCAGCATCATGCATGGAGGATTCAGCTGAATTATTTGAACACAGCATCAACCACTTCCTTTTTGAATATGCACAGACATTTCTTTAATCTGATGTTGGTTCTGAGGTAGAGGAAGGGACTAACATGAGCCTACTGATAAACAACAAATTGGCAGTCATGTTTCCCCAGCCGCAGTGTATTGCCAAGTTGGCAGGAGAGATGAGGATGGAGGGGATGCTGATGATGAGGTCACTGACGTGACTTGGGTGCCGGATAGAGAAGAGGAGGAAAGTGAGGGGGAGAAACAACCCCAACGAGGCAGGATGTCCTCCAGAGGCAGGCATAGTGGAAGAGTAGAGAGCAGCCATCCTATGCTGTCAGATTGTGGAGCTCTTCCCGGGACTCATCGTTGTGGGAGGTACGAGTGGAACCACGATCGGTGGTGAGCTAGATGCCACTCATGTGACATGCTGGATTGTTTATGTTGCTCTAGTAAGTATATTTTGTACGAGAGGGGAACGGTTTTGTTACAATAAACAGTTTTACACTATGGAAGTCATCCCCTTGTATTTTTACATGGTTATTCCACCCCAATGCACCGGTCCTGATAAGAAGAACTCAAGTTCCCAGTAAGAGGGCTGCAGACTAATGCCCCGTACACACGGTCGGATTTTGTTCGGACATTCCGACAACAAAACGGATGTTGGCTCCAACTTGTTTTGCCTACACACGGTCGCACAAAGTTGTCGGAATTTCCGATCGACAACCACGCGGTCACGTACACCACGTACGACGAGACTAGAAAAGGCCGGTTCAGAACCAAGCGCGGCACCCTTTGGGCTCCTTTTGCTTTTGCTTTTGCCTTCTCGTGTTAGTAAAAGTTTGGTGAGAGACGATTCGCGCTTTTTCAGACTCGTGGCCTTCAGACCGTTTTCTGCCGTTCAGTTTGTGCTTGTGGGTTTGTATCTGCTCTTCAGTGCGTGCAAGCAAGTTCCGCGTGACTTTAAGGAGTCATTGTATTCTTGTTCGTTCGTTACTGGTTTTCAGGTCACTATTCACAGGCCTTGCTGTTCTTCAGTGCGTTCTGTTACTTCGTTCTGAGCAGCCGACCGTTTTCTAGCCATGTTTCGTATGCATACTCCTCGTACAGTTCGTGCTGTGCGGGGGCTTGGTGTTGGGGTCCTGACCTTGACACAAGTCCAGTCCATGAACAGGGTGGGGAGGAGTTCATGGACCAAGAATTGGTTGCTTCAGCGTGACCAGTTCTCTCATATGCCTTTGCTCCGTGAGATCCGTGAGAATAATCCTGATGATTTCAGGAACTTTCTCAGGATGACGGACCCCGTGTTTCACCGTTTATTGGCTTTGCTGACCCCCTATATCAGCAGGCAGGATACCTGCATGAGGCAAGCCATCACTCCGGAGCAGAGGTTGGTCGCTACCTTGTGGTATTTGGCCACAGGGAGAAGCCTGCAGGACCTCAAGTTCTCGACAGGCATCTCCCCCCAGGCTCTTCTTTGGTGACATTTACTGCTTGTGTTTGTTTGAGCTGACCCTGACAGAAATGTGGGGAGTCCAGAAAATGTCGTGATTGTGTAACCTTACAAAGCACTGTTGGCTGTTATTTACTAAATGCAAAGACACTTTGCACTACTACACTGAAACTGCACTTGTAGTGCAAAGAGTATTTGCCCTTAGGAAATTACCTCCATTTTCTCATCAAACAACAATTACATCACCCCAAAAATGTTGTAGCGTTGAGACAATAATCCACACATTCTTGATGAACAATCTTTTTAATACCTGCACAATCACATGTGCATTTACCCAAGGTTTTTCTGACAAACCGACATGTTTGTTGTATAACAATTTTTGTGGTGCCATTATCCAAAATCAAAATGTCCATTTTATAGAAAACAGGCCTGTGTAAAACCAACAAGAAAAGACACAAATCTTGATCTTACAAAGTTCACATTTGGTAGAACTGGAAGGCAATATCAGACATCAGTATTTAGGAACTGTGTTTGATATTGCGTTCAGATGGGGGGAAATCACCCCAGGAAAAGCCAAATTTGGAAGATGCACACAAATTTCACAATGTCAACATGTGCTATCTGCCATCACGGGGGATCAAGGGATGTGTTTTGGGGGAGAAAGCCCTTCCTCACCGCTACTTTATTATTGAGGAAGGGGTTGCACCCCCAAAACGCGTCCATTGATCTCCCGTGATGGCAGATAGCACATGTTGACACACTGTGTGCATCCTCCAAATTTGGCTTAGGGAAAAATCACAAAAACATTTCGCACATTGTAGCACACAAAAGAAGAAAGTGATTTGGAGGGGCTTTAAACTCGCCCCAAAACATCAATGATGTTTTTATATTTTGGAATAACATCATTGATGTTTTGCTTGATGTTTTCCAATTGTAAATTACACCCCATGATCTCCCCGATCAGGATCTGGGCACTTTCGGATGTGAAAGGATCTTCACCCACAACCTCACGATCACCTAAAAAGAGAGGAACCACAAAATAAATTAGGTTTGCCAAAAAATGCCGCCATCCATCTCTTATGTGAGCCTGTGGTTGCAGACACTCACCTGTTGTGGTGACTATTTCCACCACATCTTCTTCTTCCTGCTCAGCTTGTGTTGGGGGGATTTCCCCTTCTTCCAGAGGGGGGGGGCTCTGGTCTCCTCGGATGAGGGGTGTCCTCCGAGTCTTTTATCCCCTATGTAAAACAAAATGGTATAATTAGCACACAGATATTTGATGGCAGAACTATAAAGATGAAACATTGCTTGGAAGTGGGGTACAATTGTCTGTTTTAGCCGAGTTCCAAGATGTAGCTTTTTTAGTGTCCTTTGTCAAGCTGCAATACTTTACCTGTTTGGTACAAGCTTCACAGATGTAGCCCCCCCTATAGTTTACATTGGAGCACCTGTGTGCCCCCCCCTAATAAAAATGGTGTTCTTGTGTCCCACACTAGTGCTCCAGTGTCCAGATGTGAAAACAGCTGCTCAGTGTCCTCTCCTTACACAGAATCTAGTTTGCATTTCATTCTAGTACCCAAGCCATCTACACAACCCAATTCTTTGAAGACAAGTATAGGGCCTCAAAATGGTGGCCAAATGCATATGGCCTAAACAATGGTATTTTATAGTCCGAAAGAAAAATGTGTGATCCGAACGAATAATGTGCCCATGAACATGAAAGTTGCCATTTTAAACTGTACAACAATTCCTAAAAGCACATGGAGCAGCACGAACGTAATAAACACCAAAAAAATAGGAACACAGCACAACTACTTACTTTTTTGCAGCACTCTCCGGATCTTTCTGTACTGCTCATGTTCTCGTAATTTCAGGTCCGACCACCGCTTCCTGAGCTGATCTTTCGATCGTCGTACCCCGAAATTCTGGTGCAGACTCCTGACCACTTTCGCCATGATCTTGGCCTTTCTGACATTGGGGTTGGGGTAAGGCCCATACTTTCCCTCATAGTCGGCCTTCTTCAGGATGTCCACCATCTCCAACATCTCCCCAAAGGACATATTTGAGTCCTTTAATCTCCTTCTGGATCGGGACATTTCAGGCTCCAGCCTTTCCTCCTCCTCCTCCTCGTTGCTACAGTTAGCACGCACCTGCTGTGTCTCCGCCATGCACTGCGCCGAATGAAAAGGGGCGGGGAATAGACTAGAAAGAACGTCAGGGGCGGGCGGAGTTATACGCATGCGCAGTGTGTATAAATCGTAACGCGCGCGTCTTACGTACGATCTGTGAGCGGAGGAAGGAGCATCGGACACGCCGATCGTGCTAACGAAGGTAAGATCTAAACTTGGGCCTATACTGCTTCGAAATGGAAGCCTATATTGTAACAAGATTATGGGAGTTTTGCCTGACATTAGGGTTTGTCTTGTGTTGTGTCTTGCAGAGAAAATGGATGGCTTCAATGACCACAACTTCCTTCCCCTGTTCATAGACCAGTACAGGGAGCTGCCCTGTCTGTGGCAGGTCAGACACCCCCATTATAACCACAAACAGAAGAGGCAGGCAGCGCTGGAGAAACTGCTGGAGTTGGTGAAGCCGGTGGTCCCCACAGCAACCATCCCTTATTTGAAAGCTAAAATTGGTGGCCTGAGGAGCACATATCTGAGGGAGCGCAAGAAGGTCACAGATTCCCAGAGGTCCGGAGCTGCAGCAGATGACGTTTATGTCCCCAGGCTGTGGTACTATGAGAGACTGCGATTTCTGTCAGACCACACTGAGGTCAGGGAATCCCTCTCCACTCTTCCTTCCACACTTCCTTCCATACCAGCTGAGGCTTCCGATGTCCAACCTGGGACTTCCAGCCAGGAAGAAGTGGAGGAGCCCAGCTGGAGTCAGGTATAGCATTCTTCTACAGATTTCTGGGCAATAAATAAATGATGTTTATTAGATGTTATTATTGATCACTAATTGCTGCTTGAAAGTGTTTTACATATCAATAGACAGTAGTGGGCACCCAAAATTGGGACAAGAATGAAAAATGCTGGGCTCAGAAGGATAGTCTGTTATATTTGTTAACATTCAATTTGCAGCAGTGAGGAGGTGAAAATTGTGTGTGATTGATGAATAAAATACTAAAACTATGTCCCTTTTTCATACACAGGAAGACCTCAGCCAGGAGGAGGCTGTGGAATGTGGCAGTCAGGAGGAGGCGGGGATTAGTGGCAGCCAGGAGACGGTGGGGCTAAGTGTCAGCCAAGAGAAGCCTGGGACAAGTCGCAGCCTGACTGAGTCTCAGGTTCCTCCCCTCCGCCTGCCACATAAAAGGGCCAGGAAGATGACTCCCAGTCCTGTGCAGGATTCAGCATACAGGCTGATCCAGGAGGCTTCGGCGTCCCTCCGAGCCTTCCCCAGTCCTGAAGAGGCCTTTGCCTGCATGGCTGCCACAAAATTGCAGGGAATGCAGGAGGGCCAACGCAGGCTCTGTGAGGACCTGCTTTATAAAGTGCTTCGTAAGGGGGAGAGTGGGGAACTGACACCCAAGACGGATGTCATGGAGATGGACCATCCTCCTCCTCCTCCTCCTCCTGCTGCCACAACTCCACCACCACAGCCAAAGCCTGGAAGGAAGCGTGGAAGGAAGACCAAAGAGTGATGGCCCTGGGTTCAGTCTGGTCTGACAGAAGATGCAGTCTCTCGTATGACCACAGCCTGGGGACATAGATGTCATCTGCTGCTTTCCGGATCTCTGGGACTTCTGGACCAGACTGCCCTCCCTAAGATAAGGACTCCTCAGGCCACCAATTTTGCTTTTAAATAATTGATGTCTGCCCTGGGGGTCCCAGGCTTCGCCCACTTCTGCAGTTTCTCCAGCGTTGCCTCCCTCTTTGTTTTTTGTATAGTTGTGACCCCTTAATAAAAAAAATTTCGGGAAATTCTACTCTCCTGTGTGTGTTTTCATCCAAAAAGGACAGTTTGTTGGTAACGATTCAGGTACATTTCTAAAGTACAATGTGAAATTAACAAGGGACAACAACACCAAACAATCTCCTACAGATTAAATACAACAACATATAATGGTGTTGTGGGAACTTGTCACAAAAAACACACAAACATTTTCGGGAGTACAAATCAAAATCACCAAAAAAAAATTTTAAAAAAGAGAAACACAAAAAAAAATCTACATTAAAGTCAAAAAAAAAATAAAAAAATATGTTGTCAGATGTGAGAAATCTAAATATATTGAGGGAATCCCGATAAATAGTAACGAAAGAAGTTTGTGAGAAGTCTGTGTGAATATGAGCATCAAAACTACTTCATTCTTGTCACATTATAAAGAAGAAGAGAGTGCGCTGTATTAAACCATTTTTAACATTGCAGCGTGACGAAAGTGCTGTATCCATTGCAAACGCTAAGTTTACCAGAACGAGCTGTCCCGTGTCGGAATTTCTTCTGAGCATGCGTGGCACTTTGTGCGTCGGAACAGGCCACACACGGTCGGAATTGACGCGATCGGATTTTGTTGTCGGAAAATTTTATCTCCTGTTGTCCAACTTTGTGTGTCGGAAAATCCGATGGAAAATGTCCGATGGCGCCCACACACGGTCGGAATTTCCGACAACACGCTCCGATCGGACAATGTCCATCGGAAAATCCGACCGTGTGTACGGGGCATAACGTTGTGTGTTGTGAAGGAACTGGCAGGCCCTGTTTATACTTACCTCTAGTAAGCAGACACACAAAGGGGGTGCACGCGGTGGATTGGTGAAGGTGTAGCAGCAAATCATTTTTGTATTCAGATCTTACTTTCATCAGAAGCTCACTACAATGCTTGTCTGTGTTTTTCTTGGCACTTCGTGCACTGAACTGTTCATAAGTGGAGAGGGTCGGTTATAACACTCTATATATATTAATTTATAGCAAATTGCTGGAAATTTCAGTGGATGTTAGCTCTCAAAACCACTTCTTAAGAGAGTTTTTTTATTGTTTGATTTTGTTATTGCAGTATATGAGATATCATATTGGTGAATGTTTTAATTCATAAGAAGCGCTGGTAATGCTTTGTTTTTTAAATTGAATATATTTTAGTATTGATTAGGAATTTTATTATAGTGGCTGTTACTGCAAACAATACATTTCTATTGAGCGCTGGGTTCAAGATTACTTAGTATTTCTGATATTTATTTTACATGTGGATATACTGCTGCAGAATGGCTCTCCTGGGCGAAACCCCATACGGGTATGGCTTTCCCTTTAAGAGCGCTAGAGGGCGCGGGCACGGCGGGGGACCCGATGCTCGTGGCCAGGGAGCGCAATTGCGTGCGCAAGAGCCAGCACGGGGATTTGTGTGTGTAAACACACAAATTCCTGTTCTGTCAGGGGAGAGGAGACATATTGTTTGTTCCTACTAAGTAGGAACAACGATATGTCTCCTCCCCCAGTCAGTGCTATCCCCATACAATTAGAACACATCTAGGGAACACACATTTAACCCCTTAATCGCCCCCTAATGTTAACCCTTTCCCTACCAGTGACATTTAAACAGTAATCAGTGTATATGGATAGCACTGATCGCTGTATCATTGTCAATGGTCCCAAAAATGTGTCAAAAGTGTCCGATCTGCCCGTCACAATGTCGCAGTACCGCTAAAAAACGCAGATCACTGCCATTACTAGTAAAAAATAAATAAATAATAAAAATGCCATAAAAATTGTATAAATCTTTCCCATAGTTTGTAGGCGCTATAACTTTTACGCAAACCAGTCACTATACGCTTATTGCGTTTTTTTTTTTTACCAAAAATATGTAGATGAATATATATTGGCCTAAACTGATGAAGAAATCTGTTTTTTAAAAACATTTTTTGGGGATATTTATTATAGCAAAAAGTTAAAAAAAATTTTTTTTCAAAATTGTTATTCTTTTTTTGTTTTTAGCGCAAAAAATAAAAACTGCAGTGGTGATCAAATACCTCCAAAAGAAAGCTCTATTTGTGGGGAAAGAAGGAAGCAAATTTTGTTTGGGTACAGCATTGCATGACTGCGCAATGGTCAGTTAAAGTGACGCAGTGCCAAATTGTAAAAAGTGCTCTGGTCAGGAAGGGAGTAAAATCTTCCGGGGCTGAAGTGGTTAAGCGCATGTGCAGCCGATCGCACTGTTGCAATTTGCAATCTCTGCCACAAGCAGATCAAGTGTGGCAAACACACCAGCCATTTAGTAACACATGTTTGACAAGGCATTTAACCTCCCACCACTCAGCCCATTGGCAAGAGCACCTGAAAGCCACACACAAGAACACAATTATCCTCCTCACTCCTCACTTCTCAGTCTAACCCTGCTATATCTCATGAACTCTCAGCAGCCTCCACTGAAAGGGGTGATGGTATAGAAAAGGATGTCACAGGTCCTTGCAACATGTTTTCCAGCAGCACACCACCAGCTGTAGAGTATAGCAGGCAAATTTCTCTGCCCCAGCTGCTGCAGTGCTAAAAAAAAATACACTCCCTGCAATTCACATGCCCAGTGTCTAAATTTGAGCATGTCGAAATTGCTGACTTCACAACTCCTGCCTTTCCCTCTGGTGGATTTGGACCCCTTCCGTGAATTTGCAGAATGTGCTGTACCACAATGGCAAGTTCCCAGTCACTATTTCTTTTCATGTAAGGCCATTCCAGCTCTGTACCATCACTTGGAAGGCAATGTTTTGGCAAGATTGGGCAAGGCAGTCAGCCACAAGGTCCACCTTACTGCTGACTCGTGGTCCAGCCAGCATGGTCAGGGGCAATATATTTCGATCACAACACACTGGTTAACTCTGCTTGCAACTAGGAATGACTAGGGGACAAGAGCCATATCGGAGCAGAGATTCTTCCAGCTCTGCAGGGGCAGGCCCAGAGGTGGTTCACACAAAAAAAAAAAGAAACAAAGAAAAAATATATTCCAAAGAGAAAAGAAGAGTGAAGCTGTGGGCTTCCGGTCAGAGTGGCGATTGTTTGTACACAGCGCCGGCTCCATTTTTATTCCATTTCATTGCTGCATGTAAAATTCTGACTCCATGTGAGTATATATCTATACATTTTTATCCTAAATAAAGTCTTTTAAAAAACAATATAACGCTATGGGCATTCCTCTCTCCTGCATGTGACATCTTGGGGGAAAGCCAGCATTTGACTTGCAGACCATCCAGCAGGCTCCAGAGAGCTACACAGTGGCTAAAACTGTGAATGCCTAATACCCCTGGAGGGTAATGCTATCTGCAATACATTACCAGCACGGATAAAGTCACCTGGCACCATTGTCACCTAAGAGAAAAATCTGAATTAATTTGGAACAGTCACTGAACACCGTTTAAAGCACAAAGTCACTTTAACTAATGAAACTGTATATTATTTAAAATAGTTGGACTATCTATTTCATTTAATTAATTTTGTTTATATATTCGTTTTTTATTTACTTGTTTATCATGAAGTATTTACTTTTTATATTTTTGTTCACATGTCTACGGTTTGGACTCTGCACTAAGATTTTTTATCCTTGACATCCTCCATTTCCAGAGGGTGCAACATACCAGATCACCTTGTTTTATGATTGTTTTAATAATTTTTGGTTTTTGACACAAAGGTACAAACACAGAAATTATTTTGACACCCACCAGAGGGTGTAACACATCATATCCACCCTGCTGTTTTTTTCATTGGTTTTGTCTCACAATCCCTTACGTCACTAGGAATATTCAATTGTACAGCATTTATTCACTTGTACATCATTTATTTGGTTTATTTGTGGCAGGCAGGGGGTGTAACACATTTGCATCATATTTTCTGATTCCAAAGCTGTCCTGGAATCTGAATTTTACTATACCTTCTAGGGAGAGTAAAACCACTACACATAATTTTTGCCTTAGTTGCCTGATTCAGTAAAGGCAGAGGGTATAACACCGTTCTCCACAGCTTCACTCTTATTTTCTCTTTGGAATATATTTTTTCT
Source organism: Lithobates septentrionalis (assembly GCA_037952835.1). NCBI lineage: Eukaryota > Metazoa > Chordata > Amphibia > Anura > Ranidae > Lithobates > Lithobates septentrionalis. The sequence continues at coordinate 1,416,196 of JBBDGP010001553.1, read as the reverse complement.
TTGTTTCTTTTATATTTTTATTTTTTTATTTTTTTTGTGCAAGCCAAGGGTGTAATAAACTGCCAGGCATTTCTTTTTTACCATTTCTTTTTTTACCATTCTTTTTTTACCATACTAAATTAATGGAGGAATAGAGCCACTTCTACACTTCACTATCCAATTTTGTACTCCACTCAGGTGGTAGTAATATGTAGAGGCAGCAATTCCCCTTCTTCTCATTTTCATACAACTTTTTCACACATATTTGATAACTGCGGTACCCACTTATTTTGATCTCATTACTATTATTACATATATTCGCTTGATAGATACCATAGCGCAGGGTCACTTACCACTTCTCAGAGGTGGTTCATGCCATGGACGCTTGAGCCAGGAATGGTGGTGTGCGATAATGGCACTAACTTTCTGTCTGGCCTTCGACATGCTATGCCTGGCACATGTTCTCAATTTGGTGGTGCAGCGTTTCTTAAACAGGTACCTAGGTTTGAAAAATCTTCTAAAGCAGGCCAGAAGAGTCTGTAGCCATTTCAAGTGATCATACATAGCCAGTGTTCGGCTGGCTGAAACTCAGCAGGAATTCCACCTGCCTGTAAGCCGCCTGATTTTTGACGTGCCCACCAGGTGGAACTCGACTTTGGCTATGCTGCAATGGCTGCACATGCAGCAGAGGGCTTTCAACGAGTACCTGTGTGAGTATGGCACAACGACAGACTCAGGCCGGCTCAGAATTTTTTTCCCATGCCAATGGCTTCTGATAAAGGATGCATGCACTGTACTGTCACCATTTTAGGAGGTGACAAGGATGGTGACCTGTGACAATGCATGCATGAGTGACACAATCCCTGTTGTGTTTCTGCTGGAGCATACTCTGCAGAGCATTATGGACAGGGCACTCAAGCAGAACAGAGGAAGGAAGAGGAGGACTTCCTTTACTCTCAAGGCCCGATTTATGCAGACACCATTCTTGCAATGCCACAGAACGCACAAAAGGAGAGGGGGGAGGAGGAGGAGGATTATGGTAGTTTTGGAGGCAATGAAGTAAAGAAACACATACAACAAACCTTAAGAGGCGGTTTTCAATCCCCAGAAACCTTGGGAGTAGTACGTGGCTGAGAGGAGGAAGTTACAGATACTGTAATCCTCAGTGACCCAGAGGACTCTGCTTCTCATGCCTCCACAAACTTGCGGTGCATGGCCTCCCTTATTCTTCAAAGGTCCTGGGAAAGGACCCGAGAATTCATGGCATCAAGGATAAGGATAATTTTTGGTTGGCAACCCTCCTTGACCACCTGTCATATACCAGATAAGACCAGAACTGTGTGGACTGCAACAGAGTGAACCAGACAGCCCCCTCAGGCTGGAACACTGGCCCCTCAGGCTGGAACATTGACCCCTCAGGCTGGAACATTGACTCCTCAGGCTGGAAGGCGGGTACCAGGACATCAGGCTGGAAAGCGGACATCAGGACATCAGATTGGATAACAGGCACTGGGATGTCAGACTGGATAACAGGCACTGGGACGTCAGACTGGATAACAGGCACTGGGACGTCAGACTGGTTTGGATTAGCTGGTGCGGAAGCAAGTTGGGTTACTGGCAGGATCATCTTGGTTGGAAAAAACTTTTATTTTTTCTTGGGTTTAGTCACTGAGGCTCTGTAGGTGAGGGGTACAGCCGACTGGAAAGGAGGATTGGGATATGGCAGAGAAGAGGCAACAGTAGCTGGGGGAAGTTCCTGTGGGTTTGTAGGCAGCTGAGAAGAGGCAGGTGGGTTGAATGCAGGATATGTATAGGGAGCAGAGACCAGATATGAGTAATTGGTTGGGAGCAGCGTATACTGAGCTGCAACTGAGGTTGACATGGTTGATGGGGAAACATACATTTGGGTAGGCTGGTGTTTGGTGGCAGAGATGGTTTGTTTGGCTGGAGCTGATTGCATAATGTCAGACCATGCTGAAAATATAGGTTGTACAAACTGTGCTTTTAAATCTCCCTGTCTAACAAAAGAGTGAGCAGACACAATGCACTCAGCAATCACCTGTGGGGAACAGGCTGAGTAGTGCTCACAAAAATCGGCAGGATCATCTTCAAAAAGCCACACTAGGGATACAACCTGATTCATATCAAAAGGAGGAGTGAAATCATCACGGCCCTCTGGAATACAGGGCAGGGCCAGTTCAGTACAGATCTTGATCAAAGGCTGCACCTCCCCAAACAATATATAACCCTGATCCACCAGGGAGTGAGCCAAATGTATAGTTGCAAACAACTGGTCACTAGACCATCCTTTCAGAGCCTGGCGGCAATAATCACCACTTTCAGATGCCAGCAGAGAAAAATAAATAACCTTATCGGCATTCATGTTTGCAACCAAACCGAATCAAAATGGTTCCCCTGTGCAGCCACTTCCGGTCAGGGATGGCCCTGGTATTCTGTCATATACCAGATAAGACCAGAACTGTGTGGACTGCAACAGAGTGAACCAGACATAAATAGGTGAAAGTAAGTTTATTAAGGTAAATGCATATACATGTGAACACACCACCAATACAGAGTGAACAAACCAAACAACCAAACAGTGATAATACACAACCAGCATATGTAGCAAAAGGGAGTACCAGAATCGTAGTCAAGCCAGGCCAGGGTCATAAACAGGAGATCAGTAGCTGGGAAGGGAAACAAACAGGACAAGAGAGGATGGATGGATCACAGGAGGGACGGGTCAGGTACAAGGCTCAGGGTTCAGGGTTCTGGTAACAGGATCAACAGGTTCCAGGCATCAGGATCAGGGTAACAGGGTAACAAGGTAACAGGGTAACAGGGTAACAGGGTAACAGGGTAACAGGGTAGGGCTCAAGGACAATACCAGGGCAACATAAGTGTGCACTTGGCGGGTATTTATGCTGCAGCTGCTAATTAAGGTCAGGTGACACCTGTCTGCAGAGGGGAATACCTGCTCCACACTGCCAGGATTCTTCCGCTGGTGGACGCCAGTACTGCGGCCCAAAGGTGACAGAATATGAGCAGGAAAAAGCTCTTCTGACAGCTCCAAACTGCCAGGAGACACCAGCTGGTGGACCTCAGCTACTTTTGAGGCTTCTGTTGGTCAAAGGAGCGGTGGAGAAGGGGGTCGCTTCAGTGATGCATTTCAAAAAATTTTTAGTCCTCCGCACCCAGGGCTGGCAGCTTCAATATCCCATTGGCAACGTCTGCATCAAATAGTGGAAGATTATCTAGGGGAGAAAACAGACATGGAGAGCTTTCTAGTAGACGATCCACTGGGTTTCTGAGTCATAAGAATAGACTACTGACCAGAACTTGCCCAGTATGGAATTGAGTTGCTGGGCTGCCCTGCATCCACCATGCTTTCCTGAACGGGCAGTCAGTGCTGCTGGAGGTTTTGTGATGCATAAAAGAGCGTGTCTGTCCACAGACTCAGTTGACTGGCTGATATTTGTAAATATGAATTAGTCCTGGATTAGCAGCAGCTATCAAGTCCCTGATGCCGATGTCGCTGATTAAGTGTTATTGGGACCTTGAACCTCTGCAAGACTGTCTAGGCTGCCTAGCTCTGTGTGTGCTAATTTTATCCTGAAGTAATTTTTCGTATAGTTTTCATGAGCACCATTAACACCCAAGGATCAATTTTTCCACACCTGTTTGACAGGTGCATCAAATTCCAATTTATTACAGCAAGGCCAATTCTTGTTTTCATCAAGACTACCTCTAGAAGGTTACGGGGTGAAGGCACCAACAACACCCAAAGACCAATTTTTCCGCAACTGTGTGACAGGGGCATCAAATTTCATTTTCTTACAGGTCCAATTCTTGCTTTCATCAAGACTACTTCTAGATGGTTATGGGTTGAAGGCAATAACAACACCAAAAGACCAATTTTTCCACAACTGTTTGACAGGGGCATTAAATTTCAACTTTTTACAGCAAGACCAATTCTTGCTTTCAGCAAGATTACCTCTATAGGGTTACGGTGTAAAGGCACCACCAACACCCAAAGCCCAATTTTTCCGCACCTGTTACTTCTATCCAAAGTCTGCGAAAGAGACACCAGACTTGATCTAAATTTAAATCTTGACCTAAGTGTACTATAATTTGGTTTCTTCACATAAGCCTTGCTCACTGTGGTGCAAAACGTTGTTATTTTCATCCAAAGTCTGCCAAAGACACACCAGAATTTTTCCAAAAAAACTCTAATCTTGTTCTGGATGCACTAAAATATGGGCTCACCATACAGACTAGCTCCCCAAGCCATTGTTTACTAAATAAAGAAAGCTTGCAAAGAAAATCTATTTTAATGTCACTTCTTTTTCTTTATAAATGTCAGTTTTCCTGCAGCAGATTCTATATATGGTACAAATGCGCCACTTTACAGGCAGACTAAGGGAGGGAACCCCCCCCCCCCAGGCACTATAACAGATAATTTTTCATTTTTATTGTTTCACTTTAAGCATTATTAAAATCACTGGTTCTTTAAAAACAATCTTTTTTAAAAGTATTTTTTGCATTGGTACTTGTCCCCTCGGGCAGTACTCGGACCCCCATACAATAACTTGCATGTAAGCCTTCAAAATGGACACTTTTGCAGTGTTCGAGAGTTTTAGTGCGAACTGAACCGAGGGGTGTTTGGTCTATCTCTATTGAACATATGCAAATCAGTGTAAAGGTCAAAGTGGCCCTATATCCTTCCTAAACATCCTAACAAGCCACTTTGATCCACAATGACTATTTTTACTCTGACCAAATTTTTATCAATTCCTCAGCCATAGCATTTTTGGGTAATTCCTCCATCCTCACACGATCCCGCTGCACATCAACCGCTTCCTTGGCAAGCAATATTACAGATCTCTTAAGGAACCAGGCTTCTTCCCGCAGCAACGTGGCCAGAGGCAAGATGGCTCCCACCTGACCAGAGGATGATTTCAGTGAGGAGTCTCAGCCTGCCTCAGATGACACTGGTAGGGGGAATCTCTCACTTAGATCACCCTCTCACATACACGGACATGTCTGGCTTTGCAGCAGACAATAAATCCACATTCTCTGCAGTCATCACTAATCTGAAGACCAATCTGCTGGTTCTCACTGAAAAAGATGGCCTTGGCTGAGGCAGCGGGGAAACATAGAGAGAAGGCCATACATAGCCTGGAGAAAGAGACAGAATCACACTCTATCCACTGTATTAAATAGGGTTGTCCCGATACCACTTTTTTAGGACCGAGTACAAGTACCGATACTTTTTTTCAAGTACTCGCCGATACCGATTACCGATACTTTTTTTTATGTCACGTGACAGTTTTTTTTTTTTTTTTTTTTTTTTTTTTTTTTAACAATGCTTTCTTTTTTTTTCGGGGGGGGGGGGGGGGGGTGAACGGTGTCTGTGTGTTTTTTTTTTTATTTACAATTTTTATTTTTTACAATAATAATTTTTTTATTCATTTTTGCAATATGTTTTTTTTTTTTTTTTAAATCAGCCCTGTTGGGGGGCTTTGGTGAGATATCAGGGGTCTTAACATACCCCTGATATCTCCCCCTTGAGACAGAGAAAGAGACAGAGGATAGAGATTCCCCAGTCCCTTTCTCTGCAGCCTCAGCTGCACTGAGAATGAATGGAGAAGACAGCGGCTCCTCTCCATTCATAAACTGACACATTGTAATCACAAGAGATTACAATGTTTCAGTTATGTGAATGGACAGAGTCAGCTGACTCTCTCCATTCACACAGGAAGGAGGAGGAGGAGGGCGGACCGGAGGGGACAGCGGAGAGGCAGAGGAACGGAGGAACGGAACGGAGGGGGACAGATAAGGAGAGGGGGACAGAGGAACGGAACGGAGGGGACAGCGGAGAGGCAGAGGAACGGAGGAACGGAACGGAGGGGACAGCGGAGAGGCAGAGGAACAGAGGAACGGAATGGAGGGGGACAGATATGGAGAGGGGGACAGAGGAACGGAACGGAGGGAGACAGAGGAGAGGGGGACAGAGGAACGGAACGGAGGGAGACAGAGGAGAGGGGGACAGAGGAACGGAACGGAGGGAGACAGAGGAGAGGGGGACAGAGGAACGGAACGGAGGGAGACAGAGGAGAGGGGGACAGAGGAATGGAACGGAGGGAGACAGAGGAGAGGGGGACAGAGGAACAGAGGGGGCATGGAGGAGGATGCAGTGACAGTCAGCGGTGATCGCGTGGGGAAGTTACAAGCACCGATCACCGCTGTATGTCACTGAAAGCCGCGGGGGGGAAGCTAGTAACTCCCCCACACGCCGATCACCGCTGACTGTCATAGTATCGGCGGAAGCATCGGGAGCATTTGCCCGAGTACAAGTACTTGGGCAAATGCTCGGTATCGGTGCCGATACCGATACTAGTATCGGTATCGGGACAACCCTAGTATTAAAACAACTAGACACTTGGAGGACCTTGAAAACAGGGGAAGGCGAAACAACATAAGGGTCAGAGGGATCCTCGAATCAGTGGACAACAAACAAATCATCCCAGCTTTGCAAAGGGTTTTTAACAGTTTAATAGAGAGACCCAAAGACACAGAGATTGAGTTTGTGTGGACCCACAGGGCCCTCTGGGCGTGCAGCCCAGATACAAAGACACCTCATGATATCATACGCTGCCTGCAAAATGTTGCTTTATAGGAAAATATGATGTGCAAAGCTCAACAAAATTGCCAAATCATCTTTAATGGAGAAATCTTGCTTTTCCATGACCTCTCTCAGATCACGTTGAAAAATCGCAGGGCTCTACGTCCCCTCCTGGACAAATTATGTGAGAAGGATCTGAAGTACACATGGCGCTTTCCATTTGCACTGATCTTGACCCATAATGGCCGCCAACATACACTGCGTACCCCAGATGACTTGGCAGATTTCTGAGACTCACTACAACTGGGTCTGATTAACTTACCGGACTGTTATCAGAACTTTATCCTACCCCCCAGGAAAGAAGTCCCCCACGTTCTCCTTTCACTTCCCCAGAGAAACGTCAGTCCAAGAAGATGAAGTCTACCTGACATGGTGGATCAATCTACGGAACTCCAAACCCCAGAGCTCATTCTTCCAGAGTACTGGATGATGCTTGACCACCAGCTCCTGATTGCTATTGCAAACAACCTATCTCTGTTTCCTGCATCACCTCCATCCTTCATTTCATTTTCAGTGATGTCCTTACAGGTTACGACCTGGGTTGATTGACTCCAGCTAGTAGTTGACTTTTATGGTTCCTGGTTTGCCATGCCTATGTATCCCCATGCAGTTCTAAAGTGTGTGCTTCACCTCTTTATTTTCTTCTCAGACCAATATGTACTTGATACATTTTTAGTTTATGCAAAACAGGGTAATTTAATCCCACGGTGACAGGCCCACATTATACTATGGCCTGTCTACAACAATGCAGTGAGATTGGATCCCTTGGCTACTTCACATTGTATTATTGTTACATCAAATTGGTACCTGATTTTTGTGTGGCACTAAAACCTTGGACGATGGGGATGTGATTTACCCCCCTCTTGTCCAACCTATATGGCAAGGAACATGGATCCTTTAATGGTGTGGGAGGCACATAAATGCTCTGTTGGGGAGATCTGATTAAGATGGGAGCCCAGCGTAAAACAACTGACTGACAAAATTTTCAATTTAGAAACCCAACACAAACAATCCCTAACCATATGGTCCGCACAAGCTTTACTGGAATCCAGGAAGCCATTGCAAAAGCTTTTAGATGCGAAAGCCTAACATTTCTTATGTTTTAGGAAGAAAATCTATTATGAATTTGATGACAAGACAGGTAAATTCTTAACCAGGGCTTTAAAAGGAAACAATGTAACCCATATTATTGCAGGCATAAAAAATAAGGAAGGGAAACTTGCATGATCTGTCACCCGCTGTGTTCCCTGAACACAGCGGATGACAGATTTCTGTACTGGCCCACTGTACTGGCCCACTGCTATGTGATTGGTCAAATTGATCACGTAGTAAAATAGTTGCTTATAACTGTAAAACTTACAGTTCTAAGCAGCCATAGTGTTTAAAAAAAAAAAAAACTGATTGCCTTCCTAAAGTAGTACAGTGTTACTTTGGTAACACTGTATTGCTTTGAATGTATAATAGACAGCGCCTGCTCTACCTTGACTGTATGCCAAATTGAATTTATATAGATTTATATAAATGACTATGCCTTGTTACTATCCTACGGAACCATTGGTGGGTATAACTTCTAATAGTTATAACAAGGATTGTGCAATATTAAAAGTGAATAACCTGTGACAAGAATATAGTTGTGCACAGGGCTTTTTTTCAGCGGGAACGTGGGGGAATGCAGTTCTGGCACCTCCAGCACCAAATGTTTGTAATAGCAAGGAATGTGCTGGAGGGTCTATTGATGCTGTCTGTTGGGGGATTTATGGTCACTGGTGGGGATCTGTTTTTGTGTGAGGGTTTATTATTGCTTGTGGGCGATCTGTTGTTGCTGGAGGGGGTGTCTTATGGTGCTTGTAGGGATCTACTGTTGAGGGAGAAGTCTATTGTTGCTGGCTGCTGGAGGGTATATTATTGTTGACCGCTGGGAGATCTGTTGATGCTGCTGGGGGGTCTAATGTTGCTGGGGTGGATCTTTTGTTGTTGAGGGTGGTATTTTGTTGTGGATGGTCCATTGTTTCTGTGTGGGGGGTCTATTGTTGTGTGGAGAACTATTGTTGCTGGGGTGGGGTCTATTGTCGCTGGGGGAACTATTGTTAATGGGTTGGGGACCATTGTTGCTGGGGGAGTCTATTGTTGGGTGAGGGATCTATTGTTGCTGGGAGGGGAACCTATTGTTGTTGGGATGGGGTCCATTGTTGCTGGGGAGTCTATTGTTGTGTGGGGGATCTATTGTTGCTGGGGTGGGGTCTATTATTGCTGGGAGGGGAATTTTTGTTGCTTGGGAGGACCTATTGTTGTTGGGGTGGGGTCTATTATTGGTGGGAGGGGAATCTATTGTTGCTTGGGAGGATCTATTATTACTGGGGTGGAGTCTATTGTTGCTGGCTCCAGTCCATCTATTTTTACTGCTTTTCTTGTTTTTAGACAAGAACAAATTCCATACAAATTATTTAGCAAATGATACTGAGAGGTGGGTAGGGGGTGGAATCAAGGGATGGTGCTTGGAGGTGGATAGGGGGCGGAGACAAGGGGGGGGACTCAGAAGGGGGAGTTCCTGCACCTATTCTCTGAGAAAAAAAGCCCTGGTTGTGCAATTTCAAAAGTGGATAAACATCTATCAATACAATTTTCCAGTGACTGTAATTCAGTATTCTGTCCCCCTTGGCTTTTTACCTATTTTGTTACATTACAGCCTTTAGTTCATTGTTTTTTTTAATCCGAATTACGTGTGATGGATCAGAACACAATAGTCTAAGTTGGTTAAGTAAAATTAGAAAAATATATACATAAAACTATTTTTCAGAAATAAAAAAACTGATAATTGGCATGTGCGTATGTATTCACTCCCTTTGTTATAAAGCCTATAAAAAGCTCTGGTGCAACCAATTACCTTCAGAAGTCACATAATTAGTAAAATGATGTCCACCTGTGTCCAATCTAAGTGTCGCATGATCTGTCATTACATATACACACCTTTTTGAAAGGCCCCAGAGGCTGCAACACCTAAGCAAGAGGCACCACTAACCAAACACTGCCATGAAGACCAAGAAACTCTCCAAACAAGTAAGGGACAATGTTGTTGAGAAGTACAAGTCAGGGTTAAGTTATAAAAAAATATCCAAATCTTTGATGATCCCTAGGAGCACCATCAAATCTATCATAACCAAATGGAAAGAACATGATACAACAATAAACCTGCCAAGAGACGGCCGCACACCAAAACTCACAGACCAGGCAAGGAGGGAATTAATCAGAGAGGCAGCACAGAGATCTAAGGTAACTCTGGAGGAGCTGCAGAGTTCCACAGCAGAGACTGGAATATCTGTACATAGGACGACAATAAGACATATGCTCCATAGAGTTGGGCTTTATGGCAGAGTGTCCAGAAGAAAGCCATTACTTTCAGCAAAAAACAAAATGGCATGCTTTGAGTTTGCGAAAAGGCACTTGGGAGACTCCCAAAATATATGGAGGAAGGTGCTCTGGTCTGATGAGAAAAAAATTGAACTTTTTGGCCATCAAAGAAAACACTATGTCTGGGGCAAACCCAACACATCACATCACCCAAAGAACACCATCCTCACAGTTAAACATGGTGATGGCAGCATCATGCTGTGGGGATCTTTTTCAGCAGTCGGGACTGGGAAACTGGTCAGGGTTGAGGGAAAGATGGATGGTGCTAAATACAGGGATATTCTTGAGCAAAACCTGTACCACTCTGTGTGTGATTTGAGGCTAGGATGGAGGTTCGACTTCCAGCAGGACAATGACCCTAAACACACTGCTAAAGCAACACTTGAGTGGTTTAAGGGGAAACATGTAAATGTGTTGGAATGGCCTAGTCAAAGCCCAGACCTCAATTCAATAGAAAATCTGTGGTCAGACAGATTGCTGTTCACAAGTGCAAACCATACAACTTGAAGAAGCTGGAGCAATTTTGCAAGGAGGAATGGGCAAAAATCCCAGTGGTAAGATGTGGCAAGCTCATAGAGACTTATCCAAAGCGACTTGGAGCTATGATAGCCGCAAAAGGTGGCTCTACAAAGTATTGACTTTAGGGGGGTGAATAGTTATGCACATTGAGTTTTTCTGTCCTATTTTATCCTATTTGTTGTTTGCTTCACAATAAAAAAAAAAAAAAATCTTCAGAGTTGTGGGCATGTTATTTAAATTAAATGATGCAAATCCTCAAACAATCCGTTAATTCCAGGCTGTGAGGTAACAAAACCCGAAAAATGCCAAGGGGGGGAATACTTTTGCAAGGCACTGTAAATAAAGTGCATATCGTGATATCAGTGCAAACAGTCTTTTCTTGGTGAAAAAGTGCTGTTGTGTCCCAGTGCATCCACGTCCTGGGAATAGTAAACAATCCACACTCACCGAATGTGTTGGACTCCTTCACCTTACAGCAAGAGGAGTCTGCCGTGCTTGTGGGTCATTAATGGGGACCACTTCCCAATACGATATCCATTGGTTGTTCCCTCTGTGTTGGATAGCCTCCGGTGGTGGCTCCAAGGCTCCAGGGACAAAGGAATATGCAGCGGGCGATATAAAATAAGAAGCTACTCATAGAGTAAAATCCTTAAGTGATTTATTAGGAAACTGCAGCATACATAAAAACTTAAAAAACACTGTCAATATGACAGAACTGGACATCACCAAATAAACCATCAGCCCTACTCTTGTGCGAGATGTGGATGCTGTATCATAGCATAGCTTGCGTTCCACTCTCCGGGCCGGAAGTGAGGAGTGGGAGGGTCATCTTAAGCTTAATAAATCACTAATAACTCTAATAAGTCACTCATCCTATGCATTAAGGTGAAAAACCTTCTGTCATGCAGCAGCCCCCCAGACCCCTCGTTTTACTTACCTGAACCCGTTCTCAGCCCGGAGATGAGCACACCAGCCCTAGCCGGTGTTTCATGTCCTGATTGGATAGATTGATAGCAGCGCAGCCATTGGCTCCCGCTGCTGTCAATTAAATCCAATGACGTGGGCACCGGGGGGGCGGGGCCGAGTCCTCCTTTCTGTGTCAATAGACGCAGCAGCAGGACACGGGAGCACGCCCGCATGGGTGTCCCGAAGGAGAGTGCTTCTCCGACGGTGTACTCGAGAAGAGGAGGTGCCATGAGTGTCGCTGAGGGACCCCAGAAGAGGAGGATCGGGGAAACTCTGTGCAAAACCAACTGCACAGAGGAGGTAAGTATGACATGTTTGTAATTAAAAAAAAAAAAAAACTAGGGTTTAGTAACCCTTTAATAGGAGGTAATCTTGGAGACAGGGAGTAATGCTATTTTAGCATTAAAAGAGAAGTGCAGGAATAAAAAGAAAAAAACACAAACATTCATACTGTCCCAGATGGCTGCAACATTGATCCGATGCTGCTGCTGTCCCTCGCTGCCCCCCCCCCCCCCCCAGGTCTACACTGAGAACTGAGCAATCAAAGACCATTGATCACTCAGTACTCAGGTTCTCTCTGAGTACTAACAATCACCACTCTGTTCTCTTCCCCTCCAGCGCTCACTGGAGTGCCTGTCTGTGGAGGGGGCGGGAGTGGCTGGCTCAAGCTCTTAGTGGCACACAGAGGCTAATCCAGCTACCAGCCAAGCATCTGGGCAGATTGCAACATTATTGTCGGAATCCCTGCAGAGCTTACACAGCTCTGTGACAATGGGCTTCAGCCCGCTGTTAGCTCAATCTGGATCGGAGTATTGCAGAAAAAAGTGCATTCCTGTGACCCATAGGAGAAGTTTGGCCAAACGAGCTTTGGCCATACTTCTCCTTAAAAAAAAAAGGAGAAATGAAAGTATATTTTTGTAAGACACCACTTATAATATGTACAGATTTGTTTAACAGACTATTATCCTCTTCTATGAGAGACTATTTGGAAGGCAGGGCATTGGCATATTTACCGGTAGGTCATAAATAGTCAATTAAACTGTATTGTTCGCAAAATCATTTTATAGAACACATTTTATTATTTTGATGAACAGAATAACATTCTTTATGATGTGAGGCTGTTTTAGAGGCAGAGAACAGGCATGTTTCGCCAATAAATGTTAAGTTATGTTTTCTTTGTCAGAGTTTCAGAGACACTGTATAAATGTTGCACACATTTCAGGATCTCATCCTGTTTAATATGATGCAATTTGAGAGGTAGAGAGTAGGTATTTTTCAGGCAGAAATAAAATATGAAGATTTAGTTCTTCAAATAATATATAAAATTGAACAGATCTGATGCACTGACTCACATCTTTATGAATTCAAGGAAATTTAGCAAGCAGCAAGAAGTCATATTTCAGCCAGAAAAAAGCAAGTCATTTTTTTGAAGACACAGTATTATATTGGTACTGATGTGCTATGCTGAATGTCTTATTTTTAATATGAGAGAGTATCCCTAATACAGCCATAACAATAAAATTACTCAGTAACATATTCTTAAAAATTGTAAAGATTTCATGCACAGTATATCATCCTTTTAAATAGCAACGGTAATAGGTTTTAAAGTAGGGAGAATTCATATTTTAGTTCAAAATAAAACATTGTACTGTAATTTTTTGGAGACATAATTTATAAATTATACAAATCATCTGCAAAAAATATACATTTTTTCCATAGAAGGCAATCAAAGAAGGGGGGGGGGGGGGTAGGCTTTATCTTTATGTTAAAAAGTATGTAAAAAAATAGCTGCCAAAATGTAAAATTTTTTTGTCCACAAAATTCAAAGTTGGTAAATTAGGACAGGTGATTTCTATTTAAAGAATCACTGTTAGCCCTCACTACTTTAAAAATCCAAAATAATTATGTATCATGGCAGTGTACTCATGTAGGGTCAAACAGCATGCAATAGCCTGCATGAAAGCCAACATCTTTCCAAACTGAAGAGAATGATGCAGAAACTTAAAGGGGTTGATTTATTAAACGCAAATAGGCTGTTCACTTTGCAAGGGAATTTGCCCTAGCGCTTAATGAATGTGGCGAAATATCATTTTGCAAAGAATAACCAATTACATGCAAGGAAAATAAAAAATAAAACATTATTTTTGCTTGAACATGATTATTTTGCCTGAGCTATTGCATAGCCTCTTGAATGTGTAGGGAACTGGTGGTTCAGAGGACCACTTTCCTGAGAGGGCATTGAGAAAGCATATGCACTTTTACCATCTGTATTAGCTGTACTGCAACTAGTTCCAACAGTGTACCCTGTTCTGTATCCTTCACTAATACCAGTACAGTTACTTTGTGGGCCGTGAAAGATATACTTGGTCTCTGCCCATACTCTCTGAACCCTCCAGATTTCAACTTGGCAACATAAAAACATTATCTTCCACATGATGGTGGAGGGCAGAGATGGCCTTATGGGCAAATAAATGGTGGTCAGGAACCTGTCACTGCAGTCTAGCACAGACTGAAAATTCACAAAAGGGGTCTGAAATCTGAATACACCAGCTGCAAAGGAAGGAGCTGTAAAGCCAGTAATTTAGTCAATCTGGCAAGGGGTGACTGGGGGCTACTTCTTCTGTTCCAGCAGCTGAGGCAAAGAAATTTGCCTACTAATTGCTACAGCTGGAGAAGGTAGGGTGAGCTTTGTAAAATTAGAGTAAAGTTTCAGGCTACCCTTGCCCCTATGCTACATGACACTATGATGACCTGCTTCCCTGCTGGAAGGGCCATAACATAAACCTCTGACATCCCTTGAAAGACTTTCAGCCCTATCTCTAGATGCAACTGATGGGAAATGTTGTATCATTAAGCTTCGTACACACGATCGGATTGTTGGCCAACAAAACCGTAGACTTTTGTCTGAAGGGCATTGGCCCAAACTTGTCTTGCATACACACAGCACACAATTGTTGGCCAACAATCACGAACGTAATGACGTACTACATGGTTTTTCAGCTCCACCCTTTTTGTTCCTTCTGCTAATTTCGTGTTAGTAGAAGTTTGGTGAGTGTTGATTCATTTCGTGCTTTTCATTTCCTGCTTTTCATTTTGTGCTTTTCAGTTCGTTTCTGAACGGCCGTTCGTCACCCAGACATGTTGGGGAATCGGAGGAGATAACGTGTTATTTATTATTGGCCTTGGAGTTATTGCTTTGACATTATTTTTTTGGTTGAATAATGATTTGATTTGGTATATTTTCTATATTTTTGTATGCATAGAATGCACTTTTTCGTTAAGTTCTATTGGCAGATAGCCCGTCTAATTTTATTTGTTTTCTTTTTTAATGCACAATAAAAAAAATTGTGGAGAATAATACTTGGCTATGTGTTTTACTTTAAATGACAGTTTGGGAGTACATTTAAAAAAATACAATGTAAAATTGACAAGGGACACCAACATAGTTGTATCCTTGATCTTAAAATCTACGGGATAATGGTGTTGTGGTAACTTGCCCCCCAAAAAAATAAATAATAGTAATATTATTCTTGATATCACTAGAAAAAAAAAACACTTCTGGCTCGTCCTTGCTTCCGAGCATGCGTGTTTGTACTTTGGACTTTTGTGTGATGGACTTGTGTACACACATTCGGAAAATCTGACAACAGACATTTTAAAACCTGCCATCCAACATTTGTCTGCAAAAATCCGACAGCAATTGTCCGATGGAGGTACACACGGTTGGATTTTCCACCAACAGCCTGTCATCACACATTTCCCGTCGGAAAACCCTATCATGTGTACAAGGCTTAAGAGTAGAAGTCGAAAGGGTAGAGCTGAACACTGGAGGAGAAGTCTGCCCTTTTTCTGCTTAACTTGGTAGTAGGCTACTTGCAGGAACATCTGTGACAGTAGGTTTTCCCTGCCTGTTACCAGCTCCTCCTATGTTCCCATTGCTCTCTTTCTCAATTTCAGATGCAAATAATAGCTGTGCTTCTTCTTGCAGCAAATGGTGGAAACTGTTCTCAAATAACCCATTGTAATACTCTGTGCCAGTTGGCAGTCTAACAATCTTCATCTGTTGAACATAGAGGGGTACACACAGATGGAATTTTGGCCTGTTCTTGCTGAACTAGCTGAATTTTGATATGTGTATAGCCAGCTTTAGGATGGATGCTGGAATAATTCCCCCCATTGTTTGGTGCTATGCCAGATGAAGAAATTGTTATTTACAGTGAGGAAAAAAGTATTTGACCCCCTGCTGATTTTGTACGTTTGCCCATTGACAAAGAAATGATCAGTCTATAATTTTAATTGTAGCTTTAATTTAACATTGAGAGATAGAATAACGACAAAAATATCCAGAAAAATGCATTTCAAAAAAATTATAAACTGATTTGCATTTTATTGAGTGAAATAAGCATTTGATCCCCTATCAATCAGGAAGATTTCTGGCTCCCAGATGTCTTCTATACAGGTAATGAGCTGAGATTAGGAGAACTCTCTCAAAGGGAATGCCTCTAATCTCAGCTTGTTACCTGTATAAAAGACACCTGTCCACAGAAGCAATCAATCAGATTCCAATCTCTCCTCCATGGCCAAGAGTAGGTATGAGCTTCGTGTTCGAGTCGAACCCATGTTCATCTCGAACATCGTCTGTTCGACCGTTCGTCGAATTGCAAACGATATGGGCCGTTCGCATCAAATTCGTGTGGCGCGTCATGGCCCATAATTCACTGCGGCATAGCAGTGCATTGCTGGCTGATGATTGGCCAAGCATGCACTATGACCCGCATGCTTGGCCAATCACAGCGCCGTCAGTAGAGAGAGCTGCATTGAATGACTCGATGGTCCTCTTAGTAATACAGCACCTCATCCCAATAGTACAGATACAATGAATAAGGAAAGGGTTAAGGGATTATCACGGTGCTGAACAATAATGGGAAAACCATATAATAAAATGACAATAGTTTATTCACATGTAATTAAAAAGAAGTATATGAACATACATATCAGGGGTGTGAGCAATACAAAAAATGCACATAAAAATAAAAAGCCAACTGAGCGATTGTATCACACAAACTCGCCTACGGCGTGATGGCAGGTCATGTGAGCAGGTATATGAAGTCCTACATGTTTCGCCTAAATAGGCTTCCTCAGGGACAGTTGATAATACCTGTGCTCTTAACTTCAAATTCTATAATAGAGAGTGACAATGATCAGACAGTACAGAAACAGCAATAATAATTACAAAGTTATATGAAAAATAATAAAATGCCTTGTGGCTGTCATGCATAACCAAGGACCATCCCATAGCAAATTTGCCGGTGTCAAGGCACCATCTACCCAGCACCAGAGGCGGCTCTCTAATTAGGCAAATAAGGCGGTCACCTAAGGCCCCGCGCTCCAAGGGGCCTCGCGGCCCCCTTATTTGCCTGATGTGCGAGTGGAAGAATGGGAGGGAATGTCCCCGGCCAGTGTCCCCAAGCTGGCAGGGTGAGCGGGGCGGGATGGTAAAGCGTTTAGTAAACAGGGCCGCCGCTGCTACCAGACGAATTGTAGAGGAGGCGGAGCTGCCAGCCACTGCTGAACCCGCCAGGAGGTAGGGGCGGACTGGGCAGGGGGGGCCTCGCAAAAATGGCGCTTGCTCTGCACCGCTGCAGACAGCTGTGACACCCGCCGGCCACCGCTGCACTGTGTTAAATCTGCGAGCGGTGCGAGTATGCTATCCGTCCAACCGACGCATTAACTTCCCTGTTAGGCGGAATGATCTCCGCCCGACAGGAGCTTCCTAGTCCCGCCCGATGTGATGCCATTCACAGGCCGGGAGGCGGGATGAAAATGCAGAGGAGAGTGCTGCTTCAAAGACCTGCGAGGAGCCAGTGAAGCCCCATGCGAAAGTGCAAGTAAGTTTGAAGATGGTATTTGTAATATGCAGCATGGGGGGGGGGTTAATGCAGCATTACTATACATTAGTGACCAGTGGAAGTTAATTAACCCCTTTGTGCTGCATTTGTGGCAACAGTATTAGTGTTAATTAACCCCTATATGGTGCAGCATGAAAGGGTTCATAAACAAAACACTGATACTGTTGCCATTAATGCAGCACAAAGGGGTTCAATAACTGCCACTGGTCACTAATGCATCAATGGTGTATTTGATACTACCCCCCACCATACACTCCGCACCCCTCTCATGTACATACCACCCACCATACACTCCGCACCCCTCTCATGTACATACCACCCACCATACACTCCGCACCCCTCTCATGTACATACCACCCACCATACACTCCGCACCCCTCTCATGTACATACCACCCACCATACACTCCGCACCCCTCTCATGTACATACTACCCACCTATATACACTCCGCACCCCTCTCATGTACATACCACCCACCATACACTCCGCACCCCTCTCATGTACATATCACCCACCATACACTCCGCACCCCTCTCATGTACATACTACCCACCATACACTCCGCACCCCTCTCATGTACATACCACCCACCATACACTCCGCACCCCTCTCATGTACATACCACCCACCATACACTCCGCACCCCTCTCATGTACATACTTACCACCTATATACACTCCGCACCCCTCTCATGTACATACCACCCACCATACACTCCGCACCCCTCTCATGTACATACCACCCACCATACACTCTGCACCCCTCTCATGTACAAACTACCCACCATACACTCTGCACCCCTCTCATGTACATACCACCCACCATACACTCCACACCCCTCTCATGTACATACCACCCACCATACACTCCACACCCCTCTCATGTACATACTACCCACCATACACTCCGCGCCCCTCTCATGTACATACTACCCACCATACACTCTGCACCCCTCTCATGTACATACTACCCACCTATATACAATCCGCACACCTCTCATGTACATACTACCCACCATACACTCCGCACCCCTCTCATGTACATACCACCCACCATACACTCAGCACCCCTCTCATGTACATACTACCCACCATACACTCCGCACCCCTCTCATGTACATACTACCCACCTCCATACACTCCACACCCCTCTCATGTACATACTACTTGCCTCCATAGACTTTGCACCCCTGTCATGTACATATTACCCGCCATCATACCTTCCACTTTCCTCTCCTACTCAAATTTACCGCCATTGTACAGTAGGGGCCCCTACCAGGGAGATAGTGACCCGTGGCATACAGAAAAAACAGTGAGTGTGGATAAATTATGCTACCTATTGCACATGGCTTTTTAGTTTAAATAGAATTTTTTTTTTTTATTCTTTACAGTTTTATTTTTTATTTTTTTTACAATCTTTTTATTTATTTTTGTACGTTTTTTGGTGAGAGTTTTTGGTTTCTTTGGTGGGATATCAGGGGTCTAAACGGACACCTGAAGTCTCACTTTTGAGACAGAGAAAGGAAATTAGGAAACACATTCCCCAGTTCCTTTCTCTATAGCGTCAGCTGCACTGCAGATGAATGAAGAGGAGACAGAGGCTCCTGTTAATTCATAAACTAAAGCATAGTATGCTATGAACGAACACAGTGAGTGATCAGTTCCAATTACTCACTGTGTTCTTTTGGAAAAGGTAGGGGCTGGTAAAATTTAATTTACCAGCCCCTTTTCCCGGCCTCCATCCTGAAGATCCCCCCACAGCAGTCAGCTGGAGAGCAGAGGAGGGAAGCCGGCAGGGCTGTGGGGGGGCACACCGTTATTTTTTATCGCTTGAATTATTTTTCCCATTATGGGTATGAGTGGGGCCTCATGTCTAAGTTTTGCCTAAGGCCTCACAAAGCCTAGAGCCGCCTCTGCCCAGCACCCCTGGACCCACCCAGTATAATCCGCAGGGCACACCCAGGCCCACCTAGACCGCAGATGGAAAATTACCTACCAATGGGCACCCAGTGAGTAGGCGTGGGAACCCCAAGGCAAATACAAGGGCTGTAGACACAGTAGAAGGCTGCAGGGGGCACAAAAGGACCTGGAAGGAAAGATTATCAATATAAATAAATGAGGAGATTGTGGTGCAGTGCCCAAAGAGTTTTGGATACACCAACTAGCAATACATAGGGCTAACATAGCCTCAAAAGTACTTACTATTTGTGCAAAGTAATCAAAGAAGAAAGAAACAGGGCACCCAAAATACTGGCTTATTTAAAACAAGTATGGTAGATGGAAGTCGGTCTAGGCACAAAAAAAGAAGAAAAAGTTAAAAGAAAGAAAAAAAAAATGGATTTTTTTTTTAAAATAAGTAAATGCATGGCTAGTTTTTTTAAAAAGGTTTTACTGCATAGCTATTATTGCACAGCATGTGCATATGTCCTGTAATGGCTAACTCACCAAAAAATCCAATCTTGCTAATAAACTCATTAAAGAGCCAATGAATCAAAGAGTGATGGAGGCAGCTTTATCATAGACCTTTGCTCTGCAGAAAAACAAAATGGAAGCATATAATAGTAGGGCAAACGAGAGATACAAGGGAATGGTGCCGCCAAGGAAGTGACATACCTTAATGAGTCCAGCTTAAGCGTGGGTACCCTGAGAACGCCGGCAAAGGAATGGCCGGGTTCACCGGCCTTTTGAACCCCCCACACACGCCCGGCGTCTGACGTCGCCAAGGCGTGTGAGCGGACGGGAGTAGCCACTGCGCATGCGCCCAATCCTCGACCTGTTATCCTACAAGGTCCAGGGGGCCGTGCGAGAGGGTCTGACGCTATGGGATGGTCCTTGGTTATGCATGACAGCCACAAGGCATTTTATTATTTTTCATATAACTTTGTAATTATTATTGCTGTTTCTGTACTGTCTGATCATTGTCACTCTCTATTATAGAATTTGAAGTTAAGAGCACAGGTATTATCAACTGTCCCTGAGGAAGCCTATTTAGGCGAAATATGTAGGACTTCATATACCTGCTCACATGACCTGCCATCACGCCGTAGGCGGGTTTGTGTGATACAATCGCTCAGTTGGCTTTTTATTTTTATGTCCATTTTTTGTATTGCTCACACCCCTGACATGTATGTTCATATACTTCTTTTTAATTACATGTGAATAAACTATTGTCATTTTACTATATGATTTTCCCATTATTGTTCAGCACCGTGATAATCCCTTAACCCTTTCCTTATTCATTGTATCAGTAGAGAGAGCTGTAATTGGCCAAAGCCAGGGTGGCTTTGGCCAATTATGGCTCAGGGGGTTTAGAACACGCTCCACAATATATAAGGCCGCCTACACGGCGGCCCTGTGTAGTGTGTTCCGGTGTGCTTAGAGAGAGAGAGAGAGACAGTGTCATTTCATTTAAGTTAGATAGATTAGGCAGGACAGTCAGTGAGTTAGCTGTATATATATATATATATGTATATATATGCATCCCAGGTGGTGTGTAGATATATATATATACATATATATATAAATATATATATATATATATATACTGTATTCAGTTTAGCTAGATCCGTTCCTGTTATCTTCCTACTGACAGGCAGGCTTGTCTTGTTACAGTATTTACAGCTACCTAAAGAAAATTGCTGATGTTCTTTTGATCCTATTAGTACCACAGTCAGGCAGCTAGACTATTTACAGTTAGTGTAGTGCATCCTCCTCACAGTGTTCAGTTAAAGCTACAAGTTAGTTTAGTGTGACCTCTGCACAGTGTTCAGCTAAAACTACAAATTAGTGTAGTGCGTCCTCCTCACAGTGTTCAGCTAAAGCTACAAGTTAGTTTAGTGTGACCTCTGCACAGTGTTCAGCTAAAGCTACAAGTTAGGGTAGTGCATCCTCCTCACAGTGTTCAGCTAAAGCTACAAGTTGGTGTAGTGCGTCCTCCTCACAGTGTTCAGCTAAAGCTACAAGTTAGTTTAGTGTGACCTCTGCACAGTGTTCAGCTAAAGCTACAAGTTAGGGTAGTGCGTCCTCCTCACAGTGTTCAGCTAAAGCTACAAGTTAGTTTAGTGTGACCTCTGCACAGTGTTCAGCTAAAGCTACAAGTTAGTTTAGTGTGACCTCTGCACAGTGTTCAGCTAAAGCTACAAGTTAGGGTAGTGCGTCCTCCTCACAGTGTTCAGCTAAAGCTACAAGTTCGTTTAGTGTGACCTCTGCACAGTGTTCAGCTAAAGCTACAAGTTAGGGTAGTGCGTCCTCCTCACAGTGTTCAGCTAAAGCTACAAGTTGGTGTAGTGCGTCCTCCTCACAGTGTTCAGCTAAAACTACAAGTTAGTGTAGTGCGACCTCTGCACAGTGTTCAGCTAAAGCTACAAGTTAGTGTAGTGCGTCCTCTGAACAGTGTTCAGCTAAAACTACAAGTTAGTGTAGTGTGACCTCTGCACAGTGTTCAGCTAAAGCTACAAGTTAGTGTAGTGTGTCCTCTGAACAGTGTTCAGCTAAAACTACAAGTTAGTGTAGTGTGACCTCAGCACAGTGTTCAGCTAAAACTACAAGTTAGTGTAGTGCAACCTCTGCACAGTGTTCAGCTAAAGCTACAAGTTATTGTAGTGCGTCCTCTGAACAGTGTTCAGCTAAAACTACAATTTAGTTTTTTGCTAGCTCTGCACAGTGTTCAGCTAAAGCTACAAGTTAGTGAAGTGCGCCCTCTGAACAGTGTTCAGCTAAAACTACCAATTGTTGTAGTGCGACCTCTGCACAGTGTTCAGATAAAGCTACAAGTTAGTGTAGTGTGTCCTCTGAACAGTGTTCAGCTAAAACTACAAGTTAGCGTAGTGCGACCTCTGCACAGTATTCAGCTAAAGCTACAAGTTAGTGTAGTGCGTCCTCTGAACAGTGTTCAGCTAAAGCTACAAATTAGTGTAGTGCGTCCTCCTCACAGTGTTCAGCTAAAACTACAAGTTAGTTTTTTGCTAGCTCTGCACAGTGTTCAGCTAAAGCTACCTGTCGAAGGTTGGTGGTGTTTTCCTGATCCTATCACTACCGCAGGCAGCTAAATAAAGCTACAAGTTATTTTTTTTGCGAGCTCTGCACAGTGTTCACCTAAAGCTACCTGTCGAAGGTTGGTGGTGTTTTCTTAAACCTATCACTACCGCAGGCAGCTAAATAAGCTACAAGTTAGTTTTTTGCGAGCTCTGCACAGTGTTCAGCTAAAACTACAAGTTAGTGTAGTGCGTCCTCTGAACAGTGTTCAGCTAAAACTACAAGTTATGCCGCGTACACACGGTCAGACTTTTCGTCTACAAAAGTCTGACGGACGCCGAAGGACTAAAGCTGGCTGACAATCCGATCGTGCGTGGGCTTCCCCGGACTTTCAGCGGACTTTTAGCTGACTTTTTCAGCCTCAAATCTGACGGACTTTAGATTTGAAACATGCTTCAAATCTTTATGTCGTAACTACGCCGGACCCAGAAATCCGCCCGTCTGTGTGCTAGTCCGACGGACAAAAAAACACGCTAGGGCAGCTATTGGCTACTGGCTATCAACTTCCTTATTTTAGTCCGGTGTACGTCATCACGTACAAATCCGTCGGACTTTTGTGTGATCGTATGTAGGCAAGTCCGTTCGTAAGAAAGTCTGCCGCAAGTCCGCCAAAAGTCCGCCAAAAGTCTGACAAAAGTCAGTCGAAAGTCTGTCGGACAAGCTGTCGGACTTTTGTAGCCGAAAAGTCCGACCGTGTGTACGCGGCATTAGAGTAGTGCGTTTTCCTCACAGTGTTCAGCTAAAGCTACAAGTTAGTGTAGTGCATCCTCCTCACAGTGTTCAGCTAAAACTACAAGTTAGTTTTTTGCTAGCTCTGCACAGTGTTCAGCTAAAGCTACCTGTTGAAGGTTGGTGGTGTTTTCCTGATCCTATCACTAGCGCAGGCAGCTACATAAGATACAAGTTATTTTTTTGCGAGCTCTGCACAGTGTTCAGCTAAAACTAAAAGTTAGTGTAGTGGGACCTCTGCACAGTGTTCAGCTAAAGCTACAAGTTAGTGCAGTGTGTCCTCTGAACAGTGTTCAGCTAAAACTACAAGTTGGTGTAGTGCGTCCTCTGAACAGTGTTCAGCTAAAGCTACAAGTTAGTGTAGTGAATCCTCTGAACAGTGTTCAGCTAAAACTACAAGTTAGTTTTTTGCTAGCTCTGCACAGTGTTCAGCTAAAGCTACCTGTCGAAGGTTGGTGGTGTTTTCCTGATCCTATCACTACAGCAGGCAGCTAAATAAGCTACAAGTTATTTTTTTGCAAGCTCTGCACAGTGTTCACCTAAAGCTACCTGTAGAAGGTTGGTGGTGTTTTCCTGATCCTATCACTACCTCAGGCAGCTGAATAAGCTACAAGTTAGTTTTTTGCAAGCTCTGCACAGTGTTCAGCTAAAACTACAAGTTAGTGTAGTGCGTCCTCTGAACAGTGTTCAGCTAAAACTACAAGTTAGTGTAGTGCGACCTCTGCACAGTGTTCAGCTAAAGCTACAAGTTAGTGTAGTGTGTCCTCTGAACAGTGTTCAGCTAAAAATACAAGTTAGTTTAGTGCGACCTCTGCACAGTGTTCAGCTAAAACTACAAGTTAGTGTAGTGCGACCTCTGCACAGTGTTCAGCTAAAGCTACAAGTTAGTGTAGTGCGTACTCTGAACAGTGTTCAGGTAAAACTACAAGTTAGTGTAGTGCGACCTCTGCACAGTGTTCAGCTAAAGCTACAAGTTAGTGTAGTGCGTCCTCTGAACAATGTTCAGCTAAAACTACAAGTTAGTGTAGTGCGACCTCTGCACAGTGTTCAGCTAAAGCTACAAGTTAGTGTAGTGCGTCCTCCTCATAGTGTTCAGCTAAAACTACAAGTTAGTTTTTTTTGCGAGCTCTGCACAGTGTTCAGCTAAAGCTACCTGACGAAGGTTGGTGGTGTTTTCCTGATCCTATCACTACCGCAGGCAGCTAAATAAAGCTACAAGTTATTTTTTTTGCGAGCTCTGCACAGTGTTCCCCTAAAGCTACCTGTCGAAGGTTGGTGGTGTTTTACTGATCCTATCACTACCGCAGGCAGCTAAATAAGCTACAAGTTATTTTTTTACGAGCTCTGCACAGTGTTCACCTAAAGCTACCTATAGAAGGTTGGTGGTGTTCTCATACTACAGGCAGGCAGTTGATTTTGCTAGCTGCAGTTTCAGTATATACATAGCAAGCAGGCTTTGTGTCTAGAGGCAACAGTGCTGGTCGTGGAGACGGTGCATCCTCATCAGCACGTGGCCGTGGGAGACGCTTGGCCTTTTTTTCGGCAGCTGGCCGTGTTGAGCCGCAACATGCGGAAGACTTGGTCGAGTGGATGACCAAGCCGTCCTCATCCTCCTCATCCTCTCTCACCCATGCTCAGGGTACTTTGTTTGGCAAAGCAGCTGCCAACGCGGCCTCTTCCCTCGGCTCAATGGCATCAGTGACTCCTTCTCTAGCCCCATACATGCTCCAGGAGGATGCCCAGCGTTTAGAAGGCTCTGATGATGATACTGAGCTAGATGAAGGCAGTAACGTGAGCACGGACAGAGGGGGTGCCCAAGAAGGACAGCAATCTGGCAGTCATGCTCCCCCTGCTGCAGCATACTGCCAGGTTTGCTCCAGTGATGAGGAGGGAGGGGATGATGAGGTCACTGACTCAATGTGGGTGCCTGATAGGAGAGAGGAGGAGGAGGAGGCACATAACCAATGAGGCAGGATGCCCTACAGGGGCCAGCCTAAGGGCAGCACACTGACTGCATCACACCCCAAAGCTCCGCATGTGCAGGGCGCTGCTGTCTCTGTGCGTTATTCCAAAAGTTCTTTGGTGTGGGCCTTTTTTGAGACGAGTGCATCAGATCGCACCGCTGCTATTTGCAACATATGTCTCAAGCGTATCTCGCGTGGCCAAAACATCTCCCGCTTGGGCACCACATGCTTGACCAGACATATGTTGACCTGCCATGAAGTTCGTTGGCAAGCGTATCTAAAAGACCCACACCAAAGAACAAAGAGGACTTCTCCTTGCTCCTCATCAGCTGAGATCTCCAACCCCACTATACCTTCAGTCCTCTCTGAGACCTGCACTGAGAGGAATGAAGGTGTAGAATTAGGTGTGTCACAGCCAAGTACTTGTGGGCAATCTGCTTTCGGTACACTGACATCAGATTGTACCAGGCAAATTTTCCTGCCCCAGCTGCTGCACCGCCGAAAGAAGTTCGCTCCCAGCCATCCACATGCCCAGCAGTTGAATGCTAGCTTGGCAAAATTGCTAGCACTTCAACTGCTGCCTTTTCAGTTGGTAGACTCTGCCCCTTCCATGAGTTTGTGGAATGTGCGGTTCCTCAGTGGTAGCTACCCAAACTTTTTCTCACGGAAGGGGATTCCGACTCTCTACCGGCATGAGGAAGACAATGTCCATGCCTCGCTGGACAGGGCGGTCAGCGGTAAGGTGCATATTACCGCTGACTCATGGTCCAGCAGGCATGGACAAGGACGTTACCTAAGTTTCACTGCGCATTGGGTGACTCTGCTGGCAGCTGGGAAGGATGCAGGACAAGGTGCAGTAGTGTTGGAGGTTGTTCATCCACCACGCCTTGAAAATGCCACTACTAATGATCGTGACACACCTCTCTCCTCCACCCCCTCCTCTTCTTCTATCTCCATGGCCTCTTCCTGTGCTTTGTCCTCGGAACCAACGGTGCTCCGTAGCCGTTCAAGGGGCTACGCAAGTACGCAGGCCAAAAGATGCCATGTGGTGCTTGAGCTGGTGTGCTTGGGGGACAGGAGCCACACTGGGGCAGAGGTTCTGTCAGCTCTGCAGGGGCAGGTTCAGAGGTGGTTGACGCCACGCCAACTTAACGCAGGAATGGTGGTTTGCGACAATGGCACCAACCTCCTCTCTGCCCTCCGACAGGGACAAATGACCCATGTGCCCTGTTTGGTTCACGTCCTTAACTTGGTGGTGCAGCGGTTCTTGGGCAGGTCCCTGGGCTTACAGAATGTCCTGAGGCAGTCCAGGAAAGTCTGTGTGCATTTCCGCCGGTCATATAATGCCAGTGCTCGGCTGGCAGACCTCCAAAAGGAGTTTAACCTGCCCAAGAACAGCCTAATCTGTGACATGCCCACCAGGTGGAACTCAACGTTGGCACACGCAGCAGAGGGCCATCAATGAGTACCTGTGCGACTATGGCACCAGGACAGGGACAGGGGAGCTTGTTTTTTTTTCCTCACGTCAGTGGGCCATGATCAGGGATGCATGCACTGTCCTGTCACCATTTTAGGAGGCCACGAGGATGGTGAGCAGTGACAGTGCATGCATCAGTGACACTGTCCCCCTTGTCCACCTGTTGGAGCACACGCTGCATGGAATAATGGACAGGGCACTTGAGGCAGAACAGAGGCAGGAAAAGGAGGACTTCCTTTGCTCTCAAGGCCCCCTTTATCCAGACAGTGTTCCTGCGTGCCCGCTGATCACACAGGAAGAGGATGAGGAGGAGGAGGAGGGGGAGGAAGAGGATTGTGTCAGTATGGAGGTGGAGCCTGGCACTCAGCATCAGCAGCAGTCTTTAAGGGATCAGTCCCAAGAAACACATGGACTTGTACTTGACTGGGAGGAGGTGGCTGCGGACCATGTCGTCCTTAGTGATCCAGAGGACTCCGGACCGAATTCCTCAGCAAACCTATGCTGCCTGGCCACCCTGATCCTGCAAAGCCTGCGTAAGGATCCTCGTATTCGTGGTATCAAGGAGAAGGACCAATACTGGCTGGCAACCTTCCTTGATCCACGTTACAAGGGTAAGGTTGCGGACCTTATCTTGCCGTCGCAGAGGGAGCAGAGGATGAAACATCTTCGGGAGGCCTTGCAGAAAGGTCTGTGCAACGCGTTCCTAGAGACTGGGAGGTTACAAACTCCTGTTTCTGGACAACGTGTTGCTGAGGCTTCGGTCAGTCAAAGAAGGAGCGGTGGAGAAGGTGGCCGTCTGATCGATGCTTTCAGACAATTTTTTAGTCCGCAGCCCCAAGGTATGATCGGTTCCAGCAACCATCGCCAGCATCTGTTTTACATGGTGCAGGAATACCTAGGGGCAAGATCTGACTTGGACACCTTTCCCACCGAAAATCCTCTGGGTTACTGGGTCTTGAGGATGGATCACTGGCCAGAGCTTGCACAGTATGCAATTGAGCTACTGGCCTGTCCTGCATTAGGCGTTCTTTCGGAACGCACATTCAGTGCTGCTGGAGGCTTTGTAACCAATCACAGGGTGCATCTGTCCACCGACTCGGTCGATCGACTGACCTTCATAAAAATGAGTCAGTCTTGGATCACCACCAGCTACCAAGCACCTGATGCTGATGTAACCGAATAATTTTTTTGTTATCTCAGATCTCTTCAAAGACTGCCTATGCTGATGCAGAGTGACTATCCTGAGTAATTATCCACTTCCTCCTCAATGATCACGCTTATAGCTTGTAAGAACATTTTTGGTTCCAGGGCCTAAGGCCCAATTTTTCAGCCCCTGTTTAACAGGGGCGTGTAATTACAATTTTTGATGCAATACTTTGCAGCAGGGCTCGTTCCTGTGTTCCAACTAGAGTATCTGTGAGGGGTTGCAGTGTTGTGGCACCAGCACCAGTGCAAAAAGCCCAATTTTTCAGCCCCTGTTTAACAGGGGCGTGTAATTACAATTTTTGCTGCAATACTTTGCAGCAGGGCTCATTCCTGCGTTCCAACTAGAGTATCTGTGAGGGGTTGCAGTGTTGTGGCACCAGAACCAGTGCCTAAGGCCTAATTTTTCAGCCCCTGTTTAACAGGGGAGTGTAATTACAATTTTTGCTGCAATACTTTGCAGCAGGGCTCATTCCTGCCTTCCAACTAGAGTATCTGTGAGGGGTTGCAGTGTTGTGGCACCAGCATCAGTGCCTAAGACCCAATTTTTCAACCCCTGTTTAACAGGTGCGTGTAATTACGATTTTTGATGCAATACTTTGCAGCAGGGCTCGTTCCTGAGTTCCAACTAGAGTATCTGTTAGGGGTTGCAGTGTTGTGGCACCAGCACCAGTGCCTAAGGCCCAATTTTTCAGCCCCTGTTCAACAGGGGCATGTAATTACAATTCTCAATCTAATATTTCACAGCAGGGCCCGTTTCTGTGCCCACCAAATGTAACTGTTAGGACTTACAGTGTTGTGGCAACACCACCACCACCAAAGGCACAATTTTTCTGACCCTGTTCAACAGGGGCATGTAATTACAATTCTTGATCTAATATTTCACAGCAGGGCCCTGTGAGGGCTTACAGTGTTGTGGTCACAACAACACCTAAGGCCCAAATTTCTGCTGAGTATATAGGGCAGGCCCTTACTTTCAAACATCCAACTTACAAACGACTCCTATTTGCAAACAGAAGGAGACAACAGGAAGTGAGATGAAATCTACCCCTAGGAAGGGAAATTCTCTCCTGTAAGAGTTAATATGGAAACAACATTTCTCCTTTCCACTGATGCTTTATCACCAATCCTTGTTTCACAAAAAAACTCAAATTTTCAAAAAACATTTGTCATTGGGACAAAAAGTGAGGTGAAATCTTCTGAAGAGGAGCACAGACAGCAAAACAAATGTCACAGGGGTGATAACCCTTCCCTATGTTTTCCAAAAAGCTGAAAATAGATTTTTTGGCTGGAGCTAAACACGTTAAAAATGTACCAGTTCAAAATTACAAACAGATTCTACTTAACAACAAACCTACAGTCCCTGTCTTGTTTGCACCGCCTGTATACTGCTGTTCAGAGTACAGAGCCTGTATACTGCTGTTTCCTTTTTTAATTTGGGTGCGGGGTTCCCCTTAATATCCATACAAGACCCAAAGGGCCTGGTAATGGACTTGGCGGGAACCCATGCCATTTGTCTCACTGATTTTCATCCATATTGCCAGGACCCGACATTACATTAAAGCCGCAAGCAGTTTTAAATGACTTTTTTTCTTTAAAAATGACATTTTGTGTAGGGACTGTTCTAGGCACGGGAAACATGTGCCACTTTACAGGCATACTATAGACACCCCCCAGGTACGATATGTAAAGGAATATTTCACTTTTTTTTTTTTACTTTAAGCATCATTAAAATCACTTCTCCTGAAAAAACAGCCATTTTAAAAAGTTTTTTTTGCATTGATACATGTCCCCTGGGGCAGGACCCGGGTCCCCAAACCCTTTTTAGGACAATACCATGCAAATTAGCCTTTAAAATGAGCACTTTTGATTTCGAACGTTCGAGTCCCATAGACGTCAATGGGGTTCTAACGTTCGTGCGAATTTTCGGTCCGTTCGCAGGTTCTGGTGCGAACCGAACCGGGGGGTGTTCGGCTCATCCCTACCAAAGAGCTGTCCAAGGTTGTCAGGAACAAGATTGTAGACCTACACAAGGCTGGAATGGAATACAAGACTTTCGCCAAGCAGCTTAGTGACAGGGTGACAGCAGTTGGTTTGATTATTTGCAAATGTAAGAAACACAAAATAACTGTCAATCTCCCTCAGTCTGGGGCTCCATGCAAGGTCTCACCTCGACCTTGTGGAGTTTCAGTGATAATGGTGAACGGTGAGTAATCAGTTCAGAACTGGACATGTGTGGTTCGTTTCGTTCCGAATTGAAATTCAGACAAATTAAAAATTTTCTGAAATTCGGATATATCTGAATTTTCAAATTACAATAGTACCGAATTTAAACGAATCGGAAATTACAAAAAAAAAATTTGGACGAAAATCGAATTCAAACCATTTTCGAACACTTTTCAAATTTGAAAAGTTTTCAAATTCAAATTTGTAAAGTTTTCCAATAGTTTTCAAATTAGAATACTTTTTAAATTCAAATCGTTTTCAAATTCGAATAGTTTTTGAATTTCCAAAAAGAATAAAATAGAATAGAAAATAAAGGAATAGAATAGAAACAAAATAATAGACAAGAAAAGAATATAACAGAAAATAAAAGAATATAATATAATAGAATATAGAATATAATAGAAAATAGGATATAATAGGATAAAACAGAACAAATTAGAATGGAAAATAAATGAACAGAATAGGCTAGGCTATAATAGAAACAAATAGAATAGAAAAACATATAAAGAATATATTCAAATAGTTTTCAAAATCAAATCTTTTTCTAATTCGAATCAGTTTCGAATTGTTTTCGAATTTGAATTGTTCTTGAATTTCCAAAGAGAATAAAATAGAATAGAAAATAAAGGAATAGAGTAGACACAAAATAATAGACCAGAAAAGGATATAACAGAAAATAAAATAGAATATAATAGAGTAAAACAGAACAAAATAGAATAGAAAATAAAAAAACAGAATAGACTAGGATAAAATAGGAACAAATAAAATAGAATAACATAGAATATAACCATCTTCCGAAATTCAAATTTCAAATAGAATAAATTTGAATTTGAATACATAAGAATAGAATAGAATAGAAAAAAGAATGGAATAGAACAGACTATTATGGAATAGAATAGACTATTATAGAATAAAAAAGAAAAGAATTAAAAAAAAACAATAGAAAAGACTAGAATAGAATAAAATAGAAATAATATATCCATTTCCCAAAATTCTAATAAAATCAATTTGAATTTGAATAGAATAGAAAATAATAGATTAGAATAGAATAGAAAATAACAGAATAGTATAGAAAAAAAACAACAGAATTTTGAATAGAATAAATTTGAATAGAAAAGAATAGAATAGAATAGAAAAGAATAGAATAGAAAAGAATAGAATAAAATAAATAAAAAAGAAAATGAATATAACCATTTACCGAAATTCAAATAGAATCAATTTAAATTTGAATAAAATAGAAAAGAATAGATTAGAATAAGAAGATGGTTATATTCATTCTATTTGATTCTTTTTTTTTTTTTTCTATACTATTGTGTTATTTAATATTCTAGTCTACTCTATTCTATTCAAATTCAAATTGATTCTATTTGAATTTTGGAAAATGATTATATCATTTATTTTCTATTCTATTCTATTCTATTGTTTTTTTAATTGTATTCTTTTCTATTCTATTCAAATTTCAGAAGATGGTTATAACCTTTCTATTCAAGTCTATTTTTTTTATTCTATTCTATTCCATTCTATTCTGTTCTTTTACTTTTTATCCTATTTTGTTCTGTTTTACTCTATTATATTTTTTTATTTTATTTTATTATTTTATTTTCTGCTATATTCTTTTCTATTCTATTCTATTTTTTTCTATTATATTCCTTTATTTCCTATTCTATTTTATTCTCTTTGGAAATTGGAAAATTATTCAAATTTGAAAACGATTCGAATTCAAAATCTATTCGAATTTGAAAATTTTGAATCGATCCAAATTCGAATTTGAAAATTCTAATTCTAATTGATTTGAATACGAATAAACAAAATAATTCTGAAAACGAATTATAGGGATTAAACTAATTTAACTAAACAAATTTATGTAAATAATGAATTGAAACAAAACAAAACAATTTTTTTCATTCTGCACATGTCTACCCAGAACTACACGGAAGAATGTTGTCAATGATCTCAAGGCAGCTGGGACCATAGTCACAAGAAAACAATTGGTAACACACTACGTCAAGAAGGACTGAAACTGCAGCTCCTGCAAGGTCCCCCTGCTAAAGAAAGCACACTTACGGGCCAGTCTGAAGTTTGCTAATGAACATCTGAATGATTAAGAGGAGAACTGGGTGAAAGTGTTGTGGTCAGATGAAACCAAAATAGAGCTCTTTGGCATCAACTTAACTCGCTGTGTTTGGAGGAGGAGGAATGCTAGACATGTGCAGGATGAAAAAATTAGTTTAGTTTTGTTTCGCTACGATTCGTTATTTAACTAAATTCGTTTAGTTAAATTCGTTACATCCGTTATATTCGTTTTCGGAATTCGTTTCGTATTCGAATTCGAAAAAATTTGACCGCATTCGAAAAAATTTGACCGTATTCGAAAAAAAACGATCAAATTCGAAAAAATTATACCACATTCGAAAAAAACTATCAAATTCGAAAAAATTCTACCACATTCGAAAAAAACTATCAAATTCGAAAAAATTCTACCACATTCGAAAAAAACTGTCAAATTAGAAAAAATTCGACCACATTTGAAAAAAAACGATAAAATTCGAAAAAATTCTACCGCATTCGAAAAAAACATTAACTGAATGTGAAAAAGTAAATTATATATAACCATTTTGCGAAATTTGTATAGAATGAAATCAAATTCCAATAGAAAAGATTAGGATAGAATAGGAAATATAAAAGAATAGCATAGAAAAACAATAGAACAGAATAGAAAAAAATATAATATATTGTATTCTAATCTTTTCCATTCTAATTCAAATTCATTCTGTACCAAAATCCAATTTCGGAAGATGGTTATATATATGTTATATTTTTTTTCTATTCTGTTCCATTGTTTTTCTATGCTATTCTTTTATATTCTATTCTAAACTTTTCTATTCGAATTTGAATTAAATCTATGCAAAATTTCGGAAGATGGCTTCTAAAATTAGAATTTCGTATAGAATGAATTTGAATTTGAATAGAAAAGATTAGAATAGAAAATAATAGAAATAGAATAGACTAGAAAAGCAATAGAACAGAAGAGAATAAAATATAATATATATATATATATATATATATATATATATATATATATATATATATATATATATATATATATATATATATATATATATATATATATATATATATATATATATATATATATATATTCTATTCTATTTTTTTCTATTCTGTTTCATTGTTTTTCTATGCTATTCTTTTTTATTTTATTCTAAACTTTTCTATTCGAATTTGAATTCATTCTATACGAAATTGGAATTTCGGAAGATGGCTTCTGAAATTCGAATTTCGTATAGAATGAATTTGAATTTGAATAGAAAATAATAGAAAAGAATAGACTAGAAAAACAATAGAACAGAGCAGAATAAAATATAATATATATTATATCTTATTCTATTCTGTTCTATTGTTTTTCTAGTCTATTCTTTCTACTCTATTCTAATCTTTTCTATTCAAATTCATTTTATACGAAATTCGAATTTCGGAAGATGGTTTTATATATATATATATATATATATATATATATATATATATATATATATATATATATATATATATATATAATATATATATATTTAAAATATTTTTTCTATTCTGTTTTATTGTTTTTCTATTATTTTCTATTATATTCTAATCTTTTCTATTTGAATACAAATTCATTCTATACAAAATTCGAATTTCGGAAAATGGTTATATAGAAATAGAATGAAATCAAATTCTAATAGAAAAGAATAGAATGGAAAAACAATAGAACAATAGAACAGAATAGAAAGAAATATTATATATTATAATATATATATGTGTGTGTATATATATATATATATATAAAACCTCCTTCCGAAATTGGAATTTGGTACAGAATGAATTCAAATAGAAAAGATTAGAATAGAATATTTTATATTTTTTTCTATATATATATATATATATATATATATATATATATATATATATATAATTTTTTCTATTCTGTTCTATTGTTTTTCTGTTCTATTAGAATTCGATTTCATTCTATTTCATTCTGTTTCTGTATAACCTTTTTCAGAAATTCAAATTTCGTATAGAATGAATTCACATTCAAATAGGAAAGATTAGAATAAAATAGAAAAGAATAGAAAAACAATAGACCAGCATAGAAAAAAAAAAAAAAAAAAATATATATATATATATATATATATATATATATATATATATATATATATATATATATATATATATATATATAAATAAGCAATAAATCATAAATCATAAGTAACAGGTGCCAAGTCTCTGATTCCTTATTATATATTATATTATATATGTGTCAGATGTTAGGACACATTTAAATCAGACCAATGTTAAAGAGGTTTAGGAAAGTTCAAAAAAAGCTGCAGTCTGTGGATGTGAGGAGTTCCTTTCACCAAGAGTAATCACCGCGTGAGGGGGTGTCCCCCAGTGAGATTGCACTCACCATAATTCCAGCAATCATAAGCCTTTATGTAGTTGTCATTGATAGCTTCCCGTCTCCTCTATCCAACCATCAGATGCAGCTAGCACTCTCGGTTAGTGTTATGTCATATATAGGGGGAAATAAAATATCCATATAGCGTAATATTGCTAAAGAAATTTATTGCAAAATAACTCCCCCCTTCATAAAAACCGCGTACCAGATGTACCATAAATAAGAGCATTTGTAAAGTGCACTGTGCCTGTATTCCCGTCTCCCGGGAGGTGTTCCGGAGCGCTTATTGTATACAGCTGATACCTCGCTTCCTGGTTCCCTTCCGGTGCGTGGAACGCACACGTCACTTCCGGTAGATTACGTCTCTGACGCGTTTCGTCACTTCCGGACGTCGTCTGAGGGCAGACCCCGTTGTATACAACGAGCGCTCCGGAACACCTCCCGGGAGACAGGAATACAGGCACAGTGCACTTTACAAATGCTCTTATTTATGGTACATCTGGTACGCGCTTTTTTTATATATATATATATATAAAAAAAACATGTTCCGAAATTTGAATTTCTTATAAAATGAATTCGAATTTGAATAGAAAAGATTAGAATAGAGTAGAAGAGAAAAGACTAGAAAAACAATAGAACAGAATAGAATAAAATATATATATTATATTTTATTCTGTTCTGTTCTATTGTTTGTCTAGTCTATTATTTTCTATTCTAATCTTTTCTATTCAAATTCGAATTCATTCTATACAAAATTCCACTTTCAGAAGCCATCTTCCGAAATTCGAATTTCGTATAGAATGAATTCAAATTTGAATAGAAAAGCTTAGAATAGAATTGAAAAGAATAGCATAGAAAAACAATGAAACAGAATAGAAAAAAATTATATATATATCTATATCTATAGATATATATATATAAAACATCCTCAAAAATTCGAATTTCATATAGACCGAAATCAAATTTGAATATAAACGATTAGAATAGAATAGAAAAAAATAGAAAAGAATACACTAGAAAAACAATATATATATTATATTTTCTTCTATTCTGTTCTATTGTTTTTCTAGTCTATTCTTTTCTATTATTTTCTGTTCTAATCTTTTCTATTCAAATTTGAATTCATTCTATACGAAATTCAAACTTCAGAAGCCATGTTCCGAAATTCAAATTTCGTATAGAATGAATTTGAATTGAAAAGACTATTATAGAATATAAAATAATAGAAAAGAAAAGCATATAAAAACAACAGAAGAGAATAATAAAAAAAATATATATATATATATATTTGTCTTCACATTCGATTTGAATATGCTTTCAAATTCGTTTGTTTTTTTTTCGGATTCGTTTAAATTCTTTACTTTTGTAATTCGGAAATTCGGATGCATCCGAATTTCCGAATAATGAAAAATGTGTCCGAATTGCGATTCGGAACGAAACGAAATGCACATGCCTAAGGAATGCTGCCTATGACCCCAAGAACACCATCTCCACTGTCAAGCATGGAGGTGGAACCATTATACTTTGGGGGGGGTTCTGCTAAGGGGACAGGACAACTTTACCGCATCAAAGGGACGATGGACAGGGCCATGTATCATCAAATCTTGGGTGAGAACCTCCTTCCCTTAGCCAGGGCATTGAAAATGGGTCATGGATGGGTATTCCAGCATGACCAAGACCCAAAACACATGGCAAAGTGAAGTAGAATAGTAAAGTATCGAACCAGGCAGAAATTCAGCAATGCAGGTTTATTAACAGCTGGTAACATACAGGTTTATGTTCAAAGTATTACAAGATACAGGTCTAATTTATACAGTTTCTTACAATGCAAGCATATTAGATATAAATATTCTTATCCTCTAACCAAATTGAAACAATTGTGAATTGTTCTCACCTTGAACCAGAATGGGTCTTTACTGCCAATTCTTGGGAACCTGTCACCTGATAGGGACCAGCCAATTGGCCGGTGGTCTGGTCCCCTCACAGAGTTCTGAGTTCCAGCTTGACCAAGTTCGTGAGGGAAATTCACCTGAGACCACATTCTGGAACAAGTTAAGAAGTCTTCTCTGACTCATATGAGGAGACAAGTTAGGACAGATACTTGCCCATTGGTTCTGACCTCTATGACCCGTGCAATAGGGCAGCATACACAGAGTTCAGCCTTATGAGCTCCTATCTGACTTGTCTGTCTAACAATTGCAGAGCTTGCATTTATATACCATTTTACAAGTCTTATCTCAACCATCACTCTTACATATGATTGGTCGCTAAGATCTATGTCAAAGTAACCAACCATAAATCTGACACCTGTTCTACAACCAGATAAACTTAATTATTCCCAAAATTCCTATATGTTCATTAAAGTGATTTATAACTGTTTTTGTCCAATTAAAAACACCTGTATAGAGACAGTCTGGCACCCAGCTGTGTTATCAAACTCTCCTTATCTTGATAAGATTTAACTAGCTTCAAGGATTTGCAGATTTACAACTTTGAGACAATTAACTTTCAATAACCCCACCAGATGTTTTATATGTTTCACTATATGCATGTATTTTAACAGTTTTAATGAGGGCACAAGCAGACCTTTGTTTGAGACCTGTCAAACTTAATTAATGTTCTGTACATAACTTTCCTGTATTCCACCTAATTATTTTAACCACCTGTTTTCTTATCTGTCTGAGACAATTCTATATTACTTGAATCTATTCCAGTGTTTCTCAAGTCCAGTCCTCAAGGTGCCCCAACAGGTCAGGTTTTCAGGATTTCCCTCAGATGAAACGGCTGTGGTAATGACTAAGGCAGTGAAGCTGATCAAATCACCTGTGAAAAATAATGGAAATCCTGAAAACATGACCCGTTGGGGCGCCTTGAGGACTGGAGTTGAGAAACACTGATCTATTCTTTCACCCAGTAAACTATAAAAGTATAAGAAAGAAGCAGAGAGGTCATCCAAAGTTCAGCATTTAAAAATGAAGACTTTCTAAATCTATGGAAAACACATTATACATTATTAAAAATTAATAATTGTTGCTTTACTTATTGAATAATAATATTGATAAAACCACTACTATATAATAATATGAATAACAATAATAATAATAATAATAATAATCAATAAAATATATGCAAATCAATATGAATAATATGAAATACATTGGCTAATATGAGATTCTACAACAAAAGGCAACAAAAAAGTGGCTCAAGAAGAAACACATTTAGGTCCTGGAGTGGCCTAGCCAGTCTCCAGACATTAATCCCAAAGAAAATATTTGGAGGGAGCTGAAGTTTCCAGTTACCAAACGTAAGCCTCAAAACCTTAATGACTTTGAGAGGATCTGCAAAGAGGAGTGGGACAAAATCCCTCCTGAGATATGTGCAAACCTGGTGGCCAACTACAAGAAACGTCTGACCTCTGTGATTGCCAACAAGGGTTTTGCCAACAAGTACTAAGTCATGCTTTGTGAAGGGGTCAAATAATTAAAATGCAAATGCGTTTTTTCTGGATATTTTTGTTGTTATTCTGTCTATCACTGTTAAAATGAACCTACCATTAAAATTATAGACTTATCATTTCTTTGTCAGTGGGCAAACGTACAAAATCAGCAGGGGGTCAAATACCTTTTTCCCTCACTGTATGTACCTGACAATAATAATATTCTTTGAAAATCTAAAAGACACTGGAGGGAGTTCAATAAAGCTGCTGCACCACTTTTCTGGCATTAATCCCTCTTGTTAATACACCAAATTCATGAAGCATTTGGTTTTGACAGAGACTAGTGCAACTGAATGCACCAAATGTAAAAGTAGAGCTAATTAAGACCAACTCTCTCTTGGCATACAGAGAGAAAAACTGATGCAGACAGATTTTGCTCATTATCTCACCTGCATTCTAAAAGTCGTACAGCATGAGCCAACTTCAAGTACAAGTTCTAACCAGGTATTTGAATTTGGCACATTCTTATCCACTTTTATAATGCATGAGATTGCTTTGAAATCCCAGGTCAGCAGTGGCACAAAAGAGTATTTGCGTACAATAGTGCAATGGTGAAAGACAACCCAATGCTTAACATACCCAATAACATACTGTAACCATAAAACATTTGTAAATATTGAAATTGCTTTTGAAATACACTGTCACAACTTTTCTCCCATTGGCAGAGTGAAGCACACTCCATGATTGTTGTAGAGATTGGTGTAGTTTGTAAAATGACTTTCACAGATCATTTGACTGGTCTTTCAAGTGACTGACAACTCTATCTGGTGTATCTGTGTTCTCAGCCTTTTGGCTCAGATCAAGTGTAGTATCTGCCTTGGTTTGGGCCTTTGGGTAACAACTGGTGCCAGTCCCTCTCGGCCTTGGGGCGTTTCCTTCGGGTGCACCCCTTGCTGCTGTTGGGAGGGACGCCACCGGGAGTGCATGAGGGTGAGCGCCTTTTCCTACCATCCATGTGTTGGCTGTGGGATTGGTGGGCATAGGTATGGTGGGGCCTCTGAGCGCACCAAATACTTTGAGGCTGGTCATGGCCGAGCCTAGAAGGAACGATGTTGGATTGCAATTTATTCAAAAGCAATTGATTGAAGATTTTTTTGGGATGCAGAGAGAAACCATTTTTTGCATGCAGTGCTTCCCTACCACTGGAATGTATGATGTTACTTTCTGGAAAAAGGAAGATCTGCAGACATGTATGCTACGTAAGAGCGAGAAAGAGGGTGACGAGGTGTTGGAAGGGATCACATTCCTGTCTAGTGAGACAAAAGTGCGGGTCCCCATCACTGTGCATATGTACAATCCTTTTGTACAGCATGAGGAGATCGCTGCCTTTTTATTCAGGTACTGCGAGTCAGTTTTTGCAGGCATGAAGCTGACGAATGTGCTATGTACCTTCAATGGGCAGCGTAAATTCTGGGTGATTTTTAGGGCAGATCGGGAGGGTATAGGGGCATCTGTCACCCCCCTCAGTCCTTCTATATTGGGAGGAACCGCGGCAGCTGTGGTACCCTGGCCAGCCCATCTTCTGCAGACAGTGCTTCGCGTTTGGGCACACCAAAGACCAGTGCGAGGCCGGTTTAACATGCTGCAATTGCTTTAAGCAGGGTCACGGAGCCGGTCAGTGTCCGGAGAAGAAGAGCTGCCACATCTGCAGGAGTAGGATACACCTTGCGAGACAGTGCCCGAAGGTAGCCATAATGTCTGAGTCCACTGCAGTAGTTGTGGCGGAGAAAGCAGTGGAGGCTGAGGTGGTTGTGGGCAAGAAGGTGTTATCCTATGCGGATGTGGCCAGAATGGGTTCTGTACCGATTGCCGCAGTGGACTCCGTGGAACAGGCCATAGAGCTGCCCGAGGAAGTGGTGGTGCGGACTGATGTCTGTCCACCTATGGAGGGTGAGTCAGGTCCCTCCCCTGTTGACGCCGTGAGGGAGGAAGGGGCCTCTTCTGTACCGGAGGAGAGTGTCCCTGGGCCCCTCATGGCCGAGGGGGAGTCAGAGGGGAGCAGTGAGGAATTGGAGGAATCGGAGGAGGAGGAGGGGATGGAGGTGGGGCAGCTTTCCCTAAAAAGAAAGATGGAGGTTGCTGAGTCCTCCCAGGTCATAGGCTCCTTCCCGGATTCTCCGGACCCTGGAACACCTGAAGCGGTGATTGACTCCAACTCCTCGCAAGCGCCTTCCTACGTGAGTACTGGTCAGGTGTCTGAGCTGCAGGAGGTCATGGGGTACTGCAGGGTACCGAAGGAGAAGGTAAAAAATAAAACAGGGGGGTAAGCCCTGGGTCAGGGGTGGGACCTAGGACTAGGGTCAGGGATAAAGCCGGAAAAAAGAAAAAAAAATATGACAGCAATGTGATCCCTTCCTAATTTTCTATGCACTTACGGGTATCTTCCCTCAACTGCAGAAGTATTGAGACTGCATGTAGGTGGGCAGCATTTTTTAAAATCTTGTCAGGGTATGCTGCTGATATTTTTTGCTTGCAGGACTGCAACATGAGGGAGGAACCATGTATTGCAAGATGGATGCAGGGGGATGTGGTATGGTCGTTGGGTCAGAGCAGGAGTAGTGGCGTAGGGGTGCTTAATAAAAATAATGAAGTTAAGATTTTAAGGAAGGTGGAGGTGGAGCTGGGACGATGTTTATTTGTTACTTTGGAGTATGGGGGTGTTGGTTTTAAGTTATTTTGTGTGTATGCACCAGTTGATAAAAAGGGGAGATTGGATCTTTTTGAGAAGATGAAGTTTTTTCTGGGGGGGAGGGATCCTATTATTATGTTGGGGGATTTTAATTGTATTTTACGTAGTGGGGATAGGCGTGGGGGTGGAGGTGGTGGTGAGGATGTTGATAAGTCTGAGAAGGAGTTGGGAGAGATTTTGCAGTTATTTGGGTTAAGGGATGTGGGTGAAGGTGGAGGTTTTTCTTATTTTAGTGATAGGGGTTCTGTGCAACCTAGAATTGGTTTTTGTTTCTTTTCAAAAAATTTGCAGCCAGAATCTTTTATCATTCAACGAGAGCCTTTCTCGGACCATGGTCGGATCGAGTGTGTTGATGAGGGTTAGGGATGAGCTTCGTGTTCGAGTCGAACCCATGTTCGACTCGAACATCGGCTGTTCGGTCGTTCGCCGAATTGCGAACGATATGGGCCGTTCGCGCCAAATTCGTGTGGCGCGTCACGGCCCATAATTCACTGCGGCATCGCAGTGCATTGCTGGCTGATGATTGGCCAAGCATGCACTATGACCCGCATGCTTGGCCAATCACAGCGCCGTCAGTAGAGAGAGCTGTAATTGGCCAAAGCCAGGGTGGCTTTGGCCAATTATGGTTTAGGGG
This sequence comes from Lithobates septentrionalis, assembly GCA_037952835.1. Taxonomy (NCBI): domain Eukaryota; kingdom Metazoa; phylum Chordata; class Amphibia; order Anura; family Ranidae; genus Lithobates; species Lithobates septentrionalis. The sequence goes on along the minus strand of JBBDGP010001553.1, from coordinate 1,374,831 downwards.
ATTTAGTACACGCCCCACACTATATAAGGCCGCCTGCACGGCGGCCCTGTGTAGTGTGTGTTCCGGTGTGCTGAGAGATAGAGAGAGAGAGAGACAGTGTCATTTGATTTGAGTTAGATAGATTAGGCAGAACAGTCAGTCAGTTAGCTGCACTTACAGTGTATTGTGTATATATATGCATCCCAGGTGTTGCATATATATATATACACTGTATTCAGTTTAGCTAGATCCGTTCCTGTTATCTTCTATCTAGACTATTTACATTTAGTGCAGTGCGTCCTGCTCACAGTGTTCAGCTAGATCCGTTCCTGCTATTTACATTTAGTGCAGTGCGTCCTGCTCACAGTGTTCAGCTAGATCCGTTCCTGCTATTTACATTTAGTGCAGTGCGTCCTGCTCACAGTGTTCAGCTAGATCCGTTCCTGTTATTTACATTTAGTGCAGTGCGTCCTGCTCACAGTGTTCAGCTAGATCCGTTCCTGCTATTTACATTTAGTGCAGTGCGTCCTGCTCACAGTGTTCAGCTAGATCCGTTCCTGTTATTTACATTTAGTGCAGTGCGTCCTGCTCACAGTGTTCAGCTAGATCCGTTCCTGCTATTTACATTTAGTGCAGTGCGTCCTGCTCACAGTGTTCAGCTAGATCCGTTCCTGCTATTTACATTTAGTGCAGTGCGTCCTGCTCACAGTGTTCAGCTAGATCCGTTCCTGCTATTTACATTTAGTGCAGTGCGTCCTGCTCACAGTGTTCAGCTAGATCCGTTCCTGCTATTTACATTTAGTGCAGTGCGTCCTGCTCACAGTGTTCAGCTAGATCCGTTCCTGTTATTTACATTTAGTGCAGTGCGTCCTGCTCACAGTGTTCAGCTAGATCCGTTCCTGCTATTTACATTTAGTGCAGTGCGTCCTGCTCACAGTGTTCAGCTAGATCCGTTCCTGCTATTTACATTTAGTGCAGTGCGTCCTGCTCACAGTGTTCAGCTAGATCCGTTCCTGCTATTTACATTTAGTGCAGTGCGTCCTGCTCACAGTGTTCAGCTAGATCCGTTCCTGTTATTTACATTTAGTGCAGTGCGTCCTGCTCACAGTGTTCAGCTAGATCCGTTCCTGCTATTTACATTTAGTGCAGTGCGTCCTGCTCACAGTGTTCAGCTAGATCCGTTCCTGCTATTTACATTTAGTGCAGTGCGTCCTGCTCACAGTGTTCAGCTAGATCCGTTCCTGCTATTTACATTTAGTGCAGTGCGTCCTGCTCACAGTGTTCAGCTAGATCCGTTCCTGCTATTTACATTTAGTGCAGTGCGTCCTGCTCACAGTGTTCAGCTAGATCCGTTCCTGTTATTTACATTTAGTGCAGTGCGTCCTGCTCACAGTGTTCAGCTAGATCCGTTCCTGCTATTTACATTTAGTGCAGTGCGTCCTGCTCACAGTGTTCAGCTAGATCTGTTCCTGCTATTTACATTTAGTGCAGTGCGTCCTGCTCACAGTGTTCAGCTAGATCCGTTCCTGCTATTTACATTTAGTGCAGTGCGTCCTGCTAACAGTGTTCAGCTAGATCCATTCCTGTTATTTACATTTAGTGCAGTGCGTCCTGCTCACAGTGTTCAGCTAGATCCGTTCCTGCTATTTACATTTAGTGCAGTGCGTCCTGCTCACAGTGTTCAGCTAGATCCGTTCCTGCTATTTACATTTAGTGCAGTGCGTCCTGCTCACAGTGTTCAGCTAGATCCGTTCCTGTTATCTTCCTACTGACAGGCAGGCTTGTCTGGTTACAGTATATAAAGCTACCTGAAGAAAATTACAGGTGTTCTATTTGATCCTATTAGTACCACGGTCAGGCAGCTAGACTATTTACATTTAGTACAGTGCGTCCTGCTCACAGTGTTCAGCTAGATCCGTTCCTGTTATCTTCCTACTGACAGGCAGGCTTGTCTGGTTACAGTATATAAAGCTACCTGAAGAAAATTACAGGTGTTCTATCCCAGCTTAGTGCAGCTACAGGCCATTACTATGTCTGGAAGGCCAAGAAGGAGAGGCAGACAGTCACAAGCCAATAAGAGAGGGCAAGCAGGCTCTGTGTCTAGTGCTGGTCGTGGAGACGGTGCATCCTCATCAGCACGTGGCCATGGGACACGCTTGGCCTTTTTTTCGGCAGCTGGCCGTGTTGAGCCGCAACATGCGGAAGACTTGGTCGAGTGGATGACCAAGCCGTCCTCATCCTCCTCATCCTCTCTCACCCATGCCCAGGGTGCTTTGTCTGGCAAAGCAGCGGCCTCTTCCCTCAGCTCAATGTCATCAGTGACTCCTTCCCTAGCTCCACCTTGTCCTCCTGAGGATTCCCTCGAACTGTTTGACCACAGTGTTGGGTACATGCTCCAGGAGGATGCCCAGCGTTTGGAAGGCTCTGATGATGATACTGAGCTCGATGAAGGCAGTAACATGAGCACGGACAGAGGGGGTGCCCAAGAAGGACAGCAATCTGGCAGTCATGCTCCCCCTGCTGCAGCATACTGCCAGGTTTGCTCCAGTGATGAGGAGGGAGGGGATGATGAGGTCACTGACTCAACGTGGGTGCCTGATAGGAGAGAGGAGGAGGAGGAGGAGGAGGAGGAGGAGGAGGAGGAGGAGGAGGCGGCACATCACCAACGAGGCAGGATGCCCTCCAGGGGCCAGCCTAAGGGCAGCACATTGACTGCATCACACCCCAAAGCTCCACATGTGCAGGGCGCTGCAGTCTCTGCGCGTTATTCAAAAAGTTCTTTGGTGTGGGCCTTTTTTGAGACGAGTGCATCAGATCGCACCGCTGCTATTTGCAACATATGTCTCAAGCGTATCTCGCGTGGCCAAAACATCTCCCGCTTGGGTACCACATGCTTGACCAGACATATGTTGACCTGCCATGCAGTTCGTTGGCAAGCATATCTAAAAGACCCACACCAAAGAACAAAGAGGATCTCTCCTTGCTCCTCATCAGCTGAGATTTCCAACCCCACTAGACCTTCAGTCCTCTCTGAGACCTGCAGTGAGAGGAATGAAGGTGTAGAATTAGGTGTGTCACAGCCAAGTACTTGTGGGCAATCTGCTTTTGGTACACCGACGTCAGATTGTACCAGGCAAATTTCCCTGCCCCAGCTGCTGCACCGCCGAAAGAAGTTTGCTCCCAGCCATCCACATGCCCAGCGGTTGAATGCTAGCTTGGCAAAATTGCTAGCACTTCAACTGCTGCCTTTTCAGTTGGTAGACTCTGCCCCCTTCCGTGAGTTTGTGGAATGTGCGGTTCCTCAGTGGCAGGTACCCAAACGCCACTTTTTCTCACGGAAGGCGATTCCGGCTCTCTACCGGCATGTGGAAGGCAATGTCCATGCCTCGCTGGACAGGGCGGTCAGCGGTAAGGTGCATATTACCGCTGACTCATGGTCCAGCAGGCATGGACAGGGACGTTACCTAAGTTTCACGGCGCATTGGGTGACTGCTGGCAGCTGGGAAGGATGCAGGACAAGGTGCAGTAGTGTTGGAGGTTGTTCCGCCACCACGCCTCCAAAATGCTGATTGTGACACACCTCTCTCCTCCACCCCCTCCTCTTCTTCTTCCTCCATGGCCTCTTCCTCGGAACCAGCGGTGCTCCGTAGGCGTTCAAGGGGCTACGCAAGTACGCAGGCCAAAAGATGCCATGCGGTGCTTGAGCTGGTGTGCTTGGGGGACAGGAGCCACACTGGGGCAGAGGTTCTGTCAGCTCTGCAGGGGCAGGTTCAGAGGTGGTTGACGCCACGCCAACTTAAGGCAGGAATGGTGGTTTGCGACAATGGCACCAACCTCCTCTCTGCCCTCCGACAGGGACAAATGACCCATGTGCCCTGTTTGGCTCACGTCCTTAACTTGGTGGTGCAGCGGTTCTTGGGCAGGTACCCGGGCTTACAGGATGTCCTGAGGCAGGCCAGGAAAGTCTGTGTGCATTTCCGCCGGTCATATAATGCCAGTGCTCGGCTGACGGACCTCCAAAAGGAGTTTAACCTGCCCAAGAACCGCCTAATCTGTGACATGCCCACCAGGTGGAACTCAACGTTGGCCATGCTGCAGCGGCTGCACACGCAGCAGAGGGCCATCAATGAGTACCTGTGCGACTATGGCACCAGGACAGGGTCAGGGGAGCTTGGTTTTTTTTCCCCACGCCAGTGGGCCATGATCAGGGATGCATGCACTGTCCTGTCACCATTCGAGGAGGCCACGAGGATGGTGAGCACTGACAGTGCATGCATCAGTGACACTGTCCCCCTTGTCCACCTGTTGGAGCACACGCTGCGTGGAATAATGGACAGGGCACTTGAGGCAGAACAGAGGCAGGAAGAGGAGGACTTCCTTAGCTCTCAAGGCCCCCTTTATCCAGACAGTGTTCCTGCGTGCCCGCCGATCACACAGGAAGAGGAGGAGGAGGAGGAGGAGGAGGAGGAAGATTGTGTCAGTATGGAGATGGAGCCTGGCACTCAGCATCAGCAGCAGTCTTTAAGGGATCAGTCCCAAGGAACACATGGACTTGTACGTGGCTGGGAGGAGGTGGCTGCGGACGTTGTTGTCCTTAGTGACCCAGAGGACTCCGGACCGAATGCCTCAGCAAACCTACGCTGCATGGCCTCCCTGATCCTGCAAAGCCTGCGTAAGGATCCTCGTATTCGTGGTATCAAGGAGAAGGACCAATACTGGCTGGCAACCCTCCTTGATCCACGTTACAAGGGTAAGGTTGCGGACCTTATCTTGCCATCGCAGAGGGAGCAGAGGATGAAACATCTTCGGGAGGCCTTGCAGAAAGGTCTGTGCAACGCGTTCCCAGAGACTGGGAGGTTACAAACTCCTGTTTCTGGACAACGTGTTGCTGAGGTTTCGGTCAGTCAAAGAAGGAGCGGTGGAGAAGGTGGCCGTCTGACCGATGCGTTCAGACAATTTTTTGGTCCGCAGCCCCAAGGTATGATCGGTTCCAGCAACCATCGCCAGCGTCTGTTTTACATGGTGCAGGAATACCTAGGGGCAAGATCAGACTTGGACACCTTTCCCACCGAAAATCCTCTGGGTTACTGGGTCTTGAGGATGGATCACTGGCCAGAGCTTGCACAGTATGCAATTGAGCTACTGGCCTGTCCTGCATCCAGCGTTCTTTCGGAACGCACATTCAGTGCTGCTGGAGGCGTGGTAACCGATCACAGGGTGCGTCTGTCCACCGACTCGGTCGATCGGCTGACCTTCATAAAAATGAATCAGTCTTGGATCACCACCAGCTACCAAGCACCTGATGCTGATGTAACCGAATAATTTTTTTTGAAATCTCAGATCCCTTCAAAGACTGCCTATGCTGATGCTGAGTGACTATCCCTGAGTAATTATCCTCTTCCTCCTCAATCATCACGCTGATAGCTTGTAAGAACATTTTTGGTTCTGGGCGCCACCACCAGTGCCTAAGGCACAATTTTTCAGCCCCTGTTTAACAGGGGCGTGTAATTACAATTTTTGATGTAATACTTTGCAGCAGGGCTCGTTCCTGCATTCCAACTAGAGTGTCTGTGAGGGGTTGCAGTGTTGTGGCACCAGCACCAGTGCCTAAGGCACAATTTTTCTGCCCCTGTCTAACAGGGGCGTGTAATTACAATTTTTGATGCAATACTTTGCAGCAGGGCTCGTTCCTGCGTTCCAACTAGAGTGTCTGTGAGGGGTTGCAGTGTTGTGGCACCAGCACCAGTGCCTAAGGCCCAATTTTTCTGCCCCTGTCTAACAGGGGCGTGTAATTACAATTTTTGATGCAATACTTTGCAGCAGGGCTCGTTCCTGCATTCCAACTAGAGTGTCTGTGAGGGGTTGCAGTGTTGTGGCACCAGCACCAGTGCCTAAGGCACAATTTTTCTGCCCCTGTCTAACAGGGGCGTGTAATTACAATTTTTGATGCAATACTTTGCAGCAGGGCTCGTTCCTGCGTTCCAACTAGAGTGTCTGTGAGGGGTTGCAGTGTTGTGGCACCAGCACCAGTGCCTAAGGCCTAATTTTTCAGCTCCTGTTCAACAGGGGCATGTAATTACAATTCTTGATCTAATATTTCACAGCAGGGCCCTGTGAGGGCTTACAGTGTTGTGGCCACAGCAACACCTAAGGCCCAAATTTCTGCTGAGTATATAGGGCAGGACCCTACTTTCAAACATCTAACTTACAAACGACTCCTACTTGCAAACGGAAGGAGACAACAGGAAGTGAGATGAAATCTACCCCTAGGAATGGAAATTCTCTCCTGTAAGAGTTAATATGGGAAAACAATTTCTCCTTTCCACTGATGCTTTCCAATCCTTGTTCCACAAAAAAACCCAAATTTTCAAAAAACATTTTTCATTAGGACAAAAAAGTGAGGTGAAATCTTCTGAAGAGGAGGAAAGACAGCAAAACAAATGTCACAGGGGTGATAACCCTTCCCTATGTTTTCCAAAAAGCTTAGAAAAGATTTTTTGGCTGGAGCTAAACACGTTAAAAATTTTCAAAATTACAAACAGATTCTACTTAACAACAAACCTACAGTCCCTGTCTTGTTTGCACCGCCTGTATACTGCTGTTCAGAGTATATAGGGCCTGGTGGCCCCACACCTTTCCTTATTTTAATTTGGGTGCGGGGTTCCCCTTAATATCCATACAAGACCCAAAGGGCCTGGTAATGGACTGGGGGGTACCCATGCCGTTTGTCTCACTGATTTTCATCCATATTGCCATGACCCGACATGTCATTAAACCCGCAAGCAGTTTTAAATGAGATTTTTTCCTTTAAAAATGACATTTGGTGCAGGGACTGTTCTAAACATGGGAAACACGCGTCACTTTACAGGCATACTATAGACACCCCCCAGGTACAATATTTAAAGGAATATTTCACTTTTTTTTTTTTACTTTAAGCATCATTAAAATCACTGCTCCCGAAAAAACGTCCGTTTTTAAAAGTTTTTTTTGCATTGATACATGTCCCCTGGGGTAGGACCCGGGTCCCCAAACCCTTTTTAGGACAATACCATGCAAATTAGCCTTTAAAATGAGCACTTTTGATTTTGAACGTTCGAGTCCCATAGACGTCAATGGGGTTCTAACGTTCGTGCGAACTTTCGGGCCGTTCGTGGGTTCTGGTGCGAACCGAACCGGGGGGTGTTCGGCTCATCCCTAATGAGGGTGTAAAAAGAGAGTATGTTGAGTTTTTTGGGAAACTTAAAAGGAGGAGGAATGATTTTCTAAGTGTGATTGAGTGGTGGGAGTGGGTGAAAGGTCAGACTAAGATGTTTTTTGTAAGGAAAGGTTGTGAGATTGTGAAGAAGGAGCGTGAGGCGTATGAATGGTGGCTGAAGAGGTTGGAATATTTGGAAGAACTGAGACAATGGGGAGAGAATGTAGGGTGTGATTTAGTGGAAGCAAGAGGAAAGTTGAGAGTTTTTATGGAGCGGAGAGGGAGAGAGATTATTTCGCAAGCTAGGATGGCGGTGAAGGAAAAAGATGAGAGATGTACTCGGTTTTTCTTTAAAAAGGTATATAGTGGGAAGGTGGATTTGTCAAGTGTGTTGGATGAGAATGGACAGGTAGTAAGTGGGAAGAAGAGGTTGGGAGAGGAAATTTGGAAGTTTTATTCCAATTTGTATATTGAAAAGAAGAGGGCCGAGAGGGTTGAGGAGGAAGTGTTGGAGCAGGTGGAGATGCCTGAATCAAAGCGTGATTGTTTTATTATATAAAAAAAGATGACAAGCGAGAGTTGAAAAATTGGAGGCCTATATCATTGTTGCATGTGGATTATAAGGTGTTGGCAAATAGGTTACGTGCAGTGGTGGAGAAATTGGTGGGAGAAGAACAAGTGTGTGAGGTGCCTGGGAGGTCTATTGCAGAAAGTTTGGTAAGCTTGAGGGATGTGCTATGGTTTTGTAGGGAGAGGAAGCAGGAGGTGGCAGTGTTGGCTGTGGATTTTGAAAAAGCGTATGACAGAGTGTTGCATGAGTTTATGTTTAACCACTTGCTTACAGGGCCCTTAAACCCCCCTCCTATCCAGACCAATTTTCAGCTTTTAGCGCTGACGCACTTTGAATGACAATTGCGCGGTCATGCTACACTGTACCCAAATGAAATTTTTATCATTTTTTTTCCACAAATAGAGCTTTCTTTTGGTGGTATTTAATCACCTCTACAGTTTTTATTTTTTGTTAAAAAAATTTAAAAAGACCATTTTTATATTTTGTAATAAAATTTTAAAAAAGGTAATTTTTCTCCTTCATTGATGTGCACTGATGAGCACTGATGGGTGGCAGTGATGGGCACTGATGGGTGGCAATAATGGGCACTGATCTGGTACACTGATAGGCAACACTGCTAGGTGGCACTGATTGGCACCACTGGTGGGCATTGATAGGTGGCACTTGTAGGCATTGATAGGTGGCACTTGTAGGCATTGATAGGTGGCACTCGTGGGCATTGATAGGTGGCACTGGTGGGCACTGTCAGGTAGCAATGGCAGGTGGCACTGGCAGGGGGTACTGGTGGCATGTATGAAGCATTATTGCCTCCTCCTCTTCGGGACCGATGTCCCTTGCTGATGAGCCGGCGATCAGCTTTTTTTTCTCCTCGCACTGTCAGCGCGAGGAGAAAAAAAAACGATCACAGAGCTTTTGTTTTGATCATGTGATCAGCTGTCATTGGCTGACAGCTGATCACATGGTAAGGGGCCAGGACCGGCCCCTTACTTGAATCGGTGATCACCCGAGTCTCAGTGACTCTGTGATCACAGCGCGCTCCACGCACACCCTTTAGGGCGCGCGCGGGGCGCGTGCACAGTCGAGGCCGTCTAATGACAGCCTCCTGGGAATTCAGGTCCGTGCTGTAGCCATCATTCGGTTATAGCGCGGATATCAACTGGTTAAAGTGTTGAGGAGAATGGGGTTACCTGAGGTTTTGATTGGGTGGATTAAGTGTTTGTATAGAGGTATGGTAATTAAGGTGTTGGTGAATGGGTGGATGATGAGTGATATAAGTATTAGGTCGGGAGTGAGACAGGGTTGCCCGTTATCGCCCGTGTTGTTTATTTGTGTGATTGAACCCTTGTTGAAGATGTTGGTGAAAGATAAGTGTGTGAGAGGGGTGGAGGTGCCAGGGAGTGGTGGCAGGGTTTTGAAAGTGATAGGATATATGGATGATGTTACAGTGATTTGTAGAGATATGGCAGGGTTAAAAAGGGTGAAATTGTTGATTGAGATTTTTTGTATGGCGAGTGGCTTTTGTGTGAAAAGTGAGTGGGGAATGGGGAAAAGTGAGTGTAAGTTGTTTGGTGTATGGAGGGGGATTGAACAATGTGGTTTGAAGTTTTGTGTGGGAAGAGTGAGGATTTTAGGTGTCAAGTAGATTTTTGGTCTTTAAAGAGGAGTTCCACCCAGGGCGTCCAGTAAAAAAAAAAAGATTAAAAGTCAGCAGCTACAAATACTGCAGCTGCTGACTTTTAATTGGACACTTACCTGTCCCAGGGTCCAGCGATGCGGGGGATCAAAGCCCCGCTCGTATTCCCCTCCGTTCAGCTGCACCGGCATTGCAACTGTGGGCGCCGGGCTGTGTGTTCACAGCCTGGCACCCACTGCGCATGCGCGAGCAGCGCCGAGCGCCGTGATCGGCCGCTCAGTCACCTGGGACCTGTAATGGGTCCCAGATGATTGACAGGAGGGAGGGAGCAGAGCTGAGCCCTTCCTTTGCCGAGGGGGAAATGATGTCACCAGCCCAGGCACTGGAAGAGGCAGACTACGAGGGACCACCTAGCAACAGGCATTTAGAGGTAAGTAAAAAAAAAAAATATCCAAATGTTTTTTTGTATTTTTTTTTTAATTTTTCATGTAGTTTTTTTTTTTTGGGTGGAACCAGAGGACCAGAGGTCTTTTTCCAATTTGGCACTGCGTTGCTTTAACTGCTAATTGCGCGGTCATGCAATGCTGTACCCAAACGAAATTTGTGTCCTTTTCTTCCCACAAATAGAGCTTTCTTTTGATGGTATTTGATCACCTCTGCGGTTTTTATTTTTTGCGCTATAAACGGAAAAAGACCGAAAATTTTGAAAAAAAATGATATTTTCTACTTTTTGTTATAAAAAAAATCCAATAAAATAAATTTTAGTCATACATTTAGGCCAAAATGTATTCGGCCACATGTCTTTGGTAAAAAAAATGTCAATAAGCGTATATTTATTGGTTTGCGCAAAAGTTATAGCGTCTACAAACTAGGGTACATTTTCTGTAATTTACACAGCTTTTAGTTTATGACTGCCTATGTCATTTCTTGAGGTGCTAAAATGGCAGGGCAGTACAAACCCCCCCCAAATGACACCATTTTGGAAAGTAGACACCCCAAGGAAATTGCTGAGAGGCATGTTGAACCCATTGAATATTTTTTTTTGTCCCAAGTGATTAAATAATGACAAAGAAAAAAAAAAAATATTTACAAAAAGTTGTCACTAAATGATATATTGCTCACACAGGCCATGGGCCTATGTGGAATTGCACCCCAAAATACATTCAGCTGCTTCTCCTGAGTATGGGGATACCACATGTGTGGGACTTTTTGGGAGCCTAGCCGCGTACGGGGCCCCGAAAACCAATCACCGCCTTCAGGATTTCTAAGGGTGTAAATTTTTGATTTCACTCTTCACTGCCTATCACAGTTTCGGAGGCCATGGAATGCCCAGGTGGCACAAAACCCCCCCAAATGACCCCATTTTGGAAAGTAGACACCCCAAGCTATTTGCTGAGAGGCATGGTGAGTATTTTGCAGCTCTCATTTGTTTTTGAAAATGAAGAAAGACAAGAAAAAACATTTTTTTTTTCTTTTTTCAATTTTCAAAACTTTGTGACAAAAAGTGAGGTCTGCAAAATACTCATTATACCTCTCAGCAAATAGCTTTGGGTGTCTTCTTTCCAAAATGGGGTCATTTGGGGGGGTTTTGTGCCACCTGGGCTTTCCATGGCCTCCGAAACTGTGATAGGCAGTGAAGAGTGAAATCAAAAATTCACGCCCTTAGAAAGCCTGAAGGCGGTGCTTGGTTTTCGGGGTCCCGTACGCGGCTAGGCTCCCAAAAAGTCTCACACATGTGGTATCCCCGTACTCAGGAGAAGAAGCAGAATGTATTTTGGGGTGTAATTTCACATATTCCCATGGCATGTTTGAGCAATATATCATTTAGTGACAACTTTGTGCAAAAAAAAAAAAATTTGTCTCTTTCCCGCAACTTGTGTCGCAATATAAAATATTCCATGGACTCGACATGCCTCTCAGCAAATAGCTTGGGGTGTCTACTTTCCAAAATGGGGTCATTTGGGGGGGGGGGGGGGGTTTGAACTGTCCTGGCATTTTATGCACAACATTTAGAAGCTTATGTCACACATCACCCACTCTTCTAACCACTTGAAGACAAAGCCCTTTCTGACACTTATTGTTTACATGAAAAAGTTATTTTTTTTTGCAAAAAAATTACTTTGAACCCCCAAACATTATATATTTTTTTTAAAGCAAATGCCCTACAGATTAAAATGGTGGGTGTTTCATTTTTTTTTTTCACACAGTATTTGCGCAGATTTTTCAAACGCATTTTTTGGGGAAAAAACACACTTTTTTAAATTTTAATGCACTAAAACACACTATATTGCCCAAATGTTTGATGAAATAAAAAAGATGATCTTAGGCCGAGTACATGGATACCAAACATGACATGCTTTAAAGTTGCGTGCAGTGGCAACAAAATAAATACATTTTTAAAAGCCTTTAAAAGCCTTTACAGGTTACCACTTTAGATTTACAGAGGAGGTCTACTGCTAAAATTACTGCCCTCGATCTGACCTTTGCGGTGATACCTCACATGCATGGTGCAATTGCTGTTTACGTTTGACGACAGACCGCCGCTTGCGTTCGCCTTAGCGCGAGAGCAGGGGGCGACAGGGGTGCTTTTTTTTTTTTTTTTCTTTATTATTTTTTTGCTTTTTTATCTTATTTTTAAACTGTTCCTTTCATTTTTATTTTTTTTTAATCATTTTTATTGTTATCTCGGGGAATGTAAATATCCCCTATGATAGCAATAGGTAGTGACAGGTACTCTTTTTTGAAAAAATTGTGGTCTATTAGACCCTAGATCTCTCCTCTGCCCTCAAAGCATCTGACCACACCAAGATCGGTGTGATAAAATGCTTCCCCAATTTCCCAATGGCGCTATTTACATCCGGCGAAATCTAAGTCATAAAATGCTCGAAGCTTCCGGTTTCTTAGGCCATAGAGATGTTTGGAGCCACTCTGGTCTCTGACCAGCTCTTTGGTCAGCTGGCTGAATCACCGGCTGCATTCTCAGGTTCCCTGTTGAGACAGGAGAGCCAGAGAAAAAAACGGAAGACGGTGGGGGGGGCATTCCCTCCCACGGCTTGTAAAAGCAGTCTAGAGGCTAATTAGCCGCTAGGATTGCTTTTACATGAAAGCCGACCGCTGGCTGAAAAGAATGATACCAAGATGATACCTAAACCTGCAGGCATCATTCTGGTATAACCACTCAAAGTCGTGAATGGCGTACCTGAAGACAAAAAAATGGTTAACAATAAAGCACAGTAAACGGTAAAGTATAAAAAATTGCATACCTGAAAAGCAAACATGATAAAACATAATAACAATAAAACATTTCAGAATAGAATACAGTAAAAAAGAGCAGAACAATAGAGAGAATAGAGAGAGAGAGAACAATAAAACGACAACTATTTTTTTTTATTTTATATATATATATATATATTTTTACACTTTTTTTGTAACTAACTTTTATAACGGTAACCGGTTCCAGGTTCGGGTCTCTCAAAATGCGATGGCATCTTGGGAGACCCTGTGAAAGTGTGTCCTAGTCTGTGTAGTGCTGTACCCTACGCTAATACTCAACTAGTGCATGGTAGCGTTCAAAACATTCACCAATGCAAAGACCAGGATTGTCAGGACAGGAGGGACAATAATAGCGGGTGTCACGCCTATATCCGCGCTTGCTGCAGACACAACATCTTTTTTGGGGGGGTTCGTTGGGTAGGGGTACTCGGGAGGACATAAAGAAAATGCCTCTCATGCCGCCGACTGCATTTGGTTGGGGATGTGAATGGGGGAAGTACGGGCGCTGCAGAAGTGGTGGGTTCCCAATTAGGATTGGCGAATGCAGCAGGAAGGGCATTATGGGCACGACGGGCCTGTGTTTGTCTTCTTGGTGGCAGCGGGACACTACCTGTGCTTGCCACCTCACCAGCTTGAACTGCACTTATGGGACTCGCCACGTCACCAAGTGTTACTGCAGTGCTGGTTTGACTACGACCGGGGTGTACTAGGCCGCTGGCGCTTGCCAGTTCAATAAAAAGCTACCGAAAAAACTGTTAGCGATTGCAGGGATCAGGCCTGACTCTGCGAACGCTGCAGTTATGCGTTAAGTGTTTTGTAAGTGACAGTGATCGATCGATACTGCATTTGGGTGGGCTGAGCTGGGCCGGGCGGAGGGGCAAAACGCAGGTGCTAGCAGGTATCTGGGCTGATCCCGCTAACACTGCGTTTTTGGGAATTCTAAACTGCTGGGGACGCTAGTATAGATCTGATCGGATCAGATATTGATGCGTTCAGATACTATACCACTAAGGGAGGTGTATGCTGCGTGCGTGGGTGTTAGCGCTACTGGCGCTAACCTGACGCTGCTTGGGGCTGGTGCTTGTCAGTTCACCAAAATACTACCAAAAAAACTGTTAGCGATCGCAGGGATCAGGCCTGACTCTGCGAACGCTGCAGTTATGCATTTAGTGTTTTGTAAGTGTCAGTGATCAATCGATACTGCACTTGGGTGGGCTGGGCTGGGCCGGGCGGAGGGGCAAAACGCAGGTGCTAGCAGGTATCTGGGCTGATCCCGCTAACACTGCGTTTTTGGGAACCCTAAACTGCTGGGGACGCTAGTATAGATCTGATCGGATCAGATATTGATCCGATCAGATACTATACCACTAAGGGAGGTGTACGGTGCGTGCGTGGGTGTTAGCGCTACTGGCGCTAACCTGACGCTGCCTGGGGCTGGTGCTTGCTTGCCAGTTCACCAAAATGCTACCAAAAAAACTGTTAGCGATCGCAGGGATCAGGCCTGACTCTGTGAACGCTGCAGTTATGCGTTTAGTGTTTTGTAAGTGACAGTGATCGATCGATACTGCACTTGGGTGGGCTGGGCGGAGGGGCAAAACGCAGGTGCTAGCAGGTATCTGGGCTGATCCCGCTAACACTGCGTTTTTGGGAACCCTAAACTGCTGGGGACGCTAGTATAGATCTGATCGGATCAGATATTGATCCGATCAGATACTATACCACTAAGGGAGGCGTATGCTGTGTGCGTGGGTGTTAGCGGTACTGGCGCTAATCTGACGCTGCCTGGGGCGACGCATATCAAGACCGGGCGATCAGGGGGCTAAACCTTTATTCGGTAATAAACGGCGGGTGCCCTGACACTATAAAAAATAAACAAACTAACCAGCGTCAACCGTAACACATATACGGTGATCAGTGGTGAAAGGGTTAACTAGGGGGCAATCAAGGGGTTAAAACATTTATTAGGTAGTATATGGGGGTCCCTGTCGCTATAAAACGCTGACGGCGAACCTAAATATTTACGTCCCTAACTAGCGTCATCAGCGACACTAATACAGCGATCAGAAAAATGATTGCTTAGTGACACTGGTGACGGGGGGTGATCAAGGGGTTAAAACTTTATTACGGGGGGTTAGGGGGGTACCCTAGACCTAAAGGGGGCTAACAGTAACTGTCCTAACACTGTAACTGTCACAAACTGACACCAATACAGTAATCAGAAAAAAAAAAAAACCTGCTTGGTGTCAGTTTGTGACAGGGGGAGGGGGTGATTGGGGGGTGATCGGGGGGCGATCGGGGGGGGGGAATCGGGGTGTTTTGTGTGCCTGGCATGTTCTACTGTGTGTGTAGTGTTGGTGCACTCACATTTCAGTCTTCTCTCCTCGGCGCCGGAACGGAAACTACCGAGCCGAGATGACATCATTTCCTTTGCTGCTGTTTAGCATACAGCAGCAAAGGAATGTTTCCATTGGCCGGCGGCGATCGCGAGGGGGGGGCCACGAACGGATGGCCTCCCCCTCACCTCCGATCGCCGGGGAACAAAACACGACCGCCTCGGGCACTGGGGGGGTCCGAACGGACCCCCCACCCGCGTAAGGCAAATCACGTACATGTAAGTGATTTTGCCTGTCCGTGCCACCTTGCCGACGTACATCGGCGTGAGGCGGTCGTCAAGTGGTTAAGGACTTTATCGTTGGAAGGGAAGGTGTTGATTGTGAAGGCTGTTGTGATTCCCATTTTGTTATTTTTATATTATATTTTTCCAGCTCCAGATAGAATGATGAAACAAATTGTGAGGGTGTGTTTTTCCTTTTTTTGGTCGTCTAAGATGGAGAAGTTGAAGAGGGAGAAAGTAATGAAAGGTGTAATGAATGGCAGGAAAGGTATGGTGAGTATTGAGAAATTTCTGGTGGTGAAGTATGTAAGTATGTGTGTGAGATTAAGTGAGAAAGAGAATGTTGCAGGGTGTATGGCAAGATATGCATGTGGGAGTGTGTTACGGAAATATAAGTTGTGTGATGTTGATTTGAGGAAACCTGTATGTTTTGTTGTGCCTTGGTTTTATGTCAGGATTGAAAGGTGTATGAGGAAGTATGGGTTGCAAGATGAGACGTGATATAAATGGTGTGAGAGTAAGAAGGTAATGCAGATACTGAAAGAAAAGGAGGAAGTGGAAGGAATAAGTGGTTTAAGAGTAGCTGAATGTAAGAAAGTCTGGAAGAATGTGTGCTGTAAAGGAGTGGATAATAGACAGAAGGATATTGCGTGGATGGGGGTGCATGGGTGTTTGCCTACAAGGGAGTTTCAGAGGAGGAGAAGGTTTGTGGTCAGTGAGGTGTGCCCGAGACTGGGGTGTGGGGGGGTTGAGAGGGTGATACATGTGTTTTGGGAGTGTCGTTATGCGAAGAAAATATGGAAAAGGATGGAGAAAATGGTTAGGGGATTAATTGGTGTGGATATTGTAACGTATGAGATGGTATTATGTGGTTTGTGTGATTTAGGGAGGAATGAGGAGAGTTTGTTATGGATTGTTGTGACTTGTATTAAAGAGTGTTTGTGGGATGTTCGGAATATTTAGATTTTTAGGCAGGAAGTGGTTAAAGTGAAAGAGTGGTCCGAGGAAAGATTTATAATTATGCAGATTATGATTATAAGAAGTTAGGAGAGGATAATGCAAGGAACTTATGGAGATTAGAGGAGTGGAAACAATGGTGTATATAATGTGAATATTGGGATTATGTTATTGATGTTTATTTTTGAATGAATAACCTTTTATTTTTGTTTTTCAGGGTGAGTGCAGGTGGTGACAAAGGGACAGTGTGGAGAAAGTGTATAGGAGTGCTGTTGTTTGTGCAGGGATAGGGTGGAGGGACAGTATATAATAGGGATAGTTTGATGTTTTTTCGCTAATGAAGGTAATGTAAAGGTTCTTCTTATCTTTATTGTTGTTGTTGTGAAATGTTCTTGTTATCTGTATTGTTGTTATGTACTTTTTGGGGTTTTGTGGGTGGGTCTTTGGGAGGGAAGTGGGAGGGTTATGTAAATATTGTAAAACTTTGTTTGAAAACGTACTTCTAAATTATATTTTGTACAAATGTTATGTTATTTTATTTTTTACATATTTTTTGGATTTATGTTTTCTATGTATTTTACTTGTGAAATTTTAAATAAAAGAATAAAAAAAAAAAAATCTGTGTCCAAATTAGGCGGGCACCACTGAACCCAGTTAACAAAATGTTATCCCCATCGAAGTTTAAAGTGTTACTAAACCCACAACAGTAAAATCAGTCTATATATGCAGTAAAGCATGCTTGTTATACTCACTGTGGAACCTAAGGGGTTAATCTACCGCATTGTGTAAAAAGGCTGTTTGATCCTGTCTTCTCTGATCCTCCCTTTTTTTACTGTTCCCAATCCATCTGCTGATAAAACAGAGCCTTGGAGGCATTCTGCACATGCTCAGTTTAGTGTATATTGCTATAGAGTTTTTTTTTTTTTGGGAGGGTGCATGTAATTAGCACGGGGCGAATCAGCACGGTCCAGACAGAGGTTCAGGGGTCCTGCAGCCTCATAGGGCAGTCAGAAAAGAATGAAAACTCCTTATACAAGCTTTAACCAGACACTGATAGAAGTCATAAGACTGCTATATACTGCTGATGAGAAAAGGTATTTGGCAGTTTACATTTACTAAAATAATTGAATTTCCATGTTCTGTGTGCTGTGGGAGACCACATACAGTGAATGCAGGGTCCTGGGTTTCATCCTGTGCATTAAGGTGAAAAACACCTGTCAGTGACCGCCCCCCCAGCCCCCCGTTTTACTTACCTGAACCCTTGAACTTGACCCGGCGGGGATGCGCTGTCTCTCTGCCCAGGGTTCTTGGCTCTTGATTGGATAGATTGATAGCAGTGCAGCCATTGGCTCCCTCTGCTGTCAATCAAATCCAATAATGCGAGCGCCGGGGGATGGGGCTGGGCCCTGCATTCGGCTTTTATGGACGCCGAATGCTGGACTCAGGAGCGCGCCCGCAAGGTAACCCCCTCGGGAAAGCGCTTCTCTGAGGGGGTTATCAGATGTGGGGAGGAGCTGCAAGAGCCGCCGGGGGACCCCAGAAGATGAGGTTTGGGACCACTCTGTGCAAAACGAGCTGCACAGTGAAGGTAAGTATGATATGTTTGTTATTTTTTTCATTTTTTTTTTATTTTGCCTTTACAATAATTTTAAGACCAAATAATGCTCAATGACATTACATCACTCTGGATGGTACATGATGTGTTTATCAGTAGACTTGCACAATGGAAAAGTTTGTTTCATTTTGTTTTCATTTGTAAAATACATAATTTCGTTCTGCTATATTCGTTATGTTATGTTAATTTGTTTTTGAATAATTCGTTATTTCTGTAGAGTATAGATATCCGTTATAACAAATTGTTTGGTTTTATTGTTTAATTGTTTAGTTTCCTGATCATTTGTTATTTATGGATGTATATATATTTGTAATAACGATTCGTAGTTCGAAAAGTTGTTTGTTTATTGAATCCATTAACATACACAATGATATTATCTCTTTTCCTCTGCTCAAATACAATACAACACCCTTCTCACTCAGTTCTCAGGAATGCACTTTGCCAGTATTCCATCCTCCAGCACAAAATGAATCAGCTGATTGGACTGTAAGATTTACTCTGAGTTGACCATTTGTTTCATTAGACCTTCAGGCTGGGTTTACACTGATGCCAGATGTGGCTTGCAGCAGGGGTCCAGTGGGTTCCTGTTCTCCATTTCAGGGATGAATCAGGGCTGAATTTTTGCCTGAATTTGTCTCTGAAATGGAGCCAAAGCCGCACTGGAGCCGCCACAGGGATGTGTGAACCGGCTCCATAGAGAGCCGGTCACAATCTCCTGTCATGTGAATTGGATGTGGGGAAACTCGCATCCAATTCATACTAGTGTGAACCCAGCCTTAACGTATTAATGAATCATGCCAAATCCATTTGTTATTTTTGTTATAATGTCTTTCGTATTCGTTGAAATTAGTTATTTTTATATTTGAAAGGATCAAATATGCACCAAAGATGCAAAATTTGGCCGAATTCCATTTAGTTACGAAACAAATTGCCTACTTATCAGCAGTGATGCATTTTTGTCCAGTTTGACATGCAGCACATAGTGATTGTACTGGATTACAATGGGGAACATCACTTTTATTTAATCGTACATCACGGGACCCAGAGCCATAGTAATTACTATGTGGGTTATAGTCCACCTTCAGGTGTTGGACACTGGCACACCCTAAACAGGAAGTTGCCTCCCTATATAACCCCATCCACTACTGGGAGCATCTCAGTTTTTTCGCTAGTGTCTAAGGTGTTGGTCACGAGTGAAGATGTGCTGTGCTGAGCTCCTCTGGAGCAATCCTTGCTGGGGCTAGCTATGCAGCCGGATCCATTAAAAGTGTCTTTTAGGCCGAATTGAATGGTAGAAAGAAGAAACGAGGTTTTGCCTGTAATGCTTCTCTTTTTAGACAGCTGGACCCTGGGATCCAGTACTTTTGGTATTAAGGCCATAAAGTTTTACTGGCGGGGTGCTTTTTACAGGTCCAAGATTGTGGGTTCCCCCGGGGTCTCCAGTTCCTGAAGGTTTGTTAACGGAACCCACCATGAAGGGTGAATATTGGGTCTGGTGGTCTTACCACAGAAAACCCTGTGGTGGAAAAGGTAAGTGGAGTTTTTCTAAGGAATCTTTTAAATTTTGCCTATGAAATGTCTCCTTTAAAGTAAATGTTGTCATGCCCAAGTGTCAGCACTGGGGGCTGTATGGAGCACGTATCTTTTCATGCATTGCTCAGAGTCGCGCTGTGTCACAGAAGCAGCAGACCTTTTTCCTCTGGCTACCAGGCAGACCTCCAGTAAGTTTGGGGGGTTTTGCTTCCTCCAGACACCCCCACCTGAGCTGAACTCTTCCCCTCTTCAAGAGGTTTAGTATAAGGGAGAACTAAAAATGATCGGCAATGGCATTTTCTTTCACTGCCCCTACACGGCGGCGGCTTCCAGGTCTCCTCCACGCCATCCCTCCCTCACTCAGCAAATCTCATCAGATCGGAGGCCCGTGCCTGCGTGGGAAAACTCTTTTTTTTTAAAAAGAGGGGGGGCGTGATGCGGTGGTGGGGGCAGGGCTTAACGCTGCGTTAGCGTCCTCCAATGCGGGAGTGTGTTGTTAAAAGAAAAAAGAAAAACTCAGCTTCTGCTGGCTGTAAAATTGTCAGAGAGACATAAGAGCAAAGAAAAGCATGAAAGAGGTTTTGGTGATACAGTCATTTCCTATTTGACACATTTACTATTTGCATCAGGCTGAGTATTAATAGCAGTGGCAGTAGCTGGACTATTGCTCAAGCAGTGGATGTGATTTCTTCTGGTAGTACCTCTGCTTTGGTAATCGGGCTATGATCAGAAGCTGGGTTGAAACACCCCCAAAAAAGAGCTAAAAGGGTCTCCCTCAAGCTCTAGAAAGCCTACTCATCTCTACAAATGGTATACTCCCCTGAGAGGGGGTGGCTGGTCAAAGTGAGCATCAGGGCCATGAAATGTCTGCAACTGTTTTTAACACTGCAGCCCCTTTTTATTTTATGATAATTAAAAAAAAAAAATTAGCGACTTACTCGCATCCCAGTGTGGGTCAAAATGCGACAGCTTCTCTTCCATTACCCAGGACCCTCAAACAGAGCAAATAAGGGCAGGAGAAGATAAATTCCCTCAGGGGACCGGTAGTGAGGCTGATGACTCCTCTTCGGAGGTGTCAAATGCGGAAGAATCAGCTGTTCCAATCTTAAGATTGATGGTGCAATTTCTTGCTGAATGCTCGCTCCATATTGATGTACCCTTAACTGAGTGTTTGAGTTCACTAAAGCCTCCTCAAGCTGTGCATGCCTTTTCCTGTTCATTCATTGCTGGAAAAGCTTTTTTGTATCTGAGAGGATCACCCAGAGAATCATTTTTTTCCCTCCTAAAAAGTTTTCACACTTTATCCTATGGTGGAGGAAATTCACTAAGTAGGGTATACCAGCAATTAATGCTGCTATATCCTCTGTTAATAAGGTTGACTTGTCTGGCAGACAATGCTCAAATGCTTAGGGATCCAATGGATAAAATTGTGGAATTCCATATTGAAAAAAAACTAAATTTTTTTCTCTGGCAGATTAAGTGTCTCAGTCTGCACTGACAGTAATTGCTTAATCATTGAGAGACCAGTTTAAACAGGTGTTCTAGGTTATCCTGCTCAGCAGGCCCAGGAGGCAGCTTTATGTTTGCAATAGTTGCTATGAGAGATTCTATCCTTCAGGCCCTTTCGCTAAGCGCCTTGTAAGAAGCTCCTGGCTAGTCTTCCTTTTTGCGGTGAAACAGCTATTTGGGGATGTTTTGGATAATACATCCAAAGAAATTCTAGTGGAAAGCCCCCCTTTTGCCATTTAAGAAAAGGAGTAAATGTATTTGCGTTTTAAAGCTCCTTTTCCTGTGCCAGAGGCATCAGCCTTCAGGCAGTCACGGCGGCTTCCACCGTCAGGTTCAATCAAATAGGAGGAAATCTTCTGCAGTTCTCAAGGATCTGGCAGGAAGAGTATCGAGATGAATGGGGGACTTCCTCAATAGCTCCAGGGTACAAACTGGAGTTCCAAGAGTTCCCGTCTTCTCTTTTCTCAGATCAAACGTTTCTAAGGATCCAGAGAAAAAGAAAAAAGTGATCATGGGGGTCCCCATGTAAGAACAAAGGTTGGAGTTTGATTCAAACCTCTTTTTTTCACGGTACCAAATCTGAATGGACATTCTGGATCTCAAAAATTTGAATTCAATTCCCGTGGTCCCTGACGGTGAGTCTGCCAGGACCCGATGGAGAATCAGGCCGGACAGACGGACACCGTCGGCCAGACGGACGCCAGCGGCGGGCTTGAATAAAACCTCTCTTTTTTCTTTTTTTTTTTTTTAAATAGTTTTTTTTCAAGTTTTGTCAGTTTACAAAGATATACACCATGCTTACATATAACAGAAGATATCGTAAAACAAAATATAAACCATAGATGCTAACAGTTTCTTAAAGCTTTACAGTCTTAATACAATTCCCTGAAATGTGAGGAATAGAGCAAGGCAGGAGAGGCTGTATGCCTCCGCCAGCCACCCCATATGGGAACTAACTGTGGCTCGACTGAAGCACAGCCTCTACACGCCTCTGTGTCAACAGCAGTATTAACCAGTTTATATCTGTTAGCGTTCTTGTAACAAGAGCGTATAGTTTGTAACTAGTAAAAGAAACTAATGTGTATATAATACAGGATCAATTCAGAAGCCATATGGAAAGGAAGGACATGGGTCTTAAATAAAAAAAAAAAACACAGAGATTCATGAGTTAAATCACCCCAGTGACATCAGATGTGGTGCCATTCATTTACGATAATTGTTGTGCCAATTTATCCAACTTTGCCAGCGTGGAAGAAATGTGTCATACTTTCCACTAATGGATGCTAGCATCTTCTCATAAGTGTAATGCAAAGATAATGTAGTTACAGTCTCTTCTATTTCTGGAGGGTGCAGCGATCTCCATTTTCTTAGTATTACTAATTTGGCTGCTAGGAATAAGTGAATAGTAAATTGTCTATGTAGTGGTGGGATATCTTCTATACCTATGTTTAGGATAGCTAATGATGAAGGGTTCTGTATAGTTAGATCCGTTATTTGACGTAGGATTTTGAAGATGTGGGACCAGTATGACGTCAGGTGTTCACATCCCCATAGGATGTGGTAGATAGTGCCAGTTTGCCCACAATTCCTCCAACAGGTGGAAGGTGTGGAGCAGTCGAATTAAGCTAGACGATATGGTGTTAAATACCAATGTATAATCTTATGTGAGAGTTCCCAGAGGTTGGTGCTGTTGGTAGCCGAGTGTATATATTGCATAGCCTTGTGCCATTGTTGTGGGGAAAAGGTGTCATTAAGATCTCTTTCCCATGCTAGCATGGAATTTGTTTTGATGAATACGTTTTTATCATGGAGATAAGTGTAGAATAACGATATACCTCCTTTACGAGGTATTTTGGCCGTAAGGTATACATGAATCTGCCAAAAAAAACGTATAATTGATGTTATGTTTTTTGAGGTAAGTAGCAATTCTCAAATGTTGAAATTGTTCCGAAGTAGGCAGGTCGTAAGTCATTTGTAGAATGTCAAACGATCTAGCGTTAGTGCTGGAGTGTAAGTCCGAAACCCATTATATTCCCTTCGCTATCCACCTATTCAAGGGTATGTCTGGGATCAATAATGCCAATGTTGATATAGGGATCGACAAAGATATGGTAGGAGATGATCTGGATTTGGTTATTATCAATGTCTTCCATGAGTTTAGTGTTTCTAAAATCGGTAGAGAGAGGTCAGAAGGTTTTAGATACATAAAAGCTAACAAATAATCATAGATGTTTCCTCCTGGTATAGTAGATTGTTCAATAGAACACCAAAGCGGCTTTTGGTGATGGGGAAACCACCCTCTTAGTTGTGCTAGGATTGCAGCTAGATGGTAGTCAGCAAATATTGGGAGGCCAACCCCTCCTGCTGTTTTTGTTTTACAGAGTTTGGTTAGAGCGCTTCTGGCTTTTTTGCCATCCCATAAATATCTAGAAAGTGTGGATTGTAAAGTATGAAAGTGTTGTCGTGGGACGGGGATGGGAACTGTACGAAATACATATAGTATTTGTGGCAGAATTTGCATTTTGAAGGCAGCCAGCCTGCCTGACCATGACAATGTGTGTTTGCTTAGGGACTGGAGACCCATTTGCAATGTACGTAGTAACGGAAGGTAATTAGCGTGAAATAGTTGTGAACGGTAGGATGTTAGTTTAATCCCTAAGTAGGTTATTTCTTGTGAATCCCATACATATGGGTACCTATTTTGCAAATAGCTGCTATCCCAAGATCCAATATGTAAGATTTGGTTTCGTTCACCTTGTAGTATGATATCTTACCATAGTCATGTAGTAGTTGAGAGTCGTGTTGTAGGGAAGACACCGGATTAGTCAACATGAGGATCACATCGTCAGCGAAGAGACTTATGACGTGTTTGCGGTTATTGAAGAAAAAACCTTGTATATTAGGGTTTTGCCTTATGCTGGCTGCGAGGGGTTCCATTAAGAGGTTGAAAATGAGGGGGGATAATGGACATCCCTGGCGGGTGCCATTTGTGATCTTGAAAGGCTTAGATAGCATACCTGAGGTATATACCCGGGCTGATGGTGAAGTGTATAAAGATAGTATTGCAGACAGTATGTGGCCTGTAAAACCAAATTTTTCCAATGTGGTTGCGAGATATGTCCAATGCACTCTGTCGAAGGCCTTCTCTGCATCCAAAGCAAGAAGCAGAGAAGGCGTCCCATGCTGCCTGGCTATTTGAATCACATCTATTAGTCTTCTGGTAGCATCAGATGTTTGTCTGCCCCAGATTGATCTGGGTCGATTATAGTGGGGAGAATGTCAATTAGCCTCATTGCTATCATTTTAGCATAAAGCTTTAGATCAGTATTCAATAAGGATATTGGTCTAAAGTTTTGAGGAGCATCCGGTGTCTTCTCTGGTTTAGGCAACGTGACTATTAATGCTTCTAACATCTCAGATGGAAAAGAAGATGAAGCAGCAGCAGCCTCAAATACCCTTAGAAGGTACGGTCCTAAATAGTGTTTAAAAGCCTTATAATATTCCCCTGTCAAACCATCCGGTCCTGGAGATTTATTGATGGGAAGAGTGTCAATTACTGTCATTAATTCAGATAGTGAGAAAGGGGAATTCAAGGCTTGAAGTTGAGAAGCGGAGAGTTTAGGTAAATTAATATTTTCTAAGAACTCATTTATAGCTCTTTGTGATGGCTGGTCAATATGACTGTCATGATTAAGGTTGTAAAGGGACCCGTAGTATTCGCTAAAAGCATTAGCAATGCCTTGGGGATCAAATACTTTTTGTTTGGAAGTAGGGCTAATGAGGAAAGGTATTTTAGTTTTGAAGCATTGGCCTCGTAGTTTGCGGGCCAATGCTTTACCAGCTTTGTTGCTGGTCGAATAGAATAACATTTTTAGTCGTCGTTCCTTTTGCTCAAAGGAATGAAGTAATTCTAATATGAGAGCGTGTCGCAGATCTGTCAGTTTTTTGCTAACTTGGCGTGTAGGTTTTTTTTAATCTAGATCTTCTAGAGAGTTGATATCTGCATAAAGAGTATCAAGCCGCTGCTGCTTCTGTTTTTTAAGTTTTGTAGCTAATTTAATAAATATGCCTCTAATGTATGCCTTATGGGCATTCCAAAGTACAAACGGATCATTTGTGGAAGAGGAATTGATCTGGAAGTAATCAGACAAATGGTTTTCTAACGATGTCTTAGTGGTTGTTTTTTGTATTACTTGAGGGCTTGCGCGCCATATGAATGCCCCATTAGTAGGATAATTATCTCCTAGCGTTAGGAGGATAGAAGCATAGTCTGACCAAGTAATATTATTTATTTTAATTTGAGTCACTTTTTGAAGCAACCACTTGTCCATTAGGACCAGATCGATCCTCGAATAAGTGCAATGCCTATGAGAGTAAAATGTGAAGTCCCATTCATTAGCATGTTTACAGCGCCAGCTATCGAACAGATCATGCGATCTTAGGAAGAAATTCAGGCAAGGATAATAAGTTGAGGTAGAGTCCATGCTTGGATCAGGAGTAATATTAAAGTCTCCACAAATTATAAGGGAACCTTGTTGGATTCTTTTCAGCTTCTTCATCAATCTGTTCAGGAAATTAATTTGTTTGGTGTTGGGAACATATACGTTCACAAGAGTATAACGGGTAGAATTGATATCACATATAATAATGAGGTATCTGCCCGCTATATCGGATATTTCGAAATGAAGTTGAAATGATATAGAATCTTTGATAGCTACCATAACCCCTCTTTTTTTCGCATTCATATTGGAGAAAAAGTAGTGTTGAAAATTTCTATGAGAGCATTTTGGTGGTGCTTCGTGGTGGAAGTGTGTCTCTTTAGCTGACAGAATATCGCATTGGGAAGAGTCAGCTTCTTTCCAAAGAGATGCTCTCTTGGCTGGGGGATTTAAACCGTGGGCATTGATGGATAGTATTTTAACTGGCAATGTGTATATAGGAAGGTATGCTGTATGACGAGGATGGATAGTACTCACGCTTGATGGATGATTTCTGTTTCAGGGTGGCTTTGCATCTGGAGTGTCCCTCGAAGCGGACAAGTGGGTTGCAGAAGTGGCAGGTTCCTTTCCATAAGAGCATATATGGGTACAGCTCTGCAGATGGTGGTTGATCCATAAAAACAATGAAAAACAAATAACAGAACAAATGAAAAGGAGAAAAAAGAAAAGTTACAGGGTGATAGGAGAATCCACAGGGGGATTCTTGATCCATAAACACTGTTCAATAGGGTTGAGGGGTATTGGAAGTATTTCCAAGTGTGCCTTCGCCGAGGGATTGTAGATATAAGGATTGAGTGAGTTGATTAGGAGCAATCTGGTATTGGAGCAGGTTTTTTGTCACTCTTCTTTCGTTTCACCACCTGCCAGTCTGCCTGTATGTGTGGAGGAGGATCAACTTGTATAGGAGACGGATATGTCTCCGACAGTATTCCCCATTGTCTGAGGATGTGCAGACCTTCTTCCATGGTGGAGACCGTGGTGGTCACGCCGTTGTGAGTGATTGAGAGCGCAGCCAGATACTTCCACCTGTGAAGTATATGATGGTTGCGTAGCGCTTTAGTAATGGTGGCTAAGTTACGGCGTTTTTGGAGGGTGTGCCTAGACAAATCAGGGAGTAGCTGAAGAGAGGCATATTGAGGTGGGCGCTGATCAGGTTTGCGAAATGAAGCCAAAATGGCTTCTTTTGCTTTGTAAAAATGGACCCTTAATAGAACATCCCTGGGTACATCAGCGGGTAAAAAGGATGGTTTTGGTATTCTGTGCACCCTATCTACTGTGAGCTCCAACGCAGACATTGCAGGGAGCAGCACTGTGAATAATTCTTGGACATATTGTGATAGTTGTAGCGCGGGGATGGATTCAGGAATGCCTCTTATTTTTAGGTTATTCCTTCTGGATCTGTCTTCGAGGTCAGATAATTTGTCTTTGATCCAGGAAACTTCATCTGATTGAATGGTATGAGCATCCACCATTGCATTGAAAGAGGATGCATGTGAATCCAGAGTAATCTCAATCTGATTTACCCTTTCACGTAGTGAATGCACTTCTGCCTGACACTTTTGTACTGTTTGCAGCATGTCCTGATGCAGAGATGATCTCAGGGACATTAACATCTCCTTGAGGACAGTGTCTGAGACAGGCTGCCCTGATGTAGTGAATCCCTCTATGGGGTCAGGGGCTGCTGAGGCCTGAGATCGTGAGGTATTGTGAGCGCTTACCTCCATGTCATGCTACGGCCTAGTTCCCTGAGGAGAGGATGTCCTCTGTCTGGATTTAGCAGGGCTTCTGGTGGTTGGGGTGGACGCCGCTGAGGATGATCCGCTATGTGGATTCCCTGGATTGGTGCCGTTCAGACCGGGAGGATAGGTCGTGGATGCGGCCTGCTTTGATCTGCGCTTCGGCTGGGCGCCATTTTGGTTAGGCCTGAGGTAAAGTACCCCGGCAGCTTACGGAGCTGCGGCGGCAGTTCTTTCCTTCTCCTTGGCATCTCTGGAGGTGGTTTATGCTCCGATGTGGCGGATGGAGGAGGATGGCCCTTCTAAATGCTCAGATGGAGACGGATTTCCCCGGCGGTGTGGCAGAGCTCAGAAGCTAAGCGGCCATCTTCGGGCTCGGACGCCACGCCCCTAACCTCTCTTTTTTCGTATGGAGTCAATCCAAATCAGTTATCTCCGTCCTACAAGGAGACAAGGAGACTTCTGGCATCAATCAACATCAAAGATGCATACCTCCATATGCCTATTTCCTCGCTCACTAGTAATATCTACTTTTCAAGGTGGAAAATCTTCATTTTCAGTGTGTAGCTCTGCTTTCCGGTCCAGCTACTGCACCTTGAGTGTTTACAGAGGTTCTGGCCAGATTAAGGGCCCAAGGTATAACAATTATGGTTTACCTAGTCGATCTGTTCTTGATAGACCAGTCGGTAGCCCGCTTAGACCAAAGTATGGTCCCCACATTCAACTACCTGGAATATCTAGGTCGGATTCTCAACCCAGGAGAATTCTTCTTTGAAACCATGAAGAAGGCTAAAATATTTGTATCCGATCATAGGTACACCCAGAAAAGGGTATTCTTACCCCAGGCAAAGATCAGCACCATAAAGGAACTGATTTACATGGTCTAAGCAAGATGAATTTGTTCTTATCAACTTTGCATGAGGTTGTTGGGAAAGATAGTGGCTTCATTGGAGGCCGTTCCTTATGCTCAGTTTCATTCGAGACTGCTACAAAACAGTATCCTTTTGGCTTTGAACAAAGGGTTCAAGCTCTACATTCCCAATGTGTCTGACTCCAAAGCCTATGGCCACATCACCCTGATAGTGCCCGATCTCGTCTGATCTTGGAGGCTAAGCAGGGTCGGGCCTGGTTAGTACCCCGGATGAGAGACCACCTGGAAATACCAGGTGCTGGAGGCTGGGTGTACCGGAGCCTCAGTTTATGGTTAATATCCAAAAATCTACTAAGGAGAAAATACTTCCTTCAGTTACCTGGGAAGTGGTAACAACATATGCCAACCTTTTTTGTTTAGGTTGGGGAACAGTCCTGGAAGAGGCAACTGTCCAAGAGAAGTGGCCCAGATCAGAGATGGCCTTGCCCATTAACATTTTAGAAATTGAGGCAGAGCTCTTGGTCCTGAGGGCCTGAACGTTCAGTATACAGTATTGTCCTGCCAGGATTCGATCCAACAATGCCACAGCAATGACCTATATTAATCACCAAGGGGGCACAAGAAGTTGTGAGGCCCAGAGAAAGGTGAATCATATCCTATCTTGGGCAGTAAACAATGTACTTGCCTTCAGCAGTCTTTAATCTAGGAATAGAAAATTGGCAGGCGGACTACTTGAGTCGCCAGCAGTTGTTCCTGGGAGAATGGTTCCTTTACCCCGATATCTTCCTGTCAATATTTTAAAAATGGGGGATCCCAGACATAGATCTGTTTGCGTCCAGGTTCAACAAAGAAATCTACAACATTGTGTCAAGAACAAAGTAAAGCAACAGATGCTTTGCTATTCCCGTGGAATTGGTTCTCACTTATTTATGCATTCCCTCCTATTCTGCCTGCGTCCACGACTTCTTCACAGGATCAAGCAGGAAGGGAAGTCGTTGATTCTTGTGGCCCCCAGCGGGGCCCCGGAAATCTTGGTATGCAGAGATCATAAAGATGGCAGTAGGGGACCAATGGACCCTACCATCACGGCCAGACCTTCTCTCGCAAGGTCCGGTGTTCCATCCTACTTTACAAACGCTAAATTTTATGGTCTGGCTATTGAGACCCACACTCTGAAGAAGCGTGGGCTGTCAGGTTCAGTAGTTTCTACCATGGTTAATGCAAGGGAGCCGGCCTCCATAATTGTATATTATGGAGTCTTGGAAACATATGTCTCCTGGTGTGAAACCAGGTGTTTCACCCCAGGAAATAGGTCAAAGGTAGAATCCTTGACTTTCTACAGATGGGGTGAGAAATAAGGCTGGCCTTAAGTGCTTTCTAAGGACAGGTCTCGGCCTTATCAGTATTATTTCAAAGACCACTTGCTTTGCATTCTTTGGTTCGTAACTTTATTCAGGGGGTAACAAGGCTTAATCTCCGGTTAGGTAACCCCTGAACTCTTGGGACTTGAATTTAATTTTGTCGGCATTACAAAACAGCCTTTTTTTGGGCCGATACGACATATTCCCTTGGTCCTTTTTTGACAAGGAAACTATTTTTTCTGGTAAACATTTCTGCTGCAAGAAGGGTCTCAGAATTGACTGCTCTTTCTTGTAAAGAGCCATATTTTTATTGTTCACAAGGATAAGGTGGTATTGCGTCCTCATCCTAACTTTTTACCAAAGGTAATATCAGGTTTTTATCTAAACCAGGATATTGTTCTACCTTCATTTTTCCAGAACCCTGTTCTATGGAAGAAAAATCATTACATTCTCTTGATGTGGTGAGAGCAGTCAAAGTCTACTTAAAGGTGACTGCTCAGATTCGGAAAACAAATCTTTTGTTTGTGTTGCCTGAAGGTCCTAAAAGAGGACAGGCAGCATCGAAATCTACTATTTCTAAATGGATTTGACAAGTAATCGTTCAAACTTATGGTTTAAAGAGGTAGTTCTACCCTCTCAAATCAAAGCGCACTCCTCTAGGACTGTTAGTGCTTCATGGGCAGTTCATCACCAAGCCTCCATGGCTCAATTCTGCAAGGCCACAACTTGGTCTTCAATCCATACATTTACCAGATTCTATCTGGTGGATGTAAAAAGACATGAGGATGTCGCCTTTGGGTGCAGTGTACTGCAGGCAGCAGTATAAATCCCCTGATCTCATGGTGCCCTACTTTGGTTGTGTCTCCCTCCCCTCAGTTGGCATTGCTCTTGGACATCCCACATAGTAATTACTATGGCTCGGTGTCCCGTGATGTACGATTAAAGAAAATAGGATTTTTACAGCTTACTAGTAAAATCCTTTTCTTTTAGTACATCACGGGACACAGAGGTCCCGCCCCTCTTCTAGTATACACATGTATTGATTTGCTACAAAACTGAGATGCTCCCAGTAGTGGGAAGGGTTATATAGGGAGGCAACTTCCTGTTTAGGGTGTGCCAATGTCCAGCACCTGAAGGTGGACTATAACTCACATAGTTACTATGGCTCTGTGTCCCGTGATGTACTTCAAAAGAAAAGGATTTTGACATCCAGTGCCGGCGCCGTATGTAGGGGACAGGAGGCCGGTGGCTCCGCTCTGCCCGCAGCATAAATCGGCTTAAAAAACCCCCGGCGCTGCTCCTGACCGGCCAGAACACACACATCCACCATCCCCACGTTACAGTGGATGAAGCGGTACCTCACTTTACCGCGATCGTGCTCCGGGTCCAGATCGAGGGACGCTTCCCCATTTCCCTCAGGAGCCCCAGAGCTGTCAAAGATGGCCGCCGCAGCATGATCGTCTTCCCCCACACAGAGCAATCAGCTGCCTCACATCCCTGGCAGCCTCAGTGCTGGTAAGACTCCCCATGAGGACATGGAAACCAGTGGGATAGGGAGCCAGGAGACACACAGCTCACATGATAAAATCTCTTAGGCTGTGGCAGCTTTGCTCTCCCCCACCATCACAGCCGCAGTAGAAAGAGCTGTGTCAGAGGGAATAATGCAGCTGCGGAAAGAGTTGGGAGAACAATCACAGAGGCTGACAAAAGCTGAGCAGCGTATATCCTCAGTGGAAGATGATCAATATAACATGAGTGCAGCCATGGAAAAATTTGTTCAAGATCAGCAGCATCAACACGATTGAATGGAGGACCTCGAGAATCGTTCCAGGAGGAACAATCTCAGGATAATCAGCCTCCCTGAATCTCACAAGCACGGTTCCCTTCTAGACCTTTGCACCTCCGCCCTCCCAGAAGCCCTTGGTATAAACCGCAGATGCACAGTGGAAAGGGTCCACCGGATCAGAGCCTTGGCAAATGATTGCAAGCACCCGAGACCTATCATAGTAAAATATATCAACTATGCCGATCGCACAGACATCTTGCAGAGCTTCCGAAAGGCACAATCCGTGGTGATAGAGGGGCACAAGCTTCTAATTTTCGCTGACTATTCGGCGGAGGTTTCCCGCAAACGCAAAGAATTCCAATCAGTCTGTGCAGAGCTATACAAGAGGACCATCCGCTTCACGCTGGCGTATCCCGCAATTCTGCGCTTACAAGCCCCGGACAGGGATCAACTCACCTTGCAGTCTCCGGAAAAGGCGCATGCATTTCTGCGATCACTCTCACCCTGTCAAACCGCATATGAAACCTACACAGACAAAGGGAAACATGGGCCAAGAGAGCAAAGAAGCCCAAGGAAGGACCCCCCTAAACGGCTAAAGCCTGCCTCACTACTTGACCAGCCTAACCATCGCTGACCACGTTTCTTGACAGGTGTCTCACACCCAATGTTGTGAGGGTACATATCTTTTAGGAATGCACGCCTTCCAGGAGCATACGGCCTCTAAGTCAGAAAAAAAAAAGACAAGTCTGACCTAATGCCTGTATATGCCACTTGACAGTTGGCTCTCTCTGGTGAATGAACGGATAAATATACTGTTTCTCCTATATATGATCTGTTTTCAGTTACTGTTTTTTGTTATCAGACCCTATCATGCTCTTTCCCACCGGTGAAGTTCTATGCAATTTCATCGCTGGTTATTCCCCATATGGCAATGCACAGGCCAATGAACGGTGGATGTCCACCTTGTACACTATCACTCCTTCAGTGGAGCAGTGCCCGACCTTCCACATACATCTCTCTGGACTGCGGGCTAGCAGTTCATCCGGTGATGAAATTGCATACGGAAAAAAGTGAAGTCGCGAAAATTTTATTTTTCAATGTTAACCTATTCTGTCTATTCTCTTCTCGCCGCGAACACATAA
The DNA here is from genome assembly GCA_037952835.1 of Lithobates septentrionalis. Classification (NCBI taxonomy): domain Eukaryota; kingdom Metazoa; phylum Chordata; class Amphibia; order Anura; family Ranidae; genus Lithobates; species Lithobates septentrionalis. Next base: position 1,342,557 of record JBBDGP010001553.1, on the reverse strand, counting down.
GCCCGAATTAATTTGCCTAAATCCGACCCTCGATTTTTCATCTCAGGTAAATTACACATACAAAAGAAACAAAAGTGTGGCGCTATATATCACATCCACAGCCGTGTGTATTACAATAAAGACATATAAAAATAGTGAATACTACCAAAAAAAATGTATGTTCATAAAATGGATAGTGTCAAATAATTAATCAGTGTTGATCACATATAAAGTAAATACACAATAATGCTTAATCATCAGATGTGCCAGTGATTAGTAGAAACCCGTGCTGGTTCCATGAGGCAGACACCAAACATAAAAAACATAAAACTTTAAAAGTCCATAAAAAATGTGTAGAAAAATAGTGAAGAAAACATCAACAGAGTTCAAAGGGGGTGATGCATGGCCAGATGGTATTCACAGAATTTTAGTCGCACCAAATCTGACGAGTGGGCAGAAGTCGCACCAAAGTCGCACCAAAACTGGTGAGTGGGCAGAAGGAAAACCACAAGTGTGCATAGATTGTACATCAGTGCCAGGGCCAACACCAGGAGCAGAGGAGGCTTACCGGAGAAAATTGACCCGAAATGGCGTACGCCAGACAAGTCAAAAAAGCATAATGACCACTGGTTCTGAGGAATGCGTCTTGTCAGATGTCATCAACAGATGGTGGAAAGAAAAAGGGGGGGGGTCCGCATGGCTTCCTCTCCCATAGGTAATCCAGCATAAGCCAAACGTGTAGTTTCATATGCCATGCAAGGAGCAAACAAAACTCACATAGCGTAATAACGTTTTAAAACACTAGTTTATTAAAATAATAAAAAACAAACTCACATTTGGAAGAAGGAAACAGAGCTCAAATAGCAAATAGTGGCGATCGTGAGGGGTCCACCCGACATGTTTCAGCTAAGGAGCCGTCATCTGGGGCTCCCCCAGATGACGGCTCCTTAGCTGAAACATGTCAGGTGGACCCCTCACGATCGCCGCTATTTGCTATTTGAGCTCTGTTTCGTTCTTCCAAATGTGAGTTTGTTTTTTATTATTTTAATAAACTAGTGTTTTAAAACGTTATTACGCTATGTGAGTTTTGTTTGCTCCTTGCATGGCATATGAAACTACACGTTTGGCTTATGCTGGATTACCTATGGGAGAGGAAGCCGTGCGGACCCCCCCCCCCTTTTTCTTTCCACCATCTGTTGATGACATCTGACAAGACGCATTCCCCAGAACCAGTGGTCATTATGCTTTTTTGACTTATCTGGCGTACGCCATTTCAGGTCAATTTTCTCCGGTAAGCCTCCTCTACTCCTGGTGTTGGCCCTGGCACTGATGTACAATCTATGCACACTTGTAGTTTTCCTTCTGCCCACTCACCAGTTTTGGTGCGACTTTGGTGCGACTTCTGCCCACTCGTCAGATTTGGTGCGACTAAAATTCTGTGAATTCCATCTGGCCATGCATCACCCCCTTTGAACTCTGTTGATGTTTTCTTCACTATTTTTCTACACATTTTTTATGGACTTTTAAAGTTTTATGTTTTTTATGTTTGGTGTCTGCCTCATGGAACCAGCACGGGTTTCTACTAATCACTGGCACATCTGATGATTAAGCATTATTGTGTATTTACTTTATATGTGATCAACACTGATTAATTATTTGACACTATACATTTTATGATCATACATTTTTTTTGGTAGTATTCACTATTTTTATATGTCTTTATTGTAATACACACGGCTGTGGATGTGATATATAGCGCCACACTTTTGTTTCTTTTGTTTTTTTTCTGCCTTGAGTCTATAGGTGTGTTAGCTGCTTTTCACTTTCTTTCTAAACGTAGCGCTGTACTTAAATTTTATTTTTGCTTTCCATAAATTACACATACAACCTCATACACTTTATCCCTCCTACCTGATCCATGCACCTCATACATATAACATCTTGGAATGTTAAGGGGCTACGTTCCCCAACAAAAAGAATGAAGATCCTTAGACACCTAAAAAGACTGAAATCGGACATCGCCTTGATCCAGGAGACACACCTGACGGAAAGCGACTTCTTTCGCATGCAGAAGCTATGGGTAGGAAAGGTGATAGGTTTGGCTTCTAAGGGCTGAAAGGCAGGCACAATTATACTTCTGCACAAACACTTAGCATACGACTTACTTCCCGTTACCAAAGATGAGGATGGCAGGTTAGTGTCAATTAGGGATGAGCCGAACACCCCCCGGTTCGGTTCGCACCAGAACCCGCGAACGGACCGAAAATTCGCACGAACGTTAGAACCCCATTGACGTCTATGGGACTCGAACGTTCGAAATCAAAAGTGCTAATTTTAAAGGCTAATTTGCATGGTATTGTCCTAAAAAGGGTTTGGGGACCCGGGTCCTACCCCAGGGGACATGTATCAATGCAAAAAAACTTTTAAAAACGGCCGTTTTTTCGGGAGCAGTGATTTTAATGATGCTTAAAGTAAAAAAAAAAAGTGAAATATTCCTTTAAATATCGTACCTGGGGGGTGTCTATAGTATGCCTGTAAAGTGACGCGTGTTTCCCATGTTTAGAACAGTCCCTGCACCAAATGTCATTTTTAAAGGAAAAAATCTCATTTAAAACTGCTTGCGGGTTTAATGTCATGTCGGGTCATGGCAATATGGATGAAAATCAGTGAGACAAACGGCATGGGTACCCCCCAGTCCATTACCAGGACCTTTGGGTCTTGTATGGATATTAAGGGGAACCCCGCACCCAAATTAAAATAAGGAAAGGTGTGGGGCCACCAGGCCCTATATACTCTGAACAGCAGTATACAGGCGGTGCAAACAAGACAGGGACTGTAGGTTTGTTGTTAAGTAGAATCTCTTTGTAATTTTGAACATTTTTAACGTGTTTAGCTCCAGCCAAAAAATCTTTTCTAAGCTTTTTGGAAAACATAGGGAAGGGTTATCACCCCTGTGACATTTGTTTTGCTGTCTTTCCTCCTCTTCAGAAGATTTCACCTCACTTTTTTGTCCCAATGAAAAATGTTTTTTGAAAATTTGGGTTTTTTTGTGGAACAAGGATTGGAAAGCATCAGTGGAAAGGAGAAATTGTTTTCCCATATTAACTCTTACAGGAGAGAATTTCCCTTCCTAGGGGTAGATTTCATCTCACTTCCTGTTGTCTCCTTCCGTTTGCAAGTAGGAGTCGTTTGTAAGTTAGATGTTTGAAAGTAGGGTCCTGCCCTATATACTCAGCAGAAATTTGGGCCTTAGGTGTTGCTGTGGCCACAACACTGTAAGCCCTCACAGGGCCCTGCTGTGAAATATTAGATCAAGAATTGTAATTACATGCCCCTGTTGAACAGGAGCTGAAAAATTAGGCCTTAGGCACTGGTGCTGGTGCCACAACACTGCAACCCCTCACAGACACTCTAGTTGGAACGCAGGAACGAGCCCTGCTGCAAAGTATTGCATCAAAAATTGTAATTACACGCCCCTGTTAGACAGGGGCAGAAAAATTGGGCCGTAGGCACTGGTGCTGGTGCCACAACACTGCAACCCCTCACAGACACTCTAGTTGGAACGCAGGAACGAGCCCTGCTGCAAAGTATTGCATCAAAAATTGTAATTACACGCCCCTGTTAGACAGGGGCAGAAAAATTGGGCCTTAGGCACTGGTGCTGGTGCCACAACACTGCAACCCCTCACAGACACTCTAGTTGGAACGCAGGAACGAGCCCTGCTGCAAAGTATTGCATCAAAAATTGTAATTACACGCCCCTGTTAGACAGGGGCAGAAAAATTGGGCCTTAGGCACTGGTGCTGGTGCCACAACACTGCAACCCCTCACAGACACTCTAGTTGGAATGCAGGAACGAGCCCTGCTGCAAAGTATTACATCAAAAATTGTAATTACACGCCCCTGTTAAACAGGGGCTGAAAAATTGTGCCTTAGGCACTGGTGGTGGCGCCCAGAACCAAAAATGTTCTTACAAGCTATCAGCGTGATGATTGAGGAGGAAGAGGATAATTACTCAGGGATAGTCACTCAGCATCAGCATAGGCAGTCTTTGAAGGGATCTGAGATTTCAAAAAAAATTATTCGGTTACATCAGCATCAGGTGCTTGGTAGCTGGTGGTGATCCAAGACTGATTCATTTTTATGAAGGTCAGCCGATCGACCGAGTCGGTGGACAGACGCACCCTGTGATCGGTTACCACGCCTCCAGCAGCACTGAATGTGCGTTCCGAAAGAACGCTGGATGCAGGACAGGCCAGTAGCTCAATTGCATACTGTGCAAGCTCTGGCCAGTGATCCATCCTCAAGACCCAGTAACCCAGAGGATTTTCGGTGGGAAAGGTGTCCAAGTCTGATCTTGCCCCTAGGTATTCCTGCACCATGTAAAACAGACGCTGGCGATGGTTGCTGGAACCGATCATACCTTGGGGCTGCGGACCAAAAAATTGTCTGAACGCATCGGTCAGACGGCCACCTTCTCCACCGCTCCTTCTTTGACTGACCGAAGCCTCAGCAACACGTTGTCCAGAAACAGGAGTTTGTAACCTCCCAGTCTCTGGGAACGCGTTGCACAGACCTTTCTGCAAGGCCTCCCGAAGATGTTTCATCCTCTGCTCCCTCTGCGATGGCAAGATAAGGTCTGCAACCTTACCCTTGTAACGTGGATCAAGGAGGGTTGCCAGCCAGTATTGGTCCTTCTCCTTGATACCACGAATACGAGGATCCTTACGCAGGCTTTGCAGGATCAGGGAGGCCATGCAGCGTAGGTTTGCTGAGGCATTCGGTCCGGAGTCCTCTGGGTCACTAAGGACAACAACGTCCGCAGCCACCTCCTCCCAGCCACGTACAAGTCCATGTGTTCCTTGGGACTGATCCCTTAAAGACTGCTGCTGATGCTGAGTGCCAGGCTCCACCTCCATACTGACACAATCTTCCTCCTCCTCCTCCTCGTCCTCTTCCTGTGTGATCGGCGGGCACGCAGGAACACTGTCTGGATAAAGGGGGCCTTGAGAGCTAAGGAAGTCCTCCTCTTCCTGCCTCTGTTCTGCCTCAAGTGCCCTGTCCATTATTCCACGCAGCGTGTGCTCCAACAGGTGGACAAGGGGGACAGTGTCACTGATGCATGCACTGTCAGTGCTCACCATCCTCGTGGCCTCCTCGAATGGTGACAGGACAGTGCATGCATCCCTGATCATGGCCCACTGGCGTGGGGAAAAAAAAACAAGCTCCCCTGACCCTGTCCTGGTGCCATAGTCGCACAGGTACTCATTGATGGCCCTCTGCTGCGTGTGCAGCCGCTGCAGCATGGCCAACGTTGAGTTCCACCTGGTGGGCATGTCACAGATTAGGCGGTTCTTGGGCAGGTTAAACTCCTTTTGGAGGTCCGTCAGCCGAGCACTGGCATTATATGACCGGCGGAAATGCACACAGACTTTCCTGGCCTGCCTCAGGACATCCTGTAAGCCCGGGTACCTGCCCAAGAACCGCTGCACCACCAAGTTAAGGACGTGAGCCAAACAGGGCACATGGGTCATTTGTCCCTGTCGGAGGGCAGAGAGGAGGTTGGTGCCATTGTCGCAAACCACCATTCCTGCCTTAAGTTGGCGTGGCGTCAACCACCTCTGAACCTGCCCCTGCAGAGCTGACAGAACCTCTGCCCCAGTGTGGCTCCTGTCCCCCAAGCACACCAGCTCAAGCACCGCATGGCATCTTTTGGCCTGCATACTTGCATAGCCCCTTGAACGCCTACGGAGCACCGCTGGTTCCGAGGAAGAGGCCATGGAGGAAGAAGAAGAGGAGGGGGTGGAGGAGAGAGGTGTGTCACAATCAGCATTTTGGAGGCGTGGTGGCGGAACAACCTCCAACACTACTGCACCTTGTCCTGCATCCTTCCCAGCTGCCAGCAGAGTCACCCAATGCGCCGTGAAACTTAGGTAACGTCCCTGTCCATGCCTGCTGGACCATGAGTCAGCGGTAATATGCACCTTACCGCTGACCGCCCTGTCCAGCGAGGCATGGACATTGCCTTCCACATGCCGGTAGAGAGCCGGAATCGCCTTCCGTGAGAAAAAGTGGCGTTTGGGTACCTGCCACTGAGGAACCGCACATTCCACAAACTCACGGAAGGGGGCAGAGTCTACCAACTGAAAAGGCAGCAGTTGAAGTGCTAGCAATTTTGCCAAGCTAGCATTCAACCGCTGGGCATGTGGATGGCTGGGAGCAAACTTCTTTTGGCGGTGCAGCAGCTGGGGCAGGGAAATTTGCCTGGTACAATCTGACGTCGGTGTACCAAAAGCAGATTGCCCACAAGTACTTGGCTGTGACACACCTAATTCTACACCTTCATTCCTCTCACTGCAGGTCTCAGAGAGGACTGAAGGTCTAGTGGGGTTGGAAATCTCAGCTGATGAGGAGCAAGGAGAGATCCTCTTTGTTCTTTGGTGTGGGTCTTTTAGATACGCTTGCCAACGAACTGCATGGCAGGTCAACATATGTCTGGTCAAGCATGTGGTACCCAAGCGGGAGATGTTTTGGCCATGCGAGATACGCTTGAGACATATGTTGCAAATAGCAGCGGTGCGATCTGATGCACTCGTCTCAAAAAAGGCCCACACCAAAGAACTTTTTGAATAACGCGCAGAGACTGCAGCGCCCTGCACATGTGGAGCTTTGGGGTGTGATGCAGTCAATGTGCTGCCCTTAGGCTGGCCCCTGGAGGGCATCCTGCCTCGTTGGTGATGTGCCGCCTCCTCCTCCTCCTCCTCCTCCTCCTCTCTCCTATCAGGCACCCACGTTGAGTCAGTGACCTCATCATCCCCTCCCTCCTCATCACTGGAGCAAACCTGGCAGTATGCTGCAGCAGGGGGAGCATGACTGCCAGATTGCTGTCCTTCTTGGGCACCCCCTCTGTCCGTGCTCATGTTACTGCCTTCATCGAGCTCAGTATCATCATCAGAGCCTTCCAAACGCTGGGCATCCTCCTGGAGCATGTACCCAACACTGTGGTCAAACAGCTCGAGGGAATCCTCAGGAGGACATGGTGGAGCTAGGGAAGGAGTCACTGATGACATTGAGCTGAGGGAAGAGGCCGCTGCTTTGCCAGACAAAGCACCCTGGGCATGGGTGAGAGAGGATGAGGAGGATGAGGACGGCTTGGTCATCCACTCGACCAAGTCTTCCGCATGTTGCGGCTCAACACGGCCAGCTGCCGAAAAAAAGGCCAAGCGTGTCCCATGGCCACGTGCTGATGAGGATGCACCGTCTCCACGACCAGCACTAGACACAGAGCCTGCTTGCCCTCTCTTATTGGCTTGTGACTGTCTGCCTCTCCTTCTTGGCCTTCCAGACATACTAATGGCCTGTAGCTGCACTAAGCTGGGATAGAACACCTGTAATTTTCTTCAGGTAGCTTTATATACTGTAATCAGACAAGCCTGCCTGTCAGTAGGAAGATAACAGGAACGGATCTAGCTGAACACTGTGAGCAGGACGCACTGTACTAAATGTAAATAGTCTAGCTGCCTGACCGTGGTACTAATAGGATCAAATAGAACACCTGTAATTTTCTTCAGGTAGCTTTATATACTGTAACCAGACAAGCCTGCCTGTCAGTAGGAAGATAACAGGAACGGATCTAGCTGAACACTGTGAGCAGGACGCACTGCACTAAATGTAAATAGCAGGAACGGATCTAGCTGAACACTGTGAGCAGGACGCACTGCACTAAATGTAAATAACAGGAACGGATCTAGCTGAACACTGTGAGCAGGACGCACTGCACTAAATGTAAATAGCAGGAACGGATCTAGCTGAAAACTGTGAGCAGGACGCACTGCACTAAATGTAAATAGCAGGAACGGATCTAGCTGAACACTGTGAGCAGGACGCACTGCACTAAATGTAAATAGCAGGAACGGATCTAGCTGAACACTGTGAGCAGGACGCACTGCACTAAATGTAAATAGCAGGAACGGATCTAGCTGAACACTGTGAGCAGGACGCACTGCACTAAATGTAAATAGTCTAGATAGAAGATAACAGGAACGGATCTAGCTAAACTGAATACAGTGTATATATATATATATGCAACACCTGGGATGCATATATATACACAATACACTGTAAGTGCAGCTAACTGACTGACTGTTCTGCCTAATCTATCTAACTCAAATCAAATGACACTGTCTCTCTCTCTCTCTATCTCTCAGCACACCGGAACACACACTACACAGGGCCGCCGTGCAGGCGGCCTTATATAGTGTGGGGCGTGTACTAAATCCCCTGAGCCATAATTGGCCAAAGCCACCCTGGCTTTGGCCAATTACAGCTCTCTCTACTGACGGCGCTGTGATTGGCCAAGCATGCGGGTCATAGTGCATGCTTGGCCAATCATCAGCCAGCAATGCACTGCGATGCCGCAGTGAATTATGGGCCGTGACGCGCCACACGAATTTGGCGCGAACGGCCCATATCGTTCGCAATTCGGCGAACGACCGAACAGCCGATGTTCGAGTCGAACATGGGTTCGACTCGAACACGAAGCTCATCCCTAGTGTCAATCCACCTCAAATTTCCGACAAGCGAAGTGAGGATAACTAATGTTTATGCCCCTAACTCTCCAGACCAGTCCTTTTTCACCGACTTATCATCCCAGCTAGCGAACGAGTGCAACATTCCCCACCTCATAGGGGGTAATTTTAACTCGGCCATTGACAATACTGAAGACAGGTCTAATCCCTGCTCTCGCCCAAGACCAACTACACGTGACCATCACACCCATTTCTACCACATGGTGAATGCCCTTGACCTGATAGATACATGGAGATTGCACCACCCCCTGGATAAGGAATTATTTTCCCCACTCTTTTGCCAGGCTTGACTATTTCCTCTGCACCCACTCCCTTTTACATAATGTCAGAAAATCATCTATCCATGACATGGTCATTTCGGACCACTCCCCAATTTCAGTAACCCTTGATAATATTAGGACCCGGGGCGCATGCGCGGATGCCTGAGGGAACGGTAATGCCTCCTTAGAGCTCCGCTCCACAGGAACTCGGACCGGAGAACTACAGGTCCCAGCAGCTTACAAAAAACAACAAAATTGTAGGTAAACCTCCCCAGCGCCTTTCTAAACATATATTATGGTCCTGAAAGGACCAAAAAGCAAAATAAAAGCCAATTACAAAACTGAGGCGGCTCTCAGACTGGCAGCTAAGATGGCATTGTCATCTATCTCCTCACAGCACAGCGCTTCACAGGCTGGGAAACCACAGCCTCCCAGACAAAAAACACAGGCTGACAAAACAAAACTTGACATTGTTATTAATCCAGCTCAAAATGTATCACAAACAGATATGTTTGCTACATTTGAAGCAATATTACAGAAAGCATTGAAACAGACTTCTGACCATATTACAGACAAATTAACAAAGGAAATTAAAGAAATTGGTCAGAGAACAGCTGAACTGGAATTGAGAGTAGATGATATTGACTGTCAAACACAATATTGTACTTCTGAGCTGACAGCCCTTAAAGAGGAAAATACCCTATTACAGTCACGTTTGGAGGAACAAGAAAACAGAGATAGACGATCTAATCTAAGGATAAGAGGTATACCTGAATCCATCCTAGACCCGCAGGCAACCATTACCACACTTTTTCAAGAATTACTCCCTGAAATTACTATTGATAGGCTAGAAATGGACAGGGTGCACAGAGCTTTAGCACCACGCAAAACCAACGGCCCCCCAAGAGACATAATAACTAAATTGCATTACTACAAAACTAAACAACAATTGTTATCAGCTGCTAGAAGAAAAGAATCTCTCAGCTTCCAGGGTCATTCTTATCAGTTATTCACAGACTTGTCTCCTCTTGCAGTTGCAAAAAGACGGGACCTCAAACCCCAATTACAGGTACTTCAGAAAAACCATATTACCTATCACTGGGGGTTTCCTTTTTGCCTTCGCTTTACACACCTGGAAACTAGATATGTCTGTCGCTCTTCAGAGGACTTACAATCGGCCTTATTGGAATTAGGCTTGGTAGAAACAGCCTTACCTAAAGATCAGCCTCGCAGACGTTCAACAGCTCGTTTTCCTCAGCAAAAGAAAAGTTCAGACTCCAACTCTTTTTCATCTTCATACCAAAATCTCCACAAGCGCGGCCGATATGAACACTCACCGCCAAAAAATGATGATTCAATGGACTGAAAAGAAGAAACCTACTACCAATAATTTTCTCTCACTACAGGTTTTATTACCGAAACTGGTTTTGTTTGTTTTAGCATAACCACCTGTTCTTTATTTTTCTCCCTTTTTTTTTTTTCACTAGGCAAAATATATGCCTAGACACGGAGGTTATGCCCTAATGAGATAGTCTATTCGACTTTTTTCTCTTCAGTCCTTTTTTTTTCTATATATAATATATTTTTTAAGCAAAGCATCACACATCTCTTGCTGGGTTTCTTATTCTCCTTTTTTTTCTATTTTTTGGTACCTGTGGTTCTCCGGGGCCCTTCTTCCTATAGGAATTTCTTGCTGCCCCTTTGATTTTTCCATTTGCAGACTCCTGCCTTTTTTATGGAGGACTCTGCTGATGGACTTGGATCCTCTCAGGAAGTTTTGGAAACTTTCTTGAGATGCTCCCTAACCCTATTATTCTGTTTTCTAATTAAGCAGCACTATCTATGTTACGGGTTAATACGATTGTTCTATTTACCTCTTTTTTTCGTTATTTATATATTTTTTTCTTCTTTTTTCTTGAACCCCGATTTCCTCATGTTTCTCAGAGTGGTGGATCTGGCTCAAAGTATATATTTTTTATGCTATGATAGATCAGTTACCTTGATTAATCTATGGCTCCGATAAATATATTATCTTTAAATGTACAGGGATTTAATATCCCACATAAACGCACTAAAGCTCTAAGATCCTTTTCATCCAAAAAAGCCCATATTATATGCTTACAGGAAACACACTTTACAGAAAAAGCTCAACCTAGATTTCTCTCACCCTCATACCCACAATTTTATACCGCCTCTGCTGCAGTTAAACAAAGGGGTACGCTAATTGGTTTCCATCGTACCACTCCGTTTAACCTTAAAACGCAAGTGATAGATCCGGAAGGTCGATATTTAATTTTAACAGGTTATATTTCTGACAACCCTATAACTATTGTATCTTATTATGCTCCCAATAAACGCGCAACGGCGTTCTTGTCACACCTCTTTCAAGTCATAGAGTCTCACAAATTTGGAACAGTTGTTATGTGTGGTGATTCTAATGCAACAATCTTCCCATTTCTAGACAAATCTCCCCCTGGGCCTACAACAGGTACAACAAATCTAACTTTTCAACGCTTACTCACCTCTCATAGCTTGGTCGACACCTGGCGTGAAATTAATCCTACTGATAGACTATTTACTTACTACTCCTACCCACATAAATCTTTTTCTCGGATTGATCATATTCTTATTCCATCTAGCATGCTACCAGAAATTATCTCAGCTAAAATTATACCATTCCCATGGACTGACCATTGTGCAGTTTCCATTAATATAGCTTCTACGCTCCCTAGATCTCATGACACAACTTGGTGTATGAAAGATTTCATGCTGACTCATCCAACTCTTAATAAAGAAATTGAGAAATCAATATCTGACTATTTTAAAGATAACGACACAAATGATATCTCAGCCCTCGCACTGTGGGAGGCTTATAAACCTGTCATTAGAGGTAGAATGATACAACTAGCAACTAAATTCAAAAGAGAACGCAGATAACTGTCATCAGACCTTTCAATCTTGCCCAACGACTATTAATAATTCTAATCTTGAAAAAGCCCGCCTAGATTTAGATCTTTTTTTGACTGATTCCGCTGATAAATCTTTACGCAAACGACAACATACTTTTTATCTGAAGGCTAATAAACCGGATACACCCCTGGCCAGAAGCTTGAAAACTATACAACATGAAAAGTAATCTTTCCGTTTGAAAATCTCTAAAGAAGCGTACACTAGCAATCCGATTAAAATTCTTGAGGTTTTTCGTACCAATCTTACTAAACTATATTCCCCAGCCCCAACATTTGATAAGTCAAAAGCTGATATTTTATTTTCTAGTATTAAACTCCCGTACCTCGACCAAAAACAACGAGATCTTCTTGAAAACCCTATTACGACTACAGAGGTTTTGAATACTATCAAACTTCTAAAACTTAACAAGAGACCAGGCCCTGATGGGTTCCCGGCAGTATACTACAGACAGTTTACGCATATCTTTACACCAATCTTAACTAGGGCCTTTAACTCAATTCTTGAAGGACATTCATTTAGAACAGAGACACTCACATCTATTATCACTATGATTCCCAAACCACAATCTGACTCATCTTCTTGGTCTAATTATCGCCCCATATCACTTCTTAATTTAGATATTAAACTATTAGCTAAAATCCTGGCTACCAGAATGAATAGTATTATTGGACACTTAATCCATAAAGACCAAACAGGTTTTATTCCGAAACGTCAGGCAGGTGACAATATAAGACAAGCACTTTTACTCATACATGCAGCCAAAACAAGACATATACCAGCATGTCTGGTTTCATTGGATATAAAAAAGGCATTTGACTCTGTCACTTGGCCATATATGGATTATATACTACAGAAATGGGGTTTTTGTAACCATTTCCTTACCTGGGTCTCATCACTATATAATAAACCAAGAGCATATATTTAATACTCTGGTTATAAATCCACTATGTTTGACATAAATAGAGGTACAAGACAAGGTTGTCCCCTTTCACCATTACTTTTTGCCCTATTAATAGAACACTTAGCACAACTAATTAGAACAAATATAGATATCAAAGGGATTGAATTAGGTGGTTACCATCATAAGATAAGCCTTTTTGCTGATGATATAATTTGTTTTCCTGTCCCATCCTCATATATCTACCCCAAATCTTCTTAAATTACTGCATAAATTTGCTCATATTTCTGGACTACATATTAACCCTTCTAAATCAAATGCCTTAAATATTTCTTTATCGCAATGTGAACTTCAACATACAAAATCTGTCTTACCTTTTACTTGGGTCTCAAAACAACTACCCTATTTAGGGGTACAACTCACAATTTCTCTCAAAGATCTGTTTTCAGCTAACTACCTACCTCTATTGAAACGAACATCAGGATGTATGAAGCAATGGGACTCTCTTTCACTTTCCTGGTTAGGTAAAATCAATGCTATTAAGATGTCAATATTGCCAAAATTTTTATATTTATATAGAGTGTTACCTATAACTTTACCATCTTATTTTACTAGACTTACTCAACGAAGAGTCCTATCATTTATCTGGGGTTCCACTAAGCCTCGTATACCCAAATCTACACTTTACCTTAATAAATTAAAAGGTGGTTTAGGACTACCCAATTTCTTATCATATTATTATGCTGCCCAAATGGCTGTTCTACCTAAATACCATGCTACTATCGAAACACCCCTTTGGGTAGCTATCGAAGCAGTAGATACTGACCCAATATCAGTAGCCAATATGTTATGGCTTCGCCAGATCGACAGAAAAAACATTTCCAATCCCATAACTAAACACACCTTAGCCATCTGGGATAAGTTCAAAAACTTACATAATCTCCAATCTTTGCATAATCCTTTACTTTCATTCCTTGGGAATCCAGCTTTCTACCCTGCATGGAAATTTCCTAGATCTTTTTCCATATGGTCCTCTATGAACCTGAATCGTTTATACAGATTGTCACCGGCAAATACTATATATTCCTTTCCTGATTTGTGTGAAACCTTTAATATTCCGAGAAGTGAAATCTTTCGTTATCTACAAATTAAAAAATTTTATGAACCACTCCTTATTACAGGTTCTTCTCTTAATCAAATGACTCAATTTGAACGGATATGTATAAGTGAAGCACACATCAGAGGACTGATTTCTATGTTATACCAACAACTTATAAGTAAATCTGATGAAAACTTACCCTCATATACTGCCAAATGGGCACTTGACATGAATCGGACCTTGGATAACAAAGATTGGTCAAATATATGGTTAGCCACTAAATCTCCTTCTCTTAATCAAATGACTCAATTTGAACGGATATGTATAAGTGACCCACACATCAGAGGACTGATTTCTATGTTATACCAACAACTTATAAGTAAATCTGATGAAAACTTACCCTCATATACTGCCAAATGGGCACTTGACATGAATCGGACCTTGGATAACAAAGATTGGTCAAATATATGGTTAGCCACTAAATCTTCTTCTCCTAATAGTAATGCCATAGAAACAAACTATAAAGTCCTTGCACGGTGGTACCTAGTACCAGCTAGAATAGCAAAATTCATTCCTACATACCCACCTAATTGCTTCAGAGGTTGTGATTCACTTGGAACTCACTTTCACATCTAGTGGCAATGCCCGATAGTCCAGGAATTCTGGAAAAACATATTTTCTATGGCTTCTAAGGCTCTTGAAACCTCTATTCTTCCTGATCCTGCTACAGCACTTTTAAACCTCAAACCCAATACACTCTCTCATACTCAATTCCAATTACTCATTCAAATTACTACTTCAGCCAAACAAACAATTGCCAAAGCTTGGAAGTCTAAATCTCTAATTCTGGCTGAAACAAAACATAGAATCAATAGAGCACTTGTTTTTGATAAAATGACAGCTATAGCTGTTAAACACTATTACCCTAATGACTTTGACCAATCTTTGTTATTACCTCATTAGATTGTATATAGAACATACAATATAATAATAACTTGTGTAATTCAGGAGCCAGACCACCACCACCTATTCTCCCCTCTCTTTTCTTCTTGTTTTCTGTATTATTTTTTTATATATTCTTATTCCTTATAAGACATATATTTATTAGCAGAAAAAGTCACATTGACTAATTGTTTATTTATTTATTAAATTTCTATGTCATGATCACTTTGATGTATCCTTATAAATTGTATCATTCTTACAGTAATAAGATGAGTTTATATTTTCATGATGATACTATTTATCTTATACTAATTGTATATGAAATGCTCATGCTTCATATTTATATTTCTACTTCATCTCCTTACTTATTTATTTATTTATTTTATGTACTACTTTTTTTAATTACTTATTTATTTACTCTGTTATCTATGAAAAACTCAATAAACATATTTAACAAGGATAATATTAGGACCCGTCCCGGCTATAGACAATGGCGATTCCCGACACATTTGAATCAAAACGACAGTTTAAAAAAAATGCTAAATGAGGCATGGTTGGAATATGCCCACAACAACAGGTCCCATGTAGATAATCCTAACTTGTTTTGGGAAGCGGGCAAATACTTCATGCGTGGAAGGATTATTTCCTTTGTATCAGCCTATAGGAAAAACACCCAAAAACAATATCTAGCAGCCAGTGACAGAATACGAACTGCCCAAATGCGACTTATAGAACAGAATACCTCAGAAAATCATAAATCATGGCGTGAAGCCAAGGACTTCTTCGATAACTGGACACATAATTTAGAACATATAAAAATGACATATACTCAGATACAATACCACAAATACGGAAATAAAGCAGGGAAGCTATTGGCCAGACTTACCAAAGATACCTATGTTCCCACCCACATCACTGCCCTGCACAATCCTGACGGTAAACTATCCACATCTCCCAAGGACATCAATAAAACACTGGAAATATCTTACCTCAACCTATATGCCCCAGAATCGATTGATCCTACCGTAGCATCCAAATGGCTAGACTCAACTTCCCTCCCACAAATCGACCCAGACCTCTTAAAAACATTAAACTCCCCAATCACTATGGAGGAAATCATGGTCTCCATTATGGGCCTAACAGGCAAAGCCCCAGGCCCTGATGGATACACACCCAAATTTTATAAGCTACTGAGAGAGACAATTGCCCCCTCTCTACTAGCAGTCTACAATTCCATCTGGGGCGGAGGACCTTACCTCCCGACCGGACATCAAGCCAACATTAAACTCATTGCCAAAAAAGGAAAAGACCCAAAAGACCCAGGATCATACTGCCCCATTTCATTACTGAACATTGAATCCTCTCTAAAATAGTGGTCTCCCGCTTAACACATATTATGCCTTCTCTTATCCATCCTGCACAATCAGGGTTTACCAAGGGCAAGTCAGCCTCATCCAATCTGACAAAAGTCCTAGCCGCCCTAGAATATGCAAAACAACATCCACTGGAAGATGTAGCAATCATTACCCTAGATGCCGAAAAGGCTTTTGATAATGTAAGCTTTTAATGGTTATCCTTGGTGATGCAAAAATTAGAAGTTTCAGGCCCCTTTTATCGCTTTATACATAACCTCTACTCTGCTCCGTCAGCCACAGTAATAGCTGCTGGAATACGATCTAACCTCATATGGTTACACAAAGGGACAAGACAGGAATGCCCCCTCTCCTCCCTGCTCTTTAATCTACCCATTGCGCCCCTGTCATGATACCTCAACAACACATCCTCCATCCAGGGAATTCCACTCGGACTTGATGAAATTCGGGTTGCCCTTTTTGCGGACGACATTTTGATATTCACTATTCCCCCCAAACAGATATTCCCGCCATCCAATCTATATTCAACTCTTTTCTCAAATGCTCTGGCCTAAAAATAAACTTTGCTAAGAGCGAAATTCTCTCTCTTAGTACAAGGCTAACACATTCATGGCTGCCCTCTTCCCCCTTCCACATTGCCGACAAACACATCACCTATCTGGGTATAAAAATAGGTAAGGAACCATCCTCTATCTATTATGTCAATTATTCTCCTCTGACCTCAAGAATTGTGGGTGAACTGGAGGCTTGATCCAAGTTGCCACTGTCACTTTTTGGGAGATGTGCGCTTTTTAAAATGGTCAGCTTTGCCTGCCTTTTATACCCCCTACAAACGTTACCCCTATTATTGAAACATAAAGATGTACAGACTCTACACAAGGCAATCACAAATTTCTTATGGAAAAAGCGAGAATAGCCTTGACCAAACTATTCCTCCCAAAGAGTGAGGGCGGGGCCAGCCTCCCCAACATTAGAATGTATAATCTATCGTGTTTACTGAGAACAGGAATGGATTGGATCTTGCAATCATCTAAATACTCCAACTACAATTTAGAATCGGACATGGTTCATCCAATAAACTTAGCTGCCCTCTTACATAGCTCATTACAAAAAATCACCAACATGAAGGGTGTACCCCTCATGAGCCATACAAGACCACATGTCCTTCACAAGGTGGCTATCCCTGTGACATCATTGACCAGCTAAGATCAATTACATCATTTGAGAGCCCCTGTCCTATTGTTTATATCAGTTGTCATCCACCCGAGCTGTCATTCAGTGGGAGTGAAGTGATGGGACTAGACATGTGTCAAAGGTCAATGTTTTTTTTTTTTCTTTCAGCGTGTTGATGGGAATCAGACATCACGATTGACTTGGAACTACATCACTGGGCGATCTGACTGACAGTGGACTTTTTGTTATTAAAAGACTTGTCAAAAACTGTGTCTGTGTATTTATTTGATTTAGTAGGGTAAATATGTATCCCTTATTCACATGGGGCACAGTATCTGGGTCCCCCCATATTGTTAAGTAGGGCTTCTAGATTGAATTAAGCACCCTGACCACAGAGCCCCACAACCACTTGGGCCAGGTTGTGGGGAAGACGTTCTTGTCATCAAGTTAGGGACAAAGTTCTTTGCCAGGAGGCTCCCCCCTGGAAAGGTACCCATCATGTTGAGGGCATGTGGCTTTTACGTGGTTCAGGAAGGGGGACACACATTAACATCACCTGACTGTGTTGATGGGGGAATCAAGCGATCTTCTTTCCTGCAGCCCGTGGTTGCAGGAAAGAAATGTGCATAGCCTATGGCCTGCCTTAGTCTAATACTGGCTTGCTCAGGCTGTGAACTAGAGGTTGCATTCATCGTTACATTAGGTTCAGTCCTTGTACCCCTACTCAGTTGAGTTGTACCAGAACCACTTGTACCCAGCTTGGATGTACCAGAACCAATTGTACCTGAGACAAACCCTTCTGCTGCAGGGTCCTCCATGATTCATTCTTTCAGGCTATCTGCCTCATGCAAATTAAGAATCAGTATATCCTTTGAATTGCCATATGTTTAACTAAGCCGTGCTTGGCACACTTTCCTCAGATTGTCTTTGCTCTCGCTCTCTTTTACTTTCTTTCACTCTCTCTAAATATATATATATATATATATATATATATATATATATATATATACATATAAAATATTTTAAACTGGATTATCTTTAAGAACCTATTGCACAGAAATGATAGTCCTTTAGCACAGGGTTAGTTACTTAACCATTTCAATACTGGGCACTTTCACCCCCTTACTTCCCAGGCCAATTTTCATCTTTCAGCGCTCTTGCACTTTCAATAAGAATTGCGCAGTCATGCAACACTGTACCCAAATTAAATTTTTATCATTTTGTTCACACAAATAGAGTTTTCTTTTGGTGGTATTTATTCACAAATCAGTTTTTTATTTTTTGCGATATAAGCGGAAAAAAAAAGAGCGGAAATTTTGAAAAAAACTGAAAATTTATATCAAATACTTACCGTAATTTTCCTTTCCTGATGGACTCCATGGCAGCATACGTATGGGTTAATCCCACCTCTCATACCTCATAGGACCCCACTCCCATAAATCTTTGCTTCTAGTCAGAGACCGTGTTCCGTAACTTAGCCTACTCCAGCAAATGGGAGGGAACTCCTGCTGCCATGGAGTTCATCAGGAAAGGAAAATTACGGTAAGTATTTGATATAAATTTTCAGTTTTCCTGACAGACTCCATGGCAGCATATGTATGGGAAATGACTAGCCATACACACCCGAGTGGGCAATTGCTGGTTAAAGAAAAAAAGGTTTAATTGGCACCATCAACAGATAATACGTGCAAACCAAAATTAACCGATGACAAGGAAGCCGGTTCTACACAATAGTGCATCATAAAATTATTAATTGATGACCATGAGGCCGCTTTACAGATTACTTCCGGAGATACATGCCGGGATGCTGCCCACGATGTAGAAACGCTCCTGGTAGAATGAGCGGTCACTGCCTCTGGAGGAGCCAAACCCTTAGACTTATAAGCCCACTGAATGGCCTGAACAATCCATGCTGCGATGGTTCTAGAGGAAGCACGCTTTCCCTTGCTTTTACCATGGAAGAGAACAAACAGGTGATCAGATTGGCGAAAAAAAGCTGTGGCTTCTAAGTATTGCTTTAGAACTTCTCCGACATCTAGAGGATGAATATTAGAGTCCTCAGAAGACCTGAACGTAGGAAGAACAATTTCCTGATTTTCATGGAAGACAGTTGTTACTTTGGGATTTGAACCTAAAATAGGAATCAGGACCACTCGATCAGGGAAGAAAGTAAGGAATGGTTCTTTGAATCCTAAGGAACCAATTTTGGAAACCCTCTTAGCCGATGTTATGGCTACTAAAAAGACCACTTTGAGGGAAAGTTCCATAATAGATGACTGGTCCACATGACATATTTCTCTTCCTGCGAAGAAGTCCAAGACAAGAGGAAGATCCCATTTAGAAAATCTTGGTTTTCTTTGTGGTCTAAGTCTTATTGCTCCCCTGAAGAACTGTCTAGTAAGGGGGTGCCTGGCCCATGATACACCTGTGAAGGCGGAGATTGCAGAAACTTGGACTTGTAAGGAGCTAACCGATAAAGACAGGTCCAGGCCTGTTTGCAGAAAACCCAGAATATCCTGCATCCTTGGGTCAATACAGGAACCATTAGTGGAGGCCACATAGTCCGCAAACTTTGACCAAATTCTTTGATAGACTCTGTTGGTGCCCACTCTTCTGGCATTCAACAATGTAGCAATCGCTGAACTTGGACATCCTAGTGCTTCCAGCCTTCCCCTCTCAACCACCAAGCCATCAGATGGAGATGAGATGGGCATGGGTGGAGAGACGTTCCTTGCGACAGGAGATCTGGTCTGGATGGGAGAGGGACCGGATCCCGGTAACTGAGCTGAACCAGGAGATGAAACCATGGCCTGTTGGGCCAGAAAGGAACAATTGCCACTACTTCAACTTCTTCCCACCTGAGCCTCGATAGAAATCGGAGAATGACTGGTACCGGGGGAAAGGCATAGGCCTTGTGGAATCTCCACTGGTCCGTCAGGGCATCCACTCCGAAGGCTTGGGGACAACGACACCTCGTGTAATATTTCTGCAGTTTGAAGTTGCAAGGGGATGCAAACAGATCTACTTTCGGCAACGCTCCCAGAGACAAGACCCAGTTGAACACTTCAGTGTGGAGAGACCATTCGTTGTTGTCCAGGGTAACCCTTGAAAGGAAGTCCGCCTGGACATTCTGAATCCTGGGGAGATAAACAGCCGATAAATTTGTCAAGTTCGCCTGGGCCCAGGACATGATCGGACTTGCTTCTTTCAGTAAAGAGAGACTGCGGGTGCCCCCCTGCCTCTTGATGTAAGACACTGCAATTGTATTGTCCAGTCTCAGGAGGACTGAGGCCCTTGATGTCAGGTGGGAAAAGGCTTGAAGCGCACGGAAGGCAGCTCGAAGCTCCAGGATATTTGAGACTATCCCTTGGGATGGGAAGTCCAATCTGCCTTGGGCTACCTCCGTCAGACAGAGAGCGCCCCAACCTCTGTTGCTTGCATCCGTTGTCACCGTGATCCAGGAGACAGGTGCTATGGAATGGCAATTGAGAAGATTCTTCCATTGCAGCCACCAGGGGAGGCTCTCCCGCATGGAGGTGGTTACCCATACAAGATGGTCTTGAGACCCTGGATCCCACTGTTGGAGAAACCCCTTCTGAAAGGGCCACATCTTCCATTGCGCCCACCTCACCATGGGGGCTGTGGCTACCATGCTGCTGATTATCTTTAGACATTGCGAGGCTCCGAGAAGAGATGATGACAATGCTAGACAAATTCTTTCCCGAATCACCAGAACTTTCTCCAGAGGCAGAGAGATGGTGCTCTCCACCGTGTTGAATTGGGCTCCAAGGAATATTAGAGACTGCGTTGGATCTAGATGACTTTTCTCCTTGTTCAACAGCCAACCGAACTCTGTTAGGGTAGAGATGACCTAATCTCGATGTGCCAACAGCTGATCCCTGTCTTGTGAAAGCAGAAGTAGGTCGTCCAAATAATGGTGTAACCGGATACCTTTGACCCTGATTAACGCTACCACAGCCACTAAGAGCTTCGAAAACACTCAATGCGATGTTGTAAGCCCGAATGGGAGACATGTGAATTGGAGATGCCTCTGATCTACTGCGAATCGGAGATACACCTGGAATTCCCTTGCAATCGGCACATGAAAGTAGGCATCTTTCAGGTCTATGGAGACAAGCCAATCTCCCGGTTGTATCGTCTGGCGTATTGTTTTCCTTCTTGATGAAGGAGTTCAGATATGTCAAGTTGATTACAGGTCTCCAGGACCCATTCTTTTTGAGGACCATGAAAAGGGGGGAGTACACCCCTAGAAATCTTTCTTCTGTTGGTACTTGAATGGCGGCCCCCTGGGCTACTAGTGAATCTGTATATGACAGAAGAACCTGTTTCTTCTCCTCTAAGTGTGGAAGAGCTGTAGGAACAAACCGGTGTGTGGGTGGACTGCTGAACACCCAAGTATGACCCGAAGAGACCGTTTTGACTGTCCAGAAATCCCGAATCGAGGCTGCCCAGACGTGCTGGAAACGGAGTAAACGAGCCCAGTCTCGCTCCGTCTGGACAGGCTCTATATCAAAAGGACTTTGCAGCCTCACGTCCCCCAGAAGAGGCTGACTTTGAGGACTTCTGCTCTGAAGGTTTATTTCTCCTCCAGTTTTTTCTGAAATCACGGCCAGGTCTGTAGCGGCGTGCATCCCTCGCACGCTCCTGATCTTGTCTGGGATGAGTTTTTCTCTGACCAAAAATACGGCGATCCTGGGGTAAGAACCCCGATTTACCCCCTGTAGCACGGGTAATGGCAGAGTCAAGTTTATTCCCAAAGAGGGAGGAGCCCTCAAAGGGAATTTTACACCATGCCTGTTTAGAGGCAGGATCCGCAACCCACGGGCGCAACCACAAGGTGCGCTTCGCTGTGACTGAAGAAAGCATGACACATGCCACAAGGCGGATAATGTCAAGGGATGCCTCCCCCAGAAAGGCTGATGCCAGCTTCAGCTCGTGTACTGGTGAGTTCTTGAGCAACTCCTCAGAGATCTTTCCCAACACTGCATCCATGTCATCCGTCCATGCTTCCATAGCTTTAGACAAAGCTGCAAGAGCCAGGGCTGGTTTACAAGCCATGCCTGCCGTAATATAAATGCGTTTGAGGTCGGTGTCGATCTTCCTCTCCACACCATCTTTAAAAGAAACGGTGTCTTCCAGAGGAAGCATGACATGTTTCACTAACCTCATTAAAGCCGCATCAATGAGGGGTGCCGCTTCCAGATGCTTTACCTCCTCACCTTTGAATGGGTACATTTTCGCTATCTTGGAAATCAGCGAGTTTTTCCTCTCAACTTTACTCCATTCATCTGAAATAATTTCCCCAAGTTCACCCAGGAAGGGGAAGTTTGGGCATTCTTTCTTGAGCTGCTTGAAGTACTTCCTCTGTTTAGAGGGTGCTTCTACCGGCTCCTCCCATCTCAATGCGTTTTTAACCGCTTTAACTAACTGAGGAACCAAGGAAAAATCAAATCCTGTACTGGAGTCTTCCACCTCCGCTTCACCATCGGAGGAACCACTTAAAGAGAGACTTCGACGAGAGGGACCTGGAACCTCAGGGTCGACCCTGTCAGGAACTGGTGGTGGAGCAGCAGGAGGGCTGGATGTACGGACGCGATCTGTCCTGTTCAGAGATTCTTGAACCACTCTTCTAACCAGAGCTTCCACCTGTTCGTCTCCAGCTCCACGTTCCTTTACAGCTCGAGAATAGCATGATTCACAGAGAGATTTATCCTCTGGGACCTGAGCTTTACATCCCCAGCATGTTCTCTTATTAGAGCGGCTGGAATGGCGGTGAGAATGACGACTAGACGTGGACCGTCTGGAAGATGATCTAGGGCGTCTGGAACTTGACGTTGAATGACGATTTTTGTCATTAGCTTTACGTGCCGAGGAACGGTGTTCAGACCTAGAAGGGCTGAGGGAAAGAAAGAGTTAACATGCACCTAACCACTAACCCAAAACAAACAGGCAGAGGAAAATCAATTCCATCCTACCTGCAGAGTAAGGGTTGGCCACTGGGGGGCGGTGATACATCCATGGCAAAAAGGAATCAAAACCACTGAAAGCAATCAATACAGCATATTTGGAAAAGCGACAGATGGATGAGAAGGATAAGCACAGGCAAGTAGTGCAGCATAACCCCTTACCTTAAACAGCAGAGATATGCGCTCGGGGAAGCAGCTGCTGCAGCTTGTAAGGCAACCCAGAGAATAGCTGAATCTGACAGCTATTTGAATCTGCTGCCCCCCCGGATGATGTCATCGCGCATCAGCGTGCCTACGCCGTGCCCGACGCCACCCCATAGACCTCGCGCGCATGCGCGACCGCCGCCATCTTGCCCGGACTGCGCACGCGCAACCAAGCCTCGACCTGAATTGCGGCTCGCGCATGCGCAGACAGGTTGAAAGGCGGCGAACTGGGACGCAGATGCGTTCCAGCTGCCATGGCCGGACAAACAAACACAAAACTAGGAGACGCAACAATACAAATACAAAAACAGCTGCCATATACTTGATAAAGGAGCATTATACATTACCACCGCGGCATTACTTCGATCCGGCCTGGGACTGGGAGCCATGTTGCTCATGCTGCACGACCAGGGCATTTCAATAAAGGGCCTCCCGCTAATAGCTGGGACAATTGGCCATGCTGCCGCTTGCCTGCCAATGGCTGGCTAGTAAGATCTTCAAGGCATCGCAATAACTGCCCATGTCCACCCTGCTAATAGCCAAGGTAAATGAACTCCAGAAAAAAAAAACAGGGCGCCATCTTCACGTGCAAATCACCAGGACTGGACCGACAACATCCTAAGGTAAGACTACCTTGGTCCTAGGAGGAGGACAAAAAAGGAACACGGTCTCTGACTAGAAGCAAAGATTTATGGGAGTGGGGTCCTATGAGGTATGAGAGGTATGAGAGGCGGGATTAACCCATACGTATGCTGCCATGGAGTCTGTCAGGAAATATATATTTTCTACTTTCTGTTTTAAAAGAAATCCAATAAAATCTAATTTTGTCATAAATGTAAGCCAAAATGTATTCTGCTACAAGTCTTTGGTAAAGAAAATCCCGTTAAGTTTATAATTGGTTTGTGTGATCACGGACAGATGTACGCAGATGATCATGTACAGATGTGCGCAGATGATCAGGGACATATGTGTGCAGATGGTCATTGGGATATATGATTTTACTGTTACATATGTGGGGGACAGATGTTTTTATTGTGTGGGGACGTGTGTGGGGACAGTGTTTTGGAGACACTATTTTGGGGACATTGTGTGATTACATTGTGTGGGGACATGTGTGGGGACTCTGGGCAAGTGATCAGTGTGTAAAAAGCTATAAAAACAGCTCATACTCACTGATCACCGGCTGGCTGCAGCTCTCCTCTCTTCACTGACAACTTCCATGTGAGGAGAGGAGAGCCGATCGCCTAGCAACCAACTCTCTATTTACATCACATGATGGCTGTGATTGGACACAGCCATCATGTGATCAGGAGAGCCAATCACAGAGCCCTTCTGCCGATCGGAGATGCGCCGTGTCCAGGTGACACGAGCGCATCAGGATCGCACCGCTGCGCGGGCACGCGCGCGCACTATCCTACTCCTTCTGAGGGATGTTTCTGAATGTCCACTCAGAAGGAGGAAGCTCCCACCCAGCCGTATGTGTGCAGTGGCTGGGTGGGAGGTGGTTAACCACTTGCCGACCGCCTCACGACGATGTACGTCGGCAGAATGGCACGGGCAGGCAGAATCACGTACCTGTACGTGATCTGCCTCCTGCGGGCGGGGGGTCCAAACGGACCCCCCCCGTGCCCGAGGCAGTCGGCTTGTGTCTGGGAGCGATGAAAGGTGAGGGGGAGACCATCCATTCGTGGCCCCCCCCCCCTCGCGATTGCTTCCAGCCAATCAGGTTCTTCCTCTGCTGCTGTATGCTAAACAGCAGCAAAGGAAATTATGTCATCTCTCCTCGGCTCGGTATTTTCCGTTCTGGCCCCGAGGAGAGAAGACTGCAATGTGAGTGTAAAACACACACTCAGTAGAACATTCCAGGCACACAATACACCCCCGATCCCCCCCATCACCCCCCGATCACCCCTCCCCCCCTGTCACACTGACACCAAGCAGTTTTTTTTTTCTGATTACTGCATTGGTGTCAGTTTGTGACAGTTAGTGTGGTAGGGCAGTTATTGTTAGCCCCCTTTAGGTCTAGGGTACCCCCTAACCCCCCCTAATAAAGTTTTAACCCCTTGATCACCCCCCCCCGTCGCCAGTGTCACTAAGCGATCATTTTTCTGATCGCTGTATTAGTGTCACTGATGACGCTAGTTAGGGAGGTAAATATTAGCGACAGGGACCCCCATATACTACCTAATAAATGTTTTAACCCCTTGATTGCCCCCTAGTTAACCCTTTCATCAGTGATCACCGTATAACTGTTATGGGTGACGCTAGTTAGTTTGTTTATTTTTTAGAGTGTCAGGGCATCCGCCGTTTATTACCGAATAAAGGTTTAGCCCCCTGATCGCCCGACGGTGATATGCGTCGCCCCAGGCAGCGTCAGATTAGCGCCAGTACCGCTAACACCCACGCACACAGCATACGCCTCCCTTAGTGGTATAGTATCTGAACGAATCAATATCTGATCCGATCGGATCTATACTAGCGTCCCCAGCAGTTTAGGGTTCCCAAAAACGCAGTGTTAGTGGGATCAGCCCAGATACCTGCTAGCACCTGCATTTTGCCCCTCGGCCCGGCCCAGCCCACCCAAGTGCAGTATCAATCGATCACTGTCACTTACAAAACACTAAACGCATAACTGCAGCGAAGGTATGACAGCGGTAGGCTAATAGCCCTGGTAAACCCAGAACGAGGTCCTGACCAGAACTGAAGGGGTTCCTGCTCACCAAAAGATCAGCTAGAAGGGGCCAAAAACGAAATGGTGGTGGCGTCACCGCGATCCCGTCCCGGCAGACTCCTCACAAGCTCCGATCATAGGTGTTCAGAAAGGAGAAGCAGCCAATAGTGTCATACCGTAACAAATCCAATTTATTCAAAGGTAAAAACACTTACATTCAGAAAACGAAAGAAAAACAGTGATGCCGGCCGGCACTCAGATAGCTCCCGTCCACAACAGGGCAAACGTGGTGACGTCAGAACGTCCCTCCCAGACGCGTTTCGTCACAGGTTGACAACGTCAACCTGTGACGAAACGCGTCTGGGAGGGACGTTCTGACGTCACCACGTTTGCCCTGTTGTGGACGGGAGCTATCTGAGTGCCGGCCGGCATCACTGTTTTTCTTTCGTTTTCTGAATGTAAGTGTTTTTACCTTTGAATAAATTGGATTTGTTACGGTATGACACTATTGGCTGCTTCTCCTTTCTGAACACCTATGATCGGAGCTTGTGAGGAGTCTGCCGGGACGGGATCGCGGTGACGCCACCACCATTTCGTTTTTGGCCCCTTCTAGCTGATCTTTTGGTGAGCAGGAACCCCTTCAGTTCTGGTCAGGACCTCGTTCTGGGTTTACCAGGGCTATTAGCCTACCGCTGTCATACCTTCACTGGTTTACCATCTGGTAAGCGGCCCCCCATATCTGAGCACTGGGTGTTTTATTTATTTCCTCTTTGGATCTGTACTCGCCTATTTTAAATTCTACTTCTGGTAATCAGATATAATATTAGTTTTTGATTCAAAGACATCACTTTTTTTGCATGTTGCATGTCACTTCCCCCTTTTTTTGCCTTCACGCCCCTGGTTTGCTAAACATTTTGGGGTCTCATGATCCTTTAAATGTTTTTTGTATGAGCACTCCTTTTTAGGGTAATTATTTTTGTCAGTATTACGCTATGTTTTTTGTATGTTTTTCTACACCTATGTGGATTCGGTCCGCTACATGAGTCTGTCGGATCCTACCCCTCTTGGAGCACACTGAAAGGCCCAGGCTGGGTTTAAAGCCACCTGTTTAACCTCGCTTACGTTCTGGTAAGCAGAATATCCATAAGTTTGTTCTCTATTCATCATTTAGGAGGATCTATTATGCCATGTGGACTCTGTTAAATCTTTTTTCACTTATATTGATTGGACTCATTTTTTAGCGCGGTTCATTTGTTTTTTATTTTTGTCTTGTGGGCCCCACTTCTAACCGCAGCTTATTGAACTTTACTTAATTCAATTTATTTATTTTAGGGTGTCATTGTATCTATATTCACTATTATTGTTGTTATAATTTTCTTACTGTTTTTTTTCCAAGCGCAATTTTTGTTTTTTATTGTTTGCATAACTGCAGCGTTCGCAGAGTCAGGTCTGATCCCTACGATCGCTAACAGTTTTTTTGGTATCATTTTGGTGAACTGGTAAGCACCAGCCCCAGGCAGCGTCAGGTTAGTGCCAGTAGCACTAACACCAATGCACGCACCGTACACCTCCCTTAGTGGTATAGTATCTGAACGGATCAATATCTGATCCCATCAGATCTATACTAGTGTCCCCAGCAGTTTAGGGTTCCCAAAAACGCAGTGTTAGCGGGATCAGCCCAGATACCTGCTAGCACCTGCATTTTGCCCCTCTGCCCGGCCCGGCCCAGCCCACCCAAGTGCAGTATCGATCGATCACTGTCACTTACAAAACACGCATAACTGCAGCGTTCGCAGAGTCAGGCCTGATCCCTGCGATCGCTAACAGTTTTTTTTGGTAGCGTTTTGGTGAAGTGGCAAGCACCAGCGGCCTAGTACACCCCGGTCATAGTCAAACCACACTGCAGTAACACATGGTGATGTGGCAAGTCCCATAAGTGCAGTTCAAGCTGGTGAGGTGGCAAGCACAAATAGTGTCCTGCTGCCCCCAAGAAGAAGACAAACACAGGCCCGTCGTGCCCATAGTGCCCTTCCTGCTGCATTCGCCAATCCTAATAATTGGGAACCCGCCACTTCTGCAGCGCCCGTACTTCCCCCATTCACATCCCCAACCAAATGCAGTCGGCTGCATGAGAGGCATTTTTATGTCCTCCCGAGTACCCCTACCCAACGAACGCCCCGTAAAAAGATGTCGTGTCTGCAGCATGCTCGGATATAGACGTGACACCCGCTATTATTGTCCCTCCTGTCTTGATAATCCTGGTCTTTGCATTGGTGAATGTTTTGAACGCTACCATGCTCTAGTTGAGTATTAGCGTAGGGTACAGCATTGCACAGACTAGGCGCACTTTCACAGGGTCTCCCAAGATGCCATCGCATTTTGAGAGACCCGAACCTGGAACCGGTTACAGTTATAAAAGTTACAGTTACAAAAAAAGTGTAAAAAATAAAAAACACAAAAAAATATATAAATTTAAAAAAAATAGTTGTCGTTTCATTGTTTTCTCTCTCTCTATTCTCTCTCTATTGTTCTGCTCTTTTTTACTGTATTCTATTCTGCAATGTTTTATTTTTATTATGTTTTATCATGTTTACTTTTCAGGTATGCAATTTTTTATACTTTACCGTTTACTGTGTTTTATTGTTAACCATTTTTTTGTCTTCAGGTACGCAATTCACGACTTTGAGTGGTTATACCAGAATGATGCCTGCAGGTTTAGGTATCATCTTGGTATCATTCTTTTCAGCCAGCGGTCGGCCGCTAATTAGCCTCTAGACTGCTTTTACAAGCAGTGGGAGGGATTGCCCCCCCCCACCGTCTTCTGTGTTTTTCTCTGGCTCTCCTGTCTCAACAGGGAACCTGAGAATGCAGCTGGTGATTCAGCCAACTGACCATAGAGCTGATTAGAGACCAGAGTGGCTCCAAACACCTCTATGGCCTAAGAAACCGGAAGCTACGAGCATTTCATGACTTAGATTTCGCCGGATGTAAACAGCGCCATTGGGAAATTGGGAAAGCATTTTATCACACCGATCTTGGCTACCTATTGCTATCATAGGGGATATTTACATTCCCTGGGATAACAATAAAAATGATTAAAAAAAAAAATGAAAGGAACAGTTTAAAAATAAGATAAAAAAGCAAAAAAAAAAAAAAAAAAAGCACCCCTGTCCCCCCCTGCTCTCGCGCTAAGGCGAACGCAAGCGTTGGTCTGGCGTCAAATGTAAACAGCAATTGCACCATGCATGTGAGGTATCACCGCGTAGGTGTCAGATCGAGGGTAGTAATTTTAGCAGTAGACCTCCTCTGTAAATCTAAAGTGGTAACCTGTAAAGGCTTTTAAATGCTTTTAAAAATGTATGTATTTTGTTGCCACTGCACGTTTGTGCGCAATTTTAAAGCATGTCATGTTTGGTATCCATGTACTCGGGCCTAAGATCATCTTTTTTATTTCATCAAACATTTGGGCAATATAGTGTGTTTTAGTGCATTAAAATTTAAAAAAGTGTGTTTTTTCCCCAAAAAATGCGTTTGAAAAATCGCTGCGCAAATACTGTGTGAAAAAAAATGAAACACCCACCATTTTAATCTGTAGGGCATTTGCTTTAAAAAAATATATAATGTTTGGGGGTTCAAAGTAATTTTCTTGCAAAAAAAAAAATATTTTTTCATGTAAACAAAAAGTGTCAGAAAGGGCTTTGTCTTCAAGTGGTTAGAAGAGTGGGTAATGTGTGACTAGGGATGAGCTTCGTGTTCGAGTCGAACCCATGTTCGACTCGAACATCGGCTGTTCGGTCGTTCGCCGAATTGCGAACGATATGGGCCGTTCGCGCCAAATTCGTGTGGCGCGTCACGGCCCATAATTCACTGCGGCATCGCAGTGCATTGCTTGCTGATGATTGGCCAAGCATGCACTATGACCCGCATGCTTGGCCAATCACAGCGCCGCCTGAACAGAGAGCCGTAATTGGCCAAAGCCAAGGAGGCTTTGGCCAATTATTGCTCAGGGGATTTAGTACACTCCCCACACTATATAAGGCCGCCTGCACGGCGGCCCTGTGCAGTGTGTTCCGGTGTGCTTAGGGAGAGAGAGAGACAGTGTCATTTCATTTGAGTTAGCTAGATTAGGCAGGACAGTCAGTCAGTTAGCTGCACTTAAAGTGTATTGTGTATATATATGCATCCCAGGTGTTGCATATATACAGTGCCTTGGAAAAGTATTCGGCCCCCTTGAACTTTTCAACCTTTTGCCACATTTTAGGCTTCAAACATAAAGATATAAAATTTTATTTTTTTGTGAAGAATCACCAACAAGTGGGACACAATTGTGAAGTGGAACGAAATCTATTGGATATTTTAAACTTTTTTAGCAAATAAAAAACTGAAAAGTGGTGCATGCAAAATTATTCGGCCCCTTTACTTTCAGTGCAGAAAACTCACTCCAGAAGTTCAGCGAGGATCTATGAATGATCCAATGTTGTCCTAAATGACTGATGGTGATAAATAGAATCCACCTGTGTGTAATCAAGTCTCTGTATAAATGCACCTGCTCTGTGATAGTCTCAGGGTTCTGTTGAAAGCGCAGAGAGCATCATGAAGACCAAGGAACACACCAGGCAGGTCCGTAATACTGTTGTGGAGAAGTTTAAAGTCGGATTTGGATACAAAAAGATTTCCCAAGCTTTAAAAATCCCAAGGAGCACTGTGCAAGCGATCATTTTGAAATGGAAGGAGTATCAGACCACTGCAAATCTACCAAGACCTGGCTGTCCCTCTAAACTTTCAGCTCAGACAAGGAGAAGACTGATCAGAGATGCAGCCAAGAGGCCCATGATCACTCTGGATGAACTGCAGAGAACTACAGCTGAGGTGGGAGAGTCTGTCCATAGGACAACAATCAGTCATACACTGCACAAATCTGGCCTTTATGGAAGAGTGGCAAGAAGAAAGCCATTTCTCAAAGATATCCATAAAAAGTCTCGTCTAAAGTTTGCCACAAGCCACCTGGGAGACACACCAAACATGTGGAAGAAGGTGCTCTGGTCCGATGAAACCAAAATCGAACTTTTTGGCCACAATGCAAAACAATATGTTTGGCGTAAAAGCAACACAGCTCTTCACACTCAACACACCATCCCCACCGTGAAACATGGTGGTGGCAGCATCATGGTTTGGGCCTGCTTTTCTTCAGCAGGGACAGGGAAGATGGTTAAAATTGAGGGGAAGATGGATGCAGCCAAATACAGGACCATTCTGGATGAAAACCTGTTGGAGTCTGCAAAAGACCTGAAACTGGGACGGAGATTTATCTTCCAACAAGACAATGATCCCAAACATACAGCAAAATCTACAAAGGAATGGTTCACAAATAAACGTATCCAGGTGTTAGAATGGCCAAGTCAAAGTCCAGACCTGAATCCAATCGAGAATCTGTGGAAAGAGCTGAACACTGCTGTTCA
The DNA here is from genome assembly GCA_037952835.1 of Lithobates septentrionalis. Taxonomy (NCBI): domain Eukaryota; kingdom Metazoa; phylum Chordata; class Amphibia; order Anura; family Ranidae; genus Lithobates; species Lithobates septentrionalis. The sequence goes on along the minus strand of JBBDGP010001553.1, from coordinate 1,310,955 downwards.
CAAACGCTCTCCATCCAACCTCACTGAGCTCGAGCTGTTTTGCAAGGAAGAATGGGCAAGAATTTCAGTCTCTCGATGTGCAAAACTGATAGAGACATACCCCAAGCGACTTGCAGCTGTAATCGCAGCAAAAGGTGGCTCTACAATGTATTAACGCAAGGGGGCCGAATAATTTTGCACGCCCCACTTTTCATTTTTTTATTAGTTAAAAAAGTTTCAACAATCCAATAGATTTTGTTCCACTTCACAATTGTGTCCCACTTGTTGGTGATTCTTCACAAAAAATAAAATTTTTATATCTTTACGTTTGAAGCCTGAAATGTGGCAAAAGGTTGAAAAGTTCAAGGGGGCCGAATACTTTCGCAAGGCACTGTATATATATACACTGTATTCAGTTTAGCTAGATCCGTTCCTGTTATCTTCTAGACTATTTACATTTAGTGCAGTGCGTCCTGCTCACAGTGTTCAGCTAGATCCGTTCCTGTTATCTTCCTAGTGACAGGCAGGCTTGTCTTGTTACAGTATTTACAGCTACCTAAAGAAAATTACTGGTGTTCTTTTGATCCTATTAGTACCACGGTCAGGCAGCTAGACTATTTACATTTAGTACAGTGCGTCCTGCTCACAGTGTTCAGCTAGATCCGTTCCTGTTATCTTCCTACTGACAGGCAGGCTTGTCTTGTTACAGTATATAAAGCTACCTGAAGAAAATTACTGGTGTTCTTTTGATCCTATTAGTACCACGGTCAGGCAGCTAGACTATTTACATTTAGTGCAGTGCGTCCTGCTCACAGTGTTCAGCTAGATCCGTTCCTGTTATCTTCCTACTGACAGGCAGGCTTGTCTTGTTACAGTATATAAAGCTACCTGAAGAAAATTACTGGTGTTCTTTTGATCCTATTAGTACCACGGTCAGGCAGCTAGACTATTTACATTTAGTGCAGTGCGTCCTGCTCACAGTGTTCAGCTAAACCTACAAGTTAGTGGGGTGCGTCTACCTCACAGTGTTCAGCTAAAGCTACCTGCAGAAGGTTGGTGGTGTTCTCATACTACAGGCAGGCAGTTGATTTTGCTAGCTGCAGTATCAGTACATATATATATATATATATATATATATATATATATATATCCCAGCTTAGTGCAGCTACAGGCCATTAGTATGTCTGGAAGGCCAAGAAGGAGAGGCAGACAGTCACAAGCCAATAAGAGAGGGCAAGCAGGCTCTGTGTCTAGTGCTGGTCGTGGAGACGGTGCATCCTCATCAGCACGTGGCCATGGGACATGCTTGGCCTTTTTTTCGGCAGCTGGCCGTGTTGAGCCGCAACATGCAGAAGACTTGGTCGAGTGGATGACCAAGCCGTCCTCATCCTCTCTCACCCATGCCCAGGGTGCTTTGTCTGGCAAAGCAGCGGCCTCTTCCCTCGGCTCAATGTCATCAGTGACTCCTTCCCTAGCTCCATCATGTCCTCCTGAGGAGTCCCTCGAACTGTTTGACCACAGTGTTGGGTACATGCTCCAGGAGGATGCCCAGCGTTTGGAAGGCTCTGATGATGATACTGAGCTCGATGAAGGCAGTAACATGAGCATGGACAGAGGGGGTGCCCAAGAAGGACAGCAATCTGGCAGTCATGCTCCCCCTGCTGCAGCATACTGCCAGGTTTGCTCCAGTGATGAGGAGGGAGGGGATGATGAGGTCACTGACTCAACGTGGGTGCCTGATAGGAGAGAGGAGGAGGAGGAGGAGGAGGAGGAGGCGGCACATCACCAACAAGGCAGGATGCCCTCCAGGGGCCAGCCTAAGGGCAGCACATTGACTGCATCACACCCCAAAGCTCCACATGTGCAGGGCGCTGCAGTCTCTGCGCGTTATTCAAAAAGTTCTTTGGTGTGGGCCTTTTTTGAGACGAGTGCATCAGATCGCACCGCTGCTATTTGCAACATATGTCTCAAGCGTATCTCACGTGGCCAAAACATCTCCCGCTGGGGTACCACATGCTTGACCAGACATATGTTGACCTGCCATGCAGTTCGTTGGCAAGCGTATCTAAAAGACCCACACCAAAGAACAAAGAGGACCTCTCCTTGCTCCTCATCAGCTGAGATTTCCAACCCCACTAGACCTCCAGTCCTCTCTGAGACCTGCAGTGAGAGGAATGAAGGTGTAGAATTAGGTGTGTCACAGCCAAGTACTTGTGGGCAATATGCTTTTGGTACACCGACGTCAGATTGTACCAGGCAAATTTCCCTGCCCCAGCTGCTGCACCGCCGAAAGAAGTTTGCTCCCAGCCATCCACATGCCCAGCGGTTGAATGCTAGCTTGGCAAAATTGCTAGAACTTCAACTGCTGCCTTTTCAGTTGGTAGACTCTGCCCCGTTCCGTGAGTTTGTGGAATGTGCGGTTCCTCAGTGGCAGGTACCCAAACGCCACTTTTTCTCACGGAAGGCGATTCCGGCTCTCTACCGGCATGTGGAAGGTAATGTCCATGCCTCGCTGGACAGGGCGTCAGCGGTAAGGTGCATATTACCGCTGACTCATGGTCCAGCAGGCATGGACAGGGACGTTACCTAAGTTTCACGGTGCATTGGGTGACTCTGCTGGCAGCTGGGAAGGATGCAGGACAAGGTGCAGTAGTGTTGGAGGTTGTTCCGCCACCACGCCTCCAAAATGCTAATGATTGTGACACACCTCTCTCCTCCACCCCCTCCTCTTCTTCTTCCTCCATGGCCTCTTCCTCGGAACCAGCGGTGCACCGTAGTCGTTCAAGGGGCTACGCAAGTACGCAGGCCAAAAGATGCCATGCGGTGCTTGAGCTGGTGTGCTTGGGGGACAGGAGCCACACTGGGGCAGAGGTTCTGTCAGCTCTGCAGGGGCAGGTTCAGAGGTGGTTGACGCCACGCCAACTTAAGGCAGGAATGGTGGTTTGCGACAATGGCACCAACCTCCTCTCTGCCCTCCGACAGGGACAAATGACCCATGTGCCCTGTTTGGCTCACGTCCTTAACTTTGTGGTGCAGCGGTTCTTGGGCAGGTACCCGGGCTTACAGGATGTCTTGAGGCAGGCCAGGAAAGTCTGTGTGCATCTCTGCCGGTCATATAATGCCAGTGCTCGGCTGACGGACCTCCAAAAGGAGTTTAACCTGCCCAAGAACCGCCTAATCTGTGACATGCCCACCAGGTGGAACTCAACGTTGGCCATGCTGCAGCGGCTGCACACGCAGCAGAGGGCCATCAATGAGTACCTGTGTGACTATGGCACCAGGACAGGGTCAGGGGAGCTTGGTTTTTTTTCCCCACGCCAGTGGGCCATGATCAGGGATGCATGCACTGTCCTGTCACCATTCGAGGAGGCCACGAGGATGGTGAGCAGTGACAGTGCATGCATCAGTGACACTGTCCCCCTTGTCCACCTGTTGGAGCACACGCTGCGTGGAATAATGGACAGGGCACTTGAGGCAGAACAGAGGCAGGAAGAGGAGGACTTCCTTAGCTCTCAAGGCCCCCTTTATCCAGACAGTGTTCCTGCGTGCCCGCTGATCACACAGGAAGAGGACGAGGAGGAGGAGGAAGATTGTGTCAGTATGGAGGTGGAGCCTGGCACTCAGCATCAGCAGCAGTCTTTAAGGGATCAGTCCCAAGAAACACATGGATCACACAGGAAGAGGAGGAGGAGGAGGAGGAGGAAGATTGTGTCAGTATGGAGGTGGAGCCTGGATCTCAGCATCAGCAGCAGTCTTTAAGGGATCAGTCCCAAGAAACACATGGACTTGTACGTGGCTGGGAGGAGGTGGCTGCAGACGTTGTCGTCCTTAGTGACCCAGAGGACTCCGGACCGAATGCCTCAGCAAACCTACGCTGCATGGCCTCCCTGATCCTGCAAAGCCTGCGTAAGGATCCTCGTATTCGTGGTATCAAGGAGAAGGACCAATACTGGCTGGCAACCCTCCTTGATCCACGTTACAAGGGTAAGGTTGCCGACCTTATCTTGCCATCGCAGAGGGAGCAGAGGATGAAACACCTTCGGGAGGCCTTGCAGAAAGGTCTGTGCAACGCGTTCCCAGAGACTGGGAGGTTACAAACTCCTGTTTCTGGACAACGTGTTGCTGAGGCTTCGGTCAGTCAAAGAAGGAGCGGTGGAGAAGGTGGCCGTCTGACCGATGCGTTCAGACAATTTTTTGGTCCGCAGCCCCAAGGTATGATCGGTTCCAGCAACCATCGCCAGCGTCTGTTTTACATGGTGCAGGAATACCTAGGGGCAAGATCAGACTTGGACACCTTTCCCACCGAAAATCCTCTGGGTTACTGGGTCTTGAGGATGGATCACTGGCCAGAGCTTGCACAGTATGCAATTGAGCTACTGGCCTGTCCTGCATCCAGCGTTCTTTCGGAACGCACATTCAGTGCTGCTGGAGGCGTGGTAACCGATCACAGGGTGCGTCTGTCCACCGACTCGGTCGATCGACTGACCTTCATAAAAATGAATCAGTCTTGGATCACCACCAGCTACCAAGCACCTGATGCTGATGTAACCGAATATTTTTTTTTGAAATCTCAGATCCCTTCAAAGACTGCCTATGCTGATGCTGAGTGACTATCCCTGAGTAATTATCCTCTTCCTCCTCAATCATCACGCTGATAGCTTGTAAGAACATTTTTGGTTCTGGGCGCCCCCACCAGTGCCTAAGGCACAATTTTTCAGCCCCTGTTTAACAGGGGCGTGTAATTACAATTTTTGATGTAATACTTTGCAGTAGGGCTCGTTCCTGCATTCCAACTAGAGTGTCTGTGAGGGGTTGCAGTGTTGTGGCAACAGCACCAGTGCCTAAGGCCCAATTTTTCTGCCCCTGTCTAACAGGGGCATGTAATTACAATTTTTGATGCAATACTTTGCAGCAGGGCTCGTTCCTGCGTTCCAACTAGAGTGTCTGTGAGGGGTTGCAGTGTTGTGGCACCAGCACCAGTGCCTAAGGCCTAATTTTTCAGCTCCTGTTCAACAGGGGCATGTAATTACAATTCTTGATCTAATATTTCACAGCAGGGCCCTGTGAGGGCTTACAGTGTTGTGGCCACAGCAACACCTAAGGCCCAAATTTCTGCTGAGTATATAGGGCAGGACCCTACTTTCAAACATCTAACTTACAAACGACTCCTACTTGCAAACGGAAGGAGACAACAGGAAGTGAGATGAAATCTACCCCTAGGAAGCAAAATTCTCTCCTGTAAAAGTTAATATGGGAAAAAAAATTCTCCTTTCCACTGATGCTTTCCAATCCTTGTTCCACAAAAAAACCCAAATTTTCAAAAAACATTTTTCATTGGGACAAAAAGTGAGGTGAAATCTTCTGAAGAGGAGGAAAGACAGCAAAACAAATGTCACAGGGGTGATAACCCTTCCCTGTGTTTTCCAAAAAGCTTAAAAAAGATTTTTTGGCTGGAGCTAAACACGTTAAAAATGTACCCGTTCAAAATTACAAAGAGATTCTACTTAACAACAAACCTACAGTCCCTGTCTTGTTTGCACCTTTCCTTATTTTAATTTGGGTGCGGGGTTCCCCTTAATATCCATACAAGACCCAAAGGGCCTGGTAATGGACTGGGGGGTACTCATGCCATTTGTCTCACTGATTTTCATCCATATTGCCATGACCCGACATTACAGTAAACCCGCAAGCAGTTTTAAATGAGATTTTTTCCTTTGAAAATGACATTTGGTGCAGGGACTGTTCTAAACACGGGAAACACGCGTCACTTTACAGGCATACTATAGACACCCCCCAGGTACGATATTTAAAGGAATATTTCACTTTTTTTTTTTTTACTTTAAGCATCATTAAAATCACTGCTCCCGAAAAAACGGCCGTTTTTAAAAGTTTTTTTGCATTGATACATGTCCCCTGGGGTAGGACCCGGGTCCCCAAACCCTTTTTAGGACAATACCATGCAAATTAGCCTTTAAAATGAGCACTTTTGATTTCGAACGTTGGAGTCCCATAGATGTCAATGGGGTTCTAACGTTCGTGCGAACTTTCGGTCCGTTCGCAGGTTTTGGTGCGAACCGAACCGGGGGGTGTTCGGCTCATCCCTATGTGTGACATAAGCTTCTAAATGTTGTGCATAAAATGCCAGGACAGTTCAACCCCCCCCCCAAATGACCCCATTTTGGAAAGTAGACACCCCAAGCTATTTGCTGAGAGGCATGTCGAGTCCATGGAATATTTTATATTATAACACAAGTTGCGGGAAAAAGACAAATTATTTTTATTTTTTTTGCACAAAGTTGTCACTAAATGATATATTGCTCAAACATGCCATGGGAATATGTGAAATTACACCCCAAAATACATTCTGTTGCTTCTCCTGAGTACGGGGATATCACATGTGTAAGACTTTTTGGGACCCTAGCCGCGTACGGGACCCCGAAAACCAAGCACCGCCTTCTGGCTTTCTAAGGGCGTAAACTTTTTATTTCACTCTTCACTGCCTATCACAGTTTCGGAGGCCATGGAATGCCCAGGTGGCACAACCCCCCCCCCCAAATGACCCTATTTTGGAAAGTAGACACCCCAAGCTATTTGCTGAGAGGTATAGTGAGTATTTTGCAGACCTCACTTTTTGTCACAAAGTTTTGAAAATTGAAAAAATAAAAAAATAAAAATTTTCTTGTCTTTCTTCATTTTCAAAAACAAATGAGAGCTGCAAAATACTCAAAATGCCTCTCAGCAAAAAGCTTGGGGTGTCTACTTTCCAAAATGGGGTCATTGGGGGGGGGGGGTTGTGCCACCTGGCCATTCCATGGCCTCCGAAACTGTGATAGGCAGTGAAGAGTGAAATCAAAAATTTACACCCTTAGAAATGCTGAAGGCCGTGATTGGTTTTCGGGCCAGTACGCGGTTAGGCTCCCAAAAAGTCCCACACATGTGGTATCCCCATACTCAGGAGAAGCAGCTAAATGTATTTTGGGGTGCAGTTCCACATATGCCCATGGCCTGTGTGAGCAATATATCCTTTAGTGACAACTTTGTGCAAAAAAAAGTGTCACTTTCCCGCAACTTGTGTCAAAATATAAAATATTCCATGGACTCAAAATGCCTCTCAGCAAATAGCTTGGGGTGTCTACTTTCCAAAATGGGGTCATTTGGGGGGTTTTGTGCCATCTGGGCATTTTATTACCTTCAAAACTGTGATAGCTAGTGAGGAGTGAAATCAAAAATTTACGCCCTTTGAAAACCTGAAGGCGGTGATTGGTTTTCGGGGCCCCGTACGCGGCTAGGCTCCAAAAAAGTCCCACACATGTGGTATCCCTGTAATCAGGAGAAGCAGCTGAATGTATTTTGGGGTACAATTCCACATATGCCCATGGCCTGCGTAAGCAATATATCATTTAGTGACAACTTTTTGTAATTTTCTTTTTTTTTTTATTCAATCACTTGGGACAAAAAAAAGTAATATTCAATGGGCTCAACATGCCTCTTAGCAATTTCCTTGGGGTGTCTACTTTCCAAAATGGGGTCATTTGGGGGGGGGGGTTGTACTGCCCTGCCATTTTAGCACCTCAAGAAATGACATAGGCAGTCATAAACTAAAAGCTGTGTAAATTACAGAAAATGTACCCTAGTTTGTAGACGCTATAACTTTTGCGCAAACCAATAAATATACGCTTATTGACATTTTTTTTTTACCAAAGACATGTGGCCGAATACATTTTGGCCTAAATGTATGACTAAAATTGAGTTTATTGGATTGTTTTTATAACAAAAAGTAGAAAATGTCATTTTTAAAAAACATTTTGGTTTTTTTCCGTTTATAACGCAAAAAACAAAAACCGCAGAGGTGATCAAATAACATCAAAAGAAATCTCTATTTGTGGGAAGAAAACGACGCAAATTTCGATTGGGTATAGCATTGCATGACCGCGCAATTAGCAGTTAAAGTGACGCAGTGCCAAATTGTAAAAAGTGCTCTGGTCAGGAAGGGGGTAAATCCTTCCGGGGCTGAAGTGGTTAAAGTATATGTGAACCCTTACCTTGTAAAACAACCCAACCAGTTTAACCACTTGCCGACTAGCTGCAACAGTTATACTGTGGCAGGTTGGCTCGGCTGCGCGAATCGGCTCGTATACACCGATCTGTGGGCACGTGCTTCCATTGGCCAGCGGGGGAGACAATCAGCGGGTCTGGCAGACTCAATGTCCACCAGCCACCCGCAATAGTTCCCCGCAGTAACAGAACAGGGATTTGCCTGTATAAACAAGGCAAATCTCCGTTCTGACAGGGGAGGTCACACAGATCCCGTCTTTCTGCTATGCAGGAAGACGGATCTATGTGTTGTCCCAGTGAGCCCTTCCCCCATACAGTTAGAACACACAGTGAGGGAACACAGTTAACACCTTGATCGCTCCTGATATGAACCCCTTCCCTTCCAGTGGCTTTCGTACAATAACAGTGCATATTTTTAGCACTGATTACTGTAGTAATGTCACTGGTTCCCAAAAAAGTGTCAAAAATGTCTGTTAGGTGTCCGATCTGTCTGCAGTCCCGCTAAAAATTACCGCCATTACTAGTAAAAATAAATAAAAATGACATAAATCTATCCCCTATTATGTAGACACGGTAACTTTTGTGCAAACCAATCAATATACGCTTATTGTGATTTTTTTACCAAAAATATGTAGCAGAATACAAATTGGCCTAAATTAATGAATGCATTTGTTTTTTTTTTTACATTTTTTTACAATTTTTTGGAAATTTTTAATAGCAGAAAGTGAAAAATGTTTTTTTTCAAAATTGTCACTATTTTTTTGTTTATAGCATAAAAAAATCGCAGAGGTGATCAAATACCACTATTGATCAAATACCTCTATTTGTGGGAAAAAAAGGACATCAATTTTGTTTGGGTACAGTGTCGCACGACCGTGCAATTGTCAGTTAAAGCGACGCAATGTCATATCGCAAAAAATGGCCTGGTCATTAAGGGGGTACAGTGCCTTGCGAAAGTATTCGGCCCCCTTGAACTTTTCAACCTTTTGCCACATTTCAGGCTTCAAACATAAAAATATACATTTTTTATTTTTTGTGAAGAATCACCAACAAGTGGAACACAATTGTGAAGTGGAACGAAATCTATTGGATTGTTGAAACTTTTTTAACTAATAAAAAAATGAAAAGTGGGGCGTGCAAAATTATTCGGCCCCCTTGCGTTAATGCTTTGTAGAGCCACCTTTTGCTGCGATTACAGCTGCAAGTTGCTTGGGAAATGTCTCTATCAGTTTTGCACATCGAGAGACTGAAATTCTTGCCCATTCTTCCTTGCAAAACAGCTCGAGATCAGTGAGGTTGGATGGAGAGCGTTTGTGAACAGCAGTTTTCAGCTCTTTCCACAGATTCTCGATTGGATTCAGGTGTGGACTTTGACTTGGCCATTCTAACACTTGGATACGTTTATTTGTGAACCATTCCTTTGTAGATTTTGCTGTATGTTTGGGATCATTGTCTTGTTGGAAGATAAATCTCCGTCCCAGTTTCAGGTCTTTTGCAGACTCCAACAGGTTTTCATCCAGAATGGTCCTGTATTTGGCTGCATCCATCTCCCCCTCAATTTTAACCATCTTCCCTGTCCCTGCTGAAGAAAAGCAGGCCCAAACCATGATGCTGCCACCACCATGTTTGACAGTGGGGATGGTGTGTTGAGGGTGATGAGCTGTGTTGCTTTTACGCCAAACATATAGTTTTGCATTGTGGCCAAAAAGTTCAATTTTGGTTTCATCGGACCAGAGCACCTTCTTCCACATGTTTGGTGTGTCTCCCAGGTGGCTTGTGGCAAACTTTAGACGAGACTTTTTATGGATATCTTTGAGAAATGGCTTTCTTCTTGCCACTCTTCCATAAAGGCCAGATTTGTGCAGTGTACGACTGATTGTTGTCCTATGGACAGACTCTCCCACCTCAGCTGTAGTTCTCTGCAGTTCATCCAGAGTGATCATGGGCCTCTTGGCTGCATCTCTGATCAGTCTTCTCCTTGTCTGAGCTGAAAGTTTAGAGGGACAACCAGGTCTTGGTAGATTTGCAGTGGTCTGATACTCCTTCCATTTCAAAATGATCGCTTGCACAGTGCTCCTTGGGATGTTTAAAGCTTGGGAAATCTTTTTGTATCCAAATCCGGCTTTAAACTTCTCCACAACAGTATTACGGACCTGCCTGGTGTGTTCCTTGGTCTTCATGATGCTCTCTGCGCTTTCAACAGAACCCTGAGACTATCACAGAGCAGGTGCATTTATACAGAGACTTGATTACACACAGGTGGATTCTATTTATCACCATCAGTCATTTAGGACAACATTGGATCATTCAGAGATCCTCGCTGAACTTCTGGAGTGAGTTTGCTGCACTGAAAGTAAAGGGGCCGAATAATTTTGCACGCACCACTTTTCAGTTTTTTATTTGCTAAAAAAGTTTAAAATATCCAATAGATTTCATTCCACTTCACAATTGTGTCCCACTTGTTGGTGATTCTTCAAAAAAAAAAAAAAAAATTATATCTTTATGTTTGAAGCCTGAAATGTGGCAAAAGGTTGAAAAGTTCAAGGGGGCCGAATACTTTTGCAAGGCACTGTAAGTCCTTCTGGGGCTGAAGTGGTTGAAATAAATATGAAAGGCATCACATACCTTCTGTTCTCATTTGCATAAGGAGATGGGGGAAGAAGAACAGCAGCACATTGGTCGTCCCAGTGCAGGGGGCATGTCAGGACAAGTCTGATTATTAGAGGTCAGCACAACTAGAGAACTGACCATGCTGTGCTCTCATGCCTAGTGTGGTTGTTTTTTGATAGAAAAGCAGAGGGAACACCAGATAATTCACACAAAGGAAGCAAAGCAAAGAGAACAGGATACTTTTTCATAAACTTACCGTATTTTTAGCTCCATATGATGCACTTTTTCCCCCAAAAAATATTGGGGAAAATGTCTCTGCATCTTATGGAGTAAATATACACCGGGCACCGCCCCCCTCCACCATATTAGTACTGGAAGAGAGGCAGGACAGACATCCCTACTGGGCCTGACACTGTTGCTGCGCTGTTGCTGAGATAGAAGAGCAGTCCGAGTGGGCGAATGGACTATGGCCACGGTGGACTCTTGGGCTGCTCTGTCTTCTGTCAGGCGGATGTGATGACATCTGGTAAGGTTGCATTTATGGCACTAGTAAGGCTGCTGTTATGGCACTTTTGAAGGGCTGCATTAATGGCACTAGTAAGGCTGCATTTATGGCACTTGTAAGGCTGCATTTATGGCGCTGGTCAGGCTGCATTTATGGCACTGGTCAGGCTGAATTTATGGCTGAATTTATGGCACTGGTAAGGCTTCATTACTTTGGCACTGGTCAGGCTGCATTTCATGGGCACTGGTAAATATTTTAGTACACCATTTGGTTTAGAATATTTTTTTACATGTTTTCCTCCTCTAAAACCTAGGTGCGTCTTATGGTCAGGTGCATCCTATGGAGTGAAAAATACGGTATATGGTACAGCAGGCACATTTCAGGAATATGAAATGTTGGGTTTACATATTCTTTAACTAAATAGGTCAATCCCACTGTTGCCACCCTGTGTAATGTAATGATTGTCATTGGGGCAGATTAAATATGGAAATGAAGAGTGGGTCTAATATCAAATAGTAGAATCACTTGGGCCTCATAAATGACCCTTAACCACTTCAGCCCCGGAAGATTTGGCTGCTGAATGACCAGAGCATTTTTTGTGATTTGGCATTGCATCGTTTTAACTGACAGAGCCCGATGACATAGGAGGCTTCCCGGGGGTTTCCCCTACCCTGTAGTGCCTTTGATTTCTGCGGGTGAGCGCTCTGTCAGCTCACGGGGAACGGAGAAGGCTGTGGTGGCGCGGAGCTTCAGATGCTGGTGGCCATCTTGGAAGCTGCCGCGCATGCGCTCTACACACAGGTTTTTTGTACAACCCAGAGGGCTCAACAAAAAAAAACTGAGGAGCTCACTGTACTAATGATGCAATGTTAGTACAGCAATCTCCCCACTGAGCTATTGTGTTATGACAGGGGGACCTCCCATCCAGCCATAACAAACCGGTCAGCACTCGCAGCCTTTGACGTTAGACTGCCTTCTGTCAGACAGGCTGCTGAACAACGAATGTGGACAAGTTTCTGTTGAATCGTCCGATGTTCGGCCTGTGTTTACCAGCTTTTAGCTTCCTTCATAGTTTTTTATGGAAAAATGAGAGTCCAGAGCTGCTGGGGCAGCCATCTTTACTTGTCTCCTTGGTGGGTGTTGCACTCAATCAAAAGGTGTGAGGGGTGTGATATAGGTGTGTTGGAATGTTTTATCATGCTCCAGCAGATACACATTTAACCACTTCAGCCCCGGAAGGATTTACCCCCTTCCTGACCAGAGCACTTTTTACAATTTGGCACTGTGCTGCTTTAACTAGTAATTGCGCGGTCATGAAATGCTGTACCCAAACGAAATTTGCGTCCTTTTTTTCCAACAAATAGAGCTTTCTTTTGATGGTATTTTATCACCCCTGTGGTTTTTATTTTTTGCAATATAAATGAAAAAAGACTAAAAATTTTGAAAAAAATTATATTTTCTACTTTTTGCCATAAAAAAATACAATACAAACTCAATTTTAGTGATACATTTAGGCCAAAAAGCATTCAGCCACATGTCTCAGGTAAAAAAAAATTCAATAAGCGAATATTCATTGGTATACGCAAAAGTTATAGCATCTATAAACTAGGGTACATTTCCTGGAATTTATGCAGCTTTTAGTTTATGACTGCCTATCTAATTTCTTTAGATGCTAAAATAGCAGGGCAGTACAACCCCCCCCCCCCCCAAATGACCCCATTTTGGAAAGTAGACACCCCAAGGAATTTGCTGAGTAGCTTGTTGAGCACATTGAATGCTTTATTTTTTTGTCACAAGTGATTGAAAAATGACAAAAAATAAATAAATAAATAAATAAATACATTTTTACACAAAGTTGTCACTGAAATGATATATTGCTCAAACATGCCATGGGCATATGTGAAATTACACCACAAAATACATTCTGCTGCTTCTCCAGTACAGAGTACAGAGAGTACAGAGATACCACATGTGTGAGACTTTTGGCAGCCTAGCCGTTTACAGGACGCCGAAAACCAAGCACCGCCTTCCGGCTTTCTAAGGGGTAAATTCTTAATTTGACTCCTCACTACCTATCACAGTTTCAGAGGCCATGAAATGCCCAGATAGCACAACCCCCCCCCCCCCACAAATGACCCCATTTTGGAAAGTAGACACCCCAAGCTATTTGCTGAGAGGCATGTTGAGTCCATGGAATATTTTATATTTTACAACAAGTTTCTAAAAAATTGCAATAATTTTTTTTTTCAAAAAGTAGTCAATAAATTATATATTGCTCAAACATGCCATGGGCATATGTGAAAAGGATACATTCTGCTGCTTCTCCTGAGTATGGGGATACCACATGTGTGGGACTTTTTGGCAGTCTAGCTGCGTACAGGACCCCGAAATCCAATCACCGCCTTCAGGCTTGCTAAGGGCGTAAATTCTTGATTTCACTCCTCACTACCTATCACAGTTTTGGAGGTCATGAAATGCCCAGATAGCACAACCCCGCTCCCCCAATTGACCCCATTTTGGAAAGTAGACACCCCAAGCTATTTGCTGAGAGGCATGTTGAGTATTTTGCAGATCTTGCTTTTCGTCACAAAGTTTTGAAAATTTAAAAAAGAAAAGACATTTTGTTTTCTTTTCTTTCTTCCTTTTCAAAAACAAAGCTGCAAAATACTCACGATACCTCTTAGCAAATACCTTGGGGTGTCTTTTTCCAAAATGCGGTCATTGGGGGGGGGGGGGGGTTGTGTTATCTGGACATTTCAGGGCCTCCACAACTGTGATAGGTAGTGAGGAGTAAAATCACAATTTTTTGCCTTTAGAAAGTCTGAAGGCGGTGCTTGGTTTTCGGGGTCCTGTACATGGCTAGGCTCCCAAAAAGTCTCACACATGTGGTATCCCCGTGCTCAGGAGAAGCAGCAGAAAAAAATTTAGCATTTTCCCAAAACTTGTGGCAAAATATAAAATATTCCATGAACTCAACATGCCTATCAGCAAATAGCTGGGGTGTCTACTTTCCAAAAAGGGGTCATGGGGGGGGGGTGACCTGTCCTAGTATTTTATGCACAACATTAGAAGCTTATGCCACACATCACCCACTCTTCTAACCACTTCCAGAGGTCCAGGGGTAGAGATAGTCAGCGCGGAACATATTCCAGAGGGTAGTATTGGGGACATTAGTGGTAGGTTGACCAGCGCACATAAACCCAAGGTAAGTATAGTAGCAAGTCCTAGTTGCAATCTCGGAACACCCAATAAGAGGATAATATGCGACTGGTCTAAACTACGTGGCATGTTCACTAATGCCAGGAGCCTGGCAGACAAGATGGGTGAACTAGAGATACTGTTCTACGAGCAGGATTTGGATTTTGTGGGAATTTCAGAGACCTGGCTCAACAGCTCTCATGATTGGCTGGCAAAAATTCAAGGGTATACCCTTTATTGCAAGGATAGAGAGGGTTAAAAAGGGGGAGGGGTATGCCTATATATCAAGAATAATGTACAAGTGAATGTGAGAGATGACACCACTAAGGGAGCTAGAGAAGAGGTGGAATCCTTATGGGTAGGGCTCCAAAGCGATGAAGCTAAGGGGAAAATAATACTGGGAGTATGCTATAGGCCCCCTAACCTGAGGGAGGAAGGGGAGACAGATCTCCTATCACAATTTGGATTAGCAGCAAGGATAGGAAGTGTTATCATAATGGGGGATTTAAACTATCCAGATAAAGACTGGGCGGAGGGAACCGTGCGTTCATTGTAAGGCTTTATGGGTCAGATGGTAGACGCACCAACTAGAAATAAAGCGTTACTGGATCTACTAATTACCAAAAATACAGACCTGATCACAGATGTGGAAATACGGGGCAATTTAGGTAACAGCGATCACAGGTCAATTGGCTTCAGTGTAAATCACACAAATAGGAAACATAAGGGGAATACAAAGACACTGAATTTCAAAAGAGCCAATTTCCCTAAACTACGAACCTTGCTAGAAGGCATAAATTGGGATAAAATCTTAGGAACAAAGAACACAGAGGAGAGATGGGTTTGCTTTAAGAGCATATTAAATAAGGGCATTAACCAATGCATCCCATTGGGTAATAAATTTAAAAGAGCAAACAAAAGTTCTGGATGGCTTAACTCCAATGTAAAAATGCATATAAAAGCAAAGGAGAAGGCCTTCAAAAAATACAAGGTTGATGGATCATCATCAGAATTCAGACTTTATAAAGAATGCAACAAGAAATGTAAGGGTGCAATAAGGACGGCTAAGACAGAACATGAAAGACACATAGCGGAGGAGAGTAAAAAAAATCCCAAGAAATTCTTTAGGTATGTAAACAGTAAAAAAGGGAGGACAGACCATATTGGCCCCATAAAGAATGAGGAAGGACATCTGGTTACAAAGGATGGGGAGATGGTGAAGGTATTGAAATTATTCTTATCCTCAGTCTTCATGAGTCAATTGGGGGGCTTCAGTAACCAAAAACTGCAGTGTTTATCCTCATGACACATCGCAGGAAGTACCTCCATGGTTAACAGAGGACAGAATTAAAATTAGACTTGAGAAACTTAACATTAATAAATCACCGGGACCAGATGGCTTGCACCCGAGGATACTTAGGGAACTCAGTCAAGTAATTGCCAGATCATTGTTCCTAGTTTTTACTGACAGTCTACTGACTGGAATGGTACCAGCTGATTGGAGAAAAGCCAATGTAGCACCAATATTTAATAAGGGCCAAAAATACATCCCTGGGAATTACAGACCAGTTAGCCTAACATCAATAGTATGTAAACTCTTGGAGGGGATGATAAGGGAATATATACAAGATTTTAGTAATGAGAATAGTATCATAAGCAGTAATCAGCATGGATTCATGAATAATCGTTCTTGCCAAACCACTACTAACCTTCTATGAGGAGGTGAGTTGCCAGCTAGATAAAGGAAGGCCCGTAGATGTGGTGTATCTGGATTTTGCAAAAGCATTTGACACAGTTCCCCATAAACGTTTACTGTACAAAATAAGATCCGTTGGCATGGACCTTCAGTCCGTTGGATTGAAAACTGGCTACAAGGGCGAGTTCAGAGGGTGGTGATAAATGAGGAGTACTCAGAATAGTCAGGAGTGGGTAGTGGGGTCCCCCAGGGTTCTGTGATGGGACCAATCCTATTTAATTTGTTCATAAACGACCTGGAGGATGGGGTAAACAGTTCAATCTCTGTATTTGCAGATGATACTAAGCTAAGCAGGGCAATAACTTCTCTGCAGGATGTGGAAACCTTGCAAAAAGATCTGAACAAATTAATGGGGTGGGCAACTACATGGCAAATGAGGTTCAATGTAGAAAAAATGTAAAATACTGCATTTAGGTGGCAAAAATATGAATGCAATCTATACACTGGGGGGAGAACCTCTCGGGGAATCTAGGATGGAAAAGGACCTGGGGTCCTAGTAGATGTTAGGCTCAGCAATGGAATGCAATGCCAAGCTGCTGCTAACAAAACAAACAGAATATTGGGGGCGTGGCTACCGCGCTAAGAGAACAGACGCATGACCTGTTAGCTCTGCACTGACGGCAGGATTTAAAACAATTCGAGGCGATCCAGACCGCTCCTTCTGGCACCAGCACCTACCTAAAGACCCGCAGCACCCTCCGAGATGACAAGGAAGAGACAGAACTCCTCACAGCCGAAGAAATTAAACGATTTCTTCCCCCCTAAGAACCACAGCGGGACCCAAGATGGCGCCGCCGGCTGCTCTCCGGTTACATCAATCGAATCTCACTCGGCCACACCAAGCCCGAGCTCCGGACGAAACCCACACTCCTGCTCCCCAGATGCCTCCACTCCGCTCTCAGGCAGCCCTGCCAAATCGAAACCCCGCATGTCGAATGATTCGACCAACCACAAGGTCAGTACGGGACATAACTCTCTAGAAGACACGAGAGAGATGGCTGATTCCATTAACTCTTTCCCCACTGTAAACCAGCCCCTCTCAGACACAACCCTTAGAGACATGTTAGTCTCATTACGCAGCTCACTGCACGCAGACATGATGGAATGCATGCGGAACTTTAAAACAGAGGTGAAGGAACTGGGAGGCAGAGTGGACCACGTGGAGAAAAAAATGGGGGATTATGCTGCATCATACAATACCCTGGTAGATGCTCATAATGACCAATCAGACGAGGTAACGTGGCTTAAAGAAAAAGTCGCAGACCTCGAGGACAGATCACGCAGAAATAATCTGAAAATGCGCGGGGTCCCAGAAAGTGTTCTACCATCACAACTCCGCCAATATGTCCAGGAATTCATGTCAGCATACCTACCATCTACCCCTTCTTCAGAGTTAATCATTGACAGAATCCACAGACTTCCCAAACCTGCACACCTATCAGATAACATTCCTAGAGACGTTCTGATGCGGGTGCACTTTTTCCATGTTAAGGAACAGTTCATGCTAGCCTTTAGGAAAAATCCACAACCTCCCGAGCAATACTCAAACATTCAAATGTTCGCAGACCTCTCACAGTTCACGATGCAAAAACGTAAATCACTGCTAACTGTGACTAAGGCACTGCGCAATCACAACATCACCTACAGATGGGGTTTCCCGACAAAACTCATCGTCACCCATGATGACAAGACCTCGGTGATCACTAATTTGGAAGACGGCCTATCAATGTTGCGCACTTGGGACATCCTACCAGAACAATCCTCTCCAGGGCCTTCTCCCTCCTCAAAACTAGATGACCAGACCGAATGGAAGGTTGTGTCATACAAAAAGCAACAGAAAAGTCGCAACAAATATTCGCCTCGAATGTCATAAGCTACCCACAACTACGAAACTCCTGCCACCTAATGGAGCTAACACTCCACGTAGTTTCCCCTCCTAAAAATGCGCAGTACAGCTGCCATCAGATTCTGGAAAGAATCTCACCTTTTTTACACACCAATTTTGTTTTTGTTTGTTGTTTTTCTCTGTTTTACCTCTTCCTTTTCTCCCCCCTTAACCCCTCAAATCGGTGACGGACTGAAAGCTCATATCACTGGAGGAACTCTTCTCATCCAGAAAGAAGACAAACCACAACTAAGACCACCAGCAAATACCCAAGAATACATAAGGTACCAATACACCATCATCTTACACATTACATATGGCGGTTAGAGTAACCTCTTTCAATGTCCACAGACTAAACCATCCTGCTAAACGAGCCTCAGTGTGGAAGGAAGCCCTCAAACTAAAATCTGACATTCTGTGCATTCAGGAGACGCACTGGGTAACCTCAGCAATCCCCAAATTCTCTCACCATAAATTTCCACACATTTTTCAGGCATCAGCTTCTAAAAAACAAAAGGGTGTACTCATCGCCATCAGAGACTCTGTTTCTCTCTCAATCCAAGAGACCCATGTAGACCCTGAGGGTCGGTACCTAATCCTAATTGGAGAATTTAACAACCATTTATACACGCTGGTTAATCTTTATGCGCCTAACACGCGCCAACTAGGTTTTTTGAAAAAGATGTTTCGCAAGATCAACTCAATCAAAAAAGGAGCAGTTATAATGTGTGGAGATTATAATGTCACAGTGGATTACAAAATGGACACCACCTCCAAATCAAGTCGCCCTCTTCCCTCAATCCAAAACATACTACATAAAGAAGAGATGTACGACGCTTGGAGGTGTCAACACTCTAATGAACGGGACTACTCCTTTCACTCCTCTAGACATAACTCGTATTCACGCATAGACCTAATCTTGGTGGACAGAACTCTACTTCAGAAGGTGTCCTCCTCTGCCGTGCATGACATTACGTGGTCTGACCACGCCCCTGTGTCCCTCACGATAGAGGAGAGATACTCATCAGCACCATCCTACATTTGGAGGGCCAACCCCCAAATCTTCCAACAACCATCCCAGGTTGCTCTTGTAAACAAACATCTAAAAGATTATTTTGAAATCAATGCTAAATCGGTTAACAGTCCATTTACTATGTGGTGTGCCCATAAGGCATATATTAGAGGCATATTGTTACAGATCAGCTCGCGGATGAAGAGGCAGAGGACATTGAAATTAGATTCCCTTCTCAAAGACATACAACTTCTGGAGGCCCAGAATAAAATCGTACCTGACCCAAGCATAGCAAACAAACTAAACCAACTGCGAGCGGATCTCAGACTCATGTTACTAGAGCAATATGACAAACATATTAGGTACCTAAAACTTAATCACTACTCTTCAGGTAACAGAGCTGGCAAACATTTGGCCCAGAGACTGAGAGACCGTAGGACACAAATGAGGATCCCTCACCTAATTCGTAGCTCAGATAACAGTAAAATCTTCAACCCTACTGACATAGCAAATAATTTTGCTGAATATTACTCCTCTCTTTATAATTTAAAAGACGATACAAATACACAACAGCCCTCAGATGAAGCCATCCAATCATTTTTGGCAGATCTCACACTACCCTCCCTTTCAGCATCACAATTAGAACAACTTAATCTACCCATAACGGAGACTGAGATCCGTAAAGCAGTTAAATCGCTACCCACTGGTAAATCTCCAGGACCAGATGGACTACCAAACAGTTATTACAAAGTGTTTTGTGAAATTTTGTCCCCCTCACTCAAAGAAATTTACCTGGAAGCAATGTCCTCTGCCTCATTCCCTGCTGAAATGCTCAAAGCGTATGTTGTCACCATTCCAAAACCTGGGAAAGACCCTATTACACCTGCTAACTTTAGACCTATTTCCCTACTAAATACAGATGTTAAACTGTACGCCAAGATCCTAGCACATAGACTTATAAATCTCCTACCACTTCTGATCAACCCAGATCAAACGGGCTTTACCAAAGGTAGACAAGCGTCTGACGCCACAAGGAGGATTATTGATTTGGTCCAACGGGCTGGGTCCTGTCGGGTGCCTTCTCTGCTGCTCTCTTTGGATGCGGAGAAGGCATTCGACAGGGTCCATTGGGGATATATGGCACAGACGCTTAAGAAGTTTGGGTTCGCAGGCCCCATCCTCTCGGCTATCTTGGCCCTGTACTCTTCACCATGTGCGCAGGTCTACACTTCAGGTACCCTTTCCCTTCCCTTCCCAATTACCAATGGCACTAGACAGGGATGCCCCCTGTCCCCTTCTATATTCAATCTCCTTATAGAACCACTAGCCGAAAAAATTAGAATACACCCAGATGCACCCGGATTCTCCCTGTTAGGTAAATCACACAATATTAACTTATTCGCAGATGACATCATCCTTCTTTTGACCTCACCCACCAAGTCCCTAAAATGTGCCCATGACATTCTGACGAATTTTAGCCAAGTGTCATACTACAAAGTGAATTTCTCAAAATCTCTAATCTTAGGTCTAAATATCCCTCCATCCCTTCAAGTAGATCTACAAAAACGATTCCCTTATACATGGAACTCATCCAGCATCCCTTATCTAGGACTACAAATAACAGCTGACCCCTCCAAACTAGCAGACGCCAATTATGACCCGCTGATTGACAAAATAGCGAAAGAAATAAAAAGACTCAACAAAGTAGAATTATCATGGTCAGGAAGATTAGCATCCTTCAAAATGCTACTACTCCCCCAAATTCTATATATCTTCCATACTCTACCAATTCAACTCAAGAACACCCATCTCCAAGCACTAAACTATCTTCTCAGAAATTACATATGGGGACCCAAAAGACCCAGATGTTCTAGAAATGTTCTAATTAAACATAGGCTGGCGGGAGGCATGGGCCTGATAGACATCAAGGACTATCATCGAGCATCCTTGCTTACCCAACTCAGACAATGGTTGTCACCATCCCCAGATGTCCTCTGGCACAACATAGAACGAGCCCTCAGCCCAACCCAAGATCTCCGTCTACTATTACTACTTGACATATGGAAACCATATCCCTTAAGATCATTACCACTAACTATTCAGGCCTCTCTACTTGCGTGGAGAGAACTACACAAGTTTTCCCCACCCTCAACCAAAAGTATAAACATCCCAATTCCAATCACCATCTTGAACCACTCCATACCATACTCCAATTTTACAAATTGGTCTACAAGAGGTATATATCTAATTGCCGATCTATATAATAACAACACACTTAAACCATTCAATACACTAGTGGAGGAATACTCACTACCCTTAGCAGACCACTTTAAATATAGACAACTGACTCACTTTCTAAAATCTTTAAAATCAACCCACATACCTATACATGAACCAATATGGCAATTCTACACAAACACCCTTACTACACCTAAAGGTATTTCTTTATTTTATAATTTCCTCCAAAATAAATCTTCCTTTACAAAACTCCCACCATTCTTAAAGTGGGAGTTGGAACTAGGAGAATCCTACACTAACAATCAATGGGAAAACACACTCAAAACCACCTATAAAGCAACTAGATGTGTAAACCATTGGGAACTTTTCTTAAAAATAGCTCAAAGATGGTACCTTACGCCCTATAGATTGTCCAAATTCTCCTTCTCCAACTCACCATTGTGCTGGAGAACATGTGGAGAGGTGGGTAACATTTTGCATGTATTCTGGTCATGTAAACACCTCACCAGCTTTTGGAACAATATATTTAAGTATATATCTCATATCACAGGAATACTAAAAACACCAAACCCAGGTTTGGCACTGTTAAACCTAGGCATTGAAAGCTTCCCTCCTTGCTTTCGTACAGTGGTCACACATATACTCCTAGCTGCTAGATCACTAATTACTAAAAATTGGAAAACAAATATTGTACCCAATGCTTCAGAAGCCCTTGTTATAACACGAACCAATTACATCTTTGAATCACTAATAGCAGCAAGAACCGAACAAAAACCTGTCTTTGACAAACATTGGAAAATATGGTCGGATTGGTTCAAAGAAAACTAGTGGTTTCTGAATTGGAATGTACATATAACCCTTGATATTTCTTAGTTAAGCTTGCATAGTTAATGAAAAATATACACACCTACAACACTCCGTCACCTCTCCCTCTCCCTTCCCTTTACCCCTCCAACCCCCTTCCCCACCCTTTCCTCGTTCCTCCTCCCCCCCCCCCTTCCCATCCCCCCCCTTTTCTATCCTTTGCTACACTTTCATTTTATTGTCTCATGAAAATACATTATGTTAAATAAACTAGTACTACATTATACATAGTGAATAAGATAATAACATTGTAAAAATTACTTACCCTATACAATGTAAACTCTGAACCTTTCTTTGATTAATGTATGTTTTCATGATGTGTTCGTCAATGAATAAGAAAAGGAAAATCTGTACTATGTTTTGTACTTGAAAATCTTTAATAAAAAATAATTTGAAAAAAACAAACAGAATATTGGCATGCATTAAAAAGGGGATCAACTCCAGAGATAAAACAATAATTCTCCCGCTCTACAAGACTCTGGTCCGGCCACACCTAGAGTATGCTGTCCAGTTCTGGGCACCAGTCCTCAGGAAGAATGTACTGGAAATGGAGCGAGTACAAAGAAGGGCAACAAAGCTAATAAAGGGTCTGGGGGATATTAGTTATGAGGAAAGGTTGCGAGCACTAAACTTAGTCTCTCTGGGGAAGAGACGCTTGAGAGGGAATATAATTTCAATATACAAATACCATACTGGTGACCCCACAATAGGGATAAAAGTTTTTCGCAGAAGGGAGTTTAACAAGACTCGTGGCCACTCATTAAAATTAGAAGAAAAGAGATTTAACCTTAAACTAAACTAAACTGTAAAGGGTTCTTTACTGTAAGCTCGGCAAGGATATGGAATTCCTTTCCACAGGCGGTGGTCTCAGCGGGGGGCATTGATAGTTTCAAGAAACTATTAGATATGCACCTGAATGACCACAACATACAGGTATATACAATGTAATACTGACATATGATCACACACACAGGTTGGACCTGATGGACTTGTGTCTTTTTTTAACCTCACCTACTATGTAACTATGTAACTTGAAGACAAAGTCCTTTCTGCCACTTTTTGTTTACATGGAAAAATATTTTTTTTTTGCTAGAAAATTACTCTGAACCCCCAAACATTATATATATATATTTTTAAACAAAGGCCCTACAGATTAAGATGGTGGGTGTTGCAAATTTTTTTTTTCACACAGTATTTGCGCAGCGATTTTCAAATGCAATTTTTTGGGAAGAAAAAAACACTTTTTGAAATTTTAATGCAGTAAAACACACTATATTGCCTAAATGTGTTTCAATTTCTCTTTATTAAATTTTCATTTCATATAAACAATCATAAATATACAACAAAGCCAAGTATTAACTACCAGTTAATCAAGACATTTCCCAATAGAAAATACTTCTATTACATAAAAAGTTTTTCATTCTGATTGTATTCGTCTATAACATTTATCTCCAAATTACCTTATCCTAGCCTACAAATTCTACCCCCCCCCCTCCCCATACCGTTCTCTTCCATACTGATCGCACTCATTCACATCCAAAACAAAAACAAACAAAAAAAAAAAAAAAAAAAATTTTTCTTCCTCTATCCTCGTTCCTTATATATACTCCATTAGTTAATGCGACGATCTAAACTCATCCCAACTTTGCCAAGTCTCAGGAAGTTGATTTGTGGTATAACCTTCCTCTCTTATTTGTACCTCCATATACTGAATTTCATTCATTTCACATACCCAATCTATTATTGCTGGGCTCTTTGTTTTTTTCCAGTCTCTTGCTATTATTGTTCTGGCCGCTGCTGTCATGTGATGAATAATATCTTTTTTAATCTTCTTTATTGGTTTTGGTATCAGGGACAGTAGTGCACTTTCTATACTCGGAGTCAGCTCTTCTCCTGTTATTTTATAATAAATATCGAATATCTTATTCCAAAATCCCTTCACCAGATGGCAACCATACCATATATGTTCCATTGTACCCTTCTCTATTTTGCATCTCCAACATAAATCTGTATTATTTTTATTAAATAAATTTAGCATAACTGGGCTTCTATACCATCTCATTACTATTTTATAGTTTCTCTCCTGGTATCTATTTGCAATGGTTGTTCTATGTATAATTTCAAAAATCTTTTCCCATTCTTCTTCCATCAGTGGTCTCTCCAATACCTCTTCCCATTTCTTTACATTTATTATCTCCTTAAGTGGACCCTTTGGGATTAGTTCGTCATATACTTTTGATATTTTCTTAATTGGAATTTGCTCTCCCAGTAATAGTTCTTCAAATTTAGTTGGTGATCTATTTATCCTGACTATTTTATGTCCCAAAAACGTCTGGAGTTGTTGATATTGCATCCATTTTTTTTGATTTTCCATTCCCATTTCCTTTAATGCAGGTATTTTCCCATTCTCTAGGATTTGAACTAGTCTTACTTCCTCTGCCCTGCTCCATTTTAGGAATTTTTTACATTCCATTGCTGGGGGAAATGCAGGGTTGAGAAACAGTGGAGTCATGGGTCCCAGCATCGTGGAGAGCTTCCCATTTTTCACTATACCATCCCATACCTTTAGTGTTGCATTTACAAAGAGTGTCAGTTCATTTTTCTTAGGTCTCAAATAGGGTTCTATCCATGGGAGGATTTTCAGTTGAGGCCCTATTATTTCCTCCTCTATCCTGACCCATTGCTTGTTTTCTTTGTTATGGTACCTTTCAATTATATTAGTTAATGATGCTGCTTGCAAATATTTTGTGCAGTCAGGTAGTGCCAACCCCCCCTTACTTTTCTTTCTTATTAGATTTTCTCTTTTTATCCGGGGAGTTTTGTGTGCCCATATAAATCCAGTTATGGATTTTTTTAGCTCCTTCATTAATTTTCTTGGAGGTTCCAATGGTATCGTTTGAAAAATATACAAGAGTTTTGGTAGTATGTCCATTTTTACGATATTAATTCTTCCTATCCAAGAGTGAACCAATTTATCATATCTCTGTAATGATTTAATTGCATTTCCAATTACCTTCTCATAGTTCGTCTTTTGCAACTGTTTCAGATCCCTGGTTAATAAGACTCCTAAATATTTTATTGCATCTCTCTTCCATTTAAATGGAAAGTCCTTTTGCATCAATGAACTAGTTCTTTCATTAATTGATATATTTAATATCTCTGATTTATCGTAGTTTACCTTGAAATAACTTAACTCCCCAAATCTTTTAAGTTCTTTCATTAAATTTGGGATGGTTATGATGGGATTGGTTATATATACTAATAAATCATCTGCGTATGCAGCTATCTTATATTCTTTTTCTCCCACTCTTATTCCTTTAATATCTTTGTTGTTCCTAATTGCATTGATTAAATGTTCCATTATAAGTACAAACAGTAAGGGAGAGAGGGGACATCCTTGACGGGTGCCGTTTGATATTTTTATGTCTTTTGATAACATACCGTTCACTCTTACTTTTGCTCTAGGGTTGGAGTACAGAGCCATTATCCTGCTATACATTTTTGGACCCATACCGATTTGTTTCAAAGTTTCTTCCAAGAAGCGCCAGCCTATTCTATCAAATGCTTTTTCAGCATCTATAGCCATCGTGCACATTTCAGTATCTGTTCTTTGGGCATGCTCAAGTAATGTACAGGTCTTTATAATATTGTCTTTAGTTTCCCTCCCTTTCGTGAATCCGGCTTGATCTAATTGTATGTAGTTGGGTAGGATCGGTGTTATTCTGTTTGCAATGATTTTGGAGTACAAACGAATATCTATATTCGTTAACGAGATAGGTCGATAATTCTTGCACAATGTATGGTCCTTCTCCGGTTTTGGGATCAAAGTAATATGAGCTTCTGTGCTCTGTGGTCCGAAGTTTTGTGTATCTGATATCGAGTTATATGTTTTTTCCAATATAGGGGCAATTATGTCCTGAAAATTCTTGAAAAATCTGGATGTGAATCCATCGGGTCCAGGACTTTTTCCCGGGACTAGTTCTTTAATTGCTTGCTGAATCTCTTCTAAAGAAATATCCTTTTCCAGTTTTTCAATTATTTCTTCAGGGAATCTTGGGAGAGCAGTTTCATATATATATTCTTTAATTTTTTCTCTATTCCCATTTTCCCTCCTATTCCCCTCTGATGTTTTAATATTATATAAATTAGAATAATATGTATGAAATTCTTCCTTTATGTCTTTGGGGTCATATGTATATTCACCCTTTGCTTTTAATATTTTAATTATGGTTGTTGATATCTGTTGTTCTTTTAACACCTTAGCGAGTATTTTCCCTGTTTTATTCCCGTATTGATACCATTGTGCCCTTCCACGGTCTCTAATCCTAAGAGTTTCCTCATCGAGCATTGTTTGTAGCTCCAGTCTTTTCTCATTTATTTTTATTTTATCTATTGATTTGAGGTTTTGTTTATGATTTTTGTCCAATTCTTCTATTTCTTTTATCAGCTGGGATTTTTTTTGCTCTCTTCCTTTTTTTAATCTAGAACCATGTTTAATGAATGTCCCTCTTATTACACATTTTAAGGTTTCCCATTGTATGGGAATTGATGTTTCATCTTGCTCATGGACTTCTATAAATTCTTTTATTGTCCTGCGTATGTCCTCTATGCATTCTTTATTTTTTAATAAGTTGTCATTTAGTCTCCAATTTCTTTCTGTTTTTTCTCGCTTTATTACTTTGATTTCCAAATACAGTGGGGCATGATCTGACCATAAGAATCCTCCTATATCTGATGATGGAGTCATTGACATTCCCAAGTGATTAATAAAAAAATAATCTATCCTATGATAAGAATCATGTATATTAGAATAGTACAAATAGTTTTTTTCCGTTTGATGTTGAGCCCTCCATATGTCTATCAGCTGATGTTTCTCCATTATCCCCTTAAATTCCTCTATCTGGCTTTTATTTCTATAAGCATGTGTATTAGTTGTGTCAATTTTTGTATAACGAAATTAAAGTCTCCCCCCATAATCACTATACCTTCTGCTTTTTCCATGCTCTTATTTATGGCTGTTATTCCCATCCTTATCTGATCATAATTCGGTAAATAAAGATTAATAATTGTAAAAATTTTTCCGTATATCATTACCTTTATAACCAGGGATCTTCCGTCATTGCCCATATATTTTTGTATTACTTGATGAGGTACATTCCTATGAAAAGCAACGGATACCCCTTTTGATTTGGAGTAAGGAAATGTATCATGTATCCAGAAATTATAATTCCGATTGTTAATTTTTGGAATGTGATTCGAGCGAAAATTAGTCTCTTGGAACAGTATAACATCCACTTTTTGTTTATTAAACATATTTAAAATTTGATTCCTTTTGTTAGGAGAGTTCAGACCTCTTGCATTGAATGAACAGAATCTAACCTCGCCCATTTAATAGAGAGGGAGTGAACGAGAAAAAGAAGAAGAAGAGAAAAAAAAAAAATAAAAAAAAATTTCCTTGTTACTTTCCCTCGCACACCACACACACTAGGTCTACCCTGTTTCTATTTGACTTTAAGCAAAGTCTATCTTACTATCTAAAGTAAGTTCCCTAATCTGGGGGTTTTAAGCCTGCTAACCAAGAGGAGTTGTCACACATTCGTCCTCTTCATGCCGTCTCCTCCTCCCTCCTCCTTCCCACTGTGCGTACAGACACATGATGGGGTGAGGGGGAGGGGGGGGAGGGGGGGGACAGAGAGAGAAAAAAAAAATTTTTTTATCTACATTATCTATTATATCTATCTATTATATTAACTCCCTATATTCCCCTCCCCTCCTCTTTAAAGGAGGGGGGGGGGGGGGAACAGAGAGAGGAAGAAAAAAAAAAAAATTATTTCACTGTATTGTCTCCAACTCTATATATAGTATCTTAGTTTGTTAACCACAACAAAAAATTAGTTTCTCTTTTCTAGATTTTCCATTCACAGGCGCCTATACCTTAAAATATTAGTATAAACAATAAAAATAACCCGAGTACCATCCCACTATAGTACTTAAATCATTTATCCATTATATTTTCCAACTAATTCATTATTATTAGTGTGTTATTGTAAACAATAAGATTGTCTCAAAATATTGAACCATTAAACCATAATATATTCAGCTAAAACAAAAAAACAAAAAAAAAAAAAAAAAAAAAAGACCTTTTTAAAAATATTACATCTCCTTACAGTGCTTAAATCATTAACCCATTAAACCGTCAACCTCAAATTCTTCGGTGTATAAACAATTCCATATCTTATGCCCTTTACAAAAAAAAAAAAAAAAAAGGAACATTATTATTATAAAAATATTAACATCTCCCAATAGTGTTTAGATCATTAAAACATTAGACCATCAGCCTCAAGTTCCTCAGAGTATAAACAATTCAAAACTTCATCTTGTGCCCTCTAAAAAAAAAAAAAAAAAAAATAAAAAAAAAAAAAATAAATTTTTTTTTTCTTCTTTTCTATAGGTATGAAATTCCCAAGTGCATATATCCTAAGATATTGTTCTACGCCATAAAACTTTCTATAATTCCATTCCCCTATTATGCTTAAACCACTATACTATATTCAACTTAAAAAAAAAAAAAAAAAGGAAAAGGGAAGGGACCTTCTTAAACATTAAAAATATTACATCTCTCTACAGTGCTTAAATCATTAAACCATTAGGCCCTCAACCTCAGATTCTTCAGTGTTTAAACAATTCAATATCTTGTGCCCTTTACATTCCAAAAAAAAAAAAAAAAAAAAAAAAAATTATATCTAGGTGTAAAATTCCTAAGTGCATATATCCTAAGATATTGTTCCAAGCCGTAAAACTTATTAAACCATTGGGCCCTCAACCTCAGATTCTTCAGTGTATAAACAACTCATTATCTTGAAATTTTAATGCAGTAAAACACACTATATTGCCTAAATGTTTGATAAAATGTAAAAGATGATCTTATGCCGAGTACATAGTACCAAACACAACATGCTTTAAAATTGCGTACAACCGTGCAGTGGCAACAAACTACATTTTTAGGAGATTTTAAAAGCCTTTACAGGTTACCACTTTAGATGTACAGAGGAGGTCTACTGCTAAAATGACTGCCCTTGATCTGATGTTTGTGGTGATTCCTTACATGCATGGTGCAATTGCTGTGTACATATGACACGAGACGGACACTTCATTCACATTTGCGCGTGAGCACGGGGGGGAACAGGGGTGCTTTTTTTTTCTTAATTATTTATTTTGCTTTTTTATTTTGCTTTTACACTGTTCCTTTAATTTTTTTTAAATCATTTTTATTGTTATCACAGAAAATGTAAATATCCCCTATGATAGCAATAGGTAGTGACAGGTATTTTTTTTAAAAAAAATGGGTCTATTAGGCTCTAGATCTCTCCTCTGCCCTGATTTGTGTGATAAGATGCTTTCCCAATTTCCCAATGGCACTGTTTATATCCCGCAAAATTGAAGTCATTAAATGCTCGTAGCTTCTGGTTTCTAAGGCCATAGAGATGATTAGAGCCATTCTGATCTTCAAGCAGCTCTATGGTCAGCTGGTGGAGCCACCAGCTGCATTATCAGGTTCCCCAGTGGGACAAGAGAGCCCGAGAAAACCAAGGAAGATGACGGGAGGGGGGAGGGGGGGCGTTCCCTCCCACTGCTTGTAAAAGCAGTCTAGCGGCTAATTAGTCACTAGGATTGCTTTTACATGAAAGCCACCGCTTGCTGAAAAGAACAATACCAAGATGATACCTAAACCTTCAGGCATCATTCTGGTATAACCACTCAAAGTCCAGCAACATACCAGTATGTTGCTGGTTCTTGTTGGGCATATATTGTAATGTTCTTTTTTTTCATGCAGCCTGTGGGCTGAACAAAAAAAATATATTGTTAGGTGGGTATACCACCCTGAATCCACCCACTTCTAATGATGGGCATACATGCACCATTTTTTTTAATTTGTGGTGGTGAAATCACCTACTACAACGCTGGACTCACTGATTTATGTATCGTGAGAGAAAATGCTGTTGCTGTCAAGATAAATAAATCAATGCTGCAGCTGAATGGTGTACCTGAAAAGCAAACAATGGTAACAATAAAACATTAACTCAATAAAACCACAACAATCTGTGCCAAAAATAAAAGAGTAAAAAATACATGCCGAAGCATGGGGGCAATCCGCCTGTCATGTACCTTACAGCGGAGCCTGAAATGCTAAGAGTGGCCTCTTGCACGGTTCCCGTCCAAACACCCCTGGTATTGGAGACAGGGAGTGCTAGGGCAAGGAAAGGGTGCAGGTGCCTGCAGACAGAAGGCTTGGAGATACAGGAACCTCTCTGGAGAAGGCGTGGAAACTGATCACCAGATTTGTTCAGCGGGAGCCAGGCAGGTAAGTATAGACTCAGGATCAACTGCAGCGTCAGGAACAGGCAAAGGTTGGCAACTTGCTGGCAGCGAGGTACACAATCAGGAGGCAGGATTGTAGTCAGGGACAGGCAGAGGTTGGCAATGGGCTGTCAGCGAGGTACACAATCAGGAAGCAGAGCCGTAGTCGTAAATCCAAGCAAAGTTTGTATCATGGGCAGAGGCAGATGAACAGGCAGGGGTGATCCAGGAGAGAAGTCAAGGAAGCCGGGTTTTCAGTAGCAAAGTCAGCAGGTAAGAAGCTGAAGCTGAAGACAATCCAGCACTGGCACCAGGCAGAGTCTCCATTTATATAGGGTGCCGTACGCTGGGATTGGTGGGTGCATGTGTGTGTGTGCGTGAGTGCGCACTAACGCACACACGCTTGCATGGATGCGCCAGTGCACATGCTCACTCTGGATCTCGCTCATCTCTGTCTGGGACACCGTGCATGCGCATTGGCATTAGCGGAACGGGAATTAGCCACTGCTGCACGGAGACGAGCATTAGCTATGTGAGTTCTCTGACATTGCCCCCTCCTTAAGGGCAGCCTCTGGATGCCCATTTGAGCCATTTTCTCTGGGTGGGAGTGATGAAAGGCCTGTATAAGTCTCTGGGCATGGAGATTTGTCTCAGATTCTCAGGAATTTTCCTCTGGGCCAAAACCTCTCCATTTGATTAGATACTGATTCTGCCCTTGCCGTTTGCTACAACCCAGGATGGCTTAAATCTCAAATTATTCATCCCCATCCACCATTATAGCTTCTGGGGGTCCTACTTCACGATCTGGAAAGGGATTTGCCACGTCAGGCTTCAGTAGCGAGGCATGAAACACAGGGGGGATCCTAAATAAGTCGGGAAGTTTGAGTTCATAAGCTACCGGATTAATCTTCCTCTTGACTGGGAAGGGCCCCAAGTATCTGGGACCCAGTTTTTTGGAAGGGCATGCAAGTTTCAGGTTTGCTGTTGAAAGCCATACACGGTCACCAACCTTTAAGTCCAATTCCCCCCTTCTTCTCTTATCGAAGAATCATTTATTATCTTCCTGTGCCTTAGAGATGGTTTCGCTAAGCACCTGATTGTTGGTGACAAAGAAATTTAGTCTATCCTGGACAGCTGGCAAAGGAGAGTCTGGTATAAGCGTTGGAAAAAAGTAGGGATGAAACCTGTAATTGGAAAAGAAGGGTGACTGATCTGTGGTAGAGTGAGTAGAGTTATTGAATTCAAACTATGCAAGGGGCAGTAATGAGGCCCAATCTTCCTGAGTAAAAGAGGAAAAACAACGCAGGTACTGCTCCAACGTTTGGTTAGTACGTTCAGTCTGCCCGTTGGTCTGGGGATGATAGGCTGAGGAGAAACTGAGTTTGATGCCTAGTGCTTCACATAGTGCTTTCCAGAATTTTGACGTGACCTGTTCTCCACGATCAGAAACAATGTCACTGGGAATTCCGTGGAGCCTAACGATTTCTTTAATGAACACCCTGGCAGTCTCTGTTGCTGAAGGAGTCCCTTTCATGGGGATAAAATGTGCCATTTTATAAAGGCGATCAACCACCACAAAGATGTACGAAAACCTCCGTCAGAAGGAGGAAGCTCAACAATGAAGTCCATTGCGATCTTATCCCATGGTCTTTCAGGGATGGGAAGTGGTCTTAATAGTCCAAGCTTTGTTTTTACTGTTCTTATTCTTGAGGCATGTCAGGCAAGAACTAACGTAATTCCTGCAATCCTTTGCTAGATTGGGCCACCAGAAGTCTCTTTGAACTAAGTGCATAGTCTTGTAACTCCCAAAATGACCTGCCAAAGGATAGTCATGGCAGACCTGTAGGATGGTAGTGTGCAGGTTTTGGGGTACAAAAATTGTATTCCCTTGCCAGAAAAGCCCATCGTTCGTACCTGGGGGTAGGGGCGTTCTCAGGGATGCCTGATGGATCTGTGACACAAAATCAGATTGAGTTAATAAAAAATTCCCAGCTTGCAGAATAATATCTGGTGGAGATGAAACTTCAGCTTCCGTGAACATGCGAGATAATGCATCAGGTTTGATATTCTTAGACCCTGGCGGTAGGTAATATGAAAATTAAAACGTGAAAAGAAAAGGGCCCATCTCGCTTATCTTGGTCTGAGGCGCTTGGCGGTTCTGAAATATTCTAAATTCTTATGATCTGTGAAGATCAATATTGGGTGTGCTGCTCCCTCCAGGAGGTACCGCCACTCCTCCAAGGCTGATTTTATTCCCAAGAGTATTCGGTCCCCTACATCATAATTTCTTTCCGATAAACCTCGTTTTTTGGAAAAGAACGCCACAGGGTGCATTAAAGACTTAGGTCTTTGGCGATGGGACAGGATGGCCCCCACAGCACTCTCAGATGCATCCACCTCCGAGATATAAGGCAAGGCAGGATCAGGATGTTTTAGTATTGGAGCGGAAGTAAATAACCCCTTTACCCTGTCGTGACAGACCTAGCCGGGACAGAGGCTTTTGGAGGGGACTGAATGCTAGCCTCTTGCCGACTGATTATGAGCCCTGGCATTTGGGGGACCCTTGAGGTGGCATTACTTTAGATTCTGGTCCATGTCCCCCAAGACACACAGACTCTGGGGACCCTGGATATGCCATAATACAAATAGTGACTGATTCATACTGTTGGGACACATACTATGAGGAGATGCTGATGTCAATTCCAGCCACCTGTCTGTTGTCTTCTATAATGTAAATGAGTCTAGTGTGGCTTCTCTTTCAGCCATTGTTGTCTAGGCTAATTAACCCTGCCATCGTGGGAAGGAGTCACGTGTTTAAACGTATGATAATGTGCCATCTACTGTGTGAAGCTCGGTGACAACAAGTCTGACCTGTAGTGAAATCCTGATTTATCATAACAATGACCAGGCTGCTTAAAGTGATTAGTTAATGGGCTCATACTAATTAGGTCTGGTCACAAGTGTATTTTCAGAGTAATATGAGCAGGAGGTATACACCTCCTCCTTTTACTGTATATAAGACTGTATTTGTTTCAATAAAAATGCATTCCTGCTTGAACCTTAAGACAGAGCATTTGTCTCGTACTTGGGGGGAGAATTATTTGCATGGGTTCCTGGTACGGCTGATGGAAGTGTTCGGTAGCTGCCTTTGTGTTTGGGTATGGAATGTCCTAAACGACTTTAGCCCCTTTCATACACCTGTTAAATGCAACTTGAGCTGCTTAATTCCATTGAAAACGGCTTTGTTTCCTTGTGAGCTGTGTGATAGGTGCTATGATACTGGAGAAGTTTTTGGTAAATTTTCTGTAGAAATTGGAAAACCCGATAAAACATTGTACCCCTTTTTTATCGGTTGGGGGTGGCCAAGACATTATGGCTGAGACCTTCTGAGGATCCATTGCCACACCCCCAGTTCCACAGCCGCGGACCCCCACCCACTTCCTTTCAGTCATATGCCCTGCACTTTTATTTAAGCTGCTCTCCTCCTGAGAGCTAACAGGCCAGTAGAAGGAGCTGTGAGCCCAGCGCGCGTAGCCTGCACATTGCACTATCTGTGTTTGGAGGCTCTCCATGCACTGCTGACGTCACGTCCGCTTCCGTGTTCCAGGGTGGTTAGCGTGGAGCTTCACATCAATGGACACCGCTGAACAACTTTATTATCCAGGAGCATACTTCCCCTGAGCTTAAAGACAGCCACCAAAGCCTGCACCACAGCACCAGCATATTACAGGACATCTTTACCTTTGATGGACACCGCCACCCTATTCTGAACCTGCGAACCAGTAAGTGTGTATACTGCACTACACAAACATTATATGACAGTGTCATTAGAGTTGGCACCTCCAAAAACCCTGCTCCTTCTCATTGCTTGCTGACAGAGGCTGTGGACACCCTCTGAGGATGGCTGCCTCCTATCCTTTTTTCCTCTATACAAATACTAATCTATATTAGATGTGCCATTTAAGCTATTATTACACCATCCTATGAAGGCATCACAATATTTGGAGCACTGGAACCCTTTCCTTTTATACACTGTAGAGGTTAGCAATGGGCTGGCAGCGAGGTACACAATCAGGAAGCGGAGCCGTAGTCGTAAATCCAAGCAAAGGTTTGTATCGTGTGCAGAGGCAGATGAACAGGCAGGGGTGATCCAGGAGATAAGTCAAGGAAGCCAGGTTTTCAGGAGCAAGGTCAGCAGGTAAGAACAGCAATCAGGAACACACGGACAAGCTGAAGACGATCCAGCACTGGCACCAGGCAGAGTCTCGTTTATAAAGGGGGCCGTGCACTGGGATTAACGCACACACGCTCGTATGGATGCACCAGTGTGCATGCTCACTCTGGGTCTCACTCGTCTCTGTCTGGGACACCGCACATGTGCATTGGCAGTAGCAGAATGGGAATTAGCCACTGCTGCATGGAGACGGGCATTAGCTATGTGATTTCTCTGACACCGCCCCTAATGTTAGGAGCAAATTGACCCTTCACCGCTGCCCCCATACTTCTGCATATATGCTCTTTTTTTTAGTGTGATGGTGAAATTATCTCCTACAGCGCTGGAGTCACTTATTTACGCATCATGAGAGCAAACGCTGTTGCTGTTAAGATAAATAAATCAGTGCTGCAGCTGGATGGCGTACCTGAAAAGAAAATAATGGTTAACAATAAAACACAGTATACAGTAAAGTATAAAAGAATGACATACCTGAAAAGCAAACATGATAAAACATAGTAAACATAGTAAAAAGAGCAGAACAATAGAGAGAGAGAGCAATAAAACGACAACTATTTTTGGCTTTTTTATTTCATATATTTTTTTTTACACTTTTATGTGTAACTGTAACTGTAACGGTTCCAGATTTGGGTCTCTCAAAATGCGATGGAATCTTTGGAGCCCCTGTGAATGTGTGTCCTAGTCTGTGCAGTGCTGTACCCTATGCTAATACTCCACTAGTGTGTGGTAGCGTTGAAAACATTCACCAATGCAAAAACCAGGATGGTCAGGACAGGAGGGGCAATAATAGCGTGTGTCATGCTTATTTCCGCGCTTGCTACAGACACATCTTTTTTGGGGTGATCGTTGGGTAGGGGTTCCAGGGAGGACATACAGAAAATGCCTCGCATGCAGCCGGCTTACTGCATTTGCGTTGGGAAGTTGGGCACAGCAGTGTCTGGAAACAGATGGGCTATGACAATCTCTTCCTGGAATTTAAGGAAGGATCCAGTTCGTCCTGACGCTTTGTATAGCACATAAGCGTTCGTTCAGCAGAGCCAATTGGAATAAGTATACAGACACTTTTTTATACCAGCATCTGGCCTTATGGCATTTAAGTATGGCGCCATCAAGTGGTCGTTGCGGTCCACCCAGGGCCGGACTGGGAATAAAAACCAGCCCTGGAAAAAATTTCTTACCAGCCCCATAGCATTATTATATCAGCCAGACAGCATAACATCATTATTTTCTTGTTTCTGAAAGGGAAAACCATGCATTTTAAAGCACATTCGAAGAGTATATTATACATAGAGAAGACAGATATGAAAGCATATAAGGCTATATACAGTATCTCACAAAAGTGAGTACACCCCTCACATTTTTGTAAATATTTTATTATATCTTTTCACGTGACAACACTGAAGAAATTACACTTTGCTACAATGCAAAGTAGTGAGTGTACAGCTCGTATAACAGTGTAAATTTGCTGTCCCCTCAAAATACCTCAACACACAGCCATTAATGTCTAAACCTCTGGCAACAAAGGTGAGTACACCCCTAAGTGAAAATGTCCAAATTGGGCACAATTAGCCATTTTTCTTAGCCATGTATGCATTCTCACTGTGCGCATGTATGCAGCCTCACCATGCCCATGAATGCAGCCTCACTGACCATGTATACAGCCTCACTGTGCCCATGTATGCAGCCTCACTGTGCTCATGAATGCAGCCTCACTGTGCTCATGAATGCAGCCTCACTGTGCTCATGAATGCAGCCTCACTGTGCCCATGTATGCAGCCTCACTGACCATGTATGCAGCATCACTGTGCCCATGTATGCAACCTCACTGTGCCCATGTATGCAGCCTCACTGTGCCCATGTATGCAGCCTCACCATGTCCATGTATGCAGCCTCGTCGTGCCCATCTATGCAGCCTCGCTGTGCCCATGTATGCAGCCTCGCTGTGCCCATGTATGCAGCATCACCGTGCCCATGTATGCAGCATCACCATGCCCATGTATGCAACCTCGAGGTGCCCATTTATGCAGCCTAGCCATGCCCATGTATGCAGCCTTGCCATGCCCATGTAATGTATGCAGCCTCACCGTGCCCATGTATGCAGCCTCACTGCCCATTAGGGATGGTCCTGATGTTTGAGTCGAACGTAAGTTCAACTCGAACATCGGGTGTTTGCCGAACAGCGAACAATTTGGGATGTTCGCGGCAAATTCGAAAGCCGTAGAACACCCTTTAAAAGTCAATGGGAGAAATCAAAAGTGCTAATTTTAAAGGCTTATATGCATGGTATTGTCATAAAAAGTGTTTGGGGACCTGGGTCCTGCCCCAGGGGACATGTATCAATGCAAAAAAAGTTATAAAATGGCCGTTTTTTCAGGAGCAATGATTTTAATAATGCTTAAAGTAAAACAATAAAAGTGTAATATTCCTTTAAATTTCGTACCTGGGGGGGGTGTCTATAGTATGCCTGTAAAGTGGCACGTTTCCCATGTTTACAACAGTCCGAGAGCAGCAAAATGACATTTCTAAAGGAAAAAAAGTCATTTAAAAGTACTCGCAGCTATAATGAATTGTCGATCCCGGCAATACACATAAAAGTTAATTGATAAAAACGGCATGGAATTCCCCCACAGGGGAACCCCGAACCAAAATTGAAAAAAAAGAATGCGTGGGGGTCCCCCCAAATTCCATACCAGGCCCTTTAGGTCTGGTATGGATTGTAAGGGGAACCCCGCGCCAAAATAAAAAAAAAAATGGCGTGAGGGTCCCCTCAAAATCCATACCAGACCCTTATATGAGCATGCAACCTGGCAGGCCGCAGGAAAAGAAGGGGGACGAGAGAGTGCCCCCCCTGAACCGTACCAGGCCACATGCCCTCAACATTGGGAAAGTGCTTTTGGCTAGCTCCCCAAAGCACCTTGTCCCCATGTTGATGGGGAGAAGAGCCTCATCCCCACAACCCTTGCCCGGTGGTTGTGGGGGTCTGCAGGCGGAGTTTTTTTTCCAGAATCTGGAAGCCACCTTTAACAAGGGGACCCCCAGATCCCACCCCCCCTGTGTGAAATGATAACGGGGTACAAATGTACCCCTACCATTTCACAAAAAATGTGTGAAAATGGTAAAAAAAACACAATATACGCCTTGGGACAAGTCCTTTATTAAAAAAATAAAACTGTCCCATGGAGTCTTCTTCTTCTTCGCCGCCGGGTGACCCTGCCCCCCTCTGACACACGAGGACATCCCTATGGTTTCCCCGTAGTGTGGGAGGGGGGCGGGGTCACTCGGTTACGTAACCAGGTGGCCCCGCCCCCCTCTAACGCTACAGGGAAGCCATAGGGATGTCCCCATGCATCAGAGGGGGCGGACCGGGTGGCCCCGCCCCCCTCTGATGCTACGGGAAAGCCATAGGGATGTCCCCGTGCGTCAGAGGGGGCGGAGTCACCCGGCAACATCATCATGTAGCCCCGCCCTCAGTTATAAACGAGCTGTCACCTGAGAGCGGCCGGTCATTACGGCGGAGGCAGATCGTAGGCGGCGTGCGGCTTTTTTTTTCTTTTTCGGTCCATCGGAGCTCGAGAAGAAAAAGAAGTCGACTCCATGGGACAATTTTATATTTTATTTTTTTAATAAAGGACTTGTCCCAAGGCGTGCATTGTGTTTTTTTTTACCATTTTCACACATTTTTTTGAAATGGTAGAGGTACATTTGTACCCCGTTACTATTTCACACGGGGGGCCGGGATCTGGGGGCCCCCTTGTTAAAGGGGGCTTCCAGACTCTGATAAGCCCCCTGCCCACAGACCCCCACAACCACTGGGCAAGGGTTGTGGGGATGAGGCCCTTCTACCCCAAAGCACCCTCCCAATGTTGAGGGCATGTGACCTGGTACGGTTCAGTAGGGGGGCACTCTCTCGTCCCCACCTCTTTTACTGCGGCCTGCCAGGTTGCGTGCTCGGATAAGGGTCTGGTATAGATTCTTAGGGGAACCACACGCCATTTTTTTTTAATTTTGGCGCGGGTTTCCCCTTAAAATCCATACCAGATCTAAAGGGTCTGGTATGGATTTTGAGGGGGACCCCCACGCCATTTTAAAAAAAAAAATTGGCGCGGGGTTCCCCTTAATATCTATACCAGACCTGAAGGGCCTGGTATGGAATTTGGGGGGACCCCCACACATTTTTTTTTAAATTTTGGTTTGGGGTTTCCCTGTGGGGGAATCCCATGCCATTTTTATCAATGAACTTTTATGTGTATTGCCAGCAATGGGGGGGGGGAAGCAAACTTAGGACTTTAAATTGGACGCAAGGGAAAGTTTGCGTCCCCATTCTTAATATCATGAAAAAGAGGGGGGAAGGTTGGGACTTTGAATGAGGTGTGCATGATGCAGCCCAATCACACTCACAGAGGTGCAAACATATGTATGTTTATTAGGGACCAATGATCAATATGGCATAAAAACGCATTGCATACATTAAACATAAAAAAATTGCATATAGACAATAAATCTATGTATATACAACCATAGGACATGGGTAGGTACAATTATGCATCTTAATCCCCCAAGCAAGATAAAAGTCATGTGAAGTAAAAAACATCTGAAAATTGGTCAATGTGTGTTTGATGCATCAAAGGTAGGCCCGACACTGCGTTTCATGGACTTCAATCCACTCTTCAGGAGCCAGATGCATCTAAATTCTATAAAAAATGTATGAAAAGCAATGTAGTTTCAGGGTCTAACAAGATCAGAAGAAAAGGGGGAAATTTGGGCATAATGGGCCATGCCAAAAAAGTTACTCACATGATAGCCAAAACTGGGACTGTGCGACAAAACAAAGCCAGGGGTGAGCCATGGAGCCTGGCCCGGGAGCTGAGAGGGGGACCTCAACGAGGAACACTGGACTGCGCACACCAACACCCTGCAGTGGAGAGGACTTCTATAATGTAGGAAATATATAAAATGTATCTATGATGATACAAGTAACAAAAAACGAGATGATATAAGCTGCAGATATCACCAAGGTGATTGAAAAAGGCACCTGGAAGATTACTTTGAAAGATACATGTGATGTTTGAAGACACATAGATGGGAGGGGATCAGGGTTGCATAGGTTGTATCAGTACCATCTCTGAATACCATGAAGCAGGGAGTGAGATGCAGCCCCAGCATTGAACGTCAGCTCCCCCTCAGCGTCACGCAGGCACGACACAGTGGAGCAAAACCTCGGCGAACGCCAGAGAAGCTCACCACATGTCAGCCCAGCTGATATACCGGACGTCTGTGTGTGCGACGCCCAACCAAGGAGGTCACATGCACAGTGCCGGGGGCGTGGCGCCGATGCAAGGTGGAAAGATCCGCCCAGCCACTCACCCCCAACCCTGTGGAGGGGAGGTAGGAGGGCGGACACCAGCATGCATCGCAGCTCCCGGGAGACAGGACATCTGCCCACCCACTGACAATGAGTCACACAGACCCAGTCTGGCCACAGGGAGTAACAAATATATAAAGTAGTAAAAAATCAAAGTATGTGAACTGTCAGTGCAAAGAACGTTCCATATCAAGCATGCTGAATTATGGACGGACCCGGTAGGAATCCGCCATAAGAGAGCGATGGGCTACAATCATAAACACCTCCATCCCTAATCAATGCAAGCAATGGGGGGGGAAAGCGAACTTAGGACTTTAAATGGAACGCAAGGGAAAGTTTGCGCCCCCATTATTAATATCATGAAAAAGAGGGGGGAAGGTTGGGACTTTGAATGAGGTGTGCATGATGCAGCCCAATCACACTCACAGAGGTGCAAACATATGTATGTTTATTAAGGACCAATGATCAATATGGCATAAAAACGCATTGCATACATTAAACATAAAAAAATTGCATACAGACAATAAATCTATGTATATACAACCATAGGACATGGGTAGGTACAATTATGCATCTTAATCCCCCAAGCAAGATAAAAGTCATGTGAAGTAAAAAACATCTGAAAATTGGTCAATGTGTGTTTGATGCATCAAAGGTAGGCCCGACGCTGCGTTTCATGGACTTCAATCCACTCTTCAGGAGCCAGATGCATCTAAATTCTATAAAAAATGTATGAAAAGCAATGTAGTTTCAGGGTCTAACAAGATCAGAAGAAAAGGGGGAAATTTGGGCATAATGGGCCATGCCAAAAAAGTTACTCACATGATAGCCAAAACTGGGACTGTGCGACAAAACAAAGCCAGGGGTGAGCCATGGAGCCTGGCCCGGGAGCTGAGAGGGGGACCTCAACGAGGAACACTGGACTGCGCACACCAACACCCTGCAGTGGAGAGGACTTCTATAATGTAGGAAATATATAAAATGTATCTATGATGATACAAGTAACAAAAAACGAGATGATATAAGCTGCAGATATCACCAAGGTGATTGAAAAAGGCACCTGGAAGATTACTTTGAAAGATACATGTGATGTTTGAAGACACATAGATGGGAGGGGATCAGGGTTGCATAGGTTGTATCAGTACCATCTCTGAATACCATGAAGCAGGGAGTGAGATGCAGCCCCAGCATTGAACGTCAGCTCCCCCTCAGCGTCACGCAGGCACGACACAGTGGAGCAAAACCTCGGCGAACGCCAGAGAAGCTCACCACATGTCAGCCCAGCTGATATACCGGACGTCTGTGTGTGCGACGCCCAACCAAGGAGGTCACATGCACAGTGCCGGGGGCGTGGCGCCGATGCAAGGTGGAAAGATCCGCCCAGCCACTCACCCCCAACCCTGTGGAGGGGAGGTAGGAGGGCGGACACCAGCATGCATCGCAGCTCCCGGGAGACAGGACATCTGCCCACCCACTGACAATGAGTCACACAGACCCAGTCTGGCCACAGGGAGTAACAAATATATAAAGTAGTAAAAAATCAAAGTATGTGAACTGTCAGTGCAAAGAACGTTCCATATCAAGCATGCTGAATTATGGACGGACCCGGTAGGAATCCGCCATAAGAGAGCGATGGGCTACAATCATAAACACCTCCATCCCTAATCAATGCAAGCAATGGGGGGGGGAAAGCGAACTTAGGACTTTAAATGGAACGCAAGGGAAAGTTTGCGCCCCCATTATTAATATCATGAAAAAGAGGGGGGAAGGTTGGGACTTTGAATGAGGTGTGCATGATGCAGCCCAATCACACTCACAGAGGTGCAAACATATGTATGTTTATTAAGGACCAATGATCAATATGGCATAAAAACGCATTGCATACATTAAACATAAAAAAATCGCATACAGACAATAAATCGATGTATATACAACCATAGGACATGGGTAGGTACAATTATGCATCTTAATCCCCCAAGCAAGATAAAAGTCATGTGAAGTAAAAAACATCTGAAAATTGGTCAATGTGTGTTTGATGCATCAAAGGTAGGCCCGACGCTGCGTTTTATGGACTTCAATCCACTCTTCAGGAGCCAGATGCATCTAAATTCTATAAAAAATGTATGAAAAGCAATGTAGTTTCAGGGTCTAACAAGATCAGCAGAAAAGGGGGAAATTTGGGAATAATGGGCCATGCCAAAAAGGTTACTCACATGATAGCCAAAACTGGGACCGTGCGACAAAACAAAGCCAGGGGTGAGCCATGGAGCCTGGCCCGGGAGCTGAGAGGGGGACCTCAACGAGGAACACTGGACTGTGCACACCAACACCCTGCAGTGGAGAGGACTTCTATAATGTAGGAAATATATAAAATGTATCTATGATGATACAAGTAACAAAAAACAAGATGATATAAGCTGCAGATATCACCAAGGTGATTGAAAAAAGCACCTGGAAGATTACCTTGAAAGATACATGTGATGTTTGAAGCCAGGACCGACAATTCATTATAGCCGCAAGTACTTTTAAATTACTTATTTTCCCTTTAGAAATGTCATTTTGCTCTCGGACTGTTATAAACACAGGAAACATGCGCCACTTTACAGGCATACTATAGACACTCCCCAGGTACGAAATTTAAAGGAATATTACACTTTTATTGTTTCACTTTAAGCATTATTAAAATCACTGCTCCAGAAAAAACTGTCGTTTTTAACTTTTTTTGCATTGATACATGTCCCCTGGGGCAGGACCCGGGTCCCCAAACACTTTTTAAGACAATACCATGCATATAAGCCTTTAAAATTAGTACTTTCGATTTTTCATGTTCGTGTCCCATATACTTTAACGGTGTTTGTGTGTTCGAACAAATTTTTTGCCTGTTCGCATGTTCTGGTGCGAACCGAACCAGCGGGTGTTTGGCCCATCCCTACTGCCCATCAAACTCACCATTGCCAGGCTGGATCAGACACACAGCGGGCATCTCCCGCTGTGTGTGAAGGAGCTGGGTCTGTGTTCGGCGGCAGCGCTGCGCTGTAACAAGGTCCCGCCTCCTAGGCTGTCTCGTGTGATAGTCTAGAATAGGTCTATCACATGAGACGACGGCCTAGGAGGCGTGACCTTGTTACAGTGCCATGCCGCCGAACACAGGCCCAGCTCCATCACACACAGTGGGAGATGCCCCCTGTGTGTGACACACAAGAAAAGGAGGAGAGAGGGAGGGAAGGAGGGGAGCGCAGCCACAGATCAAAGCAGCCCTAGGGCAGAAGGCCTACCGGGAAATTTCCCAGTTTCCCGGTAGGCCAGTCCAGCCCTAGGTCCACCCCTCCCATATTAAAGTTGTATTTGTGGGCACAGAGGTGTTTCTCCACAACACCAGTCGCCGTTTGAAATTGGACCGTTGGGTCTGCATGAAGGGAGGACAGAACAAAAACATTCCATGAACCCCTCCACTTCACTGTGTGCAAATTATTACTTCTCAAGGAGGCTCTCTCCCCCAGCCTAACATGGGAATCTAGTCACTGGGGTAAGCCCCGGTGATTAGAACGGTGCCACATGCGCCAATTTCATGATCAACCATAACCATAAAACTATATGTATAGCCTGTTGCCCTGTCACAGGGCTTATACATCTTGACCCCATATCTGGCGCGCTTGCTGGGAATTTACTGTTTGAATGACAAGTGGCCAGAAAACTTAATCAGGGACTCATCAATGCAGACAACTTGATCGGGAGTAAACAAGGCTGCAAACTGTTGGTTGAAGCGGTTTATGGGGGATCGTATTCAGGGTCACCCCAAGGACGACAGAGTTCATTGTCGTTGAAGTGCATAAATCGCAAGATCTGCTCGTATCCAGCCCTGGTCATGGAGGCATATGGTCATGTGCATATGGTGAATTTGGTCAGTGGACCAATATGACCGCAACTTACTTTTTTTAGTTATGCCCATGAGGAGGGATAGGCCCAGAAAGGTCTTAAATTCGGAGACCCTGATAGGTCTCCAATCTCTGGCAAGGGTCAACTGTGGATTAGTGTAGATGAATTGACCAGCATATAAATTGCTTTGGTCCACAATAGATCTATAGAGATCTTCCGTGAAAAACAGCGAGTGATGTAAAATCAACTGTTTCCACCTGAATTCCGGGTTGGCCAGTAAATGGGGGAAGTATGGGTGCTGCAGAAGTGGTGGGCTCCCAATTTGGATTGGCAAATGCAGCAGGAAGGGCACTATGTGCTCGATGGGCTTGTCTTTGTCTTCTTGGTGGCTGAGGGACACTAGTTGTGCAAGCCA
This sequence comes from Lithobates septentrionalis, assembly GCA_037952835.1. Classification (NCBI taxonomy): domain Eukaryota; kingdom Metazoa; phylum Chordata; class Amphibia; order Anura; family Ranidae; genus Lithobates; species Lithobates septentrionalis. The sequence goes on along the minus strand of JBBDGP010001553.1, from coordinate 1,266,608 downwards.
CCTCACCAGCTTGAACTGCACTTATGGGACTCGTCACGTCACCTGGTTTGACTATGACCAGGGTGTACTAGGCCGCTGGTGCTTGCCAGCTCACCAGAAGGATGAGCGGCACTAGTACTGGCTCTCTGTTCCAAATGAGAGCCCTTTCTGGTTCTTGCACCTCAACAACAGCAGAAGAACGGGGTTGGGTATGCCTGACCTTGACAGGGACCACTACTCCGTCGTCAGAGCTATCTGTCAGGGTGCTGCTGCTGTCTACAAGTTCATATTCTGAGCCTGAATCTGACAGATGGGTGAGTTCCTCTTCACTCTCATCTGTCATGCTCAGAAACGTGTAGGCCTCTTTACTAGTTTACCTTTGATTGGACTTTGTGGCCTCTAAATTTACTGGTACAACTAGTGAAACTCACAGGAGAAAAGAGCACCTGACTGTCAGCGACTGCTTCAAACGCTACCAAAAAAACTGTTAGCATTCACAGGGATCAGGCCTGTCTCTGCGAACGCTGCAGTTATGTGTTTTGTGTTATGTAATTGACAGTAATCGATTGATGCTGCACTTTGGTGGGCTGGGCAGAGAGGCTAAACGTAGGTGCTAGCAGGTATCTGGGCTGATAGTGCTAACGCTGCATTTTTGGGAACCCTAAATTACTAGGGACATTAGTATAGATCTGATCAGATCAGATATTGATCCGTTCAGACACTATACTACTAAGGGAGGTGTTGTATGGGGCCCCCCTGCAAACAGCCCCCCCCCCCCACAGCTGCCCTAGTGTCAATGCAGCGTGAGCTGTGCCACATACAGCGTGACCTGTGCACAATGCAGCGTGACCTGTGCCCAATACAGCGTGACCTGTGCCCCATACAGCATGACCTGTGCCCCATACAGCGTGACCTGTGTCCCATGCAGCGTGACCTGTGCCCCATGCAGCATGATCTGTGCCCCATGCAGCGTGACCTGTGCCCCATACAGCGGTACCTGTGCCCAATACAGCATGACCTGTGCCCCATAAAGCGTGACCTGTGCCCCATGCAACGTGACCTGTGCCCAATGCAGCGTGACCTGTGCCCCATACAGCGTGACCTGTGCCCCATACAGCCTGGTCTGCCTGTGCCCCATACAGACTCACCTATGCAGAGGAAGAGGCAAGCCACCCGGATCAGCAGAGAGCAGGATTGCCCACTGTAATAGCTTTCATTTGAATTTCCTGTCTTCCCGGGGCTCATCGTCATATAGCCCCACCTCTTGGCCCGACGCCTTTGATGACATCACATGTCCCGCATTGGATCGGCGTTCTGTTTATCAAAGGCGCCGGACCAAGAGGTGGAGCTATGTGACGTGAGCCCGGGAACACTGGAAGTTCTAATGAAAGCTATTACATCGGGCAATTCAGCTCTCTGCTGATACGGACAGCTCGCCTCTTTCTCTCCTCTCTCTTCCCCTGGCTGGGAGACTGTGCCGGCGGTGCTCTCATCCTCACTGGGCCCTACTCAGCTGCGGGCCCCATAGCGCCCGCATGGGTCGCTATGGTGGTAATTACGCCCCTGATTAGGTAATATATGGGGGTACCTGACACTATAAAAACCTGTGAAACGAATCAACTAACTGGCTAACTAGCGTCACCAGTGACACTAAGACGGCAATCAGAAAAAAGATCTAGTAGTGACACTGAGACTGGGGGTGAAAGTGTTAACTGGGGGGCGATCAAGGGGTTAAACCTTTATTAGGTGGGTTTGGGGGGGTACCCTAGACCTAACAGGGCCTACTACTAATTGCCCTAACACTGATTAGAGTCACAAGTGACACCAATGCAGTGATCAGTGAAATATCGGAAAACTGCAATTGCAATTGGTGACACAGTGATAGGGAGTGAAGGGGTTAACTGGGGGGGGGTGATCGGGGGGTGACAAGTGTACCTACGTGTACTGGTGTTAGGGTAGTGTTGGGCAACTCTTGGTAAGATGTTCTCTCTCCTCTCTCTGGAACGGAAAAGAATTTCAGAGAGGGAGATGAGATCTCTTCCCCTGTCTTTGTTTACTTTTACAGTCAGGGGAAGCATTTTTATTTGCCAGAACCGATCAGCAGGTCGAGGCCAGAAATCATTGATTTGGACCTGAAGACTGATCGATTCTGCTAGGAATCTGATCACCGCGGGCAAGTGGTTAATGCCAACTAAATATAGCTATATTTCCATCTGAAAAGATTTCACAATTTGAAAACTAGCATATTATTTAGCAGTCATAATTGATAACTTATTAGATGCTCCATAAGCCATAGAATTGATTCGTTTTTTCTCCTTGGAAGTGTAATGCATCTTAAGCTTGACTGTTTCCTTTGTCAAATGTGTCAACTTCCATGTATGCCTAGCAGAGATATGAACTTTAAATCTGAGCAGTGTTTGTAACCGTCTTGTGAAATCATCAGAAAATTAAGCTGACACATTAAGTATGCCCCCCCATTAGTATTACCTTCATACTGTGCAGTCTTTTTGAGCATGGGAGCACCCCACTACTGAACAGCCAATTGGTAGTATCAATGTCACACAGGTAGTGAGGTGTATACCTGAGGGGGAGCCCTCCACTTCTAGAGCAAAAAAGAAGATTTGGAATTCAAATGGAGACGGGGTGGGGATGCAGGGCAGCCATCAGAAATTTTTGGGCCCCTTACACAGCTTTAGGCCTGCCCCCCCCCCCTAGCCTGAACACCGACATTACCCAGGGCCTGCCCATGGGCCATCTCACTGAATCCGCACTCAGCCCCCCTCACACCTGTAAGCACTCAGCCCCCCTCACACCTGTAAGCTCTCAGCCCCCTCATTCCTGTACGTGCTCAGGCCCCCTCACACCTGTATGCACTCAGCCCCCTCACACCTATACGCTGTCAGTCCCCCTCACACCTGTACGTACTCAGCCCCCCTCACACCTGTACGCACTCAGCACCCCCTTCACACCTGTACGATCTCAGCCCCCCCACACCTGTACACACTCAGACCCCTCACACCTGTATGCACTCAGCACCCTCCTTCATACCTGTACACTCTCAGCACCCCCCTCACACCTGTATGCACTTAGCACCCCTCCTCACATCTGCATATATGTCAGCCCCCTCACACCTGTATATGTCAACCCCCCTCACTTCTGTACGCACTGTATGCATCAGCCCCCCTCATCACACCTGTATATGTCAGCCCCCCTCCTTACACCTGTATGCACTCAGCACCCCCCTCACACCTGTATGCACTCAGCCCCTCCTCAATCCTGTATATATATCAGCCCCCTCACTACTGTATAGATGTCAGCCCCCCTCAGACCTGTATGCATGTCAGCCCCCTCACTCCTGTATATATGTCAGCCCCCCTCACTCCTGTATAGATGTCAGCCCCCTCAGACCTATATATATGTCAGCCCCCCTCATACCTGTACATATGTCAGCCCCCTTCACACCTGTATATATATATCAGCCCCCTCACTCCTGTATATACAGTATATCTCAACCCACCTCACACCTGTATATATGTCAGCCCCCTCACACCTGTATACATGTCAGCTCCCCTTACTCCTGTATATATGTCAGCCCCCCTCACACCTGTATATATGTCAGCCCCCCTCACACCTGTATATATGTCAGCCCCCCTCAAACCTGTATATATGTCAACCCCCCTCACTCCTATATATAAGTCAGCCCCCCTCACACCTGTATATATGTCAGCCCCCCTCATGCCTGTATATATGTCAACCCCCCTCACACCTGTATAAATGTCAGCCCCCTCACACCTGTATAAATGTCAGCCCCCCTCACACCTGTATCTATGTCAGCCCCCCACATATACACATCAGTAAACACACAAAGCTCTGGCCCCTTCCTTTCCTTCACAGCCCATACTTGTAAATGAGGTCTTCCTACCTAGTCCCAGCTCTTGTTTCCACAAAGCTGACATCTTGCTGACACAGAAGAGCTGCAGCCGATCACAGTATATAGCAAAGTACAGGCAGCTCACACGAGGGATGCACATGCACATAGTAGCCAGAGGTGGCAGTAAAGAGCTCGATGTCTGAGCTCAATAACACAGAGCAGCTGAAGCTGCAGAGATCATAATATTTCACAACACGGCTCCCCTTCAACCGCTCTTGCCTTCTCCTGGCCATGCCGGGCCCCTTCAGATGCTTGGGCGCCTTACAGTTGTATTGGCTGCCCCCCCCCCCCGATGGTGGCCCTGTGGGGGTGGGATGCAAATGGTGGAAGGGGGATAAATGCTCAGAGTTCAGCTTTAAAGTTAGAGTGAATAAAGATTTCTAAATGTGTGATTTCAGGAAGAAAACAGCACAGGTTGAGTGTCAGCAGTGTGATGATGTGCACTAGTAGTATAGTAATATGACAGTGTAGCGGGCGGCTCTCATTCTGGGATGTCATATGACATTGTCCCATTCCAATTGAACCTACACGGGATTGGGAGCGCGCAGCGTGGTGATGACAGAGCTGGCGTGTCCCCAAGACACAGCTCATCACCGACCATGGTAAACAGCCAATGACCATGGCTGTTTACCACGTGATCGGCTGTGTCCATTCACAGTCAATCACAAATGTAAACACAGAGCAGTAACTGGCTGTTACCAGCTGTTCTCTCATTACACACTGTTTCCAGTGTGAGAAGAGAAGAGCCAGGGATCAGTGAGTTACTGATCTGTGTTCTGTCAGTGTACTGCACAAGCACAACAATAAAGAGAAAAAGGGAACCTGTCACATCACCCCATCAACAGTGTACATTCCTCATCAGTGCCCAATAGCAGTGTTAGTGTTATTGTGCCCCCCCCCCCCCAGTGCACCTGTCATTCATCAGTGCCCATAAAGTGCACCTGTCACCCATCAGTGTCACATGGCCTATCAGTACTATCACCAGTAGGGATGAGCCGAACACCCCCCTGTTCGGTTCGCACCAGAATGTCAGGGAAATAGGCTAGCAAACCAGCACAGGCAAGGTCGTGCTAATGCGCATTAACGCACACGGGTGTGCAATGTTTCTACCAGGCGGACGCCTGGCGTCACATTCGGACGAATGCGCGTGCGTAGCAACGTCGCGATGTTACGAACGCACGAACGGAACGGTGTGCGTACGACGTGATACTACGCCTTGTCTATTTAAACGTCCCACTGACAGTGCCACATTGCTGGATTATCGTCAGCTCTTCCTGTGTTCCTGTGATTGTGATTCCTGTTGTCCTGACTTCCTGTGTACCGACCCGGCTTGTTATCGACTCTTCTGGATCTCCTGGCTTATCCAACTGGCTTGCTTCTGACTTTTCCTGCCTGCTTCCTGCATCTGACCCCGGCTTGGCTAAACGGACTCTGCATTCCTCTGTCTCCTGTACCTGGACTTGTTGCTTGATTCTCGGACTGCTTACTGTGTTTGACCCCCTGGCCTGGCTTCTGATTCTCCTATTGGACTTCCATTGGTCCCCTCCTTGGACCCTAAGCATGTTGCCTCTGCGGACTTTATCTATCAAACCACCAACACCAGCTCCTACTTCCAGGCAACCCGTGCTTCTGTGAGCACCACATCCCTGTACCATATTCAGGGTTGTGCTGCACTCGGCCGCAAGGGGAGCCCTCTCAGCAACTCGGTCTCCTACCAAGGTCCTGACAGTATAATCCAGCCATGTCAGAGACCGACGGAGGTGACTCCCCGATGAAGGCCATTCTCCAGCAAATCACGGCCTTTACCCCAGTCATTCAGAAGCTTCAGGAGGAATACTTCCGGTTGGAGGAACGTCTGCAGCACCTACCTGAGTCATCCTCCTCCTCGGTTCAAGGTCCACCTCCAGCGGCAGCTGCTGGGATCATGGTCCCTCCAGAACCACGTGTCCCAACGCCAGAATGTTTCCGTGGCGATCAAAGAAAATTTAGGTCTTTTAAAAACTCCTGCTACTTATACTTTGACTTGCAACCACAGACTTTTTTCAGTGAAACAGTCAAGGTGGGGTTCACTATCTCCCTATTACGTGGTGAGCCACAGACCTGGGCCCATGGCCTGTTGGAACAAAGCAGCCCCTCCATCAACACTATGGACCAGTTCTTTGAAGTCATGGCTCGGATATATGATGATCCCCTCTGGGTAGCCACTGCCGAAGCAAATCTACATTCCCTCCGTCAGGGTCAGCGCCCTGCGGAGGACTATACAGTGGAGTTCCGCACATGGTCCATAGATTCTGGTTGGAATGAGGCAGCATTAAAATACCAATATCGAATGGGGTTATCAGAGGCCCTCAAGGATGAGTTGGCCAGGTTACAGGGTCCGGCCACACTTGAAGATCTCATCCAGTTAACTATTCAGCTTGACAGACGTTTACGGGAACGTCAGGGTGAATGTGACCAGGCCTCTTGCTCCACTCGGAACCTGCCCCGAGTTCAGTCTGCATCAGCTCCCCTACAAGTTGGCATGTTCCATCCAGCATTAACTCCTGGGGTGAGACTTTATCGCCGGCAGGCGAGACTTTGCTTCTACTGCGGGGAATCAGGACATTTCATAGATTACTGCCCCATAAGACCAAGAAAACCGACCCTCCGTACTCACCTTCAAGTATCCAGGTCTTCCTCTGCCCATATCTCACTTCCTGTTACATTGCTAGTGGCAGGTAAGGAGATCCACCTCCAAGCAATACTGGATTCCGGGGCGTGTAGTTGTTTCTTGGACTTGGCCTTGGCTAAAGATCTAGCTATTCCGTTGAACTATAAGGAACAGGACAGTTCATTTGGCTGACGGCTCCTTGCCAATCTCGGGTCATGTCACCCAGGAAACCGTACCCATCCTTACCACTACCAATTCTGGTCATCAGGAATTTCTCAGATTTGATGTCTTAAGTTCCCCTATGTTCCCGGTCATCCTGGGAATCCCATGGCTACAAGCACACAATTCTCAGATTGATTGGTCCAAGAAGGAGGTACTCCTTACATCTCCCTATTGCCAACAACATTGTTTGACCCCCGAATTCCAGGACTTTTCCAGTTGCCTGACCGTACAATCCACACCGAGTCCGGATCCTAATGTACCGGCAGCTTACCTGGAATTTCTTGATGTCTTCGATAAAAAGAAAGTAGACACCTTACCGCCACACCGTCCTTACGACTGCCCCATCGAGTTACTACCAGGAGCTACTATTCCTTTTGGTCGTATATTCCCCCTCTCCGAGACTGAGCTTGAGACCTTGAGACAATATATTGATGAGAATCTTGAAAAAGGTTTTATCCGTCCTTCTTCTTCCCCTGCCGGTGCCGGAATCTTCTTCGTTGAGAAGAAGGACAAGACACTGAGACCATGTGTGGACTACAAGGAGTTAAACAAAATTACCCTTAAGAACCGCTACCCACTCCCGCTCATCCCTGAACTTTTTCAAAGGTTCCGCACAGCACACATCTTTACCAAACTCGACCTCCGTGGTGCCTATAATCTCGTCCGCATCCGAGAGGGGGACGAGTGGAAAACGGCTTTCAGAACAAGATTTGGACATTTTGAGTACCTAGTCATGCCGTTTGGGTTGTGCAATGCCCCGGCGACCTTTCAGCATTTCATAAATGACATCTTCCGGGAACATTTAGATCATTTTGTTGTTGTCTACCTTGACGACATTCTTATTTTTTCTGCCACTCTGGAACTCCATAGAATACACGTGAAGAAGGTACTGTGCATCCTCAGAACCCATGGGTTATTCGTCAAATCTGAAAAGTGCGATTTCGAAAAGACTTCAATTCAATTCTTGGGTCTTATCATCACCACAGGTGGAATCGCCATGGATCCTCAAAAAGTAAAGTCCATCCTTGATTGGCCGGCCCCTTCTGACAAGAAGGGTGTACAGAGATTCATTGGCTTCGCCAACTTCTACAGAAGATTTGTAAAGAATTTCTCCACCATTGTAGCATCTATTACTCAGACAACCCGCCAACATACCAAGTTTCAGTGGTCAGCAGCGGCACAGTCCGCCTTCGATCAGCTTAAGACCTTCTTCACTTCTGCTCCAATTCTGCAACACCCTCACCCTGCTCTACCCTACGTCCTGGAAGTCGACGCCTCAGAAGTCGCCACAGGGGCGATTCTATCTCAGCGTCAGGGTCCCAAAGCATTGCTGCATCCCGTGGCCTTTTCCTCACGGAAAATGAGCCCTCCTGAGAGGAATTACGATGTGGGGGATCGGGAACTTTTGGCAATCAAGACAGCTCTCCAGGAATGGAGGTATCTCCTGGAAGGTGCCACTCATCCCATCCTGATTTTTACGGACCACAAGAACCTAGAATATCTCCGTACGGCCAAACGCCTAAGACCCCGACAGGCTCGATGGGCACTATTTTTCTCTCGATTTAATTTTCACTTAACCTATCGCCCAGGGTCGAAGAATGGAAAGGCGGACGCCTTATCCCGGATGTTTCCGGACACTCCTGAATAAATTGCACCTAGTACAATTTTGTCTCCCCAAAACTTCCTACTGATCCAACCCGACCTAAGATCCTCTATTGAGCAGGCCTCTAGTCAGTGTACTGAAGTGGAAGTCTCCTCCCTGAGAAGCCAAGAGGGACTCCTATGGCACCAAGATAAGATTTTCGTTCCCCAGCAAGCCAGATTACAAGTATTGAAGACCTTCCATGACCATCAGCTAGCTGGTCATTTTGGGGTTCGAAAAACAACTGAGCTAGTTCAGCGGTCCCTATGGTGGCCCACTTTGAAACTTGATTGTAAAACCTACGTCAGCTCCTGCATCATCTGCCAACGGAACAAAGGATCCAACGCCAGGTCTTGGGGCTTGTTAAGACCATTGCCAGTCCCAGAACAACCATGGAGGAAGATTTCCATGGACTTTATCGTGGATTTACCCCCCTCAGAAGAATTTACTACCATCTTGGTGGTAGTAGACCGCCTGTCCAAAATGGCGCATTTTTTACCTATGAAAGGTACTCCCTCTGCCTTAGATACAGCAAAAATCTTTATTAAGGAAATTGTTCGACTACACGGATTACCAAATAACATCGTATCAGATAGAGGGGTACAATTTACTTCTAGGTTTTGGAGAAACCTATGCAAATTACTTTCTATTGAAATGTGTTTGTCCACAGATTACCACCCACAGAGTAACGGTCAGACCGAAAGGACCAACCAAACGCTGGAACAGTATCTGCGGTGCTTCTGTTCCTTTTCTCAAGACGACTGGATTCAACTATTACCTTGTGCAGAATTTGCTTATAATAACTCAATACACACTTCTACCAACCAATCACCCTTCTGGGCGAATTACGGCTTCCACCCCTCATTCCTACCCAATGTCATTCCAGAATCTTCAGTACCGGTAGTTCAGGACAGAGTGGATTTCATCCATACTAATTATCAGACACTCCAGGATACCATAAAGAAGGCCCAAGAGGAATATAAGAAGCAATACGATAGGAAGAGAAGAACGAGCCCTACCTTTAAGATAGGGGACAAGGTCTGGCTCTCATCTATAAATCTCAAGCTACCATGCCCATGTCGGAAATTGGGACCCAAGTTCCTGGGTCCTTTCGAGATCAAACGCGAAATCAACCCTGTAGCCTTTGAACTCACTTTACCCGAATCTTTCAAGATCCATCCTGTTTTTCATGTGTCACTTCTTAAACATGTTGTTTCTAGTCCTTTTCCAGGGAGAGAAGAAGTGCCCCCACCTCCGGTCCAGGTTGGAGATGAAGCAGAATTTGAAGTTGAATCTATCCTTGACTGTCGTCGGAGAGGTAGGACAATTCAATTTCTAGTCAAGTGGAAGGGGTATTCTGCAGAACAGAACTCTTGGGAGCCCGCAAGTTATGTACACGCTCCTAGACTAATACAGAGATTTCGCAGTAGGTACCCCGAAAAATGGGCACGTTCAGGCATCCGGAGGCTGCCCGTTGGGGGGGGGCACTGTCAGGGAAATAGGCTAGCAAACCAGCACAGGCAAGGTCGCGCTAACGCGCATCAACGCACACGGGTGTGCAATGTTTCTACCAGGCGAACGCCTGGCGTCACATTCGGACGAATGCGCGTGCGTAGCAACGTCGCAATGTTACGAACGCACGAACGGAACGGTGTGCGTACGACGTGATACTACGCCTTGTCTATTTAAACGTCCCACTGACAGTGCCACATTGCTGGATTATCGTCAGCCTTTCCTGTGTTCCTGTGATTGTGATTCCTGTTGTCCTGACTTCCTGTGTACCGACCCGGCTTGTTATCGACTCTTCTGGACCTCCCGGCTTATCCAACTGGCTTGCTTCTGACTTTTCCTGCCTGCTTCCTGCATCTGACCCCGGCTTGGCTAAACGGACTCCGCATTCCTCTGTCTCCTGTACCTGGACTTGTTGCTTGATTCTCGGACTGCTTACTGTGTTTGACCCCCTGGCCTGGCTTCTGATTCTCCTATTGGACTTCCATTGGTCCCCTCCTTGGACCCTAAGCACGTTGCCTCTGCGGACTTTATCTATCAAGCCACCAACACCAGCTCCTACTTCCAGGCAACCCGTGCTTCTGTGAGCACCACATCCCTGTACCATATTCAGGGTTGTGCTGCACTTGGCCGCAAGGGGAGCCCTCTCAGCAACTCGGTCTCCTACCAAGGTCCTGACACAGAACATGCGAACAGGAAAAAAATGTATTCGAACACGCGAACACCGTTAAAGTCTATGGGACACGAACATGAATAATCAAAAGTGCTAATTTTAAAGGCTTATATGCAAGTTATTGTCATAAAAAGTGTTTGGGGACCTAGGTCCTGCCCCAGGGGACATGGATCAATGCAAAAAAAAGTTTTAAAAACGGACGTTTTTTCGGGAGCAGGGATTTTAATAATGCTTAAAGTGAAACAATAAAAGTGTAATATCCCTTTAAATTTCATACCTGGGGGGTGTCTATAGTATGCCTGTAAAGGGGCGCATGTTTCCCCGTGTTTAGAACAGTGTGACAGCAAAATGACTTTTTAAAGGAAAAAAAGTCATTTAAAACTACTCGCGGCTATTAATGCACTGCCGGTCCGACAATACACATAGAAGTTCATTGATAAAAACGGCATGGGAATTCCCCACAGGGGAACCCCGAACCAAAATTTAAAAAAAAAAAAATGACGTGGGGGGTTCCCCTAAATTCCATTCCCTCTCTGCTCTCATCCCAGGGGTCCCTCTCTGTCCTCATCCCATGGGTCCCTCTCTCTGTCCTCATCCCATGGGTCCCTCTCTCTGTCCTCATCCCATGGGTCCCTCTCTCTGTCCTCATCCCATGGGTCCCTCAATATGTCCACATCCAATGGGTCCCTCAATATGTCCACATCCAATGGGTCACTATTTCTGTCCTCATCCCAGGTGTCCCTCTCTCTGTCCTCATCCCAGGTGTCCCTCTCTCTGTCCTCATCCCAGGTCCCCCTCTCTGCCCTCATCCCAGGGGTCCCTCCCTGTCCTCATTCAAGGGTCCCCTCTCTGCTCTCATTCCAGGGGTCCCTCTCTGCTCTAATCCCAGGGTTCAAAAGTGTAATAGGTTGTCAGGAAATTAGATGTGTACTTTATGCTCCTAGAATGCCTGAAGGTGCTACTTGAATGTTGGGCCTCTGTATGTGGCCAGGCGGTGTAAAGGTCTCACACATGTGGTATCGCCTACTCAGGAGGAGTAGCAGAATGCATTTTGGGGTGTAAGTTTTGATATGTACATGCTATGCGTTTGAAATATTGTATAAATAGACAACTGTGTAAAAAAAATGCATTTTCATTTTCTTTCCATATTTTTTAAAACTTGTGGGAAAAAAAATGACATGTTCAAAAAACTCATTATGCCTCATAAAATATACGTTGGGGTGTTTTCTTTCCAAAACGGGGTCATTTTGTGGGCGTTTCCATTGTTCTGGTGCTCCAGGGCCTTCAAAAGTGTAAAAAAAAAGTGTTAAAATAGGTAGTCAAGAAATTAGATGTGTAATTCTTGTCCCTAGAATACCTGTCAGTGCTCCCTGCATGTTGGCACTCTCTATGTGGTTGGCTGTGAAAAAGTCTCACAAATGTGGTGTTGCCATACTCAGTAGGAGTAGCAGAATAAGTTTTGGGGTAGTGTTTTAAGTATGCATTTGCCATGTGAGACAAATAACATGATAATATGACAATTTTGTGAAAAATAAATCTTCATTTTGCAAAGAATTGTGGGAAAAATGACAACTTCAAAAAACTCCCCATGCCTCTTACTAAATACCTTGGAATGTCTACTTTCCAAAAAAGGGTCATTTGGGGGGTATTTGTACTTTCCTGGCTTGTTAGTGTCTCAAGAAATGAGATAGGCCTTCAGTACATCAGATAGGTTCAGGTGTGCTTAATTTTCAGTGATTGGCACCATAGCTTGTAGACTCTATAACTTTCACAAGGACCAAATAATATACACTGATTTGGGTTATTTTTTACCAAAGATATGTAGCAGTATAACTTTTGGCAAACATTTATGAAGAAAAATTACTAATTTGCTAAATTTTATAACAGAAACGAAGAAAACATGCTTATTTACAAAATGTTTGTTCTTTTTTTTTATTTATAGCGCAAAAAAAATAAAAACTCAATGGTGATTAAATACCCCCAAAAGAAAGCTGTGTTGCATGACCGAGTAATTGACATTCAAAGTGTGAGAGCACTGAAAGCTGAAAATTGGTCTGGGCAGGAAGGGGGTATAAGTGCCCTGTAAGCAAGTGGTTAAAGAATTGAGAAGAGGTGGAACAATGGCATGAGGGTTGTAGAACTGCATTTTATGAAAAGTATCATAATCCTTCTCATGCTTCTCAGCCATATAACAGATCAGACATAGGACGATCCCAAAGGAGGGTGCACTGCTTTACAAGTCCTCGGTCAAGTAAAACAGTGTCTGATTTTTATTACTATATCTTTAAAACCTAATGTGGTTATGGTTAAAGTTAATTTTTTTTTTTAGCTTAGCCCAATAATCAAAAATTTAATTAGGTGATAAAATCACCACAGTCACTGTGATCTCCAAGTTCTTTTGTGTTTGAGTGAGTGACTAAGCCACCCATGTTTATTTAACAAATTTATTTTTCATTGTTTTTTGTGGACAGATCTTTCATTGTCTAACTTTTCATTGTTTCTCTTCTTGCTTTGTCGGCCAACTTGATATTATCAGAATGATTTATTAAGGTAAGATGTGGCTCCCCTTCCGGATGCAAATTATTTTTGTATGAGCAAAGTGAACAGCTTTGTTTGTCCAAACTCAGCAATCCTTTTAAGCTATTTATATGCGTATCAAAATTCAGCCGGTTGAGCAGGGACCTGCTGAATTTCTATCTGTATACAGCCCCCCCTGTTAGACAGAAGTTGATCTGTAGAACTTCTGTTGAATGGGACTGTTGGAAAGCTTTCCATTGATCAGCCACCTCAGGCAGGGAAGGGTTTTTTTTTTTTTTTTGGGGGGGGGGGGGGGGTTGGTTGGTCCATAGCAAAGCAATTTTGGGTCACAGAATTCTAAGAGTATAAATACAAATTTATTTCAGACAGTTTCTCCATAAACCAATGAGAATGTGGGTGTGTGGGCCACAGTGGTACTATAAAAGCAATATGGGGAAATGTCCAATGAATCAAAACCTTTTACTTAGAGATGCATACTATACTAGCATACAGAACCTTCTGTTTGCTTGTATGGTATGCATCTCTAACTAATGGAGCTGACTTTTTGGACATTTCATTGTGCTGCCCATTTTCTGTGTTATTCAAAGTGAGAGGGAGCAAGATACTGTTATTCTCCTTACCCTAATGTTTACTTCTTTCACAGATTGCCTTTGACAGATTGCCTTTGGTAACATAAAGTGTAATAAGAAACAATAAATAAGGCAAACATAAAACCTGTGCTGTGAGTAATTTATTCATAAAGACTTAATTGTGTAAAGTAAGTAGAGGTTTACATTCTGAAAAAATTGTAAAACTTTGGCTGTTGAATGAACAACATATAAAAAATCAAATGTAAAGGCGTTAGCGCTTAAAACATACAAAATTAATGTGAACAATATTAAGAAAAAGCAAATGGTGATTGAGAAAACAAATAAATATAAAAAGTCCAAAGTGACAATCCCAACACCACAAATAAATTAAACCTTCTGGTTTGATGTTGCTTCGAATAAAAGCTTCATCACGAGTGCTCATGAGGTAGATGGCAACTCACCAAAGGTGTCTGACCACTTTTTACAGTAGGTCAAAATGCACTTAGGTTGAATGGACCAGAGGAATCCTAGGTATGCATCTCTCCACTGAGTGACCTGAGAATAAGGGAACAGACTCTACCAAGGACACATAAAAAGATCTTTTATGGTGTAGTAAGTTTTAATAAAAAATGTTTAAAAAGGTAACAAAAGATTTTGCACTCACGTGTGACTGTGCTATGCCCAGCACTAAGGTATCTACGGCATGTGCAGGGGTATATATCGAAATTGCGGTGGCGTGCGATCTACGCCTCATCCTGGATATGCCAAAAGGATGTCAAATAGAGGACCTGGAAGTGACAAGTTTGCGCTTCTACGTACGTTTCACCATACTGACGTCATCAGGAAGTGACAAACTCCCATTTCCTGTTTGCTTTTATAATGCACAAAGGGGTGTGATTGGCTAGGCTCCCCAAACATGGAGATTGGGGACAAAAAGGAGTCTACCTTATTTCTAGATATCATCCACAAATGCTGCACACACCTAAACAATTGCAACTAACAATAATAGCTATAAGGGAGGGCTTGTAATGGATCAAAGAGTGTGCCTGTCCACAGACTTTGTTGATAGGCTTACATTTATCAAAATGAATCATTTCTGGATCAGCAGCTAGATGACTGCTGATCCTAGAAGACAGCAGCTAGAAGGCAGCATAGGCAGCCTATGCTGCCTATCCTATTCCTGAATCTTGATTATGCTAGCTTTCAACAATATTTTTGGTTTAGGGCACCACCAACACCCAAGGCCCAATTTTTCTGCACCTGTTTGACAGGAGCATGTAATTACAATTTTTTTCACAAATTTTTAACAGCAGGGCCCGTTCCTGCACCCAACAAAAGTAACTGTAAGGGGTTACAGTGTTCAGGCACTGCCAACACCCAACGCCCAATTTCGCTGCACCTGTTTGACAGGTGCATGTAATTACAATTTATTTCACACATTTTTAACAGCAGGGCCCATTCCTGAGCCCAGCAAGAGTAACTGTGAGGGGTTACAGTGTTCTTGGCGACCTTGGGCCTAGGCTCAGGTGTGGACGGGACCCTCGTACAAACCACAGGGGTGTCCTGGACAAGAGGCACAGGAGGAGCAAGAGAGGACAGCAGGAGAGAGCACTGCCAGACAAGTCTCCAGGACAAGGAACAACTGGTCGCAGCCAGAAGGGCTGGTGAGTGACATGCACAGACCTGAGAGAACTGGGGAGGCCCGCCTGAGAGGACTGGGAGGATGCAGTCTGGGATGGGTGCAGAGTCAGAGGAATGGACTCTGGTGTCATGGGCAGTGGAGAAGGGTAGCTGCAGCCAGGAGGGCTGGCAGGGCCTGAAGATGGCTGACTGGGCTCAGTAGTCAAATGTAGGACAGCTTGCACCAGAGACTTTCTATCTTGCTACAATAAAGGGGCCAGCGGGCAATTGCTAAGGGCTGTCTGGGGCCAGTGTCAGGCCTAATCACGCAGTGCTAGTTGTTCCTGGAGGCTCATGCAAGTAGAGTACTGCAAGAGCTGAGGAGTAATAGTCTGCAGTAAGAGTTGTGCTGGAGGAAGAGAAACACTTTGCTACAATGTAAAATAGTGAGTGTACAGTTTGTATAACAGTGTAAATTTGCTGTCTCCTCAACTCAACTCAACACACAGCCATTAATGTCTGAACCGCTGGCAACAAAAGTGAATACACCCCCAAGTGAAAATGTCCAAACTGGGCCCAAAGTTTCAATATTTTGTGTGGCCACCATTGTTTTCCAGCACTGCCTTAACCCTCTTGGGCATGGAGTTCACCAGAGCTTCACAGGTTGCCACTGGAGTCGTCTTCCATTCCTCCGTGATGACATCACAGAGCTGGTGGATGTTAGAGGCCTTGCACTCCTCCACCTTCCATTTGAGAATGCCTCAGAGATGCTCAATAGGGTTTAGGTCTGGAGACATGCTTGGGCAGTCCATCACCTTTACCCTCAGCTTTTCTAGCAAGGCAGTGGTCGTCTTGAAGGTGTGTTTGGGGTAGTTATTATGTTGGAATACTGCCCTGCGGCCCAGTCTCCAAAGGGAGGGGATCATGTTTTGCTTCAGTATGTCACAGTACATGTTGGCATTCATGGTTCCCTCAATGAACTGTAGGTCCCCAGTGCCGGCAGGACTTATGCAGCCCCAGACCATGACACTCCCACCACCATGCTTGACTGTAGGCAAGACACACTTGTCTTTGTACTCCTCACCTGGTTGCTGCCACACACACTTGACACCATCTGAACCAAATAAGTTTATCTTGGTCTCATCAGACCACAGAACATGATTCCAGTATTCTGTCCTTAGTTTGCTTGTCTTCAGCAAACTGTTTGCGGGATTTCTTATGCATCATCTTTAGAAGAGGCTTCCTTCTGTGATGACAGCCATGCAGACTCATTTGATGCTATGACGGGAGGACCCAAAATCCCTTGGAAAGATTGGGAAAAACTTGTTTCAACTCCCTGTGCACCTCTTATGTCTAAGTCACCCTGTGCCATCCTGGCACAGGGTGACTGAGAAAATATATCTTGGATTACTTAAAATGGGACAGTAATATTTATCCACAATATCTCCCAGGATATATGTAAAGACTGTTCTTGGTTTTTTTTATTCTGAACTCAACATGTTAGTTGAGAGAGCTGATCACATTGGCCTCTGTACAATGTAGGAGACGGGCCGACTCCTGCTGGAGCTCCTGCTATTGTGTGAAGGTGTCCTGTGTTTATACTTATGATAATGTATACAGTAGGTGACCCCGATATTGTGTCAATCTCGCCACTTTTATCGGCGAGAATTGACACCTGCGAGCCCCGTCGCGGGAGCCAGCGCTGAGGTGGCTCGCCGATCGGGAAAGGAAAACCTTTTTCCTTTCGCGATGAGTGACAGGCAGTGCTGACAGCTGGCTGGTATGAATCATGAGGGGGGACACCGCACCAAATTTTAAATGAAAATGGATTGTAAGGGGAACCCCCTACGTGAAAAATGGGCGTGGGGGTCCCCCCCAAAATCCATACCAGACCCTTATCCGAGCACGCAGCCCGGCCGGTCAGAAAAAGGGGTGGGGATGAGCAAGCGGCCCCCCTCCTGAACCGTACCAGGCCACATGCCCTCAACATGGGGGGGTGGGTGCTTTGGGGGAGGGGGGCACCCTGCGCCCCCCCCCACCCCAAAGCACCTTGTCCCCATGTTGATGAGGACAAAGGCCTCTTCCCGACAACCCTGGCCGTTGGTTGTCGGGGTCTGCGGGCGGGGGGCTTATCGGAATCTGGGAGCCCCCTTTAATAAGGGGGTCCCCATATCCCGGTCCCCCACCCTATGTGAATGAGTATGGGGTACATGGTACCCCTACCCATTCACCTAGGAAAAAAGTGTCAATAAAAAAACACAGTACACAGGTTTTAAAAGTAATTTATTAGGCAGCTCCGGGGGTTTTCTTCCGACTTCAGGGTCTTCTTCCGACTTCGGGGTCTTCTTCCGACCTCTCTTCCTGGTGTTTGGCCTCTTCTCCCGGTGTTCCACCTCTTCTCCCGGGCCCCTCCGCTATCTTCTTCCAGGTCTTTTGCTATCGGGGGCCCGGTCTGTTGCCGCTGTCTTGTCCCCTCTTCTCTTCTTCTCTTCTTCCGATGTTGACACAACGCTCTCTCTTGCTGGAATGCTGTGTGCGAGCTGCGCAGCCATTTATATAAGCGGTGACCCTGCCCCCTTGTGACGTCACAGTCCCAGCATGTACAGGGACTCTGGGGTCACGCCCCCTTATGACACCAGAGTCCCTGCGCATGCTGGGATTGTGACGTCACAAGGGGCAGGGTCACCACTTATATAAATGGCTGCGCAGCTCGAACACAGCATTCCAGCAGGAGAGAGCGTTGTGTCAACATCAGAAGAAAAGAAGAAGAGAAGAAGAGAAGAGGGAACAAGACAGCGGCAGCAGTCCGGGCCCCCGCTAGCAAAAGACCTGGAAGAAGATAGCAGAGGGGCCTGGGAGAAGAGGCTTAACACCGGGAGAAGAGGCGGAACACCGGGAGAAGAGGCCGAACACCAGGAGAAGAAGCCGAACACCGGGAGGAGAGGTCGGAAGAAGACCCCGAAGTCGGAAGAAGACCCCCGAAGTCGGGAGAAGACTCACAGAGCTGCCTAATAAATTACTTTTAAAACCTGTGTACTGTGTTTTTTTATTGACACTTTTTTTCCCTAGGTGAATGGGTAGGGGTACCATGTACCCCATACTCATTCACATAGGGTGGGGGGCCGGGATCTGGGGGCCCCCTTATGAAAGGGGGCTCCCGGATTCCGATAAGCCCCCCGCCCGCAGACTCCGACAACCAACGGCCAGGGTTGTCGGGAAGAGGCCCTTGTCCTCATCAACATGGGGACAAGGTGCTTTGGGGTGGGGGGGCCCCAGGGCGCCCCCCTCCCCCAAAGCACCCACCCCCCCATGTTGAGGGCACGCGGCCTGGTACGGTTCAGGAGGGGGGGCCGCTCACTCATCCCCACCCCCTTTCCTGACCGGCCAGGCTGCGTGCTCGGATAAGGGTCTGGTATGGATTTTGGGGGGACCCCCACACCGATTTTTCAGCGTAGGGGGTTCCCCTTACGATCCATACCAGACCTAAGGGCCTGGTATGCCCCTGGGGGGAACCCACACTGTTTTTTTAATTTAAAATTTGGCGCGGCGTCCCCCCTCATGATTCATACCAGACAGCTGTCAGCACTGCCTGTCACTCATCGCGAAAGAAACAAAAGTTTTCCTTTCCCGATCAGCGAGCCAGCGCGACATGCACAGTACCCTGTCGCCGAGAACCAGCGCAAGGGGATCACACTGGAAACACGATCTCGCGGTCAGGTACTGTGATCAACTGTGTGAAGCTCAGTGACAACAAGTCTGACCTGTAGTGAAATCCTGATTAATCATAACAATGCTCAGGAGGGCACAGAGTCACATCAGCTTCTTTAAGTAATTAGTTAATTAGCTTGTGCTAATTAGGTTTCTGGTTACAGGAGTAATATGAGCAGGGGGGAATCTCCTCTTTAACTGTACTGTGTATAGGACTTGTATTTTGGTTCTAATAAAAGAGTCCATGTTCAGCAATCAAACGAGTATTGTCTTGTTTGTTGTTGATAGCAGTTGGAATATCTGATATCTAGATTCAGACTGGGAGGAAGTGGTATATGACAAAAGCACTCAAGCGGAGTGCAGGACGTTCCGTTACAGATGCAGTGTGCAGAGTATGGTCTTAGCACTGACAGGCTGACCCCGCACTCCTTCAACCTCTGCAGCAATGCTGGCAGCACTCATATGTCTATTCCCCAAAGACAACCTCTGGATATGACACCGAGCACGTGCAACTTCTTTGGTCGACCATGGCGAGGCCTGTTCTGAGTGGAACCTGTCCTGTTAAAACATTGTATGGTCTTGGCCACCATGCTGCATTTCAGTTTCAGGGTCTTGGCAAACTTCTTATAGCCTAGGCCATCTTTATGTAGGGCAACAATTCTTTTCTTCAGATCCTCAGAGAGTTCTTTGCCATGAGGTGTCATGTTGAGCTTCCAGTGACCAGTATGAGAGAGTTAAGGCCCAGATTTTTAGGCGTCAATTGTGTAACGACGACCGATCATCCACAAATCTTACCGTTAATATGGTGCTTTCGACAAACGATTTCACTTTTTCGTCAGACAAAAGCTGGATGTGTAGACTATAACATTTTTGCCGGATATGAACTCAATGTCTGATTTTCGTTTCATCAGTAGGGTTTACGTATGGAAAAAATCATAAGAGCAAGACTACGCATGCTCAGAAACGAAAGAATACATCCAAAACTATTCAACACGTTACGTCACTTCTGACATTGTATTCTGTCAAACGAAAATTCTCGTATTGTTAGTAACCTCTTCACTTTGGACATGAGACTAGCATGCCACAAAAAATCGGACGTTCTGTCGTCTGAAAATCAAAGCATTTGTATCAGGCTTAAGATTGATAACACCAAATTTAACACACCTGCTCCCCAATCACACCTGAGACCTTGTAACACTAACGAGTCACATGGGGAGGGAAAATGGCTAATTGCACCCAGTTTGGACCTTTTCATTTAGGGGTGTACTCACTTTTGTTAGCAGCGGTTTAGACATTAATGACTGTGTGTTGAGTTATTTTGAGGGGACAGCAAATGTACACTGTTATACAAGCTGTACACTCACTACTTTACATTGTAGCAAAGTGTCATTTCTTCAGTGTTATCACATGAAAAGATATAATAAAATATTTACCAAAATGTGAGGGGTGTACTCACTTTTGTGAGATACTGTAAGTTGTCCCAGTTGATTGTTCTAAAATTCACCAACTGATTGTTCTAAAATTCACTAACTGATTGTTCTAAAATTCACTAACTGATTGTTCTAAAATTCACTGGGCATCCCATACTTCTTATACCCTATCCAAGTTTAATCCCTTCAATAAAAGTAAAAACAAAGCTAAATGACTGTTCATTGCCTTGGAGTGACTGAGGATTGAATGCCGGACTGGGCAGAGTCACAGGTGGGCCACAACACTCAGCAGTCCCTACGGGGGTTAATTATTTATATATATATAGATATACAGATATACAGATATGTACTAAGTGGTGAGTGCAAAACACCCCACGTGACGAATTAAATCATGGCGCTATTTCCAAAAAATCTTTTCCACCTCCTGTCGTGAAAATCGAAAATCTAACAAACACCCCTTTACTGGTGTATATCTACATATAGTGCAAATAAACTTGCAAATAAAAATTATATAAATGTGTACAATAGATATATAGTGAAAATATCCTATTGAAACACCAAAATAACTAATACATAACGTGACTCAGTGCCAATATTACTCAGATGCTAATATAATACAATCCCCATGCAATGAGAAATGAATAGATAAAAACTGAATAAATAAAAAAATAAAAAATATTACAGTCTCTAAATGACAACTATAAGTGCAACAAAAAGTGTCCGTGATAGTGATCAAAAACAACTTATATTGTGCAACGAGTCCCTCTGTTACAGGAGTGTAATTTCTTCTAATGCAATCTTCCACCACACCTCTGTGTTCAGTGCCACTCTCCCTATGGACAGCCACTCACCAGCTCCTCATGCCTCCACTTTCGTATGAGGCTAAAAGGCATAGATGACTGCTGCTACTGGCAAGGGTTAAATCATATCCATCCGTAGGATCGTTCCATATAGAATTAGAAAAAAACTCCCAATAGTGTAATACCGTAAAACACTTTAATGATTCACACTGCAAATTACACTTCAACAGTTCCACTCACATTGTGTATAAAATAAATTAGCACAGCAAACTCCACAGCAATCTGTCCGATGTAATATTAACCAGCAGCTAAGATCAACCTCCTAGGGGGTATGCGGCCACGGCAGACTCTCTAGCAACCAGCGTTCAAGAAGTATCTCTCACCCTCTCCCCGCTTGCTTCCTAGATGGGTATAACCGTCTCCCCCGCTCGGTGAACCGTGAAGATAGCTTCTTCCTGTCACTAGTACGTGGTGTTATCCTTCATTCGGCCACGCCCCCGACATGTTTCGATACGCTTGTACCTTAATCATGGGATTCATCAGCCTGATGAAGGGGCGCAGCTGTCTTGTCACCGCAGCCCGTACGCCCTGCAACGCGTCGCTCGATCTGTGACGTCATCACTCCTCGCCGGATGTTTTTCTTCCTCCATGCTCTCTGCCTCGTATTGTGATTTGTCACCGCTGCGGCCGGCCATACATCTCAGCGGTACCTCTCCTCACACACAGGCAGAGCCTCCAGCCAGGAGCTGTTTTGACTGATCTGACTTCCTGATGGATGATGTTTTCTCCAGTACCTGCTCACATTTTCATGCCTTTCTGATGACTTCTAACATGTGAGTTTGACCATCACTACCTTTTTATGAATAAAAACTGTTTTTAGTCTACACCCAGAGGCGCCTCTCTCTTCTGTTTCTCCTTAGGATTTGGAATGTGGTTTCGTTTCTTGATGAAGGCAGCCCTGTTTGTGGACTTACCATCCCTTGGATCCTTGAATCTTTTTATCTGCATATGACTGTGAGATTATGCTCCACATGTGATACATTTTTTTTCTCTATACATGTGGATACTATCTATTTAATTTATTGTAAGACAGGGAAGACTTCAGTTTTCTTCCCCCCCCTTTTTTTGTTGTTCTTATTGTCATTTCCAGTTCTCTGCACCTATACTTGTATAGCTGCCTTCCGACTCAGGATCAGCAAGAATGCCCCCTTTCATCTCACAGCCAGGTGTGCTGGCCAATACTCAAAATTTTACTGAAATCAATTGTTTTTATTTATTTTTGCCCGACACTTTGCTGCAATTCATCATGGACCAGACCAATTTATATGCCCAGCAGCATATTGCCAACAACCCCCAATCATCATATGCCCATCCGTTTGAGTGGAAGGATTGAACTCTGGAGGAGTTCTAATGCCGTGTACACACGACCGGACTTTTCGTCAGCAAAGGTCCGATGCAATGAATCTGTCGGACAAATTGATCATGTGTGGGTTTCATCGGACCTTTACTGTCGAAAAATCAGATGGACTTTAGAAATAGAACATGTTTCAAATCTTTCCACCGGAACTCCATTGGAACCAGTTCCTATTGAGAAATCCGCTCGTCTGTATGCTGGTCCGACAGACAAAAAACGAAGCAAGTACGAGACGGAAGCGCTCGGTCTGGTAAAACTAGTGTTAATATTGGAGCTAGCACATTCCTCAGGCTGCAAATTCTGTGATCGTTTAATGCAGCGCAGTATTGTCTTCTTTATAATGTTAGAAGAACGAAGTTGTTTTGCTGCTCATACTCACACAGAATTCTCACAAACAGATTTCTGGATTATTTCTCCTGATCTCATGAATGATATTGTATTTTTTAAAAGCCGATCTTCATAATAATGTTTACAAATTTATTTTTTCAGTCATCGTTTATTATTTTTGATTTCATAAAGATCTTTTTTTTATGATTATTTAAAAATTATTTTCTAGTGATCTCCATATTTTTTTTTTGTGTCAAGTTAATTAATAACATTAATAATGTTTTATTTTTTTGTGTGTCAAGTTAACACAATAACATTTTATTTTTGTTTTTTTGGAACCTCAAGGAGGTTGGTGTCCCTTGTTAATTTGACATAGTCTTTTAGAAATGTATTTGAATAAAAGCACATAGGCAAGTATTTTCAGAAAATAAAATATCCATTTATTCTGGTTAACAAAATAAAGATGAAGGCAACGCTGGAGAAACTTTTGAAATTTGTGAAGGCTTTTGGCCCCAGGGCACACATCAAGTCTGTGGAAAAGAAAATTGGGATCTTGAGGAGTCCATATAATAGGGAGCACAATCTAGTTCAGGAATCTCAGCGATCAAGACCAGCAGCAGATGACCTATATGTCCCCAAGCTGTGGTACTACACCACTGTCAGACCAGACTGAACCCAGGTCATCACTTTCTTCTCTTCATTGCAGCCTTCCCTCCATGCTGCTCTGCAGCCTTCCCTGCAGCCTTTCCTGCAGCCTTCCTTGGAGGCTGTGGCTCTGGTGGTGGACTTGTGGCAGGAGGAGGAGGAGGAGGGGCTTGCTCATATATTTGGCTGTTGGCAGTTAACTCAGAGGAGGCGTTGGCCCTTCTCCAATTCGAGCAACCTGCTGGCTATATAGCAGCCATAGGCCTCTCCAGCTTCGGGGGGGCTCCTGAGGACATTTATAGCTTCTCTAATGAGGCGCAGTGATGCCTCCTCTGTCACCGTCCCCTTCCTGAGCCTTTTTGTATGAAGGCGGAGGGGAGGCACCTGGGATTGAGTGAGGCTCCTACTGGGCCCGGCGACCTCCTGGCTAACACTGGGCCCGCCCACCTCCTGGCTTGTCACTGGGCCTGCCCTCCTCCTGCCTGCCACTTTCCAGACCCTCGTCCTGGCTGAGCTAATCCTGTGTATAAAAAAGGGACATAGTTTTAGTTTTTGGTTCATCAATCACACACAATTTTCAGCTCATGACTTGCAAATTCAATGTTAATACATATAAAAGAGTATCATTCTGACCTCGGCATTTTTTCAAGCTGGTGACAAACATTTTTCGTCACTACTGTCAATTGATATGTATAAATCATTTTTTGGATAAAATCCTTAATAGGTAATCAATTATAACATCTAGTTAACATCATTAATATTAGGACACTAAATATGTCTAAAAATAATATACCTGCTCCAGCTGGGCACATACGCTTTTTCCAGGATGGAAGGCCCAGGTTGTTCTGCTGGGGTGGAGGGAAGGGTGGAGGGAAGGCTGCAGGGAAGGGTGGAGGGAAGGCTGCAGGGAAGGGTGGAGGGAAGGGTCAAAAGAGATTCCCTGGCTTCAGTCTGGTCATCAAGAAAACACAGTTTTTTGAGGTACCACAGCCTGGGTACATACACATCATCTGCTGATGCTCCTGATCTCAGGGAAGCCTGAAGTCTCTCCAGTGTTGCCTTCCTTACTGGTTTGTTTTAATATGCACTGTGTTTGACCACCCAGATTGCTCATCTCCCTGTACTTGTCAATAAATTGGGGCATGAATTCAGGGTCCTTAAACCTATTATTCATTTTTTCTGTAAGACAAGACACAAGACAAAAACACTAATGTTAGCCTAAACTCTCATAATCTTATCCCAACAGTATTTAAGCAGCATAGGCCACTGATGTTCCAAATAGTTTAAAAATTACCTTAGTTTCGGACGCTCGCAACTTCCGTTCTTCTTTCCTCCGCGCACGTACGGTACATGAGTGCTAGCTTTATATGCACTGCGCATGCGTGAAACTCCACCTGCGTCGCCCGCCCCTGACGTTCTTTTTCATGAATATTCTCCACCCCTTCTCTCTACGGTGCGCAGTTAGGAGCAACATGGTGGAGACACAGCAGGTGTTTGGAAATTTTTCCAGTAGTGCCCGGAGCCCGAAATGTCCCAATCCGGGAAGAAGAGATTTAAGGCCTCCAATATGGCCTTTGAGGAAATGGTGGAGATGGTGTACATCTTGCGGAGGAACAATTATGATGGGAAGCATTGACCGTACACCCAGCCGAATTTGCGCAAGGCCAAAATCATGTCAAAAGTTGTGAAGACTCTGCAGCAGAATTTTGGGGTACGCCGCTCCAAAGACCAATTAAGGAAACGCTGGTCCGACCTTAAACTGTGGGGGCCGGATCAGTACAGAAGAATAAAGAAAGTGCTTCAACAAACGAAGTACTTGTCGTGTGTTTGTATTCTGATTATTAACTTGCATGCTGCTCCATGTGCTTTTCTTTACTGTTGTACATTTTTAAATGGCTACTTTCATGTTCGTGGACACAGTATTAATTCGTAGGAAACATCGTTATTAGGAAACATTGTTAGAAGGAAACATCGTTTGACAATATATACGATGTATTTAGTTGATACAGGGTTTTAACTACATTATGGTCTTGCTAATTTGTCTTATTAAAATAAGTTTAGGACATTATTGCCTAGATGTCTTTGAAACTTGAATGAATTGCAAAATTTGATTCAGTGGAATTTAAGGAGAGGACACTCAGCAGCTGTTTACACATCTGGACTCAGGAGCACTAGTGTGGGACACCAGAGCACATTTTTTAGGGTAACTCACACAGGTGCTTGTTCTGTCCACCAGATGTCTTGCTGATTATTTGTACCTTATTTGTACCTGTGTTGTTAAATTTACATGCAAATTGTGTAATTTACTTAAGACATTCATATGTGGTGTGCAGGTTCCATCTAGCGTTCCTTTTTGGTATTGCTGCAATTCTGTTTATTTGTTTTAATATATGTGTAATTAAGGAAGTTGTCAGCAAGCAGGGAATTCTGGGTAGAATATTAAAAGGAAGTGAACCAGCCACCATTCTTTTCAACACATTGCAGGAAGCAAGACATGTCTTTCTCAATCTATCATCATCACCCCTTGAGAGAACTTAAAAAGTAAGTTTTTATTATCTCATCTTGTACTGTATATCGTTGTTTATGCAATGTATGCTGTATTGTATGCAATATTATACTTATTGAGGTCTATTTCTGTTATTTTGTAGTTTCACCTGGCTTGTTCTAATAAAACTGAGATCAAAGAAATATGGTATCTGAAGTTATTGGGATAAGAAGGTTTAGCTATCTGTCCCAGAAACAGAACAGTGACATTTTTAAGCTGACCTCTGAAGGGAAGATAAGCCGACTACGGAAGTCTGTACAGCCCGGGGCTATGCAGTATCCATACAGTCAGAAGCCTTAAGGAAACAGGCCTGCGGCAGGCGAAGCAAGCAGCCACGCTACACAGAGACGTGCTCTGTCAAGCAGCATCGACACTTCAGCAAGACAGCTTCTTCCCCGCAGCCATGTCTCACAGTGGGACATCTTCTTACAAAACACGTTCACGAGCAAGCTCATCCAAGTCATCTTTAGCAAATGCAGCAGCTATTGCCCATTCGAAAGCCGAAGCAGCAAAAGCCAGGGCCACATTCGCAGACCAAGAGTTGCAGATGAAAAAAGAAAAAGCCCACCTTGATGCAGAAAAGGTGAGACAGGAACAAGAAAGAGTACGCATGGAGGTTGAGTTAGCTCAGCAGGAGGCATCTCTGAAATTGCAGCAAGCTATCTTAGAAGCTAACATGGAGAGGCTGGCAGTGGACGGAGACGCTGCCACCTCCATTGCAGAAGCTTTAGAAGCAGCCGTCTATGATGAGCCAAGAGTAGGCAGCAGCATACTGGGTCTAGAGGAGGACCAACAAGATTCTTCACAACGCATGTCAGATTATGTCTACCAGCACTGTGACCCAAGCAGCATCCCACAACAAGAAATTAAACATGACGTCAGTGATTCACATCAAATAAAGCAGCAACAAGACCACCTGGGACCCCAGTGCTACAAGCAAGAAAAATCTGACAGAGTTCCAGACTTTCCAGTTCCAACCAAACCTTCTAATCCACAAGGTACCCAGCCTTCATACAAGCATCAAACACCAGTCTTCACTCCAAAGGTGTATGCAACGAGCCAGTACAAACTGCCAACCTTATGCAAGTTTGAACCCAGCATGCCTAAAGAAGAGACTTTTACCAGGTATGCCTTTACACTGCACCACAATACACCAGCAGCCTAGCCCAATGCCAATCAGGCTACTGTAGACTTTGCCAAGTTCCTGGCCAAGAGAGAGTTAGTTACCCAAGGACTTGTCAAATTCAGTGATCGCCCCCAACACCACAGGGCATGGCTATCCTCTTTCCAGAGTGGCGTTCAAGGTCTAGATCTATCCTGCAGGGACCAGATAGACCTCCTCGTAAAGTGGCTTGGCAATGATTCTGTTGAACATGCCAAAAGGATCAGAAACATTAACATAAACCATCCTGAGATAGGCCTTACAAACATCTGGAACAGACTGGAAAAATGTTATGGCTCACCAGAGGCTATAGAGATTAAACTGTTCAAAAGGATAGAAGACTTCCCAAAAATACCTAGCAGAGGTTACCAAAGACTCAGAGAATTCAGTGACCTGTGTATGGAGTTACAAGTTGCTAAAGCAGAAGGAGACTTACCTGGCCTTTCTTATCTTGACTCTGCTAGAGGTATTAACTCCTTAGCACAAAAACTTCCTTATGAGTTACATGAAAGATGGATTACTCATGGCTGTAACTACAAACGAAAATACAATGTGCCTTTTCCACCCTTTAGTGAGTTTGTGGACTTTGTAGACAGACAAGCAGGGATGAAAGATGACCCCAGCTTCATTTTCACAGTGTCTTATACCACTTCTTCTGGCCCTAAACCAATCAGAGCTCCAGGAGCAGTGCACAAAACTAACATTTCTTCCCACAGATTTGCAGAGTCTCAGCGAGAGGATCAAGACAGCGACCCTACTAAGTTTTGCCCTCTGAATAAGATGCCACATCCTCTTCTGGAATGCAGAGCCTTCAGGACAAAGAACATCCAGGATCGCAAAGCTTTCCTCAAAGAGAACAACATCTGTTACAAGTGCTGCTCTTCGTCCACACATTTCGTTAAGGACTGTAAGGTCATGTCAAATGTACAGAATGTGACAGCACAGAGCACAACACAGCTCTACACCCAAGGCCTACTCCAAGAACTTTTCCACCTGTTCATAGGGACAAGGAGCAAGGCGGGGAGACCAAAGACTCTAGTACAGACGCAATAGCAATCACTTCACAGTGCACTGAAGTCTGCAAAGGAAGTACAGGTGACAGATCCTGCTCTAAAATCTCTCTTGTGAGAGTTTTACAAAAGGACGCAGAGACAAAGCAGTCAAGCTCTACGTTATCTTGGATGATCAGAGTAATAAGTCACTAGCTAGATCTGTGTTTTTTGACATTCTAAACCTTAAAGGCCCCAGCAGCCCTTACTCCCTTAGGACTTGTGCAGGTACAGTGGAAACGGCGAGGAGAAGAGCTGACGGCCTACAAATTGAATCTATGGATGGTAAGACATGCCTATCATTACCAACCATAATAGAGTGCAACCAGATGCCAGACAACAGATCAGAGATTTCCACACCAGACGCAGCAACTCACCAGACTCACTTGAACCACATAGCACATCTCATACCAGAACTAGATGATCAGGCTCAGATAATCTTACTCCTAGGGAGAGATATCTTTCAAGTCCACAAAGTAAGAAAACTAATCAACAATCCTCAAAACGCCCCATATGCCCAAAAACTGAATCTCGGGTGGGTCATTATAGGTGATGTTTGCCTGGGAGGTGCATTCAAACTGGCATCTGTTGATAACTTGCTCACTAGTACCCTCGAGAATGGTCGTCCTACTCTTTTCCAACCAATAATGTCCTCATAAAGGAGCTACCACACAACAACCCTGTACCTCTTCCCTTCCTAGGTCCCCTCTGTGACAGCAATACCTATGACAACGACCAAAGCGACTTAGGAAGCACAGTGTTCAGGAGTGTCTCACTTCCCTAAGACACAATCTTCAAAGGAAACCAGAAATGAAAGAACATTTCCTTTCCTTCATGGAGAAAATATTCCAGAATGGTCATGCTGAGATAGCCCCAAACCTCAAAGACTCAGAGGAATGCTGGTACTTACCTATATTTGGGGTCTATCACCCTAAGAAGCCAGGGCAGATTAGAGTGGTGTTTGATTGTAGCGCCAAGCATGAGGGTGTCTCTCTAAACAATGTCCTTCTCTCTGGCCCTGACCTTAACAACAGACTATTAGGAGTACTTCTTCGCTTTCGCAAAGATTCAGTCGCATTCATGGCAGACATACAACAAATGTTCTATTGCTTTCTTGTTAAAGAAGAACACCGTAACTTTCTGAGGTTTCTCTGGTTCAGGGACAACAACCCCTCTGGAGACATCACAGAATACCGCATGAGGGTGCACATATTTGGCAACGGTCCTTCCCCTACAGTTGCTATATTTGGCCTCAGACACTCTGCTAGAGTGGGAGAGTTAGAGTATGGGTCAGATGTCAGACAGTTTGTGGACAAGGATTTCTATGTAGACGATTGCTTGAAATCACTACCCACAAATGAAGCCACAATCAGTCTCCTCAAAAGAACTCAGGCAATGCTTGCGTGTTTCAACTTAAGACTCCACAAGATTGCTTCCAACAGTAGAGAAGTTTTAGAAGCCTTTCCTGTCCAAGATCATTCTGGGTAGAATCTTAACAGGAAGTGAACCAGCCACCATTCTTTTCAACACATTGCAGGAAGCAAGACATGTCTTTCTCAATCTATCATCATCACCCCTTAGAGAACTTAAAAAGTAAGTTTTTATTATCTCATCTTGTACTGTATATCGTTGTTTATGCAATGTATGCTGTATTGTATGCTATATTATACTTATTGAGGTCTATTTCTGTTATTTTGTAGTTTCACCTGGCTTGTTCTAATAAAACTGAGACCAAAGAAATATGGTATCTAAAGTTATTGGGATAAGTAGGTTTAGCTATCTGTCCCAGAGACAGAACAGTGCTCCAGTGGATACTTGGGGTGTCTCCATCTGTGAAACTTGGCCAAAAAAGGTAAGTATTCCAGCTTGGTAAAAAAGGGAATTTTAATCATGTCTTCAACTTGGATCTCTTCCCAAAAAGACAATTGTACACCATTTCAAAGCAATGTTTCATATTCCTATTTCTGGACTCAAATACCTGTGTGCTAAGTATACCTTTGGTTTCATTCTCATAGGGGAGAAAAGACTCAGACAACAGGATCCCAGGGACCCCTGACCTCGACAGCCTGAATGGCAAGTAAGCCCCAGCCCCCCAGAGGATGTGGACGAAGGAGAGGTGGAGACAGTGGGTGACATGGGCACCCCACCAGGTGAGTGTCTGTCACCCCAGCTTCAGGTAATCTATGTATGCCTGCATATTTCTAAATACATGTTTTTACATCAATTTTAGGTGATGTGCTGGTTATGGAAGGGGAAGGAGCAAAACCATATTCCACTAACAGCACCCCCCCGAGGATGTGGAGGAAGGAGAGGTGGAGGAAGTGGGCGAGATGTGCACCGCACCAGGTGAGTGCCTGACACCCCAGTTTCAGGTAATCTATGTATGCCTGCATATTTCTAAATTAATGTTTTTCATCAATTTTAGGTGATGTGCTGGTTGTGGAAGGGGAAGCGGCGGAACCATTTTCCACCGACAGCGCCCAAAGACTGATTGGCCAGATCATGGCCTGGAATGGGGAGATTGATGCCATGCTCAATAGCCTGGACATCATGTGCAATCGGCAGGACATCATGTAGCAGGAAATGAAGAACATGATCGATGTTTTGGGGAGAATTTAATCCCTTTTTCCCTAAAATGAAATTGATCATGTTCTTTATTTCCTTTTTAGATGACCACATTCTGTCCTTTAACTTATTACGATTTTAAAAGCCAAATTTTGAAGATGCACACGGTGTGTCAGCATGTGCTATCTGCCATCAGGGGATCTCAATGTACGCATCTCAATGTACGCTTTTTGTGGATGCAACCCCTTCCTCAAAACGCTAGTAGGTGAGAGGAAGGGATTGCACCCACAAAACACGTCCATTGATTAAAAAGTTTGCTAATCAACAATGTGTGGCTTCTTCTATCAATGCTCAATACCAGTTTTGTAAGTAATTTGGTGTTTACAGTGACAATGGGGCTTATTTACTAAAGGAAAATACACTTGATACTACAAGTGCACTAGGAGAACCTAGGAGACAGCCAAAAAGAAAAGCAAGCAATACATTTCGAGATTTTATCTGATCATTTTTTTTTATTAATAAAAATCAGACATTGTCTGGCATTGCAATGGCCCCCCTACCCATAAAATAATTACCGTATATACTCGAGTATAAGTCGAATTTTTCAGCACATTTTTTTGTGCTTAAAGTGCCCCCCTCGACTTATACTCGAGTCAAGTACTTTTCTGCAGCAAAAAATTTCATTTTCCGAACCGAATTTGGGGCCCCGTATCTCAGGGCCACTTAGTGCTAGGAACCCCAAATTTTCTGTGCAAGCCCAGTGGAACTGGTTCCACAACATATCCAAAGATGAAGTTTCTAGCACTAAGTGGCCCCGAGATATGGGGCCCCAAAATCGGTTCGGAAAATGTCATTCTCTGCTGCAGAAAAGAGCTTGACATTTTATGAACCGATTTTGGGGCCCCATATCTGAGGGCCACTTGGTGCTAGGAACCCCAAATTTGGTGTGCAATCCCAGTGGAACTGGTACCATAACATATTCAAAGCTGGGGTTCCTATCACCAAGTGGCCTTGAGATACGGGGCCCCAAAACCGGTTCGGAAAATGTCATTCTCTGCTGCAAAAAAGTGCTTGACATTTTCTGAACTGATTTTTGGGGCCCTGTATCTCGGAGCCACTTGGTGCTAGAAACCCCAGCTTTGGAAATGTTATGGTGCTATTTCCACTGGGTTTGCATACCAAATTTGGGGTTCTTAGCACTTAGTGACCCCGAGATATGGGGCCCCACATTCAGTCAACTGTGTCCATCTGCAGCAATGTCATTTCGGGACCCTTTGGGTTCAGAGACCCCAAATTTTGGCTGCAGCTAGGGGGCATCTAGGAACCCTTAACTACCGAATTCAGGGGACCTATGGCTGAACTAAGTTCAGGGGACCTATGGCTGCAAATGGGCACAGTGAGGCATACAAATCGGAACAGTGATGCTGCAAGTTGGCATTGTTGACCCTCTTTTCCACTTACAGTAGCTGTGCATTTCTTACCCTCGTCTTATACTCGGGTCAATACGTTTTTCCCATTTTTTTGTGGTAAATTAAGGCCTCGACTTATACTCGGAACGACTTATACTCGAGTATATACGGTAACATATTTCTCCCTAACTGTACGGGCACTTTGGGGTGCCAAGTCAGTACAACCAGTATCCAGGCCCGTCAGAGGATTGTCTGTAAGTCCGGCCTCAGGCCCAACTGATGCAATATAATTTCTTGCATTTTTTCTTAAAACATTGTACAGGATGCAGCATGCTAGGACAATATGATTAAGTTTGTAATCCGCCATATGGATTGCTGTCTGAAACAGGCGGAACCGGCTGGTCATTATCCCGAAGGAATTCTCCACAACTCTTCTTGCTCTAGCCAGCCAGTAGTTAAAAACCCTCCTGTCCGGGGTGAGGGTCCTTTGGGGGACTGGCCTCATCAGGTGCTCGCCCAGACCGAAGGCTTCATCTGCAATGAAGACAAAGGGGAGTCCTTCCATGTTATCTGCATCAGGTGGCAATCCCAGGCCACCACTCTGGAGACGCTGGTAGAACTCCGTCTGGGCGAAGACTCCTCCATCTGACATCCGGCCATTCTTCCCCACGTCCACATACAGAAATTCATATTGTGCCGACACCACCGCCATTAACACGATACTATGAAACCCCTTATAGTTAAAATAGTATGATATGCTAGAAGCTCCCATCTCTGTAATCCCCAAAGAGGGTAAAGACCCCTCCCACGCCGCAAATTACAGACCAATATCCCTACTAAATGTAGACATCAAAATTTTTGCTAAAATTCTCGCTAACCGTCTATTCCCTCTTCTCCCCTCAATTATAACCACAGACCAAGTGGGCTTTGTCCCTGGCAGAGAAGCCAGGGACAATACCATTAAAGCCATAAACCTGCATCACTACCTGTCTTCTTGCAACCAAGCAGGCTTCTTCTTATCCCTAGATGCGGAGAAGGCATTTGACAGGGTGGCCTGGGACTACATGGAAGCAGTCCTAAGTACCCTAGGCCTGGGTGGACGCCTACTAAGCTTTATAATGGCTCTCTATTCCAATCCAACTGCGAAAGTCCGAGTCAACGGCCTCCTGTCAAACGCCTTCCACATCCATAATGGAACGAGGCAGGACTGCCCCCTCTCGCCCATATTATTCATACTCAGCCTAGAACCATTTCTACACAGCCTCAGACACAACCCAGACATTAAAGGTGTTCAAACTCCCCTCAAAGAATACAAACTCGCTGCTTTTGCAGATGACGTCCTTCTATTTCTCACAGAACCTCACATATCACTCCCAAACCTCCTTTCAGAATTCCAACGATTCAGGTTAATCTCCAACCTCAAGATTAACTTCTCTATGTCCCATGCCCTAAATATATCTCTCCCGAACCAAATTGTCACCCAATGCCAAAATAACTTCCCCTTCAAATGGAAGGAAGATGCTATAACATACCTAGGCATCCAACTCCCCCGATCTCTCGAACACATATATCTTAAGGATTATTTACCCATTTTACACCGCCTTACCAGTGATTTCAAGCGGTGGAATAAACCCACCTTCTCCTGGTTCGGTAGAGCAGCCATCCTGAAAATGAATACTCTGCCTCGCCTACTATATATATTACAGGCAGCTCCGGTTCATGTCCCCCTAGCCTTCTTCCGGACCTACAAGAGCCTGTGTACCAGATTCCTCTGGGGTAACCGGAGACCGAGAATCAGCTACTCACACCTCTCTTTACCTAAGAATAAAGGTGGGATAGGCCTGCCAGACCTAAGGAATTACTACAGGACCTGCCACTTGAACAGAATACTGGATTGGCATATCCATGACAAACTTAAAGACTTTTTGGGACTCGAAGCATCCTTCACACTATCTCCCCTGCAATCACTACCCTGGTTACTCCCAAAACATGTTGTAACCGAAATCCGCACCCACCCATTAATTGGTCCAACTCTCAGATGTTTCTATGAAACCTGCAAATCCACTTCCTTGTCCTCTACTCCGGGCCCACTCACCTCCCTACGTATCAACCCTGACTTCCCCCTGGAATATACAGCAACTTCCTAAAAGAGACTTGGCCCAACAGAAACATACTAGCGCACCATTTCTTTGCACAAGGAAAGCCCCTACCACGGCAAAACTTCCCATCTAATGGGAAAAATCCCTCTACCTCCCCCTGGACTTACACCTTGCTTTCACACTACATCCACACCTTAGAGAGGAAGTGCAAAGTCTCCAGACCCCCCTTTCCCTTTGAAACTTCATGTGTGATGCAATCACCCCAGCGCCACTTAATCTCCACAACGCATTCACTCCTGTTCTCAAATGTCCCTTCCAATACAGGACGAGCTTGCTTGTCCTGGGAAAGTGACCTCGGTAGATCTCTATCCCCGGAAGATTTGGAACAAATCTATCAGAACATACATAGGGGGTCTGTAAAAGTATCCACACAAGAGAATGGGTACAAAATTCAAGCCCGATGGTACCGTACCCCAACACTTATCAACAAATTCCACCCTGACCTCCCGGATAAGTGTTGGAGATGCCACCTCGAAAAAGGGTCTCTCCTGCATTTATGGTGGAGCTGCCCTGCCATCCAAAATTACTGGTCAGAGGTCCATCACCTCATCACAAAGATAACCACATACCAACTAGACTGTTCCCAGGCACAATTTCTCCTACACCCTTCCACACTGTCACATAGGAACTATTTTAAGTCTCTAGCAATGCATATGTTAAACGCCGCAAAGCAATGCATACCAGTTCACTGGGGCACCACACAGACCCCATCAATCAAAGAATGGTTTGCCAGAATCACCAAAGTAGCAGAAATGGAACGCCTCATCAGCATCTCACACGATACACCCTCTAAATTCTCAACCAAATGGGCCTGTTTGTTCCACTTCCAATCAACAGCAGAATACCAAGACCTTATCACTGCTGACAGCTCAACGGCTCCAACGGCTCCAATTCCTCTTACATTAAACAAACCCGCCAAACAAAAACTCACGCCCATCCCAGCGACCTTATATCTATAACCTGCAACCCACTCCTTAAGCCCCTTAAACATGCAAAGACAAAAACCTATGAGACCAGTATACGGGCTCAAGTGAACCCACTGGATAACTTCCTCCTAAACCCTCTACTCAAAACCTGAAACTCCTAAACACTGATAAGCTCTTAATATACTTAAGTCAACCTTCACCCTATGCACCTCGTCACCTGATCACACCAGGTTGTTTAATGTTCCTGAAACGCAACTGTTTAAATGACATGTTAAATATCATGTTTTGTAACAAATGTTTCTGTAATTCAGCATCCATTCAACTACCAATAAAAACCTTTTTTTGGAAAAAAAAAAAATAGTATGACCCCCGAATGGGGTGGTGGCATGATGTGGACGTGCTTCCCATCTATAGCCCCTCCACAGTTGGGAAAGTCCCAACGGGTGGCAAAATGGGATGACACAGTCTGCCATTCCTGTGGCATTGAAGGAAACTGGGGAGTGAAACAAGAAAAAATATAAGTACTTTTGCACATAACATTGCAAGAAGATTGCACAAAAAACATTCTTGCCCAACATCAGTATAACATTTGTTTAAATTATTATTTAAAGAATAAAATATAAGGCCCACTTATCAGATTCCACACCCCCTCTGATGGCCCATTGATAAAATTTAAGGGGGGGCTTATAAATTAATTTAAGGACACACATACCATTTGGACACATTTTAAGGGGGGGGGGGCTTATAAATTAATTTAAGGACAAACATTCCATTTGGACACATTTTAAGGGGGGGGGGGGGGCTTATAAATTCATTTAAGGACACACATACCATTTGGACATATTTTAAGGGGGGGTTTATAAATTCATTTAAGGACACACATACCATTTGGACACATTTTAAGGGGGGGCTTATAAATTCATTTAAGGACACACATACCATTTGGACACATTTTAAGGGGGGCTTATGAATTCATTTAAGGACACACATACCATTTGGACACATTTTAAGGGGGGGCTTATAAATTCATTTAAGAACACACATACCATTTGGACACATTTTAAGGGGGTGTTTAGGGTAAAGAACTACAGTGGAGCTGACAAAATACATTGTTAAGTGACTAGACTAGGTGGATACGGGCCCAGCATAGCATGCTGGGGAGGTTAGTGAAGGCAAATATGCATAAAGGACAAAAAAAGGAGCATTAAAAGATTACAGCATGCATGAGGACAAAGGGGACATTCACAGCATATTGCAATCATGGTAATTAGGGATTGAGGAAAGAAATACAATACAAACATTAAATGCAATAAAATGTGATGTTAAAGGATAAATCTTACCTTAATATAGTCCTTCTGCAGGACCTGAATTATAGCAGAACAGGTCTCTGGGATAATGATCCCCAGAGCCTGGGGGGAGATGCCTGTCGAGAACTTGAGGTCCTGCAGGCTTCTCCCAGTCACCAAGTACTGCATCGTGGTGACTAACCTCTGCTCCAGAGTGATGGCTTGCCTCATGCAGGTATCCTGCTTGCTGATATAAGGGGTCAGCAAAGCCAACAAACAGTGAAAAATGGGGTCCGTCATCCTGAGAAAGTTCCTCAAATCAGGATTATTCTCACGGATCTCACGAAGCAGAGGCATGTGAGAGAATTGGTCACGCTGGAGCAACCAATTCTTGGTCCATGAACTCCCCACCCTGTTCATGGACTGGGCTTGGGTCGAAGAAGTAACTACAACACCAAGCCCAAGCAAAGCACTAACTCTACGATGAGTACGTACACACAACATGGCTTCAAAACGGTCGGCTGGTCAGAACGAACTTAAACAGAACGCACTGAAGAACAACAAGGCCTGTGAAGAGCGAGCTGAGAATAAGCAACGAGCAGACAAGAACGCACTGAATGAACAAATGCAAACTGACTACACGCACTGAAAAGCAGATACAAACCCCACAAGCACAAACTGAACATGAAACTATCTGAAAAAACACAAGTCTGAAAAGCGCAAATCGTCTCTCACCAAACTTCTACTAACACGAGACAAACACGAGATTAGCAGAAGGAGCCCAAAGGGTGGCGCAGTTGCTATTGCACTTCCGTTTTATAGTCCCGTCGTACCTGGTGTACTTCACCGCGTTCTAGACGGTCAGACTTTGGTGTGATTGTGTGTAGGCAAGTCTGTTTCAGCGGAACTCCGTTGGAACTCTGATGAAAAGTCCTTCGGGGTTGAGTCTGATAAAAAGTCCGCTTGCGTGTACACGGCAAAAGTGTTTATGGGCCTCACCATAAACATGGGGCTTACAAAAAAAATGAAGGACATGCCTATTGGTCCACCAACCCCATCCACCACATGCCCATTTATTCTTCCAAAATGTCCCGATACGAGCTGATAATGCGATTTCTTCATTTCACTGACAACACCCAGTGGCCTCTCCACAATCATCCAAATTATGATAAATTATATAAAATTCGCCCACTCATTAATTTCTTTTCCCAACGATTTGCAGAACTCTATATCCCCAATAAGCATATATGTGTAGATGAGTCCCTGGTACCCTTTTCAGGCCGGCTAGGAATAAAGCAATACATTCCTAGCAAAAGGGCCAAATATGGAGTGAAATTTTATAAGCGTTGCAAGAGAGTCACGGGATATCTGTATGCGTTCCGCATATACAAAGGAAGAGATTCCTAGCTCCAGCCCCCTGAGTGCCCGGCCTACATGGCCACAACTGGTAAAGTTGTATGGGACCTGGCATACCCACTGCTGAAGAAAGGTTACCACAAATACCTGGATAACTTCTACACCAGCCTGTCCCTTTTCAAACACCTATATCTCGCAGAAACCCTGGCCTGTGGAACCTCCAGAAAGATTAGGAAGGGTTTCCCACAAGCCATGGTGAATAAGAAATTGTTAAGGGGAGAAAGAGCAACTTTGAGATGCAATGAAGTGCTGGCCTTGAGGTGGAAGGATACCAGGAATGTGTACATGATGTTCACCATCCATGATGACACTACAATTGAAGTTCAGAGAAGACGAGGTCCCATTGAAAAGCCAACATGTGTACAAGATTACAATCTCTACATGGGGGGTGGATTTCAACGACCAAATGCTTCAGCCTTAATTATCAATAAGGAGGTCCCGTTTCTGGTACAAGAAAGTAGCAATCTATTTAATTCATTTTGGCCATTTATAATGCCTACATAATTCATACCAAATCCACAGAAAGCCCTTCCCTCTTCCTAAAATTCATCAAAGAAGTTGTCACGTCCCTCGTCTACCATCAAAGAGCCCCCCCCCAAGAAGACCTTTGCTCTAAAGCTGTTAGCCAACTTCATGAACCCCACTTTCCGGGCAACATTCCACCATCTGAAGCAGGCCCAAGACGCCAGATGTTGAGTATGCAGCAAAAGAGGATTTTGAAGAGATACCAGCTACCATTGTCCCCAGTGTCCCTCTGAACCCGGCCTTTGCATTGTTGAATGCTTCAGACCATAGCACACATCCCTAAAATATTAGCCTATATTCTTAACCATTTCTTAATTTTCATTATCTGTGCTGACCATTTCCCATGCTTCCTCAAATAATCATGCCACTGCCTTCCACGTGGACTGACCCTGGCCTGTATTTTGACTATGCCTCTGCCAACCGTTTGGACTGCTTCCACGTGAACTGAGCCTGGCCTGTTTTATTAACTATGCTTCTGCCTACAGCTTGGACTGCTTCCATGTGAACTGACCCTGGCCTGTTTTATCAACTACACTTCTGCCTACCACTTAGACTGCTTGCACGTGAACTGACCCTGGCCTGTTTTATCAATGACACTTCTGCCTACCACTTAGACTGCTTGCACGTGAACTGACCCTGGCCTGTTTTATGGACAATGCTTTTGCCTACCGCTTGGACTGATCTGTTGCCCTGCTACTGTAGTACACAGGGGTCTCACATGTGAGGGACTCCAGAAATATTTTTCCGGATGGAGAAAACAATTTTTTTGTTGTCTCCGGGTTTCGTAATTTCCAGATTAGGGTCTGGAGTCCGGAGGCTTCATAGAGATTTGGGTGGGAGAAGCCTCTACCCCTGTGTCCCTGTGCACAGGTCTTCCCTGATTGCGGCCCTCAGCCTGCTGATGACTTACTGCCATCATGACTCTGCCTGCGGCATAAACTGACCACACCTCTGCCTGCTACCTGAACTATGGAAATAATTAGCTGTAGCAAGAGGCAGTATGTTTATGAAGGGCTGGAGAGCGGTACAATAATGAGTGCAAGCTGGTAACGGTGTACCAGTACCAATATTATGGCTGTGCTGGCTGTCTCTGCCTGGACAATTTCTATGGACAAATGCTTTGGCTGTACTGACGATATCCTTATGCTGAGTATAGACAACATTTCTGCCTGCTGCCTGGACCATTCTCTCCTCTGTAGTGAGACATTATGGTCCTTATAGCCCACTTTGATGTTGTGGATGTGTTCAGCGACTCTAACTCGTAGCAAACTTTTAGTACGGCCTATATAAATCAGGCCACAAGGGCATTTTTAGCATAAACCTCATAGGTACTATTGCATATATGTTCTATATATTTGGATATTTTAACATTATTAATATGCATTTATATTATATATTATGTATCAATTCTGGATTTTTGTGCCATGCGATGGCATCCTACATGCACTTTTTCATCCTCTCACATGTAATTTTCTACTCATGGCTAGCGGTCAATATGCACACATTTCTCATATGCCGTATCTGACAATGTGTTTATAATGCATTTAGTAGACTTAGTTCCGTTAATAATACGGGACGGATGAATAAGCAAGTAGGATGTAGTATGCATTTCATTAATAGTTTGTATATCCCATTACGTTTTTTTTATTGATATGAACCGATAGTATTCTTATCTACTTTTATTTTTTATTTTTTATACATTATCTATGCATAGCAATTCTATGTATTTTTTATATTGGTCATAGGTCATCTTCCATCATAGCCCGGTTGGGTGCTCGTTCATGGCCGTCTCAGTATGCTCTGAGTGATCGGATGCTTTTTTGTGACCGATCACTCATTGCTGACAGTGCTCTGAATACAGACGTGTGTTTAAGGGTCACTAAGCTTCACGCTCCTTTGGATTGGCCTCTGCACCTGTCACTTATATAAATACCGGCCTCTCACATGGTAGATCATGCCCTCAGACGAAGTCCGGAAGTGACGAAATGCATCAAGCGATGAAACGCGTCAGTAACGTGATCTACCGGAAGTGACGTGTGCGTTCCACGGACCAGGGAGGAACCAGGAAGCGTGTCATTGTAGCTGCACACAGCGAACGCTCTTGATGGCTTTCTGGGAACCGTGAAACCTAACAGGCACAGTGCACTTTACATATTTGCTCTATTTTGTGTATTCTCTGGTACGCATATTCTTATGGGGGGTTGTTTTGATGATTTTAGCTGAATAAAACGTTTTTAGCAATATCACACTATGTGGACATTCTATTACTCCCATATGTTTTGCTGGAGTAACCGAGAGTATTACTGACATCTGTTGGTCGTTTAGAAGAGGTGTAGAACTGCTATTGTTATCAAAGGCTCTTCTGCTGAATTTCTAGTGAGTGTATTTCCACTGGGGATTCCCCCCCTCACGTGGTGAAGTGCTTGGTGGAAGGAGTTCCCCCCTCTTACATAATACAGCTGCTGAAGCTACTATAGATCTCCACTTCTACTGAATTTCTCATATAAAGAACTGTATATGAAAGCGGGTCCATGCGTTTTGGGCACAAAGCGCTGCTGCAATAAGACACTATTTATTTAAGACTTATCATTTATCACTTTATTGTTTTATTGCCTATTTATACTAAATTTAACACACCTGCTCCCTATTCACACCTGAGACATTGTAACACTAATGAGTCACACGACACCGGAGAGGGAAAATGGCTAATTGGGCCCAATTTGGACATTTTCACTTAGGGGTGTACTCACTTTTTTTGCCAGCAGTTTAGACATTAATGGCTGTGTGTTGAGTTATCAAGGGGGCCCCAGACCCTGCCCCCCCATGTGAATGGGTATCAGGTACATTGTACCCATTCACCAAAAAAAGTGTCTTAAAACCACAATAGACAGTTTTTGACAATTCCTCTATTAAAAAAGAAAAAAAAAGTGTCCCACGATGTCCATCCATCTTCAATCACACGGCCTGATGAACCCGAAAAATACAAGAAAAAAAAAAAAAGCTCTGCCTTGATGGGAGGCCTCCTAGCGACTGCTGTGTCTTGGCTGTGACAGCTATTATATAGGCAAGGGCGGGGCACCCGGTGATGTAACCGAGTGACATTCTTAAGTCATGTGACAAGAGGTGGGGGGGGGTCATTACTGGGTGGCCCTGTCCTTGCTTATATAAGAGCTGGCAAAGGGAAAAGACAGCAGTCGCTGGGAGGCAGAGTTTTTTCATGAATGAAGATGGATGGACACTTATTTATTTTTTATTTTTTAATAAAGGACTTGTCAAAAACTGTCTATTGTGGTTTTTACTTTTTTACACTTTTTTGGTGAATGGGTAGGAAGACAATGTACCCGATACCCATTCACATGGGGGGGTGAGGCCGGGATCTGGGGGCTTCCAGATTCCGATAAGCCCTCGCCAACAGACCCCAACAACCAATGGCCAGGACCCCCAAACACCCTAAACACCCTCCCCATGTTGAGGGCATGTGGCCTGGTTTGGTTAACCACTTCAATACCAGGCACTTAGACACCTTCCCGCCCAGGCCAATTTTCAGCTTTCAGCGCTGTCACAATTTGAATGACAATTGCGCGGTCATGCTACACTGCACCCAAACAAATTTTTTATCATTTTGTTCCCACAAATAGAGCTTTCTTTTGGTGGTATTTGATCACCTCTGCGGTTTTTATTTTTTGCGCAACAAATAAAAAAAGACCGAAAATTTTGAAAAAAAACATGTTTTTCTTTGTTTCTGTTAAAAATTTTTGCAAATGAGTATGTTTTCTTCTTCAATGACAGGCACTGATATGGCTGCACTGACGGGCACTGATACGGTGGCACTAATGGGCACCGATGAGGCGGCACCAATGAGGTGGCACTGATGAGGTGGCACTGACGGGCACTGATGATGGGCACTGATAGGCGGCACTGATGCGCACTGATAGGTGGCACTAATGGGCACTGATAGGTGGCACTGGTAGGTGGCACTGATGGGCACTGATAGGTGGCACCGATGGGCACTGATAGGCGGCACTGATGGGCACTCGTAGGTGGCATTGATGGGTACTCGTAGGTGGCGTTGATGGGTAGTTATGGGTGGCACTGATAGTTGGCACAGATGGGCACGGATGGGCACTGATAGGTGGGCACAGATGGGCACAGATGGGCACTGACAGGTGGCACCGATGGACACTGATGGGTGGCACTGATGATACTGATTGATGGCAGTGATGCCCCTAAGTGTGGCATTGCTGGGCATCACTGCAACATAATTGTGCCAATCAGTGCCCATTTGTGGGCACTGATTGGCACAGATTTGGCACTGACTGGGCACATGTGGATGGCCATGGGGTACATACCTGGCCATCCACATGTTTCCCTTCCCTGGTGGTCCTAGTGGCGATCCCTGGTGGTCCAGTGTGGTGATCTGCGGGGGGGCTGCGCTGATAAACCCCCCTGCCAGGAGAGCCGCCGATCGGCTCTCCTCTACTTGCGTCTGTCAGACGCGAGTGAGGAAGAGCCGATCAACGGCTCTTCCTATTGACAGCGTGATCAGCCGTGATTGGACACGGCTGATCACGTGGTAAAGAGCTGATCACTCTGTCGCCCCCACCCCTATCCTGTTTTCCAGGCTGCATGCTCGTATAAGGGTCTGGTATTGACTTTTTTTAACATTTTGCTATGGAGTTCCCCTTAAAATCCATACCAGCCCTGAAGGGCTGAGGGGGGAACCCACGCCGTTTTTTTCCTTGACTTTTAAGCTATATTGCCCGGGAGCAAGTTTAAATTACATTTTTTCCTTTAGAAATGTCATTTTGCTGCTGCACTGTTCTACACATCACATAGATGTGCCACTTTGCAGGCAGACTAAGGGGACCCCCAGGCACGATATTTAAAGGAATATTTCATTTTTTATTGTTTCACTTTAAGCATTATTAAAATCACTGCTCCTGAAAAAACTTTTTAAAACCTTTTTTTTGCATTGATACATGTCCCCTGG
This sequence comes from Lithobates septentrionalis, assembly GCA_037952835.1. NCBI lineage: Eukaryota > Metazoa > Chordata > Amphibia > Anura > Ranidae > Lithobates > Lithobates septentrionalis. Next base: position 1,222,919 of record JBBDGP010001553.1, on the reverse strand, counting down.
GGCAGTACCCGGGTTCCCATACACTTTTTAGGGCAATAACTAGCATATTAGGAAATATGTGTAAGTACTCTGCGCCAAAAAAAAATATATAATATAAATATAAATGTTAGAATAAGCTGCTCCCCTATTTTGATAGATAATAATCAAAGAACAATTGAATAATGTGTAGAGGTCACTATAAAGTGACTAATATTAACATAAACACATAGTCTCAACTAGCATACAATAATCATACATGTAAATACCAATCGAGTGTAAAATGCCAACAATAAAAACAAAAAAATAGATTAAATTGATCAGAGTGAATCGTGACGAACATTGATATATAAAGTCCCAAGAGAAACAACGCAGTTCTATCATAAACAAAAATAAATCTTCTGCGTAGATAATCTACTAGAGTAGTAGTGAGAGATCCTTCACCAAAGATAAAAATATACGGCACCCAACGTGTGCTGGATATTAAATCTGCTTACCAGATGTAATTGACTTCTTTTGTTACAAAGTCAAAAAACGCTTTTGCAGGATAGTGCCTGCTCACATGGATGGACTGGAGATATGTATGAGAAACTTCCACCCTGGGGTTTAGGCATGGAATATACGAAAAACAGCAGAGAGAACCATAGCATTATACAGTTTATTTAAAAAGCTAAAAACATAAAAAGAGCCAAGAGGCCGCTTACATTTGGGGGTGCCTACCCGACACTGGGGCTGCTAGCGCATCTATAGTGAGACTGTGCATGGTGCCTGGTATCCATCTCCGTGGTAGGCGTGTGTTCCACCAGCCGGCGGCGACAACCAGGGAAGCCGGAAGTGACGTGGTACAATGTGACCAGGTATGTTGCATATACCTACCAGACACTTATGCATATAAGCCTTGTGTATATCGATACCAGACCCTTATGCATATAAGCCTTTAAAATGAGCACTTCTGATTTTTCATGTTCGTGTCCCATAAACTTTAATAGGGTTCGAATGTTCGCTGAAACGTTTTGCCTGTTCGCATTTTCTTGTGCAAACCAAACCATGGGTGTTCGGCTCATCCCTAGCCATAAGTTTTCTTCTGCCCCTAAATAGTAGGGGCAAATTTTAGTGAAACGTTAGTGGCTTGTTTGAAAATAAGCTGGGGTGTTTCTGGTAAGATAGAAACCAGTAGTTTGCCCCATTTTAAAGCGAAGTTCCAGTCATTTTTGTTTGTTAAAAGTCAGCAGCTACAAAAAGTGTAGCTGCTGACTTTTAATAAACAGCCACTCACCTGTCCCATGATCCAGCGGTGCAGTCACCGGCACTGTGATCTCCCCATGTCCTCCCTTGGCTGCGCCACCATCACTACTATGGGCACCCGGCTGTGACAGCTTGAGGCTTCACAGCCGGGTGCCCACTGCTGCACATGCACGAGCAGTGCTGAGCTCTGTGACTGGTCTCAAAGTCTTCCAGGACCTGTCATGCATCTCAGAAGACTTTGGGAGGGAGAATTTCTGCTTCTGATCGCCTAAGGTGACCGGAACGGAAGTGGGAGCAGGTACCTGTCAAAATCTGGTACCCGCTCCCCCCTTCCTCCCCAAAAGCTCCATTTCACAAACAGGAGCAGGGAAGGAGGCCGTAAAGTGGCTGTATACCCTTTTTTTGTATTCTTACCTACAGGTAAGCCTATAATAAGGCTTACCTTTAGATAAAATGAATATCTCCTAAACCTGTACGGTTTAGGAGATATTCACTTTGCATGCAGCTGCTGACATCAGAGGCACATGCGCTGTGAAGGTCTGGCTGAAGGTTTGGTAGACCTTGCCGGACCATGCCGGAAAGAAGGGCCGGAACTTGCCTGTAAAGGAGGGCTCCCACGCGTGGGAGTGACGACATTGCAGCTCCAGCCACTCACAGTGCCGGAACTTGACGGAAAAGAGAGCTCCCACAGGCGGAAGTGACGACATCGCTGCTCAAATCGCTGGAGCCGCAAACCCGGAAAGACACGCCAAGGGGAAATGTCAGCTCCCTCGCCGGTGACCGGGATCAGCTGCCGATGCCTTGTTCTAAGGTAAGTATTTCATAATGAGCTAGTATGCAGTGCATACTAGCTCATTATGCCTTTTGCCTTACAGGTTTAAAAAAAAAAAAAAATGTGCGGGTATACATCTGCTTTAAAGCGGAAGTTCCACTTTTGGGTGGAAATCTGCTTTAAGATGGGCCAATACTTCCTTATAGTTTATTTTATTTTATGGGCCTGAGAACTGAAGTGTAGCATAACGGTGAAGTCTTTACTAACCTAGGTTCTTTTTGATAACTTAGCATTTTTATCTTTTGATTTCCGAGGACCTGTTTGTCTAGATGCAGGACTTCTAATACATCCTGTTCCACAATGTAATAACATTTTTTAGGTATCCTCTTTTCTCAAATTGTTTTGTCATATAGTCTGTATCAGTTTTAGAGTCCTCCAACAGACTGCAATTCCTTATCAGGTATTTTTTCATATGGCAACCATCTGGAAAGATAAGGTTAGTTGTGTCAACTGTGTTATGGAAAGTTTTAGTCTAAGTATTGTTATTGTCTGTAAAAAAGCATCAAATCCGGAACGTTAATGGGTTGATTACTAATTGGTGGGTGTGATATTGAATTAGTTGCTATTAATGTGTGCAATAATTGTATCAAGCAGTTCTTGAGTTCCATTTCATATAAGGATCATGTTGTCAACATAGCATTTCCAGAAGAAACAGTTAACAATCCCACTGGCCCCTAATGAACAGGGGTTCCCAATAGGCTAAAAAAAGATAGGCATAAATAAATGCTAACCTCATCCCCATAGCTGTTCCAGTGGTGTGCAGAAAAAATATAATTTATTTTAAAATAAATATGGGTAAGTATAAAACTAATACACTTTAGAACAAATGCTCTATTTTTTTGTGATAAGAACTCATCTTTTTTAGAAACTGCTCCACATCCCAGATCATGGTCTATAATAGTATAAAGGGAAGTCACTTTAATAGTGCTTAAACTGTAGTCTTCAAACAACTGGATTGATGACAGAATATTCAATATTTCAGTGGAATCTTTTAGGTTGTCTGGAGTTGAGGCGGTGTAATTATGCAAACAGACATCATCAAAATGAGACCAGAAGTAAGGAAACCTATACCAGAGACTTGGGACATCTAGTAGTTTTTTTTTAAACAAAAAATATATGTAAAAAAATATATAAAATACAGTCCACTGTGCTCAAAGTGAAAAAAATGTTTTTAAACAAAGCATAGGAGTCCAGTGCATTCAGTCCCAAGAAACTTTGAAGTAGTTTTATAAACACAAAGTCCACTCCTGTGTTTTCTTTCCACGTTAAACATATATCACCAATGGTGCCTTCAGTGACTACCACCAAGCACCCCAATCCAGTGTAACTTACAAGATCATATTGTCTCTGATAGGCAAAAGTGCTTTAGAACGGCATCCAGACCACTTTTCCTTCTCCTCAACAAACACCTCTACTTCTGAACTCCACTTTCCATGTGATAACAGGCTCATGATATGTGAGGGAAATAAAACGCTTCCAACAGTGTAATAAAATCCAAAACTCTATATTTTATGCCATATAAAATATAGAGCTCATAAGACAAATTATTGAAAAATAGCACATGAAATCATTCACATGACCATTATATGTACTAACGCGTTTCGAAGGGCTCGTCCCTTCTTCATCAGAGCTCAGCAGTCACTCAGCAGTGACTGCTGAGCTCTGATGAAGAAGGGACGAGCCCTTCGAAATGCGTTAGCAAGCAGTGCTATATATTCCTCTAAAAGACCTTTGGAAGGCTTCGTTCATCATTACAACCACTTGCTGTTAGTTGATGTCCAAGGTTTACGGCACATGATTTACTACTGCTTGTGAGTAATTTCCTTTATCATTTTACTCAATAAATGTTTTACAAAAGATAATGCACATGGCTGGTGCGCCCTTTTCTCTTTTTTTTTTTTCTCTTTTTATTTCTTTGCTGAGTGTTCAGGTAGGAGGAGATTTCCACTATAGCCTGTGTCCTCATGCTGTTATGGGAGGCAGATCATACGTGAATTAAGATATGACATCCCACCCACTGTGTTCTTTTTTTTTTTTTTTTTTAAAGGTTTTTATTTGCCAGATGTACATACATAGAATAACACACTGCATGTAAGGCATATTGTCGGTTGCAACCGTCAAAATATAATTAACATTCAAGGGTAGTTTCGGATAAACATCCTATGATAAACGACATATCAGTACAGGTAGCAATTTTTTTAACTCTAAAATACCAGTTATTTTCTTTAATCGTAATGCAAATTATCAGCAATCCAATATCTGGTATAAAACATAAAATAAAGTAAAAAAATATAAAAGTATATATATATAAAGTTAAAGAGCTAAACCAAAGAGGTATATACCTCCTAAACCAATTGTGCTGTGCACTGTCATCTCTCCAGTCCCCTGGAACATGTTCTCACAATATCATCCTACCCAGTCTATCATTTGGCTATATTTTATAATAAAATAATTTTAGATGTCACATGGTGTAGTTTCTTTTGTGTTTATCCATCTGCCCCATACTCTATTAAATTTTTTCTTACTTCCTCTTGCTTCATATGTCATTTTATACAGTGTAATATTTGCATTAATTAATCTTTTCCAAGCTCCTAAGGTAAGATGATCCCTCTTTATCCAATTCAAGACAATCAGCTTCCTGACATAGTAAAACAATAATCTTAAAAACATTCTAGTATTGTTGCTCATTACATCGTCCTCTATCACCCCTAAGATACCCAACAGTGGGCTACATATATTCGGAAGATCAAAGGTTTCTGCAACAAACTGGGTTACCTGTGACCATAAAGGTCGTACCCTACTACAGTCCCAAACCATGTGCATAAAAGTACCTTCTGCCACCAGGCATTTATGACAAATAGGGTCTGCTCTCCTGCCCATCTTATATAGTCTGTATGGGGTGTAATACATTTGATGTAGGTATCTTAGTTGGATCAGTTTATCCCTCGCAGAGATGACCGTGGACATATAGGAGGTTAAAACCTCATTCCAATGAGCCTCAGTCAACTCTGGTATAATGTCTGTCCATCTCTCTCTCATTTTCTTCTCCCTCGGCTGTGTTTTTTCCATAAGTACCGCATAATAAGTGGAAATACGTTTCGTATGGTCAGGTTCTGCAAGCATTGATTCAAGTTTTGTGTTTTCTAACAGAACCATCCCCGTTCCAAATTGTGCATGCGCAGCATGCCGCAGCCTGGAATAATGGAACGCCCATGTGTCAGGGACACCCATTTCCCTCTTCAATTGTGCAAATGTTTTAAATTCACCCCTCTCAAATAGTTGATGCACATACGTAAGACCAAATTTGGCCCACCTATATCCATCCTCCAAGCGAGAAAGGTCCTTTAGACGAGGATTGAACCATAGTGGTGTATTTGGTGATAGGCGTGGAGGTCCGTCTTGTATATGTTTTATAGAAATCTCAAGTACCCGCTTAGCTGATTGAAGTACAGTTACCCCGTCTTGAGTAGGCACCATCCCTCTAAAAAAGAAATTCAAAAGTGCTTCGTATGAGGTTGCGACAGCTGCCTCCACTGCAGTGGCAGCGTTATTCAGCTGTGGAAACATGCGCCAGTGGGCCTGAACTAGTTGAGACGCCAAGTAGTACAGGCGAAGGTCGGGTATCGCCAGACCACCCCTTCCTACTGGTAGCTGTAGAACAGCCAGCGACACACGAGCTGCCTTGTCTCCCCACAAAAAGGAGGTCAACAGGGAGTCAATGTATCGGAACGTCTTTTTAGGGATATATAGTGGGGCGTTAGAGAGTATATATAAAAATTTTGGGAGAAAAATCATTTTAAATAAGTTAGCTCTCCCCAACAATGTGAGTGGAAGATCTTTCCACTTCTGTACTCTATCCTTGAAGGCGTTGATTACAGGCCATAGGTTCATTTTTGTGAATGATTGCACTGGCAATTGGATCTGTATTCCTAAGTACTTAAACTGGTTTGTTATCGCTAGAGGGCATTGGGTGGGAAGTACTAAGTTCGGCTGAGGATCTAGAGGAAACAGTGATGATTTGGACCAGTTAATTCGGAAGCCAGAGAAATTACCGAATTCCTGAATTACATTGAATGCATTAGATAATGAGAGTTCCGGATCTCCTAAATATAGGAGCATATCATCCGCATATAATGATACTCGTTCCTCCAGATCCCCAACCAAGAGCCCCCTGATGTCATCCCGACTCCTAAGTTTAACCGCAAGGGGTTCTATAGCTAGGGCGAAGAGGAGCGGAGACAAGGGGCATCCCTGTCTCGTCCCCCTACCTATCTTAAATGTATTTGAGATGAGCCCATTCACTCTAACACATGCCCGGGGATCGTTATACAGTAACTTAACCCAGTTCACAAATCTAGGTCCAAAGCCCAATTTACTAAGCAGGGAAAACAGATAATTCCATTCGACCGAGTCAAATGCTTTTTTTGTGTCGAGCGACGCCACCACTCTTTTACCTATATTTGTGTGTGAAATTTGTAAATTTACATAGAGCCTTCTAAGATTCATGTGGGTACAACGGCCCGGGATAAACCCAGTTTGATCTGAGTTGATCAATTTAAGGATTACTGACTGCAATCTACCAGCCAAGATTTTGGCCAATATTTTGACGTCAGTATTGATCAAGGAGATCGGTCTATATGATTCACATTCGCTTGGGTCTTTACCAGGTTTTGGTATCACAACAATAAGGGCCTCACGCATGGATTCCGGTAGTATACCTTCTTTTTCTGCATTTACAAACACTTTTTGGAGTCGCGGGATTAAGCTTTCTTTGTGTAGCTGATACCATTCCGCCGGGAAGCCGTCAAGTCCAGGTGACTTACCCGGCCTAAAGGAGGAAATAGCACCAGCTATCTCTTCTGAGGTAATGGAATGTTCCAATGCTACACTATCTTCTGGTGCCAAAGATGGAAGGTTCAGGTCCCCCAAATAGGAGGAAAGCTCCTGATCAGTACATCTTGATTGGGACTGGTATAGGGTGTCATAAAAGTCTACAAATGTGTTCAGAATATCTCGTGAATCCCTCACCAAGTCGCCCCCTGGTTGTTTAAGGTGCAGTACCGACGTGGGGGCATACAGAGGACGTGCCAAAAAGGCCAACAGGCGGCCACTTTTGTCGCCAAATTCAAATATGGATCTAGCTTGTTGTAGTTGTTTCTTCATAGTCTGGTCAGTCAGAAGTAATTTAAATTGCCTTGTCAAGTCTTGCCAAAACTGATAAGTCTGAGGTGAGGGGTTTTGTATATATTCCTGTTCAGCCGCTGCAGCATCACATTCAACCTGTTTAATATCTGAGTTTAAAGCATTTGCAAAGGCTCTCGTCTCTTTATTGAACACCCCCCTCATGGTGGCTTTAAAAGCCTCCCATTGATTATGTATCGAGGTTTCAGCACCGTTCTCCCTCCAGTAATGATTAATAGCCGTCTTGCAGCCAATTGTCACGTATTCCTCCTGTAACCATTGTGTTTTTAGGCGCCATTGTCGTCTTCCAATGGGCACATTCAAATTTAATGTGACTTCCATTGGAGAGTGATCCGACAGAGCTCTAGGAAGATACCTGACCCCGGATATAATTTGCAGACCATCCATGGAGGACAGGAGCATATCTATTCTAGTCAGTGTCTTATGAGTTTCCGAGTGGCATGAATACGTTCTGACTCCTGGGTTATTGCGACGCCATACATCAATAAGTGCATAACTATCGAGCCAGGATGAAAGGGTGTGGCGCACGCCAGAGGCACATCCATGCCTGTCAAGATCCCCATCCGACACTACATTAAAATCGCCCATTAACAATAGCGGGCCCTGTGCTATCTTCACAGTTTCATTTAGAATGCTTTCTAGTACTTGGAAGGAGAACGGTGGTGGAACATACACACACACCAAAGTTAAACATATACCAAACATTTGACACACTAATATGGCATATCTACCATTAGGGTCTAATTTGACCTGTATAATTTGTGCCGCTGCTTTCTTAGTAACCAGGATGGCCACTCCCCGAGAATACGTTGAATATTCGGCATGTATGACCCTCATAATGTTAGCTTTCTTTAAAGCCATGACTTTGGACCCCTGTAGGTGTGTCTCTTGTAACAGGACAATATGGGGTTTATATCTTCGGATAAAGTCAAAGACAAGAGACCTCTTTATCTTTGAGTTCATACCACGGACATTCCATGATAATATATTTATCTTACCCGCCATTGAAAGAGGAGTGATACCAGGACTCGCTTCCTAGGAGAGCATCGGCTAACCAGCTTTTGGCCAGCCACTTCAATCTGTGAGGACTAAAACAGAGAGAGACAACAGCACACAGCACGAACCAACAGAGCATAACTTCCCTTCCCTTCCCACCCTGCACACAGCCCCAACATGCCGTGCGCCCATATCCCATAACTATAACAATAATAAATGACCTCAGAGGGTCATAGGTCGTGGTCAATTTCTGAAGTTATAGTTCTTCAGCAGGGGGGGACCCACTGCTTACCAGTTTGTAGTGAATCTTGCGGTGGTAAGGGGAAAAACAAAAAGAGTGAACCACCGCCCCCTGCCCTCCCTGTATGTATTAGGGAAATAATTTCTGTAGCCAATACCGGCGACAAAAAAAACAGAAAAGAAGAAAAAGAAAAAAAAAAAAACACCTCCTCTTCTTCTGTATAAAAGGATCTTAAAAGTACAAGTTCCCAGCAATACACAGTTCAGTAATATACTCAGGGGAGTAGATAATAAAGTTCCCCCCCCAAAAAAAAAAAAAAATAATAATAAAAATTTAAAATAATAAAAGGAAGGAGAAAAAAACCTCTTGTATCCAAGAGAAATTTAGTAGAATGAACTTTGAACCAACATGTAGAACCGAGCAGGACAAGCACGGTGTAGTTGAGGTGTCAGAGCTGAAGGACACTATTTTGAGTCTCATGACTGATAAGCAAAAGAAGATTGGAGAGGTATGCTGCAGTGGCATCCATCAAAAGGATGTGTGTCTTTCTTTCAGCGTCTATCTTCAGGGCTATTGCGCCCCCTAGTGTCCAGCCAGCGAGAGGCTTCAATGGGAGAGCTAAAGAAGGAAACTTTTCCCCTATCCACCACTCTCAGTTTTGCAGGATACAACATGCTATAGGCCAGCTGGAGATCTCTGAGTCTTTTCTTGACATGCACAAAACTGGCTCTCTGTTTCTGCGTAGCAGCAGAAAAGTCAGGGTAGATTGAAATTCGGTTACCATTAAATTGCAAGTCTCCTATAGTGCGGGCAGCGCGAAGGATATTTTCACGGTCTCTAAAATGTAGAATCCGGGCTATCATTGGACGCGGGTGAGACCCAGGAGAGGGAGGTTTAGATGGCACCCTATGAGCCCTCTCTATGGCGAATAAGCGTGAAAAGGTATCGTTCGCCATATTTTCCTTAAGCCACATTTCAAGGAAGTCTTCAGGTTGTTTGCCCTCTGCCTTCTCAGGGAAACCAACCAGGCGAATATTGTTCCTCCTTTGGCGGTCTTCCATATCACTGAGCTTATCTGTGTGAGCATTCACTTCAAGGTGGATGTGTTGAACTTTATTCTCCAAAGGGCGGGCTACATCTTCCAGGTCACTAATTCTGTGTTCAGCTTCAGTGGCCCTTTCTCTAATATTCTGTACATCATTCTTTAAAAACGACATCTCAGCCCTTATGCCATCAATGTGTTCAGTCAGTGTGGCCTGGCAGGTACATATAGCTTCCATAATCTGTTTCAGAGATGGCTCCCCCTCCCCCTCCTCTGGCATTATATCTCCCATTTCTTCCTGTGGTAACCCATCCAGGGAGAGTCCTTTCCTCATTCCCTTAGTTCTAGGAGGCAGTGGGCTTACCTTGCCAGAGTGAGAAGGGGATTTATCTGGTCCGCTCTGCTGTGTATTGCTGTGGTGTCTTTCCTCTGCCTCATGGCCGCGGCCATCTTGAGATCCCCAGGCATACTGAGAGAGACGGTCTGCTGAGGATTCCATGGGTGCTCGCCCATATTTAACCATACTGCCGTGTTCAGCCAGGTCCAGAGAGGGTATTAAAGGCTTTGGTGTGGAGAATCTGTGTCTCTGACACCCAGGATGTCTGAAGGATTAGTTGTCCTGCAGGGAGCTCTGTCTCAGTGCTGCTCACATATCAGCTGCTGGCTCCGCCCCCCCCACTGTGTTCTTTTTTAGCTACTGGGCATACACACCCAAATGTGTGATGTCAATACCATGTGACCTGGCTAGCTCTGATCAACTAAGAAATGTTCTCTCCAGCAATAGAGACTAAATTGAGCATGTGCAGCCTTACCACTTTGACTGTGTCATACCTGACCTTGCCAAGAGAGACCCTGCAGGAGGGGAGGATCTGGATCTGTCCATACAGGATCAAAGAACTTTTTTACACAATACAGAGGATTAACCCCTTAAGTTCCACAGTGAATATAACAAGCATGCTATTCTGGATATACAGACAGATTTTACTGTTGTGGGTTTAGTATCACTTTAAGTGTGCATGATGATATGTAACGTGCATTGCAAACAATGTTTTTGTACATAGAAAACCCCTATGGGTGCAATTACTTTCATGTTTGCATAGGTGGGTTCCACTTTTTTGGGGGCGCTGTTATGTGCTTGGGTGTAACTTTTTGCTTGTAACTTATTTTTACTTTCACTACAACTTTATTTGTAACACATACAGGGTCAAAAAATTCATTGTAATACAGTGGCTTGCAAAAGTATTCGGCCCCCTTGAACTTTTCAACCTTTTGCCACATTTCAGGCTTCAAACATAAAGATATAACATTTTTATTTTTTGTGAAGAATCACCAACAAGTGGGACACAATTGTGAAGTGGAACGAAATCTTTTGGATTTTTGAAACTTTTTTAACTAATAAAAAAATGAAAAGTGGGGCGTGCAAAATTATTCGGCCCCCTTGCGTTAATACTTTGTAGAGCCACCTTTTGCTGCGATTACAGCTGCAAGTCGCTTGGGGTATGTCTCTATCAGTTTTGCACATCGAGAGACTGAAATTCTTGCCCATTCTTCCTTGCAAAACAGCTCGAGCTCAGTGAGGTTGGATGGAGAGCGTTTGTGAACAGCAGTTTTCAGCACTTTCCACAGATTCTCAATTGGATTCAGGTCTGGACTTTGACTTGGCCATTCTAACACCTGCATACGTTTATTTGTGAACCATTCCTTTGTAGATTTTGCTATATGTTTGGGATCATTGTCTTGTTGGAAGATAAATCTCCGTCCCAGTTTCAGGTCTTTTGCAGACTCCAACAGGTTTTCATCCAGAATGGTCCTGTATTTGGCTGCATCCATCTTCCCCTCAATTTTAACCATCTTCCCTGTCCCTGCTGAAGAAAAGCAGGCCCAAGCCATGATGCTGCCACCACCATGTTTGACAGTGGGGATGGTGTGTTGAGTGTGATGAGCTGTGTTGCTTTTACGCCAAACATATCATTTTGCATTGTGGCCAAAAAGTTCGATTTTGGTTTCATCGGACCAGAGCACCTTCTTCCACATGTTTGGTGTGTCTCCCAGGTGGCTTGTGGCAAACTTTAGAGGAGACTTTTTATGGATATCTTTGAGAAATGGCTTTCTTCTTGCCACTCTTCCATAAAGGCCAGATTTGTGCAGTGTACGACTGATTGTTGTCCTATGGACAGACTCTCCCACCTCAGCTGTAGTTCTCTGCAGTTCATCCAGAGTGATCATGGGCCTCTTGGCTGCATCTCTGATCAGTCTTCTCCTTGTCTGAGCTGAAAGTTTAGAGGGACAGCCAGGTCTTGGTAGATTTGCAGTGGTCTGATACTCCTTCCATTTCAAAATGATCGCTTGCACAGTGCTCCTTGGGATGTTTAAAGCTTGGGAAATCTTTTTGTATCCAAATCCGGCTTTAAACTTCTCCACAACAGTATTACGGACCTGCCTGGTGTGTTCCTTGGTATTCATGATGCTCTCTGGGCTTTCAACAGAACCCTGAGACTATCACAGAGCAGGTGCATTTATACAGAGACTTGATTACACACAGGTGGATTCTATTTATCACCATCAGTCATTTAGGACATCATTGGATCATTCAGAGATCCTCGCTGAACTTCTGGAGTGAGTTTGCTGCACTGAAAGTAAAGGGGCCGAATAATTTTGCACGCACCACTTTTCAGTTTTTTAATTGCTTAAAACGTTTAAAATATAGATTTTGTTCCACTTCACAATTGTGTCCCACTTGTTGGTGATTCTTCACAAAAAATTAAAATTTTATATCTTTATGTTTGAAGCCTGAAATGTGGCAAAAGGTTGAAAAGTTCAAGGGGGCCGAATACTTTCGCAAGCCACTGTATATTATTTTTAAGACACCTTCTCTTTAATGAGACAACAGGGGTCTATTAGATACCTGATGTCTCACTTGCCTTCCATTGAAGCTAAGAGGGAACCCCCCCTCGAAAAACACCTTGTGCCCATGTTGATGAGGACAAGAGCCCCTTCTCCATAACCCTAAACAGGTGTTTGTGTGGATTTGTGGAGGAGAATGCTAATGTAATCTGAAAGCCCCCTGTAAAAAAAGGGGGCACCCACATACCACCGCCCCCATGTGAATCAGTATGGGGTACATAATACCTCTACTATTTAAAAAAAATTATGTAAAGTGTAAATAAAAACACAGGGACAGTTATGATGAGCCCCACATTAAATAATAAATGTCCTCAGGGCGGTTCCGTGTCATGACGTGAGACGTCAGATGGGAAGGGAGGAGCTGAAGATGCGTCTGCGAGCTGGCGCCCTGGCGGCTTCTCTCCCATAGCAGCGTGAAGGGACGGGGCAGCCGCGAGGAACGAGGAGACAACATAGAGCAAATGCTATAGCCAAAGTATCCGGCACTAGACAAGAATCGGAACCGGCGCGAGGACAGCCGATATGGTGACGACCCGGGCTTCTCCATCCGGGACCTCGTCCACCCTGCCCCCCTTCCTCTCTGTCGGGCTCCGTGTACACTGAGCGGCTAATACATCCGGCAGATCCTGCAATAGAGAACGAGCACAGAAAGCAACTAACAACCACACCAGAAGGCAGAGGCGCAATGAAGATCGGTGGGTAAGAGTTATACTAGGCTATACAGTCTTGAAGGTAAGAGCATTTATAAACCTACCAGTAACTGGAAGATTGTTGGTGTTGGTGTATTAGACACAAGTGAAGCAAGCTGGACTATTGTAGCACCCGTCTTATCTGCAAGTCAGGGAGACAGAACGCCGGGTAACAGGATTATTGGCCTTTTATTCAATCACTTATATTACCTTCAATAAACACTAGAGTCAAATCAATGCTACTTTAGGAAGCACCTTAACCACCGGTCGTAATCTTTACCCGTGGGCTACTGTGTCTATGGTGAAGAAACTGTATATTTAAAAACGGCCAACACAGATAATATCTGCTCGCTATTCTATTTGTATAGCATTTGGAAAGGGACGCTGGGCAATAGTCAGACGGCTAAACATATAAAGGTAAAAATTTCTGCCACTCATTCCCATCACCACTATACTGTTATACATGAACTGCTTGCGGGAGGGAGGAAGGGGGCCCTTCTCAACCTCTATACAAGGAAAGCGTGAAATCTCTCCAAGGTCTAAGGTAAAGGGCTTTTTTAGATGAATAGAAAAATGGCTCAGAACACAATAAAATTCACAAGATTTAATGTCAAAGGCCTAAACATGGCCAACAAAAGACGCAATATTTTTAACGAGCTTAAATTACTTGGTCCGGATGTGATATTCCTTCAGGAAACTCACATCTCACATCAATCGAGACTTAGGTTGTTCTCAAGCGAGTATCCGGTCTGGTACCAAGGAGATACCATTTCAAGTAGAACACGGGGGGTAGCTATCGGATTCGCAAAAAAAATAAGGTTTGTTCGGGAGGATAGAATAGTAGATCCAGAAGGTAGATATCTACTACTTAAAGGTAGATTGAATGAAGAGGAGTATACACTAGCAAACATCTATGCACCAAATACAAACCCGATGAAATACTTGGTAAATATACTGGGGAAAATAATGTAATTCCGGAAAGGGCATTTGATAATAATGGGAGATCTCAATTTTTGTATGGATCCGGAACTGGACAGTACGGCCCGAACACAGGGGAAGGGAAGAGTACAATTAAAGGAGGTAAAACAAAAACTCTCCATTTACCAGTTGGTGGATGTATGGAGAGTTCAACATCTAGGGAAAAGGGATTTCACGTTCTATTCCCCTGTGCACGGGTCATACTCCAGGATCGATTGTGGACTAGTGGAACACAGAGAGATAGACAATGTAGTGGAGTCCAGGATAGGAAATATAACCTACTCTGACCACGCACCAATGACCATGGAAATGAGAACAGGTGGAAGCCCGGGTGGAATGGGACAGTGGCGTCTAAACGAAGAACTGATTAGAGAGGACGAGGGGATCAATAGAATCAGAAAGAAGTTGGCGGATTATTTTGCAATAAATGATAATGAAGAAGTATCAGGAGCCATCCTGTGGGAGGCCCATAAAGCCTTTATACGTGGGGTTCTAATAGAAATGGGGGCAAGAAAGAAAAAAGATAGACGCGAGAAAATTCAAAAACTAATAGTAGATTTAGCTGGATTAGAACAGAAACATAAAAAACAATCGGGCCAATCCCCTAGAGAGTTATACCAACAGATGGTTATCAAAAGATCAGAGTTGAAGATGGCAATGGAACAAGAGTCTAGAGCAACATACAGTAAGATAGAGTGGGAAAGATATCGGTGGGGAAATAAACCAAGCAAACACTTAGCAAAAATGGTACAGAAGAAGAAAGCTAGGAACTTTATTGAAAGAATATAGACTAAAGAGGGCCATATGGAATACTCATCCAGGAAGATAGCAGACACCTTTAAGAAATACTACCAAGAGCTGTACTCAGTCTCCAAACAAAACATCCATCTAAAAAATAGTAGAATAAGGAACAATAACTACTTAAAGAAGGCTGCGCTCCCCAAGATCACAGAGGTGAACAGAGAACTCTTGGAAATGCCTATTTCCGAAGAGGAAATAAGAAAAGCACTAGGTGGAATGGCATCCAGGAAAAGTCCTGGCCCGGATGGGCTCACTTTGACCTACTATAGAACATTCAAAGAAATATTTGTCCCTAGGCTCTGTCATTACATAAATGGGTTGGGGGATAGCTTTGAGATGGGAAGGGAGGCCTTAAAGGCCTCTATTACAATTATATCTAAAGAAGGTAAAGACAAAACACTATGCTCAAGCTATCACCCCATCTCTTTGCTCAACACCGATGCAAAACTATATGCAAAAGTCTTGGCAGAAAGATTGAAGGAATCAATGAACGCTCTGGTTAACCCAGACCAGGTGGGGTTTGTACCTAAAAGGGAGGGGAGGGACAACGGGGTCAGGGCACTCCTCCTGATACAAAAAATAAAGGAGAGTGGGCCCCCAGGACTACTTCTGTCGATCAATGCCGAAAAGGCTTTCGACAGGGTAGACAGGGGGTTCATGACACAGACTCTGGAGACTATGGGATTAGGACCTAAAATGATCCGTAGGATCAAAACTTTGTACCACCATCCAACTGCCGTAGTAAAAGTGAATGGTATAATATCACAACCATTCAAGATGGAAAATGGCACGAGGCAGGGGTGCCCTCTGTCCCCGTTGCTCTTCGTTCTGACTATGGAACCCCTCCTGGCCGCAATACGTAGAGATCCCGGGATAAGAGGAATTCAGGTAGGAGGAGAAGAACACAAAATCGCAGCATTTGCGGACGATGTGCTATTCTTTGTAATGGACCCCGTTTCCACTATGCCTAACTTAGTTAAAGCTTTGAGGAAATATGGGGAGGTATCAAACTTCCAAATAAACATGACAAAATCAGAAATATTAAATATAAATCTTAATAAGACAGAAGTAGAGACCCTGAAAAAAGAGGGCCAAGGAATTAAGGTATCTGGGGATCAAACTAATAAACTCTATCGAGAAGATATATACAATTAATTATATGCCCCTACTCGACATTGTCAGAACGGATTGTAAAAGACTCGCCGGTAAGGCCCTTTCATGGATAGGGCGTATTAATGTCTTCAAAATGATTCTTTTACCTAAAATCATGTATTATTTCCAGATGATACCAATGCCACTCCCCTTATATTACTTAAGGATGTTAAAAAAAATAATAATGACCTTTATATGGAAAAATAAAAGACCGAGAGTCCCCTTCCAAACCCTAAAACAAAGGAAAACAAATGGTGGCCTGGCTGTGCCAGACGTCCAGATTTACTATAATAGGACGTACACACGGTCGGACTTTGTTCGGACATTCCGACAACAAAATCCTAGGATTTTTTCCGACGGATGTTGGCTCAAACTTGTCTTGCATACACACAGTCACACAAAGTTGTCGGAAAATCCGATCGTTCTAAACGCGGTGACATAAAACACGTACGTCGGGACTATAAACGGGGCAGTGGCCAATAGCTTTCATCTCTTTATTTATTCTGAGCATGCGTGGCACTTTGTCCGTCGGATTTGTGTACACACGATCGGAATTTCCGATAACGGATTTTGTTGTCGGAAAATTTTATCTCCTGCTCTCCAACTTTGTGTGTCGGAAAATCCGATGGAAAATGTCCGATGGAGCCCACACATGGTCGGAATTTCCGACAACACGCTCCGATCGGACATTTTCCATCGGAAAATCCGACCGTGTGTACGGGGCATTAGGCTGTAGTACTGTCAAGAATAGTAGAATGGTCTAAGAGGGAAAATGAAAAAAAGTGGGTTAAAATAGAGGAAAGTTTTAGTAAAGCATGACTGGGAAATATTATTTGGAACCCTCCACATTTTAGAGATCTAGATAAAAGCACACACGTATTAACACAAAATGTCCTTAAAATTTGGGATGGGGTATATAAGAAAGTCAATGGGGAATACAATTCACCATTAATCACATTAATAGATAATAATTTTTTTGCACAGGGAACAGTAACTATCGGAGGAAAAGAAGCACTGTGGGGTAATACACAACTAAGAGAAGTTATTAAAGAAGGCAAAATTAGGTCACTTTAGCAGCTTAGACAAGGGAGGGAGAGGCGGGGATTAGATGAGTGGCGGTATCTCCAACTATGTCACTTTGTGAATAAATTACCTCATCCTATTAGATCTGGGGAAAAACTCACAGACCTTGAAAGGCTGTGTGACTTGGACGACTCAAGAAATATAGTCTCCAAAGTCTACAAAATTTTGATGACGTCAGAAAAATTGGAGACACCGCCATTCATGGGTAAATGGGAGAGGGATTTGGGCACAAAAAAGGACGATAATACCATAAGAAGAATGTTGAAAATGATAGCTAACTCAGCATTAGACGTTCGAACGGCAGAAATGAACTACAAATGCATCAGTGGAAGTTATTTAACACCAGAGATAACAAGTAAATTTCAGTTGGTGTCGGCATATTGTTGGCGAGGTTGCCAAGAAATAGGAACAATGGGACACCTCTGGTGGAGCTGCCCCAAAATAAAAAACTACTGAAGGAAGATACTTGCTCTAATTAAAAAGATCACGGAAATAGAAGTAGTAGAAGATCCTTGGGTGGTCTTGTTCCATGGGGGTGAAAGAGACTTAAATAAATATAAGCAGACATTGGTCCTGCTGCTTTTGAATGCTGCAAAAAGAATGATACCAAAGAGTTGGCAGAGGAGCGAAAGTCCAGAGACTTGGGAGTAAAACAAATAAACTGGCGCTCAGAGGCTATAAGGCAAATGACTATAAAAGTTAATGAAATTATAAAGTCTAAAAGCTGGATCAATCACGGTGTAATCAGGATGGTGTTGGAAGTCTTGGACAGGAGCCAGGAAACAGTCTATAAAGCAGGAGAGGATCCCTGGAGGATAAGTCATAGGTAAAACAAAACACCGGAATAAAACTTTTCTTTTCTTGTAGGAATTTGTGTGGCCAGATTCACGAAAGGCAGCTCTTCTTGTTGAGAGAAGTCAAACTCAGATCCAACCAGGTAAAAAAGAGAGAGAGGAGCGCCATTAAGTAAAATCATTTATTCACCAATATAAAAACAAAGTATCAACTTACATTTAGGAGCGGTATATAGAACAGACAGATGTGATTCCTGATAGAAGAGGGGGAAGGGAACAGTCAGTGATTCCCCGGGGATGCCTCCAAACACGATGCAGTCTGGCGGGGAGGCCAGGACGGTACACAGCCTGTCTCTGTGGGAGGACGGAGTGGCAGCCCAGGAAGCCGCTGGCAATGTTGTCAATGAGGAGAAAAAACACAACGCGTTTCTGAGCCTGCGCAGGGTCTGTACGGCACATGCGCGCTCCTTTATCAAGTGTTAGACAACATAACATAAAGTTATACCGCTCCTAAATGTAAGTTGATACTTTGTTTTTATATTGGTGAATAAATGATTTTACTTAGTGGCGCTCCTCTCTCTCTTTTTTACCTGGAGAGACTTGGGAGTGGATAGATGCGGTGGAGGAAATATACAACTTGGAGAACATGGCGAACAAGGTTGATGAAATCAGTTGTGTCAACGTAGACAAGTGGGAGTGTTGGGAAAAATTCAAAAAAACATGGAGGTACGCAAAGCAACTGAAAGCCTTAGACTAAAGATAGAAGAAGAATAGACCCTGGAGAGGAGAGGTTGGGGAGGGCGGGGGGCTGGGAGGGAGAGGGAGGGGGGATGGGGTGGGGATTACAGTACAGAATCATATCACATATGTTTGTAACTACAAATATTAAGTAATCACGATATAAAGGGAGTACAGCACTCAAAATTAGGCCTGACTACCCCTACATGGGACGTATTACAAAATAGATATGTTATCTTAAGTTTTTACTATTTTTGATATGGCAAATGTCACAATGATGAGACATTAGAGGGTGATTTAAGAAAAAAAAAACACACCCACCAATGAAAAAACCCAATGACCCTAACCTGACAATGTCACTCATCAAATGACAACTCCCTGAACTGTCATCTGCAATATAATTGATGGAGCAGGGATAGCAGTGAAATAATTGACCAAATATGGCCATGTGTCCATATTTACGTAATTGTGTCACCTCTTATCCCTTCCCCTTGGCTTACATGTCTGAGAATTCCTGGTTTTGTAACTTAATGGGCTGGGTTACATTAGTGGTTGGTAAAGATACATTTACAAATACACATAAAGCTATGCTACCCTATCAAGGCACCTCTGTAAAGTGTGGTCCCTAACTAAAAATGATCTGCATAGCCACCTTACTATCATTGTATTGTAATAAAACAGTTGGTAAGTGGACTGGAGACAGGTGGACATGGAGCCAGTGCACCCTTTGAATGCATGTGCTTCAATTCAGTTGTCTTTAGTCAGGGCAGATCATAAGCAAGATGTAAAGAGCCAATCAGAGTGGCTCTGTATCTTGTAAGCACTGTGATGGCCAAAGCGACCACAAATGTAAACACTGCCTATGTTTACATTTGAGAGCCCTCCCCTTTGTTTCACATTAGAGAAAGGAGGATTGCAGCTTGTTTGAAGGATGAAAGTAAGAGGAGGAGGAGAAAGGCCACAGCAGAGAAAGCCTTGTGATTCAAGGTGGGGGGATAAAGTGATCTTGACCATCAATGAAGGGGGGACATAAAATGCCAATGGCCAATGTTTAACCACTTGAGCCCCGGACCATTATGCTGCCTAAGGACCAGAGGTCTTTTTCCAATTTGGCACTGCGTCGCTTTAACTGCTAATTGCGCGGTCATGCAATGCTGTACCCAAACGAAATTTGCGTCCTTTTCTTCCCACAAATAGAGCTTTCTTTTGATGGTATTTGATCACCTCTGCGGTTTTTATTTTTTGCGCTATAAATGGAAAAAGACCGAAAATTTTGAAAAAAAAATGATATTTTCTACTTTTTGTTATAAAAAAAATCCAATAAACTCAATTTTAGTCATACATTTAGGCCAAAATGTATTCGGCCACATGTCTTTGGTAAAAAAAATGTCAATAAGCGTATATTTATTGGTTTGCGCAAAAGTTATAGCGTCTACAAACTAGGGTACATTTTCTGTAATTTACACAGCTTTTAGTTTATGACTGCCTATGTCATTTCTTGAGGTGCTAAAATGGCAGGGCAGTACAAACCCCCCCCCCCCCCCAAATGACCCCATTTTGGAAAGTAGACACCCCAAGGAAATTGCTGAGAGGCATGTTGAACCCATTGAATATTTATTTTTTTTGTCCCAAGTGATTGAATAATGACAAAAAAAAAAAATATTTACAAAAAGTTGTCACTAAATGATATATTGCTCACACAGGCCATGGGCCTATGTGGAATTGCACCCCAAAATACATTCTGCTGCTTCTCCTGAATATGGGGATACCACATGTGTGGGACTTTTTGGGAGCCTAGCCGCGTACGGGGCCCCGAAATCCAATCACCGCCTTCAGGATTTCTAAGGGTGTAAATTTATGATTTCACTCTTTACTGCCTATCACAGTTTCGGAGGCCATGGAATGCCCAGGTGGCACAAAACCCCCCCAAATGACCCCATTTTGGAAAGTAGACACCCCAAGCTATTTCCAGAGAGGCATATTGAGTCCATGGAATATTTTATATTTTGACACAAGTTGCGGGAAAGTGACACATTTTTTTTTTTTTGCACAAAGTTGTCACTAAATGATATATTGCTCACACAGGCCATGGGCATATGTGGAATTGCACCCCAAAATACATTTAGCTACTTCTCCTGAGTACGGGGATACCACATGTGTGGGACTTTTTGGGAGCCTAGCCGTGCACGGGACCCCGAAAACCAATCACCGCCTTCAGGATTTCTAATGCCGCGTACACACGGTCGGACTTTCTGTCCTACTTGGTCCGGCACACTTTCCGACGGACTTTGTCCGCCAGGTGCGCCGGACTTTAAAACGGACGGACTTGCCCACACACGCCGGGACTTTCCGGCGGGCTAAGTCCGCCCGTCTTTCCGACGGACTTTCGCCGGAGTTCCGGCGGACTTTCAGAATGAACGGACTTGCCCACACACGGACAAGTCCGTTCATTTTGAACGTGACTCAGGTGCGACGGGACTAGAAAAGGATGTCAATCTTGCCGCTTTTATCGGCAAGATTGACACCTTGCGAGCCCCGTCGCGGGTCATACCAGGCCCTTAGGTCTGGTATGGATTATAAAGGGGAACCCCCTACGCCGAAAAAACGGTGTGGGGTCCCCCCTAAAATCCATACCAGACCCCGATCCGAGCACGCAGCCTGGCAGGTCAGGAAAGGGGGTGGGGACGAGCGAGCGCCCCCCCCCCCTCCTGAACCGTACCAGGCCGCATGCCCTCAACATGGGGGGTGGGTGCTTTGGGGGAGGGGGCGCCCTGCGGGCCCCCCCCACCCCAAAGCACCTTGTCCCCATGTTGATGAGGACAAGGGCCTCTTCCTGACAACCCTGGCCGTTGGTTGTCGGGGTCTGCGGGCGGGGGCTTATCGGAATCTGGGAGCCCCCTTTAATAAGGGGGCCCCCAGATCCCGGCCCCCCACCCTATGTGAATGAGTATGGGGTACATGGTACCCCTACCCATTCACCTAGGAAAAAAGTGTAAGTAATAAAACACACTACACAGGTTTTTAAAATATTTTATTAAACAGCTCCGGGGGGGATCTTCCTCCGGCTTCGGGGGTCTTCTTCCGGCTTCGGGGGTCCCTCCGCTTCATCTTCTCCCGGCGTCCGGTTGGTTCTTCTCCGCTCTCTTCTCTCCAGTTCTTCGGCCGGCTCCTCTGCTGTCTTCAGGTAGCTCTCTTGCCAGCAGAGGTCCGGACTTCTGGGCTTCTTCTCTTCTCCAGATGTTGACACGACGCTCTCTCCGGCTGGACTGCTCTCCGAGGGCTGCGTTGTGACTTATATAGGCGGAGACCCCGCCCCCTTTTGATGTCACAGTCCCTGGGCATGCTGGGACTGTGACGTTTAGGGGGCGTGGTCACTGGGTGATGTTGACCACGCCCCTGAAACGTCACAGTCCCAGCATGCCCAGGGACTGTGACATCAAAAGGGGGCGGGGTCTCCGCCTATATAAGTCACAATGCAGCCCTCGGAGAGCAGTCCAGCCGGAGAGAGCGTTGTGTCAACATCTGGAGAAGAGAAGACAAGAAGCCTAGAAGTCCGGACCTCTGCTGGCAAGAGAGCTACCTGAAGACAGCAGAGGAGCCGGCCGAAGAACTGGCGAGAAGAGAGCGGAGAAGAACCAACCAGACGCCGGGAGAAGATGAAGCGGAGGGACCCCCGAAGCCGGAAGAAGACCCCCGAAGCCGGAGGAAGATCCCCCCCCCCGGAGCTGTTTAATAAAATATTTTAAAAACCTGTGTAGTGTGTTTTATTACTTACACTTTTTCCCTAGGTGAATGGCTAGGGGTACCATGTACCCCATACTCATTCACATAGGGTGGGGGGCCGGGATCTGGGGGCCCCCTTATTAAAGGGGGCTCCCAGATTCCGATAAGCCCCCGCCCGCAGACCCCGACAACCAACGGCCAGGGTTGTCGGGAAGAGGCCCTTGTCCTCATCAACATGGGGACAAGGTGCTTTGGGGTGGGGGGGGCCCCGCAGGGCGCCCCCCTCCCCCAAAGCACCCACCCCCCATGTTGAGGGCATGCGGCCTGGTACGGTTCAGGAGGGGGGGGGGCGCTCGCTCGTCCCCACCCCCTTTCCTGACCGGCCAGGCTGCGTGCTCGGATCGGGGTCTGGTATGGATTTTAGGGGGGACCCCACGCCGTTTTTTTCGGCGTAGGGGGTTCCCCTTTATAATCCATACCAGACCCAAGGGCCTGGTATGCCCCGCGCTCGCCGCAATAGGAAAATTTGTTTTTCCTATTGCAGCGAGCGCGAGATGCAATACCCTGCCCTCGTGTTGCATCTGGTCCGTCGGACCAGCATACACACGAGCGGGCTTTCCGTCGGACAAGCACACACACGAGCGGACTTTCCGCCCGAAACTGAGTCCGGCGGAAAGATTTAAAACTTTTTTCAAATCTAGGTCCGGCGGGCTTTTGGGAAAAAGTCCACCGGAAAAGTCCGCCGGTGCCTACACACGGGCGGATTGTCCGGCACACTCTGGTCCGCCGGACCAAGTATGCCGGAAAGTCCGACCGTGTGTACGCGGCATTAGGGTGAAAATTTTTGATTTCACTCTTCACTGCCTATCACAGTTTCGGAGGCCATGGAATGCCCAGGTGGCACAAACCCCCCCCAAATGACCCCATTTTGGAAAGTAGACACCCCAAGCTATTTGCTGAGAGGCATGGTGAGTATTTTGCAGCTCTCATTTGTTTTTGAAAATGAAGAAAGACAAGAAAAAACTTTTTTTTTTTTCTTTTTTCAATTTTCAAAACTTTGTGACAAAAAGTGAGGTCTGCAAAATACTCACTATACCTCTCATCAAATAGCTTAGGGTGTCTACTTTCCAAAATGGGGTCATTTGGGGGGGTTTTGTGCTACCTGGGCATTCCATGGTCTCCGAAACTGTGATAAGCAGTCAAGAGAAAAATCAAAAATTCACGCCCTTAGAAAGCCTGAAGGCAGTGCTTGGTTTTCGGGGTTCCGTACGCGGCTAGGCTCCCAAAAAGTCTCACACATGTGGTATCCCCGTACTCAGGAGAAGCAGCAGAATGTATTTTGGGGTGTAATTTCACATATTCCCATGGCATGTTTGAGCAATATATCATTTAGTGACAATTTTGTGCAAAAAAAAAAAAATTGTCTCTTTCCCGCAACTTGTGTCGCAATATAAAATATTCCATGGACTCGACATGCCTCTCAGCAAATAGCTTGGGGTGTCTACTTTCCAAAATGGGGTCATTTGGGGGGGGGTTGAACTGTCCTGGCATTTTATGCACAACATTTAGAAGCTTATGTCACACATCACCCACTCTTCTAACCACTTGAAGACAAAGCCCTTTCTGACACTTATTGTTTACATGAAAAAGTTTTTTTTTTTTTGCAAGAAAATTACTTTGAACCCCCAAACATTATATATTTTTTTAAAGCAAATGCCCTACAGATTAAAATGGTGGGTGTTTCATTTTTTTTTTCACACAGTATTTGCGCAGCGATTTTTCAAACGCATTTTTGGGGGAAAAAACACACTTTTTTAAATTTTAATGCACTAAAACACACTATATTGCCCAAATGTTTGATGAAATAAAAAAGATGATCTTAGGCCGAGTACATGGATACCAAACATGACATGCTTTACAATTGCGCACAAACGTGCAGTGGCAACAAAATAAATACATTTTTAAAAGCCTTTAAAAGCCTTTACAGGTTACCACTTTAGATTTACAGAGGAGGTCTACTGCAAAAATTACTGCCCTCGATCTAACCTTCGCGGTGATACCTCACATGCATGGTGCAATTGCTGTTTACGTTTGACGACAGACCGCCGCTTGCGTTCGCCTTAGCGCGAGAGCAGGGGGCGACAGGGGTGCTTTTTTTTTTTTTTTTCTTTATTATTTTTTTGCTTTTTTATCTTATTTTTAAACTGTTCCTTTCATTTTTATTTTTTTTTTAATCATTTTTATTGTTATCTCGGGGAATGTAAATATCCCCTATGATAGCAATAGGTAGTGACAGGTACTCTTTTTTGAAAAAATTGGGGTCTATTAGACCCTAGATCTCTCCTCTGCCCTCAAAGCATCTGACCACACCAAGATCGGTGTGATAAAATGCTTCCCCAATTTCCCAATGGCGCTATTTACATCCGGCGAAATCTAAGTCATAAAATGCTCGTAGCTTCCGGTTTCTTAGGCCATAGAGATGTTTGGAGCCACTCTGGTCTCTGATCAGCTCTATGGTCAGCTGGCTGAATCACCGGCTGCATTTTCAGGTTCCCTGTTGAGACAGGAGAGCCAGAGAAAAACACGGAAGACGGTGGAGGGGGGGCATTCCCTCCCACGGCTTGTAAAAGCAGTCTAGAGGCTAATTAGCCGCTAGGATTGCTTTTACATGAAAGCTGACCGCTGGCTGAAAAGAATGATACCAAGATGATACCTAAACCTGCAGGCATCATTCTGGTATAACCACTCAAAGTTGTGAATGGCGTACCTGAAGACAAAAAAATGGTTAACAATAAAGCACAGTAAACGGTAAAGTATAAAAAATTGCATACCTGAAAAGCAAATATGATAAAACATAATAACAATAAAACATTGCAGAATAGAATACAGTAAAAAAGAGCAGAACAATAGAGAGAATAGAGAGAGAGAGAACAATAAAATGACAACTATTTTTTTTTATTTTATATATATTTTTTTTTTTTTTTTACACATTTTTTGTAACTAACTTTTATAACTGTAACCGGTTCCAGGTTCGGGTCTCTCAAAATGCGATGGCATCTTGGGAGACCCTGTGAAAGTGTGCCTAGTCTGTGGAATGCTGTATCCTACGCTAATACTCAACTAGTGCATAGTAGCGTTCAAAACATTCACCAATGCAAAGACCAGGATTGTCAGGACAGGAGGGACAATAATAGCGGGAGTCACGCCTATATCCGCGCTTGCTGCAGACACAATATCTTTTTTGGGGGGTTCGCTGGGTAGGGGTACTCGGGAGGACATAAAGAAAATGCCTCTCATGCAGCCGACTGCATTTGGTTGGGGATGTGAATGGGGGAAGTACGAGCGCTGCAGAAGCGGTGGGTTCCCAATTGGGATTGGCGAATGCAGCAGGAAGGGCACTATGGGCACGACGGGCCTGTGTTTGTCTTTTTGGTGGCAGCGGGACACTACTTGTGCTTGCCACCTCACCAGCTTGAACTGCACTTATGGGACTCGCCACGTCACCAAGTGTTACTGCAGTGCTGGTTTGACTACGACCGGGGTGTACTAGGCCGCTGGCGCTTGCCAGTTCACCAAAACGCTACCAAAAAATCTGTTGGCGATCGCAGGGATCAGGCCTGACTCTGCGAACACTGCAGTTATGCGTTTTAGTCTTTTGTAAGTGACAGTGATCGATCGATACTGCACTTGGGTGGGCTGGGCCGGGCGGAGGGGCAAAACGCAGGTGCTAGCAGGTATCTGGGCTGATCCCACTAACACTGCGTTTGTGAGAACCCTAAACTGCTGGGGATGCTAGTATAGATCTGATCGGATCAGATATTGATCCGTTCAGATACTATACCACTAAGGGAGGTGTATGCTGCGTGCGTGGGTGTTAGCGGTACTGGCGCTAATCTGACGCTGCCTGGGGCGACGCATATCACCGCCGGGCGATCAGGGGGCTAAACCTTTATTCGGTAATAAACGGCGGGTGCCCTGACACTATAAAAAATAAACAAACTAACCAGCGTCACCCGTAACAGTTATATGGTGATCAGTGATGAAAGGGTTAACTAGGGGGCCATCAAGGGGTTAAAACATTTATTAGGTAGTATATGGGGGTCCCTGACGCTATAAAACGCTGACGGCGAACCTAAATATTTACCTCCCTAACTAGCGTCACCAGCGACACTAATACAGCGATCAGAAAAATGATCGCTTAGTGACATTGGTGACAGGGGGTGATCAAGGGGTTAAAACTTTATTAGGGGGGGTTAGGGGGGTACCCTAGACCTAAAGGGAGGGTAACAGTAACTGTCCCAACACTGTAACTGTCACAAACTGACACTATGCAGTAATCAGAAAAAAAAAAAAAAACTGCTGGTGTCAGTTTGTGACAGGGGGGGGGGTGATCGGGGGGCGATCGGGGGGGGTCGGGGTGTTTAGTGTGCCTGGCATGTTCTACTGAGTGTGTAGTGTGTTGTGCACTCACTCACTGTTAGCAGTACTGGCGCTAATCTGACGCTGCCTGGGGCGACGCATATCACCGCCGGGCGATCAGGGGGCTAAACCTTTATTCGGTAATAAACGGCGGGTGCCCTGACACTATAAAAAATAAACAAACTAACCAGCGTCACCCGTAACAGTTATATGGTGATCAGTGGTGAAAGGGTTAACTAGGGGGCCATCAAGGGGTTAAAACATTTATTAGGTAGTATATGGGGGTCCCTGACGCTATAAAACGCTGACGGCGAACCTAAATATTTACCTCCCTAACTAGCGTCACCAGCGACACTAATACAGCGATCAGAAAAATGATCGCTTAGTGACATTGGTGACAGGGGGTGATCAAGGGGTTAAAACTTTATTAGGGGGGGTTAGGGGGGTACCCTAGACCTAAAGGGGGGGTAACAGTAACTGTCCCAACACTGTAACTGTCACAAACTGACACTATGCAGTAATCAGAAAAAAAAAAAAAAAAAACTGCTGGTGTCAGTTTGTGACAGGGGGGGGGGTGATCGGGGGGCGATCGGGGGGGGGGGGGGGGTCGGGGTGTTTAGTGTGCCTGGCATGTTCTACTGAGTGTGTAGTGTGTTGTGCACTCACTCACTTGTCTTCTCTCCTCGGGCCGGAACGGAAATTACCGAGCCGAGGAGAGATGACATCATTTCCTTTGCTTCTGTTTAGCATACAGCAGCAAAGGAATGATTCGATTGGCCGGCGGCGATCGCGAGGGGGGGGCCACGAACGGATGGTCTCCCCCTCACCTCTGATCGCTGCTGGACAAAAGACGACCGCCTCGGGCACCGGGGGGGGGGTCCGATCGGACCCCCCACCCGCGGAAGGCAAATCACGTACCATGTACGTGATTTTGCCTGTCCGTGCCACTTTGCCGACGTACATCGGCGTGAGGCGGTCGTCAAGTGGTTAAGGGGAGGGGTGATGTTATTGTTTCTACTGGGCTTCAGTGAGTGACTTTTAGCTAACTTCACACCAGCATGTTTCATAATTTCCAAACAATTTGGCCAAAAATGAGTTCACGATGGCATGGCCTACTTTCCAGAAGTGGTATTTTTAGGACTGTTTGTACTGCCCTGGCATTTTAGGCCTCAAGAAATGTGATGCACAGTCAGAACATCACTTTTTTAGTTCAGTCATATTCTAATATTTCAGGCAAAATAAAACAGTACAAAAATAAAACAATACATCAGGTAAAAGTAGCAGTCACAAATGAGCTTACACATTAATACAGAATATAAACAGAAACAGAAGCATATTTACATGTTTGCACCATGTAAAGGGAAGAGAGATCATTCCTCGAATCCTGAAAATAGCATTGCTTCAGTATCCTTTTATTATAGCTGGGAACCAACTAGATTAAGACAGAAAGGGGCTACCAGCCGGCCCCATTGAGGATCTCCTCGCGTTAGCCTTAATATGCACATCCAGTAAGAAATGAGAAATAGGTGAAGGATAGGAAAGAAAGCAAGGGAGCACAATAGAAAAGGAAATAAAAGAGGAGTTGAGATGGGTGGGGAGGGGGGAAGTGTGAGGGGAAGGATAGAAGGGGTAAGTAGATCCAACACCATCCCCACCAAGGCCAGTTAAAGACTAGTCACAAGTAGGGATGGGCCTGATGTGTTCGAGTCGACTTGAACATCGGGTGTTCGCCGGTTCGCCGAATAGAAAACATTATGAATGCCCCTTAATGCACTGCAAGATCGCAGTGCATTGACATCTGATGGTTGGCCAAAGCATGCACCTGACCTGCATGCTTTGGCCAATCACAGCGTACTCTGCTGTGAAATCAATAATGGCCAAATAATGGCAGGCAGTGCATTAATATATATATATACAGTGTAGTATACTGTGTATATATATATATATATATATACAGTATCTCACAAAACTCAGTACACCCCTCACATTTTTGTAAATATTTAATTATATCTTTTCATGTGAGAGCACTGAAGAAATTACACTTTGCTACAATGTAAAGTAGTGAACGTACAGCTTGTATAGCAGTGTAAATTTGCTGTTCCCTCAAAATAACTCAACACACAGCCATTAATGTCTAAGCCGCTGGCAACAAAAGTGAGTACACCACGGTGCTCAAATTTGCAGCAAACGCCCCATATGTTCGGTTTGTTTGCAGACAAAGGAACACCTGATGTTTGAGTCGAACCTATGTTCCAATCGAACATCGGGACCATCTCTACTTATGGCGGTACCATAATGAATCCTAAAGGGGGTTTTAAAAATTGCTGGGGATATATGGTCTGAAAATGCAATATTCTTATCCACAAGCACACAAGAGGTCTTTGGCTTTAAAAAATTAATAATGTGACACAAAACTGCATCCAGTGTCCCTGCAAAAACAACATGCAGGGACAAAAAAGGGAGTTAAAAATAAGAATAAGAGAACATATACAGTATATTGGACTGTGAAAGAGAAGAAAAAACACCAACTTTATGATCAGTACATGTAAGGTCACAACAGCAGCTGGAATGCCATGGAATTTTGCGTAGAGTTCCTCAAACTCAAAGTATCCAAACTGAGCTCATAATATTTCCTCCCACACGTGCCCCCCTGACTTCTCAATCAAGATCAACGTTACAACCATCAACCCATTCCTCCCATGCCTAGCCTCCGCAACATGTCCAAAATACTCCCCTTCCTAAGCAATGACACAACAAAGCTTCTAATTCACTCTTTGGTCATCTCTCGCCTTGACTACTGCAACTCCCTCCTCATTGGATTACCTTTACATTTGCTGTCCCCCTTCAATCCACCATTAATGCTGCTGCCAGACTCGTCTACCTTACCCCCCATTCAGAGTCTGCTTCCCCTCTCTGCCAATCCTTTCATTGGCCACCACTCACCCACCAAATTAAATTTAAAATGCTAACAATAACGTAATAAGAATTAAAGAACAATAAAAAAGCCATCCATAACTCGGCTCCCAAGCTACATCATTAACATTGTGTCAAAATACCAACCAAATCATTCGCTTCATTCCTCCAAAGATATTCTGCTCTCTAGCTCCCTTGTCACCTCTGCCCATGCTCACCTACAGTACTTTCCCCAAGCTTCTCCCATCCTATTGAACTCCCTACACCAATCTGTCTGGCTATCCCCTACTCTGTGGACTTTTTGTCGATCCCTGAAAATAGTTTTTTTCAGGGAAGCCTATCCCGCCTCCACCTAACAACTGTATTTCCACTATCTCCATCAGCTCATCCCCAAAAGTTATTACCCTTTGTATTATTTGACCATCCCTTTTAGATTGTTAGCTCTAACGAGCAGAGCCCTCTGATTCCTCCTGTATTGAATTGTGTTGTAACTGTACTGTCTGCCCTCATGTTGTAAACTGTTGGCGCTATATAAATCCTGTATAATAATAATAATAATAGTAACAAAATATTCCTGACACTGTCCCTGAAAATTTTAACGTTTCTTAACACCACATACAGCTTAAAGGCTTTTTTCAAGCATGCTATGTAAACCACTGGTGTTGTTTCCCATGTCACCTTCCAAGTTTCCTTAAAAGAGCCCTCTTCCTGCTGCACAGTAAATTGTAAAACATTTTTTGCTTTGTTTAATATACAGCATGGCAATGCCCAGCTTTGGGTTTTGCAAACTTCAAACAGGATTTGACAACCTCCCTCCCCCCACCACAAATCAAACCAGGGAAGATTTTCCCATCCCTAGTGCTGTGTAACAGCTGTTTTTATATTACAAAAATGTTTCTAGCAACCGTGTAGTGTATTTTATATTTACTTTTTTTAAAACAATGTAAAACACTTTATCTCCACGGTCAATGTCATCTCTGTAACCTCTTTCCATTTGACAATAGCATGTTATTCACTATACAGTGCCGGTTTGAAATTTGCAAATATTAAACTACAAGAAACAAAGAAGCTATAAATTACTATGTAAAAAGAAAGATAACATCTACTCCAAAAAAACATGTACAGAGTTTTTTCTGAAATGAAAGTACTTTTCTAACCATTTTTATGAATATTTCAAAGGCACCCTGCCTTTTTTTTCTTTTTTTTCTGTTAACAAAAAAATAAGGCTAAAAAGGGACTGTTTCTGGTGCAAGAACAGATCTGACACAGTTGGAAGGAGCTTCCTTAACCTTAGTGAGCCGTTTAAAGCTCATAATACCTATATATATATATCTATATATATATATATATATATATCTATATATATATATATATATATAGATAGATAGATATATATAGATATATCTATCTATCTATATATATCTATAGATCTATAGATCTATAGATATATATATATATGTATATATATATCCCTGATATATACTTGAGTATAAGTCGAGTTTTTCAGCACATTTTTTTGTGCTGAATGTGCCCCCCTCACTTATACTTGAGTCAAGCACTTTTCTGCAGCAAAAAATTTCATTTTCCGAACCGAATTTGGGGCCCCATATCTCAGGGCCACTTGGTGCTAGTAACCCCGCATTTGGTGTGGAAACCCAGTGGAACTGTTACCACAACATATCCAAAGCTGGAGTTCCTAGCACAAAGTGGCCCCGAGATACGGGGCCCAAAAATCGGTTTGGAAAATGTAATTCTCTGCTGCAGAAAAGTGCTTGACATTTTCTTAACCGAATTTGGGGCCCCGTATCTCAGGGCCACTTGGTGCTAGGAACTCCATATTGGGTGTGGAAACCCAGTTGAACTGGTACCACAACATATCCAAAGCTGGGGTTCCTAGCACCAGGTGGCCCCAAGATACGGGGCCCCAAAGCCATTCTTTGCTGCAGAAAAGTGCTTGACATTTTCTGAACCGATTTTTGGGGCCCTGTATCTCGGGGACACTTGGTGCTAAAAAACGCCAGCTTTGAAAATTCTATGGTGCTAGTTTCACTGGGTTAGCACACCAAATTTGGAGTTCCTAGCTCTAAGTGGCTCCGAGATACGGGGCCCCAAAATCGGTCAACTGTGTCTATCTGCAGCAATGTCATTTCGGGACCCTTTGGGTTCAGAGACCCCAAATTTTGGCTGCAGCTAGGGGGCATCTAGGAACCCTTAACTACCGAGTTTGAAGTTCGGGGGACCTATGGCTGAAAATGGGCACAGTGAGGCATGCAAATGGGCACAGTGAGGCTGCAAATGGGCATTGTTGACCCTCTTTTCCACTTACAGTAGCTGTGCATTTCTCACCCTCGTCTTATACTCGGGTCAATACGTTTTTCCCATTTTTTTGTGGTAAATTAGGGCCTCGTCTTATACTCGGATCGACTTATACTCGAGTATATACGGTATATATGCAATACTCTGCAAACTCTGAAATACTATGCAATACTCTGCAATACTATGCAATACTATGCAATACTCTGCAATACTATACAATACTCTGCAATACTCTGCAATACTATACAATACTCTGCAATATTCTGCAATACTCTGCCAATACTCGCCAATACTCGCCAATTTCTAAATACCTTGGAATGTCTACTTTCCAAAAAGGGGTCATTTGAGGGGTATTTGTACTTTCCTGGCTTGTTAGGATTTTAAGAAATGAGATAGGCCGTCAGTAAGGATGGGCTCGGCATGTTCGCACACTCCACGTGCAGAGCCCACCAGGAAGTCAGCACTGCGCTGCGCTAATCACAGGCAGTGAGACATTTTCCCAATGTGCGGCTGCAGAGATCGGAAAATGTCTTACTGCCTGTGATTAGCGCAGCGCAGTGCTGACTTCCTGGCGGGCTCTGCACCTGGAGTGTGTGAACAAGCCCGAGCCCATGCTTAGCCGTCAGTACTTCAGGTGTGATCAATTTTCAGAGATAGGCACCATAGCTTGCGGACTCTATAACTTTCTCACCGACCAAATAATATACACCAATTTTGATTATTTTTACCAAAGATATGTAGCAGTATAAATTGTGGCCAAAATTTATGAAGAAAAATTACTAATTTGCTAAATTTTAACAGAAACAAAGACATTTATTTTTTTCAGTTTTTTTTTTGATTTATAGCGCAAAAAAATAAAAACGAACGGTGATTAAATACCACCAAAAGAAAGCTCTATTTGTGTGAAAAAAAGGACAAACATTTCATATGGGAAAGCTGAAAATTGGTCTGGTTAGGAAGGGGGTTTAAAGTGGTTGTAAACCCTTTACACCCACTTTAAACTACAGGCAAGCCTATAATTAGGCTTGCCTGTAGCTGCACTGGATATCTCCTAAACCTGCACGGTTTAGGAGATATCCCTGTATATGCATGTACCGACGTCATGCGGCACATGCGCACTTAAGCCAAATGAAGCAATGGCACGTACGTGCCATTGCTTCAGTTGTACTGTGCTGTCGTGGCGGTTCCTGCGCGCATGCCAATCACAGCGCCGGAGCCGTGATACCTGGAAGCAAGCCCCGTGTGACATGTCGGCGGCCTCAGGGGGAGACGAGGAAGGCTGCGGGGGCTTCGTTCTCGGGTAAGTAATTCATAATGAGCTAGTATGCTATGACCTCCTGGATCAGTTGTTGTTGTGCTCTTGGAGTCATTTTTGTAGGCCAGCCATTCCTGGGAAGGTTTGCCAGTGTTTCAAGTTTTCTCCATTTGTGGATAATGGCTCTCCTTGTGGTTCACTGGAGTTCCAAAGCCTTTGAAATGGCTTTGAAACCCTTCCTAGACTGATACATTTACATTACTTTGTTTTTAATCTGTACTTGAATTTTTTTAGATTGTGGCATGATGTGCGGCTTTTTGTGATCTGTTAACATGCTTTACTTTGTCAGACAGCTTCTGACAAAGACAGCTTCAATGTGATTTATTGATTCAACAGGTCTGGCAGTAATCAGGCCTGGGTGTGGCAAATTAAATTTAACTCAGCTTTCCAAAAAATTGTGGTTAATCACAGTTCATTCATAATTCAGCATGGGAGGGGGCAATTACTTTTTCACATAGGACCAGGCACGTTTGGAAAGCTTTTTTCCCTTAATAAATTAAATAATAATTTAAAAACTGCATCTTGGATTTACTTGGGTTATCTTTGTGTAATATTAAAATTTGTTTAATGATCTGAATCATTTGGGTGTGAGAAATATACAAAAAAATGTAAAATCAGGAAGGGGGCAAATACTTTTTCACACAACTGTATATACCTTTATATATATTATAAAGTGGTTCTAAAGGCTCAAGGTTTTTTTACCTTCATGCATCTATGCATGAAGGTAAAAAACCTTTTGGATGCAGTCCCTCCCCCCCACTTACCTGAGCCAGATATGTGCACGAGAGCAGTGGCTCTCCTGGTTCTCTCTCCTCATTGGCTCAATCACAGCCAGTGAGCCAATAAGGAGGGAGCGGGGGTGGGTCCAAGCAGTGCTCTGTGTGAGAATTGCACACAGGAGGAAAGGCTTGCTATCGGGGGCACTTGGCAGGCAGGAGGAGTCAGGTCCCCAGCGGGGGACCCAAAAAGAAGAGGATTAGGGCTGCTCTGTGCAAAACCACTGCACAGAGCAAGTAAGTATAAGGTATGTTTTTTTTTTTCCCTTTAGAATTACTTTAAAACCACCAAAAAAAATCTTAAAGGAACCCTCTCACTAGACCTTTAATTTTAACAAAAATATTTATGATGTGTAGCACTACCCCTGTAGGAGTTGCAGATGGAAGGGATCCCCCACTCCTGCACAGCCAGGCACACTGAATCTACAAAAGCACCCAGAGTCAGAGAACAGTTTGTGGCTTTGTTTTTTTATTTATTAGAGGGTTAACAACTTGGATAGGGATGGGAGGTTATGGGATGCCCACTTGACTTCATCAAAACTTCAGGGACCTCTTCCTGTTCAGTCCTGCCTCCATTAATTGGGGGGGTGGGTTTTATAATATATAAGACATGCCATTTTAATGCTAATCGTGCTATGAGTAAGGCTGTAATGGCCGAAACATGTCATCATTGATCCAGTGTATATGATGTAGCCAAATAAAAGATAATACTAAGGAGTTATCGAGTTGCCGGCTGAATTTCTGCTTTGGATTTTCATATAGGGGACTGGGGATCCCTCCAGCCAGTGCACCTAATCTCAGCAAGCATTTTTCAATTGTGCGGTTGAGCTTGGGTATTTTCTGCTTGTATCTTCCTATATACATCTATTGTATATACAGACACCTTCACTTTCTTCCTGCACATTAACTTGCTTGCTCCAGCTGAATCACTCTGATTGATCTGACAGACTCCCAGTCAGATTATAAATAG
Source organism: Lithobates septentrionalis (assembly GCA_037952835.1). Taxonomy (NCBI): domain Eukaryota; kingdom Metazoa; phylum Chordata; class Amphibia; order Anura; family Ranidae; genus Lithobates; species Lithobates septentrionalis. The sequence continues at coordinate 1,187,814 of JBBDGP010001553.1, read as the reverse complement.
CCCATTACAGGCAGGAACTCATAGCACAGATGTAGTGAAACAGCATGGAATTTCTGCTTTGTGGTCACTGATACCAGCACCACCTCTTCAGGCACTGCCAACTAGACATGTGCAATTTGTTTCGGTCTGAATACAAATTCGGATGAATTTTTGGTTATTGGGAGTTTTGGGTGTATCCGAATCTCCAAATGAAATAATAACAAATAGTAATGATTTTCGTTAAAATCCGTTAAAATTTGTTTTGTTTATTCATTTTCTAACGAATTTCAACTTTTCAGAACAATTATAATTCAGATCAGTTGAAAAATGATCGACCAATTTGAATTCTGTGTGAAGTAATAGCTGGTTATTAAGCAGCGGGCCAGGAAGCTGGCCGCCCGCATCCTTAACAACCATGAGTCATCATTTGTCAGCGGGCTTCCCCACTGACAGATGAATATACAGTGCCTTGCAAAAGTATTTACCCCCTTTTGGCTTTTTACCTATTTTGTTACATTGCAGCCTTTAGTTCAATGTTTTTTTAATCTCAATTATATGTGATGGATCAAAACACAAAAGTCTAAGTTGGTGAAGTAAAATTAGAAAAATATATACATAAAACTATTTTTCAGAAATAAAAAAACGATAATTGGCATGTGCGTATGTATTCACTCCATAAAGCTCATAAAAAGCTCTGGTGCAACCAATTACCTTCAGAAGTCACATAATTAGTGAAATGATGTCCACCTGTGTGCAATCTAAGTGTAACATGATCTGTCATTACATATACACATCTTTTTGAAAGGCCCCAGAGGCTGCAACACCTAAGCAAGAGGCACCACTAACCAAACATTGCCATAAAGACCAAGGAGCTCTCCAAACAAGTAAGGGACAATGTTGTTGAGAAGTACAAGTCATAAAAAAATATCAAGGTTATAAAAAAATATCAAAATCTTTGATGATCCCTTAGGGGCACCATCAAATCTATCATAACCAAATGGAAAGAACTTGGCACAACAGCAAACCTGCCAAGAGATGGCCGCACACCAAAAATCACGGAACGGGCAAGGAGGGAATTAATCAGAGAGGCAGCAAAGAGACCAAAGGTAACCCTGGATGAGCTGCAGAGTTCCACAGCAGAGACTGGAGTATCTGTACATAGGACGACAATAAGCCATACGCTCCATAGAGTTGGGCTTTATGGTACAGTGGCCAGAAGAAAATTACTTTCAGCAAAAAACAAAATGGCACATTTTGAGTTTGTGAAAAGGCATGTGGGAGACTCACAAAATGTATGGAGGAAGGTGCTCTGGTCTGATGAGACTGAAATTGAACTTTTTGGCCATCAAAGAAAACGATGTCTGGCGCAAACCCAACACATCACATCATCCAAAGAACACCAACCCCACAGTGAAACATAGTGGTGGCAGCATCATACTGTGGGGATGTTTTTCAGCAGTCGGAACTGGGAAACTGGTCAGAGTTGAGGAAAAGATGGATGGTGCTAAATACAGGGATATTCTTGAGCAAAACCTGTACCACTCTGTGTGTGATTTGAGGCTAGGATGGAGGTTCACCTACCAGCAGGACAATGACCCCAAACACACTGCTAAAGGGGAAACATGTAAATGTGTTGGAATGGCCTAGTCAAAGCCCAGACCTCAATCTAATAGAAAATCTGTAGTCAGACTTAAAGATTGCTGTTCACAAGCGCAAACCATCCAACTTGAAGGAGCTGGAGAAGTTTTGCAAGGAGGAATGGGCAAAAATCCCAGTGGTAAGATGTGGCAAGCTCATAGAGAATTATCCAAAGCGACTTGGAGCTGTGATAACCGCAAAAGGTGGCTCTACAAAGTATTGACTTTATGGGGTAAATCTATCCAAAACTAAACTAAACAAATTTTTCCATTCTGCACATGTCTACTGCCAACCCACCTGGCTGCAGCTGTCCTTTTCACCAGCCCTGGCTGTCTCTACACCAGTCTACTGACTTACTCTTCACCAGCCCATCTGGCTGACTCTCAGGACATCTCTAGGGAAAGGCCTGAAGACTTAAGCACACCGCTGTCTTCAAGGGAAACTGGTTACATGTGGCAGTCTCCTATGTTAGTCCCCACAGTGTTGCATTGCTCACTCTGTCCTCTATTGCTCCTGTGCCTCCAGGAAGGGCTTCCTCCCATGTGTTTTGGCTGGATCCTTCCAACACCTGAGCCCTGACCCAAGGCAGGACACGCCCCAGACTAGGGGGTACCCCTGTGGGCCACCCACAGCCTCCTCAACACTGCATCTCCATCTTCCAACCGACTGCCCTTGCTGGCATGGCTCATGTCTATTTATAGAATTGTCTCAACTCCCTGCCAACCCACTGCTGAGGATTGGCTGAGGCTACAAACCTATTCAAGTCAGCTCCTCTTAACCACCACCCTCTAATTATAGAAGATTCTCCAACCTTCTTGACTGGGGGAGGCACCTGAGAGCTGCCAGGATGAGTCACCCAGCCCTGAACTTTAGTAAACCCCTGACCCAGATGTAAGAGACTCATTTTTCCATAAGCCAGTAAATTTACCTGCACTAACTCCTAGCACACACTAGAGGGTGCTACAGATGCAAAGGGCATTGTTCCAACCAAAATACAGCAGGTTACACAATGGCACAGGTGGAATATAAAATTACTTCACATCAGATAAAGAGGTAGTGATATCAATAAGGCACCTCTTTACAAAAAATACAGTGAAGGCTCACAGACCACTGCATGCACTAGGAGTGCTTCCTTAGAGAAGGGTATCACTGCTGTAGGAAACTCTCAGAAATGGTAGTAGATGGTCAGACTAGTGGTATGAAGCAGCTGTATAAGCTGGCAGACAAGAGGGCCCTGAAAAGCCGGGTACACTCTATTAGTCATTATACATTACTCTCTCCCTATCAAGTGGGACTTTGTCTCAGGAATTTGGCAGCCAATGCAAGACACTATAAATTTTCATCCAAAGATAGGGGCTCACATTGAAATGCACCACCTCCCCATATTGAAGTCATTATACAGAAGAATATAGGAGTGGGAGTTTTAAGGTACAAAAATGAGTCTACTTAACACATAGTCAAGATTATTAAAGTTTTATTACACAAACATTAAAAATGTTAAAAACAACATATGAATAATCATACGATCGCAGTACAACAGATTTGCGGCTCAATGGCTTTATTTGCATAGATTTTGTAATTAAATTGATTTGAATTTTCCAAACTCAAAAAGTTTTTGAATCAAAATTCGAATTCCAAAAGTTTTCGATTTGTTTTAAATTTTCCAAAGAGAATAAGATAGAAAATAAGATAAAGGTATAGAATAGAAAAAATATAGAATAGTATAGAAAAGAATATAACAGAAAATAGAAATATAGAATATAGAATAAAACAGAACAAAATAGTAATAGGAAATAAAGAAACAGAATAGAATAAAAAAGGAAAGAATAGAACCATCTTCTAAAATTCAAATAGAAAAGAATAGAATACAAAATAATAGAATTCAAAAAACAACAGAATAGAATAGAAACAATATGCCCATTTCCCAAAATTCCAATAGAATCAATTTGAATTTGAATAGAATGGAAAAGAATAGATTAGAATAGAATAGAAAATAACAGAATATTATAAAAAAAAACAACAGAATAGAATAGAAAGAATAGAACCATTTTACTATTCTGATTTATTCTTTCCTATTCTATTCAAATTTGAATTTATTCTATTTGCATTTTGGGAAATGGTTATATTCTTTGTATTCTATTCTATTCTATTGTTTTTTTTTAATTCTAATATTTTTCTATTTGTGTATTCTATTCTATTATTTTCTATTCTATTATTTTCACTTCCATTCTATTCTTTCTATTCAAATTTGAATTTATTCTATTCAAAATTTTGGAAGATAGTTATATTTGTTCTGTTCTATTCTACTCTGTTGTTTTTTCTGTAGAATGTTATTATTTTCTATTCTATTCTAATCTATTCTTTTCTTTTTTATTCTAATTCAAATTGATTCTATTTGAATTTTGGGAAATGGTTATATTCTTTCTATTCTATTTTATTTTATTTTTATTATATTTTTTTCTATTCTATTATAGTCTATTCTATTCCATTCTTTTTTTTTTCTATTCTATTTTTTTTCGATGTGTCAGGGCTGGCCACTCAGCTGTCGGCAAATTGCTAGCTCCTAACTCTCCACAGGTACTCAACTGTTGATGATATCCTGCTCGTCAGTCCCGCCTACATAAGTCGTCCAGCCCAGAGAATCTCTGCCTTCGCCTTAGTCAACATCACAGAGATGCTCTCCTGCATTCCTGTTAAAAGACTTGCTTGGCTGACATCCCTTCTGGCTCGAAATCCTGCTTGCTGTTTTACAACGCTCATCTCCAGCTCCCTGACGTTTGGCTTGTCGGACTATCTGTTCCAGTTCCTGAACTCTGGCTATGCTTTGACTATGTTTGTTCTATTTATTTTTTATTATTAACCACCTCAATACAGGGCACTTACAACCCCTTCCTGCCCAGACCAATTTTCAGCTTTCAGCGCTCTCACACTTTAAATGAGAATTACTCAGTCATGCAACACTGTACCCATATGCAATTTGCATCCTTTTTTTCACACAAATAGAGCTTTCTTTTGGTGGTTTTTAATCATTAGTGGGTTTTTTCATTTTTTGTGCTAAAAATTAAAAAAAGACCGTCAATTTTGTGAAAAAAAATGCCTTTTTCTTTGTTTCGGTCATAAAATTTTGCAAATTAGTATTTTTTCTTCATAAATTTTGGCCAAAATTTATACTGCTACATAGCTTTGGTAAAAATAACCCAAATTAGTGGATATTATTTGGTCTTTGTGAAAGTTATAGAGTCTACAAACTATGGTGCCAATCACTGAAAATTGATCGAATCTGATCAGGTCTTCAGTACATCAGGTGTATCTCATTTCTTGAGACACTAACAAGTCAGAAAAGTACAAATACCCCCCAAATGACCCCTTTTTAGAAAGTAGACTCAGTATTCCAAGGTATTAAGTAAGTAGCATGGTGAGTTTTTTTAAGTTGTATTTTTTTCCCACAATTCTTTGCAAAATTAAGATTTTTTTTTGTTTTGTTTTTTTAAAATTGTAATATTATCACATTATTTCTCACACACAGCATTTGCATACAACAAATTACACCCCAAAATACATTCTCTTTGAAGGTACAGTACACTTCCCATGGTCATATAACCATCATCACTCTTTTTGGAGGGCGTGTGCTCTATACATTTTTTAGTATAATTATGTCTCATTACGAGCCTCTTTCCCTATATAAATGTAAATATGTTTTTAAATATATATTATTTTTATATACATCTATTCATTTGTGTATGTTTGTATACAGATTCTAACATTATATCATGTCTAGTAATTACCATATGAGTACCATATGTATTCATATATAAAGTATAAATGCACATATATAGAAGTAAAAACATAGGGATGAGACTTTGAATGAAGTACACGATGGGAAGAGAACATGGTAAAGTAGGTGAGCCCCCGAAAAGGCAGTCAATAGGAACTGAGTAAAAAGATAAAGAAAGAATGAAGGGCAAGAAGTGCAAGAAAGTGAAGGTGATACCTGCCAGATGGGCTAGAGAGCAAATAATGTGAAGTATTCTGTGGAGTGGAAGGAAGCCAAATGCCAGGGCCATCCAGGGATGGCGCCCATATAGTGCCAGGGCTGCCCATGGGCGCGTTGAGCCAACAGATGTCTTGTTTTAACTGTATATCCATACCTCATCTATCTACTGTGGATTTTCCTATGTATTTTGAATACATTATTTTTCAACATGGATTTATATATGTTGGGTCCCAATATTTATCATGTGTTATCTTTGTTAACAGAACTGTTATGAACTGTGTATTTTATGGCCAATTACAATTTTTTTTATCAAGTATATATTTTCCTTCTTTAATGTAAGGGATTAGAGGATTTCTAAGATCTTACAAGTATCAAATAATATGTATATATGTATGAAATTTATTGAATATAAAATGTAGCACCCTGCTCCTGTTGATCAGGTGCTTGCATGTAAATTTAGGGGGTTATCTGTTCTGTATATAGTTCAGATTAATTCTATGGCTAAATTAGCTTCTGTTCCAGCATTGGCTGTATTGCGTGTAGTTCCACAATGTTGTCTATAGGTGTCATTGTCACCACAGGACAGTGTTGGAAGAGCAACAGGCTGAAGTGTATTGAGTGCTCTTCTTTCTTGGAAACAGCCCAGTGGGGGTGGTCCACCGCTGTGAATTCTGGGAGAGGGTACTTAAGGGGCAGACACCATTTTCTTCTCTCTCTTACCTCCTAGCCCTCCTGGGAAAAGGTATGTGATATCTTTTCTCCTGCCTCGGGGCCACGCTGGCCTGAGGCTATGTGACTACAAGTAGGTCCAGAAGTCTGTCTTGGGCCTACCACTGCAGAGGTGGTCCTTAGGCTGTCTTGCCTGTTAGGAAGAAGCCGAGCCAAGCTGAGGAGGTCCAGGGGAGGACCAATGATGGAGAGAGCCAGGACGAAGGCTGGTCTCTCGGGAGGGCCTGGTAACTTACTTGGAGGATGCACCTATACCTAACCAACCTACAGCACAGTACTGCCGGATTGGCTTAAAGGTTCTGGTACTGTGTTTGCTGTTCATCTAATACTAAATCCTGTGGCAGAGGATCGTTCAGCTAATACTATATCCTGTGGCAGAGGATCATGCAACCATTTTGTTCTTCTCAAGTCTGTGGCAGAGACTTTTCATCCGTGCGCCATTCCGGCTAATAGGTCAGTGAGAGAGGCCTATCCAGGTGGGCAAAGATCTGTTGACTAAAGGTGTGTTTGTCTTCAGGATCTCAAATACCTCAGTGATCTGCATAAGGTATCTGAACCCTCCTACAACTCCCTTTCTACCTCTTTACTGCTACTTCTTCAAAAGTTTTGCAATAAAGCATTGGAAACATAACGAAGTGACTGGTGCATACATTGGTGGGCATAAGGCCTAATACAGACTCTAAGTCCCGTGTCTGGTGGAAATACAGGTAAGGGGATAATGGCAAAGACTAATAATGGCAATTTAAATCAGTCGCACCTTCGGGGTAAGCGCTACATGTGGGTGCGTCGTCCGGGATTATTTGCCTTTACCTCTTGTAACTCTGAGAAGTATTTCACCGAGAGACTATGCTAAAAGAGGGGTTCCTGTACTCTGTCACTTTCTCCAGGAAAAAGAAGGGTTGAATTGCAAGATCACATTTCTGACTGTGTAGGCTGTGGGTGGAGAAGTAAAAGCCCGGGAGCTACGTGATTAGAGGAGCAAGTGGGAGGAGCTACACCTACTTGCTGCTGCGTGAGACACGTGTGTGTGTGTCTGGCGCCAAAGAAGAAGAGAGGCCTCGTGATCATACTGAGAGGATCAGAGTGCGGCCATGTCTTCTTTTTCATTAATGCCGTCAACCATGGGATCCAAGATGTTCTCTACAAGCACCGATGCGGGTACTATGCTAACCGGAACCCTGCTGATGGATACTGGCATCTGCTTGAAGCCGCAGGGGTGGTTCGTGTTGTACACTGTTGGAGATATTGAAGGGCTGGGCATGCTGTGCCACAAGTGCGAGGCACTGGCCATACATCTCCGTCCATTTGTTTGATGTTTGCAGTGCGGAGAATACCTATTCTCTATGGAGCAACCTACAATGTCGCCCTGTGCTTACTGAGTGGACTTGGCTATAGGGATCGCTACGGCGGAAACTACTGCCATTGCTGCTGGAGAGCAACAGGCCCTTGTCCCATCTACTACTGTGAGTGTTCCTGAGGGAGATGTCGCTGTTACTGCTTCATCAGCGGACATCACCCTCGCTTCTACTTCCATTACATCTGTTCCCACTGCACCTGTCCAGAGGAAGGTGGGATATGTGAAGGCTTCCCGCGGCCGCAGTAGAGGTCTGCCCCAAAGACTACCTGAACCGGAGCCGGAGGAGAACATGAATCCGGAAAAGTCCACGACAGGAACGGGTGAGAGATCATCAAGGGGGAACATATCTGGGACTATCTGTAAATATTTGCCTGCAGAGGAGTTGAGAGACTCGGAGATAGATTCTCTGTCAGAAACCTCCGGTGATGATGATTTGTTTGAGACTCTGTCACAGGAATTGTTGTGGGCCCAGGGTGAAGATATTGCTTCTGCCTTTACTTTCTCAGACTGGATAGCCATGGATTCTGGGAAGACATCACCTAGTGTGGCGCCACACAGCACTATCAAAGAGACATTGTCTAAAGTCACTAGTTCATTTGAGTCTGAACTGATGCCCATTGGATCTATGGTGCGCAAATCTCCAAATTCTTGTGTGCCTCCTGGTCTGGGAAAAACCAGAGCTTTACCTAGACTTGCCCGATTGCAAAGAATGCTCACCAAACGAGTTGCCACAGAATATGGTCTGAAGTTTCCTTATGTTACTCAAGAAGTTATGCAGGAAATTGAAGCCAATCGAGAACAGTGGTACCGTGAAGCTGTCTGGGACTATTTGTGTGTACCAAAGCCTTTCCGGAGAGCTGGTTATTCTGCTATCATGGATGAACGGTTCAATGGGTGTTTGCTACATTGGAATTATGGTCGGCACATCTATGCTGACAAAGTAGTCATTTGCAGACCTGGAAAAGATGACATTGTTTATTTCATCACCACTTTGGATAAACAAGGGAAGAAACTCCAGATCCGCGGTTCTATTGGTGATTATGCAAAGGGACTGTTGTTTTCTACTTTGCCAAAGAAAAGAGAACTCTGGGGTACATAGTTAGATAGCGTTAGGGTTGGTGAGAACTTTGTGGTCAAGAGGTTTCATCTACTTCAGCATTCCTATACCCAAAGACTCTTTGTCATGCCAGATTTCTGCCACTAGGTGGTGGGATTCGCCCAGAGATAGGGATGGACTTTTAAGTTACATTTAGTTCACTTTACATTTAAAGAAAATGTGTGGAAGAAAGTTTCATTCTTTTGGGAGTGGGGTTTTGCTCTCAATTGATGAGTAACACCATTATGTGATTTTTGTATGTGTAACTTTGCTTTTTAGGTAACAAAAGATCTTCTATCAAGCTGCTAGCATGGGGGCAGTTAGATAGATAGTGAGGTTGCTGTAACATGATTGATGTGAATATGCTGTTGATTAATGTTTGAAATTGTAACATTCTTCTTTATTGTTTTTCTTCTTCTCCCATCCAAGTTTTGGTTCAGATACCTACTCTCAGGCTTGAGAGTCATTTTTTTTCCTAGACGTTGAGGACACCATCTTTTGTAGTGGGGGGAGTATGTAGCGCCCTGCTCCTGTTGATCAGGTGCTTGCATGTAAATTTAGGGGGTTATCTGTTCTGTATATAGTTCAGATTTAATCTGTGGCTAAATTAGCTTCTGTTCCAGCATTGGCTGTATTGCGTGTAGTTCCACACTGTTGTCTATAGGTGTCGTTGTCACCACAGGCCAGTGTTGGAAGAGCAAAAGGCTGAAGTGTATTGAGTGCTCTTCTTTCTTGGAAACAGCCCAGTGGGGGTGGTCCACCCTGTGCATTCTGGGAGAGGGTACTTAAGGAGCAGACACCATTTTCTTCTCTCTCATACCTCCTGGCCCTCCTGGCCTAAGGTATGTGGTAACTTTTCTCCTGTCTCAGGGCCACGCTGGCCCGAGGCTATGTGACTACAAGTAGGCCCAGAAGTCTGTCTGGGGCCTACCACCGCAGAGGTGGTCCTTAGGCTGTCTTGCCTGTTAGGAAGAAGCAGAGCCAAGCTGAGGAGATCCAGGGGAGGACCCTTGCTGGAGATAGCCAGGATGAAGGCTGGTCTGTCGGGAGGGTCTGGTAACTTACTTGGAGGATACACCTATACCTAACCAACCGACAGCACAGTACTGCCGGATCTGCTTAAAGGTTCTGGTACTGTGTTTGCTGTTCATCTAATACTTAATCCTGTGGCAGAGGATCGTTCATCTAATACTAAATCCTGTGGCAGAGGATCGTGCAACCATTTTGTTCTTCTCAAGTTTGTGGCAGAGACTTTTCGTCCGTGTGCCATTCTGGCGGATTGCCCGCCCATCCGGGTGGGCAAATATCTGTTGACTAAAGGTGTGTTTGTTTTCAGGATCTCAAATTCTTCAGTGATCTGCATAAGGTATCTGAACCCTCCTACAACTCCCTTTCTACCTCTTTACTGCTACTTCTTCAAAAGTTTTGCAATAAAGCATTGGAAACATAACGAAGTGACTGGTGCATACGTTGGTGGACATAAGGCCTAATACAGACTCTAATGCCCCGTACACACGGTCGGACATTGATCGGACATTCCGACAACAAAATCCTAGGATTTTTTCCGACGGATGTTGGCTCAAATTTGTTTTGCGTACACACGGTCGCACAAAGTTGTCGGAATTTCCGATCGCCAAGAACGCGGTGACGTAAACCACGTACGACGAGACTAGAAAAGGCCAGTTCAGAACCAAGTGCAGCACCCTTTGGGCTCCTTTTGCTAATCTCGTGTTAGTAAAAGTTTGGTGAGAGACGATTCGCGCTTTTTCAGACTCGTGGCTTTCAGATCATTTTCTGCGGTTCAGTTTGTGCTTGTGGGTTTGTATCTGCTCTTCAGTGCGTGCAAGCAAGCTACGCGTGACTTTCATTAGTCATTGTGTTCTTGTTCATTCGTCACTGTTTTTCAGGTCGCTCTTCACAGGCCTTGCTGTTCTTCAGTGCGTTCTGTTACTTCATTCTGAGCAGCCGACCGTTTTCTAGCCATGTTGCGTATACGTACTCCTAGTAGAGTTCGTGCTGTGCGCGGGCTTGGTGTTGGGGTCCTGACCTTGACACAAGTCCAGTCCATGAACAGGGTGGGGAGGAGTTCATGGACCAAGAATTGGTTGCTTCAGCGTGACCAGTTCTGTCATATGCCTTTGCTCCGCGAGATCCGTGAGAATAATCCTGATGATTTCAGGAACCTTCTCAGGATGACGGACCCCGTATTTCACCGTTTGTTGGCTTTGCTGACCCCCTATGTCAGCAGGCAGGATACCTGCATGAGGCAAGCCATCACTCCAGAGCAGAGGTTACTCGCCACCCTGCGCTACTTGGCGACGGGAAGAAGCCTGCAGGACTTGAAGTTCTCGACAGGCATCTCCCCCCAAGCTCTGGGTATCATTATCCCAGAAACCTGTTCTGCCATCATCCAGGTCCTGCAGAAGGAGTATATGAAGGTAAGATTTTTATCCTTTAGTATCACATTTTATTGTATATAATGTTTGATAATATATTGTATTTCTTTCCTCATTCCCTAATTACCATGATTGTAATATGCTGTGAATCTCACCTTTGTTCTCATGCATGCTGGATTTTTATGTAATTATTTTTTTGTCCTTCATACATATTTGCCTTCACTTACCTCCCCAGCATGCTCTCCTGGCCCTATATTCACCTCATGTAGTCACTTAACAATGTATTTTATCAGCTCCATAGTAGTGCTTTACCCCAAACCCCCCCTAAAATGTTTTTAAATGTGATTTGTGTTTTAAATTCAGGCAGAGTGCCAGAGGCTTCTTTTTGTGGTGTCCTCAAATAATTTTTAACCCTCCCTCCCCCCAACTGCTAAGTCAGCTGATCCCAATTCTCTATCTATCCTCAATCATCTATCTGCTGACTTTGCCAAACCCATACACACTATACCCATCTCTTTTGTGGTCAGATTTATGGATGAATTCCCTAAAGCATGTAGTGCAAGGGCCTGCATGTATACTTTCAAATGGTACTGTCTAACCACTTAAGGACCACCTCACGCCGATATACGTCGGCAAGGCGGCACGGGCAGGCAGAATCACGTACATATACGTGATCTGCCTCCTGCGGGTGGGGGGTCCGATTGGACCCCCCCGGTGCCCGAGGCGGTCCTCTTTTGTCCCCCGGCGATCGGAGGTGAGGGGGAGGCCATCCATTCGTGGCCCCCCCTAGCGATCGCCACCGGCCAATCAGAACATTCCTTTGCTGCTGTATGCTAAACAGCAGCAAAGGAAATGATGTCATCTCTCCTCGGCTCGGTATTTTCCGTTCCGGTGCCGAGGAGAGAAGACTCCAATGTGAGTGCACAAACACACACACAGTAGAACATGCCAGGCACACAAAACACCCCCGATCCCCCCCCCCGATCGCCTCCCCAATCACCCCTCCCCCCCCTGTCACACTGACACCAAGCAGTTTTTTTTTTCTGATTACTGCATGGTGTCAGTTTGTGACAGTTACTGTGTTAGGGCAGTTAGGGTTAGCCCCCTTTAGGTCTAGGGTACCCCCCTAACCCCCCCTAATAAAGTTTTACCCCCTTGATCACCCCCTGTCACCAGTGTCGCTAAGCGATCATTTTTCTGATCGCTGTATTAGTGTCGCTGGTGACGCTAGTTAGGGACGTAAATATTTAAGTTCGCCGTCAGCGTTTTATAGTGACAGGGACCCCCATATACTATCTTATAAATGTTTTAACCCCTTGATTGCCCCCTAGTTAACCCTTTCACCACTGATCACCATATAAGTGTTACGGGTGACGCTGGTTAGTTCATTTATTTTTTATAGTGTCAGGGCACCCGCCGTTTATTACCGAATAAAGGTTTAGCCCCCTGATCACCCGGCGGTGATATGCATCGCCCCAGGCAGCGTCAGATTAGCGCCAGTACCGCTAACACCCATGCACGCAGCATACGCCTCCCTTAGTGGTATAGTATCTGTACGGATCAATATCTGATCCGATCAGATCTATAGTAGCGTCCCCAGCAGTTTAGGGTTCCCAAAAACGCAGTGTTAGCGGGATCAGCCCAGATACCTGCTAGCACCTGCGTTTTGCCCCTCCGCCCGGCCCAGCCCACCCAAGTGCAGTATCGATCGATCACTGTCACTTACAAAACACTAAACACATAACTGCAGCGTTCGCAGAGTCAGGCCTGATCCCTGCGATCGCTAACAGTTTTTTTGGTAGCATTTTGGTGAACTGGCAAGCACCAGCCCCAGGCAGCGTCAGGTTAGCGCCAGTACCGCTAACACCCACGCACGCACCGTACACCTCCCTTAGTGGTATAGTATCTGATCGGATCAATATCTGATCAAATCAGATCTATACTAGCGTCCCCAGCAGTTTAGGGTTCCCAAAAACGCAGTGTTAGCGGAATCAGCCCAGATACCTGCTAGCACCTGCGTTTTGCCCCTCCACCCGGCCCAGCCCAGCCCACCCAAGTGCAGTATCGATCGATCACTGTCACTTACAAAACACTAAACACATAACTGCAGCGTTCGCAGAGTCAGGCCTGATCCCTGCGATCACTAACAGTTTTTTTGGTAGCGTTTTGGTGAACTGGCAAGCACCAGCCCCAGGCAGCGTCAGGTTAGCGCCAGTACCGCTAACACCCACGCACGCACCGTACACCTCCCTTAGTGGTATAGTATCTGATCGGATCAATATCTTAACCGATCAGATCTATACTAGCGTCCCCAGCAGTTTAGGGTTCCCAAAAACGCAGTGTTAGCGGGATTAGCCCAGATACCTGATAGCACCTGCGTTTTGCCCCTCCGGCCGGCCCAGCCCAGCCCACCCAAGTGCAGTATCGATTGATCACTGTCACTTACAAAACACTAAACACATAACTGCAGCGTTCGCAGAGTCAGGCCTGATCCCTGCGATCGCTAACAGTTATTTTTGGTAGCATTTTGGTGAGCTGGCAAGCACCAGCGGCCTAGTACACCCCGGTCGTAGTCAAACCAGCACTGCAGTAACACTTGGTGACGTGGCGAGTCCCATAAGTGCAGTTCAAGCTGGTGAGGTGGCAAGCACAAGTAGTGTCCCGCTGCCACCAAGAAGAAGACAAACAGGCTCGTCGTGCCCATAGTGCCCTTCCTGCTGCATTCGCCAATCCTAATTGGGAACCCACCACTTCCGTACCTCCCCCATTCACATCCCCAACCAAATGCAGTCGGCTGCATGAGAGGCATTTTCTTTATGTCCTCCCGAGTACCCCTACCCAACGAACCCCCCCAAAAAAGATGTTGTGTCTGCAGCAAGCGCGGATATAGGCATGACACCTGCTATTATTGTCCCTCCTGTCCTGACAATCCTGTTTTTTGCATTGGTGAATGTTTTGAATGCTACCATTCACTAGTTGAGTATTAGCGTAGGTTACAGCATTGCACACACTAGGCACACTTTCACAGGGTCTCCCAAGATGCCATCGCATTTTGAGAGACCCGAACCTGGAACCGGTTACAGTTATAAAAGTTAGTTACAAAAAAAAGTGTTTTAAAAAAAATATATACAGTATATAAAATAAAAAAAAATAGTTGTCGTTTTATTGTTCTCTCTCTCTCTATTCTCTCTCTATTGTTCTGCTCTTTTTTGCTGTATTCTATTCTGCAATGTTTTATTGTTATTATGTTTTATCATGTTTGCTTTTCAGGTATGCAATTTTTTTTATACTTTACCGTTTACTGTGTTTTATTGTTAACCATTTTTTTGTCTTCAGGTACGCCATTCACGATCTTGAGTGGTTATACCAGAATGATGCCTGCAGGTTTAGGTATCATCTTGGTATCATTCTTTTCAGCCAGCGGTCGGCTTTCATGTAAAAGCAATCCTAGTGGCTAATTAGCCTCTAGACTGCTTTTACAAGCCGTGGGAGGGAATGCCCCCCCCACCGTCTTCCGTGTTTTTCTCTGGCTCTCCTGTCTCAACAGGGAACCTGAGAATTCAGCCAGTGATTCAGCCAGCTGACCATAGAGCTGATCAGAGACCAGAGTGGCTCCAAACATCTCTATGGCCTAAGAAACCGGAAGCTACGAGCATTTTATGACTTAGATTTCGCTGGATGTAAACAGCGCCATTGGGAAATTGGGAAAGCATTTTATCACACCGATCTTGGTGTGGTCAGATGCTTTAAGGACAGAGGAGAGATCTAGGGTCTAATAGACCCCAATTTTTTCAAAAAAGAGTACCTGTCACTACCTATTGCTATCATAGGGGATATTAACATTCCCTGAGATAACAATAAAAATGATTAAAAAAAAATGAAAGGAACAGTTTAAAAATAAGATAAAAAAGCAAAAAAATAATAAAGAAAAAAAAAAAGCACCCCTGTCGCCCCCTGCTCTCGCGCTAAGGCGAACGCAAGCGGAGGTCTGTCGTCAAACGTAAACAGCAATTGCACCATGCATGTGAGGTATCACCGCGAAGGTCAGATCGAGGGCAGTAATTTTAGCAGTAGACCTTCTCTGTAAATCTAAAGTGGTAACCTGTAAAGGCTTTTAAAGGCTTTTAAAAATGTATTTATTTTGTTGCCACTGCACGTTTGTGCGCAATTGTAAAGCATGTCATGTTTGGTATCCATGTACTCAGCCTAAGATCATCTTTTTTAATTTATCAAACATTTGGGCAATATAGTGTGTTTTAGTGCATTAAAATTTAAAAAAGTGTGTTTTTTCCCCAAAAAATGCGTTTGAAAAATCGCTGCGCAAATACTGTGTGAAAAAAAAAATGAAACACCCACCATTTTAATCTGTAGGGCATTTGCTTTAAAAAAAATGTATAATGTTAGGGGGTTCAAAGTAATTTTCTTGCAAAAAAAAAAATGTTTTTCATGTAAACAAAAAGTGTAAGAAAGGGCTTTGTCTTCAAGTGGTTAGAAGAGTGGGTGATGTGTGACATAAGTTTCTAAATGTTGTGCATAAAATGCCAGGACAGTTCAAACCCCCCCCAAATGACCCCATTTTGGAAAGTAGACACCCCAAGCTATTTGCTGAGAGTCATGTCAAGTCCATGGAATATTTTATATTGTGACACAAGTTGCGGGAAAGAGACAATTTTTTTTTTTTGCACAAAGTTGTCACTAAATGATATATTGCTCAAACATGCCATGGGAATATGTGAAATTACACCCCAAAATACATTCTGCTGCTTCTCCTGAGTACGGGGATACCACATGTGTGAGACTCTTTGGGAGCCTAGCCGCGTACGGGACCCCGAAAACCAAGCACCGCCTTCAGGCTTTCTAAGGGCGTAAATTTTTGATTTCACTCTTCACTGCCTATCACAGTTTCGGAGGCCATGGAATGCCCAGGTGGCACAACCCCCCCCCCCCAAATGACCCCATTTTGGAAAGTAGACACCCCAAGCTATTTGCTGAGAGGTATAGTGAGTATTTTGCAGACCTCACTTTTTGTCACAAAGTTTTGAAAATTGAAAAAAGAAAAAACAAATGTTTTTTCTTATCTTTCTTCATTTTCAAAAACAAAGGAGAGCTTCAAAATACTCACCATGCCTCTCAGCAAATAGCTTGGGGTGTCTACTTTCCAAAATGGGGTCATTTGGGGGGGGTTTGTGCCACCTGGGCATTCCATGGCCTCCGAAACTGTGATAGGCAGTGAAGAGTGAAATCAAAAATTTACACCCTTAGAAATCCTGAAGGCGGTGATTGGTTTTCGGGGCCCCGTACGCGGCTAGGCTCCCAAAAAGTCCCACACATGTGGTATCCCCATACTCAGGAGAAGCAGCTAAATGTATTTTGGGGTGCAATTCCACATATGCCCATGGCCTGTGTGAGCAATATATCATTTAGTGACAACTTTGTGCAAAAAAAAAAAAAGTGTCAATTTCCCGCAACTTGTGTCAAAATATAAAATATTCCATGGACTCAACATGCCTCTCAGCAAATAGCTTGGGGTGTCTACTTTCATTTCATGGGGTCATTTAGGGGGGTTTTGCGCCATCTGGGCATTTTATGGCCTTCAAAACTGTGATAGGTAGTGAGGAGTGAAATCAAAAATTTACGGCCTTAGAAATCCTGAAGGCGGTGAATGGTTTTCGGCTCCCAAAAAGTCCCACACATGTGGTATCCCCGTACTCAGGAGAAGCAGCTGAATGTATTTTGGGGTGCAATTCCACATAGGCCCATGGCCTGTGTGAGCATTATATCATTTAGTGACAACTTTATGTAAATCATTTTTTTTTTGTCATTATTCAATCACTTGGGACACAAAAAAAAATATTCAATGGGTTCAACATGCCTCTCAGCAATTTCCTTGGGGTATCTACTTTCCAAAATGGGGTCATTTGGGAGGGCTTTGTACTGCCCTGCCATTTTAGCACCTCAAGAAATGACATAGGCAGTCATAAACTAAAAGCTGTGTAAATTCCAGAAAATGTACCCTAGTTTGTAGACGCTATAACTTTTGCGCAAACCAATAAATATACGCTTATTGACATTTTTTTTAACCAAAGACATGTGGCCGAATACATTTTGGCTTAAATGTATGACTAAAATTGAGTTTATTGGATTTTTTTTATAACAAAAAGTAGAAAATATCATTTTTTTTCAAAATTTTCGGTCTTTTTCCGTTTATAGCGCAAAAAATAAAAACCGCAGAGGTGATCAAATACCATCAAAAGAAAGCTCTATTTGTGGGAAGAAAAGGACGCAAATTTTGTTTGGGTACAGATTTGCATGACCGCGCAATTAGCAGTTAAAGCAACGCAGTGCCAAATTGGAAAAAAGACCTCTGGTCCTTAGGCAGCATAATGGTCCGGGGCTAAAGTGGTTAAAGTTTTTGTATTCTATATTTATCTTGATAGGTAATAGCAGAATGTCCAAATGTGCTCAAATGTGTACAGTGTGTATTTATATCTTTGTATTATGACACTTCTTACCTGTCCAGTGGGCTGCCAATAGTGTAACTAAAGAGGGGCTGTTCCAAGTAATACCCATTATTTAGGAATTCATCTCTCAATGAAGTGGAGAGGGTTACCTGTCCCAGAGTTCCCCCCCATATAATGTTAGAAATGGCCCATGAGAGGGGGGAGGGGGAATATGATAGGTATACCTTATACTTTGGTGTTGTAAAATTCCCCTTAATAAATGTTTTCTGGATGTTGGCCAAGAATGTTTGTGTCTAATCTGCTTTCTATGTTTTAATGTGCAAAAAGACTAATTTTTATTTTTTTTCCTCAACAGTTTCCTTCCATGCCACAGGAATGGCAGACTGTGGCCTCCCACTTTGCCCAGCGGTGGGACTTTCCTAACTGCGGAGGGGCAATTGATGGGAAACACGTCCACATCGTCCCACCACCCAACTCGGGGTCATATTATTATAATTACAAGGGTATTGTGATGTTGGCGGTGGTGTCGGCTAATTATGAGTTCCTGTATGTGGACGTGGGGAAGAATGGCCAGATGTCTGATGGTGGAGTCATTGCCCAGACGGAGTTCTACAGGCGTCTCCAGAATGGCAGCTTGGACTTGCCACCTCCAGAAGACAATGTGGAAGGACTCCCATTCGTCTTCATTGCTGATGAAGCCTTTGCGCTGGGGGACCACCTTATGCGGCCATTCCCGATGAGGACCCTCACCCCTGACCAGAGGGTTTTTAACTACCGGCTGGCCAGAGCCAGAAGAGTGGTGGAGAACATGTTTGGAATCATGGCCAGCCGGTTCCGCCTATTTCTTACACCCATCCATATGGCGTAGTATAAACTGAATCATATAATCCTGGCGTGCTGTGTGCTACACAACTTTTTACGGCAACATTCGGCCAACTATGCTGGCTCAGTTGGGCCTGAGGCCGGAATTATAAATGAAACAACCCTGACGGTGCTTTAAAGTGGCCGTCCTGGCTTGCCCTCCCTCAGTGCCCATGATGTCCGGTTAAGATACTGTCACGTACCTGGTAGGTGGAGCCCGGAATGCAGAGAACGGCCTCTCGTATACCTCTGACTTAAGAACCCCTGAAGGTGTGAACAGGGACTCGAAAGTACAGAGGGGCACAAGTGCCTGACTGGAACACTGGAGCAGAAGGCAGGATCCTGTAGTCAGCAGGGAGGTGCACTGTAGTCCCGTAGCAGGTTGCAGACAGCAGGGAGGTGCACTGTAGTCCCGTAGCAGGTTGCAGACAGCAGGGAGGTGCACTGTAGTCCCGTAGAAGGTTGCAGACAGCAGGGAGGTGCACTGTAGTCCCGCAGCAGGTTGCAGACAGCAGGGAGGTGCACTGTAGTCCCGTAGCAGGTTGCAGACAGCAGGGAGGTGCACTGTAGTCCCGTAGCAGGTTGCAGACAGCAGGGAGGTGCACTGTAGTCCCGCAGCAGGTTGCAGACAGCAGGGAGATGCAGACAAGCCGGGTCAAGGTACTGGCGGGCAGATCAGGTACAGAAGGGCAAACCAAGAGAATAGTCAGAGTCCAAGCCAAGATCGGGGCGGGCAGCAAGCAGGTAAGTCAGGAACAAGCCAAGTAAGTACTGGATACAAGAAAACTGGTAACAAGGTAGCAGGGGTCTCAGGAAACGCTGTAGACCGGACAGCAAGGCAGCATTGAAACAGTCTTCTTTAAATAGCCTATCTTTGGCGCCAAGTGGCGCTATTGCGCATGCGCGTACGCACGTTAGCGCTATTGGCGCTATTGCGCATGCGCGTACGTTTGTTAGCACTATTAGCGCCATTGGCGCTATTGCGTGCCCGCGAGCGCCGGATGGCGCTTCTATGCACAGGCATTCGTTTAAAACTGCAAGAGGGCTTTTCCTGACAGATACCTTGAGTTCTTTGCGGGTAGGGGGGTCATCAATATGCCAGACAATTTGTGAAACCTTTATCAAAAAAAAAAATAAATACGCAAATCTTTGGTGACATTTACTGCTTGTGTTTGTTTTAGCTGACCCTGACAGAAATGTGGTGAGTCCAGAAAATGGCGTGATTGTGTAGCCTTACAAAGCACTGTTGGGTGTTATTTACTAAAGGCAAAGACACTTTGCACTACAAGTGCACTTGAAACTGCACTGAAACTGCACTTGTAGTGCAAGGTGGATTTGCCCTCAGGAAATAACCCCCATTGTCACAGAAAACAGCAATTAGAGCACAACAAAAGTGTTGTAGCGTTGAGACAATAAGCCACACATTCTTGATTAACAATCTTTTTAATACCTGCACAATCACATGTGCATTTAGAAAAGGTTTTTAAAACAAACCAACATGTTTGTTGTATAACAATTTTTTGGGTGGCATTATCAAAAATAGAAATGTCCATTTAAGCTAAAACAGGCATGTTTCAAACCAACAAGAAAGACACAAATCTTGAACTTACAAAGTTCACATTTGGTAGAACTTGAAGGCAATATCAGGCATGAGTATTTAGGAACTGTGTTTGATATTGCGTTCAGATGGGGTGAAGTCACCCCAGGAGAAGCCAAATTTTGAAGATGCACACCAATTTACGAATGTCAACATGTGCTATCTGCCATCACGGGGGATCAAGCGACGTGTGTTGGGGGAGCAACCCCTTCCTCTCAGCTACTTTATTATTGAGGAAGGGGTTGCACCCCCAAAACGCGTCCATTGATCTCCCGTGATGGCAGATAGCACATATTGACACACTGTGTGCATCTTCAAAATTTGGCTTTTCTAAAAATCGCTAAATCATTTTTAACATTGTAGCACACAAAAAAACAAAGGGATTTGGAGGGGTTTTAAACTCTCCCCAAAACATCAATGATGTTCTTATTTTTTTGAATAACATCATTGATGTTTTTCTTGAGGTTTTCCAATGCAACATTACACCACATGATCTCCCCAATCAGGATCTGGGCACTTTCCGAGGTGAAAGGATCTGGATCCACAACATCACGATCACCTAAAAAGAGAGAAACCAAAAAAAAACAGGTATTATAAATATGCCGGCATCCATCTCTTACCTGAGCCTGTGGTCGCAGACACTCACCTATTGTGGTGACTACTTCCACCACGTCTTCCTCCTCCTGCTCTTCTTGTGTTTGGGGTATTTCACCTTCTTCCAGAGGTGGGGGGTCTCTGGTCTTCTCGGATGAGGGGTGTCCTCCGAGTCTTTTCTCCCCTATGTAAAACAAAAATGGTATACTTAGCACACAGATATTTGATGGCAGAACTATAAAGATGAAACATGCTTGGAAGTGGGGTACAATTGTTTATATTGGCAGAGTTCCAAGATGTAGAATTTTGAGTGTCCTTTGTCAAGCTTCAATACTTTACCTGTTTGGTACAAGCTTCACAGATGGAGACACCCCTATAGTATACACTGGAGCACCTGTGTGGGCCCCCTAATAAAAATGGTGTTCTTGTGTCCCACACTAGTGCTCCAGCGTCCAGATGTGTAAACTGCTGCTGAGTGTCCTCTCCTTACACAGAATCTAGTTTGCATTTCATTCTAGTAACAAACCCATCTACACAACCAAATTAGTTTCATACAAGTAGGCCCTAAAAAATGTGGGCAAATGCATATGGCCAAAACAATGGTGTTTTATAGGCCGAAAGAAAAATGTTTGATACGAACGAATAATGTGCCCATGAACATGAAAGTTGCCATTTTAAACTGTACAACACTTATTAAGAAAAGCACATGGAGCAGCACGAACGTAATAAAGACAAAAAGAATAGGAACACAGCACAACTACTTACTTTTTTGCAGCACTCTCCGGATCTTTCTGTACTGCTCGTGTTCTCGTAAATTGAGGTCCGACCACCGCTTCCTGAGCTGATCTTTCGATCGACATACCCCAAAATTACGGTGCAGACTTTTGACCACTTTCGCCATTATCTTGGCCTTTCTGACATTTGGGTTGGGGTAAGGTCCATACTTCCCGTCATAGTCGGCCCTCTTCAGAATGTCGACCATCTCCAACATCTCCCCAAAGGACATATTTGAGGCCTTAAATCTTCTCCTTCTGGATCCAGATGTTTCCGGCTCTGGGCTTTCCTCCCCCTCCTCCTCGTTGCTATAATTAGCACGCACCTGCTGTGTCTACGCCATGTGCTCTTCCCCCACTGCGCCGAACGAAAAGGGGCGGGGAATAGACTAGAAAGAACGTCAGGGGCGGAGTTACACGCAGTGTGTATAAAGCGTAACACACGTGCGTAGTACGTACGATCTGTGAGCGGAGGAAGGAGTATCGGAGGTGCCAATCGTGATAACGAAGGTAAGAGCCAAACTTGGGCCTATACTGCTTCTAGATTGAGGCCTATATTGTATCAAGATTAGGAGAGTTTTGCCTGACATTAGGGTTTGTCTTGTGTTGTGTCTTGCAGTGAAAATGGATATTTTGAAAGATACCGACTTTATGGCAATCTTCATTGACATGTTCAGGGAGCTGCCTTGTCTGTGGGAGGTAAACCACCCACATTATAAGAACCAAACAAAGAGGAAGGCAGCACTGGATCAATTGCTGGAAATTGTGAAGCAGGTGATCCACACGGCAGACATCACCTATTTGAAGATCCTTAATTGGTGGCCTGAGGAGCACTTATCTAAGGGAGCACAAGAAGGTCCAGGATTCGCAGTGATCCGGAGCAGCGGATGACATATATGTCCCCAGGATGTGGTACTATGACAGGCTGCATTTTCTGGCAGGTCAGACTGAACCCAGGTCATCACTCTCCAGTCTTCCTTCCATGCTTCCTTCCCCCCCAGCTGAGGCTTCTGACGCCCAACCTGGGCCTTCCAGGCAGCAACATGTGGAGGAGCCCAGATTGAGCCAGGTATAGCATTCTTCTAAATATTTCAGGTTGTCCAATCAACGATGTTAACTAGATGTTAGTTTGGAGTACTAATTTATGATTGTGATTGATGATGCAAAAACTAAAACCATGTCCCTTTTTCATACACAGGAAAGTCTCAGCCAGGAGGTGGCCGGGCCGAGCAGGCTGCCTGATATGCAGGTCCCTCCCCTACACCCACAAAAACAAAGTGGCAGGAAGAGGAGTACCCTGGAGGAGCCTGCCATAGGCCTCTTTTGGAAGGCTACAGAGGCCCTGAGAGCCCCCCACACTGGGGAGGAGGACTTTGCTGGCATAATTGCCTGTAAAATGCAAGGGATGGAGGAGGGCCAACGACTCATGTGTGAGTCCTTAATTTTGTAAGCTCTCAATAAGGGGTTGGGGGGCCAAATAACATCTGCTACCCACATTTGTGACCTCACACATGGTCCTCCTCCTCCTCCAGGTCCTACTACTCCTCCTCCTCCTCCTCCAGGTCCTACTAGTCCTCCTCCTCCTCCAGGTCCTACTTCTCCTCCTGCCACATCTCCAACAGCAGAGCCACAGCCAGGAAGGAAGCGTGGAAGCAAGACCAGAAAGTGATGACCCTGGATCCAGTCTGGTCTGGCAAAAGATGCAGCCTCTTGTAATACCACAGCCTGGGGACACAGATGTCATCTGCTGCTTTCCGGATCTCTGGGCCTTTGGCCTTCAGATGTGAGCACTTGGCTTGCTGCCGCCATGTTGGTTTGAGAGCGTTTGTAATTACACTCTGGATTATTAAACGGAGATTGATTGGAGGTTATCAGTTTGCCCCCTACTGTGTGGGAAAAGCCTGTGAGCCGAACACGAGAGTGTAAGGCAAAAAGAGCTGGTGAGTTTACTCGCTGAAGGGGAGTGGAAGTCAGTCACAGTGGTGTGGTGGAAGATATTATCACTGAAGACTATATATTTGATATTATCACCATTATTCACTACGTTTCACTCAATTTTTGGACTTTATATGTTTATTTTTTATTTTTTATTTTTTGATTTAAGATTATTACACAGATGGTTCACATTATGTCTGTCAATTAGTAACACATGTTTACATAGTGCTGTGCATAACAGCTGTTTATTTAAGGATCACATTTATATATTTTTTCATTTTTTCTTTTGAGATTATTGTAGTATTTTCAGCGCTGCTATTTGATTGCACTAGTGGTGAGGGCAAGTTTATAGTGCATCATTTATTATTTATTATTACATAATTGGACTGTCATCCTACAGCTTTTGCTGTTTATCATTTGGTTTATGATGGTATAGCATGTGTTTTTATATTTATTTTTATTCTTAACAATCAGATTGTTAACCTGTATCTGAGAGGTCCAACACACCAGCTGCTTGGCTGTTTGTAATGCTATAGTTTGTTCTTCAGTTGCGATCTTTTAGCCTCTGTTTTATTTCCCTTTTCCCAGTCGCTGCCTTTTTTGTTGCACGCTCATCCCGCCCACTACACAACCTACCCCTCACCCTTTCCCCTTTTTTTGATTGTCTCTGGCCAGCCTAACGGCTTATTTACTCTTCTCCACCCTTGGGTGGGCTAGCTTGACAAAGAAGGCAGGGCCTCAGAAGCGCATTGTGGCCTGCCCATCTGTCAGTCACAGCATTCTGTCATGGTCTCCTGTTGTTGGCTGGAGTGAGGTGAGAGACACCGCCAATTGCTTTCCACGAGCGGGTCCTTACTTATGCCCTGCAGCTGCTGTCTGTTTACCCAGACCAGAGATAGCTGTTTTCGTGCATGCCACACTGTGGATATTGACTAAAATGTAGCTGTTTATTTCTTATAATCATCTGGCACCCTGCTTTGTTCTTCTTTGCTCTTGTTAGCAATTTAACTGGCTCAGCAGTGGTTTTCAAAAGAGAAGTAGTGTGCTCAGTCTAGCTTTTATGTAAAGAATAATTCTGTCAATTCTGGCATCCAGTTGACAGCCCTGGACAGTGGAAGTACCTATGAGTATATGCCTCAGTACGGTCAGTACCAAAATGCCCATAGGTGCAATGTAGTTTTTGGGAAATTTCCAAAGTAGTTGACTGAGGGGTTACTATCTGGTAGATATCTCACTGTTCAGTGGGAATTTGGGCCTGCTGATATACTGTAGCAACCCATTTCACTTCTTCAGCCTATCCCACTGCCAGAGCAGATGCTGTACCGAGGAAGTAAACCACAGCCAATAGTGATAAGTGAGCTTTTGGTTCCTAGACAGAAACTTCCAAACCTGAGAGATGTTAGGATCCTGTTATTGCAATTCAGTTCATTCTGCTAAAGTAAATACAGTCAGGTCCATAAATATTGGGACATCGACACAATTTTAATCTTTTTGGCTCTACACACCACCACAATGGATTTGAAATGAAACAAACAAGATGTTCTTTAACTGCAGACTTTCAGCTTTAATTTGAGGGTATTTACAATCAAATCAGGTGAACAGTGTAGAAATTACAACAGTTTGTATATGTGCCTCCCACTTTTTAAGGGACCAAAAGCAATGGGACAATTGGCTGCTCAGCTGTTCCATGGCCAGGTGTGTGTTATTCCCTCATTATCCCATTTACAAGGAGCAGATACAAGGTCCAGAGTTCATTTCAAGTGTGCTATTTGCATTTGGAATCTGTTGCTGTCAACTCTCAATATGAGATCCAAACAGCTGTCACTATCAGTGAAGCAAGCCATCATTAGGCTGAGCAAACAAAACAAACCCATCAGAGAGATAGAAAAAACATTAGGTGTTGCCAAATCAACTGTTTGAAACAGCCTTAAAAAGAAAGAACGCACCAGTGAGCTCAGCAACACCAAAAGACCCGGAAGACCACGGAAAACAACTGTGGTGGATGGCCGAAGAATTTTTTCCCTGGTGAAGAAAACACCCTTCACAACAGTTGGCCAGATCAAGAACACTCTCCAGGAGGTAGGTGTATGTGTGTCGAAATCAATAATCAAGAGAAGACTTCACCAGAGTGAATACAGAGGGTTCACCACAAGATGTAAACCATTGGTGAACCTCAAAAACAGGAAGGCCAGATTAAAGTTTGCCAAACAACATCTAAAAAAGCCTTCACAGTTCTGGAACAACATCCTATGGACAATTAAGACCAAGATCATCTAAAAAAGCCTTCACAGTTCTGGAACAACATCCTATGGACAGATGAGACCAAGATCAACTTGTACCAGAGTGATGGGAAGAGAAGAGTATGGAGAAGGAAAGGAACTGCTCATGATCCAAAGCATACCACGTCATCAGTAAAGCATGGTGGTGGTAGTGTCATGGCGTGGGCATGTGTGGCTGCTGATGGAACTGGTTCTCTTGTATTTATTGATGATGTGACTGCTGACAAAAGCAGCAGGATTAATTCTGAAGTGTTTCGGGCAATAATATCTGCTCATATTCAGCAAAATGCTTCAGAACTCATTGAACGGCACTTCACAGTGCAGATGGACAGTGACCCGAAGCATACTGTGAAAGCAACCAAAGAGTTTTTTAAGGGAAAGAAGTGGAATGTTTTGCAATGGCCAAGTCAATCACCTGACCTGAATCCGATTGAGCATGCATTTCACTTGCTGAAGTAAAAAACTGAAGAGAAAATGCCCCAAGAACAAGCAGGAACTGAAGACAGTTGCAGTAGAGGCCTGGCAGAGCATCACCAGGGATGAAACCCAGCGTCTGGTGATGTCTATGCGTTCCAGACTTCAGGCTGTAATTGACTGCAAATGATTTGCAACCAAGTATTAAAACGTTAAAAGTTTGATGGATGATTGTTAATCTGTCCCATTACTTTTGGTCCCTTAAAAAGTGGGAGGCACATATACAAACTGTTGCAATTCCTACACCGTTCACCTGATTTGGATGTAAATACCCTCAAATAAAAGCTGAAAGTCTGCAGTTAAAGCACGTCTTTCATTTCATTTCAAATACATTGTGGTGGTGTATAGAGCCAAAAAGATTTGAATTGTGTTGATGTCCCAATATTTATGGACCTGACTGTATCTCAGGGCGGTTGTTGTCCACTCTGAATAGCCATAGTAGCAGGACTTCTCAGACCTAACAGTGGAATCACCACTTATGACTGAACTGCTGCCAAACTGTTGCTAAAGGTTAAAAACTCATAATCGCTGTTAACTGTTGGTGAGAGCTGAACTGCAGAATTGCTACCATTGATGGACTGTTATAATTATTGGTAATAGACTGGATGCTAATGATAATTATTGATAATTATTGGTCTCTTGCTGCAAGATAAGTGCTGTACTGCTGCTATTAGATGATCACTATAATTGTTGCTAATCATTGAACTGTTGCTGCAAGTTAATCGCTAAAGTGCTGAATTGCTGCTACCAGATGGTTGCTACAATTGTTGCTAATCACTGAAATGCTATTGCAAGTTAACTGCAAGTTTATTGCACAATTACTACACCTGTTAATCACCAAATTGTGGAATTGCTGCTATTGGATGATCGCTATAATTGTTGCTAATCACTGAACTGCTACTGCACGTTAAACTGAATAACTGCTACACCTGCTGAACGCTGTTAATCACTAAATTGCTAAACCGTGGAATTGCTGCTATCAGATGATCGCTATAATTGTTGCTCATCACTGAAATGCTACTGAAAGCAAACGGCTAAATTGCTACACCTGTTGAAAGGCTGCTATCAGATGAGCGTTATAATTGTTTCGCTGAAGTGTTGCTGCCAGCTATCTGCTATAATTGTTGATAATTTTTAAATATGGTTGCTAATGAATGGTTGCTGCAAGTTAATCTACCATTGATGGACTGTTATAATTATTGGTAATTGATCGGATGCTAAAGATCAATATGAATGCTGTCAACTATTGAATTGTTGCTGTAAGCTAATTACTGAACCGCTGCTATTAGTTGATTGCTATAATTGTTGCTAATTATGGAACCCTTGCTGCAAGTTAATCGCTGAATCGCTAAAGTATGGATTTGCTGCTATCAGATGATCGCTATAATTGTTGCTAATCACTGAAAGGTTACTGCAAATGAACTGCCAAATCGCCACACCAGCTGAAATGTGGCTGTCAGATGAGCTCTATAACTGCTGTTAATCGCTGAACTGTTACTACCAGCTATCTGCTATAATCGCTGCTAATTGCTACATAAGGCTGCTATTGAATTGCTGTTGCAAGTTAATCGCTAAATTGATAAAGAACAGAATTGATGTTATCAGATGATCATTATAATTGCTGCTAATTAATGAACTATTACTGCAAGCCAATTGCTAAATCGTTACAGTTGCTGCCATTAGATGATCGCTACAATTACTGCAATACTATCGAATTACTGTTAAGTCGCTGAATTGTTGCTACCTACTAACTGCTGAAACTGTTCCTGATTGCTACATACGGTTGCTAATTACTCTCCTTTATCTGCTTAGCCTTTATATCTGTGAAAGCTATCTGAAAAGATAAATATACTTTTATAAAAAGGAAATTATTTATCAAAAGGAAAGGATAGCAGATTATGACCCGGCAAAGGGGGAGGGAGCAGGAGGCAGAAATGGAGAAAGCACTGAGAGACAATGAGGAGATGCAGGCAGAGGCTTTCGTTAAAAAACGCTCTGTTAAAATTTAGTAGGAGCAGAAAAAGGGGTTTAAGGAAAATCTGTCCAAACTAGGAACAGATTCTAATAAGATCACAAAAGCCATAATAAATGAGAATAGCGAAGCTGGTGCCAATCAGGATACTCTGAATGAATCTCAGAGTAATACTAAAACTACACTTCAGTCTCGAATACCTCGAGTATCTTGGTATTGGAAGGGAGATCGGTATCAAATATGTCATTGGTCTTATCACCAGATCTCAAAGGGGATACGAAGATGATAGATTATGAACTGAATAAACAAGATATTGACGTTAGCCATCTATTAAAAGATGGAAACACACAGTATATCATCCCTACCCCGTATGTAATAACAGAACCTACTCTGAGAGACGTTCTTACTGCAGTACAGGCCTGCAATAATTCGCTCCTATCATTAACCAATCAGATGCTGGAATTGAAGGGAGATATCACAGTCATGAGACAGGAGAATCAGAAAATATGTGAAAGTACCGATCCCCCTACCCAAAGCCTTCTTTGACAGTCTGTCCAGCATGTTCTCCGACTTCATCTGGAACACACGCAAACCCAGGATAGCACTAAGAATACTAAAACACCCGAAACGGGAGGGCGGATTGGGAATCCCAGATATAAAACGTTACTATCGAGCTATAGTCCTTCAGAGAATTCTTAACTGGCATTTCCACACGCACTCCAAACTCTGGGTCACCCTAGAGAAGTGCCTGGCAAGTAGAAACTTGGCTTATGCACCGTGGTTGCCGCGGGAATATAGGGGGCTTTCCGAAACGACCTCCCTACTGACGGCTCAGGTGCTGTCAGTTTTGGATAAAATTAAAATGATGTCCCCGTTGGCACCGTTAGGTGGGTTCCAGTGGTTCCCCCCAGGTGAGCAGATGGCGTTTTTTGAGCCATGGGTGGACGAATGCTGGGAATGCTAGTTGTGACAAATTCATGAAGGACGGCAAGCTCATGAGCTATGAAAACCTACCAGTGGGGCGCAGAGGCCCGCAACTCAACTTTTGGAGATACAGACAGTTGCACCATTTCTTTGAAAAACATAACCACACAATTAGAGACCCCTCTACACCCACCCCATATGAATGCCTCTTCACCAATGAAGAGCCTGTCCCCCATATGGTGTCGGAACTGTACCAACTTCTAGGAGCTGCTGCTCCCCAACTTAAACCTGCCTACATTCGGTGGTGGGAAAATGACTTGGGGCAAGATTTTACAGTCACACAATTAAATCACTTATACTACCTAACCCACTCATCCTCCATAGACTCCCGAACCCAAGAAACAAATTTTAAGATAATGTCTCGCTGCTACTGTGTGCCAGCAGACTTAGCCCGTATCTATTCAGCCATATCAGAACAATGCTGGCGTGGCTGCGGGCATCGAGGTACTCTTATACATATATGGTGGAACTGCCCCCTAATCAAACCCTTTTGGGAAGATATACGAGACCAGATAAAAAACATAACAGGGATGGAAGTCCCTTTCTCTCCAAAGCACTTTCTTCTGCATGTACCCACAACCTCACTTAGCCAGTATAAAAAAAGTGTGCTGCTCCACCTGCTGAACGCAGCAAGGTGCCTACTCCCAACCTACTGGAAAAGATCCAGTATCCCTACCCGGGAACAGTGGATTGATGGGGTAAATGTGATACGAGAGGCTGAGGACTGGATAGCGACCTGCCGAGGATCTCGTGAAAGATACTCAGCACTCTGGGCACCCATGATTGAATTTGTTTCCGACCCACACTGGGTTCCCTCCAGCTTAGACATTGCCCTACTAGAGTTAACAGATCCTTCCCTCAAAACCCGCAGCCCAATGAAACCCTAGAGGATAGAGGCCTATATATATATATACAGTGGGGACAGAAAGTATTCAGACCCCCTTACATTTTTCACTCTTTGTTAAATTGCAGCCATTTGCTAAAATCATTTAAGTTCATTTTTTTCCCCATTAATGTACACACAGCACCCCATATTGACAGAAAAACACAGAATTGTTGACATTTTTGCAGATTTATTAAAAAAGAAAAACTGAAATATCACATGGTCCTAAGTATTCAGACCCTCTGCTCAGTATTTAGTAGAAGCACCCTTTTGATCTAATACAGCCATGAGTCTTTTCGGGAAAGATGCAACACGTTTTTCACACCTGGATTTGGGGATCCTCTGCCATTCCTCCTTGCAGATCCTCTCCAGTTCTGTCAGGTTGGATAGTAAACGTTGGTGGACAGCCATTTTTAGGTCTCTCTAGAGATGCTCAATTGGGTTCAAGTCAGGGCTCTGGCTGGGCCATTCAAGAACAGTCATGGAGTTGTTGTGAAGCTACTCCTTCATTATTTTAGCTGTGTGCTTAGGGTCATTGTCTTGTTGGAAGGTAAACCTTCGGCCCAATCTGAGGTCCTGAGCACTCTGGAGAAGGTTTTCGTCCAGGATATCCCTGTACTTGGCCGCAACCAGTCGTCCTGTCCCTGCAGCTGAAAAACACCCCCACAGCATGATGCTGCCACCACCATGCTTCACTGTTGGGACTGTATTGGACAGGTGATGAGCAGTGCCTGGTTTTCTCCACACATTCCACTTAGGTTTAAGTCCAAAAAGTTCTATCTTGGTCTCATCAGACCAGAGAATCTTATTTCTCACCATCTTGGAGTCCTTCAGGCGTTCTTTTAGCAAACTCCATGTGGGCTTTCATGTGTCTTGCACTGAGGAGAGGCTTCCGTTGGGCCACTCTGCCATAAAGCCCTGACTGGTGATGGTTGACTTTCTACAACTTTCTCCCATCTCCCGACTGCATCTCTGGAGCTCTGCTACGGTGATCTTTGGGTTCTTCTTTACCTCTCTCACCAAGGCTCTTCTCCCCCAATAGCTCAGTTTGGCCGGACGGCCAGCTCTAGGAAGAGTTCTGGTCATTCCAAACGTCTTCCATTTAAGGATTATGGAGGCCACTGTGCTCTTAGGAACCTTAAGTGCAGCAGAATTTTTTGTAACCTTGGCCAAATCTGTGCCTTGCCACAATTCTGTCTCTGAGCTCTTCAGGCAGTTTCTTTGACCTCATGATTCTCATTTGCTCTGACATGCACTGTGAGCTGTAAGGTCTTATATAGACAGGTGTGTGGCTTTCCTAATCAAGTCCCATCAGTATAATCAAACACAGCTGGACTCGAATGAAGGTGTAGAACCATCTCAAGGATGATCAGAAGAAATGGACATCACCTGAATTAAATATATGAGTGTCACAGCAAAGGGTCTGAATACTTAGGACCATGTGATATTTTAGTTAATCTTTTTTACTAAATCTGCAAAAATGTCAACAATTCTGTGTTTTCTGTCAATATGGGGTGCTGTGTGTAAATTAATGAGGAAAAAAAATTAACTTAAATGATTTTAGCAAATGGCTGCAATATAACAAAGAGTGAAAAATTTAAGGGGGTCTGAATACTTTCCGTCCCCACTGTATATATATATATATATATATATATATATATATATATATATATATATACACTACCGTTCAAAAGTTTGGGGTCACCCAAACAATTTTGTGTTTTCCATGAAAAGTCACACTTATTCACCACCATACGTTGTGAAATGAATAGAAAATAGAGTCAAGACATTGACAAGGTTAGAAATAATGATTTGTATTTGAAATAACATTGTTTTTACATCAAACTTTGCTTTCATCAAAGAATCCTCCTTTTGCAGCAATTACAGCATTGCACACCTTTGGCATTCTAGCTGTTAATTTATTGAGGTAAGCTGGAGAAATTGCACCCCACGCTTCTAGAAGCAGCTCGCACAAGTTGGATTGGTTGGATGGGCACTTCTGGCGTACCATACGGTCAAGCTGCTCCCACAACAGCTCAATGGGGTTCAGATCTGGTGACTGTGCTGGCCACTCCATTACCGATAGAATACCAGCTGCCTGCTTCTGCTGTAAATAGTTCTTGCACAATTTGGAGGTGTGTTTAGGGTCATTGTCCTGTTGTAGGATGAAATTGGCTCCAATCAAGCGCTGTCCACTGGGTATGGCATGGCGTTGCAAAATGGAGTGATAGCCTTCCTTATTCAGAATCCCTTTTACCCTGTACAAAGCTCCCACCTTACCAGCACCAAAGCAACCCCAGACCATCACATTACCTCCACCATGCTTAACAGATGGTGTCAGGCATTCTTCCAGCATCTTTTCATTTGTTCTGCGTCTCACAAACATTCTTCTTTGTGATCCAAACACCTCAAACTTGGATTCATCTGTCCACAACACTTTTTTCCAGTCTTCCTCTGTCCAATGTCTGTGTTCTTTTGCCCATCTTAATCTTTTTCTTTTATTGGCCAGTCTCAGATATGGCTTTTTCTTTGCCACTCTGCCCTGAAGCCCAAAATCCCGCAGCCGCCTCTTCACTGTAGATGTTGACACTGGTGTTTTGCGGGTACTATTTAATGAAGATGCCAGTTGGGGACCTGTGAGGCGTCTGTTTCTCAAACTAGAGACTCTAATGTGCTTATCTTCTTGCTTAGTTGTGCAACGCGGCCTCCCACTTCTTTTTCTACTCTGGTTAGAGCCTGTTTGTGCTGTCCTCTGAAGGGAGTAGTACACACCGTTGTAGGAAATCTTCAATTTCTTTGCAATTTCTCGCATGGAATAGCCTTCATTTCTAAGAACAAGAATAGACTGTCGAGTTTCAGATGAAAGTTCTCTTTTTCTGGCCATTTTGAGCGTTTAATTGACCCCACAAATGTGATGCTCCAGAAACTCAATCTGCTCACAGGAAGGTCAGTTTTGTAGCTTCTGGAAGGAGCTAGACTGTTTTTAGATGTGTGAACATGATTGCACAAGGGTTTGCTAATCATCAATTAGCCTTCTGAGCCAATGAGCAAACACATTGTACCATTAGAACACTGGAGTGATAGTTGCTGGAAATGGGCCTCTATACACCTATGTAGATATTGCACCAAAAACTAGACATTTGCAGTTAGAATAGTCATTTACCACATTAGCAATGTATAGAGTATATTTGTTTAAAGTTAGGACTAGTTTAAAGTTAGCTTCATTTAAAAGTACAGTGCTTTTCCTTCAAAAATAAGGACATTTCAATGTGACCCCAAACTTTTGAACGGTAGTGTATATACACACATCAATTCCATGCCACCTATTCTAGATACTCTCAAGGAGTGAGTATTTTGATTTCGAGTTCCATTAGGTTTATATGTAAACCATTAGGTTTATATGTAGGTTTATATGTAGTGTATTAGAGGCCCTTTGGGTTGATATCTGATGCTTTTATGTACTCTCAATGATAAAATGTTTTTTTGTGAATGTTTATATTCCCCCTCCATATAAGGATGAAGTATAAAAAAGGTTTTTGGAAAAATGGCACAATGGTCAGAGAAACCAACATTAATAATTGGGGATTTCAATAACGTACTGAATGAAGAGGTAGATAGACGGAGTAAAGGGAAAGGCGATGTAACAAGACTGGTCGATCAGATACAGGAGATGGGCTTAATGGATGAATGGAGATTCATCCTATCAGTGTCCATCAGTGCCCACCAGTGCCACCTATCAGTGCCGCCTATCAGTCCCCTTCAGTACCGCCTATCAGTGCCACCTATCAGTGCCCATCAGTGCCACCTATAAGTGCCCATGGGTGCCACCTATCAGTATAGCCTCAGCAGTTCCCACAAGTGCTGCCTCATCAGTGCCCATCAATGCCACCTGTCAGTGCCCATCAGTGCTGCCTTATCAGTGCCCATCAGTGCAGCCTCATCAGCGCGCATCAATGAAGGAGAAAAATTACCTGTTTGCAAAATTTAATAACAAACTATGAAAAATGTTTTTTTTTTTTTTCAAAATGTTCGGTCTTTTTTGTTTTTTTAACAAAAAATAAAAACCCCAGTAGTAATTAAATACCACCAAAATAAAGCTCTATTTGTGTGAAAAAAATTATAAAAATGTCATATGAGTACAGTTTAGCATGGCCGTGCAATTGTCATTCAAAGAGTCACAGTGCTAAAAGCTAAAAATTGCCCTGGGCAGGAAGGAGTTTTAAGTGCCCAGTAAACAAGTGGTTAAAGAGATAATGGGGGTTATTTACTAAAGTAAGATCCACCTTGCATTGCAAGTGCACTTGAAAGTGCACTGAAAGTGCACTTCGAAGTAAAGTCGCTGTAGATCCGAGGGGGACATGCAAGGAAAATAAAAAGCAGCATTTTAGCTTGCACATGATTGGATGATAAAATCAGCAGAGTTTACACTCATTTCAGATCTACCCCTTAGATTTAGAGCGACTGCACTTCCAAGTGCACTTGCAGTGCAAAGTGGATTTGCCTTTCGTAAATAACCCCCAATGTTCTTCTCAACCTTGCCACTGTACACTTTGTTTTACATATCAAATGTTTTACCCTTGATCTTAATGTAATTTTTGTAAACAATCCTTTTGTTTTCAATTGTATTATATTATACAATCCATTTCATTTTCTATATGTATTACAATATGCTGTTTTCAATGAAACCTTATTTTGAAAAAAATAAAAATAATTCATGCATGCCACTAAACTGATAATGAACCTGAAAGCAGGCATAAAGAAACAAAGGGGCTTATGTATGAAAGGCAAATCCACTTTGCACTGCAAGTGCACTTGGAAGTGCAGTCGCTCTAAATCTAAGCGGTAGATCTGAAATGAGTGGAAGCTCTGCTGATTTTATCATCCAATCATGTGCAAGCCTAAATGCTGTTTTTTATTTTCCTTGCATGTCCCCCTTGGATCTACAGTGACTTTACTTCCAAGTGCACTTTCAGTGCTCTTTCAAGTGCACTTGCAGTGCAAAGTGGATTTTCCTTAAGTAAATAACCCCATTGCCATCTAGCTTATGCAGAGCAAAGTGACATTGGGGTTGATTTACTAAAGACGCATTGGGGGTTATTTACTAAAGGAGAATCCACTTTGCACTGAAAGTGCACTTGTAAGTAAAGTCACTATAAATCCGAGGGGGACATGCAAGGAAAATAAAAAACAGCATTTTAGATTGCACATGATTGGATGATAAAATCAGTAGAGCTTCCACTCATTTCAGATCTACCCCTTAGATTTAGAGCGACTGCACTTCCAAGTGCACTTTTAGTGCAAAGTGGATTTGCCTTTCATAAATAAACCCCAATGGGGTTTATTTACAGTTTATTTTGCAAAGGAATTCATCCTTAGTCTAGTGAATGAGATGAGGCTCTGCTGACATTCATCATTCAATCATGTGCAAACAAGAATACTTTTATTTTTCTTGCACGTGGTTGGATATTCTTTGCACAGTGAATTTTTTCCCACATTCACTAAGTATATATACAGTATACATATATATATTTTTGTAACAGTAAACTGTTATTTTTTTAGATTTTTAGAAGGTACGGTGTCTGCAAATAAATTTATATGTAGCACTGACCCCCGAAGGAGCTGCTGGTATTTGATTGGGCCTGTACTCTGCTCTTACACCCCCAATAACTTGACTCAATCCCCTTGACACAGCTGTGGTGCAGTGTTAATGTGAAGCTAATAGTAAAGGATAACTCCACAGTGTGCAATATAACAACAGTATACCTTTGCTATTACCTGGGTATCCGATGTTCCACCTGCTGGAAAAGGAACAACACTCCACACCAATTGTATTTAACCAGTTACGTATTTTTACTGGAACTGGTATAAAATGGTAATTACATTTATTTGCACTGTCACACAAACGTATTGCAAGAGCCCAATAGGTATTCACAACAGTTTGTACGTATAAAGTTGTCTTAGATGATCCCTGAGAGTGCGTCTCCAAGGGGGACTAATGCTCAGAGTGAAACCGCCTTAACTCTGGGCACCTTCCCACTTCCAGCACACTTTGGTAACCACAGAAATGCAAAGTTAACCAATAAAGTACAACACAATTTCTAGGGAGCTCCCCCTACTTTATAATGCAGTCCCTCTTATCATTAATACTGTAGGATGCAAGGCCTTGAAATGAGAGATGCAGTTTTTTTAATCTTCTGTCTTCTGCTAGCTATTTGTGTTGTAATCATTTTAATCCAACGGTTGAACAAATAAGGATTAAAGGAAGGTGAATATTAGAACTATTCTTGTAGTGCAATACACCGGTAACTGCCTCCGGTGCTATTGGCTTTGAGTAACACGGTGTCAGTAGTACAGTGAAGGGTAGGCTTGAGGCCTGTTTAAACTCAGTCCTTTTGAATAAGATCTCCTCTGTGGGACTACAGGTCCCAGCAACACTGTGTTAAAAGTTTAGGTGTATAGAAGTGCATTAAGAAAATACGGGTGGCAGCCCTCTCACCCAACCAGGCCTGGAGAATGAATCAGCTCCGCTCCGGTGCAATCAGTCTTGCTTCTCAGCAGCCAGCGCCGTTACACCGTTCCGCTCTGCAAGATGGACCAGGTGAACCTCTGATGGCTCCGACAGGTGTCTCTGAATCCTTCCCAGTTCGGTCACGCAGTCTTTCCAGCACACGGGTACAAATTAGAGTCGCTGATCGTTCCGCTCTGCAGCAGGTGTAAGCCGCGCTCTCTGGAAACCTCCTCACCGGTCCTTGTAGGCAGGCCATGCGTCCAGAAGAGACCCAAGATGGCCACGCGGGGCCTTTTATAACCTACCCAGCATGCAGTTCAGTCTTTTGGTGCTCATGGGTAGGTCACTTGGCATTGTGGGTAAATAAGTTCTTGTATAATGTAAACAAACAGTCACTTCCTGTAACATTTCTCCATGTTCTTGAAATAGAAAAATAAATGAAGTCCATTTCCCGTTTAAGCCACTATATGGTGCCAAATACCAGTTTGTAACACTGTCTATTAAATAACATTACATAGCAAAAATGTCAGCGCTACATACTGCTTTAAGTCTTTGGTCCCCAAAGATATTCAAAATCTTTGTTCTATTGCACATTTTTGCTTCTAAGCGACTGCACAATACTGACAGAGGAGCCTCCCACCAGTTCTCATGTGATGGGAGACTGTTCTGTGCACTCACAGCTGACACCATGGTGTCTGGTACAGATGTGTCAAGGGGTGAGATGGGGTTGTCTCCCTTTGAATCAACAGTAGAGAAACCAGGCATTTGTGACAACCTTTGAGGGGTGAGAATAACTTCTTCGGAACTCTCATCCAACATCCCACAGGCCGGTCCCTTGACTCGGGAAATTATTCTTCGCTTCCTCTGATTCACTGGTTCAGACAAAGTAGGCTACTAGCCTTCTCTTCCTGTGCAACTACTTCTGCTGGCAGGGAAGGTACAGAATCACATCTGGGAACTGCAGGGGCTAACAGCCGCTTCACCAGATCTGTGTTGGTCCCAACAATCAATGAACTTCCTGTGGACCCTGGCAGCCAAGGGCAGACAATGGCCAGTGTCTCAAAGTTCTGAAGCTTCCCCTCCCTCAATGGATCACACGACAACTTGATCCGCAGACATCCATCACAAAGGTAATCTTCTGCTTGAATACCCTGAATCTTTACGTCTTCCGACCTTTTCAGGGGCAAGTATGACAAATACCTCTTGTAGAAGTCTCTGGTCAGCAGGGTAACCTGTGCGCCTGTATCAAGGATGGCTCTGGTATAAATCCCTTCAATCAGAACAGGTACTACAGGCAGAGGGCCTACCAACTGGGTAGGAGGCCTGTTAGAAACACCTGGAACAGCAGGTTTGCATGACTGGGCTCGTGCCTCCTTCAGCTTCCGTTGTTGAGAATGCTATTTCTGGCGCCGTTTTGAAGGCTGATAAGCACTTCTCACTGAGACAGCATAAACAGCAGGAGTTCTCCATTGCTCTCTCGCAGGTTCAGAGAAACCTCTTCTTGAGGGCCCGGAACTTCTCTCCATCCTTGGGTCACCTCTCTGAGGTTCACACCTGCCTTCTGTCTCCCTTTGTGGGCTAGGACATACTCGCTGGTAGTGACCTACACCTCCACAGTTTCGACAGACGTCTTGATTCGTGGGCTTCTGGCTGTACATCCCAGTACGTTCTGTCATCAATTTGCTAATCTCTGCCATCTGAGACACCTGCAGCTTCAATACGGCTATCTCCGACATGAGGTCCACTGACTCAGTCACCATCTCCAGTATCTTGGACATCTGAGTCTTCAGACCTCTAATCTCTGAGTCTTCAGCAGCTGCGCTGGCTACTCTGACTCCAACAACAGATTCAGACTTTTGACTCTTCTTTTCCCTTTCCATCTCCATGTTGGCTGCTTCATTAGTTTCTTCTATGAGCACCTCATCTAGAGTGGAGAGATCTTCCAAATACTGCCGTAGTTGAAATTTGATGTAATCACTTCTCAGTCCCGTAGCCACGGACCTCAGAAATTTATTCTGTGTCAGTTTAGCCCCGAAGTGTTCATCTGAGCCTTCTCCTTCTGAGGCAAACAACAGTCAGTCCTTTAACTCGATAGATCGAAACAATAAATTCTGGGTAGTTTCTTTACTGTCTTGTGCAAGATTTATCAGCTGGTGGTACAGTTCAGAAGCATTTTCCTCCTTGTAATGGCTTTTTATTATTCTCTTGAGTTGCACTAGGGTCAGTCCATTCTTCATCTCCAGCATCCCTCTGAGGTATGGGGCTGGGAATATTGGCTTTTACTACAGCTCCCACAATCTCGGATTCCGGATACCCTCTGTGGAATCCCTCTTCGATCTAACGCATCAGGTTTGTGTAGGACAGCTTGTCTTTCTGTTCCCTCTCACCTATCTGACCTTCAATCTTGAAGTCCTTCCTGATCATCACCTCTGGCAAGTTACCATGGGGAAGTCTCTGCATGACTGCAACAGGTCTTGGCTTTGAGTGCCTGTCACTCGAGTCCTTGCATGTAGTACTTAGCTTTCTGATCTGCTCTTCAATCATTCTAGAGGTTTCCTGGAGCCTCTCCTTATATGGTGAGATTGTTTCTTCAGATCAGCTAGTTGTTGTCCCGGTTGGGAACCTCACTTAGGGGTGCTGGGTATTCCAACAACTGCTCTCTTCTTCTTCAAAGGGGCCTCCGACCCATTTTTGGTTGGAGTTGACTGAAAACGGACTTCCCGTATTGCCAACTCTGCTTGTCTAGAGCTGGTAGGGCTTTCACCTGGTCCCTCTGGGTGTGTCAGGTAAAACTTAGTCTTTTCAGCTAATTGCACACTTGTGCCTTTGAAGTTTTCAGGGACTCCCTCTCTCCACTCTAATGCCTCGTACACACGGTCGGACATTGATCAGACATTCCAACAACAAAGTCCATGGATCTTTTCCGACGGATGTTGGCTCAAACTTGTTTTGCATGCACACGGTCATACAAAGTTATCAGAAAATCCGATCGTTCTGAACGCGGTGACGTAAAGCACGTACATCGGGACTATAAACGGGGCAGTAGCCAATAGCTTTCGTCTCTTAATTTATTCTGAGCATGCGTGGCACTTTGTCCGTCGGATTTGTGTACACACGATTGGAATTTCAGACAACGGATTTTGTTGTCGGAAAATTTTATAGCAAGCTCTCAAACTTTGTGTGTCAGAAATTCCGATGGAAAATGTGTGATGGAGCCCACACACGGTCGGAATTTCCGACAAAAAGGTCCTATCACACATTTTCCGCCGGAAAATCCGACCGTGTGTACAGGGGATGACAGTGCATAAGTGCGGGAGGTCCGATGATCTGGTCTGACAGCAACCACCCATGCCTTTCTGTCTGGAGACAATGCTGTCACAACTTGGCTGATTTGTTCTTTCTCCCAAACATCTCCCCAGAACTCAATTGCTACGCTCACTTCTGAGCGGGTGCCTTCTGCTTCGCACCACTGTGCCACAGTGAGAGGTGCATACTGGAGTTCATTATGGTGGGCTTGATTGCAGAGTAACAGATATCCCGGACGAGCCCCCATGTGTAGCACTTACCCCCGAAGGAGCTGCTGGTATTTGATTGAGCCTGTACTCTGCTCTTACACCCCCAACTAATTTACCACAGCTGTGGTGCAGTGTTAATGTGAAGCTAATAGTAAAGGATAACTCCACAGTGTGCAATATAACAATAGTA
Source organism: Lithobates septentrionalis (assembly GCA_037952835.1). NCBI lineage: Eukaryota > Metazoa > Chordata > Amphibia > Anura > Ranidae > Lithobates > Lithobates septentrionalis. The sequence continues at coordinate 1,147,599 of JBBDGP010001553.1, read as the reverse complement.
TACCTATGTTATTACCTGGGTATCCGATGTTCCACCTGCTGGAAAAGGAACAACACTCCACACCAATTGTAATTAACCAGGAATGTATTTTTACTGGAACTGATATAAAATGGTAATTACATTTATTTGCACTGTCACACAAATGTAATGCAACAGCCCAATAGGTATTCACAACAGTTTGTACGTATAAAGTTGTCTTAGATGATTCCTGAGAGTGCGTCTCAAAGGAGGACTAATGCTCAGAGTGAAACCGCCTTAACTCTGGGCACCTTCCCACTTCCAGCACACTTTGGTAACCACAGAAATACAAAGTTACTCAATAAAGTGCAACACAATTTCTAGGGAGCTCCCCCTACTTTATAATGCAGTCCCTCTTATCATTAATAGGATGCAAGGCTTTGAAATGAGAGATGCAGTCTTTTTAGTCCTCTGTCTTCTGCTAGTTATTTGTGTTGTAGTAATTTTAATCCAATGGTTGAACAAATAGGGATTAAAGGAAGGTGAATATTAGAACTATTCTTGTAGTGCAATACACCGGTAACTGCCTCCGGTGCAATTGGCTTTGAGTAACACGGTGTCAGTAGTACAGTGAAGGGTAGGCTTGAGGCCTGTTTAAACTCAGTCCTTTTAAATAAGATCTCCTCTGTGGGACTACAGGTCCCAGCAACACTGTGTTAATAGTTTAGGTGTATAGAAGTGCATTAAGAAAATATGGGCAGCAGCCCTCTCACCCAACCAGGCCTGGAGAATGAATCAGCTCCGCTCCGGTGCAATCAGTCTTGCTTCTCACCAGCGGCGCCGTTACACCGTTCTTCTCTGCAAGATGGACCGGGACCCTCTGATGGCTCTGACGGGTGTCTCTGAATCCTTCCCAGTTCGGTCACGCAGTCTTTCCAGCACACTGGTACAAATCAGAGTCGCTGATCGTTCCGCTCTGCAGCAGGTGTAGGCCACCTTCTCTGGAAACCTCATCACTGGTCCTTGTAGGCAGGCCACGCGTCCAGAAGAGACCCAAGATGGCCGCGTGGGGCCTTTTATAACCTACCCAGCATGCAGTTCAGTCTTTTGGTGCTCATGGGTAGGTCACTTGGCATTGTGGGTAGGTAAGTTCTTGTATAATGTAAACAAACAGTTACTTCCTGTAACATTTCTCCATGTTCTTGAAATAGAAAAATAAATGAAGTCCATTTCCCGTTTAAGCCACTAGATGGTGCCAAATACCAATTTGTAACACTGTCTATTAATTAACATTACATAGCAAAAATGTCAGCGCTACATATATATATATATATATATATATATATATGTGTGTGTATATATATATATATATATATATATATATATATATATATATATATATGTTCAATTTTTTCCATACCTTTGGAGCAGAACAGTATAGTATTTTTGCATCTGCTAATTAGAATAAATATAGACATTACAAATTATCTCAACAAAATGAAAGGCTCACTGTAGGGAAAAATATTGTATTCTTGTAACAATCTAGATTTAATACCTGTATTTATATTTTTCTCTACATTCACATTCTCTGCTTGTCTATGAAGTCACAAAGACAGAAAGTGAGGGGGCATCTCCCAAAAAAGGGTTATGACATATGCACAGATCTGACAGAGCTTCTAATCCTACTTCATACTACAGCAAAATAGTTGTAAACTGCAACCACATTGAAAACTGGCTATCAGTTTGAGATGAAAAAGTAAAATACACAGGAAACTCAAACTTAATCTATTAAGAAGTGCTTGTTATTTTTTCCTTATGATAAGATGTAGTCTTGAGAATTCAGTTACTGCCTTTGAAGTACTTTTATTGAGCTTACAGTGATGGTGGTTATGCTGAAGAAGCTTGTCATATGAGAAGAGATACAGTACCTTAAAAAAGTATTCATACCCAATTTTCCACATTTTGTCATGTTATAACCAAAAACGTAAATGGATTTTATCGGGATTCTATGTGATAGACCAAGACACAGTGGCACATAATTATGAAGTGGAAGGAACATGATAAATGGTTTTCAAAATCTTTTACAAATAAATATCTGAAATGTGTGGTATGCATTTGTATTCAGCCCTCTTTACTCTGATACTCCTAACTAAAATCCAGTGGAACCAAATTCCTTCAGAAGTTACCTAATTAGTAAACAGAGTCCACCTGTGTGTAATTTCATCTCAGTATAAATACAGCTGTTCTGTGAAGCCCTCAGAGGTTTGTTAGGTTTGTTAGGTTTGCAACATGAAGGCCAAGGGACACACCAGACAGGCCAGGGATAAAGTTGTGGATACGTTTAAAGCAGGTTTAGGTTATAAAAAAATATCCCAAGTTTTGAACATGCACACCACAGAGATTTCCATTGCTGTTCAGCTGTTTGTATATCAAAGTAAATACACTCTCCCCACCCTAGCACTCACCTGGTGCTTCATCTGCATTCCCTGCACTTTTTTGTTTCATTTATAACACCGCTTTTCACACAACCTTTTCCTCTGTTCTTTCCCAGATAAACACATTTTTTCAGGATTTACTTTCTTACCCATGGTCTCTATGTCTGCTCCATTATTGGATCAGGTTAGTCAACACATGTTTCTATACAAATAATTGTACAACTTTTGTCTACTCTGCTTATTTAGTAAAGCTTGACATATATACTTATGCTAGAGTACACATGCTCTCATACAAAAATATTTTTACATTATATAACTTGATGTTCATCTTACTAAATCTGGCAAATCTTTGAGACATATACATCTATTTTTACATCTGATATCTATCAAGTTACATACTGAGACAATTAGGACCATTCACCTTCACCTATGCCATGTCCGCCACCTGGCATCCCCCTGGGGGTACCCATGTCCGTCTTCTCCCCCTCAGCTCCCGTGCCATACTCTGGCTGCTGCCGTTCATTTGGGGGTTCAGCAATGGAAACTCTGGTTTCGTTCATTGGTAAGTATTGGGGGGTTTTGCTCTGGCCCATTCTGCCATTGTTCTTACATTTACCACTGTGACACATCTTTTTGTCTATTTAGATACATCTCATCCGCATCCACCCCTGTTGAGCGAGCAATGATCTTGCGAAACGCACATAGGGTTTTCTGATGCGTGCATTTGCATATACTGCATTGTATAACGTTTGTATCAACTTTATTTATTCTCTTCATTATGTGCAAATCCATTGGCTGAGCTAATATGCTATATTATCCATGTATGTACATTACTTTTAATAAACATTTATACTGCTCTTACTCTTGTTACTCAGTGGTTAACTGTGACCATCTCATTTAAAGTCCCAGGGTGACTCTCTTTTTTTGTATAAGTTTTGAACATCTCACAGAGCATTGATCAATCCATCATCTGAAAATGGAAAGAGTATTGCACAACTGCAAACCTACCAAGACATTACCATCCACTTAAACTGACAGGCTGGGCAAGGAGAGCATTAATCAGAGAAGCAGCAAAGAGGCCCATGATAACCCTGGAGGAGCTGCAGAGATCCAAAGCTCAGGTGGGAGAATCTGTCCACAGGGCAACTATTAGTCATGCGCTCCACAAATATGACCTTTCCAGAAGAATGGCAAGAAGAAAGCCATTGTTGAAAGAAAGCCATAAGAAGTCCAGTTTGCAGTTTTCGAGAAGCCATGTGGGGGACATAGCAAACTTGTTGGAGAAAGTGCTCTGGTCAGATGAGACCAAATTTAAACTTTTTGGCTTAAAAACAAAATGCTATGTGTGGCGGAAAACTAACACTGCACATCACCCTGAACACACCATTTCCACCATGAAACATGGTGGTGGCAGCATCATGTTGTGGGGATGCTTTTCTTCAGCAGGGACAAGGAAGCTGGTCAGAGTTGATGGGAAGATGGATGGAGCCAAATATCGGGCAATCTTAGAAGAAAACTTGTTAGAGTCTGCAAAAGACTTGAGATTGGGATGGAGGTTCACCTCCCAGCAGGACAACAAACCTAAACATACAGCCAGAGCTTTAATGGAATGATCAGTGGTTCTCAACTCTCATCCTCAGGACCCACTAACAGGCCAGATTTTAAGTATTACCTTGGGCAGATGCAGACTAGAATTCTGCAAACACTGAGCAGCAAATGATATCACCTGTGATGTATTTCAGTTATCTTGCAAACCTGGCCTGTTAGTGGGTCCTGAGGACAGGAGTTGAGAACCACTGGTTTAGATCAAAGCATGTTCATGTGTTAGAATGGCCCAGTCAACGTCCAGACTTAAATCCAATTGATAATCTGTGGCAAGACTTGAATATCGCTGTTCACAGATGCTCTCCATCCAATCTGACAGAGCTTGAGCTATTTTGCAAAGAAGAATGGGCATAAATTTTACTCTCTAGTGCAAAGCTGGTAGAGACATACCCAAAAAGATTTGCAGCTGTAATTGCAGCGAAAGGTGGTTCTACAAAGTATTGACTCAGGGGGAATACGAGTGTTATCCCCGCACCAATGTGGATCTGACCAGGTATGAAATGGATGTTACTCTCTCCAGGAATGAGGAGCCCCAGGTGCTGGCTAATGCTAATTGAAGCTGTGTTCAAACGAGAAAATCCGGACAGCCGCACTCCAGGAAAATATAATCCAAAAGAATTTCTTTATTGTAAAATCAGGAACATGTCGTATACAAGACACCATAGACAGAGTGTACAGGCAATCAGCTAACGCGTTTCGCACTTATGCCAAGTGTTTACTCATAGCTATTGACTCGGGGGGGCTGAATACAAATGCACGCCACACTTTTCAGATATTTGTAAACAATTTTGAAAAACATTTATCATTTTCCTTCCACTTCACAATTATGTGCCACTTTTTGTTGGTCTATCACATAAAATCTGAATAGAATACATTTATGTTTTTAATTGTAACTTGACAAAATGTGGAAAATGAATACTTTTTCAAGGCACTGTAGTACACTGTAGTACAATAAATATTGTTGTTACATATTAAAACCAAACCTAGATCTAAGAATTCACTTGGTTTGTTCTATGTTTGTTGTTGAACATATAAATTAACTTCTGGTGACAGGTTGTCAGAATGCTCCTTGCACTGAGGTGTAGGTAACCTTTTTAATGGTTACAATGTGTCAATTTTGCCTCTTGAACAAACTGTGCTGCCATGCACACCTGTAAATAAAAAACATACATACACACATTCAAAGAGTGTGTGAGTTTTAAAATGACGCGTGTTCTCAGTGCTGTGTCAAATTCTTGGTAAAGAAAGAAAAATCTGTGTCATAGAAGAACACCATCTGGAAGTCATTCATGTGGTGCATTCCTCATCAAAGCCTTACTTATGACTTAGGAAAAAACAAGTGTCTAGCTTTAAGCTCAACTCAGGGAAAGTTAGAAATGATCCCTTGCAAAGGGGCTGTGCTCGCATTGCAAGGGTTGACTGCTCATTTAGGTCTAGGGTCCCGCAGTGTCTTCTACACTGATTTCATCAAAATCATAGCAGAGTATACAGTGCAGTCAGTGTAGTATATATAATACAGTTCAGAGTATATAGTGACGTTACTATAGGTAACCCCAAGCACCCCCTCCAATAGATAGAATAAAAGTCCCACCCTCCTAATCCCCGGTGTTCTTTAACTAGATAGCAACAGGCCACCAGGGCGGGAAAGTTGTGCTGACGTGAGGGTATGCCAGGAAAGGAAAATTACGGTAAGTATTTGATAACAATTTTCCATATTCCTGACTAACCTCACGTCAGCACACCATGGGATTTAACTAGCAATAAAGAAGAAGGGAAGGAAAAACAAAAGGACACTTAGCCAAGATATGCTGCATAATAAGGAAAAACAAATTGTATTTCTCTTGTAAGGCTGCCGAGCCCACCGCTGTGCCTTTGGCCAATTATGGCTCAGGGGCTAAGTCCACACCCCACACTATATAAGGCTGCTTACACAGCAGCCGAATGTAGTGTGTATCACTGGAGATTAAGCAGGTTAGTTAGTGTATTGTGTGGTCAGTCAGTTTAGGGCAGTCAGTGTAGTGCAGTGTATAATACAGTGTAATGTAAATTACACAGTGTAGTGTAGTGTATATAATACAGTGTAGTGCACTGTGTATAATACAGTGTAGTACAGTGTATATAATACAGTGTAGTGCAGTGCATACAATACAGTGTAGTGCAGTGTATATAACAGTGTAGTGCAGTGTATATGTTAGTGTAGTGCAGTGTGCATAACACAGTGTAGTGCTGTGTGCATAACACAGTGTAGTGCAGTGTATATAACACAGTGTAGTGCAGTGTATATAACACAGTGTAGCGCAGTGTATATAACACATACCTCCCAAAAGTCCCGGATTCCACAGGACTGTCCCGGGATTTCAAGTCAGTCTCGGGGTCCCATGGATCTAGGCTGAAGTCCCGGAAACCAGAGCCCAGTGCCATAACAAGTTCCAGTACTGGGCTCTATTCAGTGGTGGTATTCTGAATGGGTGCAATGTGTGCTCTTGCAGACTGCACCAAGTGAGGATTCCTGTGAGCATAGCCGTTCTCCCCCGCAATCTTCGCTGTCATTTGTTGTTAAGACCACCGGCATCCTAGACACTGATGACACATTTTGCAAGCCACCTCCCAGCTCCGCCCACCGCCTCCTGCTTCCTGTCTCTCAGCGGCTCCTGCATGGTAAGAGGAACCGCAAAGTATCTCCAAAAACAGTGACAGGCAGCAATCTGGTTAGTATCATCCACCCCCTTCTTATTCCAGCTCCTGTTTCACCCCCCCATCTTCGCCAGTATGACTCTTTCCCCAACCTGACCATCAGCCGGTCTCCAGCTCCCTCTTCTGCCAGATTCCACTGCTGCACCTGCCAGCTTTACTCCTGCTCCAGCATGCCCTGCCAGCAACAATACATGTAAGCTAGGAAGAACGCTAATCCCCCTCCCACTGTCACCGCTGCTTGATGCTTCCCCATCTGTCACTCCAATCACACCCTTCACGCCTCTGCTACTCACAGTAATTTCCCCACCATGCACCACACTCACATAGCTGAGAGTTTTGGATCCCCTTGCTAGCTGTCACAACTGCCCCCATGCCTCCCAGCATCTTCTCTCTCCCCCTTTGTTGCCCCTCCCAGGCTCTTCCAGCATCCATTTCCAGCCCTCACCCCCACTAGCCCGATGCATTGTTTTCAGAGACCCTCTCCAGCCACCAAGCAATCTTCCCACAACCCTCCCATCCCCTCCTGCCCCCTCCCCAGAGACTTCAATACCTTCCATTGTAAACATCCCTTACCCTGCCCCATCCTACCTCCACTTACCCTTTCCCCATTCCTACCCCCCCAACCCACACCTTAACCACAACCCCACCTTCACCGTCTACCTATAACTCCTCCCACCCCCAGCCCACCTCAGAAAAATGATGGGGGAACACTGATGAGGGCCTTAGTGACAGGGGGTGCAGGGTGGCGTAGAAGATTTGTGCTAGAAATGGAGATTGGGGGACTTGTGCTTGAAGATGGGGTGAGAGATTTGGTTGGTAGGGGGACCCGAGGAAAGGAGGATTTATGCTGGATGGGGGGGGTGAGGTGTGTGGGGATTTGCGCAGAGATGGGGAAGAAGGGGGATTGTGCTGGGAGGGGGGATTTGGGAATGGTGGAGGAAAATTTGTCCTGGGGATCGGGAAGAAGATTTGTGCTGGGAGGGGGAATTTGGGTGGGGGGGATTTTTGCTGAGGAGGATGGGGGGGGGGGTCTTTTACCCAAGATTGAGGGGAGATTGTGCTGGAAGGGAGGATTTGAGACAGAGGATCTGTTGAAGTGGGAGATGATTTTTGCTGTGAGGGAGATTTGGAGATGGGGGGGCAAGATTTGTCCTGGACGGTTTTGAAGAGGGGGAAGAAGGACTTGTGCTGGGATGGAGGGGTGGGGTGGCTTTGTGCTAGAAGCAGGGAGAGGATTTGTGCTGGGAGGGAATTTTGGGTTTGTGTATTTGTGCCAGGATGAGTTGTTCTGGGAGGGGAGATTTGGGGGAGATGATTTGTGATAAAAGTGGAGAAATGATTTATGCTGGGAGGGGGATCTGTGCTAAAATAAGGATGGGGGAATTTATGCTTGAAGGGGGGGGGGGATATTTGCTGGGAAAATAAATGTGAGGGGATTTGTTGTGCTGGGAAGGGGGATTGGTGAGGGAAAGATTTGTGCTGGGGGATTTGGAAAGGGGGAATTGGGTGGAAGAGGATTTATTTTGAGAGGGGTACTGGGGGAGAGGAGGACTTTTTTTGCAGCAGCAGCAGTAAAAAAAAATTATATGGCTGCACCCTTATTTTCTTTATTAGAAAAAACTATAATAAAATGGTTTATAGTGCACCAAGCACAAAAGTATTGCACCCAAGCACCATATTTCCATCCCACACTCTATAATAAAAAGTTATAAAAATCCCCCCCCCCCCCAAAAAATAAAAAACAATAATAAAATAGTTTATAGTGCACCAAGCACAAAAGTATTGCATCCAAGCACCATATTTCTATCCAACACTCTATAATAAAAAGATATAAAAATCACCCCCAATAAATAAAAAACAATATTGAAATGGTTTATAGTGCACCAAGCACAAAAGTATTGCACCCAAGCACCATATTTCCATCCCACACTCTATAATATAAACATACCCCCAAAAAATCCTCATCATGTCCGAAAGGCCAACAAGGAAAGGAAGACACTCACAGGCCACTAAAAGAGGGCAAGCAGCCTCTCTGTCTACAGTGAAAAGTGGTGGTCGTGAAAATTGTGCATCCTCTACAGGCGGGGCTCACTTTTCCTTTTTTTCCGGTCCTGGCCGTGTTTTTGAGCCACAACATACAGAAGAGGCCCAATTTCTGTTTGACAGGTGCATGTAATTTAAATTGTTTTTCTCATTTTTAACAGCAGGGCCTGTTCCTGCACACAGCAAGAGTAACTGTGAGGGGTTATAGTGTTCAGGCACCACCAACACTCAAGGCCCAATTTTTCTGCGCCTGTTTGACAGGTGCATGTAATTTCATTTTTTTTTTCATTTTTAACAGCAGGGCCTATTCCTGTGCCGGGCAAGAGTATCTGTGAGAGGTTGCAGTGTTTAGGCACCACTAGAGAAAAGCAAATGGTTTGGGCTTCGCCTAACACCCAAACTTTCTGGGCACTTAGTGGGATGTTTGCCCACTGAGAGCACAGTCAATAGGTTGTTAAGGCTTCCCTGCTGAGAGATGAATTAAATAAAATTGTAAAAAAAAAGAATGTAAATTAAATAAAATTGGGGAAAAAATGGCGTGGGGGGACCTTTTGGGTCTGGTATGAATTTTAACCACTTCCCTACCAAAGGATTGTAAAATGACGCCAGCAGGAACACTCCCTCCCTCCTGCATCCCATCAGAGTACCCGAGTACCTGTTTCCAGTCCATGTCTCATAGAATATACGTTGTGGGCGTTTTCTTTCTAAAATGGGGTCATTTTGTGGGTAATTTTACTGTCCTGGTGCTCCAAGACCTTAAAAAGTGTAATAGATAGGAATGAAATTAGATGTGTAATTTATGTTCCCAGAACGCCTGGTGGTGCTCCCTGCATGTTGGGCCTCTGTATGTGGCCAGGCTGTGAAAAAGTCTCACACATTTGGAATTGCCATACCCAGGAGGAATAGCAGAATGTATTTTGGGGTGTAATTGGAAGTATGCATATGCTGTGTGTGAGAAATAATTTGTTATTATTATTATTATATTATTATACAGTATTTATATAGCGCCAACAGTTTACGTAGCGCTTTACAACTTGAGGGTAGACAGTACAAATACAATACAATTTGATACAGTAGGAATCAGAGGGCCCTGCTCCTTAGAGCTTACAATCTAAGAGGGGAGGTCAAGAGATACAAGAGGTAATAACTGTGGGTGATGTGCTGATTGAGAAGATAAATGTACAGTTGTTAGGTGGGGGCCAGATAGGCTTCTCTGAAGAGATGAGTTTTCAGGGATCGTCTGAAAGTGGATAAAGTAGGAGAAAAACGGACGGATTGGGGTAGAGCATTCCAGAGGATGGGGGAGGCTCTGGAGAAGTCCTGAAGGCGAGCATGGGATGAGGTGACAAGGGAGTTTGAGAGCAGGAGGTCTTGGGAGGAGCGAAGAGAACGATTAGGTTGGTATTTTGTGACTAGGTTAGAGATGTAGCTAGGGGCCAAGTTGTGGATGGCTTTGTAAGTTATAGTTAGTATCTTGAATTTAATTCGGTGACTGAGTGGCAGCCAATGGAGGGATTGGCAGAGGGGTGTAGCAGACGCTGAGCGGTTTGTGTGGTGGATGAGCCTGGCCGCAGCGTTCATGATGGACTGAAGTGGGGATAGCCTATTTAGAGGTAAACCAATGAGGAGGGAGTTGCAGTAGTCAAGGCGGGAGATGACCAGGGAGTGGATTAGAAGCTTTGTGGTGTCGATGGTTAGGAAGGGGCGTATCTTGGAAATGTTGCGAAGACAGAGGCGGCAAGCTTTGGATAGTGATAGAATGTGGGGTCGAAAGGTTAGTTCAGAGTCCAGGATTACACCTAGGACCTTGGCGTGGGGAGATGGGTTGATAGTTGAGCCGTTGATCTTGACAGGGAGATCAGGGGAAGTGGCACCTGAGGGAGGAAATATCATGAGCTCGGTTTTGGATAGGTTGAGTTTGAGAAAGTGATGTGACATCCAGGCTGATATGTCTGCTAATAAGTTGGTAATGCGTGAGGAGACAAGTGGAGAGAGCTGGGGGGTGGAGAGATAGATTTGGGTGTCATCAGCGTAGAGATGATATTTAAAGCCGTGGGAGGCAATCAACTGACCCAAGGAGGTGGTGTAGATTGAGAAAAGGAGAGGTCCGAGAACAGAACCTTGGGGGACCCCAACGGAAAAAGGAAGAGGAGAGGAGGAAGTAGAGTTGTAAGTGACACTGAAGGAGCGGTGGGATAGGTAGGATGAGAACCAGCGAAGAGTACAGTCACGGAGACCAAAGGAGTGGAGTTTTTCGAGGAGGAGGGGGTGGTCCACTGTGTCAAAGGCAGCAGAGAGATCCAGGAGAAGTAGTACAGAATAGTGTCCGTTGGCTTTAGCCATTAGTAGGTCGTTTGAGAGTTTAAGGAGAGCAGTTTCCGTGGAGTGTTGAGGGCGAAAACCGGACTGAAGGGGATCAAGAAGTTTATTCATGGTCAGATGGTCACTTAATCGGTTGTAGACCAGTCTTTCAAGAAGTTTGGAGGAGAAGGAGAGTAAGGAGATGGGACGTAAGTTGTTGAGATTGGTGGGATCCAGTGAGGGCTTTTTTAGTATGGGGGTGACTAGCGCATGTTTTAGAGAGTTTGGGAAGATGCCACAAGAGAGGGAGAGGTTGAAAATGTGAGTTAGAGAGCGTAGAATTGAGTCAGAGGGTGAGCGTAGCATTTGCGAGGGAACAGGATCCAGGGGGCAAGTGGTTAGATGAGTGCTAGATAAAAGTTTAGCAACCTCAGTAGTAGTAGCAGGGTTGAATGAGGGAAGTAATGACTGTATCTGTGGACATGGGGTGTTGCATGGGGGAGGTTTTTGCGCATTGGCGATCTCCTCATGAATTGTATCAATCTTAGTTTTGAAGTGATTGGCAATCTCCTGGGCGGTGATTGAGTTGGTGGGTGGAGGCAGTGGAGGACAGAGTAGAGTGTTGAAGGTAGAGAAGAGTTGACGTGGACTGGATGAGAAGGTGTTGATGAGTGTGATAAAGTAGGTCTGTTTGGCAGTGTGAAGGCAGGAGTAGTATTTTAGGAGGGCAGATTTATATTGTGTGAAGTCTTCCTGGGTCTTAGTCTTATGCCACAGGCGCTCAAGAGCGCGGCTACGTTTTCTGAGACCTCTGGTGTCATCTGTTTGCCAGGGTTGTAGCAGTCGGGGCCTAATTCTGCGTGTAGTGAGGGGGGCCAGCTTGTCTAGGGAGGAGGACAGTGAGCTGTTGTAAATGAAAGTAGCTAGGTTGGGGCAGGACAGGGGGGAGATTTTGTCATAGAGGTGATCAGTAGCAGAGTAGAGAAGAGAAGGGTTGAGGTGGCGAAGGTTTCTGCGTGTAACTGTTGGGCGGTTGGAGGGAGAAGAGGTGGAAGACAAGGAGAGAGCAAAACTAATAAGGTGGTGATCAGAGAGTGGGAGTGGATTGTTGGAAAGGTTGCACGGAGTGCACAGATAGGAGAAGGCAAGGTCAAGGGTGTTGCCGTTGGAGTGGGTAGGAGCCTGTATCCATTGCTTCAGGTCAAGCGATGAGGTTAGACTGAGAAGTTTAGAAGTAATAGTAGTGTTAGTGTTGACAGGGATGTTGAAGTCCCCAAGAATAATTGTGGGGATTTCAGAAGAGAGAAAGTAGGGTAGCCAGGCAGAGAAGTCATCAAGAAAGGCTGATACCGGTCCAGGGGGCCGGTAGATGACAGCAATTCTTAGAGAAATGGGAGAGAAAAGACGAATGCAATGTGCCTCAAAAGAGGAGAGTGTCAGAGAGGGAGGTGGGTGAAGAACCTGATAGGTGCTGCATGGGGCTAGAAGGATTCCCACTCCACCTCCCTTCCGTCCACTTGGTCTGGGGGAGTGAGTCCAGAGAAGGCCCCCATGGGAGATGGAAGCAGGAGAAATAGTGTCCGATTCATGAAGCCAGGTTTCAGTAATGGCAAGAAGGTTAAAGGAATTTGTGATGAAGAGGTCGTGGAGGGCGGTGAGTTTGTTGCAGACAGAACGTGCATTCCACAGGGCACAGGAAAAGGGGGGGCTGGTTTTGGAAAGAGGAATATGGACCAAGTTCTGTGGGTTGCGGCTCCTGCCAGAGGGTGTAGGGGGATGGGAGCGTTGGGCAAAGACAGATGATGGTGGCCCAGGGTTTGGGGATATGTCACCAGAGATTAGGAGAAGCAGGAGAGTGAGGGAGGTAATGTGGGACTGTGATTTATGTGAAGGGGCATGTCTCAGAATACTGGAGGTTTTATCAGTGTATGGATGTAGAATGAGCGAGAGTTGGTAAGAGCAGTAGTAGGGGGAAGACAGAAGGCAGGGTGATATGTATAAGCAGGTGGGTGGAGAGGGGGGGTGAAGGTAAGAGAGTTTGAGGAGAGAGGACAGGAGTGTCAGGAGCAGTGGTAGAGAGTGCATGTTACAGAGTGGAAGGAGAGCTTAATAGAGAGACAGGTCACCTGCAGTCTGTTAGCTGCTTTCCAGTGCAGATTGCTGTATTTGTTTGCTTCGTGCAATCGCTGAAGTGCAGAGAATGAAGTGCATAACACTTGTAGAAAGAAACACTTAGAGATAGAAGCCTTAAGGATAGAAGCCCCTGCAATGTGCTCCCCTGCAATGTGCTACCCCCTTAAGGATGCTCAGATATATACTGTTATAAGGGTGGGGTTGAAGTTCGTTAATTAATCATGAGTGACTATAAGAGTGCCTAGCAATCAAAGTGAACTTTTTGCTTCAAAAGTCAGGATAGCAAGAGGCCAAGACAAGATCAACACATAAAACCTAGGTAAGACAGTTCAGAAAAACAAATAATGTCATGGTTGTTCGCACAGGGCAACAGATAGAGAAGGCCACATACCAGAGAGACACACACACACAGAGACAGCAAGCAGATCCCAATTGCAGTTAACGGTGGAAGATGTGGATGAGCTGACACATACCAGAGAGACACACACACACAGAGACAGCAAGCAGATCCCAATTGCAGTTAACGGTGGAAGATGTGGATGAGCTGACACATACCAGAGAGACACACACACACAGAGACAGCAAGCAGATCCCAATTGCAGTTAACGGTGGAAGATGTGGATGAGCTGACACATACCAGAGAGACACACACACACAGAGACAGCAAGCAGATCCCAATTGCAGTTAACGGTGGAAGATGTGGATGAGCTGACACATACCAGAGAGACACACACACACAGAGACAGCAAGCAGATCCCAATTGCAGTTAACGGTGGAAGATGTGGATGAGCTGACACATACCAGAGAGACACACACACACAGAGACAGCAAGCAGATCCCAATTGCAGTTAACGGTGGAAGATGTGGATGAGCTGACACATACCAGAGAGACACACACACACAGAGACAGCAAGCAGATCCCAATTGCAGTTAACGGTGGAAGATGTGGATGAGCTGACACATACCAGAGAGACACACACACACAGAGACAGCAAGCAGATCCCAATTGCAGTTAACGGTGGAAGATGTGGATGAGCTGACACATACCAGAGAGACACACACACACAGAGACAGCAAGCAGATCCCAATTGCAGTTAACGGTGGAAGATGTGGATGAGCTGACACATACCAGAGAGACACACACACACAGAGACAGCAAGCAGATCCCAATTGCAGTTAACGGTGGAAGATGTGGATGAGCTGACACATACCAGAGAGACACACACACACAGAGACAGCAAGCAGATCCCAATTGCAGTTAACGGTGGAAGATGTGGATGAGCTGACACATACCAGAGAGACACACACACACAGAGACAGCAAGCAGATCCCAATTGCAGTTAACGGTGGAAGATGTGGATGAGCTGACACATACCTGTAAAGAGACAGAAGGAATGATCAGGTGAGGCAGAGCTTAGTGCAGAGAATGAAGTGCATAACACTTGTAGAAAGAAACACTTAGAGGAAGAAGCCTTAAGGATAGAAGCCCCTGCAATGTGCTCCCCTGCAATGTTATTATTACGATTTTGTGTAAAACAACAAAAAAAAAATTCTTAATTTTCCCAAGAATTGTGGGACAAATTGACAGCTTCAAAAAACTCACCATGCCTCTTACTAAATACCTTGAACTGTCTACTTTCCAAAAAGGGGTCATTTAGTAGTAGTCGTACTGTCCTGACATTTCACGGTCTCAGGAAATGAGACCGTCAGTACATCAGGTATGATATATTTTTTATGATTTGCACCATAGCTTGTAGACTCTATAACTTTCACACAGACTACATAATATTCAGTAATTTGGGTTATTTTTTACCAAAGATATATAGCAGTATACATTTTGGCCCAAATTTATTAACAAATATTACTTATTTGCAAAATTGTATAATAGAAACTAAAAAAAAGGTGGTTTTTTTTTTTCAAAATTTTCGCTATTTTTTTCCTTTTATCGCAAAAATTAAAAAACCCAGTGGTGATTAAATACCACCAAAAGAAAGCTCTATTTGCATGAAAAAAAATGATAAAAATTTTGTTTGGGTACAGTGTTGCATGACCGAGTAATTGTCATTCAAAGTGAGAGAGCACTGAAAGTTGAAAATTGGTCTGGGCAGGAAGGGGGTGGAAGTGCCCTGTATTGAAGTGTTTAAGGGGAACCATATGACAGAATTAATAAAAAAAACAGCGTTGGGTCCCCCCCAAAATCCATACTAGGCCCTTTGGGTCTGGTTTAGAGTTTAAGGGAAACTCCATGTCAAAATTAAAAGAAGACCAGCCTGGGGTCCCCCCCAAAAAAAAATCCATACCAGGCTTTTTGGCCTAGTATAGACTGGGGGGCTCCACACCATTTATTTTTTCATTTTTTATAATCTTATAGCCGGGAGCCGGAAATACATTACAGCCACGAGCATGTTTAAATTACATTTTTTCCTTTAGAAATTTCATTATTGCTGTAGCTTGTTCTATACATTGTACAATTGCACCACTTTACAGGCAGACTAAGGGGACCTCCCAGGCATGATATTTAAAGGAATATTTCATTTTTATTGTTTCACGTTAAGCATCATTAAAATCACTGCTCCTGTTCTGCTTCACGTTATTGAACTGTTGTATAACACCAATCAGACAGCTTCAGTAATCCAGTAATCTTTATTACAATTTTTTTTTTTTTTACATTAGTACAACAGACACATTTCACATTCATCTTGTTCAGATACAGCAAAACTACACAATACATAAAATAACCCCACAAATAATAAAAAAAAACCACACCAATCTCAGGTCTGGTAGCCCTCCCTTTCTCCCCTCCTCATCCTCCCTCCCCCCGACCTCCCCCCTCAGGAGAGTCCCATCAACTAATATCCCCCCTGCATTTTATAGCAACTCACATTTCGAGGCCAAGGACCTCCATCCAGTTTTTCCAAATAGCCTCAAACTTCCCTCGGCGATTTCTATGTAGAAGAGTAAATTTCTCTTTTAATATAGTTTCTTTTATTTGCGATTGTTGTGGAAATTTTTATTATATGGACTCATGTGGACATTTTATTCTAGGATGTGTGTTTTATAGATTATCATCTGTCTCCCTGTGTCTGATTTAACCAAGGAGCACTCTAGTAGTAGGGTTAAATCGGGACCAGCGGTAAAACCGTCAGGGGCTTGGAGACATGTTCTCAGCGTGTGTGGACCTTTGCCCGTTTGTAAGTATCAAGCTCAATGCACTGGACTTCTTGGCTTCAAATGTCTATGCACATTATAGAAGTGAAGTCCGCATAACGAGAGAAACATATTATTTTATCTCTGTGTGGATACGCTATCCCTTTTGGATACATATCTGCTTAATAAGAGGACATTGATATCTGCCTTGTTAATATACTCGTATCGTATATTGACAACACCAGTAGCAATGTCACACGCAGATCTTCTCAAGTCTGTAAGAACAAGTAGAATGATCTTACTAGATACTGGTTACTCTAAGCAGTATTGAGTGGGATCCGTGCTAACAAAGATGGTGGGTGTGCATGCATATGGCTGGGTGGAGGGGCCAGTGTACATGCCTCGAGTGGATGAGAAATGTACACTTCTCCCTCCCACTACTGTGGATGCCCTCCCTTTTAGTGTCATTACCTGTGATGTCATTTTGCATGGAGGAAGCGATTGGCTGTTGGGGCCATGAGTTTCTGTGTTGTCATATCCTTATTTGGTCATATCCTGTGTTGAGGTCACATGCTGTTTGTGACTTCCTGTTTGTGTGTGAATAAAAAGCCAAGAGTCTCTCTGCCCGACAGAGCAGATGAAGGAAGGATGGAGCTGAGATGGTGATTATGGCTGTTTACTGGGGGACAGGGGAGACATGGGTTATTTAGGGAAGCATTATACCATTATGGTGAAGGGGTGTGTGTTAGTGCAGGTGAGATTGGTTATGTATAGCCAATATCTCCACTACAGCGATCTTTATTCCTCCACTGTCGGTGGATAAGCAGAGATCCATTTCTGTGCAATTGACTTACGTGCCTGGAATAAACTTCTCGCTATTGTATCTTTAGTATTTTGCAAATAACTAGATTCCTCCAATATATTTAATATACAAATTCCGGGATCTACCGACAGTTTGATTTGAAGCACCTCATTATTAGTTTTAATTATGCCCTGCCAATATCGGTGGAGTTTAGGGCATCTCCATAACATATGTATTAAATCTGCTGGTGTACCTCCACAGCACAGACATAGGGGGGAATCTCTACGCTTCCAACTAAATAATAGTATGATCTATGTAGACTAAACAATTGCGTTCATTTTTATGTGGCAGAAGACAATACCCTTGGGATCATGGCCAGAGCCATTGCCCACTGATCCTCTGACAATGGTCCTAGGTCTTGCTCCCAGTGGGCCCTAGAGGGGATATCTATGGGTTTTTTAGACTTGTTTTGTAATATCTCATACAGTCATGAGATAAGACCCTGCTTTTGATCCTTCTCCCTTAACAGTGAGATTATTTTAGAGTTACTGAATTTAAATTCAAAGGTACGGGCCTGAGTCTGTAAGGCATGTCTGAGCTGCAGATATTGGAAGAACCTTTGCCTTGGAACCCCAAATTCCTCAGACAATTGAGAAAATGATTTAAGACTATCATTTTCAAACAGTTGCTCCATAAGTCGCAATCTCTTCCTCTGCCATAGCTCAAACCCTTCCAGCCTCTGCAGCTCGTCACAGTTTACATTATTCCAGATTGGGGTATAAGGGGTATAGCCCGTGTTATTAGTAATATTTTTCATTTCCTGCCATACCTTAAAAAGCAGTTTACCTGACACAAACTTTTTTTGGGAAAGGGGGAGGAGGGGAAAGGGGGGAGGAAAGGGAACATCGATCCAGTTAAAGAACTAACCCACCGATAGATGGCATGTAGATCAGAATTTACATAAGTCAATAAATCAGATAATTTTGGAGTGTTATAGTCAGGCATGGCTTACCAATGGGAACGCAAAGAAGGGTATCAGACAGGACAGTGGGAAGCACTAAAAGGTGCAATAACTGAATTAAAAAAATATATAAAACAGATATACAAGTGTGGGTCTATGTAGTCTGTGAAAAGAGCGAACAGGGAAAGAAGAAGGGGGAAGGGGGGGAAGGTGAGGGGGGAGGGGAGGAGGGGAGGAGAAAGTAAAAGGAGGAATGGAAGATATTAGGTGAAGAGAAGGGGGGAAGGGGGGAAAGGGGGGAAAGGGGGGAAGGATTTCCTGTTTGGATAATTCCCTGATCTTTGCTACCTCTCCAAAAGGGATGAATTCTGTCAATTCACAAAATTTTAGAACTGAAGAATGTCTATTGTGATAGTGTTTAAAATGCAGGGAAACACTCTGGTCCCTAGAACTTATTTTTATGTTTTTAATATGTTCCGTAATTTGCTTTTTATGGGCCTTTTAATGTACCCTATATACATTAAGCTGCGTGGGTATTGCAGGGCATAGACTACATTGGTCGGATTACAGGAAATAAATTATTTTATTTGGAACTCCTTATGGTTAAAGGTGGACCTAAAATTATCTGGTCCTCTAAAAGTAAAGAAACCAACCCTATCCGCAAACGTCCAAGGTTTTGTGGGTGGATCCAATATTTTTTGGACAACTCTATCCCCAACATTTAAAGCTTTCCTGTAAATGAACTTAGGATACTGTATATACTCTCCACCTCTCTATATCAGTGTTTCTCAACTCCAGTCCTCAAGGCACCCCAACAGGTCATGTTTTCAGGATTTCCCTCAGATGAAACAGCTGTGGTAATTACTAAGGCAGGGAAACTGATCAAATCACCTGTGCAAAATAACGGAGAGCCTGAAAACATGACCTATTGGAGCGCCTTGAGGACTGGAGTTGAGAAACACTGCTCTATTTTGTGTGTGGAAATTAGAAATAAAGCCCCATTCTTGGTCCCTATTAACCTTCCTTATCACATTATCCCTCAAACAATCATCCCTAGGCATTTCAAACACATTTTGTATGATTCCATCTAGCTGACGGGCATCATACCCTTTTTGGATGAACGTTTCTTTGATTATTTGGGACTGCATCACAAAATCATTGGTAGAGGAACAATTCCTTTTACTCTCATTATTTGCCCTTTCAGGGTGTTCTTTAACCATAGTGGTTGGTGACCACTCTGTAAAGCTAGTTAACTATTTTGTTCAGTGGGCTTAAAGTAAACCTTTGTGCCTAATTGGTGTCCCTGTCTGAAGACATTTACATCCAGAAAATTGATTTGTTCTTTACTCCACTGGCTTTCTAACTTAATGTTGTTCTTATTGTCATTTAATTGTGACAGGAACTCCTGTAAGAAAGTTTCTGCGCTAGCCTAAATATAGAACAAATCGTCGGTAAATCTTCTGTAGAAGATTAATTCACCCCTTACTTTTCCAAATATACATTTATTCTCCCACTCACTCATGGAGAGGTTTACGAGACTAGGTGCATCGCAACACCTCTTCGTTGGGAGAAAAACTGGTTGTTGTACTAAAAATAGTTTTGGGAGAGTCAGAAATCGAAACTCTCCTTAGAAATATGTTTGTGCTTGGGGAATATCCTCTATTTGACAGAGGGACCAATTTAGAGCCAGTAATGCATCGTCGTGCTGGATTATAGTGTACAGCGATGATATGCTTTTGTTTGTAAGACACGTGTTTGCAAAAATCGATCTAAGTATTGGACCAGTCTTGCCATTACAGACCCTATACTATTCACAATTGGCCTAGCTGGAGGGTTCCGTGGGTCCTTATGGATCTTAGGGAGTGTATATATCATTGGTATATGATTTTTACTAGGTACTAATTACCTCCTTTCCTTTTTAGTCAATACTCTAGTACAATACCCAAACTCAACTAGATGGGATAAATCCTTCCTGTAATTATAGGTTGGGTCCTCATCCATTTTTACATACGTGTTTTCATCAGAAAGCATTTGTGACAATTGTTTATGATGTCCAAGATCACCCCCCCTTCTCCTCTATCCGCTGGGCGGATAATTATATTTTTCCTTTTTTTCTATTCCATCCTGAATGTATTTGGGATTAGTCCTTTTCCTCTGAATTATTTGTTCCAGGTCTCTCAAGACCATACTCTTAAAAGCATCTAAGTGATGATTAGCGGAATTTGGCCTATTAAACAGGGATTTATTCTGCAATTCACTACCTATTCCTACCTTGAATCTGTTTGTAAGTCGGAACAGGTACATTTTTTAAGTGTAGCTCCAGCCAAAAAATCTATTTTCAAGCTTTGTGGATAGCATAGGGAAGGGTTATCACCCCTGTAACATTTGTTTTGCTGTCTGTGCCCCTGTTCAGAAGATTTCACCTCACTTTCTGTCCCAATGACAATTGGATTTTGAAAAATTTTGGTTGTTAGGGAAAACATGAACTGGTGATAAAGCATCAGTGGAGACACCTCTTTCCCATATTGACTCTTACAAGAGTGAATTTCCCTTCCTAGGGGTAGATTTCCTATCACTCCCTGTTGTCTCCCTCCGTTTGTAAGTAGGAGTCGTTTGTAAGTCGGATGTTTGTAAGTAGGGGGCTGCCTGTACTTGCAACCTCTGCAATTGTGTTTCTACCCAAAAAAATATTTTTTCATATTGAGTTTCCTCATATATTTATGTATGTTCACATAGACATCAAATGTATTTCTAAGACACTTAATTGCACATTTTAAACCCAAATTCAGAGTGTTAATTTCCTTGTGGGTTAGATCTACATTACATAGGTTATATATTCCATTATTATCCATGCTGGACCCTTTGCCCTGCTTTTCAACCTCTACCTTGAGGATGATTGGCTCTCTCCCAATAAGGGGGGTTAGCCATCCATCCTTGCTCCCCTTGGGTGGGGGGTCCGTAAGTGGGGGGGGGGTTGTAAGTGATCAAAATAGTTATCTACCTTTACAAAGTGGTCACCACCCACTATGGTTGAGGAACATCCTGAAAGGGCAATTAATTAGAGGGAAAATTAATTGTTCCTTTACCAATGATTTTGTGATGCAGTCCCAAATAATCAAAGAAGGGTTCTTCCAAAAAGGCTATGATGCCTGTCAGCTAGATGGAATCATACAAAAAGGGTTGGAAATGCCAAGGGATGATTGTTTGGGTAATAATATGGTAAGGAAGGTTAATAGAAACCAACAATGGGGCTTTATTCTAATTTCCACACACAATATAGAGAGGTGGAGAGTATATTCAGGAAGCACTGGCACATATTATGTATGGACAGGACATTGGTTAATGTGCTTCCTGAGTATCTTAAGTTCATTTACAGGAAAGACCCAAATGTTGGGGATAGAGTTATTCAAAAAATATTGGATCCACCCACAAAAACCTGGATGTTTTGGGATAGGGCTGGTTTCTTTGCGTGTCGCAAATTAAAACTTGCCAGCAGGTCTCAACTACTTTTCAAGGCCTTGATCATTTTAGATCCACCTCTAACCATAAAGAGTTCCAAATAAAATAATTTATCTCCTGTAACACGACACATGTAGTCTAGAAAAATGTAGAAAAAATTTGTGACAGTCACGAAGCAACTCTTATATAAACATATGTCCTCTTTAGACTATATGTCTTTTTAGTATGTATTGGGAATAGGGATGTATATTAAATTTTTTCATTGTTATTTGTATTTAGAATTACATTTTTGGATAGTTTCAAATAAAAATCAATACTTTCATCACTGGTTTGTCCTCATAGAAGAGTTGCTTCGTGACTGTCACAAATTTTTTCTAGATTGATATTTAACTCAGAGGACAGCCAAATCCCGGTATCTCTGGTATCTATATTACTTCCTGGGATACCCCGATCTGGACAGTGAAACCGGTTTAATCCCCAAAGGGTTAGGCCAATTTATGGCCACTATTTCGCATAGGGGAATACCGGATAGGTGTTAAGGAGTAGTTGAGATTTCCCCTTCTTTTTCCTTTTTTCTTTGATTACATGTAGTCTATGCCCTGCAATGCCCATGTGGCTTAATGTATATAGGGTACACTAAAAGGCCCATAAAAAGTAAATTATGGAACATATTAAAAGCATAAAATAGGTTTTAAGGACCAGAGCATTTCCCTGCAATTTAAACACTATCACAATAGAGATACTTCAGTTCTAAAATTTTGGGGAATTGACAGAATTCATCCCTTTTGGAGAGGTAGCAACAGGATAAGGGAATTATCCCAACGAGAACTCCAATAGATTTATCTGGCAGATACTTTATCTCTAAGAGGGATGAATATAAAACTCAATATAAACTGTTTTATCAGTGACTATTAGGAAATGTAGATATAATCACCAACCGTAAATGGAATTTAGATGTTTAGAAGATAAGGGAAGATGGAGTGGGGATGCATCTGCATAAAAGTTAGCTGAGATGGAACCCTATTGGAAGGAAAGGATCTACTAATTTTAGGTAAAATATATAGTGAGTAATAAGTGATTTTAGCTGTTATGGATTTTGGCAAAGTATTAGAGGGAGACCTAACCATGTTTTCTTTTAATAAGTGATTTTTTAGTTTCTTATAAATATGTCAGATTCATTGTACATATATTGTTTTTAATAATACTATTTTAGTATAAATGAAGTTACATAGTTGCATAGTAGGTGAGGTTGAAAAAAGACACAAGTCCATCAAGTCCAACCTACGTGTGTGATTATGTTGCGGTCATTCAGGTGATTATCTAATAGTTTCTTGAAGCTATCAATGCTCCCCGCTGAGACCACCGCCTGTGGAAGGGAATTCCACATCCTTGCCGCTCTTACAGTAAAGAACCCTCTACGTAGTTTAAGGTTAAACCTCTTTTCTTCTAATTGTAATGAGTGGCCACGAGTCTTATTAAACTCTCTTCTGCGAAAAAGTTTTATCCCTATTGTGGTGTCACCAGTATAGTATTTGTAAATTGAAATCATATCCCCTCTCAAGCGTCTCTTCTCCAGAGAGAATAAGTTCACTGCTCGCAACCTTTCCTCATAACTAAGATCCTCCAGACCCTTTATTAGCTTTGTTGCCCTTCTTTGTACTCGCTCCATTTCCAGTACATCCTTCCTGAGGACTGGTGCCCAGAACTGGACAGCATACTCCAGGTGCGGCCGGACCAGAGCCTTGTAGAGTGGGAGAATTATCGTTTTATCTCTTGCGTTGATCCCCCTTTTAATGCATGGCAATATTCTGTTTGCTTTATTAGCAGCAGCTTGGCATTGCATGTGATTGCTGAGCCTATCATCTACTAGGACCCCCAGGTCCTTTTCCATCCTAGATTCCCCCAGAGGTTCTCCCCCCAGTCTATAGATTGCATTCATATTTTTGCCACCCAAATGCATGATTTTACATTTTGCTACATTAAACCTCATTTGCCATGTAGTCGCCCACCCCATTAATTTGTTCAGGTCTTTTTGCAAGATTTCCACATCCTGCGGAGAAGTTATTGCCCTGCTTAGCTTAGTATCGTCTGCAAATACAGAGATTGAACTGTTTATCCCATCCTCCAGGTCGTTTATAAACAAATTAAATAGGATTGGTCCCAGCACAGAACCCTGGGGAACCCCACTACCCACCCCTGACCATTCTGAGTACTCCCCATTTATCACCACCCTCTGAACTCGCCCCTGTAGCCAGTTTTCAATCCATGTACTCACCCTATGGTTCATGCCAACAGACCTTATTTTGTACAGTAAACGTTTATGGGGAACTGTGTCAAATGCTTTTGCAAAATCCAGATACACCACGTCTACGGGCCTTCCTTTATCTAGATGGCAACTCACCTCCTCATAGAAGGTTATTAGATTGGTTTGGCAAGAACGATTCTTCATGAATCCATGCTGATTACTGCTAATGATATCGTTCTTATTACTAAAATCTTGTATATTGTCCCTTATCATCCCCTCCAAGAGTTTACATACTATTGATGTTAGGCTAACTGGTCTGTAATTCCCAGGGATGTATTTTGGGCCCTTTTTAAATATTGGTGCTACATTGGCTTTTCTCCAATCAGCTGGTACCATTCCAGTCAATAGACTGTCTGTAAAAATTAGGAACAACGGTCTGGCAATCACTTGACTGAGTTCCCTAAGTACCCTCGGATGCAAGCCATCTGGTCCCGGTGATTTATTAATGTTAAGTTTCTCAAGTCTAATTTTAATTCTGTCCTCTGTTAACCATGGAGGTGTTTCCTGTGTTGTGTCATGTGGATAAACACTGCAGTTTTGGTTACTGAAGCCCCCTGATTCACTCGTGAAGACTGAGGAGAAAAATAAATTCAATACCTTCGCCATCTCCCCATCCTTTGTAACCAGATGTCCTTCCTCATTCTTTATGGGGCCAATATGGTCTGTCCTCCCTTTTTTACTGTTTACATACTTAAAGAATTTCTTGGGATTTTTTTTGCTCTCCTCCGCTATGTGTCGTTCATGTTCTATCTTAGCCATCCTAATTGCACCCTTACATTTCTTGTTGCATTCTTTATAAAGTCTGAATGCTGAAGATGATCCCTCAACCTTGTATTTTTTGAAGGCCTTCTCCTTTGCTTTTATATGCATTTTTACATTGGAGTTAAGCCATCCAGGATTTTTGTTCGCTCTTTTAAATTTATTACCCAATGGGATACATTGGCTAATGCCCTTATTTAATATGCTCTTAAAGCAAACCCATCTCTCCTCCGTATTCTTTGTTTTTAATATTTTATCCCAATTTATGCCTTTTAGCAAGGTTTGTAGTTTAGGGAAGTTGGCTCTTTTGAAATTCAGTGTCTTTGTGTTCCCTTACATCATAAAGAGTTTTTATAATGTGTTTATTAATGCGCTTATGAATTTAATGTACCCTAGAATGATAAATTGGGGGCACATTGATGTTAACATCAAATCCAATGAGCCCAGAATGTACCCATTGACTGTGACAGGCAGCTGTTCCAGGAGATGATGTGGAATTAGGCTAAGTCAGGATTAAGGAGAATAAAGAGTTAAGCATTCGGGTGAGGAGATTATAAATTCCGGAACGCCACACTGTATGGCCACTCCCTCAGACAAAGTCGTAAAGACGAAACGTATCAGTGCGAGACCATACGGCGACCGGAAGTGACATTAGCATGTCAACGCTAGTGCCAGTCACCGATACGGAGTGAGGAGCGGTAGGGTGAGAGGCTATACCTGTATGTACAGCGGTGATGAAAGCTAATGAAAGATCACAAATATTTGTAAACCAATGCTATTATGCTTGATGTGTTTTTGTTTAATTTATATAGTTCAAGGAGTGATCTTAAGTGTGGAGTGCCATCGCTGAGTCGATCTCCAAGGGACAATGTGAAATATGCTAATGATTTAACGGGATCTGGTGAGTTTTAAATCCAAAGGGAGCCGTTCTCACATGGTGAGGTGCTGGTGGATGCTATACAACACTTCAGAGAAGGAGCCCACAGATAATTCACATCAGAGACTGTCAGTTATACATGGTGGACTGGTATTTATATATATATATATATATGTATATATACAGTATATATATATATATATATATATATATATAACCATGGAGATCAATACACACTTTTATGAATAATGTATTGTAGAGACTGAGCACTGCAATTGTAATTGGCTAATATATTGTTAATGACATAATGTTTGATGTATTGAATTTAGATTTATAGTAGCTGCACAAGTCATATTTGTTTGAAGTATATGTTTATGAGCAATAGCCTAATATTAACTGCAACAGGGCACTGAGTAAGAGGGATCTCATTATTGGTGAACTTTTTAGAGGAATAAAGCATGTTTTTGCTTGTGATTTGTTAAGTAGTCGCTAAGCTGTATATATAGCAAGTTATTGAAGTTTTTGATGCCACATTCCAGTTGGAGTATTTCTTTGGTTTTTAGTTTACTTCTATATAGACAATGTAAGGCAAGAAGTGGGGTTGTTTGATTTTTAGATGGGATGGCTTTGTTTACTCCTCGTGGAAAATCTAGATTATTAGCTATTGCGGTCAATGAGCCCGGACTAGAGGATAGTTTCCCCTTGTCAGCGATTTTGTGAAAAATTTCTACTTCTGTGTTAATCAGAGGATGTTATTTGATTTTTGAGGTTAAGGAGTTTTTTGGGATCCACGGTAGAAATTTTAAGGGTGGACATGAAAATAATATAAAAGTCTGGGTAATATGGTAATTTTTTAAATCGCAGCACGACCGAACCATGACAAATGTTTATTGTTCCATAGTTTGAGATCTTTCTCAATACCTTTTAATAGCGGTGAGAAGTTGTGTTTGTACAAAGAGTCGAGTTGTGGGGTTAGCCATATGCCTAGATATTTTAGTGCTTTAGTCTCCCATTTAAAATTGCATTTTTTTGTATATTCAGTATTTTGTCTATAGGAAGTGATAGGTTTAAAGCTTCAGAGTTGTAATTGATTTTTAAATTGGAGAGGTGTCCGTAATGTTTAAAGGCGTTGGTTAAAGGGGTTATAAACCCCCAAGGTTTTTTACCTTAATGCATTCTATGCATTAAGGTGAAAAACCTTCTGTAGTGCAGCAGCCCCCCAGACCCTCCCTTTTACTTACCTGAACCAGATCGTTCCATCGGGACGAGCACAGTAGTTCCAACCGTTGTCTCGGGTCCTCATTGGATAGATTGATAGCAGCGCAGTCATTGGCTCCCACTGCTGTCAATCAAATCCAGTGATACGGGAGGCGGGGGGTGGAGCCAAGTCCTGCTGTCTGTGTCAATGCACGTAGCAGCAGGACTCCGGAGCACACCTGCATGGGTGTCCCTTGGAATGTGGGTCTCCGAAAGTGTACTCGATGCGGTAAGGAGCCAGGAGTGCCGCTGCTGGACCCAAGAAGAGGAGGATCGGGTCCACTCTGTGCAAAACCCTTGCACAGAGGAGGTAAGTATATCATGTTTGTTATTAAAAAAAACGAACCTTTACAACCCCTTTGATGGGGTGTAGGGATGTTCCAAAAGCAAGTGAACCCTCCTATGATATCCTGCCTAGAGTGTTCCTTCAAACCCATTCAGATCTGGAGACCATGCTGATGAAAGTTATGACACGCATACAAGACATTTCAGTTCTCAGAATGATCTGCTCGATTTATTTCCGTGTTTCCACTTATATAACCAAAATGACATCACAACAAAAGTCCAACCCTTTCATTAATATATGGTAAAGATACAGACATACAGGATGTTTTAAAACAAGCAAAAATAGAATATTAATAACTCATATAGAAACTAACAACAGGAAAAGGCTAACAGGAAAGGACTTTGTACATCATTTTGGGGAGATCAAACCATTTATAAGAAATTTAAATTTAACTTCTCATAGATGTCACATATACATATTATTCTAAAATGGATACACATTTTTACAGGGGTGTATAGCTAAAATGGTGAACAGCAAGCTAAAATATCTCTTCAATCCCCTCTTTGATCATATTTGTATGATCTCACTTCCTTGTCATGATGGTGCAATCAGTCCGTTTATGGTAATACATACTACAAGTGTGAGCATTTCTAGTGGAATGGTATTATTTGTTCTTCTACTGATATTTATGAGATCAAGGGGAGTCTTTCCTTTAAAAAGGGGGGTTATATTCACAGGCATGGCCATTAATCGTATCCTAACAGTACTAGGGTGCAATTTGCTACAAATCCAACATTTCTGAAATCCTGATTTCTGAGCATAAGCATATTTAAATTTTAGCAAAAGCATTTTATCAGCAAAATTATCCTCAATGTCTCTCTTGTTTCTAATTTGTATCACTGTAATGTTCTCCTGTGTATGTGTGTTCCCACAAATACTTTTAATGGCACCCAAATCTTCAGGGTGGTAAATACAGTTAGTGATGATCCAAGTGGGCGGGAACACTATCAGGGTGATCAGGAACAGGAGGCAAAATGCTTTGCCAGAAGTCTGTGGTGAAATAAGCGAGGTCATCTTCTCTGGCCAGACCTGATTTTCCAGGAACTCCTACTTCATCTGCTTGGACTTCTGCTTGTGGGCCTCCTGTGTTTAGGATCTCCTTCCTGCTCTTGGGGCTTTGGGCAACCTTTTTCACTCGGCTGACATGGATCCAGGATTGACAGTTTTCCACCAGGATAGCTGTTCTGGTCACTGCAACTGCTGTGGTAGGAGGTCCAAAGGGATACTCTTTTGTTTTATTTTTGTTCAGCTGTTGGACCACCATGGTGTCTCCCTCCTTGAAGAGGTGAGTAGCTTCCTGTGAAGAAAAAGGAGAGGTGCGAGCAACATTTCTTTGACTGTATTCAATATTTAAACCAGTTTTCTTACATATTCTTCCTGTATTAAGTCTAAATCTCCCTTTTCTACCAATAAAGGTGCTCTGGCCTATGGGGTGGGGAAAGGTCTACCCATCAAAACTTCAAAAGGTGAATACCCTGTCTTGGAAGGGGTTATTCTTATTTCTGCCAGGACTGCTGGAATGACCTTTCTCCAGTTGGCAAAGGTTCCTCCTGTGGCCTTTTTTATCTTGTCTTCTATTATTCTGTTCATCCTTTCTACTATTCCTGAACTGTGAAACTTCCATCCTATCTTGAGAGTTTTACCAAGTCCTGGAAGACCCTGGCTATAAAAGCTGGACCATTTGAGAACATTTCCACAATTATCAAAAGATATTCCTGTCTTTTGCCTAGATTGGGCATGTGTGTGAGATCAGCCGTGACTTGTATACCTGCGTGGCCTATTCCGTGGTACTGTGAATGCACTTGCCGTTAGTATACATGGTTTTCCCTCTTTGCAGAGAAGTCCAGCCCTTGGATCTCTCTACACACCCTTTCCATTCCAGTCCCTTAACTCATAATTTGATGCATAATCCTGAAGATCTGCAAGTGACTGTTCAAATGGGGATAGGTCAGGTATCAGCATAGCCATTTGGATGTCTGCTGTCTGTGAGATAGCAGCTTGTTTAGCAGCAAGGTCAGCCAGACCTGCTCATTTGCCCTGGCTATCTCTGTCTGTTGGCCTGTGTGTGCTCTGCAGTGTACTATAGCCTAGAGCAAGAACCATCCACAAAAACATTCTGTGTGTCTGGTAGTGCTATGGAAGATAAATCAGACCTGGGTGATGTGTCTTGGTGAATGAGGTTTATGCAGTCATGTTGTGGCATGACCTCATCCTGGACTCCTTTTAATCCTAAAAGGGTGTTTTAAAATTGGTGCTAGGCCTGCAGTGGGAGAAACATATTTGATGTGCAATTTTGGATTGGACAGCAAAATCACCTAATATCCGCTCAACCTCTGAGCAGACATGTGCTGTGTATTTACATTTTTCAACAAGATTGACACATTGTGGGTGGTGTGAAGTGTGGTGTCGTGTCCCAGAGTGAAAGAAGTGGCCATCAACCACCATCACACAGGACGCTAGAGCTCTGAGTCGCATGGGCATGCCTTAAACCTGCACCGGGACCATCTTTGAGAAAAAAACTACAGGGCGCAGTCTCCCACCATGTTCCTGGGCCAGTACTCCCGCCATGGTTCTGCAATTTTCCCTGACAAACAAGTGAAACATTTTGCCATATTCAAGGAGGCGGAGGCTCGGGCTGGTAACCATTGCACATTTCAACATGGCAAAAGCATTTAACATGTCATCAGACCGTTTTACAGTATCAGACATTTCAGAAAGGGTTGCTTGTCTCAATATATTGTCATTGAAAAAGCAGTCAGGTATCCATTGGCGGCAGTAACCAATCACACCTAGGAAGGTGAGCATGCCCTTCCTGTTAAGTGGGCGGGACAGACCCATCAGAGCCACAGCTCTTTTGTGACTAGCTCTTCTTTCTCCTTTTGTGAGCACAAATATTCAACAGTTTTTTGACACCATTGTAACTTTTGTTTAGACACTTTGTGACCACATACATGTAACCATTTCAATAAAGGCTATCAGCTCGGCAGTCCTCCTCTGAAGAACTACAAATCAAAAAATCATCAACATACTGCAACAGTACAGAACCATGAGGGGCAGTCCAGGGCCCAAGCGTGGCTTGGAGTACAGTGGCCGTGTCTTCTCGTCTACAGAGACGGCAAAAAAAACATTCTTTAAATCAATCACAGTAAAATACTCTGCATCGTATGGTATGGTGGTAAGTATTGATGGCACATCAGGCACTATTGGGGCAATCAGTACCACTAGGCTATTGATGTCCCTTAGGTCTTGTACAAACCTATAGTCACCATTTGCCTTCTTTACCGGGTTAATGGGAGTATTGTAGGGCGAGACAATTTCCCTTAAGATTCCTTTCTTTAAGAAATCCTCTTTTTCTCTGTATGTAACTCCTTCTTTGTCCTTGCCCCCTCCCTCTTTTTATAAAAGTTTCCCCTTTGATTTCCTGAGAAATCATTTTGATAATGTGTTGGTACTGGTGTTTGTTTTGGGATGTCAAAACATCCCACTGTGTCTTTTTCAGTCAACGTTTTTTTTTTTTAAAGTCAGTCATACTCTTTGTAGCCCAGTCTGATATCTGCTGTCTCATAGTAAGGGCATATTTAGGGACAAGGTTACTGAGATAAGTCTGTATTAAAAGACTGTGCATTTCATGTTGAGTGTTAAGTCCGGCGTTTTGTGTCCAGACTTCTTGGAATCTCTTCCAAAATTCCAACACTGACTCTGATGATTTTTGTTTGCAAGCTACTGTAGTAGGGAGTGATGATTTGTTAGTGAAAGCTCTTTCATTTCCTTCTCTAACTCTTCCCACATAGTATTCCTTCCATCAACAGTGTTTAGTAAATAAGCCTCTGCCTTGGTGGTGGGTGCCTCCAAGACATTTATGGCAGGCACTTTAGTCCAATCCCAAGGGGAGGTAGTTCCCACCAAACTATCTGTAATGAGCCTAATGTCTTCTTGCGTGTAATTTCGACCCTTACAAGCTTTCTTTAAATAAGCTATAGGTCCCAAAGCTGACGTTGTGGGTTTGGGGCAATATTAAATAATACGATTTATGTCTTCAATATTAATAGGTTTCATTACCATGACGTCGCCCACAGTCATGAAAGGAAAACTTTGCATAACGAACTGCGTAGTTACCTCCTCTTTTTCCTCTGTGTATGCTGCCTGTTTTAAAACTGCGTGTTTTGTACTCTGACCCTCTACAGCGTGTGCAGCCTCTAGGCACATGGTACAGGCATAGAGAAGGTTGATTTAACCCTTAATTTATCATCCCATGACTCTGCTAAACCCATCGTGAACAATGTATGGGCTAGGATACTATAGGGAGCCTCGGTCCAGCCGGGGATCTCCACAACATACATATTTATTTTTCTTTCTAAACATTCTAATTAGATACTGAGTCTCTTTTTTGGCAAAAAATGCCAATAAGCACTCCTTATGTCCAGAGGTTCCCCTGATCATAAGCAAGCTTTGTACATTATTACTTTTCTTATATTTATAACCAAACAATTTTTATTTACATTTCAATTTTTAAAAATTTTTTTTTAGTGTGTCAACATGTTCAAACAGTGCCTTCAATTGCGGTATTGCGGTAGTACTAATGCCGCAAACAATTCCCCACTATCTATTATGGTCAGTGAGATATTAGTACTTGAACCCTGTTGGCAAAAAGCCAAATGTCCAAATTTTGCACCTGACTTCCCCTTCGCAAGAGATGTCAGTAGCAAAAATAATTATTCAAATAGCATGTTTTAATCAAAAGTTAGCCTCACCAATTTATGTATTACCTTAAAAAAGTGTTATTAACGCTCTACCCATATTTTAATTAGTAAAAACTTCCCTAATGTCACAATACTTCAAAGACCTGGGACAGACTTGATAAGCCTCCCCTGCTCTTCGAATAAGTGATATTACTCCCTTCACTGTCAATCCTTCTTGAAACACAAATTTGTTATGTAAATTGAACCTTAAAACTTAAACCAGTGGTTCGCCTTCTCTAAATAAGGGTCCCTTTCCTAGTTTAAAATGATAACCCCCAGAACACTGACTACAAGATATGTCTGAGGACCAGTATAACAGAATAACAAACCAGTAATACAATCAGGACACATTTGAGACATTTTTTTTTTTTTTAGTACTTTCCCTAAGATGACACTGAACGTCTAATTACAGCAAGGAAAAAAAAAAATTTTACTCACTGAATCAATGCCAGAATCATCCTGCCGACTACAATACGATACAGGTTATATCTTATACTTTAGAGTCAAAGCATTCATATGTAAATCATTAAAAGTCAGCACCAATACATCACTGAATATTGTAACATCACTCTACATTTCATTATAATACAATGCAGTGGAAAGGTGTCATTTTACCTTAAGACACCCGACAAATTCCACACAGACAAAAAGATTACCTTATTTTATCTACTTATTTTATCTCCTTATTTACTTCTAAGCGACAGAAAGGCAAGCAAAGAGGTTTGGGTTTTTCTGGCACACTCTATCAGATATCTTTATCAAACTTCTTACAGTACTGTATTATATTAATTTGGGCTTCTCAGAACCCCTTGGAACTATCTCAGAGTTCCTTACACTGCCGTCACCCGAACGGACTTCTACCGAGGTTTATACATTTACATAAATGTTTTTAACACTACACCTTCTGTTAATCCCATATAGGGAAACGGTCTTTTAAACTAAAAGTCACGGTAAGAGAAATAATAATAATTAAATCAGACTCACCGGACTTAGACGGACTTAGATAATGATGACCGCCCCACTTTCTGACACCAAAGCTGATGGGGTGTAGGGATGTTCTAAAAGCAAGTGAACCCTCCTATGATATCCTGCCTAGAGTGTTCCTTCAAACCCATTTAGATCTGGAGACCATTCTGATGAAAGTTATGACACGAATACAAGACATTTTAGTTCTCAGAATGATCTGCTCGATTTATTTCCGTGTTTCCACTTATATAACAAAAATGACATCACAACAAAAGTCCAACCCTTTCATTAATATATGGTAAAGTTACAGACATACAGGATGTTTTAAAACAAGCAAAAATAGAATATTAATAACTCATATAGAAACTAACAACAGGAAAAGTCTAACAGGAAAGGACTTCGTAGATCATTTTGGGGAGATCAAACCATTTATAAGAAATTGAAACTTAATTTCTCATAGACGTCACATACACATATTATTCTAAAATGGATACACATTTTTACAGGGGTGTATAGCTAAAATGGTCTCTTCCCCTGGCCGATCGATTGGAGAATGGCTCCCATTAAACCCATCCTGCCAGCGACTCTCACCCCCTCTAAGGCAGCGCCACACTCGCTTACAAGATTTTTCCACTCACCAAATGCTAACAAGCAAGTGGAAATTTTGAGGGCTGATATATGGGGTTGTGTAATGAAGAAAAGCAGGTCATTCGTGTAAGCAGCTAGTTTGTATTCTCTCTCATCTACTGTAAATCCATGTGTGACAGGCCTAACTAGGACAGGGGCTTTTGGAGAGGACTGGGGCAAGCCTTTTACCCACTGACTATGGGCCCTGGCTTTTGGGAACACTGCTCTTTGGGAAGTGTATGCCTGGGGGACCCTTGGAGTGGTCTTGTTGATGATATCAAGTCAAGGATGTCTTTAGAGACATACAATAAATAGCAGCTAGACTCAAAATCTGTTTACTGAATCAGATCAGGCAGCGATTGCGATTGGTTGCCAGGGGCTACAGTGTATCATTACCGCTCACTGAGTGGCTGATAGAGGTTACAGGACACATTATGGCTCACTGATTATTTGCTAGAGGTTACAGCACATGACTTTTGGTTGTTGATTGGTTGCTAGATATTACTGTACATTAATACTACTCACTGATTGGTTGCTAGAGGTTACTAGACATCCTTACCACTCACTAATTGGTTGCTAGAGGTTACTGCATATTATTACTGCTCATTGATTGCTTGCTAAAGGTTACTGCATATCCTTGCCGCTCAATGATTGGTTGCAAGAGGTTAGTTCCCCTCATTGCTGCTCACTCATTGGTTGCTAAAGGTTACAGAACATCATCTCCTCACTGCCTGCACACCATGAAATGGGGGAGGTGAGGGAACCCATCGATAGACAGAAAACGCTTAGGGATCCTAGGACTCTTGGGAACAGTGGCAATGCTGGGGGGGGATTGTAATCAGTGGCAATGCTAGGGGGTTGATGGGATCAGTGGCAGTGGTGTGGGGCTGGGATTAGTTAGGAGGCAGTACACTGGCAAATTCTGAATCATGTAGAGCAAAGCTGAAAATTTTTGGCAAGTATATGATGGGAGATTTTACACTGACCACCAATGTAATGAGGAATATACAAAGACCAACAATGTGAGGGGGGATTTACACTGACCACCATGTAATGGGGGATTTTATGCAACCCACCAATATAAAGAGGGATTTCTACACCGACACCAATGTAATAGGAGCATTTACACCAACCACCACTGTAAGGTGGAATATACAATGACCTCCATGTAAGGGATAGTTTACACTGACAACCATTGTCGAGGAGATTTGTACTGACCACCAATGCAGGGCCGTCTTTAATACTGACTGGACCCTAGGCAAACATTTTCTTGGGCCCCCTCTTCCATGCAATTTCGCTCTCCATATGCTTTGAGACATACAATAAATAGCAGCTAGACTCAAAATCAGTTTACTAAATCAGATCAGGCAACGATTGCGATTGGTTGCCAGGGGCTACAGTGTATCATTACCGCTCACTGAGTGGCTGCTAGAGGTTACAGGACACATTATGGCTCACTGATTATTTGCTAGAGGTTACAGCACATGACTTCTGTTGACTGGTTGCTAGAAATTACTGTACATTAATACTACTCACTGATTGGTTGCTAGAGGTTACTGGACATCCTTACCACTCACTAATTGGTTGCTAGAGGTTACTGCACATTATTACTGTAACGAGCCCCTGCTCGCTCAGTTCCACTCCCGACACTCCTCTGCGGCTATAGAATCAGACTGCAGATCGCAACATCTGATGGTTCGGTCATCCGATGCTCCGGGACTAGAACTACAGCTATGTGCCGTTCTAATCCGGTTGTGTAGCTCAGAACAAACACCAGGCAGGCTGTATGTAAGTTCAACCAGGAATCTCTCTTTATTGACAGGAATACAGTCTCTTTTATACAGTGAAAGAGGAGGTGCAGACCTCCTGCTCATATTACTCTAACAATACACCTGTAACCTAATTAACCTAATTAACATGAGCTAGTTTACTAACATGACCTTTTGCCCAGACTTGTGGTCACCGGGCTTCACACAGTACATTATACATTATCATAAGTACAACCACAGGACATTTCCACAATAGCAGGAGCTAATTACAATTAACAATACAAACAGTGTTCTCCCCCCTCCTCAGCCTAGTCATCAACACTTAAAATAGGAGTAGACTATTCATCTCCTAGCCAGTCCTGGAGGCTAATGTGATCAGCTCACTCAATTAACATGTTGAGTTCAGAAGCAAACAAACCAATAATAGTCTTTACATATATATCCTGGGAGATATTGGGGATAAATATTACTGTCCCATTTTAAGCAATCCAAGACATACCCTCCAAGTCACCATTTCCCATATGGCATACACAGGGTCCCCAGAGTCTGTGTGTCCTGGGGGGACCAGGACCCGAATCCACAGTAGTACCACCTCAAGAGTCCCCAGGCATACAGCTCACAAAGAGCACCGTTTTCCCAAATGCCAGGGCCCATAATCGGTCGGCAAGAGACTTACATTCAGTCCCCTCCAACAGCCTCTATCCCGGGTGAGTCTGTCACATTTCTCCCCCATCAAAGGTTGACTAACAAGGTCCCAGACCTCCACCTAGTCTGGACATGTGTTAGTCAGGCAGAGTGAACTCACATAGTCTGTCCGCATGATCTCCTTTCTTGGCTGCAGGGAATAGTTGACCTCAGTAGGTGTGGGGCAGAGGTCATTTACTCTCTGTCCGGCTGCCAGCACTCCAGTTGGGTGGTTTTTAACATTCCAGGGCTCGGTCTGCTGCTGGGCAGAGGGGCCAATCGTCCCAGCTTTCTGAAACTGTAGAGACACTGTAGGTGCTAGGCAGAGGCCAGCGGCGCTCTGCCCTGTTGCCAGTGATTCAGCTGGGAGTAGCAGCTTTACTACATCAGCTTGTCGCTGGAGAGAGGGGCCGACTGCCCCGGCTCCCTGGAACTCCACAGTTGTTGCCGGTGCTGGGCAGAGGCTGGTAGCACTCTGCCCTGTTGCCAGCACTTCTGCTGGGGACTCCGCATCCTCCGCTCCGGTTAACCGTTGGGGCAGGAGACTGGCTCTCTCCACTCCCAAACTGTGTAGCTGCCATTGGGAAGGAGAGCCGGCTGCTTCCTTTTCCATTCCCTCATCTGGCTGCTTGGATGACATGTCTATGGTACTGTCTCCCAGGTGCATGGATCTTTGCTGGGGAGGAAAGACCACTTCCTCCACCCTGGCCAACTGTTGGGGAGGGACGACGAACACCTCCCCTCCCTTCTCCCCCTGTATCCTGATCTGCTGCTGGCAAGTGACCACCTCCTTCTCACCCTGAGCCTCCGGAACTGCCGCAGGTGTAGGGCAGAGATCTTGGACCCTCTGTCCGGTTGCTTCAGCTAGGGAAGTTCCTTGTAACTTCACAGATACTTCTGTTGATGCTGGGCAGAGCACAGTGAAGTTTGGCCCTAATAACAGCTCTTCTTCTGCTGGAGGCTCACCAGGTTGTTCTTCCTCAGCAGAAAAGTCTATCAAATCCCCTGTCTCTGCAACTGGTGTCTGGGGATAAAGGTTCACCATCTCCTGTCCCTGGAACCCAGAACATGCTATCAGTGCTGGGCAGAGGTTAGCAGAGCTCTGCCGTGTTGTCAGCACTTCAGGTTTGGGGACGGCAATCTTCAGATTTTCCACTGCCGATTCTCTGGCATGCTGCTGGACAGGCACATTCCTCCATCCAAGATCATCCAATGCAGAAACAGGTTCATCGAGGTCAGTCAGCATTTGCTGCATCTGCCATAAGACCTCCGCCTCCATAGCTGCAGGAGCAGGTTGGCAAAGCACACTGTAATGCCCCGTACACATGGTCGGATTTTCCGACGGAAAATGTGTGATAGGACCTTGTTGTCGGAAATTCCGACCGTGTGTAGGCTCCATCACACATTTTCCATCAGATTTTCCGACACACAAAGTTTGAAAGCAGGCTATAAAATTTTCCGACAGCAAAATCCATTGTTGGAATTTCCGATCGTGTGTACACAAATCCGAAGCACAAAGGGCCACGCATGCTCAGAATAAATAAAGGGATGAAAGCTATTGGCTACTGCCCCGTTTATAGTCCCGACGTACACGTTTTAGGTCACCGCGTTCAGAATGATCGGATTTTCCGACAACTTTGTGTGACTGTGTGTATGCAAGACAAGTTTGAGCCAACATCCGTCGGAAAAAATCCTAGGATTTTTTTGTCGGAATGTCCGATCAATGTCCGACCGTGTGTACGGGGCATTACTCTGCCACATTGTCAATTCTTCAGCCAGGATTTCAGAGTTGTCAACTGGTATTTCCTGATAGTCCCAGGCAAAGGGAGCCCCACCCTGCTGCTGAGCAGAGTCTAGCAGCTGTCTGTAGGCAATCTCAAGCTCCCATTCCTGAATGGCCAGAAACTCCAAATCTTCCTGTGCCCAGTGCACTTCTGAGACATTCAGTCTTCGCTCTCTGTGCTCCATTATTTCCTCCAAACGCCACTCCCGATCACTCCCAAAGTCAGGGTCCCCGGACAGCCTCCAGTATAACAATCCCAGGCCATCGTAATCAAAGCCTTCCGTGGGGCTGTCATCCGCTGTCCACGAGCACACTTGGGCTGCATACCACAGGAGGGCTCTGTAGCTCTCGTCCAACTGCATTTCGGCCCGGATCAGCCTGCTTAACTCGGCTGTCCACTCCTGGTTCGGCTGTTCCCCCAATAACAGCATTCACACTTCATACTGCGACTATTACCTTACATGGATGGAGGGGAGAACTTTTCCCTGGTTTCGCTGCTCACAGGCTAGTGCTTCCTTCCAGAGTTTGCAGCGGATAGAATCAAACCATCCTAGCAGGACCTGCTCTGATACTGGTCCTCTGTGCTGTATCTGCATCTCTCGCAACCTTATTCTGAATTCCTCATCCATGGTGGCTGGTATCTCTCCTCTCCTGCTATCTGGACCTTGGATCCAGGTGATGGTTTGGATGTGTTCATGGCAAGGAAGCATGATCCCACCATTCCCTCCACGGCTCTCAAGTAAATTTTTCAGCGTGGCTCTCCTGCAGGCTGGTTTGGAGTGTCCCAGTAACTGGAGCAAATCCCACGGCTGCCAACCAATGTCACGAGCCCCTGCTCGCTCAGTTCCACTCTCCCGACACTCCTCTGCGGCTATAGAATCGGACTGCAGATTGCAACATCTGATGGTTCGGTCATCCGATGCTCCGGGACTAGAACTACAGCTATGTGCCGTTCTAATCCAGTTGTGTAACTCAGAACAAACACCAGGCAGGCTGTATGTAAGTTCAACCAGGAATCTCTCTTTATTGACAGGAATACAGTCTCTTTTATACAGTGAAAGAGGAGGTGCCGACCTCCTGCTCATATTACTCTAACAATACACTTGTAACCTAATTAACCTAATTAACATGAGCTAGTTTACTAACATGACCTTTTGCCCAGACTTGTGGTCACCGAGTTTCACACAGTACATTATACATTATCATAAATACAACCACAGGACATTTCCACAATAGCAGGAGCTAATTACAATTAACAATACAAACAGTGTTCTCCCCCTCCTCAGCCTAGTCATCTACACTTATAATAGGAGTAGACTGTTCATCT
Organism: Lithobates septentrionalis; assembly: GCA_037952835.1. Taxonomy (NCBI): domain Eukaryota; kingdom Metazoa; phylum Chordata; class Amphibia; order Anura; family Ranidae; genus Lithobates; species Lithobates septentrionalis. The sequence goes on along the minus strand of JBBDGP010001553.1, from coordinate 1,108,622 downwards.
CCTAGCCAGTCCTGGAGGCTAATGTGATCAGCTCACTCAATTAACATGTTGAGTTCAGAAGCAAACAAACCAATAGTAGTCTTTACCTATATATCCTGGGAGATATTGGGGATAAATATTAATGTCCCATTTTAAGCAATCCAAGACATACCCTCCAATTCACCATTTCCCATATGGCATACAAAGGGTCCCCAGAGTCTGTGTGTCCTGGGGGACCAGGACCCGAATCCACAGTAATACCACCTCAAGAGTTCCCAGGCATACAGCTCACAAAGAGCACCGTTCCCCCAAATGCCAGGGCCCATAATCGGTCGGCAAGAGGCTTGCATTCAGTCCCCTCCAACAGCCTCTATCCCGGGTGAGTCTGTCACAATTACTGTTCATTGATTGCTTGCTAGAGGTTACTGCATATCCTTACCGCTCAATGGTTGTGTCAGGAAAGTTCCTATAGTAGACGTAATGTTGGGCGCTCTGGCGCACGCCTGTGTGTGCCGGTGCGCATTGTCGTGCGTGCTACTGTGCGCTCTGGTGTGCGGGTGCATGTGCCTGTGTGCGTGGGTGCACATATGCATGTTTATTTGAACTGACAGTGCACTCTGGATCGGTGCTGTCTTATCTGTAGCTCCCTGTGACCCTTGCTCCCATTATCTGTTCTGAACATTGATCTCCTGACTACCCGGCTTGCTCTTTGGATTATCCTTTGTCTTCTGCCTGCACCCGACCTCAGCCTGCCTTTGACCCTGAATCCGTCTGCTCCTCTGTACCTCACTGCCTGTCTGTTGCCGACCCTGCCTGTGACCCGACCAGTCTGCTCTGCTCCTGTTTAGCATCATCTGCCCGTGTACCTGTCTGCCTGTCTGCTGTCCAGTTGGTCACCATCTCCTCTGCATCTGGATCCAGAGCCGCCTTTCCTGCAATTACCCGCCAGGCTCTCATACCACTCTGCACTTCCGTGCCTCCTGTTCATACTACCAGGGGCCGTGAGTCAGACACGTAAGGGAGACCTTCCTCTGCTTCATTGGGCTCATCGGTCAGGTATGTGCAAGTCTGACAGATTGGTTGCAAGAGGTTAGTGCACATCATTACTGCTCACTCATTGGTTGCTAAAGGTTACAGAACATCTTCTCCTCACTCATCATGAACTGGGGAGGTGAGGGGACCCATTGATAGACAGAAAACTCCTAGGGATCCTAGGACTCCTGGGAACAGTGGCAATGCTGGGGAAGGGGGGTGATCAGTGGCAATGCTAGGGGGTTGATGGGATCATTGGCAGTGGTGGGGGGATGGGATTAGTTAGGAGGCAGTACGCTGTGGCAAATTCTGAATCATGTAGAGCAAAGCTGGAAATCTTTGGCAAGTATATAATGGGGGATTCTGCCAATGTAATAGTGAATTTACAATGACCACCAATGTGAGGGGGGATTTACACTGACCATCAATGTGAGGGGGAATTTGCACTGACCACCATGTAACAGGGGATTTTACGCCACCCATCAAAAGAAAAGAGGGATTTCTACACTGACACCAATGTAATAAGAGCATTTACACCAACCATCAGTGTAAGGGGGAATCTACAGTGACTTCCATGTAAGGGGGAATTTACACTGACAACCATTGTCGAGGAGATTTGTACTGGCCACCAATGTAAGGTGACACTTCTACACCGACCACCAATGTTAGAGAGGATTTAAACTGACCACCAATGTAAAGGGGGATTTACACTGACCACCATTGTAAGGGCAATTCTGCACTTACCACCAATGTAAAGGGAAATTTACACTGATCACCAATGTTATGAAGAATTTACACTGACAACCAATGTAATGGGGGGTTTTACATCAACAGCCAATAAAGGGGGATTTCTACACTGGCCACCATAGTTAGGGGATTTACACTCACCACCAATTTAAAGGGGGCTTCTACATGGACCACCAATGTAAGGGAGGATTCGAAACTGACCACAAATGCAAGTTTGGATTTTTTTAACAATTACCAATATAAAGAGGATTTTCCACACTGGCCACCAATGTAATGAGGATTTACACTGACCACTAATGTAATAGGAGCATTTAAAGTAACCACTAGGGATGAGTTTCGTGTTCGAGTCGAACCCATGTTTCGACTCGAACATCGTGTGTTCGGTCGTTCGCCGAATTACGAACGATATGGTCCGTTTGTGCCAAATTTGAGTGGCGCGTCACGGCCCATAATTCACTGCGGCATCGCAGTGCATTGCTGGCTGATGATTGGCGAAGCATGCACTATGACCCGCATGCTTGGCCAATCACACCGCTGTGTGTACAGAGAGCAGTAATTGGCTGAAGCCAATGTCTCTGCGCGTTATTCCAAAAGCTCTATGGTGTAAGCCTTTTTTGAGAACAGTGCATCAGATCGCACCGCTGCTATTTGCAACATATGTCTCAAGCGTATCTCGCGTGGCCAAAACATCTCCCGCTTGGGCACCACATGCTTGACCAGACATATGTTGACCTACCATGCAGTTCATTGGCAAGCGTACCTAAAAGACTCACACCAAAGAACAAAGAGGACCTCTCCTTGCTCCTCATCAGCTGGGATCTCCAACCCCACTATACCCTCAGTCCTCTCTGAGACCTGCACTGAGAGGAATGAAGGTGTAGAAATAGGTGTGTCACAGCCAAGTACTTGCGGGCAATCTGCTATCGGTACACCGACGTCAGATTGTACCAGGCAAATTTACCTGCCCCAGCTGCTGCCCCGCAGAAAGAAGTTTGCTCCCAGCCATCCACATGCCCAGCGGTTGAATGCTAGCTTGGCAAAATTGCTAGCACTTCAACTGCTACCTTTTCATTTGGTAGACTCTGCCCCCTTCTGTGAGTTTGTGGAATGTGCGGTTCCTCAGTGGCAGGTTCCCAAACGCCACTTTTTCTCACGGAAGGCGATTCCGGCTCTCTACCGGCATGTGGAAGGCAATGTCTTGGCCTTGCTAGACAGGGCGGTTAGCGGTAAGGTGCATATTAGCGCTGACTTATGGTCCAGCAGGCATGGACAGGGACATTACCTAAGTTTCACGGTGCATTGGGTGACTCTGCTGGCAGCTGGGAAGGATGCAGGACAAGGTGCAGTAGTGTTGGAGGTTGTTCCGCCACCACTCCTCCAAAATGCCAGTACTGGTGATTCTGACACACCTCTCTCCTGCACCCCCTCCTCTTCTTCTTCCTCCATGGCCTCTTCCTGTGCTTTGTCCTCAGTGCTCCGTAGGCGTTCAAGGGGCTACGCAAGTACGCAGGCCAAAAGATGCCATGCGGTGCTTGAGCTGGTGTGCATGGGGGACAGGAGCCACACTGGGGCAGAGATTCTGTCAGCTCTGCAGGGGCAGGTTAAGAGGTGGTTGACGCCTCGCCAACTTAAGGCAGGAATGGTGGTTTGCGACAATGGCACCAACCGCCTCTCCGCTCTCCGACAGGGACAACTGACCCATGTGCCTTGTTTGGCTCACGTCCTTAACTTGGTGGTGCAGCGGTTCTTGGGCAGGTACCCGGGCTTACAGGATGTCCTGAGGCAGGCCAGGAAAGTCTGTGTGCATTTCCGCCGGTCATATAATGCCAGTGCTCAGCTGGCAGACCTCCGAAAGGAATTTAACCTGCTCAAGAACCGCCTAATCTGTGACATGCCCACCCGGTGGAACTCAACGTTGGCCATGCTGCAGCGGCTGCACATGCAGCAGAGGGGCATCAATGAGTACCTGTGCGACTATGGCACCAGAACAGGGTCAGGGGAGCTTGTTTTTTTCCCCACGCCAGTGGACAATGATCAGGGATGCATGCACTGTCCTGTCACCATTTGAGGAGGCCACGAGGATGGTGAGCAGTGAAGTGCATGCATCAGTGACACTGTCCCCCTTGTCCACCTGTTGGAGCACACGCTGCGTGGAATAATGGACAGGGCACTTGAGGCAGAACAGAGGCAGGAAGAGGAGGACTTCCTTAGCTCTCAAGGCCCCTTTATCCAGACAGTGTTCCTGCATGCTCGCCGATCACACAGGAAGAGGACGAGGAGGAGGAGGAGGATTGTGTCAGCATGGATGTGGAGCCTGGCACACAGCATCAGCAGCAGTCTTTAAGGGATCATTTACAGTCCCAAGAAACCCATGGACTTGTACATGGCTGGGAGGAGGTGGCTGCGGATCATGTCGTTCTTAGTGACCCAGAGGACTCCGGACTGAATGCCTCAGCAAACCTACGTTGCATGGCCTCCCTGATCCTGCAAAGCCTGCGGAAGGATCCTCGTATTCGTCGTATCAAAGAGAGGGATCAATACTGGCTGGCAACCCTCCTTGATCCACGTTACAAGGGTAAAGTTGCGGACTTTATCTTGCCGTCGCAGAGGGAGTTGAGGATGAAACATCTTCGGAAGGCCTTGCAGAAAGGTCTGTGCAACGCGTTCCCAGAGACTGGGAGGTTACAAACTCCTGTTCCTGGACAACGTGTTGCTGAGGCTTGGGTCAGTCAAAGAAGGAGCGGTGGAGAAGGTGGCCGTCTGACCGATGTGTTCAGACAAATTTTTGGTCCGCAGCCCCAAGGTATGATTGGTTCCAGCAACCATCGGCAAGGTCTGTTTTTTTTTGAAAAATTGACAATTTTTATTAAATTTTTCATAATAGAACACAAATAGAAAATTAAAGTACAAGGTGATACATAATAAAGTGCAGTAGTCGTTTCCAGAGAAGAGCCCCGCTCTAATAACAGTTATAACATGAAGTTAGTGTCACTTTACATGTCTGTCTGAATGTTAGAAAAATAGGAAAAAATTATAACAGGTGGACAAACTTTAGATTTATACCACTGGATGTATACCTTGTACAACGTAACAGAAAAAAAGATTGATAGAAAAAAGTGTAGGAATAGGAATTATAGAGAAGAATTGAGAAGAAGGAGAGTTAGCAGAAAGTCTAGGGTGGGATGAGTAGCATTGAGTAGGGAAAATAGGGAAGTAGAATGAAGGCAGTGGGATTGCGCCCCACCCCGGGAGCCCAGTCCCCCCTCGCCAAAGGGAAAGACCAACCCTCCAGAGGGCGTCACATGGCGGTTTAGGTTATGGGATTTTCAAAAAGGACCCATAGTTCCCATACTTGATTATGTTTCTCAAGTTTGTCAATTAAAGAGGCCGTGAGATATTCCATCCTTTTGACCTCTCTGATCATGGAGTGGAGTTCCGACATCGAAGGTGGTTCCCTCTGCTTCCATTTTAATGCCACCAAACAACATGCAGCTGTTAGGATATGTGATAGAAGTTTTTTGGATCTTCTAGGGAGGGAGATTGGTGGGAGGCCTAACACAAAAACCTTTGGGTTGAAAGGCACCCCCGGACCAAGGATGGCCCCCAGGAGGGAGTGAACCAATTCCCAATATGGCACAATCAGGGGGCATGTCCAATAAATGTGGTATAGGGTTCCCCTATCCTTATGGCACCACCAGCAGCGAGAGTCAGTCAGTGGGTACATGGAGTGGAGCAAGTCAGGGGTCTGATACCAATGGAAAAAATCTTGTATTGGTTCTCTTTATATAGTGTACACATAGAGCTTTTAGTGGCTTGAGACCAGATGAGCTGCCATGTGTGAAGAGGAAGGTCTGCACCCAAGGCTTGCTCCCACTTACCCATGTATACATGCCGGGGACCCTCTGGTGAGAAATCGTGTGTTAGGAGCTGGTAGGTTTGTGAGATCATGCCTTTAGGGGATGAGCTCTCCAAGCACAGCTTTTCGAAATCAGTTAGCGGGGAGAAATGGAGATCACGGACTAAGGATTGTGCATAGTGTCGTATTTGTAAGTAGCTGAAGAAGGCCTGTTTGGGAATGTCGAATTCTCTTTGCAGATCTTGAAATTACCTTAAAATACGAGTCCTGGGGTCTATCAGTTGGCCATAGCGGAATAGGTTCCTTTCCATCCAAAAATGGGACATCTGAGAGGTCAGACTGTCCGGAATGGTGGGGGTAAATAAGAAGGACGTGACCGGTGATGAAGGGGTGGTAAGGGGATGTGCCGATTTTGCACGCTTCCACAGCTGGCGTAAGAGGGACATTGGTCCCAGCAACTGCATGTTTTCGGAAGCCACATCAGAACTCCACAATAGTGAGTTCGGATGTATAGGGGCTAACCATAGCTTTTCGATTTGTGTCCAGCGGTTGTAAGCGTGCAGGGTACACCAAGAGGCTACAGGGCGTAGTTGAGCTGCCAAGTAATATTTGGCTATATTAGGAAACGCTAGGCCTCCTTGGTTGCGGGGGGCGTAGAGAACCGATTTAGCAATCTGGTGTCTCTTGTAGTTCCAGAAAAAATTAATCATGTCGCCCTGCAGTCTCTTTAGGTGTGTGGCTGGTATAGATATCGGAAGTGTTTCAAATAGGTATAGCAGTTGGGGTAGGATCATCATTTTAAGGGTGGCTAATCGTCCAAAGAGGGACAATTTCAGGGGTTTCCATTTAGCCAGTGAGGCTCTGATAAAGGTATATGTGTGGGGGAAGTTAGCTTTATATAGGGAATCATATGTGGGTGTGAGATGGACTCCTAGGTATTTTAGGGAGGAAGTTTTCCAGGAGTAATCAAATGCTTGCGAGAGGGCCGCTTGCGTTTGAGGAGGCATATTGATAGGGAGAGCCTCTGTTTTAGAGTTGTTTATCTTATATCCCCCGATAGGTCACTGTATCTGTCCAGTTCTACATGTAGGTTCGGCAAGGAGATGTGGGGTTGCGTGAGTGTAAGGAGAACGTCATTGGCATATAGGGAGATCTTAAAGTCTCTGGTTCGAACTGGAATGCCATGTATATTTAAGTTTTCCCTAATATGGGCTGCTAAAGGTTCTATGCAAAGGGCGTAGAGGAGCGGTGAGAGCGGGCATCCCTGTCGCGTTCCGTTTGAAATCGAAAAGGTGTTAGAAGTTGCGTGTTGGGTGCGCACCATGGCTGATGGGGATGAGTATAAATGATAAATGGCTCGCAAAAAGGGGCCCGCAGTTCCGGCTCGCCGTAGAGTAGCAAACAGGAAAGGCCAACTTAGCCTATCAAAAGCTTTTTCTGCATCAAGACTGAGCAGGAGTGCCTCTACTTTGGTCCTATTTGCTACTTCTACCAAGTCAATAACCTTACGGGTATTGTCCCCTGCTTGCCTCATGGGTATAAAGCCTACCTGGTCTTTATGGATCAGTGATGGCATGAAATTGTTTAATCTGTTAGCTAGTAATTTCGTAAAGATTTTAAGATCAGCGTTAAGTAGCGCAATAGGTCTATAATTTGAAGGCAAGCTATGATCTTTGCCAGGTTTGGGAATCAGCGTAAGGTAGGAGTTTTGCATATCTCGTGGCAGGGGCGTAACTAGAAATAGCAGGGCCCCATAGCAAAATGTTGTATGGGGCCCCCCTGCAAACAGCCCCCCCCCCACAGCTGCCCTAGTGTCAATGCAGCATGACCTGTGCCACATACACCGTGACCTGTGCCCAATGCAGCGTGACCTGTGCCCAATACAGCATGACCTGTGCCCCATACAGCGTGACCTGTGCCCCATACAGTGTGACCTGTGCCCCATACAGCGTGACCTGTGCCCCATACAGTGTGACCTGTGCCCAATACAGCCTGGTCTGCCTGTGCCCCATACAGCCCCACCTATGCAGAGGAAGAGGCAAGCCACCCGGATCAGCAGAGAGCGGGATTGCCCGCTGTAATAGCTTTCATTTGAATTTCCTGTCTTCCCGGGGGTTAACGTCACATAACCCCACCTCATGGCCCAACGCCTTTGATGACGTCACATGTCCCGCATTGGATCGGCGTTCTGTCTATCAAAGGCACCGGGCCAAAAGGTGGAGCTATGTGACGTGAGCCCCGGGAACACTGGAAGTTCTAGTGAAAGCTCTTACATCGGGCAATTCAGCTCTCTGCTGATGCGGACAGCTCGCCTCTTCCTTTCCTCTCTCTTCCCCTGGCTGGGAGACTGTGCCGGTAGTGCTCTTATCCTTACTGGGCCCCACTCGGCTGCGGGCCCCATAGCGCCCGCATGGGTCGCTATGGTGGTAGTTACGCCCCTGTCTCGTGGTATGGGTGTCTCTGACAAAAATGAGTTAAACAGTGTTGTCATATGGGGGAGTAGGTCCGATAAGAAAGTTTTGTAGTACTGATATGGGAGCCCATCAGGACCTGGGGCTTTGTTGTTTGGAAGCGATTTAATTGTGTGATCTCTTCCTCTGTAATGGGGAGAGTTTAGGGTGGTCAAGGCGGAGGGGGTGAGTCTCGGTGTGTCGCACTCCTCTAAATAGGAATGGATTCTTTGGGATAGGTCTTGTGAGGGAGGGTTGTGTGGAACGTCCGGATTATTAGACAGGGTCGAATAGTAGTCATGAAAAATCTGAGCAATCTTAGTGGGATGTGTTTGGGGAGTACCAGTTCAGTCATTAAGATGGGTAATGGAGGTGGTCACGAGTTTATCCCGTAGTTGTTTGGCTAATAGTGCATGTGGTTTGTTTGCTTTGTCATAGTAGGTTTGCCGTAGTCTTATTAGCGCCTTCTCGATTTTACCCACATCTATATCGCTGAGACCGGCCCGTACCTGTACAATCTCTCTAAGAGTTTTTAAGGACGGAGAGGAGAGCAGCCTTGCTTCCAATTGTTTGAGCTTAGCCAATAGGGCTATGCGGGCCGTATTAGCTTTCTTCTTGAGCGCCGTGGATAGCGAGATACATTGACCCCTGAGGGCGGCTTTATGACCCTCCCAGACAGTAGCAATGGAAACCTCTGGTGAGCTGTTTTCTGCAAAATATAATTTCATTGTTTTTTCCAGGTCCTCTCTGGAGGGGTCATGCTTGAGCAGAAAATTATTCAATCGCCAATGACGTGTACGAAGGGTTCCCGGGGACAATGCCAGGGATAGGGTTATTGGGGCATGATCCGACCAAGAGATAGCCTGAATATCTGAGCTCTCGTGGGCTCTCAGGGTTGGGGCATTCACAAAGAAATAATCTATGCGCGAGTGGGACTTATGCGGGTGGGAGTAAAAAGTGAATTGTTTAGCTGAGGGGTTTGCAGTTCTCCAACAGTCGAACAGGGCGTATTTCCTGGTCAATTGGCGAAAGAGAGAGCACCTTCTCTCGAGAACTTTGGGGGCCTGACTCTGCCCGAGAGAGTGTCTATCTAGGCAGGAGGAAAAGATCAGGTTAAAGTCTCCGCCAATAACCAGGTACTGATGGGGGAATGCAAATAGTCGTTTATACACTTTAGATAGGAAGGAGGTTTGATTAGTGTTAGGGGCGTATATATTGCAGAGTGTAAGGTCAGCATTCTTCCACGTGCCTCTCAGGATGATATAGTGTCCTAGGGGATCCGAAATTAGTGATTGTAACTTGAAAGGGGAGTCTTTTTTGAACAAAATAGCCACGCCTGCTCGCTTACGAGGATTAGAAGCTAGGTATATCTGGGAGTAATACTTAGTGGCAAATGCCATATTATCAGTCTTAGTGAGGTGCGTTTCCTGGGTGAAAATAATGTCAGCTTTACATCTTTTAAATTCCCTTAGGGCTAAGCTTCGTTTGGTGTTAGAATTAGGACCATTCACATTTAATGATAATATGTCAATCATTGGGTGGTAAAAATAAAAGAAGTATTAGCTTACCAAGATGAATGGAGCATGCTTGGATTCAGAGGATGATAATCGACTGGACTTTCAAATAAGGTACATACCCAACCAGGAACATGCTCCTACGGGCTAGGCCTGGGCTCCAGAGGCGGGGGGCACCCACAGTACAACAAGTTAGGGGGAAACAGAAAAGAAAGAAGCCAGGGGCGAGAGAATAGAAGGAGAAGTGGACGACAAAGAAAAAGAAAACAAAGATTAGTACAAAATCAAGTAGTAACCAAATGAGGTTTAACCCACTCAAACAGAGTGGTGGGTTGGAAACCCTCGGAGGGCTCCCCCCCATGCGGGGAATGAAAACATTACTCTCCACAGGGGTTATAGGGGAAGCCATTCGAAGGTCTCCCGGGGGAGGATAGGACAGTCCCAGACCGGCCACTATCCCCTCCCAGATCCGCCTGCAGTTAAGTAATTATGCAGCACACCATGATGAAGCAGCAAAAAAAGAAAAAAAAAAGGAGAACTTTCCTTTAACAGCTAGTAACCAGATAACCATGTGGTCTAGACCAAGGCAGCAGATAAATTCAGCTAGTGCTGTTTATGCTCAGTGATGGACCAACCACACTAATATGGGGGGTACTGGCAGGGTAAAGACCCAGCAACTCTTCCCAGTAGCTCTTTAGAAACCCGGGATAGGCGAGGGCCATTAGGTACATATGTTAGTACATTCTAGTGGGGTAGAGGATGGTAGGACAGAGGGGGGTAGGAGGGGGTGGGGAATGGTAAGTATGGGGTGAGGGGGGGGGGAAGGGCCAGGGTAGTGGGATGGAAGGGAAGGGGGAGTAAGGGAGAGGGGGACCCCATTGATAGCTTGTGAGAGTTATAACATAACCGTAGTATATCAACAATAGTATTGTACCTTAAAGTTGCATAAGTGCTAAATCTTTAACCCGTATTCCCACCTAGTGGAAATAAATTTTTTTTTTTTAAACTTAGGGTCTAACCCTCTACAGTGGGAACAAGAGAAACAGCTTATTTCCTGAGCTCTCAGCATGATAAGCAATATTCGTAACACTTCTGCTAATGACTTATCCTGATCTGGAGCCTCTTGGTCAGCAAAAAGAAAAAACACAAAAAAAAAAAAGGGGAAAGTCATCTCTGGTGGGTGTTTGCCGAGGGACTATTGGAATGCGGCCTCTGTCGCTTTCTCCCGTTCACCTGAACCCAGGGTTCCGGACGAGGTGGTGGAGTGGGTAGGGGGTCCCACCCGGGTGTGGGGGGAACCGGAATGTCCAAGTCCTTGCAGAATGAGTGGAGGTCCTCCGGGTATCGCAGTGTGGTGGATCTCCCATCTTTCTTTGCTGTGAGGCTAAAGGGGAAACCCCAGTGGTAACGGAAGTCATGTTCCTTTAGTGTTGTGAGGAGTGGCTGTAGGGAGCACCTTTGCTGGAGGGTGATCCAGGACAAGTCCGGGTACAGCTGTATAGGGGCTCCATCAAAATCGATGGTATGCATGTTGCGAGCTTTTCTCATTATATCTTCCTTCAGAGCGTAGTTATGGACCCTGCAGATTACATCTCTTGGTCTTGGGCCTGGCCCTCGGGGGCGAAGAGCGCGATGGGCTCTGTCCAGCTTGACTCTTTGGTTTTCCGGGTGACCCAAAACATTGTTAAAGATAGCTTGCAGTGTGACTTGTAAGTCCTCGTCCCGGGGCGCTTCTGGGAGGCCGCGGACTCTAATGTTGTTACGTCTGCCTCTATTGTCAAGATCCTCAAAATGGCGTTGAAATTCTCTAAGGGCCGAAGCTTGCGTGGATAATCGATCATGTATGTGGGAGACTCCCATCCTTGTGTCGTATGCTTCTTCTTCTACAGAATGGACCTTAGCAGACAGGTGATGTAAATCAGTGCGGAGCATGTTAATTTCAGATCTACATGTGTCACGTACCTCTTGGATGAGCATACGAAAGTCCTGTTTCGTGGGCATGCAACGGACATAATCTCTCCATGAAGTACATGCATCAGGTTCAGGGTCAGGGTCCATTGTGATATGGGCATGTGGATCCCTCATGGTAGTGGAGGAAGTGCCCAGTGGGGGAAGCCCCCTCTGCAATGCATGTGGAGGGGTCTTGAAATTAGATTGCCTTACCGGATCGCTGGCATGTACTTGTGCTGCATGAGCTACATGTGAATAAGCCCCCTGCAGCTCTTCAGGCCGCTGCGGTGAGGAAGGCCTTGCCACTTTGTTAGACTCCTTGTGCTGCAGGGATGAGGATGATGACTTGTCCCTTGTAGCCTGGGATCTCTGTGGCAGGGAATTTGGGTCCCATTCCTGGGCTGAGGATTCCCACAGAGGAGAAGCTTGGCCTGCACTCGGTGTCGGTGTAGGCCACAGTAGGCAGGGAGGAAACGGCTGGGACAGGCTGCCAAGTGTGTCCCCCACATGGGATAGTACATGGCCGGCCTGGCTGCTGTCAGGTGGGAGCGGTGGGCTATCGGGTAGCAGATCCCCCTCAGAGGCATACCTGTCCGTTCGCTTTCCCGGGGAGAGCCGCGGAGGAGAGGAGGAGAGGGCCGCTGCATATGATGGTGGAGCCGGCGCCATCTTGGCCTCGTGGTGTCCCGCCGGAGCCCCGAGGCCAAAGTACTCCGTAATGAGGGGCGGGGGAGCCAAAGAAGATCTAGTGGTATGTCCCCTGGGTTCCGGGTCTTTAGCCTTGAGAGGTTTGCCCATGTTATCGGTGCTTTTTAGCTGCTTTTAGCTGTTTGCAGGCGGATCTGGTCAGGAGCTCTAAGGAGACACGTCCGCTCCGGAAGCCATCCAAGCCACGCCCCCGGCAAGGTCTGTTTTACATGGTGCAGGAATACCTAGGGGCAAGATCTGACTTGGACACCTTTCCCACCGTAAATCCTCTGTTTTACTGGGTCTTGAGGATGGACCACTGGCCAGAGTTTGCACAGTATGCAATTGAGCTACTGGCCTGTCCTGCATCCAGCGTTCTTTCGGAACGCACATTCAGTGCTGCTGGAGGCTTTGTGACCGATCACAGGGTGCGTCTGTCCACCGACTCGGTCGATCGACTGACCTTCATAAAAATTAATGTCTTGGATCACCACCAGCTACCAAGCACCTGATGCTGATGTAACCGAATAATTTTTTTTGAAATGTCAGATCCCTTCAAGACTGCCTATGCTGATGCTGAGTGACTATTCTGTTATGCTGAGTGATTATCCTCTTCCTCCTCAATGATCATCCTGATAGCTTGTAAGAACATTTTTGGTTCTGGGCGCCGCCACCAGTGGCTAAGGCCCAATTTTTCAGCCCCTGTTTAACAGGGGCGTGTAATTACAATTTTTGATGCAATACTTTGTAGCAGGGCTCGTTCTTGCGCTCCAACTAGAGTATCTGTGAGGGGTTGCAGTGTTGTGGCACCAGCACCAGTGCCTAAGGCCCAATTTTTCTGCCCCTGTTCAACAGGGACATGTAATTACAATTCTTGATCTAATATTTCACAGCAGGGCCCGTTCCAGCGCCCACCAAGAGTAACTGTGAGGACTTACAGTGTTGTGGCACCAGCACCACCACCACCACCACCAAAGGCCCAATTTTTCTGCCCCTGTTCAACAGGTGCATGTAATTACAATTCTTGATCTAATATTTCACAGCAGGGCCCGTTTCTGCGCCCACCAAGAGTAACTGTGAGGACTTACATTGTTGTGGCACCAGCACCACCACCACCAAAGGCCCAATTTTTCTGCCCCTGTTCAACAGGTGCATGTAATTACAATTCTTGATCTAATATTTCACAGCAGGGCCCGTTCCAGCCCCCACCAAGAGTAACTGTGAGGACTTACAGTGTTGTGGCACCAGCACCACCACCATCACCAAAGGCCCAATTTTTCTGCCCCTGTTCAACAGGGGCATGTAATTACAATACTTGATCTAATATTTCACAGCAGGGCCCTTACAGTGTTGTGGAAACACCAACACCTAAGGCCACAATTTCTGCAGAGTATATAGGGCAGGCCCCTACTTTCAATCATCCAACTTACAAACGACTCCTACTTGCAAACGGAAGGAGACAACAGGAAGTGAGATTAAATCTACAACTAGGAAGGGAAATTCTCTCCTGTAAGAGTTAATATGGGAAAAACGTTTCTCCTTTCCACTGATGCTTTATCACCAATCCTTGTTTCACTAAAAACCCCAAATTTTCTAAAAACATTTGTCATTGGCACAGAAAGTGAGGTGAAATCTTCTGAAGAGGAGCACAGACAGCAAAACAAATGTCACAGGGGTGATAACCCTTCCCTATGTTTTCCAAAAAGCTTAAAAATAATTTTTTGGCTGGAGCTAAACACGTTAAAAATGTACCCGTTCAAAATTACAAACAGATTCTACTTAACAACAAACCTACAGTCCCTGTCTTGTTTGCACCGCCTGTATACTGCTGTTCAGAGTATATAGGGCCTGGTGGCCCCACACCTTTCCTTATTTTAATTTGGGTGCGGTGTTCTCCTTAATATCCATACAAGACCCAAAGGGCCTGGTAATGGACTGGGGGGTACCCATGCCATTTGTCTCACTGATTTTCATCCATATTGCCAGGACCCGACATTACATTAAAGCCGCAAGCAGTTTTAAATGACTTTTTTCCTTTAAAAATGACATTTTGTGCAGGGACTGTTCTAAGCACGAAAAACACGCGCCACTTTACAGGCATACTATAGACACCCCCCAGGTATGATATTTAAAGGAATATTTCACTTTTTTTTTTTTTTTACTTTAAGCATCATTAAAATCACTGCTCCCGAAAAAACGGCCGTTTTTAAAAGTTTTTTTTGCATTGATACATGTCCCCTGGGGCAGGACCTGGGTCCCCAAACCCTTTTTAAGACAATAACATGCAAATTAGCCTTTAAAATGAGCACTTTTGATTTCGAACGTTCGAGTCCCATAGACGTCAATGGGGTTCTAACGTTCGTGCAAATTTTCGGTCCGTTTGCAGGTTCTGGTGCGAACCGAACCGGGGGGTGTTCGGCTCATCCCTAGTAACCACCAATGTAAAGAGGAATTTTCACTGACCACCAATGTAAGGGGGACCTTCACACTAGCCTCTAGTGTGAATGAAAGGATTTTACACTGAGCCCCAATGTAATGAGAAGATTTACACTGACCAACAATGTAACTGAGACATTTAGCCTGCGTTCACATTTGTGTGTATCGGGAATATATGCAAAATTGCTTGACACCACAGAAACGTGCTGCCCTTTATACACAGCAGTGCCTTTAATTGTTAATGACACCCTCATGCATCGGCTGAGATGTGTGTATTCACATGCACCAAAGATGTGTGTATTCACATGCACCAAAATTCAGGGTGCTGTGGCACCATGTTATTTTGAAGAAGGGTTCCACCTCCAATTTGCTTACCTTTGCAGAACAGGCTGATGTTGGACTTAATAACTGTAGTTGTAGGCAGAACTTTCAAGCATGCTCCTTTACCTCCCCAGTGGGCAGCATTCAGCAGAAGTTATGGTAGATATGACCTCAGGGGGACAAGATATACATAAGAATGCCGTCTCTATTTACATAGCAATGCCACAGTCCACGACTATTTACATATTAATGCCGCCACTATTTACATATCAATGCAGATTATTTACATGTAAACACAGGGTCTACAGGTGAGTCATCTGTACATGGCAATAAGGCAGAGCTTGGCAGCAGCAAAAGGTCTTTACATTGAGATATCGGGACACTAAAACTTTAAGGGATAAGGGAATTTAAACTGGAATAGTTGGCAAGTATAAGGCAGCTGCTTTGAGCCCCTCAACAATGATGGGCCCCAGGGCAGCTTCCCCTTTTGCCCTGCCTTAAAAACAGTCCTGCACCAATGTAAGGTGACAATTCTACACCAACCACCAATGTTAGGGGGGAATAACACTGACCATCAATATAAAGGGTGATTTACATTGGCCACCAATGTAAGGGTAATTCTGCACTTATCACCAATGTAAAGGGGAATGTACACCGATCACCAATGTAATGAATAATTTACACTGACAACCAATGTAATGGGGGATTTTACAACAACAACCAATAAAGGGGGATTTCTACACTGGCCACCAATGTAAGGGGGGATTTACACTCACCACTAGGAATGGGCGAACGGTTCAGCCCAAGCATGAGTTTGGGCAGAACATTGGCTGTTCGCCCTTCGACAAGCACCGGAATTATTAGGGCGTTTGACCATTTGTTTGGCCTGCTGGATGACCAAAATGCATTGTGCCGCAGCACAGTGCATTGCAAGCCCTGATTGGCTGAAGCAATGAAAGCTTTGCCCAATCGGGGCACAGAGCACTGTCAGAGCCATAATTGGAAAAAGTAATGATGACTCAGTCCAATCATGGCTCATTGCTCTTAGACCCGCCCCACACTATAAAAGTATTGTTTCACAGTGCGCAGGCGCGGGACTCCCAAGATGGCCGCGTAAGCCGGGAGCTCCGCTCTACCCAGCCCAGCAAGCCACCTAAGAGCCGGAGTAAGGCCGCCTAGACACCCACCAATAGCGGTTTCGGACCCGGGAGCACCCGCACCTTCGATCCATGCCAAACAGCTCAGTCCGCAGGAACCTGGGACCGCAGTTCACAGCAGAGGACTCCCGGGCCTTGTCCAAGATGGCGGCCGCTGCACAGCACAAGGAGCCGCATACAGGGGGACACGTGGAAACAAGGCAAGTGATAGCTCCTGCCACTTTAGCCTACACACCCCTACCCACTCTCCACAACCAATCTATGGGGACCCCATCCCCAGCATCTACAGTATCCCTCTTAGAGCGCACCTTTGAGAACTACTCTCTGTCCCCACTGAACACTACACCACCACATCAGGGTGCTGGGACATCCAAAGGAGACCCGGAGGGTGCTATACCCCTTAATGCAGGAGACTTATTCCTCAAACTGTCGGATCTACTAGACAGAGGGTTAGCAAACACAGCCACAAGAATCACAAATGAGATAAGATCTGACTTTCAAAACTAGGGAGCAAGGATGGAAGCTATAGAACACAAATTAGACATCACAGTGTCCAGAGCTAACCAGAACACTGAGCACATTCATGTTGTTCAAGAGCAACTTGAGGTGGCTCTAAACAGAATCGACGACTTGGAGAACAGGTCGAGAAGGGACAATTTTAGAGTCAGAGGTATCCCTGAATCAATTACAGACGTCCCCAAAGCAATCCAGGATTTAATCAAATCCCTCATCCCTGAGCTGCCCCCCATCAAATTGGAGCTGGACAGAGCACACAGATCCCTGGGTCCCCCCAGAAAAGACGGATCTCCCAGAGATGTGGTCGTGAGGCCACACTTCTATAGTGTGAAGGAAGAAATAATGAAAATATCTCGCCAGCAATCCCGCATCCTTTTTCAAGGACAGGAAGTGCAAATTTTCGCGGACATTTCTCCCACGACCATCCAGAAACGCAGAGCCCTGAAGCCCCTTCTTGTATAGTGTGGTCCCTCGCGCTAAATTGAGTAAACAGGTTGTGTAAATATCCCCGTGATTAACTGATATAACAAATGATGAAAAATATAATAGAAAATAATAATAATGTTGAATATGTGTGGATGGTGATGATGTCTCTATGGACTGCAGCAAAATCGAAAGTGTTCACTTACACTCAGCAATACAGCAACACTTTATTATTACTGAAGCCCCTTCTGCATGTCCTCTCCCAGACGGAGATTAAATATTGGTGGGCATTCCCCTTCGCCTTAAAATTTACCCTCAAAGGTAGAACCCACTCATTCACCACATTTACAGAAGGCGAACGAGTCCTCCTTTCACATAAGCTCATCTCGCTTGACTCTGAGATGGACATAACCAACACTCAAACGGGCTCTTCTAAACGTCAAACTCCCAACAGCCCTATCTCTCCCGCCTGGAAATCCAACAAAAGCAGGCAGCTGAAGGAACAAATGCCAACCTGAGGATGTCTATTGCAAGAATCCTGCGACACCCCTTTTCCTATTTGTGATCCACTGACTCCTGTTTCATTCATTCCGGGTGATCTCCACCTCACTCGGCTCTTTCACAAAGAGGCCTCGTCCCCTCTAGGGGATATCTACCCAATTGTCCCATGTCTTAAGTCTCCACTTCAACACCCCAGCGGTCTTACGCATCCAGTTCCCTAAGATCCACTGCCGTTCTTATCACTTACCCACATCTCAAGGGTGATTAAAGGTACAGCGCACCGTTCCCCACAAGAACAACCTCCCCGGATCTTAACATCAAATCCCCATCGTCATATCTGGAACCCCCAATGCTAGCAGGACTTTTCGGCCCTTCCCCACTATTTTATTCCCTCACAGCGGACTGTCTAAGCCCACAGCAGGATTTGGATATCTCATATCCCCTTTTATCTTCACCTCCACAGAGGACCCCATGACGTCTACCAGGAAGACTCTTTCTGCATCATAGGCCAGCGCGGCTCCTAGTTAAAAACATCTCAGTTTTTTCAGAATTTGAAACTATTTTGTGTTCCTTTTGCATCTTTTTACTTTTCTTTTTTCATAGCCTATTAACGTATGCAAGGTTTCAAAGGTGGCTTGGGCTGCGGTAGCTGCCCTGCAACTTCTTCCATCCTACGAAAATGGAATTCCCATTCTCGTTCGATGGACTGGTGGTCCGCCTTCAGGACCACCTAATTTTGTTATTGGAGTTCGGAAAGGGGAATACCTTCCCCCCTCTCCGTCTCCGGCCTATTTTAGGTCATTATGTTCATTTTCTCTTTCTTCTTCTGCCTCTATGTTTTAACCCATCTGTGCTTTTCTCTCCCTTCCCCCCTCCCGCCAGGATTGACGGATCATCTGCAGCACCTTCTCATCCAGCATCTCCAGGTCCCGAGCTCCACTCTCCACTCGCCTCCTGCCCATCCCTCATCAATAAGGTCAGGGTAAGTGATCCATCATCAGAAGCACATTCATTACTCAAAAATCATGCCTAACACCAATCTATCCTCCTCCCAGATAAAAATTATTTCTCACAATGTCCAAGGCCTCAACTCCCCAATCAAAAGGAAGAAAATCTTCCAATCACACCATAAACAAAGGGCATCAATAGTTATGCTCCAGGAAACGCATTTCCCCTCTCGCTTCTCCCCCTCATTCCTACATGCGCACTTCCCCTCGTTCTATTTAGCAAACGCTGAGGATAAGACCAGGGGGGTAGCGATTCTATTTGCTAAAGACTGTCAATTTAAAGTTAGTCAGACCCATAGTGACCCTGAAGGCAGGTACTTACTAGTGAAAGGTCAGATTGCAGACCAAACTTTTTCTCTTATATCCTATTATGCCCCGAATAAGGGACAGAATGCATTCTTCACTTCGCTTTTCCAAACACTAGGACCCCTCTTGGAAGGAACGGTAATATTTGGAGGAGACTCGAATGTTGCCTTTGATCAGTCCCTTGATAAATCTAAACCCCCAGCCAAACAGCTCTCTAGGCCAAGTAAAATCAGCTCTAAAATTGCTAAACTGATCCACCAACAGGGTCTCACAGATATCTGGAGAGAACTCAATCCCACATCAAGGGACTACTCCCATTTCTCAATACCCCATCAGGTTTACTCCAGAATCGACCATATTCTAATCTCCTCCATACACATTCCCGCTGCTATCTCAGCTAAAATTAAGGATACTCCCCTCTCTGACCACTCTATGGTCTCTCTATCCATCCAAGGCATGCTCCTCAGACCCTCGTCTCCCATTTGGCGCATTAAAGAACACATCATTAAAGATCCCATTCAGATCTCGGTACTAACCAAGACCCTAAAAGAGTATTTCACCCTGAACAACGTAGATGACATCTCGGCCAAGACCCTCTGGGCAGCCCACAAAGCCGTGATACGAGGCAAACTTATTCAAATCTCCTCCCAACTTAAAAAGGAGAGAACCATGGACATCTCAAAACTGGAGAGAGATTTTCTCCTCCTGCGCAAAAATCACAAAGCTAACCCGTCCTTGGTTCAAGTCGACCAGCTTGACGCTGCTCGGATTAAACTAAACCTGGCACTCACGGTTAAAGCTGAGAGTTCTCTGCGTTGGAATGGTGTGAAATTCTACCTGAATCAGGACAAAATGAGCACGATGCTGGCTTCCAAGTTATCCCCTAGGACCCGTATCTTCGCTCTCCCCAAATTAAAACTACAGGACGGGTCGTCTTCCCAAAATCCCCATAGAATCCTGGAATCTTTCCAATCCTTTTACTCACAACTGTATAGAGCAAATGACTCCCACGATACACGAGCTATAGAAGCATTCCTAGAGCATCTGCCTATCCCCACTATACATAAGTCCCATAAAGATATTATGGAAGCACATATCACAGTAGAGGAAACTTTAGAGGTCATTAAAAATCTGAAAGGGGGTTCAACCCCAGGCCCAGATGGTCTCTCCAACCTTTATTACAAGACCTTTGCCGAGACTTTAGCGCCACACTTAACCAAAATGTTCAACTCCAAACGAAAGGGAGACCCCATGAACTCCCAGCTGAATGCAGCCTTCATCACTGTCATCCCTAAACCCGACAAAAATCCGAATGAAAATTACAGACCAATATCACTAATAAATAACGATTTAAAAATCCTGACAAAAATTTACGCCAATAGACTAAACACATTTATCAACACTTATATCAACAAGGATCAGGTGGGTTTTATCCCCGGAAGACAGGGTCCAGACCAGGTCAGAAGGGCTATAGACATAGCTTCAATTTTGCATTCGGGATGGGATGGAGGCCCAAATCAGGAGGGTCTCTTCCTTTCCCTAGATCTACAAAAGGCCTTCGATTCTGTGACTTGGCCCTTCATATTCGCATCCCTTAAATTTTGGGGGTTCGGTGAACACTTCATTGGAATCCTCAAATCACTATACTCAGAATCGGAAGCGAAAGTTAAACTACAGGGCTTTCTCTCATCCCCAATCAAAATTGCCAGGGGCACAAGACAGGGTTGTCCCCTTTCCCCCCTGGTGTTCGCTCTAACAATAGAAACACTAGCCATAGTAATCAGGTCAGACCCAAACATTAAAGGTGTCAACTGTGGCGTGAATACCCATAAATGCGCTCTCTTCGCAGACAACCTTCTTCTATTCATCACCTCTCCAATTACCTCCCTTCCCAACATTAACAAACTGCTTCAGACTTTTGGCGATGTCTCAGGCCTACGAGTTAACATGGCCAAATCACAGGCTTTAAACATCTCCCTCAATTCAGCCTTAGCCGAGAGATTAAAACTGGCCTTTAATTTTAATTGGAGTGATACCTCAATTCGATACCTTGGTATAAACCTTACACCCAGAATAGACTCCCTCTATCAAGCCAATTTCCCTCCCATGTATCGTAGATTGGAAGAGGACATAAGAATTTGGTCATCCCACAAATTATCTTGGTTGGGGAGAATCCATGCCATCAAAATGACCCTGTTTCCTAGAATTCTGTACCTATTCAGAGCCCTACCGATCGCGATTAACAGAAATCACCTCAAGAACTTTCAGGGGAAGATTATAAAATTCATCTGGGGAGGGGAAAGGTTATAGATTCATGAGAAAGACCCTTTATGCCCTGAAATCTAAGGGAGGGCTGGGCCTCCCTGAACTATTCAAGTACTACCAAGCAGCTAGACTTGCCCAACTCTCCACCATATATTTCAGGGGTGAAAAACCCGACTGGATACAAATAGAACGTCAAGCAGTTCCTACCCACACACTAGACTTTCTGCTCTGGACTCCCAGTAAATCTAGACCTCCCATCATGGCACCCACACTTTCACACTCCTTCAAACTTTGGGATAACATGATCCAGCTTCCCGCTTTGACCTCACAGCTTCGCCCTCTATCACACATATTCCACAATTCCCTCTTCAAGCCGGGGCTAGACAGCAAATCCTTTCAATGGTGGCTTGATAAGGGGATGTACCGTATTGGACATTACCTCGTCGCCTCCGGACCAATCTCCATGAAACATTGTATTGAAAAACTAGAGCTCCCCGATTCCGAAAAATTTAGATTTCTTCAGATCTCCCATTTTTTGCACACTATTTGGAAAGACAAATCAATTCCCCCAGAGTGCACACCTTATGAACAATGGTGTGGACAAGCAACAGAGCAAAAAGGAGGCATATCCCTGATTTACGAAGCTCTTTCAACTCCCCCATCCAAACTTACATACATGACAGAATGGGAGAAAGACGTGGGCGAGTCTTGGGACCTGGAGATCTGGAATAGAATGAGCACAAGAGCCTACAAAGGTATAGTTAATATTGCATTAATTGAAGCAAATATGAAAGTTCTTACAAGATGGTATCTGGTTCCTTCTAAACTTGCACAAATGTTTCCTTCCTCATCTCCCTTATGTTTCAGGAACTGCCAAGCCCAGGGTTCCATGATACACATTTGGTGGGAATGCCCGAAAATCAGGGGGTTCTGGAACAGGATCTTTTACCTGATCAGAAAAATTACGGACACTCCCATCCCTAAATGCCCCCAGATAGCTCTCTTAAATGGTCATATTCCCAAAATTCCCAAAACAACTGCTAAACTTATTTATTTCATTCTGACGGGCGCCAAGCTATCCATAGCAAAGGCTTGGAAACAACCAGGGGTCTCTCTGGCGGCCGCCAAGAGAAAGATCTCGTGGATCATGTCCCAGGAAAAATTAGTTAGTGTCTTAGTGGACTCAAATAAAGCATTTTTGGCTGTCTGGGAACCCTGGGCGAGGCACGTAGGCATCTCTCTCATACCGGGAGTTGAAGTATGATTTGTTACTACTGTCACATTGAAGTCTGTCAACCCTCCTCACCCCCATCCTTTCTCCCCTTCCGTCTTCCTTTCCGCCTATTTTTCTCTCTTTCCTCTTATTTTCAGGAAGTTATTAGTTTATATTTTCAGAAAATATCTGGATCCAATCGGTTTGCTCCAGTTTATTTTGCACCTGACTGCGATTAGTTGGTATCTCAACTCATTTTCCGTGGGTTAACCCCCTAGCCGGAACCCTCAGGATACACTTTCGGCACCGCTGGTTCCATTGGCTTTTGGCCACAGTGGACTTGGGAAGGCTCCCTCACGCAGTCTGGGATCTTAATTCTCCCGGGAGGTGCGATGGGCCTTAACAGGTTATTTACACACCTTATGGTTAACTACAGCTGCTCTACGGTGCTCGACACAGTTTGTTCCCGATGGGGGTGTCGAGCCCACCCGCAGTACTAGGTGTCGCCTTACTATATATGAGGGCTCTTCTCTCTGTTTTCACGAATAAGTAAAGGTTTATGGTTAACCTCTCTGTTATTGTTCATTATTTGAGTACTGTCACAGAGGCGGGCTGCGCCCCACCAGCAATTCCGTTCTATGAAGTGTAATGTACTGCTCTTCAATAAAACTTCTTTAAAAAAAAAAAAAAGTATTGTTTCAATAGCAGCCATTTGTAGTGTAATATCGCCATGGAGAGTGAAAGAACAGGTCTCTGTTCAGTGGTCCTAAACAGTTAGTGTGCTATAGTGTGCTATTCTGATTCTATTAAATAAAAGAAAGGTTTCCGCGCTCACGGACTAAGGTCTGCAGCCTCCCCTTAAACACACCCCAAACCAGGGTGAGATATATTGATAGGAAAAAGTATATAGGGGTAAGTGGCGCTACTTATGCCAGGGTACCTAGTTTGGGTTTCTAAATCCGTGCTTGTGTCTACAACCCAGTAAAGGCCAGTAGGCCAACAAATATATATAAGTGGAAAAATAGGTAATTCATATGAGTAATATTAATAATAATAAATCGTGCTAGTGTATACAGACCAATACGAGTCTTCCTATATATATTAAGACTGAACCATCCAAAACCATGTGCTAAAAGATATATATATATAAAATAAATGATATACATATCCCCCACCTATACCATAGATGGGAACTGAATAATATAAATCCCCTCTACATATAGTATAGTGACCAGTCTATATAGGCCACTAACTATGACAATTCGTGCAAATAATTATAAGTGTATCACATAAGTCCACAGTCCATAATAGAACACACTCCCATCCGTTATAAATAAACCGGATAGGAAGTAACTTGAAACCAGTGCATAAAGTGTTAAACAGATCTAAAAATAAAATACTAAATATTTTAAAAAATGAATAAAAAATTATAATAAAAATTGTGAGTTTCTGAGGTGTTAGATAAAGTTCCAACAAAGCAAAGTTCTTGTGAATAATGACTTTCGTGAAAACAGCTGATATCCAGTGACTTGCGGTGCTCCCCCTCAAGGGTCCCCACTCAACAGCTTCTTACACCCCTGCAGGGGTAATAAGCATGTAGTGCCAGGCAGTAGAATGGCGCCTTGGACTCCAGTAGAGCTGTCCCCGGGTACTCCCGCTCCAGATATGGTGTCAGTAATCTGAGTCATCCTCATAGGAAAGAAACAGGGCTCCCATAGTGTGATACATTTTAAGTACTTTATTAAAAAACTGCAAACAAAATAGCAGGCTAAAAAAACGGACTCCTTATAAAAAAAGGAGCCAGATAATCACACTAGATATGAGAGATAGTTCACGGTGGGAGCTAGTGGATCCAAAACCATCACCTGTGCGGCGTGCACCTCAGCTGCGTTCCACACACTCTCTAACTTCCGCGTGTGACGTAAGTGCGTAGCTCCAGCTTACGCGTTTCGTCATCGACGTTATCAAAGGCGTAGCTAACGTACCTCGTACTGTGCTATTTGAAGGCAAGCGGGCATACTCCATTCCTCAAATGCTCCTCCCATGGGCGGATTCCCATGTTGCACAAAGGCAGGGCATCTCTATCAGATTGGAACATTACAAATTGCGGGGTATAGCAGATTGATGTGTATATGTGCAGAACCTCACATCCCCGCTTGCCATCAATGGAGGCAGACATGTGCATTTTGCGATCCATCTTATACAAAGGATAGATAAACTTTGTATATCCAATTTCACTCTGTTAACCAATCTAAGCTAATCATTAGGTGGTACCATTTCTTCAATCCACAAATATGAACTACAAAAGCGGGGGGTGTCCGAAAAGAATGCAAATAGGGGGACGTGGGGTATGACCCCTAGTCGGGACATTAGGTATTACTAATCCATATACCCTGAATTAGGGATGAGCCGAACACCCCCCGGTTCGGTTCGCACCAGAACCTGCGAACGGACCGAAAGTTCGCACGAACGTTAGAACCCCATTGACGTCTATGGGACTCGAACGTTCGAAATCAAAAGTGCTCATTTTAAAGGCTAATTTTCATGGTATTGTCCTAAAAAGGGTTTGGGGACCCGGGTCCTACCCCAGGGGACATGTATCAATGCAAAAAAAACTTTTAAAAACGGCCGTTTTTTCGGGAGCAGTGATTTTGATGATGCTTAAAGTAAAAAAAAAAAAGTGAAATATTCCTTTAAATATCGTACCTGGGGGGTGTCTATAGTATGCCTGTAAAGTGACGCATGTTTCCCGTGTTTAGAACAGTCCCTGCACCAAATGTCATTTTCAAAGGAAAAAATCTCATTTAAAACTGCTTGCGGGTTTAATGTAATGTCGGGTCCTGGCAATATGGATGAAAGTCAGTGAGACAAACGGCATGGGTACCCCCCAGTCCATTACCAGGCCCTTTGGGTCTTGTATGGATATTAAGGGGAACCCCGCACCCAAATTAAAATAAGGAAAGGTGTGGGGCCACTAGGCCCTATATACTCTGAACAGCAGTATACAGGCGGTGCAAACAAGACAGGGACTGTAGGTTTGTTGTTCAGTAGAATCTCTTTGTAATTTTGAACGGGTACATTTTTAACGTGTTTAGCTCCAGCCAAAAAATCTTTTTTAAGCTTTTTGGAAAACATAGGGAAGGGTTATCACCCCTGTGACATTTGTTTTGCTGTCTTTCCTCCTCTTCAGAAGATTTCACCTCACTTTTTGTCCCAATGAAAAATGTTTTTTGAAAATTTGGGTTTTTTTGTGGAACAAGGATTGGAAAGCATCAGTGGAAAGGAGAAATTGTTTTCCCATATTAACTCTTACAGGAGAGAATTTCCCTTCCTAGGGGTAGATTTCATCTCACTTCCTGTTGTCTCCTTCCGTTTGCAAGTAGGAGTCGTTTGTAAGTTAGATGTTTGAAAGTAGGGTCCTGCCCTATATACTCAGCAGAAATTTGGGCCTTAGGTGTTGCTGTGGCCACAACACTGTAAGCCCTCACAGGGCCCTGCTGTGAAATATTAGATCAAGAATTGTAATTACATGCCCCTGTTGAACAGGAGCTGAAAAATTAGGCCTTAGGCACTGGTGCTGGTGCCACAACACTGCAACCCCTCACAGACACTCTAGTAGGAACGCAGGAACGAGCCCTGTTGCAAAGTATTGCATCAAAAATTGTAATTACACGCCCCTGTTAGACAGGGGCAGAAAAATTGGGCCTTAGGCACTGGTGCTGGTGCCACAACACTGCAACCCCTCACAGACACTCTAGTTGGAATGCAGGAACGAGCCCTGCTGCAAAGTATTGCATCAAAAATTGTAATTACACGCCCCTGTTAGACAGGGGCAGAAAAATTGGGCCTTAGGCACTGGTGCTGGTGCCACAACACTGCAATCCCTCACAGACACTCTAGTTGGAACGCAGGAACGAGCCCTGCTGCAAAGTATTGCATCAAAAATTGTAATTACACGCCCCTGTTAGACAGGGGCAGAAAAATTGGGCCTTAGGCACTGGTGCTGGTGCCACAACACTGCAACCCCTCACAGACACTCTAGTTGGAATGCAGGAACGAGCCCTGCTGCAAAGTATTACATCAAAAATTGTAATTACACGCCCCTGTTAAACAGGGGCTGAAAAATTGTGCCTTAGGCACTGGTGGTGGCGCCCAGAACCAAAAATGTTCTTACAAGCTATCAGCGTGATGATTGAGGAGGAAGAGGATAATTACTCAGGGATAGTCACTCAGCATCAGCATAGGCAGTCTTTGAAGGGATCTGAGATTTCAAAAAAAATTATTTGGTTACATCAGCATCAGGTGCTTGGTAGCTGGTGGTGATCCAAGACTGATTCATTTTTATGAAGGTCAGCCGATCGACCGAGTCGGTGGACAGACGCACCCTGTGATCGGTTACCACACCTCCAGCAGCACTGAATGTGCGTTCCGAAAGAACGCTGGATGCAGGACAGGCCAGTAGCTCAATTGCATACTGTGCAAGCTCTGGCCAGTGATCCATCCTCAAGACCCAGTAACCCAGAGGATTTTCGGTGGGAAAGGTGTCCAAGTCTGATCTTGCCCCTAGGTATTCCTGCACCATGTAAAACAGACGCTGGCGATGGTTGCTGGAACCGATCATACCTTGGGGCTGCGGACCAAAAAATTGTCTGAACGCATCGGTCAGACGGCCACCTTCTCCACCGCTCCTTCTTTGACTGACCGAAGCCTCAGCAACACGTTGTCCAGAAACAGGAGTTTGTAACCTCCCAGTCTCTGGGAACGCATTGCACAGACCTTTCTGCAAGGCCTCCCGAAGATGTTTCATCCTCTGCTCCCTCTGCGATGGCAAGATAAGGTCGGCAACCTTACCCTTGTAACGTGGATCAAGGAGGGTTGCCAGCCAGTATTGGTCCTTCTCCTTGATACCACGAATACGAGGATCCTTACGCAGGCTTTGCAGGATCAGGGAGGCCATGCAGCGTAGGTTTGCTGAGGCATTCGGTCCGGAGTCCTCTGGGTCACTAAGGACGACAACATCCGCAGCCACCTCCTCCCAGCTACGTACAAGTCCATGTGTTTCTTGGGACTGATCCCTTAAAGACTGCTGCTGATGCTGAGTGCCAGGCTCCACCTCCATACTGACACAATCTTCCTCCTCCTCCTCCTCCTCCTCGTCCTCTTACTGTGTGATCGGCGGGCACGCAGGAACACTGTCTGGATAAAGGGGGCCTTGAGAGCTAAGGAAGTCCTCCTCTTCCTGCCTCTGTTCTGCCTCAAGTGCCCTGTCCATTATTCCACGCAGTGTGTGCTCCAACAGGTGGACAAGGGGGACAGTGTCACTGATGCATGCACTGTCACTGCTCACCATCCTCGTGGCCTCCTCGAATGGTGACAGGACAGTGCATGCATCCCTGATCATGGCCCACTGGCGTGGGGAAAAAAAACCAAGCTCCCCTGACCCTGTCCTGGTGCCATAGTCGCACAGGTACTCATTGATGGCCCTCTGCTGCGTGTGCAGCCGCTGCAGCATGGCCAACGTTGAGTTCCACCTGGTGGGCATGTCACAGATTAGGCGGTTCTTGGGCAGGTTAAACTCCTTTTGGAGGTCCGTCAGCCGAGCACTGGCATTATATGACCGGCGGAAATGCACACAGACTTTCCTGGCCTGCCTCAGGACATCCTGTAAGCCCGGGTACCTGCCCAAGAACCGCTGCACCACCAAGTTAAGGACGTGAGCCAAACAGGGCACATGGGTCATTTGTCCCTGTCGGAGGGCAGAGAGGAGGTTGGTGCCATTGTCGCAAACCACCATTCCTGCCTTAATTTGGCGTGGCGTCAAACACCTCTGAACCTGCCCCTGCAGAGCTGACAGAACCTCTGCCCCAGTGTGGCTCCTGTCCCCCAAGCACACCAGCTCAAGCACCACATGGCATCTTTTGGCCTGCGTACTTGCGTAGCCCCTTGAACGACTACGGAGCACCGCTGGTTCCGAGGAAGAGGCCATGGAGGAAGAAGAAGAGGAGGGGGTGGAGGAGAGAGGTGTGTCACAATCATTAGCATTTTGGAGGCGTGGTGGCGGAACAACCTCCAACACTACTGCACCTTGTCCTGCATCCTTCCCAGCTGCCAGCAGAGTCACCCAATGCGCCGTGAAACTTAGGTAACGTCCCTGTCCATGCCTGCTGGACCATGAGTCAGCGGTAATATGCACCTTACCGCTGACCGCCCTGTCCAGCGAGGCATAGACATTGCCTTCCACATGCCGGTAGAGAGCCGGAATCGCCTTCCGTGAGAAAAAGTGGCGTTTGGGTACCTGCCACTGAGGAACCGCACATTCCACAAACTCACGGAAGGGGGCATAGTCTACCAACTGAAAAGGCAGCAGTTGAAGTGCTAGCAATTTTGCCAAGCTAGCATTCAACCGCTGGGCATGTGGATGGCTGGGAGCAAACTTTTTTCGGCGGTGCAGCAGCTGGGGCAGGGAAATTTGCCTGGTACAATCTGATGTCGGTGTACCAAAAGCAGATTGCCCACAAGTACTTGGCTGTGACACACCTAATTCTACACCTTCATTCCTCTCACTGCAGGTCTCAGAGAGGACTGGAGGTCTAGTGGGGTTGGAAATCTCAGCTGATGAGGAGCAAGGAGAGATCCTCTTTGTTCTTTGGTGTGGGTCTTTTAGATACGCTTGCCAACGAACTGCATGGCAGGTCAACATATGTCTGGTCAAGCATGTGGTACCCAAGCGGGAGATGTTTTGGCCACGTGAGATACGCTTGAGACATATGTTGCAAATAGCAGCGGTGCGATCTGATGCACTCGTCTCAAAAAAGGCCCACACCAAAGAACTTTTTGAATAACGCGCAGAGACTGCAGCGCCCTGCACATGTGGAGCTTTCGGGTGTGATGCAGTCAATGTGCTGCCCTTAGGCTGGCCCCTGGAGGGCATCCTGCCTCATTGGTGATGTGCCGCCTCCTCCTCCTCCTCCGCTCTCCTATCAGGCACCCACGTTGAGTCAGTGACCTCATCATCCCCTCCCTCCTCATCACTGGAGCAAACCTGGCAGTATGCTGCAGCAGGGGGAGCATGACTGCCAGATTGCTGTCCTTCTTGGGCACCCCCTCTGTCCGTGCTCATGTTACTGCCTTCATCGAGCTCAGTATCATCATCAGAGCCTTCCAAACGCTGGGCATCCTCCTGGAGCATGTACCCAACACTGTGGTCAAACAGTTCGAGGGACTCCTCAGGAGGACATGGTGGAGCTAGGGAAGGAGTCACTGATGACATTGAGCTGAGGGAAGAGGCTGCTGCTTTGCCAGACAAAGCACCCTGGGCATGGGTGAGAGAGGATGAGGAGGATGAGGACGGCTTGGTCATCCACTCGACCAAGTCTTCCGCATGTTGCGGCTCAACACGGCCAGCTGCCGAAAAAAAGGCCAAGCGTGTCCCATGGCCACGTGCTGATGAGGATGCACCGTCTCCACGACCAGCACTAGACACAGAGCCTGCTTGCCCTCTCTTATTGGCTTGTGACTGTCTGCCTCTCCTTCTTGGCCTTCCAGACATACTAATGGCCTGTAGCTGCACTAAGCTGGGATATATATATCTATATATATCTATATATATATATATATATATATATATGTACTGATACTGCAGCTAGCAAAATCAACTGCTTGCCTGTAGTATGAGAACACCACCAACCTTCTACAGGTAGCTTTACCTGAACACTGTGAGGTGGACGCACCCCACTAACTTGTAGGTTTAGCTGAACACTGTGAGCAGGACGCACTGCACTAAATGTAAATAGTCTAGCTGCCTGACCGTGGTACTAATAGGATCAAAAGAACACCAGTAATTTTCTTCAGGTAGCTTTATATACTGTAACCAGACAAGCCTGCCTGTCAGTAGGAAGATAACAGGAACGGATCTAGCTGAACACTGTGAGCAGGACGCACTGCACTAAATGTAAATAGTCTAGAAGATAACAGGAACGGATCTAGCTGAACACTGTGAGCAGGACACACTGCACTAAATGTAAATAGTCTAGAAGATAACAGGAACGGATCTAGCTGAACACTGTGAGCAGGACGCACTGCACTAAATGTAAATAGTCTAGAAGATAACAGGAACGGATCTAGCTGAACACTGTGAGCAGGACGCACTGCACTAAATGTAAATAGTCTAGAAGATAACAGGAACGGATCTAGCTGAACACTGTGAGCAGGACGCACTGCACTAAATGTAAATAGTCTAGAAGATAACAGGAACGGATCTAGCTGAACACTGTGAGCAGGACGCACTGCACTAAATGTAAATAGTCTAGAAGATAACAGGAACGGATCTAGCTAAACTGAATACAGTGTATATATATATATGCAACACCTGGGATGCATATATATACACAATACACTGTAAGTGCAGCTAACTGACTGACTGTTCTGCCTAATCTATCTAACTCAAATCAAATGACACTGTCTGTCTCTCTCTCTCTCTCTCTATCTATGAACGCCGGAACACACACTACACAGGGCCGCCGTGCAGGCGGCCTTATATAGTGTGGGGCGTGTACTAAATCCCCTGAGCCATAATTGGCCAAAGCCTCCTTGGCTTTGGCCAATTACGGCTCTCTGTTCAGGCGGCGCTGTGATTGGCCAAGCATGTGGGTCATAGTGCATGCTTGGCCAATCATCAGCAAGCAATGCACTGCGATGCCGCAGTGAATTATGGGCCGTGACGCGCCACACGAATTTGGCGCGAACGGCCCATATCGTTCGCAATTCGACGAACGATCGAACAGCCGTTGTTCGAGTCGAACATGGGTTCGACTCGAACACGAAGCTCATCCCTACCCTGAATGTATATATGTCATTTGCTGGTTTTGCATTCAGTTGCAAGATACAGTTTTAGATACAGTTTTAGACAGCCCCTTACCGTCCACAACTACTATCATAATGGGCCCTATATATAAATTAAACTAGCATTTGGTGGAATAAGGAAATGGTATCACCGTATATGGGGAAACAGTCACAGTTAAAGTGGGGGCATCACTATCATATATATATATATATATATATGTAGTCACTCATATACCCTCAACAGTGGTCCTGAGAAGACAAACGTCCCCTTTTGGATATTAATGTGGGGATCAGATATACATCCACCCCCAAAAGGAATTATACAAAATGAAACATATATAAAAAACAGCAAAAAAAAACACATCTAAAATCACATTTCTGAAATACTAGAACCCCTAATACTACCACCTAGGCTGAGACCCACATATACTATGGGCCCAAATGTAAGATAGTGTGGAGGAAAAGAATGATGTAGGGGAGGGGGGAGAGAGGGGGGGTTTGTTCCCATCAATAAGAGTCCCTAAACTGTTGTCCTCCAGGGCCCCACCACAATCCAACATAGGAGGGGAGAGTGGGTAAGATCATACCCCAAACCCTCCTTCCCCACCCTGTGGACAAAATCTCCCTCCCCAAACCCAAATTCATAATCCATAATGTAACTTGGTGAGGGATACCACAGATATTAACTACATCTTGGCCTACTCTGGACTCCCATGCATGGTCAATATGTAGGCCTTACCCTAGGGGTTAGCTATATAACAGTTTAAATCTATATCCAGGTTTAACCCCTTAGGGGCCAAGGATTGTAAACGATAGATCCACTCAGTTTCATTCTGAGAGATGAGTGTGAGTTTGTTGTTCCCTCTCCAGTGATCTTCAACATGGTCTATACTGTAGAACACCAGCCCTGTGGGATCCCTCTGATGTACCTCATCAAAGTGTCTGGATAAGTGATGTTTGGGGAACCCTTTCCTAATGTTATTGATATGTTCCCTTATTCTGACCGCTAGAGCCTGAGTGGTTCTCCCCACGTACTGGAGGTGGCAAGGGCATTCTATAATGTACGTGACATGCATACTCTGACATGTAATTAATTTCTTTATTTTGTATTGTTTGTGCTCAACCTTGGATTTAAATGTTTCTTTCTTCCTAGGTTGTGGTTTGCTGACCCTACATGGTAGGCATCTACGACATTTGTAGAATCCCTTCAGACTGGTACTGATTTTTACTTGTTTAGGGGGATCTATGACATTGTGTACTAAGTAATTCCGAAGGCTGGGTGCTCTTCTGTACACAAATTTTGGTCTGCTGGGGAGAATTTTTGATAGTACTCTATCCTCTTGTAGAATTGGCCAGTACCTGTTGATAATACGTTTGACGTCTTTATATTGGTTGTTATACCCTGTAATGAACAGAATCTCTCCTTGTTCGTTCTTTTTCTTCTTGGTGTTGTTAAGTAGGGTCTTCCTGTCCACTTTCATTATCTCCAACTTCAATTTAGCCAGGGTATTGGTTGCATATCCTTTTTCTTGGAACCTCTGGATTAATACGTCTGCTTGTTCTTCAAAATCCGCAGTTAGATCACAGTTCCTGCGAAGATGCATTAGTTGACCCTTTGGGATGTTTCCCTTCCACCTGGGATGATGGCAGCTAGAAATGGGTATATACCCATTACGGTCTGTGTCCTTGAAAAAGGTGCGGGTACAAAGGAATGTTCCTGACTTGAAGATTTCCAAGTCTAGGTACTCTATTTTTTGGGGGTTCCATTTCCCTGTAAACGTAATTCCATATTTGTTATCGCTCAGTTGTCCAAGGAATTGCTCAAAGGTGTCAGATGTTCCATCCCACAGGATGATCAAATCATCAATGTAGCGCCTATACATCTTGATTTGAGGGATTTCTGATCATAAATATACTCCTCCTCCCACATATTCATGAAAATGTTCGCTACGCTGGGGGCGTAACGAGCCCCCATAGCTACACCTTTGGTTTGTACGTAGTAATTGCTATTGTACCAAAAGTAATTGCATTCCATGGCCAACTTGAGCCCTTCCAGGATGTAGTTGATCTGCTGTTGCTTCATCCCTGTGTTTTCGTGCAACGCTTTTTCTACTCCGGCCAGCCCATCCTTTTGAACAATGCTGGTGTACAGCGAATTAACATCTATGGTTGCCAGGATCCATTTGCTACCGTCTTTGATTTCTTGAAGTTCCTGAATAAGCTGTTGGCTATCCCGTAAGTAAGATTTTCCTTGTTGAACTAACGGCTTCAGGTATTTGTCCAGGTATTCTCCTAACCTCGAAAATATGGAGTTAATCCCACTTATTATGGGCCTTCCTGGTGGTTTCTGCATTCTTTTATGTATTTTTGGTGTGTAATACATAACTGGAGTTATAGTGGACTTGGAAAACAGGTATTCGGCTTCTTTTGTGTTTAATATCCCCATTCTCTTCCCTTTCTCAATAAAAGTCTTCAATTTCTTCTCATACTTCTTTTTGGGGTTACTCTTTAATTTCTTATAAGTATTCTCCACTTTTAGGAGATTTTACATTTCCTCCTGGTAGTCCTTCTTATTCAAGATGACAAGTCCTCCCCCCTTGTCCGCTGGTCTTATGACTACTTCATGTCGTTCCCCTCGTTTCTTGATTGCATCCCATACATGTTTCCCTTTTCTATCTTTCTTCCGTAGATTTCTTAGATCTTCTTCAACCATCTTCTTGAATGCATTCATGCATTGACTCCCTGGGGTCTTAGGGTTATAGATGGAATTATTTTTTAGATTGGTTTGTATATACTCAGGAGCTTCCCGAGTATTATCCTCTTTATTCAGAGCAAAATGTTTTTTGAGGTTACGTTTCCTCATAAACGTCTGAACATAAAAAACAAACAAAGGCGCCTCTAAGTGCAGAAGAAAAACAAGTTTAATGCCCCAACTGGGTTCAAAAACACTTACAGGATGGAAGGTGTAATCAGGCACATCATAAGTATGGCTGCATTGGAAGGGGTCACGGTGGGAGAACGCCTTCAGGGAGAATTGATGTAGTTGTCACTAACAGCAGCAGGATGAAACACAGGAAGCCGCTGTGAAGCCGGCGTCATCAGCGTGGAGAGAAACGCGTCCCTCTTAGATGACATCACATCCCCCTTCTGGCTGTGTGTTTGCGGTCCAAGCTGGTTACGGAGCCGCTCAGTGGATGACATCACTTCCGGGCACGCCGTCTCTCCACGCTGACGACGCCGGCTTCACAGCGGCTTCCTGTGTTTCATCCTGCTGCTGTTAGTGACAACTACAT
The DNA here is from genome assembly GCA_037952835.1 of Lithobates septentrionalis. Taxonomy (NCBI): domain Eukaryota; kingdom Metazoa; phylum Chordata; class Amphibia; order Anura; family Ranidae; genus Lithobates; species Lithobates septentrionalis. The sequence goes on along the minus strand of JBBDGP010001553.1, from coordinate 1,074,128 downwards.
CAATTCTCCCTGAAGGCGTTCTCCCACCGTGACCCCTTCCAATGCAGCCATACTTATGATGTGCCTGATTACACCTTCCATCCTGTAAGTGTTTTTGAACCCAGTTGGGGCATTAAACACCAGACCGATCCATTGGCTATAGGAGAACATATGACTTCCTCTGTGGTCACATGTCTCTTTGGATCCCAACAACCGAGACGCTATTTGTCTCCTAAGATCATGTGACTATGTCAGCAGACATGTCACATGACCAGTGCTTCGTCTGTTCTTCCTGTTTATTGCGCTGATCCAATAAGAGGGATTGCGCAGTGTATAACACGTGGGCCGCCGAGCTGCGTCAGAAAAGATGTGGTCATGTGACCCTCGGTGGAGCTCTTACCAACAATCTAAAATAACATCCCCCGGGTTATTTATATCCACATTTATGATCTTGGCACTATGTCTACACACTATGATTAATGTATTGATGTATCCTAGAACTCTCTGAGCGGGCATGGATGATTACAGTACTGCTGAAATTCTGATAGTCTGGGTCCTTCCCTTTTTATTTTTACTGTTTTATTATGTTTACCAATTCCCTATTGGTTAAGAGATATGTCTCTCTCCCTATTGGGGGGTGGTCTCATTGGATAATTTAAGGCAGTCAGCTGATTCCTCTTTGGCCTATCAGGAGTCGATTTATCACGTGACCCCATTACTGATGTCTGATTGGCCACATGATTGGTGCAGTTTTTATATAAATTTATACAGTGTAGGAGATGAGTTTGATGCCCCAGTTGAAGTCCATGTGGACGAAACGCGTTGGATGAGCCTTACTCTTCCCTACACTTGATTTTTTTGTTTTATACGTGATCACGCTTTTTATATTGTTTGTTGATTATTGGTGACATCCAATAAAATACGTCATTTGATCTGCACTATTGGCATTTTATCTATCTTTTTGGGAACCACCCATACTCTGGAGACTTTCCTGTGGTGGTGATCCCCCCTTGGTCTTCTGAATTGGCAGTCGTGACGTGGACCACAGAAGATAGATCCCCTTGAGATCCGGGGTTTCTAGGACCAACCACTGTCCATCAAGGATCTCAGAGCCTGCTTGATTCGGTGTCACCGGCATCCGAATCCACTTCCGTCGGTAAGCGTATTCTATCTGTTTCCATTTCATGACCGTATAACCTATGATATACAGAGGAGAAGATTCCTACACCAGTCCAACATTTATACACAGCCTATTTTGGGACTTTCCAGTGTTCAATTCATAGTTACATACTGGAACATTATTGTATCTCACCTAACACCCATTATTTCTTATCATGTTACATGTGTTTCATCTATGTGTTTTTTGTAATGGCTACCATTACTGATGTGTTTTTCACCATTGGCCATCATCATTAGCGCTACATTTCACTCTTATTAAAGCTAATAAAGGGTCTGGAGGATCTTAGTTATGAGGAAAGGTTGCGAGCACTGAACTTATTCTCTCTGGAGAAGAGACGCTTGAGAGGGGATATGATTTCAATATACAAATACCGTACTGGTGACCCTACAATAGAAATAAAACTTTTTCGCAGAAGAGAGTTTAACAAGACTCATGGCCACTCATTAAAATTAGAAGAAAAGAGGTTTAACCTTAAACTACGTAGAGCAGGGGTGCCAAACTCAAATTCATCGGGGGCCGCATCAGCAGGATGCTTGTCCTCAAAGGGCCGGTTGTATCTGTAGGGCAGGGGTCAGGATTGCGCTACATACAGAGTGCAGGGGTCGGGATTGTGCTACATACAGAGTTCAGGGGTCAGGATTGCGCTATGTACAGAGTGCAGGGGTCAGGATTGCACTACGTACAGAGTGCAGGGGTCAGGATTGCGCTACATACAGAGTGCAGGAGTCAGGATTGCTCTACGTACAGAGGTCAGAATTGAGCTACGTACAGAGTGCAGGGGTCAGGATTGTGCTACGTACAGAGTACAGGGGTCAGGATTGCGATACGTATAGAGTGCAGGGGTCAGGATTGCACTACATACAGAGTGCAGGGGTCAGGATTGTGCTACATACAGAGTGCAGGGGTCAGGAGTGCGCTACGTACAGAGTGCAGGGGTCAGGAGTGCGCTACGTACAGAGTGCAGGGGTCAGGAGTGCGCTACGTAGAGTTCAGGGGTCAGGATTGTGCTACGTACAGAGTGCAGGGGTCAGGATTGCACTACGTACAAAGTGCAGGGGTCAGGAGTGCGCTACATAGAGTGCAGAGGTTAGGATTGCACTATGTAGAGTGCAGGGGCCATGAGTGCGCTACGTAGAGTGCAGGGGTCAGGATTGCACTACGTACAGAGTGCAGGGGTCAGGATTGTGCTACGTACATAGTGCAGGGGTCAGGATTGCGCCACGTAGAGTGCAGGGGTCAGGATTGGGCTACGTACAGAGTGGAGGGGTCAGGAGTGTACTATGCAGTGTGCAACATTTCATTTCCACCCCTCCTCCTTGGTTCTGACCTCTGCACCCATCACTCTCCTCCCATTCCCCCACCTCTGCACACATCTGCCTCCACATGCCCCCCCCCCACAAGTTTCCTCACATCTGCACTCTCTCCTACCTTCCTACCTGGCCCAGCTCTAGTACAACACAAGTGCTTAAACAGCCCGCCCTCAGGACGCAGCCCGCTGGATGGAAAAAAAAAACAGATCTGTCAGCAATCACTCACTGGAGGGACTGGGGAGGCGAGAGAGCGGAGGCAGAGACAGGGCGGTGGTGGAGGCAGAGACAGAGCGGCATCGGAGGCGGAGACAGAGCGACAGCGGACGCAAAGCTGAGGCAGGGGTGGAGACAGTGCGGAGGCGGGGGTGGAGGCGGAGACAGAGCGGAGGGGAGATGTTTACTCTTATTGTCATGGAGACTGGCCGCGCATGCGCTAATACAAAGCCGCACCGCTCACGGGACTAAGGAGGATGTTTTCCCTTGTTGCCTTGGATACCTGCAGAGAAAAAGAGGTAGCGGCCAGAGGCTGCTGTGCGGGCCACATGACAAGGCCTGGCGGGCCTTGTGTTTGCCACCTGTGACGTAGAGGGTTCTTTACTGTAAAAGCGGCAAGGATGTGGAATTCCCTTCCACAGGCGGTGGTCTCAGCGGGGTGCATCGATAGCTTCAAGAAACTATTAGATAGGCACCTGAATGACCGCAACATACAGGGATATACAATGTAATACTGACACATAATCACACATAGGTTGGACTTGATGGACTTGTGTCTTTTTCAACCTCGCCTACTATGTAACTATGTAACAGTCGGTGGGTGTGGAGAGGTCCACTTAAGATCAATCTGTCTACAAGCAACAAAAACTGCACGCCTTATAGTGTTACCAGTAGGGGAGGTGTAGATAGAGGTATCACAATAACCCAATATACAGATAAGCGGTTCAACCGGAATGTTAATATCCAGTACCCTATTTAAGGTACCAATCACTTCCACCCAGTATCTTTGGAGTTTCGGACATCGCCACAAAAGATGTATTAATGTACCTGTGTTACCGCATCTAGCACAAGCTTGCTCAGATTTCAGTCCAATTGCACAGAGAAATTTGCTATCTCATCCTTGATGATATCGGAGAGACCATGAGAAAAAGCAGCTACGAGGGCCTCATTGTTCCAAGCAACCTCAGCTGCCAGAGTATGGAATTCAATGGCGTAATTGGCAACAGTTCTCGTACTCTGTTTGATGGACATGAGGCACTTGGCAGCAGAAGCGGAGCATGTGGGAACGTCAAATACCCTTTTAAAGGAGGCCACAAACTCAGGTTAACTCAAGACAACAGGTTTTTGCATTTCCCATAGAGGGTTTGCCCAGGCCAAGGCTCTCTCAGAAAGCAAAGATATCAAAACTTACTTTGCTTCTGTCCGTGGAAAATGCCTGGGGCAGCATCTCAAAGTATATCTCAACCTGGTTGAGAAACCCTCTGCATGGACTGGATTGTCCCCAAATTGCTGGGGAACTGGAGCGGAACCAGACATACCTCTTATAGAGGTAATACTCGAGGAGGGTGCCTGCACAGAGACTGGAGCAGCAGCAGGGAAGGCCTGTAACACAGGTTGTACCGGTGCAGCCACAGTGGAAGATTCCAGGTGAGCTGTGCGACGCTGGAGCGTTTGTAACGCCATGGCAAACTGATCCATGCGGTGATCCTGCTCATCCAATCTGGAAAAGATGTTACCAACAAGTGGATTGACTGTATCTTCTGAATTCATGGCCTTCGCCAACTGTCAGAAACCATGAAATCAGGCCGAGACAGAAGTACAGTTAAATCACACTTGTTTAATAATAAAAGTAAAATAGAACAAATGTAGTCAAAACATAGCCAAAGTTTGGTAACCGAAATGCATAGTCAGCCAAGCCAGAAGTTCAGGGATCAGTGTAGTGGAACAGCAAGCAGGAACTGGAGCGAGAAGTGATGTCAGCCAAGCAAGTCTTTAAACAGGAATGCATGAGAGTCTCTGTGATGTTGACCAAGTCGAAGGCAGAGATCCTCTAGGCTGGACAGCTTAAGAAGGCAGGACTGACGAGCAGGATATCATCAACAGGTGACTAGCTGTGGAGATATAGGAGCTGGCAATTAGCTGACAGCTGAGCGGCCAGCTCAGAGAAGGAAAAGCTGAGCCCAGCCCTGACATAATGCAAAAAAGAGGTTTTAAAACAAACATTTTTTCAGGAGCAGTGATTTTAATAATGCTTAAAGTGAAACAATAAAAATGAAATATTGCTTTAAATATCGTGCCTGGGGGGTCCCCTTAGTCTGCCTGTAAAGTGGCGCATCTGTGTGATGTGTATTATGCAAAACACAGCAAAATGTATTGCCGCCTTCCAGCAATATAGATAAAAATCATTGAAAAAATCGGCGTGGGTTTCCACCCCTGTCCATATCAGGCCCTTTGGGTACCCCCCCTTTCCTGGCCTGGCAGGCTGCTTGCTCAGATAAGGGTCTGGTATGGATTTTGGGGGGCCCCATACTGTTTTTTTTTTTATTTTAGCGTGGTGTTCCCCTTAAAATTTATACCAGACCCAAAGGGTATATACTCTGCACTGCACTATATACCCTGCACTGTATTATATATACTACACTGACTGCACTATACACTCTGAACTGCAGTATATATACTTTACGGACTGCACTATATACTCTAAACTGGAGTATATATACTATACAGACTGCACTATATACTCTGCAGAAAATTGGGCCTTAGGTGTTGGTGGTGCCAGAACACCGTAACCCTTCACAGTTACTCTTGTTGGGTGCAGGAACGGGCCATGCTGTTAAATAATATTCCAAAAATTGTAATTACATGTCTCAGTCAAACTGGTGCAGAAAAATTGGGTCTTGGGTGTTGGTGGTGCCTGAACATTGTGACTCCTCCTCACAGTTACTCTTGTTGGGCGCAGAAATGGGCCCAGCTGTTGGAGCTTTGGGTAGTGCCGTAAACCAAAACTATTGTTGAAAGCTAGCATCATCAAGATTCAGGAATAGGATAGGCAGCATAGGCAGTCTTTAATGGATCCCAGACCCCTAGCAAATTCCATCAATTACATAAGCATCAGGGGCTTGATAGCTGCTGATCTAGGACTGATTCATTTTTATAAATGTGAGCCTATCAATGGAGTCTGTGGACAGGCGCACTCTTTGACCTGTTACAAACCCTCCAGCAGCACTGAATGTGCATTTAGAAAGCACGCTAGATGCAGGACAGGCCAGTAGCTTGATTGTATATTTAGCAAGTTCTGGCCAGTGGTCCATCCTCAGGACCCAATGGATGCTCAGTTGGAAAGGTCTCCAAGTCTGCTCTTGCCCCTAGATATTCCTGCACCATATAATGCAGATGCTGCCGATGGTTGCTTGAACCTATCAGCCCTGGGTGCTGAGAACTAAAACATTTTTAAAGGCATTGGTCAGCCGGCCACCTTCTCCACCACTCTTCCTCTGACCAAACGAAGCCTTAAAAACACGTTATCCAGAACCAGGAAATTGTAACCTCCCAGGGCCTGGAAAGGCATTACACAAACTTTTTAACCACTTGCCGACCGCCTCACGCCGATATACGTCGGCAGAATAGCACGGGCAGGCAGAATCATGTACCCATACGTGATCTGCCTCCCGCGGGCGGGGGGTCCGATCGGACCCCCCGGTGCCTGAGGCAGTCGGCTTGTGACTGGGAGCGATGAGAGGTGAGGGGGAGACCATCCGTTCGTGGCCCCCCCCTCACGATCGCTCCCAGCCAATGAGAATCTTCCTTTGCTGCTGTATGCTAAACAGCAGCAAAGGAAATTATGTCATCTCTCCTCGGCACGGTATTTTCCGTTCCGGCGCTGAGGAGAGAAAACATCACTGTGAGTGTAACACACAAACACACTCAGTAGAACATGCCAGGCACACATTACACCCCCGATCCCCCCCCCCCGATCGCCCCCCGATCACCCCCCAATCACCCCTCCCCCCCGTCACACTGACACCGAGCAGTATTTTTTTTTTTTCTGATTACTGCATGGTGTCAGTTTGTGACCGTTACTGTGTTAGGGCAGTTAGGGTTAGCCCCCTTTAGGTCTAGGATACCCCCCTAACCCCCCCAATAAAGTTTTAACCCCTTGATCACCCCCTGTCGCCAGTGTCACTAAGCAATCATTTTTCTGATCGCTGTATTAGTGTCGCTGGTGACGCTAGTTATGGAGGTAAATATTTAGGTTCGCCGTCAGTGTTTTATAGCAACAGGGACCCCCATATACTATCTAATATATGTTTTAACCTCTTGATTGCCCCCTAGTTAACCCTTTCACCACTGATCACCGTATAACTGTTACGGGTGACGCTGGTTAGTTCGTTTATTTTTTATAGTGTCAGGGCACCCGCCGTTTATTACCGAATAAAGGTTTAGCCCCCTGATCGCCTGGCGGTGATATGCGTCGCCCCAGGCAGCTTCAGATTAGCGCCAGTACCGCTAACACTCACGCACGCAGCATACGCCTCCCTTAGTGGTATAGTATCTGTACTGATCAATATCTGATCCGATCAGATCTATAATAGCGTCCCCAGCAGTTTAGGTTTCCCAAAAACGCAGTGTTAGCGGGATCAGCCCAGATACCTGCTAGCACCTGCGTTTTGCCCCTCCGCCCGGCCCAGCCCAGCCCACCCAAGTGCAGTATCGATCACTGTCACTTACAAAACACTAAACACATAACTGCAGCGTTCGCAGAGTCAGGCCTGATCCCTGCGATCGCTAACAGTTTTTTTTTGGTAGCGTTTTGGTGAACTGGCAAGCACCAGCGGCCTAGTACACCGCGGTCGTAGTCAAACCAGCACTGCAGTAACATTTGGTGACGTGGTGAGTCCCATAAGTGCAGTTGAAGCTGGCGAGGTGGCAAGCACAAGTAGTGTCCCGCTGCCACCAAGAAGAAGACAAACAGGCCCGTCGTGCCCATAATGCCCTTCCTGCTGCATTTGCCAATCCTAATTGGGAACCCACCACTTCTGCAGCGCCCGTACTTCCCCCATTCACATCCCCAACCAAATGCAGTCGGCTGCATGAGAGGCATTTTTATGTCCTCCCGAGTACCCCTACCCAACGAACCCCCCCCCAAAAAAGATGTCGTGTCTGCAGCAAGCGCGGATATAGGCGTGACACCCGCTATTATTGTCCCTCCTGTCCTGACAATCCTGGTCTTTGCATTGGTGAATGTTTTGAACGCTACCATACACTAGTTGAGTATTAGCGTAGGGTACAGCATTGCACAGACTAGGCACACTTTCACAGGGTCTCCCAAGATGTCATCGCATTTTGAGAGACCCGAACCTGGAACCGGTTACAGTTATAAAAGTTAGTTACAAAAAAAAGTGTAAAAAAAAAGTGTAAAAAAAAAAACACAAACAGAAATATAAAATAAAAAAAAATAGTTGTCGTTTTATTGTTCTCTCTCTCTCTGTTCTCTCTCTATTGTTCTGCTCTTTTTTACTGTATTCTATTCTGCAATGTTTTATTGTTATTATGTTTTATCATGTTTGCTTTTCAGGTATGCAATTTTTTATACTTTACCGTTTACTGTGCTTTATTGTTAACCATTTTTTTGTCCTCAGGTACGCCATTCACGACTTTGAGTGGTTATACCAGAATGATGCCTGCAGGTTTAGGTATCATCTTGGTATCATTCTTTTCAGCCAGCGGTCGGCTTTCATGTAAAAGCAATCCTGTCAGCTAATTAGCCTCTAGACTGCTTTTACAAGCAGTGGGAGGGAATGCCCCCCCTCCCCTACCGTCTTCCGTGTTTTTCTCTGGCTCTCCTGTCTCAACAGGGAACCTGAGAATGCAGCCGGTGATTCAGCCAGCTGACCATAGAGCTGATTAGAGACCAGAGTGGCCAAAAATCTCTATGGCCTAAGAAACCGGAAGCTACGAGCATTTTATGACTTAGATTTCGCCGGATGTAAACAGCGCCATTGGGAAATTGGGGAAACATTTTATCACACCGATCTTGGTGTGGTCAGATGCTTTGATGGCAGAGGAGAAATCTAGGGTCTAATTTTTTCAAAAAAGAGTACCTGTCATTACCTATTGCTATCATAGGGGATATTTACATTCCCTGAGATAACAATAAAAATGATTTAAAAAAAAATTGACCTGAACAGTTTAAAAATAAGATAAAAAAAGTAATAAAGAAAAAAAAAAAAAAAAAAAGCACCCCTGTCCCCGCCCCTGTTCTCACGCTAAGGCGAACGCAAGCGTCGGTCTGGCATCAAATGTAAACAGCAATTGCACCATGCATGTGAGGTATCACCGCGAAGGTCAGATCGAGGGCAGTAATTTTAGCAGTAGACCCCCTCTGTAAATCTAAAGTGGTAACCTGTAAAGGCTTTAAAAGGCTTTTAAAAATGTATTTATTTTGTTGCCACTGCACGTTTGTGCGCAATTTTAAAGCATGTCATGTTTGGTATCCATGTACTCGGCCTAAGATCATCTTTTTTATTTCATCAAACATTTGGGCAAATTAGTGTGTTTTAGTGCATTAAAATTTAAAAAAGTGTGTTTTCCCCAAAAAATGCTTTTGAAAAATCGCTGCGCAAATACTGTGTGAAAAAAAAATGAAACACCCACCATTTTAATCTGTAGGGCATTTGCTTTAAAAAATATATATAATGTTTGGGGGTTCAAAGTAATTTTCTTGCAAAAAAAAAATGTTTTCATGTAAACAAAAAGTGTCAGAAAGGGCTTTGTTTTCAAGTGGTTAGAAGAGTGGGTGATGTGTGACATAAGCTTATAAATGTTGTGCATAAAATGCCAGGACAGTTCAAAACCCCCCAAATGACCTCATTTTGGAAAGTAGACACCCCAAGCTATTTGCTGAGAGGCATGTCGAGAACATGGAATATTTTATATTGTGACACAAGTTGCGGGAAAGAGACCAATTTTTTTTTTTTTTTTTGCACAAAGTTGTCACTAAATGATATATTGCTCAAACATGCCATGGGAATATGTAAAATTACACCCCAAAATACATTTTGTTGCTTCTCCTGAGTATGGGGATACCACATGTGTGAGACTTTTTTGGAGCCTAGCCATGTACGGGACCCGAAAACCAAGCACCGCCTTCAGGCTTTCTAAGGGCGTAAATTTTTGATTTCACTCTTCACTGCCTATCACAGTTTTTGTCACAAAGTTTTGAAAATTGAAAAAGAAAAAAAAATGTTTTTTTCTTGTCTTTCTTCATTTTCAAAAACAAATGAGAGCTGCAAAATACTCACCATGCCTCTCAGCAAATAGCTTGGGGTGTCTACTTTCCAAAATGGGGTCATTTGGGGGGTGGGTTGTGCCACCTGGGCATTCCATGGCCTCCGAAACTGTGATAGGCAGTGAAGAGTGAAATCAAAAATTTACACCCTTAGAAATCCTGAAGGCGGTGATTGGTTTTCGGGGCCCCGTACGCGGCTAGGCTCCTAAAAAGTCCCACACATGTGGTATCCCCATACTCAGGAGAAGCAGCTAAATGTATTTTGGGGTGCAATTCCACATATGCCCATGGCCTGTGTGAGCAATATATCATTTAGTGACAACTTTGTGCAAAAAAAAAATAAAAAATTGTCACTTTCCCGCATTTTGTGTCAAAATATAAAATATTCCATGGACTCAACATGCCTCAAAGCAAATAGCTTGGGGTGTCTACTTTCCAAAATTGGGTCATTTGGGGGGGTTTATGCCATCTGGGCATTTTATGGCCTTCAAAACTGTGATAGGTAGTGAGGAGTAAAATCAAAAATTTACGCCCTTAGAAATCCTAAAGGCAGTGATTGGTTTTCGGGGCCCCGTACGCGGCTAGGCTCCCAAAAAGTCCCACACATGTGGTATCCCCATACTCAGGAGAAGCAGCTGAATATATTTTGGGGTGCAATTCCACATATGCCTATGGCCTGTGTGAGCAATATATCATTTAGTGACAACTTTTTGTAATTTTTTTTTTTTTGTCATTATTCAATCACTTGGGACAAAAAAAAATAATATTCAATGGGCTCAACATGCCTCTCAGCAATTTCCTTGGGGTGTCTACTTTCCAAAATGGGGTCATTTGTGGGGGTTTTGTACTGCCCTGCCATTTTAGCACCTCAAGAAATGACATAGGCAGTCATAAATTAAAGGCTGTGTAAATTCCAGAAAATGTACCCTAGTTTGTAGGCGCTATAACTTTTGCGCAAACCAATAAATATACACTTATTGACATTTTTTTTACCAAAGACATGTGGCCGAATACATTTTGGCCTAAATGTATGACTAAAATTGAGTTTATTGGATTTTTTTATAACAAAAAGTAGAAAATATCATTTTTTTTCAAAATTTTCGGTCTTTTTCTGTTTATAGCGCAAAAAATAAAAAGGGCAGAGGTGATCAAATACCATCAAAAGAAAGCTCTATTTATGGGAAGAAAAGGACGCAAATTTCGTTTGGGTACAGCATTGCATGACCGCGCAATTAGCAGTTAAAGTGACGCAGTGCCAAATTGTAAAAAGTGCTCTGGTCAGGAAGGGGGTAAATCCTTCCGGAGCTGAAGTGGTTAAAAGGCGTCCTAAAGATGTTTCATCCTCTGCTCACTCTGTGAAGGCAGGAGTAGCTCAGCAACTTTACCCTTGTAACGTGGATCAAGAAGGGTTGCCAGCCAGTAATGATCACTCTCCTTGATACCACAAATCCTCGGGTCCTTTCGCAGGCTTTACTGAATCAGGGAGCCCATGCAAAGTAATTTGGCAGTGGCATTAGATTTTGGGTCACTAAGGATGACATTGTCAGGTACAACCTCCTCCCAGGCATGTACAACTCCTTGGGTTTCTGGGGACTGAAAACCATCCCTTGAAGACTGCTGCGTGTTATCCACATCCATGCTGACATAATCCTCCTCCTCCTCCTCTTCTTCCTGTGTGTTTGGCGACCCCGCAGGAATAACATCTGCATAAAGAGAGCCTTGAGAGGAAAGGAAGTCCTCCTCCTCCTCCCGCTGTTCTGCCTCAAGTGCCCTGTCCATGATTCCATGAAGCGCGTGCTCCAGCAGGAAGACTAGAGGGACAGTGTCACTGATGCATGCATTGTTGCTGCTCACCATCCTTGTGGCCTCCTCAAATGGTAACAGGACATTGCATGCATCCTTTTTCAGTAGCCACTGGCGTGGTGAAAAGAAGCCAAGCTCCCCTGAGCCTCTTCTGGTGCCATACTCGCACAGGTACTCATTTATGGCCCTCTGCTGTGTGTGCAGCTGCTGCAGCATTGCCAATGTTGAGTTCCACCTGGTGGGCATGTCACAAATGAGGCGATTGGTGGGCAGGTTGAATTCCTGTTAAATGCCAGCCAGCCAAGCACTGGCATTGTATGACAGACAGAAATGGCCACAGACTTTTCTGGCCTGCCTCAGAAGTTCCTGTAAGCCTGGGTACCTGGAGAAGAAATGTTGCACCACCAAATTCAGGACGTGTGCTAAGCATGGAACATGGGTCAAGTGTCCCTGTCGCAGGGCAGAGAGAAGGTTGGTGCCACTGTCGCATACAACCATTCCTGGCTCAAGCTGCCATGGCGTCAACCACCTCTGAGCCTTCCCGTGCAGAACTGACAGAATCTTTGTCCCAGTGTTGCTCCTGTCCCCTAGGCAGACCAACTGAAGCACCGCATGGCATCTTTTAGCCTGACTGCTTGCATAGCCCCTTGAATGCTTAGGGAGCACTGCTGGTTCAGAGGAAAATCCTGCAGAAGAGAACATAGAGAAAGAAGAAGAGGAAGGGGTGGAGCAGAGAGATGTGGCAGAATCACCACCAGCTTTTGGAGGTGTGGTGGCAGAACAACCCTGTCCTGCATCCTCCTCAGCTGCCAGCAGATTTACCTAGTGCGCCGTGAAGGAAAGTTAACATCCCTGACGTTAAAATTTGTTCTGAAACCTGCCACTGTGGTACAGCACATTCCACAAATTCATGAAAGGGGCAGAGTAAAGGTTGAGATCACAGATGAGGAGCAAGGAGAAGTCCGCCTTTTTTTATTATGTGGGTCTTTCAGGTGCTGTTGCCAATTGTCAGTAACTGTACTCACCGAGGCGGAGATGCCGAGAGTGGTTTCGCCTTTGCGACTAAGCGCAGCTCACCCCCTGGGATTGGTACAGGGAGAGAACGGCACGAAGAGGCACAGGCTCCCCAATGGACTGCGGAAGACTTGCTTGTGGAGTCTTGACAGAGAAGAGCCGCTGTGCAGGTACTAGTAGATACGGTACAGCTGAAGACCACAGGCGGGAAATCCAGAACCAGGCTGGGGATCAAACACCGGGGTGGTGTTATGGCACTGCAGGATCTGCAAGGTAGGAAGACAAGATAAGAGAGTCCAGGCACAAGCAATAGGGTCAGGCTAGGAGACAGGAGACAGTCCAGGTAACAGGCCGAGGGTCAAACACAGGAGATAGGTGGGAATCCGATAAAAAGGCCGAGGTCAAGTCCAGGAGAGAGGCAAAGAGAAGTCCAAGGGCAAATCCGGGTCACAACGGGTAATCAAGCAGAGATACAGGACACAAGTTCAGGTAACACAGGAAGCTGAGACAAACCAGCAACTTGTGTGATTCTCTGAGCGCCTTTTATAGGCCGCCCAGGGAATCACGTTGGGTGTGCACCAATGCGCGTGCGCGAGCGCCGTGCCACGCATGCGCCGGAACATCGTTCCGCAGGGAATGCGTGAGAAAACGACCGGACCGGAACGAGGGCTTCTTCTGACAGTGCCCCCCCGAGGGGTGGCCTCTGGACACCCAAGGTTGACATTTAGTTCTGGATGTTCCCGGTGAAATGTCTGGATAAGCTGTGGAGCATGTAGATTCCTGGCTGGTTCCCAGGAGTTATCCTCAGGAGGATACCCTTTCCATTTAATCAAGTACTGAAGTTGTCTACCATTCTTTCTGCAATTTAAAAATTTTTTCTACCTCAAACTCGTCTTCTCCGTCGATTAGGACCGGTGGTGGTGGAGGTCTCTCTCTGTCAGAAAAAGGGCTGGGAACAATAGGTTTTAAGAGAGATCCATGGAAGACTGGATGCACCTTGTACGCATCAGGTAAAGCTAGTTCAAAGGCCACTGGGTTGATTACCCTTTTTATTTTGAAAGGACCTATAAACTTTGGCCCCAGTTTCCGGGAGGGAATTGGCAGTCTGAGATGGATAGTTGATAGCCATACCTCCTCGCCTACTTTAAAAGCCGGGTTCTCCTTCCTTCCCCTGTTGTAGTATTTTTGGTAGTCATCCTAAGCCTTTTGCATTGCTGCTTTGATCCTTTGGAAATTTGACTGGATGGAACTTACTCGGTCCTGCACGGCAGGGACAGATAATTCAGGGATGGAAACTGGAAGAAAGGAAGGGTGGAATCCAAAATTAGACCAGAAAGGTGTCTGGTTGGTAGCGGAATGGATGGAGTTGTTATATGCAAATTCTGCATATGGCAAGAGGGAGGACCATTCATCCTGGGAATCGGAACAGAAGCATCGGAGGTATTGCTCCAGGGTTTGATTTGTCCTCTCTGTCTGGCCGTTACTTTGAGGATGATAAGCGGAGGACAGACAAATCTTTATTTCCAAGGTCTTGCATAATTCTTTCCAGAATTTTGAAGTGAATTTAGCCCCTCTGTCAGAGGTGATGCTCACCGGGGTACCATGAAGCCTGATAATTTCCTTAAAAAACATGTTGGCAGTAGCAGAGGCAGAGGGAGTACCCACCATGGGCAGGAAGTGTGCCATCTTTGAAAGTCGATCAATTACGACAAAGATAGTCGTGAACCCCCCTGAAGGAGGCAAACCTACAATAAAGTCCATGGAGATTTCTGCCCACGGGCGTTCAGGGATGGATAAGGGTTTAAGCAGGCCCCATGACTTCGTATTTGAGCCCTTGCTGCGCTGGCAGGGAATGCAGGATGACACATAGTTCTTGCAGTCCTGTCTCCAGCCTGGCCACCAGAAAAAACGTGAGATCAGTTCCATAGTTTTTTGTGACCCAAAATGGCCTGCTAGCTTGTGGTCGTGAAAGGACTGTAAGGTTAGAAGCCTAGATTCCAGTGGAACGAAGATTTTTCCATGAGACCAAAATAGATCATTGTGTTTTTCCATAGAAGATACGTGGTGTTTAGAGCATTGAGCGGATGCGGATTTGATTGCGGACATTAGGTCCCCTTGAGTAACTAGGAGAAAATTTTGCGGAGACAGGATGGTGCTTGGCTCTGTTACCTGAGAGGTTTCATGGAACATCCTTGAAAGTGCGTCCGCTTTTCTGTTTTTTGATCCTGGTCTATAAGAAATATGGAAGTTAAATTGGGAAAAGAAGAGGGCCCATCGGGCTTGCCTGGGTCTTAGCCGTTTAGCTGTTCGCAGATATTCCAGGTTTTTGTGGTCAGTAAATATCAAGATAGGATTGGACGCCCCTTCAAGCAGATACCTCCACTCCTCCAAGGCGAATTTGATAGCCAATAACTCTCTATCGCCTACATCATAATTTCTTTCAGGGATGCTTAGTTTCTGGGACGCGAAAGCCACGGGATGCAGCAGAGCCTTGGGCCTTGTCTTTGTGAAAGGATGGCACCAGTAGCTGTCTCTGAGGCATCGACTTCCAGAATGAAAGGCAAGGCTGGATCCGGGTGCCGTAAGACTGGTGCAGATGAAAACAGTGCTTTTAATTTTAAGAATGCTTCCTGAGCCTCTAGAGACCAATGAAAACGATTATGCTGACGTGTAAGTTGAGTGATGGGGGCTACAATGGCCGAGAATCCTACAATAAATCTTCGGTAAAAGTTTGAAAAACCTAAGAACCATTGTACCCCTTTTCTATCTACAGGAGCTGGCCACTCTTGGATTGCTTTGACCTTTTGGGGGTCCATTCTAACGCCGTCAGTTGAGATTATGAATCCTAGAAACTGCACTGTAGTCTTTTCGAATTCGCATTTCTCCGCCTTAAGGTATAGTTTGTGTTTTCTGAGGATCGAGAGAACCAGTTTGACATGTGCCCGATGAAGTTCTATGGTAGCTGAGAAGATGAGAATGTCATCTAGGTAGACTACTAGGAAGTTGTCAAGATATTCACGAAAGATAACGTTCACAAGGTGTTGGAACGTGGATGGGGCATTGCAAAGTTCAAATGGCATTACCAGGTATTCATAGTGTCCAAACCTGGATCTAAAGGCGGTCTTCCATTCATCGCCCGCTCGGATTCGGATAAGATTGTATGCGCCACGCAAATCTAGTTTGGAAAAGATGCGGGCGGATCTGAAACGTTGGAATAGTTCCGGGATGAGAGGAAGCGGGTACCGATTCTTGATGGTGACTTTATTTAATTCCCTGTAATCAATGCAAGGTCGGAGGGATCCATCTCTTTTCTCCACAAAGAAAATACCAGCTCCGGCCGGTGATGAGGAGGAGCGAATGAACCCTTTCTCAAGATTTTCATCAATGTATGTTTTGAGAGTCTTTAACTCTGTTTCAGACAAAGGAAAAATGCGACCAAAAGGGATTTCAGCGCCCGGCAAAAGATCTATGGGGCAGTCATAAGGCCGATGGGGTGGTAGACAATCAGCCTGTTGTTTATCAAATACATCTTTGAATTCCAGATAGCTTGTGGGTACATGTTGAAGATTATTGGACATGGTTGCAATGGTAGAAACAGTGGCTGGAGACGGGAGAAGGCAATGTCTGGAGCAGTATTGAGAAGAAAAAGAGAGTTCTTTCTTGTTCCAATTGATCTGTGGTTCATGGGCTTGGAGCCATGGGAGTCCCAAGATAATAGGGAACATCGGAGAAGAGATGATATCAAAGCGCAGGTATTCTTGGTGGCCTGTATCAGTAGTGGTGAGGATGGGTCTGGTTTCCTGAGTGACAGGTCCAGAACGAGGCAGGGACCCATCGGCTAGGTGGATCTGTAGACTTTGGTTCTTAGTGGTTAAAGGAACGTGCAAACTTGCGGCTAGTGAGGCATCCAAAAAACAGCTACACGCTCCGGAGTCAACTATAGCGGGTAGGTGAACCTCCTTTTCCGGAAGCTGTAAAGAAACAAAAAGAGTAACATAAGGCTGAGAAGACCCGGAAACTTGTTGGTTAATAGCAGACCGTAGGTAGGACTTACTGGGTCTCACGGGACAGGAACGGAGGAAATGTCCAGAACCCCCACAATAAAGGCACAGATTGCCCTGGCGCCTACGTAGTCTCTCCTCTGAAGTGAGTGGGGCACGGACGAGACCAAGCTGCATAGGCTCAGCTTCAGGAGTGGTAGGGACTGGTGGAGCCGTGTAAGGTGGATGGATAGGAGTCAGATTAGGCATCATAACGGTAGGGCGAGGAGTCTGGAAGCGCTCTGCACGTCGCTCCCGCATGCGACGATCCAGTTTAGTGGTGATTTGGATGAGGTCTTCCAGGGAATCAGGGGTCTCGATCCTGGCCAGCTCATCCTTCAATGCTTCGGACAGGCCTTGACGGAACTGGTATTTAAGGGCAGGTTCATTCCAGCCAGTATCAGCTGAGCACTTGCGAAACTCTACAATGTAGTCCTCTACTGGTCTTCGTCCTTGGCTTAGATTATGCAATAAGGCTTCGGCCATGGCCGTGCGCTGGGGATCGTCATAAAGTTGGGCCATACCTTCGAAGAAGGTGTCTACAGAATTCAGTATGGGGTTCCTCTGTTCCATTAGGCTATGAGCCCAAGCTTGTGGTTCATCTGCCAAGAGAGAAATGATGAAGCCAACTTTTACCACATCCGATGAAAAGGTCCTGGGTTGCAGGGCCAAATACAGAGAGCAAGCATTTTTGAAAGCCCTGAACTTTTTACGATTGCCGGAGAATCGCTCTGGTGTGGGAACCCTGGGTTCTGGAGTGGCCATGACCATGGTGGGATTGGTTGGTAACTGAGAAGAGGAACCTCCACTGGGAGGTGCAGAAGCAGCGGCAGAAGCTGGAGATGGTCCGGAAAGTTGTTGGAGCCAGCCGTCGATTTGGGTGTAGCCATCTTGCAATTTCTGGACAGCCTCAGTGAGAGCCGAGACCTGCTGACACAGGATCTCCAGTGGGGAACGCGCTCTGTCGGCCTCTGACATGGCTGGTTTGTACTGTCAGTAACTGTACTCACCGAGGCCGAGATGCCGAGAGCGGTTTCGCCTTTGCGACTAAGCGCAGCTCACCCCCTGGGGTTGGTACAGGGAGAGAACGGCACGAAGAGGCACAGGCTCCCCAATGGACTGCGGAAGACTTGCTTGTGGAGTCTTGACAGAGAAGAGCCGCTGTGCAGGTACTAGTAGATACGGTACAGCTGAAGACCACAGGCGGGAAATCCAGAACCAGGCTGGGGATCAAACACCGGGGTGGTGTTATGGCACTGCAGGATCTGCAATGTAGGAAGACAAGATAAGAGAGTCCAGGTACAAGCAATAGGGTCAGGCTAGGAGACAGGAGACAGTCCAGGTAACAGGCCGAGGGTCAAACACAGGAGATAGGTGGGAATCCATTAAACAGGCCGAGGTCAAGTCCAGGAGAGAGGCAAAGAGAAGTCCAAGGGCAAATCCGGGTCACAACGGGTAATCAAGCAGAGATACAGGACACAAGTTCAGGTAACACAGGAAGCTGAGACAAACCAGCAACTTGTTTGATTCTCTGAGCGCCTTTTATAGGCCGCCCAGGGAATCACGTTGGGTGTGCACCAATGAGCGTGCGCGAGCGCCGTAGCGCCGAGCCGCGAACGCGCATGCGCCGGAACGTCGTTCCGCAGGGAATGCGTGAGAAACGACCGGACCGAAACGAGGGCTTCTTCTGACACCAATGGACTGCATAGCAGGTCATCATATGTCTTGTCAAGCATGTGGTCCCCAAGCGGGTGCTGTTCTGGCCACGCTTGGTCCGCTTCAGACATAGATTGCAAACAGCAACGGTGCAATCTACTGCACATGTGTCAAAAAAGCCCACGCCAATGAAATTTTGGAAGTCAGCGGGGATTCAGCAGCGCCCTGTACCTGTGGAGCTCTGTGGTGTAATGAAATAGGGTGGCTGCCCTTAAGCTGACCCTGGAGGACATCCTGCTTCGTTGGAGTTGTGCCTCCTCCTTTTCCTCACTTTCCTCCTCTATTCTCTTAGGCACCCAAGTACAGTCAGTGACCTCCTCATCCCCTCCCTCCTCATCACTGGAGCAAATCTGACAGTATGCTGCAGCTGGGGGAACATGACTGCTAGTTTCTTGTGTTTCTGTTGCACCCCCTCTCTCTAAGCTCATGTTACTCCCTTCCTTAACCTGGGAACCTACATGGGATCCTTCAAATTGCTGCTCATCCTACAGCAGAATATAACCGACACTATGGTCGAATAATTCTGGTGACTCCTTTGTAGGGCTACGGACTAGTCACCAGAATTATTTTGCGGTGGAATAATCCGCTTTGGCAGCTGCGATAGAGGGCAAACTAGTATGAGCCTGGGTGACAGAGGATGAGGAGGATGAGTACGGATTAGTTATCCACTCCACCAACTCTTCTGCATGTTGTGGCTCAATAACACGGTCAGCAGCAGAAAAATAGGACAAGCGTGCCCCGCCTGCAGAGGATGCATCATGTCCACGGCCCCTACTTTTCACTGTAGACACAGAGGCTGCTTACCCTCTTTTAGTGGCCTGACTGTGTACACCACCTGAAGTGTATTAGAAACCGTACACACTGTATTATATACTGTGTACACCACCTGCACTGTATTATGTACTGTACACCGGCTGCACTGTATTATATACTGTGTACACATTCTGAAGTGTATTAGAAACTGTACACACTGTATTATATACTGTGCACACCGCCTGCACTGTATTATCTACTGTACACTGGCTGTACTGTAATATATATATATATATATATATATATAGATATATATATCTATATATATATATATAGATATATATAAAATACACTGCCCGCACTGTATATATAGTCTACACTGACTATACTGTATATGTATACACTAAACTGCCTGCACGCCGCTAACTGACCTGCGTAATCTAGCTCTAATTCTCTCAATCTCCACGTCACACTACATACGGGCACCGTGTAAGCAGCCTTATATAGTGTGGGCGTGACTCAGCCCCCTGAGCCAAGATTGGCTAAAGGCACCCTGCCTTTGGCCAATCATGGCTCTCACAGCAGAGTACTCTGTGATTGGCCAAAGCATGCAGGTCAGGTGCATGCTTTGGCCAATCAACAGCCATCAATGCACTGCAATCTCGCAGTGCATTATGGGGCGCTTCACAGTGCTTGAATTTGCAGCAAACTCCCCATATGTTCAGTTTATTTGCGAGCAAATGAACACCTGATGTTCGAGTCGAACTTACATATGAATGCCTCCTCTATTTACATATCAATAGTGGCGGTCTGCAGGCTATTTACATATTAATGCCACCGCTATTTACATATCAATGCAGGTTATTTACATGTAAACACAGGGTCTGCAGGTGAGTCATCTGTACATGGCAATAAGGCAGAGCTTGGCAGCATTAGTAACAGAACTTCACACTGAGATATTGGGACACAGCACGGGACTAAAACTTCAAAGAACACGGGAATTTAAACTGGGATAGTTGGCAATTATGAGGCAGCTGCTTTGGGCCCCACAAAAATGATGGGCCCGGGGCAGCTGCCCCCTTTGCCCTGCCTTAAAGATGGCCCTGTATCAAGTTCATGTTTCCCCAGAACATACAGACTCTGGAAATCTAGGCCCAAGATCCCTGTTCAGGGCCTAGCTGCTCATCACCAGCAATGACTGCTTTACACTGAGACTCATAGCAGATGTTGATGTTATCAGCTCAAGCCATCTGTCTTTTACCTATTGTTAATTGTGCTAATTAACTCATCTATTTTCTGCTAGAAAACTACTGTGGTATGTTAAACTTATGATAATGTGTAGTATACTTTGTGAGCTCGGTGCCGGCCAGTCTGACCTGGAGTGGAATATCTGATTAATCATAGCATTGTCCAGATGGCTAGTTGTTTAATTAACTTAATGTTTATAGTATATGTTGGTTGTTAATTATAATCCTGTATACAATTTTCTTTGCATACGATAATGTAATCAGGCTCACCTGACCTGGTGTGGTATATACCTTCTGTGTGAGTTTTCAAATAAACAGTTCCAGATCTCATACAAGCTATTTGTCAGCTACTGTTGTATGCTATGCGGGTATAATATCTGGTTCCAATGTCCAGACTGGAGGAAGCGGTATACTGACGGAAGCACTCAAGCGGGGTGCTGGACACCATGTAAAGAAGCTAGAAGCTAAGGAGTTTATTGTTGTTATGAAGGGCTCAAGGGTCAGGATGAATAACAATGGGGACAATGGACATCCCTGTTTTGTCCCCATTTTTAATAATGATTGGTTCCGATATGGTACCCTTGATTTTGATTTTGGCTTGAGGACCCTGATATAATGTAGATATCCAAGACATAATTTTATTGCCAAAGCCTACATTAAAACAGATATTGAACATGACTACCCATTTGACCCTGTCAAAGACTTTTTCTGCATCCGCTGACAGTAACAGGCCTTCAGTATTGGAAGCTAGTAGTCTATGCATAAGGTTAATGCCGCGTACACACGGTCGTACTTTTCGTCTACAAAAGTCGGACAGCCTGTCGGACAGACTTCCGGCAGACTTTCGGTGGACTTGCCGCGGACTTGCGGCCTACTTTCTAACGACCGGACTTGCCTACACACGACCACACAAAAGTCGGTCGGATTCGTACGTGATGACGTACACCGGACTAAAATAAGGAAGTTCATAGCCAGTAGCCAATAGGTGCCCTAGCGTGGCTTTTTGTCCGTCGGACTAGCACACAGACGAGCGGATTTCGGGGTCCGTCGTAGGTACGAAGTAAAAGTTTTGAAGCATGTTTCAAATCTAAAGTACGTCGTATTTGAGGCTAAAAAAGTCGGTTGAAAGTCCGGAGAAGCCCACACACGATCGGATTACCAGCCAGCTTTAGTCCATCAGCGTCTGTTGGACTTTTGTAGACGAAAAGTACGACCGTGTGTACGCGGCATAAGTGTTTTCATTATGTTGTCTTTAGCTTCTCTTCCTGGCATGAAGGCTACTTGTTAAGGTCCTATGAGTTTTATCAATTGTGGTACTGATCTATTTGCTAGAATCTTGGCGAGAATTTTTAGGTTGATATTTAACAGTGATATTGGGCAGTAGTTAGAACATTCAGTGTGGTCTTTCTTGGATTTGGGAATAACTGTTATGTGTGCCATAAAGAAAGAATTTGGGATGATTTGTGTTTCATTAAGGGAGTTTAGTGTATTTACCAGGGGTTTTATAAGGATTTCTTGAAACATTTTGTAGTACTGGGAGCTTAAGCCATTTGGTCCAGGGCTTTTTCCAGGCTTCAGGTTTTTAGTAGGTGTGGAAAGCTCCTCTGGAGTGATTGGACTTTCTAGTAATGATATGTCTGCGTTTGAGAGTTTGGGTATATTACTATGCTGTAGATATGATGTAATGGTAGTTTCTCTACTGCTACCCAAGGATTTAGGTATATGTTGGGGAGGGAGATCGTATAGTTTAGTATAATATTCTTGGAAGTGTAATTTTTTACGTATGGCAAGCTAAGTTGCCTTCTTTATTGCGAATGCCGTGAATGTTTCCAACTTTTAGTGCTAGAGTGTCACGTACCTGGTAGGTGGAGCCCGGAATGCAGAGAACGGCCTCTCGTATGCTTCTGACTTAAGAACCCCTGAAGGTGTGAACAGGGACTCGAAAGTACAGAGGGGCACAAGTGCCTGACTGGAACACTGAAGTAGAAGGCAGGATCCTGTAGTCAGCAGGGAGGTGCACTGTAGTCCTGTAGCAGGATGCAGGTAGCAGGGAGGTGCACTGTAGTCCTGTAGCAGGTTGCAGACAGCAGGGAGGTGCACTGTAGTCCTGTAGCAGGTTGCAGACAGCAGGGAGGTGCACTGTAGTCCTGTAGCAGGTTGCAGACAGCAGGGAGGTGCACTGTAGTCCTGTAGCAGGTTGCAGACAGCAGGGAGGTGCACTGTAGTACTGTAGCAGGATGCAGATGGCAGGGAGGTACACTGTAGTCCTGTAGCAGGTTGCAGACAGCAGGGAGGTGCAGACAAGCCGGGTCAAGGTACTGGCGGGCAGATCAGGTACAGAAGGGCAAACCAAGAGAATAGTCAGAGTCCAAGCCAAGATCGGGGCGGGCAGCAAGCAGGTAAGTCAGGAACAAGCCAAGTAAGTACTGGATACAGGAAAACTGGTAACAAGGTAGCAGGGGTCTCAGGAAACGCTGTAGACCGGACAGCAAGGCAGCATTGAAACAGTCTTCTTTAAATAGCCTATCTTTGGCGCCAAGTGGCACTATTGCGCATGCGCGTACGCACGTTAGCGCTATTGCGCATGCGCATACGTTTGTTAGCACTATTAGCGCTATTGCGCGTGCGCGAGCGCCGGAAGGCACTTCTATGCACAGGCATTCGTTTAACCCTCAATCTGCTGGAGAAACTGCAAGAGGGCTTTTCCTGACATAGAGCTAGTAATTTACAATCTTTGTCTCTGAATACGCAGTATATATATACAATGATTTATTGTGTAAGTTTTCCAGTTGTGGTATCTTTTGTACCAGGGCATCAATTTTTTGTTCTCTTCCACTTTTTTTTCTGGCTCCCCATTTTTTGAATTTCCCCTTATGACACATCTATGGGATTCCTATACAGTTATTTGTGGAATTTTCCAAATTTGAATTAGTTGAGAAATAGGTGGTTAATGAGTAGGGATGAGCTTCGTGTTCGAGTCGAACCCATGTTCGACTCGAACATCGGTTGTTCAGTCGTTCGCCGAATTGCAAACGATATAGGCCGTTCGCGCCAAATTCGTGTGGCGCATCACGGCCCATAATTCACTGCGGCATCGCAGTGCATTGCTGGCTGATGATTGGCCAAGCATGCACTATGACCCGCATGCTTGGCCAATCACAGCGCCGCCTGAACAGAGAGCCGTAATTGGCCAAAGCCAAGGAGGCTTTGGCCAATTATGGCTCAGGGCATTTAGTACACGCCCCACACTATATAAGGCCGCCTGCACGACAGCCCTGTGTAGTGTGTGTTCCGACGTTCATTGAGAGAGAGAGAGACAGACAGTGACATTTGATTTGAGTTAGATAGATTAGGCAGAACAGTCAGTCAGTTAGCTGCACTTACGGTGTATTATGTATATATATGCATCCCAGGTGTTGCATATATATATATACACTGTATTCAGTTTAGCTAGATCCGTTCCTGTTATCTTCCTACTGACAGGCAGGCTTGTCTTGTTACAGTATTTACAGCTACCTGAAGAAAATTACTGGTGTTCTTTTGATCCTATTAGTACCACAGTCAGGCAGCTAGATTATTTACAGTTAGTGCAGTGCGTCCTGCTCACAGTGTTCAGCTAGATCCGTTCCTGTTATCTTCTTACTGACAGGCAGGCTTGTCTTGTTACAGTATATACAGCTACCTGAAGAAAATTGCTGGTGTTCTTTTGTTCCTATTAGTACCACAGTCAGGCAGCTAGACTATTTACAGTTAGTGCAGTGCGTCCTGCTCACAGTGTTCAGCTAGATCCGTTCCTGTTATCTTCTTACTGACAGGCAGGCTTGTCTTGTTACAGTATATACAGCTACCTGAAGAAAATTACTGGTGTTCTTTTGATCCTATTAGTACCACAGTCAGGCAGCTAGACTATTTACAGTTAGTGCAGTGCGTCCTGCTCACAGTGTTCAGCTAGATCTGTTCCTGTTATCTTCTTACTGACAGGCAGGCTTGTCTTGTTACAGTATATACAGCTACCTGAATAAAATTGCTGGTGTTCTTTTGATCCTATTAGTACCACAGTCAGGCAGCTAGACTATTTACAGTTAGTGCAGTGCGTCCTGCTCACAGTGTTCAGCTAGATCAGTTCCTGTTATCTTCTTACTGACAGGCAGGCTTGTCTTGTTACAGTATATACAGCTACCTGAAGAAAATTGCTGGTGTTCTTTTGATCCTATTAGTACCACAGTCAGGCAGCTAGACTATTTACAGTTAGTGCAGTGCATCCTTCTCACAGTGTTCAGCTAGATCCATTCCTGTTATCTTCTTACTGACAGGCAGGCTTGTCTTGTTACAGTATATACAGCTACCTGAAGAAAATTGCTGGTGTTCTTTTGATCCTATTAGTACCACAGTCAGGCAGCTAGACTATTTACAGTTAGTGCAGTGCGTCCTGCTCACAGTGTTCAGCTAGATCAGTTCCTGTTATCTTCTTACTGACAGGCAGGCTTGTCTTGTTAAAGTATATACAGCTACCTGAAGAAAATTGCTGGTGTTCTTTTGATCCTATTAGTACCACAGTCAGGCAGCTAGACTATTTACAGTTAGTGCAGTGCGTCCTGCTCACAGTGTTCAGCTAGATCCATTCCTGTTATCTTCTTACTGACAGGCAGGCTTGTCTTGTTACAGTATATACAGCTACCTGAAGAAAATTACTGGTGTTCTTTTGATCCTATTAGTACCACAGTCAGGCAGCTAGACTATTTACAGTTAGTGCAGTGCGTCCTGCTCACAGTGTTCAGCTAGATCTGTTCCTGTTATCTTCTTACTGACAGGCAGGCTTGTCTTGTTACAGTATATACAGCTACCTGAAGAAAATTACTGGTGTTCTTTTGATCCTATTAGTACCACAGACAGGCAGCTAGACTATTTACAGTTAGTGCAGTGCGTCCTGCTCACAGTGTTCAGCTAGATCCGTTCCTGTTATCTTCTTACTGACAGGCAGGCTTGTCTTGTTACAGTATATATAGCTACCTGAAGAAAATTGTTGGTGTTCTTTTGATCCTATTAGTACCACAGTCAGGCAGCTAGACTATTTACAGTTAGTGCAGTGCGTCCTGCTCACAGTGTTCAGCTAGATCCGTTCCTGTTATCTTCTTACTGACAGGCAGGCTTGTCTTGTTACAGTATATACAGCTACCTGAAGAAAATTACTGGTGTTTTTTTGATCCTATTAGTACCACAGTCAGGCAGCTAGACTATTTACAGTTAGTGCAGTGCATCCTGCTCACAGTGTTCAGCTAAACCTACAAGTTAGTGGGGTGCGTCCTGCTCACAGTGTTCAGCTAAACCTACAAGTTAGTGGGGTGCGTCCTGCTCACAGTGTTCAGCTAAACCTACAAGTTAGTGGGGTGCGTCCTGTTCGCAGTGTTCAGCTAAACCTACAAATTAGTGGGGTGCGTCCACCTCACAGTGTTCAGCTAAACCTACAAGTTAGTGGGGTGCGTCCTGCTCACAGTGTTCAGCTAGATCCATTCCTGTTATCTTCTTACTGACAGGCAGGCTTGTCTTGTTACAGTATATACAGCTACCTGAAGAAAATGACTGGTGTTCTTTTGATCCTATTAGTACCACAGTCAGGCAGCTAGACTATTTACAGTTAGTGCAGTGCGTCCTGCTCACAGTGTTCAGCTAAGCCTACAAGTTAGTGGGGTGCGTCATGCTCACAGTGGTCAGCTAAACCTACAAGTTAGTGGGGTGGGTCCTGCTCACAGTGTTCAGCTAAACCTACAAGTTAGTGGGGTGCGTCCTGCTCACAGTGTTCAGCTAGATCCGTTCCTGTTATCTTCTTACTGACAGGCAGGCTTGTCTTGTTACAGTATATACAGCTACCTGAAGAAAATTACTGGTGTTCTTTTGATCCTATTAGTACCACAGTCAGGCAGCTAGACTATTTACAGTTAGTGCAGTGCATCCTGCTCACAGTGTTCTGCTAAACCTACAAGTTAGTGGGGTGCGTCCTGCTCACAGTGTTCAGCTAAACCTACAAGTTAGTGGGGTGCGTCCTGCTCACAGTGTTCAGCTAAACCTACAAGTTAGTGGGGTGCGTCCACCTCACAGTGTTCAGCTAAAGCTACCTGTAGAAGGTTGGTGGTGTTCTCATACTACAGGCAGGCAGTTGATTTTGCTAGCTGCAGTATCAGTACATATATATATATATATATATATATATATATATATATATATATATATATCCCAGCTTAGTGCAGCTACAGGCCATTAGTATGTCTGGAAGGCCAAGAAGGAGAGGCAGACAGTCACAGGCCAATAAGTGAGGGCAAGCAGGTTCTGTGTCTAGTGCTGGTCATGGAGATGGTGCATCCTCATCAGCACGTGGCCGTGGGACACGCTTGGCCTTTTTTTCGTCAGCTGGCCGTGTTGAGCCGCAACATGCGGAAGACTTGGTCGAGTGGATGACCAAGCCGTCCTCATCCTCCTCATCCTCTCTCACCCATGCCCAGGGTACTTTGTCTGGCAAAGCAGCGGCCTCTTCCCTCGGCTCAATGTCATCAGTGACTCCTTCCCTAGCCCCACCATGTCCTCCTGAGGAGTCCCTCGAACTGTTTGACCACAGTGTTGGGTACATGCTCCAGGAGGATGCCCAGCGTTTGGAAGGCTCTGATGATGATACTGAGCTCGATGAAGGCAGTAACATGAGCATGGACAGAGGGGGTGCCCAAGAAGGACAGCAATCTGGCAGTCATGCTCCCCCTGCTGCAGCATACTGCCAGGTTTGCTCCAGTGATAAAGAGGGAGGGGATGATGAGGTCACTGACTCAACGTGGGTGCCTGATAGGAGAGAGGAGGAGGAGGAGGAGGCGGCACATCACCAACGAGGCAGGATGCCCTCCAGGGGCCAGCCTAAGGGCAGCACATTGACTGCATCACACCTCAAAGCTCCACATGTGCAGGGCGCTGCAGTCTCTGCGCGTTATTCAAAAAGTTCTTTGGTGTGGGCCTTTTTTGAGACGAGTGCATCAGATCGCACCGCTGCTATTTGCAACATATGTCTCAAGCGTATCTCGCGTGGCCAAAACATCTCCCACTTGGGTACCACATGCTTGACCAGACATATGTTGACCTGCCATGCAGTTCGTTGGCAAGCGTATCTAAAAGACCCACACCAAAGAACAAAGAGGACCTCTTCTTGCTCCTCATCAGCTGAGATTTCCAACCCCACTATACCTTCAGTCCTCTCTGAGACCTGCACTGAGAGGAATGAAGGTGTAGAATTAGGTGTGTCACAGCCAAGTACTTGTGGGCAATCTGCTTTTGGTACACCGACGTCAGATTGTACCAGGCAAATTTCCCTGCCCCAGCTGCTGCAACGCCGAAGGAAGTTTTCTCCCAGCCATCCACATGCCCAGCGGTTAAATGCTAGCTTGGCAAAATTGCTAGCACTTCAACTGCTGCCTTTTCAGTTGGTAGACTCTGCCCCCTTCCGTGAGTTTGTGGAATGTGCGGTTCCTCAGTGGCAGGTACCCAAACACCACTTTTTCTCATGGAAGGTGATTCCGGCTCTCTACCGGCATGTGGAAGGCAATGTCCATGCCTCGCTGGACAGGGAGGTCAGCGGTAAGGTGCATATTACCGCTGACTCATGGTCCAGCAGGCATGGACAGGGACGTTACCTAAGTTTCACGGCGCATTGGGTGACTCTGCTAGCAGCTGGGAAGGATGCAGGACAAGGTGCAGTAGTGTTGGAGGTTGTTCCGCCACCACGCCTCCAAAATGCTAATGATTGTGACACACCTCTCTCCTCCACCCCCTCCTCTTCTTCTTCCTCCATGGCCTCTTCCTGTGCTTTGTCCCCGGAACCAGCGGTGCTCCATAGCCGTTCAAGGGGCTACGCAAGTACGCAGGCCAAAAGATGCCATGCGGTGCTTGAGCTGGTGTGCTGTCAGCTCTGCAGGGGCAGGTTCAGAGGTGGTTGACGCCACGCCAACTTAAGGCAGAAATGGTGGTTTGCGACAATGGCACCAACCTCCTCTCTGCCCTCCGACAGGGACAAATGACCCATGTGCCCTGTTTGGCTCACGTCCTTAACTTGGTGGTGCAGGTACTCGGGCTTACAGGATGTCCTTAGGCAGGCCAGGAAAGTCTGTGTGCATTTCCGCCGGTCATATAATGCCAGTGCTCGGCTGACGGACCTCCAAAAGGAGTTTAACCTGCCCAAGAACCGCCTAATCTGTGACATGCCCACCAGGTGGAACTCAATGTTGGCCATGCTGCAGGGGCTGCACACGCAGCAGAGGGCCATCAATGAGTACCTGTGTGACTATGGCACCAGGACAGGGTCAGGGGAGCTTGTTTTTTTTTCCCCACGCCAGTGGGCCATGATCAGGGATGCATGCACTGTCCTGTCACCATTTGAGGAGGCCACGAGGATGGTGAGCAGTGACAGTGCATGCATCAGTGACACTGTCCCCCTTGTCCACCTGTTGGAGCACACGCTGCATGGAATAATGGACAGGGCACTTGAGGCAGAACAGAGGCAGGAAGAGGAGGACTTCCTTAGCTCTCAAGGCCCCCTTTATCCAGACAGTGTTCCTGCATGCCCGCGGATCACACAGGAAGAGGACGAGGAGGAGGAGGAAGAGGAGGAGGAGGAAGATTGTGTCATTATGGAGGTGGAGCCTGGCACTTAGCAGCAGTCTTTAAGGGATCAGTCCCAAGAAACACATGGACTTGTATGTGGCTGGGAGGAGGTGGCTGCGGACCATGTCGTCCTTAGTGACCCAGAGGACTCCGGACCGAATGCCTCAGCAAACCTACGCTGCATGGCCTCCCTGATCCTGCAAAGCCTGCGTAAGGATCCTCGTATTCGTGGTATCAAGGAGAAGGACCAATACTGGCTGGAAACCCTCCTTGATCCACGTTACAAGGGTAAGGTTGCGGACCTTATCTTGCCATTGCAGAGGGAGCAGAGGATGAAACATCTTTGGGAGGCCTTGCAGAAAGGTCTGTGCAACGCGTTCCCAGAGACTGGGAGGTTACAAACTCCTGTTTATGGACAACGTGTTGCTGAGGCTTCGGTCAGTCAAAGAAGAAGCGGTGGAGAAGGTGGCCGTCTGACCGATGCGTTCAGACAATTTTTTGGTCCGCAGCCCCAAGGTATGATCGGTTCCAGCAACCATCGCCAGCGTCTGTTTTACATGGTGCAGGAATACCTAGGGGCAAGATCAGATTTGGACACCTTTCCCACCGAAAATCCTCTGGGTTACTGGGTCTTGAGGATGGATCACTGGCCAGAGCTTGCACAGTATGCAATTGAGCTACTGGCCTGTACTGCATCCAGCGTTCTTTCGGAACTCACAATCAGTGCTGCTGGAGGTGTGGTAACCGATCACAGGGTGCGTCTGTCCACCGACTCGGTCGATCGACTGACATTCATAAAAATTAATCAGTCTTGGATCACCACCAGCTACCAAGCACCTGATGCTGATGTAACCGAATAATTTTTTTTGAAATCTCAGATCCCTTCAAAGACTGCCTATGTTGATGCTGAGTGACTATCCCTGAGTAATTATCCTCTTCCTCCTCAATGATCACGCTGATAGCTTGTAAGAACATTTTTGGTTCTGGGCGCCACCACCAGTGCCTAAGGCACAATTTTTCAGCCCCTGTTTAACAGGGGCGTGTAATTACAATTTTTGATGCAATACTTTGCAGCAGGGCTCGTTCCTGCGTTCCAACTAGAGAGTCTGTGAGGGGTTGCAGTGTTGTGGCACCAGCACCAGTGCCTAAGGCCCAATTTTTCTGCCCCTGTTTAACAGGGGCGTGTAATTACAATTTTTGATGCAATACTTTGCAGCAGGGCTCGTTCCTGCGTTCCAACTAGAGTGTCTGTGAGGGGTTGCAGTGATGTGGCACCAGTGCCTAAGGCCCAATTTTTCTGCCCCTGTTTAACAGGGGCGTGTAATTACAATTTTTGATGCAATACTTTGCAGCAGGGCTCGTTCCTGCGTTCCAACTAGAGTGTCTGTGAGGGGTTGCAGTGATGTGGCACCAGTGCCTAAGGCCCAATTTTTCTGCCCCGGTTTAACAGGGGCGTGTAATTACAATTTTTGATGCAATACTTTGCAGCAGGGCTCATTCCTGCCTTCCAACTAGAGTGTCTGTGAGGGGTTGCAGTGTTGTGGCACCAGCACCAGTGCCTAAGGCCCAATTTTTCTGCCCCGGTTTAACAGGGGCGTGTAATTACAATTTTTGATGCAATACTTTGCAGCAGGGCTCATTCCTGCGTTCCAACTAGAGTGTCTGTGAGGGGTTGCAGTGTTGTGGCACCAGCACAGTGCCTAAGGCCCAATTTTTCAGCCCTTGTTTAACAGGGGCATGTAATTACAATTTCTGATGCAATACTTTGCAGCAGGGCTCGTTCCTGTGTTCCAACTAGAGTGTCTGTGAGGGGTTGCAGTGTTGTGGCACCAGCACCAGTGCCTAAGGCCTAATTTTTCAGCTCCTGTTCAACAGGGTCATGTAATTACAATTCTTTATCTAATATTTCACAGCAGGGCCCATTTCTGCACCCACCAAGAGCGAGTGAGGACTTACAGTGTTGTGGCACCAGCACCACCACCACCACCAAAGGCCCAATTTTTCTGCCCCTGTTCAACAGGGGCATGTAGTTACAATTCTTGATCTAATATTTCACAGCAGGGCCCATTTCTGCACCCACCAAGAGCGAGTGAGGACTTACAGTGTTGTGGCACCAGCACCACCACCACCACCACCACCACCAAAGGCCCAGTTTTTCTGCCCCTGTTCAACAGGGGCATGTAATTACAATTCTTGATCTAATATTTCACAGCAGGGCCCTGTGAGGGCTTACAGTGTTGTGGCCACAACAACACCTAAGGCCCAAATTTCTGCTGAGTATATAGGGCAGGCCCCTACTTTCAAACATCTAACTTAGAAACGACTCCTACTTGCAAACGGAAGGAGACAACAGGAAGTGAGATGAAATTTACCCCTAGGAAGGGAATTTCTCTCCTGTAAGAGTTAATATGGGAAAAACATTTCTCCTTTCCACTGATGCTTTCCAATCCTTGTTCCACAAAAAAACCCAAATTTTCAAAAAACATTTGTCATTGGGACAAAAAGTAAGGTGAAATCTTCTGAAGAGGAGGAAAGACAGCAAAACAAATGTCACAGGGGTGATAACCCTTCCCTATGTTTTCCAAAAAGCTTAAAAAAGATTTTTTGGCTGGAGCTAAACACGTTAAAAATGTACCCGTTCAAAATGACAAACAGATTCTACTTAACAACAAACCTACAGTCCCTGTCTTGTTTTCACCGCCTGTATACTGCTGTTCAGAGTATATAGGGTCTGGTGGCCCCACACCTTTCCTTATTTTAATTTGGGTGCGGGGTTCCCCTTACTATCCATACAAGACCCAAAGGGCCTGGTAATGGACTGGGGGGTACCCATGCCGTTTGTCTCACTGATTTTCATACATATTGCCAGGACCCGACATTACATTAAACCCGCAAGCAGTTTTAAATGAGATTTTTTCCTTTAAAAATGACATTTGGTGCAGGGACTGTTCTAAACACGGGGAACACGCGCCACTTTACAGGCATACTATAGACACCCCCCAGGTACGATATTTAAAGGAATATTTCACTTTTTTTTTTTTTACTTTAAGCATCATTAAAATCACTGCTCCCGAAAAAACGGCCGTTTTTAAAAGTTTTTTTTGCATTGATACATGTCCCCTGGGGTAGGACCCGGGTCCCCAAACCCTTTTTAGGACAATACCATGCAAATTAGCCTTTAAAATGAGCACTTTTGATTTTGAACGTTCGAGTCCCATAGGCGTCAATGGGGTTCTAACGTTCGTGCAAATTTTCGGTCCGTTCGCAGGTTCTGCTGCGAACCGAACCTTGGGGTGTTCGGCTCATCCCTATTAGTGAGTCTTTGATTTTATCTTGAATTTTCGGGTCTGTGAGTAGTGTTGCATTTAGTCTCCAGTTAAAGGCTTTTGTTGGAAGGTCGGGAGGTTTTAGTGAAAGAGATAGGTGCTTGGTCAGATAAGAAAAGAAATAAGGGGCGGGACTTTGAGTGAAGCACACGGATACAAAATGAGAAATTAAATAGAAATATGTTTTTAATTGAGTCAATACTTAGAACAAACTTTGGGGGTATACAATTCATTACATACAGTGTTTATCAATAATCGAGAATAAATCGCCACACATAGATACATAATCCAACCATAGGTCAAAACAGTATTTTACAAATACACCGGTCACATAATAACATTATTAATTGCATTGTAAAAAATACTCATAAAAGTAGCTGACGAATTAAAGCGTCAAAAGAGATAGAAATAAGGTAAGATAAGTAGGAAAAGTAATATATAAAACATACGTCATGACTCCAATAAGGAATGTAAGGCAGTATTATACATTTGCACAGGTCACATAGGGCGTGATTAATTGCAGTGTAAATAATACTAAAACGGATAGTTGATGCATTGAAGCGTCACTAGAGGATAGAGGAGAAAGGTAACTTGATAGAAAGAAACGGCCGTAGGGAATTCATGAATAATGTTCTTGTAACGGTAGTTGTTAGCTCTACGCGTTTCGGGACCTTAAAGTCACTCATCAGGAGCAAAACCGTAATAATTATCTAAGGGCACAGTAAATGACATAGTGGTGAGCTGAAAAGCAGGTGGGCAAATGCAAAAATGTGAGAACCCCCACACATCCATACATTGAACCCCCGAACTTACATGAGTGTATCCGCACACGGAGGGGACACAGCCGTGAGAGTCGAACCGGCCAGAGATGTCGCATCCGGGAGCTGAGGGGGCATGCCCGGGCAGCACCCAACCAGCAAAGGCAACACCCCAAATTGGTCAACTTGTGGACTGGTGAATTGGGTGTGTAGTGTGCAGAAGGGGGGAATGACCCCGAGAGGGGGAACCTATTGAAGGAAAAACATGTAAGTGAAATTGAATCAGGAAATGTGAGGGATGATAGATGATATAGATGGGGAAGTGATAGGGGTGAGGAGGAGTGAAAGACAGAGTGAAGGAAAGCTTATCGTATATACTCGAGTATAAGTCAAGTTTTTCAGCACATTTTTTTGTGCTAAAAAAAGTACCCCTCTCGACTTATACTTGAGTCAAGCACTTTTCTGCAGAAAAAAATTTCATTTTCCAAACCGACTTTTGGGCCCCATATCTCAGGGCCACTTGGTGCTAGGAACCCCAAATTCGGTGTGCTAACCCAGTGGAACTGGGTCCATAACATATCCAAAGCTGGAGTTCCTAGCATCAAGTGGCCCCAAGATACGGGGCCCCAAAATCAGTTTGGAAAATGTCATTCTCTGCTGCAGAAAAGTGCTTGACATTTTCTAAACCGATTTTTGGGGCCCTTGTCTCGGAGCCACTTAGTGCTAAAAACAGCTTTGGATATTTTATGGTGCTAGTTACACTGGGTTTGCACACCAAATTTGGGGCCCCAAAGTCAGTCAACTGTGTCCATCTGCAGCAATGTCAATTAATGGACCCTTTGGGTTCAGAGACCCCAAATTTTGGCTGCAGCTAGGGGGCATCTAGGAACCCTTAACTACCGAGTTTGAAGTTCGGGGGACCTATGGCTGCAAATGGGCACAGTGAGGCATGCAAATGGGAACAGTGAGGCTGCAAATAGGCATTGTTGACCCTCTTTTCCACTTACAGTAGCTGTGCATTTCTCACCCTCGTCTTATACTCGGGTCAATAAGTTTTTCCCATTTTTTTGTGGTAAATTAGGGCCTCGACTTATACTCGGATCGACTTATACTCAAGTATATACGGTAAGTGGTAGGAAAGAAAAACCAAAGTGAAGAGGAAAGGAGAAAGAGAGAAGAGATGGTCTTACGGGCCTGGTATGGATTTTGGGGGGACCCCCATGCAATTTTTTTTTTAATTTTGAGGCAGGGTTTTCCTTAATATTCATACCAGACCCAAAGGGCCTGGTAATGGACTGGGGGGGACTCACGCAGTTTTTTTCAATGATTTTTATTTACCGTATTTATCGGCGTATAACACGCACCGGCGTATAACATGCACCCCAAGTTTAGGAGGGAATTCTAAGGAAAAAAAAACTTTTAGGAGGGAAGTTTAAGGGAAAAAAACTTACATTTAAATGCCCATCATTGCAGCCTTCTCAGTGCAGCCTTGCCCCAGTGCAGCCATGTCACTGCAGCCATGTCAGTGCAGCCTTATTAGTGCAGCCTTGTCAGTGCAGCCTTGTCAGTGCAGCCTTGTCAGTGCAGCCTTGTCAGTGCAGCCTTCCCCAGTGTCCATTGCAGCCTTATCCCAGTGCAGCCTTGCCCCAGTGCAGCCTTGCCCCAGTGCAGCCTTGCAGCTCGCAGTTTGAAAATCCTGTGATCCCCTGCGATCCTGAGCTTCAAAATCGCCGACCGCGATTTGAAAATGGCGCAGAAATACAGTCCTCGGCTCTTCTCGGCGGCTCTCATTCACTTTTGGCTCCACTCGTAGTCCCGCCCGGGATGGGCGTGACTGTGAGCGGAGCTATCCGAACCTAGCCGAGTACACTCGGCTAGGTTCGGGCGGCGCTCGAGTGAAGCCGAAAGTGGCTGAGAAGAGCCGAGGACCAGCTCTGTGTATTTCGGCGCAGGCGGCGCCATTTTCAAATTGCCGTCGGCGATTTTGAAGCTCAGGATCGCAGGGGATCAGTGTATAACACGCACCCGCGATTTTCCCCTGATTTTAAGGGGAAAAAAGTGCGTGTTATACGCCAATAAATATGGTATATTGACAGGATCCGACAATACATTACAGCCGCAAGCAGTTTTCAATTACATTTTTTTCCTTTAGAAATGTCATTTTGCTGTGGTACTGTTCTAAACATGGGAAAGATGCGCTACTTTACAGGAATACAAAGGACAGCCACAATATTTAAAGGAATATTTCATTTTTATTGTTTCACTTTAAGCATTATTAAAATCACTGCTCCTGAAAAAACTGAAGTTTTTAAAACTTTTTTTGCATTGATACATGTCCCCTGGGGCAGGAACCGGGTCCTCATACACTTTTTATGGCAATAACTTGCACATAAGCCTTTAAAATTAGCACTTTTGATTTTTTATGTTAGTGTCCTATAGACTTTAATGATGTTTGCACATATTTTTGGCCTGTTCGCAAGTTCTGGTGCGAACCGAACCGGGGGTGTTTGGCTCATCCCTACCCAATGGCACATGAGCATGGTTGGTACTATAATATTAATGCCTCAAATGCAAAACATTATAGTATAAAATGAAAAGAATCAATCATTAGTAATAGTTAGGGATGAGCTTCGAGTTCGAGTCGAACTCATGTTCGACTCGTACATGGGTTGTTCGCAAGTTCGCCGAACAGCGAATGCCGCGGAACACCCTTTAAAAGTCTATTGGAGAAATCAAAAGTGCTCATTTTAAAGGCTTATATGCATGGTATTGTCATAAAAAGTGTTTGGGGACCTGGGTCCTGCCCCAGGGGACATGTATCAATGCAAAAAAAAGTTTTAAAAATGGACGTTTTTTCGGGAGCAGTGATTTTAATAATGCTTAAAGTGAAACAATAAAAGTTTAATATCCCTTTAAATTTCGTACCTGGGGGGTGTCTATAGTATGCCTGTAAAGGGGCGCATGTTTCCCGTGTTTAGAACAGTCTGACAGCAAAATGACATTTCAAAGGAAAAAAAGTCATTTAAAACTACTTGCGGCTATTAATGCATTGCCGGTCCGACAATACACATAGAAGTTCATTGATAAAAACGGCATGGGAATTCCCCACAGGGGAACCCCGAACCAAAAAAAAAAAAAATGACATGGGGGTGCCCCTAAATTCCATACCAGGCCCTTCAGGTCTGGCATGGATATTAAGGGGAACCCCGTGCCAATTTTTTTTTAAAAAAAGGCGTGGGGTCCCCCCAAAAATCCATACCAGACCCTTATCCGAGCACGCAACTGGCAGGAAAAGAGGGGGGGACGAGAGAGCGCCCCCCCTCCTGAACCGTACCAGGCCACATGCCCTTAACATTGGGAGGGTGCTTTGGGGTAGCCCCCCAAAACACCTTGTCCCCATGTTGATGAGGACAAGGGCCTCATCCCCACAACCCTGGCCGGTGGTTGTGGGGGTCTGCGGGCGGGGGGCTTATCGGAATCTGGAAGCCCCCTTTAACAAGGGGACCCCCAGATCCCGGCCCTCCCCCCCTGTGTGAAATGGTAAGGGGGTACAAAAGTACACCTAAAAATGACAAGAGACAGTTTTTGACAATTCCTTTATTTAAATGCTTCTTCTTTCTTTCTTCTTTCTTCTATTGCTATCTTCCTTCATCTTCTTCTTCTTCTTGTTCTTCAGGTACTTCTGGTTCTTCCTCCGGTGCTCTCGTCCAGCATCTCCTCCACGGCGTCTTCTTCCCTTCTTCTCCTCGGGCCGCTCCACATCCATGGCATGGAGGGAGGCTCCCGCTCTTCTCTTCATCTTCTTCTCTTCATCTTCTTGTCTTCATCTTCTTGTCTTCATCCTCTTTTCGGGCCGCTCCGCATCCATGCATGGAGGGAGGCTCCCGCTGTGTGACGCTTCTCCTCTTCTGACGGTTCTTAAATAATAGGGGGCAGGGCCACCCGGTGACCCCGCCCCCTCTGACGCACGGGGACATAACGGGACTTCCCTGTGGCATTCCCCGTGGAAGCCCCCTTGTTAAAAGGGGCTTCCAGATTCCAATAAGTCCCCGCCCGCAGACCCCCACAACCACCGGGCAAGGTTTGTGGGGACGAGGCCCAAACCTTGTGGTACCCCAAAGCACCCTCCCCATGTTGAGGGCATGTGGCCTGGTATGGGTTAGGAGGGGGGGTGCTATCTTGTCCCCCCCTCTTTTCCTGCGGCCTGCCAGGTTGCATGCTCGGATAAGGGTCTGGTATGGATTTTGGGGGACCCCTACGCCATTTTAAAAAAAAATTGGCATGGAGTTCCCCTTAATATCCATACAAGACTCGAAGGACCTGGTATGGACTGGTGGGGGGAACCTACGGCGTTTTTTTTTCTTTGATTTTAATTCTATGTTGCCAGGAACGGGCAATTCATTACAGCCGCAAGCAATTTTTAATGAAATGTTTTGTTTTAGAAATGTAATTTTGCTGTCGTACAGTAATAAACACGGGAAAGGTGCGCTATTTTACAGGGATACTATAGACACCCCCCAGGCATGATATTTAAAGGAATTTTTAATCTTTATTGTTTCACTTTAAGCATTATTAAAATCACTGCTCCTGAAAAAACAGACGTATTAAAAATATTTTCTCCTATTGATACATGCCCCCTGGGGCAGGACCCAGGTCCCCATACACTTTTTATGGCAAAGATCTTGCATATAAGCCTTCAGTGAGAACTTTGGATTTAGCAGGTTTGAGCTCCATTGACACTATGCCCGCATATGTGATCTGACAAGCATTTTTTCCAGCAATAGCTCTGCTTTCCATTTGCATTAGCGCAGAGTTTCTGAGAGTTGAAGTCTTAATTGGGCGCTATTTTTTGGGACTGCAGGATAATTTTTCGACGCTATAGTAAATGACTCCCATTGCGTTTTGCTTTTAGACCAAGAAGGTAAATTTTGGTCTCATCTGACCAGAGCACCTTCTTCCACATGTTTGTTGTGTCCCCCACATGGCTTCTCACAAGCTGCAAATAGGACTTCTTATGGCTTTGTTTCAACAATGGCTTTATTCTTGCCACTCTTCCATAAAGGCCAGATTTGTGGAGTGCACGACTATTAGTTGTCCTGTGGACAGATTCTTCCTCCAGAGCTGTGGATCCCTGTAGCTCCTCCAGAGTTACCATGGGCTTCTTGTCTGCTTCTCTGATTAATGCTCTCCTTTAGATGGATGACCATGTCTTGGTAGTTTTGCAGTTGTGCCATACTCTTTCCATTTTCAGATGATAGATTGAACAGTGCTCTGTGAGATGTTCAAAGCTTGGGATATTTTTTTAAAACCTAACCCTGCTTTAAACTTCTCCACAACTTTATCCCTGACCTGTCTGGTGTGTTACTTGGCCTTCATGATTCTGTTTGTTCACTAAGGTTCTCTAACAAACCTCTGAGGGCTTCGCAGAACAACTGCATTTATAGCAAGATTAAATTACACATAGGTGGACTCTATTTACTAATTAGGTGACTTCTAAAGGTAATTGGTTCCACTAGATTTTAGTTAGGGTTATCAGAGTAAAGGGGGCTGAATAAAAATGCATACCACACTTTTCAGGTATTTATTTGTAAAAAAAATTGAAATTTTTTTATCATTTTCCTTCCACTTCACATATATGTGCCACTTTGTATTGGTCTACCACAAAAAATCCCAATAAAATACATTTACGTTTTTGGTTGTAACATGACAAAATGCGAAAAATGTCAAGGGCTGTGAATACTTTTTCAAGGCACTGTATGTAGCCCCATGCAAGTCTCAGCCATTGATTCTAAATAGAGATGAGCTTCGAGTTCGAGTCAAACTCATGCTCGACTCGAACATCAGCTGTTCGCCAGTTCGCCGAACAGCGATCAATTTGAGGTGTTCGTGGAAAATTCGAAAGCTGCGAAACACCCTTTAAAAGTCTATGGGAGAAATCAAAAGTGCTAATTTTAAAGGCTTATATGCATGGTATTGCCATAAAAAGTGTTTGGGAACCTGGGTCCTGCCCCAGGGGACATGGATCAATGCAAAAAAAAGTTTTAAAAACGGCCGTTTTTTCGGGAGCAGTGATTTTAATAAAGCTTAAAGTGGAGTTCCACCCAAAAATTGAACTTCCACTTTTTGGATTCCTGTCTAATACAGGTATTTGCTCCCACTTCCTGGCATAGATCACCGCGGTGATTGCGGTGACCTACGCCACTTCCGCCACCTACCCCTTCCTCCCCCGCTGTATTCTGTGAATACAGAATACAGCAGGGACCTGTGAGGACGCGCAGAGCGGCTCGCGCATGCGCAGTAGGGAACCAGGAAGGGAAGCCGCACGGCTTCACTTCCTTATTCCCTTATCGAGGATGGCGGCGGCAGCAGCCGATAGCTAAAGGACGGATCAGCTTCGGCTGCTGACACCGCAGGCTCCCTGGACAGGTAAGTGACCATGTATTAAAAGTCAGCAGCTGCAGTATTTGTAGCTGCTGGCTTATAATATTTTTTTTCAGCAAACCTCCGATTTAAAATGAAACAATAATAGTGTAATATTCCTTTCAATTTCATACCTGGGGGGTGTTTATAGTATGCCTGTAAAGGGGTGCATGTTTCCCGTGTTTAGAACAGTCTGACATTTCAAAGGAAAAAAAGTCATTTAAAACTACTCGCGGCTAGGGATGAGCTTCGTGTTCGAGTCAAACCCATGTTCGAGTCGAACATCGGCTGTTCGGTCGTTCGCCGAATTGCGAAAGATATGGGCCGTTTGCGCCAAATTCGTGTGGCGCGTCACGGCCCATAATTCACTGCGGCATCGCAGTGCATTGCTGGCTGATGATTGGCCAAGCATGCACTATGACCCGCATGCTTGGCCAATCACAGCGCCGTCAGTAGAGAGAGCTGTAATTGGCCAAAGCCAGGGTGGCTTTGGCCAATTATGGCTCAGGGGATTTAGTACACGCCCCACACTATAAAAGGCCGCCTGCACGGCGGCCCTGTGTAGTGTGTGTTCCGGCGTTCATAGATAGAGAGAGAGAGAGACAGTGTCATTTGATTTGAGTTAGATAGATTAGGCAGAACAGTCAGTCAGTTAGCTGCACTTACAGTGTATTGTGTATATATATGCATCCCAGGTGTTGCATATATATATATATACACTGTATTCAGTTTAGCTAGATCCGTTCCTGTTATCTTCTATCTAGACTATTTACATTTAGTGCAGTGCGTCCTGCTCACAGTGTTCAGCTAGATCCGTTCTTGCTATTTACATTTAGTGCAGTGCGTCCTGCTCACAGTGTTCAGCTAGATCCGTTCCTGCTATTTACATTTAGTGCAGTGCGTCCTGCTCACAGTGTTCAGCTAGATCCGTTCCTGCTATTTACATTTAGTGCAGTGCGTCCTGCTCACAGTGTTCAGCTAGATCCGTTCCTGTTATTTACATTTAGTGCAGTGCGTCCTGCTCACAGTGTTCAGCTAGATCCGTTCCT
Organism: Lithobates septentrionalis; assembly: GCA_037952835.1. Lineage (NCBI taxonomy): Eukaryota > Metazoa > Chordata > Amphibia > Anura > Ranidae > Lithobates > Lithobates septentrionalis. The sequence continues at coordinate 1,033,617 of JBBDGP010001553.1, read as the reverse complement.
GCTATTTACATTTAGTGCAGTGCGTCCTGCTCACAGTGTTCAGCTAGATCCGTTCCTGCTATTTACATTTAGTGCAGTGCGTCCTGCTCACAGTGTTCAGCTAGATCCGTTCCTGCTATTGACATTTAGTGCAGTGCGTCCTGCTCACAGTGTTCAGCTAGATCCGTTCCTGTTATTTACATTTAGTGCAGTGCGTCCTGCTCACAGTGTTCAGCTAGATCCGTTCCTGCTATTTACATTTAGTGCAGTGCGTCCTGCTCACAGTGTTCAGCTAGATCCGTTCCTGCTATTTACATTTAGTGCAGTGCGTCCTGCTCACAGTGTTCATCTAGATCCGTTCCTGTTATTGACATTTAGTGCAGTGCGTCCTGCTCACAGTGTTCAGCTAGATCCGTTCCTGCTATTTACATTTAGTGCAGTGCGTCCTGCTCACAGTGTTCAGCTAGATCCGTTCCTGCTATTTACATTTAGTGCAGTGCGTCCTGCTCACAGTGTTCAGCTAGATCCGTTCCTGCTATTTACATTTAGTGCAGTGCGTCCTGCTCACAGTATTCAGCTAGATCCGTTCCTGTTATTTACATTTAGTGCAGTGCGTCCTGCTCACAGTGTTCAGCTAGATCCGTTCCTGCTATTTACATTTAGTGCAGTGCGTCCTGCTCACAGTGTTCAGCTAGATCCGTTCCTGCTATTTACATTTAGTGCAGTGCGTCCTGCTCACAGTGTTCATCTAGATCCGTTCCCGCAAGCAGTTTTAAATGAGATTTTTTCCTTTAAAAATGACATTTGGTGCAGGGACTGTTCTAAACATGGGAAACACGTGTCACTTTACAGGCATACTATAGACACCCCCCAGGTACGATATTTAAAGGAATATTTCACTTTTTTTTTTTACTTTAAGCATCATTAAAATCACTGCTCCCGAAAAAACGGCCGTTTTTAAAAGTTTTTTTTGCATTGATACATGTCCCCTGGGGTAGGACCCGGGTCCCCAAACCCTTTTTAGGACAATACCATGCAAATTAGCCTTTAAAATGAGCACTTTTGATTTCGAACGTTCGAGTCCCATAGACGTCAATGGGGTTCTAACGTTCGTGCGAACTTTCGGTCCGTTCGCGGGTTCTGGTGCGAACCGAACCGGGGGGTGTTCGGCTCATCCCTACTCGCGGCTATTAATGAATTGCCGGTCCGACAATACACATAAAAGTTCATTGATAAAAACGGCATGGGAATTCCCCACAGGGGAACCCGGAACCAAAATTTAAAAAAAAAAATGACGTGGTGGGTCCCCCTAAATTCCATACTAGGCCCTTCAGGTCTGGTATGGATATTAAGGGGAACCCCGCCCACAATTTTTTTTAAAAATGGCGTGGGGTCCCCCTCAAAATCTATACCAGACCCATCAGGTCTGGTATGGATTTTAAGGGGAACCCCACACAAAAGTTTAAAAAAAATGTCGTGGGGTCCCCCCAAAGTTCCATACCAGACCCTTATCCGAGCACACAACCTGGCAGGCCGCAGGAAAAGAGGGGGGGGTGAGAGAGCGCCCCCCCTCCTGAACCATGCCACATGCCCTCAACATTGGGAGGGTTCTTTGGGGTAGCCCCCCAAAACACCTTGCCCCCATGTTGATGGGGACAAGGGACTCATCCCCACAACCCTTGCTCGGTGGTTATGGGGGTCTGCGGGCGGGGGGCTTATCGGAATCTGGAAGCCCCCTTTAACAAGGGGACCCCCAGATCCCGGCCCTCCTCCCTGTGTGAAATGGTAAGGGGTACAAAAGTACCCCTACCATTTCTTTTTTTTTTTTTTGCTACTTCAGCTTTTACAATGAGAGGGTTTAAATCACCATGTATAGGTCATTTCTTCCCATTATAGCATCACATCATGGTAGCAAGATATAATATTCTTATTTTCATTTCAAAATTTTTTTTTTATTTTCACACTTGCAATAATAAAGGGGCAGAAAACCCCCAACTACTCCCAAACCCAAATGATATCTTAAATACCCCTATCCCTCCTCCCCCCACCCCCCAATTTACCCCCCCGGTTTACCCCCCCACCCCGGTCCAACAGAAATGCCTCCTCTAGTATATGCGTCTTCATATAAACTTCTCCGCAAACGTCCAGGTTTTTTTAAAGGCTAACCATTTCGCCCATTTTGTTCCCTCCCGAACTTCATCTATCTCTGCCGAAGAATCTTCAGCGTCACCTGCCTCTAAGATATAGATTCCATTGACCCTGATTAGCCAGTCACGAATGTTTGGGCCTTCCATCTCTTGCCATTTTTTTGGTATTAAGCTTTTTGCCGCATTTAGGAGAGTGGGAGTCAGAGAGGCGTTGTACTTGCCCGTCTGACCCCCAGTCCCATGGAACAAGCATACCCAAGGGTCCTCCCTGATCTCAATCCCCGTTATCTCTTGTATTGTCTTAAGTACCTCCTGCCAGAACCTTTTAATCGTTGGACAATCCCACCAAAGGTGAGCCATTGATCCCCTAGTGGAACATCCCCTCCAGCAGTTTCCAGAAGATTCTGTTTGCATCTTATTTACTCTATCTGGCGTCATGTACCATCTGGCTAGGCATTTGAAATTTGACTCTATTGTTCTCACATCTACTGCCGACTTATGTGTTGCGTTAAAAATATTCTGCCACGTTACATCGCTAGGTAAAGAGCCTAGCTCAGATTCCCATTTATTACAATATAGCGGATTTACGCCTACCCCCTCATCCCGCACTATTTTATATAGTTCTTTCATTTTCTTTGTGATTCTGTTTTTCAAAAACAGTTTCTCCATAGGTCTAAGATTCTCCTTATCTCTGATTGGACCGGGGAGGCTTTTAATAAAAGTCGCCAGCTGATTATACCGCCATGTGTCGATATTCATTAGGTCCTTGAGTAAGGATAACTCCTGAAAAGTGACAATTTTGCCATTTCTTGTAATATCCAATAATTGTGTTTCGTGCTTCCTTATCCAGTTCCCTCCCACTTCCCTTAACCCTGGTGGAAAAAACTTGTTTTCCTTTAAATAAATGAGTGGTGAGTTAAATTCCCATGCCTTTTGTTTGTGTAATTGATCCCAAGTCCTAAAGGTGTGACGTGTTATTGTATGTGTATTCGGACTTAATTCCCTAAAGTGTGGTGGGTTCCAAATTAATTGGTGTATTTTTGCCTTGCTCAAATCTCTCTCTAATTTCACCCATCTTTTTCCTATTGGTTCCTTACCCCATTCTAACATTCGTGAAAGTACTATTGCTCTGTGATAATTTTTAAAGTCTGGGAGGGCCAGACCACCCTGTGATTTATCCCTACTCAGGACCTTAAAGGCGATCCGTGGCTTCTTATTTTTCCATATAAATTTGGAAATAATATTGTTCAGGGCCATAAAAAAGGACTGTGCTAGCGGAATTGGAAGTAACTGCATTTTATATAGAATCTTCGGAGCCAAGGTCATCTTAACGGTATTGACTCGACCTAGCCAAGAAATCGGGAAATGCATACTTTTCTTTGTTTCCTGCTTAATCTCATCAAGGAGGGGTATGAAATTTAAACGGTATAATTTCTTAAGGGAGTTTGCTAGTGCTATTCCTAGGTAACCTATTTTTTTACACCACAGAAATTGGAAATATTCTTTGAGTTTGGTTACCTCTTGTCTCTCAATGTTGATATTTAGGGCCGCCGATTTACAAAGGTTTACCTTGTAGTTTGACAGCTCCCCGTATCTCCTCAGAGTGGCCAGGAGGTTCGGGAGTGAAATCCTTGGATTCGCGATGTAGAACAGTACATCATCGGCGAACGCCGAGAGCTTTTGTACATCACCTTCCACTACACATCCGCGTATATCCGTATTTTTCCTGATCACCGCTAGTAGGGGCTCTACTATCACTTGCTGTCCATCTCACAAAAATATTTACCCAAACTCACACAGGTGTCTTTACAAACCACAAACAATACCATTGCTGATGCAAATTTAAAATGAGTCACAATTTTGTGTGTTTAGTGCAGTGTTTCTCAACTCCAGTCCTCAAGGCGCCCCAACAGGTCATGTTTTCAGGATTTCCCTCATTTGAAATGTCTGTGGTAATTACTAAGGCAGTGAAACTGATCAAATCACCTGTGCAAAATAATGGTTAGCCTGAAAACATGACCTGTTGGTGCGCCTTGAGGACTGGAGTTGAGAAACACTGGTTTAGTGTTTCCAAAGGATCATAATTTGAGTCCATGGGATATGTTTACCAACATCAGAAATAAAAATGTAATTCCCAAAATTCAGAGGGTAACATCACTATTCTACACTCACACACCAAGAACCACCAAATATCACAGAATAAATCAAGAATAATTCCTGACTAATGTAATTCCACTCTATGTGTCCAAAGAAATGCAGTATTTATGTGTATTTATGTATAGGAGGGTTCCACATGTGGCATCACAGTGGCTAACAGGTTAGCACTTCCACCTAGCAGCACTGAGGTTCTTAGTTTGCATCCCAAACATGCCACTTCATGTAGAGAAGTTGTCTGTTCTCGCTATTTTGTTAAACATAGCTACTGACTCAGTACCCTCTATAAATTATGTCTAAATTTAGTATTTTTGTGTAGGAGGGTTCCACCACTATTGCAAATCGTGTCATATGTTTTCCATGGGAAAGGACTATAATCAGCCTTAGCATTTCCCCACCAGCACTAATTGCAGCCTCTTACCAAGCCTAAACCCACAAAATGACAGCTATTTATCTCTCAGCATGCTGACAGTAATCATAACCAGCTTTCAAAACAGATGGCATATGCCAGAAACAGGTTGCTTGATGGCTCTCCAGCCTTCCACTGGGACTTAGGACTGTTTTTACACCACAGAGATGAAGCCTACATACAATTGTGCTCATAAGTTTACATACCCTGGCAGAATTTATGAGTTTTTGGCCATTTTTCAGAGAATATGAATGATAACACAAAAACATTTCTTTCACTCATGGTTAGTGTTTGGCTGAAGCCATTTATTATTAGTCGACTGTTTTTACTCTTTTTAAATCATAATGACAAGAGAAACTACCCAAATGACCCTGATCAAAAGTGTACATACCCTGGTGATTTTGGCCTGATAACATGCAAACAAGTTGACACAAAGGGGTTTGAATTGCTATTAAAGGTAACCATCCTCACCTGTGATCTGTTTTCTTATAATTAGTGTGTGTGTATAAAAGGTCAATGAGTTTCTGGACTTCTGACAGACCCTTGAATATTTCATCCAGTGCTGCACTGACGTTTCTGTATTCTGAGTCATGGGGAAAGCAAAAAAATTGTCAAAGGATCTGTGGGAAAAGGTAGTTGAACTGTATAAAACAGGAAAGGGATATAAAAATATATCCAAGGAATTGGAAAAGCCAATCAGCAGTGTTCAAACTCTAATCAAGAAGTGGAAAATGAGGGGTTCTGTTGAAGCCAAATCACGACCAGGTAGACCAACTAAAATTTCAGTCACAACTGCCAGGAAAATTGTTTGGGATGCAAAGAAAAACCCACAAATAACTTCAGGTGAAATACAGGACTCTCTGAAAACATGTGGTGTGGCTGTTTCAAAAAGATGGGTTGCATGGTCGAGTCGCCAGAAGAAAGCCATTACTACACAAATGCCACAAAATATCCCACTTACAATACACGAAACAGCACAGAGACAAGCCTCAAAACTTCTGGCAAAAAGTCATTTGGAGTGATGAGACCAAAATTGAGCTTTTTGGCCACAACCAGAAATGCTACTTTTGGAGAGGAGTTAACAAGGCCTATGATGAAAGGTACACTATTCCTACTGTGAAACACGGAGGTGGATAGCTGATGTTTTGGGGATGTGTGAGCTACAAAGGCACAGGAAATTTGGTCAAAATTGATGGCAAGATGAATGCAGTATATGATCAAAAAATACTGGAGGAACATTTGCATTCATCAACCAGGAAGCTGCGCATGGGACGTACTTGGACATTTCAACATGACAATGATCCAAAACATAAAGCCAAGTCGACCTGTCATTGGCTACAGCAGAATAAAGTGAACGTTCTGAAGTGACCATCTCAGTCTCCTGACCTCAACATCATTGAGCCACTCTGGGGAGATCTCAAACGTGCAGTTCATGCAAGAAAGCCCAATAATTTACAGGAACTGGAAGCTTTTTGCCAAGAGGAATGGGCAGCTTTACCATCTGAGAAGATAAAGAGCCTCACCCACAAATACCACAAAAGACTTCAAGCTGTCATTGATGTTAAAGAAGGCAATACACAGTATTAAGAATAGGGTGTGTAAACTTTTGATCAGGGTCATTTGGCTAGTTTCTGTTGTCATTATGATTTAAAAAGAGTAAACACAGCTGAGTGATAATAAATGGCTTCAGCCAAACACTAACCATGAGTGAAAGAAAAGTTTTTGTGTTATCATTCGTATTCTCTGAAAAATGGCCAAGAAATCATAAATTCTGCCAGGGTATGTAAACTTATGAGCACAACTCTACGTGCGGCAGCATAGTGGCTAGCTCGTTAGCACTTATGCCTAGCAGCACTGAGGTGATTGGTTCAAATCCCAATTCCGCTACCTGTCTAGAGGTTTGTATGTTCTTCCTTTGTTGTGGTGTTAACATTTCATTTTCACCAGTGATTACATTTTTTTTTTTTGCAAATATAAATTTTATTGATTTTTTATAAAAGAGAGAAAGGGCAGAGCCCCGAAAATACCACAGCGGTATAAAACAGTTCAAGGGGGTCACAGCCTCCCGACGGTATAATATAAATTAAGATAACACATATAGAAAGACTTATGAAGAAAAAGTCTGATACCATGTTATTGTTACTAAGATATATATTTTCCTGTGGAGATATGTAGGAATCATCTAATTAGGTTTCTAGCTGAATTCCAAGTCTTTCTTAGATACTCATTTACTTTAATCAGAAGATAGCTATCCAAGATGAAAACAGAAAAATAGAGAAACTAATAGTAGAGAAAAAAGAGGAAAAGAATAGATGGGAGTGAGAAGGTGGGGGGAGGGGGGTGAAGGAAAATAGTAAGGTATAATAGGGAATGGGATAAGGGGGGGGGAGGAGTATCGGCGGAGACCTTTATTTAATTAGAACTTTTATGTCGGAGATAGTGTAAGATTTTAGTGGTTTGGATTATCAAAGAGTGCCTTCCCTTCCTCAGAATATTTAAACATATTCCATAATGTCCATGTTTTTGTATAAATTGTTTGTCTGTTTTGGGCTGTCATTATGAGGTCCTCCATCTTGTTAATGTCCTCTACTTTCTGTAACCACATTGAGGTGGTCGGTGGGGTTTGCTGTTTCCAGAGCATGGGGATGCAGGCTATGGCTGCATTTGTTAAATGACGTAGAATGGATTTTTTTATATGTTTTAAGTGGTATGGAGGATATATGGAGTAGGAAAAATGCTGGGTCATTTGGAATCTGAAAGTCCGCAAACTTTTGGGAGATGGAACGGACCATAGACCAGAAACCCGTCAGTTTAGAACAGGACCAGAACATGTGAAGTATCGTTCCCTCCTCCTCGCGGCACCTCCAGCAGATATTTGACGTATTGAGAAATATCAAGTGCAGGCGACTGGGTGTTAAATACCACCTAGTCAGGATCTTATAGTTTGATTCCTGCAATTTAGTACATATTGAGGATTTAAGAGAGAGAGCAATCATGTTCTGCTTCTGTACTGTCGTAAAAGAGCGTTGAAGATCAGTTTCCCATTTAGTGATGCATGGCAAGTTAGGCAGTTGTGGGGGTGTGTTTAATAAGGTATACATCTTAGATAGGACCTGTGGTAATGGTTCTGCGTCTACACATATTTCTTCAAACATAGTCAAAGGTCTAGAGTAAGATTTAGGGTTTGGAATTGTCTGAAGGAAATTATGTATTTGTACCGCACTCCAAAAAAGCAGATTAAGCGGGCCCGTCAGGTCCACTAATTCTGGAATGGAGGGCCATTTATTTTGGATCACGAATTGTGAAGCACCCGCACAGTTAGAACTCCTTAATGATTGGAATTGTCCGGGTGTGATTCCCGGGGGAAATTTGGGGTTTCCCAGAATCGGGATCAGGGGAGAGTCTTTAGTCGTTAAAGAGGCCTGTAACGTGGCATGGAAACATTGCTTAATAGTGTTGCCTATGAGGGGATGGGACCTCAGCTCCAACGGAAGGAAATCCCAACACCACATTGCTGTCCGTAAAGGTATTTTAGTTTGATGTTGCTCTATTTGTGCCCATAATTTAGTCTCCTTATGTCTGTTCCAATCGACTACTCTGCCTAGATGAGCTGCCAGATAATATTTCCTTATATCCGGAAGTGCAACACCTCCATAATGTTTTGGTAAGAATAGCTGTGATCTCGGGATGCGCGGTTTTTTATGTGCCCAGATAAATTGCATGAAAAGATTTTGCACTTGTTTAAAGTATGTAGTGGGTATCCTAATGGGTAGGGTTTGGAAGAGGTATAAAAATTTGGGTAATATACTCATCTTCATTAAGTTACACCTCCCAAACCACGAATGTAACCCAGTATCCCAGTTATCCATTAATTTTTTGATCTTAATTAGTAAGGGGGGAAAATTGTTGGCAAATAGTAGGGACAAATCCGACAGGTATTTTCGTACCTAGGTAGGTCAAGGCTGAGTTAGTCCATCTGAATCTGAAGCTCGACTGCAGATTTGAAAGGGCATTGGTCGGTATGGAAATTCCCATCGCTTCGGATTTTGAGAAGTTAATTTTTAAGTTTGACAACTTCCTGTAAATTTCAAATTCTTTTAAGAGGTTGGGTAGGGACACCTCCGGGTTGGTCAGGGAGAAAAGTAAGTCATCTGCATAGGCAGAAATCTTATGTTGCATGGGTTCTACCAAAACTCCTTGTATGTCGGGATTTAACCTTATCTTGGAGAGAAAGGGTTCCAGGGAAAGGGCAAAAAGGAGAGGGGAAAAGGGGGCACCCCTGTCTTGTCCCATTCGTTATTGGAAAGGGATCCAACAGGACTCCATTCGCCTTGACCTGCGATGTGGGAGCGGAGTATATACCGGCTATTCGGCTGAGCATCACCTCCCCCAAAACATATGTGTCTGAGCACTGCGAACATGTATTGCCAGCTCACTCTATCAAATGCTTTTTCAGCGTCGGTATTGAGGAAGACACAGGGTATTCCTATGGATCTGGTGATATGGATTAGATTTAGCACCTTTATAGTGCTATCTCTAGCCTCCCTAGATGGAATAAATCCAACTTGGTCCAGGTGGATAAGCTGTTGGAGGTGCTGCGCCAGCCGAGTCGCCAGAATTTTAGTAAACAGCTTGAGGTCAAGGTTTAACAGCGAAATGGGTCTGTAGCTACCACAAGCCGCTGGATCCTTCCCCTCCTTGTGAATTACCAAAATATGGGCCCCCAAGGTCTCTCTAGCAAAAGCTTTACCCTCTCCTATTTTGTTAAACAACGTGACCATACGAGGTCCTAGTGTAGGGAAGAGTGTTTTATAGTATTGCAATTTATAGCCATCAGGGCCTGGGGCTTTACCTGGTTTCATCGTTTTTATGGCTGTTTGTAATTCTATCAAAGTTATAGGTGATTCTAGTTCATCTCTAATCTCCTGGGGGAGAGATGTCATTTGGGAAGACCTGATGTAATTTTCTATTTCATTGATGGAAGAGGTTACCTGTGGCAAGTTGTATAATATAGAATAAAACTGTCTGAACTCTTCAGTGATTTGTGTGGGAAAGGTTGCCCTTGTGCCTTTAGAGGTGGAGATGTGCGGGATGTAAGTCGCTGATTTGTGTTGTCTGACCAGTTTGGCTAATAGTTTCCCACACTTGTTCCCCGATTCATGTCTGTTTACGACATATCTGTATGGCTGCTTTCGCCTTGTATTGCAGGAGGTCTGTTATTTTCCATCTAACGGTCGTCAATTCTGTCTCAGAGGTCATTACAGGGGCATGTTTGTGTCTGGCTTCTAGGGTGGCTAGTTCGAGTAACAATTGGGAAAGCTGTCTATTTCTCTCTCTTTTGATACGGGCCCCGCGGGATATGAGAATTCCCCTAAGTACTACCTTGTGAGCTTCCCACAATATTCCCGGGTCACAGTCTGATTGGTCATTTTCTTAAAAGTATAAATTAACTGCCTTCGTTACTTCTGTCAATATTTCCGGATTTTGTAGCAGGCTTTCATTTATACGCCAAAAGCGGTGTTTCGGAGAGGAAGTCTCCGACAAACGGTAGTTCAAAAACACCGGTGCGTGGTCCGACCATGTCCTGTTTCCAATGGAAGTTTGTTCCACAGCATGTAGCTGCGTATGGGGGATCAAGAAGTAATCAATTCTGATGTAAGACTGGTGTACGTTTGAATAGAATGTAAAGTCTCGTTCTCCTGAATGTTGTAAGCGCCAGACATCAATTAGCTGAGATTTATGTAATGTTTGGGCTATTTTTTTCAGCTGGCTTGGTGGGATTGAAGATTTACCCGACGATATGTCGGCCGATGGGATTAGAGGTGCATTTAAGTCCCCTCCTAATATCAATTGACCTTTGCGAAAGTGATTTAGCTTCTCTAGGGTCTCTTTCAAAAACTTGGCCTGTTGTTCATTAGGGGCATATACAGTTGCTAGTGTTACCTTAGTCGTACCAAGTAGGCCTTTGAGAAATTTGTATCTCCCAGTCGGGTCTATTTTCGAGTCTTGTAGCTGCCAATGGGTCTTACTCGAGATTAAAATGGAAACTCCTTTAGATTTAGATTCCGGGTTCATTGAGTGATAGGATACTGGGAAGTGTCTATTTTGTAGGTATGGTAATTTATTGGTCTTAAAGTGTGTCTCTTGGATAAAAGCTATATCCGTATTAGTTCGTTTTAGGTCATCTAACAACATACGTCTCTTCTCTGGTATGTTAAGTCCTTTCACATTTAGGGACATTACTTTAATTTTGCTGACCACCATCTTACAGTGGGAAAGGGGGAGGGAGTGGAGGGGGAAGGGAAAACTGAGGGGAGGGTGAAGCGTGGGAAGAAAAAGAGAAGTAAGAATAGAAAGAAAAGAAAGAAGAGTATCAGAATACAGAGAGGATACAGACCAGGCCTAGTGCCTTGCCCGTTTCAAAACCCCAAATCAGGGTACGTATTTTGCATATGTCCCCCAAAAGGTACAATTTGTCCTCCAGGGGGATATGCTACTCTAAGTGGGAGAGAGGAAAGACAAGGCCCGAAAAGGTGAGACTCCCGTCCCGTCCCCCCCCACCCCAGCCTATCTGGAGATAGTCATTAACCACCTCAATACCAGGCCAATTCTGACACTTTGCTCCTACATGTAAAAATCATCATTTTTTTGCTAGAAAATTACATAGAACCCCCAAACATTATATGTTTTTTTAGCAAAGACCCTAGAGAATACAATGGCGGTTGTTGCAACTTTTTATCTCACACAGTATTTGCGCAGGAATTTTTCGAACGCGTTTTTTTGGGGAAAAAAACAGTTTTGTGTTTAAAAAAAAAACAAAACAGTAAAGTTAGCCCAATGTTTTTGCATTTTGTGAAAGATGAAGTTACGCCGAGTAAATAGATACCTAACATGTCACGCTTCAAAATTGCACACGCTCGTGGAATGGCGCCAATGTTCGGTACTTAAAAATCCCCATAGGCGACGCTTTAAATTTTTTTACTGGTTACATGTTTTGAGTTACAGAGGAGGTCTAGGGCCAAAATTATTGCTCTCGCTCCAACGTTCATGGCGATACCTCACATGTATGGTTTGAACACCGTTTTCATATGTGGGCGGGACTTACTTATGCGTTCGCTTCTGCGTGCGAGCACACGGGGACAGCGGCACTTTAAATTTTTTTTTTTTTTTTTTATTGTTAATTATATTTTATTTTTTTTATTTTGACACTTTTTTGAAAAAAAAAAAATTGATCACTTTTATTCCTATTACAAGGAATGTAAACATCCCTTGTAATAGCAATATGACACGTCAGGTGCTCTTAATAGTGAGATATGGGGTCAATAAGACCCCATATCTCACCACTAGGCTGGGAAGCCTGAAATAAAAAAATAAAATAAAACGATCGCTGCTTCAAAGCCGAAGCGGCGCCATTTTTTTGAATGGAGAGGCCGGGCGTGACGTCATAACATCGCGTCCGGCCTCCGACGATCATAGAGACTCCGGGGACCATCTGGTCCGCTGGAAATCTCTATGATCTACATCCGGCGCCGGCGGATCCGCTATCCGACTCACCGATCGCTGAGGTGAGACGGTAGAAGCACCGGAGGGCGGCGGGAGGGGGGGGGACGTCCCCTCTCGCCTCCCATAGGAATGATCAAGCGGCGGGAACGGCCGCTATGATCATTCCTATGGTGTAGAGATTCGCCGGCTGAAACCGGCAATATCTGAATGATGTCTGTAACTACAGGCATCATTCAGATATACCCGCCCAAAGCCCAGGACGTCATATGACGGTGGGCGGTGGGCTAGTGGGTAAAGTATTAACTATGCATTTTTTCAAACAAATCAAACCAATCAGCAGATCATCCTAACATAACTGATTATAACTAAGTAGGTAAACACTGTGAGTCTTCCTAACTAACGGCTTAACTCATCCTTTGGAGCAGTACACTGTAATCACCTGAGTTAGCCAGTAACTCGGCCCAATTCTGCCTGAGAGTATTGCAGAATGAACCTGGACCTGTAACTTGATATAAATAACGTCCCAACACATCAAAACTTATTATACGTTATCATACGACCTGACTCTTGGTTCTTCTGCGACATCTAGCGTGTTGTGTGACATCTGCTGGGAGGGCACTCCTTAACTCCACCAACCAGTAGCCAGAATGTCCACTCTTTGAGGTTAGAATATCACTAGGTGGCACACGCTGTAACACATTTTTGTGCACGGCGGGAGGGAGGAGTCTGTTAATGGCGCTGATTGCGAGGGCGCCGTAAGACGCTGGACGCCTGGCTCCACGAGCCCTCTCCGATGCAGCAGACTGTGCGGTGTAGCTTGTCAGCCTGAACATCGGCCGCCGCCGCTGACCCCCCCCCTCCCCCCTAGGACACGGGATACCCCACCAGGAACAAGGTGAGAAGTTTCCTTAATACAAGCTCAGGAACGGGGAAGTGACTATGAAAAACGGAGCATAGAAGGGTATATGAGACGTGCTGAAGCGGCTCCTCCTCCCCTCTCTCTCCTTTGTGGAGAGACGCTTGGATTGGCTGCTAGCAGGAGAAGATGAGGGAGAGCGCAGCAGTGGGGGAAGGAGCGGTGAGACACGGAGAGCAAAGGAGGTTCTCGGCTGCGGATGTCTGTGTGTTCCACCTGTGTGTGACCCCCCTCCCCGTGCTGCCGAACGGACTACACATAGCAGAGAGAGAGAGGGGAGAAACTAACTGACTGACACTAGAAGAAACTGATCCCTGCTCACCCGTCAGATAAGTACCATACTTCATATAAATAGAAATATATGTACCCTCTATTTGCCTCTATTTGACAAAACTTAAGCCTAAAAGAATTATATGTCTACGGGAGAGGAGGAAGAGGGATTCAGGAGCTTGCCTTCCCGTGCCACCGTTAAAGAACTTTTTTTTTGTGTTTGTTTTCCGTTTGTTGTTTGTTTTTTCTCTTCTTCATAAACACACAAAATATAAGATTTTGGAAGGGGAGGAAGAGGAAAAGGGGCGAAAAGGGGCAGAGACAATACACATAAAGAAAAGTATTAACATCAACATAAGCTTGTAAATGGAGGAAATACAACCTCGTTCCCCCTTATGGGTTAACTAACCTGACCTAATTGCTTGGCAAACTCCTGCACTCTGCATAGGGGCAGCTGAAACAGAAATCTTCTTTTCTGGAAGGCTGCTCATGTGATCCACACTTACTATTGTAACGGCCTACTGCTAGAACCCAGTTAAAAAATATAACTCCATCTAGAAAAAGCTGACTCATAAGCCTGTATGTATGAGAGGTAAAATCTGATTTAAAGTCTCCAATCTCTAACACGGTGGACAATACTGCAAAAGTCAGCCTAAATAAGAACAAATAAATAAAGAACTGAGTCAATCTCGGGGGGAAAAACACTACTAAAAGCCTGTGATATATATCTAAAAACACCTAGAAGCAGCATATTATACCCTAGAGTATAAGGCGGTGCTTTTTCCTTTTTTTTTTTTTTTTATCTCTCCCCCTCCCTTGGTTCCTCTTTCTCCATGAGGGGCAAAAGTGGTAGAGGTGGAGGAGCGATGGCAAAATCCCCGCGGCTAAGTATCAGTCCCACATCAGGCCCGATGAATAGATATGTAACACAAGGAGGGGAAGAGGATGGGGCTACCATCGCAGGGGGAAAACAACAAAGTAACAAGGGGAGACAACTGGAAATCAGGGAAAAGAAGGAAAAAAAGAACCAGGATAAAACAAATATGGACAATAGTTCAATCCCAGAAATTAGACCAGAACAAGAAGAACAAGAAGTGGAAACACAGAATCCCCCCGGTACAGCAGGTGATCAGATAAAGGCTCAATTACCAACAATGTCAGATATGGAAAGAATGTTTGCAGCTTTAGAAAACTCATTAAAATCAGAAATGACAAAAATGCATAAAGACATGGGACACCTGCTAGCAAGAGTGGAGGAAGTGGAAAAAAAAGCAGATGCCCACTCAAGAAGAATAAAAGAATTGAAGGGAGAGATCAAAATTCTAAAACAAGAACAACAAGAACAGGCATACAGATTGGAGAATCAGGAAAACAAGGAAAAGAGGAAAAACATAAGAATTTGCGGTCTCCCGGAATCGCTACAAACGGAAACAGAAGACCTAATAGATATAATAGGGCGAGTTCTACCTCTGACCAGCGCAGGCGAAATAAAGACGGATTTAAAGTTAGTAGGAGTATATAGACTGAGAAAACCAGTGGGCCTGGCAAGCGATATTCCGAGAGACATCCTAGTGCGTTTTGACAGTCTGGAGAGCAAAAGTCAATTCTGGAAAAATATAAAGGGGAAGCCTCCAATAGTATACGAAGGAAAGGAAATCCAGATTTTCCAGGATCTTTCACAAGAGACCCTGAGGAGAAGAAGAATGTTAAAACCACTGCTAAAAAGTTTACAGGAAAATGGACTTCAATACAATTGGGGGTTCCCAGCATGCTTATTAGCAAAAAGAAATGGAAGAACGGCCAAACTGAGATTTCTAGAAGATATCCCAGACTTCTGTAGAACTCTAGATATCCCTCCACCCAAAATTCCAGAAGAAACAATCAGGAGAGCAGATAAACATGGGGGAGAGGAAGCTCAATGGCAATTGGTATCAAGGAAATAGACCAGGGGCTTAGGGGGGAGGGGCAGATGTGGTACGTCGGCAAGCTTAACTAAGGTGAGAAAAGGTGTAGGAAGCAACGGGGGGGTGGCAGTGGGGAGAGGCCCGGAGTCGGCGACGCCCTCGGCAACACCCACCCTCTTCATATAAGAGGGAGTGGCTTGAGGCGCTATACAGATTTCCACCTCAGGTAAAGGAGTAGGTGTAAGAAACCTTAAGATTATTGACTACCTACTCATGACCTATAGGTCCAAGGTTTTTTGGGTTGGGAGGGGTGTGGGGGGTGGGTGTAAGGGAGAGGGGGGGTGGAAACAGGGATTGGAGATGGGTTATTGATCGAGAGGGTGGATAAAGTAAAGGGTAGGGGGGCTAGGGGTAGGTTGAAAATCGCCTTACTAGAAAAAACACTGGTGTTCTACCGATCTTTGGGCAAGGGGTGCCAGGTAATTAAAAATGATTATGGCAGGATCAAACAAAGTTAAAATTCTAACATATAACGTCCGAGGCTTGAATTCAGCACAAAAAAGACGGTTAATCCTAAGAGAATTGGAAAAATTAGAAGCTGACATAATTTTCTTGCAGGAAACACACATAACGCAGGATTCAAACGTGAAAATATTCTCAAAGAATATCCCTATATGGTACTATGGAGACTCTCCAATTAAGAGATCAAAAGGGGTCGCAATAGGCTTTGGGAAAAAGACTGGTTTTACCGTCGAAAAAATAAAAGCTGATCCGGAAGGACGTTTCCTTTTCCTCACAGGGACTATTCAGGGCATAAAGTACACGTTAGCAAATATTTACTGTCCCAACAAAAATCCTAAAAAATTCCTGGCGGAGAAACTAACAGCCCTATCGGAATTCAAACAAGGCAAGCTGATAGTAGCAGGCAATTTGAATTTCGTTATGGATCATAGCCAAGACTCTACATCCACAGCTCCAGACAGAGACAGAAGTCAAACGAAGAAAATTAAAAAAAAACTATATGATTTACAATTAATAGATGTATGGAGAGCATGGCACCCAGGTGAAAAAGATTATACATATTTCTCGACAGTACACAAAACATATACCAGACTGAATTATATTTTTTTGGAACACAGATTTTTAGAAGATGTAGTAGAGATAGAAATTGAAACCACAGTAATATCGGGCCATTCCCCAGTAGGCATGCAGATAAACCTACAGGGTGAGTCTATAGTAAGAAACACCTGGCGACTCAATGAAAAGCTTTTGGAGGACAAAGATACCGAAAAAACCATAAAGGAAGAGATTGAAGAATACTTCCGGAAAAATGATACTCCTGATCTCCCAAGAGCAATCTTATGGGAGGCACACAAATCGGTAATAAGGGGTAAGCTAATAGCTATAGGAGCAAATAAAAAAAGAGAAAACGGAAAGAACATCTCGAAACTTTGAAATGAAATCCAAAATCTGGAACGAAGACATAAAAAGGAAACAAAAAAAGAAATACATCAGGCTCTATTAGCAAAAAGAGAAAAATTAAAGGAACTGTTGGAAGAGGATGACAGAAAAGAAATCAATAGAATTGTAAGCGAGAAGTTCAGGTTGGGCAATAAAGCAGGAAAATACTTGGCGAACGTTCTAAGAAAAAAAAAGAACTTAAACTATATAGAGAAGATAAAAAATGTAAAAGGTGAAATAAAGAACAAAACTACTGAAATAGCACAAGTATTTGCACAATATTATAGCTCCCTGTACTCAATAAAAAAACAAGAAACAACGCAACAATTGGATAGGAGAAAGAAACAGATCCTAACGTATTTAGAAAAAGCAAGCTTGCCAAAAGTGGACCCAGAAGCGCTGATGGATTTAGAAAGAGAGATAACGCAAGAAGAAATAAAGATGGCACTAAAAGAAACTCCTACTGGCAGGAGTCCGGGGCCAGATGGCTTTACGATCAGATATTATAAACAGTTTCAAGACCAACTGATCCCCAGACTATGCGAATATTTAAACAAAATAGGAGAAGACGAAGACATCAGAAAGGAGTCACTGTCAGCACACATCACCATAATACTGAAAGAAGGAAAAGACAAGGTCAACTGTTCAAGCTACAGACCCATAGCTCTATTGAATACAGACACAAAGTTGTATGCAAAAATACTTGCCACCAGAATAAAAAATTTGATGCCACTATGGATAAATCCGGACCAGACTGGATTCGTCCCTGGAAGAGAAGGAAGGGATAATAGCATAAAAACAATTTTGATGCTAAGAAAGAAAAATCCTAATATCTCCCCAGATCTACTCCTGTCTATAGATGCTGAAAAAGCATTCGACAGGGTAGACTGGGGATTTATGATGACCACCTTACAACATCTTGGTCTGGGCCCCAGAATAATGAAGTGGATTACGAATCTCTACAAAGGACCCACGGCGTGTGTAAATGTAAATGGCAAACTATCACCGGTATTTGAAATGTTCAATGGAACACGGCAGGGATGCCCACTATCGCCCCTCCTATATGTGCTATCTCTGGAACCGTTTCTTAGTACTTTGCGAAACAACCGGGAGATAGAGGGGGTGAGATTGGGCGAAAAAGAACATAAAATCGCGGCATACGCCGACGACATTCTCGTATACGTCAATAAGCCTAAAGAAACTCTCTCAAATCTCTTGAAGGAAATTGATAAGTATGGAGAACTAGCAAATTTCAAAATCAATCCGGTAAAAACAGAAATATTGAACCTGAAAATTAAAAAAAAAAAGAGATTTTGTCCCTTCAAAAAGAATTCCCATTCACCTGGGTAAATGGGGAGCTTTCCTACCTACGAATTAAATTAACAGCATCTGTTAACAAAATCTATTCTGCAAATTTTATCCCACTATTAAATGAGATATCGACAGAAACAAAGAAGGTCAACTCACAAGCACTTTCGTGGATTGGCAGAATCAACATGATCAAAATGGCAATACTACCAAAGACCTTATATAAACTCCAAATGTTACCAATAACGGTCCCACAGAGTTTCTTCAAAGTCATACAAAAAATAATAACAAAATTTATATGGCAAAATAAAAAGCCAAGATTAAAAATGGCACTAATCTCGAGGAAGAGACAACACGGGGGATTAACAGTACCTGATATTTTAAGATACTATAAAGCTGTTAATATAGCACGGATGATAGAATGGACAAAAGATAATAAGGAAAAAAAATGGATAGAAATGGAAAACACGTTAAGCAAAACTACGCTTCACAAAAATATTTGGATATCAAACAAACATAGAGTATTAGTCTCCAACACACACAAGGTGACTAAAAATGTATTCAGAATATGGGATGCACTACACCGTAAATACAGATGGACACATAATTCACCATTAATACCCCTCACGGGAACAAAATTGTTTCCACCGGGCGAAGAAATTTTCCGTAGATTTAAAATAAAAAACCCACTAATTAAAGACATCACGAGGAAAGGGAAGCTGGAATCTGCACAAAAACTGGAAACTAAACTTGGGGGGAAACTAAGAAACTGGGAGTACCTACAACTAAATCACTTAATTAACACATCACCACACCCGTTTAGGGATGGAGAAAAACTCGACAGACTGGAGAAGCTCTGTATAACACCTATGCCATTGAAAGGAGGTATTTCGAAAGTATATGATTTCCTGACAGACTTAGAAGGAAAAGATAGGCCACCCTTCATTGATAAGTGGGAAAAAGAATTAAACATAAAACTAGATGATCAACAGGTGAAGAATATGATTGCAGGAGGATTCAACCAAGCCTGGGACATTAAAACTATAGAGATGAATTATAAATTCCTAGCTAGGTGGTATATGACCCCAGTCAGATTATATAATATGAATCAAGTTGAATCACCTTTATGTTGGAGAAATTGTGGACAAAAAGCAACAATGTTACACATATGGTGGGATTGCCCGAAAATCAGCTCATATTGGCAAGAAATTATTATAAGTATTAAGGAAATAACGGACGAAATGCTTGAGAGTAACATAATGACCTGCCTGTTCCATGACACAAATTCCTCCAAAAAACAATACACGGAAAAAATCACGTCAAGATTGTTAAACGCAGCAAAGGGTGCTATTCCTAAAAATTGGTTGAAGAGCGAAGGCCCAGTCCTAAGAGATTGGATCAAACAAGTTGATATCTACCATAGAATGGAACTCCTTTGTTGCAAAGACAAAGAACAATTAGAAAAATATAAATCTGTCTGGGCCAGATGGGAAAAATTCAAGACCTCGGAAAAATACTGGCTGAAGGTATTAGAAGATACCAAACACTAAAAGGAAAGGAGAACACCAGAGATAAAAGTAGAAACACTTAGAGTAGGGCGGGGGGAGGGGGCAACAGTGGTTGGGTGGGTATAGGGAAAGGCATAATGGGGAATAGGGGAATTTTTCTTTCCTTTTCTTTTTTTTTTTTTTTCTTCTTTTTAATATATACGCTAACATTAAAGAAGGAACCCACCGGGCTTTTATAAACTCTTATAAGAAAAGAAACCACAATGATGTGAACTTGAGATTGGACGAGTTTTGAAAGACAAGCTGAAATAGTCCCTCAAAAGAAAACACTGACGTGGTTAGAAAGAAAAAAAAAAAAAAAAGAAGAAAAAAAAAAAAAAAAGAATGTCCACTCCTTTAGCCATTAAAAACTGGCTCTGCAGGTCACTACACACATCAGGTCTCAAAATGCTAGTGTCCTTCAGTTTCTTTGTTTTGTGAGGCGTCTGCTTCTGTGTTCGCCCACTGGTATGAATCACCTACGTGAACCTGTAGGGCAGACGAACTTATAAGGCTGTGGGACAGTTCCTTTCAGGTAACTTGTAGATGTCCAGTCCTGTCATCATATAAGTTCCATATATAAGTTCCATACACCAAAGTTAGTATCACATGGCGTTGTGCTTCCTATATAAGGTAGTGGGCTAGTTCAAGTAGTGGGTGCTATCCACAGCAAGCAGACTACTTTGGTGCAACCATGGTAGGAACAGAAATAACCAGAAGCAGATTCCGCTGTCCTCAATTCAAACAGAGATAAAAGAAGTATTCACCGTTCAAAAGTTATAGTATGGTAGGATTAACTTTTGGGTAGAGGTAACAGTCTACCATAAACAAAAGGGAACAAGAATTCCAGAACATCATTCCTTAATGGGTGGTCATGTTATAGGTAGATTTATGGTTCAGGACTCACGTATGTCTTCCTGAGAGGATGCCCTGGGTCGGCGTCGGTTCCGTTGTTGCCTTGGTGGGAGATTGCTTCCCATTCCTGAGGAAGATGGACGGCCTTGTGTGCGCGGGAGATCTCCCAACCAGTTTGGGATTTCAATGGGGTCAGTGTCCAGGAAAGTGAATAAGGCAGGTAGCGCTTCTGGGCTGCGCAGGGTGAAACTCCTCTGATACTTCCTAAACGTGACAGACAGTGGGTACCCCCAACGATACGTAGCTCCCTTCCTTCTGGCAAGGTCTAGTAGTGGCTTCAGGATCGCACGCCTCTGTAGGGTAGCGCGTGATAAATCCGGAAAGATTTTGATTGTCACACCATCTAGTTCAGGGTCCTCCGCTTCCCAGGCTTTACACAAGATCTGTTCTTTATGCACGTAATGATGTACCCTACAAATGACATCTCTTGGTCTTAGGGGATCAGTGGGTTTAGGGCCCAGTGCACAGTGTATTCTGTCAATGACAATACGGTCGGGCAAATCAATACCTGGGAGGCTACGGAAGATGGCGATCGCTGTGTCAGCTAGATCCTCCGGTCCTGTGGCCTCTGGGAATCCCTGGAGGCGCAAATTGTTCCTGCGACTCCGGTCCTCCATTTCTTCTAAGCGTAGCTGTTGTTCTTGTAACGCTTCTGCCTGCATATTCTGGTTTTCCTCCATAGCTGACATACGGCGTTCTAGTGCTGGCAAGGAACTCTCTCCTGATTCTATTCTAACAGCCAGAGCGCTGACATCCGCCCTCACTGCTTTCATCTCCTTGCGGTGTGCGGCTTCCACTGTAGCTATAAGAGCCGCAATGTCATTTTTTTTGGAAGTGCCTGTAGAAGAGGAGCTCTGTGTCCACTCCGGGAGACTGACCTGAGGGCTGTGAATGTTCCCCAAATGTAGGGCGGAGGTCCGCAGGTAAGCCGGCATAGCTGTCTGCCGCTTGCTTGTCTCTCTGCAGTGGCGGGGAGCTGTTCATCTCCTGTCTCCCTGTGTGTCCTGCACGTGTCGCCGCCATCTTTAGCTCCGGGGAGCCGAGGAGAGATAGTTGGAATCTCCTCCTAAGTTCTCCTGATGTAGGTGGCTGAGGGGCAGATTTGGGCGGTTTGCTGTTCTTCTTTGTAGTTTTTCTTCTGGCTGAGTGCATAGTTTTAGATTGTAAGCTGAAATAGCCGGGGTAGGGGTAGAACGGCCGGGAGCTCAGTAAATGCACGTCCTCATCCAGCCATGTCCAGGCCACGCCCCGTGATTAAATTTTTGATGGGTTTCACATACTGGAACCCCAAGAAATAACATTATAAATCAAGCAAACATGGGTTTGCACCAAATCCAGAACTGTGGTGTTTTTGGCCAGATATGGATGTATAAGTCTGGTGTGATCCTGCATACATATCTTAATGTTGTTTGCTGATGATGAATGACAAATGCGCTTTGTCACCAATTTGTGTGAAGCAGCCCTCACAAAGTTGTAATTTTCTGTTTTGTACCCTCCACATGCCCAGCAACGTACAAGTTTAATTTGGAGATTTTTTGGATCACTGATCATGGCCAGAGCCTTGGACATTTGTTATTTTGAGGTTTACACTGCACAGATATCTATGCTGATGCATTCTTTCATTTGTAAAGAGTGTGTATTCCTGATGAACAGGTGTGAGCACTTGAGGCATACACGAAGAGACAGCAACAATTACACTGGTGGGTGTGTCCTTTACTGGGTGGGTCTAGATGCGTGTGCTAGCAAACATAGCTAACCACTTGAGCCCCGGAAGATTAGGCTGCTCAATGACCAGAGCACTTTTTACAATTTGGCACTGCACTGCTTTAACTGGTAATTGCGCGGTCATGCAATGTTGTACCCAAACAAAATTTGCGTCCTTTTTTTCCCACATATAGAGCTTTCTTTTGATGGTATTTGATTGCCTCTGCAATTTTTATTTTTTGCGATATAAACAGAAAAAAAAATATATTTTTTACCTTTTGTTATAATAAAAATCCAATAAACTCAATTTTAGACATACATTTAGGCCAAAATGTATTCAGCCAGATGTCTTTGGTAAAAAACATGTCAATAAGCTTATATTTATTGGTTAAGTATAAGTAGTGAACCACAAAGAGAAATAATATATTCTCAATGGAGTGTTGCCAACATCCCAGTATTTATTGTATAGGGACCCTAAAAAGGGACACCCCCCGGTACAATGGGACTTTAGGGGCAAACAAAAAGAAAATTATATATCATAAAATATAATTTATTTATAAAAGTAGTTAAAAAGCATGTATAAAGTATAACAACAGTTTATACAGCGCATTTTGTGCACAACAACGAACAGTTTACACACAATACATTGTTTAAACATTCAAAAATGAACATAGATTTCCTCCATTAGCCTGACATGTTTCAGGAAAATTATCCCTTCCTCAGAGGCGTTTTTAGGAGAAGGTATAGATACATTCTGAAAAAAAGGGTGAGAATAGTTTTAACAGAGCATCTTCAGGCAGGCAGCATCAACATTGTGATATATGAGCATGTCCAGTATACATACCAAGATTGAATTGTAGAGAAATGTTTTTTTTTTCCTTTTGTTTGTCCCCTTTGTTTCATTGATAAGGATTTCTAACTCACAATGGATTACAAAAACATTAGAGTGATCTGCTATTAGAATCAATATCCTCTTTAGGCATGCAAATAGAGGCTTTACAATATACCCAGAAGTAAGCCATTTGAAGACCCAGACCCAGACCCAACTCCCACACGCAGGTGCGCAGTGGGCCTACCTAGCAGACAGAAAAATAAAAACGCAGCATGCAACTTCTGGAGTTTGTCCAAGAGAAGAAAACACGCTGGCCAGAGCTGAAGCTCGGGCATAGACAATCCGACATTCTGGAAGGGCCCAAGCAGACTTCAGATAGTATAGATGCCTACTGAAATCAGTCAAGGTCTGTATAGAAGCATTCAAAGATTCAACCATGCCTGATCCCGGGCCAACACCTCGTGAGGAGTGGTGATCATGCGCCCGACCCACAGCAAAACGGAGGAAGTGCTGGAGTCGGGCACATAACGGAATGCGTAACAAGCATTTGTGATGTCGATAGAAACCAGAAGGTCCCCATGATTAAGAGGTGCTACCGCCATGCTGACGGACTCCATCCTGACCTTCTGTACCCACACAAGGCAGGTCAGGGCCTTAAACTGCTCCCGACACGGGAACCGTGACAACCACACTCTGCAGCAACTGAGCTTGCACATCCCCCCCGCGGAGAACAGCAAGCGGTCCAGCAGTAGACGCCCATTGGAAGTATTGACATCTAGGGTAGCCCCCAAAATACCTGTCTAAGCACCACTGAGGAGACCTTAGAAGCTCAACAACCAGGGTAACTATGGCCAAGAGGAGTAGCTGACATACTGCAGTGCCTAGACCATAGGTCCGGCAATGCAGCAAAGGCAGGGGAAATACCTCAAATACAGCAAGCGTTTTTTTTTTTTTTTTTTAGAAGCACAAATGCACTCTAGACCCTCCCAGTCTTTAAGGACAATATTGTCAAGATAAGAGGGAAAATAGAACGCTTTCGCCCCGCAAGACTGCTTATGAGGTATCGGCTCTCCGCCTCAGCCACTGCTGCATCCTCCACCTTGAAAGGTTACTGTACAGATGTAATAAGTGCGATAACCAGCACTTTTTCATGCCCTACCGCAGTCATCCTCACTCCCTGACAAGATAGGGAGCGTGGCCACCACCCCGCAAGGTGGGCCACTTCTTCAGAGCCAGATTAGGAGACAGAGGGGGGAAGGGAGGGCAGGGGTACCATATACTAGGCTATATGCCTAGTACATGCCTATATGCCCTACCCCAAAAAACACGAGGGGAGGGGGCCACCAACAGGGTACACAAAGCAGAGCCCCTAACAGTGGGCACAGACTGGGACCCCTAACAAGGGGAGCAGACTGGGGCCCCTAACAGGGGGCACAGACCGGGCCCCTCACAGGGGCGCAAACTGGGGCCCCTCACAGGGGGCAAAAACCGGGGGCCCCTCACAGGGGGCAAATACCGGGGCCCCTCAAGGGAGGAAATACTGGGGCCCCTCACAGGGAGCAAAAACCAGGGCCGCTCACAGGGGGGAAAAACCAGGGCCCCTCACAGGGGGCAAAAACCAGGGCCCCTCACAGGGGGCACAAACCAGGGCCCCTCACAGGGGCGCAAACCGGGGCCCCTCACAAGGGGCAAATACCGGGGCCCCTCACAGGGGGGCACAGACCGGGGCCCCTCACAGAGACGCCAATCCAGGAGGCCACAGAAGCCGCGGCCCAATAGGTACAAAAACGCATCCCAGTAGGCCGCACGTTGGGACCGGACCACCCGACCGGACAGCCGGTTGGTAGGCCACAATGCTGCGGCCTAAATTTTCGGACCTCCAAGCTGGTAGGCCGAAAATCCGCGGGCCTAAGTTTTTGGCCGCGAGTGCAGTAGGCCGCAAAGTCGCGGCCTAAATTTTCCTAAATTTTCGTCCGCCGGCCGCGAATGCAGTGGGCCACAAAGCCGCGGCCTAAATTTTCGGCTGCTGGCCATGAGTGCGGTAGGCCACAAGAGCCGACCCCCAGTTGGTAGGTCGCAGCCTAAATTACGGCAACCACTCACCTCCCAGACCCAGCCCTAAATGCCCCCCAGTAACAACCCAAAGGGGGAAAAGGGATGCCAAATCCACAGAGCCCCTAGGCCGGGAGCCTGGGCCTTACCCGGGATGGGGGAGAGAAGGGAGGAGGGGGTGGAGGAGAACCCCGGAGAGACCGACCACCCCAGGGAGTACCCGCGCCCCACACCACTCCGGAGAAGGAGAGGAGGGGATGAAAAATGTGGTGAACCTGCGCAGTGGAGATGGTGGAGATGTGATTACAAACAATTTGGAACTGCTGCCACCCAACATGCAGTCACCATAAATGGGGACAGCTAGATTGATTGGTTTAGTAGAAGGGTATGGCGCTGTTCCTCTATAAAACTTATGATTTCCTATATATGTGCTATATAATTCATGGAAAAATAAAATAAAATGAAAAAATGAAGAAATCAAAAACCATACATGGTGCTGCTGTATATATCATATGTGTCAAGTAGCACCTTGTGTGTGGATGTGCGTGCCAGTGTGGAAAAAGTGATGGAAGGGAGGGTGGGGAGAGGGGGGGGGGAGTGGGGTGGTTGAAAGACAAAGGTAAATGGGAATAATCCACTGTATATCCAAAATCAACCTAATAAAGTGCACACTTGCAGCCAAAAATATATGAGTCCTTATTTGCACAATAAATTGGTACATGTGATGTTCGTGCTTATGATCCTTCTGCTAATAAAATCCCGTGCTCTAAATGTGCAGCCACTCACCAGCTCACTTCACCCCTGCTGGGGTATCAGGCAGTCACAGTCTAAGCCACTGTGCGGCAATCTCTGGCAGTCTCAGGATCAAATTTAAAAGCATGTAGCAGGCAAAAAAAGACAAAATTCTCGGTTAACCATCAGCTGTTCAGAGTTGTTTGGGAAGCACAGATTAGGCCACGCCCTACGCGTTTCGTCATTGGACGTCTACGGGAGCGTGAGTCGTTCCCGTAGACGTCCAATGATGAAACGCGTAGGGCCCCCCTCCCCCCCCAATAGCTTGGGGTGTCTACTTGCTAAAAAGGGGTAATTTGGGGGGTTTTGAACTGTCCTGGCATTTTATGCACATTTAGAAGCTTATGTCACAATCACCCACTCACACATTATTTGTGCAGCGATTTTTCAAACGCAATTTTTTGGGAAAAAACACACTTTTTTAATTTTAATACACTAAAACACACTATATTACCCAAATGTTTGATGAAATAAAAGATGATATTTTACTGAGTACATGGATACCAAATACGACATGGTTTAAAATTGCACACAAATGTGCAGCGGTGACAAACTACATACATTTTAAAAGCTTTAAAAGCCTGGTTCAATTGCTGTTTACATATGACACCAGACCGACGCTTGCTTTCGCCTTTGTGCGTAAGCACGGGGGGGGGGGGGGGGGATAGGGGTGATTTTTTTTTCATTATTATTTATTTTGCTTTTTTATTTCATTTTTAAACTGTTCCTTTCATTTCTTTTTTAATAATTTTTATTGTTATCTCAGGGAATGTAAATATTCCCTATGATAGCAATAGTTAGTGACAGGTACTCTTTTTTGAAAAGACCCTATATCTCTCCTCTGCCCTCAAAGCATCTGAGCACACCAAGATCGTTGTGATAAAATGCTTTCCCAATTTCCCAATGGTGCTGTTTATATCCAGCGAAACCTAAGTCATGAAATGCTCATAGTTTCTGGTTTCTTAGGCCATAGAGATGATTGGAGCTCTATGGTCAGCTGGTGGAACCACCAGCTGCATTCTTGGCTTCCCTGTTGGGACAGCCCAAGAAAACTATGGAAGACCGTGGGGGGGGGATGTTCCCTCCCACTGCTTGTAAAAGCAGGCTAGAGGCTAATTAGCCGCTAGGATTGCTTTTACAGGAAAGCCAACCGCTGGCTGAAAAGAATGATACCAAGATGATACCTAAACCTGCAGCATCATTCTGGTATAACCACTCAAAGTCCAGCAACATACCAGTACGTCGCTGGTCCTTGTTGGGCCTATATTGTAATGTTCTTTTTTTCATGCAGCCTGTGGGCTACATGAAAAAAAGAGATTGATCGCTGGTTATGCCCACCATTAGAATACCCTCCTTTATCCACCCACTTCTAATGATGGGCATACATACACCATTTTTTTTTAACTGTGATGGTGAAATCACCTCCTACAGTGCTGGAGTCGCTGATTTACGTATCGTGGGAGCAAACGCTGTTGCTGTCAAGATAGGTAAATCAGTGCTGCAGCTGAATGGCGTACCTTCTAAACAAATGATGGTTAACAATAAAACAAAGTAACATGAAAGTATAACAGTAATGCCCCGTACACACGATCAGACATTGATCGGACATTCCGACATGAAAATCCATGGATTTTTTCCGACGGATGTTGTCTCAAACTTGTCTTGCATGCACACGGTCGCACAAAGTTGTCGGAATTTCCGATCGCCAAGAACGCGGTGACGTACACCACGTACGACAAGACTAGAAAAGGGCAGTTCTGAACCAAGCTCGGCACCCTTTGGGCTCCTTTTGCTAATCTCGCGTTAGTAAAAGTTTGGTGAGAGACGATTCGCGCTTTTTCAGACTCGTGGTTTTCAGATCGTTTTCTGCTGTTCAGTTTGTGCTTGTGGGTTTGTATCTGCTCTTCAGTGCGTGCAGTCAGTTCGTATTGGATTATTCAGTGCATTCTTGTCCGCTCATTGCTGTTTTTCAGGTCGCTCTTCACAGGCCTTGCTGTTCTTCAGTGCGTTCTGTTACTTCGTTCTGAGCAGCCGACCATTTACTAGCCATGTTGCGTATACGTACTCCTCGTAGAGTTCGTGCTGTGCGGGTGCTTGGTGTTGGGGTCCTTACCTTGACACAAGTCCGGTCCATGAACAGGGTGGGGAGGAGTTCATGGACCTAGAATTGGCTGCTCCACCCTGACCAGTTCTGTCATATAGTAGGTGTATGGGGTAAATCCGCGCAATGAATTGAATGTTTTAGTTATGGATATGGCTGCTGCCTCTACACATACAATACCACCTAAGTGGAAAGTATTAGAAAATGGTAAAAAAGCAGGAGTAGTATGGCGCTGCCCTTATGGAGACAAAAAAAACAACAATTTTTCTTCTTTGTAGTGAATGTATTGCCTAGTGTCCTTATAGAATTGCTTCTAAAACCTGTATGTGTTCAAAAGTTGAATAAAACTGTGACTGGTGGTGAATATTTCTATTAAAAATGAAAATACAACAACTGGTGCTCCAATTGTTCAACAAAGATGCATAGTGCCCTTTAAATTAGGTAATAAAGTAGTTGTGGATATGGATACAATATCATATAGGTGGAAAGTGTTAAAAACAATACAATACCACCTAAGTGGAAAGTATGAGAAAATGGTAAAAAGGCAGGAGTAGTATGGCGCTGCCCTTATGAAGACAAAAAGATATTTTCTTCTTTGTAGTGAATGTATTGCCTAGTGTCCTTATAGAATTGCTTCTAAAACCTGCATGTGTTCAAAAATTGAATAAAACTGTGACTGGTGGCGAATATTTCTATTAGAAGTGAAAATACAACAACTGGTGCTCCAATTGTTCAACAAAGGTGCATTGTGCCCTTTAAATTAAGTAATAAAGTAGTTATGGATATGGATACAATATCATCTAGGTGGAAAGTGTTAAAAAGAAAAAGAGAAAAGAAAAAAAGGAAAAAGGAAAAAAATGAAAAAAAAGGAAAACAGGAATAATATGGCGCTGCCCTTATGGAGACAAAAAAAAACCTCTCTTTATAATGACTTTATAATTCCTAAAGTGTGTGTGCCAAAAATGAATAAATATGTGACTGGTGCCAAGTCCTTACTGTTAAAAGTACAATTGCAACCTAAGGTGCTTCAATTATTCAACAAAAGTGCATAGTGCAGCATCACTAAAGTGACCAGTGTTAAATCATACAAATCCATACAACATTGAGCAAATAATCCATCATAAATAGTGACTCTTGTGCTGTGACCAGATTAGTTGGATAGGAAAAGTTCCGTTTATGAAAAAACAAGTTCTTTTTGGAGTATTTTGTAGTGTTCAATCTTTGAGGGTCAAATATCTGTAGGAAAGCTTCTTATCCAGGTGCTGGTTTCTTTAATTAGTGCCTTGTCTGCATGCTCTGACAATGCTTGCACTCACCGGATTCTCCTTTCCCCTGCAGGGGTATGGATGGTCACACTGTCTGCCACTGTGTAGCAATCAAGGATATCCCCCAAACTTTACTTGCGTATTGTGGTGTAGTAATTACATGTAAAGGAAAGAAGGTATGCCCATCGCGTAAAACCATAGGAGAACTTTTATTAAAACTTAATAGACAAATGTACTTACATTTCAAATGAACAAATCAAGCATGGCAAAAGTTAGCAAATTCCCTTTGTTAGAGGTGCTGCAAGACGTTCATAACCCGCCCTACGCACGTTTCGTCGTCAGACTTCTACTGGGGCGTTCATCTTGCTGTACCTCCTGAGTTTAAATAGTGTGGCCAGTAATAAGTGCAATTGGATCGGCGGCCATTTTTGCTAGGATTTTGAACACCGAAGCCTAATAGGACTGTGCATTAGGTTGTTAGCGGCCATTTTCTTGTGGATATCACAGACGGAAGCCTAGTAGAACTATCCATTGAGTCCTTATAGCGGCCATTTTCTTGGGGATTTTGTAGACCGAAGCCCGGGTAGCGCGCCTGCGTTTTACTGTTAGTGGGGGAACGTTGAGTCAGAGCTGTCAGCAAAGAACGTCACCCTTGACGCCCGGCCGCATTCTTTCTTCCCCCACTTCATATTGGAATCTAATGCCGCGTACACACGAGCGGACTTTACGGCGGACTTTGCCTGGCGGATTTTTCGACGTACTTTACGACGGACTTTCTGAATGAACGGACTTGCCTACACACAATCCCCCAAAGTCCGTCGAATTCGTACGTGATGACGTACGACCGGACTAAAACAAGGAAGTTCATAGCCAGTAGCCAATAGCTGCCCTAGCGTGGCTTTTTGTCCGTCGAACTAGCATACAGACGGCGGACTTTTCGACCGGACTCGATTTCAACGGATAAATTTTAAACAAGTTTCAAATCTAAGTCCGTCCAACTTTTGAGCAAACAAAGTCCGCTGGAGCCCACACACGATCGAATTGTCCGACGAAATCCAGTCCGCCGGGCAAAGTCCGCCGTAAAGTCCGCTCGTGTGTACGCGGCATAAGCCGACTTCTGGGTCGGTGACACCCCCAAGCCACTACTAATCGTTTTTTTGGAAAAAAGTATATGCACATACTGGTCCCACTATTACTCTATGTTCTAAGGTTTAAACATACATGTCAAAAATTAGATATTATAAATGTATTAAAAATTTAAAAATAAATATAAAATAAAATAAAATATATTAAGATATGTTAAAATATGAAAGTACACATTGTGAGTCTTATATATATATTTATATATCTGCATATAACCTGGAGAGGTTGTCCTATATGTGTGTTTTAAAACTAAGATTAGAAGCAGGAAGGGAAGAGGGTGTGTGTATTACCCATAGTCTATGTATAGTTGGGGGCTTTAAATTCCATTCTGTATATGTGCCCCTAAGTGACCTTATTTTGAATTAGAGTGGGGATTGGGGAGTTTCTTAGGAGGTTAAAGTGCATGTTTCAGGTCTCATGGACAGTGAGAAATAGACAATCCAAGGAACAAGAAATAAAAATAATTGATTGTTAAAAAAATTCTTTAGTTGCTAAGAAATTTTTTCTAGAAATTTGTGAGAAAACAGTTTAGATCCACGTCTATGTTCATTCCTGCCGGTTGGAGGGTGTCCATCAGGAAAATCCATTTGGTCTCATTTTGTGAGATTTTGATTTTTTTATTCTCACCTCTCCAATGTCCTTTAATTTTATCGATCCCATAGAATACCATACATGACGGGTCCTTATTGTGATAATCTTTAAAATGTCTTGAGACGCTGTGTTTAGGATATCCGTTTTTGATGTTTGTTACGTGTTCCCTGATTCTAACGTGTAGCTGTCTTGTCGTCTGACCCACGTATTGTATATGGCACGGACATTCCAGTACATAGGACACATGAGTACTGTTGCAGGTTATGAGCTCTTTTATGTTATATTCTTTGCCATTAGTTGCTGATCTGAATGTTGTTATTTTCCTATTAGTTTTTTTTTACTGCTTTTACACGGTAGGCATTTTCCGCACTTGAAAAAACCTTTCAGATTTTTTATTATTTTAATCTGTTTTGGTGGGTCCAGAGCGTTATGCACCAATTTATTTCTGAGTGGAGGGGCTTTTCTGTAGATGAAACTAGGCTCTTTTGGTAATATGGAGTTCAGAATTTTATCTGATTGTAAAATGGACCAGTGTTTCTTGATTATGGACTCTGTGATTTTATATTGTCTATTGTAGCCCGTTAAGAAGGCCATGCCTATGATTTTGTCCTTTTTCTTGATGTCTTGCTGGTTTTCCTTCTATTAGTGTATTTCTGTCCATTTTTTTCAACTTTTCCTTCAGGTTCATTAGCTCCCTTTTGTTATAGCCTTTTTCAACAAACCTCTTAATTATGATATCTGCTTGTTCTTCATAATCGTTTCCATTGCTACAGTTTCTATGTATCCGCATTAGTTGTCCCTTTGGAATGTTTCCTATCCATTGTGGATGGTGACAGCTGCTAGTTGGGATGTACCCATTCCTGTCAGTACTTTTTTTTTTTTTTTTTAATTGACATTTTTTTATTAAGTTTTTCATAATAGAACACATACAGGAAATTAAAGTACAAGGTAATACACATTACAATGCCATAGTCATTTCCAGAGGAGAGCCCTGCTCTAATAACAGTCGTAACATGGAGTTAGAGTCAATGTACATATCTTATCTGAATGTTAGATAAAAAAGGGAGAAAAATTATAACAGATGGACTGACTCTAGTTTTAAACCACTGATTGTATACCTTGTACATCTTAGCAGAAAAAGAAATAAGAATAAGAGAGGAAAAAAGAAAAGAGGAAGAATTAATAGAAAAGAGTGTAGGAATAGGAATTATTGAGAAGAATTGGGAGGAAAGGGGGTTAGTGGAGAGTCCAGGGTGGGGTAAATAGAGTTGGGTAGGAGAAGTAGGGAAAGAGGATGAGGGCAGTGGGGTCGTACCCCTTCCCAGGAGCCCAGTACCCCCTCACCAGAGGGAAAGACCAAGCTCCCCAAGGCCGTCGCATTAGGTTATGGGGTTTTCAAAAAGGACCCATAGTTCCCATACTTGGTTATGTTTTTCAAGCTTTTCATTTAAGGAGGCTGTGAGATATTCCATCCTTTTGACCTCCCTGATCCTAGAGTGCAATTCCGATATCGAAGGTGGTTCCCTCTGTTTCCATTTTAGTGCCACCAGACATTGTGCGGCTGTTAGTATATGTGATAGAAGTTTTTTGGATCTTTTAGAGAGGGAGATTGGTGGGAGACCTAGTATAAAAACCTTCGGGTCGAAAGGCACCCCCAGACCAAGGACGGCCTCCAGGAGGGAGTGCACCAGCTCCCAATATGGTACAATCAGGGGGCATGTCCAATAAATGTGGTGTAGGGTTCCCCTATCCTTATGGCACCGCCAGCAGCGAGAGTCAGTCAGTGGATACATGGAGTGGAGCAAGTCAGGGGTCCGGTACCAATGAAACAAAATCTTGTATTGGTTCTCTTTATATAGCGTACACTTTTGGTGGCTTGAGACCAAATGAGTTGCCATATGTGGAGAGGAAGTTCTGCACCCAAGGCTCGCTCCCATTTATCCATGTATGCATGTCGGGGGCCCTCTGGTGAGGGATCCCGCGTTAGGAGCTGATAGGTTTGGGAAATCATGCCTTTAGGGGATGAGCTCTCCAAGCACAGCTTTTCAAAATCAGTTAGCGGGGAGAAATGGAGGTCAGGGACTAAAGATTGTGCATAGTGTCGTATTTGTAAGTAGCTGAAGAAGGCCTGTTTGGGAATGTCAAATTCTTTTTGCAAATCTTGAAATGTCCTTAAAAAGCGGGTCTTAGGGTCTATCAGTTGGCCATAGGTTCCTTTCCAACCAGAAATGGGACATCTGGGAGGTCAGACTATCCGGGATGTTGGGGGTAAATAAGAAGGACGTGACCGGTGAGGAAGGGGTGGTAAGGGGATGTGCCGATTTTGCCCGCTTCCATAGCCGACGTAAGAGGGACATTGGTCCCAGCAACTGCAAGTTTTCAGAAGCCACATCAGAACTCCACAATAGTGAGTTCGGATGTATAGGGGCTAACCATAGCTTTTCAATTTGTGTCCACCGATTGTAGGCGTGCAAGGTACACCAAGAGGCTACAGGGCGTAGTTGAGCTGCCAGGTAATATTTGATTATGTTAGGGAACGCCAGGCCTCCTTGGTTGCGGGGGGCATAGAGAACCAATTTAGCAATCCGGTGTCCCTTGTAGTTCCAGAAAAAATTAATCAAGTCGCCCTGCAGTCTCTTTAGGTGTGCGGCTGGGATAGGTATCAGAAGTGTCTCAAATAAATATAGCAGTTGAGGTAGGATCATCATTTTGAGGGTAGCTAATCGTCCAAAAAGGGACAGTTTTAGGGGTTTCCACTTATTCAGTGAGGCTCTGATAGTGGTATATATGTGGGGGAAGTTGGCTTTATATAGGGAATCGTATGTGGTCGTAAGGTGGACTCCTAGGTATTTTAAGGAGGAAGTTTTCCAGGAATAAGTAAATGCTTGCGCAAGGGCCGCTTGTGTTTGAGGAGGCATATTAATAGGGAGGGCCTCTGTTTTAGAGTTGTTTATCTTATATCCCGATAAGTCACTGTATCTATCTAGTTCCATATGTAGGTTCGGCAAGGAGATGTGAGGTTGCGTGAGTGTAAGGAGAACGTCATCGGCATATAGGGAGATTTTAAAGTCTCTGGTTCTAACTGGGATGCCATGTATATTTGAGTTTTCCCTGATATGGGCAGCTAATGCCGCGTACACACGGTCGTACTTTTCGTCTACAAAAGTCAGACAGCCTGTCCGACAGACTTCCGGCAGACTTTCGGCGGACTTGCGGCATACTTTCTAACGAACGGACTTGCCTACACACGACCACACAAAAGTCCGACGGATTCGTACGTGATGACGTACACCGGACTAAAATAAGGAAGTTCATAGCCAGTAGCCAATAGGTGCCCTAGCGTGGCTTTTTGTCCGTCGGACTAGCACACAGACGAGCGGATTTCGGGGTCCGTCGTAGTTACGACGTAAAGATTTGAAGCATGTTTCAAATCTAAAGTACGTCGGATTTGAGGCTAAAAAGGTACGTTGAAAGTCCGGAGAAGCCCATACATGATCGGATTACCAGCCAGCTTTAGTCCGTCAGCGTCCGTTGGACTTTTGTAGACGAAAAGTCCGACCGTGTGTACGCGGCATAAGGGTTCTATGCAAAGGGCATAAAGGAGCGGTGAGAGCGGGCATCCCTGTCGCGTCCCATTTGAAATCGAGAAAGTGTTGGAAGTTGTGTGTTGAGTACGCACCATGGCTGATGGGGATGAGTATAAATGATGGATGGCTCGCAAAAAGGGTCCCGTAATTCCGGCTCGCCGTAGGGTAGCAAACAGGAAAGGCCAACTCAGCCTGTCAAAAGCTTTTTCTGCATCGAGGCTGAGCAGTAAAGCCTCTACTTCGGTCCTGTTTGCTACCTCTACTAGGTCAATAACCTTGCGGGTATTGTCCCCTGCTTGCCTCATAGGTATGAAGCCTACCTGGTCTTTATGGATCAGTGATGGCATGTAATTGTTTAGTCTATTAGCTAATAACTTCGTAAAGATTTTAAGATCAGCGTTAAGTAGCGCAATAGGTCTATAATTTGAAGGTAAACTATGATCTTTGCCAGGTTTGGGAATCAGCGTGAGGTAGGAGTTTTGCATATCTTGTGGTATGGGTGTCTCAGACAAAAATGAGTTAAACAGTGTTGTCATATGGGGAAGTAGGTGCGGTAAGAAAGTTTTGTAATACTGATATGGGAGTCCATCAGGGCCTGGGGCTTTGTTGTTTGGGAGCGATTTAATTGTGTCTGTAATCTCTTCCTCTGTAATGGGGGAATTTAGTGTGGTCAGGGCGGAGGGGGTGAGTCTTGGTGTGTCGCACTCTTCTAAATAGGAATAGATTCTTTGGGATAGATCTTGTGGGGGAGGGTTGTGTGGAACTTCCGGATTATTATACAGGGTCGAATAATAATCATGGAAAATCTGAGCAATCTTGGTGGGATGTGTTTGGGGAGTGCCCGTTCGATCGTTAAGATGGGTTATGAATGTGGTCGCGAGCTTATCCCGCAGTTGTTTAGCTAATAGTGTGTGTGGTTTGTTTGCCTTGTCGTAGTAGGTTTGTC
The DNA here is from genome assembly GCA_037952835.1 of Lithobates septentrionalis. NCBI lineage: Eukaryota > Metazoa > Chordata > Amphibia > Anura > Ranidae > Lithobates > Lithobates septentrionalis. Next base: position 998,091 of record JBBDGP010001553.1, on the reverse strand, counting down.
GTAGTCGTATTAGCGCCTTCTCGATTTTACCCACGTCTATATCACTAAGACCGGCCTGTACCTGTACAATCTCTCTAAGGGTTTTTAAGGACGGAGAGGAGAGCAACCTTGCTTCCAGTTTTTTAAGCTTAGCCAGTAGGGCTATGCGAGCCGTGTTGGCATTCCTCTTGAGCGCCGTGGATAACGCAATACATTGGCCCCTGAGGACCGCTTTATGACCCTCCCAGAGAGTAGCAATGGAGATCTCTGGTGAGCTGTTTTCTGCAAAATATAATTTCATTGTTTTTTCCAGGTCCTCTCTGAAAGGGTCATGTTTAAGCAAAAAATCATTCAGTCGCCAGTGGCATGTACGAAGGGTTCCCGGGGACAGTGCCAAGGACAAGGTTATTGGAGCATGATCCGACCATGAGATGGCCTGAATGTCTGAGTTCTCATGAGCTCTCAGGGTTGGGGCGTTTACAAAAAAATAATCTATGCGCGAGTGGGACTTGTGCGGGTGGGAGTAAAAAGTGAATTGTTTAGCTGAGGGGTTTGCGGTTCTCCAACAGTCAAACAGGGCATATTTCCTGGTCAATTGGCGGAAGAGAGAGCACCGTCTCTCAAGGGCCCTGGGGACCTGTCTCTGTCCGAGAGAGTGCCTGTCTAGGCAAGAGGAGAAGGTCATGTTAAAGTCTCCGCCAATGACCAGGTACTGATGGGGAAATGCAAATAGTCGTTTATACACTTTAGATAGGAAGGAGGTTTGGTTAGTGTTAGGGGCGTATATATTGCACAATGTAAGATCAGTATTTTTCCACGTGCCTCTCAGGATGATATAGTGTCCCAGGGGGTCCGAAATTAGTGATTGTAATTTGAAAGGGGAGTCTTTTTTTAATAAAATAGCCACACCTGCCCGTTTACGAGGATTAGAAGCTTGGTATATCTGGGAGTAGTATTTAGTGGCGAATGCCATATTATCAGTCTTAGTGAGATGTGTTTCCTGAGTGAAAATAATGTCAGCTTTAGATCTTCTAAATTCCCTTAGGGCTAGGCTTCGTTTGGTATTGGAATTGAGACCTTTCACATTTAATGATATTATGTCAATCATTGGGAGGTAAAGATATAAGAGGTTTTAGCTTACCAAGATGAGTGGAATACGCTTGGATCCTGTCAGTACTTTTAAAAAAGGTCCTTGTATTCAGGTTTCCATTTTCTTTGTAAATTTGTAAATCTAGGTAGTTAATGCTTTGTTTGTTCCAGCTACCGGAAAAGGAAATTCCATATGCATTGCAGTTGATTTCATCAAAAAAAAAGCTTGTAGTTCTCCCTCGGTACCCCTCCACACAATGACTATGTCGTCTATATATCGACGGTATAGTTTCAGGTTTTTTCTCCTTATGCTGAAAATTTGTTCTTCCTCCCATCTGTTGAGAAAAATATTTGCCAAGCTCAGGGCATATTTTGCCCCCATGGCTACTCCCTTGGTTTGGGTATAGTAGTCCCCTTTATGCCAAAAAAAATTATGGCTCATGGCCATTTTTAAGCCTTCCGTGATATATTTAATTTGCTCTCCTTTTAGATCAGTTTGCTTGTGTAGAGCCCACTCAACACTGCTAAGGCCGTCATCTTGTCTGATGTTTGTATACAGGGAGTCAACGTCTATGGTCACTAAAAGATCTTCTTGTTCTACTTTAAAATCTATTAATTCCTTAATCAATTGTCTGCTGTCCTTCAAACATGATTTTCCCTCTGAGACTAGTGGTTGTAGAAATCCGTCTAAGTATGCCCCCAATCTTGAGAATAACGATTCTATGCCACTAATTATTGGCCTCCCTGTTGGGGTTAGATTGATTTTTGTGTATCTTAGGCACATAGTAGATCACTGGGGTCTTTGCTGTTTCTGGGGTTAGGTATGTGGCTTCTTTTTTTGTTAATATTCCTCTTTTTTCTCCTCTTTGGATGTACGCCCTTAATTTTTTCCCATATTCTCCTTTTGGATTCCCTTTTAATTTCTTGTATGTGTCTGGTGTTTTCAGTAGTCTTTCCATCTCCGTTTCGTAGTCTTTTTTATTAAGTATAACCAGCCCCCCCCCCTTATCGGCCGGTCGTATAACTATATTCTTCTTCTTCTCAATTTCTTTAATGGTATTCCAAATTTTTGTATTTTTATTTCTCTTTGGGTTGATTTTCCTTAAATCTCTCTCTACCATTTTTTTGAAGACTACTAGACTTTCATTTTGTTGTGTTTTGGGGTTGAAAATGGAGTTGTTTTTCAGATTTGAATGTTTGTAGTAGGGAATCTCTTGATTAAATTGGTCCTTTTCCTTCCTTTTTACTGCAAAGAATTTTTTAATATTTCGTTTTCTTACGAATTTTTGTAGGTCTATATACACCTCAAATTTGTCCAATTCTTTGTCCGGAGCATATTTCAGGCCCAAATCCAAAACTTTAATTTCTTCTTCATTAAAACTTACATCACTTAGATTAAAAATGCCACTTCCTAATATTCCCTTCTTCTTTTTCTTAGCCCCCCCTCTCTTTCCTCTGTATCGTTTCTTCTTGCCCATTTCGGTGGTCTGTAGGTATGATCTGTCTTCTTCTCCCATTGATTTTCCTCCTCCCTTTCTCTGTTCCTTGTATCTATGTTTCTGGTTACCCTTGGATTCCATCCATAGTTTTGGCTTCTGTAGGGGAATCTGAAAGGTCTCCATTCTCTTTGTCCTCTGTAGGGCCTTCTCTCTCTTTGGGGTGCATTGTATCCCCTGTGTACTGGTTGTCCTCTCCTGGGTGTTGGAGGTCTCCCTCTGTATTCTGTTGGAAAAAAAACCCTTCTTTATTGCGTTTCTCCATATGGGGTATTGTGATGTTCATAGTCATCCCTTAATGGAGAATATCTGTTATGATATCTCGGGGTCCTGGGTGTAAATGGAACGGTATTATATTGGTGTGTTCTGTTATCATATCTTCCAGATTGTCTGAAGTCCTGGACTTTTTCTTTCCCTTCTAATTCTTGGGGTTGTTCCTCCTTCAGCGATGTTTCTTGCTTGGGTAGGTCTTACTTCCTGCCATGGTGCATTGCCCCTTTCTATTGATCTTTCCCTCGATTCTTTCATTAATGAGATGTTAAGATCCTCTTCCATATAATTTTCATCTGATTGCCACTTGTAGACGTGTTGATTTTTGTAATCTAATACATCTCGCTTAAACTTTTTTGCTTTTTCTGTTGTATTTCCTTGTCATATTTCTTCATTGCTTCCTGTAGGTTATTTTCTTTGTCCTTATATTCCTTAGATTCTTGAAACGGTATCAATTGGTCTCTTAATTGTAGGATTTCAGATTCTATATTCTTTAGTTTATGTTGTCTCCGTACTATTAGTTTCTGTAGTAAAGCACTTTCGCTTTCATTGAAAAACCTGTACCATTCTTCCATCAGTTCTTTGTTATTAACTGTATCATTTGGTGAGATGTCCCACCTAATTCTTCTTGGTGTAATATTCTGGGAAATATACATTCCCAAGGTGGCCACATCCCACCAAACCCTTAATTGTTTCTTAATGTTATGTTTAAGCTGTTTGAAAAGACCGTCTATATCCTGTTTGTTGACCACTTGTTCTTGATTAAAGACCTCTATTAGATTGATAGTTCTATTGTTGGTATATTTAAAAATATCCATTGCTGCAGATTTTTTGTTTAGCATAATAGACGTAAACTCTGAATAGTAGGTGTATGGGGTAAATCCGCGCAATTAATTGAATGTTTTAGTTATGGATATGGCTGCTGCCTCTACACATACAATACCACCTAAGTGGAAAGTATTAGAAAATGGTAAAAAAAGCAGGAGTAGTATGGCGCTGCCCTTATGGAGACAAGGGAAAAAAAAACATTTCTTCTTTGTAGTGAATGTTTTGCCTAGTGTCCTTATAGAATTGCTTCTAAAACCTGTATGTGTTCAAAAGTTGAATAAAACTGTGACTGGTGGTGAATATTTCTATTAAAAATGAAAATACAACAACTGGGGATCCAATTGTTCAACAAAGATGCATAGTGCCCTTTAAATTAGGTAATAAAGTAGTTGTGGATATGGATACAATATCATCTAGGTGGAAAGTGTTAAAAACAATACAGTACCACCTAAGTGGAAAGTATGAGAAAATGGTAAAAAAGCAGGAGTAGTATGGTGCTGCCCTTATGAAGACAAAAATATATTTTCTTCTTTGTAGTGAATGTATTGCCTAATGTCCTTATAGAATAGCTTCTAAAACCTGTATGTGTTCAAAAATTGAATAAAACTGTGACTGGTGGCGAATATTTCTATTAGAAGTGAAAATACAACAACTGGTGCTCCAATTGTTCAACAAAGGTGCATTGTGCCCTTTAAATTAAGTAATAAAGTAGTTATGGATATGGATACAATATCATCTAGGTGCAAAGTGTTAAAAAGAAAAAGAGAAAAGAAAAAAAGGAAAAAGGAAAAAAAGGAAAAAAAAGGAAAACAGGAATAATATGGCGCTGCCCTTATGGAGACAAAAAAAAACTTTCTTTATAATGACTTTATAATTCCCAAAGTGTGTGTGTGTTTTTTTTTTTTTTGTCTCCAGTTCTGTCATATGCCTTTGCTCCGTGAGATCCGTGAGAATAATCCTGATGATTTCAGGAACTTTCTCCGGATGACGGACCCCGTATTTCACCATTTGTTGACTTTGCTGACCTCCTATATCAGCAGGCAGGATACCTGCATGAGGCAAGCCATCACTCTAGAGCAGAGGCTAGTCGCCACCCTGCGGTACTTGGCGACGGGGAGAAGCCTGCAGGACCTCAAGTTCTCGACAGGCATCTCCCCCAGGCTCTGGGGATCATTATCCCAGAGACCTGTTCTGCCATCATTCAGGTCCTGCAGAATGAGTGAATTAAGGTAAGATTTATCCTTTAACATCACATTTTATTGTATATAATGTTTGTTAATATATTGTATTTCTTTCCTCATTCCCTAATTACCATGATTGTAATATGCTGTGAATGTCCCCTTTGTCCTCATGCATGCTGGATTTTTATGTAATTTTTTTTTGTCCTTCATACATATTTGCCTTCACTTACCTCCCCAGCATGGTCTGCTGGCCCTATATTCACCTCATGTACTCACTTAACAGTGTATTTTGTCAGCTACATAGTAGTGCTTTACCCTAAATACCCCCTAAAATGTGTAAAAATGTGATTTGGGCTTTAAATTCTGGCAGAGTGCCAGAGGCTTTTTTTTGGGGGTCCCCAAATCATTTGGAACCCTCCCCCCAACTGCTAAGTCAGCTGATACCAATTCTCTATCTATCCACAATCATCTATCTGCTGACTTTGCCAAACCCATACACACTATACCCATCTCTTTTGTGGTCAGATGTATGGATGAATTCCCCAAAGCATGTAGTGCAAGGGCCTGCCTGAATACTTTCAAATGGTACTGTTTAAAGTTTTTGTATACCATTTTTATTTTTATAGGTAATAGCAGAATGTTCAAATGTGCTAAAATGTGTACAATGTGTGTTTATATCTTTGTATTATGACACTTCTTACCTGTCCAGTGGGCTGTCATTAGTGTAAGTAAGGAGGGGCTGGCCAAAGTAATACACATTATTTAGGCATTCATCAATCCAATGAAGTGGAGAGGGTTACCTGTCCAAAAGATCCCCCCCCCTAAAATGTTAGAAATGGCCCATGAGGGGGGAGGGGGAATCTGATAGGTGGACCTTATACCTTGGTCTTTCAAAACTCCCTAAAATAAATGTTATATTGATGTTGGCCAAGAATGTTTGTGTCTAATCTGCTTTCCCTGTTTATGTTCAAAATGATTAATTTATTTTTCTTGTTTGACTCCACAGTTTCCTTCCAACCCACAGGAATGGCAGACTGTGGCCTCCCACTTTGCCCAGCGGTGGGACTTTCCTAACTGCGGAGGGGCAATTAATGGGAAACACGTCCACATCGTCCCACCACCCAATTTGGGGTCATACTATTACAACTACAAGGGGTTCAATAGTATTGTGATGTTGGCGGTGATGTCGGATACTTATGAGTTCCTGTATGTGGACTTGGGGAAGAATGGCCGGATGTCCGATGGTGGAGTCATCGCCCAGACGGAGTTCTACAGGCATCTCCAGAATGGCAGCTTGGACTTGCCACCTCCAGAAGACAATGTGGAAGTACTCTCATTCGTCTTGGTTGCGGATGAAGCGTTTGCGCTGGGGGACCATCTTATGAGGCCATTCCCTATAAGGACCCTCACCCCGGACCAGAGGATTTTTAATTACCGGCTGGCCAGAGCCAGAAAAATGGTGGAGAACACATTTGGAATCATGGCCAGCCGGTTCCGCCTATTTCTTACACCCATACACATGGCGGAGTACAAACTGAATCATATCATCCTGGCGTGCTGAGTTCTACACAACTTTTTAAGGCAAAATTCTGCCAACTATGCTGCCTCAGTTGGGCCTGAGGCCGGAATTCATAATGAACCAGCCCTGACGGCGCTTGAAAGTGGCCGTCCTGGCTTGCCCCCCCCTGAGTGCCCGTGAGGTCCGTCTTAGATACCTTGATTACTTTGCAGGTAGGGGGGCCATCAATATGCCAGACAATGTATGAAACATTTTTAAAATAAAAAAATCATTTTAACTACTAAAATCTTTGGTGACATTTACTACTTGTGTTTCTTATAACTGACCCTGACAGAAATGCGGTGAGTCCTGAAAATGGCGTGATTTTGTAACATTACAAAGCACTGTTGGGTGTTATTTACTAAAGGCAAAGACACTTTGCACTACAAGTGCACTTGAAACTGCACTGAAACTGCACTTGTAGTGCAAAGTGGATTTTCCCTTGGGAAATAACCCCCATTGTCACAGAAAACACCAATTTGAGCACAACAAAAGTTTTGGAGCGTTGAAACAATAATCCACACATTCTTGATTATCAATCTTTTTAATATCAGCACAATCACATGTGCATTTATAAAAGGTTAAACCAAACCAATATGTTTGTTGTATAACAATTTTTTGGGTCACATTACTGATCACGGATGTGGATATACGGGGCAATTTAGGTAACAGCGATCACAGGTCAATTTGTTTCAGTATAAATCACACAAATAGGAAACAAAAAGGGAATACAAAGACACTGAATTTCAAAAAAGCTAACTTCCCAAAACTACAAACCTTGCTAAAAGGCATAAATTGGGATAAAATATCAGGAACAAAGAATACGGAGGAGAGATGGGTTTGCTTTAAGAGTATATTAAATAAGGGCATTAGCCAATGTAGCCCATTGGGTAATAAATTTAAAAGAGCGAACAAAAGTCCTGGATGGCTTAACTCCAATGTAAAAATGCATATAAAAGCAAAGGAGAAGGCCTTCAAAAAATACAAGGTTGAGGGATCATCCTCAGCATTCAGACTTTATAAAGAATGCAACAAGAAATGTAAGGGTGCAATTAGGACGGCTAAGATAGAACATGAAAGACACATAGCGGAGGAGAGCAAAAAAAATCCCAAGAAATTATTTATGTATGTAAACAGTAAAAAAGGGAGGACAGACCATATTGGCCCCATAAAGAATGAGGAAGGACACCTGGTTACAAAGGATGGGGAGATAGCGAAGATATTGAATTTATTCTTCTCCTCAGTCTTCACGAGTGAATCGGGGGCTTCAGTAACCAAAACTGCAGTGTTTATCCTCATGACACAACACAGGAAGCACCTCCATGGTTAACAGAGGACAGAATTAAAATTAGACTTGAAAAACTTAACATAAATAAATAATAATAATAAATCACCGGGACCAGATGGCTTGCATCCGAGGGAACTCAGTCAAGTGATTGCCAGACCGTTGTTCCTAATTTTTACAGACAGTCTACTGACTGGAATGGTACCAGCTGATTGGAAAAAAGCCAATGTAGCACCAATATTTAAAAAGGGCCCAAAATACATCCCTGGGAATTACAGACCAGTTAGCCTAACATCAATGGTATGTAAACTCTTGGAGGGGATGATAAGGGACTATATACAAGATTTTAGTAAGGAGAACGGTATCATTAGCAGTAATCAGCATGGATTCATGAAGAATCGTTCTTGCCAAACCAATCTACTAACCTTCTATGAGGAGGTGAGTTGCCATCTAGATAAAGGAAGGCCCATAGACGTGGTGTATATGGATTTTGCAAAAGCATTTAACACAGTTCCCCATAAACGTTTACTGTACAAAATAAGGTCCGTTGGCATGGACCATAGGGTGAGTACATGGATTGAAAACTGGCTACAAGGGCGAGTTTGAGAGGGTGGTGATAAATGGGGAGTACTCGGAATGGTCAGGGGTGGGTAGTGGAGTTCCCCAGGGTTCTGTGCTGGGACCAATCCTATTTAATTTGTTTATAAACGACCTGGGGGATGGGATAAACAGTTCAATCCCTGTATTTGCAGACGATACTAAGCTAAGCAGGGCAATAACTTCTCCGCAGGATGTGGAAACCTTGCAAAAACATCTGAACAAATTAATGGGGTGGGCAACTACATGGCAAATGAGGTTCAATGTAGAAAAATGTAAAATAATGCATTTGGGTGGCAAAAATATGAACGCAATTTATACACTGGGGGGAGAACCTCTGGGGGAAGCTAGGATGGAAAAGGACCTGGGGGTCCTAGTAGATGATAGGCTCAGCAATGGCATGCGATGCCAAGCTGCTGCTAACAAAGCAAACAGAATATTGGCATGCATTAAAAAGGGGATCAACTCCAGAGATAAAACGATAATTCTCCCACTGTACAAGACTCTGGTCCGGCCGCACCTAGAATATGCTGTCCAGTTCTGGGCACCAGTCCTCAGGAAGGATGTACTGGAAATGGAGCGAGTACAAAGAAGGGCAACAAAGCTAATAAAGGGTCTGGAGGATCTTAGTTATGAGGAAAGGTTGCGAGCACTGAACTTATTCTCTCTGGAGAAGAGACGCTTGAGAGGGAATATGATTTCAATATACAAATACCGTACTGGTGACCCTACAATAGAAATAAAACTTTTTCGCAGAAGAGAGTTTAACAAGACTCGTGGCCACTCATTTAAATTAGAAGAAAAGAGGTTTAACCTTAAACTACGTAGAGGGTTCTTTACTGTAAGAGCGGCAAGGATGTGGAATTCCCTTCCACAGGTGGTGATCTCAGCGGGGAGCATCGATAGCTTCAAGAAACTATTAGATAAGCACCTGAATGACCGCAACATACAGGGATATACAATGTAATACTGACACACATAGGTTGGACTTGATGGACTTTTTTCAACCTCGCCTACTATGTAACTATATGTAATTACTAAAAGTAGAAATGTCCATTTAAGGTAAAACAGGCATGTTTAAAACCAACAAGAAAGACACAAATTTTGAACTTACAAAGTTCAACTTTTAAAGAAATTAAAGGCAATATCAGACATGAGTATTTATAAACTGTGTTTGATATTGCGTTCAGATGGGGAGAAGTCACCCCTGGAAAAGCCAAATTTTGAAGATGCACACAAATTGCCCAATGTCAACATGTGCTAGCTGCCATCACGGGGGATGAAGGGACATGTTTTGGGGTGCAACTCCTTCCTTCCAGCTACTTTATTATTGAGGAAGGGGTTGCACCCCCAAAATGCATACATTGATCTCCCGTGATGGTAGATAGCACATGTTGACACACTGTGTGCATCTTCAAAATTTGGCTTTTCTCGAATATGTCAAAAAATGTTAGAAATTTTTAGATCCCAAAAAGCACAAAAAAGGGAAGGGATTTGGAGGGGTTTTAAACTCTCCCTAAAACATCAATGATGTTCTTCATTTTTTGTTGAACATCATTGATGTTTTTCTGGAAGTTTTCCAAGTCCCTATTACACCCCATGATCTCCCCGATCAGGATCTGTGCACTTTCAGAGGTGAAATGACCTGGATCCACAACATCACAATCACCTAAAAAGATAGAAACAAAAACACACCATGTATTATAAATATGCCGGCATCCATCTCTTACCTAAGCCTGTGGTCGCAGACACTCACCTGTTGTGGTGACAATTTCCACCACATCTCCTTCCTCCTCCTGTTGTCTTTGGTGGGTCTTCACTTCTTCCTGAGGTGGGGGGTCTGTTGTCTCCTCGATGAGGGGTGTCCTCCGAATCTTTTATCCCCTATGTAAGAAAAATAGGTATACTTAGCACACAGATATTTGATGGCAGAAATCGGAATATGAAACATTGCTTGGAAGTGAGGTACAATTGTCTGTTTGGTCAGAGTTCCAAGATGAAGAAATATTTTTTTCCTTTGTCAAGCTTGAATACTTACCTGTTTTGTGCAAGCTTCACAGATGGAGTCACAGCTATAATATCCACTGGAGCACCTGTGTGGGCCCTCTAATAAAAAGTGTGTTCTTGTGTCCCACACTAGTGCTCCAGTGTCCAGATGTGAAAACTGCTGCTGAGTGTCCTCTCCTTACAATGCAATCTAGTTTGCATTTCATTCTAGTTACAAACCCATCTACACAACCAAATTATTTTAAGAGAAGTAGGCCATAAAAAATGTATTCAAATGCATATGGCCAAAACAATGGTGTTTTCTAGGTCGAACGAACAATGTTTCATATGAACGAATAATGTGTCCATGAACATGAAAGTTGCCATTTTAAACTGTACAGCAGTTAAGAAAAGCACATGGAGCAGCACGAACTTACTAAAAATAAAGAATAGGAACACCGCACAACTACTTACTTTTTTGCAGCACTCTCCTGATCCTTCTGTACTGCTTGTGCTCCCTTAATTTGAGGTCCGACCATCGCTTCCTGAGCTGATCTTTCGATCGTTGTGCCCCGAAATTATTCTGCAGACTTTAGACCACTTTTGCCATTATCTTGGCCTTTCTGACATTGGGGTTGGGGTAAGATCCATACTTCCCGTCATAGTCGGTCCTTTTTAGTATGTCGACCATCTCCAACATCTCCTCAAAGGACATATTTGAGGCCTTAAATCGCCTCCTTCTGGATCGGGACGTTTCAGGCTCCGGGCTTTTCTCCTCCTCCTCCTCATTGCTGTAATTAGCACGCACCTGCTGTGTCTCCGCCATGTGCTCTTCCCCCACTGCGCCGAAAGAGAAGGGGCGGGGAATAGACTATAAAGAACGTCATGGGCGGGCGGAGTTTCACGCATGCGCAGTGTATATAAAGCGTAACACGCGTGCGTAGTACGTACGATCTGTGGGTGCGGAGGAAGGAGTATCGGAGGCGCCGATCGTGATAACGAAGGTAAGATCTAAACTTGGGCCTATACTGCTTCTAGATTGAGGCCTATATTGTAACAAGATTAGGAGAGTTTCGCCTGACATTAGGGTTTGTCTTGTGTCTTGCAGATAACATGGATGGCTTCAATGACCACAACTTCCTCCCCTTATTCATAAACAAATATAGGGAGCTGCCCTGTCTGTGGCAGATCAAACACCCCCAATACAACAATAAACAAAAGAGGCAGGCAGCGCTGAAGAAACTGCTGGAGTTGGTGAAGCCGGTGGTCCCCACAGCAACCATCCCCTATTTAAAAGCCAAAATTGGTGGCCTGAGGAGCACTTATCTAAGGGAGCACAAGAAGGTCACTGATTCCCAGAGATCCGGAGCTGCAGCAGATGACATTTATGTCCCCAGGCTGTGGTACTATGAGAGACTGCGATTTCTGTCAGACCAGACTGAAGTCAGGGAATCCCTCTCAACCCTTCCTTCCACTCTTCCCTCCACTCTTCCTTCCACCCCAGCTGAGGCTTCCGTTGTGCAACCTGGGACTTCCAGCCAGGGAGAAGTGGAGGAGCCCAGCTGGAGCCAGGTATAGCATTCTTCTACAGATTTTTGGTCAATAAATAAATGATGTTTACTAGATGTTATTATTGATCACTAATTGCTGATTTAATAAAGTGTTTTACATATCAATAGACAGTAGTGTTCAAAAATAATTGGGACAATAATGAAAAATGCTGGGCTCAGAATGATAATCTGTTATATTTGTTAACATTCAATTTGCAACAATCATGAGGTGAAAATTGTGTGTGATTGATGAATAAAAAACTCAAACTATGTCCCTTTTTCATACACAGGAAGGCCTCAGCCAGGAGGAGGCTGTGGAATGTGGTACACAGGAGGAGGCTGTGGAATGTGGCAGCCAGGAAGAGGTGGGGGTTAGTGGCAGCCAGGAGGAGGAGGGACTAAGTGGCAGCCAGGAGAAGGCGGGGCCCAGTAGGAGCCTGACAGAATTGCAGGACCCTCCCCTCCGCCTTCCAACCAAAAGACCCAGGAAGGGGAGTCACGTGCAGGATTCAGAACTCAGACCGATTCAGGAGGTTTCTGCATCCCTCAGAGCCACCCCCACTCCTGAAGAGGCCTTTGCCTGCCACCAAACTGCAGGGCATGCAGGAGGGCCAACGCCTCCTGTGTGAGGACCTTCTTTATAAAGTCATAACTAAGGGGGTTAGGGGCAAAATCACACACAAAACCCACCTAAGTGAGTTGGACCATCCTCTTACTCCTCCTGCCTTTTTCATACACAGGAAGGCCTCAGCCAGGAGGAGGCTGTGGAATGTGGTACACAGGAGGAGGCTGTGGAATGTGGCAGCCAGGAAGAGGTGGGGGTTAGTGGCAGCCAGGAGGAGGAGGGGCTAAGTGGCAGCCAGGAGAAGGCGGGGCCCAGTAGGAGCCTGACAGAATTGCAGGACCCTCCCCTCCGCCTTCCAACCAAAAGACCCAGGAAGGGGAGTCACGTGCAGGATTCAGAACTCAGACCGATTCAGGAGGTTTCTGCATCCCTCAGAGCCACCCCCACTCCTGAAGAGGCCTTTGCCTGCCACCAAACTGCAGGGCATGCAGGAGGGCCAACGCCTCCTGTGTGAGGACCTTCTTTATAAAGTCATAACTAAGGGGGTTAGGGGCAAAATCACACACAAAACCCACCTAAGTGAGTTGGACCATCCTCTTACTCCTCCTGCCACAACTCCACCACCACAGCCACAGCCTGGAAGGAAGCGTGGAAGGAAGACCAGAGAGTGATGACCCTGGGTTCAGTCTGGTCTGGCAAAAGATACAGTCTCTTGTATGACCACAGCCTGGGGGCACAGATGTCATCTGCTGCTTTCAGGATCTCTGGGACTTCTGGACCAGACTGCACTCACTTAGATATGGACTCCTCAGGCCACCAATTTTGCAGTAAAATAATTGATGTGTGCCCTGGGGGTCAAAGGCTTCGCCAATTTCTACTGTTTCTCCAGCGTTGCCTCCCTCTTTGTTTGGTTATGAGCCCTTAATAAAGGATTTTTTGTTTCAATTAGACTCGCCTATGTGTGTTTCCCTTCAAAAAGGACAGTTTGTTTTTGAGGAGGCAGGTACATTTCAAATATACAATGTAAAATTAACAAGAGACACCAACACCAAGCAACCTCCTTGAGAATAAATAATACAAGATAATAATGGTGTTGTGGTAACTTGACACACAAAACACACACAAGAATATTCAGGATGTAAAATCAAAAAATAAAAATAATTAACAACAAGATCAGTCTTGAAAACAATACAAACCAAAAAAAAATAAAAAATCAGGCTTGAAAAAAATACAAACCAAAAAAAATAATAATATATATATTTTATTTATTTATTTATTTTTTTTCCAAATAAAGCTTTATTAAGTTAAATCCATACAGAAAAGTAGTACACAAAGGCAAGGTTTGAGATAAAATGACAATAGTGTTATACAGAGGGAACAGTCCAGAGAGTACAACGTTGTATTTTAACAAGTATTCAAATCTACAACTGTGGATTTGTTGAAAAACACATTACATCTGGGGTGTGGATATATGGGATTACAGAGTAGTGTGGGCAGAAAATATAAAGAACATATAGTAAAGCAGGTAAAACATTTTTTAAACATGTTGATTTTTGAGGGCGAAAAAGATTAAAAAGGGAGAGAGGAGTAAAAACCGTATTATAATAGATTGCCTATGATAGCCTTAGTATATGAGTCTGAGATTTTTGTTGGATTGTGTTTGGAATAATCGTTATTTACTATGTCTGTGTGAGAGTGTGAAATTGATCCTGGTGCGTGGTGTCCATAAGTCGGGTAATGTCTGTAGATAGAGATATAATCATAGCATACAACCATGGATATCTAACATAGCAAAGTTTCGATTAAATGGTGGACAAAATATAGTGAGAAGTACAAAGGGAAGGTAGGGGAAAGTTATTTCCCGTCCCTGGCTCAGCCATGGGTCTAACGGGAAATATCTTTACAGAAGGACCAAGTCCCAGGAAGAAAAGCATAATAGAGCTTTTGAAGTGAATTCTGTATGCGTAATGATATAGTTACCTCCTGAATTTTGTTTCATGCACGACTATAGGGAGGACTATAGACAGTTGGGATGTATGATGTGTCTTATGGTGTGCTGGAGGAGGGTTCCTGATTGATTAATTGGGTATATTCAGATGTTGTGCGGAAATGTAGCCAACAGGCCCAAGTGTTCCTGTATTTAGTATAGGAATCCTGTGCTTGATGTACAAGTTCCTCCATTTCAGCTATTTTGTTTACTCTTTTGAACCAGTCTGCGATTGTGGGTGGATTGGGAGATCTCCAGAGAACTGGGATACAGAGTTTGGCAGCATTGATTAGATGTAGTGCTAGGGATTTGTGATAAGATTTCATCGGTAGGGAGGAGTGGTGTAAGAGGGCTTGTGCTGGAGAGAAATCTAGCTGAAGTGTAGTGATTTGGGAGGAGAGGTGAAAAACTTTAGTCCAGAAGGCAGAAATCGCAGGGCAGTCCCACCATATGTGAAGGAGTGATCCGTTTTTGTCATTACATCTCCAACAATTAGATGGGATCTCTGGATTAATGGTGTGTAACTTGAGAGGCGTTTTGTACCATCTGGAGAAAAGCTTGTATCCGTTTTCTTGAGTTGTTACATTAATGGAGCCTTTGTGTATGTTAGAGTATATCTTTTCCCATTCCTTATCAGAGAGGTGGATGGAAAGATCTTTTTCCCATTTTGCACTAGCTATATTTGTTTTAGGAGTATGCTCGAGAAAGAGGTTCAAGTATATGGTGGATATCAGGTGTCTTTGGGGTTCAGTGGAAGAGCAAAGGGATTCAAAGTGTGATTGGTTTCTTGAGTATGCAGCCCTAGTTTGGGGATCAAGAAGAAAATGTCTGAGTTGCATATAAGACCAGAAAGGGATCTGGTGATTCGTTTCTTGGGAGTTCAATGAGGACAGCGGTTTAATATTCCCCTTAGCGAAGAAATCTCCCGCTGTCATCCTTGTCTGGGATCCTATTTGATGAAGGAACGAATCATCATTGCCTGGTGGAAAGTCTGGGTTATGTTTGATTGGCGTGAGAGGGCCTGGAGAGGAGGAAATGTGCAAATGTTTACATGTCTTTTTAAAGGAATTCAGTGTTGTATCGATAAGGGGATGTTGTTTGCAATGTGGAGAGATGTGGCGAGGGTGAATCCAGGGTAGGTTATGGATCGGGATTTGTGAGAAGGCTTGTTCAATTGCGATCCACGCTTTAGTTTTAGGGTGGACATTCCAGTCCACTATTCGAGAGAGTTGACAGGCCCAATAGTATTTTCGAAGATCCGGTAGGCCTAATCCACCTTTCATTTTGGGTACGGTCATTCTGTTGAAACTCATTCTAGGTCGCTTATCGTTCCAGATGAATTTCATACAGGATTTGCGGTACGCATTAAAAAAAGTTTGTGGTAGAGACACTGGGATTGTTTGGAGCAGGTATAGAAATTTTGGCATTATAGTCATTTTTATAATGGAGACTCTGCCAAACCATGAGAACAAACCCGTTGACCAAGTGTTGAGGTCTTTTTGAATATTTTGGATAATGGGAGTATAGTTTTTGCTGTATAAGTCTGATAGCGAGGTTGGAATGTAGACCCCAAGGTATTTAATGGCGCTCGGTTTCCATTTGAAAGGGAAATTAGTTTGACAATGTTTCACTATATCTGGTGGTAGAGTGATATTTAGGGCCTCTGATTTAGCGAAGTTAATTTTAAGATATGTGAGATTTTCAAAGAGAGTAAGATCTTTGAGGAGATTGGGTAGCGTAATGTGTGGCTCTTTCAGGAATAGTAGGATGTCATCCGCAAATGCCGCTAATTTATAGGTAGATTTTGCGATGGTTATTCCTTTAACGTTTGGATTGTTTTTTAGATGCGTTAGACATGGTTCCAGTGCCAAGACAAAAATAAGCGGAGAGAGTGGGCATCCTTGTCTTGTACCGTTAGATATGGAGAAGGCATTCGACAGGTGTCCATTTATCCGGACTTTGGCAGTTGGGGTGGAGTATAGAGCAAGAATAAATTGTAGCATGCGATCTCGTATGCCAATGTGTGTTAGGACCTCTTTTAGGCAGTCCCAGGCTACCCTGTCGAATGCCTTCTCCGCATCAAGGGAGAGAAGGAATCCCGGTTGTTTCTTTGAAGTCAGCCAATTGTGAATACTGATTGCCTTTAGGGTGTTGTCCCTTGCCTCTCTACCTGGGACAAAACCAACTTGGTCCAAGGAGATGAGGCCAGGGAGAAGGGGTAAAAGTCTATTAGCCAAAATTTTTGCATATATTTTCAGGTCAACATTTAGTAGAGATATTGGTCTGTAGTCGTGAACTAAATTTGGATCTTTATCAGGTTTTGGAATAACCACTATGTGGGCTGTGAGAAGATCTCTGGGAGGGGGGTTCTCGGATGAAAGGGAGTTGAAAGCATTTAAGAAGTGAGGATAAAGCGTAGTTATGAATTCCTTATAGTATCCTGCTGTTAGGCCATCTGGACCTGGACTTTTGCCTGTTTTGAGTTGTTTGAGCACAGTCTCTAGTTCGTTCTTAGAGATGGGACGTTCTAGATGCGAAGCTTCTGCATCAGAAATGGGTTTGGGACCATGTTGGGCTAGGAACTCTTTAATCAAGTGTGTTCTACGATCATTGTTTATTGTGGGTTTATGAGGATTGATATTATAGAGCTGCGAGAAATAATTCACAAATTGGTCTGCTATCAGTGTATTAGACGTTACTTTAGAACCCGAAGGGTCATTAATGGAATGAAGTGTTGTAGATGATCGTTTTGCACGGAGGGCTCTGGCTAGAATTTTACCGGATTTGTTGCCATGTTCGTAGAATATTTTTTGTGATAATATGTATTTGCGTTTTATTTGTTTATGTAACACTTCTTTCAACTCTGTCCTCACCTGAGTAAGTTCCTCAAGCGTGGAGAGCGCTCAAGTTTTCTTATGTATTTTTTCTAAATTCTGTATGCGTTTGGAAAGGATAGAAATATGCGCTTGTCTTTCTCGTCTTCTCTTGGAAGCGATAGCTATTAGCTTTCCCCGTATGGTGCATTTGTGGGCTTCCCATTTTATCATTGGGGATATTTCCAAGGAGTCGTTATCCTGGAAATAAAGTTTTAGATTGTCGTGTATAGTAGACACAATTGAAATGTCTGTCAGCAGTGAGGGATCAAGACGCCATATTTGTGAGCGAGTATGTTTGGATGGAAATTCCAAGGACATGGTTATCGGGTGGTGATCTGATATGTACATTGGTTCGATGGAGGTGTGCTTGAGCATGGGAGATCGTTTTGTGAAATAAAGAAATAGTCAAGTCTGGAGTAACTGCCATGTGGGTTGGAGAAAAAAGTGTAATCTTTAGTTGAGGGGTTTAAAGTACGCCATGCGTCATGTAGTGTCAATTCTTGAAAACATTGTTTAATTGCTCGTAACGCTGAGAAGGGTAATTTGGATGCACCCGAAGATGTATCCTGTATTGGGTTTAAGGGAACATTAAAATCTCCTCCAGTTAATAGTATACCCTCTTGAAACGATGCGAGCAATTGCAGTGTGTGTCGGAAGAACGGGACTTGTTTAATGTTCGGGGCGTATATGTTTGCTAAGGTTAAAGGTTTACCGAAAAGTGAACCTTTGACAAAAAGAAATCTTCCATCTTCATCCGCTAGAGTGTCTTTGATTATGAGTGGACACTGTTTTGAGATAAGGATAGAAACTCCTTTTGTTTTTGATTGTTTGTTGGTAGCATGAAAAGCTGTTGGATAGCGTAAGTTGGAGAATTTGGGGATAGAGTCCGTTTTGAAATGCGTTTCTTGGATGTATATAATGTCTGCCTTGAGTTTATGCATAGAAAGGAGAACTTGTGTACGTTTCTCAGGGACATTTAGTCCCCGTGCGTTGAGCGAGACTAGTTTAGTAGTGGCATTGTGGTGAGATATTGATGTAGAATTGTGTGAGACCGGTGTCATTCTGTAATTTGGGAGGTGTTGTGAGTTAAACTGGAGTGGTGTTTACTGAATATAGTCCGCGGTGCAGGTGAATGTGTGGCAGAAAAAGACCAGTAGTTGGACTTGTGCCTTATGCTCTTATGTGTGGAAGGCGCGTTCTAGGAGAGTGATGAGATTCTATTCAGGATGAGAGTAGATTGTTCAGGAGTAGGGAGTGATGTGAGGGGGACTGGGTATGCGGGGGAGAGGAAACTGTGAAGACCACTGTGTAGTGTTGTTAGGGGTTATAGGTAGTGGAAAGTAATCCGGGGACTAGCGATGCCTGCTCGCTAGGCTATGTACGAGTATACACTCGTGATATATGGTACCGGAATGGGTCAGTGGTGGTTTAAAGGAGGGTTGAGTGAAGAAATCAGGTAATCAATTGAAACCACTGTTTGGGAAGGTGACCAAACGGTAACGTAGAGAAAAGTAAAACCTGTCAGTAAGGGACAAGAGCCGCTGACATATGGGATAGATGTAGGCAGAAGGCATGGACTGAAGACGGTCCATGTGTGAAATGGTTGCATTTAGATTGCTGTGAATGCCGCCTATTAACTTTCTCAGTGGATTTGGAGAAACAGCATGGGTCAGATTTGCGAAAAGCAGATAAAAAATTAGGTGTATGGTCAGATGAAACATTCAGTTAATGACATATTTTGTGAGATCGTTCCCCTGGTGATTGTTAAGTGAGAGGAAAGAATGAAAAAAAAAAAAAAAAAAACCCAGAAAAATAAAAGAAATAAAAGAAATAAAAATCCCCATGAGTAGCACATAAATTAAGCCTCTGGTGAGGCGCAGATATTCATAACGCAAAGATCTATGTAATAATTCAGTTAAACAGTCAGCCAGAAAACTTGAACAGTTTGCAGAGCAGAGTATTCAACATAGGTAGAAAGTATTATCTCTTAAGATAGATAAACCGTGCCTGAACTAATTAATAATTAACTACCCCTGAAGGCTATGAAGAAGCTTGTCAAAATAATTAATAAAACGAAGGATCCATGTAGATCGTTATGCTAATTAGGAGCATATCTCAGTGGATAGGAGGGGATGATTATATGAGAAAGATCAGTGTCTGTGAAACTCCCTTAGAGTGCCTTTGTCTGAGAAGCCTGTCAGTTCCGTTTTGGCATGTAGATAGCTGTCTAGTCAGGGAAAGGCACTTGTAAGGATTAGGTCTATATAATCATACAGGATAGTGAGTGCCCTAATCTTTGCGTAATTCATGACAGATAAGGTGATGTTAGGACTACTAAGGAGATGGATCGTGTGTCACAACCATCTCGGGCTGGGATGACACTGGCATCCTCCTATGGGAGGTGCGTGTGTGGAGGCAGGGGAGAAAAGTCTGCAGAGTGTCACCACGGTAACAAGTCAGGTCTGTAACCTTGTGAGAGCCAATGAGCGATTGCATGAGTCATGTTGGGGGAGAACTTGTTACCTCAGACCTTGGCTCCTCTCATGAATTTGCGCCGAAAGACAGCAACCAATAGAGCAATGAACAGCTGGTTGTCATGGCAATAAGATTGTGTGGTAGTTCTAGTAGTCACCTAATAATGTAGTTGCTATCTAAGAGGAACAGAGAGTTAATACAGGATTGAAATAGGGGTGTCAATGAATATTACTAGCAGCCTGTTGTGTGTAAGAGAAGGGCATATTTGCAGTTAGAAGTATGAATCCGTGCAATCGGAGCGGGATGAAACCCTGTTAAACTGTCAGTGTACCGATCAGCTAGAGGAGGGAGAGATAGAGTAGATTGGAGATCTCCGATAACCCTATACCTCATTAGATTGGAAAATACAGTCACATAAGAATTTAATTATAATAGAGCTCTAATGAAGGGTGGAACTGCTAGTGTAGGGCTGTATTGGAGAGTAAGGTGTGACAGAACAAGCCATGCAGGCAAAGCGCTGCTTTGATAGTCAGCGTTAAGGGGGATATAGATATGCCTGTGTGTAAGAACTATGATCTACATAAACTAAACTTAACAGTTTGAAATACTTTAGGAGCATATTACCAGCCGGGGCTTGAACTTTCAATATTCTAAAAATGGCACATGAACAGTCAGAGGAAATCTTTCAGTCTATGTTGCAGATGCCATCTGTATTCACCGATCTCTTCTAGCTCTTCTGGAGCGTGGAGGTTTCGTCGGGCTGTAGATGGAAGGAGACTGCGGCTCGGGTTGATGAATTCTCGGTTCCGATGGCGAACGGTGTCTTCTGTAGCTTGTGTGTTGGGTCTCCATTGCTTCACTCCTGGAAGGTGCTTTAGATGCTGTAGGGGTACGAAATTCCGCGTACCAATCTGGGACCTCCATGAGAGGGATTCCGAGTGTGTCACAGAAGGAATGTAGATCCTCAGGGACTCTGAGGAGAGCTGAGCGTCCTTGTACTGTTGCCGCCAAACCAAAAGGGAACTTCCAGCGGTAAATTATACCCTTGGCCCGGAGTACTGTCAGAAGGGGTTGCAGTTCCCTTCTGCGCTGCAAGGTTATGTTTGATAAATCCTGGAAAAGACGAAGTTCTGTGCCGTTATGTAGTAAAGGGGTCAGGGAACGTGCAGCCCTCAGAATGTCTTCCTTCAAACGGTAGTCAATAATGCAGCATACCACATCCCTAGGCGGGTCAGAGTCTTTTCCCTTCGGTCGCAGGGCACGGTGGATTCTTTCCATCGCAATAGGAACCTCTCTGGGTCTGCCGAGTATGTTATTAAAGATATGGATAACTTCACTTTGAAGATGATCCGCATCCACGGTTTCAGGCAAACCTCTCAGCCTGAGGTTATGGCGTCTGCCGCGATTGTCTAAATCTTCCAAGTGGCGATTGACATCTCTTAATTGCCGTGTATGTGTGTCAATCGCCAGATGCTGGTGACGGATCTTGGATGAATGGAGGGCAGTCGTTTGTTCCACCGCCTGAACTCTGCCTGTAATAGCTTGGATTTCAATTTTTAAATCTGAGATTGCTGCTGTCAGGGTGTCCTTAATGTCCTCAGCTACGGATCTGAGATCGCTCAGGCTCGGATGCTGATGAGGAGTGAGGAGAATTCCCCTGTCATTGAGTTCAGCGTGAGATGGAGAGGCAGCAGCATTAGAGTGAGGAGGATGTTGATGCTGGCTCCGTGAGGTGGGAGCCGGCGCCGAAGTTCCCATCTGTGCCCGGAACATCTCCGGGATGTTCTGACTGGATCTTTCCGGTATTTCACGGGGAGAACGGGACCGGGAGGTCGACGAAGTTCTAGAGGATGTACCCATCGCTTTTCGGGTGTTTGGGAGGCCGTTGACCGTCTTTGAAATTCAGATTTCTATCCCTGTCAGCGGAGCTCTGAAGTTAAGCAGCCATTCTCTACGAGGTCAAGCCACGCCCCCTCAATATATATATTTTAATGTCAGATGTGACAAATCAAAATATATTGATGAAATCACGAGAAATAATAAAGAAAGAAGTTTGTAAAAAGTCAGTGTGAATATGAGCAGCAAAACTATTTCATTCTAGCATTATAAAGAAGAAGTAAAAATAAAACATTTTTTACGCAATCTGTGCCTAAAAAATATATGCCGAAGCATGGGGGCAAACTGCCCCTAATGTTAGGAGCAAAACACTCCTCCACCCCTGCCCCCCATGCTTTGGCATATATGCTCTTTTATTTAACTGTGGTGGTGAAATCACCTCCGACAGCGCTGGAGTCACGGCTTTACTTATTGTGGGAGCAAACACTGTTGCTGTCAGAATAAATAAAACCCTGTTGCAGCTGAATGATGTACCTGCTAAGCAAATGATAGTTAACAATAAAACAAAGTAACATTACAGTATAACAGTAAGACATAACATACCTGCAAAGCAAATACAATAAAACATAGTAAAAATAAAACAGAGAGAGAACAATAGATATAGAACTATAGTGAGCGAACAATAGAGCGGACACTACAGAGCAAACATAAGAGAGAGAACAATAGAGAAAGAGAAGAAAAATTAAACCACAACTATTTTTTTTTACTTTTTTATTTTTATTTTTTTGTGTTTTTGTGAGGTTTTTTTTCACTTTTATAAAAACTGTAAACTGAACGTTGCAGACTAGGGTCTCTAAAAATGTAATGATCATCTCATCTTTCGAGACCCTGTGTTAGTGTGCCCTAGGACTGTGTAGTGCTGTACCCTACGCTAATACTCCACTAGAGTGTGGCAGCGTTTGAAACAGTCACTGATGCAGAGACCAGGTTGGTCAGGACAGGAGGAACAATAAAAGTGGGTGTCATGCCTAAATCTGTGTTTTCTGCAGACACATCTTCTTTTGGGGTGTTCTTTGGGTAGGGATACCAGGGAGGACATACGGAAAATGCCTCTCATGCAGCCGGCTCACTGCATTTGCATTGGGAAGGTGGGCCATAGCACTGTCTGGAAACAGAAGTTCTGTGACAATCTCTTCCTGGAGAATTTATGTGCTACTCATGGGGATTTTTATTTCTTTTATTTCTTTTATTTTTCTGGGTTTTTTTTTTTTTTTTTTTCATTCTTTCCTCTCACTTAACAATCACCAGGGGAACGATCTCACAAAATATGTCATTAACTGAATGTTTCATCTGACCATACACCTAATTTTTTATCTGCTTTTCGCAAATCTGACCCATGCTGTTTCTCCAAATCCACTGAGAAAGTTAATAGGCGGCATTCACAGCAATCTAAATGCAACCATTTCACACATGGACCGTCTTCAGTCCATGCCTTCTGCCTACATCTATCCCATATGTCAGCGGCTCTTGTCCCTTACTGACAGGTTTTACTTTTCTCTACGTTACCGTTTGGTCACCTTCCCAAACAGTGGTTTCAATTGATTACCTGATTTCTTCACTCAACCCTCCTTTAAACCACCACTGACCCATTCCGGTACCATATATCACGAGTGTATACTCGTACATAGCCTAGCGAGCAGGCATCGCTAGTCCCCGGATTACTTTCCACTACCTATAACCCCTAACAACACTACACAGTGGTCTTCACAGTTTCCTCTCCCCCGCATACCCAGTCCCCCTCACATCACTCCCTACTCCTGAACAATCTACTCTCATCCTGAATAGAATCTCATCACTCTCCTAGAACGCGCCTTCCACACATAAGAGCATAAGGCACAAGTCCAACTACTGGTCTTTTTCTGCCACACATTCACCTGCACCGCGGACTATATTCAGTAAACACCACTCCAGTTTAACTCACAACACCTCCCAAATTACAGAATGACACCGGTCTCACACAATTCTACATCAATATCTCACCACAATGCCACTACTAAACTAGTCTCGCTCAACGCACGGGGACTCTGGGTCTGCCGAGTATGTTATTAAAGATATGGATAACTTCACTTTGAAGATGATCCGCATCCACGGTTTCAGGCAAACCTCTCAGCCTGAGGTTATGGCGTCTGCCGCGATTGTCTAAATCTTCCAAGTGGCGATTGACATCTCTTAATTGCCGTGTATGTGTGTCAATCGCCAGATGCTGGTGACGGATCTTGGATGAATGGAGGGCAGTCGTTTGTTCCACCGCCTGAACTCTGCCTGTAATAGCTTGGATTTCAATTTTTAAATCTGAGATTGCTGCTGTCAGGGTGTCCTTAATGTCCTCAGCTACGGATCTGAGATCGCTCAGGCTCGGATGCTGATGAGGAGTGAGGAGAATTCCCCTGTCATTGAGTTCAGCGTGAGATGGAGAGGCAGCAGCATTAGAGTGAGGAGGATGTTGATGCTGGCTCCGTGAGGTGGGAGCCGGCGCCGAAGTTCCCATCTGTGCCCGGAACATCTCCGGGATGTTCTGACTGGATCTTTCCGGTATTTCACGGGGAGAACGGGACCGGGAGGTCGACGAAGTTCTAGAGGATGTACCCATCGCTTTTCGGGTGTTTGGGAGGCCGTTGACCGTCTTTGAAATTCAGATTTCTATCCCTGTCAGCGGAGCTCTGAAGTTAAGCAGCCATTCTCTACGAGGTCAAGCCACGCCCCCTCAATATATATATTTTAATGTCAGATGTGACAAATCAAAATATATTGATGAAATCACGAGAAATAATAAAGAAAGAAGTTTGTAAAAAGTCAGTGTGAATATGAGCAGCAAAACTATTTCATTCTAGCATTATAAAGAAGAAGTAAAAATAAAACATTTTTTACGCAATCTGTGCCTAAAAAATATATGCCGAAGCATGGGGGCAAACTGCCCCTAATGTTAGGAGCAAAACACTCCTCCACCCCTGCCCCCCATGCTTTGGCATATATGCTCTTTTATTTAACTGTGGTGGTGAAATCACCTCCGACAGCGCTGGAGTCACGGCTTTACTTATTGTGGGAGCAAACACTGTTGCTGTCAGAATAAATAAAACCCTGTTGCAGCTGAATGATGTACCTGCTAAGCAAATGATAGTTAACAATAAAACAAAGTAACATTACAGTATAACAGTAAGACATAACATACCTGCAAAGCAAATACAATAAAACATAGTAAAAATAAAACAGAGAGAGAACAATAGATATAGAACTATAGTGAGCGAACAATAGAGCGGACACTACAGAGCAAACATAAGAGAGAGAACAATAGAGAAAGAGAAGAAAAATTAAACCACAACTATTTTTTTTTACTTTTTTATTTTTATTTTTTTGTGTTTTTGTGAGGTTTTTTTTCACTTTTATAAAAACTGTAAACTGAACGTTGCAGACTAGGGTCTCTAAAAATGTAATGATCATCTCATCTTTCGAGACCCTGTGTTAGTGTGCCCTAGGACTGTGTAGTGCTGTACCCTACGCTAATACTCCACTAGAGTGTGGCAGCGTTTGAAACAGTCACTGATGCAGAGACCAGGTTGGTCAGGACAGGAGGAACAATAAAAGTGGGTGTCATGCCTAAATCTGTGTTTTCTGCAGACACATCTTCTTTTGGGGTGTTCTTTGGGTAGGGATACCAGGGAGGACATACGGAAAATGCCTCTCATGCAGCCGGCTCACTGCATTTGCATTGGGAAGGTGGGCCATAGCACTGTCTGGAAACAGAAGTTCTGTGACAATCTCTTCCTGGAATTTTAGGAAGGATCCAGTTCGTCCTGAAGATTTTAATAGCACAAAAGCATTCAGCGGAGCCAATTGAAATAAATACACAGACACTTTTGGGACCAGCGTCTGGCCTTACGGGCAATTAGGTACGGCACCAACAACTGGCCGTTGAGGTCCACCGCTCCCATGTTAAGGTTGTATTCGTGGACACAGAGGGGTTTTTCCACAACACCAGTCGCCGTAGGAATTTGGACTGTCGTATCTGTGTGAAGGGAGGACAGAATGAAAACATTCTTTGAATCCCTCCACTTCACTGCTAACTATTACACTTCAAGTAGGCTCCCCCCGTCTAAGTCGGGATTCTACAAGCCGTTGTGGGAAGCCCCGGTGATTAGATTGCATGGTGCCACATGCGCCAATTCCATAATCAAAAAGGTGAATAAAAAGTGTCATTCTCATGTAATAACTGTCCATGCACAAGTGGTACCCTTTTCCAAATAAGGGTGAATCCCACACTATCTTACCAGCGCTCCGTATGTAGTCTGGGCAGTTCTCTGGAGCTTATACATCTTGACCTCCATATCTGGCACACTTGCAGATAAGATACTGTTTGATAGACAAGCAGCCAGAAAACTTAATCAGGGACTCATCAACGCAGAAAACTTGATCGGGAGTAAACAAGGCTGCAAACTGTTGGTTGAAGTGGTTTACAAGGGGCCGAATTTTGTAGAGCCGATTAAATCCAGGGTCACCCCTAAGATGACAGAGTTCATTATCATTGAAGTGCATGAACCGCAAGATCTGCTTGTATCGTGTCCTGGTCATGGAAGCAGAGAACAGGGGCATATGGTGAATTGGGTTAGTGGACCAATATGACCGCAACTCACTCTTTTTAGTTATGCCCATGAGGAGGGATAGGCCCAGGAAAGTCTTAAATTCAGAGACTGTAAAAGGTCTCCAATCTCTGGCAAGGGTTAACTAGGGATTAGCGGCGATGAATTAACCAGCATACAAATTGCTTTGGTCCACCATAGATCTATAGAGATCTTCCGTGAAAAACAGCGAATAAAAATCAAGTGACGTAAAATCAACTGTTTCCACTTGAATTCCGGGTTGGCCAGTGAATGGGGGAAGTACCGGTGCTGCAGAAGTGTTGGGCTCCCAATTAGGATGCAGAAAGGGCATTATGGGCTCGACGGGCCTATGTTTGTCTTCTTCTTGGTGGCTGTGGAACACTACTAATGCTAGCCACCTCACCAGCTTGAACTGCACTTATGGGACTCGCCACAACACCAAGTGTTACTGTTCGCTCATTATATACGATGTTTTAGGCAGGTACAGGTTAAATACATTTGGTCATGCCTATTTGTATAAAAATAAGTTTTGTACATTGCTGTCTAGATATGTTTGTAACTAGAATGAAAAGCAAGCTTGATTCCGTGTAATGTAAGGAGAGGACACTCAGCAGCTGTTTACACATCTGGACACAGGAGCACTAGTGTGGGACACAAGAACAAACTTTTTAGAGTGTCCCACACAGGTACTCCAGTGGATACTTGGGGTGTCTCCATGTGTGAAAATTGTCACAAAAAGGTAAGTATTCCAGCTTTGGTAAGGTAAAAAATCATGTCTTCAGCTTGGAACTCTGCTAAAACAGACAATTGTACCCCACTTCCCATCAATATTTCATATTCCTATTTCTGGACTCAAATATCTGTGTGCTAAGTATACCTTTTGTTTCATTCTCATAGGGGAGCAAAGACTTGGATGACACCACTCAGAGGACACCAGGAACCCCACACCTCAGAAAGAAGGGGAACTCAGCACAACACCACACCCCAAGGATCTAGAGGAAGGAGAGGTGGAGGAATTGGGCGAAACTGTCACCACAACAGGTGAGTGTCTGACACCCCAGCTTCAGTTAATATATGTATGCCTGCATATTTATAATACATGTTTTTACTAAAATTTTTAGGTGATGTGCTGGTTGTGGAAGAGCAAGCTCAACATTTCACAAGTGCAAGTGCACAAATCCTAATCCAGGACATTGTGGTGTGGAATCATGAAATAGACATCATAAGGAATAAACTCAGTGTTCTTGAACAACAAATGAAGAACATGATTGATGTGTTGGGGAGAATCTAAATATCTTCAAAATGCCACCCTTTTAACTTTTTTTGGACTAAACGACAATGTGTCAACATGTGCTATCTGCCATCAGGGGATATCAATGTAGGCGTTGTGTGGGTGCAACCCCTTCCTCATAACTAAGTAGGTGAGAGGAAGGGGTTTCACCCCCAAAACACGTCCATTGATCCCCCATGATGGGAGATAGCACATGTTGACATTAGGCATGGGATCAGGAGGGAAATACCCATTTTGACTCCCAAATTGTGTGCATCTTCAAAAATTGGCTTTTACAGGGGTGACATCACCCCATCAGATGAAGGCAAGATCAACACATTTTGGACATACTATAATGTCTGATATTGCCTTCATTTTTTCTACATTGAACTTTGTAAGTTCCAGAGCTGTGTATGTTATATTTTGAAACATTCCTGTTTATACCGAAAAAAAAAGTAAAAAACTTGAGAAAATGTTTTATTTTACACAAAAATTTTATAACGCACATCTGAATGTGCACAGAGTAAAAAGTTTGATAATCAACAATGTGTGGCTTCTTCTTTCAATGCTCAATACTAGTTTTTTAAAGTAAATTTGTGTTTATAGTGACAATGGGGGTTATTTACTAAAGGAAAATCCACTTGGCACTACAAGTGCACTAGGAGAACCTAGGAGGCAGCTAAAAAGAAACACAAGCAATAAAGAAAATTCAAGATTTTATCAGATAATTTTTTTTTTATTAAAAAATTTTTTAGCCTCCCTACCCGTAAAATAATTAACATATTTCTGGCGAACTTCACTGGCGCTTTGGGGTGCCAAACCAGGGCGGCCAGTATCCAGGCCCATCAGGGGATTAGCAGGAACTCTGGCCTCAGGCCCAACTGAGGCAAGATAGTTTTGACCATTTTTCTGTAAAAAAAATTGTGCAATATGCAGCAGGATAATATGATGTGATTAATTTTGTAGTCCGCCATATGTATTGATGTCAGAAACAGGCGGAACCGGCTGGCCATTATTCCGAAGGCATTCTCAACGACTCTTCGGGCTCTGGCCAGCTGGTAGTTAAAAACCCACCTCTCCGGGGAGAGGGTTCTCTGGGGGAATGGCCTCATAAGGTGCTCGCCCGGACCGAATGCTTCATCAGCGATAAAGACGAATGGGAGTCCTTCAACTTGTCCGCAGCAGGTGGCAATGACAGGCCACCAGTCTGGAGATGTCCGTAGAACTCGGTCTGGATGAAGACTCTTCCATTCGACATCCGGCCATTCTTCCCCACGTCCACATAGAGGAACTCATATTGTGCCGACACCACTGCCATCAACACTATACTATTAAAACCCTTATAATTGTAATAAAGAGACCCTGAATGGGGTGGTGGCATGATGTGGACGTGCTTCCCATCTATAGGTCCTCCACAGTTGGGAAAGTCCCAACGATGAGCAAACTGGGAGGCCATAGTCTGCCATTCCTGTGGCGTTGAAGGAAACTGTGAAGTCAAACCAGAAAAAAAAAGTGTACTTTTGCACATAACATTGCAAGCAGATTACACAAAAACATTCTTGCCCAACATCAGTATAACATTTATTTTAAGGAGTATTTAAAGACAAAAATATAAGGCCCACTTATCAGATTCCTCACCCCCTCTGATGGTCCATTGTAAAAATTTTAGGGGGGGAGGGTTCGAGCTGAATTTGGGACACAAAAAAAAGCCTCTGGCACTCTGCCTGAATTTAAGGACAACAATAACATTTGGACACATTTTAGGGGGTGTTTAGGGTAAAGCACTACAATGGAGCTGACAAAATACATTGTTAAGTGACTAGGCTAGGTGTATATGGGCCCAGGATAGCATGCTGGGGAGGTTAGTGAAGGCAAATATGCATGAAGGACAAAAAAGGAGCATTGAAAGCTTAAAGCATGCATGAGGACAAAGGGGACATTCACAGCATATTACAATAATGGTAATTAGGGAATGATGAAAGAAATACAATACATTAGCATACATTAAATACATAGAATGTGATGTTAAAGGAGGAAACTTACCTTAATATAGTCCTTCTGCAGGACCTGTATGATGGCAGAACAGGTCTCTGGAATAATGATCCCCAGAGCCTGGGGGGAGATGCCTGTAGAGAACTTGAGGTCCTGTAGACTTCTCCCCATCGCCAAATACCGCAAGGTGGCGACTAGCCTCTGCTCCAGAGTGATGGCTTGCCGCATGCAGGTGTCCTACTTCATAATATAAGAGGTCAGCAAAGCCAACAGAAGGTGAAAATCGGGGTCTGTCATCTGGAGAAAATTCCTGAAATCATCAGGGTTATTCTCCTGGATCTCACGCAGAAAAGGCATATGAGAGAATTGGTCATGCTGGAGTAACCAATTCTTGGTCCTCCCCACCCTGTTCATGGACCGGGCTTGGATCCAAGTATGAACCCCAACACCAAGCCCCCACACAGCACGAACTCTACGACGAGTACGCCGGCTTTAAAACGGTCGGCTGCTCAGAACGAACTAACAGAACGCACTGAAGAACAGCAAGGCCCATGAAGAGCGTGCTGAAAATCAGAAATGAGCAGACAAGAATGCACTGAGAAACAGATACGAACTGACTACACGCACTGAAGAACAGATACAAACCCCACAAGCACAAACTGAACAGCAGTAAAATGATCTGAAAAGCATGAGTCTGAAAAGCGCAAATCGCCTCTCATCAAACTTCTTCTAACACAAGATAAACACGAGATTAGCAGAAAGAGTCCAAAGGGTGGCGCACTGACTATTGAACTTCCTTTTTCTAGTGCCGTCGTACGTGTTGTACGTCACCGCGTTCTGGACGGTTGTAATTTGATGTGACCGTGTGTATGCAAGACAGCTTGATCGGAATTCCGTCGGGAAAACCTTCAGAGTTTATACCGACGTGAAAACCTGTCGTATGTACAGGGCAAAACTGATATCACCCACCGGGTGATCAGGGGGTAAAACTTTATTTAGGTATATACGGTGGGTGCCTCGATGAAATAAAAAAAAACTAGCTAACCAGCATGACCGTGACACTAATACAGTGATCACTGGTGACAGGGGGTAATAAAGGGGTTAAACCTTTATTGGGGGGGTTAGGGGGGTACCCTAGACCTAGCTAGGCCTACCACCTACCCTAACACTGATTTTTGTCACTAATGACACCTTTACAGTGATCAAAAAAATATAAACACTGCACTGGGTGACAAAGTGACAGCGGGTGAAGGGGTTAACTGGGGGGGCAATAGGGGGGTCTTCTCTCCTCTCTCTGGAAAAGAATTCCACGAGGAGAGATGACATCACTTCCCCTGCTGTGTTTACACTTACACATGCAGGGGAAGCATTTCATTCGCCAGGACCGATCCCTAGGTCCAATCCAAATACCATTGGCCTGGGCCTGGGGATTCATTGGATCTGAAGTGAATCCGATAGTTGCAGCCACCTAGGGGGTGTGCGAGATGTATAGCTATGACGCTTCACGCAGCCGGGCCAACCTGCCGCAGTGTAACTGAGGCGGCTGGTCTGGAACCGGTTAAAGGCCTGCATTTGTGGTGGGTGTTTGGCCTAAGAACAGGCCCGAATCTTTCTTTGCAGTGTGTATATTGTGTTACAAATAGATATGTTTTTTGTGGGGGGGGGTTTGGGGGGTGTGCATAATTCCTGATCCACACCCCACTAAGCTGTGGTTTGATGATTGCTTCTAAATCTCACGTTAGACTTACAACTGCTATGTAATGGTTTAGATGAAAAGGAAGGTTCCTGCTAATTCATTCCTGCTGTGTGTGTCAATGTAGTTTGTGCGCTGATTTTTTGGCTTTTGTATTAATGTTGTCTGTTTTTGCTTATGATAATCCTGACATTTAACTCTTTAGGGGGTTATGGGGGCAAGGACTTCTGAACACCACAAAGGTTTGTCATGGTTTTTTTTAACTTGATTTGCATCCCTGCCATGTAACTTTTTGGGGTTTGGGGCGAGGACTTTTGATCACCAAAAAGGTTAGTCATGCTTGTTATTAGCTTGATTTGTATCCCTGCCATGTAACTTTTTTGGGGGTTTGGGGCAAGGACTTTTGATCACCAAAAAGGTAGTGATGCTTGTTAGCTTGATTTGTATCCCTGCTTTTCTAATGTGATTTTTTAATGTGTCTAATTTCTAGTGTCCTACCGTTGTAGATTGTAAGCTCTTTTGAGCAGGGCCCTTCTAACTATTTTGTCAAATGCTGCAGCATCATTTCCATGCCTTTTATGTTTTTTGGCCCAAGTACATATGTTTATATTAATGTTAAAATAAAAAGTAGATTTTTTTGCTTTGCTTGATTTTGCCGACTATAAATATATATTTTCTAAGTGCAAACTATTCATACCCCTTCAAATCTGTATTAAATCTAGTTGCATACAAAAGTATTTAGTTGTGCAAAAAAAAATCCCTGCTCCAATGCTGAATTTCAGGGGTCTAGATGTCGACTAAATGTGAATTCTCTCTAAGCACCAAATTAAGAAACGAATATCCCAAAAACAATTTTTTAAACAAGATTTGGTGTGGGGTCCACCCCCAAATAGATGCCAGGCCCTTTGGGTCTTGCATACATTTTAAGGGGAACTCCACACCAAAATTTGAAAAAAAAATGATGTGGGGTCCCCCCAAAATCCATACCAGGCCCCTTGGGTCTGGCATAGATTTTAAGGGTAACTCCAGGCCAAAATTTGAAGAAAAAATTGGCGTGGGGCCCCTCAAAATCCATACCTGACCCTTATCTGAGCATGCAGCCTGGAGGTCAGGATGGAGGGGGACAAGCGAGTGCCCCACTCCTGAACCATACCAGGCCACATGCCCTCAACATGGGCATGGTGCTTTGGGGTGCCCCCAAAGCACCTTGTCCCCATGTTAATGGGGACAAGGGCCTCTTCCCGACCACCCTGGCCGGTGGTTGTCGGGGTCTGCGGGTGGGGGGGCTTATCGAAATCTGGAAGCCCCCTTTAGCAAGGGGCCCCAGATCCCAGCCCCCCTATGTGAATGGGTATCGAGTACATTGTACCCCTACCCATTCACCCAAAAAGTGTCAAAAAATACAAACCACCAGAGACAGTTTTTAACAAATACTTTATTTTAAAAAATATAAAAAGTGTCCCGCAATGTACTGTACATCCATCTTCAATCACCGTGCCCTACGGACCTGAAAAATAGCAAAAGAACAAAATGCTACGCCTTGATGAGAGGGATCCCGCCGACTACTGTCTCTTCGCTTTGACAGGTGTAATATTGGCAAGGGGCGGGGCCACCCAGTTACATAACTGGGTGACCCCACCCCTTTTGATGTCACTTGACATCAAAGGGGTGGGCTGCCGGGTGACATAACCGGGTGGCCCTGCCCTTACCTATAAAAGAACTGTCAAAGCGCGCAGAGCGCATACAGCGGGAGCACTCCCATTGAGGCAGAGCGTTTTGTTTTTTTTTTCTATTTTTTGGGTCCGTCGGGCACCGTGATTGACGATGGATGTACATCGTAGGACACTGTTTTTAATTTTTATTTTTTTAATAATGGATTTGCCAAAAACTGTCTTTTTTGGTTTTTATTTTTTGACACTTTTTGGATGAATGGGTAGGGATACAATGTACCCGATACACATTCACATAGGGGGGGGATCTGGGGGCCAACTTGTTAAAGAGGGCTTCCAGATTCCGATAAGCCCCCCGCCCGCAGACCCTGACAACCACTGGCCAGGGTTGTCGGGAAGAGGCCCTTGTCCCCATCAACATGGGGACAAGGTGCTATGGGGGGCACCCCATGTTGAGGGCATGTGGTCTGGTATGGTTCAGGAGGGGGGGTGCTCGCTCGTCCCCCCTATCCTGACCTCCAGGCTGCATTCTCGGATAAGGGCCTGGTATGAATTTTAGGGGGGACCCTACGGCAATTTTTTAAAAATGTTGGTGTTGAGTTCCCCTTAAAATCCATACCAGACCTTAGGTTCTGGTATGGACTGGGGGGGTGGAACCTCACGCCATTTAAAAAAAAAAAAATTATAATAGCCAATGCCACATCAACATGAGCATTATTGTATAGAATTAAAAACATCAAACACTAGTAAATATATTTTCTATATATGATTGTGCTCAGCCCAATATACTAGTGGTCAGCACTTCTACCTTGAAAGACTCAGACCTTGAAGAACTCATAGGTTCAAATCCCACAGTGGGATACTAAAATACTGCATTGGACTCATCAGCATATGCTAAAAGTAGGCAAATGCCTATTAGCCAATGCAGTTTGGTGGATTCTGTAATATTAACTCTTCAAATGCATGCAATGGTATGTAAGTATTCAATAATATTATGGTGTGGAATTCCAAACATCACACACTAGTTAATGGGCAGTTTACATTTGTTTGTTTGCTTATTTTAATTTGCTTGTGCACAGGAAAAATAAACACAGCTGGTGAGTGGTAGGTTGGCTGGGAATTGAACTCCTAATTTGAGTGCTTTGGAGACATCTGAGCAGACCACCAAGCCATTGTGCTAAGTACGTCGACACCTGTATAATAGTGTGGTATGATTAACCACTTCAATACCAGGCACTTAGACACCTTCCCGCCCAGGCCAATTTTCAGCTTTCAGCGCTGTCACAATTTGAATGACAATTGCGCGGTCATGCTACACTATACCCAAACAAATTTTTTATCATTTTGTTCCCACAAATAGAGCTTTCTTTTGGTGGTATTTAATCACCTCTGCGGTTTTTATTTTTTGTGCAACAAATAAAAAAAGACCGAAAATTTAGAAAAAAAACACGTTTTTCTTTGTTTCTGTTAAAATTTTTTGTAAATGAGTACGTTTTCTTCTTCAATGACGGGCACTGATATGGCTGCACTGACGGGCACTGATACGGCGGCACTGATGGGCACCGATGAGGTGGCACCAATGAGGTGGCACTGATGAGGTGGCACTGACGGGCACTGATGATGGGCACTGATAGGTGGCACTGATGCGCACTGATAGGTGGCACTAATGGGCACTGATAGGTGGCACTGGTAGGTGGCACTGATGGGCACTGATAGGTGGCACCGATGGGCACTGATAGGCGGCACTGATGGGCACTCGTAGGTGGCATTGATGGGCACTCGTAGGTGGCGTTGATGGGTAGTTATGGGTGGCACTGATAGTTGGCACAGATGGGCACGGATGGGCACTGATAGGTGGGCACAGATGGGCACAGATGGGCACTGGCAGATGGCACCGATGGACACTGATGGGTGGCACTGATGATACTGATTGATGGCAGTGATGCCCCTAAGTGTGGCATTGCTGGGCATCACTGCAACATAATTGTGCCAATCAGTGCCCATTTGTGGGCACTGATTGGCACAGATTTGGCACTGACTGGGCACATGTGGATGGCCATGGGGTACATACCTGGCCATCCACATGTTTCCCTTCCCTGGTGGTCCTAGTGGCGATCCTTGGTGGTCCAGTGTGGTGATCTGCGGGGGGGCTGCGCTGATAAACAATCACGCAGACCCCCACTGCCAGGAGAGCCGCCGATCGGCTCTCCTCTACTTGCGTCTGTCAGACGCGAGTGAGGAAGAGCCGATCAACGGCTCTTCCTATTGACAGCGTGATCAGCCGTGATTGGACACGGCTGGTCACGTGGTAAAGAGCCTCCGCCGGAGGCTCTTTACCAAGATCGGTGTAGCGGTGTGCGGGCGCGCGGCGGCATGTTATCCTGAAGGACGTCATATGACGCCCAGTCAGGATAACTGAACCACCGCCCGGCCGTCAATCCGCTATAGGCCGGGCGGGAAGTGGTTAAAGAATGAACATAAATAATTACTGCTTTAAAATCACCTAAATAAAAAAAATATGAGAAAAATAACATAAAACCGATATGTAAGTGTAAATGTTCAATGCATGTAACTTTACAAAATAGCAAACATTACTCTGAAATATTCATTTGTTAGCAAAAGAAGAAAAAAATAGGAATACTAATTACAATATACAACAATAGATGCACGCAAGGTAGAGCACATCTCACATATAAATGTTTTCTTCACATAGATGGATCATGGTTGCAGTGCAGTGCTATATAATAACTTGGTAGCAATTGGCACTTGCAGATCCATGGAATCGCCAATTAGCGCCAATTCCGAATTTACTAAGGCATATCCGCCGCTAATAGCATGATTTTTCATTCGCACGTTCACCTAGTTGAACTCTTAATTGCTTGAAATGGGGCGCTATTACATGTAGAGCACCCAGTACTTCCTGGGAATCTTAGTAAATCAGCCCCATTGTGCCATCAAAATACAATTTTGAATTTATCTAAATCAAGTAAGAGCATTTCTATGTCTGTTCTATGTATCTGTCTTGATATAGCTGTAGGTATATTTTTTTTAAACTTGTCTAAATAAGAGAAACATTAACATATATACAGAATATGAAAAAAAAAATGTCTTAAACCCACACAATTTGACTTATGTGATAATACTTTATCACCATCTAGCGTTGAGCTAGAGAATATATCTAGGCTCACAATTTAAAAAACAATTTGGCAAATGTAGTATTATAACTACCTGCAGAGCAAATATGTATATAACCTTGAATCAGTCTTACTGATTGTAAAACATAAAAGTAGAAAATAACCAGTAAAACGTTTAACTTGTTCAGAATAGCATGGTAACCATTTGAGAGAACGTTTTCTTAAAACATGTAAACCGTCTTTTTAGGATGTTGAAATTATTTAGTATGTACAGTGCCTTGAAAAAGTATTCACACCCCCTGCAATTTTCCACATTTTAGCATGTAACAGCCAAAAATGTAAATGTATTTTATTGGGATTTTATGTAATAAACCAACACAAAGTGACACATAATTGTGAAATGGAATGAAAATGATAAATGGTTTTAAATTTTTTTTACAAATAAATAACTGAAAAGTTTGGTGTGCATTTGTATTCAGCCCCCCCTGAGTCAATACTTTGTAGAACCACCTTTCACTGCAATTACAGCTGCAAGTCTTTTTGGGCATGTTTCTACCAGCTTTGCACATCTAGAGAGTGACATTTTGCCCATTCTTTTTTGCAAAATAGCTCAAGCTCTGTCAGATTGGATGGAGAGCATCTGTGAACAGCAATTTTCAAGTCTTTCCACAGATTCTCAATTGAGTTTAGGTCTGGACTTTGACTGGGCCATTCTAACACATGAATATGCTTTGATCTAAACATTTCCATTGTAGCCCTTGCTGTATGTTTAGGGTTGTTGTCCTGCTGGAAGGTGAATTTTCGCCCCGGTCTCAAATCTTTTGCAGACTCGAATAGGTTTTCTTCTAAGATTGCCCTGTATTTGGATCTATCCATCTTCCCATCAACTCTGACCAGCTTCCCTGTCCCTACGGAAGAAAAGTATCCCCAAAACATGATGCTGCCACCAGCATGTTTTTTACGGTGGGGATGATATGTTCAGGGTGATGTGCAGTGTTAGTTTTCCGCCCCACGTAACATTTTGCTTTTAGGCCAAAAAGTTACATTTTTGTCTCATCTGATCAGAGCACCTTCTTCCACGTTTGCTGTGTCCCCCACATGGCTTCTTGCAAACTGCAAACGGGACTTTTTATGGCTTCCTTTCAACAATGGCTTTTTTCTTGTTACTCTTCCATAAAGACCATATTTGTAGAGTGCACAACTAATAGTTGTCCTGTGGACAGAATCTCCCCCCTGAGCTGTGAATCTCTGCAGCTCCTCCAGAGTTAACATGGGCCTCTTGGCTGCTTCTCTGATTATAGCTCTCCTGTCAGTTTAGGTGAACGGCCATGTCTTGGTAGGTTTGCAGTTGTGCCATACTCTTTCCATTTTCGGATGATGGATTGAACAGTGGTCTGTGAGATGTTCAACGCTTGAGATATTTTTTTATAACCTAATCCTGCTTTAAACTTCTCCATAATCGTATCCCTGACCTGTCTGGTGTGTTCCGTGGCCTTCATAGTGCTGTTTGTTCACTAAGGTTCTCTAACAAACCTCTGAGGGCTTCACCGAACAGCTGTATTTATACTGAGATTAAATTACACACACAGGTAGACTCCATTTACTAATTAGGTGACTTCTGAAGGCAATTGGTTCCACTAGATTTTAGTTAGGGGTATGATAGAAAAGGGGGCTGAATACAAATGCGTGCAACACTTTTCAGATATTTATTTGTAAAAAGTTTTGAAAACCATTTATCATTTTCCTTTCACTTCACAATTATGTGCCACCTAGTCTATCACATAAAATCCCAATAAAATACATTTACCGTATATACTCAAGTATAAGTCATTCCGAGTATAAGTCGAGGCCCTAATTTACCACAAAAAAAATGGGAAAAACTTATTGACCCGAGTATAAGACGAGGGTGAGAAATGCACAGCTACTGTAAGTGGAAAAGAGGGTTAACAATGCCCATTTGCAGCATCACTGTGCCCATTTGCATGCCTCTCTGTGCCCATTTGCAGCCATAGGTCCCCTGAACTTCAAACTCGGTAGTTAAGGGTTCCTAGATGCCCCCTAGCTGCAGCCAAAATTTGGGGTCTCTGAACCCAAAGGGTCCCGAAATGACATTGCTGCAGATGGACACAGTTGACCGAATTTGGGGCCCCATATCTCAGGGCCACTTAGTGCTAAGAACCCCAAATTTGGTGTGCAAACCCAGTGGAACTAGCACCATAAAATTTCTAAAGCTGGGGTTTCTAGCACCAAGTGGCCCCGAGATACAGGGCCCCAAAAATCAGTTCAGAAAATGTCAAGCACTTTTCTGCAGCAGAGAATGACATTTTCTGAACCAAATTTGGGGCCCCGTATCTCAGGGCCACTTGGAGCTAGGAACCCCAGCTTTAGACATATTATGGTACCAGTTCCACTGGGTTTGCACACCAAATTTGGGGTTCCTAGCACTAAGTGGCCCTGAGATATGGGGCCCCAAAATCGGTTCAGAAAATGTCAAGCACTTTTCTGCAGCAGAGAATGACATTTTCCGAACCGATTTTGGGACCCCGTATCTGGGGGCCACTTAGTGCTAGGAACTTCAGCTTTGGACAAGTGGCCCTGAGATATGGGGCCCCAAAGTCGGTTTGGAAAATGAAATTTTTTGCTGCAGAAAAGTGCTTAACTCAAGTATAAGTCGAGGGGGGCACTTTCAGCACAAAAAAATGTGCTGAAAAATTCGACTTATACTCGAGTATATATGGTACGTTTTTGTTTGTAACAGGACAAAATGTGGATAATTTAAAGAATACTTTTGTGAGGCACTGTATAGGCACAGTGAGTTGTATAAAGGTTATCATCAATCAAACCTTCTAATGAAGAAATTACAAATAGGCAGTGATGTCTCTGGAATATACTGTTGATCTGATAATCTGTTGTAAGTACAGTGGAACCTTGGATTGCGAGCATAATCCGTTCCAGGAAAATGCTTGTGATCCAAAGCACTCGCATATCAAAGCAAGTTTCCCCATAGAAGTCAATGGAAACTAAGTTAATTCATTCCACATTGACTTCTATTGCCTGCAATACCGCATGTGGCCAGAGGTGGGGGGTGGGAGAGACTCGGAAATACTCAGAGACTGCTCGGATGCACTCGGAAACCCTCGGAAACACTTGGGAACTGAGTGTTTCCGAGTATTTTTGAGCGGCTCTGAACGGCTCTGAGTGTCACCGGCACCCCCACACCTCGGGCCAAATGCGGTATTGCACACTGCAGAGGCTTGAATCCTGCTCGCAAACCGAGTCAGGATTTAAAAAAGATAGCTCGTATTGGCGAAACGCTCGTTAACCGCGTTACTCGCAATCCTAGGTTCCACTGTATAGGCAAAAGTCAGTTGGTTTCTGAATCGTGGTGGTTATAAGATAGCCTTACTATTCCCAGGAGGTAATGATCATGCGTAATTTCAAAGTTACTTGTTGTCAGACCAGTACAAGTGGAGTAGTGGTAAACCATGCACTAATGGGTATAGATGTTTTGTCCAGGGAAAGTTCTTTCAAAGACTATAAGGTTTATGTCTCCATCTAATGGCAAAGCTGAGCAACGATAGAGCTAGCCTAGTGTTATCATGTTTTGTAGGTTTAGGCACTTTCTTATCAACAGCTTATGGTATATACTGTAGGTTGTGACTATCAGTTCCATAGGCCGGCTGGAAAATCCATCCTTATGGGCTAGCCAGTAAAAAGATTTGGGGAGTTTAAAAGTGGCTAGTTTCCAAGGCTGGGCTATGCTTTAATTCTTTATTCACAGTTAGAGTAAATGACCAATCCAAATCTGACAGTGAATACTTTGAGATCCATAAATGAATCGGTGTACGCTGTAAGTGATTTCGATAAAGCAATCAATTCTCCTTGTTTTGCGTGTAACCCTGAAGTTTTTGTAATAGTGACTGTTAATGTCTGTGACCGATTGTAGTTTTTGCCATATATGGACTTTCTGCATGAGCTTTTATAGCCAGTGCTGTAAGTTGTGAGATGACTCTTACATTTTAGAAGAAACTAATGTAAAGAAATGTTGGATTATCTTCACTGGTCTTCTCTCATCCTGGGATTTTTAGATGAGGAAGCGAGATCCATACTGTTCGGACCAGTGTGTTTATGCATTTTCACTTTTTTCGACATCAGTGTTGTTGACGGGGCCTTAGGTAAGAGGTGGTTCTGGATCTTTTCCAGGGAGTATGCATTCCTGATACCACTCAGGAAAGTCGATCATATCTAGCTGCAGGTTTTCGCAGAAAGAGGGTAAAACATCAGGCAGGCGGAGGATGACGTTTTTGACATTGTAGGATGCTTGTAAGGCAAAAGGAAACTTCCATTTATATGTAATACCTTTAACTCTCAGGATTTCTAAAAGGGGACACAGGGCTCTCCTATTTTTGAGAGTGATTGGTGACAAATCTTGGTACAGTGTAATGGTGTTCCAATTGAAGGTAATTAATTCATTCTGTCCATCGGCGTGCGCAGCCTATTGCATTAGGGTGTGCACCCCAAGGCTCAAACACACATGCATGCGTGCGTTTGTGTGTATATATATATATATATATATATATATATATATATATACCGTATATACTCGAGTGTAAGTCGATCCGAGTATAAGTCAAGGCCCCTAATTTACCACAAAAAACTGGGAAAAACGTATTGACCCGAGTATAAGATGAGGGTGAGAAATGCAACAGCTACTCTAAGTGGAAAAAGAGGGTCAACAATGCCCATCTGCAGCTGCATGCCTCCCTGTGTCCTGTGCAGCCTACCTGTATCCTGTGCATGAGTCCTGTACATGTGTCCTGTACATGTGCATGTGTCCTGTGCATGTGTCCTGTGCATGTGTCCTGTGCATGTGTCTTGTGCCCTGTACATGTGTCCTGTGTCCTGTACATGTGTCCTGTGTCCCTGTGTCCTGTCCCCTGTGCATGTGTCCTGTACATGTGTCCTGTGTCCTGTACATCTGTCCTGTGTCCTGTACATCTGTCCTGTACATGTGTATGTGTCCCTGTGTCCTGTGTCCTGTACATGTGTATGTGTCCCTGTGTCCTGTGCATGTGTCCTGTGTCCTGTGCCCTGTGCATGTGTCCTGTCCCCTGTGCATGTGTCCTGTGTCCTGTACATGTGTCCTGTGTCCTGTACATGTGTATGTGTCCCTGTGTTCTGTGCATTTGTATGTGTCGCTGTGTCCTGTGCATGTGTCCGTGTCCTGTCCCCTGTGCATGTGTCCTGTGTCCTGTACATGTGTCATGTGTCCTGTACATGTGTATGTGTTCTGTGTGCATGTGTCCTGTGTCCCTGTGCAGCCTACCTGTGTCCTGTGCAACCTCCCTGTGGCGATCTTCATCCTCCCTGTGGCGATCTCCATCCTCCCTGTGGCGATCTCCATCCTCCGATCAGCGTGTGATAATACACTTCGGCAGCCATTCCACTGTTCAAAAGCCATGCCTCCTCCTCGTCTGTGATAGGCAGAACACTCAGCAGTCAGCGGTCAGCCTATCATGGACATTCTCTCATTCTCATACCACGGACAACGAGGAGAGAATGTCCGTGATAGGCTGTAAACTGACTACTGGAGTGTTCAGCCTATTACAGATGAGCAGGAGGCGCGGCTTTTGAAAGATGGAATAGCCTCCGAATGGAATTATCACATGCCGGCCGCCGTCTGCCTGCATGACACGCTGATCATGTAGGCAGATGGTGGTGACTTGAGTATAAGTCGAGGGGGCACTTTCAGCCCAAAAAAAAGGGCTGAAAATTCCAACTTATACTCCAGTATATATATATATATATATATATATATATATATATATATATATATACATACATATATATACATATACATACATATATATACATATACATATATATATATATATATATATATATATACATATACATACACACACACACACACTTAGAAATAAATGTAAAAATTTTTTTAAAATGTATTAAAACGTGTTTTAATTAAACACTTATCAAATTAAAAAAAAAAGAACAAACTTGAATTTTTAAAATTTATTAAAACATTTAATTGTTCACACTAGCGGTTTAGGCGCAGTAAAACCCTGCTGTTGAGCTGCGCTTTTACCGACCCTCAACCATTACCATCTTTTAGCTTTAGAGGCAGCAGCTGGGCTTGTTCACATGCCACAGCTGCAATTGTACTCCCTGTTGCTTTCAGCAGGTGTGGCACCCACTGACCATGACCCATTCAAGTGAAAGGCAGCACTCTGCAAGCAGCCTGCAACTGCGTGTAAAGTGGAGTTCAAGGGGTTAAAGCAGGTTGTGTGGAGGCGATACAACTCCTCCTCACCACCTCTCAAATTCTCTCTGCATGGAGTGACGTCATTGCAGCTCCGGCCACTCATACAGCCAGAGCCCGCAAACCGGGGAAGATGTATGCCCTGTCAGAGTGCTTCGTTGTAAGGGGAGAATTTCATAATGTGCCAGTATGTGATGCATACTAGCACAATATGCAATTGCCTTACAGGGGAAAGTGTCTTGTTTTTTTTCACCGCTGTGGTTTACAACTGCTTTAAGTTGGTACATGTGCATGGGTTTTATTTAATCAGATCGCTAGCTGACGGGTTCTTGCATCTACACAAGCGGTATGGATACAGGAATCCCCCCTGCTAGGACATCGTATTCTGACAGCAGGGACTCTCCACCATCAGAATGCACTGATTAGTGCTGCAGCTGATTGGCTGCAAGGACAAGGTTTCCAGTAGTCCTGTCCAAGAGAAGCTGATCTAATGATCAGCTTCTGTCTTACAAGGAAGGCTACACACAGATTGAAATATATCCAGTCCCTGGTCAACTGGACAAATCTCAATCTGTTTGTACTCAGCTTTACCTTATTCCTTGCTCCACTCCCTCCACTGCTGTGACTGTCCCCCTTAGCTTCTGTGTAAGGTACTGGCTGTGGTCACACTCCAGCCTCTCCATCATACCATACAGGGTTAATGTCTCTGTATGATATGTGATGATGTCACGACGAAGTGAAGAAAAAGAGCTTGGAATCAGGAAAGTAAAAGAGTATATCCCCCCTCCCCCCAACGCAAGGATGGACTTTTTTTAAACAGAAAAGTTTTATTAATGAACTAAGCATATACAGAATCCATTCGTAAAACAGTGAGGCGTGTAATACATCAAACCAGCAGGTATACAGACAGTCCTATGTACATAGCTGGTCAAAACAAAAAGAAACATGACATAGCATAGGAGGTAAATGTCGTACACCAAGTTATTGTCTATAGGGCATTAAGCGAAGGGTTAATATAATCAGTAAACAAACATAAAGGATGGGATTTTTTACGTTCCTGAAGTTGGGATGTATTATGGAATTCCATATATTGATGTAAATGCTCAGATTTTTTGCTAGGATGAGACTTCTGAGGTGCTACATAGATGTATTTACCATACACATTATATCTTATTAAAAAAGAATGAATTTAATAAGATATATTGTGTATGTTGAATACATCTATGTAGAAGTCTCAGTAATTCCTAACATGTTCAAGAATGTCACTTTTCTTTCAGTAAACCTTCCCTGAAAGGTACAGGACAGGTTTACAGCACAGCTCAGTATAGTGTAAAAGGCAGAGAAGGTAGGGACTCACATGTGGAGAAGATTCAGGCTTCCATCATACCTCTCAGATCTTCAGTCTGCCCCAGGGAGAGCTGTGCTGTGTGCTGGGCAGGAAGCAGTGCTCCGGAGAGAGCTATGCTGTGTGCTGGGCAGGAAGCAGTGCTCCGGGGAGAGCTGTGCTGTGTGCTGGGCAGGAAGCAGTGCTCTGGGGAGAGCTGTGCTATGTGCTGGGCAGGAAGCAGTGCTCTGGGGTGCACTGTGATGAACTCTTCCTGCTCCGCCTACCTGCACTGAGCTGTGAAAGCCCCGACTCAGCAAGTAAAACGAGTACCGAGGAGAGAGACCGTTTTCCAGTTGTAAGCTGTTTTTGTGGCAACAGAAGGCATAGGATTGTGGGCTCTACTAACTCCTGTGAGGACTGCAGCCACCAGCTGTGGAGTAAACCGGCAGGAATTATCAGATGCTGCTGCCTCTGTAGTCCAGAGCATCCCTGATACAGCATCCCTGATAGCTGGTGGCGGAGTGATATTCAGCTGTCAGGGATTCTGTAGCCTGGA
Organism: Lithobates septentrionalis; assembly: GCA_037952835.1. NCBI lineage: Eukaryota > Metazoa > Chordata > Amphibia > Anura > Ranidae > Lithobates > Lithobates septentrionalis. The sequence continues at coordinate 953,956 of JBBDGP010001553.1, read as the reverse complement.
CTACAGAGACAGTATCCGAAAATGCAGCTGCCTGCTTGCTCATTTCGCAGCCAGTGGCTGCAGTTCTGACAGGAATTTTACATTCAGTTAATAAATAGTCACACTGGCAGTGCTATTAGTTATCATGGGTGCCAAACTGGAGTTCTCACACATTGTGACAGTGAAAAACAAACTGGGGTGTGCCTGGGCATTAGGGTGTGCCCAGGCACACCCGGCAAACCCGCTGCGCATGCCTATTATTCTGTCTGGTTTAAGCGAGTATCTCCTCTTTTAGGCAAAAGTTACTTAGATAGCATATTATGTCTCTTGGTGGTGCAGTTTCTGGACCTCTGGGTTTCAGAGCTCTATCATAGCTCCCAATTGTTCCTGATTTTGAGGGACTGTCTCTGATTTGGAGCAATGTCCCTCATTCCACCTCATTTGTCCCTCTATTTGGTCTGATCTATATAGTTGTATATAAAATGCACTTTTTATCTTTCAAAAAGTGTTTCCCAGTGCTAAACTTTTCATCCAATTTCTAAATTGCTGCATTTGTACATTTTAAAAGCCAATATAAAGGAATAGTAGTGGTAAAAAAAAAGTGTATTTAATTAACTTTTTTTGGTTAATTCTTCTTTAAGGGAGTGTGGCAAGGGGCGTGTCCTATGCCTACATACATCTGTTATCGCTCCAAAAGGTTATTAAAAATTAAACTTAGAGCTGGTTTGATATGGTCAGATACTACTGTTTCAGGGACCCCTCTAATCCTAATATTGTTCCTTCTGCACCTGTTGTCCAGGTCTTCTAGCTGCCTATTCATAGTGATGAGATGTAGTGAATGTGTGCTCGTGATTAACTCCAGCCTGTTTATGGCTTTCTCCCTCAAAGCAAAGACACTCATATCTGCAAATGTGAGGGGGTGATCAGGGTGTGTTATGTCTCTCATGACTACTCTGAAGCAGAGATTCATCATCAAAACCCTCCTCATGCCGAGCCGCCACCATCTTGTCTGTAACAGAGCTGCTTCTAGCTGAGGTTTGTGTCTTGAAGATGAATGGAATACGTTGTGATGCCGCTGCTGAAGACTCATAGGATCTGTTTTGTGGGTTAGACTTGGTTAGTCTGCCCATTTTCAAGCAGGAACCGGGTCGCCTGTGTGAAAGAAAGCTGCTGCAGACTCTGAGCTGTTCTAACATGTGGCCATTTCCATCCCGTGCCAAGCCACGCTCCAGCATAGATTATTCTAGGTATTTAATTAGTAAATACAATTGCAAACATTGCTGATACAGGCAGTCCCCGGGTTACAAACAAGAAAATCAGAAAGAGTGTATCACCACAGGGGGGCACTGTAGATACACAAATAAATGTGTGCCAACCTCCTAACTATTTGGGAAATATTTGTACATATTTGCAGTTTGATTGGTAAGTTTATATACATTTTTTGTAGTGACCACTTGTTTGGGTCAATGAATGTTTAGATATTAGCTGCAGTGGCGGAACTTTTAGGGTCACAGTAGTCGCACTTGCGACTGGGCCCTGCTGTTCTGCCACTGTGGGGGGCCCCAAGACCTGGCATCTCCACCTGAACCTCTGGCTGTTCGTTTTATTATGCAGTGGGGGAGGTGGGAGGTGGTGATTTGGCGATCAGTAGCTGTATGGTGCCCGCGAGCCGCGGGATCTCCCTGGGGCTTGTAGTTCTTTCTCCGAATGTATACAGTGGAGAGGGGAGGGGCCTCTGACTCTAGCATGTATCGGCTTCACTCTTCAGTGAGTCGCTCTGGTTTCACACTCTTGCTGATACATGCCCGGGTCAGAGGCCCCTCCCCTCTCCACTGTTTACACTTGGGAGGAGAACTACAATCCCCAGGAGATCCCACCGCCTGTGGACACAATACAGCAGCCGACCGCCACCTCCCACCTCCCCCCAGGTGGGGGGTACAGAGATGTGCTGGGGGTTGGAGGTGCACAGACAATGGAGACCGACAAGGTACAGGGGAACCTCTGGAAGGGGGGCGGCTGTCTGGGGACCCTAATGTTAGGGGAGGCTCTCTGGGGACCCTGATGTAACGGGGGGCTCTCTGGGAACCCTGATGTAAGGAAGGGCTCTCTGGGGACCCTGGAGTAAGGGAGCCCTCTGGGGACCCTGATGTAAGGGGGAGGGCTCTCTGGGGACCCTGATGTAAGGAGGGGCTCTCTGGGGATCCTGATGTAAGGAAGGGCTCTCTGGGGACCCTGGAGTAAGGGGGGTCCTCTGAGTACCCTGATGTAAGGGAGAGGCTCACTGGGGACCCTGATGTAAGGAAGGGCTCTCTGGGGACCCTGAAGTAAGGGGGCTCTCTGGGGACCCTGATGTAAGGGGGCCCTCTGGGGACCCTGATGTAAGGAGGGGCTCTCTGGGGACCCTGGTGTAAGCAGGGGCTCTCTGGGGCCTGATGTAAGGAGGGGCTCTCTGGGGACCCCGATGTAAGGGGGGCTCTCTGGGGACCCTGATGTAAGGAGTCAACCATCACTGCAGCCCTCCACCAGTCGGGGCTTTATGGCAGAGTGGCCCAACAGAAGCCTCTCCTCAGTGCAAGATACATGAAAGCCCACATGGAGTTTGCTAAAAAAACACCTGAAGGACTCCAATATGGTGAGAAATAAGATTCTTTGGTCTGATGAGACCAAGATAGAACTTTTTGGCCTTAATTCTAAGCAGTATGTGTGGAGAAAACCAGGCACTGCTCATCACCTGTCCAATACAGTCCCAACAGGGAAGCATGGTGGTGGCAGCATCATGCTGTGGGGATGTTTTTCAGCTGCAGGGACAGGACGACTGGTTGCAATCGAGGGAAAGATGGATGCGGCCAAGTACAGGGATATCCTGGATGAAAACCTTCTCCAAAGTGCTCAAGATCTCAGACTGGGCTGAAGGTTTACCTTGCAACAAGACAATGACCCTAAGCACACAGCTAAAATAATGAAGGAGTGGCTTCACAACAACTCCGTGACTGTTCTTGAATGGCCCAGTCAGAGCCCTGACTTAAACCCAATTGAGCATCTCTGGAGAGACCTAAAAATGGCTGTCCACCAACGTTTACCATCCAACCTGACAGAACTGGAGAGGATCTGCAAGAAGGAATGGCCGAGGATCCCCAAATCCAGGTGTGAAAAACTTGTTGCATCTTTTCCAAAAAGACTCATGGCTGTATTAGATCAAAAGGGTGCTTCTACTAAATACTGAGCAAAGGGTCTGAATACTTAGGGCCATGTGATATTTCAGTTTTTCTTTTTTAATAAATCTGCAAAAATGTCAACAATTCTGTGTTTTTCTGTCAATATGGGGTGCTGTGTGTAAGTTAATGAGGACAAAAATGAACTTAAATGATTTTAGCAAATGGCTGCAATATAACAAAGAGTGAAAAATTTAAGGGGGTCTGAATACTTTCTGTCCCCACTGTATATACAGTATCTCACAAAAGTGAGTACACCCCTCACATTTTTGTAAATATTTTATTATATCTTTTCATGTGACAACACTGAAGAAATTATACTTTGCTACAATGTAAAGTAGTGAGTGTACAGCTTGTATAACAGTGTAAATTTGCTGTCCCCTCAAAATAACGCAACACACAGCCATCAATGTCTAAACTGCTGGCAACAAAAGTGAGTACACGCCTAAGTGAAAATGTCCAAATTGGGCCCAAAGTGTCAATATTTTGTGTGGCCACCATTATTTTCCAGCACTGCCTTAACCCTCTTGGGCATGGAGTTCACCAAAGCTTCACGGGTTGCCACTGGAGTCCTCTTCCACTCCTCCATGACAACATCACGGAGCTGGTGGATGTTAGAGACCTTGCGCTCATCCGCCTTCCATTTGAAGATGCCCCACAGATGCTCATTAGGGTTTAGGTCTGGAGACATGCTTGGCCAGTCCATCACCTTTGCCCTCAGCTTCTTTAGCAGGGCAGTGGTCATCTTGGAGATGTGTTTTGGGTCATTATCATGTTGGAATGATGCCCTGCGGCCCAGTCTCTGAATGGAGGGGATCATGCTCTGCTTCAGTATGTCACAGTACATATTTGCATTCATGGTTCCCTCAATGAACTGTAGCTCCCCAGTGACGGCAGCACTCATGTAGCCTCAGACCATGACACTCCCACCACCATGCTTGACTGTAGGCAAGACACACTTGTCTTTGTACTCCTCACCTGGTTGCTGCCACACACTCTTGACACCATCTGAACCAAATAAGTTTATCTTGGTCTCATCAGACCACAGGACATGGTTCCAGTAATCCATGTCCTTAGTCTGCTTGTCTTCAGAAAACTGTTTGCAGGCTTTCTTGTGCATTATCTTTAGAAGAGGCTTCCTTCTGGGACGACAGCCATGCAGATCAATTTGATGCAGTGTGCGGCGTATGGTCTGAGCACTGACAGGCTGACCCCCCACCCTTTCAACCTCTGCAGCAATGCTGGCAGCACTCATACGTCTATTTCCCAAAGACAACCTATGGATATGACGCTGAGCACGTGCACTCAACCGCTTTGGTCGACCATGACGAGGCCTGTTCTGAGTGGAACCTGTCCTGTTAAACTGCTGTATGGTCTTGGCCACTGTGATACAGCTCATTTTTAGGGTCTTGGCAATCTTCTTATAGCCTAGGCCATCTTTATGTAGAGCAACAATTCTTTTTTTCAGACCCTCAGAGAGTTTTTTGCCATGAGGTGCCATGTTGAACTTCCAGTGACCAGTATGAAAGAGTGAGAGCGATAACACCAAATTTAACACACCTGCTCCCCATTCACACCTGAGACCTTGTAGCACTAATGAGTCACATGACACCAGGGAGGGAAAATGGCTAATTGGGCCCAATTTGGACATTTTCACTTAGGGGTGTACTCACTTTTGTTGCCAGCGGTATAGACACCAATGGCTGTGTGTTGAGTTATTTTGAGGGGACAGCAAATCTACGCTGTTATACAAGCTGTACACTCACTACTTTACATTTTAGCAAAGTGTCATTTCTTCAGTGTTGTCACATGAAAAGATATAGTAAAATATTTCCAAAAGGGTGTACTCACTTTTGTGAGATACTGTATAAAATATATATATAGACGTATGAGTGCTGCCAGCATTGCTGCAGAGGTTGAAAGGGTGGGGGGTCAGCCTGTCAGTGCTCAGACCATACGCCGCACACTGCATCAAATTGATCTGCATGGCTGTCGTCCCAGAAGGAAGCCTCTTCTAAAGATAATGCACAAGAAAGCCTGCAAACAGTTTTCTGAAGACAAGCAGACTAAGGACATGGATTACTGGAACCATGTCCTGTGGTCTGATGAGACCAAGATAAACTTATTTGGTTCAGATGGTGTCAAGAGTGTGTGGCAGCAACCAGGTGAGGAGTACAAAGACAAGTGTGTCTTGCCTACAGTCAAGCATGGTGGTGGGAGTGTCATGGTCTGAGGCTACATGAGTGCTGCCGTCACTGGGGAGCTACAGTTCATTGAGGGAACCATGAATGCAAATATGTACTGTGACATACTGAAGCAGAGCATGATCCCCTCCATTCAGAGACTGGGCCGCAGGGCATCATTCCAACATGATAATGACCCAAAACACATCTCCAAGATGACCACTGCCCTGCTAAAGAAGCTGAGGGCAAAGGTGATGGACTGGCCAAGCATGTCTCCAGACCTAAACCCTAATGAGCATCTGTGGGGCATCTTCAAACGGAAGGCGGATGAGCGCAAGGTCTCTAACATCCACCAGCTCCGTGATGTTGTCATGGAGGAGTGGAAGAGGACTCCAGTGGCAACCCGTGAAGCTTTGGTGAACTCCATGCCCAAGAGGGTTAAGGCAGTGCTGGAAAATAATGGTGGCCACACAAAATATTGACACTTTGGGCCCAATTTGGACATTTTCACTTAGGCGTGTACTCACTTTTGTTGCCAGCAGTTTAGACATTGATGGCTGTGTGTTGCGTTATTTTGAGGGGACAGCAAATTTACACTGTTATACAAGCTGTACACTCACTACTTTACATTGTAGCAAAGTGTCATTTCTTCAGTGTTGTCACATGAAAAGATATAGTAAAATATTTCCAAAAGGGTGTACTCACTTTTGTGAGATACTGTATAAAATATATATATATATATATATATATATATATATATATATATATATATATATATATATATATATATATATATATATATGTAGGAAGGCCAGTATGGTGGCCTGAATTTATGGGAGGAGCCCGGGGGGTATTTAAGCAGCCCGCTCACCTGTGGTGCTTGTCGGTTTCCTGTGCGCGATATACGTCACTAGGCCGACTATTCGATATACCAGCGTCCGCAAGTTCTTGCCTCGCAAGTTCCCGTATTCGATACTCCGTACTCAAAACTTTCGAAGTCCGCGTTTTTCGTTCCTAGTTTGTACCACGCGTCTGGCTTGGCTGTCGCACGTAAGGTCCCGTCGGACTTTTCGTTTTCATATCATGTCACAAAACCGTGAGTTCAAATTTCGTTTCACCCGCATCTCACAAACTGCAATGTATATCGCTCGTACTTTCGATATGTTACAAATTCGACAGCACAGCGACGCTGACGTCGCTTCATTTCTAGCATGTCGGTATCGATAGACAGCCATAGCCAGTCGCAAGTGGTAAATTATCAAAGCAAGTTAGTTCGATACCAATCATTTCTCATTTCTGAAACATTCTAAACTCATTTCTGACATTTCAAATCATTTCTGAAACATTCTAAACTCATTTCTGACATTTCAAATCATTTCTCATTTCTGAAACATTTCTAAACTCAATTCTGACATTTCAAATCATTTCTCATTTTAGTCACCTACCGCGCTCCGATTCGAATCCAGTCGCACCAAAGATGCGCCGATTCGTTCCGGTGTGCCCCAGTTATTACGGCCTCATTTCTATACATGCTCCAGAGTTACGTTATTGTCAGTCAATTGTACCTCTGTCATGGTTATCATTTCATTTCCATGTATCACGTTCCGACATGAATTCAGTCGCATGAAAAATGCACCGATTCGTCTCGGCGTGCCCCAGGATTGGCCTCATTTCTATACATGCTCCAGAGTTACGTTTCATCAGTCATCGGTACCTCTGTCATGGTTATCATTTCATTTCCATGTATCACGTTCCGACATGAATTCAGTCGCATGAAAGATGCACGGATTCGTCTCGGCGTGCCCCAGGATTGGCCTCATTTCTATACATGCTCCAGAGTTACGTTTCCTCAGTCATTTGTACCTCTGTCATGGTTATCATTTCATTTCCATGTATCACGTTCCGACATGAATTCAGTCGCATGAAAAATGCACCGATTCGTCTCGGCGTGCCCCAGGATTGGCCTCATTTCTATACATGCTCCAGAGTTACGTTTTATCAGTCATTGTACCTCTGTCATGGTTATCATTTCATTTCCACGTATCACGTTCCGACATGAATTCAGTCGCATGAAAATGCACCGATTCGTCTCGGCGTGCCCAGGATTGGCCACATTTCAGTACATGCTCCGGAGTCCGATTCGCAGTCAGTCGCTACAATAGCACGACCGATTCGAGCCTCCGTCATGGCAAACGATATGTTACACCCTCACTTACCGCGCTCCGTTTCGAATCCAGTCGCATCTCCGATGCACCGATTCATTACGGCGTGCCCCAGGGCTCGGCCTCATTTCTGATACATGCTCCAGAGTCCGGATCATAGCTAGTCACAGACATCGGGGGATTGATCCATATCGCTGTCATGCAATTTCTACCATTTCACTCCCACAACACATCACCGTTTCAAAACCAGGCGCATCTGAGGTGCACCGATTCGTCACGGCATGCATCACTGGTTCCGATCGCATTTCATATCTATACCAGAGCTCGGTTAGTTGCCAGTCGCTAACACGGCACAACCAATTCGAGCCTCGGTCAAAATAATCATTTCTCTCATTTCATTTCATACTGCACTCCGATTCGAATCCAGATGCATCTAACAGGCACTGACTCGTCCCAGGAGCACCAATATTTTCAGTTGCCTCATTTCAATACATGCTCCAGAGCCCGGTTCACGGTCGAACAAATCATGACACGACCAGGCCGGACCTCTGTCATGCAGTTCATTCATTTCATAATCAAGGCAAACATTTCGAATCATTTCATTGTCACAAGATTGCAAGCACCATACAGATCATTGCTTCAAGTTAGTTAGCAATCCCTTCACGAATTGTCACCACCTTGGCCTTTGGCATGCTGAGAGACGTTCTATGCTCAGCCGCCCCCAGCAGAAGGGAAGAGCTGGATTGTATCTCCATACGGTAGTAGACTTGGGCCACAAGTACGGAAGATTTTCCTTTTACGAGTACCACCGTTCCTTTTCCGCAAAGGCTGCCGCCAGACTCACACAGTTCCAAACAACAACAAATTGGAGTCTCATGGACACAGAGCTCTTCTGCCGCCATTTTTCCGGCTTACGCTCACCCCTAGGTGCGATTTGCCAGACCTCCACCCACACTGCCACCTGGTGCGCCAATGCGACTTTCAAACGTCCTTTCGAATTTCCCTCTACCTCCGGTGCACTTCAGGGTCAGTCGGCCCCTGAACAAACGCCTCAGGTGGACAAATTCGGACGCCCAGTCCGAACCGTGGGAGGGGCAGCCATCTGCAATAATTACAAATTATGGGTCCTGCAACGTCAGTCAGTGCCGCCTACTCCACATCTGCACCTTATGCTAAAGAGCGCACCCAAGGAACTTGTGCGAAGTCAAACAACAGAAGAGGGCATGACTAAACCGAAGCAACGTCTTATGGCTAAGACTCTACCTCACCTCACATCCCACCCCCTCTCTGGCCACCTACCTTATTCAGGGCTTCACAGTAGGCTTTCACACCGGCCTCATTTCACTACCCCACAGTACGTACGAATGTGGGAATCTTCGTTCAGCAGCCATCGACGAACAAACCATAGATCGGCTCTTACAAACAGAACTAGACCGAGAGTACGTTATAGGCCCTTTCACTCAGCCCCCTTTCAGCACTTGGAGAGTCAGCCCTGTTGGGGCTTGTCAAGGGCAAATTCACAAATAAATTACGTTTGGTGTACGACCTGTCTGCGCCTCATTCTTCCCACATCCCCAGTCTCAATTCCCTGATTCCCTCCGAAGAATTCTCCATAAAATATTCCTCCGTAGACATGGCGATGCAAGCAGTCATCAAAGCAGCTACAGGTGCTTTCCAAAGCCGACATCTCGGATGCCTTTAAGCTCCTGCCTATCCACCCATCCCTTTGGTGCTGGCATGGCATCAAGTGGAAGGAGGCATATTATTTAGGCCACAAAACTGACGTTCGGTTCGAAGAGTAGCCCTTGGCTCTTCGACACATTCGCTCAGTCTCTTGCTTGGATACTGTTACACAAGGCTCAGTGACAAGAAGTCATCCATTACCTGGACGACTTCCTACTAATAGAACCTCCCAGCAAGCCCCCAGGAGACCTCGACAAACTCAGAGCGATATTCGGAAAACTCAATGTTCCCATCGCCGAGCACAAAGTAGAAGGCCCAACACATAACATCACCTTTCTCGGGGTCAGCTTAGACACCTGCGCTATGCAAGCCAGTCTCCCCCTCGACAAACTAACCCGCATTAAGGCGGTCCTTCACAAATTCACCCACACCAAGGGGTGTACCAAGAAGCAGTTGCAATCTCTCCTGGGAATGCTGAATTTCGCCATGCGAATTATTCCACAAGGCCGCACCTTCGTGCCACGCCTGCTGAGATTCCTGCCAGAAACACAAGACCCCGACCAGATCTTAAATCTAGACTCCGCAGCAATAGCGGACCTATCTATGTGGGACGAATTCCCATCCTGGAAAGGTATATCCCTAATTATACCCATGGTTTCAGCCCTGTCACCCCAGGTGGTGACAGATGCTCCAGCCACCACAGGTTTCGCGGCAATTTTTGGCCATCATTTGGTTTTCAGGACCCTGGCCTCAACAGATACTGTTGATACCCGGCTTTATTCAAACATCTTCCCTCTTCGAACTCTATCCCATAGTGGCAGCAGCACAACTCTGGGGTCACCATTGGACAGGGCAAACAGTAATCTTCACCACCGACAATCAGGCCACGGCAGACATCATCGACAAAGGCAGGTCCAAGTCCCTAGCAGTCATGTCCTTCCTGCGCAGATTGGTACAACTGTCCTTACAGCATCAGTTTAACATACACTGTGCATTATTCCAGGCAGATACAATTTAGCTGCTGACGTACTGTCACATTTTAAACTACACCTCCTTTTCAGACAGATTCCCGGAGCCAATCCAGTGTCGGCCCCTATCCCTGCCTGGTCACAACTGACCCTGGACTAGTTCAACATTTACAAGGAGCAACGCAGCTCATCAATCACTCACTCTCTCATAACACAATTTCTCACATCCTGCCGTAAAGGACCAATAGATGTCAAACAGGTACTGGCCTTCATTTCATACTGCCACACTCAGCTGGCCTTATCGTACAATACCATTCGGCTATACCTAGCCGGCATACAACATTTCGTGACCCCGGAAGACCCCACAAAATCTTTACTGTTCTCATCACACGCTATACGAGCCATCCTAAGGGGCATCCAGGAAACAACAACCAGAGATCAGCACTAAGCGCTTACCCATTACGGGGCCCATCTTCAGGGATATGTCGACTATTCTGGCTACTTCGCCATTCGGTCTGCTGCCCAGCACGGTACTACAAGCAGCCATATAGTTGGCTTACTATGGGTTCTTGCGACCTGGCGAATTCACCTATAACAACCCCACAGACCAAGTATTATGCAGACGGCACTTGCTTCGCCACCAAGACCATTTCATCCTGCACCTCGAGGTTTCTAAAACCCAGCAAACAGGCTCTGGAGTGGACATTCACCTCTACAGAACCAATAACAGCTGGTGTCCAGTCACCGTACTTAACCGTCTCCTCTCACTCCTGCCTGAACAACCGGACACCAGTCCTCTTCTACCATTCCCAGTTAAACCCTTAAACGCATGTCAGTTTGTAAAACACATAAGGATACTTCTCCGCAATCTTCACCTTAACCCCAGTCAGTACTCCGGACACTCCTTTCGCATCGGAGCAGCCTCCGCAGCATCCCGCCATGGGGTTCCAGACCACGTCATCAAAAGACTAGGCAGGTGGAAATCAGTCTGCTTCGCCCGGTAAATACCCAATCCTCAAGTAGAGATGGCACAGGCATTCTCCAAACTGGCTCAATGAATACCTGAAAACCAAAAATATTATACCCCTACCTGAATGTTTTTGCCCCCTTATTTTGGCATACCGGCCATTAGACCAAGGTACACTTTCAGGTCCATTTCATATGGTAAGTCCACACTTCCAGGTCTATTTCCGATGGTAAGTTTTATGTTAACTACAAATGTTATCTATGTCCATATCGGACATAGGGCTCCGACCATAAGTAGGAAGGCCAGTATGGTGGCCTGAATTTATGGGAGGAGCCCGGGGGGTATTTAAGCAGCCCGCTCACCTGTGGTGCTTGTCGGTTTCCTGTGCGCGATACCCACCCTCCCATCCCCATTTCAAGGCATTCATTTCATTCATTCATTTCATTTCATTTCTCTCTACAGAATAATCATTTCTTAAAACCAGGGTATGCCCCCTTATTTTGGCATACCGGCCATTAGACCAAGGCACACTTTCAGGTCCATTTCATATGGTAAGTCCACACTTCCAGGTCTATTTCCGATGGTAAGTTTTATGTTAACTACAAATGTTATCTATGTCCATATCGGACATAGGGCTCCGACCATAAATATATATATATATATATATATATATATATATATATATATAAAATGCAAACGCACACACATATTATATACATGTGTATGCCCACCCACGCGTATGACTTTCTTTACTTCGCTGCTATGGGCTCTAGCCCGAGATCTTTTGTAGACATAGCAACGCCACTGGTGGGGGTCCTTCATGGTTTCTTGCACCGGGGCCCTGAAGATTCTAGTTACGCCTCTGATTAGCTGTACTTTATATATATAATATACACTGAGATACACTCTATTTCTTCCATAGATATATTTTCCATTACTTATTGAAATACCTGGGTAGCCCTGGGATCGTGGTTTTGTGTCATCTGCTTTTACTTTTGATGTCATTGCGTTCATTGCATTGTAAGTTACCTTTTACATCACTATATATTCAGTATTACCTATGTAATATTTTTATAGGTTCAAATTAGGAGTACAATGTTATATACACCCCCACAATTAGGTTATGCTTCTTTGCAGTTGGGCTGCGATGTTTGTGGACTATTTACAAACATTTGGACTATTTACTTGTTGGGTTATGGACAATCAGTATATAATCTATCAGTTGTACTTGCTGTTTACTTCATTTTAATAGATGTTAAACTCACTATTTGTTTTTCATATATGTTAGATTCTCAAGCTCCTGAAGAAGCGCTGCAATATGGATCACTATATATCAATTTTTTAGATACTTTGTACCTTTATATATGGCAACATTGGTATAATTGGTGGTGTGAGTGCTATGTAGGCAAACTGTCCGAATGCGATTTTAGTTAACTATATGCAGGGGCGTTGCTAGGTCTACAAAAGATCTGAGGCTAGAGCCCATAGCAATGTAGTAAAGAAAGTCATACGCTTGGGCAGGCATACACATGTATATAACCCCTTACATCAGGGTCCCCAGCGAGCCCCCCATTGCATCAGGGTTTCCAGAGAGCCTCCCCCTTAAATCAGGGTCCCCAGAGAGCCTCCCCCTTAAATCAGGGTCCCCAGAGAGCCTTTCCCCTGCATTAGGGTCCCCAGAGAGACCCCCACTTACATCAGGGTCCCTAGAGAGCCTCCCCCTTAAATCAGGTTCCCCAGAGAGCCTAACCCCTGCATCAGAGTCCCCAGAGAGCCCCCCACTTACAATCAGGGTCCCCAGAGAGCCTCCCCTTCCCTTGGGGACCCCTTCCGAGACTCGGGGCTATGGGCCCCAGATTCGGGGCTATAGCCCCAAAAGCCACCCCCTAGCGACGCCACTGACTATATGTATGTACATGCTCAGGACCGTTTTTAAGGCAGTGCAAAAGGGGCAGCTGCCCTGGGCTCAATCATTGTTGTGGGGTTCAAAGCAGCTGCCTCATACTTGCCAACTATCCCTGTTCAAATTCCCTTATCCCTTGAAGTTTTAGTCCCATGCTGTGTCCCGATATCTCAGTGTAAAGTTCGGTTGCTGCTGCACAGCTCTGCCTATTGCCATGTACAGATCACCTGCAGACCTGTGTTTACATTTTAAATAATCTGCATTGATATGTAAATAATGTCGGCATTAATATGTATATCATGTCCCCCTGAGGTCATATCTACCATCACTTCTGCTGAATGCTGCCCACTGGGGAGGTAAAGGAGGCGCATGCTTGAAAGTCCTGCCTATAACTATAGTCATTAAGCCTAACATCAGCCTGTTCTGCAAAGGTAAGCAAATTGGAGGTGGAACCCTTCTTCAAAATGACATAGTACCACAGCACCCTGAATTTTGGTGCATGTGAATTCGCACATCTCAGCCGATGCATGAGGGTGTCATTAACAATTAATGGCACTGCTGTTTATCTGCTAAAGGGCAGCATGTTTCTGTGGTGTCAGGAAAGCGGTTTTGCATACATTGGTGGTCAGTGTAAATCCCTCTTTACATTGGTGGTTACTGTGAATGCTCCTATTACATTGGTGGTCAGTATAAATCCCCATTACATTGGTGGCCAGTGTAGAAAATCCTCTCTATATTGGTAATCGTTAAAGAAATTCAAACTTGCATTTATGGTCAGTTTCAAATCCTCTCTTACGTTGGTGGTCCATGTAGAAGCCCCCTTTAAATTGGTGGTGAGTGTAAATCCCCCTTACATTGGTGGCCAGTGTAGAGATCCCCCTTTATTGGTTATAAAGGGGGAACCATTACATTGGTTGTCAGTGTAAATTCTTCATAACATTGGTGATCTGTGTACATTTGGAGGTGAAATAATACTGCACAAAAACATATACCAAATATGATAGCTGCTACACTAAATGTGACAAATATTGATACAAAGGGTGTGAAAAAATGTAGCACTTAACAAAATATGTGTGCAAATAATAAGTGCAATACAGTGAAAGTAATACGTATAAAGTCCAACATATATAAGGATATGACTGTGAGTCTCTAGCCCCAAATCCTAACCAGGAAATGGGAAAACAAACAAAGTCCTCAGACAATGGAGAGAGAATCTTCTTTGACGTGCAAGGAATAATGTGAAGCATCCACACTGGTGAATCCAGGAAAGTGAAACAAATGGGTACTCTTACCAGAGCAGGTGGACCCGGATGTCAGCGACACCGAATCATAAAAGCTTGAGAATCGAATCTGTGGCACTCTCAGATGGAAGTAGAGGTCCAGGGTCTTCTAAGGGCGGCTCCAAAGGATCTCAGTAAACCTGACCCGACCAGAAAACGAACATCTCGGAAGGAACCTCAGCAACAACTCTCATCAAAAACAACGATGTATAAAAAAGAAGAGAGGAAGGGGCCCCAATAGTGCGGATCAAAAAGGTAGGTTTATTAAAACCACAATGACAAATAGATAAAATGTGATCATAATGAATAAAAAGCAATGTGGGGAGCAGTAAGCATAGGCTGACGCGTTTCATCCACAAAAGACATCTTCAGGGGCTTATAACAGCTCCCCCACATTGCACATGTATATATAAGTATCTATGAAAATATCCAATCATTGAGCATAAGGATAAGCAGTAAACTCTAGGAACCAATTGATGAGCAGTAATAATATGCAGTAACTTCTAACAACCAATTAGTGAGTGGTGTAGATGTCCAGTAACCTCTAGCAATCAATCAGTGAGCAGTATTGATGTACAGTAATCTCTAGCAACCAATCAACAAGCAGAAGTCATGTGCCGTAACCTCTAGAGAATAAACAGTGAGCCATAATGTGTGCTGTAAACTCTAGCAGCCAGTCAGTGAGTGGTAATCCATTTTCAACAAATGTACAAATATTTTACAAACAAGATAGGTTCTGTAGGTTTGTTCTTAAGTTGAATTTGTATGAAAGTTGGAATGGGTACATTTTTTAAATGTAATTCCAGCTAAAAAAAGATGTATACGTTTTTTTGAATAGCACAGGGAAAGGTTAACAGCCCTGTAACATTTGTTTTGCATTCTGTGCCCCTGTTCAGAAGATTTCACCTCACTTTCTGTCCCTGTGACATTGAATTTTGAAAATGTTGGGTTGTTGTGGAAACAAGGATTGGTGATCAAGCTTCAGTGGAGACACTTTTTTCCCATGATAACTTTTACAGGAGTAAATTCTCCTTCCTAGGGGTAGATTTTCCCTCACATCCTGTTGTCTCCCTCCATTTGCAAGTATGAGTATGTAAGTCCTATGTCTGTAACTCGGGGACTGCCTGTATATGCAAAGCTTTGCATTAAATGTATCCCTCTTGGGCAACTGAATATTTTAGCAACATACCTAACCCTTTAATTGCCTCCCACCTGCCGTATAGACAAATGACAGTGGAGCAGGGTGGCTCTTGTTCTGGGACAACATCATATGATGGTACCCAGTCTAGCTGCAATTGCGCACCTGTGGGGGCACGCAGCGTGGAGTGGCCATGATCTTGGCAAAGAGCCCCGATCGCAGCTCTTTACCCATGTGCTCAGCTGTGATTGGATAATAAATTCTACTGTTTTAATACTACACTTAGAGGCACCCCTCCCCTGTTTCTTTTCTACCATAAAGGTAGTCACTCATAATGTACAGGATCTAAATTCGCCGATCAACGAAAAACTTTCCAACATTATTATAGTCAGAAAACTGATATTATCCTATTACAAGAGACCCATTTCCCTAGACACTATAAACCCACCTTTCTCCACGCCAAATTCCCAACCTTCTATTTGGCGAACGCGGAGGACAAAACAAAAGGTGTAGCTATAATATTCTCACATAAATGCAAATTCACTCTGCTCTCTGAGTTTAGGGACCCAGAGGGAAGATTCATATCGGTCAAGGGATTTATTGATGACCAAATTTATACATTCATATCATATTATTCTCCAAACAATGGTCAGACAAATTTTTCCAACTTATGTTCAATAAAATAGTTCCCCTAGTAGAGGGCATGGCGATCTATGGGGAAGACTCTAATGTGGCTTTTGATGAAGGGCTAGATAAAAATAAACTTAAAGGTGATCATCTTATATGACCATCAAAAAAGGGCTTAAAAATTGCTAGAAGGATCTATTCTCAAGGACTAATTGATATTTGGAGGGAAATCAACTCTACAATGAGTGACTATACCCATTACTCTCCCCCGCATAATTTGTTTGCAAGGATCGACCACATATTCATCTTAGCGAAGCAATCCCCTATGGTCACTAAATCCTTCATTAGAGACTCGGTCGTCTCTGATCATTCAGAAGAATTTGTAGTCTTCAAACGTCCTTTGGGCTCGAATAGCCATAGACACTGGGGACTCAATGAAGCTATTCTAAGTGACCCCATTAAAAAAAATGAAATTGAGAAGGCCATTAAAGA
The DNA here is from genome assembly GCA_037952835.1 of Lithobates septentrionalis. Taxonomy (NCBI): domain Eukaryota; kingdom Metazoa; phylum Chordata; class Amphibia; order Anura; family Ranidae; genus Lithobates; species Lithobates septentrionalis. Next base: position 937,362 of record JBBDGP010001553.1, on the reverse strand, counting down.
ATACTTCACCCTTAATGACATGCGAAATATCTCTCCAACAAACCTTTGGGCAGCACATAAAGCCACAATTAGAGGTAAAATAATTCAAATGTCTGCCCAAATTAACCAAACCAGACGCCTGGAAATAGATAAACTGGAACAGGAATTTCTCGCTCTGTGTAAAAAACACAAACGGAGGGGGCGTGGCTTGGCACGCAGCGAGGATGGCAGCCTAACTTCAGAGCTCCGTCAGACACTCGGCCCGAGCACGTCTTTTCTGCACTCAGCACAGAGGATGAGCAGACAAAACAAGCACCCTCATCACACCGATCACGGCGATCTATGGCCACAAGCGCGGGGAGAGATATCTCCGACATATTCAGGAATCAGGCCGCGGCTTTGAGAGACACGGAGGGAGGCAAGATGGCGCCGGTCCATGCGGACGACGAGTTCAGTGAGGATTCTCAGTCGGCAGCAGAGGATAACGGTAGGAGAAGCTCACGAGCCGATCACCCCCTTACATATGAGGACATGTCAGGCTTTGCAGCTGACATTAAGGCCTCATTTTCTGCTGCCATCACAGATCTCAAAACCAGCCTCTTGGTACTACAAGAAAAGATGGCCACAGCGGAAACAGCAGGGAAGCAGAGAGACACTAGAATCAATAGACTTGATAAAGTTACCTCCTCTCATACGCGGCATTTTATAGACATGAACAGGCATTTAGAAGATCTTGACAATAGGGGAAGACGCAATAATATAAGAGTCTGCGGTATCCCTGAATCTGTCCTGGCTGATCAAATCCCCTCAGTCTTGCAAAGAGTCTTCAACAGCCTCTTAGAAAAACCAGAAGACACAGAAATTGAGTTTATTCAGGCACACAGAGCCCTGAGGGCCAGGGGTCCAGACACCTTACCCCCTAGGGACATAATCTGCTGCCTGCAAAATTTTGCACTCAAAGAAGAAATAATGTTTAAAAGCTCGCAGAAATGACCAAATCATTTTCAACGGCGAATGCATTAAACTATTTCAAGACTTATCCCAGATCACCTTAAAAAACCGCAGGGCCCTGCGACCTTTATTAGATAAACTAAGGGAGAAAGAGATAAGATATACATGGCATTTCCCCTTTGCCCTGTTGGTCACTTTTGATGGCAGACAGCATACGCTTCGCACGCCAGAAGATCTTCCGGATTTCTGTGACGCACTCCAACTTGGATTGATTGAGCTCCCGGACTGGTACCAGGAATTCATTATACCACCCCAGGAACGGAGTCCATTACGCTCCCCTCTGAATACACCTGAGAAGCACCACTCTAAAAAACAGAAGCAATTTCGTCAAGAGGCACAGTCAGCTGGCACGCCACGCAGTCGCTCACACCCTGTCGGAAACATGATGGAGGACCGGGAGTAACAGCAACTGCTTCATTCCTGCATAGAAATGCTTTATGAAACTGCGCCCTGCTAATGTCTTTATTGGATGGCTTCCTTACAAGCGGTTTGGTTCATTTTTACGGTTTTATGTTTTCTATGCTTCATATTCTAACGATACAAGATCTAAATTGAGTCGAGATATACTCGCATTTCATTGATATTTAAGGATCTTGGGTAAAACTGCCCAAACACAGTTATTCTGGCATACTTCAGGACACCAATGTGGTCTTCAGGAGTAGACTATATGTTAACTGAACTATATCTACCAGCTGCATCTGGATATCCCGGAAATTCAGCAGCATTTTTGTTTTGTTTTTTCTATGACCATTTTGGTTTCATTTTTTCATTTAAGAAGTTCTTGGTTGCTGTGTTTCCCCCTCTGGACAAGAGACAGTTAAGGAAACGAAGTTAATTTCATATAATGCTTCTTATAGACTACATCCCATGCTCCGGTTACACCGGTGAAGAACGGATGGCTTCATATTCACCCCACAACTTCCCAAGAGTAACCAAGAACTCAGCTATAGTTATATACAATCATTTTATAACTATAAATATTCCTTAAGTAGCGGAACCTATCTGATTGACAAGGTGGCAAAATGGTGCCTATAGACGATTGATTATTATTTTATATTGTTCAATTAGTTTTGTTAGTGCAGATTAGACCTTTTAGCACAATAAATGAGAGTTTTAGGCCGTAGTCTGGCCAGGCTTGGTTCACCCACTGTTGAATAGTACCTAAATACCAAAGAGTATTTAGACACATACGTATACTTATAGATAGGTATTTATTCTCAAGGGGTCCCCCTCGCTGGGTGTCTTCCCCAACCCCACAGTAGTGTTTACGGTGGGCAACTGTTGTGTACGTCCATACACACTAAATTTGATCTTCCAAGACGTGTCATTCATTCGAGAAAGAAGTACCTATATCCCCTCCACTCTTACTTCTTTACCCTAATGCCCCGTACACACGGTCGGATTTTCCGATGGAAAATGTCCGATTGGAGCGTGTTGTCGGAAATTCCGACCGTGTGTGGGCTCCATCGGACATTTTCCATCTGATTTTCCGACACACAAAGTTTGAGAGCAGGATATAAAATTTTCCGACAACAAAATCCGTTGTCGGAAATTCCGATCGTGTGTACACAAATCCGACGGACAAAGTGCCACGCATGCTCAGAATAAATAAAGAGATGAAAGCTATTGGCCACTGCCCCGTTTATAGTCCCGACGTACGTGTTTTACGTCACCGCGTTTAGAACGATCGGATTTTCCGACAACTTTGTGTGACCGTGTGTATGCAAGACAAGTTTGAGCCAACATCCGTCGGAAAAAATCCTAGGATTTTGTTGTCGGAATGTCCGAACAAAGTCCGACCGTGTGTACGGGGCATAACTCTTTACTTTACTTCCTATCTATAACTTTGATCTCTCCTTTACATACATATATCTGTATAAAGTGATAGAATCTTCAGATAACATTTATCTATCTGTTATTTACATATTTTTCACTTATTTGTATGTATTTTTTCCCTTTTTTTTATTAATTTAATTTAGTTTAATTTCATTTTTATTTTCCACTTATCTCTCAAGCAGTGCATACGGGAGTGTCTGAGCATCTCTCTCTGAATACCTACCATGGCTTACTCTGGTCTGGGACGCAACCCTACAATCATCTCACACAGCGTTAGGGGTCTGAATATCCCTGAGAAGAGAGCCTCTCTCCTGAGAGAATTCAAAAAAGGTAGGCCCAATTTTGTTTTCCTTCAGGAAACACACTTCAAGACGAACCATATACCAAGACTAACTGACCACTACTTCACAGAGGCACATCATGCTACAAATAATACATCCAAATCCAAAGGAGTCTCAATTTTAGTCAGTAAAGACGCAACATTTGAATTAACAGATAAATTAGTGGACCCAGAAGGCAAATTTATCTTCCTGAAAGGGTCATGTCATGGGACTATCATAACTCTGGCTAATGTATACTTCCCAAATTCAGGACAAATCTCATTCTGCCAGAAAATGATCACAGAATGGACAAGTTTCCATAAAGGTCGCTTGATTCTGGGAGGTGACTTTAACGTCCCTCTCAACCCCTTTGAAGACACTTCATCAGGGAAAACATATCTCACGTATAAAATTCTCAAAAGAATCAAAAATCTGATACATTCTCTTCATTGGTCGATGCATGGAGATTTTTACACCCAGAGGACCGAGATTATACTTTTTACTCGATCCCACATAATCGTCATGCGAGAATAGACTTCTTATTTGTCACACAAAGAGACCTAGACACACTATGCGAAGCGAACATAGGTATACAGAGCATCTCGGACCATGCCCCAATAGCCATTACACTGAACATATCAGAACCCACTGTGAAATCCAACACATGGAGATTAAACTCATCACTTTTAACAGACCCATCCCTACTACCAAAAATGACAACATCATTATGAGAGTACTTCACACATAATATCACCCCAGAAGCAGATCCCTTAATGGTCTGGCAGGCACACAAATGCTATATCAGAGGGGAGTTGATCCAAATGGGAACACGTAAGAAGAAAGAAACAGAGAAAGAAATAGTTAAACTGACCAATAAAATACGCAAATTAGAGACCCTGCACAAGCAATCACTCACAACTCAATCAGCGGTGTTATTACTGGAAACAAGAAAGTCCCTCAAAGACATTCTGGAAACTAAATCTAGGAGATTTCTCTTTTTTAAAAAGAAGATCTATTACGAACATGGGGACAAAACGGGGAAAAATTTTAGCACGGGCATTAAGAGGCCAAATATCCCAACACTCAATTTTAGGCATTCAAAATAAATCAGGCAAAATTGACAGAGCAACGGATAAAATTGCACAACACTTTCATGCATTTTATACTGCACTATACAACCTCCCACCCCAACATAAACCCAACAACATATTGAGAGACAGAGATATGGCTATTGAAAACTATCTAAAAGAATCTAAACTCCCACCCCTAGCTACAGATGACATTGCACAATTGGAAAAACAAATAGAAGCTTCAGAAATTCAAAACGCTATCAAAAACTTGAAAACAGGAAAGAGTCCAGGCCCAGACGGCTTTAGCGCCATTTATTATAAAACATTTACAGATATTCTGACCTCCCTTTTAACAAACGCATTGAATTCACTATCCAAACAGAGAACCGTCCCTCGTGATTTCCTGGCAGCACACATAACAGTACTTCCCAAAGCAGGCAAGGACCCAATGCATTGCGCCAGTTATCGACTGATCTCACTACTAAATCTTGATGCCAAACTACTAGCTAAGATCATTGCTAATAGGATGAAACCCCTACTACACGACGTAATTGGACCAGATCAGGTGGGCTTTGTCCCCAATAGGGAAGCCAAATATAATGTCACGAAATCCTTAGACCTGATATATGCAGCACATCAGCGAAAGATCGAGGGCTTTCTCTTGTCCACCGACGCAGAGAAGGCCTTCGATCGAGTAGCTTGGGACTATATGATGAAGACCTGTGAGCACATAGGACTGGGACCACATATGCTGACGTGGATTTCGGCATTGTATCAAAATCCCTCAGCCAAAATTAAAATAAACGGCACTCTATCAGAAAGTGTCAGTATAAAAAATGGGACTAGACAGGGGTGCCCATTGTCTCCTCTGATCTTCATCATATCACTGGAGCCGTTTATCAGACATATCCTTTTAAATAGCTCTATTAGTGGTTTCAAATTGACAGATAGAGAATTCAAGGTTGCAGCTTACGCAGATGATCTTTTATTTTTTTTGACAGACCAGCACATATCGATCCCCTCATTATTGAAAGAGTTTTCCCTATATGGCTACATCTCCAACCTCAAAATTAATTTTTCAAAGTCCGAAGCTATGAACATCACGCTACCGGCTGACAAATTGACTAGAGCTCAGAGTAACAGCTCCTTTAAATGGGAGAATTCCGCAATAAAATATCTGGGTAACTGGCTGACACCTAAACTCTCCTCAGTTTTTGAACGTAATTTTCCACCTCTTCTTAAAATTATTGAAAAAGACTTACAAACCTGGCACACTTCATATTTTTCATGGTTTGGCAGGGCAGCCATATGTAAGATAACTGTTTTGCCAAAAATTCTATACCTACTACGTACTTTACCTATAAAAATTCCCCACAATTTTTTCAAAAAGCTACACGCGCTACAAATGAAATTTATCTGGGCTCACAAACCGCCTCGTATTAAAGCCTCTCTTCTCACTAGACCCAAAAATATAGGGGGATTAGGGATACCTGATTTTAAAAATTATTATTATGCCGCACATCTTGCCCATATCATTGATTGGCACTGCCACTCAAAAAGTAAAGATTGGGTCACCATAGAAAATGACATGTGCTCAATCCCACTTCAATTTCTACCTTGGGTTTCCAAATTGAAATACCCCCATATCGTGAAGACACACCCACTCATAGGTACTTCCCTAGACATTTTTCACAGCCTAGCAAAGCAGTCTAAATTTCTTCTCTGCTAAGCCCTCTCACCCCGCTAAAAGATAACCCAGACTTCCCACCGGGCATGGGTAATCACCTTCTGACAATGACAGACACCAAAATGCCTCTTCTTGCATGGCACTGCTTCTCCAACAAGACAATAAAAGATCTCCCCCAATTTAGGAGAGATAACAAAGCGCCACACATACCTATGTGGACATACTTCCAGGTACGCAGCTTTGTTAATTCCGCTCTATACAGGAATAATTTTTCGAGAGACCTTACTGAATTTGAACAAATATGCATGAAGGGAGAACTAGTGGAAAAATCTACTTCTTTTTCTTATGCTTTGCTACAGAATTTGAAGAATAATGACATGGATAGGTTCAGAGAGAGATGGTCAAAGGAACTGGATACACAGTTCACTGACAAACAATGGGAGGCAGCCTGTATTCTATCCCATAAAGGTTCGATAAGCACACGGATGCAGGAAACGGCTTATAAGATTTTGACTCACTGGTACGCCACCCCTGATAAATTACACAAGTGGTACCCTCAGACACCCCATTTATGCTGGAGATGCTATAAGGCTAGAGGTACATTGCTACACATATGGTGGCAATGTGATATGATACAAGCATTCTGGCTTGGTGTAAGGAAAGTTATTCAACAGATCACGGAGACCAAACTAAAATTACATGCGGCTTGTTGCTTGCTGCATGTAACAAATTTCTCATTTAAAAAAATAAAAAATATAAAGCCTCTCTTTCTAAACATCTAATTAATGCAGCCAATTCACTTATTCCACTCTACTGGAAATTCACGCACACTCTAAAAGACTGGCTTTATAAAGTTGCACACATTTGCGAGATGGAAGATACAGCAGCACAATCATCTGAGATTATCGAGAGATATCATAAAACTTGGTCTCCCTGGTTTGTTTTCAAGTACTCACAGGCCTATGAACAATTAATGAGATAAATAGAGGGTTTGAACACTTTTCTTCTGATATGCTGATCTACAAGCTCTCGGATATAGCACTAGAGATTTGGATCAATATAATGTGTTGAATATCGTAGATACATCCATCATATTATGGATCAAACCAACAGGTCCTCCCTAACAATGTAACCTAAGGTAACCTCTCCTATTATTTTCTTTGTTCCTTTTTTTTTTCCCTTTTCCTTTTCACATACTCCACTCCTCTCTAACGTCTTCCATACTTTTCCTCCTTTCACTCTTTTCATATCCTCTCTTAATAACAAATGAAGTATTTATTAGAAAGAATGGAAGATCATATACTAATTTAACAATCCCTACAATAATGACAGGAAATGTCTAATAATATTATGACCACTTGAAATATCCTGCCTCTGACATCACCATGTGTCATAATGGTTAACTTGGTTTCATTATAAGCTTGCTAATCTCTTTTGATATCCAATATAACCTAATTGTACTCCACTGGATTTTTCACTACATTGTACTTTTCACCTCATTTTCAACTTTACTCTATACAGTTATGTATGTATACAAGTTTAATGCTTTAATAAACTTTTATGTCAATAAAAACACAAACGGAATCCTAAAATGATCTCCATCTCACAAATTGATGCAGCCCGTATAGCACTTAATATGGCTCTCACCTCTAAAGCAGAAAAACATCTCCGATGGACTTGCGCCAGATTTCACTTCCAAAAAGACAAAACAAACTCAATGTTAGCGACAAGACTATCCCCCACAATCTGTTCACACTATCTAGCTAATATAAAAGTAGCAGGGGGGACACTTTCTCAGAATCTGCAACGAATTGTGGGGGCGTTCCATGAATTCTTCCAAAAATTATATAGCACACATAACCTAAACCCCCCCCCCCCCCCCAACATGAACCATTTTTTGGGCTCAATTAAGATCCCCAAATTAAAAACCCATCATAAACTTCTACTAGAGGATGCGATATCTACAGAAGAAATTATACAGGTCATACAGAAACTAAAAAAACACTCAACTCCAGGACCGGATGGCATCTCAGTCCCCTATTACTACAATTTCTCCCCATACTTGGCCCAGTTTTTTAATGACCTCAGACGAGGTTACCCACTGGAAAAGTCTCTAAATGCCGCATACATTTCAGTCATACCCAAACCTGGCAAAGACCCCAGCTTGGTACGCAATTATCGCCGTATATCCCTGATTAATAACGACTTAAAAATCTTAACTAAAATCCTTGCAGACCGTATATCCTCATTCATTGACCTTTATATTCACAAGGACCAAGTGGGCTTTATCCCGGGCAGAGAAGGCCCCGACCAGATTAGAAGAGCTATCGATGTTATTTCCCTTCTCAGATCTAGATGGGATGGAGGTACATGTCAGAAGGGATTCGTATTATCGCTCGATCTTCAGAAGGCATTTGATTCTTTATCTTGTCCTTATATGTTCGCCATTCTGAAATGATGGGACTTCGACCAATCCTTCTTCAACATTATAGAAGCACTTTACTCATCCCCTGTAGCCCAAATTCGATTGCAAGGATTTTACTCCCAATCCATTCCCATCTTAAGAGGTACTAGGCAAGGCTGCCCCCTATCCCCACTGATATTCGTTATTGCGATAGAGACTTTAGCCATAGCAATCAGGGAACAACCCGTTATCCAAGGGGTAAAATGTGGACAATGACAACAACACAAATGTGCCCTTTTTGCGGATGACCTACTTTTTTTTGTTACTTCCCCAATAACTTCCCTCGCTAACATTTGTCACCCCTTAGAAGACTTCAGCCACATTTCAGGTCTTCACATGAATTTTTCCAAGTCCTCTGCATTAAACGTCTCCATTCCGAATTTCCTAGTGACACAACTCAAAGAAAATTTCCCATTTGAATGGAGAGACACAGAAATTCCATATTTAGGAATTACACTTACCTCCAAAATAGAAAATCTATATTGACAAAACCACCCTCCTCTCTTTAAAAAAATTAAGGAAGACTTAAATCAATAGGCCCACTTGGAGCTGCCCTGTCTTGGAAGAATCAACACAGTTAAGATGACACTACCCCTGCGGGTTCTTTACTTCTTTAGAGCCTTACCCATCCCTATATATAGTTATTCCTTCTATGGATTCTCCAGGGACAGTCACAAATCTTCACTACCCTTTCCTTCCCCCCTCCCCCCCTTCCCTTCTCTTCTCCCCCTGTCATCTTATTATAGATACTGTTTTTTCTTTATAGCAGTCCACCTTTCCCAACGAATGACAACCATTACTTCATTACTTTGATCACCCAAGGACACTATATGTCATAACCTAAGAAGTCATATGTTCCGTTGTCTTATAGAAGAACTGATCTCATAATAATTTAAATAATATATACTCTACTTACTAACTATACAACTCTTTTTGATCTTGTGTTAAGTTATGTTCATTACTTAATGGCTATATTCATGTCTAGAGTCTTGAATAAGTTTTTAGTCAGCTTAAACTCTTCCATTATTAGGTTCTAGCACTAGTACTCGACTACATAGATACATGTTATTTACTACAAATCTTTGCCCAATCAGGGAAAAATAATGTTATTTTGTCATCTTTATATATATATATATATATATATATATATATATATATATATAATGAGCATACTTTTAATTGCTTCTTTTTGAAAAAATTCTATTAAAAGATTGAACACAAGAAAAAGTGTGTAGCGCCAAAAGTAAATAAACAGCAATGAGATAAGGATACTGTGTTATAAATGGACAGCACATTGAAATAAAGCCCAAAAAAGTGTTAAGAGTGAAAAAATGCTAGTAGTGAAAAATATAGATTTAACTGCACAGTCCTATGATAGGATAAGCAATATAAACTTATAAGAGAAAACATAATAGTTCAGTGTAAAGATGTGCACAAAAATTTGATGGTGACTGAAAAAAATGAAGAGGTGATCCAGTACAGTACTCCAGAATCATCCACCACACCTCTGTGAAATGGACACTCACCAGAAAAGCTGGCTGCCGTTTCAGCAGCAAACACACACTCAATGTAGATCTTCCATTTGTTGTGGGGAAGACTGTTCAGCAACTCGAACCATCCAGATGTAGCTGTAGTAAATAAAGCTCACCAGGAGCCAGATGAAGTCTTCATAGTGTAGTTTTTATTGGAATTGTAAGTTAAAAGCCAAAATAAAATGAATCATAAATACACATGACAATGGGTGCCAATGCCACCCAGTATCGGACAGTGGCCTGACATCAGCACTAGTGTTTGCTCCCCATTTTTGTTGAAAAAAAATATTCCCCTCTTCGTGATCTATGTACATTGCAAGGATTATAACAAACTTTGTTACAGATTCCTACCTTTTGTTATTCTGAAGAAGAAATCCCTGTTTGTTCCTCTGTGCTCCTTTGCTGAGTGAGTCTAATGGGAGTGGTTTCATAATTATCTATCAGCTGTGCACCTGCACAGCACTAATGAGGAAATCTGCTGGGCCTGCATCCTTTTAGACGTGTTCCTATTGGAAGTATCTCACCAAAAATGACATTTTTGTTGCAGGGGATGCCTGAAATCTGACTTGTATCTTAGGCAGGCTTCTGGGAAAATTGGTGAGCCAATCACACAAGCAGGAAATTATGTTTCTGGGGGGTAGTCAGTACACACTCTGTGTACAGAACAACTCCAGGTAGCCATATTGCACTGCATTTACAGAAAATTACAGCGGCTGCAGATTGAAAAGGAAAGGTTATTTTTAATAACATTCAATTACAATATGACTTGTATGGCAATTGTATACGCTATATTATTTTTTCTTTGTTTGCTATTTTTTTCCCCCTACGAAAGTGGAGTTACCCTTTAAGGGTTCAGTAAATGTGTCAGCTCAGGAAAATGGCTATAAGGTCCTCACATGATGGTACGAAGTTCCAACCTCTATCCGCAAATTCGCACCATTAGTATCCAACTTATGTTGGAGATGTAACTCCGAACCAGGTTCTCTACACATCTGGTGGTCATGCCCCATCATCCAAGAGTTTTGAAGTGAAGTCCATAACATAATCTCAAGGGTCTCTACCCTCACATTAGATTTCTCTCCCGCTCAATTCCTCTTACATCACACCTTAATACCCAGACGCTCTTACTTCAGATCCCTAGCTATGCACATGCTAAACGCTGCTAAGCTATGTGTCCTAGTCTTGTGGGGAAAAAAACCCTGTTCCCCTCAATCAAGGAATGGTTCCAGAGAATCGATAAATTTGCCTAAATGGAGGAGCTCACAGCCATTTCTCAAGACAACATCTCCAAACACACCACCTACTGGTCTTGCTGGTTTCACTTTAAAACTACCTCTGAATATATCCAAACCATGAACCACCATATCCAACTGAAACTGAGCAATATCCGTTTTTTTTTTTTCTTTCTTTTTTGATGACTCCACACCAAATTATCCTGGCATAAAGATCCTGGGATAGTCAAGGCTGAGTAGGCCATAAATCGGGTTCAGGTAGGAGGCAGTCACCCCCCCCCCCATTTTGACCTACTTCCCTCCTATCCCCTTCCACTATACATGCTCCTTCCCCTATCCTACTCCTCTCTTTATCCTCTTCCTGTCCCTCATCCTTCTTACCACCACCTCAATCCCCACATCATCACCCCAACCTAACTAACGTATCTAACCAGGGCTTCCAGCAGGACAGTCAACCTTGGAAACCTCTTTAGATGTATGTAATTACCTCCCTATGTTATTCACTATGTTATTCACCTCCCCGAAGAAAATATCCCTCTATTACCTTACAGATACTCCTAACCAACCCCTCTTGTCTCAAGAAGCCAGCTCAATTCACGCCATCGTCAATTCCAACATGGACTTGACTCTAAAAATTTGGCCTCAAAGATACAATGTTTGTGATCACCATACAACCTCTACTATGTTTTTAGCACACTACAGTGTTGCTATGCAACACTGTGTCATTACATTTGGTTTAAATGATGAATCACTGTTATGGTCTTTAGGTCGTTAGACCCATGTCATTTCTGGTTTTCTTTGTTTTTCTTTTTTCTGTATTTTTTCTTTGAATATCCTTTTATTTTTAAAGATATTTTTTATTGATTTTAATACAAACCAGTTGTACAAAAAAAAACAAGCACAACAAACAGTCACTAAATAAATCACGGTTAGGCATTGGCATACCCTGTCAAGTACATTGCCTATATGTGGGGGGAGGAGAAAAACAAACAGATAGCTAATGGTAAGTCGATCTGAGGTTGACTACATAAGTATACACACAACCAGTTATTAATGAATAGGAGTTAAAGTAATTCACATATATGATGCATTTCCTGGCACGACCTGTGAGTGATAAAGATTGAGCACACATTATATAGAGAGGGTCATGGGGCTAGCCAGCCACCTGTCCCATATTTTATGGAACATTTTTTTTCGTTTCCTGAGTTCAAAGGTAAGTCTATACAACGGTATTACGTCATTAATTAATTTTAGCCATTGAGATTTCAAAGGTGTTTGTGTACCTTTCCAGGATAGCAGTATAGTCTTTCTAATATAAAAATAAAGGATACATAATAGTCTCTTAGCCTGTGTTGGTATCTGTAAATCACCAAAGACCCCCAGTAAGCCATTTTTAGGATGAATAATATTGGGGAGTCCTAGAGCAGAGGAAATGAAAGAACCCACCTCCCTCCAAAAGTCTTGAACCACCGGACAGGTCCAGAAGCAATGTAAGAAATCAGCATCTCCCCCACATCCCCGGAAACATTCAGCAGTGGGCTTCAACCCCATCTTACACAACCTAGCTGGGGTAAGATGAGATTGGTGGAAAATCTTGATCTGTATAACCCGGTCCTTAGATGAGATAACAGTGTTTTTGTATGTGTCACTAAATTCAGTCCAGTCTTCCTCCGTAAGTGAAATGTCCATGTCTGCCCATTTTTCCTGCGCTTTACTGAATCTGGGGTTAAAATCTGTCATTAGGGCAGCGTAGTAGGTAGAGACAAGTTTATTAGAATCAGGTTGTCCCAGCAGTCTCTCCAGTGGGGGCACATCTGTGGGGTCATTTAGGGAGCCAAACTGAGCTCGGATAGCATGTCTAAGCTGATAATAGTGGAACAGGTAGGAGCGTGGTAAGTCAAAGTCAAGTCTCAGTTGTTGAAAAGTTTTAAAGCCTTGGTCGTTGTATAGATGGCATAAATACTTTACCCCTTTGGAGTACCAATGTTTAGTGTCGGGCAAGGAGTTTAGTTCCTGTAGAGTAGGGTTAAACCACAGAGGATTGTTCGGGGATGCTGACCAGGTATGTCGGGAATTTTTTTTGACTATATATTGAAAGATTGAGAGTGTATTTGCCAGCATGGAGGTACCTGGTCGATTTGGGACTCTGCCCCTATAAATGATATTGTGAAGAGTTTCCATGCAGTCGCAATGGCACCTTCAGTAGTAGTACATGCATTTGTCAGGGCTGGATGTAACCAGTCATGTATATGCACCAATTGCGACGCCAAGTAATAAAGAAAAAAATTTGGAAACGCCAGGCCTGCCATGTGAGATCTCAAGCGCCACTCTAGGGGATCCCCGCTCCACAGGAACGTCACACATATCGTGTCAAAACGATTAAAAATAGATTTAGGGATTGCACATGGGGAATTAGCCAGAACATATAGCAATTTCGGGAGGTAAACCATTTTGAGAAGATTCGCACTTCCCATAAGGTCGAGCGGCAGATCCATCCATTGTTTAGTTTGCTCCTGTAAGCGACTCAATAAGGGATCTAAATTATTAGTAATGTAAGTGGATAAGGGTGACTGTACCAGGACCCCGAGGTATCAGAAAGAGGACACCACTTGTAGTTTAGAATCCGGATGAATCTGGGGAATCGCTGCTGTATCCAAGGGGAAAAGACTCGACTTATCCCAGTTCACACGGAAACCGGAGAAATCTCTGAATATATTAATTTCGGCTAGTAAAGACTGAAGTGACCCATTGGTATCTGCCAGATACACCAGTGTATTGTCAGCATAGAGCAAAATTCGCTCTTCTATAGTGGCAATAGGAAGGCCTTTAATAGATGAAGAGGAACGAATACGTTCCGCTAGTGGCTCCATGGCTAGGGCGAATAGGAGCGGGGATAGCGGGCAACCCTGCCTTGTACCCCTAGTAATGGGGAATGTCTCAGTGACCGAGGAATTAACTCGAACCCTGGCCTGAGGGGAGGCATAAAGGAGTCTTATCCATGCCACCACACGTGGGCCAAAACCATACAACTGCAACACCCGAAAAAGATACGGCCATTCCACACTGTCAAATGCTTTGCAAGTATCTAAGGATACTATGGCCCGCGTTGGGGGGCAATCATGTGGATATTGCAAATTGTGAAATAATCTATGAATATCCATTCTGGTGGATCTTCCTGGTATGAAGCCCCCCTGGTCACTATTAACCAGAGTGGTGACCACTTTATTTAAACGGTTTGCAAGCACTTTAGCCAATATTTTAACGTCCACATTTATGAGGGATATTGGTCGGTATGATTCATATTTAAGTGAATCTTTTCATGGTTTCAGCAGAAGTACGATCAAGGCCTCCCGCATAGTGGGGGGAAGGACCCCAGTGCCTAAAGCTTTATTATATACACGCAATAGATGTGGGCATAGCAACTCCCTAAACTGTGTGTACCATTCGGTGGGGTAACATCCAATGGGCTGGCATTTGTGAAATGGCTGCAGCAATCTCTTCCAGCGAGATGGGTGCCTCCAACTCATCCCTCCTCTCAGAAGACAGGGAGGGGAGGGATATGTCAGCGAGGTAATCGTCTAGCTGAGTTTCAGTGTATTCAGCCCTAGATGTATAAAGGTCTTTGTAAAAGTTAAGAAAAGCCTCCATAATATCTCCAGGAACATCACTAATTTGGCCCTGTATGGTCTGGATACGTGGAATAGATACAGGAGGTCAGTCTGGACGCGTCAGATATGCCAGGAGACGTCCAGCTTTGTTACCGTGTTCAAATGCTTTCTGTGTGGTGTGTAATAGTCATTTTTGTGTAAGATCTAGTAAACAAATCTCATATTCTCTACGTCTCTGTAACCATACCTCTCTCTTGTCAGGGGACGGGTCCGTGTCGTAGCTAGACTCTGCCTGCACCATAGCGGTCTCTAATTCTGCAGTAAGTTGTTGATTATTTTTTCTCAAAACCCCAGTGATGGACATGAAATTGCCCCTCAGTGTGGCCTTAAAGGCCTCCCATTCTGCAGAGGGGTCTGCCATTCCCACATTGTCTCTCCAGTATTCCACAATACCGTTCCTACAGGTCTCTTGCACCATCTCATCCTCCAGCCAGTAAGAATTTAGGTGCCAAATGGCCAGACCTGAGCCTGGAAGGATGTTGAGGTCCACAGAGAGAGGAGCATGATCCAAAACCCCTCTGGGTAAGTATGCAACCACAGAGACAAGGGGAAGAGTGTCCGCAGGGGCAAAGACCATATCAATCCTAGACATGGTGCGGAAAGAGTCCGAGTGACATGAAAATTGTTGTATCATCTGGGTGTTTCCATCGCCAAAGTTCTGTAAGGTCATGAACCTGTATCCAATCCAGAAGGGAGGGAAAGGATCTACCCCCACCCCCCAAGCGGTCCATTGCTGGATCCAGTACAGCATTAAAATCAACCATATAGAGTAAAGGCCCTGGGGGTCTGTTCAACAAGTGAAGTGACAATTTGGACAGCATTTCCACTGAAAATGGGGGAGGAACGTAAATGTTTACCAGAGTGAGTGTCACAGAAGAAATTTGTAAGGAGAGTATAATAAATCTCCCATTCGGGTCCGTCTTAACTTGTATAATTTCAGCTGGAAGGGATTTAGCCAATAAAATAGAAACCCCCCTAGAGTAATTTGTATGGGTGGCATGATAACATTGAGCCAGCCATGGACGCTTAAGGGCCCTCACCCTAGTATCAGTCAGGTGAGTTTCCTGGAGGCAAATGATGTGGGGACTGTATTTCTTTAGGACTGAAAAGACTAAAGACCTTTTTTGAGGTGCATTCATACCTCTAGTGTTCCATGACACTATTTTCAGGGACCTGGTCATTTTAAAACAGATTCTATACCATAATCACATATATATGTAAATACTTCCACCTCTAATACCTCACAGGCCGTGCCATTCCACTCCCACTCAATTACATCTATGTTGTATTGCAAATAACTTTCACAGAGGTATACATCATTGATCGATAAAGCAGAGAATACCAATAAGCTGCTCTGAGCAGCAATTAAAGAAAAAAAAAAAGATTTTTTGAAAAAAGAAAAAACAGAAAAAGAAAAAAAGGGAAAAAAATAAACCCAAACAGAACATTGCTTGAAAACCTGTATCCCCCACCCCGCTCGGCCATCCCCAACTTAGCGAGCCTAAACCTGAGAAAATCCCTCTTACCCCGTAAGCAAAAAAAGGGGAACATTATCGAGGGTTTAACTATTCCGTGGCCACGCCACTAACCGGTGAGGGGGTACTGTGGAGCTCGGTGTGGCTCCCAACCGAAAAAAAAAGAGAAAAAATTGTATGTGTCCCTGTCCAGGATGTTCATCTCTGCAGATGTGTAGAAGTTCAGGGAGTAGGTAGTCCTTCTATGTGGTAGAGAAAAACAGTAGGCCATTCAAAGGGAAAGAAAAGAAAAATAAAAGGGGAAAAATCAAATGTTATCTTGAAACTTGCAGTCCAAGTAGTAAAGGTGAGCGACCATAATAATATGGGTCAGGCACATTATGAATAAGGGATTGCAGTGCTGTTACAAGATGGAAGGCATCAAGGAATCAATGGGCTTGCTATCTATTACCTCTTCTTCTGTCTGTGGGTCCGTAGCGGTCATTCAGCCAAGCCATAGCTTCTTTAGGACTGGTGTAGAATTGAGCTTTACCATCGTGGATGATACGGAGCTTGGTGGGAAAAAGCATGGCGTATTTCAGTCCCTCTTAACGTAGCCGATTCTTCACTGCTGAGAAGGAGATACGCTGGCGTTGAACTTCAGCTGAGAAGTCAGGATAGATTGAAATATTATTGCCATTGTATTTAAGCGGACCTTTTTCTCTTGCAATGTGCAGGATAGCCACCTTGTCTTGAGAATTGAGAATACGTGCTATAATGGAGCATGGAGGTGCCCCTTCTGGGGGAGGACGTGGAGGGGTACGGTGTGCTCTTTCAATCACATAGGAGAATGAGGGTGCATCAGTGCCAAAAATGTCCCTTAACCAGGAGTAAAGAAATTTTTCAGGGTGCGTACCCTCTGCACGCTCAGGGAATCCTACAAAGCGAAGGTTGTTCCGTCTGGAACGATTTTCCAAATCATCAACTTTAGCGCGGAGGGCCGCCATTTCCCCAGTATGATCACGCACTTTAACAGAAAGGGGATGCACATTGTCTTCTATGGAACTAATGCATTCTTCCATGTCCCCAGCCCTGTCACTGAGATTTTGGACGTCCTGTTTCAGGAGAGAAAAGTCCATCCTTATAGAGGCTATTTGGGAAGTGAGTGAGGCTTTGCAATCTTGTATTGCTAGCATAATGGAGGCTAAGGTTGGCTCAGCAGAGGGAGAAGCTCCCTCAGAGTCATTATCAGCAAAATGTTGGGAGTCTTGTGCTGAATGGGGGTTATGCAGTTGCTGGGGTTCTATTTGTGACTGAAATATAGCTGGATTAGAGGCACTCACCCCACCAGCAGAGCTCCGGTCAGCAGGAGAGAATGTCTGCAGCGTGTCTGTCTGAGGAGCCTGTGTCCCGGCGCCATCTTGAGTCCGAAAGCCCGCCAGCCGGTCCGGCGTGGATGTGGCCCAAGCCGGCCCGTATTTCACCATGGTTCCCAGCCTGTCAGGTGCCCACAGCCGTGGGGAGAAATTAGAGACCGTCAGTGAGGAGATAGGACGCAGGATGCCTGTAGGATGGCAGTTAGGAGCCAGAGCGGTGTGTCTATGCGGCCGCTCGCTCCACCATCAAGTCACGCCCCCTCTTTGAATATCCTTAATAAAATATTATGGAAACGACAATATATCGTAGAGCATTATGTCTGAGCTAAAGATGGCTGAGAGTACAGATGGACAAATACACTCTGCTGATATATTTAGAGATTTGTTGGGAGGGCTATAAACATTGCAGGTCTGCTCTAGTCATGTTTTCTTAAGTGCTATATAATCCAGTGCAGCTAGCTTGGATTTCTGAAGTGCTGTTGAGCAGGACTGCATCCTCTTCTCAGGTGACTCTGTGCTGGGGAACTGCAGAGAAACATTCTTAAAACCTGTGAATAATTAGACTGCACTTTCTCTGGCCCAGATCCTGCATATTTTAGAAAACCATACCAGCAATTATAAGGTATCACCAAACCTCTCCCTAACTCATACACCTAACAGCTCTGTTCTGACCAAAATCACAATACTTAGCATAATACTGGAATTAACCCTTAAAGTATAATTATGGCCCCATAAAAATATGCTGTGACACTTTATTATAAGTGCATCTTTACTTACAGTTTTCTCTTAGTTTCCCTGCAAAGTTCAACAAATACCTGTTAAAGTGGTTGTAAACCCTTGCATAGCCTCAGATGATAAACAGAAATGAAACAAATATGCCTATAAATGTTTTACTTGTTTATCTGCAGCCATCTATCCGCTATCCTCTACATTCATTCAAAAGTACAGAATTGTGATAAACTCCTTCTGCATCTGTGAGGAGCAGAGAGGGGGTGGGGGTGGAGTGCTGCAGTTACAGCTCTTATACACTGTGTGAGAGCTGGTTGGAGGAAAGGGACACACCCCCTCCACACACAGCACAGTAACAAAGGAACGTGCAGAGCTGTGTACTAAATAGACAAGCTGTGTGCTGAGCTCTCCTCCCCGGTCACAGAAGTGGCTGATAACAGAGGAATGTAGCACCAGAGCTTTGGAGAGAGACAGGTAAACACTACAGATATACTATATGTGTTTTGTTCAGATTTCGTGACTGAGGTTTACAACCACTTTAAGCCTGCCAGTGAAGTCCACCTAATGCAGCTTTTTACAATGGAGTGACAACAATGCTGCACTGCTCTAGAATTCAGAGCAGAGTTTCCATTCTCATGTTGGCTGTGCTTACAGTGAAATGAGAATCCTGGCAATTATCATTGTAATTACTGATTAGGGATGGTCCCAATGTTTGAGTCGAATGTAACATTGGATGTTCGTTTGTTCGTAGAACAAACTAACATATGGGGCGCTCCCGGAATGTTTGCGCGCCGATGAACAGCCCATAATGCACTGCAAGATTGCAGTGAATTGACGGCTGCTGATTGGCCTAAGCATGCATGTTTTGGCCAATCACAGTGTGCTGTACTGTCGGAGCCATGATTGGCCAAAGGCAGTCCATGCCCCACACTATGTAAGGCTGCTTACACGGCGGCTGTATGTAGCGTGTTAATGTGTAGACTGGAGATAGATTAGGCAGGTTAGTTAGGGGATAGAGCGTGCAGTCAGTGTCGAATATATAATACAGTGCAGGCATTGTAGAATATATAATACAGTGCAGTCAGTGTACAGTATATAATACAGTGCAGGCGGTGTACAGTATATAATACAGTGCAGTCGGTGTACAGTATATAATACAGTGCATGCGGTGTACAGTATATAATACAGTGCAGGCGGTGTACAGTATATAATAAAGTGCAGGCAGTGTACAGGATATAATACAGTGTGTACAGTATATAATACATTGCAATCGATGAACAGTATATAAAACAGTGCAAGCAGTGTACAGTATATACTACAGTGCAGTCAGTGTACAATATATAATAGCGTGCATTTGATGTACAGTATATAATACAGTGCAGGCGGTGAACAGTATATAATAAAGTGCAGGCAGTGTACAGTATATAATACAGTGCAGGCAGTGTACAGTATATACTACAGTGCAGTCGGTGTACAGTATATAATACAGTGTGTACAGTATATAATATATTTATTGCAGTCAGTGTACAGTATATAATACAGTGCAGTCGGTGTACAGTATATAATACATTGCTGTTGGTGTACACAGTATATTATACAGTGTGTACCATATATAATACAGTGCAGTCAGTGTACAGTATATAATACAGTGCATTCAGTGTACAGTATATAGTGCAGTGCAGAGTATATACTACAGTGCAGTGCGGTGTGAAAAAAAAAAAAACATCATGTCTGTCGGTGGCTGCGGACATGATGCATCCTCTGCAGGCGGGTTACGATTGTCTTATTTTTCTGCTGATGGCCATGTTATTGAGCCACAACATGCAGAAGAGTTGGTGGAGTGGATAACTAAGCCATTCTCATCCTCCTCTGTCACACAGGCTCATATTAGTTTGCCTTCCAATGCAGCTGCCAAAGCAGCCTATTCCACCGGCTCCTTGTCCACAGTTACTCCCTCCGTAGCCCCACTATCATGCACGGAGGAGTCACCGGAATTTTTCAACCATAGTGTCGGTTACATGCTGCTCGAGGATGCGCAGTAATTTAAATGCTCTGATGGTGATTCCCAGGTTGAGGAAGGGGGTAACGTGAGCCTAGAGAGAGGGGGTGCCACAGAGGATAAAAACTGGCAGTCATGTTCCCCCAGCTGCAGCATACTGCCAAGTTTGCTCTAGTGACGAGGGGGGAAGGGATGATGAGGTCACTGACTGTACTTTGGTGCCTGAGAGAACAGAGGAGAAAAGTGAGGAGGAGGAGGAGGCACAACTCCAATGAGGAAGGATGTCCCCCAGGGGCCGGCTAAAGGGCAGCATTGCATCACACCACAGAGCTCCACATGTAGGCTGCTGACTCCCCGCTGACTTCCAAAAGTTCATTGGTGTGGGATTTTCAACACATGTGCAGCAGACCGCAGCGTTGCTGTTTGCAATCTCTGTCTGAAGCGGATCAAGCATGGCCTGAACACCAGCTGCTTGGGCACCATATGCTTGAAAAGACATATGACGACCTGCCATGCAGTCCGTTGGCAACAGCACATCATATAAAAAATGCAGACTTCTCTTTGCTGCTCATCTGGGATCTCAACCCATACTATACCTCAAGTCCTCTCAAAAAAATGCACTGAGAGGAATGAAGGTATAGCAATAGGTGCTACAAGTACTTGCACCCAACCTACTAGCAGTACACCACCTGTTGATTTCACCAGGCAAATATCACTACCCCAGTTGCTGAACCGTAAAAAAACTGTCCCAGCCATCCATATGCTCAGCGTCTAAATGCTAGCTTGGCCAAATTGCTAGTACTATAACTGCTGCCTTTTTATCTGGTAGACTGTGCCCCCTTTTGTGATTTTGTGGAATGTGCTATACCACAGTGGCAGATTCCAAAAAAATTTTTTCTTCACGTAAGGCCATTCCAGCTATGTACTGTTATGTGGAAGGCAATGTTTTGGTCTCATTGGACAGGGCAGTCAGCAGCAAGGTTCACATTACCACTGACTCATGGTCCAGCAGGCATGGTCAGGGATGTTACCTTTCCTTCACGGCGCACTGGATAACTCTGCTGGCAGCTGGGAAGGATGCAGGACAGGGTTCAGTGTTGACACCATGGCAGCTTGAGCCAGGAATGGTTGTATGCGTTAATGGCACCAACCTTTTATACGCCCTCCAACAGGGACACTTGACACATGTTCCATTCTTGGCACACATCCTAAATTTGGTGGTGCAGTGTTTCTTGACCAGGTACCCAGGCTTACAAGATCTTCTGAGGCAGGCCAGAAAAGTCTGTGGTCATTTGCGGCGGTCATACAGTGCCAGTGCTCAGCTGGCTGACATTCAACCTGCCCAACAACTGCCTCATTTGTAACATGCCCACCAGGTGGAACTCAACATTGGCAATGCTGCAGCAGCTGCACACACAGCAGAGGACCATCAATGAGTACCTGTGCGAGTATGGCACCAGGACTGGCTCAGGGGAGCTTGGCTTCTTTTCACCACGCCAGTGGCTACTGATAAAGGATGCATGCACTGTCCTGTTACCATTTGAGGCCACAAGAATGGTGAACAGCGACAATGCATGCATCAGTGAAACTGTCCCTCAAGTCTTCCTGCTGGAGCACACGCTTCATGGCATCATGGACAGGGCACTTGAGGCAGAACAGCGGGAGTAAGAGGAGGACTTCCTTTACTCTCAAGGCCCCCTTTATGCAGATAGCATTCCTGCAGAGCTGCCAAACACACGGGAGGAAGAGGAGGATTGTGTCAACATGGATGTGTAGGATATTATACAGCAGTCTTCAAGGGATGGTTTTCAGCCCCCAGAAATCCAAGGAGTTGGATGTGGCTGGGGGGAGGTAGTTCCTGACAATGTCATCATTAGTGACCCAGTGGACACAGAATCTCATGCTTCTTCAAACTTACGCTGCATGGGCTCCCTGATTCTTCAAAGCCTGCGAAAGGGCCCGAGAATTTGTGGTAGCAAGGAGAGGGATCATTACTGCCTGGCAACCCTTCTTGATCCACATTACAAGGGTCAAGTCGCAGAGCTCATCCTGCCTTTGCAGAGGGAGCAGAGGATGAAACATCTTCAGTAGGCCTTGAATAAAACTTTGTGTAATGCTTTTCCAGACCCTGGGAGGTTACCATTTCCTGAACAATGTGTTTCTGAGGCTTTGTTCGGTCAGAGGAGGAGCGGTGGAGAAGGTGGCCGGCTGACCGATGCCTTTAAACAATTCTTTAGTCCTCAGATCCCAGGGCTGTTAGGTTTAAGGAACCATCGGCAGCGTCTGCATTATATGGTGCAGGAATATCTAGGGCCAGAGCAGACTTAGAGACCTTTCCAACTGAGCATCCACTGGGTTACTGGGTCTTGAGGATGGACCCCTGGCCAGAACTTGCTCAATATGCAATCAAGCTACTGGCCTGTCTTACATCCAGCGTGCTTTCTGAATAAACATTCAGTGCTGCTGGATAGTTTGTGATGGATCAAATAATGCACCTGTCCACAGACTCTATTGATAGGCTAACATTTATCAACATGATTCAGTCCTGGATCAGCAGCTATCAAGCCCCTGATGCTGATGTAAATGATTGAATTTGCTAGGGATTTGGGATCTCTTGAAGACTGCCTATGCTGTCTATCCTATTGCTGAATCTTGATTATGCTAGCTTCCAACAATACACAAAGAAGGGGGAATGGGGTGAAATTACCCCAGGGACTTTGAAGGTGCTCAAATACTAAAGTAGATGGAGTAAAGGAAAAGTGTATGCAAAGTCTAACCGTACAAAAAATCTTTTATTTAATCTGTTTAATACATATTATCAAAATTTTAAAAACAAGTCTCTCAATATTAAGGTCCAATTTAACAAACGCAATGAAAAAAAAACACTTAGTAGATACCACTCGACATGTTTCGCTCATTTGTGAGCTTCAACAGGAATTCTGGTAAATATGTGGTATACTGGAGGTAAGAGAAACAGAGTAAATATTACATATTGTAAGAATAAAACAATTATAGATAAAAAAGCACACAGATAGAACAATTATTGCATACATGAATGAAAAAATTCAATCAACAAGCCATTGAGAAGCATAATGCCTCATGCAACATAGATGAATCTACAAAACTGGCATTTGTGACAAGGCCTACTACCCTTTCTAAATTCAGCAGGTGTTTCAATTAGGGTATCGTGATGACTGTGCACCAAGGTGTCTCGAAGGGATCGGGAGCGCCTGAACGTAATTTGGGGGTAGGGCTTGAGATGTTTAGAGACTTTCTCATCACCCATTAGAAGGTACCAATACTTTTGGATTATGTCTCGTATCTGTTGTTGTTGGCCTGAGAATCTGGTGATTATCCGAACGCCTGGATTTACTTCTTTTGACTTCACTTGGTGTATGAGTGAAGATCTATTTTGATTTTTGGCTTTCCAATATGCCCTTTTCAAGCATTTGTTGCTATAGCCTCGTTGGCGCAATCGAGACCTAAGCAACTTTGCTTCTTTTTCAAAGTCTGAATCTGCACTACAGTTTCGTCTAATTCTCAGGTATTGTCCATAAGGTACATTCATGATGAGAAGAACAGGATGAGAGCTAGTGGCGTGGAGTATTGAATTTCCTGCTGATGGCTTACGGTATAAAGTGGTCCCAATGCTTCCATCCTCATGTACTATAATTTGAACATCTATAAAGGTTAATTGATGTTGACTAAGCTCAAAAGTAAAGTTTGAATTATATTTGTTGGTCTTGAGACTGTCCAGGAAGGAGAGGAGGGTATTCTTACTGCCATGCCAAATGAAAAAGATATCGTCAATAAAACATCTCCATACAGGAATTTGATCAAAATAAATTTGCATGTCGTCCCTATAGAAAAGTTCACTTTTGATTCAACATAAGGTAACTACTGTTTGACCCTTGGATTTTCTATCCTAAGTGTCTTAAAAACTACCCCTATTTTATACTACATTTTTTCTCCATCTAATTCCTAGCCAGGCTATATTCACATGTAGCCCCTCTGTGACCATAATTGTGAGAGACCTGGACAAAGGAGACCTATCCAATTCTGTGAATGCTATTCATCGCGTTCATTAATCTACAACAAATGTTTTCTTATCTTCATTTACCAATTGGCTTGGTAAGACTGTCTTGATTGTGATTATTTATCAGTTTAGCAGCTTTTTTTGCTGTGTTGATTTTCATCTATATCTATTGTCATTCATTCATTTTCACATTGATCAATTGATTATAATATCAATATTTGCTTAAGACTTGTTGATTGAATTTTTTCATTCATGTATGCAATAATTGTTCTATCTGTGTGCTTTTTATCTATAATTGTTTTATTCTTACAATATGTGATATTTACTCTGTTTCTCTTACCTCCAGTATACCACATATTTACCAGAACTCCTGATGAAGCTCACAAATGAGCGAAACATGTCGAGTGTTATCTACTAAGTTTTTTTTTTCATTGCCTTTGTTAAATTGGACCTTAATATTGAGAGACTTGTTTTTACATTTTTGATAATATGTATTAAACAGATTAAATAAAAGATTTTTTGTATGGTTAGACTTTGCATACACTTTTCCTTTTCTCCATCTACTTTAGTATTTGAGCACCTTCAAAGTCCCTGGGGTAATTTCACCCCATTCCCCCTTCTTTTGTGTATTTCTTTATGGGATGCAGTGCAAAGGGTTGACTGTCTCTGCCCTCTTCATATAAAGGTTAGCTTCCAACAATATTTTTAGTTTAGGGCACCACCAACACCCAAGGCCCAATTTTTCTGCACCTGTTTGAAAGGGGCATGTCATTTCAACTTTTTTTATACACTTTTAACAGCAGGGCTCATTCCTGCGCCCAACAAGAGTAACTGTGAGGGGTTACAGTGTTCAGGCACCACCAACACCCAAGGCCCAGTTTTTCTTCACCTGTTTGACTGGGGCATGTAGGTTCAATTTTTTTTCTAATTTTTAACAGCAGGACCTGTTCCTGCACCCAACAAGAGTAACTGTGAGGGGTTACAGTGTTCAGGCACCACCAACACCCAAGGCCCAATTTTTCTGAACCTGTTTGACAGGGGAATGTAGGGTAATTTTTTTTCAAACTTTTAACAGCAGGGCCAGTTCCTGTGCCCAACAAGAGTAACTGTGAGGGGTTACAGTGTTCAGGCACCACTTGGGATGGGCAAATGGTTGGGCCGAGCATAAGTTTAGCCTGTACGTCGCCCATTCAAGTACTCACCTAACACTCAATCTTTTTGGGAGCTTAGTAGGATGTTTGCTCACTGAGAGTACAGTCAATAGGGGTTTTATGGCTTCCCTGCTGAGAGCTAAATTAAAAAAAATTATTGTACAAAAAAGAATGTAAATTTTAAAAAAATTGGGGAAAAACTGGCGTGGGGGGACCCTTTGTGTCTGGTATGAATTTTTACCACTTCCCCACCGGTGCATTGTAAAGAGACACAAGCCGGAACACTCCCTCCCTCCTGTAGCCCATCAGAGTACCCGTAAGGAAAAAACAGGGAGGGGGAGGCGCCGACCTGAGTGTAGTATTAAAATGATGACTTTAATAGGATAAGATTAAAAACACTTACAAGATGATAGAAGATGCATGCTCATCAAAGTAAAGTGTAGTCCTGGTATTCCACATGTCTCTGCGGGTCCCACCGCTGTTCCGGATAGCTGGAAAGGATTAGGCAGCTGGATTGAATGGATCACAGTGTTTCTCCAGGAGCAAGAAACCAGGAAGCTGCACACTGACCAGCATGGACCGTGGAACAGGATGTGATGTCACCGGCTTCTGATTGGACCAAGGCAGGGCTGGAATCCTGTCAATCAGGGCTGCAGTGGTGAAGGCTATGCGCTCGAAGCTGGCTGCTCCTTCTATTGGCCTGTTGCCCTCTAGAGGAGGACAGCTATATATACACAATGGAGAGCATGTGGGTGTGGCCATGGAACTAGAACGAGTCATCATTTTAATACTACACTCAGGTTGGCGCCTCCCTGTTTTTTCCTTACATGTCTTGCAGAGTTCTGGACACACTCTGAAGGATGGCTGCCTTCCTTTTTAACCCTTAATACCCCTTCCTTTTCCAACCACCCAACCTATGGATACATCACCATTCAGCTTTTACAGCCACAGACTATACCCTTAATGATTACTCCATTTAGAGTGCCAGATAAACACTGACTATACTGCTATCAGAGTACCCGAGTACCTATCTGCAGCCCATGCCTCACAGAATATTTGTTGGGGTGTTGTGGGTAATTCCACTGTCCTGGTGCTCCAGGACCTTCAAAAGTGTGATAAGTAGGAATGAAATTAGATGTGTAATTTATGCTCTTAGTATGCCTGATGGTGCTCCCTGCATGTTGGGCCTCTCTATGTGGCCAGGCTGTGAAAAAGACTCACATGTGGTATCGCTATACTCAGGAGGAGTTGCAGAATGTATTTTGGGGTTTAATTGGAAGAATCCATAAGCTGTATGTGAAAAATAACTTGTTATTCTTACAATTTTGTGTGTAAAAAAAATCATTTCTTCATTTTACGAAGAATTGTGGGAAAAAGTCACAACCTCAAAGGGTTGCCCTCAATGTGGAGAGGGTGCTTTGGGGTGCTCCCCAAAGCACCTTGTCCCCATGTTGATGGGGACAAGGGCATCTTCCAAACAACCATTGCCCGATGGTTGTGGGGGTCTGCAGGCGGGGGGCTTATCGGAATCTGGATGCCCCCTTTAACAAGGGTGCCCCAGATCCCGTCCCCCTATGTGAATGGGTATCGGGTACATTGTACCTCTACACATTCAGCAAAAAAAGTGTCAAAAAGTAAAGACCACAAGAGACAGTTTTTGACAATTTCTTTATTAAAAAAAGTGTCCTGCAATGTATACCCATCTTCAATCACGCTGCCCCACTGACGAAAAATAAAAAAAATTAAATAAGCTACGCCTTGATGGGAGGCTTCCCAGCAACTGCTGTCTCTTGGCTTTGATAGCTGTTACATGGGCAATTGCGGGGCCACCCTGTGACGTAACCGGGTGACCCACCCCCTTCTGACGTCATGTGGCGTCAGATGGGGATGGGGTCATCCAGTTACATCAGCGGGTGGCCCCTCCCTTGCCTATATAAGAGCTGTCAGCAAAAAGATAGCAGTCACCGGGAGGCCTCCCATCGAGGCAGAGTTTTTTTCGCTTTTTCTATTTTTGGGGCCTGTCGGGAGGGGTGATTCACGGTGGATGTACATCGTGGGACACTTTTTTTTTCTTTTTTAATAACAGAATTGTCAAGAACTATCTCTTGTGGTTTTTACTTTTTGACACTTTTTTCGGTGAATGGGTAGGGGTACAATGTACCCGATACCCATTCACATAGGGGGACAGGATCTGGGGCACCCTTGTTAAAGGGGGCTTCCAGATACCGAAAAGCCCCCTGCCCGCAGACTGCCACAACCATTGGGCAATGGTTGTTGGGAAGAGGCCCTTGTCCCTATCAAATGGTGACAAGATGCTGTGGGGGGCATCCCAAAGCACCCTCCCCATGTTGAGGACATGTGGCCTGGTCTGCTTCAGGATAGGTGCTCGCTCGTTCCCCCTATCCCGACCTGCCAGGTTGCATGCTCAGATAATGGTCTGGTATGCATTTTGGCATGGAGTTCCCCTTAAAATCCATACCAGAGCCGAAGGGCCTGGTATGGACTGGGGGGGACCCCACACCATTTTTTTCCTCGATTTTTCATCTATATTGCCGGGAGCTGCCAATACAATACAGCCGCGAGCAAGTTTAAGCACTTGCTTACTGGGCACTTAAACCCCCCTCCTGCCAAGACCAATTTTCAGCTGTCATTGCTGACGCACTTTGAATGACAATTGCGTGGTCATACAACACTGTACCCAAATGAAATTTTTATCATTTTTTTCCCACAAATAGAGCTTTCTTTTGGTGGTATTTAATCACAGCTGGGATTTTTATTTTTTGCTAAACAAACAAAAAAAGATGGAAAACTTTGAAAAAAAAATCATTTTTCATAGTTTGTTATAAAATTTAGCAAACAGGTAATTTTTCTCCTTCATTGATGTACGCTGATGAGGCGGCACTGGAGGGCACTGATAGGCTGCACTGATGGGCACGGATAGGCACAGTTAAGGCGGCACTGATAGGCACAGTTAAGGCGGCACTGATAGGCACAGTTAAGGCGGCACTGATAGACACAGTTAAGGCGGCACTGATGGGGACAGATAAGGCGGTACTGATGGGCACAGATAAGGCAGCACTGGTGGGCGCTGATGGGTGGCACTGATGGGTGGCACGGATAGGTGGCATGGATAGGTGGCACTGATGGGCACTGATGGGTACCACTGATGGGGGGCACTGATGGGCGGCACTGATGGGGGCACTGATGGGTGGCACTGATGGGCAGTGATGGGCGGCACTGATGGGCACTAATGGGCACTGGTAGGTGACACTGATGGGCACTGATAGGAGGCACTGATGTGCAGCACTGTTGTTGTGGCACTGATTGTGGGCGCTGATGGGTGGCACTGTGGGCGCTGATGGGTGACACTGTGGGCACTAAAACAAACTAAATGTGATCATAATTATAAATTACACTCCATAAGTGTGCAGTGTTAATCTGCAAACATGATTAAATAAACAGTGAACAGTAAATTCAATCAATAGATAATTGAACAGTGACTGAAAGCGAGAACAGTAACAATTCCAAAAAAACTAAATCAATATAAAAAACTTGAACAGCAATACTCCATAATAGGTTAATGTAGAAAATCATAGACCACCACCAAAAGTCTTTGGGGGTAGAACGTAACCCCTAATGGCAATATGACTCTCAAATTCACAGGTGTATGAATCATTTTCAAAGTCACACAGGCAGATCACAGGTTCACAGTTGAATGGGTATTGAGTTATCAGAGTCTGACAGGTAGATCGATACTGATGGAACCACAGGTGAACAGAGGGTCTACATCAGTGCCAGGACCATCACCAGGGGCATCAGGAGGCTTACCGGAATTCAATGACTTAAATGACATACGTCACCCAAGTAACAAAAAGCTGGCTGACTACCCGGTCCGAATAATATAGCTTGTTTGATGTCGTCAGCATACAATGGAAAGGGAGGGTGACATCACAACTTCCACATCAATAAGAACTCTGGCAAGGCCAAACGATCGTGTCACATATCATGCGAGAAGTAGAAAAACCCACATAGTGTGATAACGTTTAAAACACTGGTTTATTAAAATTCAGAAAACAAACTCACATGTTGGAAGATCAAAAAATAGCTTCAAGCATCATGTAGCGGTAATCGTGAGGGGTCCACCCGACATGTTTCAGCTAAACAGCCGTCATCTGGGGTGTGCAACCCCCCTCCATCACCGCACTATAAACAAAAGATGACCCCCACTGGGAGTGTCCAAAAAAACAGAAGTGCATAGATGAAAACCAGTTCCGGCCCTAGAGGTCATCAATAATCAATGTATTCCCACATATAAACAAAAGTTATGGGACCAGTATCCTTCATTAGTGTACACATCTAAAAAATCCAGGTGTATAGGAAGCTGTAATTAAACTCGGCTCACCGATCTGGAAGTAATCCGGACGCAAGCCAAGCCTCCTAGTCTGTGTCTATTAACATTTCCTATACAGGAACAGCAGCGTCACTGCGCTCCACCCATACGGCCACGCCTCGCTCCCAGATGACGCCGTGACATCACAGCCGTGCCTCTGAAGTTGCGGCGATGCGCTCCACCATGCCCTCCAAGCCTCTCTGCCACAACTCATCTCCCACAGGAAATGGGAGATCACTGTAATCCACAGAAACAGACCAAGCCTCAGTATGAGGCCGGTCTTAAGTTTCAGTGTCAGCAGAGATAGGCTAGTAGACCTTCACAGCAGCAAAAGGTGGACACTACTAACAGAAAAAAAAATTGTAAAATAGTGTCAATTTTACGTTTTTTCATATGACCCTATAGCTACTAATGTGGTGGGTGGAAGCCATTTTAGGGTTATATCAAGCCCAAGTAGTATTTAGGCTAAGTTAATTTTTACTTATTTTTTACAATTTTTTATTCTGTTAGCCGTGATCGGGACTGATGTCCCTCTCATGGGCGCCGGTGATCGGCTTTTTTTTCTCCTCAGCGCGAGGAGAAAATATAGCCGATTACCGGATCTGTTTACATCACACGATCAGCTGTCATTGGCTGACAGCTGATCATGTGGTAAGGGGTCGGGACCGACCCCTTACTCTGATCTGTGATCAGGCAAGTCTCATAAACTCGCTGATCACCGCGCGCGCCGCGAGCGCCCTGCAGGGGGGCGCGCAGGCCGCTCGTGCACGGGACAACGTCAATAGACGTCATCCCGGCAATGTAGGTCCGCGCTGTTGCCGTCATTTGGCAATAGCGCGGATCTGAAGAGGTTAACCGATTAAGGACTGGAAGGATTTGCCCCCTTACTGACCAGGCCATTTTTTGCCATCTGGCACTGCGTCGCTTTAACTGACAATTGCATGGTCGTGCAACGAGGTACCCAAACAAAATTAATGTCATTTTTTTACCACAAATAGAGCTTTCTTTTGGTGGTATTTGATCACCTCTGCATTTTTTTTGCGCTATAAACAACAAAAGGTGGACAATTTTGAAAAAAAAAACATTATATTTTCCTTTTTGCTATTGTCAATATCCCCCCAAAAAATGTAAAAAAACAAATTTCTTCATCAGTTTATGTATTCTTCTACATATTTTTGGTAAAAAAATTGCAATAAGCCTATATTGATTGGTTTGCGCATAAGTTATAGCATCTACAAAATAGGTGATTGATCTATGGCATTTTTATTATTATTTTTTTTTTACTAGTAATGGCGTTGATCAGCGATTTTTAGCAGGACTGCGACTTTGCAGCGGACAGATCGAACGCTTTTGAAACTTTTTTGGGACCAGTGACATTTATACAGCGATAAGTGAAAAAAAAAGCCACTGATTACTGTATAAATGTCACTGGCAGGGAAGGGGTAAACACTAGGGGGCGATCAGGGGGTTAAGTGTTCCCTAGGGAGGTGTGGGGGGAGTGTAGTGAATGGAGGAGGAGAGAGATTGCTGTTCCTAATCACTAGGAACAGCAGATCTGTCTCTCCTCCCCTGACAGAACGGGGGGTCATTTTACATTGGCAGATCCCTGTTCTGTCTCAGGAGTGATCGTGGGTGGCCAGCTATGTGCATCAAGGCCGCCAGCCACGTGCATAGGCTCCGGCATCACGCAGCAGGGAGTGTCCCCTAGAGGTCTTAATGCGGCCGTCATACAATGACGGTAATTCACCCAGGAGAGCCAACCTGCCGCAGTACAACTGCGGCGGCTGGTCTTTAACTGCTTGCCGACCGTCTGCCACAGAATGGCACAGGTAGGCGAATAGCCGTCATTGTACCCCCCCCCCCGATGATCGGATTCGATCAGGAACCGATCAATCCCCAGGCCCAGGCCAATGATATCTGGCCTGGACCTGGCGATCGGTCCTGACAAATGAGATCCTTCCCCTGTCTGTGTAACTGTAAACACTGACAGGGGAAGTGATGTCATCTCTCCTCGTGTCGGCCTTTTCGTTCCAGACTGAGAGGAGAGAAGACATACAAGTAAGTGCACCAACACTACACTGACACCAGGTCACATAGGCACACAATTCAGCCCCCTTTCACCCCCGATCACCCCCCACTCCCATTAACCCCTTCACCACCTGTCACTGTGTCACCCAGTACAGCAATCAGATTTTTTTTTTTGATCGCTGTACTAGTGTCATTAGTGACACTAATCAGTGTTAGGGTAATTAGTATTAGGCTCAGATAGGTTTAGGGACCACCCCTAACCACCCGATTAAAGGTTTAACCCCTTGATTACCCCCTGTCATCTGTGATCACAGTATAAGTGTCACGGGTGACGCAGTTTAGCTAGATTTTTTTTTATAGCGTCAGGGCACCCGCCGTATTTTATGAAATAAAGGTTTAACCCCCTGATCACCCGGCAGGTGATCAAAGTTAGGTTCAGATAGGGTCTGCGTAGCCCCGGGCAGCGTCAGATCAGTGCCAGTACCGCTAACACCCACGCACGCACCATACGCCTCCCTTAGTAGTATAGTTTCTGAACGGATCAATATCTGATCTGATCAGATCTATACTAGTGTCCCCAGCAGTTTAGGGTTCCCAAAAACGCAGTGTTAGCGGGATCAGCCCAGATACCTGCTAGCACCTGCATTTAGCCCCTCCGGCCAGCCCAGCTCAACCCACCCAAGTGCAGTTTCAATCGATCACTGTCACTTACAAACACTACACACATAACTGCAGCGCTCGCAGAGTCAGGCCTGATCCCTGCGAATGCTAACAGTTTTTTTGGTAACATTTGAATCAGTCGCTAACAGTCGGGAGCTATTTTACCTGTGAGTCTCACTACTGTACCAGTAAATTTAGAGCCCAAAATGGCAAATCGAAGGTACAGTATTAAAGAGGCCTACACGTTTCTGAGCATGACAGATAGTGAAGAGGAAGTCACTCATCTGTCAGATTCAGGCTCAGAATACGAACATGTAGATGACAGCGGCACCCTGACAGATAGCTCTGACGCCGGAGTTGTTGTCCCTGCCAAGGTCAGGCGAGCCAGACCCCGATTTTATTCTGCTGTCGTTGAGGTGCAAGAACCGCAGGTCCCTCGTATGGAGCAGAGAGCCAGTACTAGCGCCGCTATTCCTTCTGGTGAACTGGCAAGCACCAGTGGCCTAGTACATCCTGGTCATACATCCAGCACTGCAGTAACACTTGGTGACGTGGCGAGTCCCATAAGTGCAGTTCAAGCCGGCAAGGTAGCAAGCACGAGTAGTGTCCCGCAGCCACCACGAAGACAAAGACAGGCCTGTCAAGCCCATAGTGCCCTTCCTGCTGCATTCACCAATACTAATTGGGAACCCACCACTTCTGCAGCATCCGTACTTCCCCCATTTACTGGCCAACCCGGAATTCAGGTGGAAACAGTTGATTTTACGTCACTTGATTTTTATTTGCTGTTTTTCACCGAAGATCTCTATAGATCTATTGTGGACCAAAGCAATTTATATGCTGGTCAAGTCATCGCTGCTAATCCCCAGCTGACCCTTGCCAGAGATTAGAGACCAATTACGGTCTCCGAATTTAAAACCTTCCTGGGCCTATCCCTCCTCATGGGCATAACTAAAAAGAGTGAGTTGCAGTCATATTGGTCCACTGACCCAATTCACCATATGCCAGTGTTCTCTACCTCCATGACCAGGACACAATACGAGCAGATCTTGCGGTTCATGCATTTCAACAACAATGAACTCTGTTGTCCTCGGGGTGACCCTGAATTTGATCTGCTCTACAAAATTCGGCCCCTCGTAAACCACTTCAACAAACGTTTTGCAGCCTTGTTTACTCCCCATCAAGTTGTCTGCGTTGATAAGGTCCCTGATTACGTTTTTTGGCTGCTTGTCATTCAAACAGTATCTTCCCAGCAAGAGTGCCAGATACGGGGTCCAGATGTATAAGCTCTGAGACAGGGCCACAGGCTATACATGTAGTTTTATGGTTTACGAGGGAAGAGATAGTTCCGTAGAGCCGGTGAACTGACCTGACTACATAGGGAGCGCTGGTAAGATTGTGTGGGACTTGGTGTCAACCTTATTCAGAAAGGGGTACCACTTGTATGTGGACAGATATTACACACAAGCATGCCACTTTTTAGTCATTTGTTTGAATCAAATGACTAAAATCAAATTGGCACATGTGGCACCATGCGATCTGATCGCTGGGGCTTAACCCGAGCGGCTTGTAGATTCCCGTCTTAGGCTGGGGGAGAGAGCCTGCTTGAGATAATAATTTGCTCGCTGTGAAGTGGAGGGATAACAAGAATTTTTTCGTTCTTTCCTTCCTTCACGCAGACATGACTGTCCAAATTACTACGGCGACTGGTGTTGTGGAGAAACCCCTCTGTGTCAACGAATATAACCTCGATATGGGAGGGGTGGACCTCAACGACGAGTTGCTGGCGCCATACCTAATTGCCCGTAAGGCCAGACGCTGATATAAAAAAGTGTCTGTATACTTATTTCAATTGGCTTTGCTGAACGCTCATGTGCTATACAGAGCTTCAGGACGAACTGGATCCTTCCTTAAATTCCAGGAAGAGATCATCAGAGCCCTTCTGTTTCCAGACGGTGCTCTGGCCCAACTTCCCAACGCATATGCAGTAAGCCGGCTGCATGAGAGGCATTTTCCGCATGTCCTCTCTGGTGCCCCTACCCAGAGAACACCCCAAAGAAGATGTTGTATCTGTAGAAAGCGCGGATTTAGGCGTGACACATGCTTTTATTGTCCCTCTTGTCCTGACCAACCTGGTTTTTGCATTGGTGACTGTTTTGAACGCTATCACACACTAGTTGAGTATTAGCATAGGGCACAGCACCACACAGTCATAGGCACACGTACATAGGGTCTCGGGGTCTCGAAAGATGTGATGGCCATCACATTTTGAGAGACCCTAATCTGCAACGTTCAGTTATATTTTTTTACAGTTTTTATAAAAGTGAAAAAAGTGAAAAAAAAAAAAAAAACACACACACACACACAAAAACACAAAAAAAATAAAAAAGCCAAAAATAGTCGTGTTTGTATTTTTCTTTTTTTTCTCTCTCTATTGTTCTCTCTCTTATGTTCGCTCTCTACTTTCCACTCTACTGTTCGCTCATTATTGTTCTATATCTATTGTTCTCTCTTGGTTTTATTTTTACTATGTTTTATTGTATTTGCTTTGCAGGTATGGTATGTTATACTGTAATGTTTGTTTTATTGTTAACCATAATTTGCTTAGCAGGTACGCCATTCAGCTGCAGTGCAGATTTATCTATCTTGACAGCAACAGCGTTTGCTCCCATGATACATAAAGCCGTGACTCCAGCGCTGTAGGAGGTGATTTCACCACCACAGTTTAAAAAAAGAGCATATATGCCGAAGCATGGGGGCAGCAGGGGTGGAGGAGCGATTTGCTCCTAACTTTTGGGGCGGATGCCCCCATGCTTCGGCATATATATATATTTAAGGCACAGATTGGGTTTAAAAATGTTTTATTTTTTACTATTTTTTTTTGTATTTGCTTTGCAGGTATGGTATGTCTAATGCCGCGTACACACGGTCGTACTTTTCGTCTACAAAAGTCAGACAGCCTGTCCGACAGACTTCCGGCAGACTTTCGGTGGACTTGCGGCGGACTTGCGGCCTACTTTCTAACGAACGGACTTGCCTACACACGACCACACAAAAGTCCGACGGATTCGTACGTGATGACGTACACCGGACTAAAATAAGGAAGTTCATAGCCAGTAGCCAATAGGTGCCCTAGCGTGGCTTTTTGTCCGTCGGACTAGCACACAGACGAGCGGATTTCGGGGTCCGTCGTAGTTACGAAGTAAAGTTTTGAAGCATGTTTCAAATCTAAAGTACGTCGGATTTGAGGCTAAAAAAGTCAGTTGAAAGTCCGGAGAAGCCCACACACGATCGGATTACCAGCCAGCTTTAGTCCGTCAGCGTCCGTTGGACTTTTGTAGACGAAAAGTACGACCGTGTGTACGCGGCATTACTGTTATACTGTCATGTTACTTTGTTTTATTGTTAACCATCATTTGCTTAGCACTGGTATGCCATTCAGTTGCAGCGTGGATTTATTTATCTTGACAGCAACAGCGTTTGCTCCCACGATAGATAAAGCCGTGACTCCAGCGCTGTAGGAGGTGATTTCACCACCACAGTTAAAAACAAAATGGTGCATGTATGACTATCATTAGAAGTGGGTGGATGAAAGGAGGTATTCTAATGGTGGGCATATCCATCCGATCAATCTCTTTTTTTTGTTCAGCCCACAGGCTGCATGAAATAAAAGATTACAATATATGCCCAACAAGGATCTGCAACGTACTGGTATGTTACTGGACTTTGAGTGGTTATACCAGAAAGATGCCTGCTGGTTTAGGTCTCATCTTGGTATCATTCTTTTCAGCCTGCGGTCGGCTTTCATGTAAAAGCCTAGTGGCTAATTAGCCTCTAGACTGCTTTTACAAGCAGTGGGAGGGAATGTTCCCCCCTCCCACCGTCTTCCATGGTTTTTCTGATCAGAGACCAGAACAGCTCCAATCATCTCTATGGCCTAAGAAACCGGAAGCTACAAGCATCTCATGACTTAGATTTTGCCGGATGTAAACAGCGCCATTGGGAAATTGGGAAAGCATTTTATCACACCGATCTTGGTGTGGTCAGATGCTTTGAGGGCAGAGGAGAGATCTAGGGTCTATTAGACCCCATTTTTTTCAAAAAAGAGTACCTGTCACTACCTATTGCTATCATAGGGGATATTTACATTCCCTGAGATAACAATAAAAATGATTAAAAAAAAATGAAAGGAACAGTTTAAAAATAAGATAAAAAAGCAAGGGGCGTGTCCAAGATGGCGGCGTGAGCAGTCGCCTGTTCCTGAGCTCTGCCGGGGCCTACTCTGCAATCCGAGCCATCGGCACCGAAATCGCACACAAATTGTGGTCTGAGGTGGCCTGAGAAGCTGCCTACTGGAGATACAGCCTCCCAAACCCCCGGAAGCCCGCACAGGGACGAGCAGCCCTTTGTTTCTTTGAGGCCCGGTCCCCACGTGTGGCGCGCCGGGCTGGATTCTCCCGGGCCTACAGCGGGACCGACTGGGGAGCCAGGCGGTCTGTACAGACCTCTTGCCGGGGGACACTCGGTTCTCTTCTCCCTCCCATCATGGCCGCTGGCCGTCTGCTCTCCTCCGGATCTGGCCTCCACCTGCTGTGGACGCGGAGGCCTACGACTTCCACTAGGCCCCAGGTGAAGCCGCGGTCTCGCCTAAGATGACAGCCAGAGCCGCCGGCGGAAGAAACGGCGCCGATCGGAGGACCCAGAAAGACCTCTCTCACCCTGCTCCAGCATCACCAGAGGCACTCTGTCCGGACCTTGAGGTGTAGGGGACCCCAGCAGATCCTGAATGAGGCGACGCCAGTCGGGCGCAACGGCCGGTAAGGGGAAAATATATAAATTTCCACCTTCCCCAGAGATAGCCCCCTTGCAGCCAGCACCTTCACAAGCACCCAGGCCCACTCGTAGTGTACACAGGGCCTCACAGACTGCACTAATGGAGGCTGAAGAGGCGAGACCCCCCTGGTTGGCAGAAGTCATGGCGGCCATAGCTACATGTCAATCCACACTCACCGCAAAAAAAGACGCAATGCAAATGGATGTGGCCTCCTACGGCAGGACATGGATAGGCTCCACTCCAGGGTGACAGAAACAGAGCAGAGGGTTAGCAACACAGAGGACACAGTCGCAGAACACAGCGCAACACTCCACACACTCCAAACCAAGGTCCAGGCCCTGGAGTACAGGGCAGAGGACGTGGAGAACAGAAACAGGTGCAACAACCTGCGCATAGTGGGTTTGGTGGAGGGGGCTGAGGGCAACAACCCCATATGCTTTATGGAGGACATGCTGCGCAACCTCTTGCCGGAGGCTCGCTTGTCCCCCCACTATGCAGTGGAAAGGGCGCACAGAATTCCACCCAAACCTGGCCCCCCAGGGGCCCCCTCTCGTACTTTCATTCTTAGACTTCTCAACTTCCGGGATAGAGACGAGATCCTGCGCGCCTCTAGGAATGTGGGTGACCTACGGCACCAAAACAACAAATTGATGATCTTTCCTGACTATTCGATAGAAACGCAGAAACTCAGGAAGTCATTCGACCATGTGAAAGCAGCATTGAGGGCGCGCAATATCCGCTACATTGTCCTATTTCCAGCGCGCTTGAGGGTTCAGGATGGATATATACAAAATGATTCTGCACTGCACGGAAACAGAAAAGGACAAAAGCAGCTACATGTAACACAACCAACAAGGTATATAATGAAAAAACAAAAAAATATAAGTGTAGCGCTATACAATGTCCAACATGAGCGCCGTTAGGCCAATCAGTTCAAAAAAATGTACAGTAAGCAGGAATCAACCCTATCTATGGAAATAGGTAGTCCTCAAGTAAACATTATAAAAGAAGGACATCCAGCGTCCAAAATGTAGACAAGCACACTCCCAACGAGAGATGAAAAGGCTTACCGGATAAGGTGGACCCAAAGAGGCATACGCCGGGTTGGGTCCGATAAAGCTTGGCTGGTGAGTGGCTGTGCTTGGCTTGAAGAGGTGATGTTTGTGAGTGTCCACACAAATTTCTGTATCCCTCTGAAGAGTGTAGGTAATCTCACGGGTGTAGGTGGTCTTCCAAATCGCAGAAGGGTGGAGTGGTCCTCCAAATCGCAGAAGGGTGGAGTAACGCGATATTATATCCCTCAAAGCGATGTTCCATAAGCCCGGAGGTGATGGTAATGAGTAAGGAGAGAAAGGAATGGCCACATAGTGTAAATCCGAAAAGGACAATTTATTTAAAAAATAAAAGATGTACACTCACATGTAGATCCAAATAAAACAGCGCTGTAAGAGAGTGGCAACAGTGGGGTCCTACCCGACGTGTTTCGTCTTCATAGACGTCGTCTGGGGGGTTCCCCCCACTGTAGCCACCGTGGTATATATAGGGAGTACCTCAATAATCATGGGAATCAGCTCCACATCTAAAAACAAGTCACTTCCGGTATCGGCCAAAATGGCCGCCCGGCATGCGTTCCACGCCTCCCATTCACTTACATGTATACACCGGAAGTGAGGAAATGACATGGCCAAAGGTCGAATGAGCAGTAATGCATAAACGGACACTCATTGGGCACTAAGATATAACGTGCAGAATATGGGGAGTGATAAAGCAAGAACAGTGCAAAAAAAGCTTTGTGCAGCGGTGTGTGCGCATATCAAAGGAATGCCTCCGATGCCGCGCGTGCGCAGTGTGTGCGGACATAATGGGAAGGACTGAGAATCAATAATGGAAGGGCGTGGCGAGTGACCGGGTGACGCTGGTGGGAGGAGGAACCTCCGTGAGGAAAAAACAACATGACGACCAGACGTCAAGGCTGCGCATGTGCCGTCAGAGTAAGAAAACGAACGTGACATCAGCGGGCGGCAGAGCGTAGCTAGGTTACGCTGGTAAGGGGAAGGGCCACAGTGAAAACAAACAAGGTTGGCCAGAAAAATCAATGCTGAAAAGCAACAAGACCGGCCGCCTCATATGAAACACCAGGCAATGCTGGTGATAACCCAGAAAAACATGTAATAGCCCATAGTAACAATAATGGAAAAAGTCACTAGGTAAATGTACAAATGTACATCTTAAAATTATAAAAAGTGTGAAAAATGTATTAAATCACTAAAGTGAAAACAAAAAAAGGGCAAAATATAATACTAACAAAATAAACGATAGTGGAGTGGACTCCCATGAAAATATGCATAAAAAAGTGTACACATATACACACAGATAACAGTACATCAATACACGTGATAGATGCGGATTCACAATGGTAAGGTGAACTCACATAGGGATGCACATAAAATATTACCTGTGTGTAACAAATGTATGCGTGGAAACAACAAATATGTACATGTGGAATGTACCCACATGTTCATACTTACAATGCTAAAAAGGTATGTTAAAATTATATTAAAAAATGATATTTTAAAAGAGTATTTTAAGAGAATGCAAAGGAGAGAGATCAACATATAGAGGTGGGTGTCAAGACCTATTTATAAAGGCATTGACATCTAACTCTACATTAATACCTAATGGAAAAAGTGTACGGAGCTCATGGATCCAGAAGGTCTCCAAATGGGATACCCCCCTGGTCTTGGCCCCTCCCCTCCACGGGGGAACATATCTGTCAATCACTACAAATTGTGTCCCCACCATAACACGATTATGGTGTAACTTGTAGTGTCGGGGGACTGTGTGTTTAGTGTCTCTTTTCTTAATGAGAGCAATATGTTCCGCTACTCTTATAGCGAAAGAGCGAATGGTGCGGCCTACATATTGTTTTCCACAATGACATGTAATTAGATATACAATATGACTGGTGGTGCAAGTGCAAAACTGTTTAATGGGATACTGTTTCTGGGTAACTGTTGAGGTAAACGATACAGTTTTCCTTCCTATGCCAGAATTATGTAAACATACAGTACATTTTCTGCATGAGTAGAATCCTTCCATTTCATGGAAAAGGGGTTGGCGTGTAGGAGGATTAATGATGTTGGGGCAATTTTACTTTGTAACGTAGGTGGCTCCCCTAAAGATGACTCTTGCCCTATCTGGCAATACTGTACCCAAAACCCGATCATTCTTGAGGATATCCCAATGCTTGGAAAGGATGGCTTTAACGTGCTTATATTGATTGGAAAAAGCAGTCAAAAAGGACCACTTAAAGATCTCACTCTGTTCTTTTTTAGGCTTTTCTACAAGGAGTGATTCTCTATTGGTTTCAAGTGCATGTTGAAACTCCCGATCTATGAGTTGGATATTATAATTCTTATCTACGAACTTAGCCTTCAAAAGTGTAGATTGTGCTTTAAAGACCTCAATGCTGGAGCAATTTCTTTGTAATCTAAGAAATTGACTTTGTGGTACTGAATCCAGCCAAGACCGGTGATGACAGCTGTCTGTGGGTATGAAGCTGTTCCGGTCCGTGGTTTTGAAATGGGTCTGCAATTGAAAGCTGCCATTACAGATCTCAATATCTAGATCTAGGAAGTTGATTTTTTGTTTACTGGCCGTATATGTAAGGGAGATGCCACGATCATTATCATTGAGGTGTTCAAAAAATGAATCAAGTGACTCTGCACTTCCCCTCCATTCAGGATGGAGAATCTGTCCGCT
Organism: Lithobates septentrionalis; assembly: GCA_037952835.1. Classification (NCBI taxonomy): domain Eukaryota; kingdom Metazoa; phylum Chordata; class Amphibia; order Anura; family Ranidae; genus Lithobates; species Lithobates septentrionalis. Next base: position 896,144 of record JBBDGP010001553.1, on the reverse strand, counting down.
TCTTCACCTCCCCCAGGGAGGCATCCGCTTGGCTGGACACACTGCCCCACGACCGGCAACCGAGAGCCTGATATGTGATTACTATACATTCATGATTGAAACACATTGGGCTCTGAGTACCAAGCTCCTGCAACGACTAACACTGCATCTCTTAACGTAGCACTCGATATGAGGCAGTTCAGCTGCACCTGCTTACCTGCTCCTAAAGAGACTGCCTTCACGAGGGACCCACAAGTACCAAGTCAGTGCCCCTGGTTGCGTAAACCAGGAGATCTTTAAAGTTGGAAAGAGTACTGTTCCCTCTCTTACAGGGACTACAGGGAACCGGATTGCCACACGCATTACAGATGGCGGAGTTTCCCCTCTTCAAAAAAATGTTTTCCCCCTTTTTTCCTTTATTTTCTTTTATATATATGCAAGGCATGGACCCAGCCCAATGTTCAATTATTTTGTCCCATTTGCCCTCCTCATTGCGGGTTCCCCTGACAGACTCAGTGGTGCTCCGGCAGAGCCCCAAGCTAGAGGACAGCGACTCGGCTCACCTGAGACCCTCAAGGACTCTTGAGGGGTCGAAACGCCTTTTGCGCAGGACCCCCCTTTTGCAGCCGGCGTGCTGATTTTGGTTGGGATGGATACCTGCCTCAGTTTCAAGGGGTTGGGTGGGTGGGGGGGAGGGTTAGTGGCCCCATAAGGGCAGGTTCATTGTTTTGGGTTAAACTTTTGTTTTTGAAAAGTTTGATTTTGCAAAAATGTTTTATGAATGCATTGCAAATGTCAGTACTGTACAACTTCGTATGTTGTATCCTCCGGATCAGGTTGGCAGCCTCGGGGGAAGAGCATCCTCCAAATCCGAGCACCCCCATTCTACCACACAATTATGACACCCCTTAACATTCTGTCCTGGAACACCAGGGGTCTGAACTCCACAGTCAAGAGATGGTGTTCCAATTCATCAAAGCCTGCAGCCTACATATCTGCATCTTACAGGAAACCCACCTAGTTGGTAGTAAAACTATGGCCCTTAAGAAACCCTGGATCGGATATCATTATCATTCCACATACTCTAACTTTGCAAGGGGCGTAAGTGTCCTGGTCCATAAATCTCTCCCCTTTAGGCTGCTAGACCTGGTGCTGGACTCGGAGGGAAGATATGTGGTGGTTCATGCTCAGATACACTCTATGAGATGGGTAATAGTAGGAGCCTCCAAGATAGCGGACTTTCAAAGTGATAATATAGCCATTTTAGGCGATTTTAACCTGGCCCCCAATCCGGAGGTGGATAGGATGTCCAGTGCTGGACACTCCCACCTCGGCTTGGCGGACTGGGCAGAGCTGTATGGTTTGACAGATGTGTGGCGGTGGAGAAACCCTCATCTTAGGGCCTACACCTGCCACTCAGCCTCTCACAGATCCTTTTCTAGGATCGACTTAGCTTATGTGGACCGCTCTGCCTTATCCAGGGTAAGGGACATCAGAATCCTTCCCAGGAGTGTGTCTGACCATGCACCGCTCCTCCTGACGCTGGAACTTTCCTCCACTTCAGGAGTCTCTCTGTGGAGACTGTCCAGATTCTGGGTGTCGGATGAGATGGTGGATGGTCACTTCAGAGAGGCGATGAGGGAATACTGGGATACCAATCCTGGCTTGGCCAGCGCAATGACAGTTTGGGACACTTTCAAAGCGTATACCAGAGGAAGATACCAGACCATTATAGCCAGGGTACGTAGGGAGAGAAGAGCAGACTTGGTTGATGCAGAGAGAAAGGTGGACCTGCAAGAAGCACGGTTTCTTAGAACAAAAAACCCTGGTGACTATGACGCGCTTCAACTTCTGACCGGGGAGGTTGTCCGTATCCGCACTTCTCTCACTCAGAAACGCCTTCTCGCCCAGACACAACGCATATTCGAACAGGGGGAAAGCTCAGGGAAGCTATTGGCATGGTTGTCCAGGGAACAACAGGGGGGGATGTGCATACCACACTGTCACGTCAATACTCACCGAGGCCGAGATGCCGAGAGCGGCTTGCCCTTACGACCACACGCACCCGAACCCCCGAAAGTGAGACAGGGGATCGGAAGCACGCGGAGGCACGGGTCTCCGGTAAAGCTGTGGGAAGACTCCGGATGGCTTGGCTGGCAGGAAGTCTCCTGGAGGAGTGCCTGGAAGTGCAAGAGCAGAGGTTAAGAGGGATCAGACTGGTGGTTAGGAAGTCCTTATGACTGAGGGGATCAAGGGGGTGACAGCCCCGTGGGGAGTATGGTTGGAGACACAGGCAGAGGTCAGGAGATCCAGCAGGTCTGGAGTGATCCTTAAACAGGCAGAAGGTCAAGGTATCTGGCAGGCGGAGAGTGGTCGTTGTTCAGGCAGAGGGTCAGGGTATCCAGCAAGCAGAGAGTGGTCGTTATTCAGGCAGAGGGTCAGGGTATCCAGCAAGCAGAGAGTGGTCGTTATTCAGGCAGAGGGTCAAGGTATCCAGCAAGCAGAGAGTGGTCGTAGGTACAGGCAGAGGGTCGGTTTCACAAGAGACAGGAAGCAGGAGTTCAAACACAGGCAGGGTAAACTGACGACAAACCAGCAACCTGACTGGGTGCTGGTGTCGTCTAAAGTAACCTCCCAGTGAGCGCGTCAGCATGACGCGCTACCGGGCACCCACACGGGCGACGGCGCGCACACGTGGGCCGCCGTGCACCCGCGCGCGCCGCACCATCAGGCCGCGAACGGGTGCACGTCTCAACAACAACCCCCTGCGCATGCGCCCCGCAGCCCGGCGAACGGAGGCGACTTGTCTTTCGTGACACACACATACAAGGACCTGACGGACATCTCAAATGCGACTCAGACGAGATAAATGACTGCTTTTATAGGAATCTTTATAGCTCTAAGGCCACGTACACTAGGGACGAGTTGACCACTTACTTGGAACCCATTGACTTCCCGGTTCTGACGGCAAAATACTGTGAGAACCTCGATGCCCCCATCACCACAGACAAATTACTGAAAGCTCTTAAGACTCCGGGTCCGGACGGGATTCCCGTCGAGTTTTATAAGCAATATGCTGAGGAAAACTACATGCTATGCTAACGGAGGCGCAACGCCTGAAGACGCTTCCGAACTCATTGAGTGAGGCGGTGGTTGTTGTAATCCCCAAGCCGGGTAAAGACTCGTCCCTGTGTTCCTCTTATCGCCCCATCTCCCTAATCAACGTTGATGCTAAGCTCCTGGCCAAAGTGTTGGCCATGAGACTTAACACAGTAATAACAGCCCTAGTACACCCGGATCAAACAGGGTTCATGCCGGGGAGGGGAACAGATATCAACATCAGAAGGCTTTTTACCCATATGGATAGGGCGCAGGCGGACTCAGCAGGAGTGGTGGTCTCCCTTGACGCCGAAAAGGCCTTTGATTCCGTAGAATGGGATTTCTTATGGGGGGTCCTATTGAAATTCGGATTTGGACCGAAATTTCTAACATGGCTACGGATGCTTTACGCCAACCCCAAAGCGAGGGTTCGTACAAACAGAGCCCTCTCTGATACCCTCCCCCTGGGAAGGGGCACCCGCCAGGGTTGCCCTCTGTCACCGGGGCTTTTTGCTTTGGCGATAGAACCCCTTGCCATTGCCCTGAGGGCGGAGGCGGAGGTGAAGGACATAACAGTGGGCACAATTGAAGAAAAAGTGTCCCTATATGCGGACGACACATTACTTTATCTTGCTGATCTCAACCAGTCATTGCTGAAGGCTCTGAGCTTATTTGAAGACTTCGCCCAATTTTCAGGTGTCCACATAAATTGGGAAAAGTCGATCCTGTTCCCGCTTCACCCCCTGCTTCCCAAGGTAGATACTGCCACCCCACTCAAGTGGGTGGATGAGTTCACATATTTGGGTATCAAAATTAGAAACACTACACATGAGTTTTTGGAAAAAAATCTGCAGCTTCTCATCTCCCAACTTACAGTAAAATGCACAGCTTGGCGCACCCTGCCGCTCACCCCCGTGGGCAGAATCAACTTGCTCAAAATGGTGTTCCTTCCGAAATTTCTATACTTTTTCCGTAACACACCCTCCCATATACCTAAGTCCTTTTTTAGATGCTTAGAGGGGATCCTGACTTCTTTCATCTGGGCTGGGAGACCTCCCAGAGTGGCGAAGAGGGTGCACTACCTTCCTCTGTCGGGAGGGGGACTTGCCCTTTCAAATTTTTTGATATATTATTGGGCTGCTGTACTGGTCACGGTGCGCTGGTGGTTCTCCCAGCCCAGACAAAAGCCTGCAGTTAGACTCGAGGCTGCCATCTTGGGCTCTTACGCGGCTCTGTCAAACTTAGCATACAGGGGTCCCAAGGCCCCCTATCCACTGACGACCCCAATGAAAACTACCATTAGAGCATGGAGGGAGGCCAGAGCAATATATGCTGAGCCAAATCGCATATCCCCTCACACTCCGCTTTGGGGCAATCCCGCCCTATCCCATCTCTATGACATACCAGATCCCTCTCAATGGGCCACACGGGGAATAACCACTCTAAAACATATTATAACCAATGGTAGGCTTACACCGTTCCAAGACATTAAACGGCAAAACTCCCTCCCCCGAACCTTTGAGTTCAAATACTGGCAATTGAGACACGCGATGAGGGCACAATTCCCAGACAGACTGATTCTGCAACCGGACTCAGTTGAACGACTTCTGACTTCAAGTGTGATGGGGAAGACTCTATCCACACTGTACTTATACTTGACGGTAGCACACAACGTTAAGCCCACTCGTGCATTTGACAAATGGAAGGAGGATATTCAGACATTGGGGGAGGAAGAATGGAAGTACTGCGTCTCGACCTACATCCCAACTGTGATAGCAGCTAAGGACAGGTTCATACAGTTGAAATTTCTTCATAGGGCCTACTTTACTCCGCATAGGATGGCGAGAATCTATCCTCATATTGACCCCTCATGCCCCCAGTGCAGGACCGGCGAGGGGACATTTTGGCACATGGTATGGGCCTGTCCGAAAATCGGACTATACTGGGAAGGGGTGACAGGGAAGCTAAACGACATATGGGAAATTAGGTTGTCACTTGACCCCATGCTGCTTCTGTTGAGCTATTTGGGTGATGTAGAGGGGAACAGATACACCAAACTTTCTATTACACTCCTGCTGTTCTATGCTAGAAGGGAGATAATGCTACATTGGAAGTCAGCTGAGCCCCCTACCCTAGGGTCCTGGAAGAAAGCGGTAGATTCAGTGCTGCCACTGTACAAACCTACATATGAGAGCAGGCAGTACCCTGCTAAATTTGATAACGTTTGGTCGGCCTGGATGGTGGCGCGTGGTTGAGGGCCCGGGAGTGGGGGACCTGGTGATGGACTCCCCTAGTCTCGGTCAGGGGCATCACCCCTCCCTCGGATGCGGGGCACCGCCAGATCACACTGGAAGACTATTGTGCTTAACCTGACGAACTTCCCATACATATATTGGCCCTTTGGGGGGTAGTGAATATGTGATATACTGATCCCTAGGGTTGGCTTCAGACAGGAATATCCTCAGCTCCCACCGGGCAAGAGAGACGGGGAATACGCAGTTATGGATTAGAGGGAAGTTACAAATAATACTTGGATGTAAAGTTGTAACGAATAGGATATCATAGGTTGTATGCGAAATGCACGTTAATGCTGTTTTGTAAGTCATTATCCCTTTATATTATATAAGATGTACAGGAAGCTAGCAAATATGCACTTGTGAGATCCTGCATTTTCTTTTTGATTAGATGCTTCACCATAATGCTGTAATGATTGAATACTGCATGTCGTACACTGACGGTTTTGTAATGCTGATTTGTTAAATAAAAACCTTTTCCTGTTAAAAAAAAGATAAAAAAGCAAAAAAAAAATAAAAAAAAAACAAAAACACCCCTGTCCCCCCCTGCTCTCACGCAAAGGCGAACGCAAGCGTCGGTCTGGCATCAAATGTAAACAGCAATTGCACCATGCATGTGAGGTATCACCGCAAAGGTCAGATCAAGGGCAGTAATTTTAGCAGTAGATCTTCTCTGTAAATCTAAAGTGGTAACCTGTAAAGGCTTTTAAAGGCTTTTAAAATGTATGTAGTTTGTCGCTGCTGCACGTTTGTGCGCAATTTTAAAGCATGTCGTGTTTGGTGACCATGTACTCGGCCTAAGATCATCTTTTTTATTTCATCAAACATTTGGGCAATGCGTTGAAAAAAAAATGAAACACCCACCATTTTAATCTGTAGGGTCTTTGCTTTAAAAAATATATAATGTTTGGGGGTTCAAAGTAATTTTCTTGCAAAAAAATGTATTTTTTCATGTAAACAAAAAGTGTCAGAAAGGGCTTTGTCTTGGTTAGAAGAGTGGGTGATGTGTGACATAAGCTTCTAAATGTTGTGCATAAAATGCCAGGACAGTTCAAAACCCCCCAAAATGACCCCATTTTGGAAAGTAGACACCCCAAGCTATTTGCTGAGAGGCAAGTCGAGTCCATGTAATATTTTATATGTCATGGTCATATGTGAAATTACACCCCAAAATACGTTCTGTTTCCTGAGTATGGGGATACCACATGTGTGAGACTTTTTGGGAGCCTAGCAGCATACGGGACCCCGAAAACCAAGCACTTCAGACTTTCTAAGGGTGTAAATTTTTGATTTCACTCCTCACAGCCTATCACAGTTTCAGAGGACATGGAATGCCCAGTTGGCACAAAACCCCCCATTTTGGAAAGTAGGCACCACAAGCTATTTGCTGAGAGGTATGGTGAGTCTTTTGCAGACCTCGCTTTTTGTCACAAAGTTTTGAAAATTAAAAAAAAGGAAAAAAAATAAATTTTTCTTTCCTTTATTCATTTTCAGAAACAAATTAGAGCTGCAAAATACTCTCCATGCCTCTCAACAAATAGCTTGGGGTGTCTACTTTCCAAAATGGGGTAATTTGGGGGGGGGGTTGTGCCATCTTGGCATTTTATGGCCTTCAAAACTGTGATAGGTAGTGAGGAGTGAAATAAAAAATTTACGCCCTTAAAAATCCTGAAGGTGGTGCTTGGTTTTCGGGGCCCCGTACGTGGCTAGGCTCCCAAAAAGTCCTACACATGTGGTATCCCCGTACTCAGGAGAAGCAGCAGAATTTATTTTGGGGTGTAATTCCACATATGCCCATTACATGCGTGAGCAATATATCATTTAGTGACAACTTTGTGCAAAAAAAAACATTTGTCATTATCCCGCAACTTGTGGCAAAATATAAAATATTCCATGGACTCAACATGTCTCTCAGCAAACAGCTTGGGGTGTCTACTTTCCAAAATAGGGTAATTTGGCTGGGTTTTGTGCCATCTTGGCATTTTATGGCCTTCAAAACTGTGATAGGTAGTGAGGAGTGAAATCAAATTTACGCCCTTAGAAATCCTGAAGGTGGTGCTTGGTTTTCGGGGCCCCGTACGCAGCTAGGCTCCCAAAAAGTCCCACACATGTGGTATCCTTATACTCAGGAGAAGCATCAAAATGTATTTTGGGGTGCAATTCCACATATAACCATGGCATGTGTGAGCAATATATAATTTAGTGACAACTTTTTGTAAAAAAAAATGTATTTATTTATTTTTTGTCATTATTCAATCACTTGGGACAAAAAAATTAAATATTCAATGGGCTCAACATGCCTCTTAGCAATTTCCTTAGGGTATCTACTCTCCAAAATGGGGTCATTTGGGGTTTTTTTTTTACTGCCCTGCCATTTTAGCACCTCAAGAAATGAGATAGGCAGTCATAAACTAAAAGCTGCGTAAACTCCAGAAAATGTACCCTAGTTTGTAGACGCTATAACGCTATAACTTTTGCGCAAACCAATAAATATACGCTTATTGACTTTTTTTTACCAAAGACATGTGGCTGAATACATTTTGGCCTAAATGTATGACTAAGATTGAGTTTATTGGATTTTTCTAATAACAAAAAGTAGAAAATATCATTTTTTTTTTCAAAATTTTCGGTCTTTTTCCGTTTATATCGCAAAAAATAAAAATCGCAGAGGCAGTCAAATACCATCAAAAGAAAGCTCTATTTGTGGAAAAAAAGGACGCAAATTTCATTTGGGTACAACATTGCATGATTGCGCAATTACCAGTTAAAGCAGCGCAGTGCCAAATTGTAAAAAGTCCTCCGGTCATTGAGCTGCCAAATGGTCTGGGGCTGAAGTGGTTAAGTGGTTAAATGCCATTTTTTTCCTTTAGAAATTTCATTATTGCTGCGGCACTGTTCTACACATCGCACAGATGCACCACTCTACAGGCAGACTACGAGGACCCCCAGGCACGATATTTAAAGGAATATTTCATTTTTATTGTTTCACTTTAACTTGTTCAGATCCGCGCTATAGCCGAATGATGGCTACAGGACGGACCTACTTTGCCGGGAGTAAGTCTATTGACGTCCTCCCATGCCCAAGCAGCGCGCTCTGTGATCGGCAAATCTATGAGACTCACTGGATCACAGATCAGAGTAAGGGGTTGATCCCGACCCCTTACCACATGATCAGCTGTCAGTCAATGACAGCTGATCATGTGATGTAAACAGATCCAGTAATTGGCTATTTTTTATCCTCATGCTGACAGTGTGAGGAGAAAAAAAAAGCCAATCACTGGCGGCTGTGAGAGGGACATCGGCCCCGATCAAGGAGATTGCCCCAAGCTCATCTGTGCCTACCTATGCCACCTGTCAATGCCACCTAGCAGTACACAATAGTGCTGCCTACCAGTGCCCACCAGTGCCACCTACCAGTGCCCACAGTGCCACCCATCAGTGCCCACAGTGTTACCTATCAGTGCCCACAATCAGTGCCTCATCAACAGTGCTGCCCATCAGTGTCACCTACTAGTGCCCATCAGTGTCAGCTACCAGTGCCCATCAGTGCCGCCCATAAGTGCCCATCAGTGCCAACTATCAGTGCCACCTATCAGTGTCACCTATCAATGCCCATCAGTGCCATCAATCAGTGGTACCTATCAGTGCCCATCAGTGCCACCCATCAGGGCCCATCAGTGCCATCTTATCAGTGGCCATCAGTGCCGCCTTATCTGTGCCCATCAGTACCGCCTTATCTGTCCCCATCAATGCTGACTTATCTGTGCCTATCAGTGCCACCTTAACTGTGCCTATCAGTGCCCATCAGCACAGCCTATCAGTGCCCACCAGTGCAGCCTATCAGTGCCCACCAGTGCCGCCTCATCAGCACATATCATTGAAGGAGAAAAATTACCTGTTTGCAAAATTTTATAACAAACAATGAAACATGATTTTTTTTTTCAAAATTTTCCATTTTTTTTGTTTGTTTAGCAAAAAATAAAAACCCCAGCTGTGATTAAATACCACCAATAGAAAGCTCTAGTTGTGTGAAAAAAATGGTAAAAATGTAATTTGTGTACAGTGTTGTATAACTGCGCAATTGTCATTAAAAGTGTGTCAGTGCTGAAAGCTGAAAATTGGTCTGGGCAGGAGGGGGGTTTAAGTGCCCAGTAAGCAAGTGGTTAAGCATCATTAAAATCACGGCTCCTGAAAAACTATCGTATTAAAAACTTATTTTGCATTGATACATGTGCCCTAGGGCAGTACCCGGGTCCCCATACACTTTTTTATGCCAAAAATTTGCATATAAGCCTTTAAAATGAGGACTTTTGATTATTCATGTTCATGTCCTATGGACTATAATAGGGTTCACATATTTGCTAGAACTTTTTGCCTGTTCGAGGTGTTCTGGTGCGAACCAAACTGGGGGGTGTTCGGCCCATCCCTACCACTGATACACAAGCCTGTAGCTTCTCAGCCAGCACCAGGCCACACATTGTCCTGCCCACTGCTTTCTGGATTGGCAGTCTCTATTACTGAAACCCTTCCACTGTGAGCTGCAGTGAATAAAAGAAGGAACATAAGAGACACAAATGTACGAGAATTAGGCTCAGTCAGGGAAGGTAAAGGAAGTTTGCTGTTTGCTTTATGAGGCTTGTGCATCACATAGTACCTGGATTTGGTACTTGTTTACGTTGTCATACAGGAGACTTTAGTTATACGTTAAAGTGGTTGTAAAACTCAGACATTAAAGGGGTTGTAAACCCTCATGGTTCTTCACCTTAATGCATTCTATGCATTAACCGCTTGCCGACCAGCCACCGTCATTATACTGCAGCAGGTCGGCACAATCCCGCGAACCGTCGTAGCTGTACGTCGGTCCCTTTAAGCAGGATAGAACTGCGGGGGGGGTGCCGATGCATGTGGTCGGCGGTCGCAATGACCGCCAGCCACACACGATCGCGGGCACAAGAGCCAGAACAGGGACGTGTGTGTGTGTAAACACACAGATCCCTGTTCTGTGAGGAGAGGAGAGACAGATTGTGAGTTTCTAGTAGCTAGGAACAACGATCTGTCATCTCCTCAAGTCAGTCCCACCCCCTACAGTTTGAACACACACTAGGGAACACAGTTAACCGCTTGAACGCCCCCCTAGTGTTAACCCCTTCCCTGCCAGTGACATTTACACAGTAATCAGTGAATTTTTATAGCACTGATCCCTGTATAATTGTCAATGGTCCCAAAAATGTGTCAAAAGTGTCCGATCTGTTGCATAATGTCGCAGTCCCGATAAAAAATTAGCTTTTGTTTAAAAAAAAAAAAATCGGGATATTTATTATAGGAAAAAGTACAAAATATTGTGCTTTTTTCAAAATTGTCGCTCTTTTTTTGTTTATAGTGCAAAAAAAAAAACGCAGAGGTGATCAAATACCACTAAAAGAAAGCTCTATTTGTGGGGAAAAAGGGACGTCAATTTTGTTTGGGTACAGTGTCGCACGACCGTGCAATTATCAGTTAAAGCGACGCAGTGCCGTATCGCAAAAAATGGTCTAGTCATTGAGCAGCCAAATCTTACGGGGCTGAAGTGGTTAAGGTGAAAATCCTTTTGTAGTGCTGCAGCCCCCAGCCCCCCCCCATTTTACTTACCTGAACGCTGTCATCCTCCGTCCGGGAACGAGCACACCATCTCTATCTGGTGTCTTGTGTCCTGATTGGATAGATTGATAGCAGCTGGCTCCTGCTGCTGTCAATCAAATCCAATGACACGGTGCCGAGTCCTTCATTCTGTGTGAATAGACACAGGTGCGGGACTCAGGAGCATGCCCACATGGGTGTCCACCAAGGAGAGCGCTTCTCCAACGTGGACACTCGATGCGGGGAGGAGCCACCAGCGCCGCTGAGGGACCCCAAAAGAGGAGGACCGGGGCCAATCTGTGCAAAACGAACTGCACAGTGGAGGTAAGTATGACATGTTTGTTATTTTAATTTTAAAAAAAACGAGGGTTTACAACCCCTTTAAATCTGAACAAAGCACATATTTCTATACTGTTTACTTGCCTCTCTCCAAAGCACTATGTGTCATTTCTTTCTGCTGTCTAGTTCCTTTACTATCTGCATGAGTCACGTCTGACAAGTTTTCCTGACACCAAGAGAAAAAAAGCAGTGGCCGGTCGTCCATTAGGGGCACACGGGCGCCACCCCCCCCCCAGCCATGCCCCCCAATCTACATGCAGGGTGCCGGACGCATGGATTCCAATGGGTTTTTTTTTATTAAGCATGTGATTAGAGCCAGAGGCTCTAATAGGCTTCAAAAAAGGGTGAGCTCGGGGTGCTCGGGGTGCAGAGCAAATTAATATTCACTATTTTCACACTGATCCTCCTCCTGGCCAATTAGGAAGGGGACCTGACACCTGATTGGCTGAAAGAAGAGGAGTTCCTATTGGACACCTAGGAGGAGGAGGAAGGAGGAGACACACAGCGGAAGCCACCGTAATGCAGAGGAGGAGGAGAAGCCGCCGACGGACAGCGTGGTGGGGGTAACGCTGGCCGACCCCGGGGTGGGGCAGGGGGGTTTGATTGCCACCCCCAGAAAAAAAAAGCACCAACTGCCACTGGAAAAAAGGTGACATTGGAGAGATCTCCTGCACACAATCTTTGATTGACAGCCTGAACTCTGTTCATGTGTGCTGTGTAAAGGGGGGGTGTCCCTTCCCTCCAATCACCTCTCAGAGCTCTTGTACCATGTGTAACTGCAGCTCCCCGCCCCCTGGTTTGTGAGTCTGTGAAAAATTCTTTTCATCGCTAAGTTTTATAAGGATGAACAGGACAAATGGTTGAAAATAAACAGGTACAACTTATGTAGGAGGATTGATTTCACTTCTGTGTATAGCCTCGTACACATGATTGGATTTTCGTCCGGGAATTGTGTGATGACAGACTGTGTGCCTAAAATCCGACTGTTAGTACGCTCCATCAGACAGTTGCTATCCAACTTTCCGCCAACAAATGTTGGATGCCATGCTAATAAATTTTTGGCGGACAACGGTCTGTTGTCAGATTTTCATCTCGTGTGTACACAAGTCCATCACACAAAAGTCCAAAGTACAAACACGCATGCTTGGAAGCAAGGACGTGCCGAAAGCGGCCGGTCTTGTAAACTAGCGCACATTCTCTTCTTCTTTAATGGGATAATAATAAAGCTGCTTTGCTGGTGATACTGATGGAGTTCAACCAAACGTATTTTTAAAGGCTTTTTTTTCTAGTGAAATCAAGAATAATATTATTATGCTTGTCATTTTTTTTTTTTTTTTTGTGCGAGTTACCACAACACTATTATCCCATAGTTTTTAAGATCAAAGATACAACTATGTTGGTGTCCCTTGTTAATTTTACATAGTATTTTTTTAAATGTAACTGCCTACTCCCAAACTGACATTTGAAGTAAAACACATAGCCAAGTATTATTCTACACATTTTTTTTTATTGTGCATTAAAAAAAAACAAAAATATGAAATTAGAGATGCTATCTGCCATACAAATATAAAGAACGTAACCAAAAAGTGCATTCTATGCATACAAAAATATAGAAAATATAACAAATAAAATCATTATTCCAAAACAAAAAAAAAAGGAAATTAGTAATTGGTGAAGGGCTGAAAATCCCCAGTCCAGCGGCCTTGTTGGGGGTCTTGTGGCTGGTATTGCCACTGTCTGCCCTGCTGTGGTGGGTGGGGTGGCTATGGAGGTGGTGGATGTGGGGCCACAAAATCACACAGGTGTGTGTTTTCTTTAATTTGGCCCCTCGCCCACTTGTTGGGGAGCTGCAGGATGGGTTTCTCACACCTGCTCCTTTGCTCACCATCCATCTGCCTTCATTTATTGGCAGTCAGCACGGCAAATCCCTCAGCCTCATCTGGGTCTGTCCTGAGGGCAGTAGTGGCCTGGCTGAGGAAGGCAGCTGTGGCCTTGTCCAGATTCCTGCTCTTCCTTGCCCTTTTAGCAGGAGGGTGTAGGGGAGAGATCTGGGACTCTGTTTGGCTGCTGGCCATGGGCTCCTCCTGACTGTCACTTTCCTGTGTATGAAAATGGGACATAATTAGAATCTTTTTTAGGGTTTGGTCATCAATCACACACAATTTTGATCTCCTCATTGTTGCAAACTGAATGTGGACAAATAGAAAAGACTATCATTCTGACACCAGCATTTTTTATTCTTGTACAAATCATTTTTGGTCACTACTGTCTATTGATATGGAAACCACTTTGTTAAGGCAGAAATATTTTAACAATAATGTCTAGTTATCATAATTGTATTTTTGGATACAAATATGTTCAACAATGCTATACCTGGGTCAAGCTGGGCTCCTCCACATCTTCATCCTGTGCTGCTGGATCTGGGTGGACCTCTGGAGCTGTGGCATCAGCAGATGTCGAAGGGAGTGTAGACAGCGATGTCCTGGGTTCTATCTGGTTGGACAAAAAATGCAGGCTGTGTCCCCACAGCCTGGGGACATATATGTCATCTGCTGTTGCTCCAGATCTCTGTGATTCCATCACCTTGTTGAGCCCCCTTTTAAAAGTACTCCTCATATTTTTGTCTTGACATAGTTGATGTCTGCCCTGGGGTACACTGGCTTCACCAACTCAAGCAGTTTCTCCAACGCTGCCTTCCTCAAGATTTTATTCAAGTAGTCTCGACTCTTGACCTACCAGAGACAGGGCAGCTCCTGGTACAGGTCAATGAATTTGGGCAAAAAATCAGGCACAGTAAATTTATCCGTCATGATAAATGATATGATGCCTGCAAGGCAGAACACAAGACAAAACATAATGTCTGGCTTAATTCATAAGCTGCTCCCAATCTAGGCCTCAATCTAAGCAGTATACGCCACTAACCACCTATGCCCAAATTTCCAATTGTCCCCTCGTTTTCTGGCTTCTTTCATGTGTTGGTGATGGCGATCGTTAGTCCTCCACTCCAAGATTGTTCCTACGGCTGTTCCATCGACCGTGCGTTATGGCTTTATATACACTGCGCATGAGTAAAACTCCTCTCTCAGTGCGTCATGACTCTGGGGCGTGATCATCTCTCTTCTGCATACGACACTCACGGCGGAACATTCGGGAGGGGCAACATGGTGGATTTGGTGGATTCTAGGCAGCTCTGCGGTGGTGGAGCTCATAAGAGGCACAAAGCAACCCCCATGAGCAAGGATGAGATGGTGGAGATGGTGCGCATCCTCGAGAACCATGACTACGACTGCAAGCTGCACAATTTTGAAAGGCCCAACAGCTGAAAGGACAGCATTTTGGAGAAGTCATCACCGTTTTGCAGGGTGATTTTTCAGTGCAACGAACAAAGGACCAAATCAGAAAATGATGGTCTGATCTCAAACACCATGAGCAAGACATAAGATCATCAAAAAAAGTAAGCAATATTTGTATCTAACCAATATGCAAATGTGTATGTTAGCTGTCTGTATATGTGCTTTCTCCAAGTAGCTTGAGAGAATTATATATAATGTTTTCTATAATCTTTGTCTGAATTGTTATTTTAAAGATGAAATAAAATAGAAAGCAGATATGAACATTCTTATTTGGTTCTGTTTTTGGACATTTCTTTATTTTTGGACCTAATTTTTTTCTCTTCTTTCAACAGGGAAGCAAAAAAAAATGAGGCAACAGCCAAGCCACCAGAAGGGGCGAAGGGAGGCTGTATGTATTTGGACATTTTCACTTAGGGGTGTACTCACTTTTGTTGCCAGCTGTTTAGACATTAATGGCTGTGTGTTGAGTTTTTTTGAGGAGACAGCAAATTTACACTTATACAAGCTGTGCACTCACTACTTTACACTTTACATTGTAGCAAAGTGTAATTTCTTCAGTGTTGTCACATGAAAAGATATAATAAAATATTTATAAAAATGTGAGGGGTGTACTCCCTCTTGTGAGATACTGTGTGTGTGTGTGTATATATATATATATATATATATATATATATATATATATATATATATATATATATATATATATATATATATATATATATATATATATATATATATATATATATTACATAGTTTGTCAGGTTGAAAAAGCCGAACACCCCCCTGTTCGGTTCACATCAGAACATGCGAACAGGAAAAAAGTTCGCTCGAACACGCGAACACCGTTAAAGTCTATGGGACACGAACATTAATATTTAAAAGTGCTAATTTTAAAGGCTTATATGCAAGTTATTGTCATAAAAAGTGTTTGGGGACCTGGGTCCTGCCCCAGGGGACAAGGATCAATGCAAAAAAAAGTTTTAAAAACGGCCGTTTTTTCAGGAGCAGTGATTTTAATAATTATTATTTTATTTATTATTATACAGGATTTATATTGCGCCGACAGTTTACGCAGCGCTTTACAACAACTTTAGGGCAGACAGTACAAGTACAATACAATTCAATACAGGAGGAATCAGAGGGCCCTGCTCGTTAGAGCTTACAATCTAGGAGGGAGGGTCAAGTTATACAAAAGGGTAATAGCTGTGGGGGATGAGCTAATGGAGAAAATAGTGCAGTTGTTAGATGGAGGCAGGATAGGCTTCTCTGAAGAGGAAAGTCTTCAGGGATCGCCTAAAAGTGGATACATTTGGAGACAGTCTGACAGATTGGGGTAGGGAATTCCAGAGGATGGGTGAGGCTCGGGAGAAGTCCTGGAGGCGGATATGGGAGGAGGTGATGAGGGAGCTAGAGAGCAGGAGGTCTTGGGAGGAACGGAGATGGCGTTTAGGTTGGTATTTGAGACTAGGCTAGTGATGTAGCTGGGGGCAGAGTTGTGGATGGCTTTGTAACTTATTGTTAGTATTTTGAATTTAATTAGTTGGGCGAGTGGTAGCCAATGGAGGGATTGGCAGAGAGGGGTAGCAGACACTGATCGGTTTGTAAGGTGGATGAGTCTGGCAGCAGCATTCATGATGGACTGAAGGGGGGATAGTCTATTTAAATGTAAGCCAATGAGGAGTGAGTTGCAGTAGTCAAGGCGAGAGATAACCAGGGAGTGAATCAGGAGCTTTGTAGTTTCACTGGTTAGAAAGGGACGTAGTTTAGAGATGTTGCGGAGGTTGAGGCGGCAAGCTTTGGAAAGTGATTGGATGTGGGGCTGAAAGGAAAGTTCAGAATCTAGGATAACACCTAGCACCCTGACATGTGGGGACGGGTGGATGGTTTTGTCATTGCTCTTCACAGAGAAATCAGGGGAAGAGGCACGTGGGGGAGGAAATATTATAAGCTCGGTTTTGGACAAGTTGAGTTTGAGGAAGTGGTGTGACATCCATACAGATATGTCAGTTAGTAAGTTAGTGATGCGTGAGGAGACTGATGGAGTGAGTTGAGGGGTGGAGAGATAGATTTGTGTGTCATCAGCATAGAAATGATATTGAAAGCCGTGAGAGGCAATCAGCTGACCCAGGGAAGAGGTGTAGATTGAAAATAAAAGAGGTCCAAGAACAGAACCTTGGGGGACCCGACAGAGAAGGGAAGAGGTGTGGAGGAAGTAGAATTGTAAGTGACACTGAAGGTGCGTTGGGATAGGTAGGATGAGAGCCACTGAAGAGCACAGTCACGGAGACCAATGGAGTAAAGTTTTTTTTTGAGGAGGGGGTGGTCAACCGTGTCAAAGGCAGCTGAAAGATCCAGAAGTAGGAGTACAGAATAGTGTCCGTTGGTTTTTGCAGTTAGTAGGTCATTTGTGAGTTTTAAAAGAGCAGTTTCTGTGGAGTGTTGAGGGCAATTCCAGATTGAAGGGGATCAAGAAGGTTGTTTTTAATGAGGTGGTCACTCAGTTGGTTGTAAACCAGGCGTTCAAGGAGTTTAGAGGAAAATGGGAGCAAGGAGATAGGGTGTAGGTTGTTAAGATTGGTAGGGTCCAAGGATGGTTTTTTGAGTATGGGAGTGACCAGTGCATGTTTTAGAGCATCGGGGAAGACGCCAGAGGTGAGGGAGAGATTGAAGATGTGGGTTAGAGAGTGTAGGATGGGGTCAGAGGGTGACCGTAGCATTTGAGAGGGAATAGGGTCCAGGGGACAGGTGGTTAGGTGGGCAATAGAAAGGAGTTTAGCAACTTGGTCTGGAGTAGCAGATTTGAATAGAGGTAGTGTCAGTTGTATCGGTTGACATGGGGTCTTAGCTGGGGGAGATACCTGTAGAGTGGAGATTTCATCACGGATTGTATCAATCTTGTTTTTGAAGTGATTAGCGATTTCCTGGGCAGTGAGTAAGTCAGTGGGGGGAGGCGGTGGAGGACAAAGTAGAGAGTTGAAGGTAGAGAAGAGTTTATGGGGATTGGATGAGAAGGTATTAATAAGAGTTGTAAAATAGGTTTGCTTGGCAGTGTGGAGGAAAGAATAGTATTTTTGGAGGGCAGATTTGTATTGGTTGAAGTCTTTGAGAGACTTAGTCTTGTGCCACAGACGCTCAAGAGCACGACTACGTTTTTTGAGACTTTTAGTGTCATCTGTTTGCCAGGGTTGTAGGGGTCGAGGCCTGATTCTGCGTGTAGTGAGGGGAGCGAGCTTGTCCAGGGTTGAGGACAGAGATTTATTGTAGATGGATATGGCTTGGTTGGGGCAGGACAGGGGGGAGATTTTGTCATAGAGGTGGTCGGTAGCAGAATAGAGGAGAGAGGAGTTGAAGTTGCGAAAGTTTCTACGGGTGACGGTTAGGCGATTGGGCAGCACAGTGGTGTAGTTGTTAGCACTCTCACCTAGCAGTAAAAAGGGTCGCTGGTTCGAATCCCAACCACAACACTACCTGCCTGGAGTTTGCATGTTCTCCCTGTGCCTGTGTGGGTTTCCTCCGGGTACTCTGGTTTCCTCCCACACTCCAAAGACATGCTGGTAGGTTAATTGGCTTCTGTTCAAAACTGGCCCTAGTATATGAATGTGAGTTGGGGACCTTGGATTGTGGGCTCCTTGAGAGTAGGGACTGATGTGGGTGTGCGATGTATGTGCGGAGTGCTGCATGAATTGGCGGCGCTATATGGGTACCTTAAATAAAAATAGGGGTGATTGTAGACACGCACCCACACTCACTCAGGTTGAACTGGATGGACTGGTGTCTTTATTCAACCTTACTAACTATGTGGTGGAAGACAGGGGGAGAGAGAAACTAATAAGGTGGTGGTCGGAGAGAGGAAAAGGATTGTTTGAGAAGTTGCATGGAGTGCATAGGTAAGAGAATACAAGGTCAAGGGTGTTGCCATCAGAGTGAGTAGAAGCCTGTACCCATTGCTTCAGGTCAAATGAAGAGGTTAGACTAAGAAGTTTAGAAGTAGCAGGAGTGTTTGTATTAGCAGGGATGTTGAAATCACCGAGAAGGATTGTGGGAATTTCCGAAGAGAGAAAGTAGGGTAGCCAGGCAGAAAACTCATCAAGGAAAGTCGATAATGGTCCAGGGGGGCGGTAGATCACAGCAATTCTTAGGGAAGTGGGAGAGAATAGACGTATACAGTGGGCTTCGAATGATGAGAGTGAAAAAGAGGGAGGAGGGTGAATAACCTGGAAGGTGCTCTGGGGGAATAGGAGGAATCCCACTCCACCTCCCTTGCGTCCATTAGGCCTGGGGGAGTGAGTCCAGTGAAGGCCACCCTGGGAGAGGGAAGCAGGAGAAGCGGTGTCATATTCGTGGAGCCAGGTTTCTGTGAGAGCAAGTAGATTAAAGGAATTAGTGACAAAGAGGTCATGAACAGCAGTGAGTTTGTTGCAGACAGAGCGGTCGTTCCAGAGGGCACAGGCTAGAGTGAGGCTGGTGTTGGCAAGAAGAGGAATGGAGACTAGATTGTGTAGATTGCGACTATTGCCAGAGGGTGTAGGGTGATGGGTGTGTTGGGCACAGTTAAATAAAGTGGGCCCAGGGTTTGGGGAAATATCTCCAGCGATTAGGAGAAGCAGAAGAGTGAGAGAGGTAATATGAGAATATGATTTGTATGAGGGGACGTGCTTCAGTATCCTGGGGGGTATGTTAGCAAGTGGGCTTAGAGTTAGAAAGAGGTGATGAGTGCAGTAATAGGGGGAGGGGAGAAGTGAGGGTGCTATGTACAGATTGTGGGGTGGAGCAGAGGGATGTAGAAAAGAGAGTTTGAGGAGAGAGGCAGCAATTGTGAAAAGGAGGAGAGGTAAAGAGTGCATGTTTCAGAGAGGAAGATGATAAAAATTGGAAATGGGGTCATCTGCAGTCTTTTATAGTTTGCTTTGTGCAAATCGCTGAAGTGCAAGAGCAGAAGTGCCACTTATTTTAAGAACGCCACTTCTTTGGAAGAACCCCTGTATGTGCAGCCCCCTGTATGTGTTCCCCCGTAAGGAAGGCCTTGTTTTTATACTGTGTGTTGGGTGTGGGTTGAATCTGGCAATTAATCAATTAGCAGGGCATATTAGCAACACAGCTAGCAGGGCATAACTTTCACACCACAATCAAACTGCAAGGGGACTAAAAGGCCAAAATTGCAAAGATAAGGCAACCCATAATTTAGGTGAGACTTAATGGCTAAATAAACATTGAAATAATGTGAGCATGGCTACAGATGGAGTTGAAACAGTGGTGACAAACAGATTTACCAAATAAGCTTTTTTGCAGTCATGCAATGTTCAGTTTTAAGGTATGTGGAGATATAAACGCAGGTTTACCAAATAAGCTTTTTTGCAGTCATGCAATGTTCACTTTTAAGGTATGTGGAGATATAAACGCAGGTTTACCAAATAAGCTTTTTTGCAGTCATGCAATGTTCAGTTTTAAGGTATGTGGAGATATAAACGCAGGTTTACCAAATAAGCTTTTTTGCAGTCATGCAATGTTCAGTTTTAAGGTATGTGGAGATATAAAGTCAAACAATAAAAGTGTAATATCCCTTTAAATTTCGTACCTGGGGGGTGTCTATAGTATGCCTGTAAAGGGGCGCATGTTTCCTGTGTTTAGAACAGTCTGACAGCAAAATGACATTTCAAAGGAAAAAAAGCCATTTAAAACTACCCGCGGCTATTGCATTGCCGACAATACACATAGAAGTTCATTGATAAAAACGGCATGGGAATTCCCCACAGGGCAACCCCGAACCAAAATAAAAAAAATAAAAAAATGACGTGGGAGACCCCCTAAATTCCATACCAGGCCCTTCAGGTCTGGTATGGATATTAAGGGGAACCCCGGCCAAAATTTTAAAAAAAAATGACGTGGGGTTCCCCCTAAATTCCATACCAGACCCTTCAGGTCTGGTATGGATTTTAAGGGGAACCCCGCGCCAAAAAAAAAAAAAAAAAACGGCGTGGGGTCCCCCCAAAAATCCACACCAGACCCTTATCCGAGCACGCAACCTGGCAGGCCGCAGGAAAAGAGGGGGGATGAGAGTGCGCCCCCCCCCTCCTGAACCGTACCAGGCCACATGCCCTAAACATTGGGAGGGTGCTTTGCGGTAGCCCCCCAAAACGCCTTGTCCCCATGTTGATGAGGACAAGGGCCTCATCCCCACAACCCTGGCCGGTGGTTGTGGGGGTCTGCGGGCGGGGGGCTTATCGGAATCTGGAAGCCCCCTTTAACAAGGGGACCCCCAGATCCCGCCCCCCCCCTGTGTGAAATAGTAAGGGGGTACTTACCCCTACCATTTCACTAAAAAACTGTCAAAAATGTTAAAAATGACAAGAGACAGTTTTTGACAATTCCTTTATTTAAATGCTTCTTCTTTCTTCTTTCTTCCTTCATCTTCTTCTGGTTCTTCTGGCTCTTCTGGTTCTTCCTCCGGCGTTCTCATCCAGCATCTCCTCCGTGGCGTCTTCTATCTTCTTCTCCTCGGGCCGCTCCGCACCCATGGCATGAGGGGAGGCTCCCGCTCTTCTCTTCATCTTCTTCTTCATCCTCTTCTCTTGTTTCTTCTTCTCTTCTTCATTTTCTTCTCCGGGCCGCTCCTCACCCATGCTGGCATGGAGGGAGGCTCCCGCTGTGTGACGGCGTCTCTTCGTCTGACGGCTCTTAAATAACGGGGGGCGGGGCCACCCGGTGACCCCGCCCCCCTCTGACGCACAGGGACTTCCCTGTGACGTCACGGGGAATGCCACAGGGAAGTCCCGTCATGTCCCGAGCGTCAGAGGGGGCGGGGTCACCGGGTGGCCCCGCCCCCCGTTATTTAAGAACCCTCATATGAAGAGACGCCGTCACACAGCGGGAGCCTCCCTCCATGCCAGCATGGGTGAGGAGCGGCCCGGAGAAGAAAATGAAGAAGAGAAGAAAGAAGAGAAGAGGATGAAGAAGAAGATGAAGAGAAGAGCGGGAGCCTCCCCTATTGCCATGGGTGCGGAGCGGCCCAAGGAGAAGAAAATAGAAGACGCCGCGGAGGAGATGCTGGACGAGAACACCGGAGGAAGAACCAGAAGAGCCAGAAGAACCAGAAGAAGATGAAGGAAGAAAGAAGAAGCATCTAAATAAAGGAATTGTCAAAAACTGTCTCTTGTCATTTTTAACATTTTGACAGTTTTTTAGTGAAATGGTAGGGGTAAGTACCCCCTTACCATTTCACACAGGGGGGGGGGCGGGATCTGGGGGTCCCCTTGTTAAAGGGGGCTTACAGATTCCGACCCCCACAACCACCGGCCAGGGTTGTGGGGATGAGGCCCTTGTCCTCATCAACATGGGGACAAGGTGATTTGGGGGGCTACCCCAAAGCACCCTCCCAATGTTGAGGGCATGTGGCCTGGTATGGTTCAGGAGGGGGGGGCCGCACTCTCTTTTCCTGCGGCCTGCCAGGTTGCGTGCTCGGATAAGGGTCTGGTATGGATTTTTGGGGGGACCCCACGCCGTTTTTTGTTTTTTTTTGGCGCGGGGTTCCCCTTAAAATCCATACCAGACCTGAAGGGTCTGGTATGGAATATAGGGGGAACCCCACGTCATTTTTTAAAAAAAAATTTGGCTGGGGTTCCCCTTAATATCCATACCAGACCTGAAGGGCCTGGTATGGAATTTAAGGGGTCTCCCACGTCATTTTTTTTTTTTTAATTTTGGTTCGGGGTTGCCCTGTGGGGAATTCCCATGCCATTTTTATCAATGAACTTTTATGTGTATTGTCGGCAATGCAATAGCCGCGGGTAGTTTTAAATGGCTTTTTTTCCTTTGAAATGTCATTTTGCTGTCAGACTGTTTTAAACACGGGAAACATGCGCCCCTTTACAGGATTACTATAGACACCCCCCAGGTACGAAATGTAAAGGGATATTACACTTTTATTGTTTGACTTTAACCACTTGAGCCCCGGACCATTATGCTGCCTAAGGACCAGAGGTCTTTTTCCAATTTGGCACTGCGTCGCTTTAACTGCTAATTGCACGGCCATGCAATGCTGTACCCAAACGAAATTTGCGTCCTTTTCTTCCCACAAATAGAGCTTTCTTTTGATGGTATTTGATCACCTCTGCGGTTTTTATTTTTTGCGCTATAAATGGAAAAAGACCGAAAATTTTGAAAAAAAATTATATTTTCTACTTTTTGTTATAAAAAAAATCCAATAAACTCAATTTTAGTCATACATTTAGGCCAAAATGTATTCGGCCACATGTCTTTGGTAAAAAAAATGTCAATAAGCGTATATTTATTGGTTTGCGCAAAAGTTATAGCGTCTACAAACTAGGGTACATTTTCTGTAATTTACACAGCTTTTAGTTTATGACTGCCTATGTCATTTCTTGAGGTGCTAAAATGGCAGGGCAGTACAAAACCCCCCCCAAATGACCCCATTTTGGAAAGTAGACACCCCAAGGAAATTGCTGAGAGGCATGTTGAACCCATTGAATATTTATTTTTTTGTCCCAAGTGATTGAATAATGACAAAAAAAAAATATTTACAAAAAGTTGTCACTAAATGATATATTGCTCACACAGGCCATGGGCCTATGTGGAATTGCACCCCAAAATACATTCTGCTGCTTCTCCTGAGTATGGGGATACCACATGAGTGGGACTTTTTGGGAGCCTAGCCGCGTACGGGGCCCCGAAAACCAATCACCGCCTTCAGGATTTCTAAGGGTGTAAATTTATGATTTCACTCTTTACTGCCTATCACAGTTTCGGAGGCCATGGAATGCCCAGGTGGCACAAAACCCCCCCAAATGACCCCATTTTGGAAAGTAGACACCCCAAGATATTTCAAGAGAGGCATATTGAGTCCATGGAATATTTTATATTTTGACACAAGTTGCGGGAAAGTGACACATTTTTTTTTTTTGCACAAAGTTGTCACTAAATGATATATTGCTCACACAGGCCATGGGCATATGTGGAATTGCACCCCAAAATACATTTAGCTACTTCTCCTGAGTACGGGGATACCACATGTGTGGGACTTTTTGGGAGCCTAGCCGTGCACGGGACCCCGAAAACCAATCACCGCCTTCAGGATTTCTAAGGGTGAAAATTTTTGATTTCACTCTTCACTGCCTATCACAGTTTCGGAGGCCATGGAATGCCCAGGTGGCACAAAACCACCCCAAATGACCCCATTTTGGAAAGTAGACACCCAAAGCTATTTGCTGAGAGGCATGGTGAGTATTTTGCAGCTCTCATTTGTTTTTGAAAATGAAGAAAGACAAGAAAAAACTTTTTTTTTTTTCTTTTTTCAATTTTCAAAACTTTGTGACAAAAAGTGAGGTCTGCAAAATACTCACTATACCTCTCAGAAAATAGCTTGGGGTGTCTACTTTCCAAAATGGGGTCATTTGGGGGGGTTTTGTGCCACCTGGGCATTCCATGGCCTCCGAAACTGTGATAGGCAGAGAGAAATCAAAAATTCACGCCCTTAGAAAGCCTGAAGGCGGTGCTTGGTTTTCGGGGTTCCGTACGCGGCTAGGCTCCCAAAAAGTCTCACACATGTGGTATCCCCGTACTCAGGAGAAGCAGCAGAATGTATTTTGGGGTGTAATTTCACATATTCCCATGGCATGTTTGAGCAATATATCATTTAGTGACAATTTTGTGCAAAAAAAAAAAAATTCTCTATTTCCCGCAACTTGTGTCGCAATATAAAATATTCCATGGACTCGACATGCCTCTCAGCAAATAGCTTGGGGTGTCTACTTTCCAAAATTGGGTCATTTGGGGGGGGTTTGAACTGTCCTGGCATTTTATGCACAACATTTAGAAGCTGATGTCACACATCACCCACTCTTCTAACCACTTGAAGACAAAGCCCTTTCTGACACTTATTGTTTACTAGGGATGAGCCGAACACCCCCCGGTTCGGTTCGCACCAGAACCCGCGAACGGACCGAAAGTTCGCACGAACGTTAGAACCCCATTGACGTCTATGGGACTCGAATGTTCGAAATCAAGTGCTCATTTTAAAGGCTAATTTGCATGGTATTGTCCTAAAAAGGGTTTGGGGACCTGGGTCCTACCCCAGGGGACATGTATCAATGCAAAAAAAACTTTTAAAAACGGCCATTTTTTCGGGAGCAGTGATTTTAATGATGCTTAAAGTAAAAAAAAAAAGTGAAATATTCCTTTAAATATCGTACCTGGGGGGTGTCTATAGTATGCTTGTAAAGTGACGCGTGTTTCCCATGTTTAGAACAGTCCCTGCACCAAATGTCATTTTTAAAGGAAAAAATCTCATTTAAAACTGCTTGCGGGTTTAATGTCATGTCGGGTCATGGCAATATGGATGAAAATCAGTGAGACAAACGGCATGGGTACCCCCCAGTCCATTACCAGGCCCTTTGGGTCTTGTATGGATATTAAGGGGAACCCCGCACCCAAATTAAAATAAGGAAAGGTGTGGGGCCACCAGGCCCTATATACTCTGAACAGCAGTATACAGGCGGTGCAAACAAGACAGGGACTGTAGGTTTGTTGTTAA
Organism: Lithobates septentrionalis; assembly: GCA_037952835.1. Taxonomy (NCBI): domain Eukaryota; kingdom Metazoa; phylum Chordata; class Amphibia; order Anura; family Ranidae; genus Lithobates; species Lithobates septentrionalis. The sequence goes on along the minus strand of JBBDGP010001553.1, from coordinate 870,918 downwards.
GTAGAATCTCTTTGTAATTTTGAACGGGTACATTTTTAACGTGTTTAGCTCCAGCCAAAAAATCTTTTTTAAGCTTTTTGGAAAACATAGGGAAGGGTTATCACCCCTGTGACATTTGTTTTGCTGTCTTTCCTCCTCTTCAGAAGATTTCACCTCACTTTTTTGTCCCAATGAAAAATGTTTTTTGAAAATTTGGGTTTTTTTGTGGAACAAGGATTGGAAAGCATCAGTGGAAAGGAGAAATTGTTTTCCCATATTAACTCTTACAGGAGAGAAATTCCCTTCCTAGGGGTAGATTTCATCTCACTTCCTGTTGTCTCCTTCCGTTTGCAAGTAGGAGTCGTTTGTAAGTTAGATGTTTGAAAGTAGGGTCCTGCCCTATATACTCAGCAGAAATTTGGGCCTTAGGTGTTGCTGTGGCCACAACACTGTAAGCCCTCACAGGGCCCTGCTGTGAAATATTAGATCAAGAATTGTAATTACATGCCCCTGTTGAACAGGAGCTGAAAAATTAGGCCTTAGGCACTGGTGCTGGTGCCACAACACTGCAACCCCTCACAGACACTCTAGTTGGAACGCAGGAACGAGCCCTGCTGCAAAGTATTGCATCAAAAATTGTAATTACACGCCCCTGTTAGACAGGGGCAGAAAAATTGGGCCTTAGGCACTGGTGCTGGTGCCACAACACTGCAACCCCTCACAGACACTCTAGTTGGAATGCAGGAACGAGCCCTGCTGCAAAGTATTGCATCAAAAATTGTAATTACACGCCCCTGTTAGACAGGGGCAGAAAAATTGGGCCTTAGGCACTGGTGCTGGTGCCACAACACTGCAACCCCTCACAGACACTCTAGTTGGAATGCAGGAACGAGCCCTGCTGCAAAGTATTACATCAAAAATTGTAATTACATGCCCCTGTTAAACAGGGGCTGAAAAATTGTGCCTTAGGCACTGGTGGTGGTGCCCAGAACCAAAAATGTTCTTACAAGCTATCAGCGTGATGATTGAGGAGGAAGAGGATAATTACTCAGGGATAGTCACTCAGCATCAGCATAGGCTGTCTTTGAAGGGATCTGAGATTTCAAAAAAAATTATTCGGTTACATCAGCATCAGGTGCTTGGTAGCTGGTGGTGATCCAAGACTGATTCATTTTTATGAAGGTCAGCCGATCGACCGAGTCGGTGGACAGACGCACCCTGTGATCGGTTACCACGCCTCCAGCAGCACTGAATGTGCGTTCCGAAAGAACGCTGGATGCAGGACAGGCCAGTAGCTCAATTGCATACTGTGCAAGCTCTGGCCAGTGATCCATCCTCAAGACCCAGTAACCCAGAGGATTTTCGGTGGGAAAGGTGTCCAAGTCTGATCTTGCCCCTAGGTATTCCTGCACCATGTAAAACAGACGCTGGCGATGGTTGCTGGAACCGATCATACCTTGGGGCTGCGGACCAAAAAATTGTCTGAACGCATCGGTCAGACGGCCACCTTCTCCACCGCTCCTTCTTTGACTGACCGAAGCCTCAGCAACACGTTGTCCAGAAACAGGAGTTTGTAACCTCCCAGTCTCTGGGAACGCATTGCACAGACCTTTCTGCAAGGCCTCCCGAAGATGTTTCATCCTCTGCTCCCTCTGCGATGGCAAGATAAGGTCCGCAACCTTACCCTTGTAACGTGGATCAAGGAGGGTTGCCAGCCAGTATTGGTCCTTCTCCTTGATACCACGAATACGAGGATCCTTACGCAGGCTTTGCAGGATCAGGGAGGCCATGCAGCGTAGGTTTGCTGAGGCATTCGGTCCGGAGTCCTCTGGGTCACTAAGGACGACAACGTCCGCAGCCACCTCCTCCCAGCCACGTACAAGTCCATGTGTTTCTTGGGACTGATCCCTTAAAGACTGCTGCTGATGCTGAGTGGCAGGCTCCACCTCCATACTGACACAATCTTCCTCCTCCTCCTCCTCCTCCTTGTCCTCTTGCTGTGTGATCGGCGGGCACGCAGGAACACTGTCTGGATAAAGGGGGCCTTGAGAGCTAAAGAAGTCCTCCTCTTCCTGCCTCTGTTCTGCCTCAAGTGCCCTGTCCATTATTCCACGCAGCGTGTGCTCCAACAGGTGGACAAGGGGGACAGTGTCACTGATGCATGCACTGTCACTGCTCACCATCCTCGTGGCCTCCTCGAATGGTGACAGGACAGTGCATGCATCCCTGATCATGGCCCACTGGCGTGGGGAAAAAAAAACAAGCTCCCCTGACCCTGTCCTGGTGCCACAGTCGCACAGGTACTCATTGATGGCCCTCTGCTGCGTGTGCAGCCGCTGCAGCATGGCCAACGTTGAGTTCCACCTGGTGGGCATGTCACAGATTAGGCGGTTCTTGGGCAGGTTAAACTCCTTTTGGAGGTCCGTCAGCCGAGCACTGGCATTATATGACCGGCGGAAATGCACACAGACTTTCCTGGCCTGCCTCAGGACATCCTGTAAGCCCGGGTACCTGCCCAAGAACCGCTGCACCACCAAGTTAAGGACGTGAGCCAAACAGGGCACATGGGTCATTTGTCCCTGTCGGAGGGCAGAGAGGAGGTTGGTGCCATTGTCGCAAACCACCATTCCTGCCTTAAGTTGGCGTGGCGTCAACCACCTCTGAACCTGCCCCTGCAGAGCTGACAGAACCTCTGCCCCAGTGTGGCTCCTGTCCCCCAAGCACACCAGCTCAAGCACCGCATGGCATCTTTTGGCCTGCGTACTTGCGTAGCCCCTTGAACGACTACGGAGCACCGCTGGTTCCGAGGAAGAGGCCATGGAGGAAGAAGAAGAGGAGGGGGTGGAGGAGAGAGGTGTGTCACAATCAGCATTTTGGAGGCGTGGTGGCGGAACAACCTCCAACACTACTGCACCTTGTCCTGCATCCTTCCCAGCTGCTAGCAGAGTCACCCAATGCGCCGTGAAACTTAGGTAACGTCCCTGTCCATGCCTGCTGGACCATGAGTCAGCGGTAATATGCACCTTACCGCTGACCGACCCTGTCCAGCGAGGCATGGACATTGCCTTCCACATGCCTTCCAACAACCAATCTATTAACCTTCTATGAGGAGGTGAGTTGCCATCTAGATAAAGGAAGGCCCGTAGACGTGGTGTATCTGGATTTTGCAAAAGCATTTGACACAGTTCCCCATAAACGTTTACTGTACAAAATAAGGTGCGTTGGCATGGACCATAGGGTGAGTACATGGATTGAAAACTGGCTACAGGGGCGAGTTCAGAGGGTGGTGATAAATGGGGAGTACTCAGAATGGTCAGGGGTGGGTAGTGGGGTCCCCCAGGGTTCTGTGCTGGGACCAATCCTATTTAATTTGTTCATAAACGACCTGGAGGATGGGATAAACAGTTCCATCTCTGTATTTGCAGACGATACTAAGCTAAGCAGGGCAATAACTTCTCCGCAGGATGTGGAAATCTTGCAAAAAGACCTGAACAAATTAATGGGGTGGGCGACTACATGGCAAATGAGGTTCAATGTAGAAAAATGTAAAATAATGCATTTGGGTGTCAAAAATATGAATGCAATCTATACACTGGGGGGAGAACCTCTGGGGGAATCTAGGATGGAAAAGGACTTGGGGGTCCTAGTGGATGATAGGCTCAGCAATGGCATGCAATGCCAAGCTGCTGCTAATAAAGCAAACAGAATATTGGCATGCATTAAAAGGGGGATCAACTGCAGAGATAAAACGATAATTCTCCCGCTCTACAAGACTCTGGTCCGCCCGCACCTGGAGTATGCTGTCCAGTTCTGGGCACCAGTCCTCAGGAGGGACGTACTTGAAATGGAGCGAGTACAAAGAAGGGCAACAAAGCTAATAAAGTGTCTGGAGGATCTTAGTTATGAGGAAAGGTTGCGAGCACTGAACTTATTCTCTCTGGAGAAGAGACGCTTGAGAGGGGATATGATTTCAATTTACAAATAATGTACTGGTGACCCCACAATAGGGATAAAACTTTTTCGCAGAAGAGAGTTTATTAAGACTCGTGGCCACTCATTACAATTAGAAGAAAAGAGGTTTAACCTTAAACTACGTAGAGGGTTCTTTACTGTAAGAGCGGCAAGGATGTGGAATTCCCTTCCACAGGCGGTGGTCTCAGCGGGGAGCATTGATAGCTTCAAGAAACTATTAGATAATCACCTGAATGACCGCAATATACAGGGATATGTAATGTAATACTGACACATAATCACACACATAGGCTGGACTTGATGGACTTGTGTCTTTTTTCAACCTCACCTACTATGTAACTATGTAACTATGCCGGTAGAGAGCCGGAATCGCCTTCCGTGAGAAAAAGTGGCGTTTGGGTACCTGCCACTGAGGAACCGCACATTCCACAAACTCACGGAAGGGGGCAGAGTCTACCAACTGAAAAGGCAGCAGTTGAAGTGCTAGCAATTTTGCCAAGCTAGCATTCAACTGCTGGGCATGTGGATGGCTGGGAGCAAACTTTTTTCGGCGGTGCAGCAGCTGGGGCAGGGAAATTTGCCTGGTACAATCTGACGTCGGTGTACCAAAAGCAGATTGCCCACAAGTACTTGGCTGTGACACACCTAATTCTACACCTTCATTCCTCTCACTGCAGGTCTCAGAGAGGACTGGAGGTCTAGTGGGGTTGGAAATCTCAGCTGATGAGGAGCAAGGAGAGATCCTCTTTGTTCTTTGGTGTGGGTCTTTTAGATACGCTTGCCAACGAACTGCATGGCAGGTCAACATATGTCTGGTCAAGCATGTGGTACCCAAGCGGGAGATGTTTTGGCCACGCGAGATACGCTTGAGACATATGTTGCAAATAGCAGCGGTGCGATCTGATGCACTCGTCTCAAAAAAGGCCCACACCAAAGAACTTTTTGAATAACGCGCAGAGACTGCAGCGCCCTGCACATGTGGAGCTTTGGGGTGTGATGCAGTCAATGTGCTGCCCTTAGGCTGGCCCCTGGAGGGCATCCTGCCTCATTGGTGATGTGCCGCCTCCTCCTCCTCCTCCTCCTCCTCTCTCCTATCAGGCACCCACGTTGAGTCAGTGACCTCATCATCCCCTCCCTCCTCATCATTGGAGCAAACCTGGCAGTATGCTGCAGCAGGGGGAGCATGACTGCCAGATTGCTGTCCTTCTTGGGCACCCCCTCTGTCCGTGCTCATGTTACTGCCTTCATCGAGCTCAGTATCATCATCAGAGCCTTCCAAACGCTGGGCATCCTCCTGGAGCATGTACCCAACACTGTGGTCAAACAGTTCGAGGGAATCCTCAGGAGGACATGGTGGAGCTAGGGAAGGAGTCACTGATGACATTGAGCTGAGGGAAGAGGCCGCTGCTTTGCCAGACAAAGCACCCTGGGTGAGAGAGGATGAGGAGGATGAGGACGGCTTGGTCATCCACTCGACCAAGACTTCCGCATGTTGCGGCTCAACACGGCCAGCTGCCGAAAAAAAGGCCAAGCGTGTCCCATGGCCACGTGCTGATGAGGATGCACCGTCTCCACGACCAGCACTAGACACAGAGCCTGCTTGCCCTCTCTTATTGGCTTGTGACTGTCTGCCTCTCCTTCTTGGCCTTCCAGACATACTAATGGCCTGTAGCTGCACTAAGCTGGGATAGAACACCAGTAATTTTCTTCAGGTAGCTTTATATACTGTAACCAGACAAGCCTGCCTGTCAGTGGGAAGATAACAGGAACGGATCTAGCTGAACACTGTGAGCAGGACGCACTGTACTAAATGTAAATAGTCTAGCTGCCTGACCGTGGTACTAATAGGATCAAATAGAACACCTGTAATTTTCTTCAGGTAGCTTTATATACTGTAACCAGACAAGCCTGCCTGTCAGTAGGAAGATAACAGGAACGGATCTAGCTGAACACTGTGAGCAGGACGCACTGTACTAAATGTAAATAGTCTAGCTGCCTGACCGTGGTACTAATAGGATCAAATAGAACACCTGTAATTTTCTTCAGGTAGCTTTATATACTGTAACCAGACAAGCCTGCCTGTCAGTAGGAAGATAACAGGAACGGATCTAGCTGAACACTGTGAGCAGGACGCACTGTACTAAATGTAAATAGTCTAGCTGCCTGACCGTGGTACTAATAGGATCAAATAGAACACCTGTAATTTTCTTCAGGTAGCTTTATATACTGTAACCAGACAAGCCTGCCTGTCAGTAGGAAGATAACAGGAACGGATCTAGCTGAACACTGTGAGCAGGACGCACTGTACTAAATGTAAATAGTCTAGCTGCCTGACCGTGGTACTAATAGGATCAAATAGAACACCTGTAATTTTCTTCAGGTAGCTTTATATACTGTAACCAGACAAGTCTGCCTGTCAGTAGGAAGATAACAGGAACGGATCTAGCTGAACACTGTGAGCAGGACGCACTGTACTAAATGTAAATAGTCTAGCTGCCTGACCGTGGTACTAATAGGATCAAATAGAACACCTGTAATTTTCTTCAGGTAGCTTTATATACTTTAACCAGACAAGCCTGCCTGTCAGTAGGAAGATAACAGGAACGGATCTAGCTGAACACTGTGAGCAGGACGCACTGCACTAAATGTAAATAGTCTAGAAGATAACAGGAACGGATCTAGCTGAACACTGTGAGCAGGATGCACTGCACTAAATGTAAATAGTCTAGAAGATAACAGGAACGGATCTAGCTGAACACTGTGAGCAGGACGCACTGCACTAAATGTAAATAGTCTAGAAGATAACAGGAACGGATCTAGCTGAACACTGTGAGCAGGACGCACTGCACTAAATGTAAATAGTCTAGAAGATAACAGGAACGGATCTAGCTGAACACTGTGAGCAGGACGCACTGCACTAAATGTAAATAGTCTAGAAGATAACAGGAACGGATCTAGCTGAACACTGTGAGCAGGACGCACTGCACTAAATGTAAATAGTCTAGAAGATAACAGGAACGGATCTAGCTAAACTGAATACAGTGTATATATATATATGCAACACCTGGGATGCATATATATACACAATACACTGTAAGTGCAGCTAACTGACTGACTGTTCTGCCTAATCTATCTAACTCAAATCAAATGACACTGTCTCTCTCTCTCTCTATCTCTCAGCACACCGGAACACACACTACACAGGGCCGCCGTGCAGGCGGCCTTATATAGTGTGGGGCGTGTACTAAATCCCCTGAGCCATAATTGGCCAAAGCCACCCTGGCTTTGGCCAATTACAGCTCTCTCTACTGACGGCGCTGTGATTGGCCAAGCATGCGGTTAATAGTGCATGCTTGGCCAATCATCAGCCAGCAATGCACTGCGATGCCGCAGTGAATTATGGGCCGTGACGCGCCACACGAATTTGGCGCGAACGGCCCATATCGTTCGCAATTCGACGGACGGTCGAACAGCCGATGTTCGAGTCGAACATGGGTTCGACTCGAACACGAAGCTCATCCCTATTGTTTACATGAAAAAGTTATTTTTTTTTGCAAGAAAATTACTTTGAACCCCCAAACATTATATATTTTTTTAAAGCAAATGCCCTATAGATTAAAATGGTGGGTGTTTCATTTTTTTTTTTCACACAGTATTTGCGCAGCGATTTTTCAAACGCATTTTTTGGGGAAAAAACACACTTTTTTAAATTTTAATGCACTAAAACACACTATATTGCCCAAATGTTTGATGAAATAAAAAAGATGATCTTAGGCCAAGTACATGGATACCAAACATGACATGCTTTACAATTGCGCACAAACGTGCAGTGGCAACAAAATAAATACATTTTTAAAAGCCTTTAAAAGCCTTTACAGGTTACCACTTTAGATTTACAGAGGAGGTCTACTGCAAAAATTACTGCCCTCGATCTAACCTTCGCGGTGATACCTCACATGCATGGTGCAATTGCTGTTTACGTTTGACGACAGACCGCCGCTTGCGTTCGCCTTAGCGCGAGAGCAGGGGGCGACAGGGGTGCTTTTTTTTTTTTTTTTTATTTATTTTTTTTTTGCTTTTTTATCTTATTTTTAAACTGTTCCTTTCATTTTTATTTTTTTTAAATTATTTTTATTGTTATCTCGGGGAATGTAAATATCCCCTATGATAGCAATAGGTAGTGACAGGTACTCTTTTTTGAAAAAATTGGGGTCTATTAGACCCTAGATCTCTCCTCTGCCCTCAAAGCATCTGACCACACCAAGATCGGTGTGATAAAATGCTTCCCCAATTTCCCAATGGCGCTATTTACATCCGGCGAAATCTAAGTCATAAAATGCTCGTAGCTTCCGGTTTCTTAGGCCATAGAGATGTTTGGAGCCACTCTGGTCTCTGATCAGCTCTATGGTCAGCTGGCTGAATCACCAGCTGCATTTTCAGGTTCCCTGTTGAGACAGGAGAGCCAGAGAAAAACACGGAAGACGGTGGGGGGGCATTCCCTCCCACGGCTTGTAAAAGCAGTCTAGAGGCTAATTAGCCACTAGGATTGCTTTTACATGAAAGCCGACCGCTGGCTGAAAAGAATGATACCAAGATGATACCTAAACCTGCAGGCATCATTCTGGTATAACCACTCAAAGTTGTGAATGGCGTACCTGAAGACAAAAAAATGGTTAACAATAAAGCACAGTAAACGGTAAAGTACAAAAAATTGCATACCTGAAAAGCAAACATGATAAAACATAATAACAATAAAACATTGCAGAATAGAATACAGTAAAAAAGAGCAGAACAATAGAGAGAATAGAGAGAGAGAGAACAATAAAATGACAACTATTTTTTTTTTATTTTATATATTTTTATTTTTTTTTACACTTTTTTTGTAACTAACTTTTATAACTGTAACCGTTTCCAGGTTCGGGTCTCTCAAAATGCGATGGCATCTTGGGAGACCCTGTGAAAGTGCGCCTAGTCTGTGGAATGCTGTATCCTACGCTAATACTCAACTAGTGCATAGTAGCGTTCAAAACATTCACCAATGCAAAGACCAGGATTGTCAGGACAGGAGGGACAATAATAGCGGGTGTCACGCCTATATCCGCGCTTGCTGCAGACACAACATCTTTTTTGGGGGGGTTCGCTGGGTAGGGGTACTCGGGAGGACATAAAGAAAATGCCTCTCATGCAGCCGACTGCATTTGGTTGGGGATGCTAATGGGGGAAGTACGGGCGCTGCAGAAGCGGTGGGTTCCCAATTAGGATTGGCGAATGCAGCAGGAAGGGCATTATGGGCACGACAGCCTGTGTTTGTCTTTTTGGTGGCAGCGGGACACTACTTGTGCTTGCCACCTCACCAGCTTGAACTGCACTTATGGGACTCGCCACGTCACCAAGTGTTACTGCAGTGCGGGTTTGACTACGACCGGGGTGTACTGGGCCGCTGGTGCTTGCCAGTTCACCAAAACGCTACCAAAAAATCTGTTGGCGATCGCAGGGATCAGGCCTGACTCTGCGAACGCTGCAGTTATGCGTTTAGTCTTTTGTAAGTGACAGTGATTGATCGATACTGCACTTGGGTGGGCTGGGCTGGGCCGGGCGGAGGGGCAAAACGCAGGTGCTAGCAGGTATCTGGGCTGATCCCGCTAACACTGCGTTTTTGGGAACCCTAAACTGCTGGGGACGCCAGTATAGATCTGATCGGATCAGATATTGATCCGTTCAGATACTATACCACTAAGGGTGGTGTACGGTGCGTGCGTGGGTGTTAGCACTACTGGCACTAACCTGACGCTGCCTGGGGCTGGTGCTTGCCAGTTCACCAAAACGCTACCAAAAAAACTGTTAGCGATCGCAGGGATCAGGCCTGACTCTGCGAACGCTGCAGTTATGCGTTTAGTCTTTTGTAAGTGACAGTGATCGATCGATACTGCACTTGGGTGGGCTGGGCGGAGGGGCAAAACGCAGGTGCTAGCAGGTATCTGGGCTGATTCCGCTAACACTGCGTTTTTGGGAACCCTAAACTGCTGGGGACGCTAGTATAGATCTGATCGGATCAGATATTGATCCGTACAGATACTATACCACTAAGGGAGGTGTATGCTGCATGCGTGGGTGTTAGCGGTACTGGCGCTAATCTGACGCTGCCTGGGGCGACGCATATCACCGCCGGGCGATCAGGGGGCTAAACCTTTATTCGGTAATAAACGGCGGGTGCCCTGACACTATAAAAAATAAACGAACTAACCAGCGTCACCCGTAACACTTATACGGTGATCAGTGGTGAAAGGGTTAACTAGGGGGCCATCAAGGGGTTAAAACATTTATTAGGTAGTATATGGGGGTCCCTGACGCTATAAAACGCTGACGGCGAACCTAAATATTTACCTCCCTAACTAGCGTCACCAGCGACACTAATACAGCGATCAGAAAAATGATCGCTTAGTGACACTGGTGACAGGGGGTGATCAAGGGGTTAAAACTTTATTAGGGGGGGTTAGGGGGGTACCCTAGACCTAAAGGGGGGTAACAGTAACTGTCCCAACACTGTAACTGTCACAAACTGACACTATGCAGTAATCAGAAAAAAAAAAAACTGCTGGTGTCAGTTTGTGACAGGGGGGGGTGATCGGGGGGGGATCGGGGGGCGATCGGGGGGCGATCGGGGTGTTTAGTGTGCCTGGCATGTTCTACTGAGTGTGTAGTGTGTTGTGCACTCACAGTGATGTCTTCTCTCCTCGGGCCGGAACGGAAATTACCGAGCCGAGGAGAGATGACATCATTTCCTTTGCTGCTGTTTAGCATACAGCAGCAAAGGAATGATTCGATTGGCCGGCGGCGATCCCGAGGGGGGGCCACGAACGGATGGTCTCCCCCTCACCTCTGATCGCTGCTGGACAAAAGATGACCGCCTCGGGCACCAGGGGGAGGTCCGATCGGACCCCCCACCCGCGGAAGGCAAATCACGTACATGTACGTGATTTTGCCTGTCCGTGCCACCTTGCCGACGTACATCGGCGTGAGGCGGTCGTCAAGTGGTTAAGCATTATTAAAATCACTGCTCCTGAAAAAACGGCCGTTTTTAAAACTTTTTTTTGCATTGATCCATGTCCCCTGGGGCAGGACCCAGGTCCCCAAACACTTTTTATGACAATAACTTGCATATAAGCCTTTAAAATTAGCACTTTTGATTTCTCCCATAGACTTTTAAAGGGTGTTCCGCGGCATTCGAATTTGCCGCGAACACCCCAAATTGTTCGCTGTTCAGCGAACTTGCGAACAGCCAATGTTCGAGTCGAACATAAGTTCGACTTGAACTCGAAGCTCATCCCTATACACATTCCTATAACCACAATTGATCCAGAGGAAGGCGAAAAACCCCAGCAAAGCATGATCCAATTTGCTACAGCAGGGGGGAGAAATCCCCCCTGATCCCCCGAGAGGCAATTGGATATTCCCTGGATCAACTTTACCTATAAATGTTAGTATCCAGTAGGGATGAGCCGAACACCCCCCTGTTCGGTTCGCACCAGAACATGCGAACAGGAAAAAAATTTGTTCGAACACGCGAACACCGTTAAAGTCTATGGGACACGAACATGAATAATCAAAAGTGCTAATTTTAAAGGCTAATATGCAAGTTATTGTCAATAAAAGTGTTTGGGGACCTGGGTCCTGCCCCAGGGGACATGAATCAATGCAAAAAAAAGTTTTAAAAACGGCCGTTTTTTCAGGAGCAGTGATTTTAATAATGCTTAAAGTCAAACGATAAAAGTGTAATATCCCTTTAAATTTCATACCTGGGGGGTGTCTATAGTATGCCTGTAAAGGGGCGCATGTTTCCCGTGTTTAGAACAGTCTGACAGCAAAATGACATTTTGAAGGAAAAAACACATTTAAAACTACCGCGGCTATTGCATTGCCGACAATACACATAGAAGTTCATTGATAAAAACGGCATGGGAATTCCCCACAGGGGAACCCCGAACCAAAATAAAAAAAAAAAAAAAATGATGTGGGGGTCCCCCTAAATTCCATACAAGGCCCTTCAGGTCTGGTATGGATATTAAGGGGAACCCCAGCCAAAATTTAAAAAAAAAATTGACGTGGGGTTCCCCCTAAATTCCATACCAGACCCTTCAGGTCTGGTATGGATTTTAAGGGGAACCCCGCGCCAAAAAAAAAAAAAAACGGCGTGGGGTCCCCCTAAAAATCCATACCAGACCCTTATCCGAGCACGCAACCTGGCAGGCCGCAGGAAAAGAGGGGGGGACGAGAGTGCGGCCCCCCCCCCTCCTGAACCGTACCAGGCCACATGCCCTCAACATTGGGAGGGTGCTTTGGGGTAGCCCCCCAAAACACCTTGTCCCCATGTTGATGAGGACAAGGGCCTCATCCTCACAACCGTGGCCGGTGGTTGTGGGGGTCTGCGGGCGGGGGGCTTATCGGAATCTGGAAGCCCCCTTTAACAAGGGGACCCCCAGATCCCGGCCCCCCCCTGTGTGAAATGGTAAGGGGGTACTTACCCCTACCATTTCACTAAAAAACTGTCAAAAATGTTAAAAATGACAAGAGACAGTTTTTGACAATTCCTTTATTTAAATGCTTCTTCTTTCTTCCTTCATCTTCTTCTTCTTCTGGTTCTTCTGGCTCTTCTGGTTCTTCCTCCGGCGTTCTCGTCCAGCATCTTCTCCGCGGCATCTTCTATCTTCTTCTCCTCGGGCCGCTCCGCACCCATGGCATGAGGGGAGGCTCCCGCTCTTCTCTTCATCTTCTTCTCTTCTTCATCTTCTTCTTCATCTTCTTCTTCATCTCTTCTTCCTTATTCTCTTCTTCATGTCTTCTGCGGGCCGCTCCGCAGCCATGCTGGCATGGAGGGAGGCTCCCGCTGTGTGACGGCGTCTCTTCGTCTGACGGTTCTTAAATAACGGGGGGCGGGGCCACCCGGTGACCCCGCCCCCCTCTGACGCACGGTGACATGACGGGACTTCCCTGTGGCATTCCCCGTGACGTCACAGGGAAGTCCCGTCATGTCACCGTGCGTCAGAGGGGGGCGGGGTCACCGGGTGGCCCCGCCCCCCGTTATTTAAGAACCGTCAGACGAAGAGACGCCGTCACACAGCGGGAGCCTCCCTCCATGCCAGCATGGCTGCGGAGCGGCCCGCAGAAGACATGAAGAAGAGAAGAAGGAAGAAGAGATGAAGAAGAAGATGAAGAAGAAGATGAAGAAGAGAAGAAGATGAAGAGAAGAGCGGGAGCCTCCCCTCATGCCATGGGTGCGGAGCGGCCCGAGGAGAAGAAGATAGAAGACGCCGCGGAGAAGATGCTGGACGAGAACGCCGGAGGAAGAACCAGAAGAGCCAGAAGAACCAGAAGAAGAAGAAGATGAAGGAAGAAAGAAGAAGCATTTAAATAAAGGAATTGTCAAAAACTGTCTCTTGTCATTTTTAACATTTTTGACAGTTTTTTAGTGAAATGGTAGGGGTAAGTACCCCCTTACCATTTCACACAGGGGGGGGGGCCGGGATCTGGGGGTCCCCTTGTTAAAGGGGGCTTCCAGATTCCGATAAGCCCCCCGCCCGCAGACCCCCACAACCACCGGCCACGGTTGTGAGGATGAGGCCCTTGTCCTCATCAACATGGGGACAAGGTGTTTTGGGGGGCTACCCCAAAGCACCCTCCCAATGTTGAGGGCATGTGGCCTGGTACGGTTCAGGAGGGGGGGGGGCCGCACTCTCGTCCCCCCTCTTTTCCTGCGGCCTGCCAGGTTGCGTGCTCGGATAAGGGTCTGGTATGGATTTTTAGGGGGACCCCACGCCGTTTTTTTTTTTTTTTTTGGCGCGGGGTTCCCCTTAAAATCCATACCAGACCTGAAGGGTCTGGTATGGAATTTAGGGGGAACCCCACGTCAATTTTTTTTTTAAATTTTGGCTGGGGTTCCCCTTAATATCCATACCAGACCTGAAGGGCCTTGTATGGAATTTAGGGGGACCCCCACATCATTTTTTTTTTTTTATTTTGGTTCGGGGTTCCCCTGTGGGGAATTCCCATGCCGTTTTTATCAATGAACTTCTATGTGTATTGTCGGCAATGCAATAGCCGCGGGTAGTTTTAAATGAGTTTTTTCCTTCCAAATGTCATTTTGCTGTCAGACTGTTCTAAACACAGGAAACATGCGCCCCTTTACAGGCATACTATACACACCCCCCAGGTACGAAATTTAAAGGGATATTACACTTTTATTGTTTGACTTTAAGCATTAATAAAATCACTGCTCCTGAAAAAACGTCCGTTTTTAAAACTTTTTTTTGCATTGATCCATGTCCCCTGGGGCAGGACCCGGGTCCCCAAACACTTTTTATGACAATAACTTGCATATAAGCCTTTAAAATTAGCACTTTTGATTTCTCCCATAGACTTTTAAAGGGTGTTCCGCGGCATTCGAATTTGCCGCGAACACCCCAAATTGTTCGCTGTTCGGCGAACTTGCGAACAGCCAATGTTCGAGTAGAACATGAATTCGACTCGAACTCGAAGCTCATCCCTAGTATCCAGTTATATTATGTACATTTAGGAAAGAATCCAGGCCTTTATTAAAGCAATCTACTGAGCTGGCCAGAACCAACTCTGGAGAGAGTCTATTCCACATTTTCACAGTTCTTACTGTGAAGAAACCTTTCTGTATTTGGAGATGAAATCTCTTTTCCTCTAAAGAGTAAAAAGTGTCCCCTTGTCCTCGGTGATGACATTAAAGTGAATAACTACACAAAGTTCACTATATTGACCCCTTATGTATTTGTACATGTTGACCATATCCCCCCTTCTTCTCCTCTTATCAAGAGAGAATAAATTCAGTTCATCTAATCTGTCCTCATAGCTGAGCTCCTCCATGCCTCTTATCAGTTTGGTTTCCCTTCTCTGCGCTTTCTCCAGTTCCCTGATATCCTTTTTGTGAACTGGTTGTCAAAAACCATGAATCAGACCGAGACAGAAGTACAGTTAAATCACACTTGTTTAATAATAATAAAAGAAAGGTAAACAGAGTAAACATAGTCAAAACATAGTCAGAGTTTCAGGAACCAAAACATAGTCAGACAAGTCAAAACATCAGGGAGCAAGAGATCAGCGTAGTAGAACAGCAAGCAGGATCTGGAGCCAGAAGGATGGTAAGCCAGGTATACATGGTTTGGAGAGGCCCCAAACAAATGACATTGCCTTTTTCTGAATTAGTCTGAAAAAATAGGCAGGGATTGGGATCGGAAGAACTCTAAACAAAAACAATAATTGGGGCAGAATTGTCATTTTTATTGCATTAACTCTTCCAAACCATGATAGGGGAAGGTGAAACCATTGTTTCAACAAGTTTGTCACCTTTCTTGAGGTTTGTGGGTAATTAGCTGAAAAGAGATCAGAAGTAGAGGCTGTAAGGTTAATCCCTAAATATGGGATTGATTTATCTGCCCAGGTAAAAGGAAGTGCAATTTTTGTTGAATCCAGTTCCATGTTGGTGAGAGATATATTTAATATCAAACATTTATTAGGATTTATTATGAGGCCTGAGAAGGCAGCAAACTTGTTGGGAATGGGTAAGAGATTGGGGCTGATGTCATCTGAGAACAGACATGGCTCACTGCCATCCATTTGGTGTTAACTCTTTGTTTACACTAGACACCTATGACCATCATATGTGTATTTTATGTTTTTAATTCCTTTTTCTATTTTGACCTGTCTGTTGTAACTCATTGTTAATAAAGTATTAATTTTATTATACTTTTGTCCATTTTACCGGGGCTTAATTGGCTCTTTAACCCTTTCTTCTCCTATAATAAATGCAGATACTAATATATATTTAATCAACTGGCCAAATAGTATCAATATAATATTACAAGGGGTTAACATTAACTATTTGTATATATAAAAATAACGTAAAGTTAGGGAGGTTTATGAGGTTGGGAAGGATAGGGAGTTTGATATCCAATCTCATATTAATCGGAGTATCAGGATATAGTGGGCTATGATACAGCATTTGAAAAGTAGGTAACATTTCCGCAAATGTGTATCAAACCAACCAAGCTTTTGGAAGTATTTGACTGATAAGGGCAATAAGGGATCTAGCAATTTTCAAAAAGGTGCCGTATTAGGCCATTTAGAAGACTTTTCGATATTACTCTCTCAAAGTCAGAGATTCGCCGTCAGTCCATAGAATTTTCTTGATCCAAAGGAGGGGAGCCAAATCAACCTCTCTTATGAGAATGCTGGCTTCCGTTTTCCCCCAAGGATTGGGAAGAGTTGTGTGGAGAAGAAGAAGAGGCTGATCTTCTGCATGAAGCATTGGGGGAGGGTGCAGCTTCCGATAGATGAAGGCCATGTAGTGTCTGCTGAAGTTCTTCCGAAGATCTGCAGCTATATTTAGAGCCCTGGTAAACAAAACGTATGGAAAACGGGAAGCCCCATTGGTAAGTAATGCTATGATGTTGCCTGAGGTTTCATTGCACGCTGTTTAGATATGGTTAATTGGGACAGGTCAGCAAAAAGCTGATAGTTGTGCCCCTGAAAGGTTAAGGGATTTTTATCCCGAACTGCAGCTAAAAGTTATTCTTTCGTTCGATAATAATGGAACTTTGCAATTATATTGCGTGGGGGGCCATCTGTTTTTTTGGGTGTGAGGGCTCGGTGGACTCCATTTCAAGACGTTTAATTGGTATAGCCGGTTGGAGTTCTTAAAATAGTGTGGTCACTGTAGATTAATAGGCGGTTACATTTTCTGGAATTCCCCTGATGCGCAAATTGGAACGCCTGGCCCGGTTCTCGTAATCTTACAATTTAGTTTGTAGTATTAAATTCTCTTCTTTCTATTTCAGTCATAAAATCCTGTGCTGTATTTTCCATTTCTTCCACTTTGAGCTCTAAAGCTGCTGTACGGTTGTCCAGCTCTCTTATTTCTCTAGTCAGACTATTAGTAATGTGTTCAGATGTCTGCTTCAATGTTTTATACAGCATTCTTTCAAATTGTTTCAAAAGAGCTGGGGGAGCAGAGGAATCTTGAGAAGTGTTTTGTGAGAAGAGAGTTTCTGTGTCTGACTCACCTTGAGAGTCTGGTTGTCGTGGCTTTTGCTTGTGAAAGCCCGCTGAGGTGTTTGAGGATGAGGGGACCAGCGCCATTTTGGCTGAAGCCCGCGTCTGTGCCTCCTTACTGGAGGAATTCTTTACTTTCAAACGGCTTCCTCCTAGCACCATTTTCCACCAAAATGGAGTTCTGGTGTCCCGGGAACTAGCAGGAGAGAATTAGTAGCTTTGTAGCCAGTAGGTTTGTTCGTGATGGCAGCTTTTCTCCCTCACGGAGCGGAGCTCTAAAAATGCATGACCGCCTTGCTAGACTCTGCACATGCGCCCTCTTTCAGTCATTTTTCTATCCATTTAAAAACTGATCTTTCCAAACCTGTAGACTTTACCTTACACATAAGCCGTGTGGGGAACTGTCAAATGCTTTTGCAAAATCCAAGTATACCATGTCCACAGACACCCCACTGTCCAAGGTTTCATTTACCACCTCATAAAAATAAATCAGATTTTTTTGACAACTTCTGTCTTTCATGAATCCATGATGTCTGTTGCTTAAACCATTTTTTTCCAGCAAGAACCCATCTATGTGGTCTTTTATTAAACTCTCCAGTATCTTCTCAACTATAGAAGTTAAACTAACAGATCTATAGTTACTTGTTAAAGACTTTGATCCCTTTTTAATTATAGGCACCACATTGCCCCTACGCCAATACAGTGGACCTATTCCAGTCATTAAGGAGTCCCTAAAAATTAGATACAATGGCTTTGAAATGACAGAGATAAAATTTTTAGGATCCGTGGGTGGATGCCATCTGGTCCAGGTGCTTTATTCACCTTTATTCTATCTAAATATTTCTGGACCATATTACTTTTGAGTCATTGTGGATCATTTGGGGCTGTGTCAATACCATCCCGATTATGGACATGAGCTCCCCCATGCTCCTTTGTATACACAAAGCTGAAGAAAGTATTTAATAAATTAGCCTTCTCTTTGTCCCCAGTCACCCACTCTAGATAATTTTGTAAAGGGCCTACATGATCAAACCTGACCTTTTTACTATCAATATATTTGAAGAATTCATTCGAATTTTTGCATCCTTGATTTCCTTTTTACATATTCTGTTATATTTTTTGTAACATTTAAACAATGATAGTGTTCCTTCATTTTTATATTTTTTAAAAGCTCTTTTCTTGATATTTATAGCTTTTTTTAACTTTGGTCGTGAGGTTTTATTTTTAATCTTTTAACCACTTCAGCCCCGGAAGGATTTACCCCCTTCCTGACCAGAGCACTTTTTACAATTTGGCACTGCGTCGCTTTAACTGCTAATTGCGCGGTCATGCAATGCTCTACCCAAACGAAATTTGCGTCCTTTTCTTCCCACAAATAGAGCTTTCTTTTGATGGTATTTGATCACCTCTGCCTTTTTTATTTTTTTGCGCTATACACGGAAAAAGACCGAAAATTTTGAAAAAAAATGATATTTTCTACTTTTTGTTCTAAAAAAAATCCAATAAACTCAATTTTAGTCATACATTTAGGCCAAAATGTATTTGGCCATATGTCTTTGGTAAAAAAAAATGTCAATAAGTGTATATTTATTGGTTTGCGCAAAAGTTATAGCGCCTACAAACTAGGGTACATTTTCTGGAATTTACATAGCCTTTAATTTATGACTGCCTATGTTGTTTCTTGAGGTGCTAAAATAGCAGGGCAGTACAAAACCCCCATAAATGACCCCATTTTGGAAAGTAGACACCCCAAGGAAATTGCTGAGAGGCATGTTGAGCCCATTGAATATTCATTTTTTCTTGTCCCAAGTGATTGAATAATGACAAAAAAAAGAAAATTACAAAAAGTTGTCACTAAATGATATATTGCTCACACAGGCAATGGGCATATGTGGAATTGCACCCCAAAATACATTTAGCTGCTTCTCCTGAGTATGGGGATACCACATGTGTGGGACTTTTTGGGAGCCTAGCCGCGTACAGGGCCCCGAAAACCAATCACTGCCTTCAGGATTTCTAAGGGCGTAAATTTTTGATTTTACTCCTCACCACCTATTACAGTTTTGAAGGCCATAAAATGCCCAGATGGCATAACCCCCCCCCCCAATTGACTCCATTTTGGAAAGTAGACACCCCAAGCTATTTGCTTTGAGGCATTTTGAGTCCATGGAATATTTTATATTTTGACACAAGTTGCGGGAAAGTGACAATTTTTTTTTTTTTTTGCACAAAGTTGTCACTAAATGATATATTGCTCACACAGGCCATGGGAATATGTGGAATTGCACCCCAAAATACATTTAGCTGCTTCTCCTGAGTATGGGGATACCACACGTGTGGGACTTTTTAGGAGCCTAGCTTTTTAGGGGCCCCGAAAACCAATCACCGCCTTCAGGATTTCTAATAGGGCGTACACATGGTCGGACTTTGTTCGGACATTCCGACAACAAAATCCTAGGATTTTTTCCGACGGACGTTGGCTCAAACTTTTTTTGTCTACACACGGTCGCACAAAGTTGTCGGAATTTACGATCGCCAACCACGCGGTCACGTACACCACGTACGACGAGACTAGAAAAGGCCGGTTCAGAACCAAGCGCGGCACCCTTTGGGCTCCTTTTGCTAATCTCGTGTTAGTAAAAGTTTGGTGAGAGACGATTCACGTTTTTTCAGACTCGTGGCTTTCAGATCGTTTTCTGCCGTTCAGTTTGTGCTTGTGGGTTTGTATCTGCTCTTCAGTGCGTGCAGCAGATTCCGCGTGACTTTAAGTAGTCATTGTATTCTTGTTCGTTCGTTTTTCAGGTCGCTCTTCACAGGCCTTGCTGTTCTTCAGTGCGTTCTGTTACTTCGTTCTGAGCAGCCAACCATTTTCTAGCCATGTTTCGTATGCGTACTCCTCGTAGAGTTCGTGCTGTGCGGGGGCTTGGTGTTGGGGTCCTGACCTTGACACAAGTCCAGTCCATGAACAGGGTGGGGAGGAGTTCATGGACCAAGAATTGGTTGCTTCAGCGTGACCAGTTCTCTCATATGCCTTTGCTCCGTGAGATCCGTGAGAATAATCCTGATGATTTCAGGAACTTTCTCCGGATGACGGACCCCGTGTTTCACCGTCTGTTGGCTTCGCTGACCCCCTATATCAGCAGACAGGATACCTGCATGAGGCAAGCCATCACTCCGGAGCAGAGGTTGGTCGCTACCCTGCGGTATTTGGTGACAGGGAGAAGTCTGCAGGACTTAAAGTTCTCGACAGGCATCTCCCCCCAGGCTCTGGGGATGATTATCCCAGAGACCTGTTCTGCCATCATACAGGTCATGCAGAAGGAGTATATGAAGGTAAGATTTTTATCCTTTTATATCACATATTATTGTATTGAATGTTTGCTAATATATTGTATTTCTTTCCTCATTCCCTAATTACCATGATTGTAATATGCTGTGAATGTCCCCTTTGTTCTCATGCATGCTGGATTTTTCTGTAATTATTATTTGAGGTCCTTCATAAATATTTGCCCTTCAATAACCTCCCCAGTATGGTCTCTCCTGGCCCTATATTCACCTCATGTAGTCACTTAACAATGTATTTTATCAGCTCCATAGTAGTGCTTTACCCCAAACACCCCCTAAAATGTTTGGAAATGTTATTTTTGATTTAAATTCAGGCAGAGTGCCAGAGGCTTTTTTTTGGTGGTGTCCCCAAATCATTTTTAGTAACCCTCCCTCCCCCAACTGCTAAGTCAGCTGATCCCAATTCTCTATGTATCCTCAATCATCTATCTGCTGACTTTGCCAAACCCATACACACTATACCCATCTCTTTACTGGTCAGATTTATGGATGAATTCCCCAAAGCATGTAGTGCAAGGGCCTGCCTGTATACTTTCCAATAGTACTGTTTAAAGTTTTTGTATCCTATTATTATCTTGATAGCAGAATGTCCAAATGTCCTCAAATGTGTACAATGTGTATTTCTATCTTTGTATTATGACACTTCTTACCTGTCCAGTGGGCTACCAATAGTGTAACTAAGGAGGGTCTGTTCAAAGTAATACCCATTATTTAGGCATTCATCTCTCAATGAAGTGAAGAGGGTTAGCTGTCCAAGATTTCCACCCACCCCCTATAATGTTAGAAATGGCCCATGAGAGGGGGGGGGGATATGATAGGTGTACCTTGTACTTTGGCCTTGTTAAATTCCCCTTACTAAATGCTATCTGGAGGTTGCCCCATAATGTTTGTGTCTAATCTGCTTGCCATGTTTCTGTGAAAAAATAGTAATGTTTATTGTTTTTTCCTCAACAGTTTCCTTCCACGCCACAGGAATGGCAGACTGTGGCCTCCCCACTTTGCCCAGTGGTG
The DNA here is from genome assembly GCA_037952835.1 of Lithobates septentrionalis. Classification (NCBI taxonomy): domain Eukaryota; kingdom Metazoa; phylum Chordata; class Amphibia; order Anura; family Ranidae; genus Lithobates; species Lithobates septentrionalis. Next base: position 849,540 of record JBBDGP010001553.1, on the reverse strand, counting down.
GGACTTTCCTAACTGCGGAGGGGCAATTGATGGGAAACACGTCCACATCATCCCACCACCCAACTCGGGGTCGTACTATTATAATTACAAGGGGTTCAATAGTATAGTGATGTTGGCGGTGGTGTCGGCTAATTACGACTTCTTGTATGTGGACGTGGGGAAGAATGGCCGGATGTCCGATGGTGGAGTCATCGCCAAGATGGAGTTCTACAGGCGTCTCCAGAATGGCAGCTTGGACTTGCCAGCTCCAGAGGACAATGTTGAAGGACTCCCATTTGTGTTCGTTGCTGATGAAGTGTTTGCGCTGGGGGACCACCTGATGCGGCCATTCCCAATGAGGACCCTCACCCCGGAACAGAGGGTTTTTAATTACCGGCTGGCCAGAGCCCGAAGAGTGGTGGAGAACACATTTGGAATCCTGGCCAGCCGGTTCTGCCTATTTATGACACCCATCCATATGGCGGAGTATAAACTGAACCATATTATACTTGCGTGCTGTGTTCTCCATAACTTTTTAAGGAAACATTCGGCCAACTATGCTGGCTCAGTTGAGCCTGAATCTGGAATCATACATCAAACCACACTGACGGCGCTTGAAAGTGGCCGTCCTGGCTTGCCCTCCCTGAGTGCCCGTGATGTCCGGTTACGCTACCTGGAGTTCTTTGCGGGTAGGGGGCGATCAATATGCCAGACAATTTGTGAAGCCTTTTTATAATAATTAAAAAAAAGAAATTCTTTGTGGACATTTACTGCTTGTGTTTGTTTTAGCTGACCCTGACAGAAATGTTTTGAGTGCAGAAAATGGCGTGATTGTGTAACCTTATACAAAGCACTGTTACTAAATGCAAAAAAATATTTCACTACAAGTGCACTTGCAACTGCACTGAAACTGCACTTGTAGTGCAAAGTGGATTTGCCCTTAGGAAATAACCCCCATTTTCTCAGAAAACAACAATTACATCACCCCAAAAGTGTTGTAGCGTTGAGACAATAATCCACACATTCTTGATTAACAATCTTTTTAATACCTGCACAATCTCATGTGCATTTACCAAAGGTTTTTCAAACAAACCAACATGTTTGTGGTATACCAATTTTTGTGGTGGCATTATCAAAACTCAAAATGTCTATATTAGATAAAACAGGCCTGTGTAAAACCAACAAGAAAAGACACAAATCTTGAACTTACAAACATCACATTTGGTCGAATTTGAAGGCAATATCAGACATGAGTATTTAGGAACTGTGTTTGATATTGCGTTCAGATGGGGGGAAATCACCCCTGGAAAAGCCAAATTTGGAAGATGCACACCAATTTACGAATGTCAACATGTGCTAGCTGCCATCACGGGGGATCAAGGGATGTGTTTTGGGGGAGCAAGCCCTTCCTCTCAGCTACTTTATTATTGAGGAAGGGGTTGCACCCCCAAAACGCGTCCATTGATCTCCCGTGATGGCAGATAGCACATGTTGGCACACTATGTGCATCCTCCAAATTTGGCTTTGGGAAAAATCACAAAAACATTTAGCACATTGTAGCACACAAAAGAAGAAAGTGATTTGGAGGGGTTTTAAACTCGCCCCAAAACATCAATGATGTTTTTATTTTTTGGAATAACATCATTGATGTTTTGCTTGATGATTTCCAATAGTAAATTACACCCCATGATCTCCCCGATCAGGATCTGGGCACTTTCGGATGTGAAAGTATCTGGATCCACAACATCACGATCACCTAAAAAGAGAGGAACCCCAAAATAAATTAGGTTTCAAAAAAATGCAGCCATCCATCTATTATCTGAGCCTGTGGTCGCAGACACTCACCTGCTGTGGTGACTAGTTCCACCACATCTTCTTCCTCCTGCTCAGCTTGTGTTGGGGGATTTCCCCTTCTTCCAGAGGGGGGGGGGGGGCTCTGGTCTCCTCGGATGAGGGGTGTCCTCCAAGTCTTTTATCCTGCAGCAGATGACGTTTATGTCCCCAGGCTGTGGTACTACCAGAGACTGCGATTTCTGTCAGACCACACTGAAGTCAGGGAATCCCTCTCTACTCTTCCTTCCACGCTTCCTTCCATACCAGCTGAGGCTTCCGATGTCCAACCTTGGCCTTCCAGCCAGGAAGAAGTGGAGGAGCCCAGCTGGAGTCAGGTATAGCAATGTTCTACAGATTTCTGGTCAATAAATAAATGATGTTTACTAGATGTTATTATTGATCACTAATTGCTGCTTGAAAGTGTTTTACATATCAATAGACAGTAGTGGGCACCCAAAATTGGGACAAGAATGAAAAATGCTGGGCTCAGAAGGATAGTCTGTTATATTTGTTAACATTCAATTTGCAGCAGTCAGGAGGTGAAAATTGTGTGTGATTGATGGAAAAAAATACTAAAACTATGTCCCTTTTTCATACACAGGAAGACCTCAGCCAGGAGGAGGCTGTGGAATGTGGCAGTCAGGAGGAGGCGGGGATTAGTTGCAGCCAGGAGGAGGCGGGGCTAAGTGGCAGCCAGGAGAAGCCAGGGACCAGTCGCAGCCTGACTGAGTCTCAGGTCCCTCCCCTCCGCCTGCCATATAAACGAGCCAGGAAGGCCACTCCGAGTCCCGTGCAGGATTCAGCATTCAGGCTGATCCAGGAGGCTTCGGTGTCCCTCCGAGCCTTACCAACTCCTGAAGAGGCCTTTGCCTGCATGGCTGCCACCAAATTGCAGGGCGTGCAGGAGGGTCAACGCAGGCTCTGTGAGGACCTTATGTACAAAGTCCTACGTAAGGGGGTGAGTGGTGAACTAACACCAATGACCGACGTGGTTGAGTTGGCCCCTCCTCCTCCTGCTGCCACAACTCCACCACCACAGCCACCGCGTGTAAGGAAGCGTGGAAGGAAGACCTGAGAGTGATGACCCTGGGTTCAGTCTGGTCTGACAGAAGATGCAGTCTCTTGTATGACCACAGCCTGGGGACACAGATGTCATCTGCTGCTTTCCGGATCTCTGGGACTTCTGGACCAGACTGCCCTCCCTTAGATAAGGACTCCTCAGGCCACCAATTTTGCGTAAAAATAGTTGATGTGTGCCCTGGGGGTCCAAGGCTTCACCCACTTCTGCAGTTTCTCCAGCGTTGCCTCCCTCTTTGTTTAGTTGTGAGCCCTTAATAAAAATTTTTTGGTAAATTATACTCTCCTGTGTGTGTTTTCTTCCAAAAAGGACAGTTTGTTGGTGACGATTCAGGTACATTTCTAAAGTACAATGTGAAATTAACAAGGGACAACAACACCAAACAATCTCCTACAGATTAAATAGAATAACATATCAATGGTGTTGTGGGAACTTGTCACAAAAAACACACACAAACATTTTCGGGAGTACAAATCAAAATCGCAAAAAAAAAAAAAAAAATACAAACACAAAAAAAGAATCTACATTAAAGCCAAAAAATATATAAAAAATATAAAAAAATATGTTGTCAGGTGTGAGAAATCAAAATATATTGAGGGAATCACGATAAATAGTAACGAAATTAGTTTGTGAGAAGTGTGTGTGAATATGAGCAGCAAAACTACTTAATTCTTGTCACATTATAAAGAAGAAGAGAGTGCGCTGTATTAAACCATTTTTAACATTGCAGCGTGACGAAAGTGCTGTATCCATTGCAAACGCTAAGTTTACCAGAACGAGCTGTTCCGTCTTGGAATTTCTTCTGAGCATGCGTGGCACTTTGTGCGTCGGAATTTCCGACAACACGCTCCGATCGGACATTTTCCCTCGGAAAATCCGACCGTGTGTACGGGGCATTAGGGTGTAAATTTTTGATTTCACTCTTCACTGCCTATCACAGTTTCGGAGGCCATGGAATGCCCAGGTGGCACAAACCCCCCCCCCAAATGACCCCATTTTGGAAAGTAGACACCCCAATCTATTTGCTGAGAGGCATGGTGAGTATTTTGCAGCTCTCATTTGTTTTTGAAAATGAAGAAAGACAAGAAAAATTTTTTTTTTCTTTTTTCAAAACTTTGTGACAAAAAGTGAGGTCTGCAAAATACTCACTATACCGCTCAGCAAATAGCTTGGGGTGTCTACTTTCCAAAATGGGGTCATTTGGGGGGGTTTTGTGCCACCTGGGCATTCCATGGCCTCAGAAACTGTGATAGGCAGTGAAGAGTGAAATCAAAAATTTACGCCCTTAGAAAGCCTGAAGGCGGTGCTTGGTTTTTGGGGTCCCGTGCGCGGCTAGGCTCCCAAAAAGTCCCACACATGTGGTATCCCCATACTCAGGAGAAGCAACAGAATGTATTTTGGGGTGTAATTTCACATATTCCCATGGCATGTTTGAGCAATATATCATTTAGTGACAACTTTGTGCAAAAAAAATAAAAAATTGTCTCTTTCCCGCAACTTGTGTCACAATATAAAATATTCCATGGCCAATCCACCTCAGCTCCCGGGAGCTGATATTTTTTCGGTCAGCCTCCAGCCCTCCATGCCCATGTCCAAACTCATAGGATTACCTGTAAGTAGTTTTGAGAATCGGGCTATACCCCCCCTTTTTTCTCGTCCCTCCTCCCCCTCTACACAGATCTACCATATAAGCTTTTTTAATATACATGTTTTTTAATATCTATAGACACCTACTGCATACCTGCTCCTGAAGAGTGGCGGTCGCCACAAAACGCATTGAGCCAATAGATGCCCCCGTGTCTACACTATGTTAGTATCATTCTATTACTGTATTTATACCAATTGGACTGTACCAACACATTCTGGTTATAATTATTTATGATGGAGATACACCTCAGTGAATCTGGCTATCTACAGTTTGTATCAATATGAGCCAATCAGGTTGTTCTATTATGGAAGTGTGAGCCAATGGTTGCCTCTATGTATTTTAAAGTGCATTTTTGATTTATTCTACATATCAATTGGATTTTACCCGCTTACCCAGCTCATAATGAATTATTTTTTTAGAGACCTGTCTTCTATGGAATTGCTGTTTACAATATGTACAAAATGAACTAACCATGTCATTAACTGTATTTTTGCTATACCTTATGTACAATTCAAGACCTGTCTCGTTATGAATAAGGGTTTTTACTATTATTATGAACCATGTCAATATTATTTTTACTTTGGTTACAATTTATATATTAATAAATCATTTAATGCCAATTGATGTTACGTTATGCAATGTGTTTTGGTTCTGTCACAGTGGTTACTTGCCACATTCATGGTTTTAAGTTGTTATCTCCTGGAGTGCATGTTTCATATAAAGTCCCGCCAATCCGCTTTCCTTTTTTTGTTCAAATTATTGGGGATGGAGATGCTTGGTTCTACCCACCTGGCGTCTCATGTAAAGTCCCATTTTGTTGCTCTGTTTTCTAATATGTATACATTTGACGCCAGACCGACGCTTGCGTTCGCCTTAGCGCGAGAGCAGGGGGGACAGGGGTGCTTATTTTTTTTTTTTCTTTATTATTTTTTTGCTTTTATCTTATTTTTAAACTGTTCCTTTCATTTTTTTTTTAAATCATTTTTATTGTTATCTCAAGGAATGTAAATATCCCCTATGATAGCAATAGGTAGTGACAGGCAGAGGCGTCGTCGTCTTGAGAAGTGTTTTGTGAGAAGAGAGTTTCTGTGTCTGACTCACCTTGAGAGTCTGGTTGTCGTGGCTTTTGCTTGTGAAAGCCCGCTGAGGTGTTTGAGGATGAGGGGACCAGCGCCATTTTGGCTGAAGCCCGCGTCTGTGCCTCCTTACTGGAGGAATTCTTTACTTTCAAACGGCTTCCTCCTAGCACCATTTTCCGCCAAAATGGAGTTCTGGTGTCCCGGGAACTAGCAGGAGAGAATTAGTAGCTTTGTAGCCAGTAGGTTTGTTCGTGATGGCAGCTTTTCTCCCTCACGGAGCGGAGCTCTAAAAATGCATGACCGCCTTGCTAGACTCTGCACATGCGCCCTCTTTCAGTCATTTTTCTATCCATTTAAAAACTGATCTTTCCAAACCTGTAGACTTTACCTTACACATAAGCCGTGTGGGGAACTGTCAAATGCTTTTGCAAAATCCAAGTATACCATGTCCACAGACACCCCACTGTCCAAGGTTTCATTTACCACCTCATAAAAATAAATCAGATTTTTTTGACAACTTCTGTCTTTCATGAATCCATGATGTCTGTTGCTTAACCACTTCCCGCCCGCCCTATAGCGGATTGACGTCCGGGAAGTGGTTGTGTTATCCTGACTGGGCGTCATATGACGTCCTTCAGGATAACATGCCGCAGCGCGCCCCCGGGGGCGCGCATCGCGGCGATCGGTGTAGCGGTGTGTCAGTCTGACACACCGCTACACTGATCTTGGTAAAAAGCCTCCGGCGGAGGCTCTTTACCACGTGATCAGCCGTGTCCAATCACGGCTGATCACGCTGTCAATAGGAAGAGCCGTTGATCGGCTCTTCCTCACTCGCGTCTGACAGACGCAAGTAGAGGAGAGCCGATCGACGGCTCTCCTGGCAGGGGGGGTCTGCGCTGATTGTTTATCAGCGCAGCCCCCCCGCAGATCACCCCACTGGACTACCAGGGATGCCACTAGGACCACCAGGGAAGGGGCAACGTGGATGGCCAGGTATGTACCCCATGGCCATCCACATGTGCCCAATCTGTGCCAATCAGTGCCCACAAATGGGCACTGATTGGCACTATTATTCCAAAGATCTGCCCAGCAATGCCCAGATCTGCCCAGCAATGCTATATCAGTGCCACCTGTCATTGCCCATCTGTGCCACCTGTCATTGCCCATCGGTGCCACCTGTCAGTGCCCATCTGTGCCCATCAGTGCCCACCTATCAGTGCCAATCAGTGCCACACATCAGTGCCACACATAAGTACCCATCAGTGCCACCCATATATGCCAATCAATGCCACCTACGAGTGCCCATCAGTGCCGCCTATGTGTGCCCATCGGTGCCACCTATGAGTGCCTATCAGTGCCGCATACCAGTGCCACCTATCAGTGCCCATCAGTGCCACCTATCAGTGCCCATCAGTGCCGCCTATCAGTGCCCATCATCAGTGCCCGTTAGTGCCACCTCATCAGTGCCACCTCATTGGTGCCACCTCATCGGTGCCCATCAGTGCCGCCGTATCAGTGCCCATCAGTGCAGCTATATCAGTGCCCATTATTGAATGAGAAAGCGTACTTATTTACAAAAAAATTTAACAGAAACAAAGAAAAACTTGTTTTTTTTCGAAATTTTCGGTCTTTTTTTATTTGTTGCGCAAAAAATAAAAACCGCAGAGGTGATCAAATACCACCAAAAGAAAGCTCTATTTGTGGGAACAAAATGATAAAAAAATTGTTTGGGTACAGTGTAGCATGACCGCGCAATTGTCATTCAAATTGCAACAGCGCTGAAAGGTGAAAATTGGGCTGGGCGGGAAGGTGTCTAAGTGCCTGGTATTGAAGTGGTTAAACCATTTTTTTCCAGCAAGAACCCATCTATGTGGTCTTTTATTAAACTCTCCAGTATCTTCTCAACTATAGAAGTTAAACTAACAGATCTATAGTTACTTGTTAAAGACTTTGATCCCTTTTTAATTATAGGCACCACATTGCCCCTACGCCAATACAGTGGACCTATTCCAGTCATTAAGGAGTCCCTAAAAATTAGATACAATGGCTTTGAAATGACAGAGATAAAATTTTTAGGATCCGTGGGTGGATGCCATCTGGTCCAGGTGCTTTATTCACCTTTATTCTATCTAAATATTTCTGGACCATATTACTTTTGAGTCATTGTGGATCATTTGGGGCTGTGTCAATACCATCCCGATTATGGACATGAGCTCCCCCATGCTCCTTTGTATACACAAAGCTGAAGAAAGTATTTAATAAATTAGCCTTCTCTTTGTCCCCAGTCACCCACTCTAGATAATTTTGTAAAGGGCCTACATGATCAAACCTGACCTTTTTACTATCAATATATTTGAAGAATTCATTCGAATTTTTGCATCCTTGATTTCCTTTTTACATATTCTGTTATATTTTTTGTAACATTTAAACAATGATAGTGTTCCTTCATTTTTATATTTTTTAAAAGCTCTTTTCTTGATATTTATAGTTTTTTTAACTTTGGTCGTGAGGTTTTATTTTTAATCTTTTAACCACTTCAGCCCCGGAAGGATTTACCCCCTTCCTGACCAGAGCACTTTTTACAATTTGGCACTGCGTCGCTTTAACTGCTAATTGCGCGGTCATGCAATGCTCTACCCAAACGAAATTTGCGTCCTTTTCTTCCCACAAATAGAGCTTTCTTTTGATGGTATTTGATCACCTCTGCCTTTTTTATTTTTTTGCGCTATACACGGAAAAAGACCGAAAATTTTGAAAAAAAATGATATTTTCTACTTTTTGTTCTAAAAAAAATCCAATAAACTCAATTTTAGTCATACATTTAGGCCAAAATGTATTTGGCCATATGTCTTTGGTAAAAAAAAATGTCAATAAGTGTATATTTATTGGTTTGCGCAAAAGTTATAGCGCCTACAAACTAGGGTACATTTTCTGGAATTTACACAGCCTTTAATTTATGACTGCCTATGTTGTTTCTTGAGGTGCTAAAATAGCAGGGCAGTACAAAACCCCCATAAATGACCCCATTTTGGAAAGTAGACACCCCAAGGAAATTGCTGAGAGGCATGTTGAGCCCATTGAATATTCATTTTTTCTTGTCCCAAGTGATTGAATAATGACAAAAAAAAGAAAATTACAAAAAGTTGTCACTAAATGATATATTGCTCACACAGGCAATGGGCATATGTGGAATTGCACCCCAAAATACATTTAGCTGCTTCTCCTGAGTATGGGGATACCACATGTGTGGGACTTTTTGGGAGCCTAGCCGCGTACGGGGCCCCGAAAACCAATCACTGCCTTCAGGATTTCTAAGGGCGTAAATTTTTGATTTTACTCCTCACCACCTATTACAGTTTTGAAGGCCATAAAATGCCCAGATGGCATAACCCCCCCCCCCCAATTGACTCCATTTTGGAAAGTAGACACCCCAAGCTATTTGCTTTGAGGCATTTTGAGTCCATGGAATATTTTATATTTTGACACAAGTTGCGGGAAAGTGACAATTTTTTTTTTTTTTTGCACAAAGTTGTCACTAAATGATATATTGCTCACACAGGCCATGGGAATATGTGGAATTGCACCCCAAAATACATTTAGCTGCTTCTCCTGAGTATGGGGATACCACACGTGTGGGACTTTTTAGGAGCCTAGCTTTTTAGGGGCCCCGAAAACCAATCACCGCCTTCAGGATTTCTAATAGGGCGTACACATGGTCGGACTTTGTTCGGACATTCCGACAACAAAATCCTAGGATTTTTTCCGACGGACGTTGGCTCAAACTTTTTTTGTCTACACACGGTCGCACAAAGTTGTCGGAATTTACGATCGCCAACCACGCGGTCACGTACACCACGTACGACGAGACTAGAAAAGGCCGGTTCAGAACCAAGCGCGGCACCCTTTGGGCTCCTTTTGCTAATCTCGTGTTAGTAAAAGTTTGGTGAGAGACGATTCACGTTTTTTCAGACTCGTGGCTTTCAGATCGTTTTCTGCTGTTCAGTTTGTGCTTGTGTGTTTTGTATCTGCTCTTCAGTGCGTGCAGCAGATTCCGCGTGACTTTAAGTAGTCATTGTATTCTTGTTCGTTCGTTTTTCAGGTCGCTCTTCACAGGCCTTGCTGTTCTTCAGTGCGTTCTGTTACTTCGTTCTGAGCAGCCAACCATTTTCTAGCCATGTTTCGTATGCGTACTCCTCGTAGAGTTCGTGCTGTGCGGGGGCTTGGTGTTGGGGTCCTGACCTTGACACAAGTCCAGTCCATGAACAGGGTGGGGAGGAGTTCATGGACCAAGAATTGGTTGCTTCAGCGTGACCAGTTCTCTCATATGCCTTTGCTCCGTGAGATCCGTGAGAATAATCCTGATGATTTCAGGAACTTTCTCCGGATGACGGACCCCGTGTTTCACCGTCTGTTGGCTTCGCTGACCCCCTATATCAGCAGACAGGATACCTGCATGAGGCAAGCCATCACTCCGGAGCAGAGGTTGGTCGCTACCCTGCGGTATTTGGTGACAGGGAGAAGTCTGCAGGACTTAAAGTTCTCGACAGGCATCTCCCCCCAGGCTCTGGGGATGATTATCCCAGAGACCTGTTCTGCCATCATACAGGTCATGCAGAAGGAGTATATGAAGGTAAGATTTTTATCCTTTTATATCACATATTATTGTATTGAATGTTTGCTAATATATTGTATTTCTTTCCTCATTCCCTAATTACCATGATTGTAATATGCTGTGAATGTCCCCTTTGTTCTCATGCATGCTGGATTTTTCTGTAATTATTATTTGAGGTCCTTCATAAATATTTGCCCTTCAATAACCTCCCCAGTATGGTCTCTCCTGGCCCTATATTCACCTCATGTAGTCACTTAACAATGTATTTTATCAGCTCCATAGTAGTGCTTTACCCCAAACACCCCCTAAAATGTTTGGAAATGTTATTTTTGATTTAAATTCAGGCAGAGTGCCAGAGGCTTTTTTTTGGTGGTGTCCCCAAATCATTTTTAGTAACCCTCCCTCCCCCAACTGCTAAGTCAGCTGATCCCAATTCTCTATGTATCCTCAATCATCTATCTGCTGACTTTGCCAAACCCATACACACTATACCCATCTCTTTACTGGTCAGATTTATGGATGAATTCCCCAAAGCATGTAGTGCAAGGGCCTGCCTGTATACTTTCCAATAGTACTGTTTAAAGTTTTTGTATCCTATTATTATCTTGATAGCAGAATGTCCAAATGTCCTCAAATGTGTACAATGTGTATTTCTATCTTTGTATTATGACACTTCTTACCTGTCCAGTGGGCTGCCAATAGTGTAACTAAGGAGGGTCTGTTCAAAGTAATACCCATTATTTAGGCATTCATCTCTCAATGAAGTGAAGAGGGTTAGCTGTCCAAGATTTCCACCCACCCCCTATAATGTTAGAAATGGCCCATGAGAGGGGGGGGATATGATAGGTGTACCTTGTACTTTGGCCTTGTTAAATTCCCCTTACTAAATGCTATCTGGAGGTTGCCCCATAATGTTTGTGTCTAATCTGCTTGCCATGTTTCTGTGAAAAAATAGTAATGTTTATTGTTTTTTCCTCAACAGTTTCCTTCCACGCCACAGGAATGGCAGACTGTGGCCTCCCCACTTTGCCCAGTGGTGGGACTTTCCTAACTGCGGAGGGGCAATTGATGGGAAACACGTCCACATCATCCCACCACCCAACTCGGGGTCGTACTATTATAATTACAAGGGGTTCAATAGTATAGTGATGTTGGCGGTGGTGTCGGCTAATTACGACTTCTTGTATGTGGACGTGGGGAAGAATGGCCGGATGTCCGATGGTGGAGTCATCGCCAAGATGGAGTTCTACAGGCGTCTCCAGAATGGCAGCTTGGACTTGCCAGCTCCAGAGGACAATGTTGAAGGACTCCCATTTGTGTTCGTTGCTGATGAAGTGTTTGCGCTGGGGGACCACCTGATGCGGCCATTCCCAATGAGGACCCTCACCCCGGAACAGAGGGTTTTTAATTACCGGCTGGCCAGAGCCCGAAGAGTGGTGGAGAACACATTTGGAATCCTGGCCAGCCGGTTCTGCCTATTTATGACACCCATCCATATGGCGGAGTATAAACTGAACCATATTATACTTGCGTGCTGTGTTCTCCATAACTTTTTAAGGAAACATTCGGCCAACTATGCTGGCTCAGTTGAGCCTGAATCTGGAATCATACATCAAACCACACTGACGGCGCTTGAAAGTGGCCGTCCTGGCTTGCCCTCCCTGAGTGCCCGTGATGTCCGGTTACGCTACCTGGAGTTCTTTGCGGGTAGGGGGCGATCAATATGCCAGACAATTTGTGAAGCCTTTTTATAATAATTAAAAAAAAGAAATTCTTTGTGGACATTTACTGCTTGTGTTTGTTTTAGCTGACCCTGACAGAAATGTTTTGAGTGCAGAAAATGGCGTGATTGTGTAACCTTATACAAAGCACTGTTACTAAATGCAAAAAAATATTTCACTACAAGTGCACTTGCAACTGCACTGAAACTGCACTTGTAGTGCAAAGTGGATTTGCCCTTAGGAAATAACCCCCATTTTCTCAGAAAACAACAATTACATCACCCCAAAAGTGTTGTAGCGTTGAGACAATAATCCACACATTCTTGATTAACAATCTTTTTAATACCTGCACAATCTCATGTGCATTTACCAAAGGTTTTTCAAACAAACCAACATGTTTTTGGTATACCAATTTTTGTGGTGGCATTATCAAAACTCAAAATGTCTATATTAGATAAAACAGGCCTGTGTAAAACCAACAAGAAAAGACACAAATCTTGAACTTACAAACATCACATTTGGTCGAATTTGAAGGCAATATCAGACATGAGTATTTAGGAACTGTGTTTGATATTGCGTTCAGATGGGGGGAAATCACCCCTGGAAAAGCCAAATTTGGAAGATGCACACCAATTTACGAATGTCAACATGTGCTAGCTGCCATCACGGGGGATCAAGGGATGTGTTTTGGGGGAGCAAGCCCTTCCTCTCAGCTACTTTATTATTGAGGAAGGGGTTGCACCCCCAAAACGCGTCCATTGATCTCCCGTGATGGCAGATAGCACATGTTGGCACACTATGTGCATCCTCCAAATTTGGCTTTGGGAAAAATCACAAAAACATTTAGCACATTGTAGCACACAAAAGAAGAAAGTGATTTGGAGGGGTTTTAAACTCGCCCCAAAACATCAATGATGTTTTTATTTTTTGGAATAACATCATTGATGTTTTGCTTGATGATTTCCAATAGTAAATTACACCCCATGATCTCCCCGATCAGGATCTGGGCACTTTCGGATGTGAAAGTATCTGGATCCACAACATCACGATCACCTAAAAAGAGAGGAACCCCAAAATAAATTAGGTTTCAAAAAAATGCAGCCATCCATCTATTATCTGAGCCTGTGGTCGCAGACACTCACCTGCTGTGGTGACTAGTTCCACCACATCTTCTTCCTCCTGCTCAGCTTGTGTTGGGGGATTTCCCCTTCTTCCAGAGGGGGGGGGGGGCTCTGGTCTCCTCGGATGAGGGGTGTCCTCCAAGTCTTTTATCCTGCAGCAGATGACGTTTATGTCCCCAGGCTGTGGTACTACCAGAGACTGCGATTTCTGTCAGACCACACTGAAGTCAGGGAATCCCTCTCTACTCTTCCTTCCACGCTTCCTTCCATACCAGCTGAGGCTTCCGATGTCCAACCTTGGCCTTCCAGCCAGGAAGAAGTGGAGGAGCCCAGCTGGAGTCAGGTATAGCAATGTTCTACAGATTTCTGGTCAATAAATAAATGATGTTTACTAGATGTTATTATTGATCACTAATTGCTGCTTGAAAGTGTTTTACATATCAATAGACAGTAGTGGGCACCCAAAATTGGGACAAGAATGAAAAATGCTGGGCTCAGAAGGATAGTCTGTTATATTTGTTAACATTCAATTTGCAGCAGTCAGGAGGTGAAAATTGTGTGTGATTGATGGAAAAAAATACTAAAACTATGTCCCTTTTTCATACACAGGAAGACCTCAGCCAGGAGGAGGCTGTGGAATGTGGCAGTCAGGAGGAGGCGGGGATTAGTTGCAGCCAGGAGGAGGCGGGGCTAAGTGGCAGCCAGGAGAAGCCAGGGACCAGTCGCAGCCTGACTGAGTCTCAGGTCCCTCCCCTCCGCCTGCCATATAAACGAGCCAGGAAGGCCACTCCGAGTCCCGTGCAGGATTCAGCATTCAGGCTGATCCAGGAGGCTTCGGTGTCCCTCCGAGCCTTACCAACTCCTGAAGAGGCCTTTGCCTGCATGGCTGCCACCAAATTGCAGGGCGTGCAGGAGGGTCAACGCAGGCTCTGTGAGGACCTTATGTACAAAGTCCTACGTAAGGGGGTGAGTGGTGAACTAACACCAATGACCGACGTGGTTGAGTTGGCCCCTCCTCCTCCTGCTGCCACAACTCCACCACCACAGCCACCGCGTGTAAGGAAGCGTGGAAGGAAGACCTGAGAGTGATGACCCTGGGTTCAGTCTGGTCTGACAGAAGATGCAGTCTCTTGTATGACCACAGCCTGGGGACACAGATGTCATCTGCTGCTTTCCGGATCTCTGGGACTTCTGGACCAGACTGCCCTCCCTTAGATAAGGACTCCTCAGGCCACCAATTTTGCGTAAAAATAGTTGATGTGTGCCCTGGGGGTCCAAGGCTTCACCCACTTCTGCAGTTTCTCCAGCGTTGCCTCCCTCTTTGTTTAGTTGTGAGCCCTTAATAAAAATTTTTTGGTAAATTATACTCTCCTGTGTGTGTTTTCTTCCAAAAAGGACAGTTTGTTGGTGACGATTCAGGTACATTTCTAAAGTACAATGTGAAATTAACAAGGGACAACAACACCAAACAATCTCCTACAGATTAAATAGAATAACATATCAATGGTGTTGTGGGAACTTGTCACAAAAAACACACACAAACATTTTCGGGAGTACAAATCAAAATCGCAAAAAAAAAAAAAAAAATACAAACACAAAAAAAGAATCTACATTAAAGCCAAAAAATATATAAAAAATATAAAAAAATATGTTGTCAGGTGTGAGAAATCAAAATATATTGAGGGAATCACGATAAATAGTAACGAAATTAGTTTGTGAGAAGTGTGTGTGAATATGAGCAGCAAAACTACTTAATTCTTGTCACATTATAAAGAAGAAGAGAGTGCGCTGTATTAAACCATTTTTAACATTGCAGCGTGACGAAAGTGCTGTATCCATTGCAAACGCTAAGTTTACCAGAACGAGCTGTTCCGTCTTGGAATTTCTTCTGAGCATGCGTGGCACTTTGTGCGTCGGAATTTCCGACAACACGCTCCGATCGGACATTTTCCCTCGGAAAATCCGACCGTGTGTACGGGGCATTAGGGTGTAAATTTTTGATTTCACTCTTCACTGCCTATCACAGTTTCGGAGGCCATGGAATGCCCAGGTGGCACAAACCCCCCCCCCAAATGACCCCATTTTGGAAAGTAGACACCCCAATCTATTTGCTGAGAGGCATGGTGAGTATTTTGCAGCTCTCATTTGTTTTTGAAAATGAAGAAAGACAAGAAAAATTTTTTTTTTTCTTTTTTCAAAACTTTGTGACAAAAAGTGAGGTCTGCAAAATACTCACTATACCGCTCAGCAAATAGCTTGGGGTGTCTACTTTCCAAAATGGGGTCATTTGGGGGGGTTTTGTGCCACCTGGGCATTCCATGGCCTCAGAAACTGTGATAGGCAGTGAAGAGTGAAATCAAAAATTTACGCCCTTAGAAAGCCTGAAGGCGGTGCTTGGTTTTTGGGGTCCCGTGCGCGGCTAGGCTCCCAAAAAGTCCCACACATGTGGTATCCCCATACTCAGGAGAAGCAACAGAATGTATTTTGGGGTGTAATTTCACATATTCCCATGGCATGTTTGAGCAATATATCATTTAGTGACAACTTTGTGCAAAAAAAATAAAAAATTGTCTCTTTCCCGCAACTTGTGTCACAATATAAAATATTCCATGGCCAATCCACCTCAGCTCCCGGGAGCTGATATTTTTTCGGTCAGCCCCCAGCCCTCCATGCCCATGTCCAAACTCATAGGATTACCTGTAAGTAGTTTTGAGAATCGGGCTATACCCCCCCTTTTTTCTCGTCCCTCCTCCCCCTCTACACAGATCTACCATATAAGCTTTTTTAATATACATGTTTTTTAATATCTATAGACACCTACTGCATACCTGCTCCTGAAGAGTGGCGGTCGCCACAAAACGCATTGAGCCAATAGATGCCCCCGTGTCTACACTATGTTAGTATCATTCTATTACTGTATTTATACCAATTGGACTGTACCAACACATTCTGGTTATAATTATTTATGATGGAGATACACCTCAGTGAATCTGGCTATCTACAGTTTGTATCAATATGAGCCAATCAGGTTGTTCTATTATGGAAGTGTGAGCCAATGGTTGCCTCTATGTATTTTAAAGTGCATTTTTGATTTATTCTACATATCAATTGGATTTTACCCGCTTACCCAGCTCATAATGAAGACCTGTCTTCTATGGAATTGCTGTTTACAATATGTACAAAATGAACTAACCATGTCATTAACTGTATTTTTGCTATACCTTATGTACAATTCAAGACCTGTCTCGTTATGAATAAGGGTTTTTACTATTATTATGAACCATGTCAATATTATTTTTACTTTGGTTACAATTTATATATTAATAAATCATTTAATGCCAATTGATGTTACGTTATGCAATGTGTTTTGGTTCTGTCACAGTGGTTACTTGCCACATTCATGGTTTTAAGTTGTTATCTCCTGGAGTGCATGTTTCATATAAAGTCCCGCCAATCCGCTTTCCTTTTTTTGTTCAAATTATTGGGGATGGAGATGCTTGGTTCTACCCACCTGGCGTCTCATGTAAAGTCCCATTTTGTTGCTCTGTTTTCTAATATGTATACATTTGACGCCAGACCGACGCTTGCGTTCGCCTTAGCGCGAGAGCAGGGGGGACAGGGGTGCTTATTTTTTTTTTTTCTTTATTATTTTTTTGCTTTTATCTTATTTTTAAACTGTTCCTTTCATTTTTTTTTTAAATCATTTTTATTGTTATCTCAAGGAATGTAAATATCCCCTATGATAGCAATAGGTAGTGACAGGCAGAGGCGTCGTCAGGGGGTGGCTATTGGGCCTACAGCCCTGAGCCTGGAGCTAATAGCCCCGAGTCTCTTGTCCCGGTCCTAGAATGCCGGGGACAGGGGCGGACTGCGCCGTGGTAGCGCTGGCTCCGGCTCCAGCTCCGCCTCCACCCCCGCCTGACTCTACTCTTGGTCACTGGTTGCTATAGCCGCCTAGCGGCTAGCAACCAGTGACGTCACTGCCCACTGTGCTCACACTTCCCAGCATTGAAAGCGGAGGAGGATTGCACTTCCTCCTCCTCCGCGCTAGTGCTCATGGGCAGGGCCGGCCCTACCATGGGACCTGGTGGGACCATGGGTCCCGGGCGGCAGGTTCTGAGGGGCGGCACATTGATGCCTAAGAAGATGGTGGCGGAACTCCCGCCGATCGCTCCACTTCATATCCCACTGTGAGGGTGGCCTGGGCGGCGCCGCTGCTTTTAGAGGTGATTACAGAGAACTCGCTGCTATACCCGCACAGCGGACCGCCGCCCATCCTTTCCACGGCTCCCCCCTACTGCTGCTGACATGTCGGGACAACAAGAGAAAGTCAGCTGATGGCTAACAGCGGAGGGGAGGAGCTTCCTGCTGTGCACTGAGACCCCCTGATGAAAGAGGGATCGCTGGAGGCGCGGCTGACACTGAGAGAAAGTAAGTGTCAGCACCATTGATCTCATCTCCACCATCCCTGCCTGTGTCTAACCCCCCTCACCAGCCCTGCCTGTGTCTAACCCCCCCTCACCACCCCTGCCTGTGTCTAACCCCCCTCACCAGCCCTGCCTGTGTCTAACCCCCCCTCACCACTCCTGCCTGTGTCTAACCCCCCTCACCAGCCCTGCCTGTGTCTAACCCCCCCTCACCAGCCCTGCCCGTGTCTAACCCCCCCTCACCACCCCTGCCTGTGTCTAACCCCCCCTCAACACCCCTGCCTGTGTCTAACCCCCCCTCACCACCCCTGCCTGTGTCTAACCCCCCCTCACCACCCCTGCCTGTGTCTAACCCCCCCCTCACCACCCCTGCCTGTGTCTAACCCCCCCTCACCACCCCTGCCTGTGTATGTCTAACCCTCCTCCTCTACCCCTGCCTGTGTCTAACCCCCCCCTCACCACCACTTCCTGTGTCTAACCCCCCCTCACCACCCCTGCCTGTGTCTAACCCCCCTCACCACCCCTGCCTGTGTCTAACCCCCCCTCACCACCCCTGCCTGTGTCTAACCCCCCCTCACCACCACTTCCTGTGTCTAACCCCCCCTCACCACCCCTGCCTGTGTCTAACCCCCCCTCACCACCCCTGCCTGTGTCTAACCCCCCCTCACCACCCCTGCCTGTGTCTAACCCCCCTCACCACTCCTGCCTGTGTCTAACCCCCCCTCACCACCTCTGCCTGTGTCTAACCCCCCTCACCACCCCTGCCTGTGTCTAACCCCCTCTCACCACCCCTGCCTGTGTCTAACCCCCCCTCACCACCCCTGCCTGTGTCTAACCCCCCTCACCACCCCTGCCTGTGTCTAACCCCCCCTCACCACCCCTGCCTGTGTCTAACCCCCCTCACCACCCCTGCCTGTGTCTAACCCCCTCACCACCCCTGCCTGTGTATGTCTAACCCTTCTCCTCTACCCCTGCCTGTGTCTAACCCCCCCTCACCACCCCTGCCTGTGTCTAACCCCCCCTCACCACCCCTGCCTGTGTCTAACCCCCCCTCACCACCACTTCCTGTGTCTAACCCCCCCTCACCACCCATGTCTGTGTCTAACGCCCCCTCACCACCCCTGCCTGTGTCTAACCCCCCCTCACCACCCCTGCCTGTGTCTAACCCCACCTCACCACCCCTGCCTGTGTCTAACCCCCCTCACCACCACTTCCTGTGTCTAACCCCCCCTCACCACCACTTCCTGTGTCTAACCCCCCCTCACCACCACTTCCTGTGTCTAACCCCCCTCACCACCCCTGCCTGTGTCTAACCCCCCCTCACCACCCCTGCCTGTGTCTTACCCCCCTCACCACCCCTGCCTGTGTCTAACCCCCCCTCACCACCCCTGCCTGTGTCTAACCCCCCCTCACCACCCCTGCCTGTGTCTAACCCCCCCTCACCACCCCTGCCTGTGTCTAACCCCCCCTCACCACTACTTCCTGTATCTAACCCCCCTCACCACCCCTGCCTGTGTCTAACCCCCCTCACCACCACTTCCTGTGTCTAACCCCCCCTCACCACCACTTCCTGTGTCTAACCCCCCCTCACCACCCCTGCCTGTGTCTAACCCCCCCTCACCACCCCTGCCTGTGTCTTACACCCCTCACCACCCCTGCCTGTGTATGTCTAACCCTCCTCCTCTACCCCTGCCTGTGTCTAACCCCCCCTCACCACCCCTGCCTGTGTATGTCTAACCCTCCTCCTCTACCCCTGCCTGTGTCTAACCCCCCTCACCACCCCTGCCTGTGTCCAACCCCCACTCACCAGCCCGCCTGTGTCTAACCCCCCTCACCAGCCCTGCCTGTGTCCAACCCCCCCACCACCCCTGCCTGTGCATGTCTAACCCTCCTCCTCTACCCCTGTCTGTGTCTAACCCCCCCTCACCACTCCTGCCTGTGTCTAACCCCCCTCACCACCCCTGCCTGTGTCTAACCCCCCCTCACCACCCCTGCCTGTGTCTAACCCCCCCTCACCACCCCTGCCTGTGTCTAACCCAGTCAGTGTGGGTCAGGTAGGTCAGTGTGGTTTAGGTAGGTCAGTGTGTGTGGGTCAGTGTATGTAGGTCAGTGTGGGTCAGGTAGGTCAATGTGGGTGGGTCAGTGTATGTAGGTCAGTGTGAGTCAGGTAGGTCATTGTATGTAGGTCAGTGCATGTCAGATAGGTCAGTGTATGTGGGTCAGGTAGGTTAGTGTGTGTCAGGTAGGTCAGTGTATGTAGGTCAGTGTATGTCAGGTAGGTCAGTGTATGTAGGTCAGTGTATGTCTGGTAGGTAGGTCAGTGTGTGTATGTCAGGTAGGTCAGTGTATGTCAGGTAGGTAGGTCAGTTTAGTGGTCAGCATTGATGGGCACTGGTAAGCCAGGCAGCAACCAGCAAGTCAGCGTACCCCCCGCCACACAACCACACAACCCCTCCGCCCAACGAAAAAAACCCAGCGCCACTAGAGGCCCTCCCCCCCGTGCCAGCCTTGGACTTCGGGCTGAAGCCCCTGGTCTTTTTGCCACCTAGCAACGCCCCTGGTGACAGGTACTCTTTTTTGAAAAAATTGGGGTCTATTAGACCCTAGATTTCTCCTCTGCCCTCAAAGCATCTGACCACACCAAGATCGGTGTGATAAAATGCTTTCCCAATTTCCCAATGGCGCTGTTTACATCCAGCGAAATCGAAGTCATAAAATGCTCGTAGCTTCCAGTTTCTTAGACCATAGAGATGTTTGGAGCCACTCTGGTCTCTGATCAGCTCTATGGTCAGCTGGCTGAATCACCGGCTGCATTCTCAGGTTCCCTGTTGAGACAGGAGAGCCAGAAAAAAACACGGAAGACGGTGGGGGGGGGCATTCCCTCCCACTGCTTGTAAAAGCAGTCTAGAGGCTAATTAGCCGCTAGGATTGCTTTTACATGAAAGCCGACTGCTGGCTGAAAAGAATGATACCAAGATGATACCTAAACCTGCAGGCATCATTCTGGTATAACCACTCAAAGTCGTGAATGGCGTACCTGAAGACAAAAAAATGATTAACAATAAAGCACAGTAAACTGTAAAGTATAAAAAATTGCATACCTGAAAAGCAAACATGATAAAACATAATAACAATAAAACATTGAAGAATAGAATACAGTAAAAAAGAGCAGAACAATAGAGAGAATAGAGAGAGAGAGAACAATAAAACGACAACTATTTTTTTTTTATTTTATATTTTTGTTTGTGTTTTTTTTTTTTACACTTTTTTTTTGTAACTGTAACTTTTATAACTGTAACCGGTTCCAGGTTCGGGTCTCTCAAAATGCGATGGCATCTTGGGAGACCCTGTGAAAGTGTGCCTAGTCTGTGGAATGCTGTACCCTATGCTAATACTCAACTAGTGAATGGTAGCGTTCAAAACATTCACCAATGCAAAGACCAGGATTGTCAGGACAGGAGGGACAATAATAGCGGGTGTAACGCCTATATCCGCGTAGGGTAGGGGTACTCGGGAGGACATAAAGAAAATGCCTTTCATGCAGCCGACTGCATTTGGTTGGGGATGTGAATGGGGGAAGTACGGGCGCTGCAGAAGCGGTGGGTTCCCAATTAGGTTTGGCAAATGCAGCAGGAAGGGCATTATGGGCACGACGGGCCTGTGTTTGTCTTTTTGGTGGCAGCGGGACACTACTTGTGCTTGCCACCTCACCAGCTTGAACTGCACTTATGGGACTCGCCACGTCACCAAGTGTTACTGCAGTGCTGGTTTGACTATGACCGGGGTGTACTAGGCCACTGGTGCTTGCCAGTTCACCAAAACGCTACCAAAAAACTGTTAGCGATCGCAGGGATCAGGCCTGACTCTGCGAACGCTGCAGTTATGCGTTTAGTGTTTTGTAAGTGACAGTGATCGATTTATACTGCACTTGGGTGGGCTGGGCCGGGCCAGGCCAGGCGGAGGGGCAAAACGCAGGTGCTAGCAGGTATCTGGGCTGATCCTGCTAACACTGCGTTTTTGGGAACCCTAAACTGCTGGGGACGCCAGTATAGATCTGATCGGATCAGATATTGATCTGTTCAGATACTATACCACTAAGGGAGGTGTACGCTGCGTGCATGGGTGTTAGCGGTACTGGCACTAACCTGACGCTGCCTGGGGCAGGTGCTTGCCAGTTCACCAAAACGCTACCAAAAAAACTGTTAGCGATCGCAGGGATCAGGCATGACTCTGCGAACGCTGCAGTTATGCGTTTAGTGTTTTGTAAGTGACAATGATCGATCGATACTGCACTTGGGTGGGCTGGGCTGGGCCGGGCGGAGGGGCAAAACGCAGGTGCTAGCAGGTATCTGGGCTGATCCCGCTAACACTGCGTTTTTGGGAACCCTAAACTGCTGGGGACGCTAGTATAGATCTGATCGGATCAGATATTGATCCGTTCAGATACTATACCACTAAGGGAGGCGTATGCTGCGTGCGTGGGTGTTAGCGGTACTGGCGCTAATCTGACACTGCCTGGGGCGACGCATATCACCGCCGGGAGATCAGGGGGCTAAACCTTTATTCATTAATAAACGGCGGGTGCCCTGACACTATAAAAAATAAACAAACTAACCAGCGTCATCCGTAATGGTTATACGGTGATCAGTGGTGAAAGGGTTAACTAGGGGCAATCAAGGGGTTAAAACATTTATTAGATAGTATATGGGGGTCCCTGTCGCTATAAAACGCTGACGGCGAACCTAAATATTTACGTCCCTAACTAGCGTCACCAGTGACACTAATACAGCGATTAGAAAAATGATTGCTTAGTGACACTGGCGACAGGGGGTGATCAAGGGGTTAAAACTTTATTAGGGGGGGTTAGGGGGGTACCCTAGACCTACAGGGGGCTAACACTAACTGCCCTACCACTTCTAACTGTCACAAACTGACACCATGCAGTAATCAGAAAAAAAAACAAAAAAAAAACAAAACACTGCTTGGTGTCAGTGTGACAGGGGGGGAGGGGTGATTGGGGGGTGATCGGGGGGCGATCGGGGGTGTTATGTGTGCCTGGCATGTTCTACTGTGTGTGTGTTCACTCACTGTGAAGTCTTCTCTCCTCTGCGCCAGAACGGAAACTGCCGAGCCGAGGAGAGATGACATCACATCCTCTGCCTGTGTGTACTATACACAGGCAGGGGATGTTTCTCATTGGCTGGGAGTGATCGCGAGGGGGGGGGCACGATCGGATGGCCTCCCCCTCGCCTCTCAACGCTCCCAGCCAAAAGCCGACCACCGCTGGCACCGGGGGGGTCCGATCGGACCCCACGCCCGCGGGAAGGCAATCACGTACCAGGTACGTGATTTTGCCTGCCCGTGCCATTCTGCTCACGTATATATGCGTGAGGCGGTCGGCAAGTGCTTAAATGTATTGCCCATGGGAATATACTTTGTAGTGTGTTTACATACAGTCACTTTGAAGAATTCCCATTTCTGTTCTGTGTTCATCTATGCCAATATTCCCTCCCAGGCTACGTCCTGTAGAACAGCCTTCATCCTTGGAAAATTTGCTCTTTGCTCTTTAAGTATTTTTATGTTTCCAATATGTGATTGTTGCCTACAGCTAACATTAAATAAATTCATGTTATGGTCACTGCCACCCAGATGTTCCTTTATATGAACATCAGTAAAAAGCTCTGCATGGTTTGAGATTACCAGGTCCAACAGAGCATCATTCCTAATTGGAGCCTCTATGAATTGTACCATAAAATTGTCTTGTAATAGGTGTATACATTTTTGTCCTTCAACGGTTCCAGCAGTGCCATTACTCCAGTAAATTTCCGGGTAGTTAAAATCCCCCATTATTATCACCATCCCAGCCCTTGCAGCCCTTTGTTTTGAGGACAGAGTTTTTTTGGACGCTTGCTACTAATGCAAAGATTTTTTTCACTGTTAAATTGCTTGTTGCACAATTTATTTTTCTTTGTTGTATTTTATTAATATATTATGGATTATTGATGTTATTGCACTAGTATCCTTGTATCAATGAGGATAATTTCGCACAGTGCTGCATACTCTTTTTTATTTTTGATATGGTTTCACATAGCATGGGGATTGTGATTGATGCAAAGCAGCTGTGAATTGACACTTTTTATTCTGTCTTGTATTTACCACACCTGGTATTATTTGTAGCTAGGGGCATTTTAGGGTAGCTCGCAGGATTCTTATACATTTATATAGTGCAACCAACTTATGATCAAAAAAATTCTATTGAAAATATCAATCATAGGAAAGCTACAGACCCTAAGGTGTTATGCCCCGTACACACGGTCGGATTTTCCGATGGACATTTTCCATCGGATTTTCCGACACACAAAGTTTGGTAAAAAAAAATTTCACATTGTTTTTTTAGCACAAAAAAATCTTTTCTTACATTGATTGAACTTTGTATCAGAGCGCATCAATCTATGTTATATGTTTTAATTTTTTAGGAGATTCTGACCACTATATAATTGAGAGCAGCTTGATATCATTGTCAATCTAACAATTTTTATTTAATTAATTGCACGTGCATTCACATACATTTGATTTACACTTATTTGATTGTATATGTCAGGCTAGAACATTATTGCGCTTGGTGTTTTTGTTTATTTACTTTATAAAGTTTGAGAGCAGGCTATAAAATTTTCCGACAACAAAATCCGATTGCGTCAATTCCGACCGTGTGTGGCCAGTTCCGATGCACAAAGTGCCATGCATGCTCAGAAGAAATTCCGAGACGGAACAACTCGGTCTGGTAAAATTAGCGTTCGCAATGGATACAGCACTTTCGTCACGCTGCAATGTAAAAAGTGGTTTAATACAGCGCACTCTCTTCTTTATAATGTGAGAAGAATGAAGTAGTTTTGCTGCTTATATTCACACAGACTTCTCACAAACATCTGACCAATTTTGTTTTTGTTTGTTTTTAATTGTAAAAAATTTTTTTTCAAGGCTGTTTTTTTTTTACTTTTTTTTTGCTTTTTATTCCAGAATATTTTTCTGTGTGTTTTGTGTGTCAAGTTACCACAACACCATTATTATCTTGTATTATTTAATCTCAATGAGATTTTTTGGTGTTGGTGTCTCTTGTTAATTTCACATTGTATTTTGAAATGTACCTGCCTCGGGGGCGTGGCCTGACTCTGCATGGCGTAGGACGTTTCTTCCCTGAGCTCCGGCGAATATTCCTGAATACCCGTCTATCCTGATACTTCAAGCCCTACAATCCCTTCCAGAATTGTGTGGAGAGGTGCCCTGAGTCCCGGACAGTATGTCTCCGCCGAAATCTAACAAGGCAGCGGCGTCTAAACTGGCACAATACCGCCGACAAGAAGGAGAAGAGGGGGAGGAAGATGGCGGCGCCGAGCGTGAGGCAGGAGGTATGAAAGACACAGACAGACTGCTCGAAGCCATAACGCTGTGCCGCACCTCTCTGACAGCCCAAATTGAGGAGGTTAAAACAGACATCTCGCTAATAAGACAGGACTTCCAAAAACTAAGGGAGAGAGTCACAGAAGCAGAAACACGCATAAGCACTGCTGAGGACGCCATCCCGCCATTACAATCCAAGACAGACCGCATGCAGAGACAGATCACACAATTGATTGCAAAACAGGATGAAATGGAGAATCGCATGAGGAGATGCAATATCCGTTTAATCGGTCTCCCGGAGGGAGCAGAGGGTAAGGATCCTTCTACTTACCTGGAACAGCTACTTATTACCACATATGGCGCGAGGCCTTCTCTCCCATGCTAACAGTGGAGAGGGCACACCGCATGCCGGCCCGGCCTCCGCCTATAGGAGCCCCCCCACGTACCTTCATCGCTAAGCTGCTGAATTACAAAGACCGGGATGCTGCGCTTCGGATGGCCAGAGTGAAGGGTAATATTCCTGTGGGAAACAACAAGGTGGCAATCTTCCCGGATTTTTCTGCAGACATCCAGAAACGGCGACAGGGCTTCATGGAAGCAAAGCGGATGCTCCGCACACACAACCTAAAATACTCCATGCTATACCCTGCTCGTTTGCGAGTTGAAAATGGGGATTGTGTACTGTTCTTTGATGACCCGATGGAAGCGACATCCTGGTTGGAAAGAAGAATGGAACCTAACAGAGAAGATTGATCTGAACATCTCAGTGTGATGTGGTGAGACATAACCCCATTATATACCTGTGCCACAATATGATGGGAAAGCTGTGAGACCCTGGCCCTGTACAGCACTGTTTAGGCAAATCTGCCCCCCTTTTTTTGGGGGGGGGAATGGTTCTTTTTTCCCCCCTTTTGTTTTGAGTTAATAGCTGGGGGGCCACTTACAGTTCACTTCAGCTGACTGTGCCCCAAGTAACTGGACAGAGATCCTCTGAACTTTTCCACCGGGGCCATATGAACGGAATTTATGGAATCCTGCCCAGCACATGTCACTGCTGACATTTGGGAGTCGATTGAACAAGCCTCAATATATTTTAACCTGTGCTGATGGGGATTTGAAGTATTCTACACTCCTGCACTATAACTTTTTTTTTGAATTCAGTACTTTTTTTATTCTTTTCATAGCAGTACAAGTTATACATTTCTCCATACATTTTATTCCAGATACATAATCTTGCTTCTAACATTCACCCGCCCCAAAAAAATAAAATAAATAAATAATAATAAAAAAATAAAAAATAAAAAAAAAAACTAAAAAAGAAGGGGGCAAAACCCAACGACAACAAAAATAGATTTCCTCCCCCTGCTGTATCTCTCCCCCCCCCGCGACCCCAAAAGCCCCCCCCCCCATCCTCCCATCCTCTACCCAGACCCAACATTGTCCCTCTCCCATAATGATTCATCTTTTATTTTCATTGTCCCAGGCCTCTACCCAGCTTTTCCAGATGGCGTCAAATTTATCTTGGCTCCCTCTATGTGTATAAATAAATTCCTCCTTTATTATGGCTTCTTTTATTTGTGTTCTCCATTCTTCGACCGTTGGGGGGTATTTAGATATCCACTTCTGAGCAATTAGCTTTCGTGCCTGAAACAAGCCTCTCGTCATTGCGGTATGGGTATGTTTTGAAATATTTGGTTCCTCCACTATATTTAATAAACATAAATTTGGATCTAGTGAAATTTCTATACCCAATGTGCTATTTATGTTTTTAATTATATCCTGCCAGTAACGATGGAGTTTGGGGCATTTCCACAACATGTGTATTAGATTAGCCGGTGCACCACTGCATCGGGGGCATAAGGGGGATTCCCTGCGTTTCCATTTAAATCGTTTTTCGGGGGTATAGTATGATCTATGTGTAATAAAAAGTTGTGTTAATTTTTGAGTAGCTGACAGAGATACCTTTG
The DNA here is from genome assembly GCA_037952835.1 of Lithobates septentrionalis. Lineage (NCBI taxonomy): Eukaryota > Metazoa > Chordata > Amphibia > Anura > Ranidae > Lithobates > Lithobates septentrionalis. The sequence continues at coordinate 822,677 of JBBDGP010001553.1, read as the reverse complement.
GGATCGCAGACAAGACCTCCGACCACTGAGCGTCAGTCAGTGCTCCCAGGTCTCGTTCCCACTGCGACCTGGCCGGTACCACTATAGTTTCCTTAAATTTACACTGCAATATCTCATATATTTCAGAGATAAGTCCCTTCTTTTGGTCCCTTTTCTTCAACAATATTGTTATTTTAGAGACATTAAGCTTAAATACAGATATACGGGCCTGGACATGAAAAGCATGTCTAAGCTGGAGATACTGAAAGAACCTCTGTCTTGGAATCCCGAATTCCTCAGATATTTGCGCAAATGATTTTATCTTATCGTTCCAAAACAGTTGTTCCACATATCTCAGCCCCTGAGTTTGCCAAAGCCCAAATCCCTCCAATCTCTGCACTTCCTCATAATTTGCGTTATTCCATATTGGTGTATAGGAAGTATAACCTGTAATGTTAGTAATCTTTTTTATTGCTAGCCATACCTTACTGAATAGCTCACCTGTCATGAATTTCTTATCTTTTTGAAAGGTTTTTGTCTCTAGTAGGGACATCAGTGAATATCCCTTACCCAGTGGAAGTAATAACCCCTGTATGGGATCATTCTCATCTACCTCTGTCCAGCCAAAAAATTGCTGGGTTTGTGAAGCCAAAAAATAATTTTTTGGATGTGGGATAGAGAGTCCCCCCTCATCTTTAGCCAGCATTAAGGTTGTTAATTTAATACGTGCATATTTTTTCTTCCAAATGAGTTCGCGAAAGAGCGATTCTATCCTTTTAAACCAAAATGCGGCTATCCACATCGGGCAATTATGAAAAATGTACAATAATTGTGGGGCCCAGATCATCTTTATAAGATTGGCTCTGCCAATCACAGTTAGTGGGAGTTTGCACCAGGTCCGACATTTATCTTTAAGCCTAGTCAATAGTGGTCTAAGGTTAAGGTCCACATAGTCCCCCACTTTTCGAGTTACCTGGATCCCTAAATACTTAATTTTATGTTTTATTTGAATTTGTTTTGCACAGTCTGGTAATGAAATTTTGGCTTTATGTAGTGGCATCAATACCGACTTCTCCCAGTTGATGCGAAACCCAGAAAACTGTCCAAATGCAGATACAAGTGCCATGAGTTCCTCTAAGGATTTTGTGGGGTCGCTCAGAAAGATTAAGGCGTCATCTGCATATAAGGATATTTTGTCCTCTCTTCCTGCACGTCGGAATCCCTCTATCCCCGAAGACTGTCTAACTGCGGCGGCCAATGGTTCCACCGCCAATGCAAACAGCAACGGGGATAGAGGGCAGCCTTGTCTAGTTCCCCGGGATAACGGGAAAGCTGGTGACATAGTGTCATTGATACGCAGCCTTGCCCTAGGGTCTTTATATAATAATTTTAGCCAGGTTATAAAGCCTGGACCTATACCAAAGGCAATCAATACCATCCATAGATACTCCCATTCTACCATGTCAAATGCCTTCTGGGCATCCAATGACAGAATGGCACCAGCTCCCCCGTTGTCCATTGGCAATTGCAGATTCAAAAAGAGCCTGCGAATATTTGTTGCTGCTGATCTGGAGGGGATGAAACCTGTTTGGTCCCTATGGATCAAAGTATCAATATGTCTGGATAACCTATTTGCCAAGACCTTAGCTAGTATTTTAACATCAGATGTAAGGAGAGATATTGGGCGATAAGAACCGGGCTTTAGTGGATCTTTATCCGGTTTTAGAATTATGATTATTATTGTTTCCATCATCGATTTAGGGAGTTCCCGTGTGACATATGCTTCATTGAGTACTTCGAGGAGTTCTGGGATCAGGATCTGACCGTATAGTTTATATATCTCCACGGGGAGTCCATCCATCCCTGGAGCTTTGTTGTTTTGAATTTGTCCCACCGCTTCCTCCAGCTCTGCCATTGTTATAGGAATATCCAAGGATTCCCTTTCTATTGAGGTCAGCTTGGGCATAGTTAGATTATCTAAGAATTGTTCAGTCTTTTCCTTTACATTTAAGTTTTCAGATTCATACAACTGTGAATAGAAATCTACAAATATCTTTTGGATGCCCTCTGTATCATACTTTACTGTCCCCTTTCTGTCTTCAATAGCAGCTATAGTGGATGGGCCTTCCTGGTTCCGTGTTATCATTGCTAACATATGACCCACCTGTTCCCCCATTTCATAGTGCTTTTGGTTCTGCAAGAATCTATTATTCTCTGCCTTGGTTAAGACCAACTTTTTATATAGATTCTGCGCGTCCTGCCATGCTCCAAATTTCTCCCTATTGGGATCTGATGTGTATTCTTGTTCTGTTTGCTTAACTCTCTGGGTTAACTCTTCCTCCCACTGTCTTGTGGCTAATTTAATTTTAGATATTTCTTTAATTATTAGGCCTCTAAGGTATGCTTTCATTGTATCCCACACCATCATCGCGGAACTTGAGCCCTTATTATCTCCAAAAAAGCCCATTAGCAGTTGTTTTATTTGACTGCTCTCTGGGATCAAGGATAGCCACTGTGGATTGACTTTCCACATTGGCCGAATCAGGTGTTCTGTCCACTCCAAAGTCACAGTTAATGGAGAGTGATCCGAGATTCCCCGTGCTTCGTACTGAATTATTTTTACTAATGGGAGAAAATGACCATTTCCCAAGGCCATGTCAATTCTGGATAGTGATCCATAAGTACTTGAATAGCATGAGTATTCTTTACTAACCGGGAATCTTACTCTCCATATATCTGATAGACCCATCTCTTGTATCTGGCTGGCCCATCTTGTGACCTTTCCCCTCCCATTACTCTTTTTGTTACTTTGCCTGTCCAACTCTTCATTTAGTACATTATTAAAGTCCCCAATTATCACTGTTGGAACATCAGGCAGTTGTGCCATTTTTTCAAAAACCTTTTTTAAAACGTCGTCTTTATATGGAGGGGGAATATACACATTCACCAAGAGGATTATTCTATCATTTATGGAGCATAATATCATCAAATATCGACCAGCCGGATCTTTAATACACTGCTTACAGGTAAACCTAATAGCATTCGAAATCAAAATACTCACACCACGGGAGTATGTAGAATATGTAGCATGAAATTCATATTTATATTTAAATGTACAAAACATTTTGTCATCTTCATTCCCCTTATGTGTCTCCTGTAGGCAGACTATTGCGGGATTGTAGAATTCAATTAGTTCTTTTACAGCACGTCTCTTTCTACCATCCCCCAATCCTCTGACATTCCATGACATCACTTTGATTTTACTTGTCATCTTGCATCAAAAGAAGACAAGAATACAAATAGAGAGTAAGAATTTTTTGGGGCATAGCAGAGATCCCCGAAGGGTAGGAGAGGATGAGAGAGAGGGGGCCGAGAGGGGTAGATGACGAGGAGGAGGAGAAAGAGTGAGAGAGTAAAAAAAAAAAAGGTCCACACACACCGCCCACCCTTGCATCCCCCCCCCTGCCCCCCACCCTCCTTCACTACATACAATCCTACTACTTCCATCCCCCCTTCCCATCTCACTTCAATCTGTATCTGGACACTACCATTCCAAGCTGAGAGTCCCTCCCCAAAGGGGGGAGAGGGATCAGCTACACCAAAATACTTCTTGTCCACACGGGACCCATACAGGGGGCCCATTGTAGCCATTTCCAACGTTACATCCGTACCATATATCTACCCAGGTGGGGGAGGAGGAGTATGACCCCCCCCCTCCCCCCAAAAAATCTTTTCTTACATTGATTGAACTTTGTATCAGAGCGCATCAATCTATGTTATATGTTTTAATTTTTTAGGAGATTCTGACCACTATATAATTGAGAGCAGCTTGATATCATTGTCAATCTAACAATTTTTATTTAATTAATTGCACGTGCATTCACATACATTTGATTTACACTTATTTGATTGTATATGTCAGGCTAGAACATTATTGCGCTTGGTGTTTTTGTTTATTTACTTTATAAAGTTTGAGAGCAGGCTATAAAATTTTCCGACAACAAAATCCGATTGCGTCAATTCCGACCGTGTGTGGCCAGTTCCGATGCACAAAGTGCCACGCATGCTCAGAAGAAATTCCGAGACGGAACAGCTCGGTCTGGTAAAATTAGCGTTCGCAATGGATACAGCACTTTCGTCACGCTGCAATGTAAAAAATGGTTTAATACAGCGCACTCTCTTCTTTATAATGTGAGAAGAATGAAGTAGTTTTGCTGCTTATATTCACACAGACTTCTCACAAACATCTGACCAATTTTGTTTTTGTTTGTTTTTAATTGTAAAAAATTTTTTTTCAAGGCTGTTTTTTTTTTTACTTTTTTTTTGCTTTTTATTCCAGAATATTTTTCTGTGTGTTTTGTGTGTCAAGTTACCACAACACCATTATTATCTTGTATTATTTAATCTCAATGAGATTTTTTGGTGTTGGTGTCTCTTGTTAATTTCACATTGTATTTTGAAATGTACCTGCCTCGGGGGCGTGGCCTGACTCTGCATGGCGTAGGACGTTTCTTCCCTGAGCTCCGGCGAATACTCCTGAATACCCGTCTATCCTGATACTTCAAGCCCTACAATCCCTTCCAGAATTGTGTGGAGAGGTGCCCTGAGTCCCGGACAGTATGTCTCCGCCGAAATCTAACAAGGCAGCGGCGTCTAAACTGGCACAATACCGCCGACAAGAAGGAGAAGAGGGGGAGGAAGATGGCGGCGCCGAGCGTGAGGCAGGAGGTATGAAAGACACAGACAGACTGCTCGAAGCCATAACGCTGTGCCGCACCTCTCTGACAGCCCAAATTGAGGAGGTTAAAACAGACATCTCGCTAATAAGACAGGACTTCCAAAAACTAAGGGAGAGAGTCACAGAAGCAGAAACACGCATAAGCACTGCTGAGGACGCCATCCCGCCATTACAATCCAAGACAGACCGCATGCAGAGACAGATCACACAATTGATTGCAAAACAGGATGAAATGGAGAATCGCATGAGGAGATGCAATATCTGTTTAATCGGTCTCCCGGAGGGAGCAGAGGGTAAGGATCCTTCTACTTACCTGGAACAGCTACTTATTACCACATATGGCGCGAGGCCTTCTCTCCCATGCTAACAGTGGAGAGGGCACACCGCATGCCGGCCCGGCCTCCGCCTATAGGAGCCCCCCCCACGTACCTTCATCGCTAAGCTGCTGAATTACAAAGACCGGGATGCTGCGCTTCGGATGGCCAGAGTGAAGGGTAATATTCCTGTGGGAAACAACAAGGTGGCAATCTTCCCGGATTTTTCTGCAGACATCCAGAAACGGCGACAGGGCTTCATGGAAGCAAAGCGGATGCTCCGCACACACAACCTAAAATACTCCATGCCAGGCATGTGCAAAATGAAAAAATTAGTTTCGTTTCGTTTCGTTTTAATTCGTTATTTAATTAATTTAGTTTAGTTAGATTCGTTAAATTCATTAAATTCGTTTTTCAAATCAGTTTCGTTTTCGACCGAATTCGAAAATCGGTCGAATTCGAAAATATTTCAACCGGATTCGATATTATTTCAACCGCATTCGAAAATATTTCAACTGTATTAGAAATTATTTCAATCGTATTCGATAATATTTCAATCGCATTCGAAAATATTTCTACCAAATTTGATAATATTTCAAACGCATTCGAAATTATTTCAACTTTATTCAAAATTATTTCAATCGGATTTGATAATATTTCAACCGCATTCGAAAATATTTCAACAGCATTCGAAATTATTTCAACTGTATTAGAAATTATTTCAATCGTATTCGATAATATTTCTACCAAATTTGATAATATTTCAACCGCATTCGAAATTATTTCAACTTTATTCAAAATTATTTCAATCGGATTCGATAATATTTCAACCGCATTCGAAAATATTTCAACAGCATTCGAAATTATTTCAACTGTATTAGAAATTATTTCAATCGCATTCGAAAATATTTCTATTTTCGAATTTGATAATATTCAGATAATATTCAGATAATATTCCTCTTCAGCAAACCAGAAGAACGCTGCATGGTTTCGCGTCACCATGGCAGTAAAAGCTGTGAGAGGGATTGAGCGCACCCCAGACTGCATCCGTCATTGGTAAATAAAAATGATTACATTCTCTTTCTCTCTCTCTCTGTGTCTCCCAGAGGCATATCTAGTGAAAATGGCACCTATGGCAAGCACTGAAACTGCGCCCCTGTCAAAAAAAAAAAAACAGCTAATAAAACTACAAGTCTTTAACCACTTCAGCCCCGGAAGAATTTACCCCCTTCCTGACCAGAGCACTTTTTGCGATTCGGCACTGCGTCGCTTTAACTGAAAATTGCGCGGTTGTTCGACGTGGCTCCCAAACAAAATTGAAGTCCTTTTTTTCCCATAAATAGAGCTTTCTTTTGGTGGTATTTGATCACCCCTGTGGTTTTTATTTTTTGCGCTATAAACAAAATAAGAGCGACAATTTTGAAAAAAACGCATTATTTTTTAGATTTTGCTATAATTTCCTCAGTTTAGGCCGATACGTATTCTTCTACATATTTTTGTTTAAAAAAAAATCGCAATTAGCGTTTATTGATTGCTTTGCGCAAAAGTTATAGCGTTTACAAAAAAAAATAATAATAAATATATATATATATATATATTATTTTTTATTCTATTCTGTTCTATTGTTACTCTATTCTATTCTATTCTATTTTTTTCTATTCAAATTTGAATAGTAAAGAATAGTAAAGAATAGAATAGAATAACAATAGAACAGAATAGAATTATATATATATATATATATATATATATATATATATATATATATATATATATATATATATAATATTTTATTCTATTCTGTACTATTTTTTTCTAATATATATATATATATATTTATACATATATATATTATATATATATATATTTATATATATATATATATATATATATATATATATATATATATATATATATATATATATATATATATTTATATATATATATATTATATATATATGTATACACACATATATATATATATATATATATATATATATATATATATATATATATATATATATATATATTATATATATATATATATATATTTTCTGATCTGATCTATTGTTTTTCTAAGATATTATTTTCTATTCTATTTCAATTCAATTTCATTCTATATGAAATTCGAATTTCGGAAATTATATATATATATATATATATATATATATATATCATAGAAAAACAATAGAACAGATCAGGAAAAAAAAATATATAGAATATAGAATGAATTCAAATTCGAATAGAAAAGATTAGAATAGAAGAACAATAGAACAGAAAATAATCTAATCTATATATATTATATTTTATTCTATTCTGTTCTATTGTTTTTCTAGTCTATTTTCTTTTCTATTCGAATTTGAATTCATTCTATATGAATTTCTAATTTCAAAAGATGGTTATATATATAAATATTTTATATATATATATATATATATATATATATATATATATATATATATATATATATATATATATATATATATATATATATATATACATATATATATATATATATATAAAACCATTTTCCGAAATTTGAATTTCATATAGAATGAATTCGAGTTCGAATTGAAAAGATTAGACTAGAAATAGAAAATAGACTAGAAAAACAATAGAACACAATTGAGTAAAATATTGTTTTTCTAGTCTATTTTCTTTTCTATTCGAATTCAAATTCATTCTATATGAAATTCGAATTTCGGAAAATGGTTTTATATATATATATATATAACCATTTTCCGAAATTCGAATTTCATATAGAATGAATTCGAATTCGAATAGAAAAGAAAATAGACTAGAAAAACAATAGAACAGAATAGAATAAAATATAATATATATATTAGATTATTTTCTGTTCTATTGTATTCCTATTCTAATCTTTTCTATTCGAATTTGAATTCATTCTATATGAATTTCGAATTTCAAAAGATGGTTATATATATAAATACTTTTTCTGCAGCAAAAAATTTCATTTTCCAAACCGATTTTGGGGCCCCGTATCTCAGGGCCACTTGGTGCTAGGAACCCCAAATTTGGTGTGCAAACCCAGTGGAACTGGTACCACAACATATCCAAAGCTGAAGTTCCTAGCACTAAGTGGCCCCGAGATACGGGGCCCCAAAATCGGTTCAGAAAATGTCATTCTCTGCTGCAGAAAAGTGCTTGACATTTTCTGAACCAAGTTTGGGGCCCCATAGCTCAGGGCTACTTGGAGCTAAGAACCTCAAATTTGGTGTGCTAACCCAGTGGAACTGGTACCATAACATATCCAAAGCTGGGGTTCCTAGCACTAAGTGGCCCCGAGATACAGGGCCCAAAATCGGTTCAGAAAATGTCATTCTCTGCTGCAGAAAAGTGCTTGACATTTTCTGAACTGATTTTTGGGGCCCTGTATCTCGGGGCCACTTGGTGCTAGAAACCTCAGCTTTGGAAATTTTATGGTGCTAGTTCCACTGGGTTTGCACACCAAATTTGGGGTTCTTAGCACTAAGTGGCCCCAAGACATGGGGCCCCAAATTCGGTCAACTGTGTCCATCTGCAGCAATGTCATTTTGGGACCCTTTGGGTTCAGAGACCCCAAATTTTGGCTGCAGCTAGGGGGCATCTAGGAACCCTTAACTAACGAGTTTGAAGTTCAGGGGACCTATGGCAGCAAATGGGCACAGTGATGCTGCAAATGGGCATTGTTGAGCCTCTTTTCCACCTACAGTAGCTGTGCATTTCTCACCCTCGTCTTATACTCGGGTCAATAAGTTTTTCCCATTTTTTTGTGGTAAATTAGGGCCTCGACTTATACTCGGAACGACTTATACTCGAGTATATACGGTATATATGTATATATATATATATATATATATATATATATATATATATATATATATATATTAGTTATTTATTGATATATAACCATCTATTGGATGGTTTGAAATTCATATAGAATGAATTCAAATTTGAATAGAAAAGATTAGAATAGAAAAAAAATAGATTAGAATAAAATATAATACATATACACATTATATTTTACTCAATTCTGTTCTATTGTTTTTCTAGTCTATTTTCTATTTCTAGTCTAATCTTTTCTATTCGAATTCGAATTCATTCTATATGAAATTCGAATTTCGGAAAATGGTTTTATATATATATATATATATATATATATATTAGATATTTATTGATATATAACCATCAATTGGAATTCAAAATTCATATAGAATGAATTCAAATTCGAATAGGAAAGATTAGAATAGAAATAAAAATAGAACAGAATAGAATAAAATATAATATATATACACATTATATTTTACTCAATTGTGTTCTATTGTTTTTCTAGTCTATTTTCTATTTCTAGTCTAATCTTTTCTTTTCTATTCGAATTCAAATTCATTCTATATAAAATTCGAATTTTGGAAAATGGTTATATATATATATATATATATATATATAAAAAATATTTATATATATAACCATCTTTTGAAATTCGAAATTCATATAGAATGAATTCAAATTCGAATAGAAAAGATTAGAATAGAAAAACAATAGAACAGAAAATAATCTAATATATATATTATATTTTATTCTATTTTGTTCTTTTGTTTTTCTAGTCTATTTTCTTTTCTATTCGAATTCGAATCCATTCTATATGAAATTCGAATTTCGGAAAATGGTTATATATATATATATTTTTTTTTCCGATCTGATCTATTGTTTTTCTATGATATTATTTTCTATTCTATTTAAATTCAATTTAATTCTATATGAAATTTGAATATTTCGGAAAATGGTTTTATATATATATATATATATATATATATATATATATATATATATATATATATATATATATGTATGTATATATACATATTAGATATTTATTTATATATAACTATCTATTGAAATTCGAAATTCATATAGAATGAATTCAAATTCGAATAGAAAAGATTAGAATAGAAAAAAAAATAGAACACAATAGAATAAAATATAATATATATACACATTATATTTTACTCAATTCTGTTCTATTGTTTTCCTAGTCTATTTTCTATTTCTAGTCTAATCTTTTCTATTCGAATTTGAATTCATTCTATATGAAATTAGAATTTCGGAAAATGGTTATATATATATATATATATATATATATATGTATATATATATATATATATATATATATATATATATATATATGTATATATATATATATATATATATATATATGTATATATATATATATATATATATATATATATATATATATATATATATATATATATATGTATATATATATATATATATATATATATATATATATATATATGTATATATATATATATATATATATATATACGTATATACTCGAGTATAAGTCGTTCCGAGTATAAGTCGAGGCCTAATTTACCACAAAAAAATGGGAAAAACTCATTGACCCGAGTATAAGACGAGGGTGAGAAATGCACAGCTACTGTAGGTGGAAAAGAGGGTCAACAATGCCCATTTGCAGCATCACTGTGCCCATTTGCAGCCATAGGTCCCCTGAACTTCAACTCGTTAGTTAAGGGTTCCTAGATGCCCCCTAGCTGCAGCCAAAATTTGGGGTCTCTGAACCCAAAGGGTCCCAAAATGACATTGCTGCAGATGACACAGTTGACCGAATTTGGGGCCCCATATCTTGGGGCCACTTAGTGCTAAGAACCCCAAATTTGGTGTGCAAACCCAGTGGAACTAGCACCATAAAATTTCCAAAGCTGAGGTTTCTAGCACCAAGTGGCCCTGAGATACGGGGCCCCAAAATCGGTTCGGAAAATGAAATTTTTTGCTGCAGAAAAAGTATTTATATATATAACCATCTTTTGAAATTCGAAATTCATATAGAATGAATTCAAATTCGAATAGAAAAGATTAGAATAGGAATACAATAGAACAGAAAATAATCTAATATATATATTATATTTTATTCTATTCTGTTCTATTGTTTTTCTAGTCTATTTTCTTTTCTATTCGAATTTGAATTCATTCTATATGAAATTCGAATTTCGGAAAATGGTTTTATATATATATATATATATATATATATATATATATATATATATATATATATATATAAAACCATTTTCCGAAATTCGAATTTCATATAGAATGAATTCAAATTCGAATAGAAAAGAAAATAGACTAGAAAAACAATATTTTACTCAATTGTGTTCTATTGTTTTTCTAGTCTATTTTCTATTTCTAGTCTAATCATTTCAATTCGAATTCGAATTCATTCTATATGAAATTCGAGTTTCGTAAAATGGTTATATATATATATATATATATATATATATATATATATATATATATATATATATATATATATATATATATATATATATTTATATATATATAACCATCTTTTGAAATTAGAAATTCATATAGAATGAATTCAAATTTGAATAGAAAAGAAAATAGACTAGAAAAACAATAGAACAGAATAGAATAAAATATAATATATATATTAGAATATTTTCTGTTCTATTGTTTTTCTATTCTAATCTTTTCTATTCAAATTTGAATTCATTTTATAAGAATTTCGAATTTCAAAAGATGTATATAATTTTTTTTTTCCTGATCTGTTCTATTGTTTTTCTATGATATTCTTTTCTATTATTTTCTAATCTATTCTAATCTTTTATATTCAAATTCGATTTCATTCTATATGAAATTCGAATTTCAGAAAATGGTTATTTATATATATATATATATATATATATATATATATATATATATATATATATTTTTTTTTTCTGATCTGATCTATTGATTTTTTATGATATTATTTTCTATTCTATTTAAATTCAATTTCATTCTATATGAAATTCGAATTTTGGAAAATGGTTTTATATATATAAAATGACATTGCTGCAGATGGACACAGTTGACCGAATTTGGGGCCCCATATCTTGGGGCCACTTAGTGCTAAGAACCCCAAATTTGGTGTGCAAACCCAGTGGAACAAGCACCATAAAATTTCCAAAGTTGAGGTTTCTAGCACCAAGTGGCCCCGAGATACAGGGCCCCAAAAATCAGTTCAGAAAATGTCAAGCACTTTTCTGCAGCAGAGAATGACATTTTCCGAACCGGTTTTGGGGCCCCGTATCTCGGGGCCACTTAGAGCTAGGAACCCCAGCCTTGGATATGTTATGGTACCAGTTCCACTGGGTTAGCACACCAAATTTGGGGTTCCTATCACCAAGTGGCCCTGAGATACGGGGCCCCAAATTCAGTTCGGAAAATGTCAAGCACTTTTCTGCAGCAGAGAATGACATTTTCTGAACCGATTTTGGGCCCTGTATCTCGGGGCCACTTAGTGCTAGGAACCCCAGCTTTGGATCTGTTATGGTACCAGTTCCACTGGGTTAGCACACCAAATTTGAGGTTCTTAGCTCCAAGTAGCCCTGAGCTATGGGGCCTCAAACTTGGTTCAGAAAATGTCAAGCACTTTTCTGCAGCAGAGAATGACATTTTCTGAACCGATTTTGGGGCACCGTATCTCGGGGCCACTTAGTGCTAGGAACTTCAGCTTTGAATATGTTGTGGTACCAGTTCCACTGGGTTTGCACACCAAATTTGGGGTTCCTAGCACCAAGTGGCCCTGAGATACGGGGCCCCAAAATCGGTTCAGAAAATGAAATTTTTTGCTGCAGAAAAAGTATTTATATATATAACCATCTTTTGAAATTCGAAATTCATATAGAATGAATTCAAATTCGAATAGAAAAGATTAGAATAGGAATACAATAGAACAGAAAATAATCTAATATATATATTATATTTTATTCTATTCTGTTCTATTGTTTTTCTAGTCTATTTTCTTTTCTATTCGAATTCGAATTCATTCTATATGAAATTCGAATTTCGGAAAATGGTTATTTATATATATATATATATATATATATATATATATATATATATATATATATATATTTTTTTTTTTTCTGATCTGATCTATTGTTTTTTTATGATATTATTTTCTATTCTATTTAAATTCAATTTCATTCTATATGAAATTCGAATTTTGGAAAATGGTTTTATATATATAAAATGACATTGCTGCAGATGGACACAGTTGACCGAATTTGGGGCCCCATATCTTGGGGCCACTTAGTGCTAAGAACCCCAAATTTGGTGTGCAAACCCAGTGGAACTAGCACCATAAAATTTCCAAAGCTGAGGTTTCTAGCACCAAGTGGCCCCAAGATACAGGGCCCCAAAAATCAGTTCAGAAAATGTCAAGCACTTTTCTGCAGCAGAGAATGACATTTTCCGAACCGGTTTTGGGGCCCCGTATCTCGGGGCCACTTAGAGCTAGGAACCCCAGCCTTGGATATGTTATGGTACCAGTTCCACTGGGTTAGCACACCAAATTTGGGGTTCCTATCACCAAGTGGCCCTGAGATACGGGGCCCCAAATTCAGTTCGGAAAATGTCAAGCACTTTTCTGCAGCAGAGAATGACATTTTCTGAGCCGATTTTGGGCCCTGTATCTCGGGGCCACTTAGTGCTAGGAACCCCAGCTTTGGATCTGTTATGGTACCAGTTCCACTGGGTTAGCACACCAAATTTGAGGTTCTTAGCTCCAAGTAGCCCTGAGCTATGGGGCCTCAAACTTGGTTCAGAAAATGTCAAGCACTTTTCTGCAGCAGAGAATGACATTTTCTGAACCGATTTTGGGGCACCGTATCTCGGGGCCACTTAGTGCTAGGAACTTCAGCTTTGAATATGTTGTGGTACCAGTTCCACTGGGTTTGCACACCAAATTTGGGGTTCCTAGCACCAAGTGGCCCTGAGATACGGGGCCCCAAAATCGGTTCAGAAAATGAAATTTTTTGCTGCAGAAAAAGTATTTATATATATAACCATCTTTTGAAATTCGAAATTCATATAGAATGAATTCAAATTCGAATAGAAAAGATTAGAATAGGAATACAATAGAACAGAAAATAATCTAATATATATATTATATTTTATTCTATTCTGTTCTATTGTTTTTCTAGTCTATTTTCTTTTCTATTCGAATTCGAATTCATTCTATATGAAATTCGAATTTCGGAAAATGGTTATTTATATATATATATATATATATATATATATATATATATATATATATATATATATATATATATATATATTTTTTTTTTTTTTTTTTTTTCTGATCTGATCTATTGTTTTTTTATGATATTATTTTCTATTCTATTTAAATTCAATTTCATTCTATATGAAATTCGAATTTTGGAAAATGGTTTTATATATATAAAATGACATTGCTGCAGATGGACACAGTTGACCGAATTTGGGGCCCCATATCTTGGGGCCACTTAGTGCTAAGAACCCCAAATTTGGTGTGCAAACCCAGTGGAACTAGCACCATAAAATTTCCAAAGCTGAGGTTTCTAGCACCAAGTGGCCCCAAGATACAGGGCCCCAAAAATCAGTTCAGAAAATGTCAAGCACTTTTCTGCAGCAGAGAATGACATTTTCCGAACCGGTTTTGGGGCCCCGTATCTCGGGGCCACTTAGAGCTAGGAACCCCAGCCTTGGATATGTTATGGTACCAGTTCCACTGGGTTAGCACACCAAATTTGGGGTTCCTATCACCAAGTGGCCCTGAGATACGGGGCCCCAAAGTCAGTTCGGAAAATGTCAAGCACTTTTCTGCAGCAGAGAATGACATTTTCTGAACCGATTTTGGGCCCTGTATCTCGGGGCCACTTAGTGCTAGGAACCCCAGCTTTGGATCTGTTATGGTACCAGTTCCACTGGGTTAGCACACCAAATTTGAGGTTCTTAGCTCCAAGTAGCCCTGAGCTATAGGGCCCCAAACTTGGTTCAGAAAATGTCAAGCACTTTTCTGCAGCAGAGAATGACATTTTCTGAACCGATTTTGGGGCACCGTATCTCGGGGCCACTTAGTGCTAGGAACTTCAGCTTTGAATATGTTGTGGTACCAGTTCCACTGGGTTTGCACACCAAATTTGGGGTTCTTAGCACCAAGTGGCCCTGAGATACGGGGCCCCAAAATCGGTTCAGAAAATGAAATTTTTTGCTGCAGAAAAAGTATTTATATATATAACCATCTTTTGAAATTCGAAATTCATATAGAATGAATTCAAATTCGAATAGAAAAGATTAGAATAGGAATACAATAGAACAGAAAATAATCTAATATATATATTATATTTTATTCTATTCTGTTCTATTGTTTTTCTAGTCTATTTTCTTTTCTATTCGAATTCGAATTCATTCTATATGAAATTCGAATATTATGAATTTCTAATTTCAAAAGATGGTTATATATATAAATATTTTATATATATATATATATATATATATATATATATATATATATATATATATATATATATATATATATATAACCATTTTCCGAAATTCGAATTTCATATAGAATGAATTCGAATTTGAATAGAAAAGAAAATAGACTAGAAAAACAATATTTTACTCAATTGTGTTCTATTGTTTTTCTAGTCTATTTTCTATTCATTCTATATGAAATTCGAATTTCGGAAAATGGTTATATATATATAACCATTTTCCGAAATTCGAATTTCATATAGAATGAATTCGAATTTGAATAGAAAAGAAAATAGACTAGAAAAACAATATTTTACTCAATTGTGTTCTATTGTTTTTCTAGTCTATTTTCTATTTCTTTCTAGTCTAATCTTTTCAATTCGAATTCGAATTCATTCTATATGAAATTCGAATTTCGGAAAATGGTTATATATATATATATATATATCTATATGTATATATATATATATATATATGTATATATATATATATATATATATATATATATATATATATATATATATATAGATATATATAGATATATATATATATCTATATATATCTATATATAGATATATATATATATATATATATATATATATATATATATATTAGATATTTATTTATATATAACCATCTATTGAAATTCGAAATTCATTTAGAATGAATTCAAATTTGAATAGAAAAGATTAGAATAGAAAAAAAATAGAACAGAATAGATTAAAATATAATATATATACACATTATATTTTACTCAATTCTGTTCTATTGTTTTTCTAGTCTATTTCCTATTTCTAGTCTAATCTTTTGTATTCGAATTCGAATTCATTCTATATGAAATTCGAATTTCGGAAAATGGTTTTATATATATATAAAAATATATATTTATATTTATATATAAATATATATTTATATATATAACCATTTTCCGAAATTTGAATTTCATATAGAATGAATTCGAATATGAATATATATATATATATATATATATATATATATATATATATATATATATATATATATATATATATATATATATATATAATATATATATATATATATATATATATATATATATAAATTGTTATTTTCCAATCTATTTTCGAATTTATACTATTCGAAATTCGAATTTCAGAAGATGGTCAGATGGTCATATTCTGTTGTATTTTATTAAATTCTATTAAATTCTGTTCTATTCTTTACGATTCTTTTATGTTTATTCTATTGTTTTATTATTTTATATTCTATTTTATTGTATTTTTTTTTAGAAATCAATTTATATTTTTTCTAATTCGATTCGAATTAGTTTTCGAATTCGAGTCGAATAGATTTCAAATTTGTTTTCGAATCGAATATATTTCGAATTTGGTTTCGAATTCGATTAGAATTTGATTCGAATTTCGGCCGTGGGTTTTCGATTCGAAACATTTCGGATTCGTTTAAATTCGTTAGTATTGTAATTCGGTATTTCGGATGCATCCGAATGTCCGAATAATGAAAATTTCGTCCGAATTTCGATTCGGAACTAAACGAAATGCACATGTCTACTCCATGCTATACCCTGCTCGTTTGCGAGTTGAAAATAGGGATCGTGTACTGTTCTTTGATGACCCGATGGAAGCGACATCCTGGTTGGAAAGAAGAATGGAACCTAACAGAGAAGATTGATCTGAACATCTCAGTGTGATGTGGTGAGACATAACCCCATTATATACCTGTGCCACAATATGATGGGAAAGCTGTGAGACCCTGGCCCTGTACAGCACTGTTTAGGCAAAACTGCCCCCCTTTTTTTTGGGGGGGAATGGTTCTTTTTTCCCCCCTTTTGTTTTGAGTTAATAGCTGGGGGGCCACTTACAGTTCACTTCAGCTGACTGTGCCCCAAGTAACTGGACAGAGATCCTCTGAACTTTTCCACCGGGGCCATATGAACGGAATTTATGGAATCCTGCCCAGCACATGTCACTGCTGACATTTGGGAGTCGATTGAACAAGCCTCAATATATTTTAACCTGTGCTGATGGGGATTTGAAGTATTCTACACTCCTGCACTATAACTTTAATCTATGCAAAAACTCTTCTTTTTCTTACTTAAGGGGGTTTTTTTTTTCTGATATTTAGGGTTTTTTTTATTTTTCATGTATGTATGCCGAGACAGGGAAACGAGTGTGTCCTGCACACTGCCAGCATTGCGCAGCAAATTTTGCTCCAATTACCACTGGATTTACAAACCTCCAGATCTGTTGACAGGAGGGAAACGGAATATGGGACCATATTAGCTTTGTATAGACGATTAAATCCACTATGTCTACCCATGTCCCTATTGCTAATACATCGTATGATGGTATTATCACCAGTAGGTAATTTACAAAAGTTCAGGGAGGATGCCCGCACAAGTTGGGGTGGGTGCAGGGCGGGGAGGGGGGAGGGGAAGTTCTTACAGTTAAGCAAGATAATCCATGGTGCATTTGGGAAAGTATGGAAAGAGAAAAGGTATACACATAAATATACTGTATGGGAATTGCCTATATATTTACGTTCATTGCGAGTAATGGTGTTGCGTGGATACTGGAGCTTGAATACTCGCTCGTGTAGCTACGTGACGCCAAACAGAACCGAGATAATATTCTTAACATTTATACTAAAATGACGTCTATCAAGTTCCTAACGTGGAACGTAATGGGCCTCCGAGACAGGATTAAGCGGTCGGCTGCCCTAGCCTTTTTGCAGAAACAGAGAGCAGATATAATCGCGCTGGTAGAAACACATATAGAGGGTTGACTCCAGATGGCCTTGCGTAGACCATGGGTGGGGTGGGCTTACCACTCTACCCACACAACCCATGCTAGAGGGGTCTCAATTTTAATAGCAAAGTCAGTCCACTTTGAAATGTGTGAGGTGCGTACAGATCCACAAGGCCAATATGTATTTTTACATGCTAAACTGTATGGAGAACCGTTTCTTATTATGGCTTTCTATATCCCACCCCCATTCTGTACAACTGTTATAACAGAAGGTTTCTCCTTTATGTCACGATTCCCCAATATACAAGCAGTGTGGCTGGGGGATTTCAATACCACTTTGTGCCCAGCTTTAGACAGACTTCAGGTGGAGCAATCTTTGGGGCTGGAGACGGACAGGACAAGATTTGCTAAAATGATTTCCGCCTTCCACTTAGTGGACACATGGCGTCTTAAGAATCCTAAAACTAAGGCATACTCCTGTTTCTCCAGCACCCACAACTCCATGTCACGTATTGATTTTGTACTGGTGTCGAGTTCCTTGTCGCCACGCATCACTGAAGCTGCTTTTTGCCCTAGACTACTATCTGACCATAGCCCTTACTGGACTACCCTGAGTGTACCTATAGATAAACCTGCAAAACCATGGCGTCTCAACCCGTTCTGGTTATCTTTGTTGCCGGAAGATGATGAACTCCAAAACCTCTGGGGACGTTATTTTGCGGACAATAATCAAACAGCTTCTTTTGCAGCAATATGGGACTCCTTTAAGATATACGTACGTACGACATTGTCCACTTTAATAAAGAAAATAAAGGAAGACTCTGCTGACACATTCAATAAGGCAATAGAGGCATTAAATGTCACTGAACAGGAATATATCTCCAACCCCACCCCAGACATAGCAGCTAGGCTTAAACTCCAATCTAGGATAGTAAACCAAATCCAATTTTCTAAAGCCAGACAAAAGCTATTCTTCTCCAAACAAAAATTATTTGAACATGGGGAAAAAGCAGGTAAATTACTAGCGTACTTAGTGCACAGTGAAGATAGACCCCCAATAGTCATTACTCTAAGAGATCCAGATGGTAATCCCATTACAGACCCCTGTACAGTAACAAAAAGATTCAGGGATTTTTTTCGAGACCTGTACATGTCAAAAACAACAGGATCTGTAGATTTGAGAGAAAATTTCTTCCACAAAATTACTCTTCCACAATTAACAAATGAACAAGTAGAAATGCTAGAGGCACCCTTAGACATAGATGAAATAACTGCTGCAGTGGCGAGTTTTGCCAGATCGAAATCCCCAGGCTCAGATGGACTTCCCATCGAGTTTTACTCTGAGTTCAGTGAAGTAATTACACCCCAGTTACTTAAATTATATAATCACCTATTTGAAACATTTACACTAGCCCCATCCATGAGAGAGGCCACAATAATTCTTCTCCCTAAACCAGGAAAGGATCTGGGTTATCCAGAATCCTACAGACCCATATCTCTACTCCAAGTGGATATAAAAATCCTAGCTAAGGTTCCGGCATTGCGACTTAACCAAGTAATATTGTCCCTAATTCATGCCGATCAGGCGGGCTTTATGCCAGGCCGCAATACATCCTTTAATCTTCGTAAATTATATATAAATTTACAAGCCGAACATGCGGAAGTTGGTTCGAGAGTAATAGTGACCTTAGATACAGCTAAGGCATTTGACTCGGTAGAGTGGGAGTATTTGTGGAGATGACTTGAGAGATATGGTTTTGGCCCAAAATTTATCACATGGGTACAATTACTGTACCAATCACCCAAGGCCAAGGTGGTGGCTAACGGCTGGACCTCCGAACAGTTCACTCTCAGCAGAGGAACGAGACAAGGTTGTCCCTTGTCCCCACTTCTATATGCCTTGGCTGCGGAACCACTGGCCATGTCCATTCGGGCAGATCCGGAAATATGGGGATTAGAATCAGGTACCCTTATAGAGAAAATAAGTATGTACGCAGATGATACACTGTTGTACTTGGCAGATTCAGGTCCTTCCTTAAAAAAAAGCACTACAAACCATTGAGCAGTTTGGTACATTCTCTGGCTTGAAAATTAATTGGGAAAAATCCCAAATATTGTCTATAGATAGCTTCCCTCCATCTGAGATACAGGCCGACTTACCACTGCAGCGGGTTAGTATCATAAAATACTTAGGAATCTATGTATCTAGAATACCAGCTGACTACATCCCACTAAATATAGAGCCGTTAATCACTTATATAAAATCCAAAATTAAGGTATGGGCTCGTCTCCCACTAGGGGTTTGGGGCCGTATAAATTTAATTAAGATGATCCTCCTACCCAAAATTCTATATATAATGTGGCATACCCCAATCTACATACCCCTAAAATACTTCAAAATAATTGAAGCTCTTCTCAAACCATTTGTGTGGGGAACCAATAGACACAAACTGGCCTGGCAGATACTCAAGAACCCTACAGATCTTGGAGGCACTGCACTGCCAGATTTTAACCTATATTATATAGCATCACAGATGTCCCAGTTATATCACATTGACAAGACGGATAAAGAAAGGTTTCTACAATTACTCTGCCCCAAACGAATTAAGAAAACTAGGGACTCCATATACGCGATAGTGGTGGAACTCAGCAGTACAGAACCACACAGCCACAACAAGTCCATACTATACCACTATGGAAAGATATGGACCATAGCTTTGGGGAGGTTGGGAGTTCCTCGGTATGATGATTATACCCCGTTATGGTTTAACAAGAACCTGCCGGAACTTATGCGGTTACCTGGTGTAGAGTTATGGATTAATTATGGGATCCTATACCTACATCAATTGATTGCAAATGGTATGCTCAAATCCTTTAGGGTACTTGCAGAGGAGTTTTCCCTTCCTCCTTATATGCTATACAGATATCTACAAGTCAAACATGCACTGCAGAAACAGTTTCGGACCTCTTTTCCTCAACCAACTCCTAATACCCTTATGACAATAGTAAAGGACAACGATCCCCGAAAATTAATTTTGGCGTTCTATAATATTCTCCTTACCCCTACAGCCTCCAAACTAGCATATGGCTTTAAGCCACGTTGGGAGAGGGCAATAGGACCTATGGAGGATGAGGAATGGGAAGAGGGCATGGAGTCGGTTAGAGCTGTTTTGCCTAAATTATCTGATAGACTAATACAGATTTTCATACTTCACCATGCATACTTAACCCCGCTTAGGGTCGCTAGATACAAGGAGACTCAATCTAGCCTCTGTACATTGTGTGGAAAAGAGTCGGGCACATTTATTCATTTACTGTGGTCATGCCCTCAAATACAGGGTCTTTGGACTCAGGTAGTAAAGTTCTTACATGATAATATGGGATCACCGATTACACTAGATCCTAAGGTGTGCCTACTTGGGATACTGCCTGAGTCCACTGACAAATACACTAAAATCTTTTTACAAGAAACCCTGTTTTCAGTGAGAAAAGTAATAGCTAGGAAATGGATGAGGAGGTCGCCCCCAGGATTAGCTGAATGGAAAGCAGAAATAAATAACACTTTACCGTACAAAAAATTCATATACACTAACAGAGGATGCCCCATGAAATATGAAAAAATTTGGGACAGATGGCTACAAGACTCAGACACCTGTTCGTGATTGAGTCTATAAATCGCATGCTTATTAACTTTAAGATACAGATAGCTGATGATATAAGACATGAACACAAAACATGTGGCCGCACAATTGTATAAGTCTTTATTGCGCATTGTCAAATATATGTCACAACAAATGTCTGTTCGAAATTCGATTATAAACGGAATTTATGCAATGCTGTATACTACGCCCAGAACAGTGTGTTACAATGTGTATGTACCATGGATATGTTAAATTAATAAACTTTTCTTTGATAATAAAAAAAAAAAAAAATGTACCTGCCTCCTCACCAACAAACTGTTTTTTTTTAAGGAAAACACACATAGGCAAGTATAATTGAACCAAAAATTCCTTTATTAAGGGCTCACAACCAAACAAAGAGGGAGGCAACACTGGAGAAACAGCTGAAATTGGCAAAGCCTTTGGCCCCCAGGGCACACATCAATTATTTTACTGCAAAATTGGTGGCCTGAGGAGTCCATATATATGTGAGTGCAGTCTGGTCCAGAAGTCACAGAGATCCGGAAAGCAGCAGATGACATCTGTGTCCCCAGGCTGTGGTCATACAAGAGACTGCATCTTTTGTCAGACCAGACTGAACCCAGGTCATCACTCTCTGGTCTTCCTTCCATGCTTCCTTCCACGCTGTGGCTCTGGTGGTGGAGTTGTGGCAGGAGGAGGATGGTCCAACTCAATCACGTCGGTCTTGGGTGTGATTTCGCCACTCACCCCCTTAGTTAGCACTTTATAATTAAGTTTCTCACACATGAGGCGTTGGCCCTCCTGCAAGCTCTTCAGTTTGGTGGCAGCCATGCAGGCAAAGGCCTCTTCAGGAGTGGGTAAGGCTCTGAGGGACGCAGAAGCCTCCTGAATGAGCCTGAGTGCTGAATCTTGCACATGACTCCCCTTCCTGGGTCTTTTGTATGGAAGGCGGAGGGGAAGAACCTGCGATTCGGTCAGGCTCCGACTGGTCCCAGGCTTCTCCTGGCTGCCACTTAGCCCCGCCTCCTTCTGGCTGCCACTAACCCCTGCCTCCTCCTGGCTGCCACATTCCACAGCCTC
Source organism: Lithobates septentrionalis (assembly GCA_037952835.1). Classification (NCBI taxonomy): domain Eukaryota; kingdom Metazoa; phylum Chordata; class Amphibia; order Anura; family Ranidae; genus Lithobates; species Lithobates septentrionalis. The sequence continues at coordinate 799,840 of JBBDGP010001553.1, read as the reverse complement.
CTCCTGTGTGCCACATTCCAGAGCCTCATCCTGGCTGAGGTCTTCCTGTGTATGAAAAAGGTACATAGTTTGAGTTTTTGATTCATCAATCACACACAATTTTCACCTCATGACTGTTGCAAATTGAATGTTAAGAAATATAACTGATGATCATTCTGAGCCCAGCATTTTTTATTCTTGTCCCAATTATTTTTGCCCACTACTGTCTATTGATATGTAAAACACTTTCTTAAATCAGCAATTAGTGATCAATAATAACATCTAGTAAAGATAATTTATTTATTGACCAGAAATCTGTAGAACAATGCTATACCTGACTCCATCTGGGGTCCTCCACTTCTTCCTGGCTGGAAGTCCCAGGTTGGACATCGGAAGCCTCAGCTGGGGTGGAAGATAGGGTGGAAGGAAGAGTGGAAGGAAGGGTTGAGAGTGATTCCCTGACTCCAGTCTGGTCTGACAGAAAACAAAGTCTCTCATAGTACCAGACCCTGGGGACATAAATGTCATCTGCTGCAGCTCCGGATCTCTGGGAATCCGTGACCTTCTTGCGCTCCCTAAGATAAGTGCTCCTAAAGCCACCAATTTTGGTTTTTAAAGAGGGGATGGTTGCCGTGGGGACCACCAACTCCAGCAGTTTCTCCAGTGCTGCCTGCCTCTTTTGTTTATTATTATAATGTGGATGTTTCACCTGCCACAGACAGGGCAACTCCCTGTACTTTTCTATGAACAGGGGGAGGAAGTTGTGGTCATTGAAGCCATCCATTTTATCTGCAAAACACAACACGAGACAAACCCTAAAGTCAAGCAAAACTCTCCTAATCTTGTTACAATATAGGCCTCAATCTAGAAGCAGTATAGGCCCAAGTTTAGATCTTACCTTAGTTATCACGATCGGCGCCTCTGATACTCCTTCCTCCGCTCACAGATCTTACATACTACGCACGCGTGTTACGCTTTAAACACACTGCGCATGCGTGTAACTCCGCCCGCTCCTGACGTTCTTTCTAGTCTATTTCCCACCCCTTTTTGTTTGGCGCAGTGGGGGAAGAGCACATGGCGGAGACACAGCAGGTGCATGCTAATTATAGCAACGAGGAGGAGGGGGAGGAAAGCCCGGAGCCGGAAACGTCTGGATCCAGAAGGAGAAGATTTAAGGCCTCAAATATGTCCTTTGGGGAGATGTTGGAGATGGTGGACATCCTGAAGAGGGCCGACTATGATGGAAAGTATGGACCTTACCCCAACCCCAATGTCAGAAAGGCCAAGATAATGGCGAAAGTGGTCAAGAGTCTGCACTGGAATTTCGTGGTACGACGATAGAAAGATCAGCTCAGGAAGCGATGGTCGGACCTCAAATTAAGAGAACACGAGCAGTACAGAAAGATCCGGAGAGTTCTGCAAAAAAGTAAGTAGTTGTGCTGTGTTCCTATTGTTTTTGTGTTTATTACGTTCGTGCTGCTCCATGTGCTTTTCTTAACTGTTATCCAGTTTAAAATGTCAACTTTCATGTTCATGGGCACATTATTCGTTCGTATCAAACATTTTTCTTTCGGCCTATAAAACACCATTGTTTTGGCCATATGCATTTGACCACATGTAGATGGGTTTGTTACTAGAATGAGATGCAAACTCGATTCTGTGTAAAGAGAGGACACTCAGCAGCAGTTTTCACATCTGGACACTGGAGCACTAGTGTGGGACACAAGAACACCCACACAGGTGCTCCAGTGTATACTATAGGGGTGTCTCCATCTGTGAAGCTTGGACAAAACAGGTAAAGTATTGAAGCTTGACAAAGGACACTAAAAATTCTACATCTTGGAACTCTGCCAAAACAGACAATTGTACCCCACTTCCAAGCAATGTTTCATATTTATAGTTCTGCCATCAAATCTCTGTGTGCTAAGTATACCATTTTTTCTTAACATAGGGGAGAAAAGACTCGGAGAACACCCCTCATCCGAGGAGACCAGAGACCCCCCACCTCTGGAAGAAGGGGAAATCCCCCAAAGACAAGAAGAGCAGGAGGAGGAAGACGTAGTGGAACTAGTCACCATAACAGGTGAGTGTCTGCGACCACAGGCTCAGGTAAGAGATGGAAGGCGGCATATTTATAATACATGATTTTTTTTGGTTTCTATCTTTTTAGGTGATCGTGATGTTGTGGATCCAGATCCTTTCACCTCGGAAAGTGCACAGATCCTGATTAGGGAGATCATGGGGTGTAATAGGGACTTGGAAAACATCAAGAAAAACATGATGTTCTTCAAAAAAATAAGAACATCATTGATGTTTTGGGGAGAGTTTAAAGCCCCTCCAAATCCCTTTCTTTTATGGTGTGCTACAATTTTTACATTTTTTGTCTAATTGTAGAAAAGCCAAATTTTGAGGATGCACACAGTGTGTCAACATGTGCTATCTGCCATCACGGGAGATCAATGGATGTGTTTTGGGGGTGCAACCCCTTCCTCAATAATAAAGTAGCTGTGAGGAAGGGGTGGCTCCCCCAAAACATGTCCCTTGATCACCATGATGGCAGCTAGCACATGTTGACATTCAGGTATTTGTGTGCATCTTCAAAATTTGGCTTTTCCGGGGGTGACTTCACCCCATCTGAACGCAATATCAAACACAATTCCTAAATACTCATGTCTGATATTGCCTTCAAGTTCTACCAAATGTGAACTTTGTAAGTTCAAGATTTGTGTCTTTCTTGTGTGTTTTAAACATGCCTGTTTTATCTTAAATGGACATTTCTACTTTTTGTAATGTGACCCCAAAAATTGTTATACAACAAACATGTTGATTTGTTTTCAAAACCTTTTCTAAATGCACATGTGATTGTGCAGGTATTAAAAAGATTGTTAGTCAAGAATGTGTGGATTATTGTCTCAATGCTAGAACACTTTTGGGGTGCTCTAATTGGTGTTTTCTGTGACAATGGGGTTATTTCCTAGGGGCAAATCCACTTTGCACTCCAAGTGCAGTTTCAAGTGCACTTGGAGTGCAAAGTGTCTTTGCCTTTAGTAAACACCCAACAGTGCTTTGTATAAGGTTACACAATCACGCCATTTTCAGGACTCACCACATTTCTGTCAGGGTCAGCTAAAACAAACACAAGCAGTAAATGTCACCGAAGAATTGCTTAATGTTTTTTTTTATTTGATAAAGGTTTCACACATTGTCTGGCGTATTGATAGCCCCCCTACCCGCAAAGAATTCAAGGTATCGTAGCCGGACATCACGGGCACTCAGGGAGGGCAAGCCAGAACGGCCACTTTCAAGTACCGTCAGGGTTGGTTCATTTTGAATTCCGGCCTCAGCCCCAACTGAGCTAGCATAGTTGGCAGAATGTTGGCGTAAAAAGTTGTGTAGAACACAGCACGCCAGGATAATATGATTCAGTTTTTACTCCGCCATATGTAAGGGTGTAAGAAATAGGCGGAACCGGCTGGCCATGATTCCAAACTTGTTCTCCACCACTCTTCTGGCTCTGGTCAGCCGGTAATTAAAAACCCTCTGGTCCGGGGTGAGGGTCCTCATCGGAAATGGCCGCATAAGATGGTCCCCCAGCGCAAAGGCTTCATCCGCAATGAAGACGAATGGGAGTCCTTCCACATTGTCTTCTGGAGGTGGCAAGTCCAAGCTGCCATTCTGGAGACGCCTGTAGAACTCCGTCTGGGCGATGACTCCACCATCGAACATCCGGCCATTCTTCCCCACGTCCACGTACAGGAACTCATAAGTAGCCGGCACCACCGCCAACATCACAATACTATTTAACCCCTTATAATTATAAAAGTATGACCCCAAGTTGGGTGGTGGGATGATGTGGACGTGTTTCCCATCAATTGCCCCTCCGCAGTTAGGAAAGTCCCACCGCTGGGCAAAGTGGGAGGCCACAGTCTGCCATTCCTGTGGCGTGGAAGGAAACTGTTGAGGAAAACAAAAAAAAATTAGTCTTTTTGCACATAAACATGGAAAGCAGATTAGACACAAACATTCTTAGCCAACATCAAGATAACATTTATTTATGGGATTTTTTAAAGACCAAAGTATAAGGTACACCTATCATATCCCCCCCCTCTCATGGGCCATTTCTAACATTATAGGGGGGGGGACTCTTGGACAGGTAACCCTCTCCACTTCATTGAGAGATGAATGCCTATATAATGTGTATTTTATACTTTGAACAGCCCCTCCTTAGTTACACTATTGGCAGCCCACTGGACAGTTAAGAAGTGTCATAATACAAGGATATAAATACACATTGTACACATTTGAGCACATTTGGACATTCTGCTATTACCTATCAAGATAATAATAGGATAAAAAAACTTTAAACAGTACCATTTGAAAGTATACAGGCAGGCCCTTGCGCTACATGCTTTGGGGAATTCATCCATAAATCTGACCACTAAAGAGATGGGTATAGTGTGTATGGGTTTGGCAAAGTCAGCAGATAGATGATTGAGGATAGATAGAGAATTGGGATAAGCTGACTTAGCAGTTGGGGGGAGGGAGGGTTCCAAATGATTTGGGGACCCCCAAAAAAAACCTCTGGCACTCTGCCTGAATTTAAAGCACAAATCACATTTAAAAACATTTTAGGGGTGTTTGGGGTAAAGCACTACTATGGAGCTGATAAAATACATTTTTAAGTGACTACATGAGGTGAACATAGGGCCAGGAGAGCATGCTGGGGAGGTAAGTGAAGGCAAATATTTATGAAGGACAAAAAAAAATTACATAAAAATCCAGCATGCATGAGGACAATGGGGACATTCACAGCATATTACAATCATGGTAATTAGGGAATGAGGAAAGAAATACAATATATTAGCAAACATTAAATACAATAAAATGTGATATTAAAGGATAAAAATCTTTCCTTAATATAATCCTTCTGCAGGACCTGGATGATGGCAGAACAGGTCTCTGGGATAATGATCCCCAGAGCCTGGGGGGAGATGCCTGTCGAGAACTTGAGGTCCTGCAGGCTTCTCCCCGTCGCCAAGTACCGCAGGGTGGCGACGAGCCTCTGCTCCGGAGTGATGGCTTGCCTCATGCAGGTATCCTGCCTGCTAATATAAGGGGTCAGCAAAGACAACAAACGGTGAAATACGGGGTCCGTCATCCGGAGAAAGTTCCTGAAATCATCAGGATTATTCTCACGGATCTCACGGAGCACAGGCATATGACACAACTGGTCACGCTGAAGCAACCAATTCTTGGTCCATGAACTCCTCCCCACCCTGTTCATGGACTGGACTTGTGTCAAGGTCATTACTCCAACACCAAGCCCCCGCACAGCACGAATGCTACGAGGAGTACGTATACGCAACATGGACAGAAAACGGTCGGCTGCTCAGAACGAGGTAACAGAACACACTGAAGAACAGCAAGGCCTGTGAAGAGCGACCTGAAAAACAGTAACGAACAAACAAGAACACAATGACAAGTCAATGGTTTTCGCTGCATGCACTGAAGAGCAGATACAAACCCACAAGCACAAACTGAATAGCAGAAAATGATCTGAAAACCACGAGTCTGAAAAAGCGTGAATCGTCTCTCACCAAACTTTTACTAACACGAGATTAGCAAAAGGAGCCCAAAGGGTGCCGCGCTTGGTTCTGAACTGGCCTTTTCTAGTCTCGTCGTACGTGGTTTACGTCACCCCGTTCTTGGCGATCGGAAATTCCGACAACTTTAAGCGACCGTGTGTACGCAAAACAAGTTTGAGCCAACATCCGTTGGAAAAAATTTTGTTGTCGGAATGTCCGATCAATGTCCGACCGTGTGTACGGGGCATTAGAATACATAAATACAGAGATCTCATAGTATACCGAAAACTCTGAGCACTATCCCTACAGTATAAAAAATAATCCTTATTCTAGAAGTGCCTCATTATTGTACATTATAATCAAACATTCTAAGTCACTTCAAAAGCAAAAAAACTGAAAGTGCAATGTGTCAAATACCAAATATAATTGGTAAATATGAAGAAGTGCTCATGCAAATACATAACATAAATAGATGCAAATCTCATATATATATAAAAAAAATAATAATCAATATATGCAAATTTCACAGCCGAATATGTACACCAACTTCTTCTGTAAACCTCAACCTTTACGTTACGCAGCAGGCTAGAATGCAGGGACCCTGCCACCTAGAAGGGTAGACCATGCAGTCACCAATCCACCCCTCCGACAGAACCTCCATCACCCCATCACCAGCCACCACCACCTTCTCTCCCAAGCTGGCTTCTTGTCTTGTACCTCTTTTCTCCATCACCTAGCAGGCAAACATGAAGGTTTGTTTATACTTGTTCCCTATCCTCATTTACTTAACTGGTTTTACTGAGGCACAATGGCACCACCGTACCCCTACCTGCCCGTGCGACCATCAGATTCATTCCATAACCGATTAATCTTCAGGTCCAGGCCAATGATTTCTGGCCTGGACCTGCTGATCGGTTCTGATATATGAAATGCTTCCCCTGCCTGACATCACTTCCCCACAGGCAGGGGAAGTGATGTCATCTCCTCTCCTGGAATTCTTTTTGGTTCCAGAGAGAGGAGAGAGGACATCTAACTGTAAGTTGCACCAACACTACACTAGCACCAGTACACGTAGGCACACTTTTCACCACCGGATCACCCCCCCGATCACCCGCCTAGTTAACCCTTTCACTCCCTGTCACAGTGTCACCAAGTGCAATTTTCAGATTTTTCACTGATCACTGTACTGGTGTCATTTGTGACACTAAGCAGCATTAGGGCAGTTAGTAGTAGGCCCAGGTAGCTTTAGGTTACCCCCCCTAAACCCCCCTAATAAAGGTTTAATCCCTTGATCGCCCCCCAGTTAACCCTTTCATCCCCTGTCACCAGTGTCACTAGTAGATCTATTTTCTGATCGCAGTATTAGTGTTATGGGTGACTCTGGTTAGTTAATACTTTTTTTATAGTCAGGGTACCTGCCGTATATTACCCAATAAAGGTTTAACCCCCTGATCACCCAGCGGGTGACATCAGTTAGGTTTTAGCATCAGTTAGGGTCAGCGTCAGCCCCAGGCAGCATCAGATTAGTGCCAGTAGTGCTAACACCTGATCTGATCAGAACTTTATTAACATCCCCAGTAGTTTATGGTTCCCAAAAACACGGCGTTAGTGGGATCAGCACAGATACCTGCTAGCACCTGCGTTTAGCACCTCCGCCCACTCAAGTGCAGTATCAATTGATTACTGTTGATTACAAAACACAACACACATAACTGCAGCGTTTGCAGAGTCAGGCCTGATCCCTGCGAACACTAATGCCCCATACACACGGTCGGATTTTCCGATGGAAAATGTCCGATCGGAGCGTGTTGTCGGAAATTCCGACCGTGTGTGGGCTCCATCGGACATTTTCCATCGGATTTTCCGACACACAAAGTTTGAGAGCAGGATATAAAATTTTCCGACAACAAAATCCGTTGTCGAAAATTCCGATCGTGTGTACACAAATCCGACGGACAAAGTACCACGCATGCTCAGAATAAATAAAGAGATGAAAGCTATTGGCCACTGCCCCGTTTATAGTCCCGACGTACGTGTTTTACGTCACCGCGTTTAGAACGATCGGATTTTCCGACAACTTTGTGTGACCGTGTGTATGCAAGACAAGTTTGAGCCAACAGCCGTCGGAAAAAATCCTAAGATTTTGTTGTCGGAATGTCCGATCAATGTCCGACCGTGTGTACGGGGCATAGCAGTTTTTTGGTAGCAACAGGTAGAAGCAGAAGTAGAAGCAGGCTCTGACAATCAGGTGCTCTTTTTGCCTGTAAGTTTCACTAGTTGTACCAGTAAATTTAGAGGCCAAAATGTCCAATCAGAGGTACACTAGTGAAGAGGCCTACACGTTTCTGAACATGACAGATGAGAGTGAAAAGGAAGTCACCCATTTGTCAGATTCAGGCTCAGAATACGAACCAGTAGATAGCAGCGGCACCCTGTCAGATAACTCTGACGACGGAGTAGTGGTCCCTGCTAAGGTCAGGCGTACCCGACCCCGTTCTTCTTCTGTTGTTGAGGTGCAAGAACTGCAGTGCTCTCATATGGAGCAGAGAGCCAGTACTAATGCCGCTCATCCTTCTGGTGAACTGGCAAGTACCAGTGGCCTAGTACATCCTGGTCGTACATTCAGCACTGCAGTATCACATAGTGATGTGGCGAGTCCCATAAGTGCAGTTCAAGCTGGTGCGCTGGCTAGCACAAGTAGTGTCTCGCAGCCACCAAGAAGACAAACACAGCCCCTCAAGCCCATAGTGCCCTTCCTGCTGCATTTGTCAATCCTAATTGGGAGCCCACCACTTCTGCAGCATCTGTACTTCCCCCATTCACTGGCCAACTCGGAATTCAGATGGAAACAGTTGATTTTACGTCACTTGAATTTTATTTGCTGTTTTTCACGGAAGATCTCTATAGATCTATTGTGGACCAAAGCAATTTGTATGCTGATCAATCCCGAGTTGACCCTTGCCAGAGATTGGAGAACTATTACGGTTTCTGAATTTAAGACCTTCCTGGGCCTATCCCTTCTCATGGGCATAGCTAAAAAAAGTGAGTTGCGGTCATATTGGTCTACTGACCCAATTCACCATATGCCCGTGTTCTCTGCCTCCATGACCAGGACATGATACAAGCAGATCTTGCAGTTCATGCATTTTAATGACAATGAACTCTGTCATCCTCGGGGTAACCCTGAATATGATCAGCTCCACAAAATTTGGCCCCTTGTAAACCACTTCAACCAACAGTTCGCAGCCTTGTTCACTCCTGATCAAGTTGTCTGTGTTGATGAGTCCCTGATTAAGTTTTCTGTTCGCTTGTCATTCAAACACTATCTTCCCAGCAAGCATGCCAGATATGGGGTCAAGATGTATAAGCTCTGTGACAGGGCAACAGTCTATACATTTAGTTTTATGGTTTACGAGGGAAAATATAGTCACGTGGAGCCAGAGAACTGCCCAAACACATAGGGAGCGCTGGTAAGATTGTGTGGGACTTGGTGACACCCTTATTCGGAAAGGGGTACCACTTCTATGTGGACAATTATTACACAAGTGTGACACTTTTTAGTGACTTGTTTGATCATGGAATTTCCGCATGTGGCACCGTGCAATCTAATCACCGGGGCTTACTCCAGTGGCTTGTGGAATCCTGACTGTGGGAGAGAGCCTGCTTGAGAATTATCATTTGCTCGCAGTGAAGTGGAGGGATAATCTTAATGTTTTCGTTCTGTCCTCCCTTCACGCAGATACGACAGTCCAAATTCCAACGACTGGTGTTGTGGAGAAACTCCTGTGTCCACGAATACAACCCTAATATGATAGGGATGGACCTCAACAACCAGTTGATGGCGCCATACTTAAATGCCCATAAGGCCAGACGCTGGTACAAAAAAGTGTCTGTATACTTATTCCAATTGGCTCTGCTGAATGCTTATGCGCTATACAAAGCGTCAGGACGAACTGGATCCTTCCTTAAATGCCAGGAAGAGATCAGCACAGCCCTTCTGTTTCTAGACAATGCCATGGCCCAACTTCCCATTGCAAATGCATTGAGCCGGTTGCATGAGAGGCATTTTCCGTATGCCCTCCCTGGTACCCCTACCAATCGATCACCCCAAAGAAGATGTCGTGGAAAACGCGGATATAGGTGTGACACCCACTATTATTGTCCCTCCTGTCCTGGCCAACCTGGTCTTTGCATCGGTGAATGTTTCGAATGGTACCACACACTAGTGGGGTATTGGAGTAGGATACAGCACTGCACAGTCTGAGACACACTTTCACAGGGTCTTCAAAGATGCCATCGCATTTCGAGAGACCCAAACCTGGAACCGTTACAGTTACAAATACAAGTGTAAAAAATAAATAAATAAATAAATAAAAATAGTAAAAAATGTATATATATATATATATATACACTACCGTTCAAAAGTTTGGGGTCACATTGAAATGTCCTTATTTTTGAAGGAAAAGCACTGTACTTTTAAATGAAGCTAACTTTAAACTAGTCCTAACTTTAAACAAATATACTCTATACATTGCTAATGTGGTAAATGACTATTCTAACTGCAAATGTCTAGTTTTTGGTGCAATATCTACATAGGTGTATAGAGGCCCATTTCCAGCAACTATCACTCCAGTGTTCTAATGGTACAATGTGTTTGCTCATTGGCTCAGAAGGCTAATTGATGATTAGCAAACCCTTGTGCAATCATGTTCACACATCTAAAAACAGTCTAGCTCCTTCCAGAAGCTACAAAACTGACCTTCCTGTGAGCAGATTGAGTTTCTGGAGCATCACATTTGTGGGGTCAATTAAACGCTCAAAATGGCCAGAAAAAGAGAACTTTCATCTGAAACTCGACAGTCTATTCTTGTTCTTAGAAATGAAGGCTATTCCATGCGAGAAATTGCAAAGAAATTGAAGATTTCCTACAACGGTGTGTACTACTCCCTTCAGAGGACAGCACAAACAGGCTCTAACCAGAGTAGAAAAAGAAGTGGGAGGCCGCGTTGCACAACTAAGCAAGAAGATAAGCACATTAGAGTCTCTAGTTTGAGAAACAGACGCCTCACAGGTCCCCAACTGGCATCTTCATTAAATAGTACCCGCAAAACACCAGTGTCAACATCTACAGTGAAGAGGCGGCTGCGGGATTTTGGGCTTCAGGGCAGAGTGGCAAAGAAAAAGCCATATCTGAGACTGGCCAATAAAAGAAAAAGATTAAGATGGGCAAAAGAACACAGACATTGGACAGAGGAAGACTGGAAAAAAGTGTTGTGGACGGATGAATCCAAGTTTGAGGTGTTTGGATCACAAAGAAGAACGTTTGTGAGACGCAGAACAAATGAAAAGATGCTGGAAGAATGCCTGACGCCATCTGTTAAGCATGGTGGAGGTAATGTGATGGTCTGGGGTTGCTTTGGTGCTGGTAAGGTGGGAGCTTTGTACAGGGTAAAAGGGATTCTGAATAAGGAAGGCTATCACTCCATTTTGCAACGCCATGCCATACCCAGTGGACAGCGCTTGATTGGAGCCAATTTCATCCTACAACAGGACAATGACCCTAAACACACCTCCAAATTGTGCAAGAACTATTTACAGCAGAAGCAGGCAGCTGGTATTCTATCGGTAATGGAGTGGCCAGCACAGTCACCAGATCTGAACCCCATTGAGCTTTTGTGGGAGCAGCTTGACCGTATGGTACGCCAGAAGTGCCCATCCAACCAATCCAACTTGTGGGAGCTGCTTCTAGAAGCGTGGGGTGCAATTTCTCCAGCTTACCTCAATAAATTAACAGCTAGAATGCCAAAGGTGTGCAATGCTGTAATTGCTGCAAAAGGAGGATTCTTTGATGAAAGCAAAGTTTGATGTAAAAACAATGTTATTTCAAATACAAATCATTATTTCTAACCTTGTCAATGTCTTGACTCTATTTTCTATTCATTTCACAACGTATGGTGGTGAATAAGTGTGACTTTTCATGGTAAACACAAAATTGTTTGGGTGACCCCAAACTTTTGAACGGTAGTGTATATATATATATATATATATATATATATATATAATCATTAAAAAGCCAAAAATAGTTGTTGTTTTATTGTTCTCCCTCTATTCTCTCTCTATTGTTCTCTTTCTATTGTTCTGCTCTGTTTTACTGTATTTTTTAACTGCAATGTTTTATTGTTACTATGCTTTATCGTGTTTGCTTTTCAGGTTTGTAAATCTTTTATACTTCACTTTTTACTGTGTTTTATTGTTAACCATTATTTTCTTCTCAGGTACGCCATTCAGCTGCAGCACTGATTTATTTATCTTGACAGCAACAGCGTTTGCTCTCACGATACGTAAATCAGTGACTCCAGCACTGTAGGAGGTGATCTCACCACTACAGTTAACAAAAAAAGAGCATATATGCCGAAGTGTGGGGGCAGGGGTGGAGGGACGATTTGCTTCTAATATTAGGGGTGGATTGCCACCATGCTTCGGCATATATTTTTTACTTTTTTTGGCACAGATTGTTTTTGTTTTATTGAGTTAATATTTTATTTTCTCGAATCGTCTTCCAGGGCAGCATCTGAGAGATAGGCTCCTCCTCCCTAAAACAGGAAACACATTAGTCCACCATTATAAATTTCACAATCTTACCTGTGTGCCTCAGTTGTTTTGTGTTTCCTCCGGACCCATAGGAGCTGCAAAACATTTGTTATTTTTTCACTTGTCTCTGTGCTTGTTGCAGGAGACCCCCTGCCAGCATCCCATACAGCCCAATGGGCCTTGGGAGGGCGAGCAGGCGCAGCACTGAGCAACTTTGCTCAAGCCTGAGATTTCGCCCCTACTGAGGGGTCTGCAATCATCCCCCCAGGCTGCAGGAGGACTCTGTCATCCCCCCCATGCCGCTGCTCTAGGTTCTGTGCTGGTTTAACAAGCACCCCCCTCACTGGCTTTCCAGGAAAACTGGGGCCCGCCAGGGGGGATACATCAGATGCACTAGATGGCCGCCCCCCCTCGCCGCCGCCACCGCAGCAACAGAGGATCAGGTAAGGGGGTTTTTCACCTTCCATCCAGGTCCCTGGTGGCCGCGGCTGATACCCCAAGCCAGGCAACTGATCCGGCACCCGCTCTCCGGGCGGCGCAGCGGCGTCCTCGCCGCCACACAGGCCGCTACATGGAGCCTGGGGGTGTACCAAGATGGCGCCGGGAGGAGGTTCCGCTTCCGGGTAGCGGCCATTTTCCCATAGCCTTTCTCCAGGAGGAGATAGAGCGGGACACACAGGACACCCAGAGGTGGGAATTTAAAAAAAAAAAAAAAAGAAAAATAATAATAACAAAAATTAGAATACAATTTAATTTTTTTCTGCCATTCCTACCAGTATCATGGGTAAACTACAATGCAGCGGCATGTGCAGGTGTGTCCACCAACCTGCACGGGGTCAGCCGGGGGTGGGGCCGGAGCTTATGCAGGAAGCAGTTAAAAAGGCCCTCTAAGCAGAGGATCCTGGTGGCTGATCATGTCTGACGCTTCCCCACCCTGCCCTGCAGATCCTGCAAGTCAGAACAGCCCCAAGGTAAGCCAGAATACTCTTGAATTATCTCTGTCTTAACCTCTTTACAAGACTGCCTACAGGCAGTCTTTGACCACCTGTCTCACGGGGATTTTTGTTCACTATGCTTACTTCTAGGCAAAGCCCCCTGAGGAAAGGAAGGTAAAAGGCAAAACATGTGCCTCATGCAGCCACAGGCTTTCCCCAGATTGGAAAAAGCCCCATTGTCAGAAATGCATAGACAAAATGGTGGCCAAAGAATCACAGGGATTTTTGAAAGACCTGCTCAATTCTTTTAAGAAAGAAATTCAGAGCACCATGGCGCCACTACGCTCAGCTATTGAAAAATTAGAAACACCATCAAGTGTCGCTCAGGCCAGTATCCCATCTACCAGCAGAACATACATTCCGAGGGATAACAAGGTACAGGCAGACCAAGAGGTGGATTCAGATGAATCCGAGCAATCTGAATCGGAAGACGGTATCTGTTCAGACTCAGAGGAGGAAGATGACACTACAGACTGCAACCTGTTTCCCTCAGAGGATACAGACAGTCTTCTTAAAGCCATCACTGACACTCTAGGCATTAAAGAACAGAAAACCGCAGAACTCACTATACATGACAGGATGTACAAGGGGCTACAGCCCAAGAAGCCAAGAACGTTCCCTGTACACCAAACCCTTAAAGACATAGTCAAAAAAGAATTGGAAGACCCAGAGAAAATTTTTTTTATACCCGCCACAATCAAACGCAGATACCTGTTTGCGGAAGCAGACATCAAAACCTGGGCTAAATGCCCCAAGGTGGATGCCTCTCTGGCAAAGATTACGAACAAATCTGACTTGGCATTTGACGACGCAGGTACCCTAAGCGACCCCATGTACAAGAAAATAGAAGCCCTCCTGAAAAGGGCATGGGAAGCAGGGGCGGCAAACCTAAATCCGGCTATTGCTTCCACCTGCACAGCCCTTGCTAATCTGGTTAACCCAGCCGCAAGAACTACTGGAAAACGACACGCCCAGGGAAGAACTAATAAAAACCATCCCCACACTAACTAGAGCGGCAGCCTTCTTAGCAGATGCTTCAGCAGAAACTCTCAGAATATCCTCTAGGACGATGGCACTACTGAACTCGGCCCGCAGAGCTCTGTGGTTGAAATCTTGGGGGGGGGGATGCCCCTTCCAAGAACCGTTTATGTGGGATCCCATTCACTGGAGACCTACTGTTTGGTCCTGAACTAGAAACAGTCCTGGATAGGACTGCAGCAAAAAATAAGGGGTTCCCTCAAACCAAGAAGAAACAAGGGAAGGCGCCCTTTCGGCATTTCAAGAAATTTAAAGCCAGGGGCAAAAAAGCGCTGGGGTCAACAAAACAAGAAAGGCAAAGGTGAATTCATCCTCAAGCCTACTAACCAAAAGAACAAAAAACAATGACTGCCTTCAGGTGGGGGGCAGATTGGCGGCTTTTTCCCACCAATGGGAGGAGATAACAGAAAACAAAATCATATTGCGCACCATAGCGGACGGTTACGCAATAGAATTCTCCACCCGCCCCCCAACCAAATACTTAGCGACCATGCTACCAAAGGACAGTGATCAAGCAAAAGTGTTTTTAGAATCCCTGCAGAAACTACTGGATCAGAAGGTGATTTGTCACGTTCCTCAAGAGGAGGAACAAAAGGGCTTCTACTCACACATCTTCGCAAAAAGAAAACCATCAGGCAAACTAAGGCTGATACTAAACCTCAAACCACTCAACCGAGGGATAAAATACAAGAGATTCAGAATGGAATCTATCTATTCGATCAGGAACATCCTACCGTGGGAGACATTCATGGCAACACTAGGGGGGATACCCGAAGTAGACCTATTCGCTTCCAGGGCAAATGCAAAATCTCCGATATTTTTCTCCCTGAACCCTGCAGATGGCAACAGCGGGGTGGATGCTTTCAACCAAAATTGGAAATGGCATCTGTGCTATACATTCCCTCCAACTGCC
This sequence comes from Lithobates septentrionalis, assembly GCA_037952835.1. Classification (NCBI taxonomy): domain Eukaryota; kingdom Metazoa; phylum Chordata; class Amphibia; order Anura; family Ranidae; genus Lithobates; species Lithobates septentrionalis. The sequence continues at coordinate 784,739 of JBBDGP010001553.1, read as the reverse complement.
ATAATCCCAAAGGTAATCCAAAAAATCAAGGCAGAGAAAACAACGGTGATACTAATAGCACCACACTGGCCCCAGAGAGCATGGTTCAGTCACTTGAAAAACCTCAGCATACAACCTCAGCTGACACTGACGGACCGCCCGGATCTACTGTCACAAGGCCCAGTCAACAATCCGAACCACAAAATCCTGAAGCTCTCGGCTTGGTTACTGAGAGGGTAAAACTCCAGAACAAAGGCCTGTCAGAAAGAGTAATCAACACCATCTTAAACAGCAGAAAGCCGGTAACGAGAGCTATCTATGAGAAAATAAGGAAAAGATTTGTTTCTTGGTACAAAGACAGACCAACCTCCAACGGTGAGATAATTCCAATAGTTTTGGACTTCCTACAAGAGGGTGCAGACAAAAACATATCATCTAGTACCCTGAAGGTACAAGTTGCAGCACTCTCCTCGGTCATGGATACTAGATTAACGGAGGACCCGCTGATAAGACGATTCCTCATAGCACTTAAAAGGTCCAAACCAGCCAAAATGTACAGAACTCCCACCTGGGACATGGGCACGGTACTTAAGGGCTTTCTTTCCCCTCCGTTTGAACCTATCGAGGATAGCTCAGACAAAAATCTCACGCTAAAAACTGCGCTCCTTCTGGCCCTAGTATCCGCCAGAAGAGTGAGTGAAATCCAAGCTCTGTCAACAATAGAACCATACTGTCTAATACATCCGGACAAGATAATTCTCTCTCCAGATCCGGCCTTTCTACCCAAGGCCTCTTCTACATTCCACAGAACCCAAAACATCGTCATACCCTCACTTCCAACAACCATGGATAGTAGGAAAAGGGACATTTACAGCAAACTAGATGTAAGGAACACGCTCATAACGTATCTCGAAAGAACAAAGGTATGGCGTAGAACGACCTCCCTCTTCATCCTCTATGCAGGAATCAACAGAGGGAAACAAGCTTCAAAAAGTACCATCAGCAGATGGATGAGGATGGCCATACAGATTACCTACAAGGCACAGAATCTCACTCCACCTAGTGAAATCAGAGCACACACAACTAGAGCCTGGGCAACCTCGGCCGCAGAGAAAGCAGGGGCAACTCCGGAGTAGATCTGTAGGGCAGCGACATGGTCGAGCTTCAGTACTTTCGCAAAGCACTACCGAATAGACCAGCTGTCTGACCAAGACCAAGCATTTGGTCGCAAAGTGCTCCAGTCTCTAACCCCACCCTAGTAAGTATTGCTTGATACATCCTCTCTAATGCTGCCCTGGAAGACGATTCGAGAAAACAGAGTTAGGTACCTGGTAACTCTTTTTCTAAGAAGTCTTCCAGGGCAGCACTAGTTCCCACCCTTGAAATGACAAAAACCAGGTACAGCGGGGGAGCTTGCAGCTTACAGGGAATTCCTTCGGTGCTTTAACATAACTGAGGCACACAGGTGAGACTGTGAAATTTATAATGGTGGACTAATGTGTTTCCTGTTTTAGGGAGGAGGAGCCTATCTCTCGGATGCTGCCCTGGAAGACTTCTTAGAAAAAGAGTTACCAGGTACCTAACTCTGTTTTTACCATTGTTTGCTTTTCAGGTACGCCATTCAGCTGCAGCACTGATTTACTCATCTTGACAGCAACAGCGTTTGCTTTCACGATGCATAAATCAGAGACTCCAGTGCTGTAGGAGTTATTTCACCACCACAGTTTAAAAAAAAAAACGATGCATGTATGCCCATCATTAGAAGTGGGTGGATGCAGGGAGGTATTCTAATGGTGGGCATACCCACTGATCAATCTCTTTTTTTCATTCAGCCCACAGGCCGCATGAAAAAAATAACATTACAATATATGCCCAACAAGGACCAGCAATGTACTGGTATGTTGCTGGACTTTGAGTGGTTATACCAGAATGATGCCTGCAGGTTTAGGTATCATCTTGGTATCATTCTTTTCAGCCAGCGGTCGGCTTTCATGTAAAAGCAATCCTAGTGGCTAATTAGCCGCTAGATTGCTTTTACAAGCAGTCCCACCGTCTTCCATGGTTTTCTCAGGCTCTCCTGTCCCACCCTGTAACCTGAGAATGAAGCCGGTGGTTCCGCCAGCTGACCATAGAGCTGATCAGAGACCAGAATGGCTCCAATCATCTCTATGGTCATTGGGCAATTGGGAAAGCATCTTTTCACACCGATCTTGGTGTGCTCAGATGCTTTGAGGGCAGAGGAGAGATCTAGAGTCTAATAGGCCCCTTTTTTTTTTCAAAAAAGAGTACCCTGTGCTCGCACGCAATGGCGAATGAAAGAATTGGTCTTGTGTCATATGTAAACAGCAATTGCACCATGCATGTGAGGTATCACTGCGAACGTCAGTAGACCTCCTCTGTAAATCTAAAGTGGTAACCTGTAGATGTTTTAAAGGCTTTTAAAAATGTTTGTAGTTTGTTGCCTCTCTATTTTTGTGCGCAATTTTAAAGCATGTCATGTTTGTTATCTATGTACGTGGCATAAGATCATCTTTTATATTTTACCAAACATCTGGGCAATTTAGTTTATTTTAGTGCATTAAAATTTCAAAAAGTGTTTTTTTTTTTCAAAAAAATTGTGTTTGAAAAATCGCTGCGCAAATTCTGTGCGGAAAAAAAAATTGAAACACCCACCATTTTCATCTGTAGGGCCTTTGCTTTAAAAAAATATATAATGTTTGGGGGTTCAAAATCATTTTCTAGCAAAAGAAAAATATTTTTTCATGTAAACAAATAGTGTCAGAAAGGGCTTTGTCTTCAAGTGGTTTGAAGAGTGCATGATGTGTGGCATAAGCTTCTAATGTTGTGCATAAAATACCAGGACAGGTCAACCCCCCTCCCCAAATAACCCCTTTTTGGAAAGTAGACACCCCAACTATTTGCTGATAGGCATGTTTAAGGATGAGCCTGATATTCAAGTCGCACGTTAGTTCGATTGGAACATCAGGTGTTTGCCTGTTCGCCGAACATCGAACATTTTGCGGTGGACATGGCAAATTCGAAAGCAGATCTTGCACCGTTAAAGTCTATGGGACTCTAACATGAAAAACCAAAAGTGTTAATTTTAAAGCCTTATATGCAAGTTATTGTCATAAAAATTGTTTGGGGACCGAGGTCCTGCCCCAGGGGACATGTATCAATGCAAAAAAAAAGTTTTAAAAATGGCAGTTTTTTCAGAAGCAGTGATTTTAATAATGCTTAAAGTGAAACAATAAAAATGAAATATTCCTTTAAATATCGTTCCTGGGGGGTGTTCTTAGTATGCCTGTAAAGTAGTGCAACTTTCCCGTATTTAGAACAATACCCCAGCAAAATTACATTTCAAATGAAAAAAAAGGGCATCTAAAACTGCTCACGGCTGTAATGAATTGTCGGATCTCAGCAATTTAGATAAAAATCATTGAAAAAAATGGCATGGGGACCTGGGTCCTGCCCCAGAGGTCATGTATCAATCGAAAAAAAGGGTTAAAAACGTCCGTTTTTCAGGAGTATGATTTTAATAATGCTTAATGTGAAACAATAAAAATGAAATATTCCTTTAACCTGTTGCCGCTCGCTCACTGTCATATGACGGCGGGGCGGTGCGGCTCTCGTTCTGGGCCAACATCATATGATGGCGGCCCATTCAAACAGGGCATGCGAGCCCAGTACCAGAGCTGCCTCCAGCGATAGACCCCAAAACCAAAGGCCCACTACCAGTGCCGCCGCCAGCGAAAGACCACAAGAAATGCCCAGGCCCAGTACCAGCACTGACGCAGCATCACGCCCAAATGCCAGCACAGGAACTTCAAATCCCCCAACTACCAGCACTGGAGTGCCACATCCCCCAAGAGCCAGGGCCGCTACACATCTTCCAGCTGGTCTTGCCAACCCAACATGGCTGCCTTCTGACTCAGGATCAGCAAGAATTCCCCCTTTCAGCGCACAGGTGTGCAGGCCAATACCCAAAATTTTACAGAAATCAATTGTTTTTATTTATTTTTGCCCGACACTTTGCTGCAATTCATCGTGGACCAGACCAATTTATATGTCCAGCAGCATATTACCAACAACCCCCAATCATCATACGCCCATCCGTTTGAGTGTAAGGATTTGACTCTGGAGGAGTTCAAAGTGTTTATGGGCCTCACCATAAACATGGGGCTTACAAAAAAAAATGAAAGGACATGCCTATTGGTCCACCAAACCCATCCACCACAAGCCCATTTATTCTGCCGTAATGCCCAGGTCCCAATATAAGATGATTATGCGCTTCCTTCATTTCAGCGACAACACCCAGTGACCTCCCTGCAATCATTCAAATTACAATAAGTTATATAAAATTCGCCCACTCATAAATTTCTTTTCCCAACAATTTGCAGAACTCTATGTCCCCGATCAGCATATATGTGTAGATGAGTCCCTGGTACCCTTTTCAGGCCAGCTAGGAATAAAGCAATACATTCCTAGCAATAGGGCCAAATACGGAGTGAAATTTTATAAGATTTGCAAGAGAGTCGCGGGATATCTGTATGCGTTCTGCATATATGAAGGAAGAGATTCCCAGCTCCAGCCCCCTGAGTGCCCTGCCTACATGGGCACAACCTGTAAAATTGTATGGGACCTGGCCTACCCACTGCTGAAGAAAAGTTACCACATATACATGGATAACTTCTACACCAGCCTGCCCCTTTTCAAACACCTATACCTCGCAGAAACCCTGGCCTGCGGAACCTCCAGAAAGAATAGGAAGGGCTTCCCACAAGCCATAGTAAATAAAAAACTGCGAAGGGGAGAAAGAGCAACTTTAAGATGCAACAAAGTGCTGGCCTTGAGGTGGAAGGATACCAGGAATGTGTAGATAATGTCCACCATCCATGATGACACTACAATTGAAGTTCAGAGAAGACAAGGTCTCATTTAAAAGCCAACATGTGTACAAGATTACAATCTCTACATGGGGAGCGGTGGATTTCAACGACCAAATGCTTCAGCCCTATTTGTCAATAAGGAGGTCCCGTTTCTGGCACAAGAAAGTAGCAATATATTTAATTAATTTGGCCATATATAATGCCTACATAATTCACACCAAATCCATGGAAAGCCCTGCTCACTTCCTAAAATTCATCAAAGAAGTTGTCACGCCCCTCATCTACCAACAAAGACCCCTCCCAAAAACCTTCGCTCTGATGATGTTAGCTGACTTCATGAGCGCCACTTCCCGGATAACATTCCACCATCTGAAGCAGGCCAAAGACGCCAAAAAAGATGTTGAGTATGCAGTAAAAGAGGATTTCGAAGAGATACCAGCTACCATTATCTCCAGTGTCCCTCCAAACCCGGCCTTTGCATTGGTGAATGCTTCCGACTGTATCACACATCCCTAAAATATTAGCCTATATTTTTAACCATTTCCCCATTTTTATCATTTGTGCTGACCATTTCCCATGCTTCCTCAAATAACCATGCCACTGCCTTCCACGTGAACTGACCCTGGCCTGATTTATCAACTATGTTTCTGCCTACTGCTTGGACTGCTTTCATGTGAACTGACCCTGGCCTGTTTTATCAATTGCGCTTCTGCCTACTGCTTGTACTGCTTGCACGTGAACTGACCCTGGCCTGCTCTTTCAACTACGCTTTTGCCTACCGCTTGGACTGCTTGCATGTGAACTGACCCTGACCTGTTTTATGGACTATGCTTTTGCCTACCACTTGGACTGGCTACTGTAGAACACATGGGTCTCACATGTGAGGGGCTCCAGAAATGTTTTTTCTGGATGGAGAAAACTATTTTTTGGATGGAGAAAACAAAACCCGTTGTCTCGAGTTTTGTCATTTCTGGATTAGGGTCTGGAGTTCGGAGGCTTTGTAGAGATTTGGGTGGGTAAAGCCTCTAACCCTGTATCTCTGTGCACAGGTCTTACTTGATTGCGGCCCTCAGCCTGCTGCTGACTGTAGCAAGAGGCAGTATGTTTATGAAGGGCTGAAGAGGTTCTGGTGCTCCTGGGCCTTCAAAAGTGAGAAATGAGATGTGTAATTTATGCTTGTAGAACGCCTGAAGGTGCTAGTTCAATGTTGGGCCTCTGTATGTGGCCAGGCTGTGTAAAAGTCTCACACATGTGGTATCGCCATACTCAGGAGGAGTAGCAGAATGTATTTTGGGGTGTCATTTTTGCTATTTACATCCTATGTGTTGGAAATATCTTAAAAATGGACAACTTTGTGGAAAAAAAATGCGTTTTCATTTTTTTTCCACATTTTCCAAAAACTCCTGGAAAAAAATGAACCATTCAAAAGACTCATTAAGCCTCATAGATTATACATTGGGGTGTTTGCTTTCCAAAATGGGGTCATTTTGTGGGCGTTTCCATTGTCCTGGTGCTCCTGGGCCTTCAAATTGTAATAGGTGGTTGAGAAATGAGATGTGTCATCTATGCTCGTAGAACGCCTGAAGGTGCTACTTCAATGGTGGTCCTCTGTATGTGGCCAGGCTGTGTAAAAGTCTCACACATGTGGTATTGACATACTCAGGAGGAGTAGCAGAATGTAGTTTGGGGTGTCATTTTTGCTATGTACATGCTATGTGTTGGAAATATCTTAAAAATGGATAACTTTGTGGGAAAAAAATGCGTTTTCATTTTTTTTCCTCATTTTCCAAAAACTTCTGGAAAAAAATGAACCATTCAAAAGACTCATTATGCCTCATAGATTATACATTGGGGTGTTTGCTTTCCAAAATTGGGTCATTTTGTGGGCGTTTCCATTGTCCTGGTGCTCCTGAGCCTTCAAAAGTGAGAAATGAGATGTGTCATTTATGCTTGTAGAATGCCTGAAGGTGCTACTTCAATGGTGGTCCTCTGTATGTGGCCAGGCTGTGTAAAAGTCTCACACGTGTGGTATCGCCATACTCATGAGGAGTAGCAGAATGTATTTTGGGGTACCATTTTTGCTATGTGCATGCTATGTTTTGGAAATATCTTAAAAATTGACAACTTTGTGTAAAAAAAATGCGTTTTCATTTTTTTTCCACATTTTCCAAAAACTTCTGGGAAAAAATGAACCATTCAAAAGATTCATTATGCCTCAGATTATAGGTTGGGGTGTATGCTTTCAAAATGGTGTCATTTTGTGGGCGTTTCCATTGTCTTTGTGCTCCAGGGCCTTCAAATTGTAATAGGTGGTTGAGAAATGAGATGTGTCATTTATACTCGTAGAACGCCTGAAGGTGTTACTTCAATGTTGGGCCTCTGTATGTGGCCAGGCTGTGTAAAAGTTTCACACATGTGGTATCGCCATACTCAGGAGGAGTAGCAGAATGTATTTAGGGGGGTCATTTTTGCTATGTGCATGCTATGTGTTGGAAATATCTTAAAAATTGACAACTTTGTGTAAAAAAAATGTGTGTTCATTTTTTCCACATTTTCCAAAAACTCCTGGATAAAAATGAACCATTCAGAAGACTCATTATGCCTCACAGATTATAAACTGGGGTGTTTGCTTTCTAAAATGGTGTCATTTTGTGGGCGTTTCCATTGTCTTTGTTCTTCAGGGCCTTCAAATTGTAATAGGTGGTTGAGAAATGAGATGTGTCAATTATGCTTGTTGAACACCTGAAGGTGTTACTTCAATGTTGGGCCTCTGTATGTGGCCAGGCTGTGTAAAAGTCTCACACATGTGGTATCGCCATACTCAGGAGGAGTAGCAGAATGTATTTAGGGGTGTCATTTTTGCTATGTGCATGCTATGTGTTGGAAATATCTTAAAAATTGACAACTTTGTGTAAAAAAAAAGCGTTTTCATTTTTTCCACATTTTCCAAAAACTTCTGGAAAAAATGAACCATTCAAAAGACTCATTATGCCTCATAGATTATAGGTTGGGGTGATGGCTTTTCAAAATGGTGTCATTTTGTGGGCGTTTCTGTCATGAACCTTGGAATACTGAATTGTCATGAAGCGTGGAATACTGAAGTATTTCTCCTCCGATTCATAATGCTGGGACAAATACTGTTAGGAGATGCTGATGTCAATTTCAGCCACCTGTCTGTCTGTTGCCTGCTAGAATGTGTATTGTAAATAAGTCTAGAGTCATTAGATCCCCATTGTTGTTTGTGTTAATTAACTCTGCTATTGTGATAATGTTGATTGGGTTTTCTGAGCTACAAGACGGCCAGTCTGGCCTAAATGTCTGAGTCATCTAGGCCGTCTAAAGGGATTAGTTAATTAGCCCATGTTAATTAGGTTTCTGGTCACAGGTGTATGTTCAGAGTAATATGAGTCGGAGGTATGCACCTCCTCTTTTATTGTATAAAAGAGCCTGTATTTTTCAATAAAAGAGATTCTTGGTTGAACTTACATACAGCCTGCCTGGTGTTTGTTCTGAGCTACACAACTGGATTAGAACGGCACATAGCTGTAGTTCTAGTCCCGGAGCATCGGATGACCGAACCATCAGATGTTGCGATCTGCAATCTGATTCTATAACTGCAGAGGAGTGTCGGGAGAGTGGAACAGAGCGAGCAGGGGCTCGTTACAGTTTCCATTGTCTTTGTGCTCCAGGGCCTTCAAATTGTAATAGGTGGTTGAGAAATGAGATGTGTCATTTATGCTTGTAGAACTCCTGAAGGTGCTACTTCAATGGTGGGCCTCTGTATGTGGACAGGCTGTGTAAAAGTCTCACACATGTGGTATTGCCATATTCAGGAGGAGTAGCAGAATGTATTTAGGGGTGTAATTTTTGCTATGTGCATGCTATGTGTTGGAAATATCTTAAAAATTGGCAACTTTGTGTAAAAAAAAGCGTTTTCATTTCTTTTTTACATTTTCCAAAAACGAATGCAAAAAAATAATCTGTTCAAAAGTAAGGATGAGCCGAACCCCCCCCCGATTCGGTTCCCACCAGAACCTGCGAACGGACCAAAAATTTGCACGAACGTTGGAACCCCATTGACGTCTATGGGACTCGAACGTTCGAAATCAAAAGTGCTAATTTTAAAGGCTAATTTGCATGGTACTGTCCTAAAAAGGGTTTGGGGATCCGGGTCTTGCCCCAGGGGACATGTATCAATGCAAAGAAAAGTTTTAAAAACAGCCGTTTTTTCGGGAGCAGTGATTTTAATGATGCTTAAAGTAAAAAAAAAGTGAAATATTCCTTTAAATATCATACCTGGGGGGTGTCTATAGGATATCTGTAAAGTGGCACGTGTTTTCCGTGCTTAGAAAAGTATCTGCACAAAATGACATTTTTAAAGGAATAAAAGTCATTTAAAACTGCTTGCTGCTTTAATATAATGTCAGTTCCTGGCAATATGGATGAAAATCAGTGAGACAAACGGCATGGGTACCCCCCAGTCCACTACCAGGCCCTTTGGGTCTTGTATGGATATTAAGGGGAACCCAGCACCCAAATTATAAAAAGGAAAGGCGTGGGGCCACCAGGCCCTATATACTCTAAACAGCAGTATACAGGTGGTACAAACAAGACAGGGACTGTAGGTTTGTTATTAAGTATAATCTGTTTGTAATTTTGAACTGGTACATTTTTAACGTGTTTAGCTCCAGCCAAAGAATCTATTTTAAGCTTTTTGGAAAACATAGGGAAGGGTTATCACCCCTGTGACAAACAAGGATTGATGATAAAGCATCAGTGGAAAGGAGAAATGTTTTTCCCATATTAACTTTTATGCCCCGTACACACGGTCGGACTTTGTTCGGACATTCCGACAACAAAATCCTAGGATTTTTTCCGACGGATGTTGGCTCAAACTTGTCTTGCATACACACGGTCACACAAAGTTGTCAGAAAATCCAATCGTTCTAAACACGGTGACGTAAAACACGTACGTCGGGACTATAAACGGGGCAGTGGCCAATAGCTTTCATCTCTTTATTTATTCTGAGCATGCGTGGCACTTTGTCCGTCGGATTTGTGTACACACGATCGAAATTTCCAACAAAGGATTTTGATGTCGGAAAATTTTATATCCTGCTCTCAAACTTTGTGTGTCGGAAAATCCGATGGAAAATGTCCGATGGAGCCCACACACGGTCGGAATTTCCGACAACACGCTCCGATCGGACATTTTCTATCGGAAAATCCGACCGTGTGTACGGGGCATAACAGGAAAGAATTTCCCTTCCTAGGGGTAGATTTCATCTCACTTCCTGTTGTCTCCTTCCGTTTGCAAGTAGGAGTCGTTTGTAAGTTGGATGTTTTAAATTAGGGGCCTGCCCTATATACTCTGCAGAAATTGTGGCCTTAGGTGTTGGTGTTGCCACAACACTGTGAGCCCCCACAGGGCCCTGCTGTGAAATATTAGATCAAGAGTTGTAATTACATGCCCCTGTTGAACATGGGCAGAAAAATTGGGCCTTTGGTGATGTGGTGGTGCTGGTGCCACAACACTGTAAGTCCTCACAGTTACTCTTTGTGGGTGCTGGAACAGGCCCTGCTGTGAAATATTAGATCAAGAATTGTAATTACATGCACCTGTTGTACAGGGGCAGAAAAATTGGGCCTTAGGCACTGGTGCTGGTGCCACAACACTGCACACAGATACTCTAGTTGGAGCGCAGGAACGAGCCCTGCTGCAAAGTATTGCATCAAAAATTGTAATTACAAGCCCCTGTTAAACAGGGGCTTAAAAATTGGGCCTTAGACACTGGTGGCGGTGCTTAGAACCAAAAATGTTCTTACAAGCTATCAGCATGATCATTGAGGAGGAAGAGGATAATCACTCAGCATAACAGGATAGTCACTCAGCATCAGCATAGGCAGTCTTGAAGGGATCTGACATTTAAAAAAAAATATTCGGTTACAACAGCATCAGGTGCTTGGTAGCTGGTGGTGATCCAAGACTGATTCATTTTTGTGAAGGTCAGTCGATCGACCGAGTCATGGACAGACGCACCCTGTGATCGGGTAGAAAGCCTCCAGCAGCACTGAATGTGCTTTCCGAAAGAACGCTGGATGCAGGACAGGCCAGTAGCTCAATTGCATACTGTGCAAGCTCTGGCCAGTGATCCATCCTCAAGACCCAGTAACCCAGAGGATTTTCGGTGGGAAAGGTGTCCATGTTAGATCTTGCTCCTAGGTATTCCTGCACCATGTAAAACAGACACTGGCGATGGTTGCTGGAACCGATCATACCTTGGGGCTGCAGACTAAAAAATTTTCTGAACGCATCGGTCAGACGGCCACCTTCTCCACCGCTCCTTCTTTGACTGACCGAAGCCTCAGCAACACGTTGTCCAGGAACAGGAGTTTGTAACCTCCCAGTCTCCCAGTGCATTGCACAGACCTTTCTGCAAGGCCTCCCGAAGAGGTTTCATCCTCTGCTCCCTCTGCGACAGCAAGATAAGGTCCGCAACCTTACCCTTGTAACGTGGGTTAAGGAGGGTTGCCAGACAGTATTGATCCCTCTCCTTGATACCACGAATACAAGGATCCTTGTGCAGCCTTTGCAGGATCAGGGAGGCCATGCAGCGTAGGTTTGCTGAGGCATTCGGTCCGGAGTCCTCTGGGTCACTAAGGACGACATGATCTGCAGCTACCTCCTCCCAGTCCATGGGTTTCTTGGGACTGTAAATGATCCCTTATAGACTGCTGCTGATGCTGAGTGCCAGGCTCCACCTCCATGCTGACACAATCCTCCTTTTCCTCCTCCTCGTCCTCTTCCTGTGGGATCGTAGGGCACGCAGGAACACTGTCTGGATAAAGGGGGCCTTGAGAGCTAAGGAAGTCCTCCTCTTCCTGCCTCTGTTCTGCCTCAAGTGCCCTGTCCATTATTCCATGCAGCGTGTGCTCCAACAGGTGGACAAGGGGGACAGTGTCACTGATGCATGCACTGTCACTGCTCACCATACTCGTGGACTCCTCAAATGGTGACAGGACAGTGCATGCATCCCTGATCATGGCCCACTGGTGTGGGGAAAAAAAACAAGCTCCCCTGACCCTGTCCTGGTGCCATAGTCACACAGGTACTCATTGATGGCCCTCTGCTGCATGTGAAGCCGCTGCAGCATGGGCAACATTGAGTTCCACCTGGTGGGCATGTCACAGATTAGGCGGTTCTTGGGCAGGATTAATTCCTTTTAAAGGTCTGCCAGCCAAGCACTGGCATTATATGACCTGCAGAAATGCACACAGACTTTCCTGGCCTGCCTCAGGACATCCTGTAAGGCCGGGTACCTGCCCAAGAACCACTGCACCACCAAGTAAAGGACGTGAGCCAAACAGGGCACATGGGTCAGTTGTCCCTGTCGGAGGGCGGAGAGGAGGTTGGTGCCATTGTCGCAAACCACCATTCCTACCTTAAGTTGGCATGGCGTCAACCACCTCTGAGCCTGCCCCTGCAGAGCTGACAGAATCTCTGCCCCAGTGTGGCTCCTGTCCCCCACATCGGTGTACCGATAGCAGATTGCCTGCAAGTACTTGGCTGTGACACACCTAATTCTACACCTTCATTCCTCTCAGTGCAGGTCTCAGAGAGGACTGAAGGTATAGTGGGGTTGGAGATCCCAGCTGATGAGAAGCAAGGAGAGGTCCTCTTTGTTCTTTGGTGTGTGTCTTTTAGGTACGCTTGCCAACGAACTGCATGGCAGGTCAACATATGTCTGGTCAAGCATGTGGTGCCCAAGCGGGAGATGTTTTGGCCACGCGAGATACGCTTGAGACATATGTTGCAAATAGCAGCGGTGCCATCTGATGCACTTGTCTCAAAAAAGGCCCACACCAAAGAACTTTTGGAATAACGCACAGAGACAGCAGCGCCCTGCACATGCGGAGCTCTGCAGTGTGATGTAGTCAGTGTGCTGCCCTTAGGCTGGCCCCTGGAGGGCATCCTGCCTCGTTGGTGATGTGCCTCCTCCTCCTCCCCTCTCCTATCAGGCACCCACGTTGAGTCAGTGACCTCATCATCCCCTCCCCCCTCATCACTGGAGCAAACCTGGCAGTATGCTGGAGCAGAGGGAACATGACTGCCAGATTGCTGTCCTTCTTGGGCACCCCCTCTGTCCGGGCTCACATTACTGCCTTCATCTAGCTCAGTACCATCATCAGAGCCTTCAAAACGCTGGGCATCCTCCTGGAGCATGTACCCAACACAACTGTGGTCAAACAGTTTGAGGGACTCCTCAGGAGGACATGGTGGGGCTAGGGAAGGAGTCACTGATGCCATTGACCCGAGGGAAGAGGCCACGTTGGCAGCTGCTTTGCCAAAGTACCCTGAGCCTGGGTGAGAGAGGATGAGGAGGATGAGGACGGCTTGTCATCCACTTGACCAAGTCTTCCGCATGTTGCGGCTCAACGCGGCCAGCTACCGAAAAAAAGGCCAAGCGTGTCCCACGGCCACGTACTGATGAGGATGCACCGTGTCCACGACCAGCATTGTTTCCTCTAGACACAGAGCCGGCTTGCCCTCTTTTATTGGCTTGTGACTGTCTGCCTCTCCTTGTTGGCCTTCCAGACATACTATTGGCCTGCAGTGAGCTGCACAAAACTGGGAAGTGTATATATATATATATATATATATATATACCGATTATACTACAGCTAGCAGAATCAACTGCCTGCCTGTAGTATTATTAGTATGATAACACCTGCACTTGTCTTGAGGTAGCTATACTGTAGGTGCAACTGTGCAGGGTACACGGTACAGTGACTGGAAATACATCATGAGCCTACACAAGCACCTAGATGCAAGTAGCTATACTGTAGGTGAGACTGTGCAGGGTACACAGTACAGTAACTGGAAATACTTCAAAGAGGCTACACAAGCACCTGGCTGCAGGTAGCTATACTGTAGGTGAGACCGTGTGGCAGGCCCGGATTGGCCATAGGGCAAACCGGGCATTTGCCCGGTGGGCCGCGGCCGCTGGGGCCGCCAGGCTGCAAGTCCTTGCATGGCCCAAGGCTTGAGCCTCTCCGCGGCCGCCCGGAGCTCAGCCATCGGCGCCGGGGGGAGGAGCTAAATGAGACGCCTTCGGCCTCACCACGGCTGCACGGCCGCACGTATAGGTCAGCCGTCAGTTCCGGGGGGAGGAGCCAGAGCAGACACCTTGGAGCCTGTGTTATGTCGAGAGGTGCCGGAACATAAAACGTAAGTCCAGCCTCCCCTGTGAACTAGATAGGAGGATCGGTGGGGGCGGCTGCATATAGAACAATTATTTTCTCCATCTTCCTCCTGCAGTCTCGGAATGCCTGTGAGAGGTAGAGGAGAAGCAGGCATTCCGAGACTGCAGGAGGAAGATGGAGAAAATGATTCTTCTATATGCAGCCACCCCCACCGATCCTCCTATCCTGCTTCTCTCTGCTGCTCCCGCAGGGCTCTCCACCGCACCCATACTCTCTGCTGACCCCGTGCTCTCCACATCACCCCCATGCTCTCTGCCACCCCCATACTCTCCACCCCCCCCCCATACTCTCCACCTCCCCCCCATACTCTCTGCCACCCCCCATGCTGTCTGCCTCCCCCCATGCTGTCTGCCTCCCCCCATGCTGTCTGCCTCCCCCCATGCTGTCTGCCTCCCCCCATGCTGTCTGCCTCCCCCCATGATGTCTGCCTCCCCCCATGATGTCTGCCTCCCCCCATGCTCTCTGCCTCCCCCCATGCTCTCTGCCACCCCCCATGCTCTCTGCCACCCCCCATGCTCTCTGCCACCCCCATGCTCTCTGCCACCCCCATGCTCTCTGCCACCCCCATGCTCTCTGCCACCCCCATGCTCTCTGCCACCCCCCATACTCTCCACCCCCCATACTCTCCACCCCCCCATACTCTCCACCTCCCCCAGATACTCTCCGCCTCCCCCCATGCTCTCTGCCACCCCCTCATACTCTCCACCTCCCCCCATGCTCTCTGCCACCCCACATGCTCTCCACCTCCCCCCCATGCTCTCTGCCACCCCCCATGCTCTCTGCCACCCCCCATGCTCTCTACCACCCCCCATGCTCTCTGCCACCCCCCATGCTCTCTGCCACCCCCCATGCTCTCTGCCACCCCCCATGCTCTCCGCCACCCCCCATGCTCTCCACCTACCCCCCATACGCTCCACCTACCCCCCATACTCTCCACCTCCCCCCATACGCTCCACCTCCCCCCCATGCTCTCTGCCACCCCCTCATAGTCTCCACCTTCCCCCATACTCTCCACCTCCCCCCATACTCTCCACCTCCCCCCATACTCTCCACCTCCCCCCATACTCTCCACCTCCCGCCATGCTCTCCGCCACCCCCCATGCTCTCCGCCACCCCCCATGCTCTCCGCCACCCCCCATGCTCTCCGCCACCCCCCATGCTCTCTGCCACCCCCCATGCTCTCTGCCACCCCCCATGCTCTCTGCCACCCCCTCATACTCTCCACCTCCCCCCATGCTCTCTGCCACCCTCTCATACTCTCCACCTCCCCCCCTCTCATACTCTCCACCTCCCCCATGCTCTCTGCCACCCCCCATGCTCTCTGCCACCCCCCATGCTCTCTGCCACCCCCCATGCTCTCTGCCACCCCCCATGCTCTCTGCCACCCCCCATGCTCTCTGCCACCCCCCCATGCTCTCCACCTTCCCCCATGCTCTCCACCTTCCCCCATGCTCTCTGCCTTCCCCCATGCTCTCCGCCTTCCCCCATGCTCTCCGCCACCCCCCATACTCTCCACCTCCCCCATACGCTCCTCCTCCCCCCCATACGCTCCACCTCCCCCCCCATACGCTCCACCTCCCCCCCATACTCTCCACCTCCCCCCATACGCTCCACCTACCCCCCCATACTCTCCACCTCCCCCCATACGCTCCACCTCCCCCCATGCTCTCTGCCACCCCCTCATAGTCTCCAGCTCCCCCCATGCACTCTGCCACCCCCCATGCTCTCTGCCACCCCCCATGCTCTCTGCCACCCCCCATGCTCTCTGCCACCCCCCATGCTCTCTGCCACCCCCCATACTCTCTGCCACCCCCCCATACTCTCCACCTCCCCCCGATGCTCTCCACCTCCCTCCATGCTCTCTGCCACCCCCCCATACGCTCCACCTCCCTCCCATACGCTCCACCTCCCCCCCATGCTCTCTGCCACCCCCTCAAACTCTCCACCTCCCCCCCATACTCTCCACCTCCCCCCATACGCTCCACCCCCCCCCATACGCTCCACCTCCCCCCCATACGCTCCACCTCCCCCCCATGCGCTCCACCTCCCCCCCATGCGCTCCACCTCCCCCCCCATGCACTCCACCCCCCCCCCATGCACTCCACCTCCCCCCCATGCACTCCACCTCCCCCCCATGCTCTCCACCTCCCCCCCCCATGCTCTCCACCTCCCCCCCATGCTCTCCACCTCCCCCCCATGCTCTCCACCTCCCCCTCATGCTCTCCACCTTCCCCCCATGCTCTCCACCTCCCCCCCATGCTCTCCACCTCCCCCCATGCTCTCCACCTCCCCCCCTGCTCTCCGCCACTCCCCCCTGTGCTCTTCCGGTCTTCCCATCACCCCATGCTCTCCGCCAGCCCTCCTGTGCTGTCCACATCCCCCATGCTCTCCGTTGTCCTCACTGGGCTCTCCGCTGCCCCCCTGTGCTCTCCTCTTCCTCCCTGTGTTCTCTGCCTCTCCCCTGTGCTCTCGCCCCACCCCATGTTCTCAAGGTTCTTCCCTGTGCTCTCCAACCCCCATGCTCTTTCCTGGTCGCACCCCCCCCCCTCCACACCTCTGCTGGGTTCCCCCCTCCCCTCTCTCAGGGGATCTGTCAGGGTGGAGAGTCGGGAAGGGGCCGGTTAACATGTCATGGGCTGCTCAATCCAAAATGCCCGGGCCTATTTTTTGTCCCAGTCCGGGCCTGCCGTGTGGGGTACACATAACAGTAACTGGATATACTTCAAAGAGCCTACACAAGCACCTAAATGCAGGTAGCTATACTGTAGGTGATACTGTGCAGGATACACAGTACAGTAACTGGAAATACTGTAAAAACACCTGCCTGCCTGTCAGTATATTAGGAAGAGAAGAACAGGATCTAGCTAAACTGAATACTGTATATATATATATATATATATATATATATATATATATATACATACAACACCTGGGATGCATATATATACACAATACACTGTAACTGCAGCTAACTGACTCGACCTGCCTACTCTATCTAACTTAAATTAAATGACACTGTCTCTCTCTCTGTCTCAATGCCGGAACACACTACACAGGGCCTATGTGCAGGCGGCCTTATATAGTGTGGGGCGTGTACTAAACCCCCTCAGCCATAATTGGCCAAAGCCTCCTTGGTATTTACATGCTATATGTTGGAAATATCTTAAAAATTGACAACTTTGTGGTAAAAAAAATGCGTTTTCATTTTTTTTCCACATTTTCCAAAAACTTCTGGAAAAAATGAACCGTTCAAAAGACTCATTATGCCTCATAGATTTTACGTTGGGGTGTTTTCTTTTCAAAATGGGGTCATTTTGTGAGCGTTTCCATTGTCTTTGTTCTCCAGAGCCTTCAAATTGTAATAGGTGGTTGAAAAATGAGATATGTCATTTATGCTTGTAGAACACCTGAAGGTGCTACTTCAATGTTGGGCCTCTGTATGTGGCCAGGCTGTTTAAAAGTCTCACACATGTGGTATCGCCATACTCAGGAGGAGTAGCAGAATGTATTTTGGAGTGTCATTTTTGCTATGTGCATGCTATGTGTTGGAAATATCTTAAAAATTGACAACTTTGTGTAAAGAAAATGCGTTTGTATTTTTTCCCACATTTTCCAAAAACTTCTGGAAAAAAACGAACCATTCAAAAGACTCATTATGCCTCATAGATTATAGGTTGGGGTGTTTGCTTTCCAAAATGGTGTCATTTTGTGGGCGTTTCCATTGTCTTTGTACTCCAGGGCCTTCAAATTGTAATAGGTGGTTGAGAAATGAGATGTGTCATTTATGCTCATAGAATGCCTGAAGGTGCTACTTCAATAGTGGGACTCTATATGTGGCCAGGCTGTGTAAAAGTCTCACATATGTGGTATCGCCATACTTAGGAGGAGTAGCAGAATGTATTTTGGGGTGTCATTTTTGCTATGTACATACTATGTGTTGGAAATATTTTAAAAATGGGTAACTTTGTGGAAAAAAAATGCGGTTTTATTTTCCTCATTTTCCAAAAACTTCTGGAAAAAAATGAACTGTTCAAAAGACTCATTATGCCTCATAGATCATACATTGGGGTGTTTGTTTTCTAAAATGGGGTCATTTTGTGATAGTTCCATTGTCCTGGTGCTCCTGGACCTTCAAAAGTGAGAAATGAGATGTGTAATTTATGCTTGTAGAACGCCTGAAGGTGCTACTTTAATGTTGGGCCTCTGTATGTGGCCAGGCTGTGTAAAAATCTCACACATGTGGTATCGCCATACTCATGAGGAGTAGAAGAATGTATTTTGGGGTGCCATTTTTGCTATGTGCATGCTATGTGTTGGAAATATCTTAAAAATTGATAACTTTGTTGAAAAAAAATGTGTTTTAATTTTTTTTCCACATTTTCCAAAAACCTCTGGAAAAAAATGAACCATTCAAAAGACTCATGCCTCAGATTATAGGTTGGGGTGTTTGCTTTACAAAACGGGGTCATTTTGTGGGCATTTCCATTGTCTTTGTGCTCCAGGGCCTTCAAATTGTAATAGGTGGTTGAGAAATGAGATATGTCATTTATGCTCGTAGAACACCTGAAGGTGCTACTTCAATTGTGGTCCTGTGTATGTGGCCAGGCTGCGTAAAAGTCTTACACATGTGGTATCGCCATACTCAGGAGGAGTAGCAGAATGTATTTTGGGGTGTCATTTTTGCTATGTGCATACTATGTGTTGGAAATATCTTAAAAATGTACAACTTTGTGTAAAAAAAATGCGTTTTCATTTTTTCCCCAGATTTTCCAAAAACCTCTGGAAAAAAATGAACCATTCAAAAGACAAGTGCCTCAGATTATAGGTTGGGGTGCTTGCTTTCCAAAAGGGGGTCATTTTGTGGGTGTTTCCATTGTCTTTGTGCTCCAGGGCCTTCAAATTGTAATAGGTGGTTGAGAAATGAGATGTGTAATTTATGCTCATAGAACACCTGATGGTGCTACTTCAATGGTGGGCCTCTGTATGTGGCCAGGCTGTGTAAAAGTTTCACACATGTGGTATCGCCATACTCAGGAGGAGTAGCAGAATGTATTTTGGGGTGTCATTTTTGCTATGTGCATGCTATGTGTTGGAAATATCTTAAAAATTGACAACTTTGTGTAAAAAAAAAGCGTTTTCATTTTTTCCACATTTTCCAAAAACTTCTGGAAAAAATGAACCATTCAAAAGACTCATTATGCCTCATAGATTATAGGTTGGGGTGATGGCTTTTCAAAATGGTGTCATTTTGTGGGTGTTTCTGTCATGAACCTTGGAATACTGGATTGTCATGAAGCGTGGAATACGGAAGTATTTCTCCTCTGATTCATAATGCTGGGACAAATACTGTTAGGAGATGCTGATGTCAATTCCAGCCACCTGTCTGTCTGTTGCCTGCTAGAATGTGTATTGTAAATAAGTCTAGAGTCATTAGATCCCCATTGTTGTTTGTGTTAATTAACTCTGCTATTGTGATAATGTTGATTGGGTTTTCTGAGCTACAAGACGGCCAGTCTGGCCTAAAGGTCATGTCTGAGTCATCTAGGCAGTCTAAAGGGATTAGTTAATTAGCCCATGTTAATTAGGTTTCTGGTCACAGGTGTATGTTCAGAGTAATATGAGCCGGAGGTATGCACCTCCTCTTTTATTGTATAAAAGAGCCTGTATTTTTCAATAAAAGAGATTCCTGGTTGAACTTACATACAGCCTGCCTGGTGTTTGTTCTGAGCTACACAACTGGATTAGAACGGCACATAGCTGTAGTTCTAGTCCCGGAGCATCGGATGACCGAACCATCAGATGTTGCGATCTGCAATCTGATTCTATAACTGCAGAGGAGTGTCGGGAGAGTGGAACAGAGCGAGCAGGGGCTCGTTACAGTTTCCATTGTCTTTGTGCTCCAGGGCCTTCAAATTGTAATAGGTGGTTGAGAAATGAGATGTGTCATTTATGCTTGTAGAACTCCTGAAGGTGCTACTTCAATGGTGGGCCTCTGTATGTGGACAGGCTGTGTAAAAGTCTCACACATGTGGTATTGCCATATTCAGGAGGAGTAGCAGAATGTATTTAGGGGTGTAATTTTTGCTATGTGCATGCTATGTGTTGGAAATATCTTAAAAATTGACAACTTTGTGTAAAAAAAAGCGTTTTCATTTCTTTTTCACATTTTCCAAAAACGAATGCAAAAAAATAATCTGTTCAAAAGTAAGGATGAGCCGAACCCCCCCCCCCCCCCGATTCGGTTCCCACCAGAACCTGCGAACGGACCGAAAATTTGCACGAACGTTGGAACCCCATTGACGTCTATGGGGCTCGAACATTCAAAATCAAAAGTGCTAATTTTAAAGGCTAATTTGCATGGTACTGTCCTAAAAAGGGTTTGGGGATTCGGGTCTTGCCCCAGGGGACATGTATCAATGCAAAAAAAAGTTTTAAAAACGGCCGTTTTTTCGGGAGCAGTGATTTTAATGATGCTTAAAGTAAAAAAAAAAGTGAAATATTCCTTTAAATATCATACCTGGGGGGTGTCTATAGGATATCTGTAAAGTGGCACGTGTTTTCCGTGCTTAGAAAAGTATCTGCACAAAATGACATTTTTAAAGGAATAAAAGTCATTTAAAACTGCTTGCGGCTTTAATATAATGTCGGGTCCTGGCAATATGGATGAAAATCAGTGAGACAAACGGCATGGGTACCCCCTAGTCCACTACCAGGCCCTTTGGGTCTTGTATGGATATTAAGGGGAACCCAGCACCCAAATTATAAAAAGGAAAGGCGTGGGGCCACCAGGCCCTATATACTCTAAACAGCAGTATACAGGTGGTACAAACAAGACAGGGACTTTAGGTTTGTTGTTAAGTATAATCTGTTTGTAATTTTGAACTCGTACATTTTTAACGTGTTTAGCTCCAGCCAAAGAATCTATTTTAAGCTTTTTGGAAAACATAGGGAAGGGTTATCACCCCTGTGACATTTGTTTTGCTGTCTGTGCTCCTCTTCAGAAGATTTCACCTCACTTTCTGTCCCAATGACAAATGTTTTTAGAAAATTTGGGGTTTTTAGTGAAACAAGGATTGATGATAAAGCATCAGTGGAAAGGAGAAATGTTTTTCCCATATTAACTTTTATGCCCCGTACACACGGTCAGACTTTGTTCGGACATTCCGACAACAAAATCCTAGCACTTTTTCCGACGGATGTTGGCTCAAACTTGTCTTGCATACACACGGTCACACAAAGTTGTCAGAAAATCCAATCGTTCTAAACGCGGTGACGTAAAACACGTACGTCGGGACTATAAACGGGGCAGTGGCCAATAGCTTTCATCTCTTTATTTATTCTGAGCATGCGTGGCACTTTGTCCGTCGGATTTGTGTACACACGATCGAAATTTCCAACAAAGGATTTTGATGTCGGAAAATTTTATATCCTGCTCTCAAACTTTGTGTGTCGGAAAATCTGATGGAAAATGTCCGATGGAGCCCACACACGGTCAGAATTTCCGACAACACGCTCCGATCGGACATTTTCCATCGGAAAATCTGACCGTGTGTACGGGGCATAACAGGAAAGAATTTCCCTTCCTAGGGGTAGATTTCATCTCACTTCCTGTTGTCTCCTTCCGTTTGCAAGTAGGAGTCGTTTGTAAGTTGGATGTTTTAAATTAGGGGCCTGCCCTATATACTCTGCAGAAATTGTGGCCTTAGGTGTTGGTGTTGCCACAACACTGTGAGCCCCCACAGGGCCCTGCTGTGAAATATTAGATCAAGAGTTGTAATTACATGCCCCTGTTGAACATGGGCAGAAAAATTGGGCCTTTGGTGATGTGGTGGTGCTGGTGCCACAACACTGTAAGTCCTCACAGTTACTCTTTGTGGGTGCTGGAACAGGCCCTGCTGTGAATTATTAGATCAAGAATTGTAATTACATGCACCTGTTGTACAGGGGCAGAAAAATTGGGCCTTAGGCACTGGTGCTGGTGCCACAACACTGCACACAGATACTCTAGTTGGAGCGCAGGAACGAGCCCTGCTGCAAAGTATTGCATCGAAAATTGTAATTACACGCCCCTGTTAAACAGGGGCTTAAAAATTGGGCCTTAGACACTGGTGGCGGTGCCTAGAACCAAAAATGTTCTTACAAGCTATCAGCATGATCATTGAGGAGGAAGAGGATAATCACTCAGCATAACAGGATAGTCACTCAGCATCAGCATAGGCAGTCTTGAAGGGATCTGACATTTAAAAAAAAATATTCGGTTACATCAGCATCAGGTGCTTGGTAGCTGGTGGTGATCCAAGACTGATTCATTTTTATGAAGGTCAGTCGATCGACCGAGTCGTGGACAGACGCACCCTGTGATCGGGTAGAAAGCCTCCAGCAGCACTGAATGTGCTTTCCGAAAGAACGCTGGATGCAGGACAGGCCAGTAGCTCAATTGCATACTGTGCAAGCTCTGGCCAGTGATCCATCCTCAAGACCCAGTAACCCAGAGGATTTTCGGTGGGAAAGGTGTCCATGTTAGATCTTGCTCCTAGGTATTCCTGCACCATGTAAAACAGACACTGGCGATGGTTGCTGGAACCGATCATACCTTGGGGCTGCAGACTAAAAAAATTTCTGAACGCATCGGTCAGACGGCCACCTTCTCCACCGCTCCTTCTTTGACTGACCGAAGCCTCAGCAACACGTTGTCCAGGAACAGGAGTTTGTAACCTCCCAGTCTCCCAGTGCATTGCACAGACCTTTCTGCAAGGCCTCCCGAAGAGGTTTCATCCTCTGCTCCCTCTGCGACGGCAAGATAAGGTCCGCAACCTTACCCTTGTAACGTGGGTTAAGGAGGGTTGCCAGACAGTATTGATCCCTCTCCTTGATACCACGAATACAAGGATCCTTGTGCAGCCTTTGCAGGATCAGGGAGGCCATGCAGCGTAGGTTTGCTGAGGCATTCGGTCCGGAGTCCTCTGGGTCACTAAGGACGACATGATCTGCAGCTACCTCCTCCCAGTCCATGGGTTTCTTGGGACTGTAAATGATCCCTTATAGACTGCTGCTGATGCTGAGTGCCAGGCTCCACCTCCATGCTGACACAATCCTCCTTTTCCTCCTCCTTGTCCTCTTCTTGTGGGATCGTAGGGCACGCAGGAACACTGTCTGGATAAAGGGGGCCTTGAGAGCTAAGGAAGTCCTCCTCTTCCTGCCTCTGTTCTGCCTCAAGTGCCCTGTCCATTATTCCATGCAGCGTGTGCTCCAACAGGTGGACAAGGGGGACAGTGTCACTGATGCATGCACTGTCACTGCTCACCATATTCGTGGACTCCTCAAATGGTGACAGGACAGTGCATGCATCCCTGATCATGGCCCACTGGTGTGGGGAAAAAAAAACAAGCTCCCCTGACCCTGTCCTGGTGCCATAGTCACACAGGTACTCATTGATGGCCCTCTGCTGCATGTGAAGCCGCTGCAGCATGGGCAACATTGAGTTCCACCTGGTGGGCATGTTACAGATTAGGCGGTTCTTGGGCAGGATTAATTCCTTTTAAAGGTCTGCCAGCCAAGCACTGGCATTATATGACCTGCAGAAATGCACACAGACTTTCCTGGCCTGCCTCAGGACATCCTGTAAGGCCGGGTACCTGCCCAAGAACCACTGCACCACCAAGTAAAGGACGTGAGCCAAACAGGGCACATGGGTCAGTTGTCCCTGTCGGAGGGCGGAGAGGAGGTTGGTGCCATTGTCGCAAACCACCATTCCTACCTTAAGTTGGCATGGCGTCAACCACCTCTGAGCCTGCCCCTGCAGAGCTGACAGAATCTCTGCCCCAGTGTGGCTCCTGTCCCCCACATCAGTGTACCGATAGCAGATTGCCTGCAAGTACTTGGCTGTGACACACCTAATTCTACACCTTCATTCCTCTCAGTGCAGGTCTCAGAGAGGACTGAAGGTATAGTGGGGTTGGAGATCCCAGCTGATGAGAAGCAAGGAGAGGTCCTCTTTGTTCTTTGGTGTGGGTCTTTTAGGTACGCTTGCCAATGAACTGCATGGCAGGTCAACCTATGTCTGGTCAAGCATGTGGTGCCCAAGCGGGAGATGTTTTGGCCACGCGAGATACGCTTGAGACATATGTTGCAAATAGCAGCGGTGCCATCTGATGCACATGTCTCAAAAAAGGCCCACACCAAAGAACTTTTGGAATAACGCACAGAGACAGCAGCGCCCTGCACATGCGGAGCTCTGCAGTGTGATGTAGTCAGTGTGCTGCCCTTAGGCTGGCCCCTGGAGGGCATCCTGCCTCGTTGGTGATGTGCCTCCTCCTCCTCCCCTCTCCTATCAGGGACCCACATTGAGTCAGTGACCTCATCATCCCCTCCCTCCTCATCACTGGAGCAAACCTGGCAGTATGCTGCAGCAGAGGGAACATGACTGCCAGATTGCTGTCCTTCTTGGGCACCCCCTCTGTCCGGGCTCACATTACTGCCTTCATCTAGCTCAGTACCATCATCAGAGCCTTCAAAACGCTGGGCATCCTCCTGGAGCATGTACCCAACACAACTGTGGTCAAACAGTTTGAGGGACTCCTCAGGAGGACATGGTGGGGCTAGGGAAGGAGTCACTGATGCCATTGACCCGAGGGAAGAGGCCACGTTGGCAGCTGCTTTGCCAAAGTACCCTGAGCCTGGGTGAGAGAGGATGAGGAGGATGAGGACGGCTTGTCATCCACTTGACCAAGTCTTCCGCATGTTGCGGCTCAACGCGGCCAGCTACCGAAAAAAAGGCCAAGTGTGTCCCACGGCCACGTACTGATGAGGATGCACCGTGTCCACGACCAGCATTGTTTCCTCTAGACACAGAGCCGGCTTGCCCTCTTTTATTGGCTTGTGACTGTCTGCCTCTCCTTGTTGGCCTTCCAGACATACTATTGGCCTGCAGTGAGCTGCACAAAACTGGGAAGTGTATATATATATATATATATATATATATATATATATATACCGATTATACTACAGCTATCAGAATCAACTGCCTGCCTGTAGTATTATTAGTATGATAACACCTGCACTTGTCTTGAGGTAGCTATACTGTAGGTGCAACTGTGCAGGGTACACAGTACAGTAACTGGAAATACATCATGAGCCTACACAAGCACCTAGATGCAAGTAGCTATACTGTAGGTGAGAATGTGCAGGGTACACAGTACAGTAACTGGAAATACTTCAAAGAGCCTACACAAGCACCTAGATGCAGGTAGCTATACTGTAGGTGAGACTGTGCAGGGTACACAGTACAGTAACTGGAAATACTTCAAAGAGGCTACACAAGCACCTGGCTGCAGGTAGCTATACTGTAGGTGAGACCGTGTGGGGTACACATAACAGTAACTGGATATACTTCAAAGAGCCTACACAAGCACCTAAATGCAGGTAGCTATACTGTAGGTGATACTGTGCAGGATACACAGTACAGTAACTGGAAATACTGTAAAAACACCTGCCTGCCTGTCAGTATATTAGGAAAAGAAGAACAGGATCTAGCTAAACTGAATACTGTGTATATATATATATATATATATATATATATATATATATATATATATATATATATATATATATATATATATATATATATATATATATATATATATACATACAACACCTGGGATGCATATATATACACAATACACTGTAACTGCAGCTAACTGACTCGACCTGCCTACTCTATCTAACTTAAATTAAATGACACTGTCTCTCTCTCTGTCTCAATGCCGGAACACACTACACAGGGCCTATGTGCAGGCGGCCTTATATAGTGTGGGGCGTGTACTAAACCCCCTGAGCCATAATTGGCTAAAGCCTCCTTGGTATTTACATGCTATGTGTTGGAAATATCTTAAAAATTGACAACTTTGTGGTAAAAAAAATGCGTTTTCATTTTTTTTCCACATTTTCCAAAAACGTCTGGAAAAAATGAACCGTTCAAAAGACTCATTATGCCTCATAGATTTTACGTTGGGGTGTTTTCTTTTCAAAATGGGGTCATTTTGTGAGCGTTTCCATTGTCTTTGTTCTCCAGAGCCTTCAAATTGTAATAGGTGGTTGAAAAATGAGATATGTCATTTATGCTTGTAGAACACCTGAAGGTGCTACTTCAATGTTGGGCCTCTGTATGTGGCCAGGCTGTTTAAAAGTCTCACACATGTGGTATCGCCATACTCAGGAGGAGTAGCAGAATGTATTTTGGAGTGTCATTTTTGCTATGTGCATGCTATGTGTTGGAAATATCTTAAAAATTGACAACTTTGTGCAAAGAAAATGCGTTTGTATTTTTTCCCACATTTTCCAAAAACTTCTGGAAAAAAACGAACCATTCAAAAGACTCATTATGCCTCATAGATTATAGGTTGGGGTGTTTGCTTTCCAAAATGGTGTCATTTTGTGGGCGTTTCCATTGTCTTTGTACTCCAGGGCCTTCAAATTGTAATAGGTGGTTGAGAAATGAGATGTGTCATTTATGCTCATAGAACGCCTGAAGGTGCTACTTCAATAGTGGGACTCTATATGTGGCCAGGCTGTGTAAAAGTCTCACATATGTGGTATCGCCATACTTAGGAGGAGTAGCAGAATGTATTTTGGGGTGTCATTTTTGCTATGTACATACTATGTGTTGGAAATATTTTAAAAATGGGTAACTTTGTGGAAAAAAAATGCGGTTTTATTTTCCTCATTTTCCCAAAACTTCTGGAAAAAAATGAACCGTTCAAAAGGCTCATTATGCCTCATAGATCATACATTGGGGTGTTTGTTTTCTAAAATGGGGTCATTTTGTGATAGTTCCATTGTCCTGGTGCTCCTGGACCTTCAAAAGTGAGAAATGAGATGTGTAATTTATGCTTGTAGAACGCCTGAAGGTGCTACTTTAATGTTGGGCCTCTGTATGTGGCCAGGCTGTGTAAAAATCTCACACATGTGGTATCGCCATACTCATGAGGAGTAGAAGAATGTATTTTGGGGTGCCATTTTTGCTATGTGCATGCTATGTGTTGGAAATATCTTAAAAATTGATAACTTTGTTGAAAAAAAATGTGTTTTAATTTTTTTTCCACATTTTCCAAAAACCTCTGGAAAAAAATGAACCATTCAAAAGACTCATGCCTCAGATTATAGGTTGGGGTGTTTGCTTTACAAAACGGGGTCATTTTGTGGACATTTCCATTGTCTTTGTGCTCCAGGGCCTTCAAATTGTAATAGGTGGTTGAGAAATGAGATATGTCATTTATGCTCGTAGAACACCTGAAGGTGCTACTTCAATTGTGGTCCTGTGTATGTGGCCAGGCTGCGTAAAAGTCTTACACATGTGGTATCGCCATACTCAGGAG
Source organism: Lithobates septentrionalis (assembly GCA_037952835.1). Classification (NCBI taxonomy): domain Eukaryota; kingdom Metazoa; phylum Chordata; class Amphibia; order Anura; family Ranidae; genus Lithobates; species Lithobates septentrionalis. The sequence continues at coordinate 757,234 of JBBDGP010001553.1, read as the reverse complement.
GAGTAGCAGAATGTATTTTGGGGTGTCACTTTTGCTATGTGCATACTATGTGTTGGAAATATCTTAAAAATGTACAACTTTGTGTAAAAAAAATGCGTTTTCATTTTTTCCCCAGATTTTCCAAAAACCTCTGGAAAAAAATGAACCATTCAAAAGACAAGTGCCTCAGATTATAGGTTGGGGTGCTTGCTTTCCAAAAGGGGGTCATTTTGTGGGTGTTTCCATTGTCTTTGTGCTCCAGGGCCTTCAAATTGTAATAGGTGGTTGAGAAATGAGATGTGTAATTTATGCTCATAGAACACCTGATGGTGCTACTTCAATGGTGGGCCTCTGTATGTGGCCAGGCTGTGTAAAAGTTTCACACATGTGGTATCGCCATACTCAGGAGGAGTAGCAGAATGTATTTTGGGGTGTCATTTTTGCTATGTGCATGCTATGTGTTGGAAATATCTTAAAAATTTACAACTTTGTGTAAAAAAAAAAAGCGTTTTCATTTTTTCCACATTTTCCAAAAACTTCTGGAAAAAATGAACCATTCAAAAGACTCATTATGCCTCATAGATTATAGGTTGGGGTGATGGCTTTTCAAAATGGTGTCATTTTGTGGGCGTTTCTGTCATGAACCTTGGAATACTGGATTGTCATGAAGCGTGGAATACGGAAGTATTTCTCCTCTGATTCATAATGCTGGGACAAATACTGTTAGGAGATGCTGATGTCAATTCCAGCCACCTGTCTGTCTGTTGCCTGCTAGAATGTGTATTGTAAATAAGTCTAGAGTCATTAGATCCCCATTGTTGTTTGTGTTAATTAACTCTGCTATTGTGATAATGTTGATTGGGTTTTCTGAGCTACAAGACGGCCAGTCTGGCCTAAAGGTCATGTCTGAGTCATCTAGGCTGTCTAAAGGGATTAGTTAATTAGCCCATGTTAATTAGGTTTCTGGTCACAGGTGTATGTTCAGAGTAATATGAGCCGGAGGTATGCACCTCCTCTTTTATTGTATAAAAGAGCCTGTATTTTTCAATAAAAGAGATTCCTGGTTGAACTTACATACAGCCTGCCTGGTGTTTGTTCTGAGCTACACAACTGGATTAGAACGGCACATAGCTGTAGTTCTAGTCCCGGAGCATCGGATGACCGAACCATCAGATGTTGCGATCTGCAATCTGATTCTATAACTGCAGAGGAGTGTCGGGAGAGTGGAACAGAGCGAGCAGGGGCTCGTTACAGTTTCCATTGTCTTTGTGCTCCAGGGCCTTCAAATTGTAATAGGTGGTTGAGAAATGAGATGTGTCATTTATGCTTGTAGAACTCCTGAAGGTGCTACTTCAATGGTGGGCCTCTGTATGTGGACAGGCTGTGTAAAAGTCTCACACATGTGGTATTGCCATATTCAGGAGGAGTAGCAGAATGTATTTAGGGGTGTAATTTTTGCTATGTGCATGCTATGTGTTGGAAATATCTTAAAAATTGACAACTTTGTGTAAAAAAAAGCGTTTTCATTTCTTTTTCACATTTTCCAAAAACGAATGCAAAAAAATAATCTGTTCAAAAGTAAGGATGAGCCGAACCCCCCCCCCCCCCCGATTTGGTTCCCACCAGAACCTGCGAACGGACCGAAAATTTGCACGAACGTTGGAACCCCATTGACGTCTATGGGGCTCAAACATTCAAAATCAAAAGTGCTAATTTTAAAGGCTAATTTGCATGGTACTGTCCTAAAAAGGGTTTGGGGATCCGGGTCTTGCCCCAGGGGACATGTATCAATGCAAAAAAAAGTTTTAAAAACGGCCGTTTTTTCAGGAGCAGTGATTTTAATGATGCTTAAAGTAAAAAAAAAAGTGAAATATTCCTTTAAATATCATACCTGGGGGGTGTCTATAGGACATCCGTAAAGTGGCACGTGTTTTCCGTGCTTAGAAAAGTATCTGCACAAAATGACATTTTTAAAGGAATAAAAGTCATTTAAAACTGCTTGCGGCTTTAATATAATGTCGGGTCCTGGCAATATGGATGAAAATCAGTGAGACAAACGGCATGGGTACCCCCTAGTCCACTACCAGGCCCTTTGGGTCTTGTATGGATATTAAGGGGAACCCAGCACCCAAATTATAAAAAGGAAAGGCGTGGGGCCACCAGGCCCTATATACTCTAAACAGCAGTATACAGGTGGTACAAACAAGACAGGGACTGTAGGTTTGTTGTTAACTATAATCTGTTTGTAATTTTGAACTGGTACATTTTTAACGTGTTTAGCTCCAGCCAAAGAATCTATTTTAAGCTTTTTAGAAAACATAGGGAAGGGTTATCACCCCTGTGACATTTGTTTTGCTGTCTGTGCTCCTCTTCAGAAGATTTCACCTCACTTTCTGTCCCAATGACAAATGTTTTTAGAAAATTTGGGGTTTTTAGTGAAACAAGGATTGATGATAAAGCATCAGTGGAAAGGAGAAATGTTTTTCCCATATTAACTTTTATGCCCCGTACACACGGTCAGACTTTGTTCGGACATTCCGACAACAAAATCCTAGGATTTTTTCCGACGGATGTTGGCTCAAACTTGTCTTGCATACACACGGTCACACAAAGTTGTCAGAAAATCCAATCGTTCTAAACGCGGTGACGTAAAACACGTACGTCGGGACTATAAACGGGGCAGTGGCCAATAGCTTTCATCTCTTTATTTATTCTGAGCATGCGTGGCACTTTGTCCGTCGGATTTGTGTACACACGATCGAAATTTCCAACAAAGGATTTTGATGTCGGAAAATTTTATATCCTGCTCTCAAACTTTGTGTGTCGGAAAATCCGATGGAAAATGTCCGATGGAGCCCACACACGGTCGGAATTTCCGACAACACGCTCCGATCGGACATTTTCCATCGGAGAATCCGACCGTGTGTACGGGGCATAACAGGAAAGAATTTCCCTTCCTAGGGGTAGATTTCATCTCACTTCCTGTTGTCTCCTTCCGTTTGCAAGTAGGAGTCGTTTGTAAGTTGGATGTTTTAAATTAGGGGCCTGCCCTATATACTCTGCAGAAATTGTGGCCTTAGGTGTTGGTGTTGCCACAACACTGTGAGCCCCCACAGGGCCCTGCTGTGAAATATTAGATCAAGAGTTGTAATTACATGCCCCTGTTGAACATGGCCAGAAAAATTGGGCCTTTGGTGATGTGGTGGTGCTGGTGCCACAACACTGTAAGTCCTCACAGTTACTCTTTGTGGGTGCTGGAACAGGCCCTGCTGTGAAATATTAGATCAAGAATTGTAATTACATGCACCTGTTGTACAGGGGCAGAAAAATTGGGCCTTAGGCACTGGTGCTGGTGCCACAACACTGCACACAGATACTCTAGTTGGAGCGCAGGAACGAGCCCTGCTGCAAAGTATTGCATCGAAAATTGTAATTACACGCCCCTGTTAAACAGGGGCTTAAAAATTGGGCCTTAGACACTGGTGGCGGTGCCTAGAACCAAAAATGTTCTTACAAGCTATCAGCATGATCATTGAGGAGGAAGAGGATAATCACTCAGCATAACAGGATAGTCACTCAGCATCAGCATAGGCAGTCTTGAAGGGATCTGACATTTAAAAAAAAATATTCGGTTACATCAGCATCAGGTGCTTGGTAGCTGGTGGTGATCCAAGACTGATTCATTTTTATGAAGGTCAGTCGATCGACCGAGTCGTGGACAGACGCACCCTGTGATCGGGTAGAAAGCCTCCAGCAGCACTGAATGTGCTTTCCGAAAGAACGCTGGATGCAGGACAGGCCAGTAGCTCAATTGCATACTGTGCAAGCTCTGGCCAGTGATCCATCCTCAAGACCCAGTAACCCAGAGGATTTTCGGTGGGAAAGGTGTCCATGTTAGATCTTGCTCCTAGGTATTCCTGCACCATGTAAAACAGACACTGGCGATGGTTGCTGGAACCGATCATACCTTGGGGCTGCAGACTAAAAAAATTTCTGAACGCATCGGTCAGACGGCCACCTTCTCCACCGCTCCTTCTTTGACTGACCGAAGCCTCAGCAACACGTTGTCCAGGAACAGGAGTTTGTAACCTCCCAGTCTCCCAGTGCATTGCACAGACCTTTCTGCAAGGCCTCCCGAAGAGGTTTCATCCTCTGCTCCCTCTGCGACGGCAAGATAAGGTCCGCAACCTTACCCTTGTAACGTGGGTTAAGGAGGGTTGCCAGACAGTATTAATCCCTCTCCTTGATACCACGAATACAAGGATCCTTGTGCAGCCTTTGCAGGATCAGGGAGGCCATGCAGCGTAGGTTTGCTGAGGCATTCGGTCCGGAGTCCTCTGGGTCACTAAGGACGACATGATCTGCAGCTACCTCCTCCCAGTCCATGGGTTTCTTGGGACTGTAAATGATCCCTTATAGACTGCTGCTGATGCTGAGTGCCAGGCTCCACCTCCATGCTGACACAATCCTCCTTTTCCTCCTCCTCGTCCTCTTCCTGTGGGATCGTAGGGCACGCAGGAACACTGTCTGGATAAAGGGGGTCTTGAGAGCTAAGGAAGTCCTCCTCTTCCTGCCTCTGTTCTGCCTCAAGTGCCCTGTCCATTATTCCATGCAGCGTGTGCTCCAACAGGTGGACAAGGGGGACAGTGTCACTGATGCATGCACTGTCACTGCTCACCATACTCGTGGCCTCCTCAAATGGTGACAGGACAGTGCATGCATCCCTGATCATGGCCCACTGGTGTGGGGAAAAAAAACAAGCTCCCCTGACCCTGTCCTGGTGCCATAGTCACACAGGTACTCATTGATGGCCCTCTGCTGCATGTGAAGCCGCTGCAGCATGGGCAACATTGAGTTCCACCTGGTGGGCATGTCACAGATTAGGCGGTTCTTGGGCAGGATGAATTCCTTTTAAAGGTCTGCCAGCCAAGCACTGGCATTATATGACCTGCAGAAATGCACACAGACTTTCCTGGCCTGCCTCAGGACATCCTGTAAGGCCGGGTACCTGCCCAAGAACCACTGCACCACCAAGTAAAGGACGTGAGCCAAACAGGGCACATGGGTCAGTTGTCCCTGTCGGAGGGCGGAGAGGAGGTTGGTGCCATTGTCGCAAACCACCATTCCTACCTTAAGTTGGCATGGCGTCAACCACCTCTGAGCCTGCCCCTGCAGAGCTGACAGAATCTCTGCCCCAGTGTGGCTCCTGTCCCCCACATCGGTGTACCGATAGCAGATTGCCTGCAAGTACTTGGCTGTGACACACCTAATTCTACACCTTCATTCCTCTCAGTGCAGGTCTCAGAGAGGACTGAAGGTATAGTGGGGTTGGAAATCCCAGCTGATGAGAAGCAAGGAGAGGTCCTCTTTGTTCTTTGGTGTGGGTCTTTTAGGTACGCTTGCCAACGAACTGCATGGCAGGTCAACCTATGTCTGGTCAAGCATGTGGTGCCCAAGCGGGAGATGTTTTGGCCACGCGAGATACACTTGAGACATATGTTGCAAATAGCAGCGGTGCCATCTGATGCACTTGTCTCAAAAAAGGCCCACACCAAAGAACTTTTGGAATAATGCACAGAGACAGCAGCGCCCTGCACATGCGGAGCTCTGCAGTGTGATGTAGTCAGTGTGCTGCCCTTAGGCTGGCCCCTGGAGGGCATCCTGCCTCGTTGGTGATGTGCCTCCTCCTCCTCCCCTCTCCTATCAGGGACCCACGTTGAGTCAGTGACCTCATCATCCCCTCCCTCCCCATCACTGGAGCAAACCTGGCAGTATGCTGCAGCAGAGGGAACATGACTGCCAGATTGCTGTCCTTCTTGGGCACCCCCTCTGTCCGGGCTCACATTACTGCCTTCATCTAGCTCAGTACCATCATCAGAGCCTTCAAAACGCTGGGCATCCTCCTGGAGCATGTATCCAACACAACTGTGGTCAAACAGTTTGAGGGACTCCTCAGGAGGACATGGTGGGGCTAGGGAAGGAGTCACTGATGCCATTGAGCCGAGGGAAGAGGCCACGTTGGCAGCTGCTTTGCCAAAGTACCCTGAGCCTGGGTGAGAGAGGATGAGGAGGATGACGACGGCTTGTCATCCACTTGACCAAGTCTTCCGCATGTTGCGGCTCAACACGGCCAGCTACCGAAAAAAAGGCCAAGCGTGTCCCACGGCCACGTACTGATGAGGATGCACCGTGTCCTCGACCAGCATTGTTTCCTCTAGACACAGAGCCGGCTTGCCCTCTTTTATTGGCTTGTGACTGTCTGCCTCTCCTTGTTGGCCTTCCAGACATACTATTGGCCTGCAGTGAGCTGCACAAAACTGGGAAGTATATATATATATATATATAGAAAAAGAGTCCAAGAGGTTGCTGCACTTAAAAATTTCTTTGCTTTATTTCTCAAATTGTTCAGTAGGGATTTACAAAGCAAGTATAATCCAAAAACACAGGCACGAAATGCCTACACAGTTTCAGACACAGGTAGATTCAGATATGGATGGATGGATGGATTACGTCTACGTCTCGGGCTAGTCAGCTTACGCCCTTCCTAAGATCCATTGAAGCACAATGGATCTTAGGAAGGGCGTAAGCTGACTAGCCCGAGACGTAGACGTAATCCATCCATCCATCCATATCTGAATCTACCTGTGTCTGAAACTGTGTAGGCATTTCGTGCCTGTGTTTTTGGATTATACTTGCTTTGTAAATCCCTACTGAACAATTTGAGAAATAAAGCAAAGAAATTTTTAAGTGCAGCAACCTCTTGGACTCTTTTTCTATATACAAGGTCGGTGGGAAGACCTGATTGCTGGCACTAAATCGTAAGCAGAGTGCGGTTCTCCTCCACAAGTGAATATATATATATATATATATATATATATATATATATATATATATATATATATATACCGATTATTCTGCAGCTAGCAGAATCAACTGCCTGCCTGTAGTATTATTAGTATGATAACACCTGCACTTGTCTTGAGGTAGCTATACTGTAGGTGCAACTGTGCAGGGTACACAGTACAGTAACTGGAAATACATCATGAGCCTACACAAGCACCTAGATGCAAGTAGCTATACTGTAGGTGAGAATGTGCAGGGTACACAGTACAGTAACTGGAAATACTTCAAAGAGCCTACACAAGCACCTAGATGCAGGTAGCTATACTGTAGGTGAGACTGTGCAGGGTACACAGTACAGTAACTGGAAATACTTCAAAGAGGCTACACAAGCACCTGGCTGCAGGTAGCTATACTGTAGGTGAGACTGTGTGGGGTACACAGTACAGTAACTGGATATACTTCAAAGAGCCTACACAAGCACCTAGATGCAGGTAGCTATACTGTAGGTGATACTGTGCAGGATACACAGTACAGTAACTGGAAATACTGTAAAAACACCTGCCTGCCTGTCAGTATATTAGGAAGAGAAGAACAGGATCTAGCTAAACTGAATACTGTATATATATATATATATATATATATATATATATATATATACATACAACACCTGGGATGCATATATATACACAATACACTGTAACTGCAGCTAACTGACTCGACCTGCCTACTCTATCTAACTTAAATTAAATGACACTGTCTCTCTCTCTGTCTCAATGCCGGAACACACTACACAGGGCCTATGTGCAGGTGGCCTTATATAGTGTGGGGCGTTTACTAAACCCCCTGAGCCATAATTGGCCAAAGCCTCCTTGGTATTTACATGCTATGTGTTGGAAATATCTTAAAAATTGACAACTTTGTGGTAAAAAAAATGCGTTTTAATTTTTTTTCCACATTTTCCAAAAACTTCTGGAAAAAATTAACCGTTCAAAAGACTCATTATGCCTCATAGATTTTACGTTGGGGTGTTTTCTTTTCAAAATGGGGTCATTTTGTGAGGGTTTCCATTGTCTTTGTTCTCCAGAGCCTTCAAATTGTAATAGGTGGTTGAAAAATGAGATATGTCATTTATGCTTGTAGAACACCTGAAGGTGCTACTTCAATGTTGGGCCTCTGTATGTGGCCAGGCTGTTTAAAAGTCTCACACATGTGGTATCGCCATACTCAGGAGGAGTAGCAGAATGTATTTTGGAGTGTCATTTTTGCTATGTGCATGCTATGTGTTGGAAATATCTTAAAAATTGACAACTTTGTGTAAAGAAAATGCGTTTGTATTTTTTCCCACATTTTCCAAAAACTTCTGGAAAAAAACGAACCATTCAAAAGACTCATTATGCCTCATAGATTATAGGTTGGGGTGTTTGCTTTCCAAAATGGTGTCATTTTGTGGGCGTTTCCATTGTCTTTGTACTCCAGGGCCTTCAAATTGTAATAGGTGGTTGAGAAATGAGATGTGTCATTTATGCTCATAGAACGCCTGAAGGTGCTACTTCAATAGTGGGACTCTATATGTGGCCAGGCTGTGTAAAAGTCTCACATATGTGGTATCGCCATACTTAGGAGGAGTAGCAGAATGTATTTTGGGGTGTCATTTTTGCTATGTACATACTATGTGTTGGAAATATTTTAAAAATGGGTAACTTTGTGGAAAAAAAATGCGGTTTTATTTTCCTCATTTTCCAAAAACTTCTGGAAAAAAATGAACCGTTCAAAAGGCTCATTATGCCTCATAGATCATACATTGGGGTGTTTGTTTTCTAAAATGGGGTCATTTTGTGATAGTTCCATTGTCCTGGTGCTCCTGGACCTTCAAAAGTGAGAAATGAGATGTGTAATTTATGCTTGTAGAACGCCTGAAGGTGCTACTTTAATGTTGGGCCTCTGTATGTGGCCAGGCTGTGTAAAAATCTCACACATGTGGTATCACCATACTCATGAGGAGTAGCAGAATGTATTTTGGGGTGCCATTTTTGCTATGTGCATGCTATGTGTTGGAAATATCTTAAAAATTGATAACTTTGTTGAAAAAAAATGTGTTTTAATTTTTTTTCCACATTTTCCAAAAACCTCTGGAAAAAAATGAACCATTCAAAAGACTCATGCCTCAGATTATAGGTTGGGGTGTTTGCTTTACAAAACGGGGTCATTTTGTGGGCATTTCCATTGTCTTTGTGCTCCAGGGCCTTCAAATTGTAATAGGTGGTTGAGAAATGAGATATGTCATTTATGCTCGTAGAACACCTGAAGGTGCTACTTCAATTGTGGTCCTGTGTATGTGGCCAGGCTGCGTAAAAGTCTTACACATGTGGTATCGCCATACTCAGGAGGAGTAGCAGAATGTATTTTGGGGTGTCATTTTTGCTATGTGCATACTATGTGTTTGAAATATCTTAAAAATGTACAACTTTGTGTAAAAAAAATGCGTTTTCATTTTTTCCCCACATTTTCCAAAAACCTCTGGAAAAAAATGAACCATTCAAAAGACAAGTGCCTCAGATTATAGGTTGGGGTGCTTGCTTTCCAAAAGGGGGTCATTTTGTGGGTGTTTCCATTGTCTTTGTGCTCCAGGGCCTTCAAATTCTAATAGGTGGTTGAGAAATGAGATGTGTAATTTATGCTCATAGAACACCTGATGGTGCTACTTCAATGGTGGGCCTCTGTATGTGGCCAGGCTGTGTAAAAGTTTCACACATGTGGTATCGCCATACTCAGGAGGAGTAGCAGAATGTATTTTGGGGTGTCATTTTTGCTATGTGCATGCTATGTGTTGGAAATATCTTAAAAATTGACAACTTTGTGTTAAAAAAAAGCGTTTTAATTTTTTCCACATTTTCCAAAAACTTCTGGAAAAAATGAACCATTCAAAAGACTCATTATGCCTCATAGATTATAGGTTGGGGTGATGGCTTTTCAAAATGGTGTCATTTTGTGGGCGTTTCTGTCATGAACCTTGGAATACTGGATTGTCATGAAGCGTGGAATACGGAAGTATTTCTCCTCTGATTCATAATGCTGGGACAAATACTGTTAGGAGATGCTGATGTCAATTCCAGCCACCTGTCTGTCTATTGCCTGCTAGAATGTGTATTGTAAATAAGTCTAGAGTCATTAGATCCCCATTGTTGTTTGTGTTAATTAACTCTGCTATTGTGATAATGTTGATTGGGTTTTCTGAGCTACAAGACGGCCAGTCTGGCCTAAAGGTCATGTCTGAGTCATCTAGGCTGTCTAAAGGGATTAGTTAATTAGCCCATGTTAATTAGGTTTCTGGTCACAGGTGTATGTTCAGAGTAATATGAGCCGGAGGTATGCACCTCCTCTTTTATTGTATAAAAGAGCCTGTATTTTTCAATAAAAGAGATTCCTGGTTGAACTTACATACAGCCTGCCTGGTGTTTGTTCTGAGCTACACAACTGGATTAGAACGGCACATAGCTGTAGTTCTAGTCCCGGAGCATCGGATGACCGAACCATCAGATGTTGCGATCTGCAATCTGATTCTATAACTGCAGAGGAGTGTCGGGAGAGTGGAACAGAGCGAGCAGGGGCTCGTTACAGTTTCCATTGTCTTTGTGCTCCAGGGCCTTCAAATTGTTATAGGTGGTTGAGAAATGAGATGTGTCATTTATGCTTGTAGAACTCCTGAAGGTGCTACTTCAATGGTGGGCCTCTGTATGTGGACAGGCTGTGTAAAAGTCTCACACATGTGGTATTGCCATATTCAGGAGGAGTAGCAGAATGTATTTAGGGGTGTAATTTTTGCTATGTGCATGCTATGTGTTGAAAATATCTTAAAAATTGGCAACTTTGTGTAAAAAAAGCGTTTTCATTTCTTTTTCACATTTTCCAAAAACGAATGCAAAAAAATAATCTGTTCAAAAGTAAGGATGAGCCGAACTCCCCCCCCCCCCCCCCCCGATTCGGTTCCCATCAGAACCTGCGTACGGACCGAAAATTTGCACGAACGTTGGGACCCCATTGACGTCTATGGGACTCGAACATTCAAAATCAAAAGTGCTAATTTTAAAGGCTAATTTGCATGGTACTGTCCTAAAAAGGGTTTGGGTCTTGCCCCAGGGGACATGTATCAATGCAAAAAAAAGTTTTAAAAACGGCCGTTTTTTCGGGAGCAGTGATTTTAATGATGCTTAAAGTAAAAAAAAAGTGAAATATTCCTTTAAATATCATACCTGGGGGGTGTCTATAGGATATCTGTAAAGTGGCACGTGTTTTCCGTGCTTAGAAAAGTATCTGCACAAAATGACATTTTTAAAGGAATAAAAGTCATTTAAAACTGCTTGCGGCTTTAATATAATGTCGGGTCCTGGCAATATGGATGAAAATCAGTGAGACAAACGGCATGGGTACCCCCTAGTCCACTACCAGGCCCTTTGGGTCTTGTATGGATATTAAGGGGAACCCAGCACCCAAATTATAAAAAGGAAAGGCGTGGGGCCACCAGGCCCTATTAATCTAAACAGCAGTATACAGGTGGTACAAACAAGACAGGGACTGTAGGTTTGTTGTTAAGTATAATCTGTTTGTAATTTTGAACTGGTACATTTTTAACGTGTTTAGCTCCAGCCAAAGAATCTATTTTAAGCTTTTTGGAAAACATAGGGAAGGGTTATCACCCCTGTGACATTTGTTTTGCTGTCTGTGCTCCTCTTCAGAAGATTTCACCTCACTTTCTGTCCCAATGACAAATGTTTTTAGAAAATTTGGGGTTTTTAGTGAAACAAGGATTGATGATAAAGCATCAGTGGAAAGGAGAAATGTTTTTCCCATATTAACTCTTATGCCCCGTACACACGGTCGGATTTTGTTCGGACATTCCGACAACAAAATCCTAGGATTTTTTCCGACGGATGTGTGCTCAAACTTGTCTTGCATACACACGGTCACACAAAGTTGTCAGAAAATCCAATCGTTCTAAACGCGGTGACGTAAAACACGTACGTCGGGACTATAAACGGGGCAGTGGCAAATAGCTTTCATCTCTTTATTTATTCTGAGCATGCGTGGCACTTTGTCCGTCGGATTTGTGTACACACGATCGAAATTTCCAACAAAGGATTTTGATGTCGGAAAATTTTATATCCTGCTCTCAAACTTTGTGTGTCGGAAAATCCGATGGAAAATGTCCAATGGAGCCCACACACGGTCGGAATTTCCGACAACACGCTCCGATCGGACATTTTCCATCGGAAAATCCGACCGTGTGTACGGGGCATAACAGGAAAGAATTTCCCTTCCTAGGGGTAGATTTCATCTCACTTCCTGTTGTCTCCTTCCGTTTGCAAGTAGGAGTCGTTTGTAAGTTGGATGTTTTAAATTAGGGGCCTGCCCTATATACTCTGCAGAAATTGTGGCCTTAGGTGTTGGTGTTGCCACAACACTGTGAGCCCCCACAGGGCCCTGCTGTGAAATATTAGATCAAGAGTTGTAATTACATGCCCCTGTTGAACATGGCCAGAAAAATTGGGCCTTTGGTGATGTGGTGGTGCTGGTGCCACAACACTGTAAGTCCTCACAGTTACTCTTTGTGGGTGCTGGAACAGGCCCTGCTGTGAAATATTAGATCAAGAATTGTAATTACATGCACCTGTTGTACAGGGGCAGAAAAATTGGGCCTTAGGCACTGGTGCTGGTGCCACAACACTGCACACAGATACTCTAGTTAGAGCGCAGGAACGAGCCCTGCTGCAAAGTATTGCATCTAAAATTGTAATTACACGCCCCTGTTAAACAGGGGCTTAAAAATTGGGCCTTAGACACTGGTGGCGGTGCCTAGAACCAAAAATGTTCTTACAAGCTATCAGCATGATCATTGAGGAGGAAGAGGATAATCACTCAGCATAACAGGATAGTCACTCAGCATCAGCATAGGCAGTCTTGAAGGGATCTGACATTTAAAAAAAAATATTCGGTTACATCAGCATCAGGTGCTTGGTAGCTGGTGGTGATCCAAGACTGATTCATTTTTATGAAGGTCAGTCGATCGACCGAGTCGTGGACAGACGCACCCTGTGATCGGGTAGAAAGCCTTTCAGCAGCACTGAATGTGCTTTCCGAAAGAACGCTGGATGCAGGACAGGCCAGTAGCTCAATTGCATACTGTGCAAGCTCTGGCCAGTGATCCATCCTCAAGACCCAGTAACCCAGAGGATTTTCGTTGGGAAAGGTGTCCATGTTAGATCTTGCTCCTAGGTATTCCTGCACCATGTAAAACAGACACTGGCGATGGTTGCTGGAACCGATCATACCTTGGGGCTGCAGACTAAAAAAATTTCTGAACGCATCGGTCAGACGGCCACCTTCTCCACCGCTCCTTCTTTGACTGACCGAAGCCTCAGCAACACGTTGTCCAGGAACAGGAGTTTGTAACCTCCCAGTCTCCCAGTGCATTGCACAGACCTTTCTGCAAGGCCTCCCGAAGAGGTTTCATCCTCTGCTCCCTCTGCGACGGCAAGATAAGGTCCGCAACCTTACCCTTGTAACGTGGGTTAAGGAGGGTTGCCAGACAGTATTGATCCCTCTCCTTGATACCACGAATACAAGGATCCTTGTGCAGCCTTTGCAGGATCAGGGAGGCCATGCAGCGTAGGTTTGCTGAGGCATTCGGTCCGGAGTCCTCTGGGTCACTATGGACGACATGATCTGCAGCTACCTCCTCCCAGTCCATGGGTTTCTTGGGACTGTAAATGATCCCTTATAGACTGCTGCTGATGCTGAGTGCCAGGCTCCACCTCCATGCTGACACAATCCTCCTTTTCCTCCTCCTCGTCCTCTTCCTGTGGGATCGTAGGGCACGCAGGAACACTGTCTGGATAAAGGGGGCCTTGAGAGCTAAGGAAGTCCTCCTCTTCCTGCCTCTGTTCTGCCTCAAGTGCCCTGTCCATTATTCCATGCAGCGTGTGCTCCAACAGGTGGACAAGGGGGACAGTGTCACTGATGCATGCACTGTCACTGCTCACCATACTCGTGGCCTCCTCAAATGGTGACAGGACAGTGCATGCATCCCTGATCATGGCCCACTGGTGTGGGGAAAAAAAACAAGCTCCCCTGACCCTGTCCTGGTGCCATAGTCACACAGGTACTCATTGATGGCCCTCTGCTGCATGTGAAGCCGCTGCAGCATGGGCAACATTGAGTTCCACCTGGTGGGCATGTCACAGATTATGCGGTTCTTGGGCAGGATGAATTCCTTTTAAAGGTCTGCCAGCCGAGCACTGGCATTATATGACCTGCAGAAATGCACACAGACTTTCCTGGCCTGCCTCAGTACATCCTGTAAGGCCGGGTACCTGCCCAAGAACCACTGCACCACCAAGTAAAGGACGTGAGCCAAACAGGGCACATGGGTCAGTTGTCCCTGTCGGAGGGCGGAGAGGAGGTTGGTGCCATTGTCGCAAACCACCATTCCTACCTTAAGTTGGCGTGGCGTCAACCACCTCTGAACCTGCCCCTGCAGAGCTGACAGAATCTCTGCCCCAGTGTGGCTCCTGTCCCCCACATCGGTGTACCGATAGCAGATTGCCTGCAAGTACTTGGCTGTGACACACCTAATTCTACACCTTCATTCCTCTCAGTGCAGGTCTCAGAGAGGACTGAAGGTATAGTGGGGTTGGAGATCCCAGCTGATGAGAAGCAAGGAGAGGTCCTCTTTGTTCTTTGGTGTGGGTCTTTTAGGTACGCTTGCCAACGAACTGCATGGCAGGTCAACCTATGTCTGTTCAAGCATGTGGTGCCCAAGCGGGAGATGTTTTGGCCACGCGAGATACGCTTGAGACATATGTTGCAAATAGCAGCGGTGCCATCTGATGCACTTGTCTCAAAAAAGGCCCACACCAAAGAACTTTTGGAATAACGCACAGAGAGAGCAGCGCCCTGCACATGCGGAGCTCTGCAGTGTGATGTAGTCAGTGTGCTGCCTTTAGGCTGGCCCCTGGAGGGCATCCTGCCTCGTTGGTGATGTGCCTCCTCCTCCTCCCCTCTCCTATCAGGCACCCACATTGAGTCAGTGACCTCATCATCCCCTCCCTCCCCATCACTGGAGCAAACCTGGCAGTATGCTGCAGCAGAGGGAACATGACTGCCAGATTGCTGTCCTTCTTGGGCACCCCCTCTCTCCGGGCTCACATTACTGCCTTCATCTAGCTCAGTACCATCATCAGAGCCTTCAAAACGCTGGGCATCCTCCTGGAGCATGTATCCAACACAACTGTGGTCAAACAGTTTGAGGGACTCCTCAGGAGGACATGGTGGGGCTAGGGAAGGAGTCACTGATGCCATTGAGCCGAGGGAAGAGGCCACGTTGGCAGCTGCTTTGCCAAAGTACCCTGAGCCTGGGTGAGAAAGGATGAGGAGGATGAGGACGGCTTGTCATCCACTCGACCAAGTCTTCCGCATGTTGCGGTTCGACACGGCCAGCTACCGAAAAAAAGGCCAAGCGTGTCCCACGGCCACGTACTGATGAGGATGCACCGTGTCCACGACCAGCATTGTTTCCTCTAGACACAGAGCCGGCTTGCCCTCTTTTATTGGCTTGTGACTGTCTGCCTCTCCTTGTTGGCCTTCCAGACATACTATTGGCCTGCAGTGAGCTGCACAAAACCGGGAAGTATATATATATATATATATATATATATATATATATATACCAATTATACTGCAGCTAGCAGAATCAACTGCCTGCCTGTAGTATTATTAGTATGATAACACCTGCACTTGTCTTGAGGTAGCTATACTGTAGGTGCAACTGTGCAGGGTACACAGTACAGTAACTGGAAATACATCATGAGCCTACACAAGCACCTAGATGCAAGTAGCTATACTGTAGGTGAGAATGTGCAGGGTACACAGTACAGTAACTGGAAATACTTCAAAGAGCCTACACAAGCACCTAGATGCAGGTAGCTATACTGTAGGTGAGACTGTGCAGGGTACACAGTACAGTAACTGGAAATACTTCAAAGAGGCTACACAAGCACCTGGCTGCAGGTAGCTATACTGTAGGTGAGACTGTGTGGGGTACACAGTACAGTAACTGGATATACTTCAAAGAGCCTACACAAGCACCTAAATGCAGGTAGCTATACTGTAGGTGATACAGTGCAGGATACACAGTACAGTAACTGGAAATACTGTAAAAACACCTGCCTGCCTGTCAGTATATTAGGAAGAGAAGAACAGGATCTAGCTAAACTGAATACTGTGTATATATATATATATATATATATATATATATATATATATATATATATATATATATACATACAACACCTGGGATGCATATATATACACAATACACTGTAACTGCAGCTAACTGACTCGACCTGCCTACTCTATCTAACTTAAATTAAATGACACTGTCTCTCTCTCTGTCTCAATGCCGGAACACACTACACAGGGCCTATGTGCAGGCGGCCTTATATAGTGTGGGGCGTGTACTAAACCCCCTGAGTCATAATTGGCCAAAGCCTCCTTGGTATTTACATGCTATGTGTTGGAAATATCTTAAAAATTGACAACTTTGTGGTAAAAAAAATGCGTTTGTATTTTTTCCCACATTTTCCAAAAACTTCTGGAAAAAAACGAACCATTCAAAAGACTCATTATGCCTCATAGAATATAGGTTGGGGTGTTTGCTTTCCAAAATGGTGTCATTTTGTGGGCGTTTCCATTGTCTTTGTACTCCAGGGCCTTCAAATTGTAATAGGTGGTTGAGAAATGAGATGTGTCATTTATGCTCATAGAACGCCTGAAGGTGCTACTTCAATAGTGGGACTCTATATGTGGCCAGGCTGTGTAAAAGTCTCACATATGTGGTATCGCCATACTTAGGGGGAGTAGCAGAATGTATTTTGGGGTGTCATTTTTGCTATGTACATACTATGTGTTGGAAATATTTTAAAAATGGGTAACTTTGTGGAAAAAAAATGCGGTTTTATTTTCCTCATTTTCCAAAAACTTCTGGAAAAAAATGAACCGTTCAAAAGACTCATTATGCCTCATAGATCATACATTGGGGTGTTTGTTTTCTAAAATGGGGTCATTTTGTGATAGTTTCCATTGTCCTGGTGCTCCTGGACCTTCAAAAGTGAGAAATGAGATGTGTAATTTATGCTTGTAGAACGCCTGAAGGTGCTACTTTAATGTTGGGCCTCTGTATGTGGCCAGGCTGTGTAAAAATCTCACACACATGGTATCGCCATACTCATGAGGAGTAGCAGAATGTATTTTGGGGTGCCATTTTTGCTATGTGCATGCTATGTGTTGGAAATATCTTAAAAATTGATAACTTTGTTGAAAAAAAATGTGTTTTAATTTTTTTTCCACATTTTCCAAAAACCTCTGGAAAAAAATGAACCATTCAAAAGACTCATGCCTCAGATTATAGGTTGGGGTGTTTGCTTTACAAAACGGGGTCATTTTGTGGGCATTTCCATTGTCTTTGTACTCCAGGGCCTTCAAATTGTAATAGGTGGTTGAGAAATGAGATGTGTCATTTATGCTCATAGAACGCCTGAAGGTGCTACTTCAATAGTGGGACTCTATATGTGGCCAGGCTGCGTAAAAGTCTTACACATGTGGTATCGCCATACTCAGGAGGAGTAGCAGAATGTATTTTGGGGTGTCATTTTTGCTATGTGCATACTATGTGTTGGAAATATCTTAAAAATTTACAACTTTGTGTAAAAAAAATGCGTTTTCATTTTTTCCCCACATTTTCCAAAAACCTCTGGAAAAAAATGAACCATTCAAAAGACTCATGCCTCAGATTATAGGTTGGGGTGCTTGCTTTCCAAAATGGGGTAATTTTGTGGGTTTTTCCATTGTCTTTGTGCTCCAGGGCCTTCAAATTGTAATAGGTGGTTGAGAAATGAGATGTGTAATTTATGCTCATAGAACACCTGATGGTGCTACTTCAATGGTGGGCCTCTGTATGTGGCCAGGCTGTGTAAAAGTTTTACACATGTGGTATCGCCATACTCAGGAGGAGTAGCAGAATGTATTTTGGGGTGTCATTTTTGCTATTTACATGCTATGTGTTGGAAATATCTTAAAAATGGACAACTTTGTTGAAAAAAAATGCGTTTTCATTTTTTTTCCGCATTTTCCAAAAACTTCTGGAAAAAAATGAACCATTTAAAAGACTCATTATGCCTCATAGATTATAGGTTGGGGTGTTTGCTTTCAAAATGGTGTCATTTTGTGAGCATTTCCATTGTCTTTGTGCTCCAGGACCTTCAAATTGTAATAGGTGGTTGAGAAATGAGATGTGTCTTTTATGCTCGTAGAACGCCTGAAGGTGCTACTTCAATGGTGGTCCTCTGTATGTGGCCACACTGTGTAAAAGTCTCACACATGTGGTATCGCCATACTCAGGAGGATTAGCAGAATGTATTTTGGGGTGTCATTTTTTCTATGTACATGCTATGTGTTGGAAATATCTTAAAAATTGATAACTTTGTGGGGAAAAAAAATGCGTTTTCATTTTTTTTCCACATTTTCCAAAAACTTCTGGAAAAAAATGAACCGTTCAAAAGACTCATTATGCCTCATAGATTATACTTTGGGGTGTCTGATTTCCAAAATGGTTTCATTTTGTGGGCATTTCCATTGTCCTGGTGCTCCAGGGCCTTCAAAATTGTAATAGGTGGTTGAGAAATGTGATGTGTAATTTATGCTTGTAGAACGCCTGAAGGTGCTACTTCAATGGTGGGTCTCTGTTTGTGGCCAGGCTGAGTAAAAGTCTCACACATGTATTAGCAGAGTAGCAGAATGTGTTTTTGGTGTGTAGTTGCAAGTATGCATATGCTGTGTGAGAGAAATAATCAGTTAATATGACAATTTTGTAAAAGAAAATAACCAACAAATCTTCAGTTTGCAAAGAATTGTGGGAAAAAAATTACAACTTCAAAATACTCACAATATGACGTACTAAATATCTTGGGATGTCTACTTTTCAAAAAGGGGTCATTTGGCTTGTTAGTGTCTCAAGAAATTAGATAGGCCTTCAGTATATCAGGTGTGATCAATTTTCAATGATTGGCACCATAGCTTGTAGACTCTATCACTTTCACAAAGACCAAATAATATATACTAGTTAGGGTTATTTTCAATGATTGGCACCATAGCTTGTAGACTCTATCACTTTCACAAAGACCAAATAATATATACTAATTAGGGTTATTTTTCTCTTTCAAAGAAAAAGTCATTTTTTCACCAAATGTTCAGTCTTTTTTCATTTATAACACAAAAAATAAAAAAACCCACTAGTGATTAAATACCACCAAAAGTAAGCAATTTGAAAGAAATTTGTGTGAAAAAAAGGATTTTTCAAATTTTATTTGGGTACAGTGTTGAATGACTGAGTAATTGTCATTCAAAGTATGACAGTGCTGAAAGCTGAAAATTGGTCTGGGCAGGAAGGGGGTGAAAGTTCCCTGTAGGCAAGTGGTTAAATATCGTGCCTGAGGGGTGTCCTTAGTATGCCTGTAAAGTAGCAAATTTTTCTGTGTTTAGAACAATACCACAGCAAAATGACATTTCTAAAGGAAAAAAAGTAATTTAAAACAGCTTGCGGCTGTAATGAATTGTCGGATACTAGCAATAAAGATACAAATTATTGAAAAAAAACTGCATCATTCCCCCCCAGTTCATTACCAGGCCCTTTGAGCCTGGTATGAATATTAAGGGGAACATCGCACCAAAATTTAAAAAAAAAGTGTGGGGGTCCCCCCAAAATCCATACCAGGCGCTTCAGGTCTGGTATGGATATTAAGGGGAACCCTGCGCCAATTTTTTTTTATGGCGTAGGGGTCCCCCCAAAATCCATACCAGGCGCTTCAGGTCTGGTATGGATTTTAAGGGGAACCCTGAGCCAAAATTAAAAAAAAATGGCACAGGCATGGGCAAATGGCCCCAAAATCCATACCATACCTTTACCTGAAAAAGCAACCTGGCAGGCCGCAGGAAAAGGGGGAGCATGAGAGCAGCCCCCCTCCTGAACCGTACCAGGCCATATGCCCTCAACATGGGGAGGATGCTTGGGGGTCCCCTCAAAACACGTTGTCCCCATGTTGATGGGGACAAGGGCCTCATCCCCACAACCCTTGCTGGGTGGTTGAGGGAGTCTGCGGGTGGGGGGCTTATCGGAATCTGGAAGCCCTCTTTAACAAGGGGACTCCCAGATCCCCCCCTATGTGAATGGGTATCGGGTACATTGTACCCCTACACATTCACCAAAAAAAGTGACTAAAATAGTAAAATTGACAGTAGACAGTTTGGGACAAATCCTTTAATAAAAAATAAAAATGTCCCACAATGTAAATCCATCGTCCATCATGCCGCCCGACGAACCGAAAAAAAACAAAAAATGCAACATTTCCACCTCAATAGGAGGCTACCGCCAACTGACACCTTTTCGCAATGACAGCTGTTATATAACTGAGGGCAGGGCCACCCAGTGACGTAAATGGGGGACCCCGCACCCTCTGATGCCACATGTCATCAGCGGAAGGCGGGCCACTGGGTGATGTAAACGGTTTGTCGGGTGGCGTGATGGACAATGGATTTACATGGATTTGGGCAGCACAGTGGTGTAGTGGGTAGTACTCTCACCTAGCAGTAAAAAAGGTCACTGGTTCGAATCCCAACCATGACACTACCTGCCTGGAGTTTTCATGTTCTCCCTGTGCCTGCGTGGTTTTCCTCCGGGTATTCTGGTTTCCTCCCACACTCCAAAGACATGCTAGTAGGTTAATTGGCTGCTGTCCAAAAAAAAATGGCCCTAGTATATGAATGTGAGCTAGGGACTTTGGATTGTGGGCTCCTTGAGGGTAGGGACTGATGTGAGTGTGCGATGTATGATGTGAAGCGCTGTGTAAATTGATGGTGCTCTATGGGTACCTTAAATAAAATAATATAATAGATGAGCATCTTAATGAGACACAATGTACAGGGATAGGGACAATTGTAGACACTCACTCAGGTTGAACTGGATGGACTGGTGTCTTTATTCAACCTTACTTACTTACTATGTAACATTGTGGGACATTTTTATTTTTTTATTTTTTAATAAAGGATTTGTCCCAACAGTAGATTTGTCTACTGTCATTTTTACTATGACACTTTTTGACAATTTTTTTGGTGAATGTGTAGAGGTACAATGTACCCGATACATTCACATGGGGGGGCGGGATCCCCCCAGACCCCCCAACCACTGGGCAAGGGTTGTGGGGACAAGGCCCTTGTACCCATCAACATGGGGACAGGGTGTTTTGGGGGGACCCCAAAGCATCCTCCCCATGTTAAGGGCATGTGGCCTGGTATGGTTCAGGAGGGGGGCTTTTCCTGCGGCCTGCCAGGTTGCGTGCTCGGATAAGGGTCTGGTATGGATTTTGGGGGGACCCCTACGCCATTTTTTTAAAATTCTGGCACAGGGTTCTCCTTAAAATCCATACCAGACCTGTACTCAGGAGAAGCAGCAGAATGTATTTTGGGGTATAATTTCACATATGCCCATGACATGTTTGAGCAATATATCATTTAGTGACAACTTTGTGAAAAAAAAAAGTATTTTTATTTTCCCGAAACTTGTGGCAAAATATAAAATATTTCATGGACTCCACATGCATCTCAGCAAATAGCTAGGGGTGTGTACTTTCCAATATGAGGTCATTTGGGGGGTTTGTGCTATCTGGGCATTTCATGGCCTTCGAAACTGTGATAGGTAGTGAATGCCCTTAAAAAGCCTGAAGGCGGTGCTTGGTTTTCCGCGTCCTGTATGCAGCTAGACTGCCAAAAAGTCCCACACATGTGGTAACCCTGTACTCAGGAGAAGCAGCAGAATGTATTTTTGGGTGTAATTTCACATATGCCCATGGCATGTTTGAGCAATATATAATTTCAGTGACACTTAAATTTTTTTGTCATTTTTCAATCACTTATGACAAAAAAATAAAATATTCAATATGCTCAGCAAGCCTCTCAGCAAATTCCTTGGGGTGACTACTTTACAAATGGGGTCATGTGGGGGGGGGTTTGTACTGCCCTGCCGTTTTAGCACCTCAAGAAATGAGATAGGCAGTCATGAACTAAAAGCTGCATAAATTCCAGAAAATATACATCATTGCGCAATGATCAAGGATAGTATGAAGTAAATGCTCAAAAGTAATGCACTCACATATCCCTGGTTGTTATTAAGGCACACAATGAAAACAATCAGCCGCTGTGAGCGTGACTCCTCAATACCGCTGCTACCTTGCTGATGATTAGCAACAGTAGTCCTCGTCACTAGCTCCTCCCACGCATTACATCACAGACCACGTGCATTCTCAAGGTTCATTATAGCCGGCGCTAGCGATAGTAGTTTTACAGTAGTTAGTAGTGATAGTAGCGATAGTAGTTTTACATGACTTTTTTCTTTAGAAATGTAATTTTGCTGTCAGACTGTTCTAAACACGGGAAACATGCTCTCCTTTACAGGCATACTATAGACACCCCCCAGGTACGAAATTTAAAGGAATATTACACTTTTATTGTTTCACTTTAAGCATTATTAAAATCACTGCTCCCGAAAAAATGGCCGTTTTTAAAACTTTTTTTGCATTGATACATGTCCCTGGGGCAGGACCCAGGTCCCCAAACACTTTTTATGACAATACCATGCATATAAGCCTTTAAAATGAGCACTTTTAATTTCTCCCATAGACTTTTAAATGGTGTTCTGCGGCTTTCGAATTTGCTGCGAACACCCCAAATTGTTCGCTGTTCGGCGAACTGGCGAACAGCCAATGTTCGAGTCTAACTCATGTTCAACCCGAACATAAAGCGCATCCCTACTAGGGTGTTTCTTGGACTATGCTGTGGTGTCTCGTACCTTTAGCATGTAATGGTTCCTAGCCATTGACAACATGGCTTTTCTATACAGTTCTATTTCAGGGTCCCATTGAGGGATAATCCTAGTTAAGTGCAGCACTACATCCTTTTGTGTATGGTCCTTCCATCTCCCGTGACCATCTCCCATGAGCAACCAACCTACTATGGCCCAAACCCTTCCTACTTAAATAGCCCCCTACAGGAAGCACCACAGACGAAACAGCTGACACACCACAGCATATAACCCCTGGATCACTGGTCTTTAACCCCTTAGGAGAGAATCACAAACAACACTTTAGGCTGTCTACAAAGGTCAGCAAGTCTTTGCTGTGGGTGGAGGGGGCTGGATGGTGCACAGAGTTGCACTTACAAATTATGTGCCCAGGGACGGATGACTGGAATGCAAGCAGTCTGCATTTCGGGGATTCTTCCTGAGTGCATACTGCCCTAAACATTACTACACCATCCTGTCCTGTCCATCTGCTGTAGCTGTCAAACTTTAATAGAATTTTACATGCTGCTGACAGTGGGGTTGGATGGTGCACCTCTGCATTTCATCCACACCTAAACACTGAAGCCTCATGCATCGGGGCTAAATGCTCAGTGTACACAAGGCCTTAAGGGCATGTTGTGTTTTCTATTCACAAAGCTAAGTACATAATGCTTTTTGCAGACTCCATTATTTCACTACTTAGGATGCTGCTGCTTCTAATAGCAGGAGAGGCTCATAAGGTCTATTTTAGCGCAAAGCTGATTGAATGATAGAGACTTAAAAAGACCCACAATATTAAGTAACAAAGATCTTTGCATACGATGAAATGTACATTAGCATATTTGTATGCATGTTAATTACGCTTACGTTAATTCCATCCAAGGTGGGCACTGACACCTTGGATGGAATGTCAGCAGCACCAGCAACTCAACACTCACTAAAGTGGCATTCGAAATCATTCCCTGGCACCTCCATAAAAGTTCATTAAGAGAGGCAAAGGAGACTACCAGATAGATTGGAGGTACATGATAAGGTCTGGGAAGAGTGGCATAGACGTGAAGATCCGCCCTAAGCTGATGATAGAGCCTCCCCTCCCCCCCCCACTTCTTCATTACCCTACCCCTCTTTTCTTCTTTTCTCTTCTGTTCTCTTTTGTACTTTTTCCTCTCCTTGGATTATGTTCAGGTTAAAAATGAGACCTGTTTGTTGACTACTAAGTGTTATCTGAATTTTACTATGAAGCTACAGTATTTGGCTGTTCTTCTTTTGATGCTTAATACTTATCAGCAAGGCCACTGGCTAGTTGCAACCAGTGTATTACAGTCTCATTGTCTTTTGTACTTATTTCCATATATGTCTAATAAAAACTGTTATTTGAAAAAAAAAAAAAGAGAGGCAAAGGGGGGGGGGGGGGGGGGCAGAGATGGTGGGTCAGCACAGAGAGTAATTAGACTAGACATGTGTATGATGAAAAAATTTGTTTAGTTCAGTTTAGATTTGTTAATCTAGTTATTTAGTTTCGATTGATTTGTTCAATTCGTAATTGGAATATGTATTCGGAATTCATTTTATGTCTTTTTTTGAAATTTTTTCGAATTTACTGTTTTATTTCGATTTTAAACGTTCAAATCTATAAATTTCCAATCGGTCGAATCGGAAACGTTCGATTTTTTTTTCTTTTCGATTCAAATGTGGCAAAGTGAACAGACAAAAGAAAAATCTTCATCAAATGATTACAATGACTCTTTAAATCACCTTTGGCTTAACAAAAACAGCATTATTTCGAAACGGTACTCTACTTAGAGACACAGTCTTTGATTTCAGAAATATGTGTACAGTTGGAATTCAACTGGATTTCAATGTAAAATTCGATTTGAATCTCAATTCGAATTTCAGAAATTTAGACAATTTTCGTTTCGTTTTTTGGAGCATTCAGTAAATTTTGTTTATACTGTAATTCGGGTATACGAATATATCCGAATCTCCGAATAACGAAAAATTTGTCCAAATATTTATTTGAAACAAAATGAACTACACATGTCTAAATTAGACACTCCTAGAAGATGAAAGGGTTATGATGTACATGGAGCAAGAGGTCTGTGCTAGGGAATTCAGAGTAGTCACATTTTCTAGCAAGTTCAAAGGCACATTGCAAGTGAATAATAAATACGAATTAATAGAAAGAAAAAAAAAACACTGTAAGTAAGCGTTTAAAAAAATATATTTTTCTGTGGTTTTGCCTGCCTTTTGTATGTAATCGACAGGGTGTATTTAACAGAAGATAGACCATACATCAATCTAAATATGAAATGTACAATATTTAAATGTATCTGGTTAAAGAATTAAACCCAGATATGTGGATATATAGCGTTTAGCAGCTATTGATATCCGGCCGGCTCGTTTTTACACTTTGAAAACGCTATATATCCACAGCGAAAATGTAAGTGCAATACTGTTTATTTTTAATAAATGTTTTTAAACAATTTACACTATGGAAGCCTTTATGTCCTTTTTATGGGGAATGAGTGAACATAATTTCGTACAGAGGATACAGAGAGTCCGGGAACATCCAGCTATCCAAGCACAAAGACCCAGGGCTGGGGATAAAAGCCACAGGCATTTACGATCTCGTTATAGAGATCTGAGAAGCTGGTAAGCGGCAGTATTATTATTGGTGGAGGGACTTTCCTGTCGCACTTCATCACATCCTCTTTGGTGCTGTAGCCGTATGTCACTATTGAATAGGGGGTTGAGGAATTGTCACCTGTTATCATCACCTGGATTACTATTAAGAACTGTATACTCAGTGGAACTTCTTTTTAAACAGCCCGTCAGAGTGGAGTAAATCTTTTTTGGAGAACTTTTTCTAAAATAATTTTTTCTCCTTATTTTTTATTTTTATTTTTATTATTGCACATTTCATTTGTGGTTGCGTACAACTTATGTATTAGTTAGCTATTTCACATATATGTCATAATATTTTCTGATCACTATAATCATACAGTGCAGCTTTCTTTGTTATATGTTATTTTAGTGTGCGTGTCTCACATTATAATTGCAGCTTTTTTTAAATATTAGGATAGCGCAGTAAAATTACCTTTTCTAGTAAGTACAGTCAGTGACCTCATCATCCCCTCCCTCCTCGTCACTGGAGCAAACTTGGCAGCATGCTACAGCTGGGGGAACATGACTGCCAGTTTCTTGTCCTTCTTGGGCAACAATTCTCTCTAGGCTCACGGTACTCCCTTGCTCAACCTGGGAACCAACATTGGAGCCTTCAAATCACTGCGCATCCTCCAGCAGCATGTACCCAACACTGTGGTTAAATAATTCTGGGGACTCCTCCGTGCATGATGGTGGGACTACGGAAGGAGTGACTGTGGACAAGGAGCCGGTGGAATAGGCCACTTTGGCAGCTGCTTTGGAAGAAAAACTACTCTGAGCCTGGGTGACAGAGGATGAGGAAGATGAGGATAGCTTTGTTATCCACTCAACCAATTCTTCTGCATGTTCTGCCTCAATAACACAGCCAGCAGCAGAAAAAAAGGACAAGTGTGCCCCATGGCCACCTGCAGAGGGTGCACCATGTTCACAACCAGCACTGTTGGCTGTAGACACAGAGGCTGCTTGCCCTATTTTAGTGGCCTGTGAGCATCTGCCTCTCCTTGGTGGCCTTCCGGACATGATGTATACTTTTTTTTGCAGCACCACACTACACTGTATTAGATACTGTGTACACCGCCTGCACTGTATTAGCAACTGTACTACAGCTGCACTGTACTGTGTACACCACCACCAGAAGTGTAGTAGAAACTGTGCACACTGTATTAGATACTGTGTACACCACCTGAACTGTATTAGAAACTGTACAATGGCTGCACTGTATTTTATACTGTGTACACCGCAGTGAAGTGTATTAGAAAAAGTACACCATAGAATGCACTGTACAGTACATATAGGTTACACTGGGTGCAGAGTATATATATATACAAGACTGTATTTATATATTAATACACTGCCTGCACTGACTGAATATAGAGTAAACACTGAATATATAGCCTATGCTAAATGCAGAGTATGTATATATATATATATATATTAGACTGACTGTATATATATATCAAATATAGGGATGAGCCGAACACCCCCCGGTTCGGTTCGCACCAGAACCTGCGAACGGACCGAAAGTTCGCACGAACGTTAGAACCCCATTGACGTCTATGGGACTCGAACGTTCGAAATCAAAAGTGCTCATTTTAAAGGCTAATTTGCATGGTATTGTCCGAAAAAGGGTTTGGGGACCCGGGTCCTACCCCAGGGGACATGTATCAATGCAAAAAAAACTTTTAAAAACGGCCATTTTTTCGGGAGCAGTGATTTTAATGATGCTTAAAGTAAAAAAAAAAAGTGAAATATTCCTTTAAATATCGTACCTGGGGGGTGTCTATAGTATGCCTGTAAAGTGGCGCGTGTTTCCCGTGTTTAGAACAGTCCCTGCACCAAATGTCATTTTTAAAGGAAAAAATCTCATTTAAAACTGCTTGCGGGTTTAATGTCATGTCGGGTCATGGCAATATGGATGAAAATCAGTGAGACAAACGGCATGGGTACCCCCCCAGTCCATTACCAGGCCCTTTGGGTCTTGTATGGATATTAAGGGGAACCCCGCACCCAAATTAAAATAAGGAAAGGCCCTATATACTCTGAACAGCAGTATACAGGCGGTGCAAACAAGACAGGGACTGTAGGTTTGTTGTTAAGTAGAATCTCTTTGTAATTTTGAACGGGTACATTTTTAACATGTTTAGCTCCAGCCAAAAAATCTTTTTTAAGCTTTTTGGAAAACATAGGGAAGGGTTATCACCCCTGTGACAATTGTTTTGCTGTCTTTCCTCCTCTTCAGAAGATTTCACCTCACTTTTTGTCCCAATGAAAAATGTTTTTTGAAAATTTGGGTTTTTTTGTGGAACAAGGATTGGAAAGCATCAGTGGAAAGGAGAAATTGTTTTCCCATATTAACTCTTACAGGAGAGAATTTCCCTTCCTAGGGGTAGATTTCATCTCACTTCCTGTTGTCTCCTTCCGTTTGCAAGTAGGAGTCGTTTGTAAGTTAGATGTTTGAAAGTAGGGTCCTGCCCTATATACTCAGCAGAAATTTGGGCCTTAGGTGTTGCTGTGGCCACAACACTGTAAGCCCTCACAGGGCCCTGCTGTGAAATATTAGATCAAGAATTGTAATTACATGCCCCTGTTGAACAGGAGCTGAAAAATTAGGCCTTAGGCACTGGTGCTGGTGCCACAACACTGCAACCCCTCACAGACACTCTAGTTGGAACGCAGGAACGAGCCCTGCTGCAACGTATTGCATCAAAAATTGTAATTACACGCCCCTGTTAGACAGGGGCAGAAAAATTGGGCCTTAGGCACTGGTGCTGGTGCCACAACACTGCAACCCCTCACAGACACTCTAGTTGGAACGCAGGAACGAGCCCTGCTGCAAAGTATTGCATCAAAAATTGTAATTACACGCCCCTGTTAGACAGGGGCAGAAAAATTGGGCCTTAGGCACTGGTGCTGGTGCCACAACACTGCAACCCCTCACAGACACTCTAGTTGGAACGCAGGAACGAGCCCTGCTGCAAAGTATTGCATCAAAAATTGTAATTACACGCCCCTGTTAGACAGGGGCAGAAAAATTGGGCCTTAGGCACTGGTGCTGGTGCCACAACACTGCAACCCCTCACAGACACTCTAGTTGGAATGCAGGAACGAGCCCTGCTGCAAAGTATTACATCAAAAATTGTAATTACATGCCCCTGTTAAACAGGGGCTGAAAAATTGTGCCTTAGGCACTGGTGGTGGCGCCCAGAACCAAAAATGTTCTTACAAGCTATCAGTGTGATGATTGAGGAGGAAGAGGATAATTACTCAGGGATAGTCACTCAGCATCAGCATAGGCAGTCTTTGAAGGGATCTGAGATTTCAAAAAAAAATATTCGGTTACATCAGCATCAGGTGCTTGGTAGCTGGTGGTGATCCAAGACTGATTCATTTTTATGAAGGTCAGCTGATCGACCGAGTCGGTGGACAGACGCACCCTGTGATCGGTTACCACGCCTCCAGCAGCACTGAATGTGCGTTCCGAAAGAACGCTGGATGCAGGACAGGCCAGTAGCTCAATTGCATACTGTGCAAGCTCTGGCCAGTGATCCATCCTCAAGACCCAGTAACCCAGAGGATTTTCGGTGGGAAAGGTGTCCAAGTCTGATCTTGCCCCTAGGTATTCCTGCACCATGTAAAACAGACGCTGGCAATGGTTGCTGGAACCGATCATACCTTGGGGCTGCGGACCAAAAAATTGTCTGAACGCATCGGTCAGACGGCCACCTTCTCCACCGCTCCTTCTTTGACTGACCGAAGCCTCAGCAACACGTTGTCCAGAAACAGGAGTTTGTAACCTCCCAGTCTCTGGGAACGCATTGCACAGACCTTTCTGCAAGGCCTCCCGAAGATGTTTCATCCTCTGCTCCCTCTGCGATGGCAAGATAAGGTCCGCAACCTTACCCTTGTAACGTGGATCAAGGAGGGTTGCCAGCCAGTATTGGTCCTTCTCCTTGATACCACGAATACGAGGATCCTTACGCAGGCTTTGCAGGATCAGGGAGGCCATGCAGCGTAGGTTTGCTGAGGCATTCGGTCCGGAGTCCTCTGGGTCACTAAGGACGACAACATCCGCAGCCACCTCCTCCCAGCCACGTACAAGTCCATGTGTTTCTTGGGACTGATCCCTTAAAGACTGCTGCTGATGCTGAGTGCCAGGCTCCACCTCCATACTGACACAATCTTCCTCCTCCTCCTCCTCCTCCTCGTCCTCTTCCTGTGTGATCGGCGGGCACGCAGGAACACTGTCTGGATAAAGGGGGCCTTGAGAGCTAAGGAAGTCCTCCTCTTCCTGCCTCTGTTCTGCCTCAAGTGCCCTGTCCATTATTCCACGCAGCGTGTGCTCCAACAGGTGGACAAGGGGGACAGTGTCACTGATGCATACACTGTCACTGCTCACCATCCTCGTGGCCTCCTCGAATGGTGACAGGACAGTGCATGCATCCCTGATCATGGCCCACTGGCGTGGGGAAAAAAAACCAAGCTCCCCTGACCCTTTCCTGGTGCCATAGTCGCACAGGTACTCATTGATGGCCCTCTGCTGCGTGTGCAGCCGCTGCAGCATGGCCAAAGTTGAGTTCCACCTGGTGGGCATGTCACAGATTAGGCGGTTCTTGGGCAGGTTAAACTCCTTTTGGAGGTCCGTCAGCCGAGCACTGGCATTATATGACCGGCGGAAATGCACACAGACTTTCCTGGCCTGCCTCAGGATATCCTGTAAGCCCGGGTACCTGCCCAAGAACCGCTGCACCACCAAGTTAAGGACGTGAGCCAAACAGGGCACATGGGTCATTTGTCCCTGTTGGAGGGCAGAGAGGAGGTTGGTGCCATTGTCGCAAACCACCATTCCTGCCTTAAGTTGGCGTGGCGTCAACCACCTCTGAACCTGCCCCTGCAGAGCTGACAGAACCTCTGCCCCAGTGTGGCTCCTGTCCCCCAAGCACACCAGCTCAAGCACCGCATGGCATCTTTTGGCCTGCGTACTTGCGTAGCCCCTTGAACGACTACGGAGCACCGCTGGTTCCGAGGAAGAGGCCATGGAGGAAGAAGAAGAGGAGGGGGTGGAGGAGAGAGGTGTGTCACAATCAGCATTTTGGAGGCGTGGTGGTGGAACAACCTCCAACACTACTGCACCTTGTCCTGCATCCTTTCCAGCTGCCAGCAGAGTCACCCAATGCGCCGTGAAACTTAGGTAACATCCCTGTCCATGCCTGCTGGACCATGAGTCAGCGGTAATATGCACCTTACCGCTGACCGCCCTGTCCAGCGAGTCATGGACATTGCCTTCCACATGCCGGTAGAGAGCCGGAATCGCCTTCCGTGAGAAAAAGTGGCGTTTGGGTACCTGCCACTGAGGAACCGCACATTCCACAAACTCACGGAAGGGGGCAGAGTCTACCAACTGAAAAGGCAGCAGTTGAAGTGCTAGCAATTTTGCCAAGCTAGCATTCAACCGCTGGGCATGTGGATGGCTGGGAGCAAACTTCTTTCGGCGGTGCAGCAGCTGGGGCAGGGAAATTTGCCTGGTACAATCTGACGTCGGTGTACCAAAAGCAGATTGCCCACAAGTACTTGGCTGTGACACACCTAATTCTACACCTTCATTCCTCTCACTGCAGGTCTCAGAGAGGACTGGAGGTCTAGTGGGGTTGGAAATCTCAGCTGATGAGGAGCAAGGAGAGATCCTCTTTGTTCTTTGGTGTGGGTCTTTTAGATACGCTTGCCAACGAACTGCATGGCAGGTCAACATATGTCTGGTCAAGCATGTGGTACCCAAGCGGGAGATGTTTTGGCCACGCGAGATACGCTTGAGACATATGTTGCAAATAGCAGCGGTGCGATCTGATGCACTCGTCTCAAAAAAGGCCCACACCAAAGAACTTTTTGAATAACGCGCAGAGACTGCAGCGCCCTGCACATGTGGAGCTTTGGGGTGTGATGCAGTCAATGTGCTGCCCTTAGGCTGGCCCCTGGAGGGCATCCTGCCTCGTTGGTGATGTGCCGCCTCCTCCTCCTCTCTCCTATCAGGCACCCACGTTGAGTCAGTGACCTCATCATCCCCTCCCTCCTCATCACTGGAGCAAACCTGGCAGTATGCTGCAGCAGGGGGAGCATGACTGCCAGATTGCTGTCCTTCTTGGGCACCCCCTCTGTCCGTGCTCATGTTACTGCCTTCATCGAGCTCAGTATCATCATCAGAGCCTTCCAAACGCTGGGCATCCTCCTGGAGCATGTACCCAACACTGTGGTCAAACAGTTCGAGGGAATCCTCAGGAGGACATGGTGGAGCTAGGGAAGGAGTCACTGATGACATTGAGCTGAGGGAAGAGGCCGCTGCTTTGCCAGACAAAGCACCCTGGGTGAGAGAGGATGAGGAGGATGAGGACGGCTTGGTCATCCACTCGACCAAGTCTTCCGCATGTTGCGGCTCAACACGGCCAGCTGCCGAAAAAAAGGCCAAGCGTGTCCCATGGCCACGTGCTGATGAGGATGCACCGTCTCCACGACCAGCACTAGACACAGAGCCTGCTTGCCCTCTCTTATTGGCTTGTGACTGTCTGCCTCTCCTTTTTGGCCTTCCAGACATACTAATTGCCTGTAGCTGCACTAAGCTGGGATAGAACACCAGTAATTTTCTTCAGGTAGCTTTATATACTGTAACCAGACAAGCCTGCCTGTCAGTAGGAAGATAACAGGAACGGATCTAGCTGAACACTGTGAGCAGGACGCACTGTACTAAATGTAAATAGTCTAGCTGCCTGACCGTGGTACTAATAGGATCAAATAGAACACCTGTAATTTTCTTCAGGTAGCTTTATATACTGTAACCAGACAAGCCTGCCTGTCAGTAGGAAGATAACAGGAACGGATCTAGCTGAACACTGTGAGCAGGACGCACTGCACTAAATGTAAATAGTCTAGAAGATAACAGGAACGGATCTAGCTGAACACTGTGAGCAGGACGCACTGCACTAAATGTAAATAGTCTAGAAGATAACAGGAACGGATCTAGCTGAACACTGTGAGCAGGACGCACTGCACTAAATGTAAATAGTCTAGAAGATAACAGGAACGGATCTAGCTGAACACTGTGAGCAGGACGCACTGCACTAAATGTAAATAGTCTAGAAGATAACAGGAACAGATCTAGCTAAACTGAATACAGTGTATATATATATATGCAACACCTGGGATGCATATATATACACAATACACTGTAAGTGCAGCTAACTGACTGACTGTTCTGCCTAATCTATCTAACTCAAATCAAATGACACTGTCTCTCTCTCTATCTCTCAGCACACCGGAACACACACTACACAGGGCCGCCGTGCAGGCGGCCTTATATAGTGTGGGGCGTGTACTAAATCCCCTGAGCCATAATTGGCCAAAGCCTCCTTGGCTTTGGCCAATTACGGCTCTCTGTTCAGGCGGCGCTGTGATTGGCCAAGCATGCGGGTCATAGTGCATGCTTGGCCAATCATCAGCCAGCAATGCACTGCGATGCCGCAGTGAATTATGGGCCGTGACGCGCCACACGAATTTGGCGCGAACGGCCCATATCGTTCGCAATTCGGCGAACGACCGAACAGCCGATGTTCGAGTCGAACATGGGTTCGACTCGAACACGAAGCTCATCCCTAATCAAATACACTGCCACTAACTGAATAACCTGCCTGCTTAATCTAAATCAAGCTATCTCTCTGTCCACGCAAACAACAAACACGGCCGCAGTGTAAGCAGCCTTATATAGTGTGGGGCGTGGACTTAGTCCCCCTAAACCATGATTGGCCAAAGCCACGCTGCCTTTGGCCAATTATGGCTCTCTTAGCAGAAAGCGCTGTGATTGGCCAAAGCATGCAGGTCAGGTGCATGCTTTGGCCAATCACCATACAACAATGCACTGTGATCTCGCAGTGCATTATGGGGCATTCCGCGGCACTCGAATTTAAGGATAGTTAAAAATAAATAAAAATGGGTAGCACACCTGATATATTGAACATTGCATTACATTGAACTGTGATGTTCTTTATAAGGTTAACTGAAAGAATTTGGTCTCCCTTGAAGAACACCCCTCATAAAAGCTGGTGAGTTAGGGTTCCCCACTGCTGCATAGCCAGTCATTTCCTTCATTCCTTCCAACACAGAAAATCAGTACTTGGCTTGTTTTGTGGTTTTATAAGGGGATGATAACTTGGATGGGTTTTTTACACAGATCTTCTTCCTTCCTTCTGCACAAACTTAGTTCAGTTGTACAGCACCTGCTGCTCATTCCTGGTGGATCTAACAGTATATCACTAGTTCAGCAAAGGCCCATTACAGGCAGGAACTTTCAGCCCCTTTGACAAAGTAGCACAAATAGAGTAAACAGCATAGCACAGTCCTTTCTGTTTCCCTGTGGCCACTGATCCCAGTTCCACTTGCTTGCAGATTGCTAGCCCACCTGGCTGCCACCAGCTACACCTGGCTGCTCTTCTTCCCAGTCCTCCTGAATTCTCCCTGCACCTTTCTGATCTACTCAGTCTCTGCTTGCACTCTCCCACTGTCTCTCTGGCATGAATCCCTCTAACTGCCTCCTGTGGTGGGATCCTTCCAGGCCAGCTTTCCCGAGCTCCAGTCCGAGACACCCACCCTCAATAAGGGGTTTCTCAAGGGCCACCTACAGCCTCCCTCAGCACTGCTTCTCCATCTTCCACCCAACTCCCCCTGCTGGCTTGACCCATGTCTATTTATGGGTTTTCCCTAGTTCCCCGCTAGGCCTACTCCTGGGGATTGGCCAAGGGCCCATAAATATCCAAGACTGCTCCTCCTCACTCCCAACCACTAGTTTCAGATCATTATCCAATGTTCTGAAACAGGGGGGAGGTATCAGAGAGCTGCCAGGATGAGTCATCCAGCCCTGGCCTCCAGTAACCCTAACCAAAGGGCCTGGTATGGAATTTAGGGGGACTCCCACGTCATTTTTTTTTTTAAATTTTGGTTCGGGGTTCCCCTTTGGGGAATTCCCATGCCGTTTTTATCAATGAACTTCTATGTGTATTGTCGGCAATGCAATAGCCGCGAGTAGTTTTAAATGGGTTTTTTCCTTCAAAATGTAATTTTGCTGTCAGACTGTTCTAAACACAGGAAACATGCGCCCCTTTACAGGCATACTATAGAAACCCCCAGGTATGAAATTTAAAGGGATATTACACTTTTATTGTTTGACTTTAAGCATTATTAAAATCACTGCTCCTGAAAAAATGGCAGTTTTTAAAACTTTTTTTTGCATTGATCCATGTCCCCTGGGGCAGGACCCAGGTCCCCAAACACTTTTTATGACAATAACTTGCATATTAGCCTTTAAAATTAGCACTTTTGATTATTCATGTTCGTGTCCTATAGACTTTAACGGTGTTCGGGTGTTCAAACGAACTTTTTTCCTGTTCGCATGTTCTGGTGCGAACCGAACAGGGGGGTGTTCGGCTCATCCCTATCTGTTAGATAAGCAAGGTGTCACTTTTTACAGGCAAAGTGTATGAACAGAATTTTCTGCATATGCATTCATTCACTGGGCTGTGTGCCTTTATGTTGCCCATAGGGGTGTGGCCCGGGGTGGGAAAACCTCAGTTATATCTTTTTGTACATATATAGTATGCTGTGTACTATTAGAAAACACATTTTATGATATACCCACGGGAGAATTGAATTTGTGACAATTTTGCTCATTATAAATAACCGTTTGGTAATGTCACAAACGATTTGTTTGTATAAACTTGTAGGATCTGAGTCTTGATTTAAATGTTAGGAAGTAGGTGCTTGAAAGTATCTTGTGTCATGATGAGGTTCAATTTTCAAATGTTCTTTTATTTAGGGAAAACTTAAACTTTTAAAAGTATGGGGGGTAAGGATTAGAGCAGAGGACCGGACCCCCCACCCCTGAGAGTGGCAGCGAGGCAGACCGGACCGGACCCCCCCCGACCAGACCGGATCCCCTGACTGGACCGGACCCCCCTACGACCACGAGCAGCAGTGGGTGACTCAGGGACCTACAGCGGCGGCAGAGCGGGACATCACGGTGGTGGAGCGGGAGGATTAGGGACAGGTTCACCCCACAGACGTGGACAGAGGAGGAGGGAGGACATCCAGCGGGACCGAGAGGTGGAAGGCTGACAGGGAGAGGCAGCGGGTAAGTGAATTGCAGACCACAGGAGAGAGTGTGTAAGACTGGTTAGAGAAGCAGGACTGAAGGTTACTGGCTGATAGTGTTAGATTACAAGGGGAGGCTGTGCAGAGTGACACAGAGACACAAACTACAAAACCTGACTGACAGTGTATGTGAGTACCTTTGTATTGTGAATACCTGAGTTTTGGGAGTATTGTGAGTACCTGAGTACTGTGTGTATTGAAAGTACCTGAGTATTGTGTGTATATTGTGAGTATCTGAGCAGTGTGTGTGTATTGTTAGTACCTGAGTGTTATGTGTATTGTGAGTACCTGGATATAGTGAGTGTCTAAGTACCTGTGTATTGAGAGTATTGTGAGTGCATGTGGACTGTGAGTGCATGTGGACTGTGAGTACACGAGTGCTATGAGTGCACGTGGACTGTTAGTGCATGTGTGCTGTGAGTGCACATGTGTTGTGAGTACCTGTGTATTGTCTTGTTGGGAACCTGTGTATTGTTGAGTATTAGTGTCACAAAGCTAGTTGTTAGTTAATTTGGACAGAGTAAAACCCCCAAACCCATTAAATTAGTGGGTACAATGCCCGGCGGGTGTGGAGATGCGACTCGGTGTACATCTTGCAGCATGTATGCATTCCTTGATCATCCGATCAAGGGCAAATATTGCTGGGCGAAATGTAAGCACATTGTTTCCCTGGAAGCCCAGGTTCTGAATCTAGGGAAGCAACTGTCAACACTGAGAAGTCCCTCCATACTAAAGGCGAGTTGGGATCGTACCAGGCAGGTGCCAGCAGGGGTCAGCACAGAGGCGGGTGGAGATAAAGAGGGGCAGGCACCAAAGCAAAGTAGATAGGTGACAGCCAGGAAGGATAGAGGGGGAAGAGTCAGGGAGGCCTGTACTAGGCTGGACCATCCCAATAAGTACTCCCCGTTGAGCGAAATCAGTCAGGGACCAGCACTGTTGGAGCTGAGAGACTCCCCTAGCTGCCAGGGGAATAACTGCTCCAGTGAGGGTGGGAGTAAAGCCAAGGGAAAGAAAAGACAGATTCTGGTGGTAGGGAACTCAATTCTTAGGACAGAGAGGTCAATCTGTCACAAAGACCTGAAGCGCCAAACTGTATCTTGTTTCCCGGTCACTTGGGTTCAACACATAACGGATCTGGTTAACAGATTACTGGGAGGGGCTGGGGAAGACCCAACTATCATTGTGCACGTTGACACCAATGACAAAGTCAGAGGAAGATGGAGTGTCCTAAAAAATTATTTTTTTAGGAGCTAAATTGAGGAAAAGGACCTCCAAGGTAATATTCTCAGAAATACTACCGGTACCTCGAGCGACACCAGAAAGGCAAAGGGAGATTAGGGAAGTAAACAAGTGGCTGAGGAGCTGGTGTAGCAAGGAGGGGTTTGGGTTCCTGGAGAACAGGGGCGACTTTTCAGTCAGTTACCAGCTCTATAGAAGGAACGGACTGCACCTAAATGGGGAAGGTGCAGATCTGCTAGGAGTGAAGATGGCCGAAAAGTTAAAGGGGCTTTTAAACTAGGATGTAAATAAATAATTCTGCGCTGCTCACAACGTTAGCAGCTAACACACCAAATTAGATAAATGGTAAACATAAATAAAAAACAACAAGCGCTAAAATGTGATGTGTCAAGGACAGTATGGACCTTAGGTCCCAATGACACTGAGGATTAAACAAATGAAATAGATAAGTTGATACACCAAACACATATATGTATCGATTGAAACCCTTGTGAGAATGGTGCAAAGAAAAAATTAATATATATAGTATAAAATAAATAGGCAATGCAGCGCTATAACCAGAAAACTCAAATGAAATGCCGCGTACACACGAGCGGACTTTACGGCGGACTTTGCCCGGCGGACTGGATTTCGTCGGACAATTCGATGTGTGTGGGCTCCAGCGGACTTTGTTTGCTCAAAAGTTGGACGGACTTAGATTTGAAACTTGTTTAAAATTTATCCGTTGAAATCGAGTCCGGTCGAAAAGTCCGCCGTCTGTATGCTAGTTCGACGGACAAAAAGCCACGCTAGGGCAGCTATTGGCTACTGGCTATGAACTTCCTTGTTTTAGTCCGGTCGTACGTCATCACGTATGAATTCGACGGACTTTGGTGGATTGTGTGTAGGCAAGTCCGTTCATTCAGAAAGTCCGTCGTAAAGTACGTCGAAAAATCCGCCGGGCAAAGTCCGCCGTAAAGTCCGCTCGTGTGTACGCGACATTACTTATAGCATAAAAAATAAAAGTCTCTTTATGAAAGTAGAAATCAGCACGTTGATAGAAAAGAGGTCTCCTCAATGCTGGTCTAAGTGCTCATGACAGTCCATACAGTGCAATAAATCCGTGATTCCACCACCAGCTAGCCAAACCGCTCACCTCAGCATATGGACCCCTGAGCTAACAGATGGGTCAAAACAGCTTATACCACTCTCAGTGGATACAGATGGAAACTTGCGTAGGCAGATGATAACACGATTTTTTGAGGCAGCACTCAGTGTTTGATGATCACATTCACATGCAATATAAAATAAGGATATATAGTGCACACTGTGTGGCTAAAATAATCACATTTATTGAAAGTCAAGTACTCACATACACAGCACTACACCCTAGTGCTGGGATAAAAGTGTAAAATGGCATCCTAGGAAAACGTCAGTGGAAAAGGTGGCTGCAGTGATGTCCAGGGAACTCCCGCACGTGTATCGTCCGGATCTGGACTTCCTCAGCGGTAGTGGAGTCCAAGACATCAGATCTTTATATATAAAGCCCCAATAACTAATTTTCCTATGTGGTAAAACCTCCCACAGGCACCGTCCAGTCAGCTCCGGCCGCTATGGGGTCAAGGGAATTACTTCCTACTGAAGCTAGTGGGTCGCCATGGCAACCTAGGCATCAACGTTATGACGCCCAGTCATGTGACCCTACAATCAGGGAGAAGACTCCTGTTGACATTAAGAGATGTATTAGAAAGCCGACGTCGGGACGGCCGGTCATGTGACCTAACACATGTGTTTCCAGCAGAAGCTGGAACACAAACAAAGATAGAACTCCGCCCCTCATGACCAAGCCTCCTTCTCAAGCAGTTACTATGGTGATAAGTTTACATAGCAGCAGCCCTCACACAGACTGCTTTGTGATAAAATGTCACAGCGTATAAGCCTGAGATGTCAGCAGGCTTAAAAAGCCACTATATGAAGCAAGCAGCTTCAAGCCACCAACTGGGGGATGCTATACCGATCAGCAACCACAATAGACAGAGAAGGAGAGAGGGATTTAAATAAAATAAAAAGGAAGAAAAGCAGCGCCGACCTAAGTGTAGTACTGTAGCATAAACATTTATTACAGGTTAAAATGCACTCACTCAGAGTAGGTAGATACAGGCACATCAAGTAAAAAATCTGTCCGGGAAGCTGTGTGGTGGGCAGCAGGGCTCCACAGAGGGCGATCCTGAATGCTGGAGTGTGTTACACTTGTCTCCTTGTCCCGTCTGATGGCGCAGGTGGTAACCAGCGTCACAGGCTGGGTTGAGACAGGCACAGCGTGGATCGTCTGTTAAGTTGTATTTCCCGGGTATCAGTGATGCTGGGGGCGTGCACGCGTTAGGAGCATGCGTGCTCCTTCATCAGGCATAGCGTCCATTCATTTTGGAAGAGGTATAAGAAGGGCGGGCGGGCCAATTGCATCATTGGCTCTGCCTACCTCGTATTAGGCTTAAGGGAACTGTGGGAGGGGTGGACAGTGTTGAGGAACATGATGACAGAATGGGGGGTGGAGAGTGGAGGAGACAAGGAGGAAATAGCAAGGGAGGTGAAGAAGTGTGTGGAGAGAGGGGGGGAGGGAGAGAACAGCAGAGGGACGTGATAACATGGATATGTGCTTATTAGAAGGCAGTTGCTGAGAGGTGGATGAGGACGGGATGAAGAGTGGGAGGGTGGGATGGGGTGATCTCATGGCAATGGGATGACGAGGATAATATATGGATAATATGTGGAAAAAAGGGAAAATTAGAGAATTGTAAAAATTAAAAAATATAAGAAAAATCTCTATATGTGGTAAAAATAAAAATAAATGGGAGTGATGATGGGATGAAAATGGGAGAAAATAGGAGGATTTTTTTAAAATGAAGGGAGTTGTGGGATTATAAATGGGTAGGGAATTGTATATAACAAAATATAAAAAATGTGGAAAAGAAGGAATGTATATATAAAAATATATATATAAAAATACATATAAAGATATACATAAAAAAAGATGTACATAAAAAAATATAAAAAATATATATAAAAATAAAAAAATGTATAAAGAAAATGCATAAAAAACATATACACATATATATACACATACATATATATATACATATACACATACATACATGCACATGCGCATGCGTTGGGTGGAACCAGGACATGTATGGGCACATGCCGTGTTGGGTGTGGGTTTCTAGTGGGATATAGGGGTAGAACCTTAGAGTGGAAGAATTGTAAAGGGGGGAATAGAAAGAGAAAAGGGGGGGGGGGCAAAGGGGAGGAGACACATGAGGGTATAGAGGGGTGTTATTGTTGGGGGGGAGGGTGGTGGGGGAGATGTGGGGTGTGTGTTGGGGCTGTGAAAGAGGGGATCTGGGCATGATTGAGGATGGATTTTTAGAGGACTGGGTTGACTTCTATTTCTTCATTCAGGCCTCCAGGCGCAAGGGCGTCAAGGGTATATATCCAAAAAGTTTCTCTTTCACAGAGACGTTTGAAACGCTCTGTGGGGGGGAGGGCCCTGGGTATTTGTTCGATGACCCATACTAGTATACCATTGGTGGAGCCTTGGTGGTACTCTTTGAAATGTCTGGGGATGGTTAGATTAAGGTTTTCCTCTATAGATCTGCGGTGTTCGCCAAATCTTTTCCTAAGTGTTCGGATGGTTCGACCAATATAGAGTAGGTTGCAGGGGCAACGGATGCCATAAATTACAAAGTCTGAGGAACAATTGAAGAATTCTCTGAGTTGGTAGGTGTTTCCTTTTGTGGTGAAAAATTTTTGGCGATGGGGGACAAATTTGCAGGTGAGACATTTGATCTTTTTGCATTGATACATGCCGTTTAATGAGAGGAAGGTCCGAGATGGGGTGGGTCTGTTACGTGTAGTTCTAAGCTTGCTTGGGGCAATAAGGCTTTTTATTTTTCTGGCTTTGCGGTATGTGATCTTGGGTACAGTGTGGATGGATGATTTTAGCATGGGATCCTCCAGTAGAATGTCCCAGTGCCATTTGAAGATTCTTTCCATTTTTTTGTATTTTGAGTGAAATTGGGTGATGAACCTGGTGGTGTGGGGCGGGGGGGGGGGGGGGTGGTGGGTTGGGTTGGTGGTTCTGTATGGGAGGGAGAGTCATTTTCTAGAAAATTGGCGAAAGCTTCTTCTATTAGATCCGGGGGGTATCCTTTTTCTAGGAATTTGGTTTTGAAAAGGTTGCCTTGTCTGATGTACTCGGAGTTGTGGGAGCAGTTGCGTTTTAGCGGTTGAATTGGCTTTTTGGGATATTAGAGATCCATCTGGGGTGATGGCAGCTTTGGTAGTGTAGATATGAATTGCCTGCTGTGGGCTTTATGTAGTTTTTTGCATAGATCGTATTTTCGGTGTGACAGAGCTCAAGGTCCAGAAAGGCCAAACTCTCTGGGATGCATGCGGATGTGAAGGAGAGGCCTAAGTTGTTGGAGTTGCAATAAGTTACAAAATTGTCAATGGGTGGTCCAGTTATGTCCCATATGATGATAATATCATCTATATATCGACCCATGTATATGATGAATTCGGAAAAAGGATTGTTGTTCCAGATGAACAGATGTTCCCAAAGGCCCATGGTGAGGTTGGCGTAGCTGGGCGCAAAATTGGCGCCCATTGCCGTCCCTTGGGTTTGGAGGTAGAAGTTGTTGTCAAATGAGAAATAGTTGTGGGTCAGGCAGAATTGGGTGGAGTCTATGATGAAGACCGCCTGTGTAGTTTTGATGGATGGATCTAAGGATAGGAAGTGTTTAACAGCTCGAAGACCAATGTCATGGGGAATGAAAGTGTATAGGGAGTTGACATCTAGGGAGACCCATTGATATGTGGGTTCCCAGGTGTAGTTTTTCTATATTTTTTAATTTTTACAATTCTCTAATTTTCCCTTTTTTCCACATATTATCCACATATTATCCTCGTCATCCCATTGCCATGAGATCACCCCATCCCACCCTCCCACTTTTCATCCTGTCCTCATCCACCTCTCAGCAACTGCCTTCTAATAAGCACATATCCATGTTATCATGTCCCTCTGCTGTTCTCTCCCTCCCCCCTCTCTCCACACACTTCTTCACCTCCCTTGCTATTTCCTCCTTGTCTCCTCCACTCTCCACCCCCCATTCTGTCATCATGTTCCTCAACACTGTCCACCCCTCCCACGGTTCCCTTAAGCCTAATACGAGGTAGGTGGAGCCAATGATGCAATTGGCCCGCCCGCCCTTCTTATACCTCTTCCAAAATGAATGGACGCTATGCCTGATGAAGGAGCACGCATGCTCCGAACGCGTGCACGCCCCCAGCGTCACTGATACCCGGGAAATACAACTTAACAGACGATCCACGCTGTGCCTGTCTCAACCCAGCCTGTGACACTGGTTACCACCTGCGCCGTCAGACGGGACAAGGAGACAAGTGTAACACACTCCAGCATTCAGGATCGCCCTCTGTGGAGCCCTGCTGCCCACCACACAGCTTCCCGGACGGATTTTTTATTTGACGTGCCTGTATCTACCTACTCTGAGTGAGTGCATTTTAACCTGTAATAAATGTTTATGCTACAGTACTACACTTAGGTCGGCGCTGCTTTTCTTCCTTTTTATCTCCCTCCAAAGGTGAATTCTGCCCTTCAAGCATGCTGCCTCCTGTGTTTGTATCTGCATCTCTCCCCCTGAGGTCATAGACCTATACTCTGCATTCACCCCTCCCCCCCCCCCTCTCCACTCATTTCATCCCAGTTTTTATGGCTGGACTTTTATTCATCAACCCAGCACCATCCCTGGACTTTTTTTTTACCATTTTTTATTTTTCTATTATCATTATTTTTATCATATAAATGTATTGTAACTCACACATGACTGTTATTTAATTGATATCTTTTAATTAGCTATTCTTAATTTTTTTATATAACTTACTATCCCTTTGTATATTGCTCACCCCTATCCATAGCTGTCGTCCCCTAGCGCAACAAAATATTGTAAATTATCATTTAAATAAAATAATATAATATAAAATAATGGTTGAAATAAAATAAACAGTATATGTGAAATAAACATTCCCCACATACTATATAAAAAACGGCATCACTGCAGCCAGCCTAATAACACTACCATAAACATAACTCTTATTCCCAGTCTCAGTACATACACCAATCAAATAACTAAAATACAAAAAGAACATATCCAGATTACAGAGAGAAAAAACACCATGCATGTAATAATCAATCCAAATAATTATCGATTAGAGATGAAACAATTTAAGTCGAATTCTACATTGAGCCCCATGGGTACCCCCACTTGGGTCTCATAAACCCAAAATGACTCACGGCGGCTCAATTGGCGAATATAATTCCCCCCCTCGAGTGAGGGGTTACTTTTTCAACCCCCAAAATTTTAATTTTGCGGGGCTGCGAGCATGGAATAAACGAAAATGCTTGGAAACATTATGAGTAACCAAACCTTTTTTAATATTATTCACATGTTCTCCAATTCTAATATGCAGAGGTCTAGATGTTCTCCCTATGTATTGGAGGCTGCATTCGCACTCCATCATATACACTACCCCTGCAGTGGAACATGTGATAAAATCCTTAATTTGGTAAACTTTCTTTGTTGCTGTGGCAATGAACTCCTTACGTTTTTTAACATTACCTCTAGCCTGTTTGCATGGTGGACAATGTCCGCAGGCGTAGAATCCTGTCACTATATTAAATATCCTATTTTCAAACAGGACTCGTGGATCAATAACCCCAGGGGCCGATTTGTCTCTCAAGGAAGGGGCCTTTTTGTAGACAAACTGGGGAAACTGAGAAAGAGCTGGACCGAGCACCTCATCCTGCTTAAGAATAGGCCAATGTTTACGAACAACTCTTTCAAATTGTTTGCATTGAACATTGAAATCCAGAACCATTTTAATATTCCCTGCTGTATCCTGTTTGGACTTTAGGACAATTGGACACCAATGTGTTTCTATCAAGCATCCAAACACTTTCGATATCTCTATCAATACTGGACCTGTCATACCCCTTCTGCTGGAAACACGTGTTAGGTCACATGACCAGCCATCCCGACGTCGGCTTTCTAATACATCTCTTAATGTCAACAGGAGTCTTCTCCCTGATTGTAGGGTCACATGACCGGGCGTCATGACGTTGATGCCTAGGTTGCCATGGCGACCCACTAGCTTCAGTAGTAGAAATGAGCTTCGTGTTCGAGTCGAACCCATGTTCGACTCGAACATCGGCTGTTCGGTCGTACGCCGAATTGCGAACGATATGGGCCGTTCGCGCCAAATTCGTGTGGCGCGTCATGGCTCATAATTCACTGCGGCATCGCAGTGCATTGCTGGCTGATGATTGGCCAAGCATGCACTATGACCCGCATGCTTGGCCAATCACAGCGCCGCCTGAACAGAGAGCCGTAATTGGCCAAAGCCAAGGAGGCTTTGGCCAATTATGGCTAAGGGGATTTAGTACACGCCCCACACTATATAAGGCCGCCTGCACGGCGGCCCTGTGCAGTGTGTTCCGGTGTGCTGAGAGATAGAGAGAGAGAGAGACAGTGTCATTTCATTTGAGTTAGCTAAATTAGGCAGGACAGTCAGTGAGTTAGCTGCACTTACAGTGTATTGTGTATATATATATGCATCCCAGGTGTTGCATATATATATATACACTGTATTCAGTTTAGCTAGATCTGTTCCTGTTATCTTCCTACTGACAGGCAGGCTTGTCT
The DNA here is from genome assembly GCA_037952835.1 of Lithobates septentrionalis. Lineage (NCBI taxonomy): Eukaryota > Metazoa > Chordata > Amphibia > Anura > Ranidae > Lithobates > Lithobates septentrionalis. The sequence continues at coordinate 712,627 of JBBDGP010001553.1, read as the reverse complement.
TGTTACAGTATTTACAGCTACCTGAAGAAAATTACTGGTGTTCTTTTGATCCTATTAGTACCACAGTCAGGCAGCTAGACTATTTACAGTTAGTGCAGTGCGTCCTGCTCACAGTGTTCAGCTAGATCCGTTCCTGTTAACTTCTTACTGACAGGCAGGCTTGTCTTGTTACAGTATTTACAGCTACCTGAAGAAAATTACTGGTGTTCTTTTGATCCTATTAGTACCACAGTCAGGCAGCTAGACTATTTACAGTTAGTGCAGTGTGTCCTGCTCACAGTGTTCAGCTAGATCCGTTCCTGTTATCTTCTTACTGACAGGCAGGCTTGTCTTGTTACAGTATATAAAGCTACCTGAAGAAAATTGCTGGTGTTCTTTTGATCCTATTAGTACCACAGTCAGGCAGCTAGACTATTTACAGTTAGTGCAGTGCGTCCTGCTCACAGTGTTCAGCTAGATCCGTTCCTGTTATCTTCTTACTGACAGGCAGGCTTGTCTTGTTACAGTATTTACAGCTACCTGAAGAAAATTACTGGTGTTCTTTTGATCCTATTAGTAACACAGTCAGGCAGCTAGACTATTTACAGTTAGTGCAGTGCGTCCTGCTCACAGTGTTCAGCTAGATCCATTCCTGTTATCTTCTTACTGACAGGCAGGCTTGTCTTGTTACAGTATATAAAGCTAACTGAAGAAAATTGCTGGTGTTCTTTTGATCCTATTAGTACCACAGTCAGGCAGCTAGACTATTTACAGTTAGTGCAGTGCGTCCTGCTCACAGTGTTCAGTTAGATCCGTTCCTGTTATCTTCTTAATGATAGGCAGGCTTGTCTTGTTACAGTATATAAAGCTACCTGAAGAAAATGACTGGTGTTCTTTTGATCCTATTAGTACCACAGTCAGGCAGCTAGACAATTTCAGTTAGTGCAGTGCATCCTGCTCACAGTGTTCAGCTAGATCCGTTCCTGTTATCTTCGTACTGACAGGCAGGCTTGTCTTGTTACAGTATATAAAGCTACCTGAAGAAAATTGCTGGTGTTCTTTTGATCCTATTAGTACCACAGTCAGGCAGCTAGACTATTTACAGTTAGTGCAGTGCGTCCTGTTCACAGTGTTCTGCTAAACCTACAAGTTAGTGGGGTGTGTCCTGCTCACAGTGTTCAGCTAAACCTACAAGTTAGTGGGGTGCGTCCACCTCACAGTGTTCAGCTAAACCTACAAGCTAGTGGGGTGCGTCCTTCTCACAGTGTTCAGCTAGATCCGTTCCTGTTACCTTCTTACTGACAGGCAGGCTTGTCTTGTTACAGTATATACAGCTACCTGAAGAAAATTACTGGTGTTCTTTTGATCCTATTAGTACCACAGTCAGGCAGCTAGACTATTTACAGTTAGTGCAGTGCGTCCTGCTCACAGTGTTCAGCTAAACCTACAAGTTAGTGGGGTGCGTCCACCTCACAGTGTTCAGCTAAAGCTACCTGTAGAAGGTTGGTGGTGTTCTCATACTACAGGCAGGCAGTTTATTTTGCTAGCTGCAGTATCAGTACATATATATATATATATATATATATCCCAGCTTAGTGCAGCTACAGGCCATTAGTATGTCTGGAAGGCCAAGAAGGAGAGGCAGACAGTCACAAGCCAATAAGAGAGGGCAAGCAGGCTCTGTGTCTAGTGCGGGTCGTGGAGACGGTGCATCCTCATCAGCACGTGGCCGTGGGACACGCTTGGCCTTTTTTTCGGCAGCTGGCCGTGTTGAGCCGCAACATGTGGAAGACTTGGTCGAGTGGATGACCAAGCCGTCCTCATCCTCCTCATCCTCTCTCACCCATGCCCAGGGTATTTTGTCTGGCAAAACAGCGGCCTCTTCCCTCGGTTCAATGACATCAGTGACTCCTTCCCTAGCACCACAATGTCCTCCTGAGGAGTCCCTCGAACTGTTTGACCACAGTGTTGGGTACATGCTCCAGGAGGATGCCCAGCGTTTGCAAGGCTCTGATGATGATACTGAGCTCGATGAAGGCAGTAACATGAGCACGGACAGAGGGGGTGCCCAAGAAGGACAGCAATTTGGCAGTCATGCTCCCCCTGCTGCAGCATACTGCTAGGTTTGCTCCAGTGATGAGGAGGGAGGGGATGATGAGGTCACTGACTCAACGTGGGTGCCTGATAGGAGTGAGGAGGAGGAGGAGGCGGCACATCACCAACGAGGCAGGATGCCCTCCAGGGGCCAGCCTAAGGGCAGCACATTGACTGCATCACACCCCAAAGCTCCACATGTGCAGGGCGCTGCAGTCTCTGCGCGTTATTCAAAAAGTTCTTTGGTGTGGGCCTTTTTTGAGACGAGTGCATCAGATCACACCGCTGCTATTTGCAACATATGTCTCAAGCGTATCTCGCGTGGCCAAAACATCTCCCGCTTGGGTACCACATGCTTGACCAGACATATGTTGACCTGCCATGCAGTTCGTTGGCAAGCGTATCTAAAAGACCCACACCAAAGAACAAAGAGGACCTCTCCTTGCTCCTCATCAGCTGAGATTTCCAACCCCACTAGACCTTCAGTCCTCTCTGAGACCTGCACTGAGAGGAATGAAGGTGTAGAATTAGGTGTGTCACAGCCAAGTACTTGTGGGTAATCTGCTTTTGGTACACCGACGTCAGATTGTACCAGGCAAATTTCCCTGCCCCAGCTGCTGCACCGCCGAAAGAAGTTTGCTCCTAGCCATCCACATGCCCAGCGGTTGAATGCTAGCTTGGCAAAATTGCTAGCACTTCAACTGCTGCCTTTTCAGTTGGTAGACTCTGCCCCCTTCCGTGAGTTTGTGGAATGTGCGGTTCCTCAGTGGCAGGTACCCAAACGCCACTTTTTCTCACGGAAGGCAATTCCGGCTCTCTACCGGCATGTGGAAGGCAATGTCCATGCCTCGCTGGACAGGGCGGTCAGCGGTAAGGTGCATATTACCGCTGACTCATGGTCCAGCAGGCATGGACAGGGACGTTACCTAAGTTTCACGGCGCATTGGGTGACTCTGCTGGCAGCTGGGAAGGATGCAGGACAAGGTGCAGTAGTGTTGGAGGTTGTTCCGCCACCACGCCTCCAAAATGCTAATGATTGTGACACACCTCTCTCCTCCACCCCCTCCTCTTCTTCTTCCTCCATGGCCTCTTCCTGTGCTTTGTCCTCGGAACCAGCGGTGCTCCGTAGCCATTCAAGTACGCAGGCCAAAAGATGCCATGCGGTGCTTGAGCTGGTGTGCTTGGGGGACAGGAGCCACACTGGGGCAGAGGTTCTTTCAGCTCTGCAGGGGCAGGTTCAGAGGTGGTTGACGCCACGCCAACTTAAGGCAGGAATGGTGGTTTGCGACAATGGCACCAACCTCCTCTCTGCCCTCCGACAGGGACAAGTGACCCATGTGCCCTGTTTGGCTCACGTCCTTAACTTGGTGGTGCAGCGGTTCTTGGGCAGGTACCCGGGCTTACAGGATGTCCTGAGGCAGGCCAGGAAAGTCTGTGTGCATTTCCGCCGGTCATATAATGCCAGTGCTCGGCTGACGGACCTCCAAAAGGAGTTTAACCTGCCCAAGAACCGCCTAATCTGTGACATGCCCACCAGGTGGAACTCAACGTTGGCCATGCTGCAGCGGCTGCACACACAGCAGAGGGCCATCAATGAGTACCTGTGCAACTATGGCACCAGGACAGGGTCAGGGGAGCTTGGTTTTTTTCCCCACGCCAGTGGGCCATGATCAGGGATGCATGCACTGTCCTGTCACCATTTGAGGAGGCCACAAGGATGGTGGGCAGTGACAGTGCATGCATCAGTGACACTGTCCCCCTTGTCCACCTGTTTGAACACACGCTGCATGGAATAATGGACAGGGCACTTGAGGCAGAACAGAGGCAGGAAGAGGAGGACTTCCTTAGCTCTTAAGGCCCCCTTTATCCAGACAGTGTTCCTGCGTTCCCACCAATCACACAGGAAGAGGACGAGGAGGAGGAGGAGGAGGAAGATTGTGTCAGTATGGAGGTGGAGCCTGGCACTCAGCATCAGCAGCAGTCTTTAAGGGATCAGTCCCAAGAAACACATGGACTTGTACGTGGCTGGGAGGAGGTGGCTGTGGACCATGTCGTCCTTAGTGACCCAGAGGACTCCGGACCGAATGCCTCAGCAAACCTACTCTGCATGGCCTCCCTGATCCTGCAAAGCCTGCGGAATGATCCTCGTATTTGTGGTATCAAGGAGAAGGACCAATACTGGCTGGCAACCCTCCTTGATCCACGTTACAAGGGTAAGGTTGCGGACCTTATCTCGCCATCGCAGAGGGAGCAGAGGATGAAACATCTTCGGGAGGCCTTGCAGAAAGGTCTGTGCAACGCGTTCCCAGAGACTGGGAGGTTACAAACTCCTGTTTCTGGACAACGTGTTGCTGAGGCTTCGGTCAGTCAAAGAAGGAGTGGTGGAGAAGGTGGCCGTCTGACCGATGCGTTCAGACAATTTTTTGGTCCGCAGCCCAAAGGTATGATCGGTTCCAGCAACCATCGCCAGCGTCTGTTTTACATGTTGCAGGAATACCTAGGGGCAAGATCAGACTTGGACACCTTTCCCACCGAAAATCCTCTGGGTTACTGGGTCTTGAGGATGGATCACTGGCCAGAGCTTGCACAGTATGCAATTGAGCTACTGGCCTGTCCTGCATCCAGCGTTCTTTCGGAACGCACATTCAGTGCTGCTGGAGGCGTGGTAACCGATCACAGGGTGCGTCTGTCCACCGACTCGGTCGATCGACTGACCTTCATAAAAATGAATCAGTCTTGGATCACCACCAGCTACCAAGCACCTGATGCTGATGTAACCGAATAATTTTTTTTGAAATCTCAGATCCCTTCAAAGACTGCCTATGCTGATGCTGAGTGACTATCCCTGAGTAATTATCCTCTTCCTCCTCAATCATCACGCTGATAGCTTGCAAGAACATTTTTGGTTCTGGGCGCCACCACCAGTGCCTAAGGCACAATTTTTCAGCCCCTGTTCAACAGGGGCGTGTAATTACAACTTTTGATGCAATACTTTGCAGCAGGGCTCGTTCCTGCATTCCAACTAGAGTGTCTGTGAGGGGTTGCAGTGTTGTGGCACCAGCACCAGTGCCTAAGGCCCAATTTTTCTGCCCCTGTTTAACAGGGGCGTGTAATTAAAATTTTTGATGCAATACTTTGCAGCAGGACTCATTCCTGCGTTCCAACTAGAGTGTCTGTGAGGGGTTGCAGTGTTGTGGCACCAGCACCACCACCACCACCACCACCAAAGGCCCAATTTTTTTGCCCCTGTTCAACAGGGGCATGTAATTACAATTCTTGATCTAATATTTCACATTAGGGCCCATTTCTGCACCCACCAAGAGCGAGTGAGGACTTACAGTGTTGTGGCACCAGCACCACCACCACCAAAGGCCCAGTTTTTCTGCCCCTGTTCAACAGGGGCATGTAATTACATTTCTTGATCTAATATTTCACAGCAGGGCCCTGTGAGGGCTTACGGTGTTGTGGCCACAACAACACCTAAGGCCCAAATTTCTGCTGAGTATATAGGGCAGGCCCCTACTTTCAAACATCTAACTTACAAACGACTCCTACTTGCAAACGGAAGGAGACAACAGGAAGTGAGATGAAATCTACCCCTAGGAAGGAAAATTCTCTCCTCTAAGATTTAATATGGGAAAAACATTTCTCCTTTCCACTGATGCTTTCCAATCCTTGTTCCACAAAAAAAAAACAAATTCTCAAAAAGCATTTGTCATTGGGACAAAAAGTGAGGTGAAATCTTCTAAAGAGGAGGAAAGACAGCAAAACAAATGTCACAGGGGTGATAACCCTTCCCTATGTTTTCCAAAAAGCTTAAAAAAGATTTTTTGGCTGGAGCTAAAGACGTTAAAAATGTACCTGTTCAAAAAGACAAACAGATTCTACTTAACAACAAACCTACAGTCCCTGTCTTGTTTGCACCGCCTGTATACTGCTGTTCAGAGTATATAGGGCCTGGTGGCCCCACACCTTTCCTTATTTTAATTTGGGTGCGGGGTTCCCCTTAATATCCATACAAGACCCAAAAGGCCTGGTAATGGACTGGGGGGTACCCATGGTGTTTGTCTTATTGATTTTCATCCATATTGCCAGGACCGGACATTACATTAAACCCACAAGCAGTTTTAAATGAGATTTTTTCCTTAAAAAATGACATTTGGTGCAGGGACTGTTCTAAACACGGGAAACACATGCCACTTTACAGGCATACTATAGACACCCCCCAGGTACGATATTTAAAGGAATATTTCACTTTTTTTTTTTACTTTAAGCATCATTAAAATCACTGCTCCCGAAAAAACGGCCGTTTTTAAACTTTTTTTTGCATTGATACATGTCCCCTGGGGTAGGTCCCCAAACCCTTTTTAGGACAATACCATGCAAATTAGCCTTAAAAATGAGCACTTTTGATTTCGAACGTTCGAGTCCCATAGACGTCAATGGGGTTCTAACGTTCGTGCAAACTTTCGGTCCGTTCGCAGGTTCTGGTGCGAACCGAACCGAGGGGGTGTTCGGCTCATCCCTATTCAGTAGGAAGTAATCCCCTTGACCCCATAGCGGCCGGAGCTGACTGGACGGTGCCCGTGGGAGGTTTTACCACATAGGAAAATTAGTTATTGGGGCTTTATATATAAAGATCTGATGTTTTGGACTCCACTACTGCTGAGGAAGTCCAGATCCAGAAGATACGCGTGCGGGAGTTCCCTGGACATCACTGCAGCCACCTTTTCCACTGACGTTTTCCTATGATGCCATTTTACACTTTTATCCCAGCACTAAGGTGTAGTGCTGTGTATGTGAGTACTTGACTTTCAATAAATGTGATTATTTTAGCCACACAGTGTGCACTATATATCCTTATTTTATATTGCATGTGAATGTGATCATCAAACATTGAGTGCTGCCTCAAAAAATCGTGTGACCATCTGCCTACGCAAGTTTCCATCTGTATCCACTGAGAGTGGTATAAGCTGTTTTGACCCATCTGTTAGCTCAGGGGTCCATATGCTGAGGTGAGCGGTTTGGCTAGCTGGTGGTGGAATCACGGATTTATTGCATTGTATGGACTGTCATGAGCACTTAGACCAGCATTGAGGAGACCTCTTTTCTATCAACGTGCTGATTTCTACTTTCATAAAGAGACTTTCATTTTTTATGATATCAGTAACATTTGGGCCTTCTGGTTATAGCGCTGCACTGCCTATTTATTTTATGTATTTTAAGGTCTTTTTATGTTTGCCTTCAGTATTCAGCTGCTTGCTTTTTATAGTTAGGATTTTTGCGCTGACTGAATTTTCAGTTATTAATATATATAGTATATAGTCCCAATCTATATGGTTGAAGGTGTAAAGTTCATCAATGGAAACCTCCAGTGTGAGGAATTATTCCAAGAGTTGGGATGTGTGAAGAAAACCACCACGCATACGCTCTGCGTGCCAAACAGGCTTGTAATATGGTGGATGGACTCTGGATCAGTATCCTAGGATAGAGATTCACAATTCTCAGCCAGATGGTAACATAAGGACCATGACCTCTTGTAAGGACCGATGCTCAGAATTCCACAAATATATAAAGGATACCAAAGGAGGAAGCAAAAGGGGACCACATAGCGTAATTCCGTATATCAAGAATAAAATTTAATAAAGTAGGAACACTCACATGATTGAGAATAAAACAGCGCTTGTATAAAATCAATTGGCAGCAGTGGAGACCTTTCCGATGCGTTTCATCCCCAAGGACATCGTCTGGGGTGTCCATCCATTGCTGCTCTCCACAAATTTATAAGAAATATGACCCCCAGCATGATAGGACAAACCCATGAATGTGTGCAGCATGTACTTCCGGTATGATGGAAATGGCGCCCCTGCGTGCGTTCCACGCCATGCACTAGATAATGTGAAGATGGGTTCCACCTGTTTCTTCGCATCTACCTATAAAAAGGAAGTGACGCTGGCAGGGGGCGGTACGGCGTGGGCTCGACCAGGCCGATACAGGCTACAAAAAACCTCTAGGTTGACGTCATACGTCAAGACAAACTTGCCGGTATGCGCATAGCCGGCCAAGGGAGTGACACATCTATGTGCCTACCACACCATGAGTTGGTGTATGTTCCACCTCCTAAATGGCGCGACGGCATGCCCACAATGTCATGGGAGTGATTGTGCGAGCTTCCGCAGCGGCGTAATGAGGTCACAACCATGGAAGTGCCAGTCAAATGAATGGCACGTCCGCGTGCGTGCCATTCCATGGACTGGCGTGCGTTCCACCCCATGAATGGCGCCGTGCGTGCACGCCACGCCATGAAACTAGTTGTGCGAGCATCCGCAAAAGTGTAATGAGGGCACACACACAGAAATATTGACAGGCGTGTGTGTGGCCCCATAAGTGTATAAACTGCAAAACAGAAACAAAAAAACGCTGAGGATGACATCTCAGCGAATGGGGGACATAATAGAAAGGAAAAAGAAATAAATGAAAAGAAAAGGAGAAAGAAGATGACAATTGAATGCCATCTCTTAGTACAGCCAAAGAATACTTAATATAGTAAAAACGTGCATAACTGAAAAATTGGAATAATATCTCAATAGAATAAAATGAAGCCTTATTATATCAACTTGATTACATAAATTAATGTTCAAAATAATAAAGAAAAAAATTTTTAAGAAATTTTTATAAAAAAGGGGGCCCACCATAGTGACAGGGCTATAATATTCTGTCCACCGTATAAAGATGTACAATGTACACAATATTAACCTCACCAAAGAGGCTATAATCAAAAAGGTGAGCTAAAGGTAAATATAAAAAATAAAATAGGATGCGTATACCGCTCATGGAGTGGACTCTCATGTGGGATCATATGTACACAAAATGTCACAATGTATCAAAAACATATCGAACAAGAAAGAGAGACAATGAAAAATTAATAAACAATATGATAAATAAATTAAAATAAAAATGCTATCAAGCCTGACTAATAAAGGAATTAATGTCCCACTCTATATATATACCGAAAGGGGAATAGGAACGCAATTCATAGATCCAGAAGGTCTCAAGTTGTGAGACACCTCTGGTTTTGGACCCTCCCCTCCAAGGGGCCCTGTACCTGTCAATTATAAGGAATGAAGTCCCTTTAGGGTTACGATCATGATGTAACTTGTAATGTTTGGGTACGGCATGTTTCGTGTCACCACTTTTAATTAAAGCAATATGTTCCGCAACTCTGATAGAAAATGTGCGGATGGTGCGACCCACATATTGCCTCCCGCAAGGGCAGGTGATAAGATAAACGATATAGTGGGTCGCACAAGTACAAAATTGTTTAATAGAGTAATGTTTGTTGGTGATAGAAGATCTGAACTCAACTACTTTTCTGCACAGAAAAAAGCCAGTCAGTTCATGGAAGAACGACGGACGTGAGGGGGGATTGATAATATTCGGAGCTATTCTAATTTGCAAGGTGGGCACACCTCTGAAAACGACCTTAGCCTGGTCAGGTAAAGATGAACCAAAGATACAATCATTTTTGAGAATGTTCCAGTGTTTGGCAAAAATAGCTTTGCTCTGACGGTATTGAGTAGAGAACGAGGTCATCATAGCCCACCTGAAGCTATTGTCAGTATCACGTTTGGGCCTGATGGCCAATAAAGATTCCCTAACCACTTACAAGGTGCTTGAGAGTTCCCAATCAACATCCGAATGGTTGTATCCTTTGTCCAATAATCGAGTTTTGAGTGGCCTGCTCCCTAAAAGTTTCTAGATTGGTACAATTTCTGCGTAACCGCAAGAATTGGCTGCGTGGAACAGACCGGAGCCAAGACGGGTGATGACAGCTGTCTGTGGGAATAAAACCGTTTCTGTCCGTAGGTTTAAAAAAGGTTTGAAATTCAAATTCACAATCCGAATTTCTAAATCCAAAAAATTAATCTTCTCAGTACTGAAATTATAGAACAAAGAAATACCCCTATCATTCATGTTTAATAAATCAAAGAAGGCCTGTAGTGAGTCTGCAGTGCCATTCCATACGAGGAGGATGTCGTCTATATAGCGTGCCCATAGAACCAAGGACAGGTTCTCAAAGGCAGAGACTCTCCTTCTCCAAAACAATTGGGATTTTACCGGGAAATACTCTGTCCATAAATAGTAGGTAAGGACCAATCAAGTTGATAAAAATGTACAAATTTTTATTACAGTATAAAAAGAAAAAGAGAGAAAAAAATTACAAAATACATTTAAGAAAATATGACCATACAGTAGTACATATCAAAATTCGTACGTGACTATCAGCCAACATGTTTTGCAAAGAACTTTTCGCTTCATCAGGGCTAGACACGATATCATTGATTCATATAAACTGTATAAAAACAGACAATCTGTAATTATATAATGGTCATACAAGCAAATAAATCATAATGTACCAATTACATAGTGAAACATTTCCTACAAAAAATTCTCACCTACTAATACAGGTCAAAAGAATAGAGCAATCACCACCATTCCCCAGGCGTCATCTGTTGAATCAACTGGTGCAGATTATCTCTGGGTGCCAGATCCCAGAAGGACAATACCAATGAGAGGACTGGACCACACAATAAAGGGCAGAAAACTGGTAAGGCCCGTACTGAAAGAAGACAGGAAACCAATGAGATCCTATATACCAAAAATAATAAGTAATGTTGCTAAATACTAGTGATAATGAATCACTTATAATAATAAATACTGCCCAATCACATATGTGGGTATATTGGGTATGGAATTAGGTTCCCATGTTTATATATAGAGAAATATTTGTGGCTACAGGAGCTAACCAGCAAAGAAATCCCCTCCCAATAAGGGGGAGAAAGCCTCCCAAGTGGCAAATAGAGAGTATATAAGACAACAAGACATCAGTGCACTTTACCAAGTACATATAGTCTAATGGGGTGCTGAAACCCTCAAAAACCATAGGGCAATATAGCAGCCAAATTAATACCAAGTACTAAGGTGTAGGGGCGCTATCACTACATAACACCAATTACAAAATGATCTCCCACAACAGAGGACAAATAGAGACTAACTTACCCCTATTGAAGAGGAAGCGGGAGGAAGCTTAAGCGTTGCTCCTAGCCAGAGAGGTCTGTTTCTGCCCGTCACGATGGATGGCAGCACCGGCGCCTCCATCTTTTCAACTGTGTGGTCCCACCAGAAGCAATAAGGTCAAAGTTGACCTCCGGCATTGCTTCCGGTCCGGACGTCACTGCCAAGGATGCGTGCGCACCCGGGGAGAGAACGCTCACGCATTCACATCCAAGGGTGCGCGCGCATTGCCCATACTGCGCTTGTAGGCGTGAAGGGCAAGTGGGGGCGGAAAAGAAAAGCTCCGCTCCCTAAGCAGGGACGTCCGAATCCCCCATCTAAGGTCCCTGCCACCAGCAGAACCCAGAATAACAGTCTGGGAACAGGGGGAGCCCATATACTAGTCCAGCAGGGACTATATATATTTAAACCATTGATGACATTTAAATACATATACATTTACATACAAACGCCTATACAGGGATCTTTCCCTACAAGCAATACATGCATGCATAGGCTCAGCATAATTTAAAAGAATATTAGTTGCGACTCATTTGATCACCTATATGGTGGAACAATCGGGGTAGAGAGACCCAGGGCACAATAATAGTGCCATGAATCTTTCCATCCACAAAGAGGACTGCCCCACCAAGCAGGTACTTGGACAAACAGTATATAAGACTGGAGAAAGGAAAATAGATAGAGACCCAACAGGAAAGTCCCGTATATACAATAAATAGAAATTTTAAGGGCACGTGACAAATCAATAGATGCTATTCAAATATATAATTTTATTTTGGAATATTGATCATGTAATTCCAACTCCACCCACTATAGAAAAGGTTTAAACGAGAGTGCTGTATTGAGGCCAGGCGGATAGGTCGCCCGTTGATTAAATATCCATCGGGCCTCACGTTGTAATATTGTTTTGCCTACATTTCTTCCCCTTTCGAAGTCAGGTATGACTTCTAGGGCAAAGAAAGAGACAAAACTGGGATCAAAACTATGTCGGAGACCAATGTGCTTACAGATGGGAGTGTAAAGTAGCCCTGCGTCTAAATAATATAGATGGTCCTGGATTCTTTTGGCAAATGGACGTTTTGTTTTGCCTATGTAAAACGCACCACAATGGCACATAGCCAAATAAACAATGCCTGTCGTGGAGCAATCGGCATAGCCCTTAAGCTTATGGAAGCCTCCTCTTGGGAGGAGGCATCCCGTGCCTTCCTTAATCCATGGGCAAACTTCACAGTGTCCACATCTAAAAGTGCCGTTGCCCCCTTCCACCCCCAATAAAGATGTCAGGGGTTGCAGGTGGCTATGAACAAGAGTGTCCCTAATGGACCGTGACTTCCTATAGGTGATTTGTGGTGCATTGGCTATATATTTTGAAATAATAGGATCCTCGGATAAAAAATGCCAATTACTACTGATCAGACTACAAACTATATGTTGATGGGCCGTAAACGTCATAATTAATTTTGTAGTGGGATGTGGGTCATGTACTTTCTGTTTGAAAATGATAGTGTCGCGTGCATTTTGTTTGGCTCGTTGGTAGGCCCTCTTTAGGTCTTTCTTGCTGTAGCCTCTGTTAAGCAACCTGTCATAAAGTGCCTTTGCTTCTCTTTCAAAATCTTCATCCCTGGCACAATTCCGTCGCAGCCGGGGATATTGGCTGTAGGGTATGCTATGTACCAGTGTACGGGGATGGGAGCTGGAAAAGTGTAGAATAGTATTCCCCGCCGTCTCTTTCCTGTACAATGTACTAAAAATGGTACCGTCCTCTCTGAGGACAAGGCGTAAATCCAAGAAGGGGATGGTAACCGCATCTGATTGAATGGTAAACTTCAGATTGAAGTTGTTGTGGGAGAGGAGTTCCATAAATTCATTAAGTGATTCTATCAATCCCGTCCAAATGAGGAGGACATCATCGATGTACCTCCGCCAAAGGAGAATGTGGCGGAGGTACATCGAGGCCTCCTCACTGGAGAAAAGAGTGCGTTCCCATCCCCCCAGGTACAGGTTGGCATACGATGGGGCACAAGAAGTCCCCATCACTACCCCCTGTACCTGGAGGTAGGTAACGCCATTAAATAGAAACATGTTATTCCTGAGGATGTGTTCCAATAGTGTTGTGACGAATCGGCCTAATTCCCAGCTGTTGGTATCTCTCTCTTTCAAAAATTCTGAAACTACCGCTACACCCTGGGTATGAGGGATGCTCGAATATAATGCCTCAATGTCAATTGCTGCCAAGGTCGCTCCAGGGAGGTATAGTAAGTCCTTCAAGGATTTTGAGTAACTCTAATGTGTCCTTCAAATATGAAGGCAGACTTGTGACATGTGGTCGTAGGTAACTATCCACATACTGACTGGCAGTTTGGGTATGACTTCCTATCCCTGACACGTATGGACGTCCAGGGGGTTTGGAGATGTTCTTATGAACTTTGGGTAGTGAGTAGAAGGTCGGCGTCACAGGCTACTTCACCTCCAAAAACTCACGGGTATCCTTATCGATCAGGCCCTGGGAATATGCCCGATCGATAATGGATAGGTATTGCGATCTTGCTTCCATGAGTCTCTGGGGTGGGACCTGCTGATACCATTCATGGTTGTTGTGTATTGTTAGGCACATCTCGATATAGTTATCCTTATCCATCACCACCACATTTCCTCCTTTGTCGGATGGCTTGATCACTAACTCTTCCCTCTTCATTAGATTTTTCAGGGCTGATTGTTGTACCAATGATAGATTGTTTATGTTGTATCTGGGGAGTTGCATGGCTTCGATTTGTTTGGTAGTTTGTTTTAAGAAGGCCCATACAGCTGGACATGTTTGACGATTCGGGAACTTCTGAGACTTTTCTTTGAATTTTAATGGTATAGGGAGTGTTGTTACACCTATTTCTTCCTCCTCTGACGAGGAGCCTTGGGAGTTTTCATATCCCTCGTTTTCATCCAATAATTGGATTAACGTTTTGAGGGCCCTGAAGTCCTGTACTTTAAATCCTTTATAAAGATCTTCCTCTCTCTTTCCCGTCTTCCCCTTATCGGGGTCAAATATATATTTGTATGTTAAATTTCTTGCGAACATGTGCAGATCCTTCACTAAAGTGAATTTGTCCATTTGCTGTGATGGACAGAAACTAAGTCCCAGCCTGAGTACCTCCAACTCTACCGATGTCAGTTGATATGATGACAGATTGATAACATCTAGTCCCGGCTTGCTGCCGTCTGTTTGATGACAAATGGGTCCATTTTCCCTGTGTCATTGGAGTAGCTGGGGGATTGTGAGCATGGCCTAAAGGGGCTAGGCTTGTGTTAGAATTGTGTTAAAACCAAATACAAACAGGAATTAGGCGATCTGGATAAAGAAATTGAGTCACTCAAGATGAATGGACACCAACTTACTACAAGCATGGATTTCAAAAGGAGAGAAAAAGAACTGTTACAATATTTAGAAAACTACAACAAAAATATTGTTACGAAGAAAGACAGTAAATTTTATAAAGATAAACTTGCTTTCTCAAGAGGTTATGCGTACCGATGGCCTAGGGGTCAAAATAGCAAGCGAGGGAGATATCTTCGGACAAATAAAAATATAGAAACACCATATAAATCTGATTCTGAGGTTTCTGTGTCATCATCTTCTGTTTCATTGTATAAACCATCATCTAAAACTACATGGGGATCACATGGAAAGGGGCGGCTACCGAAGCGAGGAAACAGCAATGAACACCAAGTCCATGGATGGACCAATAAGAAGGGCCCTGAAGTCCTGTACTTTAAATCCTTTATAAAGATCTTCCTCTCTCTTTCCTGTCTTCCCTTATCGGGGTCAAATATATATTTGTATGTTAAATTTCTTGCGAACATGTGCAGATCCTTCACTAAAGTGAATTTGTCCATTTGCTGTGATGGACAGAAACTAAGTCCCAGCCTGAGTACCTCCAACTCTACCGATGTCAGTTGATATGATGACAGATTGATAACATCTAGTTCCGGCTTGCTGCCGTCTGATGACAAATGGGTCCATTTTCCCAGTGCCTGTGTCATTGGAGTAGCTGGGGGATTGTGAGCATGGCCTAAAGGGGCTAGGCTTGTGTTAGAATTGCGTCCTTGATTGGATTTAGGTACAGCACCTAATTCTCGTGGAGGTCCTGTTTCAATGTCTTCAAACATGAGAAGGGTTGTAGTATTTCCTGGGAGGGAAGCATCCTGGGCTCCTTCCACTTGGTCTGAATACAAACTGTTGGGGAGATGTCTAGAAGGAGACATCATACGTTTCTTATTAGTCCCTCGATGGACTTGGTGTTCATTGCTGTTTCCTCGCTTCGGTAGCCGCCCCCTTCCATGTGATCCCCGTGTAGTTTTAGATGATGGTTTATACGATGAAACAGAAGAAGATGATGACACAGAAACCTCAGAATCAGATTTCTATGGAGTTTCTATATTTTTATTTGTCCGAGGATATCTCCCTCGCTTGCTATTTTGGCCCCTAGGCCATCGGTACGCATAACCTCCCGAGAAAGCAAGTTTATCTTTATAAAATTTACTGTCTTTCTTCGTAACAATATTTTTGTTATAGTTTTCTAAATATTGTAACAGTTCTTTTTCTCTCCTTTTGAAATCCATGCTTGTAGTAAGTTGGTGTCCATTCATCTTGAGTGACTCAATTTCTTTATCCAGATCGCTTAATTCCTTGTTGTATTTGGTTTTAACACAATTCTAACACAAGCCTAGCCCCTTTAGGCCATGCTCACAATTAGGGATGAGCCGAACACCCCCCGGTTTGGTTCGCACCAGAACCTGCGAACGGACCGAAAGTTCGCACGAACGTTAGAACCCCATTGACGTCTATGGGACTCGAACGTTCAAAATCAAAAGTGCTCATTTTAAAGGCTAATTTGCATGGTATTGTCCTAAAAAGGGTTTGGGGACCCGGGTCCTACCCCAGGGGTAGGGATGAGCTGAACACCCCCCCGGTTCGGTTCGCACCAGAACCTGCGAACGGACCGAAAGTTCGCACGAACGTTAGAACCCCATTGACGTCTATGGGACTCGAACGTTCGAAATCAAAAGTGCTCATTTTAAAGGCTAATTTGCATGGTATTGTCCTAAAAAGGGTTTGGGGACCCGGGTCCTACCCCAGGGGACATGTATCAATGCAAAAAAAACTTTTAAAAACGGCCGTTTTTTCGGGAGCAGTGATTTTAATGCTTAAAGTAAAAAAAAAAAAAAAGTGAAATATTCCTTTAAATATCGTACCTGGGGGGTGTCTATAGTATGCCTGTAAAGTGGCGCATGTTTCCCGTGTTTAGAACAGTCCCTGCACCAAATGTCATTTTTTAAGGAAAAAATCTCATTTAAAACTGCTTGCGGGTTTAATGTAATGTCCGGTCCTGGCAGTATGGATGAAAATCAGTAAGACAAACACCATGGGTACCCCACAGTCCATTACCAGGCCTTTTCGGTCTTGTATGGATATTAAGGGGAACCCCGCACCCAAATTAAAATAAGGAAAGGTGTGGGGCCACCAGGCCCTATATACTCTGAACAGCAGTATACAGGCGGTGCAAACAAGACAGGGACTGTAGGTTTGTTGTTAAGTAGAATCTGTTTGTCATTTTGAATGGGTACATTTTTAATGTGTTTAACTTAAGCCAAAAAATCTTTTTTAAGCTTTTTGGAAAACATAGGGAAGGGTTATCACACCTGTGACATTTGTTTTGCTGTCTTTCCTCCTCTTTAGAAGATTTCACCTCACTTTTTGTCCCAATGACAAATGCTTTTTGAGAATTTGGTTTTTTTTTGTGGAACAAGGATTGGAAAGCATCAGTGGAAAGGAGAAATGTTTTTCCCATATTAACTCTTACAGGAGAGAATTTCTCTTCCTAGGGGTAGATTTCATCTCACTTCCTGTTGTCTCCTTCCGTTTGCAAGTAGGAGTAGTTTGTAAGTTAGATGTTTGAAAGTAGGGGCCTGCCCTATATACTCAGCAGAAATTTGGGCCTTAGGTGTTGTTGTGGCCACAACACTGTAAGCCCTCACAGGGCCCTGCTGTGAAATATTAGATCAAGAATTGTAATTACATGCCCCTGTTGAACAGGGGCAGAAAAACTGGGCCTTTGGTGGTGGTGGTGGTGCAGGTGCCACAACACTGTAAGTCCTCACTCGCTCTTGGTGGGTGCAGAAATGGGCCCTGCTGTGAAATATTAGATCAAGAATTGTAATTACATGCCCCTGTTGAACAGGGGCAGAAAAATTGGGCCTTTGGTGGTGGTGGTGGTGGTGCTGGTGCCACAACACTGCAACCCCTCACAGACACTCTAGTTGGAACGCAGGAACGAGCCCTGCTGCAAAGTATTGCATCAAAAATTGTAATTACACGCCCCTGTTAAACAGGGGCAGAAAAATTGGGCCTTAGGCACTGGGGCTGGTGCCACAACACTGCAACCCCTCACAGACACTCTAGTTGGAACGCAGGAACGAGCCCTGCTGCAAAGTATTGCATCAAAAATTGTAATTACACGCCCCTGTTAAACAGGGGCAGAAAAATTGGGCCTTAGGCACTGGTGCCACAACACTGCAACCCCTCACAGACACTCTAGTTGGAACGCAGGAACGAGCCCTGCTGCAAAGTATTGCATCAAAAATTGTAATTACACGCCCCTGTTAGACAGGGGCAGAAAAATTGGGCCTTAGGCACTGGTGCTGGTGCCACAACACTGCAACCCCTCACAGACACTCTAGTTGGAACGCAGGAACGAGAACGAGCCCTGCTGCAAAGTATTGCATCAAAAATTATAATTAAACGCCCCTGTTAAACAGGGGCAGAAAAATTGGGCCTTAGGCACTGGTGCTGGTGCCACAACACTGCAACCCCTCACAGACACTCTAGTTGGAACGCAGGAACGAGCCCTGCTGCAAAGTATTGCATCAAAAATTGTAATTACACGCCCCTGTTAAATAGGGGCTGAAAAGTTGTGCCTTAGGCTATCAGCGTGATGATTGAGGAGGAAGAGGATAAGTACTCAGGAATAGTCACTCAGCATCAGCATAGGCAGTCTTTGAAGGGATCTGAGAGTTCAAAAAAAAATATTCGGTTACATCAGCATCAGGTGCTTGGTAGCTGGTGGTGATCCAAGACCGAGTCGGTGTACAGACGCACCCTGTGATCGGTTATCACGCCTCCAGCAGCACTGAATGTGCGTTCCGAAAGAACGCTGGATGCAGGACAGGCCAGTAGCTCAATTGCATACTGTGCAAGCTCTGGCCAGTGATCCATCCTCAAGACCCAGTAACCCAGAGGATTTTCGATGGGAAAGGTGTCCAAGTCTGATCTTGCCCCTAGGTATTCTTGCACCATGTAAAACAGACGATGGCGATGGTTGCTGGAACCGATCATACCTTGGGGCTGCGGACCAAAAAATTGTCTGAACGCATCGGTCAGACAGCCACCTTCTCCACCGCTCCTTCTTTGACTGACCGAAGCCTCAGCAACACGTTGTCCAGAAACAGGAGTTTGTAACCTCCCAGTCTCTGGGAACGCATTGCACAGACCTTTCTGCAAGGCCTCCCGAAGATGTTTCATCCTCTGCTCCCTCTGCGATGGCAAGATAAGGTCCGCAACCTTACCCTTGTAACGTGGATCAAGGAGGGTTGCCAGCCAGTATTGGTCCTTCTCCTTGATACCACGAATACGAGGATCCTTACGCAGGCTTTGCAGGATCAGGGAGGCCATGCAGCGTAGGTTTGCTGAGGCATTCGGTCCGGAGTCCTCTGGGTCACTAAGGATGACATGGTCTGCAGCCACCTCCTCCCAGCCACGTACAAGTCCATGTGTTTCTTGGGACTGATCCCTTAAAGACTGCTGCTGATGCTGAGTGCCAGGCTCCACCTCCATACTGACACAATCTTCCTCCTCCTCCTCCACCTCCTCGTCCTCCTCCTGTGTGATCGGCGGGCACGCAGAAACACTGTCTGGATAAAGGGGGCCTTGAGAGCTAAGGAAGTCCTCCTCTTCCTGCCTCTGTTCTGCCTCAAGTGCCCTGTCCATTATTCCACGCAGCGTGTGCTCCAACAGGTGGACAAGGGGGACAGTGTCACTGATGCATGCACTGTCACTGCTCACCATCCTTGTGGCCTCCTCAAATGGTGACAGGACAGTGCATGCATCCCTGATCATGGCCCACTGGCGTGGGGAAAAAAAAACAAGCTCCCCTGACCCTGTCCTGGTGCCATAGTTGCACAGGTACTCATTGATGGCCCTTTGCTGTGTGTGCAGCCGCTGCAGCATGGCCAACGTTGAGTTCCACCTGGTGGGCATGTCACAGATTAGGCGGTTCTTGGGCAGGTTAAACTCCTTTTGGAGGTCCGTCAGCCGAGCACTGGCATTATATGACCGGCGGAAATGCACAGACTTTCCTGGCCTGCCTCAGGACATCCTGTAAGCCCAGGTACCTGCCCAAGAACCGCTGCACCACCAAGTTAAGGACGTGAGCCAAACAGGGCACATGGGTCACTTGTCCCTGTCGGAGGGCAGAGAGGAGGTTGGTGCCATTGTCCCAAACCACCATTCCTGCCTTAAGTTGGCATGGCGTCAACCACCTCTGAACCTGCCCCTGCAGAGCTCACAGAACCTCTGCCCCAGTGTGGCTCCTGTCCCCCAAGAACACCAGCTCAAGCACCGCATGGCATCTTTTGGCCTGCATACTTGCGTAGCCCCTTGAATGGCCACGGAGCACCGCTGGTTCCGAGGACAAAGCACAGGAAGAGGCCATGGAGGAAGAAGAAGAGGAGGGGGTGGAGGAGAGAGGTGTGTCACAATCATTAGCATTTTGGAGGCGTGGTGGCGGAACAACCTCCAACACTACTGCACCTTGTCCTGCATCCTTCCCAGCTGCCAGCAGAGTCACCCAATGCGCCGTGAAACTTAGGTAACGTCCCTGTCCATGCCTGCTG
Organism: Lithobates septentrionalis; assembly: GCA_037952835.1. Taxonomy (NCBI): domain Eukaryota; kingdom Metazoa; phylum Chordata; class Amphibia; order Anura; family Ranidae; genus Lithobates; species Lithobates septentrionalis. The sequence goes on along the minus strand of JBBDGP010001553.1, from coordinate 692,536 downwards.
GACCATGAGTCAGCGGTAATATGCACCTTACCGCTGACCGCCCTGTCCAGCGAGGCATGGACATTGCCTTCCACATGCCGGTAGAGAGCCAGAATCGCCTTCGTGAGAAAAAGTGGCGTATGGGTACCTGCCACTGAGGAACCGCACATTCCACAAACTCACGGAAGGGGGCAGAGTCTACCAACTGAAAAGGCAGCAGTTGAAGTGCTAGCAATTTTTCCAAGCTAGCATTCAATGGATGGGGATGGCTGGGAGCAAACTTCTTTCGGTGGTGCAGCAGCTGGGGCAGGGAAATTTGCTTGGTACAATCTGACGTTGGTGTACCAAAAGCAGATTGCCCACAAGTACTTGGCTGTGACACACCTAATTCTACACCTTCATTCCTCTCAGTGCAGGTTTCAGAGAGGACTGAAGGTCTAGTGGGGTTGGAAATCTCAGCTGATGAGGAGCAAGGAGAGGTCCTCTTTGTTCTTTGGTGTGGGTCTTTTAGATATGCTTGCCAACGAACTGCATGGCAGGTCAACATATGTCTGGTCAAGCATGTGGTACCCAAGCGGGAGATGTTTTGGCCACGTGAGATACGCTTGAGACATATGTTGCAAATAGCAGCGGTGTGATCTGATGCACTCGTCTCAAAAAAGGCCCACACCAAAGAACTTTTTGAATAACGCGCAGAGACTGCAGCGCCCTGCACATGTGGAGCTTTGGGGTGTGATGCAGTCAATGTGCTGCCCTTAGGCTGGCCCCTGGAGGGCATCCTGCCTCGTTGGTGATGTGCCGCCTCCTCCTCCTCCTCCTCCTCTCTCCTATCAGGCACCCACGTTGAGTCAGTAACCTCATCATCCCCTCCCTCCTCATCACTGGAGCAAACCTGGCAGTATGCTGCAGCAGGGGGAGCATGACTGCCAGATTGCTGTCCTTCTTGGGCACCCCCTCTGTCCGTGCTCATGTTACTGCCTTCATCGAGCTCAGTATCATCATCAGAGCCTTCCAAACGCTGGGCATCCTCCTGGAGCATGTACCCAACACTGTGGTCAAACAGTTCGAGAGACTCCTCAGGAGGACATGGTGGGGCTAGGGAAGGAGTCACTGATGACATTGAGCCGAGGGAAGAGGCCGCTGCTTTGCCAGACAAAGTACCCTGGGCATGGGTGAGAGAGGATGAGGAGGAGGAGGATGGCTTGGTCATCCACTCGACCAAGTCTTCCGCATGTTGCGGCTCAACACGGCCAGCTGCCGAAAAAAAAGGCCAAGCGTGTCCCACGGCCATGTGCTGATGAGGATGCACCGTCTCCACGACCAGCACTAGACACAGAGCCTGCTTGCCCTCTCTTATTGGCTTGTGACTGTCTGCCTCTCCTTCTTGGCCTTCCAGACATACTAATGGCCTGTAGCTGCACTAAGCTGGGATATATATATATATATATATATATATATATATATATATATGTACTGATACTGCAGCTAGCAAAATCAACTGCCTGCCTGTAGTATGAGAACACCACCAACCTTTTACAGGTAGCTTTAGCAGGACGCACTGCACTAACTGTAAATAGTCTAGCTGCCTGACTGTGGTACTAATAGGATCAAAAGAACACCAGCAATTTTCTTCAGGTAGCTGTATTTACTGTAACAAGACAAGCCTGCCTGTCAGTAAGAAGATAACAGGAACGGATCTAGCTGAACACTGTGAGCAGGACGCACCCCACTAGCTTGTAGGTTTAGCTGAACACTGTGAGGTGGACGCACCCCACTAACTTGTAGGTTTAGCTGAACACTGTGAACAGGACGCACCCCACTAACTTGTAGTTTTAGCTGAACACTGTGAGCAGGACGCACTGCACTAACTGTAAATAGTCTAGCTGCCTGACTGTGGTACTAATAGGATCAAAAGAACACCAGAAATTTCTTCAGGTAGCTGTATTTACTGTAACAAGACAAGCCTGCCTGTCAGTAAGAAGATAACAGGAACGGATCTAGCTGAACACTGTGAGCAGGACGCACCCCACTAGCTTGTAGGTTAGCTGAACACTGTGAGGTGGACGCACCCCACTAACTTGTAGGTTTAGCTGAACACTGTGAGCAGGACGCACCCCACTAACTTGTAGTTTTAGCTGAACACTGTGAGCAGGACGCACTACACTAACTGTAAATAGTCTAGCTGCCTGACTGTGGTACTAATAGGATCAAAAGAACACCAGCAATTTTCTTCAGGTAGCTTTATATACTGTAACAAGACAAGCCTGCCTGTCAGTAAGAAGATAACAGGAATGGATCTAGCTGAACACTGTGAGCAGGACGCACCCCACTAGCTTGTAGGTTAGCTGAACACTGTGAGGTGGACGCACCCCACTAACTTGTAGGTTTAGCTGAACACTGTGAGCAGGACGCACCCCACTAACTTGTAGTTTTAGCTGAACACTGTGAGCAGGACGCACTACACTAACTGTAAATAGTCTAGCTGCCTGACTGTGGTACTAATAGGATCAAAAGAACACCAGCAATTTTCTTCAGGTAGCTTTATATACTGTAACAAGACAAGCCTGCCTGTCAGTACGAAGATAACAGGAACGGATCTAGCTGAACACTGTGAGCAGGACGCACTGCACTAACTGTAAATAGTCTAGCTGCCTGACTGTGGTACTAATAGGATCAAAAGAACACCAGTAATTTTCTTCAGGTAGCTGTAAATACTGTAACAAGACAAGCCTGCCTGTCAGTAAGAAGATAACAGGAACGGATCTAGCTGAACACTGTGAGCAGGACGCACTGCACTAACTGTAAATAGTCTAGCTGCCTGACTGTGGTACTAATAGGATCAAAGGAACACCAGTAATTTTCTTCAGGTAGCTGTAAATTCTGTAACAAGACAAGCCTGCCTGTCAGTAAAAAGATAACAGGAACGGATCTAGCTAAACTGAATACAGTGTATATATATATATGCAACACCTGGGATGCATATATATACACAATACACTGTAAGTGCAGCTAACTGACTGACTGTCCTGCCTAATCTAGCTAACTCAAATGAAATGACACTGTCTCTCTCTCTCTCCATCTCTCAGCTCACCGGAACACACTGCACAGGGCCGCCGTGTAGGCGGCCTTATATAGTGTGGGGCGTGTACTAAATCCCCTGAGCCATAATTGGCCAAAGCCTCCTTGGCTTTGGCCAATTACGGCTCTCTGTTCAGGCGGCGCTGTGATTGGCCAAGCATGCGGGTCATAGTGCATGCTTGGCCAATCATCAGCCAGCAATGCACTGCGATGCCGCAGTGAATTATGGGCCGTGACGCGCCACACGAATTTGGCGCGAACGGCCCATATCGTTCGCAATTCGGCGAATGACCGAACAGACGATGTTCGAGTCGAACGTGGGTTCGACTCGAACACGAAGCTCATCCCTACTCACAATCCCCCAGCTACTCCATGGACACAGCGCACTGGGAAAATGGACCCATTTGTCATCAAACAGACGGCAGCAAGCCGGGACTAGATGTTATCAATCTGTCATCATATCAACTGACATCGGTAGAGTTGGAGGTACTCAGGCTGGAACTTAGTTTCTATCCATCACAGCAAATGGACAAATTCACTTTAGTGAAGGATCTGCACATGTTCGCAAGAAATTCAACATACAAATATATATTTGACCCCGATAAGGGGAAGACGGGAAAGAGAGAGGAAGATCTTTATAAAGGATTTAAAGTACAGGACTTCAGGGCCCTCAAAACGTTAATCCAATTATTGGATGAAAACGAGGGATATGAAAACTCCCAAGGCTCCTCGTCAGAGGAGGAAGAAATAGGTGTAACAACACTCCCTATACCATTAAAATTCAAAGAAAAGTCTCAGAAGTTCCCGAATCTTCAAACATGTCCAGCTGTATGGGCCTTCTTAAAACAAACTACCAAACAAATCAAAGCCATGCAACTCCCCAGATACAACATAAACAATCTATCATTGGTACAACAATCAGCCCTGAAAAATCTAATGAAGAGGGAAGAGTTAGTGATCAAGCCATCCGACAAAGGAGGAAATGTGGTGGTGATGGGTAAGGATAACTATATCGAGATGTGCCTAAATATACTCAACAACCATGAATGGTATCAGCAGGTCCCACCCCAGAGACTCATGGAAGCAAGATTGCAATACCTATCCATTATCGATCGGGCATATTCCCAGGGCCTGATCGATAAGGATACCCGTGAGTTTTTGGAGGTGAAGTGGCCTGTGACGCCGACCTTCTACTCACTACCCAAAGTTCATAAGAACATCTCCAAACCCCCTGGACATCCAATCGTATCAGGGATAGGAAGTCATACCCAAACTGCCAGTCAGTATGTGGATAGTTACCTACGCCCACATGTCACAAGTCTGCCTTCATATTTGAAGGACACATTAGAGTTACTCAAAATCCTTGAAGGACTTACTATACCTCCTGGAGCGACCGTGGCAGCAATTGACATTGAGGCATTATATTCGAGCATCCCTCATACCCAGGGTGTAGCGGTAGTTTCAGAATTTTTGAAAGAGAGAGATACCAACAGCTGGGAATTAGGCCGATTCGTCACAACACTATTGGAACACATCCTCAGGAATAACATGTTTCTATTTAATGGCGTTACCTACCTCCAGGTACAGGGGGTAGTGATGGGGACTTCTTGTGCCCCATCGTATGCCAACCTGTACCTGGGGGGATGGGAACGCACTCTTTTCTCCAGTGAGGAGGCCTCGATGTACCTCCGCCACATTCTCCTTTGGCGGAGGTACATCGATGATGTCCTCCTCATTTGGACGGGATTGATAGAATCACTTAATGAATTTATGGAACTCCTCTCCCACAACAACTTCAATCTGAAGTTTACCATTCAATCAGATGCGGTTACCATCCCCTTCTTGGATTTACGCCTTGTCCTCAGAGAGGACGGTACCATTTTTAGTACATTGTACAGGAAAGAGACGGCGGGGAATACTATTCTACACTTTTCCAGCTCCCATCCCCGTACACTGGTACATAGCATACCCTACAGCCAATATCCCCGGCTGCGACGGAATTGTGCCAGGGATGAAGATTTTGAAAGAGAAGCAAAGGCACTTTATGACAGGTTGCTTAACAGAGGCTACAGCAAGAAAGACCTAAAGAGGGCCTACCAACGAGCCAAACAAAATGCACGCGACACTATCATTTTCAAACAGAAAGTACATGACCCACATCCCACTACAAAATTAATTATGACGTTTACGGCCCATCAACATATAGTTTGTAGTCTGATCAGTAGTAATTGGCATTTTTTATCCGAGGATCCTATTATTTCAAAATATATAGCCAATGCACCACAAATCACCTATAGGAAGTCACGGTCCATTAGGGACACTCTTGTTCATAGCCACCTGCAACCCCTGACATCTTTATTGGGGGTGGAAGGGGGCAACGGCACTTTTAGATGTGGACACTGTGAAGTTTGCCCGTGGATTAAGGAAGGCACGGGATGCCTCCTCCCAAGAGGAGGCTTCCATAAGCTTAAGGGCTATGCCGATTGCTCCACGACAGGCATTGTTTATTTGGCTATGTGCCGTTGTGGTGCGTTTCACATAGGCAAAACAAAACGTCCATTTGCCAAAAGAATCCAGGACCATCTATATTATTTAGACGCAGGGCTACTTTACACTTCCATCTGTAAGCACATTGGTCTCCAACATAGTTTTGATCCCAGTTTTGTCTCTTTCTTTGCCCTAGAAGTCATACCTGACTTCGAAAGGGGAAGAAATGTAGGCAAAACAATATTACAACGTGAGGCCCGATGGATATTTAATCAACGGGCGACCTATCCGCCTGGCCTCAATACAGCACTCTCGTTTAAACCTTTTCTATAGTGGGTGGAGTTGGAATTACATGATCAATATACCAAAATAAAATCATATATTTGAATAGCATCTATTGATTTGTCACGTGCCCTTAAAATTTCTATTTATTGTATATATGGGATTTTCCTGTTGGGTCTCTATCTATTTTCCTTTCTCCAGTCTTATATACTGTTTGTCCAAGTACCTGCTTGGTGGGGCAGTCCTCTATGTGGATGGAAAGATTCAGGGCACTATTATTGTGCCCTGGGTCTCTCTACCCCGATTGTTCCACCATATAGGTGATCAAATGAGTCGCAACGAATATTCTTTTAAATTATGCTGAGCCTATGCATGCATGTATTGCTTGTAGGGAAAGATCCCTGTATAGGCGTTTGTATGTATATGTATTTAAATGTCATCAATGGTTTAAATATATATAGTCCCTGCTGGATTAGTATATGGGCTCCCCCTGTTCCCAGACTGTTATTCTGGGTTCTGCTGGTGGCCGGGACCTTAGATGGGGGGATTCGGGCGTCCCTGCTTAGGGGGCGGAGCTTTTCTTTTCCGCCCCCACTTGCCCTTCACGCCTACGAGCGCAGTATGGGCAATGCGCACGCACCCTTGGATGTGAATGCGTGAGCGTTCGCTCCCTGGGTGCGCGTGCATCCTTGGCAGGGACGTCTGGACCGGAAGCAATGCCGGAGGTCAACTTTGACCTTATTGCTTCCGGTGGGACCACACAGTTGAAAAGATGGAGGCGCCAGTGCTGTCTGTTAGACGCATCCTGCTGCCATCCATCGTGACGGGCAGAAACAGACCTCTCTGGCTAGGAGCAACGCTTAGGCTTTCTCCCCCTTCCTCTTCAATAGGGGTAAGTTAGTGGCTATTTGTCCTCTGTTGCGGGAGATCGTTTTGTAATTGGCTATATGTAGTGATAGCGCCCCTACACCTTAGTACTTGGTATTAATTTGGCTGCTATATTGCCCTATGGTTTTTGAGGGTTTCAGCACCCCATTAGACTATATGTACTTGGTAAAGTGCACTGATGTCTTGTTGTCTTATATACTCTCTATTTGCCACTTGGGAGGCTTTCTCCCCCTTATTGGGAGGGGATTTCTTTGCTGGTTAGCTCCTGTAGCCACAAATATGTCTCTATATATAAACTTGGGAACCTAATTCCATACCCAATATACCCACATATGTGATTGGGCAGTATTTATTATTATAAGTGATTCATTATCACTAGTATTTAGCAACATTACTTATTATTTTTGGTATATAGGATCTAATTGGTTTCCTGTCTTCTTTCAGTACGGGCCTTATCAGTTTTCTGCCCTTTATTGTGTGGTCCAGTCCTCTCATTGGTATTGTCCTTCTGGGATCTGGCACCCAGGGATAATCTGCACCAGTTGATTCAACAGATGACGCCTGGCGAATGGTGGTGATTGCTCTATTCTTTTGACCTGTATTAGTAGGTGAGAATTTTTTGTAGGAAATGTTTCACTATGTAATTGGTACATTATGATTTATTTGCTTGTATGACCATTATATAATTACAGATTGTCTGTTTTTATACAGTTTATATGAATCAATGATATCTTGTTTAGCCTCACGTACGAATTTTGATATGTACTACTGTATGGTCATATTTTCTTAAATGTATTTTGTAATTTTTTTCTATCTTTTTCTTTTTATACTGTAATAAAAATTTGTACATTTTTATCAACTTGATTGATCCTTACCTATTATTTATGGACAGAGTATTTCCCGGTAAAATCCCAATTGTTTTGGAGAAGGAGAGTCTCTTCCTTTCTCTTCCCTCTTTTATGGTATACGTTTAGTAGGGATTGGGAGATCTGTCTGAACTATTCCCTGGCCATAGTCCAACCACTTATATTTTTCAGTAAAATGTTCTCAAAGGCATAGACAACATCCTCCTCCCATTTGGCCATGAACAGGTTGGAGAGACTTGGGGCAAATTTCGCCCCCATGGCCACTCCACGAAGTTGGAGGTAAAATTGTTGGTTAAACCAAAAATAGCTATGTGTAGTTGCAAACTGCAGTAACTCCATAATAAATTCACATTGGAAGGAAGCAAGGGCTGGATCTTTATCTAAAAAGTATTTTACAGCTTCAATACCCCTCTCAAAAATCAAAGGCAACGCAAATGTTCATGGGTTTGTCTCTCATGCTCGGGGTCATATATCTTATAAATTTGTGGAGAGCAGCAGTTGATGGACATCCCAGACAATGTCCTTGGGGACGAAACGCATCGTTAAGGTCTCCACTGCTGCCAATTGATTTTATACAAGCGCTGTTTTATTCTCAATCATGTGAGTGTTCTTACTTTATTAAATTTTATTCTTGATATACGGGAATTACGATATGTGGTCCCCTTTTGCTTCCTCCCTTAGTATCCTTTATATGGAAAAAGGAGGTGTCGCCCCAATAAGCGTTATAGGTTTTAGAGGTGAACCCACATCCCAAGTATTCTACAGAACCAAAACACACTCCCAAGGAGTGCAACTCCTCTGACAGGACTTTTATTAAAGGGTCACCTCTAATGAAAGTACAAAAGTAGTAAGGAATTTTTTTTTTTAATTATTAATATTTATTAAAGAATCTGTAAAAAATGATTAGCATGACCTAACAATGATACATAAATTAAAATGGATGCATGTAAATGAGGAAAAACCAGTATATGAAACAATGACCAATTGTAATGATACAGGTTGATTGAACAACAATAACCATAAGACCCGACGTTTCGAGGTAAGAAAGGGGTTGACCTCTTATTCAAGGGTAACGACAATTGGTCAGGGAGATTATTTCATCTAAAAGGTTACAAAGCAGAACAGGAGTAAATGGACAAGAACATATATCAAACATTCACATCAAAATCAGCAGAGAGTATATAGTTTACATTGCATAAATCATCTACAGTGATATAAAATACAACATTTATTCATTTTAAATGTGCATATAAGAAATACTGACCACTCAAGTTCATATGAAAGTTTCCATGAACATTCTCAGCATCCAGTAGGAAGCAATGCCATCCGTCACGGCTCCACAAGGGTCCAAGACCAGAAATCAGAGGAGGATGAGAGAAGACAGGCAGGCACAGAGACAAGATCCCAGGATTGGCTACGGTCACTCCACAAAGGGCATCCCCAAAGCCAGACACCGTCACCCCTTAGGGAGGGAGCCTATCAGGGCCTCAATGCTGGGGCTGAGTGATAGAGAAGTATCCTTTGGAATCTGGAAATTCTGAGCATCGGTCCTTACAAAGGTCATGGTCCTTATGTTTCCATCTGGCTGAGAATTGTGAATCTCTGTCCTAGGATACTGATCCAGAATCCATCCACCATATTACAAGCCTGTTTGGCATGCAGAGCATATGCTATGACGTGTCCAAACAATCTGGTAAGCCTCCTTTCCACACGGTTCTGGTTTTCTTCACAATCACACATCCCAGCTCTTGGAATAATTCCTCACACTGGAGGTTTCCATTGATGAACTTTACACCTTCAACCTGGGACTATATACTGGGACTATATACTATAATAATTTTTTCTTTGCACCATTTTCACAAGGGTTTCAATCGATACATATATGTGTTTGGTGTATCAACTTATCTATTTCATTTGTTTAATCCTCAGTGTCATTGGGACCTAAGGTCCATACTGTCCTTGACACATTACATTTTAGCACTACACTTTTAAACTAGGAGAAGGGGGGAGGGTCCAGAGGTAGAGATAGTCAGCACGGAACATATTACAGAGGGTAGTATTGGGGGCATTAGTGGTAGGTTGACTAAAGCACTTAAACCCGAAGTATAGTAACAAGGCCTATTTTCAACCCCAGAGCACCCAATAAGGAGATAGTATGCGACCAGTCAAAACTATGTGGCATGTTCCCCAATGCTAGGAGTCTGGCGGACAAGATGGGAGAACTAGAGTTACAGTTGTACGAGGAGGATTTAGATTTGTAGGAATTACAGAAACTTGGTTCGACAGTTCTCATGATTGGCTGGCAACCATTCAAAGGTATTCCCTATATCGCAGGGATAGAGAGGATAAAAAAGGGGGAGGAGTATGCCTGTATATAAAAAATGATATACAGGTAAGTGCGAGAGATGACATCACTAAGGGAGCAAGGGAGGAAGTGGAATTCTTATGGGTAGTGCTACAAAGGGAGGAAACTAAGGGGAAAGTAGTACTGAGGGAATGCTATAGGACCCCTAACCAGAGGGAGGAGGCGGACCTCCTATTACAATTTGGATTAATGGCAAGAATGGGAAGTGTCATTATAATGGGGGATTTTAATTATCCAGACATAGGCTGGGTGGAAGGAACCGTGCATTCATCTAAGGAAGGGACCGTGCATTCATCTAAGGCTCGACAGCTAAGGCAGGACAATTTAATGGGTCAGTTGGTAAATGCACCAACTAGAAACAAAGCGTTACTAGACCTAATGATTACCAACAATACAGACCTGATCACGGATGTTGAAATACGGGGCAATTTAGGAAACAGTTTAGGAAACAAATAGGAAACATAAGGGGAATACAAAAGACACTGCTCAAGATAGCACATGTACAGGCCCATCTGAAGTTTGTTAATGAACATCTGAATGATTCAGGGGAGAACTGGGTGAAAGTGTTGTGGTCAGATGAGACCAAAATTTAGCTCTTTGGCATCAACTCAACTTGTTGTGTTTGGAGGAGGAGGAATGCTACCCATGACCCCAAGAACACCATCAAACATGGATGTGGAAACATTATGCTTTGGGGGTGTTTTTCTGCTAAGGGGACAGAACAACTTCACCGCTTCAAAGGGACAATGGATGGGACCATGTACTGTCAAATCTTGGTTGAGAACCTACTTCCCTCAGCCAGGGCATTATAATGGGTCGTGGATGGGTATTCCAGCATGACAATGACCCAAAACAAATGGCTAAGGCAACAAAGGAATGGCTCAGGAAGATGCACATTGAGGTCCTGGAGTGGCCTAGCCACTCTCCAGACCTTAACCCCACAGAAAATATGTGCAGAGAGCTGAAGGCTCGTGTTACCATACGTCAGCCTCAAAACCTTAATGACTTTGGTGATCTGCAAAGAGAAGTGAGACAAAATCCCTCCTAAGATGTGTGCAAACCTGGTGGTTAACTACAAGAAATGTCTGATCTCTGTGATTGTCAACAAGGGTTTTGCCACCAAATACCAAATGTTTTGCAAAGGGGTCAAATACTTATTTCACTCATTAAAATGCAAATCAATTTATAACTTTTTTGAAATGCATTTTTCTGGATATTTTTGTTTTTATTCTGTCTATCACTGTTGAAAAAAATCTACCATTAAAATTATAGAATGATCATATTTTTGTCAGTGGGAAAACAGTGGTACAAAATCAGCAGTGGATCAAATACTTTTTTCCCGCACTGTACAGATGCAGAAAAGGGTATCCTACACCAAGGATTTAAAATAGTGTTTTTATGTAAAAATAGCTCTTTTATTTTATCATCAAAATGAGGTGTCACAGCATAAAACCTAATCTAAATCAAATAGATCAATGAAAATCCAGCTTCCAACAAAAGGGAGAAAAGGTAGATTGGACGTTGTTACAAAAGTCAGCATTAAGAGATAGATTGATGGACAAAACTGTCATTGACCACTTTGTGCAACAGAAGTATACTGTATCTCAATTTGAATTTCAGATATTGGAAAAAGTTGTTGTCACTTTTGGTGTCTTTGCAATATAACACATCGGGGCGCCTCCCTTTACACACACATGAACTTTAATGGCATCCCAGTCTTAGTCCATAGAGTTCAATATTGAGTTGGCCCACCCCTTGCAGCTATAACAGCTTCAACTCTTCTTAGAAGGCTGTCCACAAGGTTTAAGAGTGTGCCTATGGGAATGTTTGACCATTCTTCCAGAAGCGCATTTGTGAGGTCAGGCACCAATGTGGACGAGCAGGCCTGGCTCACAGTCTCTGCTGTAATTCATCCCAAAGGTGTTCTATCAGTTTGAGGTCAGGACTCCGTGCAGGCCAGTCAAGTTCCTCCACCCCAAACCCGCTCATCCATGTCTTTACGGACCTTGCTTTGTGCACTGGTCCAAATCATTTGGTGAAGGGGGGTTATGGTGTGGGGTTGGTTTTCAGAGGTTGGGCTTGGCTCCATAGTTCCAGTGAAGGGAACTCTTAAGGTGTCAGTATACCAAAACATTTTGGACAATTTCATGCTTTGTTGGAACAGTTTGGGGTTGGCCTCTTCCTGTTTCAACATAACTGTGCAACAGGGCACAAAGCAAGGTCCATAAAGACATGGATGAGCCAGTTTGAGGTGGAGGAACGTAACTGGCCTGCACACAGTCCTGACCTCAACACAATAGAACACCTTTGGGGTGAATTAAAGTGGAGACTGCGAGCCAGGCCTTCTCATCCACATCGGTGACTGACCTCACAAATGTGCTTCTGAAAGGATGGTCAAACATTCCCATAGGTACGTGCCTAAACCTTGTGGACAGCCTTCCCAAAAGAGCTGAAGCTGTTATAGCTGCAAAGGGTGGGCCAACTCATTATTGAACCCTATGGACTGAGACTGGGATGTCATTAAAGTTCATGTGTGTGTAAAGGCAGGTGCCCCAATACATTTGGTAATATAGTTGTAGCGCCAGCATTTTTGCCTGCTAATGTAATACAATGTTAATTTAAGAGCAGTATTATAATTTAGTATGTGGCACCATCTAGTGGCCAAATTATGGAATGGACTTTATTTCATTTTCTTATTTCAAGAATGTGAGAAAATATGACAGAAAGTGGCTGTTTATTTACTTTTCACAATAACCTACCTACCCAGAAAGCCGAGTGATTTACCCAGCAAGACTCAGTACTGAATTGCATGCTGGGTAGGCTATAAAAAGGCCCAGCGGCCTACACCTACTGGGGAGCGGCACAGCCAGTGACTTCGCTTTGTACCAGCAGGCTGGAGAGACGGTGCAGCAGAACTAGGAAGGATCCAGAGACACCTGTCGGAGCCATTAGAGAGTCTCAGTCCATCTTACAGAGCGGAGCGGTGTAATGGCGCCGGCTGGCGGGAAGCAAGACCAAGTGCACCGGAGCGGAGCTGTTCTACTACACAGACTGGTTGGGTGAGAGGGCTGCTGCCCAAAGTTTTCCTAACACACTTTTATACACCTGAATCTGTAACACAGTGTGCTGGGACCTGTAGTCCTACACAGGAGATCTTAAGGAACTAAAGACTGAGTTCAAACAGGCCTCAAGCCTATCTTTTTCTATACTACTAGCACTGTGTTACATAAAGTTAATTGCATCGGAGACAGTTGCAGGTTACTACATTACAAGGATAATTTTCAACATCCACTTTTTTTAGCCCTGGGTTATTTAACCGTTGGATTGCAATTTATAATTCACAAATAGCTAGCAGAAGACAGAAGACAAAGAAAAGACTGCCTCTTCCATTGCAAGGCCTTGCATCCTATTTTTGGTTAATAGAGAGACTGCACTCTAAAGCAGGGGGAGCTCCCTGGGGATTGCATTTGTGCTTCATTTATTGGCATTGTCTTTTTTGTGTTATAAGGGCTCACTGGAAGTGGGAAGGTGCCCAGAATTAAGGTATTTCCCATTCTGGCATTAGTCCCACTTGGAGGCGCACTTCCAGGGATCAGTGAATACAATCTCACGTGTACAAATTAAAGTAAATAATTTTTGGGCTGTTGCACTACATTTGTGTGATAGTCCAATTGTTGTAATTACTACTCTTATACAAATTCCAGTAAAAATAAGTTTCTGGTTAAGTACAGTTGGTGTGAAGTGTTGTTCCTTTTCCAATAGGTGGAACCTCGGACACCCAGGTAATAACAAAGGTATATTGTTGTTATATTACAAATTGTGGGGTTATCCTTTACTATTAGCTTTGCATTAACATTGCACCACAGCTGTGTCAAGGTGATTGAGCCAAGTTATAGGGGGTGTAATAGCAGAGTACAGGCCCAATCAAAAACCAGCAGCTCATTTGGGGGTCAGTGCTACATAGTGTACATATTTAGGAGATGGTTTGCCTGTCAAAAGATTTTAATTTATGTCTATCCAGTCCTGAAATTTGCACAGTTCTACCACATGGCATAGTTCTGTCTGGCAGGAAGGGAGACCTTGTTTTCTTTGCTGCAGTTAAGTAACACTGTGAATGGACAGCAAAAGGAGAAGCAGTAGACTGAAGAGATCATCTCTCTGGGGTAGATTTACTAAAATGGGAGAGTGCAAAATCTGGTGCAGCTGTGCATGGTAGCCAATCAGCTTCTAACTCCAGCTTGTTCATTCAAGCTTTGATTAAAAAAAAAAAACTGGAAGCTAAATGATTTCTACGCAGAGCTGCAACAGATTTTGCACTCTCCAGTTTTAGTAAATCAACCCCTCTGTCACTCTTCTCCTATCAGCCTGGTAATTGTTAACACATGAGTAGGGATGAACTGAACACCCCCTGGTTCGGTTCGCACCAGAACCTGCGAACGGACAGAAAATTTGCACAAACTTTAGAACCCCATTGAAGTCTATGGGACTCGAACGTTCGAAATCAAAAGTGCTAATTTTAAAGGCTAATTTGCATGGTATTGTCCTAAAAAGGGTTTAGGGACCCGGGTCCTGCCCCAGTGGACATATATCAATGCAAAAAAAAGTTTTAAAAACGGCTGTTTTTTCGGGAGCAGTGATTTTAATGATGCTTAAAGTAAAAAAAAAGTGAAATATTGCTTTAAATATTGTACCTGGGGGGTGTCTATAGTATGCCTGTAAAGTGGCACATGTTTCCCGTGCTTAGAACAGTCCCTGTACAAAATGACATTTTTAAAGTAATAAAAGTCATTTAAAACTGCTTATGGCTTTAATGTAATGTCCGGTCCCGATAATATGGATGAAAATCAGTGAGACAAACGGCATGGGTACCCCCCCAGTCCATTACCAGGCCTTTTGGGTCTTGTATGGATATTAAGGGGAACCCCGCACCCAAATTAAAAAAAGGAAAGGCGTGGGGCCCCAGGCCCTCTGAACAGCAGTATACAGGTGGTGCAAACAAGACAGGGACTGTAGGTTTGTTGTTAAGTAGAATCTGTTTGTAATTTTGAACTGGTACATTTTTAAAGTGTAGCTCCAGCCAAAAAATCTATTTTTAAGCTTTTTGGAAAACATAGGGAAGGGTTATCACCCCTGTGACATTTGTTTTGCTGTCTGTGCACCTCTTCAGAAGATTTTTCCTCACTTTCTGTCCCAATGTCAAATGTTTTTTGACAATTTGGGGTTTTTAGTGAAACAAGGATTGGTGATAAAGCATCATTGGAGAGGAGACACGTTTTTCCCATATTAACTCTTACAGGAGAGAATTTCCCTTCCTAGGGGTAGATTTCATCTCACTTCCTGTTGTCTCCTTCCATTTGCAAGTAGGAGTCATTTGTAAGTTGGATGTTTGAAAGTAGGGTCCTGCCCTATATACTCTGCAGAAATTGGGGCCTTAGGTGTTGGTGTTGCCACAACACTGTAAGCCCTCACAGTTACTCTTGGTGGGCGCAGGAACGGGCTCTGCTGTGAAATATTAGATCAAGAATTGTAATTACATGCCCCTGTTGAACAGGGTCAGAAAAATTGGGCCTTTGGTGGTGGTGGTGCTGGTGCCACAACACTGTAAGTCCTCACAGTTACTCTTGGTGGGCGCAGAAACGGGCCCTGCTGTGAAATATTAGATCAAGAATTGTAATTACATGCGCCTGTTGAACAGGGGCAGAAAAATTGGGCCTTTGGTGGTGGTGTTGCCACAACACTGTAAGTCCTCACAGTTACTCTTGGTGGGAGCTGGAACGGGCCCTGCTGTGAAATATTAGATCAAGAATTGTAATTACATGCACCTGTTGAACAGGGGCAGAAAAATTGGGCCTTAGGCACTGGTGCCACAACACTGCAACCCCTCACAGATACTCTAGTTGAAGCGCAGGAATGAGCCCACCTGCAAAATATTGCATCAAAAATTGTAATTACACGCCCCTGTTAAACAGGGGCTGAAAAGTTGGGCCTTAGGCACTGGTGCTGGTGCCACAACACTGCAACCCCTCACAGATACGCTAGTTGAGTGCAGCAATGAACCCTCATTGCAAAATATTGCATCAAAAATTGTAATTACACGCCCCTGTTAAACAGGGGCTGAAAAATTGGGCCTTAGCCACTGGTGGCGGCGCCCAGAACCAAAAATATTCTTACAAGCTATCAGCATGATCATTGAGGAGGAAGAGGATAGTCACTCAGCATAACAGGATAGTCACTCAGCATCAGCATAGGTAGTCTTGAAGGGATCTGACATTTCAAAAAAAAATATTTGGTTACATCAGCATCAGGTGCTTGGTAGCTGGTGGTGATCCAAGACTGATTCATTTTTATGAAGGTCAGTCGATCGACCGAGTCGGTGGACAGACGCACCCTGTGATCGGTTACAAAACCTCCAGCAGCACTGAATGTGAAGGAACGCTGGATACAGGACAGGCCAGTAGCTCCAATTGCATACTGTGCAAGCTCTGGCCAGTGATCAATCCTGAAGACCCAGTAACCCAGAGAATTTTCGATGGGAAAGGTGTCCAAGTCAGATCTTGCCCCTAGGTATTCCTGCACCATGTAAAACAGACACTGGCGATGGTTGCTGGAACCGATCATACCTTGGGGCTGCGGACTAAAAAAATGTCTGAACGCATCGGTCAGACGGCCACCTTCTCCACCGCTCCTTCTTTGACTGACCGAAGCCTCAGCAACACGTTGTCCAGTAACAGGAGTTTGTAACCTCCCAGTCTCTGGGAACGCGTTGCACATACCTTTATGCAAGGCCTCCCGAAGATGTTTCATCCTCTGCTCCCTCTGCGATGGCAAGATAAGGTCCGCAACCTTACCCTTGTAACGTGGATCAAGGAGGGTTGCCAGCCAGTATTGATCCCTCTCCTTGATACCACGAATACAAGGATCCTTCCGCAGGCTTTGCAGGATCAGGGAGGCCATGCAGCGTAGGTTTGCTGAGGCATTCGGTCCGGAGTCCTCTGGGTCACTAAGGACGACATGATCCGCAGCCACCTTCTCCCAGCCACATACAAGTCCATGGGTTTCTTGGGACTGTAAATGATCCCTTAAAGACTGCTGCTGATGCTGAGTGCCAGGCTCCACCTCCATGCTGACACAATGCTCCTCTTCCTCCTCCTAATCCTCCTCGTCCTCTTCCTGTGTGATCGGTGGGCACCCAGGAACACTGTCTGGATAAAGGGGGCCTTGAGAGCTAAGAAAGTCCTCCTCTTCCTGCCTCTGTTCTGCCTGAAGTGCCCTGTCCATTATTCCATGCAGTGTGTGCTCCAACAGGTGGACAAGGGGGACAGTGTCACTGATGCATGCACTGTCACTGCTCACCATCCTCGTGGCCTCCTCAAATGGTGACAGGACAGTGCATGCGTCCCTGATCATGGCCCACTGGCGTGGGGAAAAAAAATAAGCTCCTCTGATCCTGTCCTGGTGCCATAGTCGCACAGGTACTCAATGATGGCCCTCTGCTGCGTGTGCAGCGGCTGCATCATGGCAAACGTTGAGTTCCACCTGGTGGGCATTTCACAGATTAGGCGTTTCTTGGGCAGGTTAAATTCCTTTTGGAGGTCAGCCACCCGAGCACTGGCATTATATGACCTGCAGAAATGCACACAGACTTTCCTGGCCTGCCTCAGGACATCCTGTAAGCCCGGATACCTGCCCAAGAACCGCTGCACCACCAAGTTAAGGACATGAGCCAAACAGGGCACATGGGTCAGTTGTCCCTGTCGGAGGGCGGAGAGGAGGTTGGTGCCCTTGTCGCAAACCACCACACCTGCCTTAAGCTGGCATGGCTTCAACCACCTCTGAACCTGCCCCTGCAGAGCTGACAGAATCTCTGCCTCAGTGTGGCTCCTGTCCCCCAAGCACACCAGCTCAAGCACCGCATGGCATCTTTTGGCCTGCGTACTTGCGTAGCCCCTTGAACGCCTACGGAGCACCGCTGGTTCCGAAGTCAAATCAGCACAGGAAGAGGCCATGGAGGAATAAGAAGAGGAGGTTGTGGAGGAGAGAGGTATGGCAGAATCACCACTAGTAGTATTTTGGAGGCGTGGTGGCAGAACAACCTCCAACACTACTGCACCTTGTCCTGCATCCTTCCCAGCTGCCAGAAGAGTCACCCAATCTGCCGTGAAACTTAGGTAACGTCCCTGTCCATGCCTGCTGAACCATGAGTCAGCGGTAATATACACCTTATCGCTGACCGCCCTGTCCAGCGAGGCCAAGACATTGCCTTCCACATGCCGGTAGAGAGCCAGAATCGTCTTCCGTGAGAAAAAGTGGCGTTTGGGAACCTGCCACTGAGGAACCGCACATTCCACAAACTCACGGAAGGGGGCAGAGTCTACCAACTGAAAAGGCAGCAGTTGAAGTGCTAGCAATTTAGCCAAGCTAGCATTCAACCGCTGGGCATGTGGATGGCTGGGAGCGAACTTCTTTTGTCAGTGCAGCAGCTGGAGCAGGGAAATTTGCCTGGTACAATCTGACGTTGGTGTACCGATAGCAGATTGCCCCCAAGTACTTGGCTGTGACACACCTAATTCTACACCTTCATTCCTCTCAGTGCAGGTCTCAGAGAGGACTGAAGGTATAGTGGGGTTGGAAACCCCAGCTGATGAGGAGCAAGGAGAGGTCCTCTTTGTTCTCTGGTGTGGGTCTTTTAGGTATGTTTGCCAACGAACTGCATGGCAGGTCAACATATGTCTGGTCAAGCATGTGGTGCCCAAGCGGAAGATGTTTTGGCCACGAGAGATACGCTTGAGACATATGTTGCAAATAGCAGCGGTGGGATCTGATGCACTCTTCTCAAAAAAGGCCCACACCAAAGAACTTTTGGAATAACACGCAGAGACAGCAGCGCCCTGCACATGCGGAGCTCTGCGGTGTGATGCACTCAGTGTGCTGCCATTAAGCTGGCCCTTGAAGGTATCCTGCCTCACTGGCGATGTGCCTCCTCCTCCTCCTCCTCCCTCCTATCATGCACCCATGTGGAGTCAATGACCTCATCATCCACTCCCTCCTCATCACTGGAGCAAATCTGGCAGTATGCTGCAGCTCTGGAAACATGACTGCCAGATTGCTGTCCTTCTTGGGCACCCTCTCTCTCTGGGCTCACATTACTGCCTTCCTCTAGCTGGGTACCATCATCGGAGCCTTAAAAACACTGGGTATCCTCCTGGAGCATGTACCCAACACTGTGGTCAAACAGTTCGGGGGACTCCTCAGGAGGACATGGTGGGGCTAGGGAAGAAGTGACTGATGCCATTGAGCCAAGGGAAGAGGCAGCGTTGGCAGCTGCTTTGCCAGACAAAGTACCCTGAGCCTGGGTGAGAGAGGATGAGGAGGATGAGGACGGCTTGGTCATCCACTCTACCAAGTCTTCCGCATGTTGCGGCTCAACACGACCAGCTGCCGAAAAAAAGGACAAGCGTGTCCCACAGCCACGTGCTGATGAGGATGCACTGTCTCCACGACCAGCACTGTTGCCTCTAGACACAGAGCCTGCTTGCCCTCTTTTATTGGCTTCTGACTGTCTGCCTCTCCTTGTTGGTCTTCCAGACTAGGGATGAGCCGAACACCCCCCGGTTCGGTTCGCACCAGAACCTGCGAACGGACCGAAAGCTCGCACGAACGTTAGAACCCCATTGACGTCTATGGGACTCGAACGTTCGAAATCAAAAGTGCTCATTTTAAAGGCTAATTTGCATGGTATTGTCCTAAAAAGGGTTTGGGGACCCGGGTCCTACCCTAGGGGACATGTATCAATGCAAAAAAAACTTTTAAAAACGGCCGTTTTTTCGGGAGCAGTGATTTTAATGATGCTTAAAGTAAAAAAAAAAAAAGTGAAATATTCCTTTAAATATCGTACCTGGGGGGTGTCTAGAGTATGCCTGTAAAGTGACGCGTGTTTCCCGTGTTTAGAACAGTCCCTGCACCAAATGTCATTTTTAAAGGAAAAAATCTCATTTAAAACTGCTTGCGGGTTTATTGTAATGTCGGGTCCTGGCAATATGGATGAAAATCAGTGAGACAAACGGCATGGGTACCCCCCAGTCCATTACCAGGCCCTTTGGGTCTTGTATGGATATTAAGGGGAACCCCGCACCCAAATTAAAATAAGGAAAGGTGTGGGGCCACCAGGCCCTATATACTCTGAACAGCAGTATACAGGCGGTGCAAACAAGACAGGGACTGTAGGTTTGTTGTTAAGTAGAATCTGTTTGTCATTTTGAACGGGTACATTTTTAACGTGTTTAGCTCCAGCCAAAAAATCTTTTTTAAGCTTTTTGGAAAACATAGGGAAGGGTTATCACCCCTGTGACATTTGTTTTGCTGTCTTTTCTCCTCTTCAGAAGATTTCACCTCACTTTTTGTCCCAATGACAAATATTTTTTGAAAATTTGGGGTTTTTGTGGAACAAGGATTGGAAAGCATCAGTGGAAAGGAGAAATGTGTAAGGGTGGCTAGATGGTACCAAGGGATACAGCACCTCATCCCCAAAATAATGAAATAATTAATGGGTTTGTGGACGGGGGATTATGGCGGTGCTAAAGTCAAAAGGGTTTTCAGAGAAGAATAAATGAGAAAGAGTGTAAAAGGCAAAAAATTACAAAATTTATTGATAATCAAACATTGAAAAAATATACATTACAGACAATTCATGTTATGCTTTAAAAAACGATTATGGGTACATGTACTGTAAGTGACCCTAAAGATGGTAGAGTGGGCCAGATGGAAAATGGCCGTTGAAAAGGGAGGGCTCGATTTCCTACATGTTTCGCCAAGACATTGGCTTCTTCAGGGAACAGGAGCTCACAAGATAGATATATAAAACAATTCTGTATGGTAAACATAGAAAACATCATGAGAGCGATAATTTAACAATACACTACATGGTATAGACAATAGAGAGTTAAAGCTGTGGCTGGACAATCATGCGACCCATAGGCTCCACACAAAATACCGGTAATGCAAACATACCTGGGGCGTCAGTGCCCGAAAAGGGAGGGAGGAGAGGGGGAGGGGGAACACAGCCACTTGAGGGGGTCCCCGCAGGGGAGCGGGCAGGCCGCGCCGTAAATTATGCCTGCAGGGGGCATACAGTAGACCTGGCAAAGGAATGTAGAGATAACCATAAGTCAAAATGCACTTGTAATGATAGTCTAGAGATAAGAGATTGCACATCTGTGCATTGTATTAAAGAAAATACGTAAAATATGTATATAGGTAAATGTATCTGTATCTCTAGAAAGGAGAGTGCAAACTTACATGTATGTTTAAAAACAGTAGAGAAGAGTGGTCACGAGGTGCCTGTAATAGGTGTGTGCACACAACAAGGAAAAACCGTCAGAATTGGACCAAATCTGCAATCCAATTAGACCAGGCCTAATTAAGGAATGAATAGCATTAGGAGTGTTGCTGATAGTGACTAGGGCCATATGAGGTAGTTATGCCAGTACTCACTTAGTAGTATCAGCTGTAGAAAGAAATTCTCATAGCAGCACATTCACAGGTATATAATGCCTGTCCGGGAGTTGAAAGGGGTAGAAATTACAATAAGTCCTGTATAAGGTGTAAGAGGACAAAAAAGGAAAAAAATGAAAAAAATGAGGGCATTGAGATGTAACTGAGCATAGGCAGGACTGCTGGAAAGAAGTCTGTTACCTAGTCCATCATGGCGCAGACAATATTGCTTGAGAGGATCAATGTTGACCAGCACAATAAAGGCAGGTCCAAGGTGGCTCCTAAAAAGTGTATAGGAGCATGATGAGTAATTCGTTTGGAAAGCATGAGGTAAAAGTATATTGAAAAACAGGAGTTACCTTGTAGTTGTGTGCAGAGGAAATGCAGGCACGTCCCTCGTCCATCAAGGAACTGAGGGACTGGCCAGTTACTTGTATGCCCCCCACACCTGATCAGATAATGATCAGGTGTGCGGACGCTTAATGAGGGGTATCCACGGCTGCGCATAGCACGGTGCCTCGGAACTACATGTTCCATCATGCACCGCGCGCGCATGCTCAGAGCATACGGACCGTGTGGCGAATGGGGAGGCGAGCAGCCTTGGAATGGGAGGTGCCAAGGTGTCGCCTCATACCATCTGCCGATGGAAAAGGAGGGCCGGAGAGTCTGAGAACAGACGTGGGCACCCAGGGGCAGACAAAGGTCTGCGCCTTGGCGTCCGTACAGACAAAAACAGCGCTGGCCATGTCGGCCCCAAGCGGGGAGAGCCCGTGTAGTGTCCACCCACCCCCCACACGTAAACACCTCCCCCCAATCAGGAGCTAGCCAAAGCGCCAGAGACCGAGTGCAGACCGGCGGTGGGGCACGGCGGGGCATGAGGGGTAGTGTGCTGAGACACAGGATGGGGGGACAAAGCCCAAACTGCCCAACAATCCACAGGGGCCACTGGGGGAAGTGGGAAGTGCCTGTGTGTCAGCACACGGCGTCCAGCCACAATGTGTGTGGTGTGCATAGAGAACCACTGGGTCCTAGTGAGCCAGTGGGATTTGTAGTAAAAATGAGAATACAAGACAAAAAAAGATAAATCAAAGAAACAATCCTATAACGAAGCTTATATACTACATCAAATATGTCAGGGAATATATTTCAGTAATATCAAGAAGGGTTTAGTATAACATATGAGTACAAAGGGGGTACACTTGTAGATTAAACAGGAATGTGGAAGATATTAGATCAATAGAGATACTTGTAGGAAGAGTACATTCATAACAAATGCAAATGGCACAATATTCTGCAATATCAAAAAAGGGAATTGTGGAGGAAACCACAGATGGAGCCATGGCAAAAAAAAGAGAAAAGATCAGGAAGCTCAGAAGAATAGGGAGATGGAAGAGGGGCTGGGGGGCAAGGAGAGGGGGAGGCAGATGGAGAAAAGATGAGTGAAGGAACCACAAACGACGTTGCCTAGGGAGTGGACATGGAGAAAGGGGAAATATATGATGTGTAAATATTAAAGAAAGGGCTTGAAGCTAATATATTCGTTGAGTCCTGGAAAGATGGTGGCATTTAATGTATGAATCCATTTTGTTTCAAGTCGTAGTAGTTGGTTGTCAGTACTGCCGCCTCTTACATGTGGCGGAATGTGTTCAAGTGCGGAAAATAAAATAACGTGGGGGTCAGAGTTATGTTGGGCAGCGATGTGTCTATTAATGGCCGTAGTAGTAGTGTTCTTGTATAATGGTTTTATATGATCGCGAATGCGAATCTGAAAGGGGCGCTTAGTTTTGCCAACATAGAATGAGCCGCATTGGCATTGAGCCAAATATACGACCCCAACAGTGGCACAAGTGACGTGATGTCTGATGGTATGTGTATTTCCATCGGGTAAGTTAACAGCTTGAGAATTAGCGACAAATGCACATATGTCACACTTGCCACATTGGTAAGTGCCGGTGGCAGTGGGCCTATGTGCAGTATCAGTAGAATGGTGGCTATGGATCAGACGATCACGAAGAGAGGGAGAGCGTCGATAAGTAATATCAGGGTATGTGTTAATGTATTTGGCAATGATGGGGTCTGATGTAAGTAGAGGCCAAAATTGTTTAAGGACATCTTTGATTTGAGTGTGCTGATTAGAGAATTGGGTAATGAGTCGTGTGGGTTGTTTAGAGTCCAATGGTTTGTCAGGAAAAACCAGATCTTTTCGGTTAAGTTTCTTTGCCTTATGGAATGCTTTTTTTAACAGAGAGTGGCTGTAGCCTCTGTCTAAGAGTCTATTATAGAGGTCATGTGCAGCCCTGAAGAAATCTTCCTCACGGGTACAATTACGTTTGATCCTTACATATTGGCTGTATGGAATACTTCTAAGGAGAGGCTCAGGATGGGCACTCTGGGCGTGTAAGATTGTATTGCCCGAAGAGGGTTTACGGTAAAGGGTAGTGTAGACTTGACCATTGGGTTGCACACCAATCTCGAGGTCCAGGAAATGGATCTGCGATTGGCTGCACTCCATGGTAAACCTAAGGTTATATGTGTTTTTGGTAAGGCTTTGTACAAATGAAGTTAGTTCTTCCTTGGTACCTGCCCAAAACAGCAGTATGTCATCAATATACCTGTACCAGGATATGACCCTGGACAGGTAAGGGTTTACCATGGAGTGCAGCTAATCGCAGATCCATTTCCTGGACCTCGAGATTGGTGTGCAACCCAATGGTCAAGTCTACACTACCCTTTACCGTAAACCCTCTTCGGGCAATACAATCTTACACGCCCAGAGTGCCCATCCTGAGCCTCTCCTTAGAAGTATTCAATACAGCCAATATGTAAGGATCAAACGTAATTGTACCCGTGAGGAAGATTTCTTCAGGGCTGCACATGACCTCTATAATAGACTCTTAGACAGAGGCTACAGCCACTCTCTGTTAAAAAAAGCATTCCATAAGGCAAAGAAACTTAACCGAAAAGATCTGGTTTTTCCTGACAAACCATTGGACTCTAAACAACCCACACGACTCATTACCCAATTCTCTAATCAGCACACTCAAATCAAAGATGTCCTTAAACAATTTTGGCCTCTACTTACATCAGACCCCATCATTGCCAAATACATTAACACATACCCTGATATTACTTATCGACGCTCTCCCTCTCTTCGTGATCGTCTGATCCATAGCCACCATTCTACTGATACTGCACATAGGCCCACTGCCACCGGCACTTACCAATGTGGCAAGTGTGACATATGTGCATTTGTCGCTAATTCTCAAGCTGTTAACTTACCCGATGGAAATACACATACCATCAGACATCACGTCACTTGTGCCACTGTTGGGGTCGTATATTTGGCTCAATGCCAATGCGGCCCATTCTATGTTGGCAAAACTAAGCGCCCCTTTCAGATTCGCATTCGCGATCATATAAAACCATTATACAAGAACACTACTACTACGGCCATTAATAGACACATCGCTGCCCAACATAACTCTGACCCCCACGTTATTTTATTTTCCGCGCTTGAACACATTCCGCCACATGTAAGAGGCGGCAGTACTGACAACCAACTACTACGACTTGAAACAAAATGGATTCATACATTAAATGCCACCATCTTTCCAGGACTCAACGAATATATTAGCTTCAAGCCCTTTCTTTAATATTTACACATCATATATTTCCCCTTTCTCCATGTCCACTCCCTAGGCAACGTCGTTTGTGGTTCCTTCACTCATATTTTCTCCATCTGCCTCCCCCTCTCCTTGCCCCCCAGCCCCTCTTCCATCTCCCTATTCTTCTGAGCTTCCTGATCTTTTCTCTTTTTTTTGCCATGGCTCCATCTGTGGTTTCCTCCACAATTCCCTTTTTTGATATTGCAGAATATTGTGCCATTTGCATTTCTTATGAATGTACTCTTCCTACAAGTATCTCTATTGATCTAATATCTTCCACATTCCTGTTTAATCTACAAGTGTACCCCCTTTGTACTCATGTTATACTAAACCCTTCTTGATATTACTGAAATATATTCCCTGACATATTTGATGTAGTATATAAGCTTCGTTATAGGATTGTTTCTTTGATTTATCTTTTTTTGTCTTGTATTCTCATTTTTACTACAAATCCCACTGGCTCACTAGGACCCAGTGGTTCTCTATGCACACCACACACATTGTGGCTGGACGCCGTGTGCTGACACACAGGCACTTCCCACTTCCCCCAGTGGCCCCTGTGGATTGTTGGGCAGTTTGGGCTTTGTCCCCCCATCCTGTGTCTCAGCACACTACCCCTCATGCCCCGCCGTGCCCCACCGCCGGTCTGCACTCGGTCTCTGGCGCTTTGGCTAGCTCCTGATTGGGGGGAGGTGTTTACGTGTGGGGGGTGGGTGGACACTACACGGGCTCTCCCCGCTTGGGGCCGACATGGCCAGCGCTGTTTTTGTCTGTACGGACGCCAAGGCGCAGACCTTTGTCTGCCCCTGGGTGCCCACGTCTGTTCTCAGACTCTCCGGCCCTCCTTTTCCATCGGCAGATGGTATGAGGCGACACCTTGGCACCTCCCATTCCAAGGCTGCTCGCCTCCCCATTCGCCACACGATCCGTATGCTCTGAGCATGCGCGCGCGGTGCATGATGGAACATGTAGTTCCGAGGCACCGTGCTATGCGCAGCCGTGGATACCCCTCATTAAGCGTCCGCACACCTGATCATTATCTGATCAGGTGTGGGGGGCATACAAGTAACCGGCCAGTCCCTCAGTTCCTTGATGGACGAGGGACGTGCCTGCATTTCCTCTGCACACAACTACAAGGTAACTCCTGTTTTTCAATATACTTTTACCTCATGCTTTCCAAACGAATTACTCATCATGCTCCTATACACTTTTTAGGAGCCACCTTGGACCTGCCTTTATTGTGCTGGTCAACATTGATCCTCTCAAGCAATATTGTCTGCGCCATGATGGACTAGGTAACAGACTTCTTTCCAGCAGTCCTGCCTATGCTCAGTTACATCTCAATGCCCTCATTTTTTTCATTTTTTTCCTTTTTTGTCCTCTTACACCTTATACAGGACTTATTGTAATTTCTACCCCTTTCAACTCCCGGACAGGCATTATATACCTGTGAATGTGCTGCTATGAGAATTTCTTTCTACAGCTGATACTACTAAGTGAGTACTGGCATAACTACCTCATATGGCCCTAGTCACTATCAGCAACACTCCTAATGCTATTCATTCCTTAATTAGGCCTGGTCTAATTGGATTGCAGATTTGGTCCAATTCTGACGGTTTTTCCTTGTTGTGTGCACACACCTATTACAGGCACCTCGTGACCACTCTTCTCTACTGTTTTTAAACATACATGTAAGTTTGCACTCTCCTTTCTAGAGATACAGATACATTTACCTATATACATATTTTACGTATTTTCTTTAATACAATGCACAGATGTGCAATCTCTTATCTCTAGACTATCATTACAAGTGCATTTTGACTTATGGTTATCTCTACATTCCTTTGCCAGGTCTACTGTATGCCCCCTGCAGGCATAATTTACGGCGCGGCCTGCCCGCTCCCCTGCGGGGACCCCCTCAAGTGGCCGTGTTCCCCCTCCCCCTCTCCTCCCTCCCTTTTCGGGCACTGACGCCCCAGGTATGTTTGCATTACCGGTATTTTGTGTGGAGCCTATGGGTCGCATGATTGTCCAGCCACAGCTTTAACTCTCTATTGTCTATACCATGTAGTGTATTGTTAAATTATCGCTCTCATGATGTTTTCTATGTTTACCATACAGAATTGTTTTATATATCTATCTTGTGAGCTCCTGTTCCCTGAAGAAGCCAATGTCTTGGCGAAACATGTAGGAAATCGAGCCCTCCCTTTTCAACGGCCATTTTCCATCTGGCCCACTCTACCATCTTTAGGGTCACTTACAGTACATGTACCCATAATCATTTTTTAAAGCATAACATGAATTGTCTGTAATGTATATTTTTTCAATGTTTGATTATCAATAAATTTTGTAATTTTTTGCCTTTTACACTCTTTCTCATTTATTCTTCTCTGAAAACCCTTTTGACTTTAGCACCGCCATAATCCCCCGTCCACAAACCCATTAATTATTGGAAAGGAGAAATGTTTTTCCCATATTAACTCTTACAGGAGAGAATTTCCCTTCCTAGGGGTAGATTTCATCTCACTTCCTCTTGTCTCCTTCCGTTTGCAAGTAGGAGTCGTTTGTAAGTTAGATGTTTGAAAGTAGGGTCCTGCCCTATATACTCAGCAGAAATTTGGGCCTTAGGTGTTGTTGTGGCCACAACACTGTAAGCCCTCACAGGGCCCTGCTGTGAAATATTAGATCAAGAATTGTAATTACATGCCCCTGTTGAACAGGAGCTGAAAAAATAGGCCTTAGGCACTGGTGGTGCCACAACACTGCAACCCCTCACAGACACTCTAGTTGGAACGCAGGAACGAGCCCTGCTGCAAAGTATTGCATCAAAAATTGTAATTACACGCCCCTGTTAAACAGGGGCTGAAAAATTGTGCCTTTGGCACTGGTGGTGGCGCCCAAAACCAAAAATGTTCTTACAAGCTATCAGCGTGATGATTGAGGAGGAAGAGGATAATTACTCAGGGATAGTCACTCAGCATCAGCATAGGCAGTCTTTGAAGGGATCTGAGATTTCAAAAAAAATTATTCCTTTACATCAGCATCAGGTGCTTGGTAGCTGGTGGTGATCCAAGACTGATTCATTTTTATGAAGGTCAGTCAATCGACCGAGTCGGTGGACAGACGCACCCTGTGATCGGTTACCACGCCTCCAGCAGCACTGAATGTGCGTTCCGAAAGAACGCTGGATGCAGGACAGGCCAGTAGCTCAATTGCATACTGTGCAAGCTCTGGCCAGTGATCCATCCTCAAGACCCAGTAACCCAGAGGATTTTCGGTGGGAAAGGTGTCCAAGTCTGATCTTGCCCCTAGGTATTCCTGCACCATGTAAAACAGACGCTGGCGATGGTTGCTGGAACCGATCATACCTTGGGGCTGCGGACCAAAACATTGTGTGAACGCATCGGTCAGACGGCCACCTTCTCCACCGCTCCTTCTTTGACTGACCGAAGCCTCAGCAACACGTTGTCCAGAAACAGGAGTTTGTAACCTCCCAGTCTCTGGGAACGCGTTGCACAGACCTTTCTGCAAGGCCTCCCGAAGATGTTTCATCCTCTGCTCCCTCTGCGATGGCAAGATAAGGTCCGCAACCTTACCCTTGTAATGTGGATCAAGGAGGGTTGCCAGCCAGTATTGGTCCTTCTCCTTGATACCACGAATACGAGGATCCTTACGCAGGCTTTGCAGGATCAGGGAGGCCATGCAGCGTAGGTTTGCTGAGGCATTCGGTCCGGAGTCCTCTGGGTCACTAAGGATGACATTGTCCGCAGCCACCTCCTCCCAGCCACGTACAAGTCCATGTGTTTCTTGGGACTGATCCCTTAAAGACTGCTGCTGATGCTGAGTGCCAGGCTCCACCTCCATACTGACACAATCTTTCTCCTCCTCCTCCTCCTCATCCTCTTCCTGTGTGATCGGCGGGCACGCAGGAACACTGTCTGGATAAAGGGGGCCTTGAGAGCTAAGGAAGTCCTCCTCTTCCTTCCTCTGTTCTGCCTCAAGTGCCCTGTCCATTATTCCACGCAGCGTGTGCTCCAACAGGTGGACAAGGGGGACAGTGTCACTGATGCATGCACTGTCACTGCTCACCATCCTCGTGGCCTCCTCAAATGGTGACAGGACAGTGCATGCATCCCTGATCATGGCCCACTGGCGTGGGGAAAAAAAAACAAGCTCCCCTGACCCTGTCCTGGTGCCATAGTCGCATAGGTACTCATTGATGGCCCTCTGCTGCGTGTGCAGCCGCTGCAGCATGGCCAACGTTGAGTTCCACCTGGTGGGCATGTCACAGATTAGGCGGTTCTTGGGCAGGTTAAACTCCTTTTGGAGGTCCGTCAGCCGAGCACTGGCATTATATGACCGGCGGAAATGCACACAGACTTTCCTGGCCTGCCTCAGGACATCCTGTAAGCCCGGGTACCTGCCCAAGAACCGCTGCATCACCAAGTTAAGGACGTGAGCCAAACAGGGCACATGGGTCATTTGTCCCTGTCGGAGGGCAGAGAGGAGCTTGGTGCCATTGTCGCAAACCACCATTTCTGCCTTAAGTTGGTGTGGCGTCAACCACCTCTGTACCTGCACCTGCAGAGCTGACAGAACCTCTGCCCCAGTGTGGCTCCTGTCCCCCAAGCACACCAGCTCAAGCACCGCATGGCATCTTTTGGCCTGCGTACTTGCATAGCCCCTTGAACGGCTACGGAGCACCGCTGGTTCCGAGGACAAAGCACAGGAAGAGGCCATGGAGGAAGAAGAAGAGGAGGGGGTGGAGGTGAGAGGTGTGTCACAATCATTAGCATTTTGGAGGTGTGGTGGCGGAACAACCTCCAACACTACTGCACCTTGTCCTGCATCCTTCCCAGCTGCCAGCAGAGTCACCCAATGCGCCGTGAAACTTAGGTAACATCCCTGTCCATGCCTGCTGGACCATGAGTCAGCGGTAATATGCACCATACCGCTGACCGCCCTGTCCAGCGAGGCATGGACATTGCCTTCCAAATGCCGGTAGAGAGCCGGAATCGCCTTCCGTGAGAAAAAGTGGCGTTTGGGTACCTGCCACTGAGGAACCGCACATTCCACAAACTCACGGAAGGGGGCATAGTCTACCAACTGAAAAGGCAGCAGTTGAAGTGCTAGCAATTTTGCCAAGCTAGCATTCAACCGCTGGGCATGTGGATGGCTGGGAGCAAACTTCTTTCGGCGGTGCAGCAGCTGGGGCAGGGAAATTTGCCTGGTACAATCTGACGTCGGTGTACCAAAAGCAGATTGCCCACAAGTACTTGGCTGTGACACACCTAATTCTACACCTTCATTCCTCTCAGTGCAGGTCTCAGAGAGGACTGGAGGTCTAGTGGGGTTGGAAATCTCAGCTGATGAGGAGCAAGGAGAGGTCCTCTTTGTTCTTTGGTGTGGGTCTTTTAGATACGCTTGCCAACGAACTGCATGGCAGGTCAACATATGTCTGGTCAAGCATGTGGTACCCAAGCGGGAGATGTTTTGGCCACGCGAGATACGCTTGAGATATATGTTGCAAATAGCAGCGGTGCGATCTGATGCACTCCTCTCAAAAAAGGCCCACACCAAAGAACTTTTTGAATAACGCGCGGAGACTGCAGCGCCCTGCACATGTGGAGCTTTGGGGTGTGATGCAGTCAATGTGCTGCCCTTAGGCTGGCCCCTGGAGGGCATCCTGCCTCGTTGGTGATGTGCCGCCTCCTCCTCCTCCTCCTCTCTCCTATCAGGCACCCACGTTGAGTCAGTGACCTCATCATCCCCTCCCTCCTCATCACTGGAGCAAACCTGGCAGTATGCTGCAGCAGGGGGAGCATGACTGTCAGATTGCTGTCCTTCTTGGGCACCCCCTCTGTCCGTGCTCAGGTTATTGCCTTCATCAAGCTCAGTATCATCATCAGAGCCTTCCAAACGCTGGGCATAGTCCTGGAGCATGTACCCAACACTGTGGTCAAACAGTTCGAGGGACTCCTCAGGAGGACATGGTGGGGCTAGGGAAGGAGTCACTGATGACATTGAGCCGAGGGAAGAGGCCACTGCTTTGCCAGACAAAGTACCCTGGGCATGGGTGAGAGAGGATGAGAAGGATGAGGACGGCTTTGTCATCCACTCGACCAAGTCTTCCGCATGTTGCCAAGCGTGTCCCATGGCCACGTGCTGATGAGGATGCACCGTCTCCACGACCAGCACTAGGCACAGAGCCTGCTTGCCCTCTCTTATTGGCTTGTGACTGTCTGCCTCTCCTTCTTGGCCTTCCAGACATACTAATGGCCTGTAGCTGCACTAAGCTGGGATATATATATATATATATATATATATATATATATATATATATATATATATGTACTGATACTGCAGCTAGCAAAATCAACTGCCTGCCTGTAGTATGAGAACACCACCAACCTTTTACAGGTAGCTTTAGCTGAACACTGTGAGGTGGACACACCCCACTAACTTGTAGGTTTAGCTGAACACTGTGAGCAGGACGCACTGCACTAACTGTAAATAGTCTAGCTGCCTGACTGTGGTACTAATAGGATCAAAAGAACACCAGCAATTTTCTTCAGGTAGCTGTATTTACTGTAACAAGACAAGCCTGCCTGTCAGTAGGAAGATAACAGGAACGGATCTACCTGAACACTGTGAGCAGGACGCACCCCACTAGCTTGTAGGTTTAGCTGAACACTGTGAGGTGGATGCACCCCACTAACTTGTAGGTTTAGCTGAACACTGTGAGCAGGACGCACCCCACTAACTTGTAGGTTTAGCAGAACACTGTGAGCAGGACGCACTGCACTAACTGTAAATAGTCTAGCTGCCTGACTGTGGTACTAATAGGATCAAAAGAACACCAGTAATTTTCTTCAGGTAGCTGTAAATACTGTAACAAGACAAGCCTGCCTGTCAGTAAGAAGATAACAGGAACGGATCTAGCTGAACACTGTGAGCAGGACGCACTGCACTAACTGTAAATAGTCTAGCTGCCTGACTGTGGTACTAATAGGATCACAAGAACACCAGCAATTTTCTTCAGGTAGCTTTATATACTGTAACAAGACAAGCCTGCCTGTCAGTAAGAAGATAACAGCAACGGATCTAGCTGAACACTGTGAGCAGGACGCACTGCACTAACTGTAAATAGTCTAGCTGCCTGACTGTGGTACTAATAGGATCAAAAGAACACCAGTAATTTTCTTCAGGTAGCTCTAAATACTGTAACAAGACAAGCCTGCCTGTCAGTAGGAAGATAACAGGAATGGATCTAGCTGAACACTGTGAGCAGGACGCACTGCACTAACTGTAAATAGTCTAGCTGCCTGACTGTGGTACTAATAGGATCAAAAGAACACCAGCAATTTTCTTCAGGTAGCTGTATTTACTGTAACAAGACAAGCCTGCCTGTCAGTAAGAAGATAACAGGAACGGATCTAGCTGAACACTGTGAGCAGGACGCACCCCACTAGCTTGTAGGTTTAGCTGAACACTGTGAGGTGGACGCACCCCACTAACTTGTAGGTTTAGCTGAACACTGTGAGCAGGACGCACCCCACTAACTTGTAGGTTTAGCAGAACACTGTGAGCAGGACGCACTGCACTAACTGTAAATAGTCTAGCTGCCTGACTGTGGTACTAATAGGATCAAGAGAACACCAGCAATTTTCTTCAGGTAGCTGTATTTACTGTAACAAGACAAGCCTGCCTGTCAGTAGGAAGATAACAGGAACGGATCTAGCTGAACACTGTGAGCAGGATGCACCCCACTAGCTTGTAGATTTAGCTGAACACTGTGAGGTGGACACACCCCACTAACTTGTAGGTTTAGCTGAACACTGTGAGCAGGACGCACCCCACTAACTTGTAGGTTTAGCAGAACACTGTGAGCAGGATGCACTGCACTAACTGTAAATAGTCTAGCTGCCTGACTGTGGTACTAATAGGATCAAAAGAACACCAGTAATTTTCTTCAGGTAGCTGTAAATACTGTAACAAGACAAGCCTGCCTGTCAGTAAGAAGATAACAGGAACGGATCTAGCTGAACACTGTGAGCAGGACGCACTGCACTAACTATAAATAGTCTAGCTGCCTGACTGTGGTACTAATAGCATCAAAAGAACACCAGCAATTTTCTTCAGGTAGCTTTATATACTGTAACAAGACAAGCCTGCCTGTCAGTAAGAAGATAACAGCAACGGATCTAGCTGAATAATGGTAAAAAGTATGTGGCGCTAATCTATGTGTACCACTCACAATGATGGACAAAAATTCAAAGTAGCAAAAAGCTCAGTACTACCTTAATATACAATACACGTGTTGCCTATAAACGATAGAGCAACCAATAAACACCTGCAAAGGGTAAATATGAACCAGTGTGCATGTTATGTTCACATGAACACTGCACTACAGTAAACACCTATCTTCTCTCGTGGAGGAGCAGCAAAACTATACTAGAGTGATGAATGCTAGTGGTCCTTCCTGATAAAAATATAAATAAATCATCCAATGTGCATAATGTTCCTAAAACACACTATGTGAAAATGTGATCACAAATTTAAAATGGGTCTTGATGGTGACAAAATATTACGTTAAATAAATAGCAATTCCTAAAATAAATTATACAGTATGCATAATAATCCACAACAATAAGTGATCAAGTGCAAAGCAAAGTGACAATCGTGCAAATACATGCATATAGGAATGCGATTCTGAAAAAATGGTTCCAAAATTCAACACCCCTCTCACCTAAAAAAATTATTTTAGTTATTATAAAATTGAAAAAATATAAAAAATAAAAGACTGTGACATATATTGTGATCAAGTCCAAATAAATGTTGCTTCATGCAGTGCGACTCTTGATATCCATACAAATAGTCAATAGTAACGTGCCAGTAGGGTGACTTTGTGCTGAATTCATTCACTTCAAAACTGGTGCGACACACAAGTGTTTCCCCCAGCCTCTCACCTCAATTGGCGGCCCCCAATGGGCCAAGTCAAGCAGATGGTTAATGCTTATATGCAAGGTCCAGAAGCTGTTCACCTTCTCCAGAGGGTGTGCGTGGGTCAGGCTTTCTATAGTAGTCACCACCGCTCACACCGACCCCAAAATGACAATAAGGAAGAAGGAGATGCTCCCATAGTGAAGTATTTCAATCAAAGTTTAATAAAACATAAGTAGTAACTTACAGTTTAAAACGAAAATAACAGCAGAAACGAAAAAGCTTCCGGGTTCGGCCGTCCCCGGGAAGCGTCGGCACCTGGCTCCTCCTACCCTGACGTGTTGCGTCACACCACATGACTTTATCAAAGGGATGAGGAGTCCGGTGCCTGCTAGCCAGTTTATATCAGCGCCGCTGTCATGGCAACGATGTAAACAATACTAAAATCCGATCCTATGTATACATTTAAAGCTCGCTCCATAAATACTGTTGGCAGTGTATTGCAAATACAGCTTCATACATAATTGATCAGAGTACAATATTCATCTACATAACTATATTCAAACATTATTAAAAAAAAACCCTGTATTAAAAAATTAATTAAAATAGCACTGCTGTATATGATACTACTAATTCCCTTATGCCATCTAGTGGTGACTCAAGAAATGGCATTGATTAGATAATTCACACACCTAGCAGGAAAAACACATTGAGCAGATCAAGCTGATAAATGGGGGAAGAAACAATTAATTTAGAGGTGTCTTAATCTACAACTAGGGATATAAATATAATGATGGACACATATAAAAACACAAGCCAAATATTTACCAAATGTTTACACAAGGTAATAACTATCAAAGTTAATCTTAGAGCCCTTGCACACTGGGGCGGTTTGCAGGCGCTATTGCGCTAATAATAGCGCCTGCAAACCGACCCGAAAGTGCCGCTCCTTGCATTCCAGTGTGCAAGCCCCGAGGGCTTGCACACTGGAGCGATGCGCTGGCAGGACGTTAAAAAAAGTCCTGCCAGCAGCATCTTCGGAGCGGTGAAGGAGCGGTGTGTATACCGCTCCTTTACCGCTCCTGCCCATTGAAATCAATGGGACGGCGCGGCTATACCGCCGGCAAAGCGCCTCTGCAGAGGCGCTTTGCGGTGGTATTTAACCCTTTCTCGGCCGCTAGCGGGGGGTAAAACCGCCCCGCTAGCGGTCGCAGACAGACGGTAAAACGCCGCTAATAGCGGCGTTTTACCGCTGACGCCGCCCCCCGCCCCAGTGTGCAAGGGCTCTTAGCCATAGTTCAATCTTCATCTCACAATATCAATATTAAAAATCAAGAAAATACAGTTGGACAAAAGATCCCCAACATATGATCCCACATAGAAGGACACATTGTGCCAAGCATCTATTAGAAACTTGTTGAGTATAAATAATAAATATATTTTTTTCTCTAAAATTCCTTCAAAAATTAATGATGAAAATAAAAATAAAAAATATTTTCATTAAAACTATAATTTAAAAATTGGAGATAAAGCAGTTTAGATCGAATTCTACGTTATGTCCAGACGGTGTTAAAGTACGTAATTCATGAATCCATTTTGACTCAGCCTGACTGATCTTAATGATTTTATTGTCGCCTCTCCAATGGGCTTTATATTTCTCTATTCCGCACACTCTCAATGATGAAGGGTCACTATTATGATACTGTGCATAGTGCTTAGATAAACTATGTTTATCAAAACTTTTTTTGATGTTACGTACATGCTCTTTTAATCTTATCCACAGTGCTCTTTTGGTTCTGCCGACATATTGAATACGGCAGGGGCATTCCAAAAGATACACGACTCCTTCACTCCTACATGAGATGAAATCTTCTATCTCATAGTTCTGTAGCGTGACAGTAGATGTAAAACTAGATTTTTGCAAGGATAAAACCCCTTTCCTTCAAAGAAGGAAAACTTTTTCTTTTTTGGGGGGTCTAGAACATTTTTTGCCAGATGGTCCCTTAGAGTTGGAGCTCTCCTATATACAAATTTCGGTTGGTTAGATAGAATAGTCCCTAAATGTCGATCCATTTTGATAATATCCCAATGTTTTTTAACAATTTTTTCAATTTGCTTATGTTGGATATTGTAATCCATAATGATGGGTACATTCTCTTGTTGGTTGTGATTTTTTTACCCATCCTGTATCAATTTTTCTCTATCCATTGCAATAACATCGTTGATTTTTTCTTCAATGAATTTCATCTCATAGCCCTTCTGGACAAACCTTTCTCTGATCATCTTGGCCTGTTCTAAGAATATATCTTTACTGGTACAATTTCTTCTCAGTCTGACCAGCTGACCTTTTGGTATGTTCTCCAACCATATTGGATGATGGCAGCTATCCAGAGGCAGATAGCTGTTCCTATCTACTGCTTTAAAATACGTTTGGGTACATAAATTGGTTCCTTCTTTCTTTATTTGGAGATCAAGAAAATTGATTTGCTCATTACTGATCTCCCAAGTTAATTTTATACCTTTATCATTGGTATTAAGATTAAAACAAAAATCACTAAGGCTTTCTCTATTACCGCTCCAGATTATAAAAATATCATCAATAAAACGTTTGTAGAATATCAACTGTTGTGGTCGATTGTTGTAAAGTGCTTCTTCTTCCCATTCTGACCTATAAAGGTTAGCGACACTGGGCGCATATTTTGCCCCCATTGCAATTCCACATATTTGTTTGTAATATTTATTATTATGCCAAAAATAATTGGAATCTAAACTATATTTCAAGCAATCTAATATGTATCTACTTTGCTTGCATTGAAGGTTACTCAGCTTTCTCAAAGCCCACTTTGTTGCCTGTATAGCTTCATCATGATTGATGACCGTATATAAGGATGAGACATCTGCCGTTGCCAAATAAACAGGGCCGTCACTCAAGTTGACTTCATTAAGGAGTTGGATGAGATGTTTAGTGTCTCTTAAATAGGATCTCGTGATCTTCACCGCTGGTTGTAAAAACCAGTCAATGTATTCACCAATTCGTGCTCCTACCGAATTAATCCCATTCACTATAGGCCTTCCTGGAGGTTTGCATTTGTCCTTGTGTATTTTTGGTAGCGTATAGATTACGGGTACCTTACAAGTTTTTGGCTGTAAATATGTGGCTTCTTTTTTATTTAGGAGACATTTATCCACTCCTTTCTGTATAACCTTCACCAGTTCTTTTTTATATCTTATCGTTGGATTGTTTAGTAATAGCTGGTAGGTGTCCTTATCGTTGACCTGACGGTTAAGTTCTTCATTGTAGTCGACTTTGGATTGGACAACTATGGCTCCTCCCTTGTCAGCTTGCCTTATTACAATGTCATTTCTTGCTTCTAGTTTCTTTATTCCATTTTTAATACTTCTCGAATCCCGCACATTTCTTATTTTCAATTCCTGTAGATCACTTAAAATCATTTTTTTTAAAACTTCTGTGTCCATCATTCCCAGTAGGTGGATTAAAAAGAGATTTATTCCTTAGATTACTAAATACAATCCCACTGTTATCTGGTATCTTCGCACCTCTTTTTTCTAGTGGATTACTGAGCATATATTTTTTTATATTCAGACTCCTGATGAATTTGTTGATATCCACATATGCATTGAATTTATTAAGGTTCTTCTTTGGGGCGAATTTAAGTCCTTTATCAAGGACTCTAATTTCTTCCTGTGTTAATTCCACCCCACTAATGTTAATAATGCCTTCCCCTAATACTCTCTTTTCCTTTTGCTTTTTGATTCCTGCTCTACATCCTCTTCTCATTTTTCGTTTTTTCCTTTTTTCTTCTCTGGAGATCTTCTCGGGGTATTCCTTTGTTGCTCCCCCCTGTCTTGATCTCTCTGTCCTTCTTGTTTCCTGTCTTCTCTTCTTCTCTTTCTTTTGTCCGGACTGGAATTTGGGGTACGTCTGTCGTGTCTCCGTGGAGGACCCTCTCGATACTGGCGTCTCGGAGACTCTCGATGGCGTTGTTCTAAAAAACGGTACGGTGTTCTCTCTCGTTCATATCTATCAACATATTGTTTCGGATATCGCTGGGATTTCCCTCCATCATCCTGCCTTTGTAACTGTTCATATCTGTTTTGTATCGGAATGGTGTAGTAATCCATGCGTGGGGAGAACCTCCTCTTCTGTTGTCATATCGAAAATATCCATCATCTCTTCCAGGTCTTTCATCTCTTCTTATTCTGTCAGGGTATTGATTATTCCTTTCTCCATTGTTCTCATAATTTCTCCACCTGGGATATGGGGATCTCCTATCCCATGGGGACTGATGATACGGCCTCCCTTGGTAGTTGTTGGAGTATCCATTATTCTTCCAGAAGGGTTTTTTCCAATTATTCCCCTTCCAGTTTTGTTTTTGTTGAGGGGTGTTGTAAGTGTTGTGGTTTACTTGGGTTCTATTAGTAGGCATAGGTTCATCAATTTTTCTTTCTTGTGGAATCTCCATCATCTTTACTTCTTTAACAGGGGTACTATTATTGGAGTTTATGATTGCCTCTTCAATTTTATTTTGCCATTTGAACACAAGATCATCATTAAAATCCTTTATATCCCTCTGGTACTTCTTTCTTTTTCGTGCAGCTGTTTCTTTATCTTTTTGTTCCATATCACGATTCAATTGCTTAGATAATGCAATAAATTCTGGTAGTTCTTTAGAAGGTTCCAAAGTGATTTTAATTTCTTCAATGGTTTTGTTCAAAAGCCTAATTTTCTTCTGTTTTCTCTTTCTTAGAAATTCCAGTAATTCTAAGCCCTTCTCATTGAAGAAATGGAACCATTCATCAGTAGATTCTTTATCTACTAAACCATCATTTATAGGGACCTCCCAGCGGAGTCTCCTAGGTACTATCTTATCCTTGATGTATTTCTCGTGTGTTATCAGGTCCCACCATGCATTAATTTTTTTCTTCATTAGATGTCCTATCTTTCTAAAACCATTCTCAATATCTCCTACCTGGTTAGTTTCTTGTTTATTAAAGACTGTATCAATGTCTAAGGTTCTGTTATCTAAAAACTGAAACACTTCCATGGTATGCAGCACTAGTGGAATTGAGAAAATAACGAACTAAAATAGCAAAGAACTAGTGCGCAAAACCACACTCACAGAGACCATGGACAATGGTACCAAAATTAGAGCAGCTGCCAACATAAGAGGTGTCCTCACCCACCCTGATGAACAATGTAATAATGGTAAAAAGTATGTGGCGCTAATCTATGTGTACCACTCACAATGATGGACAAAAATTCAAAGTAGCAAAAAGCTCAGTACTACCTTAATATACAATACACGTGTTGCCTATAAACGATAAGGCAACCAATAAACACCTGCAAAGGGTAAATATGAACCAGTGTGCATGTTATGTTCACATGAACACTGCACTACAGTAAACACTCCTATCTTCTCTCGTGGAGGAGCAGCAAAACTATACTAGAGTGATGAATGCTAGTGGTCCTTCCTGATAAAAATATAAATAAATCATCCAATGTGCATAATGTTCCTAAAACACACTATGTGAAAATGTGATCACAAATTTAAAATGGGTATTGATGGTGAAAAAATGGATCTAGCTGAACACTGTGAGCAGGACGCACTGCACTAACTGTAAATAGTCTAGCTGCCTGACTGTGGTACTAATAGGATCAAAAGAACACCAGTAATTTTCTTCAGGTAGCTCTAAATACTGTAACAAGACAAGCCTGCCTGTCAGTAGGAAGATAACAGGAATGGATCTAGCTGAACACTGTGAGCAGGATGCACTGCACTAACTGTAAATAGTCTAGCTGCCTGACTGTGGTACTAATAGGATCAAAAGAACACCAGCAATTTTCTTAAGGTAGCTGTATTTACTGTAAAAAGACAAGCCTGCCTGTCAGTAAGAAGATAACAGGAACGGATCTAGCTGAACACTGTGAGCAGGACGCACCCCGCTAGCTTGTAGGTTTAGCTGAACACTGTGAGGTGGACGCACCCCACTAACTTGTAGGTTTAGCTGAACACTGTGAGCAGGACGCACCCCACTAACTTGTAGGTTTAGCAGAACACTGTGAGCAGGACGCACTGCACTAACTGTAAATAGTCTAGCTGCCTGACTGTGGTACTAATAGGATCAAAAGAACACCAGCAATTTTCTTCAGGTAGCTGTATTTACTGTAACAAGACAAGCCTGCCTGTCAGTAGGAAGATAATAGGAACGGATCTAGCTGAACACTGTGAGCAGGACGCACTGCACTAACTGTAAATAGTCTAGCTGCCTGACTGTGGTACTAATAGGATCAAAAGAACACCAGTAATTTTCTTCAGGTAGCTGTAAATACTGTAACAAGACAAGCCTGCCTGTCAGTAAGAAGATAACAGGAACGGATCTAGCTGAACACTGTGAGCAGGACGCACTGCACTAACTGTAAATAGTCTAGCTGCCTGACTGTGGTACAAATAGGATCAAAAGAACACCAGCAATTTTCTTCAGGTAGCTGTAAATACTGTAACAAGACAAGCCTGCCTGTCAGTAGGAAGATAACAGGAACGGATCTAGCTAAACTGAATACAGTGTATATATATATATATGCAACACCTGGGATGCATATATATACACAATACACTGTAAGTGCAGCTAACTGACTGACTGTCCTGCCTAATCTAGCTAACTCAAATGAAATGACACTGTCTCTCTCTCTCTCTATCTCTCAGCACACCAGAACACACTGCATAGGGCCGCCGTGCAGGCGGCCTTATATAGTGTGGGGCATGTACTAAATCCCCTGAGCCATAATTGGCCAAAGCCTCCTTGGCTTTGGCCAATTACGGCTCTCTGTTCAGGCGGCGCTGTGATTGGCCAAGCATGCGGGTCATAGTGCATGCTTGGCCAATCATCAGCCAGCAATGCACTGCGATGCCGCAGTGAATTATGGGCCATGACGCGCCACACGAATTTGGCGCGAACGGCCCATATCGTTCGCAATTCGGCGAACGACCGAACAGCCGATGTTCGAGTCGAACATGGGTTCGACTCGAACACGAAGCTCATCCCTATTCCAGACATACTAATGGCTTGCAGTGAGATGTAGCTGCACAAAGCTGGGATGTATATATATATACTGATACTGCAGCTAGCAGAATCAACTGCCTGCTTGTAGTATTATTAGTATGAGAACACCAGCAATTGTCTTCAGGTAGCTTTAGATGCACACTGTGCAGAGGATGCAGTACAATAAATGTATATACTGTAACTGCCTGCCTGTGGTATTAATAGGAGCAGAACAACAGCAATTGTCTTCAGGTAGCTTTAGGTGCACACTGTGCAGAGGACGCAGTACACTAACTGTAAATACTGTAGCTGCCTGCCTGTGGTATTAATAGGAGCAGAAGAACAGCAATTTTCTTCATATAGCTTTAGGTGCACACTGTGCAGAGGACGTAGTACACTAAATATAAATACTGTAGCTGCCTGCCTGTGGTATTAATAGGATCAGAAGAACACCACCAATTTTATTCAGGTAGCTTTAGGTGCACACTGTGCAGAGGACACAGTGCACTAACTGTAGATACTGTTGCTGCCTGCCTGTGGTATTAATATAGGATCAGAGGAACACTACCAATTTTATTCAGGTAGCATTAGGTGCACACTGTGCAGAGGACACAGTACACTAACTGTAAATACTGTAGCTGCCTGACTGTAGTATTAATATAGGAATAGAAGAACACCACCAATTTTCTTCAGCTAGCTTTAGGTGCACACTGTGCAGAGGACACAGTACATTAACTGTAAATAATGTAGCTGCCTGCCTGTGGTATTAATATAGGATCAGAAGAACACCACCAATTTCATTCAGGTAGCTTTAGGTGCACACTGTGAAGAGGACACAGTACACTAACTGTAAATACTGTAGCTGCATGGCTGTAGTATTAAGAAGAGCAGAATACCACCAATTTTATTCAGGTAGCTTTTGGTGCACACTTTGCAGAGGACACAGTGCATTAACTGTAAATACTGTAGCTGCCTGCCTTTGGTATTAATAAAATCAGAAGAACATCACTAATTTTCTTCAGGTAGCTTTAGGTGCACACTGTGCAGAGGACGCACTACACTAAATTGTAAATACTACAGCTGCCTGTGGTACTGTACTAATAGGATCAGAAGAACACCACTAATTTTCTTCAGGTGGCTTTAGGTGCACACTGTGCAGAGAATGCACTACACTAGCTTGTAAATACTACAGCTGCCTGTGGTACTGTACTAATAGGATCAGAAGAACACCACTAATTTTCTTCAGGTGGCTTTAGGTGCACACTGTGCAGAGAATGCACTACACTAGCTTGTAAATACTACAGCTGCCTGTGGTACTGTACTAATAGGATCAGAAGAACACCACTAATTTTCTTCAGGTAGCTTTAGGTGCACACTGTGCAGAGAATGCACTACACTAACTTGTAAATAATGCAGCTGCCTGCGGTACTGTACTAATAGGAGCAGAAGGACACCACTCATTTTCTTCAGGTAGCTTTAGGTGCACACTGTGCAGGGGATACACTACACTAAATTGTAAATACTGCAGCTGCCTGTGGTACTGTACTAATAGGATCAGAAGAACACCACTAATTTTCTTCAGGTAGCTTTAGGTGCACATTGTGCAGAGGACGCACTACACTAACTTGTAAATACTGCAGCTGCCTATGGTACTGTACTAAAAGGATCAGAAGAACACCACTAATTTTCTTCAGGTAGCTTTAGTTGCACACTGTGCAGAGGATGTACTACACTAACTTGTAAATACTACAGCTGCCTGTGGTACTGTACTAATAGGATCAGAAGAACACCACTAATTTTCTTCAGGTAGCTTTAGGTGCACACTGTGCAGAGGACACACTACACTAATTTGTAAATACTGCAGCTGCCTGCGGTACAGTACTAATAGGATCAGAAGAACGCCACTAATTTCCTTCAGGTAGCTTTAGGTGCACACTGTGCATAGGGCGCACTGCACTAACTTGTAAATACTACAGCTGCCTGTGGTACTGTACTAATAGGATCAGAAGAAAAACACTGATTTTCTTCAGGTAGCTTTAGGTGCACACTGTGCAGAGAATGCACTACACTAACTTGTAAATACTGCAGCTGCCTGCGGTACTGTACTTATAGGATCAGAAGAACACCACAAATATTCTTCAGGTAGCTTTAGGTGCACACTGTGCAGAGAATGCACTACACTAACTTGTAAATACTGCAGCTGCCTGCGGAACTGTACTAATAGGATCAGAAGAACACCACCAATTTTATTCAGGTAGCTTTAGGTGCACACTGTGCAGAGGACACAGTACAATAACTGTAAATACTGTTGCTGCCTGCCTGTGGTATTAATATAGGAATAGAAGAACACCACCAATTTTCTTCAGGTAGCTTTAGGTGCACACTGTGCAGAGGACACAGTGCACTAACTGTAAATACAGTAGCTGCCTGCCTGTGGTATTAATAAGATCAGAAGAACACCAGTAATTTTTTTCAGGTAGCTTTAAGTGCACACTGTGCAGAGGACGCACTACACTAAATTGTAAATACTACAGCTGCCTGCGGTACTGTACGAAAAGGATCAGAAGAACACCACTAATTTTCTTCAGGTGGCTTTAGGTGCACACTGTGCAGAGAATGCACTACACTAACTTGTAAATACTACAGCTGCCTGTGGTACTGTACTAATAGGATCAGAAGAAAAACACTGATTTTCTTCAGGTAGCTTTAGGTGCACACTGTGCAGAGAATGCACTACACTAACTTGTAAATACTGCAGCTGCCTGCGGTACTGTACTTATAGGATCAGAAGAACACCACAAATATTCTTCAGGTAGCTTTAGGTGCACACTGTGCAGAGAATGCACTACACTAACTTGTAAATACTGCAGCTGCCTGCGGAACTGTACTAATAGGATCAGAAGAACA
Organism: Lithobates septentrionalis; assembly: GCA_037952835.1. Classification (NCBI taxonomy): domain Eukaryota; kingdom Metazoa; phylum Chordata; class Amphibia; order Anura; family Ranidae; genus Lithobates; species Lithobates septentrionalis. The sequence goes on along the minus strand of JBBDGP010001553.1, from coordinate 648,524 downwards.
CCACCAATTTTATTCAGGTAGCTTTAGGTGCACACTGTGCAGAGGACACAGTACAATAACTGTAAATACTGTTGCTGCCTGCCTGTGGTATTAATATAGGAATAGAAGAACACCACCAATTTTCTTCAGGTAGCTTTAGGTGCACACTGTGCAGAGGACACAGTGCACTAACTGTAAATACAGTAGCTGCCTGCCTGTGGTATTAATAAGATCAGAAGAACACCAGTAATTTTTTTCAGGTAGCTTTAAGTGCACACTGTGCAGAGGACGCACTACACTAAATTGTAAATACTACAGCTGCCTGCGGTACTGTACGAAAAGGATCAGAAGAACACCACTGATTTTCTTCAGGTAGCTTTAGGTGCACACTGTGCAGAGGACGCACTACACTAACTTGTAAATACTGCAGCTGCCTGCGGTACTGTACTAATAGGATCAGAAGAACACCACTAATTTTCTTCAGGTAGCTTTAGGTGCACACTGTGCAGAGGACGCACTACACTAACTTGTAAATACTGCAGCTGCCTGCGGTACTGTACTAATAGGATCAGAAGAACACCACTAATTTTCTTCAGGTAGCTTTAGGTGCACACTGTGCAGAGGACGCACTACACTAACTTGTAAATACTGCAGCTGCCTGCGGTACTGTACTAATAGGATCAGAAGAACACCACCAATTTTATTCAGGTAGCTTTAGGTGCACACTGTGCAGAGGACACAGTACACTAACTGTAAATACTGTTGCTGCCTGCTTGTGGTATTAATATAGGATCAGAGGAACACTACCAATTTTATTCAGGTAGCATTAGGTGAACACTGTGCAGAGTACGCAGTACACTAACTGTAGATACTGTAGCTGCCTGACTGTAGTATTAATATAGGAATAGAAGAACACCACCAATTTTCTTCAGGTAGCTTTAGGTGCACACTGTGTAGAGGACACAGTACACTAACTGTAAATACTGTAGCTGCCTGCCGTGGTATTAATATAGGATCAGAAGAACACCACCAATTTCATTCAGGTAGCTTTAGGTGCACACTGTGAAGAGGACACAGTACACTAACTGTAAATACTGTAGCTGCATGGCTGTAGTATTAAGAAGAGCAGAACAACAGCAATTTTCTTCAGGTAGCTTTAGGTGCACACTGTGCAGAGGACGCAGTACACTAACTTTAAATACTGTAGCTGCCTGCCTGTTATTAATAGGATCAGAAGAATACCACCAATTTTATTCAGGTAGCTTTTGGTGCACACTGTGCAGAGGACACAGTGCACTAACTGTAAATACTGTAGCTGCCTGCCTGTGGTATTAATAAGATCAGAAGAACACCACTAATTTTCTTCAGGTAGCTTTAGGTGCACACTGTGCAGAGGACGCACTACACTAATTTGTAAATACTGCAGCTGCCTGCTTTACTGTACTAATAGGATCAGAAGAACGCCACTAATTTCCTTCAGGTAGCGTTAGGTGCACACTGTGCAGAGGGCGCACTGCACTAACTTGTAAATACTACAGCTGCCTGTGGTACTGTACTAATAGGATCAGAAGAACACCACTGATTTTCTTCAGGTAGCTTTAGGTGCACACTGTGCAGAGGACGCACTACACTAACTTGTAAATACTGCAGCTGCCTGCGGTACTGTACTAATAGGATCAGAAGAACACCACAAATTTTCTTCAGGTAGCTTTAGGTGCACACTGTGCAGAAGACACCCTACACTAACTTGTAAATACTGCAGCTGCCTGCGGTACTATACTAATAGGATCAGAAGAACACCACTAATTTTCTTCAGGTAGCTTTAGGTGCACACTGTGCAGAGAATGCTCTACACTAACTTGTAAATACTGCAGCTGCCTGCGGTATTGTACTAATAGGATCAGAAGAACACCACTAATTTTCTTCAGGTAGCTTTAGGTGCACACTGTGCAGGGGACGTACTACACTAAATTGTAAATACTGCAGCTGCCTGTGGTACTGTACTTATAGGATCAGAAGACCACTAATTTTCTTCAGGTAGCTTTAGGTGCACACTGTGCAGAGGACGTACTACACTAGCTTGTAAATACTACAGCTGCCTGCGGTACTGTACTAATAGGATCAGAAGAACACCACTAATTTTCTTCAGGTAGCTTTAGGTGCACACTGTGCAGAGGACGCACTACACTAACTTGTAAATACTGCAGCTGCCTGCGGTACTGTACTAATAGGATGAGAATATCACCACTAATTTTGTTTAGGTAGCTTTAGGTGCACACTGTGCAGAGGACGCACAAAACTAACTTGCAAATACTACAGCTGCCTGCGGTACTGTACTAATACGATCAGAAGAACACCACTAATTTTCTTCAGGTAGCTTAAGGTGCACACTGTGCAGAGGATGCACTACACTAACTTGTAAATACTGCAGCTGCCTGCGGTACTTTACTAATAGGATCAGAAGAACACCACTAATTTTCTTCAGGTAGCTTTAGGTGCACACTGTGCAGAGGATGCACTGCACTAACTTGTAAATACTACATCTGCCTGTGGTACTGTACTAATAGGATCAGAAGAACACCACTAATTTTCTTCAGGTACCTTTAGGTGCACACTGTGCAGAGGACGCACTACACTAACTTGTAAATACTGCAGCTGCCTGCGGTACTGTACTAATAGGAGCAGAACACCACTAATTTTCTTCAGGTATCTTTAGGTGCACACTGTGCAGAGAATGCACTACACTAACTTGTAAATACTGCAGCTGCCTGCGGTAATGTACTAATAGGGTCAGAAGAACACCACTAGTTTTGTTTAGGTAGCTTTAGGTGCACACTGTCAGAGGACACACTAAACTAACTTGTAAATACTGCAGCTGCCTGTGCTACTGTACTAATAGGATTAGAAGAACACCACTAATTTTCTTCAGGTAGCTTTAGGTGCACACTGTGCAGAGGACGCACGACACCAACTTGTGAATACTGCAGCTGCCTGCGGTACTGTACTAATAGGATCAGAAGAACACCACTAATTTTCTTCAGGTAGCTTTAGGTGCACACTGTGCAGAGGATGCGCTACACTAACTTGTAAATACTGCAGCTGCCTGCGGTACTGTACTAATAGGATCAGAAGGGGTAGGGTCAGAAATGGATACAGGTGATGGTGGGTGATGGGTGTGTGTGTGAGTAAGTGAGTGCTCCTCCCCCCCTCCACGATCCCGGGCTAATGGACAATCATCCAGCCGACAGCTGAGATGCTGTGCACATGATAGAGCACATGAGAGAGGGCTTTGCTATCTCGCCCGTCGCTTGTCTTCAGCCATCTCCGAGCAGTAATCAAGGATACGCCGGCATTTGGGAAGGAAGGGGGCGACTGCTCCTACTGGCTACTCTGCCCTCATCTGTATCCAGCTTCGCGGTGCAGTAAAGTGACTGCATGCCGGCGCTCTTCTGATAGCAGATGGACGGCCAATGCAGCAAGGTAAAGCAAAGAGTGACAGAAAGCTGAAAGCTGAAAAGCGGAGTACGGGAGAGAGGGCTGTACTAGCTTTGCTAGCCTGGTTACCTGCCTTCAGCCTCTCCGTGTAGCAAGACAGACACACGCCGGCATTCTCCCTGATAGCAGACGGGCAGCCAGCTGAGGTGGAGAGAGAAAGAGGAACGGCCACTTTCACACTTCATTACCCCACCACACACAGGCAGACTCCACAGTGTGATAGAAAGTGGAAAAGCGGTGTAAGGGAGAGAGGTTTTTGTTAGACTGCCTGCCTGTTTACAGCCCCTCTGTGCAGCAAAGCAAATATACACCGGCATTCCTCTGAAAACAGACGGGTGGCCAGCTGGAGTGGGAGAGTGAGAGAGGTAGTGAGAGGAGCGGCTGCTCTCACAGGCTGCCCCCCCCCCACCTCTCTGCTCTATTCTATGTGAGCAGAGTGTGAAGGGGGAATAAGGAGAAGGAGAAAGGAAAAAGAAAAAAGGAAAGAACATTTTTGAGGATGACAACACGCAGACAAGCAGCCTTGCAACCAACAGCAGGGAGAGGCAGAAAATCGATAGAAGGCATCAAAGTGTACCTATCCCCCCGCATACCTGAGCAAACAGGAAGGTCGGATGCAAAGAAGCGAAGCGGAGGTAACATCATGGGCTGTGCAGAAACAACAGAACTGGAGTCCCAGATAAAGCAGGCGAGTACCCAGATGACAAGTGACAGTGTCGTGGCAAACGGTAAGAGATCCCCTACAGCAGGGAGAGGGCGGAAGACCCCAGAGCCAAGCCCCCCCCGGAAGTGATGGGAGCCCCAAGGTAATAGGGGCTAAGAATAAGGGCCAACTCATTCCTGATAATGGACATCAACCAGGGGACATACAAAGCCCACTAGTAGAGAGCCGGAATACAATGACGCAATGGGAGGATAACAGGTGGTCATTAGAAGAGGCACAGTCCATAGACACAGAGACCATGATGGGAAGAGGAGGAGAAGACCCAATCCCCGATATGGACCAAAGTACCAGACAGGAACATTTAGAAATAACAAGGGGGGACATGGGGGTAAGCGGGTCACCATATAGACACGAGTGTGATCAGGAGAACGCTCAGGATGGCGAGGGGAACCCACAAGGGTGGAATGGACAAAATGCAGACCCAGAAAGGGACATCTGGGAGTTGTTGAAGGCCCTTCCCACCAAAAACGACATTCAGCAATTAATAAAAGCAGTTGAGCAATCATGTATGCAAGCAGTGGCAAGTTTAAAAGAGGACATCAGGGATCTGGGACACAGAGTAGAAGGGGCGGAAAAAGAACAAGAAACTATCACACAGGCAGTGGTAGACGTTCAAGAGTCCTTGAAAAAATATGAAGAGATATTAAATTCATACAGAGAACAGCTGGATGAGTATGAGAATAGGGACAGGTGACAAAATATACGTATAAAAGGATTAAAGGAGTCAATTACAGCGACAGAATTAGCCCCAGCAGTACAAAAATTTTTTGGACAGATTCTAGGGGATCAAGCCCAAAACGTTATTGAAATAGATCGGGCACATCGGGTCCCTCTCCAGAACACAAAAGCTGACGTACCCAGAGATGTAATTTGTAAAGTTCACAAATACACCGTGAAAGAAAATATAATGAAGACAGCACATAATATTCCTACAATTACATTTGAAGGCTCAAACATAGCACTGTATCCAGATATCTCAAAAAGAACTCTTTTTAAACGAGGGTCGGTCCGCCCACTGTTAGAAATCCTACGAAAGGCTGAGATCAAATACCGGTGGGGGTTCCCCTTTAGTCTAACAGCTTCTAGGAATGGGAAAACTGCAACTTTGCGAACAAAGGATGATTTAAAATCATTTATAGAGAAATTAGACCTTCCGATGGTGGACTTTACGGACTGCAGAATAAATTCTTCAGGGCCTCCCCTGCAACGAGCAGAAAAGTGGCAAGAGGTACCGGCAAGGGTTAACAGGGGTGGAGCCCAAAGAAGGACTTAAAGGACTCTTTTTGGGGATTTTTTTTTTTTTGCTGTTTTTCTACCTGGGAAGGGTTCTATAGGGTGAAGCCCGGGAGGAGGGGGGAATAGATGGGGGGATATGAGGGAAAATGAGAACCTTGTGTAGGTCAATAGGCCAGCCCCAATTAAAGGGGAGAGTAATCCTGCGGAATGCAGGGAAGAGGGGTAGCCTGCGCGTGGGAGGTGTCTATACGTGCAAGCTCCCCACCCGATTTTTAGATATACCCCTAAAGAGAGGTTTTTTGTATGGGGGAAGAGTATGCAAGGGTTATGTTTATAACATAAATGTGATGTATTTTTTGCTTAAAGAAAAATTATTTTCCCCATGGGGCTTTACAACAGCAATGCACATAATGAAAGGAAGTTCTTAATGGATGTATAAAAAGTTTTATCCAATATCATGGTTTGAAGTACAGTATAGAGAATCATCTGGTACAGTAACACACATCTTATTCCCCAGTGCAGTAACAAACACATATTAATACACATAGTTAGGTTACATAATGTTACATAAATAGCAAGCCCCGACGCGTTTCGACCTGTATATGGTCTCTTCAGGGGGACAGTTGGATCTAAAAAAGAATTACATAAATTAAATTCAAATAGATAAATATATATATTATTGTGCATCACTTGGATTAAACCAAGATAATGAGTCTTTACTGCTAAGTGGTGGAATGGGTGTTCTCTAGTCCAGGATATGTGCTGAGGGCCAATGGAAACACCGGGGGGCTCGGGGGGCCACCCTCACTCTCCCAGGAGAGCCAGCCTCAGGGGGCTTACAAGGAGCCACACTTAGCGCGCCCCCCGGGAGGGGAGATGAGGGGGAGGAGCCCACACCTGCAACAGAAACCCAAGAATAGCCATGTATTAGTTAGAGGAAGTTTAATAATTAACTTGGTAATGTACTGAGTGTTTCCAATTTGTCTATGTGGAGACTGGCGTTGGATAGGATTTTTACTATGTAAATATATTGAGATGTTAATTCCATCCCATAAATGTAATCGACAAAATTTGATGATCGTGTGATCCAACAATGCAGTGGTATGGTAGGTCTATTATAATGGATAGGTAAATAAGAAGGATGAAATGGGTGAAAAAGAGGGGGAAAGGTGTGTGTGTGAAAAAAAAAAAAAAAAGGAAAAACAACAACAACGATGGCCTAAATGGAGAGGAGTGCATTATGTGGTGGAGGATAGTGTGAATGAGGTGGTGCATGATGTGGTAACATGACATGGTGCTTGCTTGGTGCCTGCTGTGTGAAAACAAAAATGAAAAGTAAACTAAAAAGTAAAAAAAGTCTAAAATTAGGTGAAAAGCCAATCAAAATGTGAAAGTGTGTATGTAGGGTGGTGGAAAGTGCTGTGTGGAATAAAGGTGAAATAACAAGAAGTTTACCTTATCAGTTGTAAAAATCGTGTAGGCTGGAGGTAATGCTGGACTTGTTGAAAAGTTCAATGTGATAAGCTTGGTGGCGATCATGCAAAAATAGGGGCTCTAGTGTAGAAAGAACCTGGCAGCAGTAGCATTCATCCTGGCCTGCAGGAGATCATGATCTGATTGTCAGGCCTCCAGTCTCCCTTTATATCCAATTTCAGGCAAATGGGATAATCATGTGCAGGTGCAAACCCCCCACCCACACCGCCCACAAGAAAAAAAAAAAAAAAAAAAAAAACCCCGGAAGGATTGGCGCTGGAACCGCTGATGGAGCGGCCCCTGTGTGGCTCCCTCGGCGTCCCGGAAGGCCAACAGGCCCCGACCACTGTCGTCATCTCCGCCGCAATGCGCGTGACGTCATGATGTTGTGCACAAGCCGGGCCCTTACAGGCATGCGCACTCCGCCAAACGTCCGGAGATGAACACGGGACGCCGCCGGCAGGATAGAGCTCACCTTAACTGCAGCGATGAGCAAAAAAGGGGGCACGCAAAGGAATTCGCATGCCCCCCCCCCCTTTTCCTGCCGGGAAGCCGCGAGGGGTCAGACTCATCCCAAGAAGGGAGAGGGGGCACCACCAACACCCGCCAGTCCAAAAAACGGCCCTCAAAGCAAAAACAAAATACTAGGGATGGTGTCAGTAGGACATGAATGATTGACTTTATGGGATCACCAACATAGCACACAGCAAATGTTGATGGTCTGGTATGTTTTTTGTTTGTTTTTACATTTTTTACATTTTTTATTTTTTACATGGGCTGTGTGTTGGTTCCAGGTCCCCACGTTCCTGCATCGAATGTCAGTATTAGGGATGAGCTTCGTGTTCGAGTCGAACCCATGTTCGACTCGAACATCGGCTGTTCGACCGTCCGTCGAATTGCGAACGTTATGGGCCGTTCGCGCCAAATTCGTGTGGCGCGTCGCGGCCCATAATTCACTGCGGTATCGCAGTGCATTGCTGGCTGATGATTGGCCAAGCATGCACTATGACCCGCATGCTTGGCCAATCACAGCGCCGTCAGTAGAGAGAGCTGTAATTGGCCAAAGCCAGGGTGGCTTTGGCCAATTATGGCTCAGGGGATTTAGTACACGCCCCACACTATATAAGGCCGCCTGCACGGCGGCCCTGTGTAGTGTGTTCCGGTGTGCTGAGAGATAGAGAGAGAGACAGACAGTGTCATTTGATTTGAGTTAGATAGATTAGGCAGAACAGTCAGTCAGTTAGCTGCACTTACAGTGTATTTTGTATATATATGCATCCCAGGTGTTGCATATATATATATACACTGTATTCAGTTTAGCTAGATCCGTTCCTGTTATCTTCTATCTAGACTATTTACATTTGGTGCAGTGCGTCCTGCTCACAGTGTTCAGCTAGATCCGTTCCTGCTATTTACATTTAGTGCAGTGCGTCCTGCTCACAGTGTTCAGCTAGATCCGTTCCAGCTATTTACATTTAGTGCAGTCAGTGCGTCCTGCTCACAGTGTTCAGCTAGATCCGTTCCTGCTATTTACATTTAGTGCAGTGTGTCCTGCTCACAGTGTTCAGCTAGATCCGTTCCTGCTATTTACATTTAGTGCAGTGCGTCCTGCTCACAGTGTTCAGCTAGATCCGTTCCTGCTATTTACATTTAGTGCAGTCAGTGCGTCCTGCTCACAGTGTTCAGCTAGATCCGTTCCTGCTATTTACATTTAGTGCAGTGCGTCCTGCTCACAGTGTTCAGCTAGATCCGTTCCTGCTATTTACATTTAGTGCAGTGCGTCCTGCTCACAGTGTTCAGCTAGATCCGTTCCTGCTATTTACATTTAGTGCAGTCAGTGCGTCCTGCTCACAGTGTTCAGCTAGATCCGTTCCTGCTATTTACATTTAGTGCAGTGCGTCCTGCTCACAGTGTTCAGCTAGATCTGTTCCTGCTATTTACATTTAGTGCAGTGCGTCCTGCTCACAGTGTTCAGCTAGATCCGTTCCTGCTATTTACATTTAGTGCAGTCAGTGCGTCCTGCTCACAGTGTTCAGCTAGATCCGTTCCTGCTATTTACATTTAGTGCAGTGCGTCCTGCTCACAGTGTTCAGCTAGATCCGTTCCTGCTATTTACATTTAGTGCAGTGCGTCCTGCTCACAGTGTTCAGCTAGATCCGTTCCTGCTATTTACATTTAGTGCAGTCAGTGCGTCCTGCTCACAGTGTTCAGCTAGATCCGTTCCTGCTATTTACATTTAGTGCAGTGCGTCCTGCTCACAGTGTTCAGCTAGATCCGTTCCTGCTATTTACATTTAGTGCAGTGCGTCCTGCTCACAGTGTTCAGCTAGATCCGTTCCTGCTATTTACATTTAGTGCAGTCAGTGCGTCCTGCTCACAGTGTTCAGCTAGATTCGTTCCTGCTATTTACATTTAGTGCAGTGCGTCCTGCTCACAGTGTTCAGCTAGATCTGTTCCTGCTATTTACATTTAGTGCAGTGCGTCCTGCTCACAGTGTTCAGCTAGATCCGTTCCTGCTATTTACATTTAGTGCAGTCAGTGCGTCCTGCTCACAGTGTTCAGCTAGATCCGTTCCTGCTATTTACATTTAGTGCAGTGCGTCCTGCTCACAGTGTTCAGCTAGATCTGTTCCTGCTATTTACATTTAGTGCAGTGCGTCCTGCTCACAGTGTTCAGCTAGATCCGTTCCTGCTATTTACATTTAGTGCAGTCAGTGCGTCCTGCTCACAGTGTTCAGCTAGATCCGTTCCTGCTATTTACATTTAGTGCAGTGCGTCCTGCTCACAGTGTTCAGCTAGATCTGTTCCTGCTATTTACATTTAGTGCAGTGCGTCCTGCTCACAGTGTTCAGCTAGATCTGTTCCTGCTATTTACATTTAGTGCAGTGCGTCCTGCTCACAGTGTTCAGCTAGATCCGTTCCTGCTATTTACATTTAGTGCAGTCAGTGCGTCCTGCTCACAGTGTTCAGCTAGATCCGTTCCTGCTATTTACATTTAGTGCAGTGCGTCCTGCTCACAGTGTTCAGCTAGATCCGTTCCTGCTATTTACATTTAGTGCAGTGCGTCCTGCTCACAGTGTTCAGCTAGATCCGTTCCTGCTATTTACATTTAGTGCAGTCAGTGCGTCCTGCTCACAGTGTTCAGCTAGATCCGTTCCTGCTATTTACATTTAGTGCAGTGCGTCCTGCTCACAGTGTTCAGCTAGATCCGTTCCTGCTATTTACATTTAGTGCAGTGCGTCCTGCTCACAGTGTTCAGCTAGATCCGTTCCTGCTATTTACATTTAGTGCAGTCAGTGCGTCCTGCTCACAGTGTTCAGCTAGATCCGTTCCTGCTATTTACATTTAGTGCAGTGCGTCCTGCTCACAGTGTTCAGCTAGATCCGTTCCTGCTATTTACATTTAGTGCAGTCAGTGCGTCCTGCTCACAGTGTTCAGCTAGATCCGTTCCTGCTATTTACATTTAGTGCAGTCAGTGCGTCCTGCTCACAGTGTTCAGCTAGATCCGTTCCTGCTATTTACATTTAGTGCAGTGCGTCCTGCTCACAGTGTTCAGCTAGATCTGTTCCTGCTATTTACATTTAGTGCAGTGCGTCCTGCTCACAGTGTTCAGCTAGATCCGTTCCTGCTATTTACATTTAGTGCAGTCAGTGCGTCCTGCTCACAGTGTTCAGCTAGATCCGTTCCTGCTATTTACATTTAGTGCAGTGCGTCCTGCTCACAGTGTTCAGCTAGATCTGTTCCTGCTATTTACATTTAGTGCAGTGCGTCCTGCTCACAGTGTTAAGCTAGATCTGTTCCTGCTATTTACATTTAGTGCAGTGTGTCCTGCTCACAGTGTTCAGCTAGATCCGTTCCTGCTATTTACATTTAGTGCAGTCAGTGCGTCCTGCTCACAGTGTTCAGCTAGATCCGTTCCTGCTATTTACATTTAGTGCAGTGCATCCTGCTCACAGTGTTCAGCTAGATCCGTTCCTGCTATTTACATTTAGTGCAGTCAGTGCGTCCTGCTCACAGTGTTCAGCTAGATCCGTTCCTGCTATTTACATTTAGTGCAGTGCGTCCTGCTCACAGTGTTCAGCTAGATCTGTTCCTGCTATTTACATTTAGTGCAGTGCGTCCTGCTCACAGTGTTCAGCTAGATCTGTTCCTGCTATTTACATTTAGTGCAGTGCGTCCTGCTCACAGTGTTCAGCTAGATCCGTTCCTGCTATTTACATTTAGTGCAGTCAGTGCGTCCTGCTCACAGTGTTCAGCTAGATCCGTTCCTGCTATTTACATTTAGTGCAGTGCGTCCTGCTCACAGTGTTCAGCTAGATCTGTTCCTGCTATTTACATTTAGTGCAGTCAGTGCGTCCTGCTCACAGTGTTCAGCTAGATCTGTTCCTGCTATTTACATTTAGTGCAGTGCGTCCTGCTCACAGTGTTCAGCTAGATCCGTTCCTGCTATTTACATTTAGTGCAGTCAGTGCGTCCTGCTCACAGTGTTCAGCTAGATCCGTTCCTGCTATTTACATTTAGTGCAGTGCATCCTGCTCACAGTGTTCAGCTAGATCTGTTCCTGCTATTTACATTTAGTGCAGTCAGTGCGTCCTGCTCACAGTGTTCATCTAGATCCGTTCCTGCTATTTACATTTAGTGCAGTGCGTCCTGCTCACAGTGTTCAGCTAGATCTGTTCCTGCTATTTACATTTAGTGCAGTGCGTCCTGCTCACAGTGTTCAGCTAGATCCGTTCCTGCTATTTACATTTAGTGCAGTCAGTGCGTCCTGCTCACAGTGTTCAGCTAGATCCGTTCCTGCTATTTACATTTAGTGCAGTGCGTCCTGCTCACAGTGTTCAGCTAGATCTGTTCCTGCTATTTACATTTAGTGCAGTCAGTGCGTCCTGCTCACAGTGTTCAGCTAGATCCGTTCCTGCTATTTACATTTAGTGCAGTGCGTCCTGCTCACAGTGTTCAGCTAGATCTGTTCCTGCTATTTACATTTAGTGCAGTGCGTCCTGCTCACAGTGTTCAGCTAGATCTGTTCCTGCTATTTACATTTAGTGCAGTGCGTCCTGCTCACAGTGTTCAGCTAGATCCGTTCCTGCTATTTACATTTAGTGCAGTCAGTGCGTCCTGCTCACAGTGTTCAGCTAGATCCGTTCCTGCTATTTACATTTAGTGCAGTGCGTCCTGCTCACAGTGTTCAGCTAGATCTGTTCCTGCTATTTACATTTAGTGCAGTCAGTGCGTCCTGCTCACAGTGTTCAGCTAGATCCGTTCCTGCTATTTACATTTAGTGCAGTGCGTCCTGCTCACAGTGTTCAGCTAGATCTGTTCCTGCTATTTACATTTAGTGCAGTGCGTCCTGCTCACAGTGTTCAGCTAGATCTGTTCCTGCTATTTACATTTAGTGCAGTGCGTCCTGCTCACAGTGTTCAGCTAGATCCGTTCCTGCTATTTACATTTAGTGCAGTCAGTGCGTCCTGCTCACAGTGTTCAGCTAGATCCGTTCCTGCTATTTACATTTAGTGCAGTGCGTCCTGCTCACAGTGTTCAGCTAGATCTGTTCCTGCTATTTACATTTAGTGCAGTCAGTGCGTCCTGCTCACAGTGTTCATCTAGATCCGTTCCTGCTATTTACATTTAGTGCAGTGCGTCCTGCTCACAGTGTTCAGCTAGATCCGTTCCTGTTATCTTCCTACTGACAGGCAGGCTTGTCTGGTTACAGTATATAAAGCTACCTGAAGAAAATTACAGGTGTTCTATCCCAGCTTAGTGCAGCTACAGGCCATTAGTATGTCTGGAAGGCCAAGAAGGAGAGGCAGACAGTCACAAGCCAATAAGAGAGGGCAAGCAGGCTCTGTGTCTAGTGCTGGTCGTGGAGACGGTGCATCCTCATCAGCACGTGGCCATGGGACACGTTTGGCCTTTTTTTCGGCAGCTGGCCGTGTTGAGCCGCAACATGCGGAAGACTTGGTCGAGTGGATGACCAAGCCGTCCTCATCCTCCTCATCCTCTCTCACCCATGCCCAGGGTGCTTTGTCTGGCAAAGCAGCGGCCTCTTCCCTCAGCTCAATGTCATCAGTGACTCCTTCCCTAGCTCCACCATGTCCTCCTGAGGATTCCCTCGAACTGTTTGACCACAGTGTTGGGTACATGCTCCAGGAGGATGCCCAGCGTTTGGAAGGCTCTGATGATGATACTGAGCTCGATGAAGGCAGTAAAATGAGCACGGACAGAGGGGGTGCCCAAGAAGGACAGCAATCTGGCAGTCATGCTCCCCCTGCTGCAGCATACTGCCAGGTTTGCTCCAGTGATGAGGAGGGAGGGGATGATGAGGTCACTGACTCAACGTGGGTGCCTGATAGGAGAGAGGAGGAGGAGGAGGAGGAGGAGGAGGAGGAGGAGGAGGCGGCACATCACCAATGAGGCAGGATGCCCTCCAGGGGCCAGCCTAAGGGCAGCACATTGACTGCATCACACCCCAAAGCTCCACATGTGCAGGGCGCTGCAGTCTCTGCGCGTTATTCAAAAAGTTCTTTGGTGTGGGCCTTTTTTGAGACGAGTGCATCAGATCGCACCGCTGCTATTTGCAACATATGTCTCAAGCGTATCTCGCGTGGCCAAAACATCTCCCGCTTGGGTACCACATGCTTGACCAGACATATGTTGACCTGCCATGCAGTTCGTTGGCAAGCATATCTAAAAGACCCACACCAAAGAACAAAGAGGATCTCTCCTTGCTCCTCATCAGCTGAGATTTCCAACCCCACTAGACCTTCAGTCCTCTCTGAGACCTGCAGTGAGAGGAATGAAGGTGTAGAATTAGGTGTGTCACAGCCAAGTACTTGTGGGCAATCTGCTTTTGGTACACCGACGTCAGATTGTACCAGGCAAATTTCCCTGCCCCAGCTGCTGCACCGCCGAAAGAAGTTTGCTCCCAGCCATCCACATGCCCAGCGGTTGAATGCTAGCTTGGCAAAATTGCTAGCACTTCAACTGCTGCCTTTTCAGTTGGTAGACTCTGCCCCCTTCCGTGAGTTTGTGGAATGTGCGGTTCCTCAGTGGCAGGTACCCAAACGCCACTTTTTCTCACGGAAGGCGATTCCGGCTCTCTACCGGCATGTGGAAGGCAATGTCCATGCCTCGCTGGACAGGGCGGTCAGCGGTAAGGTGCATATTACCGCTGACTCATGGTCCAGCAGGCATGGACAGGGACGTTACCTTAGTTTCACGGCGCATTGGGTGACTCTGCTGGCAGCTGGGAAGGATGCAGGACAAGGTGCAGTAGTGTTGGAGGTTGTTCCGCCACCACGCCTCCAAAATGCTGATTGTGACACACCTCTTTCCTCCACCCCCTTCTCTTCTTCTTCCTCCATGGCTTCTTCCTCGGAACCAGCGGTGCTCCGTAGGCGTTCAAGGGGCTACGCAAGTACGCAGGCCAAAAGATGCCATGCGGTGCTTGAGCTGGTGTGCTTGGGGGACAGGAGCCACACTGGGGCAGAGGTTCTGTCAGCTCTGCAGGGGCAGGTTCAGAGGTGGTTGACGCCACGCCAACTTAAGGCAGGAATGGTGATTTGCGACAATGGCACCAACCTCCTCTCTGCCCTCCGACAGGGACAACTGACCCATGTGCCCTGTTTGGCTCACGTCCTTAACTTGGTGGTGCAGCGGTTCTTGGGCAGGTACCCGGGCTTACAGGATGTCCTGAGGCAGGCCAGGAAAGTCTGTGTGCATTTCCGCCGGTCATATAATGCCAGTGCTCGGCTGACGGACCTCCAAAAGGAGTTTAACCTGCCCAAGAACCGCCTAATCTGTGACATGCCCACCAGGTGGAACTCAACATTGGCCATGCTGCAGCGGCTGCACACGCAGCAGAGGGCCATCAATGAGTACCTGTGCGACTATGGCACCAGGACAGGGTCAGGGGAGCTTGGTTTTTTTTCCCCACGCCAGTGGGCCATGATCAGGGATGCATGCACTGTCCTGTCACCATTCGAGGAGGCCACGAGGATGGTGAGCACTGACAGTGCATGCATCAGTGACACTGTCCCCCTTGTCCACCTGTTGGAGCACATGCTGCATGGAATAATGGACAGGGCACTTGAGGCAGAACAGAGGCAGGAAGAGGAGGACTTCCTTAGCTCTCAAGGCCCCCTTTATCCAGACAGTGTTCCTGCGTGCCCGCCGATCACACAGGAAGAGGAGGAGGAGGAGGAGGAGGAGGAGGAGGAGGAAGATTGTGTCAGTATGGAGGTGGAGCCTGGCACTCAGCATCAGCAGTCTTTAAGGGATCAGTCCCAAGGAACACATGGACTTGTACGTGGCTTGGAGGAGGTGGCTGCGGACGTTGTTGTCCTTAGTGACCCAGAGGACTCCGGACCGAATGCCTCAGCAAACCTACGCTGCATGGCCTCCCTGATCCTGCAAAGCCTGCGTAAGGATCCTCGTATTCGTGGTATCAAGGAGAAGGACCAATACTGGCTGGCAACCCTCCTTGATCCACGTTACAAGGGTAAGGTTGCGGACCTTATCTTGCCATCGCAGAGGGAGCAGAGGATGAAACATCTTCGGGAGGCCTTGCAGAAAGGTCTGTGCAACGCGTTCCCAGAGACTGGGAGGTTACAAACTCCTGTTTCTGGACAACGTGTTGCTGAGGCTTCGGTCAGTCAAAGAAGGAGCGGTGGAGAAGGTGGCCGTCTGACCGATGCGTTCAGACAATTTTTTGGTCCGCAGCCCCAAGGTATGATCGGTTCCAGCAACCATCGCCAGCGTCTGTTTTACATGGTGCAGGAATACCTAGGGGCAAGATCAGACTTGGACACCTTTCCCACCGAAAATCCTCTGGGTTACTGGGTCTTGAGGATGGATCACTGGCCAGAGCTTGCACAGTATGCAATTGAGCTACTGGCCTGTCCTGCATCCAGCGTTCTTTCGGAACGCACATTCAGTGCTGCTGGAGGCGTGGTAACCGATCACAGGGTGCGTCTTTCCACTGACTCGGTCGATCGGCTGACCTTCATAAAAATGAATCAGTCTTGGATCACCACCAGCTACCAAGCACCTGATGCTGATGTAACTGAATAATTTTTTTCAGATCCCTTCAAAGACTGCCTATGCTGATGCTGAGTGACTATCCCTGAGTAATTATCCTCTTCCTCCTCAATCATCACGCTGATAGCTTGTAAGAACATTTTTGGTTCTGGGCGCCACCACCAGTGCCTAAGGCACAATTTTTCAGCCCCTGTTTAACAGGGGCGTGTAATTACAATTTTTGATGTAATACTTTGCAGCAGGGCTCGTTCCTGCATTCCAACTAGAGTGTCTGTGAGGGGTTGCAGTGTTGTGGCACCAGCACCAGTGCCTAAGGCCCAATTTTTCTGCCCCTGTCTAACAGGGGCGTGTAATTACAATTTTTGATGCAATACTTTGCAGCAGGGCTCGTTCCTGCGTTCCAACTAGAGTGTCTGTGAGGGGTTGCAGTGTTGTGGCACCAGCACCAGTGCCTAAGGACCAATTTTTCTGCCCCTGTCTAACAGGGGCGTGTAATTACAATTTTTGATGCAATACTTTGCAGCAGGGCTCGTTCCTGCGTTCCAACTAGAGTGTCTGTGAGGGGTTGCAGTGTTGTGGCACCAGCACCAGTGCCTAAGGCCTAATTTTTCAGCTCCTGTTCAACAGGGGCATGTAATTACAATTCTTGATCTAATATTTCACAGCAGGGCCCTGTGAGGGCTTACAGTGTTGTGGCCACAGCAACACCTAAGGCCCAAATTTCTGCTGAGTATATAGGGCAGGACCCTACTTTCAAACATCTAACTTACAAACGACTCCTACTTGCAAACGGAAGGAGACAACAGGAAGTGAGATGAAATCTACCCCTAGGAAGGGAAATTCTCTCCTGTAAGAGTTAATATGGGAAAACAATTTCTCCTTTCCACTGATGCTTTCCAATCCTTGTTCCACAAAAAAACCCAAATTTTCAAAAAACATTTTTCATTGGGACAAAAAAGTGAGGTGAAATCTTCTGAAGAGGAGGAAAGACAGCAAAACAAATGTCACAGAGGTGATAACCCTTCCCTATGTTTTCCAAAAAGCTTAAAAAAGATTTTTTGGCTGGAGCTAAACACGTTAAAAATGTACCCGTTCAAAATTACAAAGAGATTCTACTTAACAACAAACCTACAGTCCCTGTCTTGTTTGCACCGCCTGTATACTGCTGTTCAGAGTATATAGGGCCTTTCCTTATTTTAATTTGGGTGCGGGGTTCCCCTTAATATCCATACAGGACCCAAAGGGCCTGGTAATGGACTGGGGGGGTACCCATGCCGTTTGTCTCACTGATTTTCATCCATATTGCCATGACCTGACATGACATTAAACCCGCAAGCAGTTTTAAATGAGATTTTTTCCTTTAAAAATGACATTTGGTGCAGGGACTGTTCTAAACATGGGAAACACGCGTCACTTTACAGGCATACTATAGACACCCCCCAGGTACGATATTTAAAGGAATATATCACCTTTTTTTTTTTCTACTTTAAGCATCATTAAAATCACTGCTCCCGAAAAAACGGCCGTTTTTAAAAGTTTTTTTTGCATTGATACATGTCCCCTGGGGTAGGACCCGGGTCCCCAAACCCTTTTTCGGACAATACCATGCAAATTAGCCTTTAAAATGAGCACTTTTGATTTCGAACGTTCGAGTCCCATAGACGTCAATGGGGTTCTAACGTTCGTGCGAACTTTCGGTCCGTCCGCGGGTTCTGGTGCGAACCGAACCGGGGGGTGTTCGGCTCATCCCTAGTCAGTATGAGATAGGTAGAATATAAATAGAGTTTGTCAGCAATTGCCATATAAGGCAATTGAATATCATGCAGTGTGGGGGTCTAAGTTAGATTCCCCCTCATGCATGGGGTTGTTAAAAATTGACCGAGTGGGAACAATTGATTAACAATGTGCAGGATACGTGAAGAGAAGGAAACACACAGCCCATGTCTTATCTCTAATGTGTCAAGGTGGGGAGGGGTGTTTAACCACCCAAATTTGAAATATGAAAAAAGGAAGACACATATAAAAAGAGACAAGAAAGGCTGCACACCCCGAAATTGGATTAAAGAAAAATTATTTTCCCCATGGGGCTTTACAACAGCAATGCACATAATGAAAGGAAGTTCTTAATGGATGTATAAAAAGTTTTATCCAATATCATGGTTTGAAGTACAGTATAGAGAATCATCTGGTACAGTAACACACATCTTATTCCCCAGTGCAGTAACAAACACATATTAATGCACATAGTTAGGTTACATAATGTTACATAAATAGCAAGCCCCGATGCGTTTCGACCTGTATATGGTCTCTTCAGGGGGACAGTTGGATCTAAAAAAGAATTACATAAATTAAATTCAAATAGATAAATATATATATTATTGTGCATCACTTGGATTAAACCAAGATAATGAGTCTTTACCGCTAAGTGGTGGAATGGGTGTTCTCTAGTCCAGGATATGTGCTGAGGGCCAATGGAAACACCGGGGGGCTCGGGGGGCCACCCTCACTCTCCCAGGAGAGCCAGCCTCAGGGGGCTTACAAGGAGCCACACTTAGCGCGCCCCCCGGGAGGGGGGGGAGATGAGGGGGAGGAGCCCACACCTGCAACAGAAACCCAAGAATAGCCATGTATTAGTTAGAGGAAGTTTAATAATTAACTTGGTAATGTACTGAGTGTTTCCAATTTGTCTATGTGGAGACTGGCGTTGGATAGGATTTTTACTATGTAAATATATTGAGATGTTAATTCCATCCCATAAATGTAATCAACAAAATTTGATGATCGTGTGATCCAACAATGCAGTGGTATGATCGTTGGTTCTCAAATAAAATGCGCCCTCCTTGAGTCACCACCACTGCGCTTATGGGAAGTGTCTGTTACACCTCTTCAGTGAATCTAAAGTGTCTATATGGATTGTGAATCTCCTATAACACTAATATTTAGTGTAGCTGCCACTTTAAATGTACACAAAATAATAATCTATATTGATATGTGATCCCCAAAATAAATCAATATAAGCGGCGCTATTCTCAGTAATGCAAGTGAATAAACAAACCTAAACAATATTCATGAATGCGTGAAAAATCATATTTGCATGTATACAGTATACCATACATATAGCTATATTGTTTATCAATATACAAGCTGCACAGTTTAAACAGAAAAATCCGTTAGGATATATAAAAAACAGTCACTTAAGTAGTGTAGTGATCTGAATCACCCAAATATATATAGAAGTGAAATTAATAAATCAAAAAGTCCATCAAATAAAAAAGGAAAGAATATCCGTGAAAATGTCCATAGGTGAAGACACCGTGAATAGCTGTGCTCTTTTTATGAAAGCGTCACCACATCAAGCGTGCCAGTGATTCCTCTCCCCCTGGATTCAAAACTCACCGGATAAATTTGCCTCACACTCTCGTGTTTTGGCAAAAAAAGCATAAAGCACTGTGTCCAGTGTACTCAAGCTTCACGTCCCATCCAACACGGTGTGATGTTATTCCATATGTGGATAAAAAAATGCGTACATAGTTTGATATCGTAAAAAACACCACATTTATTGCACTAGAAAACCTTCAATCATTACACTCACATTGCACACTTGTAAAATCAAGCCAAAACCAACACAGCAATTCAATTTCCTCAATCCTTCTGTGTAAACTCCCAGCACCAATGCAAACACGGTCGCGGCGGACCCAAGATCCGCGGATAAGCAGGCTCTCACCCCACCAGCTGACTGTCATCTAGCTCCCGCAGGGATCCTCTGTTCAAGCTCCGAGATGAGACCCAGCGTCTCCTACGTAACTCACTGCTGTTGTTAGAATGCCGTACAGCCACGCCCCAACATGTTTCGTCATACAGACTTTCTCAAGGGATTCCCTTGAGAAAGTCTGTATGACGAAACATGTTGGGGCGTGGCTGTACGGCATTCTAACAACAGCAGTGAGTTACGTAGGAGACGCTGGGTCTCATCTCGGAGCTTGAACAGAGGATCCCTGCGGGAGCTAGATGACAGTCAGCTGGTGGGGTGAGAGCCTGCTTATCCGCTGATCTTGGGTCCGCCGCGACCGTGTTTGCATTGGTGCTGGGAGTTTACACAGAAGGATTGAGGAAATTGAATTGCTGTGTAAGAGAACTGTCAGGATGCGCCCGGCATGCACACGTGCGCATGCACGCATTCACGGGCATCAGCAGATTTCCTTGCGCAGAAACACACATCTGACCACAATTGGCACCTGACAGCCTATTTAAGGGTTGCTCTGATTTCTGACAGGTGCTGCTTGATCTTCAGCTGTGTCCTGAGATTCTGAAACCCTGTTTGTTTGACTTGACTTCCTGTTGCTGAAACCCTGGCCTTCCTGACCCTGTTTCTGGACTCTGATTATTCTGATTACTGGTTCATGATCCTGGCTTCCTGTTTGACCTTGCTCCTGTTTATACCTTGGTACCTCGCTGCCCGCCCGTTACTGAACCCGGCTTACCTGATGACCTCGCTCCTGTCTCCTGTTTGGCTCCACGCTGTTTCCGAGTACCTGTGCTGGCCGTCCATCCTCTCAGCTGTGCTGGTTCCAGCTCTTCACCAGAAACCCTGCCTGCACTTCCCAGTCTGCAACACTTCCAGCAAGTTCTGCACACAGCATTCATAGGCACTCGTGTTCCTCCTGATCCTAGCCACCATCTGTTCCATCTCCAGTGGGGCTTGGATTGGAGATACAAGAGAGGCTGACCTCGTCATTTCAGACTCCTACCAGGTACGTGACAGTATCAAGCAGCCACAAATGGAGTCTGAAAGGGAGGCCTTTCCACCAGAGAACATTTACAGATCTATTTGTGTGCTATCCAATATTGTGCAGAAGTTACAAGAAAATCTGAGTCGCATGGAAGAGCGATTTCCCCACAATGAGAATGTCGCATTGGCCTGTGCTCCGCTTTTGGTCTCTGATTCATATACCCAAACAGAGCCCGGCTTGTTCCATGAGGTTGCTTCTGCTCCTGAACCCAGGGTGCCTATGCCTGAGCGATTTTCCGGAAATCGCAAGAAGTTTCGCACATTCCGGAATTCCTGTGAACTATATTTCTCCCTGTTACCCCGGACCTTCACGTCTGAAAGCATCAAGGTGGGGTTTATCATTACATTACTATTGGATGAACCACTTTCCTGGGCTCATCATCTCCGGGAACAACATGACCCTGTCCTGACAACCACGGATTCTTTCTTCTCAGCCATGGCTCAGCTTTATGCAGACCCCTTCTACCAGCAGACTGCCGAATTCATGCTTGGCAAATTACAGCAAGGTCCAAGGCCTGCTGAGGAATATGTAACTGATTTCCGTGTATGGAGTGCAGATACCCAATGGAATCATTCCGCACTTCGCCACCAGTTTCGACTAGGACTGTCTGACACCTTAAAGGATGAGCTTGCCAGAGTGGGAGTTCCAGCATCCCTGGAAGACCTGATCGATCTAACCATTCAGATCGATCGGCGATTACGTGAAAGGCAATCCGAAAGGTCCAAAGGAACCCTTTCTGTGGCTTCAAGGTCTGACATTCCTGCATCCTCATCCATTGCATCCCCCAGAAGGAGGGAACTGCATAAGACTCCTCATAGAAGTTTTCGAAGACCACCCCTTTCTCCTGATGAACGCCTTCATCGATTACAGGACAATCTGTGTCTCTATTGCGGGGAGGCGGGTCACTTTATACAGACTTGCCCTGCAAAGACCCGCAGGTCTTTCTCCCGTCAGCCTCACATGATGCATCTCTCAGGGAGGTACCAGTCTCATGTCTCTCTTTCCATTGTGCTCCAGTTTTCTGAAAAGACTGTTCCTGTACTTGCAATCATAGACTCTGGGGCCTGTAGTTGTTTTATGGACTCTGCATTTGCTTCTCTCCACCAGCTGCCTGTATGTGCCAAGAAGCAGGAATTCCATGTTCATCTGGCTGACGGTTCCAGCATTAAATCAGGCCCAGTTACCCAAGAGACTTTACCTATTTCCTGTCGTACTTCTTCCGGCCACCATGAATTCCTCCGTTTGGATATCATAGCTTCTCCCATGTTCCCGGTTATCCTTGGCATTCCATGGTTGAAGGCACATAATCCTCACATTAACTGGCTTACCGGAGACATCTCCTTCTCCTCTGACTACTGCCAAATTCACTGCCTACCTGAAAAGACTTTCAATACCACACCCCTCCTGGGTATCCTCCCTGACCATGAAACCTCTAATCTGGTCCCTGCTGCATACCACGAGTATCTGGATGTATTTAACAAGAAAGGAGCGGACACTCTTCCTCCCCATAGAACATATGATTGTCCTATTGAACTTTTACCAGGGGCCGAGATCCCATTTGGGCGAATTTATCCTCTCTCTGAGCCTGAACTAGAAGCCCTGCGGATTTATATAGATGAAAGCCTTGAAAAACAGTTCATCCGGCCCTCCACTTCACCAGCAGGGGCCGGTATTTTCTTTGTGGAAAAGAAAGACCATACCCTTAGGCCCTGTGTGGACTATCGTGACCTTAACAGGGTCACTGTTAAAAACCGGTACCCTCTGCCTCTGATCCCTGAACTTTTTCAAAGGCTGCGTGGGGCACGAGTGTTCTCCAAATTGGATCTGAGAGGTGCTTATAATCTTGTCAGAATCAGGGAGGGAGATGAATGGAAGACGGCCTTCCGAACACGCTTCGGGCATTTTGAATATCAAGTCATGCCATTCGGACTCTGCAACGCCCCTGCCACATTCCAACATCTGGTTAATGACGTTTTTCGGAACTTCCTTGATTTATTCGTCATCGTGTATCTGGATGACATCCTTATATTCTCTGAAACTCTAGAATCCCATAGGACTCATGTAAAGAAAGTACTGGGTCGGCTGAGGGAACACCGCCTTTACGCAAAGGCTGAGAAATGTGACTTTGAAAAACCAACCATACATTTCCTGGGACTTGTCATCTCTGCTGACGGTATCTCCATGGACCCACAGAAAGTCACTTCCGTCCTGGAATGGCCTGCCCCTGTTGACAGGAAAGCTGTTCAGAGATTTGTGGGATTCGCCAACTTTTACAGAAAATTTATCAAGAACTTTTCTGGCATCATCACTCCCATCACTCAGTTAACAAAGCAGCATGTTCCTTTCCGATGGACCCCTGAAGCTCAAACAGCTTTTGAACAGTTAAAAACTTTATTCACGTCAGCTCCCGTCTTGAAACATCCTGATCCATCCTTAGCCTACGTTTTGGAGGTGGATGCGTCTGAGAGTGCACTGGGCGCTATTTTGTCTCAACGCCAAGGTCCCAAATCCTTGCTCCATCCTGTGGCCTTTTTCTCTAAGAAATTAAATCCTTCTGAAAAGAACTATGATGTTGGAGACCGAGAATTGCTGGCTATCAAGGCTGCGCTTGAAGAATGGCGCTACCTCCTGGAAGGAGCAGCTCACCCCATCCTCATCTTCACGGACCATAAAAATCTCGAATACTTGAGGACGGCTAGACGACTAAGACCCCGGCAGGCAAGGTGGGCACTTTTCTTCTCTCGTTTTATGTTCCATATAACTTATCGTCCTGGCTCAAAGAATGGTAAACCGGATGCCTTGTCCCGCATGTTCAGCGACCCAGTGGTATCCTCAGAACCTGATACTATTCTACCAGCCAAAAATTTTTTGCTTCTTCAGGCGGATTTGATGTCTCAGATAAAAGCAGATGTGATAAACCAACCACCTTCCAAAGATCTGGCTCTTCAATTGAGGGATGGTCTGTACTTTTATAAGAAGCAAATCTTTATCCCTGAGCAATTCAGAGTTGCTGTCCTGAGGCGATGTCATGACCACCCATTAGCGGGCCACTTTGGAATTCGCAAAACGGCCGATCTGATCTCTCGTACATTCTGGTGGCCAGACTTGATGCAAGACTGCAAAAGATATGTTAATTCTTGTGTGACATGCCTTCGGAATAAGACGGACAGAGCCAAAACTTGGGGCCTACTTGAGCCACTCCCTGTACCTGAGAAACCATGGAGCATGATCTCCATGGATTTCATCGTGGAACTCCCCCCATCTGAAAACTTCACCACCGTGTTTGTTGTGGTGGATCGCTTGACCAAGATGGCCCATTTTGTACCCTTACAAGGAACTCCTTCGGCCACAGAGACCGCCTCAGCTTTCATCAAGGAGATTGTAAGATTACATGGTGTCCCTGATAGCATCATCTCTGATCGTGGGGTGCAGTTTACGTCTAGATTTTGGAGGGCATTATGCCAAGCACTGAACATTGAACTCCGCCTCTCCACAGCCTACCATCCACAAACTAATGGACAAACTGAAAGAACCAATCAAACCCTTGAGCAGTACTTACGGTGTTTTTCCTCTTTTGCACAAGATGACTGGCTATCACTTCTTCCACTGGCAGAATTTTCATACAATAATTCCATCCACTCTGCAACCAAGCAATCACCCTTTTTTGCCAATTATGGGTACCACCCCTCTTTCTTACCTGAGCTGGCCATTGAATCATCTGTACCTGCTGTACAAAACAGATTAAACTTCCTCAGTACTAATAACCAATTACTGCAAGATACAATCTCCAAGGCTCAAGCAAGCAATAAAAAGTTCTTCGACAAGAAGAAGAGAGGTAATCTGAACCTTAAACCTGGAGACAAGGTCTGGCTTTCCACAACAAACTTGAAACTGAGCTGTCCTTCAAGAAAACTTGGCCCAAAATTTTTGGGACCCTTCCCAGTCAAGAGGAAAATTAATGCAGTGGCATTCGAGTTGGTGTTACCCAAGAATCTAAAGATCCACCCTGTATTCCATGTCTCTTTGTTGAAACCAGCTGTACCAAATCCATTTCCAGATCGGGTTTCTGAAATTCCTCCTCCGCTGCTCATCGAAGGGAATGAGGAATTTGAGGTGGAAGCCGTGTTGGATTGTAAAAGAAGGCATAACCAAACACAGTTCCTCATTAAATGGAAAGGCTATGGGTCGGAAGAAAATTCTTGGGAACCAGCTTCAGATGTGCATGCTCCCAGACTAGTGCAAGCCTTTTTTCAACGCCACCCAGAGAAAAGACACTTGAAGGGCATCCGGAGGCTGCCCTTAAGGGGGGGGGCAATGTAAGAGAACTGTCAGGATGCGCCCGGCATGCACACGTGCGCATGCACGCATTCACGGGCATCAGCAGATTTCCTTGCGCAGAAACACACATCTGACCACAATTGGCACCTGACAGCCTATTTAAGGGTTGCTCTGATTTCTGACAGGTGCTGCTTGATCTTCAGCTGTGTCCTGAGATTCTGAAACCCTGTTTGTTTGACTTGACTTCCTGTTGCTGAAACCCTGGCCTTCCTGACCCTGTTTCTGGACTCTGATTATTCTGATTACTGGTTCATGATCCTGGCTTCCTGTTTGACCTTGCTCCTGTTTATACCTTGGTACCTCGCTGCCCGCCCGTTACTGAACCCGGCTTACCTGATGACCTCGCTCCTGTCTCCTGTTTGGCTCCACGCTGTTTCCGAGTACCTGTGCTGGCCGTCCATCCTCTCAGCTGTGCTGGTTCCAGCTCTTCACCAGAAACCCTGCCTGCACTTCCCAGTCTGCAACACTTCCAGCAAGTTCTGCACACAGCATTCATAGGCACTCGTGTTCCTCCTGATCCTAGCCACCATCTGTTCCATCTCCAGTGGGGCTTGGATTGGAGATACAAGAGAGGCTGACCTCGTCATTTCAGACTCCTACCAGGTACGTGACATGCTGTGTTGGTTTTGGCTTGATTTTACAAGTGTGCAATGTGAGTGTAATGATTGAAGGTTTTCTAGTGCAATAAATGTGGTGTTTTTTACGATATCACACTATGTACGCATTTTTTTATCCACATATGGAATAACATCACACCGTGTTGGATGGGACGTGAAGCTTGAGTACACTGGACACAGTGCTTTATGCTTTTTTTGCCAAAACACGAGAGTGTGAGGCAAATTTATCCGGTGAGTTTTGAATCCAGGGGGAGAGGAATCACTGGCACGCTTGATGTGGTGACGCTTTCATAAAAAGAGCACAGCTATTCACGGTGTCTTCACCTATGGACATTTTCACGGATATTCTTTCCTTTTTTATTTGATGGACTTTTTGATTTATTAATTTCACTTCTATATATATTTGGGTGATTCAGATCACTACACTACTTAAGTGACTGTTTTTTATATATCCTAACGGATTTTGCTGTTTAAACTGTGCAGCTTGTATATTGATACACAATATAGCTATATGTATGGTATACTGTATACATGCAAATATGGTTTTTCACGCATTCATGAATATTGTTTAGGTTTGTTTATTCACTTGCATTACTGAGAATAGCGCCGCTTATATTGATTTATTTTGGGGATCACATATCAATATAGATTATTATTTAATGCAGTGGTATGGTAGGTCTATTATAATGGATAGGTAAATAAGAAGGATGAAATGGGTGAAAAAGAGGGGGAAAGGTGTGTGTGTGAAAAAAAAAAAAAAAAAAGGAAAAACAACAACAACGATGGCCTAAATGGAGAGGAGTGCATTATGTGGTGGAGGATAGTGTGAATGAGGTGGTGCATGATGTGGTAACATGACATGGTGCTTGTTTGGTGCCTGCTGTGTGAAAACAAAAATGAAAAGTAAACTAAAAAGTAAAAAAAGTCTAAAATTAGGTGAAAAGCCAATCAAAATGTGAAAGTGTGTATGTAGGGTGGTGGAAAGTGCTGTGTGGAATAAAGGTGAAATAACAAGAAGTTTACCTTATCAGTTGTAAAAATCGTGTAGGCTGGAGGTAATGCTGGACTTGTTGAAAAGTTCAATGTGATAAGCTTGGTGGCGATCATGCAAAAATAGGGGCTCTAGTGTAGAAAGAACCTGGCAGCAGTAGCATTCATCCTGGCCTGCAGGAGATCATGATCTGATTGTCAGGCCTCCAGTCTCCCTTTATATCCAATTTCAGGCAAATGGGATAATCATGTGCAGGTGCAAACCCCCCACCCACACCGCCCACAAGAAAAAAAAAAAAAACCCGGAAGGATTGGCGCTGGAACCGCTGATGGAGCGGCCCCTGTGTGGCTCCCTCGGCGTCCCGGAAGGCCAACAGGCCCCGACCACTGTCGTCATCTCCGCCGCAATGCGCGTGACGTCATGACGTTGTGCGCAAGCCGGGCCCTTACAGGCATGCGCACTCCGCCAAACGTCCGGAGATAAACACGGGACGCCGCCGGCAGGATAGAGCTCACCTTAACTGCAGCGATGAACAAAAAAGGGGGCACGCAAAGGAATTCGCATGCCCCCCCTTTTCCTGCCGGGAAGCCGCGAGGGGTCAGACTCATCCCAAGAAGGGAGAGGGGGCACCACCAACACCCGCCAGTCCAAAAAACGGCCCTCAAAGCAAAAACAAAATACTAGGGATGGTGTCAGTAGGACATGAATGATTGACTTTATGGAATCACCAACATAGCACACAGCAAATGTTGATGGTCTGGTATGTTTTTTGTTTGTTTTTACATTTTTTACATTTTTTATTTTTTACATGGGCTGTGTGTTGGTTCCAGGTCCCCACGTTCCTGCATCGAATGTCAGTATGAGATAGGTAGAATATAAATAGAGTTTGTCAGCAATTGCCATATAAGGCAATTGAATATCATGCAGTGTGGGGGTCTAAGTTAGATTCCCCCTCATGCATGGGGTTGTTAAAAATTGACCGAGTGGGAACAATTGATTAACAATGTGCAGGATACGTGAAGAGAAGGAAACACACAGCCCATGTCTTATCTCTAATGTGTCAAGGTGGGGAGGGGTGTTTAACCACCCAAATTTGAAATATGAAAAAAGGAAGACACATATAAAAAGAGACAAGAAAGGCTGCACACCCCGAAATTGGATTAAAGAAAAATTATTTTCCCCTTCCGGGTTTTTTTTTTTTTTCTTGTGGGCGGTGTGGGTGGGGGGTTTGCACCTGCACATGATTATCCCATTTGCCTGAAATTGGATATAAGTCCTCATGCACATGGACGTTTTAAAAAACGAGCTGTAAAGCTAGGTTCGACGCCTGGAAAAACCGGCGTTAAAAACGCGATTTTTACCGCGTTTTGCATTAGCGTTTTTGCGCGTTTTTCCGCGTTTTTCCGCGTTAGCGCTAAGTAGCGTTTTTCAATGAAAAACACATCTCTCAGCTATATACACTCCCAAATTTCCCACAATGCCACAGAAACCAAAGAAAATATGTTAATGAGCATGTGTCGGTGCCATTTTGGTAGGAGAGAGAGAGAGGAGAGAGTGTTTCAGAGTGTTTCAGAGTTTTCAGTATATTTCAGTATTTTTCAGTATTTTTCTGAGAAATATGGATCCTGTCATGCAAAAGATCGATGAGGCAATCCTCATGAGGGGGTTAGGGGTTAGGGGTTAGGGTTAGGAGTTAGGGTTAGGGGTTAGGGGTTAGGGGTTAGGGGTTAGGGTTAGGAGTTAGGGTTAGGGGTTAGGGGTTAGGGTTAGGGGTTAGGGGTTAGGAGTTAGGGTTAGGAGTTAGGGTTAGGGTTAGGGGTTAGGGGTTAGGGTTAGGGGTTAGGGGTTAGGAGTTAGGGTTAGGAGTTAGGGTTAGGGTTAGGGGTTAGGGTTAGGGGTTAGGGGTTAGGAGTTAGGGTTAGGGTTAGGAGTTAGGGTTAGAAGTTAGGGTTAGGAGTTAGGGTTAGGGGTTAGGGTTAGGGTTAGGGGTTAGGGGTTAGGGGTTAGGAGTTAGGGTTAGGAGTTAGGGTTAGGGGTTAGGGTTAGGGGTTAGGGTTAGGGGTTAGGGTTAGGGGTTAGGGTTAGGGGTTAGGGTTAGGGGTTAGGGTTAGGGGTTAGGAGTTAGGGTTAGGGGTTAGGGGTTAGGAGTTAGGGTTAGGAGTTAGGGTTAGGAGTTAGGATTAGGGTTAGGGGTTAGGAGTTAGGGTTAGGGGTTAGGGTTAGGGGTTATGGTTAGGGGTTAGGGGTTAGGGTTAGGGGTTAGGGGTTAGGAGTTAGGAGTTAGGGTTAGGGTTAGGGGTTAGGGTTAGGGGTTAGGGGTTAGGAGTTAGGGTTAGGGTTAGGGGTTAGGGGTTAGGAGTTAGGGTTAGGAGTTAGGGTTAGGGGTTAGGGTTAGGGTTAGGGGTTAGGGGTTAGGGTTAGGAGTTAGGGTTAGGGGTTAGGGTTAGGGTTAGGGGTTAGGGGTTAGGGTTAGGAGTTAGGGTTAGGGGTTAGGGTTAGGGTTAGGGTTAGGGGTTAGGGGTTAGGAGTTAGGGTTAGGGGTTAGGAGTTAGGGTTAGGAGTTAGGGTTAGGAATTAGGGTTAGGGTTAGGGTTAGGGGTTAGGAGTTAGGGTTAGGGGTTAGGAGTTAGGGTTAGGAGTTAGGGTTAGGAGTTAGGGGTTAGGGTTGGGGTTAGGGTTAGGAGTTAGGGTTAGGGTTAGGGGTTAGGGTTAGGGGTTAGGGTTAGGGGTTAGGGTTAGGGTTAGGGGTTAGGGGTTAGGAGTTAGGGTTAGGAGTTAGGGTTAGGGTTAGGGGTTAGGGTTAGGGGTTAGGAGTTAGGGTTAGGGTTAGGGGTTAGGGGTTAGGAGTTAGGGTTAGGGGTTAGGGGTTAGGGTTAGGGTTAGGGGTTAGGGGTTAGGAGTTAGGGTTAGGAGTTAGGGTTAGGGGTTAGGGTTAGGGGTTAGGGGTTAGGGGTTAGGAGTTAGGGTTAGGATTAGGGGTTAGGGGTTAGGAGTTAGAGTTAGGAGTTAGGGTTAGGGTTAGGGGTTAGGGGTTAGGGTTAGGGGTTAGGGGTTAGGAGTTAGGGGTTAGGAGTTAGGGTTATGAGTTAGGGTTAGGGGTTAGGGTTAGGGTTAGGGGTTAGGAGTTAGGGTTAGGAGTTAGGGTTAGGGGTTAGGGTTAGGGTTAGGGATTAGGAGTTAGGGTTAGGAGTTAGGGTTAGGGTTAGGGGTTAGGGGTTAGGAGTTAGGGTTAGGAGTTAGGGTTAGGAGTTAGGGTTAGGGGTTAGGGTTAGGGTTAGGGTTAGGGTTAGGGGTTAGGAGTTAGGGTTAGGAGTTAGGGTTAGGGGTTAGGGGTTAGGGTTAGGGGTTAGGGGTTAGGGTTAGGGTTAGGGTTATGGTTAGGAGTTAGGGTTAGGGTTAGGTGGATATGCCACATCCCACAATTCTGGATGGGCCTGTACCGCATTTATTAATTCTACTTGAGAGACTGCACTAGCCACCTTGAAGCCAATATCACCACAGTCACACGGCTGTGCAAAGGACTCTTGGGTAATCTAATGTCCAGACAGGAAATTCCTGTTTTTACAGAGATTACAGTGTCCAATCATCTCTTTTTAACCAAAAAACGCCGGAGTTAAAAAACGTGAAAAAACTCCGCGGTCGCGTTTTTGCGCGTTTTTCCGCGTTTCGCGTTTTTACAGCTCTAGCGCCGCTCCTCAGAACGCACTGGTCCTGGGTTTTTTTTACAGCTTAAAAACGCCTAGGCTATTTGCAGCTCAAAAACGTCTAGGTGAGCATGAATCCATAGACTAACATAGACAGGCGTTTTTAAGCTGTAAAAAACGGTAAAAAACGCGGCTGTAAAAACGTCCGTGTGCATGAGGACTAAAGGGAGACTGGAGGCCTGACAATCAGATCATGATCTCCTGCAGGCCAGGATGAATGCTACTGCTGCCAGGTTCTTTCTACACTAGAGCCCCTATTTTTGCATGATCGCCACCAAGCTTATCACATTGAACTTTTCAACAAGTCCAGCATTACCTCCAGCCTACACGATTTTTACAACTGATAAGGTAAACTTCTTGTTATTTCACCTTTATTCCACACAGCACTTTCCACCACCCCACATACACACTTTCACATTTTGATTGGCTTTTCACCTAATTTTAGATTTTTTTTACTTTTTAGTTTACTTTTCATTTTTGTTTTCACACAGCAGGCACCAAGCAAGCACCATGTCATGTTACCACATCATGCACCACCTCATTCACACTATCCTCCACCACATAATGCACTCCTCTCCATTTAGGCCATCGTTGTTGTTGTTTTTCCTTTTTTTTTTTTTTTCACACACACACACCTTTCCCCCTCTTTTTCACCCATTTCATCCTTCTTATTTACCTATCCATTATAATAGACCTACCATACCACTGCATTGTTGGATCACACGATCATCAAATTTTGTCGATTACATTTATGGGATGGAATTAACATCTCAATATATTTACATAGTAAAAATCCTATCCAACGCCAGTCTCCACATAGACAAATTGGAAACACTCAGTACATTACCAAGTTAATTATTAAACTTCCTCTAACTAATACATGGCTATTCTTGGGTTTCTGTTGCAGGTGTGGGCTCCTCCCCCTCATCTCCCCTCCCGGGGGGCGCGCTAAGTGTGGCTCCTTGTAAGCCCCCTGAGGCTGGCTCTCCTTGGAGAGTGAGGGTGGCCCCCCGAGCCCCCCGGTGTTTCCATTGGCCCTCAGCACATATCCTGGACTAGAGAACACCCATTCCACCACTTAGCGGTAAAGACTCATTATCTTGGTTTAATCCAAGTGATGCACAATAATATATATATTTATCTATTTGAATTTAATTTATGTAATTCTTTTTTAGATCCAACTGTCCCCCTGAAGAGACCATATACAGGTCGAAACGCGTCGGGGCTTGCTATTTATGTAACATTATGTAACCTAACTATGTGTATTAATATGTGTTTGTTACTGCACTGGGGAATAAGATGTGTGTTACTGTACCAGATGATTCTCTATACTGTACTTCAAACCATGATATTGGATAAAACTTTTTATACATCCATTAAGAACTTCCTTTCATTATGTGCATTGCTGTTGTAAAGCCCCATGGGGAAAATAATTTTTCTTTAATCCAATTTCGGGGTGTGCAGCCTTTCTTGTCTCTTTTTATATGTGTCTTCCTTTTTTCATGTGATGTATTTTTTGCTTTTTTGTTATGTTATGCATAGGTATGTGTTTAATGGGGTACTGAATGTTGGAAATGGGGAAGTAACAGGGGGGGTGGGAGTGGCAGAGGGGAAGACAGAGATTATGGGCAAGGTAACGGGGGGTTCCTGGGATAAAAGGAAATGACAGCCATATTGAAAATATTGTCATACAATGTGAGGGGTTTGAGCTCACCAAATAAGAGAGGGAGACTGTGGGTGGAGTTGCAACACTTGGGAGCTGACGTGGTTCTCTTGCAGGAGACCCATTTTGGGGGCAGCTCGATTTCAGGCCTGCCCCAGAATATATTGAAGCAATGGTATCATGCGGTATCCCCAGTAGCAAGGGCAAGAGGGGTTACAATTGCATTTAAGAAATCATGCCCCTGGATAATGGAGAACGTACTATGCAACCCAGAAGGTCGGTATTTGTTTGTAAAAGGTGTAATACACTAACTTGTAAATACTGCAGTTGCCTGCGGTACTGTACTAATAGGATCAGAAGAACACCACTAATTTTCTTCAGGTAGCTTTAGGTGCACACTGTGCAGAGAATGCTCTACACTAACTTGTAAATACTGCAGCTGCCTGCGGTACTGTACTAATAGGATCAGAAGAACACCACTAAATTACTTGAGAAGGCTTTAGGTGCACACCATGCAGAGGATGCACTACACTAACTTGTAAATACTACAGCTGTCTGTGGTACTGTACTAATAGGATCAGAAGAACACCACAAATTTTCTTCAGGTAGCTTTAGGTGCACACTGTGCAGAGGACACACTACACTAACTTGTAAATACTGCAGCTGCCTTCGGTACTGTACTAATAAGATCAGAAGAACACCACTAATTTTCTTCAGGTAGCTTTAGGTGCACACTGTGCAGAGAATGCACTACACTAACTTGTAAATCCTGCAGCTGCCTGCGGTACTGTACTAATAGCATCAGAAGAACACCACTAATTTTCTTCAGGTAGCTTTAGGTGCACACTGTGCAGAAGACGCCCTACACTAACTTGTAAATACTGCAGCTGCCTGCGGTACTGTACTAATAGGATAAGAAGAACACCACTAATTTTCTTCAGGTAGCTTTAGGTGCACACTGTGCAGAGAATGCTCTACACTAACTTGTAAATACTGCAGCTGCCTGCGGTACTTTACTAATAGGAACAGAAGAACACCACTAATTTTCTCCAGGTAACTTTAGGTGCACACTGTGCAGAGGACGCACTACACTAACTTGTAAATACTGCAGCTGCCTGTGGTACTGTACTAATAGGATCAGAAGAACACCACTAATTTTCTTCAGGTAGCTTTAGGTGCACACTGTGCAGGGGACGTACTACACTAAATTGTAAATACTGCAGCTGCCTGTGGTACTGTACTTATAGGATCAGAAGAACACCACTAATTTTCTCCAGGTAGCTTTAGGTGCACACTGTGCAGAGGACGCACTACACTGGCTTGTAAATACTACAGCTGCCTGCGGTACTGTACTAATAGGATCAGAAGAACACCACTAATTTTCTTCAGGTAGCTTTAGGTGCACACTGTGCAGAGGACGCACTACACTAACTTGTAAATACTGCAGCTGCCTGCGGTACTGTACTAATAGGATCAGAATAACACCACTAATTTTGTTTAGGTAGCTTTAGGTGCACACTGTGCAGAGGACGCACAAAACTAACTTGCAAATACTGCAGCTGCCTGCGGTATTGTACTAATTCGATCAGAAGAACACCACTCATTTTCTTCAGGTAGCTTTAGGTGCACACTGTGCAGAGGATGCACTACACTAACTTGTAAATACTGCAGCTGCCTGTGGTACTGTACTAATAGGATCAGAAGAACACCACTATTTTTCTTCAGGTAGCTTTAGGTGCACACTGTGCAGAGGATGCACTACACTAACTTGTAAATACTGCAGCTGCCTGTGGTACTGTACTAATAGGATCAGAAGAACACCACTAATTTTCTTCAGGTAGCTTTAGGTGCACACTGTGCAGGGGACGTACTACACTAAATTTTAAATACTGCAGCTGCCTGTGGTACTGTACTTATAGGATCAGAAGACCACTTATTTTCTTCAGGTAGCTTTAGGTGCACACTGTGCAGAGGACGCACTACACTAGCTTGTAAATACTACAGCTGCCTGCGGTACTGTACTAATAGGATCAGAAGAACACCACTAATTTTCTTCAGGTAGCTTTAGGTGCACACTGTGCAGAGGACGCACTACACTAACTTGTAAATACTGCAGCTGCCTGCGGTACTGTACTAATACGATCAGAATAACACCACTAATTTTGTTTAGGTAGCTTTAGGTGCACACTGTCAGAGGACGCACTACACTAACTTGTAAATACTGCAGCTGCCTGCGGTACTTTACTAATAGGATCAGAAGAACACCACTAATTTTCTTCAGGTAGCTTTAGGTGCACACTGTGCAGAGGATGCACTGCACTAACTTGTAAATACTACATCTGCCTGTGGTACTGTACTAATAGGATCAGAAGAACACCACTAATTTTCTTCAGGTAGCTTTAGGTGCACAATGTGCAGAGGATGCGCTACACTAACTTGTAAATACTGCAGCTGCCTGCGGTACTGTACTAATAGGATCAGAAGGGGGAGGGTCAGAAATGGATACAGGTGATGGTGGGTGATGGGTGTGTGTGTGTGTGTGAGTAAGTGAGTGCTCCTCCCCCCCTCCACGATCCCGGGCTAATGGACAATCATCCGGCCGACAGCTGAGATGCTGTGCACATGATAGAGCACATGAGAGAGGGCTTTGCTATCTCGCCCGTCGCTTGTCTTCAACCATCTCCGAGCAGTAATCAAAGATACGCCGGCATTTGGGAAGGAAGGGGGCGACTGCTCCTACTGGCTACTCTGCCCTCATCTGTATCCAGCTTCGCGGTGCAGTAAAGTGACTGCATGCCGGTGCTCTTCTGATAGCAGATGGACGGCCAATGCAGCAAGGTAAAGCAAAGAGTGACAGAAAGCTGAAAGCTGAAAAGCGGAGTACGGGAGAGAGGGCTGTACTAGCTTTGCTAGCCTGGTTACCTGCCTTCAGCCTCTCCGTGTAGCAAGACAGACACACGCCGGCGTTCTCCCTGATAGCAGACGGGCAGCCAGCTGAGGTGGAGAGAAAGAGGAAAGGCCACTTCCACACTTCATTACCCCACCACACACAGGCAGACTCCACAGTGTGATAGAAAGTGGAAAAGCGGTGTAAGGGAGAGAGGTTTTTGTTAGACTGCCTGCCTGTTTACAGCCCCTCTGTGCAGCAAAGCAAATATACACCGGCATTCCTCTGAAAACAGACGGGTGGCCAGCTGGAGTGGGAGAGTGAGAGAGGTAGTGAGAGGAGCGGCTGCTCTCACAGGCTGCCTCCCCCCCACCTCTCTGCTCTATTCTATGTGAGCAGAGTGTGAAGGGGGAATAAGGAGAAGGAGAAAGGAAAAAGAAAAAAGGAAAGAACATTTTTGAGGATGACAACACGCAGACAAGCAGCCTTGCAACCAACAGCAGGGAGAGGCAGAAAATCGATAGAAGGCATCAAAGTGTACCTATCCCCCCGCACACCTGAGCAAACAGGAAGGTCGGATGCAAAGAAGCGAAGCGGAGGCAACATCATGGGCTGTGCAGAAACAACAGAACTGGAGTCCCAGATAAAGCAGGCGAGTACCCAGATGACAAGTGACAGTGTCGTGGCAAACGGTAAGAGATCCCCTACAGCAGGGAGAGGGAGGAAGACCCCAGAGCCAAGTCCCCCCCGGAAGTGATGGGAGCCCCAAGGTAATAGGGGCTAAGAATAAGGGCCAACTCATTCCTGATAATGGACATCAACCAGGGGACATACAAAGCCCACTAGTAGAGAGCCGGGATACAATGACGCAATGGGAGGATAACAGGTGGTCATTAGAAGAGGCACAGTCCATAGACACAGAGACCATGATGGGAAGAGGAGGAGAAGACCCAATCCCCGATATGGACCAAAGTACCAGACAGGAACATTTAGAAATAACAAGGGGGACATGGGAGTAAGCCGGTCACCATATAGACACGAGTGTGATCAGGAGAACGCTCAGGATGGCGAGGGGAACCCACAGGGGTGGAATGGACAAAATGCAGACCCAGAAAGGGACATCTGGGAGTTGTTGAAGGCCGTTCCCACCAAAAACGACATTCAGCAATTAATAAAAGCAGTTGAGCAATCATGTATGCAAGCAGTGGCAAGTTTAAAAGAGGACATCAGGGATCTGGGACACAGAGTAGAAGGGGCGGAAAAAGAACAAGAAACTATCACACAGGCAGTGAGATATTAAATTCATACAGAGAACAGCTGGATGAGTATGAGAATAGGGACAGGTGACAAAATATACGTATAAAAGGATTAAAGGAGTCAATTACAGCGACAGAATTAGCCCCAGCAGTACAAAAAAATTTTGGACAGATTCTGGGGGATCAAGCTCCAAACGTTATTGAAATAGATCGGGCACATCGGGTCCCTCTCCAGAACACAAAAGCTGACGTACCCAGAGATGTAATTTGTAAAGTTCACAAATACACCGTGAAAGAAAATATGAAGACAGCACGTAATATTCCTACAATTACATTTGAAGGCTCAAACATAGCACTGTATCCAGATATCTCAAAAATAACTCTTTTTAAACGAGGGTCGGTCCGCCCACTGTTAGAAATCCTACGAAAGGCTGAGATCAAATACCGGTGGGGGTTCCCCTTTAGTCTAACAGCTTCTAGGAATGGGAAAACTGCAACTTTGCGAACAGAGGATAATTTAAAATCATTTATAGAGAAATTAGACCTTCCGATGGTGGACTTTACGGACTGCAGAATAAATTCTTCAGGGCCTCCCCTGCAACGAGCAGAAAAGTGGCAGGAGGTACCGGCAAGGGTTAACAGGGGTGGAGCCCAAAGAAGGACTTAAAGGACTCTTTTTGGGCATTTTTTTTTTGCTGTTTTTCTACCTGGGAAGGGTTCTATAGGGTGAAGCCCGGGAGGAGGGGGGAATAGATGGGGGGATATGAGGGAAAATGAGGGCCTTGTGTAGGTCAATAGGCCAGCCCCAATTAAAGGGGAGAGTAATCCTGCGGAATGCAGGGAAGGGGGGTAGCCTGCGCGTGGGAGGTGTCTATACGTGCAAGCTCCCCACCCGATTTTTAGATATACCCCTAAAGAGAGGTTTTTTGTATGGGGGAAGAGTATGCAAGGGTTATGTATATAACATAAATGTGATGTATTTTTTGCTTTTTTGTTATGTTATGCATAGGTATGTGTTTAATGGGGTACTGAATGTTGGAAATGGGGAAGTAACAGGGGGGGTGGGAGTGGCAGAGGGGAAGACAGAGATTATGGGCAAGGGAACGGGGGGTTCCTGGGATAAAAGGAAATGACAGCCATATTGAAAATATTGTCATACAATGTGAGGGGTAGGGATGAGCCGAACACCCCCCTGTTCGGTTCGCACCAGAACATGCGAACAGGAAAAAAATTCGTTCGAACACGCGAACACCGTTAAAGTCTATGGGACACGAACATGAATAATCAAAAGTGCTAATTTTAAAGGCTAATATGCAAGTTATTGTCAATAAAAGTGTTTGGGGACCTGGGTCCTGCCCCAGGGGACATGAATCAATGCAAAAAAAAGTTTTAAAAACGGCCGTTTTTTCAGGAGCAGTGATTTTATTAATGCTTAAAGTCAAACAATAAAAATGTAATATCCCTTTAAATTTCATACCTGGGGGGTGTCTATAGTATGCCTGTAAAGGGGCGCATGTTTCCCGTGTTTAGAACAGTCTGACAGCAAAATGACATTTGGAAGGAAAAAACACATTTAAAACTACCGCGGCTATTGCATTGCCGACAATACACATAGAAGTTCATTGATAAAAACGGCATGGGAATTCCCCACAGGGCAACCCCGAACCAAAATTAAAAAAAAAAAATGATGTGGGAGTCCCCCTAAATTCCATACAAGGCCCTTCAGGTCTGGTATGGATATTAAGGGGAACCCCAGCCAAAATTTTTTAAAAAAATTGACGTGGGGTTCCCCCTAAATTCCATACCAGACCCTTCAGGTCTGGTATGGATTTTAAGGGGAACCCCGCGCCAAAAAAAAAAAAAAAACGGCGTGGGGTCCCCCTAGAAATCCATACCAGACCCTTATCCGAGCACGCAACCTGGCAGGCCGCAGGAAAAGAGGGGGGGACGAGAGTGCGCCCCCCCCCCCCTCCTGAACCGTACCAGGCCACATGCCCTCAACATTGGGAGGGTGCTTTGGGGTAGCCCCCCAAAACACCTTGTCCCCATGTTGATGAAGACAAGGGCCTCATCCCCACAACCCTGGCCGGTGGTTGTGGGGGTCTGCGGGCGGGGGGCTTATCGGAATCTGGAAGCCCCCTTTAACAAGGGGACCCCCAGATCCCGGCCCCCCCCCTGTGTGAAATGGTAAGGGGGTACTTACCCCTACCATTTCACAAAAAAACTGTCAAAAATGTTAAAAATGACAAGAGACAGTTTTTGACAATTCCTTTATTTAAATGCTTCTTCTTTCTTCCTTCATCTTCTTCTTCTTCTGGTTCTTCTGGCTCTTCTGGTTCTTCCTCCGGCGTTCTCGTCCAGCATCTCCTCCGCGGCGTCTTCTATCTTCTTCTCCTCGGGCCGCTCCGCACCCATGGCATGGGGGGAGGCTCCCGCTCTTCTCTTCATCTTCTTCTCTTCTTCATCTTCTTCTTCATCTTCTTCTTCTTCTTCTCTTCTTCTTCATTTCTTCTCCGGGCCGCTCCGCAGCCATGCTGGCATGGTGGGAGGCTCCCGCTGTGTGACGGCGTCTCTTCGTCTGACGGTTCTTAAATAACGGGGGGCGGGGCCACCCGGTGACCCCGCCCCCCCTCTGACGCACGGGACATGACGGGACTTCCCTGTGGCATTCCCCGTGACGTCACAGGGAAGTCCCGTCAAGTCACCGTGCGTCAGAGGGGGGCGGGGTCACCGGGTGGCCCCGCCCCCCGTTATTTAAGAACCGTCAGATGAAGAGACGCCTTCACACAGCGGGAGCCTCCCACCATGCCAGCATGGCTGCGGAGCGGCCCGGAGAAGAAATGAAGAAGAAGAGAAGAAGAAGAAGAAGATGAAGAAGAAGATGAAGAAGAGAAGAAGATGAAGAGAAGAGCGGGAGCCTCCCCCCATGCCATGGGTGCGGAGCGGCCCGAGGAGAAGAAGATAGAAGACGCCGCGGAGGAGATGCTGGACGAGAACGCCGGAGGAAGAACCAGAAGAGCCAGAAGAACCAGAAGAAGAAGAAGAGGAAGGAAGAAAGAAGAAGCATTTAAATAAAGGAATTGTCAAAAACTGTCTCTTGTCATTTTTAACATTTTTGACAGTTTTTTTGTGAAATGGTAGGGGTAAGTACCCCCTTACCATTTCACACAGGGGGGGGGCCGGGATCTGGGGGTCCCCTTGTTAAAGGGGGCTTCCAGATTCCGATAAGCCCCCCGCCCGCAGACCCCCACAACCACCGGCCAGGGTTGTGGGGATGAGGCCCTTGTCTTCATCAACATGGGGACAAGGTGTTTTGGGGGGCTACCCCAAAGCACCCTCCCAATGTTGAGGGCATGTGGCCTGGTAGGTTCAGGAGGGGGGGGGGCGCACTCTCGTCCCCCCCTCTTTTCCTGCGGCCTGCCAGGTTGCGTGCTCGGATAAGGGTCTGGTATGGATTTTTAGGGGGACCCCACGCCGTTTTTTTTTTTTTTTTTGGCGCGGGGTTCCCATTAAAATCCATACCAGACCTGAAGGGTCTGGTATGGAATTTAGGGGGAACCCCACGTCAATTTTTTTTTAAAATTTTGGCTGGGGTTCCCCTTAATATCCATACCAGACCTGAAGGGCCTTGTATGGAATTTAGGGGGACCCCCACATCATTTTTTTTTTTTTTATTTTGGTTCGGGGTTGCCCTGTGGGGAATTCCCATGCCGTTTTTATCAATGAACTTCTATGTGTATTGTCGGCAATGCAATAGCCGCGGGTAGTTTTAAATGAGTTTTTTCCTTCCAAATGTCATTTTGCTGTCAGACTGTTCTAAACACAGGAAACATGCGCCCCTTTACAGGCATACTATAGACACCCCCCAGGTACGAAATTTAAAGGGATATTACACTTTTATTGTTTGACTTTAAGCATTAATAAAATCACTGTTCCTGAAAAAACGTCCGTTTTTAAAACTTTTTTTTGCATTGATCCATGTCCCCTGGGGCAGGACCCGGGTCCCCAAACACTTTTTATGACAATAACTTGCATATAAGCCTTTAAAATTAGCACTTTTGATTTCTCCCATAGACTTTTAAAGGGTGTTCCGCGGCATTCGAATTTGCCGCGAACACCCCAAATTGTTCGCTGTTCGGCGAACTTGCGAACAGCCAATGTTCGAGTAGAACATGAGTTCGACTCGAACTCGAAGCTCATCCCTAGTGAGGGGTTTGAGCTCACCAAATAAGAGAGGGAGACTGTGGGTGGAGTTGCAACACTTGGGAGCTGACGTGGTTCTCTTTCAGGAGACCCATTTTGGGGGCAGCACGATTTCAGGCCTGCCCCAGAATATATTGAAGCAATGGTATCATGCGGTATCCCCAGTAGCAAGGGCAAGAGGGGTTACAATTGCATTTAAGAAATCATGCCCCTGGATAATGGAGAATGTACTATGCAACCCAGAAGGTCGGTATTTGTTTGTAAAAGGTGTAATACACTAACTTGTAAATACTGCAGCTGCCTGTGGTACTGTACTAATAGGATCAGAAGAACACCACTAATTTTCTTCAGGTAGCTTTAGGTGCACACTGTGCAGAGAATGCTCTACACTAACTTGTAAATACTGCAGCTGCCTGCGGTACTGTACTAATAGGAACAGAAGAACACCACTAATTTTCTCCAGGTAACTTTAGGTGCACACTGTGCAGAGGACGCACTACACTAACTTGTAAATACTGCAGCTGCCTGCGGTACTGTACTAATAGGATCAGAAGAACACCACTAATTTTCTTCAGGTAGCTTTAGGTGCACACTGTGCAGGGGACGTACTACACTAAATTGTAAATACTGCAGCTGCCTGTGGTACTGTACTTATAGGATCAGAAGACCACTAATTTTCTTCAGGTAGCTTTAGGTGCACACTGTGCAGAGGACGCACTACACTAGCTTGTAAATACTACAGCTGCCTGCGGTACTGTACTAATAGGATCAGAAGAACACCACTAATTTTCTTCAGGTAGCTTTAGGTGCACACTGTGCAGAGGACGCACTACACTAACTTGTAAATACTGCAGCTGCCTGCGGTACTGTACTAATAGGATCAGAATAACACCACTAATTTTGTTTAGGTAGCTTTAGGTGCACACTGTGCAGAGGACGCACAAAACTAACTTGCAAATACTGCAGCTGCCTGCGGTACTGTACTAATACGATCAGAAGAACACCACTAATTTTCTTCAGGTAGCTTTAGGTGCACACTGTGCAGAGGATGCACTACACTAACTTGTAAATACTGCAGCTGCCTGCGGTACTTTACTAATAGGATCAGAAGAACACCACTAATTTTCTTCAGGTAGCTTTAGGTGCACACTGTGCAGAGGACGCACGACACTAACTTGTAAATACTGCAGCTGCCTGCGGTACTGTACTAATAGGATCAGAAGAACACCACTAATTTTCTTCAGGTAGCTTTAGGTGCACACTGTGCAGAGGATGCGCTACACTAACTTGTAAATACTGCAGCTGCCTGCGGTACTGTACTAATAGGATCAGAAGGGGGAGGGTCAGAAATGGATACAGGTGATGGTGGTTGATGGGTGTGTGTGTGTGAGTAAGTGAGTGCTCCTCCCCCCTCCACGATCCCGGGCTAATGGACAATCATCCGGCCGACAGCTGAGATGCTGTGCACATGATAGAGCACATGAGAGAGGGCTTTGCTATCTCGCCCGTCGCTTGTCTTTAGCCATCTCCGAGCAGTAATCAAGGATACGCCGGCATTTGGGAAGGAAGGGGGCGACTGCTCCTACTGGCTACTCTGCCCTCATCTGTATCCAGCTTCGCGGTGCAGTAAAGTGACTGCATGCCGGCGCTCTTCTGATAGCAGATGGACGACCAATGCAGCAAGGTAAAGCAAAGAGTGACAGAAAGCTGAAAAGCAGAGTACGGGAGAGAGGGCTGTACTAGCTTTGGTAGCCTGGTTACCTGCCTTCAGCCTCTCCGTGTAGCAAGACAGACACACGCCGGCGTTCTCCCTGATAGCAGACGGGCAGCCAGCTGAGGTGGAGAGAGAAAGAGGAACGGCCACTTCCACACTTCATTACCCCACCACACACAGGCAGACTCCACAGTGTGATAGAAAGTGGAAAAGCGGTGTAAGGGAGAGAGGTTTTTGTTAGACTGCCTGCCTGTTTACAGCCCCTCTGTGCAGCAAAGCAAATATACACCGGCATTCCTCTGAAAACAGACGGGTGGCCAGCTGGAGTGGGAGAGTGAGAGAGGTAGTGAGAGGAGCGGCTGCTCTCACAGGCTGCCTCCCCCCCACCTCTCTGCTCTATTCTATGTGAGCAGAGTGTGAAGGGGGAATAAGGAGAAGGAGAAAGGAAAAAGAAAAAAGGAAAGAACATTTTTGAGGATGACAACACGCAGACAAGCAGCCTTGCAACCAACAGCAGGGAGAGGCAGAAAATCGATAGAAGGCATCAAAGTGTACCTATCCCCCCGCACACCTGAGCAAACAGGAAGGTCGGATGCAAAGAAGCGAAGCGGAGGTAACATCATGGGCTGTGCAGAAACAACAGAACTGGAGTCCCAGATAAAGCAGGCGAGTACCCAGATGACAAGTGACAGTGTCGTGGCAAACGGTAAGAGATCCCCTACAGCAGGGAGAGGGAGGAAGACCCCAGAGCCAAGTCCCCCCCGGAAGTGATGGGAGCCCCAAGGTAATAGGGGCTAAGAATAAGGGCCAACTCATTCCTGATAATGGACATCAACCAGGGGACATACAAAGCCCACTAGTAGAGAGCCGGGATACAATGACGCAATGGGAGGATAACAGGTGGTCATTAGAAGAGGCACAGTCCATAGACACAGAGACCATGATGGGAAGAGGAGGAGAAGACCCAATCCCAGATATGGACCAAAGTACCAGACAGGAACATTTAGAAATAACAAGGGGGGACATGGGAGTAAGCCGGTCACCATATAGACACGAGTGTGATCAGGAGAACGCTCAGGATGGCGAGGGGAACCCACAGGGGTGGAATGGACAAAATGCAGACCCAGAAAGGGACATCTGGGAGTTGTTGAAGGCCGTTCCCACCAAAAACGACATTCAGCAATTAATAAAAGCAGTTGAGCAATCATGTATGCAAGCAGTGGCAAGTTTAAAAGAGGACATCAGGGATCTGGGACACAGAGTAGAAGGGGCGGAAAAAGAACAAGAAACTATCACACAGGCAGTGAGATATTAAATTCATACAGAGAACAGCTGGATGAGTATGAGAATAGGGACAGGTGACAAAATATACGTATAAAAGGATTAAAGGAGTCAATTACAGCGACAGAATTAGCCCCAGCAGTACAAAAAAATTTTGGACAGATTCTGGGGGATCAAGCTCCAAACGTTATTGAAATAGATCGGGCACATCGGGTCCCTCTCCAGAACACAAAAGCTGACGTACCCAGAGATGTAATTTGTAAAGTTCACAAATACACCGTGAAAGAAAATATAATGAAGACAGCACGTAATATTCCTACAATTACATTTGAAGGCTCAAACATAGCACTGTATCCAGATATCTCAAAAAGAACTCTTTTTAAACGAGGGTCGGTCCGCCCACTGTTAGAAATCCTACGAAAGGCTGAGATCAAATACCGGTGGGGGTTCCCCTTTAGTCTAACAGCTTCTAGGAATGGGAAAACTGCAACTTTGCGAACAGAGGATAATTTAAAATCATTTATAGAGAAATTAGACCTTCCGATGGTGGACTTTACGGACTGCAGAATAAATTCTTCAGGGCCTCCCCTGCAACGAGCAGAAAAGTGGCAAGAGGTACCGGCAAGGGTTAACAGGGGTGGAGCCCAAAGAAGGACTTAAAGGACTCTTTTTGGGCATTTTTTTTTTGCTGTTTTTCTACCTGGGAAGGGTTCTATAGGGTGAAGCCCGGGAGGAGGGGGGAATAGATGGGGGGATATGAGGGAAAATGAGGGCCTTGTGTAGGTCAATAGGCCAGCCCCAATTAAAGGGGAGAGTAATCCTGCAGAATGCAGGGAAGGGGGGTAGCCTGCGCGTGGGAGGTGTCTATACGTGCAAGCTCCCCACCCGATTTTTAGATATACCCCTAAAGAGAGGTTTTTTGTATGGGGGAAGAGTATGCAAGGGTTATGTATATAACATAAATGTGATGTATTTTTTGCTTTTTTGTTATGTTATGCATAGGTATGTGTTTAATGGGGTACTGAATGTTGGAAATGGGGAAGTAACAGGGGGGGTGGGAGTGGCAGAGGGGAAGACAGAGATTATGGGCAAGGGAACGGGGGGTTCCTGGGATAAAAGGAAATGACAGCCATATTGAAAATATTGTCATACAATGTGAGGGGTTTGAGCTCACCAAATAAGAGAGGGAGACTGTGGGTGGAGTTGCAACACTTGGGAGCTGACGTGGTTCTCTTGCAGGAGACCCATTTTGGGGGCAGCACGATTTCAGGCCTGCCCCAGAATATATTGAAGCAATGGTATCATGCGGTATCCCCAGTAGCAAGGGCAAGAGGGGTTACAATT
Source organism: Lithobates septentrionalis (assembly GCA_037952835.1). Taxonomy (NCBI): domain Eukaryota; kingdom Metazoa; phylum Chordata; class Amphibia; order Anura; family Ranidae; genus Lithobates; species Lithobates septentrionalis. The sequence continues at coordinate 603,792 of JBBDGP010001553.1, read as the reverse complement.
GCATTTAAGAAATCATGCCCCTGGATAATGGAGAACGTACTATGCAACCCAGAAGGTCGGTATTTGTTTGTAAAAGGTGTAATACAGGGGAGATGATATACCTTTGCTTCAATATATGCACCCAATAAAGGGACTGTTAATTTTTTGGTTAAAATGTTTAAAAAACTGGAAGAATTTAAGGAGGGATGTGTAGTGGTTGGAGGAGACTTCAATATGGTGCTAGATCTGAGTATAGATACATCTACGGGCAGATCCGCTTTATCTTTTGGAGCCATAAAGCGAGTTAAACAAACCTTATGCTCACAACATCTTGTGGATAGCTGGCGAGCTCTACATCCAGGGACTAGGGACTTTAGTTACTACTCTAAAACACATGATATGTACTCGCGGTTGGACCTTTTTCTGGTGGATCAATTCTACCTGGGGAATGTTAACACAAGTACAATCGAACGAATAACTATATCCGACCACGCCCCAATAATTCTGACCCTCCATCCAACACAAATGGCCCGTTCGGAACGAATATGGCGTCCGAACGAGTCACTGTTGGATAAGGAGGACACAGTGGAGAAACTAAGCATTAAGATAAAGGAATATTTTGAAATAAATAAAACAGAAGGAATGTCAGTTTAAGTGGTGTGGGAAGCCCATAAGGCAGTTGTAAGAGGGGAGCTAATCGCCATTGGTGCGCACATGAAGAAGGAAGGTAAAAGAGAGATAGACGAACTACTAGAGAAGATTAGGGCCCTAGAGATAAAGCATAAGGAAAATCTCGACCAAATGGATGGTAGATGTTTGGAGAGCTTACGAACAGAGCTTTCACAATGCCTAGAATTTAGAGCGAAGAACAAAATTAGGTTTTTTGCTAATAGAGCATATGAACAAGGAAATAAATGCGGAAGGCTATTAGCAAAACAACTCAAAAAACAACAGGACTCTAGACACGTGCATAGCTTATTAGTGCAAGGCAAGAAAATATTGGACACAAAGGCTATAGCTAAAGAATTTGGTAAATTCTATCAGGCCCTATATAACATCGCTAAAACAGAATCATCTGAGGGAGGGGAAAGCGAGGGTCAAAGGAGGAATGAGATAGATGAATATATGGAGAGCACTGACATGCCTATAATACCTAGAGAAATATCTGAGGATATGGAGCGTCCAATCACGGTTGAAGAGTTGAGCAGAGTGATAGCAACCCTGCCCTCTGGGAAAAGTCCAGGGCCAGATGGGCTGACAAACCCATATTATAAGAAATTTCTCCCAGTTTTGGTAAAACCACTCTGCAGTTATTTTAACTCTATTAATGCTGCGAATCCACTCTCTCCAGAAGCATTACTGGCATATATAACGGTATTACCAAAAGAGGGAAAAGATCCCCAGGTGTGTGCTAATTACAGGCCTATCTCTCTGCTGAATTCCGACACCAAATTATTGGCAAAAATCTTGGCCTTGAGACTTCAGGAACATGTAGGCGATTTGGTACATCCAGATCAGACGGGGTTTATAAAGGGATGGGAAGCCAGGGACAATACCATCCGCGCTCTCCATGTATTGCAATGGATGCGACATGGTCCGGATAGAGCCCCAGGAATCACGCTGTCGATGGATGCTGAAAAGGCCTTCGACAGAGTGAACTGGGGCTTTATGAGAGAAGTATTGGGAAGGATAGGTCTGGGGGGAAAAATGTTAGGATGGATTATGTCACTATATGGGAAACCAAGAGGAAGAATTAAGGTCAATGGGACAGTATCCGAATGTTTCAACATACAAAACGGTACTAGGCAAGGGTGTCCACTGTCCCCTTTGATATTTGCGATAGTAATGGAACCATTTCTACGCAGAATTAGAAAGAATGAGGAGATAGTAGGGACGTACATAGGACATATGGAACATAAAGTAGCAGCGTATGCGGATGACTTATTATTTTTCCTCTCCGCTCCTCAGACATCTACAGCCGCATTGATGGCGGAGGTACAGAGATTTGGAAGGGTGTCTGGTTTCAAGATCAATTTTGAGTAATCAGTCATCTTTCCAAGTAATATCTCAGCGGAGATGGAGAGGTCATTGAAAGAGATGTATCCATTTATATGGAATAAGGAGTCGCTGACGTACTTGGGGGTACAAATTAGCGCAGACTATGAACTATTGTATGAACGTAACTAGGGCTCATTACTGAAAGAAATAACAGAAGAGCTAAAGAAATGGAAGGGTAAATACCTGACCTGGTTTGGGAGAATCAGTGCCATAAAAATGAGTATACTGCCCAGAATGGTTTATGTGCTGCGCACAGTACCAATCAGGTTGCCAAGCACTCTTTTCAGGCAAGTGCGTAGGCTGTTTATGGCCTTTGTATGGAATGATAGGAGGCCTAGATTGGCCTACGATATCTTAAGGAGAAGCAGAGGTGAGGGAGGCCTAGGACTCCTGGACATAACATCCTACTATAAGGCCATGACTCTAGTAAGAATAATAGACTGGTGCCAGGACCTAAAGAGGAAACCATGGGTACAGGCAGAAATGTCAATGGCGGGGAGAAATCTGGCAGGAGCACCATGGATTCAAGGTTCATCGAGGAGGTTGTCACAATGGACATCACCGATTACCCTGAATTCATTAGAAGTATGGGATAGAATGAACAGTAAGGGTAGATATGCCCCCCAGACCTCCCCTCTGGCTCCTTTGGAGGGATTTCCTTGGTTCCCTCCGGGGGAGGAGATGGGAAATCTGGGGGCATGGGGTCAGGATGGGAATACTAGATGTGGTAAGTTTGCTCCTAATTGAGCCCCATTATCACTGACAGAAATGGTCATGAAATTCGGTAAGATACGAATGGCAGAATGGAAACACCACCAAATGAAGAGTTTTCTCAAGAAATCAAAACCATTAAGACCCATGAACTCACTTACGGCATTTGAGAGGCAGTGTGTGTAGACATCAGAATCTGGACATATGCTATCTCAAATGTACAGAATGATTCTAAGGGAACAAGAAAGGACACCCCCATACTTTGTAAAAGAATGGGAGAGGGAGCTGGGCCAAGTATGGACAGATAAACAAATTAATAGAATGATATTGTTAACATTCACAACATCCATAAGCTCAAAAGTGCAAGAGATGGCATATAAGTTCCTAGCAAGATGGTATAGGACACCAGTAAAACTAGCACAAATCACTTCAGCATCTAGCGATAGGTGTTGGAGGGGTTGTGGACAGAGGGGAACATTTCTTCATCTTTGGTGTACATGTCCAATAATTAAATCATTTTGGGAATCAGTGGCCCCATGGATTAAGAAACTAACAGTGGAGTCCTTGGAATTCGGGCCTATACAATATTTGTTTCACGGGAATCCCGGACCTGTCAAAAAGTATAGGGAAAGCATAACCCCACATTTATTAAACGCAGCAAAAAAATTGATCCCGAAGTACTGGAGGCAGGATCGGAGTCCGTCAGTCATGGAGTGGAGAAATTAGGTTAACATAATAAAGGAAGCAGAGAGGTGGGTTCATGTGGTTAAAAACCAAAAAGAGGGGGGCGCATGCGTGGCGCCAAAGGAAATGGACGTCTGACACAGTAGCTCTGCTCCACCCGGGCCTTTCACGGCATCCCGAGGGCTATTAACTGCTCAAATATCCTCATTTCTTGCACCCCTCGAGCCACTTAACACTGGTGCATGCCGTCGAAGAGAAGGAAATCCCGTGGTTCCGCTCAGAATACCCTAACTCACTATCTCCTCCGCACGCGGGAACGTTACAGTATGTCCCAAGATGGCGCGGCAGGGAAGGGGGACTCTCCGGCTCAAACTCCTACATCGCAGCAGACACCATCCCGGTCTACATGCAGCACGAGTGAGTACCACACTACCCTCTCCAAGGCTGACCTGGACAGCAGTCTGGAAGCAATGTATACCAAACTGGCTTCCAAATTTCAGATGGAACTGCAGAAAACCTCCCATACACTATCACAAGAAATTGCGGCCTTAGGCTCATGTACCGAGCTCCTTGAGACCAAGCACGATGAGCTGGCTCTGGCCTACAACAACCTTAGTCGGGAACATGACTCATTGGCCACAGCACTATCTGCGATCCAAGCCCAAGTCGAAGATCTCGACAATAGAAATAGGCGCAACAATTTGCGCCTTAGAGGTATCCCGGAATCAGAGACTGAACTTATCCCTGCCGTTATTCGTTTATTTAAATCACTGCTCCCAGAGTGTGACTCCTCTGCTTTTAAGTGTGATCGCATTCACAGAGCGCTTCGCCCAAAGCCTCCTGATGATAAACTACCCAGAGATGTGATCCTCTGCCTGAAAGATTTTCTCATCAAGGAGGACATCCTAAGGGCTGCACGGAACAAGCAAAGGATTATGCTGGACAATCATCAGATCCAGATCTATCCGGATATCTCCCCTGCCACCCTTGACAGACGCAGAGGCTTAAAAGAAATAACCACCGCACTCCAATCCGCCCACATTCGTTACAGATGGGGCTTCCCGTTTAAGTTGCTGGTCCCCCACAATGGCACCACCTTTTCAGCCACTTCTCTACTCGAGGGCCAAGAAATCCTGGTGAAACTGGGCCTCCTTGATGCAGCTGCCATCCGTCGCCCACCGCTGACCCCTCGTCCGGCCCCCATCTGGCAAACCCCTCCATCACGCAGAGAAAGAAGGAGAATCCGTTACGATGTTGGAGAGGGCTTCGCGGAACTTCCACGGTAACATTCCTGATACCTACCACTCCTCCACCTCTATGACGCATGACACTGTTCCTTCCACCACCTTACTACAGGCGACAGTCCCGCGGAGCCGTGGCATGTCCTCCCCACCCAGCAAAAGTTCCATTTGAAACCACAGGCTACGTACGGGTTTGAATTTTTTCTTTTCCTGTTTTTTTTTTTCTTTTTCTGCTTTTTTGCGAGCCTCACAGGTTTCTCCCCACAGTGGGAATTAGTAAACCAGCTGGGTACGAGACCAAGTTGTCTCGCTAATAAAGGGTTTTTTTTATTAGTCTTCACTGTTAACAGGTAAAGTTTCGTTTACCTGACCCATTTTTGATATTGGACTTCATGTCTAGTTATGCAATTTTATGTTTTTTTTCTTTTTTTAACTCAATGCTTTTTTACAACTGTTCTCCTTTTATTTGGTCAGTCACCTTACAGTCTGGAATGTTTGCTCTCCCGATACTATGCTAATGCGATGGAAATGTTCTCCCCTGGTATTAACCTGAATGTGAATTTTATGTACCACTTTCTCCACTTGTTGCTTGATTTAATGACAGCACCCCTGCTGGGCCTGGCTTGCTTGGTACACAGCCCCTCTTACATGCATAGTTTGGTACCTTTTCTGCCTGACTGCACAATATTGACCTATCATGGCAATCACCTGTATTTCACATAATGTAAAGGGGTTTAACTCCCCTATTAAAAGACGCAAGGCATTTGATCTTTATAACCGGCTGGGCACCAAGATTCTCCTACTTCAGGAGACTCACTTCTCCCACTCCTCACACCCAAAATACCTTCATAGAAGCTTCCCACAATCATTTTGTTCCCTTCACACATCCAAAAGCAGGGGTGCTGCCATTCTGTTACATTCCTCCATTCCTATGGAAATTAAGCAATGCTTCAAGGATAAGGAAAGCAGATTTGTTATTATTAAAGGAGTAATGCATAATAGGGAAATCACCATAGCCAGTATTTATGCACCCAATGATGCCCCTGCCTCCTTTTTTAAAATGTTTTTTGATAAATTAGCCTCCTTAGAATCTCCCCATATGATTATAGGAGGGGACTTGAACCTAGTAGCTAACCCCACATTGGATAGATCCTCCTCCACTACTGCTACCAAAGCCTTCCCCAGGTCTCTAACCCAGGGTCTTTTGAACCACCAACTTGTAGATACCTGGAGAACACACAATATGGGCATTAAAGAGTTTACCTTCTACTCACACCCACATAAAAGTTATGCCAGGTTAGATTATGTGTATACTACCCCCATCATTTTAGCCAATTCCACTAGTGCCAAGATCCACCCCTGTGTTTGGTCAGACCATCACGCAACCTCCTTCACCACGGACTTCACCAGACTTGCCCCCACTCCGTATACCTGGAGACTTAATGAGGCTTTGCTCTCGGACTTGGTTGTAGAGTCAGAGGCAGCCAAGTCCATTGATGAATATTTCTCACTTAATGCTCTCCCTGAAACCCCGCCCTCTATTGTCTGGACAGCCCATAAGGCAGTGCTGAGGGGCAAATTAATCAGCCTCGCTTCCGCTCATAACAAACTCCACAGACAGAGAATTGTCGACCTCACAAAAGACCTCGACAGGCTATACAAGGACACTGGTTCTCTGGCTTTGGAGTCCACTAGACAGCTGATTGATCAAAAAAGCCTAGAACTAGACTCCCTTCTCTCTTCTAAGACTGAGAAAGCACTTAGATGGTCGAAAGCGAAATTTCTACTTCATAACAATACCGCCTCGACCTTATTTGCCAGACGGCTCAATCAGTCCTCTCGCCCTCCACATGTCTATAAATTAACACAGAGCTCAGGGTTACCCACTTCCCATCCCAAAGAAGTACTCCAACTTTTCAAACAATTTTACTCAACCCTTCTGGCTCCTACCCAAAAGCCTCCCACCCAAGCTGAAGTTGACTGGCTCCGAGAACTACCCATGCCCTCCCTCACCCCATCACAAACTGAGAAACTCAATGCCCCCATCACTACCTCAGAGGTATTTAGGGTTATTAAATCTCTAAAGATAGGCTCTGCTCCGGGCCCAGATGACTTTTCAGCCATTTACTACAAGAAATTTGTCAATCTTCTGGTCCCTAATTTAGTACAATTATTTAATTGGGTTCTACAAGGAGGAAGCTTCCCTGAGGAGATGCTACTGGCAAATATGTCCATGATTCCCAAACCAAACAAAAACCACTTACTCCCTCAGAATTATAGACCAATCTCGGTAATAAACAACGATCTAAAAATCTTTAGTAGAATCCTAGCTGACAGACTGGCACCCATTATCTCTTCACTTATTTCCCCCTACCAATCAGGATTTATACCCCATAGATTCATTACTGACAACATACGCTTAGCCACTAACATTATCCAAGATGCCAACCTAACCTCCCAGAAACTGTTTATGCTTAGCCTGGACATACACAAGGCATTTGACAGCGTATCCTGGAACTACCTTTCTACCATCCTACAACGAATGGGATTTAAAGACAAATTTTTCCATGCATTTCAAACCCTCTATTTAAACCCCAAAACCCGCATTAAGATCCCAGGTTGTAGCTCAGACTTCTTCTCCATAGGTCGGGGCACGAGGCAGGGATGCCCACTTTCCCCCTTAATTTTTGCCCTTGCCCTAGAACCACTCGCTATAGCAATACTTAAAAACCCAAATATTTCAGGCTACACCAAAGGCCCCTCCTCTTACAAATTTTGCATGTACGCTGACGATGTCCTCATGTTCTTGACTAACCCCCTCATATCTCTACCCAACCTCCTACGGACCCTCTCGGACTTTGCGGGAGTCTCTGGCCTCAAGATTAATGTCTCGAAATCTGTTGCCCTCCCAGTAGGTTTTTCACAGTTGGAAACCCAACAACTGAAGAACGCTTTTCACTTTGTGTGGGCCACCACTCACCTACAATATTTGGGCATCGAGCTGACTGGAGACTTCTGCAGACTCTTTGAGGCCAATTATCCTCCCCTGACCACAAAACTTAAAAAAACTCTTAAACTCTGGAATCATCTCCATATATCCCTCCTGGGAAGAATCACGGCCCTCAAAATGACCATACTTCCCAGGCTGCTTTACCTGTTTCGTTCCCTCCCTATTAGAGTGTCCAAATCTTACCTACTTACTCTTCAAGCACACCTTAATAGATTTATATGGCAAGACAAACCCCCGAGATTCGCTAGAGAGACCCTTTACCGTTCCTCCAAAAGGGGTGGGCTGGGAGTCCCAAATATTTGGCTGTACTACATAGCCAGCAGATTTGCACAGCAAGCACAATGGAACATTAGAGGTTCCAAAGTCCCATGGGTTAGGTTCGAACAAGACTCCATTGCCCCCTCTACCTACCTGGCCTACTTTGGTCCTCAAACCCTTCCATCCCAGACCTTTCCACCCGAAACCTGGTAGTGACAGCCGGTTTGAAACTTTGGAAAATGTATAAGACCAAGTACTGTCTCTCCTCTCCGATATCCACTGGAGCTTCATATCTCGGTGACCCTAGATTCCCCCCTGCATATGACCACCCAGAGTCCTTCCTAGAGTGGACCCAAAATAATCTGATTACTCTTGGGGACTTTCTAGTCAACTCCACATTTACCACATTCTCGGCACTTCAAACTAGATGCCAACTACCTAACAGAGAATTTTACCGTTATCTCCAAATAAGACATTTTTTTCAGCTACACTACCCCAACCCTAATACAGACACCTCGACACTCTATGAAGACTTGTGCCACACATCCCCTCGTCAAAAAGGCCTTATCTCATTGATCCATAGTGTGCTAGAATCTTCTAATGACCCACCTACCTTAAAATACAGATCACAATGGGAACAAGAGCTAGCTCTTGACCAGGAGGAATTAGACTGGGAAAAAAACTGGCAGAACATTCGCAAATGCACAAAGTCATTAACTATCAGGGAGACAGCCATCAAACTTATAACAAGATGGTATTACACCCCGACCCGTCTCCACAGGTTTTATCCGCAGGTGTCTCCCAGGTGCTTCCGTGGTTGCACCAACTTAGGCTCATACCTACATATATTCTGGGAGTGCGATAAACTACAACCCTCTTGGAAAGAGGTTTTTAAACTGATTGATAGATTGGCGGAGAAACCCATTAATCTCACATTCCACCACTGCATTCTTTTCCAAGACATCCCAGAAGTGGCTAAACCTATGATGAGATTAATACACTCTATCTGTATTGCTACACTTTGGGTCATTGCACTACACTGGAAATCCTCTACGTTCCCCTTTGCACAAATTATCTCACGTATAGATAGTATGATGGTGACTGAGAAAATATTCCATACCCTACATGACTCCATTCCGGCATACGATGCCAAATGGAATCCGTGGTTTTTATTCAGACTCCAAGACTGACCACTCATTGATTATATAGACTGACTATTAATAATCTACTATTTGTTCCAACTGTTTTGAAAAATCTTTTTTTTTCTTCTTTTTCTTTTATTATTTTACCAGAATAGATACCCTTCAGGGTGATAATTTAATGTGAGTCATGAACAAAATGCAAAGGTCCACTGTGAATTCAGGACGGTCTTATAGCCTATCATGCCTACACCTCATTATATTGTTTTAAAGGATATCCCTATGACTCTGAAGGATGTATATTTATATCTATTTTGTGTACTGATTTTGTTACTCTCAATAAAACTATTTGAAAACAAAAAATAAAAAAACCAAAAAGAGAAATTTGAAATTACATGGGCAAAATGGGAACAGTGCGCCAGGGAGATAATGGAAGAGGGAAACACCAATGGATAATGGAAGTAGAAATGGTATAGTCATTAAGAATTAAGAAATAGGAAGATGAGCCCAGAAAGAGAGAGTTAAATATTAACATGACTTCTCCAGTGCCAATTAAGTAAAGGGGGTGGGGGTAAGCTAATGTTTGGATATATGTTCTCATTTGCCTAGGGTTTTTTTTTTTTTCTTTTTTGTGTTCTTCCATTCACCCTGATTCCCCTAATAAACACTGAGTGGTGAGGGTGATGTGGGGTAGGGTGGCGAGGTTTTTTTTTTTTGTAAATTATATAATTAGGAACTATAATGATTTATGATACGAGCTAGAAGTAGGGGGGATTCACTTTATAATTCAGTTTCATTATGTTTGTACATTGGGGGGGAAAGAGTAGAGGTAAATTAATACTAAGAATGGGGGGGAGGGAAGAAGGCACAATTTATTAATTATGGATTATAGTGATTTATGACACGAATTGAATAAGGGGGAAATTCACTCTATAAATTTATTTAAGCACGTTTGGATATGGGGGGGGAGGAGCTGGGGAAATTGATATTAAAGATGGGGGGGGGGATCACAGAAGGTGGTCTTTTTTTTTTCTCACATATGCACAAATTATATCATTATGAATTTTAGGGGTTTATGACACAAATTAGAATAGGGGGGGAAATCACTCTATAATCTCATTTAAGTATGTATGCACGTTTTTAGAGGAAGTGCTGGAGCAAATTAATATTAAGGAGGGTGGGAGGGGTTATCACAGATAGTAAATATATATATTTTTTTCTCTCTCTCTCTCACGGTATAATTTGGGGAAGTCACTTATAATATTGTTAATCACGTTTGTACGTTGGGGGGAAGGAGTTGGAGTAATTAATACAAGGATAGGGGTGGAGGGAGGAACTTCAGATTTTAATAAAGAATTTTTTTTTTCTTCTAAACCTCGGTTAAATGGGATATACAAGGTAATTGGTAGTTTTGTTATCAGGTTGAATGTAGGGGTATAGTATGTTGTATAAATGTAAATGTACTGTGTATTATGTATATGAGTAAAAATTTTGATTTTTAAAAAAAATAGGATCAGAAGAACACCACTAATTTTCTTCAGGTAGCTTTAGGTGCACACTGTGCAGAGGACGCACTACACTAACTTGTAAATACTACAGCTGCCTGTGGTAATGTAGTAATAGGATCAGAAGAACACCACTAATTTTCTTCAGGTAGCTTTAGGTGCACACTGTGCAGAGAACGCACTACACTAACTTGTAAATACTGCAGCTGCCTGCGGTACTGTACTAATAGGATCAGAAGAACACCACTAATTTTCTTCAGGTAGCTTTAGGTGCACACTGTGCAGAGGACGCACTACACTAACTTGTAAATACTACAGCTGCCTGTGGTACTGTAGTAATAGGATCAGAAGAACACCACTAATTTTCTTCAGGTAGGTTTAGGTGCACACTGTGCAGAGGACGCACTACACTAACTTGTAAATACTGCAGCTGCCTGCGGTACTGTACTAATAGGATCAGAAGAACACCACTAATTTTCTTCAGGTAGCTTTAGGTGCACACTGTGCAGAGAACGCACTACACTAACTTGTAAATACTGCAGCTGCCTGCGGTACTGTACTAATAGGATCAGAAGAACACCACTAATTTTCTTCAGGTAGCTTTAGGTGCACACTGTGCAGAGGACGCACTACACTAACTTGTAAATACTACAGCTGCCTGTGGTACTGTAGTAATAGGATCAGAAGAACACCACTAATTTTCTTCAAGTAGCTTTAGGTGCACACTGTGCAGAGGACGCACTACACTAACTTGTAAATACTGCAGCTGCCTGCGGTACTGTACTAATAGGATCAGAAGAACACCACTAATTTTCTTCAGGTAGCTTTAGGTGCACACTGTGCAGAGGATGCGCTACACTAACTTGTAAATACTGCAGCTGCCTGCGGTACTGTACTAATAAGATCAGAAGAACACCACTAATTTTCTTCAGGTAGCTTTAGGTGCACACTGTGCAGAGGACGTGCTACACTAACTTATAAATACTACAGCTGCCTGTGGTACTGTAGTAATAGGATCAGAAGAACACCACTAATTTTCTTCAGGTAGGTTTAGGTGCACACTGTGCAGAGGACGCACTACGCTAACTTGTAAATACTGCAGCTGCCTGCGGTACTGTACTAATAGGATCAGAAGAACACCACTAATTTTGTTTAGGTAGCTTTAGGTAAACATTGTCAGAGGACACACTAAACTAACTTGTAAATACAGCAGCTGCCTGTGGTACTGTACTAATAGGATCAGAAGAACACCACTAATTTTCTTCAGGTAGCTTTAGGTGCACACTGTGCAGAGAATGCACTACACTAACTTGTAAATACTGCAGCTGCCTGCGGTACTGTACTAATAGGAACAGAAGAACACCACTAATTTTCTTCAGGTAGCTTTAGGTGCACACTGTGCAGAGAATGCACTACACTAACTTGTAAATACTGCAGCTGCCTGCGGTACTGTACTAATAGGATCAGAAGAACACCACTAATTTTCTTCAGGTAGCTTTAGGTGCACACTGTGCAGAGAACGCACTACACTAACTTGTAAATACTGCAGCTGCCTGCGGTACTGTACTAATAGGATCAGAAGAACACCACTAATTTTCTTCAGGTAGCTTTAGGTGCACACTGTGCAGAGGACGCACTACACTAACTTGTAAATACTACAGCTGCCTGTGGTACTGTAGTAATAGGATCAGAAGAACACCACTAATTTTCTTCAGGTAGCCTTAGGTGCACACTGTGCAGAGGACGCACTACACTAACTTGTAAATACTGCAGCTGCCTGCGGTACTGTACTAATAGGATCAGAAGAACACCACTAATTTTCTTCAGGTAGCTTTAGGTGCACACTGTGCAGAGAACGCACTACACTAACTTGTAAATACTGCAGCTGCCTGCGGTACTGTACTAATAGGATCAGAAGAACACCACTAATTTTCTTCAGGTAGCTTTAGGTGCACACTGTGCAGAGGACGCACTACACTAACTTGTAAATACTACAGCTGCCTGTGGTACTGTAGTAATAGGATCAGAAGAACACCACTAATTTTCTTCAAGTAGCTTTAGGTGCACACTGTGCAGAGGACGCACTACACTAACTTGTAAATACTGCAGCTGCCTGCGGTACTGTACTAATAGCATCAGAAGAACACCACTAATTTTCTTCAGGTAGCTTTAGGTGCACACTGTGCAGAGGATGCGCTACACTAACTTGTAAATACTGCAGCTGCCTGCGTTACTGTACTAATAAGATCAGAAGAACACCACTAATTTTCTTCAGGTAGCTTTAGGTGCACACTGTGCAGAGGACGTGCTACACTAACTTATAAATACTACAGCTGCCTGTGGTACTGTAGTAATAGGATCAGAAGAACACCACTAATTTTGTTTAGGTAGCTTTAGGTAAACATTGTCAGAGGACACACTAAACTAACTTGTAAATACAGCAGCTGCCTGTGGTACTGTACTAATAGGATCAGAAGAACACCACTAATTTTCTTCAGGTAGCTTTAGGTGCACACTGTGCAGAGAATGCACTACACTAACTTGTAAATACTGCAGCTGCCTGCAGTACTGTACTAATAGGAACAGAAGAACACCACTAATTTTCTTCAGGTAGCTTTAGGTGCACACTGTGCAGAGAATGCACTACACTAACTTGTAAATACTGCAGCTGCCTGCGGTACTGTACTAATAGGATCAGAAGAACACCACTAATTTTGTTTAGGTAGCTTTAGGTGCACACTGTGCAGAGGACGCACTAAACTAACTTGTAAATACTGCAGCTGCCTGTGGTACTGTACTAATAGGATCAGAAGAACACCACTTATTTTCTTCAGGTATCTTTAGGTGCACACTGTGCAGAGAACGCACTACACTAACTTGTAAATACTGCAGCTGCCTGCGGTACTGTACTAATAGGATCAGAAGAACACTACTAATTTTGTTTAGGTAGCTTTAGGTGCACACTGTGCAGAGGACACACTAAACTAACTTGTAAATACTGCAGCTGCCTGCGGTACTGTACTAATAGGATCAGAAGAACACCACTAATTTTCTTCAGGTAGCTTTAGGTGCACACTGTGCAGAGGACGCACTACACTAACTTGTAAATACTACAGCTGCCTGTGGTACTGTACTAATAGGATCAGAAGAACACCACAAATTTTCTTCAGGTAGCTTTAGGTGCACACTGTGCAGAGGATGCACTACACTAACTTGTAAATACTGCAGCTGCCTGCGGTACTGTACTAATAGGATCAGAAGAACACCACTTATTTTCTTCAGGTAGCTTTAGGTGCACACTGTGCAGAGGACATGCTACACTAACTTATAAATACTACAGCTGCCTATGGTACTGTAGTAATAGGATCAGAAGAACACCACTAATTTTCTTCAGGTAGGTTTAGGTGCACACTGTGCAGAGGACGCACTATGCTAACTTGTAAATACTGCAGCTGCCTGCGGTACTGTACTAAAAGGAGCAGAAGAACACCACTAATTTTGTTTAGTTAGCTTTAGGTGCACACTGTCAGAGGACACACTAAACTAACTTGTAAATACAGCAGCTGCCTGTGGTACTGTACTAATAGGATCAGAAGAACACCACTAATTTTCTTCAGGTAGCTTTAGGTGCACACTGTGCAGAGAATGCACTACACTAACTTGTAAATACTGCAGCTGCCTGCGGTACTGTACCAATAGGAACAGAAGAACACCACTAATTTTCTTCAGGTAGCTTTAGGTGCACACTGTGCAGAGAATGCACTACACTAACTTGTAAATACTGCAGCTGCCTGCGGTACTGTACGAATAGGATCAGAAGAACACCACTAGATTTGTTTAGGTAGCTTTAGGTGCACACTGTGCAGAGGACGCACTAAACTAACTTGTAAATACTGCAGCTGCCTGTGGTACTGTACTAATAGGATCAGAAGAACACCACTTATTTTCTTCAGGTATCTTTAGGTGCACACTGTGCAGAGAACGCACTACACTAACTTGTAAATACTGCAGCTGCCTGCGGTACTGTACTAATAGGATCAGAAGAACACTACTAATTTTGTTTAGGTAGCTTTAGGTGCATACTGTGCAGAGGACACACTAAACTAACTTGTAAATACTGCAGCTGCCTGCGGTACTGTACTAATAGGATCAGAAGAACACCACTAATTTTCTTCAGGTAGCTTTAGGTGCACACTGTGCAGAGGACGCACTACACTAACTTGTAAATACTACAGCTGCCTGTGGTACTGTACTAATAGGATCAGAAGAACACCACTAACTTCTTCAGGTAGCTTTAGGTGCACACTGTGCAGAGGATGCACTACACTAACTTTTAAATACTGCAGCTGCCTGCGGTACTGTACTAATAGGATCAGAAGAACACCACTAATTTTCTTCAGGTATCTTTAGGTGCACACTGTGCAGAGAACGCACTACACTAACTTGTAAATACCACAGCTGCCTGCGGTACTGTACTAATAGGATCAGAAGAACACCACTGATTTTCTTCAGGTAGCTTTAGGTGCACACTGTGCAGAGGATGCACTACACTAACTTGTAAATACTACAGCTGCCTGTGGTACTGTACTAATAGGATCAGAAGAACACCACTAATTTTCTTCAGGTAGGTTTAGGTGCACACTGTGCAGAGGACGCACTACACTAACTTGTAAATACTGCAGCTGCCTGCGGTACTGTACTAATAGGATCAGAAGAACACCACTAATTTTCTTCAGGTAGCTTTAGGTGCACACTGTGCAGAGGACGCACTACACTAACTGTAAATACTTTACCTAATACGACTAATAGGATCAGAAGAACACCAGCAATTTTCTTCAGGTTGCTGTAAATACTGTACTGTCAGTAGTAGGAAGAGAATAACAGGAACGGATCTAGCTAACCTGAATACAGTGTATATATATATATATATATATATATATATATATATATATATATATATATATATATATATATGTATATACAACGCCTAGGATATATATATATATATACACAATACACTGTAAGTGCAGCTAACTGACTCATCTGCCTACTCTATCTAACTTAAATCAAATTACACTGTCTCTCTGTCTATCTATCTCTCTCTCAACCCCGGAACACACTACACAGGGCCACTGTGCAGGTAGCCTTATATAGTGTGGGGCATGTACTAAACCCCCTGAGCCATTATTGGCCAAAGCCTCCTTAGCTTTGGCCAATTACGGCTCTCTGTATACACAGCGCTGTGATTGGCCAAGCATGCGGGTCATAGCGTATGCTTGGCCAATCATCAGCCAGCAATGCACTGCGATGCCGCAGTGAATTAAGGGCCGTGACGCACCACTCGAATTTGGCGCGAACGGCCCATAACGTTTGTAATTCGGCTAACGACTGAACAGGCGATGTACGAGTCGAACATGCATTTGGTTTCGAACGCGAAGCTCATCCCTACACCTGAGCAAAGCAGCACAACTGATTTGCTTCTTGTGCTGCTTCTTCTACTCTTCTCTGGGCTCTGCTGCACATAGATTTCAAAAGGCGTACATGAAATAAAATTCAGGTACTTACAGTGCATATATTTAAAACATACAATCAATGGTGTAATAATGAATGCAAAACAGAATTATTGTATGTCTTTTGTGCCTTTTTTTATTGCAGTTCACCTTTAATGTAAATGTTTTAGCTATTTATATTGGTCCATCTGATAACAATGTTTCCATATTTAGGCAAATATACAAAGAAAATATCTAAATATCTATGCCAATATTGCACTGTAAACAGGACATCATAATTGATTAATTGTGCATAGTCTTGATTTAGCAAACATAACACACACATACTTTTAAACTTAAATCTATCCAACTGAATGTGAAGGGTGTTAGCACGAGAAATTGTACAAAGTTTGAATAATCTAAAACAGACATATACAACCACAAAACAAAAAGTTTGGCTTAGGCAAAGCAGCTTTATTATAAGTCTGTCACTAAGTAGCCTGACATCAACATCTGTCAGATAGTATTTTTTCAGCCAGAATCTAAGGAATACATTTCACACTAGTGCAAGCACAACTCTTGACAGATGTGACGGTGATGTTTTTGTTTTTTTCACCAGGGCAGGTCAGCTTGATCACATTCTGAAAGGTCGCTATCTCCTTGCAGCATTTACATGTTCCCTCCATTTGAAGTGAAGAATTTGAAAACCTGCATGTAAACAAATTGCTATGTGATTTCTAGGACTGTAAATGACTAAAACAATTCTTTCATTTTTTATATTTAGTGACATAATCAGATCAAAAGATTTTGTTACTTAAAGCAACACATGAATATTACTGTTGGAAAGTCAATTGCTGTTAGAACTGTTAGAATTGAGTTAGAACTATATCATTTCTATTGGACTATTCAAGATTCAACAATAACTGACTACTAGGAACTGAGCATTTTAGATGACTGGGCTACCTGGGACTAATCAAAATATTTATTTTTCAGTTTATTACCATGAACTAGCAGAGCTACCACCTGAAAGTGGTCCTTATCTCACTGCTACTTGTTTGGCTCATTTTATTTAATCTCAGAGAGATTAGATTCTGTTGCATGCTCTGTAAATGCAACAATGCATTTTTTTCTCAATGTTTTTTTCATTCCCTTCCCTTATTTTTCTAATGCCAGATAATTACATTTACAACTATACTGATAGCACTGCACATACCATTTCAACCTCAAGGTGGATAGCTGTCAGTGACAGCCAGTACTCAGGGCCAGCTGCTGCAGAAATTTTGGATTGCTGGCTCTTAAAGTGGGGATGTTTATGCCTCGTTTCCAATGAGTGGATCGGTTCGGGTCGGTACAGTTTGAATGGCCTAGAATGGTCTGGTCTATTCTGGTGAGCGTTTCCACCAGAGACCACAAGGGGCCATACAGGGTTTAGAAAAAATGCCTCAGAATAGCACAGCAGAGGGTTTTCTGTCAGCCAATCAGTGGAATGTATCGTAGCTCCGCCCTAACCAAACCGTTCCATTTTCTATTGCCCCACATCTGAAGCAGGACCCAGAATGGAGCGGTATGGTTCGGTTGTATGGGCCGCTTTCATAATGGAAACACCCAAAATAGCGTACCGTACCGAACCGATCTGCTCAGTGGAAATGAGGCATTAGTTAAATATGCCCTGCACAGGGCATTGTGCTGAGGGGACATAAACAGAGTGTGGGCAGTAAGGGATTAAATAGTGACAAGAATCTCTTTCCATTAATGAAAAGATTTAATTTTGTAATAATAGTCAGCCTAAAGCCAAAATCTGGCTGATTCAGCAAAGACTGGCTGACCTTCAATCAGTGACAGGCCCTCCCTACTCAACAGAAGCCTATTGTTAGATCAACTTTTGCCAAATGGACAAGTTGGAAAACTTTTCTCAATCAGCGGCTGCAGCCAGTAGGCTGCAACTGCTAATAAGTGTACTCTGACAGCAGCAGGGGCCACAGCCAGAATACAGTGTTCCAGAGGAGGGGAATTCCTCCATCTACTTTGTTTGCATAGATGGAGGAATTTATTAATTTTTTAGGAAAAAATATATGGCCAGCTTTAAATATGACATTTAGTATCTTTGCTGCATGAAAAATTCCCCTCTGTCTTACCAGTTATTCTTTCTCGTGGTTTTAGGTTTATTATAGGTGACTGGGTGACAGTTAAACAAATTTATAGCTCTCAAGGGAGAGGAAGTGAAACATCTGGAAAACGCTCCCCTGGTAGACGCTGCATTGATGCTTCTGGCCAAACATGTCTCTCTTCCTTTAGAGGACGCTGTATCCTTTAAGGACGGGCTCGAGAGGAGAATGGATCAAGACCTCAAGAGGATATACAGGCTGTATGTATGGCTTGCAAACATGCTTTGACCCTCGTGGCCATGTCCAAGGCTATGGAACCCAGGACAGAAATTGTGGACTCCGTGCTCAAAGGAGTTTCAGAAGAACTGGCCAGGGTCTTGGCAGTCCAGAAGGTGAAGCTGACAGCAGCCTTCCTGGGGGAAGCTTCCATTGACCTGATCCACCTGCTGGCCCAGACTATGCTATGTCATGGCTAAGCGGGCCTTATGGTTACGCCCTTGGCACACTGATCAAGCGTCTAAACATGCCTGGTGTAGGATCACCTTTGAAGGGCCCTCGTTGTTTGGCAACAGGCTGCATAGCACTATAGCCCGGGCCACGGGTGGGAAGTCGGGCTTCTTGCCCCAGGATAGGCATTCGTTTGGCCAGAAGAGGCCTCATTGGAGAAGACGTAGTACTGAGCGTTCAAGGGAAGTACGCTCCCACAGGCCCGGCCGGGATTTCAGAAGGAATTGGAGCAAGGGTCGGGCATCCTTCCAAAAGCCCGCTAAAAGCCAGGCATCCAGCGGACGCAAGTCGGCTAAGTCTTTTTTAGATTGGGCCCACCCAGGCGGGTCGGGTGGGGGCACATCTGCTTTTCTTCCGGAACGTCTGGGTGGCCTCAATCTCGGACTACTGGACCATCAGGACGGTCTCTATAGGCCAGACATGGTCCTTCGCCAGTACTCCTCCCCTCAAGTTTATTTCTACCCTGCTACCATGGTCAGAAGAAAAGAAGCAGGTGTTACTGTCCTATGTGAATTTGCTAATGGTACAGGGAACCGTGGTGCCTGTCCCGAAGGGTGAAGAGTTCCAAGGGGTGTACTCCCCTCTCTTTCTAGTGCTAAAGAAAAACAGTTCATGGCGTCCTGTGATAGACCTAACCTACCTGAACAAGTTTATAAAACACAAAAGATTCAAAATGGAGACTCTGTCTCCCATCCAGTAAGCCGTGCAGCCGGGCAATTGGCTAGTCTCAATCGACTTAAAGGATGCCTATTTCCACGTGCCTGTAGCAGAAGAATTCCACAAATACCACTGGTTCATGGTCGGGCAGTTCACCTGCCTCCCTTTCGGGCTGACAACCTCACCTCGCGTTTTTTTTTAAAGTTCCTCTGGCCGTGGATACCCTCATCAGAACAAGAGGGATATGGTTGTACCACTATCTTGACCACCTCATGTTACTATCCAAAGACAAGGAGCAGTTGCTGATCCACATAGCACAGGTTATCATCACACTGCTCGAGTTTGGTTGGCTGCTAAACTTAGAGAAAAGCCATCTGGAACCAGTACAGCGCCTGGTATACCTAGGGGCTCAGTTCGACACTGTGGAAGGTACCATCTCTCTGCCAGTGGAGAAGATCCTAGTCATACGAGAGAGTGTCACAGGCTCTAACCTCCTTACATCTGAGGGCCTTACAGTGCCTAAAAATTATCTGCTTCATAGTCTCTATGACCCCAATGGTCAAGTGGTCTCTGTGGAGGCTACGCCCTTTACAGATAGGGTTTCTCCAGCAATGGAACTCAGGAGATGGCAACC
Organism: Lithobates septentrionalis; assembly: GCA_037952835.1. Classification (NCBI taxonomy): domain Eukaryota; kingdom Metazoa; phylum Chordata; class Amphibia; order Anura; family Ranidae; genus Lithobates; species Lithobates septentrionalis. The sequence goes on along the minus strand of JBBDGP010001553.1, from coordinate 583,815 downwards.
AATTCATTTACATCACAACAGTAATGAAAAACAGCCTTTCCTGGTGGCTTCAACGCAGAAATCTGCTCACATGCCACTCCATTGTCCCCGTCTCATGGGTCACGACGCAGTCACGACCTATGCCAGCGGTGCCGGTTGGGGATCCCTTTGCAGGTCAGAGGTTGCACAAGGCAGGTTGGATGCTCGTCTCCACAATCTGGGCTCGAATGTCCTGGAACTGCGGGCAGCCTGGTGTGCCCTTCAAGCCCTCAGTCCTCTCCTGAAAGGGGAATCAGTGTCATTAAGAATGGACAACACCACAGCAGTCTCCTATGTGAAGAGACAAGGGGGCACTCGGAGCTCCACCTTGCTCCCAAGCCCATCATGTCATAGGCCCAGAAAAACCTGACTAATATCTCGGCAGTCTTCATTCCCAGAACGTCCAGGCGGACTTCCTGTCTCACATACAGTTAGACAACAACAAATGGTCCCTTAATACGGAGACGTTCGAGTGTATCCTGTCCTTGGGAGTCAATCCCAAAGTAGACCTATTTGCATCCCCCTGCAACTTCAAGATCCGGAAGTATTACACTCTGAGCCGTTGCAGCCAGGCCTTTGAAGTAGATGCTCTGACAGATCAGGGGAGCTTCAGCAGGGCATATGCCTTCCTTCTGTTTCTGGTCATCCTTGGGTTTCTGCAGAGACTCTGAGCAGAAGCAGTTGAAATGGTGGTGATAGCTCTTTACTGGCCAAACAGGCCATGGTTTCCCCGCCTAGATATCCTAGAATTCCTACAATCTGGTCTAGATCTGTCTCTGTCCATCAGCTCCCTCAGGGTCCAAGTCTCAGCCCTGTCGGCCTTCTTCAGAACATCATGGGCTGTTCACCCTCTAATCTGGCAGTTCTTCCAAGGCGTGGCAAAACTCAGGCCCCAAAGAAGGCCAAGCTTCCCCAAGTGGGATCTTCCCTTTGTTCTCGAATCACTGGCTGGACTCAGTACCACGGGAACCATTTTGGTTTCTATCAAAGACCTTTCTGCATCACTTTCCTTTCCTCGTGGCCATCACTTCGGCCAAAAGGGTCTCTGAGATTGGGTCCTTAGGTCATAAAGAACCATTCCTGACTTTCTTCTCGGACCAGGTGGTCCTCATCCCTATGCTCGGCTCAAACCCGAAAGTTACGTCAGTGTTCCATGAGAATCAAGAAATTGTCCTACCTACATTCAGGGCCCCAGGGTCCATGGAGGCTCACCCACTGGATGTAGGGGAAATACTGAAGGAATACCTGCAAGTTACTTCCTCCTTTAGACGCTCAGACTACATGTTTATCCTACATTCCGGGAGTAGCAAGGGGAAGCGAGCTTTGACCAGTACGATCGCGGCCTGGATCGTCCAATCCATCCAGCAGGCTTATAGGGCTAAGGGCTTGGCTCCTCCAGAAGCCGTGACGGCACATTCCACCAGGAGTATGGCGGCTTCTTGGGCGGCAGCCTGACATGTGGCCTCGTGGGCCTCCAGTAATTCTTTTATGTCACATTATTGCATAGAACCTGCTTCTCTATCACCTGTAAACTTTGTTTTAAGAATCCTGTCGGTTGATGGGGCAAATAAAAGTTTATTTTTGATCAGCATGCCCACCCATATGGTTTGGCTAGTTATTTCCCACATGTAGGCTGTCATGGAGTCTGTCAGGAAAATAGAAAATTTTCTATCAAATACTTACCGTAATTTTCCTTTCCTGATGGACTCCAAGGCAGACGGAGTTCCCACCCGTTGGTCAAAAGTCGGCTAGTTACAAAACGCAGTCTCTGGCTGTGAGCTCAAATTTATGGTAATGGGGTCCTATAGCATTGGAGAGGAGGTGGGGTTAACCCCACACATAGGCTGCCGTGGATTTCATCAGGAAAGGAAAATTATGGTATTTGATATAAAATGTTCTGTTATTCTGTTGGGCTACCAGGAAAAAAAACAACAGATTTTCCACTGAATTATATGTAACCTGATGATTTACTACCTGAACATAGCAAGCACATTGACAAAACCGCAGACAAATAAGGATTACTAGTTACCAGAAATGGTTTTCATTAAACAAGTTATCCCATTGTAAATAAAACTTGGAAGAATGTCTGAAATAAAAATACTTTTCAACTAGGGATGAGCTTGATGTTCAGGTCGAACATAAGATCGACATCAGGTTTTCACCCTTTTGCCGAAGAGCGAACATTATGGGGCGTTCACTGCAAATTTGAGCGCCACAGAATGCCCCATAATGCACTGATCGCAGTGCATTGCTGTATGATGATTGGCCAAAGCATGCACCTGACCTACATGCTTTGGACAATCACAACGCCCTCTGCTAAGAGAGCCATAATTGGCCAAAGGCAGGGTGCTCATGGCTCAGGGGGACTAAGTCCACGCCCCACACTATATAAGACTGCATACACGGCGGCCGTGTGTAGTGTTGTTGATGTGGACAGAGCAATAGCTTGATTTAGATTAAGCAGTCAGGTTATTCAATTAGTGTATTTGATAGTGTATTTGATATATATATATACAGTCAGCCTAGTGTATATATATATATATATATATATATATATATATATATACACTCTGCATTTAGCATAGACTATATATTCAGTGTTTACTCTATATTCAGTCAGTGCAGGCAGTGTATTAATATATACTGTATATATACAGTCTCATATATATATGGCGGCAACCAGGTGAGAAGTACAAAGACAAGTGTGTCTTGCCTACAGTCAGGCATGGTGGTGGGAGTGTCTTTGTCTGGGGCTACATGAGTGCATTAAGGGAACCATGAAGTCCAACATGTACTGTGACATATTGAAGCAAAGCATGATCCCCTCCCTTTGGAAACTGGGCTGCAGGGCACTATTCCAACATGATAAAGACCCCAAACACACCACCAAGACGACCATTGCCTTGCTAAAGAAGCTGAGGGTAAAGGTGATGGACTGGCCAAGTATGTCTCCAGACCTAAACCCTATTGAGCAGGGGTTTCAAACTGGTGGCCCTCCAGCTGTTGCAAAACTACAAGTCCCATGAGGCATTGCAAGGCTGACAGTTACAAGCATGACTCCCACAGGCAGAAGCATGATGGGACTTGTAGTTTCGCAACAGCTGGAGGGCCGCCAGTTTGAGACCCCTGCTATTGAGCATCTGTGGGGCCTCCTTAAATGGAAGGTGGAGGAGCGCAAGGTCTCCAACATCCACCAGCTCCATGATGTCATCATGGAGGAGTGACTCCAGAGGTAACCTGTGAAGCTCTAGTGAACTCCATGCCCAAGAGGGTTAAGGCAGTGCTGGAAAATAATGGTGGCCACACAAAATATTGACACTTTGGGTCCAATTTAGACATTTTCACTTAGGGGTGTACTCACTTTTGTTGCCAGCGGTTTAGACATTAATGGCTGTGTGTTATTTTGAGGGGGACAGTAAATTTACACTATTATACAAGATGTACGCTCACTACTTTATATTGTAGCAAAGTGTCATTTCTTCAGTGTTGTCACATAAAAAGATATAATAAATTATTTACAAAAATGTGAAGGGTGTACTCACTTTGTGAGATACTGTATATATATATATATATATATATATATATATATATATATATATATATATATATATATATATATATATATACTCTGCATCCAGTGTAGCCTATATCTACAGTGCATTCTATGGTGTACTGTTTCTAATACACTTCAGCCAATATAAATATATATATACAGTATCTCACAAAAGTGAGAACACCCCTCACATTTTTGTAAATATTTTATTGTATCTTTTTATGTGACAACACTGAAGAAATTACACTTTGCTACAATGTAAAGTAGTGAGTGTACAGCTTGTATAACAGTGTAAATTTGCTGTTCCCTCAAAATAACTCAACACACAGGCATTATTGTGTAAACTGCTGGCAACAAAAGTGAGTACACCCCTAAGTAAAAATGTCCAAATTGGGCCCAATTAGCCATTTTCCCTCCCCGGTGTCATGTGACTCATTAGTGTTACAAGGTCTCAGGTGTGAATGGGTTACGGGGTGTGTTAAATTTGGTGTTATTGCTCTCACTCTCTCATACTGGTCACTGGAAGTTCAACATGGCACCTCATGGGAAAGAACTCTCTGAGGATCTCAAAAAAAAGAATCTTTACTTTACATAAAGATGGCCTAGGCTATAAAAAGATTGCCAAGACCCTGAAACTGAGCTGCAGCATGGTGGCCAAGACCATGCAGCGGTTTAACAGGACAGGTTCCACTCAGAACAGGCCTTGCCATGGTCGACCAAAGAAGTTGAGTGCACGTGCTCAGCGTCATATCCAGAGGTTGTCTTTGGGAAATAGACGTATGAGTGCTGCTTGCATTGCTGCAGAGGTTGAAGGGGTGGGGGGTCAGCCTGCCAGTGCTCAGACCATAAACTGCATCAAATTGGTTTGCATGGCTGTCATCCCAGAAGGAAGCCTCTTCTAAAGATGATGCACAAGAAAGCCTGCAAACATTTTGCTGTAGACAAGCAGACTAAGGACATGGACTAATTGAATCATGTCCTGTGGTCTGATGAGACCAAGATAAACTTATTTGGTTCAGGTGTGTCAAGCGTGTGTGGCGGCAACCAGGTGAGAAGTACAAAGACAAGTGTGTCTTGCCTACAATCAGGCATGGTGGTGGGAGTGTCTTTGTCTGGGGCTACATGAGTGCATTAAGGGAACCATGAAGTCCAACATGTACTGTGACATATTGAAGCAAAGCATGATCCCCTCCCTTTGGAAACTGGGCTGCAGGGCACTATTCCAACATGATAAAGACCCCAAACACACCACCAAGACGACCATTGCCTTGCTAAAGAAGCTGAGGGTAAAGGTGATGGACTGGCCAAGTATGTCTCCAGACCTAAACCCTATTGAGCAGGGGTTTCAAACTGGTGGCCCTCCAGCTGTTGCAAAACTACAAGTCCCATGAGGCATTGCAAGGCTGACAGTTACAAGCATGACTCCCACAGGCAGAAGCATGATGGGACTTGTAGTTTCGCAACAGCTGGAGGGCCGCCAGTTTGAGACCCCTGCTATTGAGCATCTGTGGGGCCTCCTTAAATGGAAGGTGGAGGAGCGCAAGGTCTCCAACATCCACCAGCTCCATGATGTCATCATGGAGGAGTGACTCCAGAGGTAACCTGTGAAGCTCTAGTGAACTCCATGCCCAAGAGGGTTAAGGCAGTGCTGGAAAATAATGGTGGCCACACAAAATATTGACACTTTGGGTCCAATTTAGACATTTTCACTTAGGGGTGTACTCACTTTTGTTGCCAGCGGTTTAGACATTAATGGCTGTGTGTTATTTTGAGGGGGACAGTAAATTTACACTATTATACAAGATGTACGCTCACTACTTTATATTGTAGCAAAGTGTCATTTCTTCAGTGTTGTCACATAAAAAGATATAATAAATTATTTACAAAAATGTGAAGGGTGTACTCACTTTGTGAGATACTGTATATATATATATATATATATATATATATATATATATATATATATATATACATACTCTGCATCAAGTGTAGCCTATAACTACAGTGCATTCCGTGGTGTACTGTTTCTAATACACTTCTGGTGGTGCACACAGTTTAAAAAACAGTGCAGCCGTTGTACAGTTGCTAATACAGTGCAGGCGGTGTACATAGGGTTGCCACCTTTTCATCAAGTCAAACCCGAACACTTTAGCGGCGCACAGCAATTTTTTTTTTTATAGTATAAACGATACATAGATTTTTCTGTTAAATAACATTTCTAATCATATGAAGTTAATAACAAGAGTCCCCCTTTACATCAGAGTCCACAGAGTTCCCCTTTTACATCTGAACTCGCAGAGTTCTATTTCACTGTATGGGAGAACTCTGCAGACTCTGATGTAAGGGAGAACTCTGGGGACTCTAACATAAGGGATGCTCTGGAAACCCAGATTTAAGGAGGAACACTGAGCACTCTGATGTACGGAGAAGACTCTGATGTAAGGGGGAACACTGTGGTTTCTGGTGTAAAGGGGAACTCTGATGTAAGGGGTACTCTGAGAACCCTAATTTACCTTAGTGTACTCACTCAGCAGAGAGAAGGGGAAAGACTTCAGTCACAGACAGGGATGGATGGTGAGCTCACTCACCCTTGGCAGTCAGTACTATTCATCCAGATGTATCTGACGCTGCTGGACTTCAAATTTCCAGCCCCCACTTTCCTTTTCTGAGGCACATCCCTGGGGATTGGAGTGTGGGCAGACACAGAGGCGGAGGGGCAAGAGGAAGAGGTGCAGATCAAGCCCTCTCTCCTCTCCCGTCTGTGCGTGTGTTTTGGGGGGGATTGTTATTGCTGACTTTGGGCAGCATGAAAGAGAGTGTAACAGACACTCTCGGATTAGACAACTGCAGCCAGCAACCCTGCTGGGAATCCATAGTCCAGTCTGAATCATGTGTCCGGGTTTCAGGCAGTCTGAAACCCAGACGCATGATTCCAAAACCTAAACTGTCCGGGTGAATCCCGGACAAATGGCAACCCTAGGTGTACACAGTATCTAATACAGTGTGTACAGTTTCTACCACACTACTGGTGGCTTACACAGTATAAAATACAGTGCAGCCGTTGTACAGTTTCTAATACAGTGCAGGCGGTATACACAGTATCTAATACAGTGAGTACAGTTTCTACTACACTTCTGGTGGTGTACACAGTACACAATACAGTGCAGCCGTAGTACAGTTGCTAATAGGGTGCAGGCGGTGTACACAGTATCTAATACAGTGTGTTCAGTTTCTACTACACTTCTGGTGGTGTACACAATACACTGCAGCCGTAGTACAGTTGCTAATACAGTGCAGGCGGTGTACACAGTATCTAATACAGTGTGTACAGTTTCTACTACACTTCTGGTGGTGTACACAGTACACAATACTGTGCAGCCATAGTATAGTTGCTAATACAGTGCAGGTGGTATACACAGTATATAACACAGTGTGTACAGTTTCTACTACACGTCTGGTGGTGTACACAATACAGTGCAGCCATTGTACAGTTGCTAATACAGTGCAGTGTACACAGTATCTAATACAGTGTGTACAGTTTCTACTACACTTCTGGTGGTGTACACAGTACACAATACTGTGCAGCCATAGTACAGTTGCTAATACAGTGCAGGTGGTGTACACAGTATCTAAAGCAGTGTGTACAGTTTCTACTACACTTCTGGTGGTGCACACAGTACACAATACAGTGCAGCCATAGTACAGTTGCTAATACAGTGCAGGCAGTGTACACAGTATATAATACAGTGTGTACAGTTTCTACTACACTTCTGGTGGTGTACACAATATAGTGCAGCCATTGTACAGTTGCTAATACAGTGCAGGCGGTGTACACAGTGTCTAATACAGTGTGTACAGTTTCTACTACACTTATGGTGGTGTACACAGTATAATATACAGTGCAGCCATTGTACAGGTTCTAATACAGGGCAGGCAATGTACACAGTATCTAATACAGTGTGTACAGTTTCTACTACATTTCTGGTGGTGTAGACAGTACACAATACAGTGTAGTGTGGTATTGCAAAACAAAATATACATCATGTACGGAAGGCCACCAAGGAGAGGCAGATGCTCACAGGCCACTAAAATAGGGCAAGCAGCCTCTGTGTCTACAGTCAACAGTGCTGGTCATGGACATGGTGCATCCTCTGCAGGTGGCCATGGGGCACGCTTGTCCTTTTTTTCTGCTGCTGGCCATGTTATTGAGCCAGAACATGCAGAAGAGTTGGTGGAGTGGATAACAAAGCCGTCCTTATCCTCCCTATCCTCTGTCACCCAGGCTCAGAGTAGTTTGCCTTCCAAAGCAGCTGCCAATTGCACTGGATCCTTGTCCATAGTCACTCCATCCGTAGCCCTACCATCATGCATGGAGGAGTCCCCAGAATTATTCAACCACAGTGTTGGGTACATGCTGCTGGAGGATGCACAGCAATGTTTGTTCCCAGGTCGAGGAAGGGAGTAACGTGAGCCTAGAGAGAGGAGGTGTCCAAGAAGGACAAGAAACTGGCGGTCATGTTCCCCAAGCTGCAGCATACTGTCAAGTTTGCTTCAGTGACGAGGAGGGAGGGGATGATGAGGTCACTAACTGTACTTGGGTGCCTGAGAGAAGAGAGGAGGAGGAGGTAAAACTCCAACGAGGCAGGATATCTTCTAGGGGGCAGCTTAAGGGCAGCCACCCTATTGCATCACACCGCAGAGCTCTGCAGGTCCAGGACGCTGCTGACTCCCCGCTAACGTTTAAAAGTTCCTTGGTGTGGGCCTTTTTCGACATGTGTGCAGCAGATCGCACCGTTGCTGTTTGCAACCTATGTCTGAAGCGGATCAAGAGTTGCCAGAACAGCAAGTAGAAGAGAACAAGAAGGCCTGGACAGCCGCACACCAGAATGGATAAATCCATCTTTTTATTAAAAATACAGGATCATGGGGTACACAAAACACGACTGTGGGGTGGTACAAAAATAGCTAACAACAGTCGCTGATTCTGCCACAGCTCACTCCTCCACCCCCTCCTCTTCTTCTTCCAGGAAGAAGGATCTCCTGAGGCAGGCCAGAAGAGTCTGTGGTCATTTCTGCTGGTCATACAATGCCAGTGCTCAGCTGGCTGACATTCAAAGGGGATGCAACCTGCCCACCAACCGCCTCCTTTGTGACATGCCCACCAGGTGGAACTCAATGTTGGCAATGCTGCAGTGGCTGCACACACAGCAGAGGGCCATCAATGAGTACCTGTGTGAGTGTGGCACCAGGAAGAGGGTCAGGGGAGCTTGGCTTCTTTTCGCCACGCCAGTGGCTACTAATCAAGGATGCATGCAGTGTCCTGTCTTTATTTGAGAAGGCCACAAGGATGGTGAGCAGCGATAATGCATGCATCAGTGACACTGTCCCTCTAGTTTACCTGTTGGAGCACAGCTTCGTGGAATCATGAACAGGGCACGTGAGGCAGAACAGCGGGAGGAAGAGGAGGACTTCCTTACCTCTCAAGGCCCACTTTATGCAGATAGCATTCCTGCGGGCCCACCAAACACACAGGAAGAAGAGGAGGAGGATTGTGTCAGCATGGATGTAGAGGATAACACTCAGCAGCAGCATTCTTCAAGGGATGGTTTTCAGCCCCCAGAAACCCAAGGAGTTGTACGTGGCTGGGAGGAGGTCGTTATGGGTCATGTGATCCTTAGTGACCCAGAGGACTCAGAATCAAATGCCTCTGCAAACATATGCTGCATGGCCTCCCTAATTCTGCAAAGCCTGCAAAAAGACCCTAGGATTCATTCTATCAAGGAGAGGGATCGTTACTGGGTGGCAACCCTTCCTGATCCACATTACAAGGGTAAGGTTGCAGAATTCATCCTGAACAGACTCTAAAAGGCAAAAAAGGAATCCTACATGATAGGTTAGTGAACCATAGAGGTAAACTGACCCACCGATTCGCCCTTAGGGCGGTATATCTCCCAGAAAGCGTGCAGCCTAGAACATAAAAGAGGAGGGAAGGGTTAAAATTTAACCCTAAGAAACAATCAAGGGAGATCAGCCACAGTATATGAATTAATTAATAGGAGCTTTATTGGTGAAGTACAAAATTATAGACAGTGTTCCAATTCAGGCGGAACAACCCTACCCTGGTTGGATAATGTTCATGTAATTTGCAAAAAATTCATGAATCACTAATAAAATCACATGGTAATAAGACAATATTGTCACAATTTAAAAAACGCTAATACATGAACCCTACTATATCAAGACTAATACCAGAGACCAGGAGGAAAAATGGACTTGAAAAGAAAATGAGTTTCCCAAGGGTGACACCAAAGGTAATTGTAGCAAAGGTGTCTCCAGCTTTCAATTAACTGCAGAGATCTGCTGTTTTCTGTGATTGACCGGTATATGTCATTAAATATGCATTAGTTGAAGATGATTAACATCCTATTGGCTGATTCAGTCAAGTTTGAAGCTGGATCAAGGGAAGCAATGTAAACACCCAAAGGTAAAAATTTCAGTTTGTGTTGTGTCAAATGTCCATAGTATAGGTGTTTATAAAAATGTATATGGTCTCATGTAGATGACAATTAGACTGATATCACTACAGCGGAGGAATCATCAATAGCAGAATATTTAACACTTGGCTCATCTGCTGGCTCCAAAGTATGAATCGTATCCACCGATAAACAAAGTCTTAAACCTGCTGCATACATCAAAATGGGAATGTAATTGAACAATATTGGCCCATGTATGGGCGTCTTACCCCGATTGTATCGCAGTTACAGGTCTCCGTATGTCCAGGATGGATTTCCAGATTCAATCTGCTGAGATGTCCTTTGGATCAGTTGATGATTTTGGGCTGTAGTTTTGATTCGGTTAGTGTCCGCAATTGTAGCCGTTGTATCATAAAAAGATAATGCCTAAAACTGCTGGTTTTCAGGGAGAAGATTCAATCATCCTAGGCATGGTGCAGGACACATGCAGAGATAGTGTCTGTGGAGTACAGCTTGGATAGTCCAAATAGTCTCCAGGTGGATATCAGGTGGATATCAAGTGAATGTCAGATGAGCCGTTTAATCAGTCCAAACCTCCAGCGTGAGTGGTAGGCAATTCTGCCTTATCGCTCGGACTTGGGGGCCATCGAGATATGTGGGGGCATGTTAGCGCTACCCTCCGTCTACGCGTTTCGTACACTGGAAAGTGTACTTCATCTGTCCAGATTCTTGATATAATATTTCACAGTGAGGGCTTACAGTGTTGTGGCACCACCACCGCCACCACCAAAGGCCCAATTTTCCTGCCCCTGTTCAACAGGGGCATGTTATTGCAATTTTTAAACTAATATTTCGCAGCAGGGCCCGTTCTTGCGCCCACCAAGAGTAACTTTGAGGGCTTACAGTGTTCTGGTGTCACCAATACCTAAGGCCCAATTTTATGCAGAGTATATAGGGCAGGCCGTATAGTATATATACTGCAGTTCATAGTATATAGTGCCTGATGTCCTGGGGTCCCCCACGCCATATTTTTAATTTTATTTTGGTGCGGGTTCCCCAATATCCATACCAGACCCAAAGGGACATGTCGTTTTTTTTAATGATTTTCATCTATATTTCCAGGACCCGACAATACATTACAGCCACGAGCAGTTTTAAATTACATTTTTTTCTTTAGAAATATCATTTTGCTGTGGTATTGTTCTAAACACGGGAAAATGTGCTACTTTACAGGCATACTAAGGACACCCCCCAGGCACGATATTTAAAGGAATATTTCATTTTTATTGTTTCACTTTAAGCATTTTTAAAATCACTGCTCCCGAAAAAATGGCAGTCTTTAAAACTTTTTTTGCATTGATACATGTCCCTGGGGCAGGACCCAGGTCCCCAAACACTTTTTATGGCAATAACTTGCATATAAGCCTTTAAAATTAGCACTTTTGATTTTTCACGTTCGTACAAATTTTTTGCCTGTTCGCATGTTCTGCTGTGAACCAAACTGGGGGGTGTTCGGCTCATCCTTATTCTCCATCTTGACTGTGAACATCTTTGGACCCAAACAGGAGAAAATGTATTAACCTCAGTAAACCATAGCAACCAATCAGAAATCACTCTGCTGCAATTATATCAGTGCAAGACAGATTCTAATTGGTTGTTTTAGTTTACTACATTTAAAAAAAACAGCACTTTGCTCCTTGTCCACTATATTAAATAAGTTCATATAACTCAAATCTTTTTTTATTTTTTTTTTTGTGAAGGAAGACACTAGAAAATCAGCTTTAGGTGTTCGCTATACATAAACATGCATTGAAGGTATAAAGCCCAACTTCAAGAAATATGAAAATGATTCCTTGCAGAAAGGCTGTTGCTGCACTGCAAGGGCTGACTGTTCATTTAGTCAAGGGGAGAGAGGAAGCAATATTCATACATCAACTATAACATACTGTATAATATCAGCATAATAAATACAGGTTTTATAGTCAAATGATTGCTTTCAATCTATTACATTACTTGTATTTAAACAAGGTAATGTAACCTCTGTTATTTATAGATATTTTCCAGGAATGCCACGGAAATGATACTTACTCGCTCGAGCTCCGACATGACCCCTTACAGTATGAAAGATGGACTTTTGCACTACAACCATCTTGAGAAATTTCAGTCAGTTTTGACTGTATCATGCAAAGTTTTGGAGCTAAAACAAAGGAAAAAAACGTTTACAGAAAGAACACAAAAAGTTACCTCTAAGAAAGAGGTAATTAGGAGGGGATATGAGCGCCTTGCATTAATACATAATTAATTCATATAGTAAGCATGCATAACTCTTCCCACTATAAATTAAATAAATTAGCATATATTCATGCAACTGCATGAACAGATAAACAGGTTGCTCTAAACTACCAAAAGAAAAAATGTAAAATACAAGACAAACTCAAAAAAAAAAAAAAAAACATAAGGGAGACAGCTGAGGAATCCTTTTCTGATTAACGAATTATAACTCAGAATATATGTACAGTTACATACCACCTGTATAAATTCCTACAACCAGCCATTACTGCACCCCTCAAGAGGAAATAAAATGCATACAGGTTGCCCACGCTAAGTTCCAATCTATCCTGACAGATTTGTACCCATTTCTCCCTTCCATAACATAATTGTTTTCAATTTCTTTTTTATTATTTTCCAAAAAAATTAATAAAAATACATATACATATACATTCCTCGCTTTATAAAATAGTGACCTATGTCTTTAACAAAGAGCACTGATCTCTCAAAGTGATTTCTATATTCTGACTGTATATCAGTAAATTATTCTTTTACCATACATATAATCCATTGCAGTGTCTCTCTTCCATTCATTACAAACATTTAAACTATAACCCCCACTCCCGTTGGGAATGGTACATTCACTTTCATAAATATTGTATAATAACTGCCAAGGACCTGAACTCTTCCCATTGTTGCCATTTTTTTGAAATTTGATTACACAAGTTCTCTTCAATCCTTATCATTTCCTCCATATGTTATATTTCACTCATCTCACAAACTTATTCTATTATTGTAGGACTTTTTGCTTTTCGCCAATTTCAAGCTATTATTGTCCTAGCAGCTGTTATTATATGGTGAAGGATGTCTGTCTTAATGGTTCTTCTGGATCCTGGACTAATGGATAGTATTGAGATGTTAATACTTGGTTGTATCTCAGAACCCAATATCGTCCGATTAATATTGAATATCTTATACCAGAAACCATTTACCATTGGACAATTTAATTACAACATATGTGTGTCATCGTTCCTCTATCCTTAAGGCATCTCCAACATGTTTCCAAGTTGTCTCAATTTATTTTATGTAAGTCTACTGGACTCCAATACCATTTCATCATAATTTTATAGTTCCTTTCTTGATTTTTAACCGCTATTGACATTTTATGTATCAAGGAGAATGCCTTATTCCATTCTACTAATGAGATCAAGCTCCCTATTTCGTTTTCCCACTTTCTCATACATATTAACTCATTAAAGGGTTCGGAAGGAAGTAAGAGCTTATATATGGTTGATAAATTATGGATCGGTCTTTGTTCCTTTATTAATAATTGTTCAAAACGAGTTAGTTGTCTACCAATTAAGGAAAGTTGTATATTAGACCTAATGTATGTGTTTAACTGCTGATATTGCATCCATTTATGTTTATGTTCAGGCCCCAGGTCGGGCAGTCGAGGAAACTTGCCATCCACTAGGGTCTGAACTATCCTTACGTTTTCAATTCTTTTCCATTTGAGAAAGTTTATGGCCTCTAATGCTGGTGGAAATTCAGGGTTAGAAAATAAAGGGGTCATTGGCCCTATCAATGTGGAAAGGTGTCCCCTTTTCAACATTTTATCTTATATTCACAGAGTCGATGACGCAAAAAGTGTTAATTCTTTTTTCGCTGGTCAAAACTGAGATTTAAGGGATTTAAGTTGCAAACCAATAATATCTTCCTCTAAAGTTACCCATTGTTTATATTTTGCATTGTGGTACTGTACCAATCTATAATCCTAATTAGAGAGACAGCTTGTAGATATTTTATAAAGTCAGGAAGAGCGAGGCCTCCGTTGTTTTTTGTTCTAATTAGAATATTGCTTTTAATTCATGATGTTTTGTGGGCCCAAATAAAGCTTCCTATAGCTTTACGTAGCTGTGCCATTAAATTAATTGGAGGAATCAAGGCTATAGCTTGAAATACATATAACAGTTTTGGTAATATATCCATTTTTACTGTATTAATTCTCCCCATCCACGAATGGACCATTTTATCATATCTTTGGAGTGATTTTATAACCTTACCTACCATTGGGGAATAATTCAATTCTTGCAGTTTGGTCATATCTTTTGGTATATATACCCCTAGGTATTTAATTGCCACTTTTTGCCATTTGAAAGGGAAATTCTTCTGAAGCAGTTCCTGATCCTTATTTGATAATGATATATTCAACATCTCTGACTTATCATAATTAACTTTGAAGTTACTTACTTTACCAAATTGTTTAAGTTTCTGTATAAGATTTGGCAGTGTCGTTATTGAGTTAGTAACATATATTAATAAATCATCTGCATATGCTGACATTTTATACTCTTTTCCCTTAACCCTTATCCCTTGAATATCCCCATTATTTCAGATAGCTGTAGTCAGATGTTCCATAACTATTACATATAGCAAGGGAGACAAGGGACAACCTTGTTGAGTACCATTTGATATGTTTACATAATCGGACAGTATCCCATTTGTTTGTATTTTCGCTCTGGGATTAGAATCCAACACCATGATCCTTTGTAGGATCTTGGGTCCAATCCCGAGCTGGATTAAGGCTTCTCTCAAGAACTGCCATCCCACCCGATCAAATGCCTTCTCAGCAATAACTGATAGAAGACATGATGGGATAGTGCTTCTCTGGGCATACTCCACCAGTGTACATGTTTTTATTATATCGTCTCTTGCCTCCCTACCCATTGCAAAGCCAGTTTGATCTAAATTAATATATGCAGGTAGAATGGGTGTCAGTCTATTTGCGATAATCTTGGAGTATAGACGCAGGTCTATATTTGTAAGGGAGATTGGTCTGTAATTCCCACATAATGCGTGTTCCTTTTCTGGTTTTGGAATTAGTGAAATATGAGCTTCCATGCTTCGTGGTGTAAATAATTGGGAAACAGATATTGAATTAAATGTCTCAGAATGGGAGTGAGTATCTCTTAAAATATCTTATAAAATCTTGAGGTATATCCATCCAGGCCCGGGCTTTTACCCAGGGCCAGTGCGGATCTAGCTTGTTGTATTTCTTCTACTGAGATGTCTTTTTCCAGTTCTTCCATTGTTTCTTTAGGCAGAGTAGGCAATGCTGTTTCTCTAATATATTGGTGTATTTCCTCTAGACTATCTTCCCTTCCTTTACTTCCTTGTTGTATCAGTATATTATATAGCTTAGAATAATATGTATGGAATGTTTTAGAGATTTCCATAGGGTCGTATGTTATTTCCCCAGAAGTCTTTTGAATTTTAATTATAGGAGTCAAAGGTTGTTGTTTTAGCATTATCGCCAATAATTGTCCAGGCTTATTCCCAAACTGGTAGAACCGAGTTCCATTTTTATCCCTTATTCGCAAGGATTGTTCACATTCAACACGCTTTTCATTTAATTGTATTCTACTGGGTTAAGATTTTGTTTATGTATATTTTCTAATGTTGGGATTTCTCCCAGTAGTTGTGATACTGTATGTTCTTTATCCCTTTTCAATCTAGCCCCATGTTTAATGAACAATCCTCGCAATACACATTTTAGTTTTTCCCATTGTGTGGGGATTGATGTGTTATCTATTACATGGATCTGCAATCTTTTATTGTTTGTCTAATATCCATTTCACATTTTTTATCTTAAGCAGGTTATCATTTAACCTCCATGACCCTTGTGGTTTCCTGTATTCAATTATTGCCAGTTCTAAAAATATTGGAGAATGATCTGACCATAGAAAATTACCAATATCAGAGGAAGGAGTCATCGGCCCTACTTGGGCTTTAGAATTTAGAATTTGTCTTCTTTTAGAGGGAGAGTTAAGACCTCTGGCATTAAAGAAGCAAAATTTCACCGTACCCGTAACATACACAATAATAAAAAAAAAAAAAACGTACGAGACTACACAATACAAAATACGCCCAAATCTATGCGTTTACTACAAACTATCTGACTTATCTTAAGTTTATCTCACGTTAGTAAGGTCCCTATTAGGGGGGCTAGGGGCCACTGTCACCAGATCTGCAGCACACCACTGTAAAGCAGGCCACATTATCAAAACATATATTTAAACCTCTAAGCAAGCCTTCCTCCATCTTTCTCATTTATGATTCAATTATTCTAGGAATTCAATTCTCAATAAAAAAAAAAACAAAAAACAAAAAAAAACAAAAAAGAAAATCGAGATTGGGATCACTCAATTAGAAGAGATACAAAAGCTATCACCCATATATCTCCATTTATGTTTTCTCTTGAGCCTTTTAAGAAACCAAACTCATGGGATTAAAGATCTGCACTGAAAAAAGATTTGCCATGCAGATTTGCAGATTCCCAGATCATTTCTTAGGGGGGACCCCCAAAAGGGGGGCGAGGGGGAAAAGAGAAAAAAAGGGGGGATAGTGGGGTGATACCTTCCCACCATTTGTGTTTAATGTGAATAAATACAATACATTCCTGTACAGTAGATTCCTGTTTACTTGACCCTCCAATTTATTCCCGCCTCTCTCCCACCACTTCCTTCTACCCCTTTCCTCCCCATTCTTTCTAATGTATATTGTGTATTAATTATGTGTTATTGTAAACAAATTATATGTCTATACTATTTGTGACTTATAGGTGAGACATAAATGCCTCAATATGGATAATTATAAATCTGTGTCAGTGTGACACCTTGATTAGTGTATTGTGTATATCCTATCATATTTATGATACCCTTTATCCTCCAACCCCCTTGCCTCTCCACCACCCCCCTACATTCCCCAGTCCCCCCCATGATCCTCTTTAATTCCCGCTATTGTTATCTTCAATATTCTCAATATACTTCTTCTGATTGTTGAAAGGGTCTTTAATTTTTTCTGATAAGCTTAGTCATTGGTTCATAATGTATTCTAGGCCATTGTGGTAATTCTATCTCAGGGAGTTGAAGGATTTTTAGCAATCCAGGTAAATCTTCTTTTTCTTGATAAATTGCTATTAAGCCCTTGTATTGCACCTGAAGCTGGAATGGAAATCTCCATCTATAGTGTATGTCTCTTTTTTGAAGAAGCTCCAGGAGAGGTTTCAATGCTCTTCTCAGAGTTAAAGTAATGTATCCTACAGATTACATCTCTTGGTCTTGTGGGATCTGTTCTCCTAAGCCCTGCTGAACTATGGGCTCGATCGAATATTATATCCATTGGGGGGGGGTTTGCAATAAGGTATTAAATATACCTTGTAATGTTGGTATTAACTCCTCTGGACTCCTCCGGACACTTTCCGGCAGACCTCTCACAGTCCCCTCACAATCAAGCAATTGAAAATAAAAATAATGAGACCAATTAACACTATTAGGGGATTTTTTTCACTCACTCACTCTTCTGGATTCAGGATCTTTCTTCTTTAAAGTATTCAGAATATATATATAGATATCTATGTTGTATTTTTTATTCTCTCTCTGGGTTAGATTTGGCTATGCCGTCACATGCCCCTTGCCTCCAGGAGATAGTATTTCCATGTTGTATTCCACGCTGTATTCCCCAGATTATCTATGCCTGTTCTCTGTTGGCTGAGGTATCTCCATGCGGCCACCCCAATTCAAACCAAGGCCAAGGGCTCCTTAAATATTCTCCAGCATCTCCAATGAAAATCTCAGTCAATCAATTATTGGGCGGGTCACTATCCCTGTGATATTCTCCAATTGCTTTCCGAGTTTCTCTGAGTTCTCCGGGTCTTACCGACTCTTTCTGGGAACTATCGATTACTGCCGATCCTTACCAGCCCTTGTCAATTCAGGATGGTGCACTCTGAACCCCCAGAGATAGTAGCCGAGAGCAGCCGAGAGCCGCCAAGAGCAGCCGAGATGCCTCTGAGATCACTAGCCGAGAGTCACTATTACCGCCAGTCTCCTCCTCAGTCTTCAGTCTCGAAGTCACAAAGCAAGCCAAGAGTTCCCGGCTACGACTGGGGCTCTGGCAGCAGTCCATGCTGAGGCTCCTCACTCTCTCCCGTTCCAGCACACCCCAATGCGGCCATGAAACAGCTCTTCACTCTGGGTTACCAGACAGCAAAGCGGCACATAATGGGGCTCCTATACCGATCAGGTAGAGGCTGTTCCAATCAAATGCTCAGATACTGTTTCATCTGCCATTCCAGGGGCTATTCAAGTTAGCTGCTCAGCCGTTTATCTGCACACATGCATGATCCCTTGTGGCTGTGCTAACTCAGTGTGTGGCCATCTTGGTCAGCAGCTCCACCCCCGAGTATCATAGTTGACCTGTTTAATCCAGTCTTTAACTGAGTTTGTTTGTGTTTTTTTTCCAATATAGAGGGATTAAGCCTTTTGTGGCATTTAAAAGGTGAGGAACAATGCTTTTCTTTTACATCCCAGTCAGAATGTACACAGCATTTAGCAATCATTGTGCTGGGTCATTATTAATTTTTACTGAAGTAATATCTTAAATCAGTTGTCTAACCTCCGTCCAAAATGGTATAAGCTTAGCACATTCCCACCATATACTGTATGAATATAAGGCCCATTTCACACGAGGCGGACTCCGTTTCTACGGAGCCCGTCTCGGTCCGCCGGCTCAGCGGGAGATCTGTCCATTGATCTCCACTGAGCCGGCGGATGACAGGTCCCTCTCTGCTCACTGAACGGGGAGGGGCTTGTCAGGCGCCGCTGCCACCTATGGAGGGATCGGATGAAAACGGCTTTTAGCGGATCGGACGGGGTCGGATGTCAGCGGACATGTCTCCGCTGACATCCGATGCTCCATAGACTAACATGGAGTGCCCGTTCAGGTCCGCCGTCAAAACTGACAGGTGGACCTGAACGATCCGATCGTGTGAAAGGGGCCTTAGACATGTGCATGACGAAAATATTAGTTTAGTTTTGTTTCCTTTTGATTAGTTAATCTGGTTATTTCGTTTAGTTCAATTCGGTTGATTTGTTAAATTTGTATTGGGAATTCGTATTCAGAATTTTTGAATTTTCTTCAACTTTACCGATTTTTTTTTATTCTAAATGTTCAAAATGAAAATGTTATATTGTTTTTGATTTGAATGCAGCAAAGTGAACAAACAAAATGAAAATCTTCATCAAATGATTACAATGACTCTTTAAATCACCTTTGGCTTAAAAAAACAGCATTACTTCTAAATGGTACTCTAATAGCACACACAGTCTTTGATTTCAGCAATATATGTAGTTAGAATTTGACTGGAGTTCAATGTAAAATTCGATACAACCTTGTTAAAATGTTATAATTTGTCTCCTGTGTTTTTAAGCCAATAGAAGAGGTGTGGGTTAAATCCAAGATGATGTGTCATTGCAAACCAGAAAACAAATACCCCAACATTATCCCCTAATCCCTGAGGAACCTAAAACCTAAAAAAAATTGGACTGACACTTTCCAGGCCACCGGGTAAGTAGTGCAGCTATATGGAACTAGTGCTCATCAACAGGAGCAAAATATATAGTACATAGTGTAGTATTTATTGTAAAATCCGACTTAACAAACAAGTAAAAAACATAATCACGAAAGCTCACAAATATGACAGCCACATACAAACCATGTGGCAGAATGATGTCAGCACTCTTAGCTCCACCCACGCTTGGTTTGTGAGTGAGGTGTGCTGGTGGTGGTAATCACAGTCAAAATGTCTTGAGAATGCTTGAGTCATTTGGATGCCATTTAAAGGAGAAGCACCCATTTTTTTTAACTGTTTAAGTCACGTTTTCTTTCACAGACTTTCCACATATCGGATTTACAAGCAAAGTTTCATGTTTCTTCTTAGCTTATTTGTGGGTTGGCTACATCTTTGAGAGCTGCACTATTATCATCTATTACAGCAAGGGTGCCCTCTAATGTGGCCCTCCACCTTCTGCTCTGGGATGGCGGGTCAGCAAGCCCAGATTGTGGGTTACCGACCTGCCCATCCCAGAACATCAGTGTAGAAAATTGAGCCGACGGTAGAAGCATGTGAGCCAGTTGCAGTAGAGAGCAGAGCCGATGTTTCCGGTATAGCGCCAACTCCTGTCACAGGCTGAGTGATACCAAACTCACTCAGTTTTTAATTAAAATAAAATAGCAATGGGTATATCTGTTCTCTGCACTGGTTACTCAGGGCTGCTTTCAAACTGATCTGTAAGTGCAGTGCAGTGCACCTGGGGGTTACCTGCACTGAGCCATAAGCTGTTATTACCGGTGGGTTTGGTGCACTTTTCGACAGCACACCAAATCTCCTGAATGCTGGAGTTTTGGTGCACTTTAAAAAAGTGCACCACACCTGCAGGATATAATAGAAGTCTATGGCAAAGTGCAGCTAACCTGCAGGAAAGCTACGAGTGCACTGTGCTGCACCCACAGTGCGGGTAAACCGCAGCGCATAGGTGTGAAAACAGCCTTAGGCCCCTTTCACATGATGGGTCCGTCTATCCGTTTTTCAGGCAGACCCAATCGGGCCCTCCATTCACCTCTATGGAGCGCCAGATGTAAACGGACTTGTGTCTGTTTACACCCACCTACCCCCAATCCGCTAAAAATAACAGAAGGGGATCTGTCCCCTTCCATCTGAGCAGATCGGATGGCCCATAGAGTGGAGCAGACAGTGTCCGTGTCTGCTCTGCATATGCATATTTCATCTGCCCACTCCCCCCGTTGTGGCCCGTGACCAGTTACCAAGTCACTTAAGTGGCCCTGGCTCTTCAAAAGGTTGGCCCAAGTTTCCTCAAGCATTGCCCAGACTTTTTGGTCAGCATGATGTCTCTAGCTAAGTATTCTCATCAAAGCTACTGCTCTATAACAATTTTTCCAATTCGGGAGACCTAGTCCACCCTCAGATTTAGCCCTCATAAGAATTTGATATGCTAATCTGGGTTTAGCCTTTTAACACACAAATGTTGTAAAAAGCTGCGGAATATAAGAAAAAAGGTCTTTGGAAGTACAATGGACACCAGCTGCAGGAGAAATAAAGCCTTCAGTAGGACATTGATTATTATAACTAGGGATGAGCTTCGTGTTCGAGTCGAACCCATGTTCGACTCGAACATCGTCTGTTTGACCATTCACCGAATTGGGAACGATGTGGGCCGTTTGTGCCAAATTTGAGTGGTGCATCATGGCACGATGATTGGCCAAGCATGCACTATGACCCACATGCTTGGCCAATCACAGCGCTGTCTGTACAGAGAGCTGTAATTGGCCAAAGCCAGGGTGGCTTTGGCCAATTATGGCTCAGAGGGTTTAGTACACGCCTCACACTATATAAGGCCGCCTGCACGTCGGCCCTGTGTAGTGTGTTCCGGCGTTGAGAGACAGAGAGACAGTGTCATTTGATTTAAGTTTGATAGATTAGGCAGGACAGTCAGTCAGTTAGCTGCACTTACAGTGCATTGTGTATATATATGCATCCCAGGTGTTGTATATATATATATATATATATATATATATATATATATATATATACATATACACTGTATTCAGGTTAGCTAGATCCGTTCCTGCTATTATCTTCCTACTGACAAGCAGGCAGGTGTTGTTACAGTATTTGAAGAAAATTGCTTGTGTTCTTCTTATCCTATTAGTCCTATTACCTACAGTATTTACACTTAGTGTAGTGCGACCTCTGCACAGTGTTCAGCTAAAGCTACCTGTAGAAGATTGGTGGTGTTTTTCTGATCCTATCACTACCGCAGGCAGCTACATTATTTTTTAGTGTAGTGCGACCTCTGCACAGTGTTCAGCTAAAGCTACAAGTTAGTGTAGTGAGACCTCTGCACAGTGTTCAGCTAAAGTTACAAGTTAGTGTAGTGCAACCTCTGCACAGTGTTCAGCTAAAGCTACCTGTAGAAGGCTGGTGGTGTTTTCCTGATCCTATAACTACCGCAGGCAGCTACATTATTTACACGTTAGTGTAGTGCGACCTCTGCACAGTGTTCAGCTAAAGCTACAATTTAGTGTAGTGCAACCTCTGCACAGTGTTCAGCTAAAGCTACAAGTTAGTGTAGTGCGACCTCTGCACAGTGTTCAGCTAAAGCTACAAGTTAGTGTAGTGTGACTTCTGCAAAGTGTTCAGCTAAGTCTACAAGTTAGTGTAGTGCGACCTCTGCACAGCGTTCAGCTAAAGCTACAAGTTAGTGTAGTGCGACCTCTGCACAGTGTTCAGCTAAAGCTACAAGTTAGTGTAGTGCAACCTCTACACAATGTTCAGCTAAAGCTACAAGTTAGTGTAGTGTGACCTCTGCACAGTGTTCAGCTAAAGCTACAAGTTAGTGTAGTGAGACCTCTGCACAGTGTTCAGCTAAAGCTACAAGTTAGTGTAGTGCGACCTCTGCACAGTGTTCAGCTAAAGCTACAAGTTAGTGTAGTGCGACCTCTGCACAGTGTTCAGCTAAAGCTACAAGTTAGCGTAGTGCGACTTCTGCATAGTGTTCAGTTAAAGCTACAAGTTAGTGTAGTGCGACCTCTGCACAGTGTTCAGCTAAAGCTACCTGTAGAAGGCTGGTGGTGTTTTCCTGATCCTATCACTACCGCAGGCAGCTACATTATTTACATGTTAGTGTAGTGCGACCTCTGCACAGTGTTCAGCTAAAGCTACAAGTTAGTGTAGTGTGACCTCTGCACAGTGTTCAGCTAAAGCTACAAGTTAGTGTAGTGCGACCTCTGCACAGTGTTCAGCTAAAGCTACAAGTTAGTGTAGTGCGACCTCTGCACAGTGTTCAGCTAAAGCTACAAGTTAGTGTAGTGCGACCTCTGCATAGTGTTCAGTTAAAGCTACAATTTAGTGTAGTGCGACCTCTGCACAGTGTTCAGCTAAAGCTACAAGTTAGTGTAGTGCGACCTCTGCACAGTGTTCAGCTAAAGCTACAAGTTAGTGTAGTGAGACCTCTGCACAGTGTTCAGCTAAAGCTACAAGTTAGTGTAGTGTGATCTCTGCACAGTGTTCAGCTAAAGCTACAAGTTAGTGTAGTGCGACCTCTGCACAGTGTTCAGCTAAAGCTACAAGTTAGTGTAGTGCGATCTCTGCACAGTGTTCAGCTAAAGCTACCTGTAGAAGGTTGGTGTTGTTTTCCTGATCCTATCACTATCGCAGGCAGCTACATTATTTACACGTTAGTGTAGTGCGACCTCTGCACAGTGTTCAGCTAAAGCTACAAGTTAGTGTAGTGTGACCTCTGCACAGTGTTCAGCTAAAGCTACAAGTTAGTGTAGTGCGACCTCTGCACAGTGTTCAGCTAAAGCTACAAGTTAGTGTAGTGCGACCTCTGCACAGTGTTCAGCTAAAGCTACAAGTTAGCGTAGTGCGACTTCTGCATAGTGTTCAGCTAAAGCTACAAGTTAGTGTAGTGCGACCTCTGCACAGTGTTCAGCTAAAGCTACAAGTTAGTGTAATGTGACCTCTGCACAGTGTTCAGCTAAAGCTAAAAGTTAGTGTAGTGAGACCTCTGCACAGTGTTCAGCTAAAGCTACAAGTTAGTGTAGTGCGACCTCTGCAGAGTGTTCAGCTAAAGCTACAAGTTAGTGTAGTGCGACCTCTGCACAGTGTTCAGCTAAAGCTACAAGTTAGTGTAGTGCGATCTCTGCACAGTGTTCAGCTAAAGCTACAAGTTAGTGTAGTGCGACCTCTGCACAGTGTTCAGCTAAAGCTACCTGTAGAAGGTTGGTGTTGTTTTCCTGATCCTATCACTACCGCAGGCAGCTACATTTTTTACACGTTAGTGTAGTGCGACCTCTGCACAGTGTTCAGCTAAAGCTACAAGTTAGTGTAGTGTGACCTCTGCACAGTGTTCAGCTAAAGCTATCTGTAGAAGATTGGTGGTGTTCTCATACTAATAATACTACAGGCAGGCAGTTGATTTTGCTAGCTGCAGTATCAGTATATATATATATATATACAGTGGGGCAAAAAAAGTATTTAGTCAGCCACCAATTGTGCAAGTTCTCCCACTTAAAAAGATGAGAGAGGCCTGTAATTGTTATCATAGGTATACCTCAACTATGAGACACAAAATGTGGAAACAAATCCAGACAATCACATTGTCTGATTTTTGAAAGAATTTATTTGCAAATTATGGTGGAAAATAAGTATATGGTCAATATCAAAAGTTCATCTCAATACTTTGTTATATATTCTTTGTTGGCAATGACAGAGGTCAAACGATTTCTGTAAGTCTTCACAAGGTTGTCACACACTGTTGCTGGTATGTTGGCCCATTCCTCCATGCAGATCTCCTCTAGAGCAGTGATGTTTTGGGGCTGTCGCTGGGCAACACAGAGTTTCAACTCCCTCCAAAGGTTTTCTATGGGGTTGAGATCTGGAGACTGGCTTGGCCACTCCAGGACCTTGAAATGCTTCTTACGAAGCCACTCCTTGGTTGCCCGGGCAGTGTGTTTGGGATCATTGTCATGCTGAAAGACCCAGCCACGTTTCATCTTCAATGCCCTTGCTGATGGGAGGAGGTTTGCACTCAAAATCTCACGATACATGGCCCCATTCATTCTTTCATGTACATGGATCAGTCGTCCTGTTCCCTTTGCAGAAAAACAGCCCCAAAGCATGATGTTGCCACCCCCATGCTTCACAGTAGGTATGGTGTTCTTTGGTTGCAACTCAGCATTCTCTCTCCTCCAAACACGACAAGTTGTGTTTCTACCAAACAGTTCTACTTTGGTTTCATCTGAATATATGACATTCTCCCAATCCTCTTCTGGATCATCCAAATGCTCTCTACCTCAGACGGGCCCGGACATGTACTGGCTTAAGCAAGGGGACACGTCTGGCACTGCAGGATCTGAGTCCTTGGCGGCGTAGTGTGTTACTAATGGTAAACTTTGTTACGTTGGTCCCAGCTCTCTGCAGGTCATTCCCTAGGTCCCCCCGTGTGGTTCTGGGATTTTTGCTCACCATATTTGTGATCATTTTGACCCCACAGGGTGAGATCATGCGTGGAGCCCCAGATCGAGGGAGATTATCAGTGGTCTTGTATGTCTTCCATTTTCTAATCATTGCTCCCACAGTTGATTTCTTCACACCAAGCTGCTTATCTATTGCAGATTAAGTCTTCCCAGCCTGGTGCAGGGCTACAATTTTGTTTCTGGTGTCCTTTGACAGCTCTTTGGTCTTCCCCATAGTGGAGTTTGGAGTGTGACTGTTTGAGGTTGTGGACAGGTGTCTTTTATATTTATAACAAGTTCAAACCATGCCATTAATACAGGTAATGAGTTGAGGACAGAGGAGCCTCTTAAAGAAGAAGATACAAATATTTATTTTCCACCATAATTTGCAAATAAATTCTTTCAAAAATCAGACAATGTGATTGCCTGGATTTGTTTCCACATTTTGTCTCTCATAGTTGAGGTATACCTATGATGACAATTACAGGCCTCTCTCATCTTTTTAAGTGGGAGAACTTGCACAATTGGTGGCTGACTAAATACTTTTTTTCCCCACTATATATATATATATATATATATATATATATATATATATATATCTCAGCTTAGTGCAGCTACATCTCAATGCAGGCCATTAGTATGTCTGGAAGGCCAACAAGGAGAGGCAGACAGTCACAAGCCAATAAAAGTGGGCAAGCAGGCTCTGTGTCTAGAGGCAACAGTGCTGGCCGTGGACATGGTGCATCCTCATTAGCATGTGGCCGTGGGACACGCTTGGCCTTTTTTTCGGCAGCCGCAACATGTGGAAGACTTGGTCGAGTGGATGACCAAGCCGTCCTCATCCTCCTCATCCTCTCTCACCCATGCTCAGGGTACTTTGTCTGGCAAAGCAGCTGCCAACGCGGCCTCTTCCCTCGGCTCAATGGCATCAGTGACTCCTTCCCTAGCCCCACCATGTCCTCCTGAGGAGTCCCTCAAACTGTTTGACCACAGTGTTGGGTACATGCTCCAGGAGGATGCCCAGCGTTTAGAAGGCTCTGATGATGATACTGAGCTAGATGAAGGCAGTAACGTGAGCACGGACAGAGGGGGTGCCCAAGAAGGACAGCAATCTGGCAGTCATGTTCCCCCTGCTGCAGCATACTGCCAGGTTTGCTCCAGTGATGAGGAGGGAGGGGATGATGAGGTCACTGACTCAACGTGGGTGCCTGATAGGAGAGAGGAGGAGGAGGAGGAGGCACATCACCAACGAGGCAGGATGCCCTCCAGGGGCCAGCCTAAGGGAAGCACACTGACTGCATCACACCTCAGAGCTCTGCATGTGCAGGGCACTGCTGTCTCTGCGCGTTATTCCAAAAGTTCTTTGGTGTGGGCCTTTTTCGAGATGAGTGCATCAGATTGCACCGCTGCTATTTGCAACATATGTCTCAAGCGTATCTCGCATGGCCAAAACATCTCCCACTTGGTCACCACATGCTTGACCAGATATATGTTGACCTGCCATGCAGTTCGTTGGCAAGCGTACCTAAAAAACCCACACCAAAAAAGAAAGAGGACCTCTCCTTACTCCTCATCAGCTGGGATCTCCAACTCCACTATACTTTCAGTCCTCTCTGAGACCTGCACTGAGATGAACGAAGGTGTAGAATTAGGTGTGTCACAGCCATGTACTTGCGGGCAATCTGCTATCGGTACACCGATGTCAGATTGTACCAGGCAAATTTCCCTGCCCCAGCTGCTGCACCGCAAAAAGAAGTTCGCTCCCAGCCATCCACAAGCCCAGCGGTTGAATGCTAGCTTGGCAAAATTGCTAGCACTTCAACTGCTACCTTTTCAGTTGGTAGACTCTGCCCCCTTCCGTGAGTTTGGGGAATGTGCGGTTCCTCAGTGGCAGGTTCCCAAACGCCACTTTTTCTCATGGAAGGTGATTCCGGCTCTCTACCGGCATATGGAAGGCAATGTCTTGGCCTCGCTGGACAGGGCGGTCAGCGGTAAGGTGCATATTACCGCTAACTCATGGTCCAGCAGGCATGGACAGGGATGTTTTACGGCGCATTGGGTGACTCTTCTGGCAGCTGGGAAGGATGCAGGGCAAGGTGCAGTAGTGTTGAAGGTTGTTCCACCACCACGCCTCCAAAATGCGACTACTAGTGATTCTGACACACCTCCCTCCTCCACCCCCTCCTCTTCTTCTTCCTCCATGGCCTCTTCCTGTGCTTTGTCCTCAGAACCAGCAGTGCTCCGTAGGTGTTCAAGGGGCTACGCAAGTACGCAGGCCAAAAGATGCCATGCGGTGCTTGAGCTGGTGTGCTTGGGGGACAGGAGCCACACTGGGGCAGAGGTTCTGTCAGCTCTGCAGGGGCAGGTTCAGAGGTGGTTGACGCCACGCCAACTTAAGGCAGGAATGGTGGTTTGCGACAATGGCACCAACCTCCTCTCTGCCCTCCGACAGGGACAAATGACCCATGTGCCCTAATTGGCTCACGTCCTTAACTTGGTGGGGCAGCGGTTCTTGGGTAGGTACCCAGGCTTACAGGATGTCCTGAGGCAGGCCAGGAAAGTCTGTGCATTTCCACCGGTCATATAATGCCAGTGCTCGGCTGGCAGACCTCCAAAAGGAATTTAACCTGCCCAAGAGCCGCCTAATCTGTGACATGCCCACCAGGTGGAACTCAACGTTGGCCATGCTGCAGCGGCTGTACACGCAGCATAGGGCTATCAATGAGTTCCTCTGCGACTATGGCACCAGGACAGGGTCAGGGGAGCTTGTTTTTTTCCCCACGCCAGTGGGCCATTATCAGGGATGCATGCACTGTCCTGTCACCATTTGAGGAGGCCACGAGGATGGTGAGCAGTGACAGTGCATGCATCAGTGACACTCTCCCCCTTGTCCACCTGTTGGAGCACACGCTGCGTGGAATAATGGACAGGGCACTTGAGGCAGAACAGAGGCAGGAAGAGGAGGACTTCCTTAGCTCTCAAGGCCCCCTTTATCCAGACAGTGTTCCTGCGTGCCCGCCGATCACACAGGAAGAGGAGGAGGAGGATTGTGTCAGTATGGAGGTGGAGCCTGGCACTCAGCTTTAGCAGCAGTCTTTAAGGGATCATTTACAGTCCCAAGAAACACATGGACTTGTACGTGGCTGGGAGGAAGTGGCTGCGGATCATGTCGTCCTTAGTGACCCAGAGGACTCCGGACAGAATGCTTTAGCAAACCTATACTGCATGGCCTCCCTAAACCTGCAAAGCCTGTGGAAGGATCCTCGTATTCGTGGTATCAAGGAGAAGGAACAATACTGGCTGGCAACCCTCCTTGATCCACGTTACAAGGGTAAGGTTGCGGACCTTATCTTGCCGTCGCAGAGGGAGCAGAGGATGAAACATCTTCGGGAGGCCTTGCAGAAAGGTCTGTGCAACGTGTTCCCAGAGACTGGGAGGTTACAAACTCCTGTTACTGGACAACGTGTTGCTGAGGCTTCGGTCAGTCAAAGAAGGAGCGGTGGAGAAGGTGGCCGTCTGACCGATGCGTTCAGACATTTTTTTAGTCCGCAGCCCCAAGGTATGATCGGTTTCAGCAACCATCGCCATTGTCTGTTTTACATGGTGCAGGAATACCTAAGGGCAAGATCTGACATGGACACCTTTCCCACCGAAAATCCTCTGGATTACTGGGTCTTGAGGATGGATCACTGGCCAGAGCTTGCACAGTATGCAATTGAGCTACTGGCCTGTCCTGCATCCAGCATTCTTTCGGAACGCACATTCAGTGCTGCTGGAGGCTTTGTAACCGATCACAGGGTGCATCTGTCCACCGACTCGGTCGATCGACTGACCTTCATAAAAATGAATCAGTTTGGATCACCACCAGCTACCAAGCACTTGATGCTGATGTAACCGAATATTTTTTTTTTTAAATGTCAGATCCCTTCAAAGACTGCCTATGCTGATGCTGAGTGACTATCCTGTTATGCTGAGTAATTATCCTCTTCCTCTTTAATGATCATGCTGATAGCTTGTAAGAAAATTTTTGGTTCTGGGCGCCGCCACCTGTGCCTAAGGCCCAATTTTTCAGCCCCTGTTTAATAGGGGCATGTAATTACAATTTTTGATGCAATTCTTTGCAGCAGTGCTAGTTCCTGCACTCCAACTAGAGTATCTTTTAAGGGTTGCAGTGTTGTGGCACCAGCACCAGTGCCCAAGGCCCAATTTCTCAGCCCCTGTTTAATAGGGGCATGTAATTACAATTTTTGATGCAATTCTTTGCAGCAGTGCTAGTTCCTGCGCTCCAACTAGAGTATCTGTGAGGGGTTGCAGTGTTGTGGCACCAGCACCAATGCCCAAGACCCAATTTCTCAGCCCCTGTTTAATAGGGGCATGTAATTACAATTTTTGATGCAATTCTTTGCAGCAGGGCTAGTTCCTGCGCTCCAACTAGAGTATCTGTGAGGGGTTGCAGTGTTGTGGCACCAGCACCAGTGCCTAAGGCCCAATTTTTCAGCCCCTGTTCAACAGGGACATGTAATTAGAATTCTTGATCTAATATTTCACAGCAGAGCCCGTTTCTGCGCCCACCAAATGTAACTGTGAGGACTTACAGTGTTGTGGCAACACCACCATCACTACCACCAAAGGCACAATTTTTCTGCCCCTGTTCAACAGGGGCATGTAATTACAATTCTTGATCTAATATTTCACAGCAGGGCCCTGTGAGGGCTTACAGTGTTGTGGCCACAACAACACCTAAGGCCCAAATTTCTGCTGAGTATATAGGGCAGGCCCCTACTTTCAAGCATCTAACTTACAAACGACTCCTACTTGCAAACGGAAGGAGACAACAGGAAGTGAGATGAAATCTACCCCTAGGAAGGGAAATTCTCTCCTGTAAGAGTTAATATGGGAAAAACTTTTCTCCTTTACACTGATGCTTTATCACCAATCCTTGTTTCACTAAAAACCCCAAATTTTCAAAAAACATTTGTCATTGGGACAAAAAGTGAGGTGAAATCTTCTGAAGAGGAGCACAGACAGCAAAACAAATGTCACAGGGGTGATAACCCTTCCCTATGTTTTCCAAAAAGCTTAAAATTGATTTTTTGGCTGGAGCTAAACATGTTAAAAATGTACCAGTTCAAAATTACAAACAGATTCTACTTAACAACAAACCTACAGTCCCTGTCTTGTTTGCACCGCCTGTATACTGCTGTTCAGAGTATATAGGGCCTGGGGGCCCCACACCTTTCCTTTTTTAATTTGGGTGTGGGGTTCCCCTTAATATCCATACAAGACCCAAAGGGCCTGGTAATGGACTGGGGGGTACCCATGCCATTTCTCTCACTGATCTTCATCCATATTGCCAGGACCCGACATTACATTAAAGCCGCAAGCAGTTTTAAATGACTTTTATTCCTTTAAAAATGTCATTTTGTGCAGGGACTGTTCTAAGCACGGGAAACACGCGCCACTTTACAGGCATACTATAGACACCCCCCAGGTACGATATTTAAAGGAATAATTCACTTTTTTTTTTTTTTACTTTAAGCATCATTAAAATCACTGCTCCCAAAAAAACGGCCTTTTTTATGCACTGATACATGTCCCCTGGGGCAGGACCCGGGTCGCCAAACTCTTTTTTGGAAAATACCATGCAAATTAGCCTTTTAAATCAGCACTTTTGATTTTGAACGTTCGAGTCCCATAGACGTCAATGGGGTTCTAACGTTCATACAAATTTTCGGTCCGTTCGCAGGTTCTGGTGCGAACCAAACCGGGGGTGTTCGGCTCATCCCTAATTTAAGGTTAATTCTACCCAATAACGTAAAGGTGACTTTATTGCACCCTTCCAGGTCTCTCTTTATCTTATAAAGCAAGGGAACATAATTTTCAGTATACAGTCTTGTTAGACCATTAGTTAAATATATGCCCAAATATTTAATAGCCTCCATATTCTATTCTAAAGGAAATGATTGCTTAAAGTGATTGTAACCCTGAAATGATTGCTTAAGGTGGTTGTAAACCTAAAAAAAAAAAAAAAAATCATGTTCCCTTAAAGCATGTTATACAGCACAGTGCCTGCGCTGTGTAATTTGGCTCTTTCTATCACCAAAAATACCTGGCTGATTCTGCCTGGTGTTGCACCCCTCTGTAACCTGACCACGTTTATCATGGCTGTTGAGTTCTGATACCATGGTCAGTTTACTAGCCTACGTCAACCCGCTGTCTCTCCTTGCTCCCTCTCTCCCCCTCCTTCCTTGCTTGTCAGCTCCGATCTGCTCCCCTCCCCTCTTTCTTGCTATAATCCCCTCTGTTAGATTACATTATGTGCCCCATTGTATGTTGTTATTTATAAATAATATGCCTCTTTATACCTTATTTCAGAGCTCCACTCGGTGCTCACCTGACTGCCCACTGCTCTCCTCCCCTCCTCCCGGCTGACGTCAGCGGGGGATTCTCAGCACCTCACGCTTTAGCTGTCAAATTGGGGAAAACAGCAGTAGGCAGTCACGTGAGTGCCGAGTGGCGCTCTGAAATAAGGTATAAAGATGCTTATTTTTAATAACTACAATGAGGCACATAGTATAATCTAACACAGGGGATTATTGCAAGAAAAAAGTGGCTTTACAATCACTTTAAGGTAGCTAACCGTCTCCCGAGGTACATACGACAGCATAATTTAGAAACTTGACAGGGCTTCAAAGTTCACCATTAAATGAGGCAAAGGTATCAGTGGTTCTGAGATATAAAACAGTATATCGTCTGCATAAGCAGACACTATATGCTCAGTGAAACCCACCATAAATCTATAAATATTTGTTTTCCCTCTAATCTTACAAAGCAATGCCTCTGTAGACCGTGTAAATAGAAGAGGTGACAGGGAGCAACCCTACCTGGTGCAGTTTTTAATGCTAAAAGGCTGTGAAAGGGTGCCATTAACTTTAATGCTGGCAGAGGGCATCCTGTATAAAGCAAGGATCCAGTTTATTAAATTAGATTCTGACCCCAGAGTCGTTAGGGTTTATACAAGAAAAATCCAGTCTATCTTGTCAAATGGTTTTTCAGCATCTGCAGTCTGTAGACTGTGAGGGCACATACATAGAGTAGAAGCCCAACAAGTTAGATGGAGGACCCTAATAGAATTGTCCCTAGCTACTTGTCCCATAATGACCCTACTTTATCCAGGTGAACAAGTTTTGGGAGTAGGTGTTGTAATCTAACTGCCACCAATTTTGCCTGGATCTTAAAATCCAAATTTACATATGGGGGAGATTTTTAAAACTGGTGAACACAAAATCTGGTGCAGCTGTGCATAGTAACCAATCAGCTTCTAGGTTTTATTGTGAAATCTGAACTGAACAAGCTGAAGTGAGAAGCTGGTTGGTTACACAACTGTACCAGATTCTGTTTGCATGAATTTTAGCAAACCTTCCCTGCTGCGTTATATCTTTTCCCTTTTTAGGGATTGCCATTATATACTGTAGGTTAAAAGAGTCTCTGAAGGTATGCTTAGTTCTAAGGGAACTAAAATAAGTACATAAATGAGGGGCAAGAAGGTGGCAAAAAATTGAGGTAATAAGTACTAATACAGCCACCAGGCCCCGGGCTCTTTCCCGTAGGGAACCTCTGGTAAAGCCCTTATTTTGATATTAGATCATCGACTTCTATTTTCCTATAAGCTTATTTATTTGTGGATTGCTGAAGCAAGAGATTTGCAGCTAACATTTTTAATTAAAAAAAAAAAACATGCTGGTGGTATCTTCTTTAAAGCGGTATTAAACCCAAAACCAAAAATGTAATATATTGCAGCTAACCAATCATTAGATGTGGTAGATTGCATTTGTTTTCTTTTTTAGGGTGCCCCCACTCTGGATGATGGAACACAGGGAGGACCTTTATACAACAGCATTGTCAGTATGGGGGGAGGGGAGTGTTGGATGTACTAGCATATTTACATACACTAACACTTTGAAGCCAAACTTCAGCTCACACTGCAGTACAGTTACAGCAACAGTTTTTTTTCCTTTTGGGATAAATAAAACATGAGCATTATAAACACCCCTGTGAGTGGTAAATGGTTTGACTCAAAACTTTAACTGCTACATTTGCATGGGAGCCTGATCTGTTGAAAAACAGTCTTACTGGCTGAATCACCAGACACAAAAAAAAGGGAAAAAAGCCTAAAAAAGAAAACTAATGCAGCCATTATATCTAAGAAATGGTAAGCTGCAATATAATAAAATGTTTGCTTTTGGGATTAATACTGCTTTAATAACTGTATATACTAGGATATACAGTATGTGCTCAATTCCACCAGGACTCCTATTGGGCCCTTTGCTGATATTACTTGTTTGTACCTTGGATGTATGTACTATTATTAATCTTTTAATATATAAAGCTAGTATTATTTCCATACTGGTGTACATCTGTATACTTACGGTTAATGTTATATGCTGGTTCTAGTAGTCTCTCTGTGCTCAATTACTTTGATTAGGTTACTGGTTAATTTCCCAGGAAGGGAATCCCTCCTGTCCTGCGTGGAGGCATTGCCAACTTTATTATCAAACCCACTCTTCCACTTACTAAAGCTTCTGGTTCTCTTATTTAGGTACAGGTGTAATGCAATATCCCGTCCCCCCCAAAAAGGAGCCTACATTTGTGTAAAGTGAAAAAAAAAATATTAATAGCTGTTTTTTTTCGCATTGCCTCTTTGATACCAGGAAGCAAACCACAGAATCTAATAAAACAACTTTGTATTTTTTCCTAACGATTGATTTCATCCCAATGGTCATTTAGAGGAAAGTACCAACAGTTTTACCAAGCACACGTCTTGCACCGTTTGTTTGCCCACTCAAGCTTCCAGTCTTTGATTTCTCAGGACCAGAAAGACTTATCCTAGTTCAGTAGTAGGTGAAAACTGCATTGGATCTTGATCAAGTTTTATACTATCACCAAAAAACACTTTTGAGTAAATAAAAAGGTTACATATTGCTGGGTTGAATATTACCTTTACATATATTGCAGCAGCCATCAGGTGTCTTCATATATTGTCCCTGCGGTACAGAAATGACAATGATGGTGACATTGTAAACATTTGAGGTTACAAAAGCAATATTTTTATATTGTTTTAAGATCTGCATTATCAAATCTACAGTTTTCACATAATAAAAATGAAGCATGTCTATTCATTTAGTCTGGGTGGAGAATAAATAGGAGCAGCCCTGCTAATTGTATTTAGTTTGACAAAGCTCATCTGATGAATTCCACACCACTATGCTGCTGTTTCTACATGTCTTGATGCTAAAGTATTGTTTTTTTATCCATGTAATGGGCTACTATGCATCGCATAGTAGCCCATTATGTGTCACTTACCTGACACAGGAGCCTGCAATGTCCCCGATTTCCTTGCCGGCTGGAAGCATCCATCTTCCTTCCGGGGTCCCCCTGTCAGAACACAACAGCTCAGCAGAGGAGATCGCTGCACTAACTTTGCTACAGTGGTACCGGAGCTCACAGTTTTTTTTTCATTCAACCCAGTGTTTATAGCGTGCGCTAGGCTTGACACTTTAACATGTTAAAGTGGAGTTCCACCCAACTTTTCAACTTATTCTTAAAGGAAAGACTACCCCTCCACCGCTCGTTTTTGGATGTTTTTTTTTCTACTTACCTTTAGTGGTAAACAGGTGAACCTCTGTCCCAGCCTCACCTTGGTGAGATGGTGAGGTACGTCATGTCCTCTTCTGGCTCTGCCCCTCCTCCTTCCACCCCACTGCCTTCTGGGACCTGTGTGTACCCCAGAAGACAACGAGGCCATTCAGAAGGCGCCACATGACTCGTGCATGTGCAGTAGGAAACTGGAGGTGAAGTCTGAAGGCTCCACTGCCGGTTTCCCTTAGCTACTACGGCGGCGCCTGTACCCGATCCGATGGACGGATTGGCCTCGGGGGGCCGACATTGCGGGCTCCCTGGAAAGGCAAGTGTCCTTATTAAAAGTCAGCAGCTACAGTGTTTGTAGCTGCTGACTTTAAAAAAACAAAAAGATTTTCAATGTGAAACTCCGCTTTAATGTAATTTCAAAAAGTTGTTTTTAATCTACTATAAATCTAAAACTATCTTCCAAGTGTTCTTGTACATTTTCATCCCATCACATAAGCCTGTGATAGAGACTACAAGTGGACATGCCGATATACAACCAGACCCAGAAACCAGACCAGAACAGTGATGTGAAACCAATACTGAAATGAGGGCATATAGACATGAAGTGGCTGAAGAAGAGTAGACATGAGGAAGTGAGGACATGCAAATAAGGGTTTCATAAGAAAAAAAAGGGTAAACATCACAGCTAAACCCAGCGTAAAATTATTTTCAGGGTTGATTAGTAATACACAATTTGTCAAATCATACTAGATTTTTTTTCTTGGATATTTGTATGTCATTTGGACTATTATTATGCCCCGTACACACAAGCGGAAATTCCACCAGCAAAAGTCCGATGTGAGCCTTTGGTCGGAAATTCCTACCGTGTGTATGCTCCATCGGACTTTTGCTGGTGGAATTTCCCCCCGCAAAAGATTGAGAGCAGGTTCTCTATTTTTCCATCTGAAAAAAGTTCCTATCGGAAATTCTGTTCGTCTGTATGCAAGTCCGGCGCGCAAAAAACAACGCATGCTCGGAAACAATTCGACGCATGCTCGGAAGCATTGAACTTCATTTTCTCGGCTCGTCGTAGTGTTGTACGTCACCGCGTTCTTGACGGTCGAAAGTTCAGAGAACTTTTGTGTGACCGTGTGTATGCAAGCCAAGCTTGAGCGGAATTCCGTCGGCAAAAACCATCCAAGATTTTTCCGACTGAAATTCCGCTCATGTGTACGGGGCATAAGAAATGTATTTTAACAATTGCAGAGTAAGATTAAGAATGTGTGTACAAAATACATTATCTGCATTCAGAGTGTGCATACTGTACAACTCACAGACTCACAGTCCTCCTTGTGAAGCAAAGGACAAATCTGGGTTTGTGCCGATGTCACCAAGCTATTTCCCATACGCTCACATGTGTATTGCGTGCAGTTGTCAGAAATGGAATTTCCAGGCTAAAATTGAGAAAATCATTTAAACAATTTATGGATTATTTGCCAGCACAGCATAAGTAACTTTAAAATTAAATACACAAGGGACCATGGATAACAGGTAAATAAAAATATGAAGATATCAACTAAGATGAATACTATCCCAAGCTTGAATACTTGTATGTCTGATTTTGCAGCCAAACCCAAAGGCAAACACATACACATGCCTGTGTACACCTTATGCTATTAGGGAATCCTGTATTTTGTTGCATGACCTTATTCAACTTTTGTAGCTCTGGTCATGAAGCCTCACTGTACATTTCTAATGTTATAGTTTACACTGTTACCTTTGAAAACTCAATAAAAATGATTGAACAAGAAAATATGGAGATATTTGTAGTTCAATAACAAAAATGTAAACCTGCCACATAGATTCTAGTGTTCTGGACCTATGCAGAGTAACAGCAGACCCAAGCAAAGCATGACAAAGTGCAAAATATCTACAGAAAAGAATTATGTCACTACATGTGCAGACATTACATCATGTGAACTACTTTAGTTTATGTGCAAATGTATTTATCATTGCTATAGCAGGATTAAAGCATATCTAAGCACAAAAACAAAAATGTAATATATTACAGCTTACCAGTCCTTTTTTCCCATTATTTTCATCTGGTGATCCTGCCAGTTATACTTCCTGGGAGACAACACTCATCTAATGTATCTATTGGGCAATAGCTTGGTTCCCTAAGGCTACTGTCCTAGTGTGCACTACGAAAACCCTTTTCTGTCAATATCACTATTACATAGGGTGGAAGGCTTTAAGTTCATGCAAGATATCTAGGAAAGCTGATCATGCTGTTTGAGATTTCAGCTCAGTGCATGTGAAGTTGAAAGGAAGGGATTTTTGTATAGTTGCAGAAAACTTCTAGGCTTGAAAAATGAAAAAGAATGCAGCCAGCACATCTAAGGACTGGTAATATGCAACATAATTGGTTGTGGGATTATATACAAATAAAGTATTCTTTATTTGTTATTTCTGCCTCAGTCCAAGTGCTTCTTGTGTTGCTTGTTGTACTGACTGTCGATTTGTGCCAAACACAAGTAACTGTCACAGTCACATTTACCCTAATTGTAAAAACAGTTCCAAATTCCCACCATGCATAACCCCAATGCAGTTAAAAAATCAAAAATAGACATTTGTGTAAAATAAAAAACTTCCAGAGAGCATGCTTTTAGAAACCTATAGGAATGTTTCCTCCATGATTCAGTCATGATGATAAGGGAGGACCTTAAAGAATGTTGGAACCACACATCAAAATATTGTTGATATCTAGTTAAAGTAACCTTGTCATAAACCTGGGTAATGAAACTAAAAAAGTTACCTCCAGGAAAAAAAAAGCCTTTTGTAAAATGATTAGTAGATCTGAAGATGCAGGCAATTGTATTTATATGTAGCTTTAAATTGTCCCTTAATAATCAAGCTAAAACAATACCTGCTTCTTTCTACCAAGTCTCCCTATTGGTCAACCATTTTCCAAAATTCGAGTTTTGTATAGAATGAAATACAATTCGAATAGAAAAGTTTAGAATAGAATAGATAATAATAGAAAAGAATAGCATAGAAAAACAATAGAACAGAATAGAAAAAGATATATATATAAAACCATCTTCCAAAATTTGAATTTGGTACAGAATGAATTTGAATAGAAAAGTTTAGGATAGAATGGAAAATAATAGAACCGAAAAACAATAGAACAGAATAAAATACAATGTATATTATATTTTTTTCTATTCTGTTCTATTGTGTTTCTATGCTATTCTTTTCTCTTATTTTCTATTATATTCTAATCTTTTCTATTCAAGTTCGATTTCATTCTATACAAAATCTGAATTTCAGAAGATGGCTTCTGAAATTTGAATTTCGTATAGAATGAATCTGAATTAGAATAGAAAAGATTAGAATAGAAAATAATAGCATAGAAAAACAATAAAACAGAATATAAAAAAAAAATATATATATATATATATATATATATATATATATTTATATTTATATTATCTCATAAAATTAGAATTTCATATAGAATGTAATCAAATCTAAATAGAAAATAATAAAAAATATAGCATAAAAAAAACAATAGAAGATAGTAGAAAAAAAATATAATATATAACCATCTTTCGAAATTCGAATTTCGTGTGAAATGAATTTGAATAGAAAAGATTAGAATAAAATAGAAAATAATAGAATCGAAAAACAATAGAGCAGAATAGAACAAAATATAATATATATATTATATTTTTTTTATGTTCTATTGTTTTTCTATGCTATTCTAATCTTTTCTATTCAAATACAATTTCATTCTATATGAAATTCGAATTTTGGAAAATATATATATATATATATATATATATATATATATATATATATATAGAGAGAGAGAGAGAGAGAGAGAGAGAGAGAGAGAGAGAGAGAGAGAGAGAGAGAGAGAGAGAGAGAGAGAGAGAGAGAGAGAGAGAGAGAGAGGGAGAGAGAGAGAGAGAGAGAGAGAGAGAGAGAGAGAGAGAGAGAGAGAGAGATGGAAAGTATTCGGACCCCCTTAAATTTTTCACTCTTTGTTATATTGCAGCCATTTGCTAAAATCATGTAAGTTCATTTTTTTCCTCATTAATGTACACACAGCACCCCATATTGACAGGAAAACACAGAATTGTTGACATTTTTGCAGATTTATTAAAAAAGAAAAACTGAAATATCACATGGTCCTAAGTATTCAGACCCTTTGCTCAGTATTTAGTAGAAGCACCCTTTTGATCTAATACAGCTATGAGTCTTTTTGGGAAAGATGCAACTTTCCATCCCCACTGTATACTATATTTTATTCTATTCTGTTCTATTGTTTTTCTATTCTTTTCTAGTATTTTAGTTTCCACTGTTTTGAATTATTTTCAAGTTTATTCTGGAATTCAAATTTATACTATTCGAAATTTGAATTTTGGAAGACGGTCATATTCTATTTTATTTTATTACATTCTATTCTATTCTTTACTATTCTTTTATTTTTATTCTATTGCTTTATTATTTTATATTCTATTTTATTGCATTATTTTTTTAGAAAATCGATTTATATTTTTTCAAAATCGATTCAAATTGGTGTTCAAATTCTTTTTGAATTTGATTCGATTGTTTTTAAATTTGATTTGATTTGAAATTTGCCTGCTTTTTTTCTAAATTGGAAACGTTATTTCGGATTCGTTAAAATCCGTTACTAATGTAATTTGGAAATTCGGATGCATCCGAGTTTGCGAATAATGAAAAATGTGTCCAAATTTAGATTGGGAATGAAACAAATTGCACATGTCTAATCTCTGGCTCGATTGATCGTTTTGATATACTGTCTTCTTTATAGGTAACCCCTGCTTATGCAATTTTTCAATGATACTTGGTTAAAAATGTCCAAGTTTGTAATATGTTTACCT
The DNA here is from genome assembly GCA_037952835.1 of Lithobates septentrionalis. Classification (NCBI taxonomy): domain Eukaryota; kingdom Metazoa; phylum Chordata; class Amphibia; order Anura; family Ranidae; genus Lithobates; species Lithobates septentrionalis. The sequence goes on along the minus strand of JBBDGP010001553.1, from coordinate 544,087 downwards.
AAAATATTCATTGCCAATCATTGCTAATCTCCATATAATAATACTACAGTAGTTACCTAGCTATCTCTGAATTAATTTGAGTCACTGACCCCCAACTACGCAAATCAAAGTGAATGCAGTTTGCCTTAATGCTTGATGTTTATGACTGACAGCCAGGCAAATGTCATTTTTAGAAGGACAGTCAGCAACGACAGCCCCATAGTCTCTTAGTATAGGTTTACTTTAAGCAGACTAACTAATTTGTATATTAACAGCTTCAGCACAGACCGCATAATTAACAGGTTCTATTAGCAAAATATAACTCAAGTTTCATTTACTAAAGAGGATTAAAAGTACTTTGTGTGCAATGAATGTTCTCTAAATACCTGCAGAGTAAAGAGAGATCCATTAGAGGTAGTCACAACACAGGATACCTGAACACACATTCCACAACATCCAGTGCTTGCTTCTTCATAAATAAATCCCTGTAAAGTTAAGTGAGGAAAGAAATCCATATAGAGTGGATACTTACAGCATTTCAAACAAATGCAGACAAATTAATACTAACCTTGAAAAATCTTAAATTTAAAAAGGCCTGCCTTTGATTTTAGGTTGTAAGAAGAGAAAAATAACTGAGTGATAATCACTTTTCAGCCCTGTACTTTGGCAAAAGGATTAGACTGAGTCTTAACCCAATGCTCGGAGACCCCACTAAGTGCTTCAAGATGTAGTTTAAGCTCACTCGTTGTGCATGTGGCTTTGCAAACTCCCACTGTTTAAGAGAGATCTAAGCTCTGAAGATGGGTGTGTTTGAAGTTTCTCCCCTTATTTCACATATGTGTGGCTATGGTTTCCTGGGTCACTGGGGCAGTGATCCAGTTGGATACTGACAGCCCATGTGACTCTGGCAGCCATCTTGGGTCAGGGAGAGTCTTTTTAAGACCCTGGCTCCTTAGCATTTAGCATGTGGGTAGTATAGGGGCAGGTTACCCGTCTGTTAGGGACAGTAATAGCATCAGGGAAAGGTTCCAGTTGAGTAGGGAAGCCTAGGGATCTGCCACTCAAACATCCCTTCTTGGTCATGGACCAGCCAGGCTGCATTTTGCCCCTAGAGACAGAGGTTGTCAGTCAGAGATCTGCTCTGCTACAATTTACTGTTCATCTGTGAGTGTTTTCAGTTGGGCGGCCTTCCTGCAGGCTTGTTGTGAACTGTTATACTCTGACTACAATACAAGTTCTATTGCATCTGGCCTGTGTGTGTTACTGCCACCGCACCACGCTGCACCCACCCACATATGGCCCTCCATTTTTAACATTGTAGGTCTCTCATTTGCAACCCACTTGTACACATCCCCCTGTGCAATCACATATTTCTGGCCAGATCAGTTGATCTGATTGTTAAGTGACTCTCCCACAACAAGATTTAACTTAATATGAGAGTGTAAAGCCTCGTACATGCGATACGATTGTTGGCAGGGGATTGTCTGTTGACAGACAGTTGTCCTAAAATCTTACTGATAATACACTCTTTTTGACAATTGTTGTCCAACTTTTGGCTAACAAATGTTGGATGGCAGGCTAGTAAATTTTTGGTGGACAATGGTTTGACATCAGATTTTGTATGGTCAGTACAAAAATCCGTCACACAAAAGTACAAACACGCATGATCGGAAGCAAGGAACGAGCCGGAAGTGGTCGGTCTTGTAAATTAGCGTTCGTAATGGAGAATTAACATTCGAGATGCGGCAAATTATGAAATATCTAAGTGCAGCGCCCAATCTCTTCTTCTTTAATGGAATAATAATGAAGCTGCTTTGCTGGTGTTACTGATGGAGTTATGGCAAATGTATTTTAAAAGGCCTTTTTTTTATAGTGATATCAAGAATATCATTATAATGCTTGTTGTTTGTACTTTTGGGCAAGTTACCACAACACCATTATCCTTGAGTTTTTCCTTGTCAAAAGAAGTTTATTGAGTATACAATATTATAAAGATACATGAAGTAAGTTTACAAGAATCTATAAAGTATGCTCATTGTTTTACAGTAGGGTTTATATAGGTAAATATCATGAAATTTCAAATATTAAACATTGGGTTCACGTAAACCTAAATTAAAGATATATATCATTTCCTTAGTTACTTTTGTAGGTATTTAAATGATTTATACCTATTATACATATTGTTTACAGGTAGAGTGTATATAGGTCAAATAAATTCTGATAATGAGCTTTAATCGTAAGGTGGAGAAAAGGAAAGAGAAAGAAGAAAAAGGGTAGAAAGGCAGAGGTATGGTCCACAAGGTTGTCCCGCTCGTCAGTTTATTATTCTTTTTAGTTCTCTTTGAAGCCTTAGAATGGGTGTCTCTGTAAGTCATTTAATCTGTTACCATGGCAACAGGACAGAGTCATTGAAAAATTTGACAGGAACTGTTGTTTTATCCAAGGATGCCAAAGTTTTTCAAATTTTGGAATTTGATTTTGATCGATGGCTACCATCTTAGCATGGGACATTGTATTATTCATTCTGTGAATTGTTTCTGCTAGTACCAATGTAGGAGATTTCCATGCCTTGGCCACTGTTTGTTTTGCAGCCGTTATTAGTTGGATCATAAGTTTGAATTGAGAGAGTGTTAACCATTCCGGTTTTAGATTAAGTAAAGTTATATATGGATCTGGTTGTATTATTTTTTTAAATATTTTAGATGCAATCACGAAGACTTCCTTCCAGAAGGTTTGGATTACTGGGCACGTCCACCATATGTGTAAATGTGTGCCTATTTCTAGGCATCCTCGAAAACAAAGAGCTGAGGTATTAGGTGAATATTTTGCCACTCTAGCGGGTACAAGGTACCAGCGAGTTAGGACTTTATAATTTGTCTCCAGTGCTAAGATGTTGGGTGAAGATGACTTAGATGTGAGCCATATGTTAGACCAGTCCATGTCTTCTAAAGTTCGTCCCAGGTCCTCCTCCCACTTCTGAACGTAAGAGGGTCTATTAAGATTTACTACTCCATATAGTTGATTATAAAGTGATGAAATTGTACCTTTAGCAAATGGATCTTTTGTACAGATTGATTCAAAAATGGATAATTGGGATAATGGTGTATCCCCCTTTAGGAATGGTGTATAGAAATTTTTGATTTGGAGATATCTAAATATCTCAGAGTTTGGTAGATCATATTTTTCTCTAAACGATGGGAATGAAAGGAATGATTTAGATGCTATGAAGTCATTTAGTGTCTGAATGCCTGATGTTGTCCAAGCTTTAAAAGAATTTGGATAGATCCATGCCGGATAAAAGGCCGGATTTCTGATAAAAGAAAGGAGAGGATTGTGTGGAGATTGTAACTGATATTTGGTTTTTAGTTTATCCCAGAGAGATAAGAAGTGTTTAGTTATGAGATTATGAATTTTAAAGCGGTCTTTAGGATCAAGCCATAACAAGTTTAATATTAATAGAGGGTCATTTTCTGAAGCCTCTATAAATACCCATAATGGGATTTCCTGTTTTGCATGGTATTTGGACAGACTGGCCAAATGTGCTGCTCTGTAGTAGTTAGTAAAATTAGGGTATCCCAGGCCTCCTTTATTTTTGGGAAGATGTAGTGTGTGTATAGGTATACGTGGTTTAGAAGAGCCCCATATAAACGAAGTTGCTCTTTTTTGTACTATTCTCAAAAAATAGGAACGAATTGGAATAGGGAGGACTCTGAATAGATAAAGCAATTTGGGTAGAATGGTCATTTTGATTGCAATAATCTTCCCTATCCAGGATAAAGGAAGTTGCGACCATTGTTTTATTAGATTTGTGATCTGTCTTAATACAGGAGGATAATTGGTTGAGAATAAGTCAGAATGAGATGCTGTTAAATGAATTCCAAGATATGGGATTGATTTTTCTGCCCATGTGAATGGGAGTGCAGCCCTAGCCGGGATCAATTCTAAGTTTGTCAGCAAAATATTAAGCACTAGGCATTTCTTAGGATTAATCATAAGGCCGAATAGGGCTGCAAATCCATCAAGAGCTGGTATTAAGTTAGGACCAGAGACCTGTGGTGATGATAGAAAAAGTAATATATCGTCTGCAAATATACATAATTTGTGTGTAATACCTCCTACTTCAATGCCAGTTATAGTTTGGTTTGTTCTGATGTATTGGGCCATGGGTTCGAGTATAAGGGCAAATAATAAGGGAGATAATGGGCAACCCTGTCGGGTACCTCTTTCGATATTAAAGGCATCAGATTTGTATCCAGCATATTTTATATAGGCTTTGGGTTTATTATATAATGCTTTGATCCATGTTAAAAAGTGGGGTCCAAAACCCCATTTTTGTAATGAATATTGCATATATTGCCAGGATACTGTGTCAAATGCCCTCTTAATATCGAGAGATAGAAAACATAAAGGGATTTTCCGTTTTTTAGCAATATGTGCCAATAACACTGCCCTGCGTATATTATCGCCTGCCTGTCTATTTGGCATGAAGCCTACTTGATCTCTATGTATTAATTTTCCTATAATGCTATTGAGGCGTTTTGCTATTATTTTTGCTAATAATTTAATATCAAGGTTTAACAGAGAGATAGGCCGATAATTCACACAGGAAGTATCATCAGAAAGGGGTTTTGGGATCATACAAACAATTGCCATTAGTGTTTCTTGCCGAAAAGAATGTCCTAGAAGTTTGTTAAAAGTTTCAGTGAGAATGGGAGAGAGTATTTCTGAGAATGTTTTATAGTATAAAGCCGAGTAGCCATCTGGGCCTGGTCTTTTGTTAAGTTTTAGGTCTTTTATGGCGTTAGCAACTTCATCTATAGTTATAGGCTCATCCAAACTGCTTTTTTGATTCTGAGACAACTCAGGTAAGGTTATTTTTGAGAAGAAGGATTCAGCCTCTGAAGGATTAAATTCATTGTTTGTCTTGTATAAAGTTGCGAGATGTGAGTGAAATTTATGGACTATTTTAACTGGATTACAAGTATAAACATTTTTTGATAATTTCAAACGTATTGGTTTGAAAGATTTGTTAGTTGAATTTAATGCCCGAGCCAAATATGTACCTGCTTTGTTTGTATTCATGTAGAAATTGTGTTTGGAGCGTTTGAGGGATTTATCAACTGACTCAGTGAGAAATAGATCGTATTCCAATCTAGATTTTTCCAGATGAGATTTTGTACTCTGAGATGGATTATCTTGGAATGATATGTAGGCTGCATTAAAATTGAGTTCTAGTTTTTTTGCTAGATTTTTGCATTCCCGTTTAAATAGTGCCATTTGTCTTTGTATTGTACCATGCAAGACAGGCTTATGAGCTTCCCAGTGTTATTGGGGAAATGTCGGTTGTATTATTAATTGATATGTATTCCTTTAAAGCTTGTTCAATGGCCATCTGATGTAGTGGGTGTTTGAGCATTATGTCCGGTAAGTACCACTTTGGGTCATGCGCTTTTGGTATGGCTGAGGCTATAGTAGTGTATACTGCATTATGGTCAGACCACAGAATCGGAATTATATCTGATGCAATAATTTCTGGTATCATTCCTATTGTTAGAAAAATATGATCTATTCTGGTGAAGGTTTGATGAGGGTGCGAGAAATAAGTGAATTTCTTTTTCATTGGGTTACTTTCTCTCCACGAATCTACCAGATTGTATTTGGAAAGAAGTTGAGGAAAAGGTAATCTAGAGGTTATTTTGGATGGTGTAAAAGGTGATTTATCTAGAAATGGGAGGAGGACCTGGTTCGAATCCCCGCACATTATCACTGTTCCTATTTTGTGTGTATTAATCACTTGTAATATCTGTGAGAGGAATGGTGTAGGTTGTTTGTTAGGAGCGTAGTAGGAAATCACAGTGATTGCTGTATCCATTATATAACCCATGAGTATCAGGTATCTACCTTCTGGGTCTTTAATTTCTGATGATAAGGTGAATGGTGTGGATTGGTGAAATGCAATTAGAGTTCCCCTTTGTTTGGTACAGGCAGAAGCCGTGTAAATTTGTTGATAAAAAGGAGAAATATATTTTGGAGTAGAATCTTTGGTGAAGTGTGTTTCTTGGAGGCATACTATGTGAGCCTTCTTGTTATGGAAAGTACGGAAGGCTTTGGTCCTTTTTTGAGGGACATTTATTCCCTGAACATTCAGGGAAAGTATATTCAGTGGTGCCATGGCAACAGATCAAATAGTTTTGACTTACTTTTTGTTATACAGAGCTGACTGCGTAGATCAACCTGTGTGGACTGAAGAGATGAAGAGATAGAAAAGAAACCAGTGAATTCTGGAGTAAAGAGTAAACAAAAAACATATGAGATTAGATGATACATTGTATAAATAATTTTTTGCAAGTAATCACAATTTACCCGTGAAAGAGAATAAATATCTCTCTCAGGGGAATAAGTGCCTTCGTCACACTCCCACATAATATGGTTGGGAGAATGAGGAGGGCTAATGGGGGTACACGGATCTTCCGCTTACAGGAGAGAAGTGCTATGTCAAAAGACATCAAAATGATGATTCATTAATTGGAGTGCAGAATATAGTTTTTGTTGAAATTATTTATTCCAGGGTGGTTGTATATGGTTAGTCTTGCCCTAGGCTAAATAGTTCAGTTAGAAAGGTACTGTTAATAACTTTGGTATTGATGAAGATAGTTTGAATTATTTTGGGATTTTAACCTTTTTAGAGTAAACAATTACATATTTTATTCATATGTAACTGTTTAGATATGTTAACTCATAAAATTGAGGTTGTATTGCTTCAGATTAGAATAAACAAAAACATAGTTCTAGGAACTAGTTAGGTAATAATATATTTGTTTTAAGAAAAGAAAGAAAAAGCTTCCATTACTTCTGGATTATTGAACATATTTGTCCTAAAAAGTAATAAATCTATTGTTATTACCTGAAAATATATAACTGAACAAGAATTTCCTTATTTCACTTATATATTCTAAGGCTATATGAATCAGAAGTAATAAGAAATATAACTGGAATGTAACATGATCCCACACAGTGTGTTACTATCAGAATGCAGTTACATTCAGTTATAAATACAGGTTTTTTATAGAGAACCATCTCTTAGTATAATAAATGAAGAGATATCAGGAATTAGGATGTCAGTCCATTGAATCTTCTTGGTCCATGGATGATGTGGCATAACGGCCTCTTTTGTGAGAATGATGATTCCCATTTTGTTCTGAAATTTTCTGGGTGCTGCCTGAAGGTGAAGATGATGCCATTCTTCTGCGTGTGGGAGAGTTGCTGCTTGTGGGTTCTGTCAGATTTAATTTTAAAAGGGTTTGTTGTAGTTCATCTGCTGATCTGCTTCTGTAAATTGTACCTTGGTAGTTAAATCTGACTGAAAAGGGAAAACCCCATTGATACATAATGTTGTGGCGTTGCAGTTCCATTAGTTGGGGTTTCATGGATCGTCTTTTAGTAATAGTAAGTTGGGATAGGTCAGCAAAAATTTGATAATTGTGTCCTTGAAAATGAAGTTCCTTTTTTTCTCTTGCAGCAATTAGTATTTGTTCTTTCGTTCTGTAATAATGAAATTTTGTGATTATATCACGTGGGGGTCCATCTTTCTTTTTGGCTGTGAGGGCTCTGTGTACTCTGTCCAGTTCTAAACGTTCAATAGGGATATCTGGCTTTAGTTCTTGTAATAGAGCAGTAATAGTATATTTCAGGTCTGTCACAGTTTCAGGTATTCCCCTTATGCGCAAATTTGAATTTCTGGCTCTATTTTCGTAATCTTCGAGCTTAGTTTGAAGTATTAAATTCTCTTCTTTTAATTGTTCCAATTCTGTTATATTTTCATGGGTTGTAATTTCAATTTCATCCATTTTTATTTCTAAGGCTGCGGTGCAGTTTCCCAGCTCTCTTATTTCTTTGGTTAGGCTGTTTGTTATTTGGTCTGAGGTTTGTTTTAAAGCCTTATGAAGCATCTTTTCAAATTGTAATAATATTACTGGGGATGCTGAGGAGGCTTGTGGAGAAGTTTGTGAGAGGATTTGTTCTGTATCGGACTCAAATGGAGAGTCTTGCTGTGACATTTTCTGTCTGTGAGAGCGCCCTGATGCTGTATATTGTGAGGTGACTGGAGCTGCTTTAGTTGCAGTGAGTGCCAGTGAGCTCTTTGTGAGGTGATTTTTATTTCTGCCACGGCTTCCTCCCAGTACCATATTTCCTGCCCAAACTTTCACAGTTTGTTCCCTGGGGCAAAAAGGTTCAAATGGATACCTTTTGAGCCTGCAGGCTCCTCTTTGTCCTTCTCTTCTCTCCTCAGCGGTGCGGAGCTCTAACAATGCATGTCTGCTCCGCTAGACTCCGCCCATGAACCTCTATCCTTGAGTTTTTAAGATCAAAGATATAACTATGTTGGTGTCCTTTGTTAATTTCACATTGTATTTTTTTTTTAAATGTAACTGCCTACTCCCAAACTGTCATTTGAAGTAAAACACATAGCCAAGTATAAATCTACACAATTTTTTTATTGTGCAGAAAAAAAAATAAAACAAATTAAATTAGACATGCTATCTGCCATCCAAATACAAAGAACTTAACCAAAAAGTGCATTCTATGCATACAAAAATATAGAAAATATAACAAATAAAATCATTAAAAAAAATAGAAATTAGTAAGTGGGGAAGGGGTTAAAATCCCTAGACCAGCGGCCTTGTTGGGGGTCTTGTGGCTGGTATTGCCACTGACCGCCATGCTGCTGATGTGGGTAGGGTGGCTGTGGTGTGAGGGTTGGCTGTGGAGGTGGGGCCACAAAATCTGAAATGTGGGTGTTTTCAGAAATTTGGCCCCTCACCCCCTTGTTGAGGAGCTGCAGGATGAGTTCCTCACACCTGCTCCTTTGCTCACCGGCCATCTGCCTTAATTTATTGGCAGTCACACACCCAAATGCCTCTGTATGGAGCGCAGTAGTGGCCTAGCTGAGGAAGAAAGCTGTGGCCTCCTCCAGATTCCTGCTCTTCCTGGTCCTTTTAGCAGCAGGACATAGGGGGAGGGGATCTGCAACTCTGTCTGGCTACTGGCCACTGGCTTATCTAGACTGACACTTTCCTGTGTATGAAAATGGGACAAAATTAGAATCTTTTGTAGGGTTTGGTCATCAATCACACACAATTTTGATCTCCTCACTGTTGCAAATTGAATGTGGAGAAATAGAAAAGACTATCATTCTGACCCCAGCATTTTTCATTCTTGTTCAAATAATTTTCGGTCACTACTGTCTATTGATATGGAAACCACTTTGTTAAGGCAGAAATATTTTACCAATAACGTCTAGTTATCATTGTATTTTTGGATACAAATATGTTCAATAATGCTATAACTGGGTCAAGCTGGGCTCCTCCACATCTTCATCTTGTGCATCAGGACCTGTCTGTACCTCAGGAGCTGTGGCCTCAGCAGATGTTGAAGGGAGCATAGACAGCGATGGCCTGGGTTCTGTCTGGTCTGTCAAAAACTGCAGGCTGTGGTAATACCACAGCCGGGGGACATATAGGTCATCCGCAGCTGCTTCTGACCTCTCATATTCCAGGACCTTGTTTAGCTCCCTTTTAAATGTACTCCTCAGGTTAGCAATCTTTTGCTTTACGTAGTTGGTGTCTGCCCTGAGGTAAACTGGTTTGACCAACTCCACCAGTTTCTCCAAAGCTGCTTTCCTCAATATTTTATTGGAGTAGTCTCTACTCTTGACCTTCCAGAGACAGGGCAGCTCTCGATACAGGTCAATGAATTGGGGTAGAAATTCAGGGGAAGTAAATTTATCTGTCATGATAAATTATATAATGCCTGCAAGACAGAACACAAGACAAATCATATACCCTTTGAGAAAGTCACGTGATCAGTGACGCAACGCGTCAACGAAGGGATTTGGGTGACGTTCTGCTTTCCGATCATGGCCGGGATCGGGAAGCATCATCTTTGTTACACTCGTTTATTATACCCCAACTGTAAGTGCATTACCTTTATTAAATATATTTGTTTTAAATACTGCACCATGGAGTCCTCCCTTCCCTTCTCTTGTATGGTCGATTAATTATCTGGCTGAGAATCTGTGGTGCCCTGGGAACGGATCTGGTGGAGAGGCTGGATATCCTTAGGAGAGGTGCCACTGAGGGGGCTGCGGAGTGGACTGGATAGATTTTACCTGTCAGCAGGGCTTATTCTGTTCTGCTATGAGGTGAGAGGCTGGGGGAACCACATTTTTTTCCACACACTGGAGATTGGCTGAATGGTGGCACTGGAATTCCTTTGAAGAACTGTTTTTCTTCACATTAAATTAAGATTGTCACAATCAGATTGCACCGTGTATGGGATTCCTTTTTCAATTTTATTTCAATTTGTGATGTTTTTTTCACCTTCTAGCATTAAGCACTTTGTCCTGGACTATTGTGGACCTTATTATTATATATAATTCTTTATTATAGAATTTTTGCACCTTTTGCTATATTTGCACGTTTTATCACACAGTTTGATGATTTATCCACTAATTTTTATTTTTTGCATTGTTTGCACAGATTGCATATTTGCACATTTTTTGCACTTTCATTATTGTGATTTGTGCTTTTAGTGTGATTTAGAATTCTTTCATTTATTTGCTATAGGAAGATTATTTACTTATGATTATTTGTTTGGAAATTAGGTTTGAGGATTTCATTCATCTTTTAGGAATTAGTTACCCTCTCATCAAGGGCTCACTTATTATTCATTTCTGGAGTGAGTTATCCTTTATTCATTTATTGTTGTAACATTTGTTTTTATAATCTCTGGCTACACAATCTGATGAAAGATTAATTGTTAGGACGCATCATCCGTCTGGATTTTCCCTTTTAAATCTCCAAAGATTTTGTCTCTTTACATTTGTTTTAAATTTTTTTATATCTGTCTTTTAGTAAGCGCCACATATATATTATTTTATCATAGGTCATCCGCTGCTGCTTCTGACCTCTCAGATTCCAGGATTCCAGGACCTTATTTAGCTCCCTTTTAAATGTACTCCTCAGGTTAGCAATCTTTTGCTTTACGTAGTTGGTGTCTGCCCTGGGGTACACTGGTTTGACCAACTTCACCAGTTTCTCCAAAGCTGCCTTCCTCAATATTTTATTGGAGTAGTCTCTACTCTTGACCTTTCAGAGACAGGGCAGCTCTTGATACAGGTCAATGAATTGGGGTAGAAATTTAGGGGAAGTAAATTTATCTGTCATGATAAATTATATAATGCCTGCAAGACAGAACACAAGACAAACCATAATGTGTGGCTTAACCAATAAGCTGGTCCCAATATAGGCCTCAATCTAAGCAGTATAGGCCACTACCCACCTATGCTCCAATTTCCAATTGTACCTTCGTTTTATGCCTCCTTTCTTGCGTTGGCTATCGTTCATCCTCCACTCCAAGATGCTTCCTACAGCCGTTCCATCGACCGTGCATTGTAGCTTTATATACACTGGACATGCGTCAAACTCCGCTCTCAGTGCATCATGACACTGGGGTGTGACCATCTCTCTTTTGCATGCGACACACATTCGGGAGGGACAACATGGCAGATTTGTAGGATTACAGCCAGCCACAAAGCAACCCCCATGAGCAAGGGTGAGATGGTGGAGATGGTGCGCATCCTAGAGAAGCACAATTACGACTGCAAGCTGCGCAATTACAAAAGGCCCAACAGCCGAAAGAACATCATTTTTGAGAAGGTCATCGCCCTTTTGCAGTGCGAATTTTCGGTGGAACGATCAAAGGACCAAATCCGAAAATGATGGTCTGATCTCAAACAATGTGAACAAGACCAGATGGAGTACATGCATCAGATCATAAAAAAGTAAGCAATATTTGGATCTAAACTATATGTATATGTGTAAATTAGCTGTCTGTATATGTTCTTTCTCCAAGTAGCTCTAAAGAATTCTATATAAGCTTTTCTAAAATCTTTGTATGACTTGGGATTCCAAAGATGAAGGTAAATATAAAGCATATATGAACATTCTTATTTGGTCATGTTTTTGGCCATTCCTTTTTTGGAACTTATTGTTTTTTTCTTCTTTCAACGGGGAGGCACCAAGAGGCTCCAGCCAAGCCACCACAAGAGACGAAGAGAGGCTACCCTCGCTTGGGCCCCAACAGGGAAGGCAACAAGGCCATCTTCCCACCCAAAAACGTAAGTGCCAACCTCAAACACACTCATTTAGCCACCGACAGGAGTGTTTCTAGGTGGGCCATAGGCCATGGGCTTAGGGCAGAACTTAAGGGGTAAAGAACACTATGTGGTTGCTGCCTGGCTCATCAGTGCCCATTCATGCAGACTTGCCAGTGTAGACATAGGCAGGGGAGAGGCCCCGGGGCTCCCAGTCAAACAGAGTCACGCCTGCTAGGAGGGTCATCATATATCCCGTATCCCATAGGAGACAAGAGGGGTGAGGGCAACTGCAGGACTTTTTCAATGTTGGAACTTGTCAAGTGTTCGCCCTCTGGAAAATGCCATTGTTTTCCTTTTAGTCCTTTTCTACACTATTGGCAGCCCAGTGGATGGGTAAGAAGTGTCGTAATCTATAAATCTGGATACACACTGTCCAAATTGCAGCACATTTTGACATTATGATTTAACCAATCAATATAATAGGAGACAAAAACTTAATAAGTTTCAATTTGTAGGTAATCAGGCAGGTCCTTGCACTACATGGTTTGGTGAATTTATACAGAAATTGAAACACAAAAGAGGGATATTGTGTATGGGTTTTGCAAAGTCAGCAGATAGAGTATTTGGATCTGTTGACAGCATTATTGGGGGGGAGGGTTCAAAATGAGTTTGAGTCCCAAAAAATTGTCTCTTGCACTCTGCCTGAATTTGAGGTCAACAATAACATTTGTACACATTTTAGGGGTTGTTTAGGGTAAGCCCCAAATGTAGCTGACAAAAACATTGTTAAGTTACTATGCTAGGTGTGTATGGGCCCAGGATAGCATGCTGGGGAGGTTAGTGAAGGAAAATATGCATGTAGGCCAAAAAAGGAGCAGAAAAAGCTTACAGCATGCATGAGGACAAAGAGGACATTCACAGAATATTACAATATTGATAATTATGTCATCAACAAACTAATACAATACATTAGCAGTAGGGATGAGCTTCGTGTTCGAGTCGAACCCATGTTCGACTCGAACATCGGCTGTTCGACCGTCCGTCGAATTGCGAACGATATGGGCCGTTCGCGCCAAATTCGTGTGGCGCGTCACGGCCCATAATTCACTGCGGCATCGCAGTGCATTGCTGGCTGATGATTGGCCAAGCATGCACTATGACCCGCATGCTTGGCCAATCACAGCGCCGTCAGTAGAGAGAGCTGTAATTGGCCAAAGCCAGGGTGGCTTTGGCCAATTATGGCTCAGGGGATTTAGTACACACCCCACACTATATAAGGCCGCCTGCACGGCGGCCCTGTGTAGTGTGTGTTCCGGTGTGCTGAGAGATAGAGAGAGAGAGAGACAGTGTCATTTGATTTGAGTTAGATAGATTAGGCAGAACAGTCAGTCAGTTAGCTGCACTTACAGTGTATTGTGTATATATATGCATCCCAGGTGTTGCATATATATATATACACTGTATTCAGTTTAGCTAGATCCGTTCCTGTTATCTTCTATCTAGACTATTTAGTGCAGTGTGTCCTGCTCACAGTGTTCAGCTAGATCCGTTCCTGCTATTTACATTCAGTGCAGTGTGTCCTGCTCACAGTGTTCAGCTAGATCCGTTCCTGCTATTTACATTCAGTGCAGTGCGTCCTGCTCACAGTGTTCAGCTAGATCCGTTCCTGCTATTTACATTCAGTGCAGTGTGTCCTGCTCACAGTGTTCAGCTAGATCCGTTCCTGCTATTTACATTCAGTGCAGTGCGTCCTGCTCACAGTGTTCAGCTAGATCCGTTCCTGCTATTTACATTCAGTGCAGTGCGTCCTGCTCACAGTGTTCAGCTAGATCCGTTCCTGCTATTTACATTCAGTGCAGTGCGTCCTGCTCACAGTGTTCAGCTAGATCCGTTCCTGCTATTTACATTCAGTGCAGTGCGTCCTGCTCACAGTGTTCAGCTAGATCCGTTCCTGCTATTTACATTCAGTGCAGTGCGTCCTGCTCACAGTGTTCAGCTAGATCCGTTCCTGCTATTTACATTCAGTGCAGTGCGTCCTGCTCACAGTGTTCAGCTAGATCCGTTCCTGCTATTTACATTCAGTGCAGTGCGTCCTGCTCACAGTGTTCAGCTAGATCCGTTCCTGCTATTTACATTCAGTGCAGTGCGTCCTGCTCACAGTGTTCAGCTAGATCCGTTCCTGCTATTTACATTCAGTGCAGTGCGTCCTGCTCACAGTGTTCAGCTAGATCCGTTCCTGCTATTTACATTCAGTGCAGTGCGTCCTGCTCACAGTGTTCAGCTAGATCCGTTCCTGCTATTTACATTCAGTGCAGTGCGTCCTGCTCACAGTGTTCAGCTAGATCCGTTCCTGCTATTTACATTCAGTGCAGTGCGTCCTGCTCACAGTGTTCAGCTAGATCCGTTCCTGCTATTTACATTCAGTGCAGTGCGTCCTGCTCACAGTGTTCAGCTAGATCCGTTCCTGCTATTTACATTCAGTGCAGTGCGTCCTGCTCACAGTGTTCAGCTAGATCCGTTCCTGCTATTTACATTCAGTGCAGTGCGTCCTGCTCACAGTGTTCAGCTAGATCCGTTCCTGCTATTTACATTCAGTGCAGTGCGTCCTGCTCACAGTGTTCAGCTAGATCCGTTCCTGCTATTTACATTCAGTGCAGTGCGTCCTGCTCACAGTGTTCAGCTAGATCCGTTCCTGTTATCTTCCTACTGACAGGCAGGCTTGTCTGGTTACAGTATATAAAGCTACCTGAAGAAAATTACAGGTGTTCTTTTTGATCCTATTAGTACCACGGTCAGGCAGCTAGACTATTTACATTTAGTACAGTGTGTCCTGCTCACAGTGTTCAGCTAGATCCGTTCCTGTTATCTTCCTACTGACAGGCAGGCTTGTCTGGTTACAGTATATAAAGCTACCTGAAGAAAATTACAGGTGTTCTATCCCAGCTTAGTGCAGCTACAGGCCATTAGTATGTCTGGAAGGCCAAGAAGGAGAGGCAGACAGTCACAAGCCAATAAGAGAGGGCAAGCAGGCTCTGTGTCTAGTGCTGGTCGTGGAGACGGTGCATCCTCATCAGCACGTGGCCATGGGACACGCTTGGCCTTTTTTTCGGCAGCTGGCCGTGTTGAGCCGCAACATGCGGAAGACTTGGTCGAGTGGATGACCAAGCCGTCCTCATCCTCCTCATCCTCTCTCACCCATGCCCAGGGTGCTTTGTCTGGCAAAGCAGCGGCCTCTTCCCTCAGCTCAATGTCATCAGTGACTCCTTCCCTAGCTCCACCATGTCCTCATGAGGATTCCCTCGAACTGTTTGACCACAGTGTTGGGTACATGCTCCAGGAGGATGCCCAGCGTTTGGAAGGCTCTGATGATGATACTGAGCTCGATGAAGGCAGTAACATGAGCACGGACAGAGGGGGTGCCCAAGAAGGACAGCAATCTGGCAGTCATGCTCCCCCTGCTGCAGCATACTGCCAGGTTTGCTCCAGTGATGAGGAGGGAGGGGATGATGAGGTCACTGACTCAACGTGGGTGCCTGATAGGAGAGAGGAGGAGGAGGAGGAGGAGGAGGCGGCACATCACCAACGAGGCAGGATGCCCTCCAGGGGCCAGCCTAAGGGCAGCACATTGACTGCATCACACCCCAAAGCTCCACATGTGCAGGGCGCTGCAGTCTCTGCGCGTTATTCAAAAAGTTCTTTGGTGTGGGCCTTTTTTGAGACGAGTGCATCAGATCGCACCGCTGCTATTTGCAACATATGTCTCAAGCGTATCTCGCGTGGCCAAAACATCTCCCGCTTGGGTACCACATGCTTGACCAGACATATGTTGACCTGCCATGCAGTTCGTTGGCAAGCGTATCTGAAAGACCCACACCAAAGAACAAAGAGGATCTCTCCTTGCTCCTCATCAGCTGAGATTTCCAACCCCACTAGACCTTCAGTCCTCTCTGAGACCTGCAGTGAGAGGAATGAAGGTGTAGAATTAGGTGTGTCACAGCCAAGTACTTGTGGGCAATCTGCTTTTGGTACACCGACGTCAGATTGTACCAGGCAAATTTCCCTGCCCCAGCTGCTGCACCGCCGAAAGAAGTTTGCTCCCAGCCATCCACATGCCCAGCGGTTGAATGCTAGCTTGGCAAAATTGCTAGCACTTCAACTGCTGCCTTTTCAGTTGGTAGACTCTGCCCCCTTCCGTGAGTTTGTGGAATGTGCGGTTCCTCAGTGGCAGGTACCCAAACGCCACTTTTTCTCACGGAAGGCGATTCCGGCTCTCTACCGGCATGTGGAAGGCAATGTCCATGCCTCGCTGGACAGGGCGGTCAGCGGTAAGGTGCATATTACCGCTGACTCATGGTCCAGCAGGCATGGACAGGGACGTTACTTAAGTTTCACGGCGCATTGGGTGACTCTGCTGGCAGCTGGGAAGGATGCAGGACAAGGTGCAGTAGTGTTGGAGGTTGTTCCGCCACCACGCCTCCAAAATGCTGATTGTGACACACCTCTCTCCTCCACCCCCTCCTCTTCTTCTTCCTCCATGGCCTCTTCCTCGGAACCAGCGGTGCTCCGTAGGCGTTCAAGGGGCTACGCAAGTACGCAGGCCAAAAGATGCCATGCGGTGCTTGAGCTGGTGTGCTTGGGGGACAGGAGCCACACTGGGGCAGAGGTTCTGTCAGCTCTGCAGGGGCAGGTTCAGAGGTGGTTGACGCCACGCCAACTTAAGGCAGGAATGGTGGTTTGCGACAATGGCACCAACCTCCTCTCTGCCCTCCGACAGGGACAACTGACCCATGTGCCCTGTTTGGCTCACGTCCTTAACTTGGTGGTGCAGCGGTTCTTGGGCAGGTACCCGGGCTTACAGGATGTCCTGAGGCAGGCCAGGAAAGTCTGTGTGCATTTCCGCCGGTCATATAATGCCAGTGCTCGGCTGACGGACCTCCAAAAGGAGTTTAACCTGCCCAAGAACCGCCTAATCTGTGACATGCCCACCAGGTGGAACTCGACGTTGGCCATGCTGCAGCGGCTGCACACGCAGCAGAGGGCCATCAATGAGTACCTGTGCGACTATGGCACCAGGACAGGGTCAGGGGACCTTGGTTTTTTTTCCCCACGCCAGTGGGCCATGATCAGGGATGCATGCACTGTCCTGTCACCATTCGAGGAGGCCACGAGGATGGTGAGCACTGACAGTGCATGCATCAGTGACACTGTCCCCCTTGTCCACCTGTTGGAGCACACGCTGCGTGGAATAATGGACAGGGCACTTGAGGCAGAACAGAGGCAGGAAGAGGAGGACTTCCTTAGCTCTCAAGGCCCCCTTTATCCAGACAGTGTTCCTGCGTGCCCGCCGATCGCACAGGAAGAGGACAAACCTACAGTCCCTGTCTTGTTTGCACCGCCTGTATACTGCTGTTCAGAGTATATAGGGACCTTTCCTTATTTTAATTTGGGTGCGGGGTTCCCCTTAATATCCATACAAGACCCAAAGGGCCTGGTAATGGACTGGGGGGTACCCATGCCGTTTGTCTCACTGATTTTCATCCATATTGCCAGGACCCGACATGACATTAAACCCGCAAGCAGTTTTAAATGAGATTTTTTCCTTTAAAAATGACATTTGGTGCAGGGACTGTTCTAAACATGGGAAACACGCGTCACTTTACAGGCATACTATAGACACCCCCCAGGTACGATATTTAAAGGAATATTTCACTTTTTTTTTTTTACTTTAAGCATCATTAAAATCACTGCTCCCGAAAAAACGGCCGTTTTTAAAAGTTTTTTTTGCATTGATACATGTCCCCTGGGGTAGGACCCGGGTCCCCAAACCCTTTTTAGGACAATACCATGCAAATTAGCCTTTAAAATGAGCACTTTTGATTTCGAACGTTCGAGTCCCATAGACGTCAATGGGGTTCTAACGTTCGTGCGAACTTGCGGTCCGTTCGCGGGTTCTGGTGCGAACCGAACCGGGGGGTGTTCGGCTCATCCCTAATTAGCAGACATAAATACATAGAATGTGATCTTAAAGGTAAAAACTTACCTGAATATAGTCCTTCTGCAGGACTTGAATGATGGCTGAGCAGATCTCTGGAATAATGACTCCTGAGGGGAGATCCCAGTCGTAAACTTGAGGTCCTGGAGACTTCTCCCCGTCACCAAGTACCGCAAGGTGGCTATGAGCCTTTGCTCTGGAGTGATGGAAAGCCTCATACATGTGTCCTGCTTCTTAATATAGGGGACACCAATGCCAAGAGTTGGTGAAAGCAGGGGTTCATCATCCAGAGATAATTCCGAAAATCATCTGGATTATTCTTCTGGAGCTCTCGCAGCAATGGCATATGACATAATTGGTCACGATTAAGCAACCAATTTTGGTCCAAGAACTCCTCCTTCTCCTGTTCCTGGACTGGACTTGGGACAAAGCAATAACTTCTAGTCCAATACGCGGCTCCGGCCAGTCACAGAGCCGGAAGTTTGCGGCCTTGGAAGGAAGAGGGGTGAAGATGGATGCTCGCTGCTAGTGGGGACAGAAGTGACATTGCAGGCTTCGGTTTCAGGTAAGTGACACATAATGGGCTACTATGCGATGCATAGTAGCCCATTATGCTTTACCTTTGCAGGGAAATAAAGAGAAAGTAAAACCCATTGCCTAAGTAAAACCCACCGCTACCCATCAGAATATGCAACCAAAGTGACGTTCTGTTGTGGCCATTTTGGTACACCCACACTCCTCTGCTTATATAGTGAAATACAGTATTTAGAAATCCGTAACAATGTTTTGATGTTGAATTTTAAAAGCGGCAGCAAACCTGCTGATCTCACAGGTTTGCTGATCTGACAGAACACCCCTGCTTTTAAAATTTAACATCAAAACAGTTTGATGGATTTCTATATACTGTATTTCTCTATATAAGCTGAGTTTACTGGTAAAAATAATTGTGAAATGCAAGACTCAGGTAGGTGTAAAAAGACGTCTGCTTACGGTTTCTAACTGTAGGCTTACTGCGGACGAGTGCGGGTGTACCAAGATGCCCGCAATTGAACGTCACTTGGGTTGTATATTCTGATGGGTAGCGGTATTCTGATAGAACACCTGCACAGAAACTCTTATAGTTACATGACAATGGCCTAATAGATTTTATAACTTATCGAGTCCTATATTGTACTTACCAATGAACAGTTTTTAATGCAAATAGTATGGTTACACGTAATTGTATTAAAACCAGTCTGGGAGTCCTTAATGTTTGTGCATCTGCAAGTCTCACAAGGTGATGTCTCTGTCCAGATTAGTTTACCAACCTGTGAAGAGATAAGGAATAATTTAACGGATATCTTTAGCTTCAAACGCTCAGATAGACATGAGTGTCCAACAGATATCTAGGTCTACCTTTACCTGGTACACAGTCCCATTCACTATGCAAACATTCATAGGCTCTGTTTGGAAAGAAAGTGGTATTTTTATTAACTTTCCTTCCACATATTTATTTATTTATTTATTACTACTAAAGAACAAAGAACAACAATGCTAATGTATGGCACATTAGTGAAGGGAGTCATAGTAAAATTGAATTATGCTCCAGTATAATCTAAAGTCTAATTGAACCATCTTAGTATAAGTGTAATGTAAAGAAATATATAAGGTGATTACTGGGGGAATTCCTGGGGGAGTATCTTAAAATTATGGACTATAACGGCAATAACAAGGAGACATATCAAGTATAATCAAAAAGGTTTATTGACCAATTTAAAAATCTATTTCTCAATTAAGAAAGATAACCCCCTAACAAGGGGGAAGACTACAATAATACATACAGAATAAAAACAGCTCAAATGGTTGAAAGGATACAGTTCCTACAATGACGGAGTGTTGAATTGTCTGTGCAGTCGACGTTTCAGGACCCAGACATGTAGCAAATTTTGGGATTACCTAGAATAACATACAGTACACTCAGCAAAATTATAAACGCAACATTTTTGTGTTTGCCTCTATTTATCATGAGCTGAACTCAAAGATCTTTTTCTATGTACACAAAAGGCCTATTTCTCTCAAATATTGTTCACAAATCTGTCTAAATCTGTGTTAGTGAGCACCTCTCCTTTGCCGAGATAATCCATCCACCTCACAGATGTGGCATATCAAGATGCTGCTTAGACAGTTCTGCCATAGGCCGTCTCCAAAGGCGTTTCAGGGAATTTGTCAGTATATCCAACCGGCCTCACAACCGCAGACCACGTGTAACTACACCAGCCCAGGACCTCCGCATCCAGCACCTTCACCTCCAAGATCATCTGAGACCAGTCACCCAGACAGCTGCTGCAGCAATTGGTTTGCACAACCAAAGAATTTCTGCACAAACTGTCAGAAACTGTCTCAGGGAAGCTCATCTGCATGCTCGTCCTCCTCATCGGGGTCTCAACCTGACTGCAGTTCGTGGTCGTAACCGACTTGAGTGGGCAAATGCTCACATTCAAAGGCATCTGGCACTTTGGAGAGGTGTTCTCTTCATGGATGAATCCCAGTTTTCACTATACTGGGCAGATGGCAGACAGAGTGTATGGCATTGTGTAGGTGAGAGGTTTGCTGATATCAAAGTTGTGGATCGATTGGCCCATGGTGGCGATGGGGTTATGGTATGGGCAGGCATATGCTATGGACAACGAACACAGGTGCATTTTACTGATGGCATTTTGAATGCACAGAGATCCTGAGGCCCATTGTTGTGCCATTCACCCACCACCATCACCTCATGTTGCAGCGTGATAATGCACGGCCCCATGTTGCAAGGATCTGTACACAATACCAGGAAGCTGAAAACATCCCAGTTCTTGCATGGCCAGCATACTCACCACTAGGGATGAGCTTCGAGTTCGACTCGAATATCGGCTGTTCGCCAGTTCGCCGAACAGCGAACAATTTGGGGTGTTCGTGGCAAATTCGAAAGCCACAGAACACCCTTTAAAAGTCTATGGGAGAAATCAAAAGTGCTAATTTTAAAGACTTATATGCATGGTATTGTCATAAAAAGTGTTTGGGGACCTGGGTCCTGCCCCAGGGGACATGGATCAATGCAAAAAAAAGTTTTAAAAACGGACATTTTTTCGGGAGCAGTGATTTTAATAATGCTTAAAGTGAAACAATAAAAGTGTAATATTCCTTTAAATTTTGTACTTGGGGGGTGTCTATAGTATGCCTGTAAAGGGGCGCATGTTTCCTGTGTTTAGAACAGTCTGACAGCAAAATGACATTTCAAAGGAAAAAAAGTCATTTAAAACTGTTTGCGGCAATTAATGAATTGCCGGTCCGACAATACACATAAAAGTTCATTGATAAAAATGGCATGGGAATTCCCCACAGGGGAACCCCGAACCAAAATTAAAAAAAAAAAAATGACGTGGGGGTCCGCCTAAATTCCATACCAGGCCCTTCAGGTCTGGTATGGATATTAAGGGGAACCTCGGCCAAAATTTAAAGAAAAAATGGCGTGGGGTCCCCCTCAAAATCTATACCAGACCCTTGAGGTCTGGTATGGATTTTAAGTGGTACCCCGCGCCAAAATTTTTTTAAAAAAAATTGGCGTGGGGTTCCCCCAAATATCCATACCAGACCCTTATCCGAGCACGCAACCTGGCAGGCCGCAGGAAAAGAGGGGGGATGAGAGAGCCCCCCCCCCTCCTGAACCGTACCAGGCCACATGCCCTCAACATTGGGAGGGTGTTTCGGGGTAGCCCCTAAAAACATCTTGTCCCCATGTTGATGGGGACAAGGGCCTCATCCCCACAACCCTTGCCCGGTGGTTGTGGGGGTCTGCGGGCGGAGGGCTTATCGGAATCTGGAAGCCCCCTTTAACAAGGGGACCCCCAGATCCCGGCCCTCCCCCCTGTGTAAAATGGTAAGGGTTTTGTACCCCTACCACTTCATAAAAAAACTGTCAAAAATGTTAAAAATGACAAGAGACAGTTTTTGACAATTCCTTTATATAAATGCTTCTTCTATCTTCTTTCTTCTATCTTATTTCTTCTATCTTTTATCTTCCTTCGGTTTCTTCCTCCATCTTCTTCTTCTTCTGGTTCTTCAGGTTCTTCTGGTTCTTCCATATGTATTATTATATGTATCGATTTTTATAATCTTTTATTGCTCTTTGTATGCAATATTGTACATTTATCCAGCGCGATTCTTTTTTTCTTTATTATTTGTACTCACAATTGATGTTTATTGTTAGAATTGCTGCTTTTTTTCACTGAGATTTTTCACAGTTTATTACTATATAGCGCAGTTTTTTTCTTATTTTTCTGTCTTCTGGTTCTTCCTCCGGTGTTCTCATCCGGCATTTCCTCCGCGGCGTCTTCTTCTCTTCATCTTCTTCTCCGGGCTGCTCCGCATCCATGATGGCATGGAGGGAGGCTCCTGCTGTGCGACGCTTTTCCTCTTCTGATGGTTCTTAAATAACGGAGGGCGGGGCCACCCAGTGACGTCACGGGGAATGCCACAGGGAAGTCCCCGACAAGTTACCGTGCGTCAGAGGGGGCAGGGTCACCGGGTGGCCCCGCACTCCGTTATTTAAGAACCGTCAGAAGAGGAGAAGCGTCACACAGCGGGAGCCTCCCTCCATGCCATCATGGATGCAGAGCGGCCCGGAGAAGAAGATGAAGAGAAGAAGTGCAACGTTTCGGAGTCACGCAGGACCCCTTCGTCTGGCATGTGATGATGATCACATGCCTGACGAAGGGGTCCTGCGTGACTCCGAAACGTTGCACCTTTTGTGTTGTGATCATGCAATAAATTAAACCGTTTGGACGCCACCGTGTGCTGATCCTTGGTGTGCTGGCAAATATCTACATTGTGACTTGAACTAGTATCCAGCTGCTTGTTGCTGCAGCACCCGACCTTTAAGAGCTTATACCAGGAACGTGTGCGATGGGAATATGAAACATTGATGAAGAGAAGAAGACGCTGCAGAGGAGATGCCGGACGAGAACACCGGAGGAAGAACCAGAAGAAGAAGAAGATGGAGGAAGAAACCGAAGGAAGATAGAAGATAGAAGAAAGAAGATAGAAGATAGAAGAAAGAAGAAGCATTTAAATAAAGGAATTGTCAAAAACTGTCTCTTTTCATTTTTAACATTTTTGACAGTTTTTTTGTGAAATGGTAGGGGTACTTTTGTACCCCCTTACCATTTCACACAAGGGGGAGGGCCGGGATCTGGGGGTCCCCTTGTTAAAGGGGGCTTCCAGATTCCGATAAGCCCTCCACCCGCAGACCCCCACAACCACTGGGCAAGGGTTGTGGGGATGAGGCCCTTGTCCCCATCAACATGGGGACAAGGTGTTTTGGGGGGCTACCCCAAAGCACCCTCCCAATATTGATGGCATGTTGCCTGGTACGGTTCAGGATTGGGGGGCGCTTTCTCATCCCCCCTCTTTTCCTGCAGCCTGCCAGTTTGCGTGCTCGGATAAGGGTCTGGTATGGATTTTTGGGGGGACCCCACACCAATTTTTTTTTTAATTTTGGCCGGGGTTCCCCTTAATATCCATACCAGACCTGAAGGGCCTGGTATGGAATTTAGGGGGACCCCCCACGTCATTTTTTTTTTAAAAATTTTGGTTCGGGGTTCCCCTGTGGGGAATTCCCATGCCAATTTTATCAATAAACTTTTATGTGTATTGTCGGACCGGCAATTTATTAATAGCCGCGAGTAGTTTTAAATGACTTTTTTTCCTTTGAAATGTAATTTTGCTGTCAGACTGTTCTAAACATGGGAAACATGCGCCCCTTTACAGGTATACTATAGACACCCCCAAGTACGAAATTTAAAGGAATATTACACTTTTATTGTTTCACTTTAAGCATTATTAAAATCACTGCTCCCGAAAAAACGAATGTTTCTAAAACTTTTTTTTGCATTGATCCATGTCCCCTGGAGCAGGACCCAGGTCCCCAAACACTTTTTATGACAATAACTTGCATATAAGCCTTTAAAATGAGCACTTTTGATTATTCATGTTCGTGTCCCATAGACTTTAACGGTGTTCGCGTGTTCGAGCAAATTTTTTGCCTGTTTGCAAGTTCTGGTGATAACCGAACAGGGGGGTGTTTGGCTCACCCCTACTCACCACACATGTCACCCATTGAACATGTTTGGAATGCTCTGCATCGGCGTATATGACAGCGTGTTCCAGTTCCTGCCAATATCCAGCAACTTTGCACAGCCATTGAAAAACAAATGGACCAACATTCCACAGGCCACAATCAACAACCTGAGCAACTCTATGTGAAGGAGATGTGCTGCACTGCGTGAGGCAAATGGTGGTCACACCAGATACTGACTGGTTTTCTGACCCCCCAGACCCCCAAAAAAACTCCACATTTTAGAGTGGCCTTTTATTGTAGCCAGCCTAAGGCACACCTGTGCAATAATCATGCTGTCTAATTAGAATCCTGACATTCCACACCTGTGAGATGGATGGGTTATCCCGGCAAAGGAGAAGTGCTCACTAACACAGATTTAGACAGATTTGTGAATAATATTTGAGAGAAATAGGCCTTTTGTGTACATAGAAAAAGTCATAGATCTTTGAGTTCAGCCAATGATAAATAGGGGCAAACAAAAGTGTTGCATTCATAATTTTGTTCAATGTAGTATTAGTAATA
Source organism: Lithobates septentrionalis (assembly GCA_037952835.1). Classification (NCBI taxonomy): domain Eukaryota; kingdom Metazoa; phylum Chordata; class Amphibia; order Anura; family Ranidae; genus Lithobates; species Lithobates septentrionalis. Next base: position 519,301 of record JBBDGP010001553.1, on the reverse strand, counting down.
GAAATGTATTAAGCAAAGTCACATAAATCAATCAGCCACATAGTGCATCACATACTCATACCAGTAGGGCAAGGCAACAGATCCCCCAGCCTAAGCGCCTGAGGCGGGCATAGGAACGCACCCGGCAAAACACAACCAACACAAGGTGTAGCAGACAAGGTGGCAGTCCTACATAGAGTATAACAATATCTGTTGTAGCACATCGTTTCATATTGACATACTGTCAATCAAAGGTTATACAAAGAGTAGTCTATCCAATATCAGCTTACTTCAATATGACAATTAAAAAAACTATGTGGCTGGGGGTGATATACCAAGGAACGAGGGCCATACAGTCAGCAGGTCCCAATATGGTGTCTTAACGTATACAAAACATGTGTATGTATAAGAGGGGCTGAATATATAAACCACTGTCAATAACTGTCAATCCCAGAGGAGGAGATTTGGAAAACGGGATTTGACTCAACGAGAAGCTAGATGGATTTCCAATCTTAAAGCTACATGTTTACCTGGTCTCAATGAAGCATTCAGTTTTAAGCCTTTTCCCCTGTGGTGATTTATTTAAATTAAATCAACAGAGAAATAAAAAACAGTGGTACTGTTCTAATAATATCTAATTATAACAACCAATTCACCAAAGCCAATGGGTGGTGTTCCTGGAGCCTATAGTAAATGGAAGGGGAAAAAGGGATGAAAGCACCAGAGAGTGGCCATCAAAGGGGCTCCAAAAAGGAACAAACTGCGGTATTTCTTAGAAAAAATTCAAGTTTATTGAAAAAGTTTCAATCACAAAATATAAAAAAATTCATCATACCTTCACGACACATAAATTAAAAACCAGTATGACAACGATGTCACATGTTGAAAAACAGACAACACGGGTTCACATGCATACTCTCATGCATACACTGATGAGGGCAGCTGGGGGGGAGGTGATAGATGGTAACTCCCCTATAACACTTGATACTCAAATTGGGGACTGAAGGGGAAGTACTGAGCTGGGGGCTCTGATAAATCACAATGCAAGTGTAAAAAAGTTCTACACTGGAAAAATAAACACAATATCAAATGCGTTGATGCAGCACAGAGCCAGGGTGCAAAGCACCGTCAGCTCAACATTCTCTAAGCCATAAGATACATTGTAAAGCTTGCGCTACAACAGATATTCTTTTATACTCTATGTAGGACTGCCACCTTGTCTGTTACACCTTGCGTCGGTTGTGTTTTGCCGGGTGTGCATCTATGCCCGACCAAGCGTTTAGGCAGGCGGACCTGTTGCCTGGCCCTACTTGTATGAGTATGAGATGCAGTATGTGGCTGATTGATTTATGTGACTTTGCTTAATACATTTCTATTACTATTACTATATTATTCTAGGTAATCCAAAAATGTGCTACATGTCTGGGTCCTGAAGAAGCCAAATTAGTGGTGAAATGTTGACCGCACAGACAATTCAACACTACATCATTGTAGGAACTGTATATTTTCAACCATTTACACTGCTTTTATCCTGTATGTATTATTATAGTCTTCCCCCTTGCTAGGGAGTTATCTTAATTAATTGAGAAATTGATTTTTAAATCGGTCAATAAAACTTTTTGATTTTACTTGATATGTCTCCTCGTTGTGACCGTTATAGTCCATCATTTTAGAATACTGGGGAATTCTCACGGAAATCATCTAATATATTTCTCTGTATTTTTCTGGATGAGGCCCATGTCTCTTTTTCTCTATTCAATAAGTGTAATGCAGTCAGGGCGCATATACATACAGTATTAGTTATGCCCCTTTTTACCTTTTTTGTATTAGTTAAGTGGTCTCTGGTGCGACTGAGAAAATCTCCCTGCCAGTTGTCTATGCTGGGAATTGTAATTGGCTTTCATTGCTCTCTGTGCCCCCGTTAAAGAGATTCACCCTCTCTATTTGCCCTGTTTGCCATTGTCACTGAAAGTGTGAGTAAAAGGGAATCCCACATTTTGGGGAAATCTTCCAATAGGGACTCTAGTTCTGGTGACCTGGGGGTCCCCAAGGAATTCCCTTAATTTGCAGGGATTTCCTATCACTTCCTGTTTGGCTTTTGGACGGGAAGTGCAGGGTAATCTCTGCAATGGGACATAGATGGCGTAAAAAAATAAGACATGGGTTATAACTCTCCCTTGCTCTACCCAAAAATGAAAAAAAAAGTTTTGCCTATAGTTCTAGTTTAAATGTAGAAATTACATATTATAGACTAGTAAATTATTAACTAATATTTCTAAAAAATCTAGCATCCATGCTCAAGACACTGTAGATTTATGATCGCTTAGTTTTTTCTAAAACTGATCACCCACAGAATTCCCCCATCCTTAAAGGGGTTGTAAACTCTCATGGTTTTCACCTTAATGCATTATAGGCATTAAGGTGAAAAATGCAGCAGCACTCCAGAGTCCCCTTTTTACTTACCTGAACCCGATCGTTCCAGCTCCGGGGACAAGCACAGCAACTCTAGCCATTGTCTCGGGTCCTCATTGAATAGATTGATAGCTGTCAATCAAATCCAGTGACACGGAAGTTGGGGCGGGCCGAGTCCTGCTGTCTGTGTCAATGGACGCAGCAGCAGGACTCGCGAGTGAGCCCGCACGAGTGCCCCCAGGGAGAGCGACTCTCCCTGGGGGCACTCGAGAAGAGGAGGAGCTAGGAGTGCCACAGGGGGACCCCAGAAGAGGAGGATGGGGGCCACTCTGTGCAAAATCACTGTACAGAGGAGGTACGCATTGGCATGTTTGTTGTTTAAAAAAAAAAAAAACAAAGCTTTACAATCACTTTAACACAAATTTCCTTAATATCTCCTAGTGAGCGTAAATTGTAATAGTGGAAGTGTTAACACAACCATAATTTAGCAACGGTATAGACATATATGGAAACAATATGCTGATGTGAGAGTAGACTCTCAGGAGTCTAAGTCCAAGAGCTGCTTCTAATTGTCCTTGATATTTAGAGGATAAGACACAAGAGGTACTTGCTTAATTGTCAAACTTATTATCATCATCATTGTTTTATTGTAACCTGTTCATCTTTAGTACATTTTGTCAATTTTACTATTAAATAAAGGCTTGTTAATCATCCACGCCCACTGACTGGCTTAATCTATGGTTCTGAAAATACCTACTGTTATGTCTTTTTTTTCTTTTTTGTATTCACGCACAATTGTCTGGGAGGCACGTGAACATACCACTACCTAAAGAACAAAGACAATAACAGAACCATCTCTGGAGATACAAGTGCAACAGCTTGACCTCACTTATCTGGATTCCACCATGTCAGTCTTCCATTCCAAGGCTGTGGAATAAAAAGCCATGTTCGTCCGTAATGAAGCCATTATTCCACACTTCCTAAGTTGAGGGGTAAAAAAGCATTGCAGGACAGCACTTATGGTTGGAATCGAGGTCCTGGAAGTTTTCCACCTCCATTTTGCAACTTTCATTGTGTCACACCAATTTAATTCTACTTAGGTATGTTTGTCCAACTGTATAGAGAGTCTTGTTTTAAAGTTCAAGAAGGATGAGGCGGATGTAGTGGTCAGGAGGTGGGCCCCTCTGGTCTGGGGAATGGGTACAGAATGCTTGAGGAAGGATGTAATACAGTGGGGATGTATTGGATTTAAAGACTCACAAGGCTTTTGCCTAGTTTTTTGAAAATATATTTGCTATACTGTTGTGAAGCATCTATTTGCACGACATATACTTTTCTATGTGGCTTAAATGCCTGGTAACCTTTTCCCTACTTTTTTCTCAACCCTTAAAAAGCTTGTGATTGTCTGTATCTGACGTCAGTATACACAATTACTTATTGGATACAAACCTTGGTGGCAAATGGGTGTTCACTTATTCCAACATTTCCAATAGTTGAGATTACCAGTTTCCTATCTGAATATAATATGTTAATTTTATTGGTCATACTGTATTTTTGTGTATAAGTGATACATCCTTTCTGGGTTCTAGTTCTATCAATGCCAGTTTGCTAGTTTTATATTCATACAGTACACACAAAGAAAAATCTTCAGAACATTTCTCCCACTTTATTGCTGTCACATCTATATCAGGAAGTTGTTTATATTTTTGGAGAATGGTGTTGTCTGCATTGCCAGGACACTGCAACTGGAAGTCATCCAAGTATTCCACAATATGAATACCCCAAGAACAAAACAGGGTCAACACTGAAACATGTAAGTAGGAATATTTTATGTCCACCAAAGCCAGGAAGTCCCCCTGGTGATGGGAAGCAAATAGAGATCTGGTGGTTTTCTTTTGATTTTTTTGGTTCTGAATATAAACATTTAGGCCTTGAGGTGCAAGATGCAAATGCTGCCTTTGGGTTTTGTGACAGTGAACAGGTTGGAGTAAAACCCCTGAAACCTTTTTTACAGTTAGGACTGAGGCTATGACCCCTTCATCCAGAAGAACAGACAGCTAGCAATGAAGATCAGCAAGCTGATCAGCAAGCCATTGAACATTGAAGGAATACGGGGAAATTAATTTCAGAAACTTCGAATGAGGCAAAAAAATAAAACTTGGATTTATAGCCCCGAGACCAACTCTTGCACACAAGTCATCCAGGGCCTGCAAAGGTCTGTAAAGTGGCTGTGTTGGTGGATTTGGAAGCATTTGAGTAGCAGGGCTGAAAAAAATGTCTATCCTTCTAGGACACTATCTATCAAAGAACTGAGACATGCTAGTAGTGGGAGTGGCTATGCTTTGGGCTAGCCTACATTTTTTTCTTTGTTTGCCAGTCCTAAAGGCAGCAGTAAAACCCAAAGGTTTTACGATTTTCTGTGTCCTTCGTGGATGAGAAACAAGCAATTTTTAGATATACATTCACTTAGGTGTCTATTTATAAAGCAAAAAATTTGACTGTCACAAAAAAAATTCTCTAGTGGAGAACCATCCAGCAAGTATTTATGAAAGTCTTTATTCTGGAGAAATGTTTCTACTACTAAAGGTTGTTTACAAGAAAATGATGTCCTGTATTTTGTTTACCATTCCTCATTTGCCAGCTTTGAAGCATATTTGCCAAACATATAAATCTGAACAGTTAACTAAGTTTTGAATAAAAAGTGCATTTTTTAAATAAGACTGGCAAACCAGAACATACTGTTGCAGTAAATCAAAACTGGTAAATTTTAAATAATGTTAAAAATTGTGCTAAAAAAAAAGAAGCTAGCCAATTTTTCTAAATGTACACCGACTGTGAGGCATGTGCAGTACAGTGTATGGTCCCGACCCCTTTACTGACATCTGTAACAATCCAAGAATGGTGAAGGATACTGTTGCTTCAGCATTTAGTGCAAACATTACATCATTACTTACTGATTACTAACCCGACAGACCCGATCACAGATGTGGAAATAAGGGGCAATTTAGGAAACAGCAATAACAGGTCAATTAGTTTCAATATACATCACACAAATAGGAAACATAAGGGGAATACAAACACACTGAATTTCAAAAGAGCCAACTTCCCTAAACTGCGCTCTTTGCTTGAAAATATTAAATGGGATAAAATCCTGGGAACAAAGAACACAGAGGAAAAATGGGAGTGCTTTAAGAGCATATTAAATAAAAGTCCTGGGTGACTTAACTCCAACGTAAAAATGCATATAAAACCAAAGGAGAAGACCATCAAAAAATGTAAGGCTGAGGGGTTATCATCACCATTCCATCTTTACAAAGTATGCATTAAAAAATTTAAGGGTGCAATCAGGGCGGCTAAGATAGAACATGAAAGGGACATAGCGGAGGAGAGTAAAAAAAATCCCAAGAAATTATTTTAAGTATATAAATAGCAAGAGAGGGAGGTCAGATCATATTGGCCCCATAAAGAATGATGAAGGGAATCTGGTTACAAAGGACGGAGAGATGGTGAAGGTTTTTAATTTATTCTTCTCCTTAGAGGAAAACAGGGGGATTCAGTTGCCAAGACTGAAATATTTATCCTCATGACACATGAGGGAAACGGGGATTCAGTTGCCAAGACTGAAATATTTATCCTCATGACACATCACAGGAAGCACCCTCATGGCTAACAGAGGATAGAATTAGGAATAGACTTGAAAAACTTAACGTTAATAAGTCACAGGGACCAGATGGCTTGCACCCAAGGGTCCTTAAGGAACTCAGTCAAACAATTGCCAGACCATTGTTCCTAATTTTTACGAACAGTCTACTGACTGGTATGGTACCAGCTGATTGGAGAAAAGCCAATGTAGCACCAATATTAAAAAAGGACCAAGATATATCCCTGGGAACTACATACCAGTTAGCCTAACGTCAATAGTATGCAAGCTCTTGGAGGGGATGATAAGGAATTATATATATGAGTTTAGTAATGAAAATTGTATCATTAGCAGTAATCAGCATGGTTTCATGAAGAATCGTTCTTGCCAAACCATTCTATTAACCTTCTATGAGGAGGTGAGCTGCCATCTAGATAAAGGAAGGCCCATAGACGTGATTCATCTGGATTTTGAAAAGGCATTCGATACAGTTCCCCATAAACGTTTACTGTACAAACTAGGGTCTGTCAGCATGGACCAAAGGGTGATTACATGGATTGAAAACTGGCTACAGGGGCGTTTTCAGAGGGTGATGATAAATGGGGAGTACTCGGAATGGTCTGGTATGGAAAGTGGGGTCCCCCAGGTTTCTGTCCTGGGTATTTAATTTATTCATAAACGATCTGGAGTATGGGATAAACAGCTCAATCTCAGTACTAAACTAAGCAGGGCAATAATTTCTCTGCTCGATGTGGAAACCTTACAAGAAGGTCTGAACAAATGAATGGGGTGGGCCACTACATGGTAAATGAGGTTTAATCTAGAAAAATGTAAAATAATGCATTTGGGTGCCAAAAATACGAATGCAAAACGAATGTCGGAAAGATTTGAAATATGTTCTATTTCTAGTCCGTCAGAATTTTAGAAAGAAAAAGTCCGATGAAGCCCACACATGATCGAAATGTACGACGGAATGATTCCGTCTGACCTTTTCTGCCGGAAAGTCCGGTCGTGTGTACGCGGCATTAGATAGGCACCTAAATGACCACAACATAGAGGGGTATACAATGTAATATTGACATAAAAGCACACACAGGTTGGACTTGATGTGTCTTTTTTCAACCTCACCAACTATGTAACATGCTGTAATTTGCCTCTCCAGCAAGGAAAGCAGTAAGCAGTACAGCAGTGATATCACCAAATCTAATTTCCAAATCTTGTGAGACCTGCAATCAGATGCAGAATGCCTTAGCTATTTCACACTGCAGATTTACAGCTATGAACCTCAAAGTGCAAGAATTCAAGACAACAAGCACATTTTACTAGGGTCCTGCTTAAGCACAATTACATTTTCTAAACGTTCCCTTTCAGAGAGCAAATCTTCACTTTTTGTGTTCAGGGCTATGTTAAAGTGAACTTGTGCCCAAACTATGCACCCTAAAGTATTTACCTGTTTTGAACAATCAGTAAAATCATTTTACAATAATACCTAATTCACCCAAGAAGCTATAGGCATTATGGAGAAACGTAATCTTTAAACTTCACAACAAAGGCAATTAATATCAGCTAGCTTCTATGCAGAGCATAAACTTGACAGCCTGCCAGTCTTTTAATGTAAGCACAGAATAGATGTTTATAAGCTGTTAGAAACAGACTGAAGCCAAACTTTAGAGTTTGCTATGATCTTTGAGGATCTTTGAGAATCAGTTCATCCACATGCAGCTAAAGAGGTCATAGATGGCTTGTTTGAAGTTATTTTAAATAACTACAGTATATTATTAGCATCCTGTAATTTCTGCACAACAGCACCCGGACTAGGAGTGGGGTGCATTAGGAGCTAAACATGTTATGTAGCACAGTTCATGGGCTAATACAATAAAATCCCTGTTCCTACATTGTCCAATCAGCAGGCTGAAAGTGTGTCCTTGACCAAACACTGTTGATCCAATGGAGACCAAGAACCAAAAGACAGGTAAACCAGTTTCAGGATATATATTACAACTGTGTATTTAACTGTATGGAAGCAGTTTAGCTTTAATCATAATGCAATGTTTTCAGTTTTTTTTTTTTTAATCAAATCCTTTTTATTATTTTATAAGAAAACAACATTGACACGATACAGACAAAACCACAAAAATAAAAATCACACCAAACCAAAACCCCCCAAAAAAATAAAAAAAACTCCAGACCACCCCCCTTCAACAAACCCCACCATACCCCCCCCCCCCCGCTCAGTATAATATACGACACAAAAAAAAAAGAAGAAAAAAAAAAGAATAACAATATCCAGTATTACACAGTACCTATTGGTTGACATGATACCTAAGTCATAGTTTGAAGCCATCTAGACCAGATAACATCAAACTTATTCAGGGAGTTCCTTAGGGAATATGTATGCTTTTCAAAGAGAATAATCCTATTGAGATCTATAATCCAATCAAACACAGTCGGTGGATGTGGAGAGGTCCACTTAAGAGCAATCTGTCTACGGGCAGCAAAAAGTGCGCGCCTTATAGTGTTACCAGTAGGGGAGGTGTAGATAGAGGTATCACAGTGACCCAATTTACATATAGGTTTTCAGGATTTGATAGGACAATGAATAATAAAGAAGGCTTACTGCATTTAAGTCTCATACAACATTCTCCCTCTGGAATTTCCAGAACAGCTTCATATCCCAGGTGGCATGATAATGTTGGGTATGTGCATTGGGAAGGGTCACATCCTGAGGGGAAAAAAGAAAGAATATTTTTACCTGACCATAATAGGTAAATAAATTCAGCATGCACAAAACCACTATACATTCCTTAATCCCAATTATAGGTTAGGTGAAAAGCTTTTAATTTGAATCCACCACAGCCCCTTAAAATAAGATTAAAAAAGAACACCTCTGGTTGCTTTTTTTACAACTTTGCAGACTTATCATTTGGGCTCCTGGCTGCTGCTCAACTTAGATTTTAAAGACACCCAGCATCATTCAGCCCACTTTCTATGGCCCTAGAGCATCTCGGATCTGTCCCCTACCCTTAACGCTCTCTGCAGCATTTAGGATCTGCCCACTGCCAGAGGAAGAGAAGGGTGAAGAAGACCCATAACATCATCTGATCTTTCTGCAGAAACCCATGTTAGGTTTTTAAGCAGTCTTTAAGCAGTATATATTTCAAATTAAAAAATACCAAGTGTCTAAACTACCACTTGGTACAATAAGTGTTATTATGTTGTTACCTGTTAGGTAATTAAAGTAGGAAGGTGAATTATGATTAAGTACTGTTACATGAAACATATCACTTTCTATTCCTGGCTTGTGTCTGGATAAGTTGCGACATTGCCATGCCATCAATATAGAGTGGGTAGGATGACAAGCAAAAACACACACACACTCTTTTAGGTGTATATTTTGTTTTCCTGGTATAACACTTATTAGGCTTCTGCATCACTGTTCATAAGCCAGACTTCTGGCCCTTTTTTTTAATGTGTTGCCCAGAAGTTGAAAACTTAAAAATAAATCTTTTACTACAATGTTTAACTCCTTTCTGGTGCTTTTCCCCACAGTCTCATTGCTCTCTATCCTGATCACCACTCCTTTTCTGGGTTGAATGATGCCTATTGTTATTCAAACCACTTTCTGTAAGCCCACGCTGTCCATAACACCACTTCCATTGGAGAAGAAAAAAGAAGGACCCATGAAATGCAGGGCATGGCGGAAGGGAGAAAAAACTGGAAATTTACTCTGTAATTGAGTTGCAGGTCATTGACTAACAAAGATTTGTCTTTTGGTTCAAAATGTATAAAAAAAAAAAATCGATTTTCCAAATCCTTTATGAAAAAAAAAAGAAAATGTTTGGATTATGTAAGTATTGACCTGCCTTGAGAAGTCACATCATTTTAAAATAGATACACCTGTTCCTGGAAGCGTATCTTAACATAAAGCATCATGGAGACCTCAGTGCTATAAAAACATGTGTGGGATAGAGTTATAGAGAAATGCAATTAGGATTGGGTTATAAAATAAAATCCCAAACTTTGAGCATCCCCTCATATTTGTTTGGCTTCTCTCCTAGCATCTATACTTAAACAATGTTGCACGCCTGCTACCTGTGATTCTGAGCGTTTTACATGGGCTGTGGTTTGGCTGTAGGAATGTTGTAGTTCTCACTATAAGCAGCCATTGCTACCTCTGCCCACAATAATTATTACAGATGCCAAGTCTCACAACCCTTTAATTATACATACGGCATTCGATTTTTGGGCAGCAATGACCCTCTTTAGCCAGTATAGGGTAAGGGTTCCAGGGTTTTTTACATAAACTGAAATTTAGAGGAGGGCATGTCACAGGAGAGCAGAAAATCTTGATCCAAGTTTTGTCACAGGAACAATTCTGGCAATTGTCAATCCAGGTCTCTCCAGGCTGAAAAGTGAAGTCAGAAACTATTTAGGTAATTTTCCCTAATTATGACAGTTATGATAATATAATGTTAATGTACAAAAACACAGAGAAAATTGAGAAATAAATGTGTGATGTGCCTGCCATTGCTTGAAAACACATTTTAATAATTTTCTATCTACATCTTCAGCCTTGATACTTACATTCTTTTCTGTCCCATTAGATACCATGCAACCTGCAAATAAAGATATTTTAGTTATACATTTTGTGTGATATTGAACATAGACATTCCATTGATTTTTGTTATTTAAAAAAGCACGTTTGATCCAGATTATTCTAGCAACATAGATAGTAAGTGTGCTTACAACTGAAATAGAGGAAAGGTGCATAACTATTCAGTAGGATTACCAAAGCACAATGCAAAATACACATCTGTTGCAAAGGTGTTACTGAGTCTGTCAATTTTTGCATTATATTTTTTGTAATACTGATTATTAAAAATGGCAAGCAGTATATACATAAAACATCTCACATGGGTCATTAAAGACAATTAAGGTGTTCTGTAGCCCTAACATGCTGCCTGAAAACACTGTTTGAAAGAAGACTGCAGGGCACAGGATAAAACTGGATTTCTGGCAGGATCAACTGGTGTATATATTTTTTGCACTTATTAAATAGATATAAGAAAACACTTTAAATTGTATAATTAACAAACCCTAGATGAGCAAACAAGTTCATTGTTTTGGTTGATAAACACTTAAAGGGGTTGTAAAGTCTCAAGGTTTTTTACCTTAATGCATTCTATGCATTAAGGGGAAAAACCTTCTGTGCTGCAGCTGCTCCCCAGAGCCCCCCTTTTCCTTACCTAAACCTGATCATTCCAGTAACGAGAAAGGGCCCAGCAGCTCATTGGCTTCTGCTGATGTCAATCAAATCCAGTGACACAAGAGCTGGGGGGCGGGGGCGAGTCCTGTCCGTGTCACTGAACGCAGCAGCAGGTCTCGGGAGCATGCCCTCATGGAATGCGGCTCTCTGTGGGGGCCCTTAATGAAGAGGAGGAGCCAGGAGCGCCCCCCCAGATGAGGCTTTTGTAAATAACAAACATGTTATACTTACCTGCTCTGCTGCTCTGTGCAAGGGTTTTGAACAGAGTGGCCCCCACTCTGTTCAAAACCCTTGCACAGAGCAGCAGAGCAGGTAAGTATAACATGTTTGTTATTTAAAAAAACAAAAAAAAACCTTTACAATCCCTTTAAATACAACTGCTTGTTTGAGCCAAAAACAACCATCATTTGGCTAGCGATGCTTTATGAAATCACCCTTAAATCTTTGTCTATGTTGTAACAACAATTACTTACTAGGACATTTGTAGTGAAAACAGCAGCCATCTTGATCATAAACCTTCATGGGTGGGATTCCATATTCACATGTAATGGCTTCCACTTGGGGACATTGTAATGTAGAAATGTAAAAGGTTCCATTTTCATAGCACGTGGCATTAAGACAGTTGTTTCTGTAAATTGCCTGTCTGTTATGCTGGCTCAATTTCTAGGGAAAAACTTACAGTTAGTAGATCATAATTCTTGCTAATATACTATACAGGGGGTCCCCTACTTACAAACATCCGACTTACAAATGACTCCTACTTACAAACGGAGGAAGACAACAGGAAGTGAGAGGAAATCCACCCCTAGGAAGGGAAATTCACTCCTGTAAGAGTTAATATGGGAAAAAGATGTCTCCACTGATGCTTTATCACCAATCCTTGTTTCCCTAATAACCCCAAATTTTCAAAATCCAATTATCATTGGGGCAGAAAGTGAGGTGAAATCGTCTGAACAGGGGCACACACAGCAAAACAAATGTTACAGGGGTGATAACCCTTCCCTAGGCTATCTAAAAAACGTAAAAATAGATTTTTTGGCTGGAGCTACACTTAAAAAATGTACCTGTTCCGACTTACAAACAGATTCAACTTAAGAACAAACCTAAAGTCCCTATCTTGTTTGTAACCCGGGGACCCCCTGTATATAGATATACAATAGCTATATAAAATAATATAATATAATATATTAAATTATTATATATATATATATACACACATACTCACTACTTCACTACTTTTTTCATTTTATATATATATATATATATATATATATATATATATATATATATATATATATATATATATATATATATATATATATATATATATATTTATATATATACATACAGTATCTCACAAAAGTGAGTACACCCCTCACATTTTTGTAAATATTTTATTATATCTTAACATGTGACAACATGAAGAAATTACACTTTGCTACAATGAAAAACGTAGTGAGTGTGTATATATATATATATATGTGATATATATTTATATATGACCAGGATAGAACTTTTTGGCCTTAATTCTAAGCGGTACGTGTGGAGAAAACCAGGCACTGCTCATAACCTGTCCAATACAGTCCCAACAGTAAAGCATGGTGGTGGCAGCATCATGCTGTGGGGGTGTTTTTCAGCTGCAGGGACAGGACGACTGGTTGCAATCGAGGGAAAGATGAATGCGGCCAAGTACAGGCATATCCTGGATGAAAATCTTCTCCAGAGTGCTCAGGACCTCAGACTGGGCCGAAGGTTTACCTTCCAACAAGACAATTACCCTAAGCACACAGCTAAAATAAAGAAGGAGTGGCTTCACAACAACTCTGTGACTGTTGTTGAATGGCCCAGCCAGAGCCCTGACTTAAACCCAATTGAAGAACTCTAGTGGGGAATGTGGCGCTGTTCATAAAGTGTGTGTTAGTAGGGAGTGTATAGTGATAATATTATGATAATAATGTGAGAAAAACTATAAATGGATATAAAACAAAACCTGTCAGGTGCATACCATAAATATCAAACGTCACATAGTGTAAAAAGCAGAGGTGCAAAATGTGTTGTAAATAATCATGTAAGAAATACGTGCAATCAAAAAAGTAAATTATACCAACAGGTGAATGTGCGTGTTGGTGACGTGAGTAAGCTAAAATACAAAGAAAAAACGCACAAAAATGTCTAAAAGATGCACAAATAACAACAATGGTGTGGTGAATGATAAATATACTAGTGCACCAAAATAATCATAAATCAAGTCCAAATTATGTAAGTGTCCAAAACTAAAAAAACTGTGAAAAAATGTCTTGGCAATCCAAAAAAAACAAAAAATATTCCATAAAAAATATATATATATGGTGATCGTGGTTTATGACTCTTCTTCTGGAACCCCCACTTGTGTCCCCACTCACCGGAAGACCCAACCCCTGCAGGGGTAATGGGCAAGTGTAGATAAATCCACTCCTGGAATCCGATCGGTGTCCCCTTCTATGGATCCGCGATCCCCTTCCTGTTATGGGTTGCCTCTAATCCTTTAAAATAGTCCACCACAGCGTGTCCGTATGTATTGAGAAAGAAGTTGCCTCATAGTGTGAATCCAAAAATATGTTTTTATTATAGCCAATCAGCTCATTTAAAAAAGGAATGGATAAAAACAAGTAAAACAGTAAATGTAGCAAAAGATGACGAAGATTTATCTACACTTGCCCATTACCCCTGCAGGGGTTGGGTCTTCCGGTGAGTGGTGACACAAGTGGGGGTTCCAGAAGAATAGTCATAAACCACGATCACCATATATATATATATATTTTATGAAATATTTTTTGTTTTTTTTTGGATTGCCAAGACATTTTTTTCACAGTTTTTTTAGTTTTGGACACTTATATAATTTGGACTTGATTTATGATTATTTTGGTGCACTGGTATATTTATTATTCACCACACCATTGTTGTTATTTGTGCATCTTTTAGACATTTTTGTGCGTTTTTTCTTTGTATTTTAGCTTACTCACGTCACCAACACGCACATTCACTTGTTGGTATAATTTACTTTTTTGATTGCACGTATTTCTTATGGGGCGCACACACGGTCGGACTTTTAGTCTACAAAAGTCCGACAGCCTGTCCGACAGACTTTCGACGGACTTTTGGCGGACTTGCGGCGGACTTGCGGCAGACTTTCTTACGAACGGACTAGCCTACATACGATCACACAAAAGTCCGACGGATTCGTACGTGATGACGTACACCGGACTAAAATAAGGAAGTTGATAGCCAGTAGCCAATAGCTGCCCTAGCGTGGGTTTTTGTCCGTTGGACTAGCACACAGACGAGCGGATTTCTGGGTCCGGCGTAGTTACGACGTAAAGATTTGAAGCATGTTTCAAATCTAAAGTCCGTCAGATTTGAGGCTGGAAAAGTCCGCTGAAAGTCCGGGGAAGCCCACACACGATCGGATTGTCAGCCAGCTTTAGTCCGTCGGCGTCCGTCGGACTTTTGTAGACGAAAAGTCCGACCGTGTGTACGCGGCTTTACATGATTATTTACAACACATTTTGCACCTCTGCTTTTTACACTATGTGACGTTTGATATTTATGGTATGCACCTGACAGGTTTTGTTTTATATCTATTTATAGTTTTTCTCACATTATTATCATAATATTATCACTATACACTCCCTACTAACACACACTTTATGAACAGCGCCACATTCCCCACTAGAGTTCTTCAATATTTCTTTTGGATTACACTTTGGTGGTTTTCCATTTTTTTGGGGGGCTGCAGTTCTCTTTTACATACCGTCCTAAGCGCGGAATATTTTGGTCTATTAAACCCAATTGAGCATCTCTGGAGAGACCTAAAAATGGCTGTCCACCAACGTTTACCATCCAAACTGACAGAACTGGAGAGGATCTGCAAGGAGGAATGGCAGAGGATCCCCAAATCCAGGTGTGAAAAACTTGTTGCATCTTTCCAAAAAAGACTCATGGCTGTATTAGATCAAAAGGGTGCTTCTACTAAATACTGAGCAAAGGGTCTGAATACTTAGAACCATGTGATATTTCAGTTTTTCTTTTTTAATAAATCTGCAAAAATGTCAACAATTCTGTGTTTTTCTGTCAATATGGGGTGCTGTGTGTACATTGAGGGAAAAAAATTAACTTAAATGATTTTAGCAAATGGCTGCAATATAACAAAGAGTGAAAAATTTAAGGGGGTCTGAATACTTTCCATCCCCACTATATATATATATATATATATATATATATATATATATATATATATACACAAAACGTAAAAAAAGGAGTGAGTGTACAGCTTGTATAACAGTGTACATTTGCTGTCCACTCAAAATAACACAACACACAGCCATTAATGTCTAAACCGCTGGCAGCAAAACTGAGTACACCCCTAAGTGAAAATGTCCAAATTGGGCCCAAAGTGTCAATATTTTGTGTGGCCACAAATATTTTCCCCCACTGCCTTAACCCTCTTAGTCATGGAGTTCACCAGAGCTTCACAGGTTGCCACTGGAGTCCTCTTCCACTCCTCCAATGATGACATTACAAAGCTGGTAGATGTTAGCGACCTTGCGCTCCTCCACCTTCCGTTTGAGGATGCCCCACAAATGCTCAATAGGGTTTAGGTCTGGAGACATGCTTGGCCAGTCTATCACCTTTACCCTCAGTCTTCTTTTGCAAGGCAGTGGTCATCTTGGAGGTGTGTTTGGGGTCGTTATCATGTTAGAATACTGCCCTGTGGCCCAGTCCTTGAAGGAAGGGGATCATTCTCTGCTTCAGTATGTCAGAGTACATGTTGGCATTCATAGTTCCCTCAATGAACTGTAGCTTTTTAGTGCCAGCAGCACTCATGCAGCCCCAGACTATGACACTCCCACCACCATGCTTGACTGTAGGCAAGACACACTTGTCTTTGTACTCCTCACCTGGTTGCCGCCACACACGCTTGACACCATCTGAACCAAATAAGTTTATCTTGATCTCATCAGACCACAGGACATGGTTCCAGTAATCCATGTCCTTAGTCTGCTTGTCCTCAGCAAACTGTTTGCAGGATTTCTTGCGCATCATCTTTAGAAGACGCTTCCTTCTGGGATGACAGCCACGTAGACCAATTTGATGCAGTGTACGGCGTATGGTGTGAGCACTGACAGGCTCACCCTCCACCTCTTTAACCTCTGCAGCAATGCTGGCAGCACTCATATGTCAATTTCCCAAAGACAACCTCTGGATAAGATGCTGAGCACATGCACTCAACTTCTTTGGTCGACCATGGTGAGGCCTGTTCTGAGTGGAACCTGTCCTGTTAAACTGCTGTATGGTCTTGGCCACCGTGCTGCAGCTCAGTTTTAGGGTCTTTGCAATCTTCTTATAGCCTATGCCATCTTTTTGTAGAGCAACAATTCTTTTTTTCAGATCCAGAGTTATTTTGCCATGAGGTGTCATGTTGAACTTCCAGTGACCAGTAAGAGAGAGTGAGAGCGAAAACACCAAATTTAACACACCTGCTCCCCATTCACACCTGAGAGCTTGTAACACTAACGGGCCCAATTTGGACATTTTGACTTAGGAGTGTACTCACTTTTGTTGCCAGCAGTTTAGACATTAATGGCTGTGTGTTGAGTTTTTTTGAGGGGACAGCACATTTACACTGTTATACAAGCTGTACATTCACTACTTTACATTGTAGCAAAGTGTCATTTCTTCAGTGTTGTCACATGAAAAAATATAATAAAATATTTACAAAAATGTGAGGGGTGTACTCACTTTTGTGATATACTATATATATTATATATATAACTTATTTATTCATTTATTTATTTGCAGATATTTCAGCAATAGGTCAAATACATAACAGTGTATCATTGAACAGGGCTTGCTTTTATTCTCTGTCAAGCATGTCATGCTTTTCAAGTGTGTACATTTTAAAGTTTTTGAAAAATCGTAAAACACGTACCAGTTGTATCCTGTACAGTTTAATATAATAGGAGATATGTTTTTTAACCGTCCAGTCAATCCCTAATATTCCTGGTATTTATCTGCTGGCATGATGCACCAAATCAGAACCCAGACATAATAGAAATATGTGAGAGCTAAGATCCACCTGGAGCAGTAGTTCTGTTAGATCATTTTAGGCTAGCCCCTTTTGCAGGTGTATGTAAAACATTAAAAATAACTGCCTATACTTTTTAAAATCCAATAATACACTGCCTCACCCTGCTTTACTTTAATCAGAACCACTAGGGGCTGATCTGCTGACAGCCAAAAGGTTTGCTGCTGCTCAGGAGCTCTGAGCTTTAGCAAAATAGCAGCCTTTGGCAAGAGGATACAGAGACAATCCTGGAGGCAATTTACAGCACACACTAGTTTTAGTAGCATATTATTCATGTAGAATGTATGTTCCTTGCTAAATAATATTATTTTTTGTCACATTGTTATGGATAAAGTTCTGCTTTAATACAGTTCAAGTGTGCCTCAGCTTTCACAAAGCACCAAGTGGTTGTGCTATGTATTGAAATAATACGCTTTTAAATTTGCTTCAAACACCCCTCAACAAAGAAAATATTATAACCCTGATAACTATCATTCTCATAATTTTTAAAGAAAATTCCACCTATCCTAAAAACTTTACAGTTGATATATGTGTGACGGGAGTCACTAATAGGGGCACAGGGTGAATGAGAACCCCACTATGATCTGTGCTAGTCAGACTCAATGCTGTGCTTTCTCATCCTGTTGTGGACTCTTTGCTGTGATGGTTGGGGTGTGACTGTATTCTATTGTCTATTGTGACTGTCTGCCTCAACTATTATGGTCTTGCTGTAAGGAAAGAGGGAGGGGGGGATTCCTCCAGCAGCCCCCTGTTAAGACTATTTACTGATGAGAAGTAAAGCACACCTGGCCTGTGTGTCCATTGTTATTGGACAGGTGGGGGGGGGGGGGGGGGGAATGTTTCAAAGTGGGAACTGTATAACATGTGTTTGAATAAAGATTCATTCCTGCTTGAACCTGAAGACAGAGCATTTTATCTCATACTTGGGGGGGAGAATTATTTGTATGGGTTCCTTGTTCGGCTGATCGGAGTGTTCCATAGCTGCCTTGGTGTTCGGGAAGGGAATGTCCTACAAGAAGCGGGCATGCAGTAAATCAGTAGGACCAGAGACCAAGTAGCAGGACGGGAGACCGGGAGTGTCAGGAGAGGCGGGTAAGTGAAATCACAGACCAGAGGGAGGTGTGTGTAACAGGCAGTCGGTGAAGCAGCGGGAGCAGGCTGATCAGGGGAGACTAAAGGTGCTGGCAAACCTTATAGGAGACTGTGACAATTGACTGAGTTCCTGAGTGTGGCTGAGTATCTGTGTGCTGCTAAGTGACTGAGCAACTGTTGAGTATCTGTGTATTGTTGCGTACCTGTGTATTGTGGGAGTATTTTGAGTACCTGAGCATTGTGTGAGTATTCTGAGTACCTGAGTATTGTGTGAGTATTCTGAATACCTGAGTATTATGTAAGTATTCTGAGTCTTGTGAGTACCTGGGTATAGTGAGTACCTGTGTATAGTGAGTACATGTGTTTAGTGAGTACCTGTGTATTGTGAGTACCTGAGTATTGTGAGTGTTGGGAGTACCTGTGTATTGTGAGTACCTGAGTGTGTGCGTACGTGTGTGTTAGGAGTACCTGAGTTTTGTGTGTATCAGAGTAGTGTGTGTGGCTCATTAGTACCCGAGTATTGTGTGTACCTGTGTATTGTGAGCACCTGTGCATTGTGCACATGGGCTGCGCGTGCACGTGGGCTGCGAGTACAGTGGGCTGTGAATACCTGTATATTGTATTGCTGAGTACCTGTGTATTGTTGAATATTAGTATCAGGAAGCAAGTTTTTAGCTAATTTGGACAGGGTATAATCCCCAATCCTCATTAATATAGTAGGTACGATGCTTGGCACGTGTGGAGATGCGACTTGGTGTACATCTTGCGGCATGTATGCGTTCCATGATCATTTTATTGAGGGCGAATACTGCTGTGCAAAATACAGTACCTGACCGCGAGATTATGTTTCCAGCGCGATAGCATAGCGCTGGTTCTCGGCGACAGGGTACTGTGCATGTCGCGCTGGCTCACTCATCGGGAAAGGAAAACTTTGTTTTCCTTCCGCGATGAGTGACAGGCAGTGTTGACAGCTGTCTGGTATGAATCCTGAGGCGGGAACACCGCGCCAAATTTTAAATGAAAAAAACGGCGTGGGTTCCCCCCCAGGGCCATACCAGGCCCTTAGGTCTGGCATGGATTGTAAGGGGAACCCCCCTACGCCGAAAATTCGGCGTGGGGTCCCCCCCCAAATCCATACCAGACCCTTATCCGAGCATGCAGCCCGGCCGGCCAGGAGAGGGGGGGGACGAGCGAGCGCCCCCCCCCCCTCCTGAGCCGTACCAGGCCGCATGCCCTCAACATGGGGGGGTGGGTGCCTTGGGGGAGGGGGGGCCGGGATCTGGGGGCCCCCTTATTAAAGGGGGCTCCCGGATTCCGATAAGCCCCCCGCCCGCAGACCCCGACAACCAACGGCCAGGGTTGTCGGGAAGAGGCCCTTGTCCTCATCAACATGGGGACAAGGTGCTTTGGGGTGGGGAGGCCCCCGCAGGGCGCCCCCCTCCCCCAAGGCACCCACCCCCCCATGTTGAGGGCATGCGGCCTGGTATGCTCAGATAAGGGTCTGGTATGGATTTGGGGGGGACCCCCACGCCGAATTTTCCGCGTAGGGGGTTCCCCTTACAATCCATGCCAGACCTAAGGGCCTGGTATGCCCCTGGGGGGGAACCCACGCCGGTTTTTTCATTTAAAATTTGGCGCGGTGTTCCCGCCTCAGGATTCATACCAGACAGCTGTCAGCACTGCCTGTCACTCATCGCGGAAGGAAAACAAAAGTTTTCCTTTCCCGATGAGTGAGCCATCTCGGCGCTGGCTCCTGCGACGGGGCTCGCAGGTGTCAAATCTCGCCGAGAAATGCGGCGAGATTGACACAATATCGCGGTCACCTACTGTATAAGCACATTGTTTCCCTGGAAGCCCAGGTTCTGAATCTAGGGAAGCAACTCTCAGCACTGAGAAGACCCAAAGAGACAAAGAGGTGCAGGCACTAGAAAAGACTAGATGGGTGACAGTCAGGAAGGAGGTAGAAATAGAGGGGGAAGTGCCAGGGAGGCCGATCCTGGGCTGGAACATACCAATAAGTATGCCCCATTGAGTGACATTGGGGAAACCAGTCAGGGACCAGCACTGCTGGAGCTGAGGCACTCCCCTAGCTGCCAGGGGAAGAATTCGTCCAGTGAGAGTGGGGGGGAAGCAAAGGGAAAGGAATGACAGATTCTGGTGGTAGGGGACTCAATTCTTAGAAGGACAGAGAGGGCAACCTGTGACAATGACCTGAAGTGCCAGTAGAAGTGCTGTCTACTGGGCACTTGGGTTTGGCACATCACGGATCTGGGGGACAGATTACTGGGAGGGGCTGGGAAAGACCCGGATGTCATGGTGCACGTTGGCACCAATGACAAAGTCAGAGGCAGATGGAGTGGCTTAACTTCAATGTAAAAGTGCATATAAAAGCAAAGGAGAAAGCCTATAAAAAATACAAGGCTGAAGGATCATCATCAGCATTCAGACTTTACAAAGAATGCAACAAGAAATATTAGAGTGCAATTCGAAGATAGAACATGAAAGACACATAGAGGAGGAGATCAAAAAAATCTCAAGAAATTCTTTAAGTACATAAATAGTAAAAGAGGGAGGACAGACCATATTGGCCCCATAAAGAATGAGGAAGGGAATCTGGTGGCAAAGGATGGTGAGATGGCAAAGGTATTGAATTTATTCTCCTCAGTCTTCACAAGGGAATCGGGGGGCTTCAGTAACCAAAACTGCAGTGTTTATCCTCATGACACATCAATGGAAGCAGCCTCATGGCTAACAGAGGACAGAATTAGAAATAGACTTAGAAAACTTAACATTAATAAATCACCGGAACCAGATGGCTTGCATCTGAGGGTCCTTAGGGAACTCAGTCAAGTAATTGCCAGACATTGTTACTAATTTTTACTGACAGTCTGCTGACTGGAATGGTACCAGCTGATTGGAGAAAAGCCAATGTAGCACTAATATTTTAAAAAGGGCCAAAATATATCCCTGGCATAGGCGTGCACAAGGGGTGTGCCAGGTGTGCCTGGGCACACCCTAATCCTGCAGTTGGCAACCCATCAATGGCGAGCAGGTGACAGGTAAAATGCAATCCTTCCTTGCCGACCCTCAAACTGGACAGGAAAAGTGGTGGGGGTGGAATTTAGTGGAACCGATCTGTATTTTCCTCCTGCAGCAGCTGAAAGTAGGCTTCTCCTCCTCTCCCTCTCATCGACATTCAGATGCCACAGGAGGAAAATACAGGGGAATGGTACCAATATATGCCACCCCCACCACCCCTCCTGTCCCTGTTACTCTTCTTTCTGTTGTCCGGGTCCCCCTGTGTGCTCCCTGGCTCCCTCTCCCTCCCATTGTTTCAGGATGGAGAGTGGGGAAGAGGCCGATAAATATGTCAAACGCATATGTGTTGGAGCTTTGGGGTGCACACCCTAATGAAATAGGCTGCGCACACCTATGATCCCTGGGGATTACAGACCAGTTATCCTAACATCAATATTATGCAAGCTCTTGGAGGGGACGATAAGGGACTATATACAAGATTTTAGCAATGAAAACAGTATCATTAGCAGTAATCAGCATGGATTCATGAAGAATCATTCTTGCCAAACCAATCTACTAAACTTCTATGAGGAGGTGAGCTGCCATCTAGATAAGGGGAGGCCCGTAGACATGGCGTATCTGGATTTTGCAAAAGCATTTGACACAGTTCCCCATAAACGTTTACTGTACAACGTAAGGTACGTTGGCATGGACCATAGGGTGAGTACATGAATTGAAAACTGGCTAAAATGGCGAGCTCAGAGGGTAGTGATAAATGGGAAGTACTCGGAATGGTCCGGGGTGGAAAGCGGGGTCCCCCAGGGTTCTGTCCTGGAACCAATCCCATTTAATTTGTTCATAAATGACCTAGAGGATGGGGTAAACAGTTCAATCTCTGTATTTACGGACGATACTAAGCTAAGCAGGGCAATAACTTCTTCACAGGATGTGGAAACCTTGCAAGTAGATCTGAACAAATTAATGGGGTGGGCAACTACATGGCAAATGAGGTTTAATGTGGAAAAATGTAAAATAATGCATTTGGGTGCCAAAAATATGAATGCAATCTACTCACTGGGGGGAGAACCTCTGGGGGAATCAAGGGTGGAAAAGGACCTGGGGGTCCTAGTAGATGATAGGCTCAGCAATATCAAGCAATGCCAAGCTGCTGCTAACAAAGCAAAAAGAATATTGGCATGCATTAAAAAGGGGAATAACTCAAGAGATAAAGCGATAATTCTCCCACTCTCCAAGACTGTGGTCCGGCCGCACCTGGAGTATGCTGTCCAGTTCTTGGCACCAGTCCTCAGGAAGGATGTGCTAGAAATGGAGCGAGTACAGAGAAGGGCAACAAAACTAATAAAGGGTCTGGAGGATATAAGTTATGAAGAAAGGTTGCGAGCACTGAACTTATTCTCTCTGGAGAAGAGATGCTTGAGAGGGCATTTGATTTCAATTTACAAATACCACAATGGTGACCCTACAATAGGGATAAAAAATTTCCACGGAAGGGAGTTTAATAAGACACGTGGCCACATTAAAATTAGAAGAAAAGAGGTTTAACCTTAAACTGCGTAGAGGGTTATTTACTGTAAGAGCAGCAAGGATGTGGTAATCCCTTCCACGGGCAGGGATTTTAGAGGGGAGCATCGATAGTTTCAAAAAAACTATTAGAGAATACCTGGACGACCACAACATACAGGGATATACAATGTAGTACAGACATATAATCACACACATAGGTTGGACTTGATGGACTTGTGTCTTTTTTCAACCTCACCTACGATGTTACTATGTAACTATAAGCAGAAGTCTAAATTAACCAGTTCCATCAATCTGCTATAGGCCGGGCAGGAACTGGTTAATTTAGACTTCTGCCTTTGAGCCTTTAACAATGAAATTCACAAGCTGAAGCCATATTATATCATCCTGCTGTTGTTATTACTTATGACATCCTCCCAGTCACGCCCCTCGTGCGCACCCCTGGGGGAGCGCAGCGAGGCGATCGGTTGTGAGCCGTGTCCCTTGGACACATCGCATCACCTATCAGGGTAAATAGCCAATGACATTGATCCCATGTAAACAAATGCTGGTTATCGGAATTCCTTTTCTCAGTGCTGTCATTGTGTGAGAAAAGGAAAACTGATGACCAGCTTTCCTGTGACAGCAGACATTTACATTGATAATCAGGGCACTGATCATCAGTGCCCTGATGATCAGTGCAGCACCATCAGTGCCAATCAGTGTCCATCAGCACAGAATATCAGTGCCCATTAGTGCAGTATATCAGTGCCCATCAGTGCAGCCTTACCAGTGTCCATGAATGCAGCCTATCAGCACCCATCAGTGCAGTCTCATCAGTGCACATCAGTGAAGAATAAAAATTACTTATTTGAAAAATGTAATAATAGAAAGGAAGAAAATGTTTTTTTTTCATAATTTTTTATATTTTTTCGTTTGTTTAGCAAAAATAAAAAACCCAGTGGCGATTAACCGCTAGCCGACCAGCCGGGGATGTGTGTGTGTGTGTGTGTGTAGACACACAAGTCCCGGTTCTCTCAGGGGAGAGGGTACCGATCATGTGTTTCTACTAAGTAGGAACATCAATCGTCTCCTCCCTGAGTCAGTCCCATCTCCCCTACAGTTAGAACACACCTAGGGAACACAGTTAACCCCTTGATCGCCCTCTAGTGTTAACCCTTTCCCTGCCAGTGACATTTAGACAGTAATCAGTGGCTATTTTTAGCTCTGATCGCTGTATAAATGTCACTGGGCCCAAAATAGTGTCAAAAGTGTTTGATCTGTCCGCTGCAATATTGCAGTCTTGAAAAAAATTGCAGATCACCGCCATTACTATTAAAAAAAAAAAAGAAAGACATAAATCTATCCCCTATTTTGTAGATGATATAACTTTTGCGCAAACCAATCAATATATGATTATTGCAAATTTTTAATAAAAATAGGTAGAAGAATACATATCGGCCTAAACTGATGAAGAAATTAGTTTTTTTTTTAGTTTTTTGGGAAATATTTATTATAGAAAAAAGTACAAAATATTGTGTTTTTTTCAAAATTGTCACTTTTTTGTTTTTAGCGCAAAAAATAAAAACTGTAGAGGTGATCAAATACCACCAAAAGAAAGCTCTATTTGTGGGGAAAAAAGGACATACAATTTATTTGGGTACAATGTTGCACGACCACGCAATTGTCAGTTAAAGCGACGCAGTGCCGTTTCGCAAAAAATGCCCTGTTCAGGAAGGGGGTAAATCCTTCCGGGGCTGAAGTGGTAAAATAACAACAAAAGAAATCTCTATCTTTCTCAAAAAAAATGATAAAAATTTCATATGGGTACAGTGTTGCATGACCACGCAATTGTCATTCAAAGTGCAACAGCACTGAAAGCTGAAAATTGGCCTGGTCAGGAAGGGGGTGAAAATACCCAATAGGCAAGTGGTTAACACACATGATTCCAAGAAACATCGAATGATAACTTTTTTTGGTATTACTGTGTGTTATCTTTGAATTACTGTATATCATTTGCATTGTAAAAAAATGTTTAATATCTTCATTTCATACAGCAAAGACAATTTGGGTGAAGCTTTTTTTTTATTATTGTTGTTCAAAAACTCAAAACTTGGTGTTGACATTAAATTTTAACTTTTTAAGATGATAATAGCAGCTTCAGGGGAGAGGAGGGAGAGCCGACAACGGATGGCCTATAGTAAGTCTATGGGAGATGTCACTGCTCAGGCATTCCAGCCATTGTCAGAGCGCTCTCTGCCCTCCCCTGTAGTTGGTGCTGGTTGGCACAGGAGAGATGACAGGACTGGCCAGGACAGCCTGAGAATAGATAAGTATATGCATCTTTCTTCTACAGGGTGGTTAGTATAGGTGTTAGAAGGGAGTGAAAGCAGTTTTAAGATTTTATATTCAACCTAAACCTTTTCTCTATATTGGTTGGTTGGAACAAACTATAACATGGCTACGGGTGTTAACAATGGTTAATTCCATTGTTTAAATCTGAAATTTTTTTTTTTGCTTAACGTGCCTCTGAAGGCAGATGAGTTTTTACCTTAATTAAAGTAAAAAACCTTCTTGGTGCAGCCCCCCACCCCCCCATACTTACCTGAGCCCTATCTCCTTCCAGTGATGTGCATTAGAGCAGTACCTCTCCTGGGTCTCTCTTCCCCCACTAGCTCATGCAGCAGAGGGAGCCATTGGTTCCTGCTGCTGTCAATTACAGCTAGTGAGCCAATGAGGGGTGTATTCACATGAGCGCAGCTCAGGAGCGAGCCTGCTCGAGTGCCCCTATAGTAAGGGGCTTGATAATGAAAGACAAAAATCAGCGCCATCTAAGTGTAGCATTACAACATTTTAATAGTAAAAACATATGGATTACACTCACAAAACGAGGATATAAACCAGCATGTAGTAACCAAGGGATCATCCGCTCTGCCCCAGGAGAGGTTCTTGTGCATCTGGACTGTTGGAGCCACCTTGGATCCGACCACGCAGGTGGCTCCCAGTGTTTCCAGGGAACTCGGCGGTGCTCGGAGACACTTGGAAGCACAGATGATGTCACTAGCGGGAACAGGGGGGTCAGCCTGACGAAGGAGCATGCATGCACCGAATGCGCGCCACGTCCGCTGACCCTGTACCCGGTAGTGATGTAATCTGTGCTTCTGAGTGTCTCTGAGCACTGCCGAGTAATGATGGGAAGTTTGGATCTTTTAAGTGAATCGGTTAATTTCGAACTACTCACCGAATGATTCAATGAATCGATTCTTCGGTTCTTCGGTTCTACGATTCACTTGCTGAGTCTGCTGACAAGCAAGTGAACCAAAGCTCTGACTCAACCTTATTAAATGATGATTAGAAGGTTGGCTGGGGATGTTTACTTTGATTTAGTTTCTTGGCTCGGAGCACAAGCCTATTGTTGTGTCAGACTGTCAGAGCACAATTTGTCAGATTAGCCAGTGTCATCAATTTTGGTGACCCACAAACAGCTGTGTAAACGAAAAGCGAATTTTTGTGCGAATTTTTGTGCATATGAACTGCAGTCTGATGGGCCAACTTCACAGTTAACATTGCCAGCCATCAGATTTGTTCGTAGTCTTTATAGCGCATGGGCAGGAATAATGATCGGATTTTACTACCGTGAGCGAAGTACCCACGGTAGTAAAATCCAATAGTTAAGGCTCCTTTCACACTTGTGCGACTTGAAAGTCGCGATTTTGCCGCAACTTAAAGCAATGCCTGTGTAATCTTGAGGTCTATGCCTCTAGTCGCATCAAAGTTGGACCAAAGTAGTGCAGGGACTACTTTGCAGACGCTGTGACTTGAAGATGCACAGATATGAATAGTACTCATTGGAAATCATGGGGTACCACTTGTCATGCAACTTTGCAGTCCCAAGTCGCAGGATGAGTCGCATAAGTGTGATAGGGGCCTCAATATGCATTGTAAAGACTACAGACAAATCTGATGGCTGGCAATGTTAACTGTGAAGTTTGGTCCATCAGAATGCAGTTCACGTGCACAAAAACCCACTTTTTGTTTACACAGCTGTTTGTGCGCCACCATAAGGCCCCTTTCACACTGGGGCGGTAGGGGGCGTCGGCGGTAAAACAGCGCTATTTTTAGCGCTGTTTTACCGCGGTATTCGGCCGCTAGTGGGTTAAAACCCCTCGTATAGCGCGGCTATAGCCGCGGTATTACCGCGGTATAGCCGTGCTGTCCCATTGATTTCAATGGGAAGGAGCGGTTTAGGAGCGGTGAATACACCGCTCCTTCACCTCTCCAAAGATGCGTCTCGCAGGAGATTTTTTCTTCTCCTGCCTGCAAACCGCCCCTAAACAGCCTCCGCTGTTTGTTCAGTGTCAAAGCCCGAGGGCTTTGACACTGAAGCGGTGCGCTGGCAGGAGAAGAAAAAATCTCCTGCGAGCCGCATCTTTGGAGAGGTGAAGGAGCGGTGTATTCACCGCTCCTAAACCGCTCCTTCCCATTGAAATCAATGGGACAGCACGGCTATACCGCAGTAATACCGCGGCTATAGCCGCGCTATACGAGGGGTTTTAACCCTTTTTCGGCCGCCAGCGGGGGGTTAAAACCGCACCACTAGCGGCCGAATACCGCGGTAAAACAGTGCTAAAAATAACGCCTGCAAACCGCCCCAGTGTGAAAGGGGCCTTAGTGTCAATATTGGCTGATCCTATAGATTGCTTGATCTGACAGAACACCCGCTACCCATTCCAGACTCTTTGTCCCCGCTACGGTTGTCTGTACCTTATCACTGCTGCTACCTGATTATTGATTTAGTGTATTGTTCTACTGGTGGGGACTCATAATTCTTTCAGTGTACTGTGTTCTAACAACTCATATGATTCTTTAACTCGGTAACTCATATGATTCTTTGACTCAGTAACTCATATGATTCTTTAACTCGGTAACTCATATGATTCTTTAACTTGGTAACTCATATGATTCTTTAACTCAGTAACTCATATGATTCTTTGACTCGGTAACTCATATGATTCTTTGACTCGGTAACTCATATGATTCTTAAACTCGGTAACTCATATTATTCTTTAACTCGGTAACTCATATTATTCTTTAACTCGGTAACTCATATAATTCGTTGACTCGGTAACTCATACGATTCTTAAACTCGGTAACTCATATGATTCTTTAACTTGGTAACTCATATGATTCTTTAATTTGGTAACTCATATGATTCTTTAACTCGGTAACTCATATGATTCTTTGACTCGGTAACTCATATGATTCTTTAACTCGTTAACTCATTTGATTCTTTGACACGGTAATTCATATGATTCTTTGACTCGGTAACTCATATGATTATTTGACTCGGTAACTCATATGATTCTTTGACACGGTAATTCATATGATTCTTTGACTCAGTAACTCATATGAATATTTGACTTGGTAACTCATATGATACTTTGACACGGTAATTCATAGGATTGTGTATTATTGACTGAGAACTGTTGTAAGTTTGTATCCAGTTGTTGTGTCAGTGTGCTGTGAGCTGGCTGATTGGTTGCACGGAGGGGCTGAGCTCTCTCACTCTATGATCATATTACCAGACCTGCTCTTCTATTGAGTCCATAGTGAACTGTTTCAAATGGATCAGTTCAGTCAGATGAATCGATTCATCCAGTTCACTGAAAATAATTGATTCAAAAGAACGATTCATTCATGAACTGGACATCACTACCTCCAAGTTCCCTGGAAACGCTGGGAGCCACCAGTATGGCCGGATCTGAGGCGGCTCCAACAGCCCAGGCGCACAAGCACCTCTCTTTGGGCAGAGCGGATGATCCCTTGATTACTACATGCTGGTTTATATCCTCCTTTTGTATAACTAGGGTTGCCACCTCATCCCTTTAATACCGAACACATATTAATTACTCAGCTTATGTGACTGATAGTAGTAATTAAACTCACTTGGTGCCTTAGCTACATTAATTAGCCTCAGAACCTGTGTAATTCATGTGTGTTCGGGTTTAAAGGGATGAGGTGCCAACCCTAAGTGTAACCCATACATTTTTACTATTAAAATGCCTTATTGCTACACTTAGATGGCGCTGCTTTTTGTCTTCCTTTATATTCCAGAGTCCCTTCCAGCTCTTCTCCAAGCAGGCAGCCACTAAGGTTAGCTATTGGTCTTCTATTCATGGGCACATTACCACAATGGACTAACTAATGCCGCGTACACACAAGCGGACTTTACGGCAGACTTTGCTCGGTGGACTTTTCGACAGACTTTACGATGGACTTTCTGAATGAACGGACTTGCCTACACACAATCCACCAAAGTCCATCGAATTCGTACGTGATGACGTACGACCGGACTAAAACAAGGAAGTTCATAGCCAGTAGCCAATAGCTGCCCTAGCGTGGCTTTTTGTCCGTCGAACTCACATACAGACAAGCGGACTTTTCGACCGAACTCGATTTCGACGGATTGATTTAAAACATGTTTCAAATCTAAGTCCGTCCAACTTTTGAGAAAACAAAGTCCGCTGGAGCCCACACACATCGAATTGTCCGACGAAATCCAGTCCGCCGGGGCAAAGTCTGCCGTAAAGTCCGCTCGTGTGTACGCGGCATAAGACTGTTGCTGTATGTGACACAGTCACAAAATCATTTCATTTTATTAATGTTACAGCCCAATCCAGAGTGCGTCATGTAAATATGTCTGGTTTGACAATTGGGGCAGGGGGGAGGGGCCAGGACTGCCAGCAGGGGACCCAAAAAGAAGAGGATCGAGACTGCTCTGTGCTAAACCATTGTACAGAGCAGGTAAGTATAACATGTTTGTTATTAAAAAAAAAAAATGTAACCTTTAGAAACACTTTACGCACCCCTAGCAGTGCTATGGTTTGTGACAACCCCTGTCATTATCACTTTTGTTGGACACCTTGGTCTCTATATAAATATAAAAAAAAAAAAAAACATTGAATGTACTGAATACTCTAATTACATTTAGATTATTTACATGCAGTTACCAGAACACAAAATTCAATCGCTAGCCTAGTTTCTCCAGCCCTGAAGAAGGTGGGTACCCCAAAAATGTCCAAAGTGTGTAGCTCCATTCACATTACTTTTGTAGTAGTGGAGTATTGTACCATGGTGGAATGTTTGGAGACTTGTATTATAACATTAATTAATTAATTATTTTTACATGGTACAATCCAGGCACAAATGCATTGCTATAGAAAAACCTTATAACATAGCCATTATCCAGCAGTTGAGATCAGTACACTAATATTCTTCTTTGGAGATGGAGATATGAGCATAAAGACTAATATGATAACATAAGTCTTAGCTTAATTATGACCATGTTGGCCAATGAAGAGGAAAATAATAGTAAAAAAAATATATAAAAACATAACCTAGAATGCAAGAGATTCTGCATTCAAGATACCACTACACATTGATCTTCAGGGGTGCATCATATGCAGGTTTGGCATATTGGGATGTTAGTAGACAGATGAGAGTTGAACGAAGTTTAACGCTGTATCCCAAAAGGAAGAAATGACAGAGGAGGGCCAAAGTGGGCCGATTTTGGTTGCACTTTGGGCAGTGCAATGTAGTACAGGAATGCTCGTTGATAAGAAATAGATTGTAGCGCATGCGCGGGACCTCCGGAGCGTCACGCTGACCGAGAGCTCCGCACCGCTCCGGCCTTCCAGAGCTCAGCATAAGTGCTATTTTTAGCGGTTCTCAGCAGGAGGACCAGGTATCGGACCCCCTCACCTCCGGGCACCAGCCTAAATGTCCGGAACCCAGCCGAAGAAGGACGTTAACAGGCAAATGAACTTCGGCCTAGCTCCCCCTGTGCCTTCCAAGATGGCGGCCGCAACTTCTCCATGCGGAGACAATGTAAACCTGCAGGGCTTTATCCACACCAGCCACGGCACAAGTGATTAATATACTGGGGGCTCAAAGCTATAGCATTGCAGACTCTCCACAGGCTTCCCCCACCACTAATAATCATCCACCAGAAATGGCACAACTTCTCAACTGTTTTTCTGATATGCTCGCTACGGGGCTCGCACAAAATGCCATGCAAATCACCACATCAATTAAAGCAGATCTCCAGAGTCTAGGGGCAAGAATGGATGCCATTGAAGAGGCTGTAGATGATTCTGCAGCACGCACCAACCAACATGCCACTTGTATCCAATCTTTACAGGATCAACTTGAGAATGCTCTAGCCAAAATTGAGGACCTGGAGAATAGAAGCAGATGCTATAACTTTAGAGTGCGTGGTATTCCTGAAGCTAATATGGATATTCCTAATACCGTCAAAGCTCTAATCAAAGAAATTATCCCAGACATTCCAGACGATAAGCTCGAATTAGACAGGGCCCACAGAGTGCTACAACCCCCCCACCAGGATGGACTCCCCAGGGATATAGTGGTCAAAACACACTTTTACGGAGTAAAAGAAGAAATAATGAAAAGATCCCGCTACAAAGATGACATCACCCTATTTGGTAATAAAATCCAGATTTTTGCTGATATTTCACCAACCACGATTCAAAAAAAAAGATCACTCAGACCACTGCTAGACGTGCTCTCACAGAAAATGATCAAATATAGACGGGCCTATCCTTTCCGTCTGCAATTCAACTACAGAGATAAATTCTACGGTTTTTCGAATTTCCAAATGGCGGAGCAATTACTTCTTCGCCTTGGGCTTATATCTCAAGACCTGCCCCCACACAATACAGAGAATCGTCCAGCTTCGTCCAAAAGACCTCCTCCAAACAGCCCCTTTACCCCATTGTGGGTGAAACAGCAAACAGCAAACGAAAAAACAACGGGAATCCATGCCCCCCAGATGAACTCTATTAACATTTGCTCAATTGGCTCAAGTCACCTTGTTATGATTGTGTAGAAGCTTCTCCTACACACCCCCCGGTCTTTTTCAAGACCCGCTACAATTTACTTCCCCTTTCGCCTAAAAATCCCCTTTTTTCTTTTCTTTGAGTCTGGCCAGACCCTTCCGACTCACTAGAAGCACATTTTACCTTCATCATAGGAGGACTGCAAGACAATTTTTTAGGTCTCAGGTAGAGGCCTTAGCTCGGGACACTTCTTACTCCCCCTAAGCATCACCCCACCCCACCTCCCTTATCCCTATTCCCATTCCCCTCCCATCCCCCACCTTCCCCCCTCCCTTCCCTGCCCCCCCTTGATGTATTAATCCTGCATAGCAGATTTATTTAGCATGATGTGAGGCCGGTTCTCTTGTTTATATTTTATATGTTTGGTTCTTTTTTTCTTTCTTTTCCAATTTTTAAAAGCTATTTCACCTTTTTTAGAGATAGTAGTTAGAAAACATTCTAGGTTACTCTTGCTGAGGTAAAATAAGTATTTGTCACAGGGAGATCTCTCCCATAGTTTTCTTATTTTCCCCAACAAATGCTCTGCGGCTGGAGCGGTTCTACATGCCACTCCACCTATTGTAACCGAGAGGAATTCTGATCCCTTGGTCACAATAGTCATGCGGCCCTTAATTTGGGCTGTTTTCTTTTACTGAACCCTTCATTTTAGAGGTTCAGTGCAGGTTTTTGATCCTGGTTTTTGATCCGATCAAAGGATCCAGGGTTCTTTCTACACTGGACTCCTTCTCTCCCAGTTTCTTCTATTCTTCTTTCTATCCCTTTTCTGCACTGTTCTTCCCCCCACCCATTCTTCCGCCCTCCCAGGTGCCTTCGAGGAGAGCTGACCAGGTTCGACACCCTGAATTTCGAAGCCGGGATCATGCTCCCAGGACGGACGGACCCCCTCCCCTAGATCAGGTAGGAACCCGTATTTTATTGACGAATGCACCACACAGTGTCCATGGCTGGCGAACCACCCCCACAGTCATCTCTTAAAATAGCGACCCACAATGCACAGGGACTAAACTCCCCAGTGAAAAGGCGCAAAGCCTTCCATAGCTACCACTCCAGAGGGTTGGATGTTATACTCATCCAAGAAACTCACTTTCCGAAGACCTTTAACCCAGCTTTCTTACACCGTAATTATCCCACCTTTTATTTAGCCAATGCAGATGACAAAAAAAGAGGAGTAGCTGTACTAATATCCAAACGCACACCCTTCTCTTTGACCCAAACTATTAGGGATGAAGAGGGAAGATACATCCTTGTGAAAGGCCAAATAAATAGTGCAACTCTCGACATTGTATCATACTATGCCCCTAATAAGGGTCAGGCTTCTTTCTTCTCATCCATGCTTACTTCGCTCTCCCCCCACCTAGAGGGCAAGGTGATCATGGGAGGGGATTCAAATATTGCCTTCGATTATATGCTTGACAAATCGACAAAAAAACACTCAAAGCTCAAAAGACCCCCCAATCAGAGCCTTCGTATTGCTCAACTTCTAAATTCTTTGGGAATGATTGATGTATGGAGAGAGTTGAACCCTAGCGCCAAAGACTACACTCACTTCTCTGCCCCCCACAGAACATATGCCCGTATAGATCACATTTTTATGCATACCACTGATATACACTTAGCCTCCCGAGCAGCAATTAGTGAAGTCCCTTGGTCTGATCACTCCTTGGTCTCCGCCAAACTTTGTGGCTTCATACACACACCAAGCCCTCCACAATGGCGCCTCAATGAAGCCCTCCTCTCCAACCCTGTACACTGTATTATGATCGAAAAAGACATTTTAGAATACTTCCGCCTTAATGATACACCAGAGATTTCTCCAAGCTCTTTATGGGGAGCCCATAAAACAGCAATAAGGGGTAACCTTATACGATTGGCATCACAACTAAAACGAGAAAAACAAATTGACATCAAAAAATTGCAAAAAAACTTCCAACTCCTTTGTAAACGACACAAGCAACACCCCACTTACACTTTCCAAGCTAGAATGGATGCTTCCACGATTGAATTAAACACGGCTCTCACATCTACTGCAGAAAAACACTTAAAATGGGTTAGTGGAAGATTTTACCTTAATTCAGACAAATTTGGCCCCCAGCTCGCCTCAAAACTTTCACCCAGACATAGATATCAAGCCCTACCCAAAATTAAATCCCTATCGGGTTCCTTAACACAGAACCCCAAGGCAATACTAGATACGTTCCACGCGTTTTACTCTAAACTATACTCATACCCTAATCAGGATAATGCCCAGAAACTCAATGAATTTTTTGATAGTATCCCCCTCCCCAAAATCTCTGCATCTCATCGCTCTTTAATGGAAGCCCCTATTTCGGTAGAGGAGGTTATGGAAGTTATAAAAGATATTAAAACAGGTTCAGCCCCAGGCCCAGACGGGTTCTCGTCACTTTATTATAAAAAATTTGGAGCTACACTGGCTCCTTATCTGGTCCGGCTCTTCAATTCCCTAAATAGGGATTCCCCTTTAGATCCAACGACAAATCTAGCCTACATCTCAGTCATACCCAAACCGGGCAAAGATCAGAGCCTGGTTAGCAATTACAGACCTATATCCCTTATGAACAACAACCTGAAAATAATGACCAAAATCCTCTCCAACAGACTAGGCTTCTTCATAGGATCATATGTGCATAAGGATCAAGTGGGCTTTATACCGGGGAGACAGGGTCCGGACCAGATAAGGAGAGCAGTAGATATCATATCACTATTGCAGTCAAAATGGGATGGTAATCCACCTCAAGAAGGTTACCTCTTATCTATAGATCTCCAAAAGGCTTTTGACTCCATTACCTGGCCTTACCTATTCGGGACTTTGGAGAGATGGGGCTTCGGTTCCCATTTCATTAGCCTCCTTGCAGCTCTTTATTCCCAACCTAAAGCCCAGATCAGAATCCAAGGTCATTTATCTGATTCCTTCCCCATAACCAAGGGGACTAGACAGGGATGCCCCTTATCACCTTTGCTCTTTGCCATCGGCATAGAAAACTTGGCTATCACAATAAGAAATCACCCAGACATCCATGCCATTAATTGTGGCCATTCAGCACACAAATGTGCCTTGTTCGCGGATGATGTTCTTCTATTCATCACTTCCCCCCTCATTTCCACCCCCAATGTCTTATCATTTCTTAATAAATTTGGACAGATCTCGGGCCTGCAAGTGAATATGGCCAAATCTATAGCATTTAACATATCTACCCCTTCACGCGTTGTGGAAACCCTAAAGGACCACTTCCCCTTTGCATGGAGCTCAACCTCCATTCCATATTTAGGCATTCAGTTAACTCCCCTAATAGAACAATTATACCACTTTAACTACCCTCCCATGTTCAAAAAACTTAAATCTGATCTTGATCAATGGTCGCTACACAAATTGTCTTGGTTAGGAAGGTTGAACGCGGTTAAAATGACTTTACTCCCACGGATCCTATATCTCTTCCGATCCCTTCCCATTCAAGTCCCCAAATTGCATATCTCCAAGTTACAATCCTCGATCATCCAATTTATCTGGAATAAATCAAACCACAGACTTCCTAAAAAACCACTCTTTAGACCAAAGAAAAAAGGGGGTCTTGGACTGCCCAACCTCTGGTGGTACTACCAGGCAGCACATCTTAGCCAAATTTCAGCTGTTTACTCCAGAGGCCCAAAACCAGAATGGATAGAGATGGAAAGACAAGCTATACCCAAATTAACTATAGAATATCTTCTATGCCGTCCCCATAAAACTAGACCACCGATCCTCTCCCCCTCCCTCTCACACTCATTCGCTTTGTGCGATACACTGCATAAATTAAACATTCTAACATCTAACTGGCATCCCCTGGCTCACATCTTTAATAATCCCCTTTTCCCTCCAGGCACGAACATAAGAGCGTTCCAGTGGTGGCTTGATAAGGGATTGTATAGAATAGGTAATTTTTGTAACTGTAATGGACCCCTCACTTTGACACAATGTACATCTAAACTTGAAATGCCCCATCAGAAAAGTTTTGCTTTCACCAATTGAGACATTTCCTACTATCCATCCTATCCCAGGAACCGCTTCCCCTTACTACCACTCCCTACGAACAATGGTGTTCCTCAGCTATGGACATGAAAGGGGGAATTTCTCTCATTTACTCAGCTTTAGCTGAACCACAAGAGAAAGCTACCTATATGACAACCTGGAAGCGCGATGTCAGATTTGGATGGGATCTAGACACATGGCATTCACATGTCGCGTCCGCCTTTAAGGGGATCCTAAATGTCTCCCTTACTGAAGCAGACCTCAAAATCATCACGCGGTGGTACTTAGTCCCCACTAGATTAGCTAAATTTTACCCGCAATCCTCCCCTATATGCTTTAGGGGATGTGGGCACCTAGGCACCCTCCTACATATTTTTTGGGAATGCCCACGTATCAGAGGCTACTGGAACAAAATATTCAACCTAATCCGCAAAGTCACCGGCAAGGCGATCCCACAAATCCCAACTGTAGCCCTCTTAAATCAAAAAGTCCCCAGAATTCCTAAATACGACCAAGTTCTAATCCACTATATTCTCATAGGAGCCAAACTTGCCATAGCCCGGGCATGGAAACTTCCTAAGGTATCATTCAATTTAGCCAAACAGAAAGTCTCCTGGATCATGTACCAGGAAAAAATCTCCAACATTATTCTTGATAAAACGGAGAAATTCAAACATATATGGAAACCATGGGCCCGTCATATTGGTGTGACCCTCTAATCCCTAACTCTAATACAGAATGGTCAGTTAAGTTCCCCTGCTCAGCTGATTGGCTCACTATTACAGCTCTCCTCGGAGCCCAGGCATTCCTTCCCCCACCCACCCCTCTTGAAACTCCCTCTTCCTCTCTTTCTAACTCTATTTCTCTCTTTCTCCTTACTTTCTTTTAGATATTTTTTTCCCACCGAATCAGAATGGTGGGATGTGAAGCAGAGGTTGCATGATTATACCTTTGCCTACTACGAATCTTTTGGTTATTAGTTAATATATGTTTACTTATTTATCCACCCTTGACTAAGACTAGAACCTAGCGGATCAGATACGGGTTCTGATAATTAGACAGAACCCAAATGCATTGTACAGTACCATTCTTTATGCGCTGTCTAGGAATCTTCTCTCATTAAGGAACCGAGGGCCATTGAAGCCCAGACACAGCATGATCCCGATTTGGGGTGTCTGGATTCCAAGGCAGTCGGTAATTTATTTTGAATACCTAACAGGGCTATCGCGTTATCATTGAGTATTATTTCCACATAGAAGTTTTATACATGAATATTTTCTGTGCAATGAATCTCATGTTACTTCCGAATACAATTTTTTCTATACGACCAAAGTCTGTATCTAATTTACTCCCCTGCGTGGGCAAAGAAATGTTGATGTTTATTATCTTGCCTCAATAAACATTTTAAAACTTAAAAAAAAAAAAAACTAAATAGATTGTATCCACTATGTAGAATTTTACATCAAGTCTGTCTGAAGCTCTTTAGTCAGAATCTTTCATACTGTATTTTATCCCTCTATCAGTTTGTCTAACAAGTCAGTAGCTGAAAAATCAATCAATGTTGATCTTGTAAACATCGTATTCAGTGGGTCATCTAGAGCTGATAGGAAAGTGTACATTCATGATAGGCAATCCTGAAGACGTGAATTTCAGGGATCGATTAAAGGGGAACAAAGTAGGAGCTAGCCATTTACCATTTACATTGACTCATATCTACTTTTCTTGTGGCCGGGACCTCTACCTGCAGTGTATGGGAGTGGCAATGGGTTTAAGGTTTGCCCTCCAAAATATAAATCTTTTTTTGCTTAAATATAGGAATACCTATCTACATGCCCCACAAAATATATGACCTACTTCCAGGGCCGGACTGGGAATAACATCCAGCCCTGGAAAAAATTTCATACCAGCCCCACAGCATTATTATACCACCGCAACAGCATAATGTCATTGATTTCTTGTTCATGAAAGGTAAAACCATAAAATGCACATTTGAAGAGTGTATTATATATAGATAAGACAGATGAAATCACATAGGGCTTTATATTTATATATATATACATACGTATATATATATAAAAGCAAATTCCAGTTAAAAGTGGTAAGTGATCAATCATCAAGGGGGACCCCAGGAACTCAGAACGTGGGAGGGGGGGGGACCACCTTCCACAGAAAGAATACACTAAGGTAAGGGGGGGTGGGTTACTGATATAAGGCTGTGCTTTATATCGGTGCCCCCTTACATTATCGTATTCACTCCCCCCTTACATCAGTGACCCCCCCCCCCTTCAGACTGGCCTAGCGGTGCTGTCACTGACCTCCTCTCAGGTGCACCGTGTAGGGCTCAGTCACCGGGGGGGGACCGAAAACAGGGGTGCGGAGAATGGGGAGCTGGAGAGCACTGTGGGGGGCGGAGAGCACTGGGGTGGGGGCTGGAGAGTGATGGGGAGAGCTGAAGAACCCTGGGGGGGGGGAGAAAGAACATGGGTGGAGAGCACTGGGGGACTGAAGAGCACTGGGATGGTGGCTAGAGTAGGATGGGGAGAGCTGGAGAGCAGGGGGGGCAGAAAAAACAGGGGTGGAGAGAACTGTGAGGGGGGGGGGCTGGAGAGTGTGGTGAGGGGAGGAGAGCATGGGGGGAGCCAGGGAGCACAAGGAGAACTGGGGGGGCCAGTAAAAGAAGTTGGATAGGAGGATCGGCGGGGGGCCGCATATAGAGGAAATTAGCTTTCTATATTCCTCCATGCAGCCACTGAATACTTGATTCTCCTCCTCTCCCTCCTGCAAGTATTCAGCGGCTGCATGGAGGAATATAGAAAGCTCATTTCTTCTATATGCGGCCCCCCGCCGATCCTCCTATCCAGGCACACAGGGCGGACTGTACGGGCGGGCATCTACTGGATTTCTCTCTCCTGCTCCTTTGTGTGTCACGGAGCTGGCTGGGTCTGTGTTCGGCGGCCGCGCTGTAACATGGTCCCGCCCCCCCTAGACCGGCTTGTGTGATAGGCGGAACACTGATTCTATCTACTATCACACAAGCCGGTCTAGGGGGGCGGGACCGTGTTACAGCGCGGCCGCCGAACACAGACCCAGCCAGCTCCGTGACACACAGGAGCAGGAGAGAGGGGAGCACTGCAGCCAGGGCCGGACTGGGAATAACATCCAGCCCTGGAAAAAATTTCATACCAGCCCCACAGCATTATTATACCACCGCAACAGCAT
Source organism: Lithobates septentrionalis (assembly GCA_037952835.1). NCBI lineage: Eukaryota > Metazoa > Chordata > Amphibia > Anura > Ranidae > Lithobates > Lithobates septentrionalis. Next base: position 480,088 of record JBBDGP010001553.1, on the reverse strand, counting down.
AACGTCATTGATTTCTTGTTCATGAAAGGGAAAACCATAAAATGCACATTTGAAGAGTGTATTATATATAGATAAGACAGATGAAATCACATAGGGCTTTATATTTATATATATATACATACATATATATATATAAAAGCAAATTCCAGTTAAAAGTGGTAAGTGATCAATCATCAAGGGGGACCCCAGGAACTCAGAACGTGGGAGGGGGGGGACCACCTTCCACAGAAAGAATACACTAAGGTAAGGGGGGGTGGGTTACTGATATAAGGCTGTGCTTTATATCGGTGCCCCCTTACATTATCGTATTCACTCCCCCCTTAAATCAGTGACCCCCCCCCTTCAGACTGGCCTAGCGGTGCTGTCACTGACCTCCTCTCAGGTGCACCGTGTAGGGCTCAGTGAGTCGGCTCCAGCTCGGTGGCTCTGGTTTTATCCTATAGTCTCCTCTCCACAGTCCACACTTGTCTGACTTCTCCCATGACCCCCATCCCGGCGGTGCTCCCACTCTTGACTCCTCTGCAGACTCCCTCAGAGACTGCAGACATGATACAGGAGATGGTCAGAGACTGCAGACATGATACAGGAGATGGTCAGAGACTGCAGACATGATACAGGAGCTCAATGCAGCCTCACCAGTGCCCATCAAATGCAGCCTCACCAGAGCCCATCAAATGCAGCCTCATCAGTACCAATCAAATGCAGCCTCACTGTGCCCATCAATGCAGCCTCACTGTGCCCATCAATGCAGCCTCACTGTGCCCATCAATGCAGCCTCACTGTGCCCATCAATGCAGCCTCACTGTGCCCATCAATGCAGCCTCACTGTGCTCATCAAATGCAGCCTCACTGTGCCCATCAATGCAGCCTCACTGTGCCCATCAATGCAGCCTCACTGTGCTCATCAAATGCAGCTTTACTCTGCCCGTGAATGCAGTCTCACTGTGCCCATGAATGCAGCCTCACTGTGCCCACCATTGCAGCCTCACTGTGCCCATCATTGCAGCCTCACTGTGCCCATCATTGCAGTCTCACTGTGCCCATCAATGCAGCCTCGCTGTGCCCATCAATGCAGCCTCACTGTGCCCATCAATGCAGCCTCACTGTGCCCATCAAATGCAGTCTCACTGTGCCAGTGAATGCAGTCTCACTGTGCCCGTGAATGCAGTCTCACTGTGCCCAGGAATGCAGCTTCACTGTGCCCATCATTGCAGCCCCTCCTGTGCCCCATGGCCCAGTCAGCAGTCCCTGTCTGTGGGAAGGTGTGTTGTTGATGCTCGATACGGTACCTTGCATGCCAGCAGGATATCCATGATGGCCAACAGCAGGCAGGGTCTGTTCTTGTTTTGGATGGGAACAGTGCTCCTTCCAGAGGATCTGTTTGCTGTGAGATGGAGTGGTCCCTGGCCACCTGCACCTTCAGCCATCCTCATTTTCCGGCCCCAGTCAGCCTGTCCTCTGGTCCTGGGGAAGTGGAGAGCACTGGGTGGGAGCTGGAAAGAAGGGGGAGCAGAGAGTACTGGCGGGGTTGGAGAGCACATGGGTGGGGGCAAAGAGCAGGGGGGAGTGGAGATCACAGGGATGGGGAGTGGAGAGCGCTGGGGGGGGGGACTTGAGAGCACTGGGGGTCCAAAAAGAACAGAGGTGGAGAGCAATGTGGGGGCTAAGAGTGTGGGGTGGCGAAGAGCACTGGGGGAGGGGCAGAAAAACAGGGGTGGAGAGCAATGGGGGGAGCTTGAAAGCACCAGTGGGGGAGGGGCAGAAAAACAGGGGTGGAGAGCACTGGGGGGGTACAAAGAGCAGGGGGGAGTGGAGAGCAATGGGGGGGGGAGCTTGAAAGCACCAGTGGGGGCCAGAAAGAACAGGGGTGGAAAGCACGGGGGACTGGAGAGCACTGGCGGGGGTTTGAGAGCACATGGGTGGGGGCAAAATGCAGGGGGGAGTGGAGAGTACAGGGGTGGGGAGCGGAGAGTGCTGGGGGGGAAGCTTGAGAGCACTGGAGGGGGAGCCAAAAAAAAACAGGGGTGGAGAGCATGGGGGGCAAAGAGCACGGGGGGGGGCTGGAGAGCGATGGGTGGAGCTTGAGAGCACCGGGGGGGGACCGAAAACAGGGGTGCGGAGAATGGGGGGCTGGAGAGCACTGTGGGGGGCGGAGAGCACTGGGGTGGGGGCTGGAGAGTGATGGGGAGAGCTGAAGAACCCTGGGGGGGGGAGAAAGAACATGGGTGGAGAGCACTGGGGGAGTGAAGAGCACTGGGATGGTGGCTAGAGTAGGATAGGGAGAGCTGGAGAGCAGGGGGGGGGCAGAAAAAACAGGGGTGGAGAGAACTGTGAGGGGGGGGGCTGGAGAGTGTGGTGAGGGGAGGAGAGCATGGGGGGAGCCAGGGAGCACAAGGAGAACTGGGGGGGCCAGTAAAAGAAGTTGGATAGGAGGATCGGCGGGGGGCCGCATATAGAGGAAATTAGCTTTCTATATTCCTCCATGCAGCCACTGAATACTTGATTCTCCTCCTCTCCCTCCTGCAAGTATTCAGCGGCTGCATGGAGGAATATAGAAAGCTCATTTCTTCTATATGCGGCCCCCCGCCGATCCTCCTATCCAGGCACACAGGGCGGACTGTACGGGCGGGCATCTACTGGATCCCTCTCTCCTGCTCCTTTGTGTGTCACGGAGCTGGCTGGGTCTGTGTTCGGCGGCCGCGCTGTAACATGGTCCCGCCCCCCCTAGACCGGCTCGTGTGATAGGCGGAACACTGATTCTATCTACTATCACACAAGCCGGTCTAGGGGGGCGGGACCGTGTTACAGCGCGGCCGCCGAACACAGACCCAGCCAGCTCCGTGACACACAGGAGCAGGAGAGAGGGGAGCACTGCAGCCGCAACTCAGACGGCCTACCGGGATATCTCCCGGTATCCCGGTAGGCCAGTCCGGCCCTGCCTACTTCTATGGTATTTTTGAAACTTTGATTATCTGGGCTGCAAGTGAGGATATTTCCCAGTTTCACAGGAACTACAACTTCCTCCCCACAGTAAATCATAAATAAAACCAAAAGAACTACAACAAATTTCACCAACAGTGTCTTACCTTAATGCATTCTATGCATTATAGTAAAAAACCTTCTGTATAAGGGAGGGGGGGTTCAGAGGATCCACTCTAAACCCCCCCCCCCTTATACTTACCAGAGTCTGATGTCGATTCAGCGCTGTGTATGAGAGCAGTGGCTTTTTCCACTCTCTCCCTCCTCACTGGCTAGACTGACAGCAGCAGGGCCTGCAGCTGTCAATTGAATACTGTGATGGGGAGTAGTGGCAAGGCTGAGCCGCGCTGTCTGTCTTTTCTGTGCTTTATGTGGGGGCACTCAGCAGGGGGAGGTGCCAGGAGTGCCCCAGAAGAGGAGGATGGGGCTGTTATGCACAAAACCATTGCACAGAGCAGGTAAGTATAACATGTTTGTAATTTTATTAAAAAAAAATAAAGCTTTACAATCACGTTAAATAAATAATAAATTCACTCAGACAGAAATAAGCTTCCTGGGCACTACAATACATAACATAAGGAGCAAGCTTGCAAACATCCATCTACAGAAATCCCACAGGCCATTTCACATACTGTACCTCAGACATGACAGCTTACATCCCAGACCCATATAGTAATCTGTCATACATAGTCAAGCCATAAAATACAATTGGATCTGTTCAGAGATCACAGACAACAATGTCCTGAAAACTGGAACACCTCAGGAGGGATTTCATAAAATGGATATAATTTGGTGACCAACAACACAGAGAACAGGAAAGCAGTTAACACACCCAGAAACTAGTCATTTAGATGATAATCAGACTTAAAAGGATATTCAGGTCCCATTGGTAGTCACCTATAACCCATGGTAACATTAAACCCCAGTTTCTTCTGCACAAACACAAAAAAAGTCAAGAGATATTTTTTGGAATCACCTCTCCAAGCCCTCTGGTAATCACCCAATCTAAGACAACTTATTGTGAGAAGTTCCATAAACAGTCCAGTACTAGGAATGAGCTTTAGGTGGTCTGCAGTTCAGCAAACTGCAAAACAAACTGGCCATGCTTGGTCAGTCTACATGGGTAAATGCCTGGCTGCTGTCCATAAGCAAACCACTTGGGGATCTGTCATTTAACATCAGTAGCACTACTCCCACAAAATGACAGATCCCTTTAAAAAAAAATGGTAAGGGGGTCCCCCTAAATTCCATACCAGGCCCTTCAGGTCTGGTATGGATATTAAGGGGAACCCCGCGCCAAAATTAAAAAAAAATGGTATGGGGGTCCCCCTCAAAATCCATGCATGGGGGACCCCCACGCCATTTTTTAAAAAAATTTGGTGCGGGGGTCCCCTTAATATTAATACCAGACCTGAAGGGCCTGGTATGGAATTTAGGGAGACCCCCAGGCATTTTTTTTTTAAATTTTGGTTCGGGGTTCCCCTGTGGGGAAATTCCATGCCGTTTTTATCAATGAACTTTTATGTGTATTGTCGGACCGACATTATCCCGCGAGTAGTTTTAAATTACTTTTTTTCCTTTAGAAATGACATTTTGCTATCAGACTGTTCTAAATACGAGAAACATGCGCCCCTTTACAGGCATACTATAGACACCCCCCAGGTATGAAATTTAAAGGAATATTACACTTTTATTAAAATCACTGCTCCCGAAAAAACGGCCGTTTTTAAAACTTTTTTTTGCACTGATACATGTCCCCTGGGGCAGGACCCGGGTCTCCAAACACTTTTTATGACAATAACTTGCATATTAACCCTCAAAATTAGCACTTTTGATTTCTCCCATAGACAATTCACTATAGCCGACACCGCTATTACTTCATGACTTTTTCTTCCCTTTAGAAATGTCATTTTGCTGTCAGACTATTCTAAACACGGGAAAAAAGCGCCACTTTACAGGCATACTATAGACATCCCCCAGGTACGAAATTTAAAGGAATATTTCACTTTTATTGTTTCACTTTAAGCTTTATTAACTACTTGAGCCCCGGACCATTATGCTGCCTAAGGACCAGAGGTCTTTTTCCAATTTGGCACTGCGTCGCTTTAACTGCTAATTGCGTTGTCGTGCAATGCTGTACCCAAACGAAATTTGCGTCCTTTTCTTCCCACAAATAGAGCTTTCTTTTGATGGTATTTGATCACCTCTGCGGTTTTTTTTTTTTGCGCTATAAACGGAAAAAGACCGAAAATTTTGCAAAAAAAATGATATTTTCTACTTTTTGTTATAAAAAAAATCCAATAAACTCAATTTTAGTCATACATTTAGGCCAAAATGTATTCGGCCACATGTCTTTGGTAAAAAAAATGTCAATAAGCGTATATTTATTGGTTTGCGCAAAAGTTATAGCGTCTACAAGCTAGGGTACATTTTCTGTAATTTATACAGCTTTTAGTTTATGACTGCCTATGTCATTTCTTGAGGTGCTAAAATGGCAGGGCAGTACAAACCCCCCCCAAATGACCCCATTTTGGAAAGTAGACACCCCAAGGAAATTCCTGAGAGGCATGTTGAACCCATTGAATATTTATTTTTTTTGTCCCAAGTGATTGAATAATGACAAAAAAAAATAAAAATTTACAAAAAGTTGTAACTAAATGATATATTGCTCACACAGGCCATGGGCCTATGTGGAATTGCACCCCAAAATACATTCTGCCGCTTCTCCTGAGTATGGGGATACCACATGTGTGGGACTTTTTGGGAGCCTAACCGCGTACGGGGCCCCGAAAACCAATCACCGCCTTCAGGATTTCTAAGGGTGTAAATTTATGATTTCACTCTTCACTGCCTATCACAGTTTCGGAGACCATGGAATGCCCAGGTGGCACAAAACCCCCCCAAATGACCCCATTTTGGAAAGTAGACACCCCAAGCTATTTGCTGAGAGGCATATTGAGTCCATGGAATATTTTATATTTTGACACAAGTTGCGGGAAAGTGACACATTTATTTATTTTTTTTGCACAAAGTTGTCACTAAATGATATATTGCTCACACAGGCCATGGGCATATGTGGAATTGCACCCCAAAATACATTTAGCTGCTTCTCCTGAGTATGGGGATACCACATGTGTGGGACTTTTTGGGAGCCTAGCCGTGCACGGGACCCCGAAAACCAATCACCGCCTTCAGGATTTCTAAGGGTGAAAATTTTTGATTTCACTCTTCACTGCCTATCACAGTTTCGGAGGCCATGGAATGCCCAGGTGGCACAAAACCCCCCCAAATGACCCCATTTTGGAAAGTAGACACCCCAAGCTATTTGCTGAGAGGCATGGTGAGTATTTTGCAGCTCTCATTTGTTTTTGAAAATGAAGAAAGACAAGAAAAAACTTTTTTTTTTTCTTTTTTCAATTTTCAAAACTTTGTGACAAAAAGTGAGGTCTGCAAAATACTCACTATACCTCTCAGCAAATAGCTTTGGGTGTCTACTTTCCAAAATGGGGTCATTTGGGGGGGTTTTGTGCCACCTGGGCATTCCATGGCCTCCGAAACTGTGATAGGCAGTGAAGAGTGAAATCAAAAATTCACGCCCTTAGAAAGCCTGAAGGCGGTGCTTAGTTTTCGGGGTTCCGTACGCGGCTAGGCTCCCAAAAAGTCTCACACATGTGGTATCCCCGTACTCAGGAGAAGCAGCAGAATGTATTTTGGGGTGTAATTTCACATATTCCCATGGCATGTTTGAGCAATATATCATTTAGTGACAATTTTGTGCAAAAAAAAAAAAAAATTGTCTCTTTCCCGCAACTTGTGTCGCAATATAAAATATTCCATGGACTCGACATGCCTCTCAGCAAATAGCTTGGGGTGTCTACTTTCCAAAATGGGGTCATTTGGGGGGGTTTTGAACTGTCCTGGCATTTTATGCACAATATTTAGAAGCTTATGTCACACATCAGCCACTCTTCTAACCACTTGAAGACAAAGCCCTTTCTGACACTTATTGTTTACATGAAAAAGTTTTTTTTTTTTTGCAAGAAAATTACTTTGAACCCCCAAACATTATATATTTTTTTAAAGCAAATGCCCTACAGATTAAAATGGTGGGTGTTTCATTTTTTTTTTTCACACAGTATTTGCGCAGCGATTTTTCAAACGCATTTTTTGGGGAAAAAACACACTTTTTTAAATTTTAATGCATTGAAACACACTATATTGCCCAAATGTTTGATGAAATAAAAAAGATGATCTTAGGCCGAGTACATGGATACCAAACATGACATGCTTTACAATTGCGCACAAACGTGCAGTGGCAACAAATTAAATACATTTTTAAAAGCCTTTAAAAGCCTTTACAGGTTACCACTTTAGATTTACAGAGGAGGTCTACTGCAAAAATTACTTCCCTCGATCTAACCTTCGCGGTGATACCTCACATGCATGGTGCAATTGCTGTTTACGTTTGACGACAGACCGCCGCTTGCGTTCGCCTTAGCCTTTTTCTTTATTATTTTTTTACTTTTTTATCTTATTTTTAAACTGTTCCTTTCATTTTTTTTTTTTTAATCATTTTTATTGTTATCTCGGGGAATGTAAATATCCCCTATGATAGCAATAGGTAGTGACAGGTACTCTTTTTTGAAAAAATTGGGGTCTATTAGACCCTAGATCTCTCCTCTGCCCTCAAAGCATCTGACCACACCAAGATCGGTGTGATAAAATGCTTCCCCAATTTCCCAATGGCGCTATTTACATCCGGCGAAATTTAAGTCATGAAATGCTCGTAGCTTCCGGTTTCTTAGGCCATAGAGATGTTTGGAGCCACTCTGGTCTCTGATCAGCTCTATGGTCACTGGCTGCATTTTCAGGTTCCCTGTTGAGACAGGAGAGCCAGAGAAAAACACGGAAGACGGTGGGGGGGGGGCATTCCCTCCCACGGCTTGTAAAAGCAGTCTAGAGGCTAATTAGCCGCTAGGATTGCTTTTACATGAAAGCCGACCGCTGGCTGAAAAGAATGATACCAAGATGATACCTAAACCTGCAGGCATCATTCTGGTATAACCACTCAAAGTTGTGAATGGCGTACCTGAAGACAAAAAAATGGTTAACAATAAAGCACAGTAAACGGTAAAGTATAAAAAATTGCATACCTGAAAAGCAAACATGATAAAACATAATAACAATAAAACATTGCAGAATAGAATACAGTAAAAAAGAGCAGAACAATAGAGAGAATAGAGAGAGAGAGAACAATAAAACGACAACTATTTTTTTTTTTTTTTATATATATATTTTTTTTTTTACACTTTTTTTGTAACTAACTTTTATAACTGTAACCGGTTCCAGGTTCGGGTCTCTCAAAATGCGATGGCATCTTGGGAGACCCTGTGAAAGTGTGTCCTAGTCTGTGGAATGCTGTACCCTACGCTAATACTCAACTAGTGCATAGTAGCGTTCAAAACATTCACCAATGCAAAGACGAGGATTGTCAGGACAGGAGGGACAATAATAGTGGGTGTCACGTCTATATCCGCGCTTGCTGCAGACACAACATCTTTTTTGGGGGGGTTCGTTGGGTAGGGGTACTCGGGAGGACATAAAGAAAATGCCTCTCATGCAGCCGACTGCATTTGGTTGGGGATGTGAATGGGGGAAGCACGGGCGCTGCAGAATGCAGCAGGAAGGGCACTATGGGCACGACGGGCCTGTGTTTGTCTTTTTGGTGGCAGCGGGACACTACTTGTGCTTGCCACCTCACCAGCTTGAACTGCACTTATGGGACTCGCCACGTCACCAAGTGTTACTGCAGTGCTGGTTTGACTACGACCGGGGTGTACTAAGCCGCTGGTGCTTGCCAGTTCACCAAAACGCTACCAAAAAAACTGTTAGCGATCGCAGGGATCAGGCCTGACTCTGCGAACGCTGCGGTTATGCGTTTAGTGTTTTGTAAGTGACAGTGATCGATCGATACTGCACTTGGGTGGGCTGGGCTGGGCCGGGCGGAGGGGCAAAACGCAGGTGCTAGCAGGTATCTGGGCTGATTCCGCTAACACTGCGTTTTTGGGAACCCTAAACTGCTGGGGACGCTAGCATAGATCTGATCGGATCAGATATTGATCCGTACAGATACTATACCACTAAGGGAGGCGTATGCTGCGTGCGTGGGTGTTAGCGCTACTTGCGCTAACCTGACACTGCCTGGGGCTGGTGCTTGCCAGTTCACCAAAATACTACCAAAAAAACTGTTAGCGATCGCAGGGATCAGGCCTGACTCAGCGAACGCTTCAGTTATGCGTTTAGTGTTTTGTAAGTGACAGTGATCGATCGATACTGCACTTGGGTGGGCTGGGCGGAGGGGCAAAACGCAGGTGCTAGCAGGTATCTGGGCTGATCCCGCTAACACTGCGTTTTTGGGAACCCTAAACTGCTGGGGACGCTAGTATAGATCTGATCGGATCAGATATTGATCCGTACAGATACTATACCACTAAGGGAGGTGTATGCTGCGTGCGTGGGTGTTAGCGGTACTGGCGCTAACCTGACGCTGCCTGGGGCGGCGCATATCACCGCCGGGCGATCAGGGGGCTAAACCTTTATTCGGTAATAAACGGCGGGTGCCCTGACACTATAAAAAATAAACGAACTAACCAGCGTCACCCGTAACACTTATACGGTGATCAGTGGTGAAAGGGTTAACTAGGGGGCCATCAAGGGGTTAAAACATTTATTCGGTAGTATATGCGGGTCCCTGACGCTATAAAACGCTGACGGCGAACCTAAATATTTACGTCCCTAACTAGCGTCACCAGCGACACTAATACAGCGATCAGAAAAATGATCGCTTAGCGACACTGGTGACAGGGGGTGATCAAGGGGTTAAAACTTTATTAGGGGGGGTTAGGGGGGTACCCTAGACCTAAAGGGGGGTAACAGTAACTGTCCCAACACTGTAACTGTCACAAACTGACACCATGCAGTAATCAGAAAAAAAAAAAAAAACTGCTTGGTGTCAGTTTGTGACAAGGGGGGGGGGATTGCGGGGGATCGGTAGGCGATCGGGGGGGGGGATCAGGGTGTTTTGTGTGCCTGGCATGTTCTACTGTGTGTGTGTAGTGTTGTGCATTCACATAGATGTCTTCTCTCCTCGGGCCGGAACGGAAATTACCGAGCCGAGGGGAGATGACATCATTTCCTTTGCTGCTGTTTAGCATACAGCAGCAAAGGAATGATTCGATTGGCCGGCGGCGATCGCGAGGGGGGGCCACGAACGGATGGCCTCCCCCTCACCTCCGATCGCCGTGGGACAAAAGACGACCGCCTCGGGCACCGGGGGGGGGTCCGATCGGACCCCCCACCCGCGGAAGGCAAATCACGTACATGTACGTGATTTTGCCTGTCCGTGCCACCTTGCCGACGTACATCGGCGTGAGGCGGTCGTCAAGTGGTTAAAATCACTGCTCCCGAAAAAACTGACGTTTTTAAAACATTTTTTTGCACTGATACATGTCCCCTGGGGCAGGACCCAGGTCCCCAAACACTTTTTATGATAATAACTTGCATATAAGCCTTTAAAATGAGCACTTTTGATTATTCATGTTCGTGTCCCATAGACTTTAATGGTGTTCGCGTGTTCGAACTAATTTTTTGCCTGTTCGCATGTTCTGGATGCAAACCGAACCGGGGGATGTTCGGCTCATCCCTATTTACAGAGGACAGATAAGGATCTGTAATTTAATGGTGATAGAGCAGTGGGTCATCATAACAGTGAGTAATTGTGATTATTGCTGTATCTTCTTCGCTGGACAACATGATTGACCAATCAAATGACCCCTTTTTGAAAAAGTAGAAAGTCCAAGGTATTTAGTAGGAGGCATGGTGGGTTTTTTGAAGTTGTAATTTTTTTGTCATCATTTTTTGGGAAACCAATGAAGTAAAAGAAAAGGGTAAATTTATTTTTTAGATACTGTCACCAGTGCAGTACAGCGCTATGATATAACTGGTGGGTGGTGTGAATAGGGACACTGACTGGTGACAGTATGAAAAAAAAAATCAATAATTCTTTTTCTTTCATTTTTTTTATTTTTTTTATTAAATGTTTTTTTCTTTTTTTTTTCTTTTTTTTTATGATTTTTTTTTTAACACACTGTGACCAGAGCAATATGTTATCATAGTAACATTGTGCTTTTTCGGTTATTTTTTTTCCATTTTTTTTTTTTTACACATTAAGAATGGCAGTGAATTGCATTGCTATAAGCAACTATTTTATTGAATAAAACTGATTTGTTTGTTTTGATGTAATTAGCTGTGATTGGTCAAAGCTAATCACATGGTACAGATAGGCTGTGATTGGCCCTGTCTGTACCATGTGATCACATTGACCAAACACAGCTAGCAAAAATATTGTACACAATGGATGGCATAAAAGGAAGCCATCCATTGTTTACAACTGCCATGTGACCTGCTGTGGTTGGTCACATGGTATTGGCAGTGAGCCAGTACACTGGTCAGTCATTGGCTGCGGATACAGTCGGTGACAGATCGCACCACTGCGTGGCCCATGGCTGTACAAGTGGCGCTTTCTGAGAGGACATCATATAACGTCCATTCAGAATGGTAAAGTCACTGCCTGGCTGTCATTCTGCTATAGGTCGGGCGGGAAGGTGTTATTGATATTGCTGTAACATCACCATTACTGCTCCAAGTGGATAGAGAATGTTTCTATAGAGAGTGTATAAAAAGGAAAGGATATAAAAATCACATTATCAAACTTTGATTTACACCACAGACATAAAGCGGGTCATTAGCATGGGAAATTATTAAGAAGTTCCTTGATTAACCACTTTGATAAGGTACGAGGCAGGGCCGGACTGGCCTACCGGGATACCGGGAGATATCCCGGTAGGCCGTCTGAGTTGCGGCTGCAGTGCTCCCCTCTCTCCTGCTCCTGTGTGTCACGGAGCTGGCTGGGTCTGTGTTCGGCGGCCGCGCTGTAACACGGTCCCGCCCCCCTAGACCGGCTTGTGTGATAGTAGATAGAATCAGTGTTCCGCCTATCACACGAGCCGGTCTAGGGGGGGGCGGGACCATGTTACAGCGCGGCCGCCGAACACAGACCCAGCCAGCTCCGTGACACACAAAGGAGCAGGAGAGAGGGATCCAGTAGATGCCCGCCCGTACAGTCCGCCCTGTGTGCCTGGATAGGAGGATTGGCGGGGGGCCGCATATAGAAGAAATGAGCTTTCTATATTCCTCCATGCAGCCGCTGAATACTTGCAGGAGGGAGAGGAGGAGAATCAAGTATTCAGGGGCTGCATGGAGGAATATAGAAAGCTAATTTCCTCTATATGCGGCCCCCCGCCGATCCTCCTATCCAACTTCTTTTACTGGCCCCCCCAGTTCTCCTTGTGCTCCCTGGCTCCCCCATGCTCTCCTCCCCTCACCACACTCTCCAGCCCCCCCCCCACAGTTCTCTCCACCCCTGTTTTTTCTGCCCCCCCCCTGCTCTCCAGCTCTCCCCATCCTACTCTAGCCACCATCCCAGTGCTCTTCACTCCCCCAGTGCTCTCCACCCATGTTCTTTCTCCCCCCCCCAGGGTTCTTCAGCTCTCCCCATCACTCTCCAGCCCCCACCCCAGTGCTCTCCGCCCCCCACAGTGCTCTCCAGCCCCCCATTCTCCGCACCCCTGTTTTCGGTCCCCCCCCGGTGCTCTCAAGCTCCATCCATCGCTCTCCAGCCCCCCCGTGCTCTTTGCCCCCCATGCTCTCCACCCCTGTTTTTTTTTTGGCTCCCCCTCCAGTGCTCTCAAGCTTCCCCCCCAGCACTCTCCGCTCCCCACCCCTGTACTCTCCACTCCCCCCTGCATTTTGCCCCCACCCATGTGCTCTCAAACCCCCGCCAGTGCTCTCCAGTCCCCCGTGCTTTCCACCCCTGTTCTTTCTGGCCCCCACTGGTGCTTTCAAGCTCCCCCCCCATTGCTCTCCACTCCCCCCTGCTCTTTGTACCCCCCCAGTGCTCTCCACCCCTGTTTTTCTGCCCCTCCCCCACTGGTTCTTTCAAGCTCCCCCCATTGCTCTCCACCCCTGTTTTTCTGCCCCTCCCCCAGTGCTCTTCGCCACCCCACACTCTTAGCCCCCACATTGCTCTCCACCTCTGTTCTTTTTGGACCCCCAGTGCTCTCAAGTCCCCCCCCCAGCGCTCTCCACTCCCCATCCCTGTGATCTCCACTCCCCCCTGCTCTTTGCCCCCACCCATGTGCTCTCCAACCCCGCCAGTACTCTCTGCTCCCCCTTCTTTCCAGCTCCCACCCAGTGCTCTCCACTTCCCCAGGACCAGAGGACAGGCTGACTGGGGCCGGAAAATGAGGATGGCTGAAGGTGCAGGTGGCCAGGGACCACTCCATCTCACAGCAAACAGATCCTCTGGAAGGAGCACTGTCCCCATCCAAAACGAGAACAGACCCTGCCTGCTGTTGGCCATCATGGATATCCTGCTGGCATGCAAGGTACCGTACCGAGCATCAACAACACACCTTCCCACAGACAGGGACTGCTGACTGGGCCATGGGGCACAGGAGGGGCTGCAATGATGGGCACAGTGAAGCTGCATTCCTGGGCACAGTGAGACTGCATTCACGGGCACAGTGAGACTGCATTCACTGGCACAGTGAGACTGCATTTGATGGGCACAGTGAGGCTGCATTGATGGGCACAGTGAGGCTGCATTGATGGGCACAGTGAGGCTGCATTGATGGGCACAGTGAGACTGCAATGATGGGCACAGTGAGGCTGCAATGATGGGCACAGTGAGGCTGCAATGGTGGGCACAGTGAGGCTGCATTCATGGGCACAGTGAGACTGCATTCACGGGCAGAGTAAAGCTGCATTTGATGATCACAGTGAGGCTGCATTGACGGGCACAGTGAGGCTGCATTGATGGGCACAGTGAGGCTGCATTTGATTGGTACTGATGAGGCTGCATTTGATGGGCTCTCGTGAGGCTGCATTTGATGGGCACTGGTGAGGCTGCATTGAGCTCCTGTATCATGTCTGCAGTCTCTGACCATCTCCTGTATCATGTCTGCAGTCTCTGACCATCTCCTGTATCATGTCTGCAGTCTCTGAGGGAGTCTGCAGAGGAGTCAAGAGTGGGAGCACCGCCGGGATGGGGGTCATGGGAGAAGTCAGACAAGTGTGGACTGTGGAGAGGAGACTATAGGATAAAACCAGAGCCACCGAGCTGGAGCCGACTGACTGAGCCCTACACGGTGCACCTGAGAGGAGGTCAGTGACAGCACCGCTAGGCCAGTCTGAAGGGGGGGGGGGTCACTGATGTAAGGGGGGAGTGAATACGATAATGTAAGGGGGCACCGATATAAAGCACAGCCTTATATCAGTAACCCACCCCCCCTTACCTTAGTGTATTCTTTCTGTGGAAGGTGGTCCCCCCCCCTCCCACGTTCTGAGTTCCTGGGGTCCCCCTTGATGATTGATCACTTACCACTTTTAACTGGAATTTGCTTTTATATATATATATGTATGTATATATATATATAAATATAAAGCCCTATGTGATTTCATCTGTCTTATCTATATATAATACACTCTTCAAATGTGCATTTTATGGTTTTCCCTTTCATGAACAAGAAATCAATGACGTTATGCTGTTGCGGTGGTATAATAATGCTGTGGGGCTGGTATGAAATTTTTTCCAGGGCTGGATGTTATTCCCAGTCCGGCCCTGGTACGAGGCTTGACAAAAAATGCATTTTGATAATGTTCAGCTGTATGCAAACAAGTTTTGATGGTTAGGAAAATGTATAACATAGGATTGTGTAGGAGGCTATGCTAGGCACCATAGACTGGGACACTCGCCCTGCACATGGGGTACCTTTATTCATGTCCTGCTCATAAATGTCCAGGTAAAAAGCGGAGGCCACTCTCGGACATAACTCAACCATGAGGTGGATTACAACTTAGAGATGGCCATACACTGTGTACTCTTGAATAAATAAACTGAACTACATGCATGCACTTAATTAAAGGGGTTGTAAAGGCTTGTGTTTTTTCACCTTAATGCATCCTATGCATTAAGGTGAAAAAACACCTGGCAGTTATCGGCCCCCTAGCCCCCCCTCCCGTTTTACTTACCTGAGCCCCTTCATCTTCTTCGGCGGGGACACGCTGTCCTTTTCTCCACGGAGTCCCGGCTTTGATTGGATAGACTGATAGCAGCGCAGCCATTGGCCCTGGGGGGCAGGGCCGAGTCATAGATTTGGCTTCTATGGACACCGAATGAATGACTCGGGAGCGCGCCCGCAAGGTAACCCCCTCAGGAGAGCACTTCTACTAGGGGGTTATCTAATGTGGAGAGGAGCTATGAGAGCTGCCGAGGGACCCCAGAAGAGGATGTTCGGGGCCACTCTGTGCAAAACGAGCTGCACAGTGGAGGCAAGTACGATATGTTTGTTATTTAAAAAAAAAAAAAAAGAATCTTTAGTATCAGTTTAACTCTTCCTTACCTGTGCACAGGTTGGGGGCCTCTGCGATGCTGATCTGCTCCCGTTGTTATAAGAGCCGGACATGCTAACCGAGTGAGTGCTAACAATTCCACCTGCAAGAGGCTATTCCACCTGCCACATGTTCACACTTGCGACAGACTGCTACGGAAACCTTTGTTACTCTTGGCAACCACATGTGTCTTCACACCATATTAACTTTTACACTGTTTTCTTCATACCCCAATGTGCTCTGATGAAGTCCTGCCCCCTGGGACGTAACGCATACGGAACCACGTGACTAGCCACCCGCGTCTTGTCGTTGATCCTCATGGAAAGTTTTTACTGTTTGTGTCTTTTTACCTTGCACTGTGGGACAGTGCCATTTATGTAAGTGCAAACTTCTTATCTACATTAAATATTCTTGTATCAAATGGAGAGCACTATATTCTATTGCTTTTATTCTATGTCCATGTGAACCTGAGCCCGTGATTTGGATACAAGGAATATTATACACTCAGTATGCACTCATCATCAGCGTCTATTGCATCCAGTGACCTAGTTATCATACCCTTTTGAGGGAACTGCTGCGTGACCTGCCTGATTTACTCAGGGGTCCACGCTTTGAGGTGAGTGGCTCGGATTACTGCTGGTGGTGGCTGTCACTTGATCACCTTATTATCCATAGGAGCACTTATCCGGACACTTGTTGGTGTTTTATATATGAACATTATGGACTTTGCCATCATTTAGTTATGTTATTATATGTTTATGCGCTGCACTGATTTTTTCATTATTCTGCTATTAGGAATTTGATAATTTGACCCTCTATGTTCAGCTGCTGTTGTTAGGTTTTAAAATATTTTTGCGCTGATTGATTTGTTGTTTACAGCGTGGCTCTATCTGGTGGTACGGGTACAGCATGGCTCTCTCTCTGGTGGTGCGGTACAGCGTGACTCTCTCTGGTGGTGCTGGGGCTATTAGTTCCCCCAGCACAGTCCTCTCTTTCGTTTTCCATGTCTCCTGTAGTAGCTGCTACAAGCACTCCCTGACTTCCAGGTTTTCTCTTTCACCCCAGCAGAGTGCATGCTGGGGACTGTAGTATGCTCCCTGCTGAGAAAAATTGGGCCACCTATCTCTGGGACTACATTTCCCATGATGCCCCTCTAGTTGCTTTTGATTGGCCCTCCACTGTGGCCAATGGGGAGGGAAGAAGAACAGACAGGAAAGCCTTCTCTTCCCCGTGCTGCCGACATGAGAAAGGGAGGGAGGCGAGCGGGGGAAATATCATGTCAGCAGCCTGCATCTCTCCCCACCATGCAGACGCCCATGGATGGAGGAGGAGAGTGGAACTGTCAATGCGGCTCTGAGGCTGAGCTGTGTGTGAGAGAGACATACAGCTCAGTCCATGCAGCCGCCAGAGGTGACACAGGCACAGCCGCATAGTGACAGGCAAGCGGCAGCCGCAGCCTGTGTTGCCCATTTTCAGGCTGTGATCGCCGCTTACCTCCCACTGTGCGGCCTGATCATCAACAGGCCACAGAGCGGGTGGCCCCGGCCCACCGGGCAAATGCCCGGTCTGCCCTATAGCCAGTCCGGGCCTGACTATGTGTGTCTGTTACTTGCATTACCCCCTTGAGTAACTTCAGACCAAAAAAGGACAACGTTTCAAAAGCTTTACTGGGAACTCTCAGCATAACAGTTCCAAAACAAAAAGCACAGCCTTTTCCCTAAACTAATCCCTAAATCAGGCTTGTGGCTGCCCCAGCATACTTCCAAATAGGGATGAGCTGAACACCCCCCGGTTCGGTTCGCACCAGAACCCGCGAACGGGCCGAAAGTTCGCACGAACGTTAGAACCCCATTGACGTCTATGGGACTCGAACGTTCGAAATCAAAAGTGCTCATTTTAAAGGCTAATTTGCATGGTATTGTCCGAAAAAGGGTTTGGGGACCCGGGTCCTACCCCAGGGGACATGTATCAATGCAAAAAAAACTTTTAAAAACGGCCGTTTTTTCGGGAGCAGTGATTTTAATGATGCTTAAAGTAAAAAAAAAAAAGTGAAATATTCCTTTAAATATCGTACCTGGGGGGTGTCTATAGTATGCCTGTAAAGTGACGCGTGTTTCCCATGTTTAGAACAGTCCCTGCACCAAATGTCATTTTTAAAGGAAAAAATCTCATTTAAAACTGCTTGCGGGTTTAATGTCATGTCGGGTCATGGCAATATGGATGAAAATCAGTGAGACAAACGGCATGGGTACCCCCCCAGTCCATTACCAGGCCCTTTGGGTCCTGTATGGATATTAAGGGGAACCCCGCCCCCAAATTAAAATAAGGAAAGGCCCTATATACTCTGAACAGCAGTATACAGGCGGTGCAAACAAGACAGGGACTGTAGGTTTGTTGTTAAGTAGAATCTCTTTGTAATTTTGAACGGGTACATTTTTAACGTGTTTAGCTCCAGCCAAAAAATCTTTTTTAAGCTTTTTGGAAAACATAGGGAAGGGTTATCACCCCTGTGACATTTGTTTTGCTGTCTTTCCTCCTCTTCAGAAGATTTCACCTCACTTTTTTGTCCCAATGAAAAATGTTTTTTGAAAATTTGGGTTTTTTTGTGGAACAAGGATTGGAAAGCATCAGTGGAAAGGAGAAATTGTTTTCCCATATTAACTCTTACAGGAGAGAATTTCCCTTCCTAGGGGTAGATTTCATCTCACTTCCTGTTGTCTCCTTCCGTTTGCAAGTAGGAGTCGTTTGTAAGTTAGATGTTTGAAAGTAGGGTCCTGCCCTATATACTCAGCAGAAATTTGGGCCTTAGGTGTTGCTGTGGCCACAACACTGTAAGCCCTCACAGGGCCCTGCTGTGAAAGATTAGATCAAGAATTGTAATTACATGCCCCTGTTGAACAGGAGCTGAAAAATTAGGCCTTAGGCACTGGTGCTGGTGCCACAACACTGCAACCCCTCACAGACACTCTAGTTGGAACGCAGGAACGAGCCCTGCTGCAAAGTATTGCATCAAAAATTGTAATTACACGCCCCTGTTAGACAGGGGCAGAAAAATTGGGCCTTAGGCACTGGTGCTGGTGCCACAACACTGCAACCCCTCACAGACACTCTAGTTGGAATGCAGGAACGAGCCCTGCTGCAAAGTATTGCATCAAAAATTGTAATTACACGCCCCTGTTAGACAGGGGCAGAAAAATTGGGCCTTAGGCACTGGTGCTGGTGCCACAACACTGCAACCCCTCACAGACACTCTAGTTGGAATGCAGGAACGAGCCCTGCTGCAAAGTATTGCATCAAAAATTGTAATTACACGCCCCTGTTAGACAGGGGCAGAAAAATTGGGCCTTAGGCACTGGTGCTGGTGCCACAACACTGCAACCCCTCACAGACACTCTAGTTGGAATGCAGGAACGAGCCCTGCTGCAAAGTATTACATCAAAAATTGTAATTACACGCCCCTGTTAAACAGGGGCTGAAAAATTGTGCCTTAGGCACTGGTGGTGGCGCCCAGAACCAAAAATGTTCTTACAAGCTATCAGCGTGATGATTGAGGAGGAAGAGGATAATTACTCAGGGATAGTCACTCAGCATCAGCATAGGCAGTCTTTGAAGGGATCTGAGATTTCAAAAAAAATTATTCGGTTACATCAGCATCAGGTGCTTGGTAGCTGGTGGTGATCCAAGACTGATTCATTTTTATGAAGGTCAGCCGATCGACCGAGTCGGTGGACAGACGCACCCTGTGATCGGTTACCACGCCTCCAGCAGCACTGAATGTGCGTTCCGAAAGAACGCTGGATGCAGGACAGGCCAGTAGCTCAATTGCATACTGTGCAAGCTCTGGCCAGTGATCCATCCTCAAGACCCAGTAACCCAGAGGATTTTCGGTGGGAAAGGTGTCCAAGTCTGATCTTGCCCCTAGGTATTCCTGCACCATGTAAAACAGACGCTGGCGATGGTTGCTGGAACCGATCATACCTTGGGGCTGCGGACCAAAAAATTGTCTGAACGCATCGGTCAGACGGCCACCTTCTCCACCGCTCCTTCTTTGACTGACCGAAGCCTCAGCAACACGTTGTCCAGAAACAGGAGTTTGTAACCTCCCAGTCTCTGGGAACGCGTTGCACAGACCTTTCTGCAAGGCCTCCCGAAGATGTTTCATCCTCTGCTCCCTCTGCGATGGCAAGATAAGGTCCGCAACCTTACCCTTGTAACGTGGATCAAGGAGGGTTGCCAGCCAGTATTGGTCCTTCTCCTTGATACCACGAATACGAGGATCCTTACGCAGGCTTTGCAGGATCAGGGAGGCCATGCAGCGTAGGTTTGCTGAGGCATTCGGTCCGGAGTCCTCTGGGTCACTAAGGACAACAACGTCCGCAGCCACCTCCTCCCAGCCACGTACAAGTCCATGTGTTCCTTGGGACTGATCCCTTAAAGACTGCTGATGCTGAGTGCCAGGCTCCACCTCCATACTGACACAATCTTCCTCCTCCTCCTCCTCGTCCTCTTCCTGTGTGATCGGCGGGCACGCAGGAACACTGTCTGGATAAAGGGGGCCTTGAGAGCTAAGGAAGTCCTCCTCTTCCTGCCTCTGTTCTGCCTCAAGTGCCCTGTCCATTATTCCACGCAGCGTGTGCTCCAACAGGTGGACAAGGGGGACAGTGTCACTGATGCATGCACTGTCAGTGCTCACCATCCTCGTGGCCTCCTCGAATGGTGACAGGACAGTGCATGCATCCCTGATCATGGCCCACTGGCGTGGGGAAAAAAACCAAGCTCCCCTGACCCTGTCCTGGTGCCATAGTCGCACAGGTACTCATTGATGGCCCTCTGCTGCGTGTGCAGCCGCTGCAGCATGGCCAACGTTGAGTTCCACCTGGTGGGCATGTCACAGATTAGGCGGTTCTTGGGCAGGTTAAACTCCTTTTGGAGGTCCGTCAGCCGAGCACTGGCATTATATGACCGGCGGAAATGCACACAGACTTTCCTGGCCTGCCTCAGGACATCCTGTAAGCCCGGGTACCTGCCCAAGAACCGCTGCACCACCAAGTTAAGGACGTGAGCCAAACAGGGCACATGGGTCAGTTGTCCCTGTCGGAGGGCAGAGAGGAGGTTGGTGCCGTTGTCGCAAACCACCATTCCTGCCTTAAGTTGGCGTGGCGTCAACCACCTCTGAACCTGCCCCTGCAGAGCTGACAGAACCTCTGCCCCAGTGTGGCTCCTGTCCCCCAAGCACACCAGCTCAAGCACCGCATGGCATCTTTTGGCCTGCGTACTTGCGTAGCCCCTTGAACGCCTACGGAGCACCGCTGGTTCCGAGGAAGAGGCCATGGAGGAAGAAGAAGAGGAGGGGGTGGAGGAGAGAGGTGTGTCACAATCAGCATTTTGGAGGCGTGGTGGCGGAACAACCTCCAACACTACTGCACCTTGTCCTGCATCCTTCCCAGCTGCCAGCAGAGTCACCCAATGCGCCGTGAAACTTAGGTAACGTCCCTGTCCATGCCTGCTGGACCATGAGTCAGCGGTAATATGCACCTTACCGCTGACCGCCCTGTCCAGCGAGGCATGGACATTGCCTTCCACATGCCGGTAGAGAGCCGGAATCGCCTTCCGTGAGAAAAAGTGGCGTTTGGGTACCTGCCACTGAGGAACCGCACATTCCACAAACTCACGGAAGGGGGCAGAGTCTACCAACTGAAAAGGCAGCAGTTGAAGTGCTAGCAATTTTGCCAAGCTAGCATTCAACCGCTGGGCATGTGGATGGCTGGGAGCAAACTTCTTTTGGCGGTGCAGCAGCTGGGGCAGGGAAATTTGCCTGGTACAATCTGACGTCGGTGTACCAAAAGCAGATTGCCCACAAGTACTTGGCTGTGACACACCTAATTCTACACCTTCATTCCTCTCACTGCAGGTCTCAGAGAGGACTGAAGGTCTAGTGGGGTTGGAAATCTCAGCTGATGAGGAGCAAGGAGAGATCCTCTTTGTTCTTTGGTGTGGGTCTTTTAGATATGCTTGCCAACGAACTGCATGGCAGGTCAACATATGTCTGGTCAAGCATGTGGTACCCAAGCGGGAGATGTTTTGGCCACGCGAGATACGCTTGAGACATATGTTGCAAATAGCAGCGGTGCGATCTGATGCACTTGTCTCAAAAAAGGCCCACACCAAAGAACTTTTTGAATAACGCGCAGAGACTGCAGCGCCCTGCACATGTGGAGCTTTGGGGTGTGATGCAGTCAATGTGCTGCCCTTAGGCTGGCCCCTGGAGGGCATCCTGCCTCGTTGGTGATGTGCCGCCTCCTCCTCCTCCTCCTCCTCCTCTCTCCTATCAGGCACCCACGTTGAGTCAGTGACCTCATCATCCCCTCCCTCCTCATCACTGGAGCAAACCTGGCAGTATGCTGCAGCAGGGGGAGCATGACTGCCAGATTGCTGTCCTTCTTGGGCACCCCCTCTGTCCGTGATCATGTTACTGCCTTCATCGAGCGCAGTATCATCATCAGAGCCTTCCAAACGCTGGGCATCCTCCTGGAGCATGTACCCAACACTGTGGTCAAACAGTTCGAGGGAATCCTCAGTAGGACATGGTGGAGCTAGGGAAGGAGTCACTGATGACATTGAGCTGAGGGAAGAGGCCGCTGCTTTGCCAGACAAAGCACCCTGGGCATGGGTGAGAGAGGATGAGGAGGATGAGGACGGCTTGGTCATCCACTCGACCAAGTCTTCCGCATGTTGCGGCTCAACACGGCCAGCTGCCGAAAAAAAGGCCAAGCGTGTCCCATGGCCACGTGCTGATGAGGATGCACCGTCTCCACGACCAGCACTAGACACAGAGCCTGCTTGCCCTCTCTTATTGGCTTGTGACTGTCTGCCTCTCCTTCTTGGCCTTCCAGACATACTAATGGCCTGTAGCTGCACTAAGCTGGGATAGAACACCTGTAATTTTCTTCAGGTAGCTTTATATACTGTAACCAGACAAGCCTGCCTGTCAGTAGGAAGATAACAGGAACGGATCTAGCTGAACACTGTGAGCAGGACGCACGGCACTAAATGTAAATAGCAGGAACGGATCTAGCTGAACACTGTGAGCAGGACGCACTGACTGCACTAAATGTAAATAGCAGGAACAAATCTAGCTGAACACTGTGAGCAGGACGCACTGCACTAAATGTAAATAGCAGGAACGGATCTAGCTGAACACTGTGAGCAGGACGCACTGACTGCACTAAATGTAAATAGCAGGAACGGATCTAGCTGAACACTGTGAGCAGGACGCACTGCACTAAATGTAAATAGCAGGAACAGATCTAGCTGAACACTGTGAGCAGGACGCACTGCACTAAATGTAAATAGCAGGAACGGATCTAGCTGAACACTGTGAGCAGGACGCACTGCACTAAATGTAAATAGCAGGAACAGATCTAGCTGAACACTGTGAGCAGGACGCACTGCACTAAATGTAAATAGCAGGAACGGATCTAGCTGAATACTGTGAGCAGGACGCACTGCACTAAATGTAAATAGCAGGAACGGATCTAGCTGAACACTGTGAGCAGGACGCACTGACTGCACTAAATGTAAATAGCAGGAACGGATCTAGCTGAACACTGTGAGCAGGACGCACTGACTGCACTAAATGTAAATAGCAGGAACAGATCTAGCTGAACACTGTGAGCAGGACGCACTGCACTAAATGTAAATAGCAGGAACGGATCTAGCTGAACACTGTGAGCAGGACGCACTGCACTAAATGTAAATAGCAGGAACGGATCTAGCTGAACACTGTGAGCAGGACGCACTGACTGCACTAAATGTAAATAGCAGGAACGGATCTAGCTGAACACTGTGAGCAGGACGCACTGCACTAAATGTAAATAGCAGGAACGGATCTAGCTGAACACTGTGAGCAGGACGCACTGACTGCACTAAATGTAAATAGCAGGAACGGATCTAGCTGAACACTGTGAGCAGGACGCACTGCACTAAATGTAAATAGCAGGAACGGATCTAGCTGAACACTGTGAGCAGGACGCACTGACTGCACTAAATGTAAATAGCAGGAACAGATCTAGCTGAACACTGTGAGCAGGACGCACTGCACTAAATGTAAATAGCAGGAACGGATCTAGCTGAACACTGTGAGCAGGACGCACTGCACCAAATGTAAATAGTCTGGATAGAAGATAACAGGAACGGATCTAGCTAAACTGAATACAGTATATATATATATGTGCAACACCAGGGATGCATATATATACACAATACACTGTAAGTGCAGCTAACTGACTGACTGTTCTGCCTAATCTATCTAACTCAAATCAAATGACACTGTCTGTCTCTCTCTCTATCTCTCAGCACACCGGAACACACTACACAGGGCCGCCGTGCAGGCGGCCTTATATAGTGTGGGGCGTGTACTAAATCCCCTGAGCCATAATTGGCCAAAGCCACCCTGGCTTTGGCCAATTACAGCTCTCTCTACTGACGGCGCTGTGATTGGCCAAGCATGCGGGTCATAGTGCATGCCTGGCCAATCATCAGCCAGCAATGCACTGCGATGCCGCAGTGAATTATGGGCCGTGACGCGCCACACGAATTTGGCGCGAACGGCCCATAACGTTCGCAATTCGACGGACGGTCGAACAGCGGATGTTCGAGCCGAACATGGGTTCGACTCGAACACGAAGCTCATCCCTACTTCCAAAGGATGAGAGTCCATTTATGGCGGAGTCCATAGTGGCACATCTCCAGAGATGGTGTCTTCAGAGAGGACTGCAGGTCCCAGCCACCACCTTCATTGGGGATGTGACAGCAGGCAGGCTTGCTCTCTTTATGTGGCACTATGATTTTAACACTTTCTCACCCTGCCTATAGCAGAATGACAGCTGGGTGGTGGCTTTAAGATCCTGACTGGACGTCATATGACGTCCTTCACATGCACCGCTCATGCACACCCCCCATGGGCATCGAACACAGCACATCACTGATTAGGGTAAAGAACAGATGACATAGATGTCCAATTACAGCTGATTTCATGTAAACAAATGCCGGTTGTTGGCATTTCCTTTCCTCAGCAATGTCAGTGTCTTTCTAGCTACAGGGGACATTTACACTGATAATCAGGGCCCTGATTATCAGTACAGCCCCATCAGTGCAGCATGTCAGTGTACATCAGTACAGCATATCAGTGCTCACTAGTGTGGCATATCAGTGTCGCCTATCAGTGTCCATCAGTGCTGCCTTATTAATGCAGCCTCATCATTGCCCATCAGTGCAGCTTATCAGTGCACATCAGTGCCGCCTCATCAGTGTCCATCAGTGCAGCCCATTAGTGTCGCCTATCTGTGCCACCTCATCAGTGCCCATCAGTGCAGCCTATCAGTGCCCATCAGTGCAGCATATCAGTGCCCATAAGTGCAGCCTCATCAGCGCACATCAGTAAAGGAGAAAAAAATACTTATTTACAAAATTATTATATGCCCATCAGTGCAGCTTATCAGTGCACATCAGTCCCGCCTCATCAGTGTCCATCAGTGCAGCCTATTAGTGTCACCTATCTGTGCCACCTCATCAGTGCCCATCAGTGCAGCCTATCAGTGCCCATCAGTGCAGCATATCAATGCTCATAAGTGCAGCCTCATCAGCGCAAAAATAATACTTATTTACAAAATTATATAACAGAGATAAAGAAAAACTTTTTTTTTTCAAAATGTTCAGTCTTTTTCAGTTTTTTTAGCAAAAAATAAAAAAGCCCAGTGGTAATTAAATACCAGCAAAATAAAGCTCTATTTGTCTCAAAAAATGGAAAAAAGATAATATGGGTACAGTGTTGCATGACTGTGCAATTGTCATTCAAATTGCGACAGCACTGAAAGCTGAAAATTGGCCTGGTCAGGAAGAGGGTGAATGTGCCCTATATTGAAGTGGTTAATTGAATTTATGACCTATGACATAAAAACCTGTTTTTTCTTCAAATCTTTGATCAAGGGTACATGGACATTTCAAAAGGACCCTCATTTGAAGTGAGGACTGTACCTGGACTTCTTTATGTCAATTATCCCAAAAACACTTCTGATCTCTATCTCTAAAGCCTAATCCTTTACAACAGCCATTAATACTCAGGTGCGTGTGTGTGTGTGTGTGTGTATGTCAATAAAAATATTTTTGATTTTTTAAAGTTGTATTTCATTGCTCCTCCTTGTATCTCTGTGTATAAATGAGTGGGTTTCAAAACCATTTTTTGGAATTGTGTAAACAGTAGCAAGGATCTAAGTCCTCCCAAAAGCTTGCACATGCCCCCCATAGAGAGGTACTCGCTGAAGGGGAGGAGCCAAAGGGGGACCCAAGAAGAAGTGGATCGGAGGTGCTCTGTGCAAAACCATTGCACAGAGCAGTTAAGTATAACATGTTTATTATTGTAATTTAAAAAAAAAACTGAAGCTTTAATGTCACTTCAAGCACCAAACTTTCTGCAAATTGCTTTTTGGAAATAAACCAATAGATTTTTCATATTTGAATGCCTGTTGACGGCTTTTTTGGTGATCCTAACTATAAGGACTTAAGTTATAGCTGTGAAGGACCCATGCTATCAACAGTCCCTCAAAAGAATTGAAAAGTAACAGGAGATTTCTCTAAGGAAGCATATCCTTGCTATTTTGTAACCAAGAAACCATTTCAAAACCATCCAACATTGTAGCCTTGCATCTATCACTACCTTTACCTCCTTTCAGATGTACATATAAACTAAGCAAGGTGCTTGCAATAGCAGATCAACAATATTAAGATTAAGATGCATAAAGTCCAAATATTGCCATTGAAATTAATATTTTAGATACATAGTATATAATGCAAAGAATAAAGCATTGACAGCACAGGTATATTTTTGTTTGCTTCATATTTTCTCCATTTGAAATTTTGATGAGCTATGCAATGCATTAAAGAAACAGCTTACCTGGATCCTGGTTTTATTTAAGTGAACAATACTTGGAATGGTCTCGGGTGGTGCTGTAGTTTTCCCTGTAATAAAATATCAAATGTTGATATCAGATGGAGATGTAACTCATCTATTTAGATAGACCTGTAGTATGTTGAAGTATCTGTAGCTCTTCTTTATTACCTATTATGGAGACCTGGGCCTTAGTCTTTTTTTTAAGTGCCCTGTGTTTTTCCATGATAAATTGAGGCATACCTGAAGGGATAAACATACGTTATACTTTTTTTTTTTTTTTTTGTAGCATTAGTGCAGCTTTATAAAGAAATAAGAATAACATAATAAAGTAAATCTTTTTCGGAGGGTTGTCTAACAGCCAAACTAAAATTCTGTTTGGCCAAATCAAACTTCTGTTTGGCCAAATCAAACTTGTGGCAGTAGAGGGAAGTGATACATTTAGCAACAGGTCTGGTATTGATTTTAAGGGGAACCCTATACTTAAAAAGAAAAAAAAAGTGTTAAGCAAAAGATTGCCACTCCAATCTCTCAAATCCGTATCAAGACACCCACCCTAATGGAACTCACAGGTGCTGGCTCTGCACAAGCTTGAGGAAAGAAAAAGATCCTGGACGGCCGCACACCATAGAAGGCATCTTTATTGATATGAAGAAATAAAATCCAAATGCAGTCACCTCATGTACAGGGAGGAACAGGAAAGATAGCTAACATGTTTCACGCCCCATCATGGTGCTTATTCATAGCTGCTTTCAGATAAAACAGATGCCATATCCATAGGGTACTTGATGGTGCCGTGGCACTCTTGCTTCAAAGACTGGGTGTAAAAGAATGGAGAGCTGAGTAGGCAAGTAGAGAAAAGGCAAAGTCCAGGTGAAAATCATAAGCAAAAGATTGCCGCTCCAATCTCTCAAATCCGTATCAAGACACCCGTCCTAATGGAACTCACAGGTGATGGCTCTGCACAAGCTTGAAGAAAGAAAAAGATCCTGGATGGCCGCACACCATAGAAGGCATCTTTATTGATATGAAGAAGTAAAATCCAAATGCAGTCACCTCATGTTCAGGGAGGAACAGGAAAGATAGCTAACATGTTTCACGCCCCATCATTACACTTATTCATAGCTGGATATCAATAAAGATGCCTTCTATGGTGTGCGGCCGTCCAGGATCTTTTTCTTTCCTAAAAAAAAAAGTCTCCCCAAAATCCACACCAGACCCCAATCTAAGCATGCAGTCTGGCTGACTAGGATAAGCATGTGACCTCCCTCCTGAACTTTACTAGGTCACATGTCCTCAATATGGGGAGGCAGCTTACAATGGGAGTAAAGCAACTTCCCCACACCCCTGGCCCGGTGGTTGTTGGGGTTTATGGGCAATGTCTTATCAGAATCTGGAAACCCCCCAAAACAATATTCTACATTCTACTTACTTTTCACATTCTCTCCCCTCCTGTATATACTCATTGGATTGCAGATTCATGTGCTGTATTAGACAGAACTTCCAGATTAGCAGGTTTTTGTGCCAAATTCACAGTTTTTAAACTGGTGCCATAAGTTTTGAACTGGTAAACCTGCAGATACCTTTTCAGGTAGTTCTTGAACCTCTGGGAGAGGTATATATACCCACTGGGAATTTTTTTTTTGCATTGATCTCTTTATTGGTTAAGCCTGGTACACACTATGAGTTTGAAAAAAAAACTGTCAGCTCTGGCCCTTTACTAACTATGCAACATTAGTGCAGCGATCTCCCCCCCGCTGAACTGTTGTGTTCTGACAGGGGGATGCCCCCCCCCCCCGCCAGAACACTCTGATCAGTGCTCTCTGCCATTGCCTGAGATCGCTGATAAGGAGTCGGTCGAAAAGACTGACATACAAACGGGCCGAATGTCGGGCGGTTAAAAAAAAACTGCTGACATTTGGCCTGTGTGTACCAGGCTTTAAAGGTTTCATCATGGACCTCTCCTCTACCCACCTCTTCTGATACACAACTCTGAGCTCTTGGCAGTAGAGGATGGGCAATGCATGAAGATACTGATGTGAACAGTGCATGGATGCTGCTTGGAATATTATATGACATACAGTATTTTGTACACCTTTCCTTGAAATAACACAAGCAACATTCTTGCTTTAATGCATCATACTCCAACAGCACATACTCCACTTTCCATTACTCTGTCTGATTTTGATTTACTAGTTTTGATTTCAGTTTAGAAATTTTGCACAAATGAAAAAGAGTGTACTAAACGATAACTGTTATTTTATTTTTTGTAATGGCTTTCATGTATTAGGAATCTGTAATTTGCCTGGCTATTTCTACAAGTGGTGCTGCAGTCTTGCGACAGGCTACCCCAGCACCGTTTGATCACTTGTTGAGGGAGATGCTCGCTGGCCTAACATGGGCCACTGATCTAACTATCTTCAGGCTTGGAGTCTTGCATTTTAGGTTCTATCCTAGTACCTATTCCTGTTTAGATGGTATTACTGATTCTATCAGCTTATCACTGCAATTAAGGAATCATTTCATTGTGATCGGGTCCAACTGTGAGGGAGGTCTGTCCGAGGTAATTCGCACCTGTGACTACGACGGCTGTTTTTTTTGCCCCTTGGTGTGGGATTCCTATGCTTGCTGGGGCAGACTTGTATCTCTTTTGGGCTCTATGCCGGGTGTTGGCACTCTGGCAATAAAAAACATGATGTTTGCTCTATAAATACTGTACTACAAGCTTCTGAAGAAGCGGTGGTGTTCCCCGCAAAACATCTAGAGCATAAATAAGTATTCAATAAATGGATATGATTTGGGTGGTTATCATCCCCTACTGTTAAACCCATCTGTAATTATATAGAGCTGAATGTGCAAGATATGCCTTTTGGTATACTCTTTTTAAGATGTTTTTGTATGTTTTTAAAGTGATGTTTGTATAATAAAATATTTTTATAACATATTGGTTATGTATAGCCTTTATATGGTACCATTAAAGCCCAAACAGCTTCGAAACCATTCTTTCTCTAATTCTACAAGTGGTTCAACACACAGGGTAAATATTTGGATGGCACATAACATTTTTTATATGAATGCAAATGTATTTAATGCTTTAGATGGCTTACCTGTAGTTGTAAATGATCTGACTTGCAGTAGATGTTTTAAAAAGGTTTCTTGAAAAGAGGTTAGTGGCCACTTTTGATGTAGTAGATGGTGTCAATGCTATTGTAGACCCTGTTGAAGGCCCTGATGATGATGTTAAGGATGTTGGTTTTATTTTGGTGGACACCTTTGATAGGTGACTGGTTATAATATCAGCTTTAGTAGGAACTGGACTTATAACTGGAGTAGAAAGTAGATTGGTAACTTTACTGGTTACTAAACCAGTAAATAATTTAAAAAAGATCTCCAGTGTTTTTATAGTTTGGAATAAAGCCTGAGTTGATCCTTCAATTTTCTTTGTTGTATGAGCTGATTTTGAAGAAAACGTTGAAAGTCCTGATGGTCTGGAAATTTCAAATGATGATTCAGTGACTGCACTTTTTGTTGAAAGATTAGTTCCTGGCACTCGTGCGACTCTGCACTCCTGTGCCTTCTGTCTACACTATCAGGGGCCCTGAGTGAGAGGTGTAAGAGAGGCCTTCCTCATCCTATCAGGCTCTGCTACCAGCTACACGATAGTACAAGGCAGCCATGTCTGAGCCTGAAGGAGGAGCCTCTCCCATGGACCAATTGTGCCATCATCTTACAGCACTCACACAAGTGGTCAAGAGTCTGCAGAAGGGTTGCAGTCGACTAGAGGAACAAGTTTAAGGACTATCTCCTCCCACGTCAGTCTCTGTCTCATCTACATCTGGGGAACCTGCCTCTGCACCTACTGTAGTGATGCTGCCATCTGAACCCCGAGTACCGACTCCAGAAAAGTTTTTGGGCGACTGCAGCAAGTTCGGGACTTTCCATAATGCTTATGAACTGTACTTTACACTACAGCCCCGGACCTTCTCACTCAAGGCTACCAAGGTGGGATATGTGATTTCCCTTTTGCAAGGTGAACCCCAGTCTTGGGCCCATCGCTTACTGGAGCAGGAGAACCCATGTCTGTTAAGTCTGACTTTGTTCTTTGAGGCCATGGCCCAACTTTATGAGGATCCCCTGCAAAATGCAACAGCCGAGGCGGCCCTACATGCGCTCCAGCAAGGCCGCAGAGTGGCTGAGGACTATGTGACAGACTTTAGACGCTGGAGCGCAGATACCGATTGGAATGATGCCGGCCTCCGTTACCAATTCTGGTTGGGCTTATCTGAAGCTCTTAAAGATGAATTGGCCCGTATGGGAGTACCTGGTTCTCTGGAAGCTTTGATAAACCTGGCAGTCCAGATTGATAGATGTTTGAGAGAACGCCGGGCAGTCCCAGCCTTTAGGGATGATGCCACAAGTTCCTAGTCCACTAATTCCAGCACCTTCACTCTCAGGCGCATCGGCTCCTAACTCTCCAGAACCAACACAGCCTGGCATGCTTTGTCCCTCACTCTCTCCAGAGGAACGCCAGTATCGTCGACAGAACCACCTGTGTCTTTACTGTGGGAAGGATGGCCATTATGTATGGTCCTGTCCAGCCAAGACTCGCAGATGCCTGACCCTTTCTTCTTCCAACCGATCATCGCTGACTCACAATTCTTCTCACCTGGCTATTCAGATCTCATTGCAGCTCCCAGAGGGGGTTATCCAAGCACCCGCTATTATTGATTCTGGGGCCTGCAGCCATTTCATTGACTTAGCTTTCGCCTTACAACATAAGGTCCCACTGCAGCCGAGATCTCATGGACTTTCGGTTCACCTGGCAGATGGCTCACGCATTTAGTCTGGGCCTGTCACCCAAGAGACTGTTCCATTACATGCTACCATATCCGGTGTGCACAAAGAACTGTTACATCTGGATGCCATGGCTTCCTCCTTGTTCCCTATCATCTTGGATATGCCATGACTACAGGCGCACAACCCCCGCATCAATTGGGGTACAGGATAAATCGAGTTCCTATCTTCTTATTGCCAGCAACACTGCCTTCCCAAGCCATCAACTCACCTGTCTCCTTTGCTATGCATGGACTCTGATGCTGAAGCATGTTTATCTGCTCCTGCACTTTACCGTGACTTTGTGGATGTGTTTAGCAAGAAAGGAGCACAGACCCTTACTCCCCACAGGCCATACGATTGCCCGATTGAGCTCCTCCCAGGGCCCGAAATACCATTCGGGTGAATCTTCCCTTTGACAGAACCTGAACTTGCAACTCTAAAAGAATATATCAATGACAGCCTGAGGAAGGACTTTATCCTTCCCTCTACATCCCCAGCTGGAGCAGGGATTTTCTTTGTCGAGAAAAAGGATTACTCCCTTCGTCCTTGTGTAGACTACCATGACCTAAATAAAATTACGATCAAAAAACGTTATCCCCTACCCTTGGTGCCAGAGCTGTTTCAGAGATTCCGTTCTGCCGTCATCTTCACCAAATTGGACTTACGTGGGGCATACAATTTGTGCATATTCGTGAGGGTGACGAGTGGAAGACTGCCTTCCGCACCCGATTTGGGCATTTTGAGTACTTAGTAATGCCCTTCGGACTTTGCAATGCTCCAGCAACTTTTCAGCACTTTATTAATGACATTTTCCAGGACTACGTAGATTTATTCATCATCGTGTATCTAGATGACATTTTGATATTCTCTACTTCCTTGGAGGCTCATCTGGGACATGTTGGAGATGTTTTGGCCCGACTCACAGCATGGCCTGTACGTAAAACTTGAAAAATGTGAGTTTGAGTGCCAGAGTTTTCAGTTCCTGGGTCTAATCCTATCCACAGAAGGCATTAAGATGGATTCCCAGAAGATCTCTGCCATTCTAGACTGGCCAGCTCCCACAGACAAAAAAGGGGTACAGCGGTTTATAGGATTTGTAAAATTTAGATAGGAAGTTTATCAAGGGATTCTCCA
The DNA here is from genome assembly GCA_037952835.1 of Lithobates septentrionalis. Classification (NCBI taxonomy): domain Eukaryota; kingdom Metazoa; phylum Chordata; class Amphibia; order Anura; family Ranidae; genus Lithobates; species Lithobates septentrionalis. The sequence continues at coordinate 447,684 of JBBDGP010001553.1, read as the reverse complement.
CAGTATTTTTTCCTATTACTCAGCTAACAAGACAATGCAAGCGATTCCAATGGTCTTCTGAAGCACAGTCTGCATTTAAATCTTTGAAAGGACTCTTTCCTTCTGCACCTATACTCCGGCACCCAGACCATGCCCTAGAAGTGGATGCCTCAGAAACGGCGGTGGGGACTTTTCTGGCCCAACGTCAAGGAGCCAAGTCCTTACTACATCCTGTTGCATTCTTTTCACGCAAACTATCCCCGGCAGAAAAAAACTATGACGTTGGAGACCATGAGCTTTTGGCGATTAAAGCTGCTCTTGAAGAGTGGAGATACTTGTTGCAAGGGGCAGCTCATCCGGTCTTAATATACACCGATCACAGGAATTTGGAATATCTGCGAGCCACAAGACGTTTGAAACCATGGCAGGCCAGATGGGCATTATTATTCACGAGATTTGTGTTCCATATAACTTACAGGCCAGGGTCAAAGAACACAAAGCCGGATACTTTTTCTTGCATGTTTGGTGTTTCAGAAGAACCTGCTCCACCAGATACCATCCTATCTCCTGGGAACTTTTTTCTGTTACAGGAAGATTTTTTGTCACAGATCAAACAAGCTTCTGTTGGTATCTCACATTCTTCTGGGATGGCGCTGCAAATAAGGGATGGACTGTTATGGCACGATGGCAAAATTTTTGTGCCTGAAAACTTGCGAGTCGCTGCTTTTTGTCTCTGCCACGGCCATGCCCTTTGCGGGACATTTTGGAATTCACAAGACATCTGAACTTCTACAGCATATCTTTTGGTGGCTCTGCCTAAAGGAAGATTGTAAGAAGTATGTAGAGACCCGCCCTACGTGTGTCAGAAATAAAACTAGCAGGACTAAGTCTTGGGGTCTGCTGAAACCTCTGCCAATTCCGGATAGACCTTGGAAGATGATTTTGATAGACTCCATCTGAAAGTCACACTACTATCTTTGTGGTCGTGGACTGTCTGTCAGAAATGGCACACTTCATACCATTGAGGGGTAAACCATTAGCTTTAGAGACGGCACAAATTTTTATAAAAGAAATTGTGAGATTACATATGACTTGTGTCAGATCGCGGGGTTCAATTCACATCTAGGTTTTGGAGAGCTTTGTGTGAAACCCTGAAGATCGAAATATCTTTTTCCTCAGCATACCACCCACAGATCAATGGTCAAACTGAAAGGACCAATCAGACGTTGGAACAGTATTTACGCTGCTTTTCTTCCTTTTTGCAGGATGATTGGGTGTCATTATTACCATTAGCTGAGTTTGCATATAATAATTCTGAACATTCTGCCATTAAGCAATCTAAGTTTTTTGCCAACTATGGGTTTCACCCTTTATTCCCGACCACCACAGCCCATGAATGTCCAATTCCAGCGGTTCAGGACACAGTGAACTTGTTCAGCTCTAACAATCAGCTGTTACAAGAGACTATGGCTAAAGCCCAATAAGACTATAAAAGGTCTTTTGATAAAAAGAGACGGGGTGATCTCATCCTGGAACCTGGTGATCAGGTATGGTTGGCCACAACTAATCTAAAGTTAGCCTGCCCATCTAAGAAATTGGGCCCTAAATACGTGGGACCATTCTCTGTGAGGAAGAGAATCAAGGATGTGGCCTATGAGTTGGTGCTACCAGATTCCTTTAAATTTCACCCTGTCCTCCATATAACTCTACTGAAGCCTACGGTGCCGGACCCATTTCCTGAACAGAATAGTGGTCCTCCTGAGCCAGTAATGATGAATGGTGAAGAGGAATATGAACTAGAGTCAATCATGGACTGCAGAAAGAGACGGAATCAGGTTCAGTACTTGGTCAAATGGAAGGGGTATGGACCTGAGGAGAATTCTTGCGAAACCTGAGGGCAATATTCATGCTGAGAGACTTGTCCAAGCGTTCAGTCATAATCACCCAGAGAAACTAGCCCAGTTGGGCATGCAGAGGCTGCCCATTGAGGGGGGGGGCAATGTCAGGATACATATGCAAGCAGACAGAATAATCCCTGCAGAAGAACTCCTGGGTACAAGCTAACACTGATTCCTTTTTGTGCTTGCAACAATTGGGCATTGGCGAATAGATGTGCGCATGCGCAAACTCGCGTGCAAACACAAGCCGTCGTGCATCCCCGTGCGTGCTGATGATTGCGCGCACCTGTTATTGACAGTAGTACCAAACAGACTATAACTGTTTGCTACATATAACTTTTGAAAAAACAGTAGTGGATTTCCCATGAGCTAAAGCAAAATATCCCAACAGCATGGTAAAATCTGTAGATGTTGTATTACTCATTTTGTTTTGTAAAAATGTTGTAAACATAAGAATGATGTAGTTATTCAAAATACTATTTTATTTGTGTTATGATCTTATTATACTGTATAATTGTAGTTTGCCAGACTAATTCTATTAGTGGTTTAGTGCACAGGGACAATATTTGGAAGAGAGTAGAGTACATGGAATTGAAAAGTAAATGTTTTTAATGTTTCATATCGCTTACCTGAAGGTAGGACTGTTGTCTGATTAGTAGTTTCAGAAAGTTCTTTTGTTGGAATAAGGCGGTTACTGATCTCTTTTACCATAGTAGATGGTGCAGATGTTATGGTAGGTCCTGTTGATGACAATGTAGATGATGATAGTTTGAGTGTGGGGGGCACTGTTGAAAGTTGACTGGTCAATACCACAACTTTGGTGGTAACAGGACTAATGATAGGAGAAGAAAGTAAGTGTGTAACTTTAGAGGTTTCTAAATGAGTTGATGGTTTGGAAAAGGTTTCCAATGGTTTTATAGTTTCAGCTGTTTTTGAAGTAGATGATGAAAGCCTTGAGGGTCTGGAAAGTGTAACCATTGAATCAGCAATTGCACGTTTTGTTGGGACTTTAGTGGTTATTCTGGGTGCTGGAAATGTTTCTGAAGAGCTTGATGTTTTATGCATTGTGGACAATGTCAAGGATTGTCCTAAATTGCTGGATACAGATATATTTGAAACTCTGATAGATTCTTCTCCTGGTGTTGAAAAGCTTTGCATTAGCATGCTTGAAGTTGCAATATATATGGTCTTTTCGTTTGAAACCATTGCACCTGCAGAAAACAATTGTGAAATCATGCTAATTGTTGGGAGGTTACTTGACACCCATACTGAGCAGGGAAAGAAAGCATCTGCCACTGTATACAATCTAAAAATCTATGCACATAAAAAACAACAATGAGTAAGTTCATTAAGTGAACTGGGTTTGCCAGCTAGGTGATTTACCAATTCATATACATTATACAGTGAAAAATTGGTGTATACTCCACGCCAAAGTGATAGACACTCAAAAAACTAGAAAACTGTATAGCTGCTCCCCAAATGGGTATAATAATACTCAAAAAGTGATTGGGTGATATAAAGAGGGCGTTGTGAAATAATTACTCTTAGTAAATAAATCTATAAAGCAATACTCCAAAATAAATTGACATGCATACATAAGATATATAAATTAAAACAATATAAGTGACATTGAAGCCAACCGTGATTAAAAAAATCGGAAAAGCAACCAAAGGGACCAGAAGTGACGTGGAGTAGCGTGACCAGGTACCAGTACCGTGACCAGGTACCGCCTCGACGTACGTTTCGTGATTACGTCTTCAGGAAGTGTACGTAATTATGAAAAGTACGTTGAGGCGGTACCTGGTTGCGCTACTCCGCGTCACTTCCGGTCCCTCTGGTTGTTTTCGGTCGGGTGGTGGAATGCATGCCAACCACGGAGGTAGAAGCAAGGCGCCATACACAGCCATCCATTAGAAACAAGCCAGCAGCCCCAGTACCAGGTAAAGGCACTTGTACATGTAAGCGCCCACTTGGCTTTTGCTTTTTTTTTACTTTTTTAATAAATAGGATTACGCTATGGGTTTCTATCATTTCTTTTCTATATTCCACGCATAACTCTGAGGAGGAAGGTTCCTATACATCTCCAGGCTATATCTATGTGAGCAGGCATTATCCTGCCAAAGCGTCTTTTGACTTTCTTTTTAATTAAAGAAGTCAAATCTTTCTGGTAAGCAGATGATTTTTTCCTAGATGTCTGTGGGAGGATTTGGGTAGGTTACAGACATCTCCGATTAAATACTTAGTATATGCATTATAATTTAAAGGGGCTGCTGCATAGTGGGTGTGGGAATTCAATTCCCCATGTGGGTTATTGTATAGATTGATTTTGAGCACATTCACATTCAGTTTGTGAAACATAGTGGCGCGGTGGAGGTATTAGTTTTTGGGTGAAGGGCGGTATACCATTTATAATACCTATTACTTATAAGCAGATGATTTACCTAGCACACGTTGGGTGTTGTTATAGAGTCTGGTGAAGGATTATTCACTACTTCTTTGGTAGATTATCTACACAGAAGAATTTGGGTTTAGATTACTATGAACTTTTGTTTGGGACTTTTACTTTTCCAATTTTTTAATCACGGGTGGCTTCAATGTCATCAGATCACTTACATTGTTTTAATTTATATATCTTATGTATGCATGTCAATTTATTTTGGAGTATTGCTTTATAGATTCATTTACCAAGAGTAATTATTTCACAGCGCCCCCTTTATATCACCCATATACAGTATACAGTAGATGTCCTTATTTAAGCAAATTGGAAGAGGGAAATCAGATGTCCATATTGGCTGAAAATGAGAGGAAATCCCTCCAAAATGAGGGAAGTCCATGGTAGTCACCAGGGTCCCCAGAACTAGTGTCCCCACTTGAAGATTTCCCTTTAACCCTGTTCTGGAGACCACTCATTTGGGATTTTCTTTCACATTCACTTTGAGTGATAACAGTCACCAGAACAAATGGGGAGGGAGAATATCCCGAATGGGGACACAGGCAGCAATAAAAACACAGTTGTTGTATGTCCCAACAGGCAGCAACCCAGCAGAGCTGTGCACTCCTAGATTCCTCTGTTACCTATCATGGGAACTGCAGCTCATACAAGCTCTCCCCTTACCTACAACTACCTGATGTGATATCTATCTGGGATGCCTTGGTCTCTGTCTGCTGCCAGTCTGATCTTTTTTCAGAGACATCTTTACTTCTGATCGTTCTCAGCGATCCATTGAATAAGTCCAACTTTGTGAATACATTTTTTCCTTTTTATATTCAATCGAACCTCTAGCTCCTGAAGAAGCGTTCTTTGTCAACGTGAAACATGTAGAGCAATTGGAGAATACACCACTCTGGAATACCAGACCTGCAGTGCTCCCTCAAATCTCAAACTCTCTAGGGGAAGTCTACCCTTTTCTTTTCTTTTACCTGGATTTTGAATGTATTGTTAAGAGTATATAGAATTACATAGGAGACTACAGGATAGGATCCTCAATGGTGTTACTACATGTGTTGTATGCCTATATCTGATGTTTTTTAAATGTCCATGTCCACTCCCCATGTTCTTTGTATGTTATTAATAAAATTCTACTTTTTTACATATCTTTTGTAGTCCATTACAGTTGTGCCTTAAAAGTCCCATTTTTTAGTCCCTTTCTGCTTCCAATGTTTTTTTAATCTGAATTATATGTGATGGATCAGAACACAATAGTCTAAGTTGGTGAAGTAAAATTAGAAAAATAGATACATAAAATTATTTTTCAGAAATAAAAAACTGATAATTGGCATTTGCGTATGTATTCACCCCCTGTGTTATGAAGCCCTAAAAAAGCTCTGGTGAATCCAATTGCCTTCAGAAGTCACATAATTAGTGAAATGATGTTCACCTGTGTGCATTCTAAGTGTCACAAGAGGCAGCACTGCCATGAAGACCAAGGAACTCTCCAAACAAGTAAGGGAAAATGTTGTTGAGAAGTACAAGTCAGGGTTAGGTTATAAAAAAATATCCAAATCTTTGATGATCCCTAGCAGCATCATCAAATCTATCATAACAAAATGGAAAGAACATGGCACAACAGCAAACCTGCCAAGAGACGGCTGCACACCAAAACTCACGGACAGGGCAAGGAGGGCATTAATCAGAGAGGCAGCACAGAGACCTAAGCTAACCCTGGAGGAGCTGCAGAGTTCCACAGCAGAGACTGGAGTATCTGTACATAGGACGACAATAAGCCATACGCTCCACAGAGTTGGGCTTTATGGCAGAGTGGCCAGAAGAAAGCCATTTTTTTCAGCAAAAAACAAAATGGCACATTTTGAGTTTGCGAAAAGGCATGTGGGAGACTCCCAAAATGTATGGAGGAAGGTACTCTGGTCTGATGAGACTAAAATGTAACTTTTTGGCCATCAAAGAAAATGCTATGTGTGGTGCAAACCCAACACATCACCCAAAGAACACCATCCCCACAGTGAAACATGGTGGTGGCTGCATCATGCTGTGGTGATGTTATTTAGCAGTAAGGACTGGAAAACTGGTCAGAGTTGAGGGAAAGATGGATGGTGCTAAATACAGGGATATTCTTGAGCAAAACCTATACCACTCTGTGTGTGATTTGAGGCATGGACGGAGGTTCACCTTCCAGCAGGACAATGACCCCAAACACACTGCTAAAGCAACACTTGAGTGGTTTAAGGGGAAACATGTAAATGTGTTGAAATGGCCTAGTCAAAGCCCAGACCTCAATCTAATAGAAAATCTGTGGTCAGACTTAAAGATTGCTGTTCACAAGCGCAAACCATCTAACTTGAATTAGCTGGAGCAGTTTTGCAAGGAGGAATGGGCAAAAATCCCAGTGGTAAGATGTGACAAGCTCATAGAGACTTATGCAAAGCGACTTGGAGCTGTGATAGCCGCAAAAGGTGGCTCTGCAAAGTATTGGCTTTATTTTGAATTATTGCTTTTTTAGAATAGTTATGCACATTGACTTTTTCTGTTATATTGTCCTATTTGTTGTTTGCTTCACAATAAAAAAAAATCTTCAAAGTGGTGGGCATGTTCTGTAAATTAAATGATGCAAATCCTCAAACAATACATGTTACTGTAATTCCAGGTTGTGAGGCAACAAAACATGAAAAATGCCAATGGAGGTGAATACTTTTGCAAGGCACTGTACTTGCTTCCCACTTCCCAGTTCTCCTCCCTCCCCCTGCAGTCTTCTGGGATACTGACAGGTCCCTAAAGACTGCATCCACCATTCACGTTGCGCAGTGTGACTCTCGCTTGCACAGTGGGCACCCAGCTGTTAAGCTGCAAGCTGTGAAGATGCAGGTACCGGGGACCGAAGACAGTGGGTGAGACCGACTGGGGTGAGCACACCGCTGGATCCTGGGACAGGTGAGTGGCTGTTTTTAATAGTCAGCAGCTACAGTTTTTTTAGCTGCTGACTTTTTTTTTCCCACAGGTGTCTGAAACTCCTCTTTAAGGTCATCAAAGAGGACAAGGGGGCACTCCTTATGTCTGGAGGAAAAGAGGTTTAATCTCCAAATACAGAAGAGAAGGGAAAGTGGGACTTTGAATGAGATAGATGACTTTGTGGAGGCAAAGTTGAAATAAATGCAAAAATATTTTATTAGTAACGAACGTTGTAAAGAATATGGCAATAAAATAACCACATATACATTCAGTACAGTAATTCATATAGACTCCACCCACACATAACATACAGGTGTGGCATGGGAAAAAAGTTTGCATGAGTATGGTATTGTCAGAGCAGTTCAAAGGTACATAACATAGGGTAAATTTATATTAATACATATGACATAAAAACAGCACCAGCGACAGGAGTATGGGTGTAGGAAGTAAAACCAAAATAGATGAATAAATAAATGTCAGAATTATTAATCTGCTGCAGACTGAAATTCAATGTGTCCATTACAGACACAGGTCAGCATCACTTGTGCCCGACGTATTTCGTGTAGAGACACTCCTCAGGGGCAGATGCTAAAATATATCTGCAGAGTGTAAAGAAAAAAGTGGTGACATTAGTCTAATTCTAATTAGTAATGTAGAAATAGGGCAGATTAGCCCGTCCTAAATATTCACATAGGGTCCAAAACGGTAAAATGTTGCGGCCATGTGATCAAAGTCCCAATATAGCCTCCCCCGGGAACTGAGGTAATTGCAGCCGCGCATGGCAGGGCGCATGCAACAAAACCTCCCGATGACCCAAGGCACAAATTGCTGGTGCAAGTGGAAAGCAATTTGTCCACTTGCACCAGCAATTTGTGCCTTGGGTCATCGGGAGGTTTTGTTGCATGCGCCCTGCCGTGCGCGGCTGCAATTACCTCAGTTCCCGGGGGGAGGCTATATCTGCAGATATATTTTAGCATCTGCCCCTGAGGAGTGTCTCTACATGAAACGCGCCGGGCACAAGTGATGCTGACTTGTGTCTGTAATGGACACATTGAATTTCAGTCTGCAGCAGATTAATAATTCTGACATTTATTTATTCATCTATTTTGGTTTTACTTCCTACACCCATACTCCTGTCGCTGGTGCTGTTTTTATGTCATATGTATTAATATAAATTTACCCTATGTTATGTACCTTTGAACTGCTCTGACAATACCATACTCATGCAAACTTTTTTCCCATGCCACACCTGTATGTTATGTGTGGGTGGAGTCTATATGAATTACTGTACTGAATGTATATGTGGTTATTTTATTGCCATATTCTTTACAACGTTCGTTACTAATAAAATAATTTTGCATTTATTTCAACTTTGCCTCCACAAAGTCATCTATCTCATTCAAAGTCCCACTTTCCCTTCTCTTTTGCACATAGTATAGGGATGGAGGCACACCGCATATGTGCCTCATTTAAAGTCCCAATTCCCCTTCTCCATTCGATTTGAACAGGGATGGAGATTTGATGACTGGGTTGGTAGTGTTCCCCTACTACCCTAGTGTGAGGTTTGTAAATTCCGGGTGGTTATGCCACCATACCCGTTTTTTTACACACTCAGGGTACAATAATTTTGTATCCATGTAGTTCTACAGTGCCGTTGCGCCAGTTCATTTGGGGTATGTTGCGGTTGTGGTGATTTCCGGTTCCTTTGTTGGTCTTCTACCCGGGAGCTGCGATGCTCTTTACGTGCCTCCCCCTCCCCTCTCCGCCCACCGGGGGGTGGGGAGTGTTATGGGGTAGCGGGTGGATGCCTACAGAGCATCGGCGCCACGCATCCTGCCCTGTGTGTGGCGTCATGATTGAGGCCAATGCACAGAGCACGTGATTTCCATCCCAGCTGTTCTGGCAGTAAATATGGGCTTCTGTGGAGGGCGGTGCCTACCGCCCTCTCCGGAGCCCCTTCCTGCCTATCACACACTAGCGTGACGCTGGTAAGAGCCGGCGTGCACGTGTGCGGGGTACATATAAGCTGCCTCCCCTGTCACACTCTTGCTGATACACCTCCTAGCTACCACATCGCATTCAACACTTCCCTTTGTTTCCAGCCTTGCTCCAACACGTAAGTCACACCCTAGGTCATTCACAATTGCATGTCACTTTTGTTTGATGTTTTTTTCCTTTTTTGTTATCACCGTTGCCACTTTTTTTGTTTTAACATTGGCTCTCACTATCCAACCTTTCACTTTTTCATGCAACACTAACAATGCTCACATAGCTCACACATTTAGTCAACACACACCCCCTTTTACAACACATTCCATTTATTTTACTATTTTTTCATCTTTATATATTTATATATATATTTTTTTTTGTTTGTTCTTTATTTATTTGTTCATTCACATTTTTACTCATTCCCAATTTCACATTCCTTTTTTTTAGACCTTCCCAGATCACTTCAGGTTGCCCTCACAGGCCACCGCAACTTTCCACTTGCACCAGCAATTTGTGCCTTGGGTCATCGGGAGGTTTTGTTGCATGCGCCCTGCCGTGCGCAGCTGCAATTACCTCAGTTCCCGGGGGAGGCTATATTGGGACTTTGATCACATGGCCGCAACATTTTACCGTTTTGGACCCTATGTGAGTATTTAGGACGGGCTAATCTGCCCTATTTCTACATTACTAATTAGAATTAGACTAATGTCACCACTTTTTTCTTTACACTCTGCAGATATATTTTAGCATCTGCCCCTGAGGAGTGTCTCTACACGAAACGCGTCGGGCACAAGTGATGCTGACCTGTGTCTGTAATGGACACATTGAATTTCAGTCTGCAGCAGATTAATAATTCTGACATTTATTTATTCATCTATTTTGGTTTTACTTCCTACACCCATACTCCTGTCGCTGGTGCTGTTTTTATGTCATATGTATTAATATAAATTTACCCTATGTTATGTACCTTTGAACTGCTCTGACAATACCATACTCATGCAAACTTTTTTCCCATGCCACACCTGTATGTTATGTGTGGGTGGAGTCTATATGAATTACTGTACTGAATGTATATGTGGTTATTTTATTGCCATATTCTTTACAACTTTCGTTACTAATAAGATAATTTTGCATTTATTTCAACTTTGCCTCCACAAAGTCATCTATCTCATTCAAAGTCCCACTTTCCCTTCTCTTTTGCACATAGTATAGGGATGGAGGCACACCGCATATGTGCCTCATTTAAAGTCCCAATTCCCCTTCTCCATTCAATCTCCAAATACAGAAGGGCTTCTTCAAAGTAAGAGCTGTGAAAATGTGGAATAGTCTCCCTTAAGAGCTGGTTCTGTCCAGCTCAATAAATTGTTTTAAAAAAGGTCTGGATTATTTCCTAAATGCACATAATATACCTGGATACTAATATTTTACAATTAAATTTGATCCAGGGAATATCTGCCTGTTTGGCAAAAGTATTCACCTCCCTTGGCATTTTTCGTGTTTTGTTGCCTCACAACCTTGAATTAACATGGATCGTTTGAGGATTTGCATCATTTAATTTACAGAACATGGCCAAAACTTTCAAGATGTTTTTTTTTTTATTGTGAAGCAAACAACAAATAGGACAAAATAATAGAAACAGTCAATGTGCATAACTATTCACCCCCTAAAGCCAATACCTCAAATCACACACAGAGTGGTACAGGTTTTGCTCAAGAATATCCCTGTATTTAGCACCATCCATCTTTCCCTCAACTCTGACCAATTTCACAGTCCCGACTGCTGGGATGGTGTTCTTTGGGTGAAGTGCCATTTTGTTTTTTGCTGAAAGTAATGGCTTTCTTCTGGCCATTCTGCCAAAAAGTCCAACTCTATGGAGCGTATGGCTTATTGTTGTCCTATGTACAGATACTCCAGTCTCTGCTGTGGAACTCTGCAGCTGCTCCAGGGTTACCTTAGGTCTCTGTGCTGCCTCTCTGATTAATGCCCTCCTTGTCTGGTCCGTGAGTTTTGGTGTGCAGCCGTCTCTTGAAAGGTTTGCTGTTGTGCCATGTTCTTTCCATTTGGCTATGATAAATTTGATGGTGCTCCTAGGGATCATCAAAGATTTGGATAGTTTTTTATAACCTAACCCTGATTTTTACTTCTCAACAACATTGTCCCTTACTTGTTTGGGGAGTTCCTTGGTCTTCATGGCAGGGTTTGGTTAGTGGTGCCTCTTGCTTAGGTGTTGCAGCCTCTGGGGCCTTTCAAAAAGGTGTGTATATGTTATGACAGATCATGTGACACTTAGATTGCATACAGGTGGACATCATTTCACTAAATATGTGACTTCTGAAGGTAATTGGTTGCACCAGAGCTTTTTATGGGCTTCATAACAAAGGGGGTGAATACATACGCACATTCCAATTATCAGTTTTTTATTTCTGAAAAATAGTTTTATGTATATATTTTTACTAATTCTAATTTTACTTCACCAACTTAGACCACTGTGTTCTGATCCATCACATATAATTCAGATTTAAAAAGCATTGAACTAAAGGCTGTAATGTAACAAAATAGGTAAAAAGCCAAGGGGGGTGAATACATTTCCAAGGCACTGTAGGATAGTGTAAATGGAGGTTTTCTATTTGTTTGTGCGTGTGGTATTTTTTGCTTCTGTGTTGGTTAAAATTTATATCTTTTTTCAACCAGATTACCTATGTATTATATATATGCTACAACCATATTTAAGGTAAAACATGTAACATGCTCCTATGCACCCACCTCCCACTGCTGAGGCTCTCCTCTCTCTGACAGCTGGCAGGGGAATCTTCTCCCTGCACCCACTGTCACATTTTGAAAATGGCTACACTCGTACAGCCTTGTAATTTATTCACAGAAATTTGTGAATGTATGAACTGCAAGTCCTGTCCGCCACCATGGCACACAGATTTGTAGTATCAATAAACACACTGATCAGCATGCTTGTAGTTCATTCACACTGCCCACAGCTCAGGAACAGTCTGCCCATACAGAGGTATGGGCAGAGAGCTCTGGGCAGTGTGTGCAGGAGACATTGCACCTCTGGTCCAGTGATCATGGAGACAATGCTCTGCAGGTTTCAGTGAAAAAAAAAAGATAAATGCACATTTTTTTTTTTCCTGCTAAAATATGTGCATTTATCATTTTTCACAAAGGTGAACTTAACCTTTAATGTACGTAGATGTGCTGGTTACATTCATTTCTTTTTCAGAATTTTTTATTTTTTTCACCCGGTACACACTTCCTGTCCTGACAGCGCTTATAACATGGGAGAGCAGAATTGTCATGCTAGGACAGGTAGTATATTACAGAATACTATGACTACTGAAAACCTCCCCTCTCCTCATCTCCATAAGATAGTGGATAGGTGTTCTGTTGTCAACATAAGATACCTGGACAGGGCTGCAAACATGTATTTTTTCTTTACTTGCATTATTTTTATGCCCCGTACACACGGTCGGACATTGATCGGACATTCCGACAACAAAGTCCATGGATTTTTTCCGACGGATGTTGGCTCAAACTTGTTTTGCATACACACGGTCACACAAAGTTATCGGAAAATCCGATCGTTCTGAACGCGGTGACATAAGGCACGTACGCCGGGACTATAAACGGGGCAGTAGCCAATAGCTTTCATCTCTTAATTTATTCTGAGCATGCATGGCACTTAGTCCGTCGGATTTGTGTACACTCGATCGGAATTTCCGACAACGGATTTTGTTGTCGGAAAATTTTATAGCAAGCTCTCAAACTTTGTGTGTCGGAAATTCAGATGGAAAATGTGTGATGGAGCCCACACATGGACGGAATTTCCGACAACAAGGTCCTATCACACATTTTCTGTCTGAAAATCCGACCTTGTGTACAGGGCATTAGAGTTAAAACATAAGGAAACATGCATGTACGTTTTTTTTCTCATATGAATGCCTTTTTTTCTTGCTGATATATAAAAATGTGACATTTTCATGTATTGTAATTAATTGTGGCTTATATGTAAAATGTTACAATTGATTCACACAGAAATTGTTTTCTCCTTCAAACCTTTAATTTACCTGAACAACTAGAGAAGGGAGAAGCTGACCCACACAGTCAGTCACAAACCCTCAACCATTTGTTAACCCACAGAATATAAATGGCAACTCTAGTCTGACTGCTTGTTTTGGAAAAAGAGTACAATAATATGTCGAAACTACAGTTTGATTATCACATAGCCAATTATCCAATGTTGCAGTATTAAAGGCGAGATAAGGACAAGAATACTATACCTATAGTAGGTTTTGGAGTTTCAAAACATGACATTTCCTCTGTTCCATTTATTCCACATTTTATACTTATACAGTCTTCAGGTCCTTCCTTCAGATACATGATTTCACCAATTTTCATCACCAGCCCTTGATATTCACAGTTACATGCTGAACAGTAGTTTAAAAATATGAAATTATGTCAGATATAACAAGGATATTTAAAATTTTGTAGATTTTAAGACGGTCAACCATAAATGTATTCTTGTTATTTATTCTGCTTTATCTGATACTAAACATATTTGCTATAGTAAAATTCTATCATGCAATTAAAAAATTGTATTTCACTATACATTTTTTATCACACGTAGACAGGTTTCAGCTCTGTTAGCTTTTTTTGCAGTGCAGTGCTGGAGACTTAACTTTTAAAGTGTCCAGCCAAAACTTTTCTCTATAGTTTTGAATAAGGTGGGGAAGGCTTAGAACCATTGAAAGGTTTTTACTAGTATCAAGAACTCTGCTAGAGATTTATTCTCACTTTCTGTCCAGCTGGCATTTTACTAGGCGGGAGACGAGGAGAATTCTCAAATAGAAACACAAAAATAGAAACACTTTTAAGTAGAAGACTAGAACCCTTGACAGATTATTACTCATTCTGTCTGTGTCTCTGATGTAGATTTAACCTCACTTACTGTCTAGTAAAACCAATGTCAACCTGATATAAGGTGAAGAAAAAGCTATCTAATGAAGCTGCTTATAGCAAAAAAAAAAAAGCAGATGGGGTCCTAATCTCTCCCATTCTATCTAAAAGGCAGCATCATGTCATCAGCCAGTGGAGGAATTTTTTAAAGGCCCTTTGCATTATGGCTACAGATGTAAATATAAGTTCATTGGGAAAACATAAGGGAAAAAGACAAGTGCAACCTCCGTAAAGTAGTAAACAAGGTGAACAATATTATTAATAAAACGCACTCACAAAAGCAGTAAAAGTCAAAGCTGCTACATCTTCAGCCTTGATGTAAATATAAGTTCATGTACAGTTTAACACAATCTATCTGGCCCCACAAACTGCTACCACAAGTGAGCATAATTGTTTTGAGCACTGGTCTGTTTTAAACAGTTATAAAAAGGTATTGATTCCCACATATAATATTCATAGATGTTGTATTGTTTGCTCATTTCTGAAGCTCAGCAGAATAACATGCCATTGGAGTTATAATGACATTGAATTCCCTTAAGCTTATTATATATGCTCTTTGATGGAAGAACAAAATATAATGACTACCCTCTAGGGATAAGGTTCGGGATCTTGGATGCTAGAAGTTGATGACTCACAAACCTTTGATTGAAAAGTTTGCAGATTTGCCACCAGAAATAAGAAACAGTCCATAAAGCAGTTCATAGCCTTTGCTCATAACTCAGCTGAGTTTCAAGAGACAATAATTTAAAGAAATTGGTAACCCAGCTTTCGCTACAAGAGTGGCCTTACAAGGGCCATATTGATAGTGTTGGGGCAGTTAGGGAGAGCTGATAATATATTTAGGGATATATACATATACAGTGCCTTGAAAAAGTATTCATACCCCTTGAAATGTACCACATTTTTCATGTTACAACCAAAAACGTAAATGTTTTTCATTGTGATTTTTATGTCATAGACCATAGAACACAAAGTGGCACATAATTGTAAAGTGGAAGGAAAATGATAAATAGTTTTCAAAATGTTTTACAAATAAATATGTGAAAACTGTGGCGTATAAAACAAGTGGAGGCGCAACAACTAAAACCATAAAAAAAGAATAAAAATCTGCAATAAAACTGTAAAACGATCAATCATAGATCTGTGACCAGTCCGTTTTGTTTTATATACACAGTCTATATAATTCTATGTACGGATGGTGAGAAGGGATTAAAAGTCCAGAGCAAGCAGGGCTGCCATCATTAGAACAGAAACCATGTTCCAGGGAGCTGCAAAAAAACAAGGAGAGAGGCGCCTCTGGGTGCAGACGTTTTTAACAAGCTTTAATACACAGAAATTAGTCAAACTCACATTTCAGCAGAAAGTGATAGGCATAAAAGTATAGACATGGTTTTGTCATGGTGGCGATCCTGAGTCCTGAGCCTTGTAGTTTCTCTGTCAAAACAGTCTGGTCAGAGAGGTGTCCGCCGCTAAGATGGTTATGCCGGCTCCAGAATACAAACTCGAGATAAGGCGCGAGGCGCAGGGAACAGCAGGCTGCACTTTCTGCTGAAATGTGAGTTTGACTAATTTATGTGTATTAAAGCTTGTTAAAAACGTCTGCACCCAGAGGCAACTCTCTCCTTGTTTTTTTTAAAACGGTGGCGTGCATTTGTATTTTACCCCCTTTATTCTGATACCCTAACTAAAATCTAGTGGAACCAATTGCCTTCAAAAGTCACCTAATTAGTAACTAATTAGTTACACCTGTGTGTAATTGAATCTCAGTAAAGATACAGCTGTTCTGTGAAGCCCTCAGAGGTTTGTTAGAGAACCTTATGCCTCGTTTCCACAGAGCGGATTGGTTCGGGTCGGATCGGTTTGGACGGCCTACAATGGTCCGGCCTATTCAGGCGAGCATTTCCACTGCAAGTCGGACCGACAGGGGCCATACGTGGGTTTAGAAAAAATGCCGTCATGGCGTCACACGTCCACCAATCAGTGTAAAGTATCGTAGCTCCGCCCTAACCGAACCGTTCCATTTTCTATGGCCCCACATCTGAAGCAGGACCCTGAATGGAACGGTTCAGTTCGGTTGTATGGGCCGCTTTCATAATGGAAACACCCAAAATAGCGTACCGTACCGAACTGATCCGCTCGGTGGAAACGAGGCAATAGTGAACACACAGTATCATGAAGGCCAAGGAACACACCAGATAGGTCAGGGATATTGATATTTGAAAATCTCACGGAGCACTGTTCTATCCATCATCCGAAAATGGAAAGAGTATGGCACAACTCAGTGTGAGGCTGTGGAACTTAGTCCAAGTGGAACTGGTCTAAGTGGTGAGTTAAAAACCAGAGTTAGAGTGAACAAGTCTTGCTTTTTGTTTGCTGGGTTGCATTTTTGGGGCTTTTCCTTTTAGTTTTTCAATCACCTTTTTCTGTCACTTTTTAAATAGCTTTTTTTTTTCTCTGGTTCCTTCAGGCTATCAATTTAGGGGAGTGGTTAATTGCTCACAGGTGTCTATATAACTGTGTGTAGGACTCATCCTGAGCCTGCTCAGTGTGAGGCTGTGGAACTTAGTCCAAGTGGAACTGGTCTAAGTGGTGAGTTAAAAACCAGAGTTTAAAACAGGAGGTTATAACAGGGGTCATAGTACCTGTGTAGTGTAAGTACCTGAGTGTTTTCTGAGTAGTGTGTGTGGATAGTTAGTACTTGTGTATTGTGTACTGTATACTTGAGTATTGCGAGTGCACGTAGGTCTGCGACTGTTCTGCGATTGCACGTAGGTCTGTGAGTACCTGTGTATTGTCTTGAGTATTAGTGCCAGGAAGCTAGCTGTTAGGTAATTTGGACAGGGTAAAATCCCCAAATCCTCACTAAATTTAATAGGTACGATGCCCGGCGGGTGTGGAGAGGCGACTCTTTGTACATCTTGCTGCATGTATGCGTTCCTTGATCATCCGATCGAGGGCGAATACTGCTGTGCAAAATGTAGGCACATTGTTTCCCTGGAAGCCCAGGTTCTGAATCTGGGGAAGCAACTGTCAGCACTGAGAAGTCCCTCCATACTAAAGGAGAGCCAGGAACGTACACGGCAGGTGCCGGCAGGGGCCAGCACAGAGGCGGTGGAGACAAAGAGGTGCAGGCACTAGCAAAGAGTAGATGGGTGACAGTCAGGAGGGGTAGAGGGGGAAGAGCCAGGGAGGCCGATCCAGGACTGGAGCATCCCAATAAGTACGCTCCATTGAGTGACATTGGTGAAACCAGTCAGGGATCAGCACTGCTGGAGCTGAGGGACTCTCCTAACTGCCGGGGGAAGAACTCCTCCAGTGAGAGTGGGGGGGCAGCAAAGGGAAAGGAAAGACAGATTCTGGTGGTAGGGGACTCAATTCTTAGAAGGACAGAGAGGGCAATCTGTAACCAAGACCTGAAGCGCCGAACAGTATGTTGTCTACCGGGCGCTCGGGTTCGGCACATCATGGATCTTGTGGACAGATTACTGGGAGGGACTGGGGAAGACCCGGCTGTCATGGTGCACGTTGGCACCAATGACAAAGTCAGAGGCAGATGGAGTGTCCTAAAGAACGATTTTAGGGACTTAGGAGCTAAATTGAGGAAAAGGATCTCCAAGGTAGTATTCTCAGGAATACTACCGGTACATCAAGCCACACCAGAAAGGCAGAGGGAGATTAGGGAAGTAAACAAGTGGCTGAAGAGCTGGTGTAGTAAGGAGGGGTTTGGGTTCCTGGAGGACTGGGCCGACTTCTCAGTCGGTAACCGGTACTATAGAAGGGACGGACTGCACCTAAATGAGGAGGGTGCAGATCTGCTGGGAATGAAGATGGCCAAAAAGTTAGAGGGGTTTTTAAACTAGGCGATGGGGGGGAGGGTCCAGAGACAGAGATAGCCAGCGCGGAAGATATTCCAGAGGGTAGTATTGGGGGCATTAGTGGTAGGTTAACCAAAGCACAAAAACACAAGGTGAGTATAGTAGCAAGTCCTAGTTGCAATCTCGAAACACCCAATACGAGGACAATATGCGACCGGTCTAAACTATGTGGCATGTTCACCAATGCCAGGAGCATGGCGGACAAGATGGGTGAACTAGAGATACTGTTGTACAAGGAGGATTTGGATTTTGTGGGAATTTCAGAGACCTGGTTCAACAGCTCTCATGATTGGCTGGCAAACATTCAAGGGTATACCCTATACCGCAAGGATAGAGAGGGTAAAAAAGGGGGAGGGGTATGCCTATATATCAAGAATAATGTACAAGTGAATGTGAGAGATGACATCACTGAGGGAGCTAGGGAGGAGGTGGAATCCTTATGGGTAGAGCTCCAAAGGGATGAAGCTAAGGGGAAAATAATACTGGGAGTATGCTATAGGCCCCCTAACCTGAGGGAGGAAGTGGAGACGGATCTCCTATCACAAATTGGATTAGCAGCAAGGATGGGAAGTGTTATCATAATGGGGGATTTTAATTATCCAGACATAGACTGGGCGGAGGGAACTGCGCATTCATTTAAGGCTCGCCAGTTCCTTAATGTCTTGCAGGACAATTTTATGGGTCAGATGGTAGACGCACCAACTAGAAATAAAACATTACTGGATCTACTGATTACCAACAATACAGACCTGATCACGGATGTGGAAATACGGGGCAATTTAGGTAACAGCGATCACAGGTCAATTATTTTCAGTATAAATCACACAAATAGGAAACATAAAGGGAATACAAAGACACTGAATTTCAAAAGAGCCAACTTCCCTAAACTACAAACCTTGCTAAAAGGCATAAATTTGGATAAAATATTAGGAACAAAGAATACGGAGGAGAGATGGGTTTGCTTTAAGAGCATATTAAATAAGGGCATTAGCCAATGTATCCCATTGGGTAATAAATTTAAAAGAGCGAACAAAAATCCTGGATGGCTTAACTCCAATGTAAAAATGCATATAAAAGCAAAGGAGAAGGCCTTCAAAAAATACAAGGTTGAGGGATCATCCTCAGCATTCAGACTTTATAAAGAATGCAAAAAGAAATGTAAGGGTGCAATTAGGACGGCTAAGATAGAAAATGAAAGACACATAGCAGAGGAGAGCAAAAAAAATCCCAAGAAATTCTTTAAGTATGTAAACAGTAAAAAAGGGAGGACAGACCATATTGGCCCCATAAAGAATGAGGAAGGACATCTGGTTACAAAGGATGGGGAGATGGCGAAGGTATTGAATTTATTCTTTTCCTCAGTCTTCACGAGTGAATCGGGGGGCTTCAGTAACCAAAACTGCAGTGTTTATCCTCATGACACAACACAGAAAGCACCTCCATGGTTAACAGAGGACAGAATTAAAATTAGACTTGAGAAACTTAACATTAATAAATCACCGGGACCAGATGGCTTGCATCCGAGGGTACTTAGGGAACTCAGTCAAGTGATTGCCAGACCGTTGTTCCTAATTTTTACAGAAAGTCTACTGACTGCAATGGTACCAGCTGATTGGAGAAAAGCCAATGTAGCACCAATATTTAAAAAGGGCCCAAAATGCATCCCTGGGAATTACAGACCAGTTAGCCTAACATCAACAGTATGTAAACTCTTGGAGGGGATGATAAGGGACTATATACAAGATTTTAGTAATAAGAACAGTATCATTAGCAGTAATCAGCATGGATTCATGAAGAATCGTTCTTGCCAAACCAATCTATTAACCTTCAATGAGGAGGTGAGTTGCCATCTAGATAAAGGAAGGCCCGTAGACGTGGTGTATTTGTATTTTGCAAAAGCATTTGATACAGTTCCCCATAAACGTTTACTGTACAAAATAAGGTCCGTTGGCATGGACCATAGGGTGAGTACATGGATTGAAAACTGGCTACAAGGGCGAGTTCAGAGGGTGGTGATAAATGGGGAGTACTCAGAATGGTCACGGGTGGGTAGTGGGGTTCCCCAGGGTTCTGTGCTGGGACCAATCCTATTTAATTTGTTCATAAACGACCTAGAGGATGGGATAAACAGTTCAATCTCTGTATTTGCAGATGATACTTAGCTAAGCAGGGCAATAACTTCTCCGCAGGATGTGGAAACCTTGCAAAATGACCTGAACAAATTAATGGGGTGGGCGACTACATGGCAAATGAGGTTCAATGTAGAAAAATGTAAAATAATGCATTTGAGTGGCAAAAATATGAATGCAATCTATACACTGGGGGGAGAACCTCTGGGGGAATCTAGAATGGAAAAGGACCTGGGGGTCCTAGTAGATGATAGGCTCAGCAATGGCATGCAATGCCAAGCTGCTGCTAACAAAGCAAACAGAACATTGGCATGCATTAAAAGGGGGAACAACTCCAGAGATAAAATGATAATTCTCCCACTCTACAAGGCTCTGGTCTGGCCGCACCTGGAGTATGCTGTCCAGTTCTGGGCACCAGTCCTCAGGAAGGTACTGGAAATGGAGCGAGTACAAAGAAGGGCAACAAAGCTAATAAAGGATCTGGAGGATCTTAGTTATGAGGAAAGGTTGCGAGCACTGAACTTATTCTCTCTGGAGAAGAGACGCTTGAGAGGGGATATGATTTCAATTTACAAATACTGTACTGATGACCCCATAATAGGGATAAAACTTTTTCACAGAAGAGAGTTTAATAAGACTCGTGGCCACTCATTACAATTAGAAGAAAAGAGGTTTAACCTTAAACTACGTAGAGGGTTCTTTACTGTAAGAGCGGCAAGGATGTGGAATTCCCTTCCACAGGCGGTGGTCTCAGCGGGGAGTATTGATAGCTTCAAGAAACTATTAGATAATCACCAGAATGACCGCAACATACAGGGATATACAATGTAATACTGACACATAATCACACACATAGGTTGGACTTGATGGACTTGTGTCTTTTTTCAACCTTACCTACTATGTAACTATGTAACAACTGCAAACCTACCAAGACATGGCTGTCCACCTAAACTGACAGGCCAGGCAAGGAGAGTATTCATCGGAGAAGCAGTTAAGAGGCCCATGGTAACTCTGGAGGAGCTGCAGAGATCCACAGCTCAGGTAGGAGAATCTGTACACAGGACAACTATTAGTCGTGCACTCCACAAATCTGGCCTTTATGGAAGAGTGGCAAGAAGAAAGCCATTGTTGAAAGAAAGCCATAAGAAGCCCTGTTTGCAGTTTGCGAGAAGCCATGTGGGGGACACAGAAAACATGTGGAAGAAGATGCTCTGGTCAGATGAGACCAAAGTTGAACTTTTTTAGCCTAAAAGCAAAATGCTATGTTGGGCGAAAAACTAACACTGCACACACCAGTGAACTCACGATCTCCACTGTGAAACATGGTGGTGGCAGCATCATGTTGTGGGGACGCTTTTATTCAGCAGGCACAGGGAAGCTAGGCAGAGTTGATGGGAAGATGCATGGAGCCAAATACAGGGCAATCTTGGAAGAAAACCTGTTAGCGTCTGCAAAAGATTTGAGACTGAGGTAGAGGTTCATTTTCCAGCAGGATGATGACCCTAAACATACAGCCAGAGCTACAATGGAATGGTTTAGATCAAAGCATATTCATGTGTTAGAATGGCCCAGTCAAAGTTCAGACCTAAATCCAATCGAGAATCTGTAGCAGCACTTGAAAATTGCTGTTCACAGATGCTCTTCATCCAATCTGACAGAGCTTGAGCTATTTTGCAAAGAAGAATGGGCAAAGATGTCACTCTCTAGATGTGCAAAGCTGGTAGAGACATACCCAAATATATTTGCAGCTCTAATTGCAGCGAAAGGTGGTTCTACAAAGTATTGACTGCTGAGGCTGAATACAAATGCACGCCACACTTTTCACATATTTATTTGTAAAAAAAAATTGAAACCATTTATCATTTTCCTTCCACTTTACAATTATGTGCCACTTTGTGTTGGCCTACCACATAAAATCCCAATAAAATATATTTACAATTCTGGTTGTAACATGACAAAAGGTGGAAAATTTCAAGGGGTATAAATACTTTTTCAAGACACTGTATATACTATATATATCTATAGATAGATATATATATATATATATATATAGCTATATATATCTATATATAGATATACAGGTGAAAGCCAGTAAATTAGAATATTTTGAAAAACTTGATTTATTTCAGTAATTGCATTCAAAAGGTGTAACTTGTACATTATATTTATTCATTGCACACAGACTGATGCATTCAAATGTTTATTTCATTTAATTTTGATGATTTGAAGTGGCAACAAATGAAAATCCAAAATTCCGTGTGTCACAAAATTAGAATATTGTGTAAGGGTTAAATTTTGAAGACACCTGGTGCCACAAACTAATCAGCTGATTAACTCAAAACACCTGCAAAGGGCTTTAAATGGTCTCTCAGTCCAGTTCTGAAGCCTACACAAACATGGGGAAGACTTCAGATTTGACAGCTGTCCAAAAGGCGACCATCGACACATTGCACAAGGAGGGAAAGACACAAAAGGTTATTGCTGAAGAGGCTGGCTGTTCTCAGAGCTCTGTGTCCAAACACATTAATAGAGAGGCAAAGGGAAGGAAAAACTGTGGTCAGAAAAAGTGTACAAGCGATAGGGATCACCGCGCCCTAGTCAAGATTGTGAAAAAAAACCCCTTCAAAAATGTGGGGGAGATTCACAAGGAGTGGACAGCTGCTGGAGTCAGTGCTTCAAGATCCACCACCAAGAGACGCTTGAAAGACATGGGTTTCAACTGCCGCATACCTCGTGTCAAGCCACTGTTGACCAAGAAACAGCGCGAAAAGCGTCTCACCTGGGCTAAGGAAAAAAAGAGCTGGACTGCTGCTGAGTGGTCCAAAGTCATGTTTTCTGACGAAAGCAAATTTTGCATTTCCTTTGGAAATCGAGGTCCCAGAGTCTGGAGGAAGACAGGAGAGGCACAGGATCCACGTTGCCTGAAGTCTAGTGTAAAGTTTCCACCATCAGTGATGGTTTGGGGTGCCATGTCATCTGCTGGTGTCGGTCCACTCTGTTTCCTGAGATCCAGGGTCAACGCAGCCGTCTACCAGCAAGTTTTAGAGCACTTCATGCTTCCTGCTGCTGACCTGCTCTATGGAGATGGAGATTTCAGGTTCCAACAGGACTTGGCGCCTGCACACAGCGCAAAATCTAACCGTGCCTGGTTTACGGACCATGGTATTTCTGTTCTAAATTGGCCAGCCAACTCCCCTGACCTTAGCCCCATAGAAAATCTGTGGGGTATTGTGAAAAGGAAGATGCAGAATGCCAGACCCAACAATGCAGAAGAGTTGAAGGCCACTATCAGAGCAACCTGGGCTCTCATAACACCTGAGCAGTGCCAGAAACTCATCGACTCCATGCCACGCCGCATTAATGCAGTAATTGAGGCAAAAGGAGCTCCAACCAAGTATTGAGTATTGTACATGCTCATATTTTTCATTTTCATACTTTTCAGTTGGCCAACATTTCTAAAAAATCCCTTTTTTGTATTAGCCTTAAGTAATATTCTAATTTTGTGACACACGGAATTTTGGATTTTCATTTGTTGCCACTTCAAATCATCAAAATTAAATGAAATAAACATTTGAATGCATCAGTCTGTGTGCAATGAATAAATATAATGTACAAGTTACACCTTTTGAATGCAATTACTGAAATAAATCAAGTTTTTCAAAATATTCTAATTTACTGGCTTTTACCTGTATATAGATATATATCTATATATATACACACACACACACACACTGTGATGTTCTATCAGCCTAATTGCTTTCTACCGTCATCCTTAATATGATATTGTTGCTTTGCCTTAATATTGTTGCATTCTACCCTTATCCTTTGTATTGTTTTTACTTTATCAAAGCTACACATTAGGATGCATCACAGAGTATTCTGTTCAGTCATACTTACGTTTTCCACCACAATGTGAAAACCCATGCTATGATATTTCTCTAGCAAAATCTTTATCCTACTGTACTATATCTGCCTGTCTTTTCAAATTGAAATCCTTAGGGCTCTGTTCACAGCTGCATGTTGCTAGAACATGTGCAGAAATGCACATTTCCTCACGCACTCCTGGAAACACGGGAGCAACTGCACTCACAAAAAAAAAATGAACACAAATTACACAAAATGTGCAAACCAGAACATGGAAATTGCTCCATGAGCTACTGCTGAAATCAGTGGACTGCCCTGTGTGTGTCACATGAATAACATGTTAAAAAAAGCAAATTTTTAAATAATAGGTGTGAATGGGGCCTTAAGATTGCTAAAATATTTGACAACATCAGGAAGGTCAGCATCTAGTCGAGGGAGGTATTTAGAGACACTTGTCAGTGTGGCTACAGATGTAAATATAGTTTTATCTACAGTCTAGCAGAGCCTAAATAGCCACATCAAATGCTGCCCCAAGATCACATACCGTATATACTTGAGTATAAGCCGAGTTTTTCAGCACATTTTTTTGTGCTGAAAAAGCCCCCTCGGCTTAAACTCGAGTCACTGTGCTCATCTGCAGCCTCATGTGCCTGATCTCCTGATCTCCCAGCGCTGTGACATGCAGTCGGCGGCTGTGCAGTGTAACAAAGCCCCGCTTTCTCCTCGACCTCGTCTGTAATAGGCGGAACACTGACTCACTGCTGGGAAACTGGATTAGTGTTCCGTCACGGGCAAGGAGGAGGAGGAGGCGGGGCTTTGTTACACTAGACGGCCACCGACTAGACTGCATGTCACAGCGCCGGGAATCAGGAGGTCAGGTACATGTGGCTGCAGATGGACACAGTGAGGCAGGGAGATGGCACAGTGAGGTATGAAGATGGCACAGTGAGGCATGAAGATGGCACAGTGAGGCATGAAGATGGCACAGTGGGGCATGCAGATGGCACAGTGGGGCATGCAGATGGCACAGTGGGGCATGAAGATGGCACAGTGAGGCATGGAGACGGCACAGTGAGGCATGGAGATGGCACAGTGGGGCATTAGGATGGCACAGGCTGCAAATGGGCACAGTAAGGCTGCAGACGGGCACTGTTGACCCTCTTTTCCACTTACAGTAGCTGCTGCATTTCCCAAACCAGGCTTATGCTCGAGTCAATAAGTTTTCCCAGTTTTTTGTGGTAAAATTAGGTGCCTCAGATAGGTCCAACTCCAAAAACATTCAGGTCCTTACAGATAGAATACAACCTAGCTAACGCAGAATATTACACATACCATAGGATTACACATCTATTACGCACCAACCTGAAAACAAATATTGATATGCCATGGAGAGTATTCCAATACTACACAAACCCTACCACCAAGATTAGAGGTATATCATTGTTCTATAATATACTAAAAAATAAGGATATACCCTTGAAAACAACTCATATGATTGCCTGGGAGAAGGACTTAGATACTTCTTACTCCCTTAAACAATAAGGAAAGGCACCATACCATAAGGTACCATATACTTTGGTCTTGCCCCCCTATAATCCCCTTTTGGAAAGGAGTCTATGGAGTAATTTCTCAAGTATTGAATATTAAAGTACCCATGTCACCGGGAAATGCAATTTTATCCTTAGACATAGAGTTAATTCCACCAGAATACAGGACCATAGCCGTGCACATTCTTTTGAGTGCACGATTAACGATAATGCGCCATTGGAGAGATCAACAAACCCCGTCTCTACATGAAGTAATCAATACGACTAACACTCACGCAGCATACGAGATGTTATATGCATCAACTCAAAACACTTACAGTAAAGCCCAGAAAACATGGGAAAAATGGGTAGATTGGTACACAATGAAACTTTAGACCTAAATGTATCACTTATAAACCATACTGTACTTCCAAAGGGAAGTAACTATCAGACTGTGTTTTTCTTTTTTTTTTATGCTAATTTTATTTTATATTATGTTATATTTTCATATTTTATATTTCTTACTTTTTTTTCTTTTTCGAACACCGATGTCTATTTCATATATTACTTAGTCTAACACTAGATGTAATCTAACAACGAAAACAACGCAACAACCCTCAAAGGGGGTTGAGGGCCACTGCTCCCCTCCTGAGCGCAGCGTGTTCCCAGTTGGGGTGCCTGGGCAGGGGAGTGGTGTCCCTCACTCTTGATCTAGCAAGATATACTTTATATATCACATTTTTTACCTTGGTTTATGTGTCTATTGTATACAGACTCTGTTATAGAATAATCCTCAAGACTGTATCATAAGCTGAAGAAGTGCATATCTGAATGACTATTTTTCTATATGTTTTTCACTTATGTTCTGTGAAATATTCAATAAAAACATATTGATGTAAAATTAGGTGCCTCGGCTTATATTCGGGTCGGCTTATACTCAAGTATATACGGTAATAGTTTTGAGCACAAGCCTGTTGGAGCAATTATAAAAATATCTTGATCCCACATATACTTTATCACAGATGTTATATTGTGCCTTCATTTTTGAAGCTTAACAGAACAACATACCATCTGAGTCATATTGACATTGAATCCCCTTTCCTGTGCAAATGCTGAAAGACAAAATGCCCATGATAAGGTATAAATACACGCAGGACAATCTAAAAAGCTGACTGCTTTATAGTTGTAATATAATAGACATGTTCAAACTTGATCTGTAAAAACATTTACTGACACCCACAGACTAATAATAATAATAATAATAATAAATGTGTTTAATAATTAAATCTTTAACTGTTTTCCTACCAGCCACAGGAGAGTAAAACCTTGGATTAAAAATAACTTGGTCTGAGAGTGTTTTGCAAGACAAGCAATTTTTTTTTTTAAATATTAACTTGATAAATGAGCGATGTCTTAATATACAAGTAGTGTTATGTCACAACTGAGTATAAAAGAGAAGAGAGGTGCCTCCAAGTGTAGCAATATGGTTACATTTACTGAAGGTATAACATTTAGCAACTCACATGGTTGATGATTAAAACAGACACATCTAAGTATGCAGGCATCCGGGATACTTAGATGTGCCTATGTTAATCATCAACCATGTGAGTTGCTAAATGTTGTACCTTGAATAAATGTAACCATATTGCTACACTTAGAGGCGCCTCTCTTCTCTTTTATACTCTGTAGCTCCTGCTGGATTTTGCTTGTAATCCCCTTGTGGAGGCTGCCATTTGTGGATGGAAATTTTATGGTTACACAACCTATCACATTGCTTTAATCTTTTTTTATGGACTATAAACTGAAGTACTTATGAATAAATCGTTGTGGAACGAATTATCTGAGTTTACCATTTTTATGAGGAAATCCGCTTTGATATACGAGTGCTTTGGATTACAAGCATGTTTCGGGAACAAACTATGCTTACAATTCAAGGTTTTGCTCTGTATATATATATACATTGTCATAGGAAAAGGGTTATACCAGGATCATGGTTGAGGCTACAACCATGATCCTGGTGTAATCCAGCTCTGGTCTTACAATTAGATGAATTGAAGCTGTTTCTTCCCCTGTGTGATGTCAGAACCTGGAAGTGACGACTATTTTGTCACTTCTGGTTCCGGGTCTTTGTTTACTGGCCGCATAGTGACCAGTGAAGCAGCCGATTAGACCGATCTGTGCCTGATCGGCTGCATTGGAGCCCAAAGGAGAGATGAAGCATTAGGTTTAAAGACTGCCCCTTTACAGCTGCCACACAGAGACATTTAGCTATTGCTTAAAAGAGAACTATAAGAAAAGCTTTTTTTTTTTCATTTTGGATAGAGCAAAGGAGGGTTATAACTCTTGTCAATTTTTTAATTTGCCATCTGTGTCCCATTGCAGAGATTCCCCTTCACTTCCTGTCTCATAGCCAAACAGGAAGTGAGAGGAAGTCCCTGTAAATCAAGGGAATGTCTTGGGGACCCCCAGGACACCAGAACTAGTGTACCCATTGGAAGGTTTCCTCTCTATTACTTTTCTGGGGACAACCCAAAATTTGGGTAATTTTATTTTACTTTCACTTTCAATGATAATGGTAAATAGGACAATTAGAAAGGGTGAACCTCCTTAGCAGGGGCACCGACAGCAATAAAAACTGACAGGTGGTCTAATTCCTCTCCACTCTATCCAAAACGACAAAAAAAAAGTTTGCCTTTAGTTATACTTTAAGCTCAGAGGTACCTTAGGGGAAATTGCACCATATCCTAGCCATTTTCTTAGATTGCACTGCAGACTCATGTTGTATTCACATTGCAGTTAATCATTATATGCACTGTGTATTGTTGACTTATGTGTTAATTGCAGTCTAGTGGCACATAACTCTACTCTAAGTTTTTTTGGCATAGTGATTATAATGTCTTGCAGACTGTGCCTGAACCTATATTATGTATGCTCATTTATGCTCAAACCATCATTTATTTCAACCCATACCAACATTGAGTTCATTCAGCACTAAAAGGTCTTGTTTCTGTTTCCTGATACTAATTCGGAGTCAAGTTAAAGGTCCCCATATTTGTGTTCCTATATGTAACTTTAACTCCAACGGGTGTGTCAGAGAGGCTGAGGTTGTTTTTGGAGTTGAGGTGCAAATTACAAATCGGCTCCTTTTGGGGAAGTGCTACACGTGCACGCTCAAAAGTCCTACCAATACTGCGACAGCATGTAGATATAATATCTTCTTTATATTCAGGGTACAGATCCAAGTGCCACTTGGGACATCAAGAATACTACAAAAGGGCAAAAGTTTGTACCAGCTTTCACAGATGTTGCAGGATTCAATTTTCTCCCCAAGCTTGTAATAATTAGATTTATTGTCTAGGCATCCACAATTAGCCACACACCGCATTTCATCTTCATTAAAGTAAGGCCTTTCCTTTGGACATTTGGGATAGCACCCTGCAATGGATCAGGTAAAGAACATAGAGTAATAGAAGTAATAGGATTAAGTAAACAGTCAGAAATACAAAACAATGCATTGGTTTTCTGTGTAGTTTTTTCAGTTTAATTATCGTAATATGAAGACTGAATAAACATTGTGTGAATTAAAACATAATTTTAGCATTAACTGTGCCTAATGAATGTAAGATTTATAAATTTAAATAAAATTTGGGAATACAATGTAGGGGCAACCTTTATCAATGCTGAGTGTTTGGCTACTCAGTTGTTGTGAGACCAAGTAAGGGGAGATCATCCCAGGAAGACACAGACAACAGTAGCAATGTGGGAGAGATGTTTATCCCCTAAAAGTTTTGGCTAGAACACACATTTAAATAGCACTTTTTTCTTTGTTATTTCTATTGCTGTATACTCTTGATTTCCTTTACTTCTGAGTTGCTGGCTGCTAAGTAAACATGTGCAGTTTGTTTTGTACTGAATTGAAATTCAAAACACATTTTAGTTTTTCGGAAACTTGGATGTATCCGAATTACCGAATTACAATAGTACCGAATTTAAACAAATGCAAAATAATGAAAAAAATATTTGGACAAAATTCAAATTAAGTCGAATAGTTTTTGAATCAATTTAGAATAGTTTTCAAATCTGAAATCGAAAAGTTTTCTAATTCAATCACTGTTGGTGACGCAAGGCGTCAGGAGGAGTCAGTGATGTCACTTCCAGTGTCTCAGTTACCCGGTAGTAGCGGTGAGGAAGCCTCTTATACCTCTTGTTTATTCACATCCTGTTGTTATGCAATGCACTAGACATGTGCGATTAGTTTGAAAATTTGTATGAATTATCGTAAATTCGTACATTCGGGAGGATCTGAAATATGAATTGCTATGCTTCCGAATTTTGGACGAAATACGAAATTTTGTTTACGAATTTCAGATCCAAATTCCATTACGACGGAAATGAGAATGTTCGTTAATTACAATTATTCGTTATGATGGAGTTAAAAAACCCAGGAAGTCAGCACAGGGATGGTGGGAGCCCCTCATAATGATAAATTCATCATAATGAACATTTGTAATTGTTACGAAAATTTAATGAACCTAATGAGAATTTGTATTTCGTGTGAATCCCAAATGAATTTCGGACACAAATTGCAAAATACAAATTAATTCTAATGCAAAACGGAATGGTACGAAACAAAACTAATTTATTGACGGCGCACATGTCTACAATGCACAAGACGATAATTTTGTGAGTGAAATATTGCTATTTACAATAAATCCATTTCATACAATTTTCCGCAATTAAAGTTTTTGTTTCTCTCGCTTTGAGTCACCCCAGAAGAGACCCGGTACAGCAGCGCATTCCTTCATGGACCATCTAGAATTATATATCTTAAAGGCACGACTAGACCCAGTGGAGTCTCCCCTTAAGGTGAGCGGGCATTGCACCCGGTGGTGGAGGTTGTGTCACATATCACTGAAAAGTTGTTTAGATGAGCACTTTATGAACACTTTAATGCCGCGTACAAACAACAAAATCCTGGATTTATTTCCGACGGATGTTGGCTCAAACTTGTCTTGCATACACACGGTCACACAAATGTTGTTGGAAATTCCAAATGTCAACACGTACGACGAGCCGAGAAAAATGAAGTTCAATAGCCAGTGTGGCTCTTCTGCTTGATTCCGAGCATGCGTGGAATTTTGTGCGTCGGAATGGTGTACACACGATCGGAATTTCCGACAACGGATTTTGTTGTTGGAAAATTTGAGAACCAGCTCTCAAATTTTTGTTGTCGGAAATTCCGACAAAAAATGTCCATCGAACATTTGTTGTCGTAAATTCTGATCGTATGTACGCGGAATAAGAAGTTATCAGTCCGTCAAGATGACTATTCATCTGTTTATTTATCTATTTGTGAGACTTTGTGCAATTATTGTGGTTATGTCACGTATTTTAGATTCTTTTAAATGCATGTTGGAATAAGCGCACCATTCTTCAATTATTCTTCTATAAGGTTGGATCAGATACAAGGAAGTAAAAACATATTTCTGAGAGGACAATCCCTTTAGGTCTGGTTTTGATTCATTGAAGTCTGAGGAACCAAAAACCAGAAAAAAGTCTCTGGCCCTTTCCGTGTGATGCAAAGATGTGAAAGTGACCCATAGGAAACCATGTTAAATGGACTGTAGTGTGTTTCTGCGAAACTGAAAATGCACTGAAAAATGATAGGTGTGAACCAGGCCTCAGGCAAGAAAAGAAAAGTGACACAGCCTGAGTATTGGTGATGACCTTATGTTTGGGAGTGATACTTACCAGTACTGGATGCTAAAGGAATTCAAGGAAAGTACCAGCAAAAGTGTAACGAAAAGCCCAGGAGAAATACAATTTAAAAGCTGGTTTTCACATGCTTAGTGAAAGCGTCATAACTTTCCAGTGAGTGTGGGAGCACACTCAGGAAAATCACAGAGCCCCTTGAAGCATGTTGTCATTTATGGATGCATTTATGCACTGAGCACTTTTGGGTGATCAGTGAACTGTTTATGGTGGACTCTTTTTAGCATCAAGCACTTAAAGTGGCAGTAAACTCCTAAACATAACTTTTACCTATACGTAAGCCCAGGGCTTTTTTTCTCAGAAAATAGGTGCAGGAACTCGACCACGACCCCCCCAAAACCAACCTTCGCCCCAATACAGACACCCTTCAAACCGCATCAAATAGTGGGTGTGGTCAAATTTCACTAACAGTGAAAAGGTCTTAAGGGGGCATTAAATGCCCTGAGTGCATTAATTACAGAGTGCAGAGTTAGGGGGGATGGGGATGTTGCACACAGAGTGCAGCATTCCAGGAGTGCACTACACACAGTGCAAAGTTCAGCGGTGCACTACACACAGAGTGCAGAGTTCAGCCTTCTTCCACAGCTGCTTACCTCTGCATCCCCCATCCACATCTTACTTTCACCCCTCTTCAGCTCTGACCTCTGCATGCAACCTCCCTTCCACTGCCCGCATCTTCTCCCTCCCTCCTTAAAAGCTTCACTATTTTCGACATGTCTTACTTGTGTTGTTGTATTAAACTGAAGCACCCTGTTGGTTCTAGTACCTCCCCACACACTATAGGTGGCTCCTCTCTTACTTGTAGGGAGATGATCCAGTGGGGGAGTTGGGATCTGCTCTGAACCTGCATCTTCCTTGGTCATTCAGGAGATCAGATCTGTGGGAGCCATTGAGAGACAAGCTGTCCATTGTAAACACAGAAACCGGACTTCAATGTTTACAAGTAATAGTGGTGAGCAGCGAGCAGAGGGCCTGAGCCAGAGGTGGTGGAACTGAGTTCTACCAAGTTCCAGCTGAAAAAAAGCCCTGGTAAGCCTATAATAAGTCTTTCTATAGGTACTGTAAATATCTCCTAAACATGCACCGTTTAGGAGATATTTACTGCAGATTCAGTCGGTGACGTCACTGCGGTGCATGAGCTCTGAAGGAATGGCATACCCATGCGGCTCCTTCAGAGTCCTGTGCCGTAAATGGCAGCTTCTGCGCGCATGCGCTGGATTGACCTTATAGCGGCTCCGGCCACTCACACAGCTGGAGTCTGCGAACCCGGAAGGAAGACCAGGTGAAGATGGAAACACCTTCAGCATTGACAGCGCACGGGTGGAGGGCTTCATTCTATAGTAAGTTTCACATAATGTGCTAGTATACGATCCATACTAGCACATTAAGACATTGCCTTGCAGGTGTAAAAAAAAAAATAAAATAAACACCCAGCGGTTTACTACCGCTTTAATAAGTATATTTTATGTTATGGAACTATATATTGGGAAATTAGCGTTTATTTATTTACATTTATATGTATGGAAGGATATTACTGCATAGCGGTTTTGTTAAAGTGAAAGAGTAAGTTGTGAGTGAGTTTTATACCACTTATGAACAGCTGCTACAGTCACTTTAGAGTTTGATTTTGTTTAGGTTTTTTGGATTAAACATCTCGTAGGCTGCCTTAAAGGCATATTCCATCTTCTGTAAAATATTAATAAATGCACCCATACTGTAAAGGGAAGAGAATATGCATTTATTATTTTTTTGCATTATACCCTGCTTTGGAGCCAACAAAGCATTGCAACCACAATTAGTGCATTAAGGGCACAATGCACAGGGTCTTGTAGACTATTCCTTCAGCCCCAGGTTCGCACAGAGGTAGGACCTTTAGTAAGAAGGAAGTAATTAATAGACTACAAGTGCAGTGACCTCACAATGTTTGTGATCCATTGCAGTGGTGGCTGGGGCTCAATAATTTGGAGGGGGGCGGCAAACCATCAACACCCCCCAGGAGATGGACAGACGGGAAGGCAGAAGGCCTCCTTACCTTAGGAGGCAGATATTCTGCCCAGGATGACACTCCAATTTCTCCTCCTTCTCCCTCCCCTGTCCGAACTCCGAACTGGGGAGTGCTGGATGTGCCTGCACCGCTGCGGGTGTGTCATCATTGGAGACAGTGGCAGGTGGTGGGTCGGTCGGGCTTCCCCTGTGTCTCCTCCAGCCATGCGTCTCCTCCGGCCATGCGTCTCCTCCCTCCTCCTCCTCCAAGGCCAATAGGATCTCTTCTCCTTTTGGCCAATTGGGAAACAGCTTCCTGATTGGCCAGGAGGAGAATCAGTGTGACAATAGCAATATCAATGTTACATAACTGGGTAGGCTCAGGGCGTAGTGCTCTGTGTCCCCCGAGCACAACCCTTTTTGAA
This sequence comes from Lithobates septentrionalis, assembly GCA_037952835.1. NCBI lineage: Eukaryota > Metazoa > Chordata > Amphibia > Anura > Ranidae > Lithobates > Lithobates septentrionalis. Next base: position 413,875 of record JBBDGP010001553.1, on the reverse strand, counting down.
ACCTATTAGAGCCTCAGGAATCCTCATTGGAATCTATTCGACTGGCACCCTGCTGTACTGTAGATTAGGGGGCTGGAGGCATGGATGGGGGGGCGGTGCCCATGCACGCCTAATGGATGGGCCACCACTGATCTAATTGGAACTAGGAGTCCTTCTATCGCTGTGGCAGGTAGGACTTTTGGAGTGGTGTGGAGGAGGAGGATACGTGCTGACGTCACCACATTGTTGTCCTAGGAGGACGGAAAGTTTATTGTAGCCGGCCGGCTCTGCTCTTTTAACGCGATTTACCTGCTAATAATATGTAAGTGTAATACTATTTTAAAAATAAACCGTATTTAAGCGAGATTACGCTATGGTCTTTTCTCTTCCATACCCCGACCACCCTGTTATCACTGAGGTCTAAGGGCTGTTTACGGCATAAGGGATCGGAGCACGCACTTATATCCAGTGACTACCCCTGCCTGGACGCTCCTTCCGGACAAGCAAAGGCCTTGGCTATAACTATCTGGTAAGCTTGTTTTTTATCAGGTGATGGCACTGTTAAGAATATAGCTCACCCGGGTGTCGTTTGTTTGGAATGTACTTCAATATTCTGGATTATACAATGTACTGCTGAGCTGCAATTTTATATAGCGCAGCTTTCCTTTTCTAATTTATTACATGCTATGTTTGCTATATGCTGCTGCTTTTTGGACTGTGTTTTTTCTGAACCTCAATAGTTTTTTATTTTTCATTAAGTTTACATATATCTAAGCATGGTTTTTTCCCTATATAGGTAGGACTTTTAGTCTTCCATTTACAGCTATGCTGCATTGAAAAAAATACAAGATGCTGCAGGGAGAAGAACCACAGGTTCTTCAGGTAAGATGATGGGAGGCTGAAGAATGGCATCATGTTTCATGCTCCACCCAAAATATACTGTAAATATATAAATGCATGTCATGTTACCCCTAACTCAGGTGGTCAGACACTATAAAAAGGAAAGAAGGACGGCGCCCTCTAAGTGCAGCATGTGTGTTAATAATATTTATTACAATAGATAAAAACACTCACATTTGAGTTGCTAAAATCCAGCATGTAAAGTAGTTTCATCCGCGTGCTCTCGGGGGATGTGGGTGTCACGGGCCAGTGGAGGGGTTCCTGGGATGTGAGTCCTGTGACCTGGGTCCTTGTAACTGTTCCGGTGGTGCCGAGGGTCCTCAGAGCCTCCGGGCGGCCAGGATATCGGTCATGGATCCTCCGTGGAGCGTCATGCTGACCTGCGTCTTCACTTCCAGGAGCGGGGTGAGGCGGGCAGTGCTTCGCGTTCGGAGCATGCGTGCTCCTTCATCAGGCTATGCTGGTGGCCATAGCATAGCCTGATGAAGGAGCACGCATGCTCCGAACGCGAAGCACCGCCCGCCTCACCCCGCTCCTGGAAGTGAAGACGCAGGTCAGCACGACGCTCCACGGAGGATCCATGACCGATATCCTGGCCGCCCGGAGGCTCTGAGGACCCTCGGCACCACCGGAACAGCTACCAGGACCCAGGTCACAGGACTCACATCCCAGGAACCCCTCCACTGGCCCGTGACACCCACATCCCCCGAGAGCACACGGATGAAACTACTTTACATGCTGGTTTTTAGCAACTCAAATGTGAGTGTTTTTATCTATTGTAATAAATATTTTTAACATACATGCTGCACTTAGAGGGCGCCGTCCTTCTTTCCTTTTTATTTGTTCCAGAGCTTCTTCTAGCTTTTATAGACTGGCTGCCTTCCATTTATTCAGATTCATTTTATCCTTACATGGACTAATACCCGAACTTGTTGTGAAACATTAACTACCACCATCAAGTTCCCCCTCTCAGGAACCCCCAACCCACCCCCTTCCCCCCACCATTTTTAGTTATATGTACTCGGCTACCTCCATTGTGCGCCATATTAACCCCTTGATGGTCAGACACTATAGTTAGCTTTTGTGTTCTTCAATTATAGCAGCCCCCTTTCCCATAAGGCAAGCAGGCCTACCAGTACTCAGTTGACCCCAGGTCTTAGCATACACAATGCTATGGTGCCTGGCCATAACTCTGGGGCAAGCGCGAACTGAGCAAAGTAAAAAGACACTTGGGGTTGGCAGACACACGCAGGGAGGTTCAATGACAGTCCAGGTACAAGGCAGGCAGAGTTCAGAGAATAGTTGATATCCAATCTGAGGTCATAAAGAGGGCAATCCAAACAGCAGAGCAGAGCAGACAGACAGAGAGCTTGAACACATATACACACACTATAAGAAGCATACGATTTCAAGCTAGTAGAGTAAAATTTAAATGTCTCTTACCTTCTAAACCTTTGGTTTCAGAATGACATACGCCACTTGGATTTCTGCATGTTTTTAAGCAAGCAGCACCGCAAGGCTTGTAGTGCCATTGGCATTGCCTATCATTATTGTAGAAATCACAGAACAGAGCTGGAGTGTGTGAAAAATGTACAGTTGTGAAAAGGCAACATTCATTTTCATCTTTTTTCATCATAAATCTTTGGAGCATGAACAATATACACAGGAAAAATACATATTACAGCAAATTTAATTTCAATAAGTAAGTGGGCCGGGAAAGTCACAAAATTGCTTTCACCCCTTCAAATACTACTGCACTCTTTTGAATTTAATGAAAACAATGTTTTGGGTTGAAACCACAATATGAAAAAACTATCCAAAGTATTATAATGGTAAGAGCATTTTCAGGGTTTCATTGAGAAAAAATGCATGGCTTCAAAAAGAAGAGAATCAGAGAATCGGACAGTTTTCTATACTGTGGATATTTTAACTACTGTGTGTTTGTTTATTATTCTGTGAATAAGCCTCTATGTGTAGGTCATGACTTTGTCTATTTATATACTCTAAATTGGGTTTAAATTTGTCAGTTCATACATGTACCTAAACCTAATAAGATTCCAATTATTTACACTGCTAATGGTGGTAATGAGACTACCAGCCTAGAAGGCTGAGCATCTTGCAGTCAGAGGGGTTACAAAGGAAAATCAGTTTTTTGACTCATGATAGCAATAACCCTGTCTGGGTCGTAATTTTAATTTTGAATTTGTCAGGGTTCTATAATTTGTAAATAGCAACTTCAACCAGAGCCCATCTTGCCCTATCTTTAATTGCTCACTACTAGGGATGAGCTTCATGTTCGACTCGAACATTGGCTGTTCGCAAGTTCGCCGAACAGCGAACAATTTGGGGTGTACGCGGCAAATTCGAATGCCGCGGAACACCCTTTAAAAGTCTATGGGAGAAATCAAAAGTGCTAATTTTAAAGGCTTATATGCAAGTTATTCTCATAAAAAGTGTTTGGGGACCTGGGTCCTGCCCCAGGGGACATGGATCAATGCAAAAAAAAGTTTTAAAAACGGCCGTTTTTTCAGGAGCAGTGATTTTAATAATGCTTAAAGTCAAACAATAAAAGTGTAATATCCCTTTAAATTTCGTAGCTGGGGGGTGTCTATAGTATGCCTGTAAAGGGGCGCATGTTTCCTGTGTTTAGAACAGTCTGACAGCAAAATGACATTTCGAAGGAAAAAACCCATTTAAAACTACTCGCGGCTATTGCATTGCCGACAATACACATAGAAGTTCATTGATAAAAACGGCATGGGAATTCCCCACAGGGGAACCCCGAACCAAAATTAAAAAAAAAAAATGACGTAGGAGTCCCCCTAAATTCCATACCAGGCCCTTCAGGTCTGGTATGGATATTAAGGGGAACCCCAGCCAAAATAAAAAAAAAAAATGACGTGGGGTTCCCCCTAAATTCCCCGCGCCAAAAAAATAAAATAAAACGGCGTGGGGTCCCCCCAAAAATCCATACCAGACCCTTATCCGAGCATGCAACCTGGCAGGCCGCAGGAAAAGAGGGGGGGACGAGAGTGCGCCCCCCCTGAACCGTACCAGGCCACATGCCCTCAACATTGGGAGGGTGCTTTGGGGTAGCCCCCCAAAACACCTTGTCCCCATGTTGATGAGGACAAGGGCCTCATCCCCACAACCCTGGCCGGTGGTTGTGGGGGTCTGCGGGCAGGGGGCTTATCGGAATCTGGAAGCCCCCTTTAACAAGGGGACCCCCAGATCCCGGCCCCCCCATGTGAAATGGTAAGGGGTACTTACCCCTACCATTTCACTAAAAAACTGTCAAAAATGTTAAAAATGACAAGAGACAGTTTTTGACAATTCTTTTATTTAAATGCTTCTTCTTTCTTCTATCTTCCTTCATCTTCTTCTTCTGGTTCTTCTGGCTCTTCTGGGTCTTCCTCCGGCGTTCTCGTCCAGCATCTCCTCCGCGGCGTCTTCTATCTTCTTCTCCTCGGGCCGCTCCGCACCCATGGCATGGGGGGAGGCTCCCGCTCTTCTCTTCATCTTCTCTTCTTCTTTTCTTCTCTTCTTCTGGCCTGGCCTGGTACGGTTCAGGAGGGGGGGGGGCGCACTCTCGTCCCCCCCTCTTTTCCTGCGGCCTGCCAGGTTGCATGCTCGGATAAGGGTCTGGTATGGATTTTTGGGGGGACCCCACGCCGTTTTTTTTTTTTTTTTGGCGCGGGGTTCCCCTTAAAATCCATACCAGACCTGAAGGGTCTGGTATGGAATTTAGGGGGAACCCCACGTCATTTTTTTAAAAAATTTTGGCCGGGGTTCCCCTTAATATCCATACCAGACCTGAAGGGCCTGGTATGGAATTTAGGGGGACTCCCACGTCATTTTTTTTTTTTAATTTTGGTTCAGGGTTCCCCTGTGGGGAATTCCCATGCCGTTTTTATCAATGAACTTCTATGTGTATTGTCGGCAATGCAATAGCCGCGAGTAGTTTTAAATGGGTTTTTTCCTTCGAAATGTCATTTTGCTGTCAGACTGTTCTAAACACGGGAAACATGCGCCCCTTTACAGGCATACTATAGACACCCCCCAGCTACGAAATTTAAAGGGATATTACACTTTTATTGTTTGACTTTAAGCATTATTAAATTCACTGTTCCTGAAAAAACGGCCGTTTTTAAAACTTTTGTTTGCATTGTTCCATGTCCCCTGGGGCAGGACCCAAGTCCCAAAACACTTTTTATGACAATAACTTGCATATAAGCCTTTCAAATTAGCACTTTTGATTATTCATGTTCGTGTCCCATAGACTTTAACGGTGTTCGCGTGTTCGAACAAACTTTTTTCCTGTTCGCATGTTCTGGTGCGAACCGAACAGGGGGGTGTTCGGCTCATCCCTACTCACTACAGCTTGGCAAGGCTGTCTATTAGAAGAGGTAGGACCAAACCAAGGTTGGGGCTGGGTTTTAGGGCTTCTGGAATGTTCATTCTGATGCCAGTTTGTAGTATGACAAGGCAAGGACGCGTACACTTTAATTACAACTAGCAAGGAAACTGTGAAATATGCTTTCCGGGAGGCCTAATGGATCATTTGTAATGGAAACCAGAAATTACCTAAGGATCCAGACTGGTTTACACCTTACATTCAATTTTCTGTGCTGGAAGAGTTCTCTCCTAAATTGAACAAATTAATAGGTACAGTATGTCTTAGGTGCCTGGTGTCTAAATCTAAAAAGGGACCCCTTTAACCTCAAACAATGCCTTTAATGGTCATGTTCAACCCTTAGGCTGGGTTCACACTTATGCAAATTGAATGTCAGTTTTGCCGCATCCAATTCGCATGACAGGAGACTGTGACCGGCTCCCAATGGAGCCAGTTCACACAGCTTTGGGGCAGCCATGGTGCGCACTGGAAAAGGGTCCTGTGCATCTTTGGCTCAGTTACAGGTCAGAATTCAGGCAAAAATTTGGACCCGATTCGCACCCCCCCTGCTGCGAGCCGCGGTCGCAGCTAGTGTGAACCTGGCCTTACTTGCTTAAAAATTTCTCAACCAGTTTATAACAGCAAAGAACAACTGATAAATGTGAAAATGCTTGCCATATTCTGTATACAATACATTAGGTGTATACAGATGATAAATGAGGGGAGTACCAATTATGTTTGGGTTCCTGATATGATGGAATCAGAGGCAGACCCTGAACCCCAAGGATAAACCTTATGCAGTAAGAACTGTATGCAGTTGCTTGTATTAGAGATTGAAAAAACAAAGTATATACAAGATCCTCATGCTTTTACAAATAAAATATCTAAGAATGTATTTTATGAAAAACTATCACCTACACAGATATTGTAATCCAAGTGCTAGAAAACCAAAGTGATCAATAAGGAGTGCTGCCACTAATAGGTGCTTATCACAACACCATTAAGAAATATTAGGCTAAAAATATTGAAGTTCTCCTCACCTACAACATGCAGTGTTCATATCAAAACAAATAAATCCTTCACATTTGTATAAAAGCTTTTTTACATGCCTAAAGAATAAAATGAGTATACAGTGCATAACGCATGTCACTATATAAAAAACATGTTAGGAACCACTAATTCATGTGTGAACAATATGTGATCATATCAATTTCATATAGCAACCAAATACAAATTCAATAAAATACAATAGTATTTATTTACAAATTAAATACAATAGTAAATGCAGTATCATAAAAAAATAGTTGCAGCAAATAGAAATCCCACAATGTATCACAACATCTTCACTGTGACTTTAAATCCTCACCGAGAAACTGTGAGCAGACACCATCGCTGTGCACAAATGGGTGCACCCTCACCTCATAAGTTGGACCTCACTTTGTTTTAAGGAGGTCAATCAGTTCACATCTTGCACACAGCTCGTTCCTATGTGATTCACACCGTATTCAAAATGCAGTCCATTTGCGATCTTCATCAGGTGTCCATAATAAGTTAACAACACCCCAAATGCAAGTCACAAACACATGTTTCTAAAAGTAGTGTATGCATTACTTTTAGTGCGGTGCGATTTCAGCCCATTCAAAATGAACAGAACTGCATGTAAATTGCACAGGAACAGTGTGAACCGCCCCTTAAAGTATGTCCCAATGCACACTCCAGGTCCTCATGTTAGGAATTCTAACCAACCACTTCCTCATACAAGGATCTTCATTACAAGTCATTCGGGAGACAAGAGTAAAGGGAAACTCAATAGTGTAAAACTATAAAATAAAATAAAAATACACTTATAGAATGGGCAGCACTACCACCTAGCAGCATTAGGGTTGCTAGCTTGAATCCCAACCATGACACTATCTGCCTGAAGTTTGCATGTTCACCCTGTGTTTGCAAAGGTTTCCTCCAGGTACTCTGGTTTCCTCCTACACTCCAAAGACATGCTAGTATACAGGTGAAAGCCAGTAAATTAGAATATTTTGAAAAACTTGATTTATTTCAGTAATTGCATTCAAAAGGTGTAACTTGTACATTATATTTATTCATTGCACACAGACTGATGCATTCAAATGTTTATTTCATTTAATTTTGATGATTTGAAGTGGCAACAAATGAAAATCCAAAATTCTGTGTGTCACAAAATTAGAATATTGTGTAAGGGTTAAATTTTGAAGACACCTGGTGCCACAAACTAATCAGCTGATTAACTCAAAACACCTGCAAAGGGCTTTAAATGGTCTCTCAGTCCAGTTCTGAAGCCTACACAAACATGGGGAAGACTTCAGATTTGACAGCTGTCCAAAAGGCGACCATCGACACATTGCACAAGGAGGGAAAGACACAAAAGGTTATTGCTGAAGAGGCTGGCTGTTCTCAGAGCTCTGTGTCCAAACACATTAATAGAGAGGCAAAGGGAAGGAAAAACTGTGGTCAGAAAAAGTGTACAAGCGATAGGGATCACCGCGCCCTAGTCAAGATTGTGAAAAAAAACCCCTTCAAAAATGTGGGGGAGATTCACAAGGAGTGGACAGCTGCTGGAGTCAGTGCTTCAAGATCCACCACCAAGAGACGCTTGAAAGACATGGGTTTCAACTGCCGCATACCTCGTGTCAAGCCACTGTTGACCAGGAAACAGCGCGAAAAGCGTCTCACCTGGGCTAAGGAAAAAAAGAGCTGGACTGCTGCTGAGTGGTCCAAAGTCATGTTTTCTGACGAAAGCAAATTTTGCATTTCCTTTGGAAATCGAGGTCCCAGAGTCTGGAGGAAGACAGGAGAGGCACAGGATCCACGTTGCCTGAAGTCTAGTGTAAAGTTTCCACCATCAGTGATGGTTTGGGGTGCCATGTCATCTGCTGGTGTCGGTCCACTCTGTTTCCTGAGATCCAGGGTCAACGCAGCCGTCTACCAGCAAGTTTTAGAGCACTTCATGCTTCCTGCTGCTGACCTGCTCTATGGAGATGGAGATTTCAGGTTCCAACAGGACTTGGCGCCTGCACACAGCGCAAAATCTACCCGTGCCTGGTTTATGGACCATGGTATTTCTGTTCTAAATTGGCCAGCCAACTCCCCTGACCTTAGCCCCATAGAAAATCTGTGGGGTATTGTGAAAAGGAAGATGCAGAATGCCAGACCCAACAACGCAGAAGAGTTGAAGGCCACTATCAGAGCAACCTGGGCTCTCATAACACCTGAGCAGTGCCAGAAACTCATCGACTCCATGCCACGCCGCATTAATGCAGTAATTGAGGCAAAAGGAGCTCCAACCAAGTATTGAGTATTGTACATGCTCATATTTTTCATTTTCATACTTTTCAGTTGGCCAACATTTCTAAAAAACCCCTTTTTTGTATTAGCCTTAAGTAATATTCTAATTTTGTGACACACGGAATTTTGGATTTTCATTTGTTGCCACTTCAAATCATCAAAATTAAATGAAATAAACATTTGAATGCATCAGTCTGTGTGCAATGAATAAATATAATGTACAAGTTACCCCTTTTGAATGCAATTACTGAAATAAATCAAGTTTTTCAAAATATTCTAATTTACTGGCTTTTACCTGTATAAATCGGCTTTAGTATATGTATGAATGTAAGTTAGGGACCTTAGCATATAAGCACCTAAAGGAATTGTAAAGACAGAAGGTTTTTTATCCTAATGCATTCTATGCAGTAAGAAAAAATGCCTCCTGTGTGCAGCAGCCTCCCCACCACCCCCTAATACTTACCTGAGCCCCATCTGTGATGTCCACAAGTCCCTCAGCCATTCTGGACTCCCCTCCTGATTGGCTGAGACACAGCAGTGGCGCCATTGGCTCCCGCGGCTGTCAATCAAAGCCAGTTAGCCAATCAGGAAAGAGAGGGGGTGGGGCCAAACGACAGCTCCGTGGCTGCATGAACACACGGAGCTGTGACTCCGCTCGGAGCTGCTTGCTCTGGGGACACTCAACAGGAGGGCGGGGTCAGGAGCACCGAAAAGGGACCCGAAAAGTGGAGGATCCAGACTGCTCTGTGCAAATCCACTGCACATAGGAGGTAAGCATAACATGTTTGTTATTTTTATTTATTTGAAACGAGACTTTACAATAACCTTAAGGGCAGGGACTGATGTACAATATATATGTATAAAGCACTGTGTAAATTTATGGTGCTATATAAGAACATGTAATAAATAAACAAAAAAAATAATAAAATATAATTTTAAGAGAGCTCTCACAGATTAATTATAATGCAAGATGGTGTCAAGACTCCGACCAGTGTGATGGCATCATGAAGCTCTAACCACCCTACTTGTTGGGTTCATACTGGACTTTCTCAAAGGTTCTTTGATTTTACACTAAGGAGTTTCTCTCTACTCTTGTCCCCTGAGTGCCTTATTAATGAATATCCTTGTATGAGAAAGTGGTTGGCATAATTCCAGGAGGACTTGTGGTGTGTATTGGGACATACTTTAAGGCGCTGCCTGACCTCTTTAAGGCTGGGTTCAACCTATTGGGAATTCCCGCATCCAATTTTCATGACAGGAGAGTGTGACCGGCTCTCAACGGATCCGGTTCACACATCTCCGGTGCCGCCGCAGAGCCTGTGGGTCTTTGGCTCCGTTTTAGATCCGAATTCAGCTAAACATTCAGACTTAATTTGGGTCTGAAACAGAGAACAGAGACGCACCGGCCCCTGCTGTGCCCCGCGGTCACACATAGTGCGAACCCAGCCTAAAACACAAAGTCCAGCCTATGAGATGAGGGTACACTCATTTGTGCACAGTGGCTGTGTTTGCTCACCTTTTCTCAGTCATGATTTAAAGACACAGTGAAGATGTTATGATTCATTTCTGTTTGCTGTGACTATATTGTTCACATATGAATAAATGGTTTCTAAACATGTGTTTTATTTTGTGACATGCGTTATGCACATGTGGGTGGAACCTACTCACTCTGCACATGAGGGTACCCCTCACGTGTACACACTTACTAATGCCTGGGACCAAGCCAGAACCCTGGATTAGAAGTGAGCCATGCACCTTGCACAGCTGTGTAACATCATACATTTCACTGCACACCTTGTTTACCAGAATGTAGTATTTAGAAAGGGACATTGCTGAGCTTGTGTCCCACTCCACCTGTTCCGCTTTCCTCTGCCACCTCACTCCCAGTGACCGAGTGGGGTTTTGCCGTGCACTAAGCGTGGACATCATAAATGCACTTAATTTAACTCCTTCAGCTCTCCGGTACCAAGAGGCTAGGTTTGTAGGGTCTCTATGCCGCTGTTTGGTCCTGATTGTTTTTAGGGAACCGACCACTAGGGAAGGTGTCAAAGCATCGATCCCTGAGGCATCCACTACAGGAGAAACTGTCACCCATGCCTGGTACCACTTCTCGCTGTCTGACTGCTATCACATTCCCACCAGTCCATGATTACTCATGGCAACTTCACTCTTCCTGCTGAGTTAACCCTTCATGGGGACCTCTGTTCTTCTAGATACGTCATGTACCCCTATACATCCCTTGAATAACTTCAGACCAAGCAAGAATTAGTTGAACAGACATGTACGGAGCTGTAATGTAATAGAAGCGCAGTGCAGCATGACAGGGTGCAAGTAGCTTAGGAAGGGGTTAAGAATAAGGAGGGGTTTCAGGGAATTGTGTTCCCTGTTGGGATTGGGGGATTAATGTAGAGGGGAGGAGTGGGTAAGTGTGGAAAGTAGCTGAGGGGAGTGGAAAGGTCAGTCGTAGGAGAGATAGCCAGGAAGAAAGTTATCCCCTGTGAGAAGTAGGTACAGGATGAGTGATTTAGAAAATCTGTGGTTGCAGTTGAGGGAAGCAGCAGAGACTCATGGCTCTGCCTGGCTTCAGAGCCAGATTGCTTCCACGCTGCAGGGGGTAGGGACAGGGCCCATCTAATGCGCGGCCTGCTCCTGTACGGGCTAGGAGGTCCAGACCTCCGGAGCGCCTTAGCCCAGACAACACTCCCAGGCCTCACCGGAGACTGGGGAGTCACGGTCGGACCCCCTCAGGACCCCCCGCTAAGCAGTCCGCCCGGTCAGCGCGTGGGGGGCCTGTGAGCCGGCACCGTCTACAGCTTGGTGCTGGTAGGGGGGACAGTTTACCATCTACTAGTTCCCCCCCCCCCTCAGGAGTGCCAGTTTACAGAGCCAGCCGGCAGGCACCTCCAGTCGGAGTGGCTGCCCAACGAGGGAGGAGGGGTCAAGCGAGCGCCGGCCTTTCCTGTGATGCGGCCGGCGGCTCCACACGTGCCAGAACCATCTTACCTCTGGGAGGAGGTTCACCATGTTCTCCACGACGGTCGGGAGGCCCCGCCTCCAGGTTCAGTGCTGGGCCTGGGAGGGTTGGCCATGAGGCTGCAGGATCGTCGGCCGTGGCGCCTGCTTATGACGTCACCGCCGAGCGGAGTTCACAGAGCGGACAGGGCCCTCTCAGGATGTCGCTCCCCCCTCCGGTCACTCAGGCTTCCAGAAGCAACAAGGAAGGAAGATCGGTGCAGAGCCTACAGCATGAGAGACAACAGGACAGCGACAGCAGCAGCAGCGAGGAGGGTGAGCTGTGTGACGATCCGCAGGAGGCAGCGATGGAGGCTGGACAGACGGCTGATGGGTCATCTCGCCTAAGGCAGCCAGGTAAGAAAAATGTTTCAACTGTAAAAAATGCACACAGGTTGTCTGAAGGGAATAGGATTAGGAGTGGTGGGGCTAGGCAGGGTACACTGGGGGGGGGATGAGGGGTTGTGGGACTCAGTAAGAGAGTTGCTGCGGCGACTTGAGGATGGGGTTCAGCAGCCATCGCCCCAACTACCCCCTGGGTGTCACAACCAGCGAGTGTACGGGAGCCCCCGGCCGTGACAGATCCCCCGCGCAGGACGGCGACCACGGTGGTGGCGGAGACGCAGACGGCTAGTGACAGCATGGGAGAGTCTTCAGTGACCACACCGCAGGAGAAGGACGCAGATAGAGTGAGACTGGCTGATGCGGCGAGGTGTGAGGTATACGTGTGCTTCGAGGGACCTCAAGGAGCGCATTTAAAGAAGGAGGTCAGGGAAAAAATTTGGAAGAACGAATATGTGGAGATTTTTTCCCTGCTTCCATTAGAAAAGTTCAATTTAGACAGGGTAAAGCCAGATGAAAGTAAGAAGGAAGAGGAAGAAAAGAGGAGGTACAGACTCATTCCATGGACGTTTGCCAATTGGTTGCAAGCGTTTGCGATTTTGGCAAGCGTGATCGGGGAGAATGCCCCTGAGAATTGCTCAGCACTGTTCTGTTACCTGGAGGCGATTAGCGAGGCGCATAGGGTGTATGGAGGTTTAGCATGGTTTCGGTATGACGAACAATTTCGTCAGCAGAAGGTCATTCGCCCCTCGATTAGGTGGGATCACAAGGATATTAGTCTGTGGATGAAGTTGATGACTTCATCCAGGGCTACGAGTCCGTTTTTTCCAGGGGGGGGGCGGCGGCACCACCTCAGTTGGATCGCCGGCCACAAAAAAGAAAGGGGTGTGCTGGCAGTTCAATGAAAGTACCTGTCGGTTCGGGAACTCATGTCGATTTAAACACGAATGCTCGGGGTGTAGCGGAACGCATTCGTTCGCACGATGTTTCAGACCAGGTAAGGGTCGCGCTGGTGATGTCGCTGGAAAAAGGGGTGACGCCAGTGAGGTTAGAAAAGATGTTACCGTTCCTAAATAGGTATCCTGACAGGGCGGCGGCGCAGTTATTGGAATCCGGGTTTAGGGATGGTTTCCAAATTCTCAGTTCGGTTCAGGAGATTCCGCCTGTGGCTGAAAATTTGAGGTCGGCACTCCGGCATCCGGAGGTGGTGTTGGCAAAATTGTCCAAGGAAGTTGCGTTAGGGCGCATGGCTGGACCATTTCCGGATCCGCCATTGCCAGGGTTAATAGTTTCCCCGTTGGGAGTTGTTCCAAAAAAGGAAGTGGGCCAATATAGGATGATACATCATCTATCCTACCCAAAGGGTGGCTCAGTGAATGATGGTATCGACCCGCAATCTTGTGCGGTTCGATCATTCAATCTTGTGCGGTTACATCATTTGATGCGGCTGTCGCATGGGTTAGGAGATATGGTAAAGGCTCCCTCATGGCAAAAACCGATGTTGAATCGGCATTTAGGCTCTTGCCGGTACACCCACAAAGCGTTTATCTGTTAGGGTGTTGTTGGCAAGGATCGTATTTTGTCGACCCATGCCTTCCTATGGGTTGTTCGATTTCCTGCGCACTGTTTGAAGCGTTCAGCTCATTCTTTGAATGGGCGGTTAGGGAGGTGGCCGGGGTTAATTCAATTATCCATTATTTGGATGATTTTTTGTGTATAGGCCCCCCGGATTCTCGCTGTTGCGGGGTGTTGCTAGGGACTAGGGGTGCAACGGATCGTTGCCGATCCGTGATCCGTACGGATCACCCTCCGCGGATCGGCACACCCGCGATCCGCGGACCACTTTTCGGCCTCAGCCATAGGAAAGACCGCGGCTTCGGCCTAGCTCCGGAGCCGGCGGCCATCTTAGTACACCCGGAAGCGGCCGCTGTCTCGACAGGAAGTGATGTTTCGTCGCCGCCATCTTGCTACACCCCACACTCCTGCACAGTACAATAATGATAGAGTGAGAAGGGGGCAAGCGGACATCTTGTTACACCCACCGGAGTTTTAGATTTAAAAGCTATTTTCAACACAAAACTGAGCTTATATGCACAAATACTGTATTTATGCATATAAGCTAGGTTTTGTGTTGAAAATAGCTTTTAAATCTAAAACTCCGGTGGGTGTAACAAGATTTGTGTGTTTTTGTTTTTTTTTGTTTTTTTTTGTTTTTTTGCTGATCCGAAAATGATCCGATCCGTGACTCTGATCCGAGGATCGATCCGATCCGTGAGATTTTTGATCCGTTGCACCCCTACTAGGGACGGTGCAACACTTAGCTGAAAAATTTGGGATCCCGTTGGCGGCAGACAAGACAGAGGGCCCAAAATCCGAGTTAGTGTTTTTAGGCATTACTATTGATTCCATGGCCATGGAATGTAGGCTGCCAGAGGATAAGGTGATGTCCCTACGAGAAGAGGTGAGTAGGGCGGTCGTGAGTCGAAAGCTGCGTTTGACGGAACTACAATCCTTGTTGGGAAAACTTAATTTTGCCTGCAGAATCATTCCCATGGGTCGGATTTTCTGCAGGCGGCTGGCGGCGGCCACGGCTGGGGTGAAGGTTCCCAATCATTTCATCAGATTGACTAGAGAATTGCAGGCAGATTTGAAAGTATGGGACGCATTCTTGGAGTGCTTCAATGGGTGTTCTATGTGGCAAACAGGTCCGGTCAGCAACGCTGACTTGGAATTGTTTACGGATGCGGCAGGATCGGCGGGGTACGGTGCGTATTGCCGAGGTAGGTGGTGTGCGGGGCCTTGGCCTGACAGTTGGAGGGAAGCGGGTTTCCTCCGCAATTTAGTGTTGCTGGAGCTATTTCCCAATTTTTTGGCGGTTGTATTGTGGGGGGAAGAGTTGCGGAACAAGAAAGTGCGTTTTAACTGCGGCAATTTGGGAGTGGTTTGGGCGATTAACAGCATCTCGGCTTCTTCTCCTCCAGTTGTTAGACTGTTGAGATATCTGGTACTCAGTTGTTTGCGCATCAATGCTTTTGTGTATGCGGTACATATCCCTGGGGTGGACAATAAGCTAGCGGATGCTTTGTCTCGTTTCCAGTGGGAAGATTTTCGCAGGCTGGCACCGGAGGCGAAGCGGATAGGGGAACCATGCCCGGCGGAATTGTGGGGAATTGCGTTGGAATCACCGCGAGATTGATACAACGGTCTCTCAGCGCTGGAACCTGGAAGGCCTATTGCAAAATATGGCAGGAATGGCTGTCTTTGATGGCAGAGGTAGGAGGGTCTGAGGAGTCGGAGGATATGCAGGTATGGGTGTTATGTTTTATTTGTAACAATTATTTACAGGGGGTGTCTGGAGCTGCGATAGGTAAAAAGATGGCAGCTTTAGCATTCTGGTTTCAATTAAAAGGGTTACGGAATGGCACCAAATCCTTTTTGGTGCGTAGGGCGTTGAGGGGCTATAGAAAAGGTTCACACATCCTTTCTAGGTGACCCTCGTTTTCCCCTCCCATATAGGGCTCAAGATCAAAACTGTCTAATAAATTGGAAATTACATAACCTAACACATTTAAAATCGCTCTCCCACAACAATTCATTCCTCACTTTCTCCAATATACAAATGAAATTTGATTTTCCACCTACTGAGCTAGAGAACTATAGAAATATTAGACAATTCTATCAAAAATATCACTCACTTACACTCCATCCCCCCTATACACAATTTGAACAAATCTGTATCTCCTCCCCTCGTGATAGTGGTTTAATCTCCAGAATATATAAAAGTTTAAACGAGTCCAATATGCCTGAGAAATCACATCCCATGCTACAATGGGAATCAGATTTAAATACCTCATTTACTCTTGATCAATGGGATATTATTTTTACAAATCTCCATAAATGTACTAAAACCACCTCGATCAGAGAATCATCCATCAAATTGCTCTATAGATGGTATCTCACCCCCGCTAAGCTTAACTCATTCTATCCATCATTATCCCCACTCTGCTTTAGAGGTTGCCCCTCCCATGGTACACTTCTACATATCTTTTGGGATTGTCCCCATATAAAAAACACTTGGCATAAGGCTAGCTTAATCATTGAAAAAATATCAGGTAGGAAGATTTCTCTTACACCCCAGATTTGTCTTTTATTCTCCCCTATACAAGATATTCCAATGGCTAGTACAAGGCTAATTCACACACTCCTTAGCTCTATTCATTGGGCCATAGCCTTCAATTGGCGCTCCACTACGGTACCTTGGTCACAAATTCTCAACCGCATGACGAACATCAAACTCTCTGAAAGAATTCACTACACATTATATGACTCTATGCCACTTCATCAAAAAAAAATGGTATCTCTGGGACACCACCTCTCAGAGTTAGAAAAATTTCTATTACATATATGTAATTGTCCTTCTCTCCCCCCTCCACGACAATACTCTTGACTGGCCCGATAATAACAAGGTGCATTTTTTTATCAGTCTAACCATAATACTCTTTAATTTTCTGTACAATATTTACTGTCATAGATATTTGTATACATACATGTACCATCATTGTAATTGTTCTATACCTTGACCTTTTACACAATAAAAATCGTTTGTAAACAAAAAAGAAAAGGTTCACACAAACGAGACTCCAGATGCCCTGTGTCGTTTGCGGTTTTAAGAACAATTAATTCAAGTTTAAGAGAAGTGTGTCCAGATCACTTTGAGCAAGTGCTGTTTAGAGCGGCCTTCGTTTTGGCATTTTTTGGGGCGTTCCGCATTGGTGAATTAGTTTCACCGTCGAAAAGGGTAGTGGGGGGTTTGTGTTTTGGTGACATTAGGTGTTCGGAGCAGTCGGTGCTGATCTGTATTACTCGTTCAAAAACCGATCAAGAAGAAAAAGGGGTCAGGGTGGAATTGCTTCGTGGACAGGATCCTCAGTTGTGTCCAGTGACAGCTTTACGACAGTTCATGGACATTCGACCAATAGGGGGAGGGGCATTGTTCATCCACAGGGATGGACAGTGCCTCTCCAGATTTCAGTTTACGGCAGTTATGCGTAAGTGTTTAGCAGAGGGTGGTCTCCCCCCGGGGGAATACTCAGGGCATTTGTTCCGCATAGGTGCGGCCACGGAGGCTTCTCGTTGGGGACTTCCTGAAATGGTAATAAAAAGGATAGGCAGATGGGAGTCCAGTAGGTACCAATTGTATGTTCGCCCACACTTAATGTGATTGTTTTTTTAAAAAAAAACAAAAAAAAATAAAAATGTATTTTGGGGGACGGCCGGGTTTTTTCGATTGCCGCTGGTATTTTTTTCTTTTATGTCATTCCAGATCCCCGAGATGTCTCATTTGGATTCTGGGACATTCCTATGTTTTTTGGGGGGCAAGACGGGTGGACGTCAGACCTGACGGTAGGCAACTTAGGATTAAGAGGGAGGAGGGCATCGTGAGATGGCTCGGCATACCTGGTATGCGTTGGCAGCAAGTAGTTCCGGAGGTTCATCGCTTTTCCAGACTTGACAGGGCCCCGGATATATTAGTCCTACATGTGGGAGGAAATTACCTGGGGAGCAGACCAATGAGGCAAGTGATAAAAGACATACAGTGGGACTTCCTCAGGCTTAGGGCATCTTTTCCTAATATGCTGTTTGTATGGTCAGATATTGTAGCCCGCATGTCATGGAGGGGGGCCCGTTCATGGGAAAAACTGAACAAGTCCCGCATAAAGGTGAATAAAGAGGTTGGCAGGTTTGTTTCTCGCAATGGCGGCATAGTTATACGCCACTGGGAGTTGGAAGTTGACACGTGGATGTACCTTAGAGGGGATGGTATTCATCTCAATCCAGTGGGAATTGATCTTTGGGCTTTAGGATTGGAGGATGGCATTAGGTGAGCATTGTTAGTTTGGCTGCAGGCACAATTGTAAGGTGTCACACTTCTGCTGCGGTGGCGTAGGTCCTTGACGACAGGAGTACATATATGTCTATGGTTATATAGATATATATGAAAAAGAGGTTTTTTGAAAACGTTGGGACACATCCCAGGATGGAGTAGTCCGGTTGGTCTAGTGTCTGTTTTGGACCAACCGGTAATAAGTGGGGGTCTGTGGTCAGTTAGTAGGTCCTCGAGGCGAGTTAGCGGCTGGGGGCAGATGCTAACAAAAGGGGCTACAGGCTCAAAAGTAAAAGAGGGTCGTCAGGGACCAGGAAAAAAACAAAAGTTTAAAATCTTTGTTTGAATATTTTGAATATGTAAAATTCAGTTTTAAAATATTTAAAATAAAAAGTTACAGTTATTGGTTTTTTGTTAATAAAGGCCGTAAAGGCCATTTACATCCATCCAAGTGTCAGCGTCATTAATGGTAGAGTATAAGTTTTACATGTATTGTTGGGGCAGTAAGGTATCTGGCTACCCTAGTCAAGACATGTACGGAGCTGTAATGTAATGGAAGCGCAGTGCAGCATGACAGGGTGCAAGTAGCTTAGGAAGGGGTTAAGAATAAGGAGGGGTTTCAGGGAATTGTGTTCCCTGTTGGGATTGGGGGATTAATGTAGAGGGGAGGAGTGGTTAAGTGTGGAAAGTAGCTGAGGGGAGTGGAAAGGTCAGTCGTAGGAGAGATAGCCAGGAAGAAAGTTCCCTCCCTCCCGCCCTTAGGGATGTGGTTAATCATGGGTCTTTTTCAGAGGGTGTTGGCGTAGGTCCTTGACGACAGGAGTACATATATGTCTATGGTTATATAGATATATATGAAAAAGAGGTTTTTTGAAAACGTTGGGACACATCCCAGGATGGAGTAGTCCGGTTGGTCTAGTGTCTGTTTTGGACCAACCGGTAATAAGTGGGGGTCTGTGGTCAGTTAGTAGGTCCTCGAGGCGAGTTAGCGGCTGGGGGCAGATGCTAACAAAAGGGGCTACAGGCTCAAAAAGTAAAAAGAGGGTCGTCAGGGACCAGGAAAAAACCAAAAGTTTAAAATCTTTGTTTGAATATTTTGAATATGTAAAATTCCGTTTTAAAATATTTAAAATAAAAAGTTACAGTTATTGTTTTTTTGTTAATAAAGGCCGTAAAGGCCATTACATCCATCCAAGTGTCAGCGCCATTAATGGTAGAGTATAAGTTTTACATGTATTGTTGGGGCAGTAAGGTATCTGGCTACCCTAGTCAATACTTTATTGGACAAGTCAGGTATACAGTCCAATAATGCAATGCCGAACATTCCTGACTAACTAGAACCAGGCTACCCAGTGTGTACCTTCCCAAAGGTGAGAGTTGCTGACGACTACATCCTCAATCTTGGCCTCCTGTTTCTTCCCATACAGGCTGCAGACATCCCATGCAGATCCATCGCTCTTCATATACAGCACAGGGTGGATGTCAGAACCCAGAATATCCTCAGGAAAGTGTAAAGAAAGATTTAACCCCTTGCCACCTGAGCAGCCTGGATAACCAACAATCCAACCCGCCTACACACATGTATATTCATTTTATTGTTTAGGTATGTAAAAAAGCTGTTGTATAAATGTGGAGAATGTATTTGTTTGGATTTGAACACTGCATGTTGTAGGTGAGGAGCACTTCACTATTTTTGGGTTGTTTGTATTATCTTAAAACTACATTAGGTTACATTTTTTTCTAAGGTTCATTTTTCTTACAGCTCTACTCACGGCAGACTGTTTCAGTTCTCCAATCTACACACACACAGGCTTCACTACATGCTTGAGCATAAGCAGCAACAGCTGTACAATAACAGTTACAATCTCCTCCAGTGTCACATGCGCATGTATCTCTGACACAAGCCTCATAATATTCTTCAGGGTCCACCTGGAACACAAATACATCACGAGTAAACACAGTAGGGCTGCATGCACACTAGGTTTAGTGTGGGCAGAAAAATAACCCGCCCATATAGAGCATTTTTGTATACATGTTTAGGTGAGTTTAAGAGTGTTTAGCGTTTTTTTCTGCTATAAAACTCCAATCAAAAACGCAAACCAGAAGGGTTTTTTTCCTGCCTCTAAAAGAATGCCCTTAAAGAATACTTCCAACATCCAAACATACCGAGATGCTTCTACAGGCAAAACTGAAAACTTCTGTAGAAGCAGAGTTTTTTTTTAAGCCAATGTGCATGGACACCAAGGCTTCTTGCGCATGTTACTGATGTTTGAGCATCTGCTTTTTTGGACGTAATTTCAGTTGTTTGTTTTGCACGTATTTCCGCAAATTTATGGCCGTATTTGCACAAATATACGTGTTTGCGCATTTATGTGAACAACACATTTCCAGGGAAATTTAATTCATATTTATGCTCATATGCATGGGTATACACGTATTTGCATGCACAGGCACAAAATACTGACCAGGAAGACAGATTTTTCTATTTTTTTTTTACTCAAAAATACCCAGCACTTGTTTACAAGCCTGTAAACAATGGGCTGCATTCTAGATCAGTAAAAAAAAAATGCTGTACTGAGCTTTTTCAAGCTGTAGTGTGCAAGAGGCCTAACAGGGAGAAGTTGGTGAAGGCAAATTTAGAAATTGATGGACAGTATTACATGTTATTTGATTTGTTTTAAATTAGTTGCTTAATCTTTCTATTTAGATGATTTAAAAAGAAGCAGGAAATTCTGTTCTGCCCATTGGGCCTTATTCAGTTACTGTGTTTATGTGTTTGAAATAACATGTTGATTTCCTTGATGTACCCCAAGCTAGTTATATGCAGAGCATAGGCGCCACCTACTGTCCCTTTCTGGTATAGCTTTAGCTGCTTGTTTTAGTTACATATTGTAATTCTTTAGAATGTGTTAAAAAAGTTGTTATGAACTAGTGCATTCTGGAAGATTCTCTAGAGGACGTGAGTCAACCACCATTTTAGGAATGCACATCAAGACAATAAGGCTGTTTCTTCAATCTTTCGCCATCACCCCTCAGTGAGATTAAAAAGTGAGTTCTTATTATCTCATTCTGTGTTATAGAGCATTGTTTCCTTATTATATGCAATGTTGTACTGATTGATGTTTATTGTATCAATTTGTAGTTTAATCTGGCTTGTTTCAATAAATCTAAGATCAAAGAAATATGGTATTTGACGTTTATAGAGAAAGAAGATTTAGCTCTCTGTCCTAGAGACAGAACAATTTCAACTATCCAAACATTTTTACCCATAATTTTAATGACTTTTTAAACTAATATAACAGGAAATTTATGTTAAT
The DNA here is from genome assembly GCA_037952835.1 of Lithobates septentrionalis. Taxonomy (NCBI): domain Eukaryota; kingdom Metazoa; phylum Chordata; class Amphibia; order Anura; family Ranidae; genus Lithobates; species Lithobates septentrionalis. The sequence continues at coordinate 392,730 of JBBDGP010001553.1, read as the reverse complement.
ACTTTTATTTACATTAAGGTCCATATACACTTGAGGGATATGTTGCAGTGCATTCTGAATAGCAAACATGTGCAGTGCTGAGTGCTAAGTGCTTGGGGTGACATGTGTTAAGAAACATATTTTACTGCATATTGCCACAACGCAGTGTGAAAAGACCTTAATAAATTATTCCCAAAATTATGGTAAGCCTTTAAAGTCAGCTAACTGAAAAATGTCATCACTGCACCTACAGTGTCATGTGTACAAAATTTAGACCAGTACCTCTGCATGGCATTGTGCAAACACATCACTTTTAATGATGTAGCACATTTTATGTGCCCATGGCATCCTGTATGGGTGAATAGCACATGGCTCTTTGGAGATGTACACCTCTGGACAGTCTGAAGATATCTTCCAGCTGTCTCTAAACACTTTCACATCTTCTACTAAGCACATACTCCTTGTTTTAAAATCATTTTTGCTGTTTCCATCAAAGTTTCCACAAAGACCACAGACTTTACCCTGTGTTGGACATAGATAAAAAACACTTCATGAAATAGTTTTACACTTAAAATATGCAGAATTTAAAGAATCAGATTTTTTTTTATCAGCTTTGCTAACTGTATATTCCAAATGCAAATGCAAGATATTGAGAAAGGGATCACTGAAGCCTTTAAACAAACCCTGTAGTTGCAGGCCAAAGCACTTAAAGCGGGGTTCCACCCAAATTTTGAACAATATCTGTATGTATTCTCTTCCTTGCCTAGATGCTGACATGCCGTTTAAAAAAATTTAAATCGCCGTAATTACCTTTTATTTTTCTATTCTTCTTTGCACTTCCTGGTTCTCCTCCCGTGGGAGTAGGCGTGTTTCTAGCCTCTCCCAGACTCCTGGGAGCTAGTCTCAGGCTTCCCAGGATGCCACTGAGCATGTGCGGGAACGAGCGGTGAATGCTGGGAGCACAGCATTCACCACATCCAGGAAATAAATGCTTGTGGGCTTCAAATGCCCACAATGAAGATGGAAACCGCCTGCAGTGAATAATATAAGTTATTCTTTCCGACGAAATCTGACACAGGCGGACATATTACACACAATATGTGAGTATGTAATGCTGAGAAGAAAAGTTTGTGAATGAACTAAAAAAAAAAAAAAACGATAGATAGGTGGACCCCCACTTTAACAGCCGCCTTCCCCAGCTTCGCTTACTTAAGATATATGCTAAGGCAAAAATAAAAATTCTGTGCATGTATACAATACATGCACATTTCTCATGTTGTATACCTTTAAAAACCCTGCAGATACAGAAAAATACCTATTTATCTACCAGAAATACTCTCAGCTCAAGTCCTGTTTTGGGCTGTCAGCAAACAGCATTTTTGTAGACTGAGTGGTATCAGCCCCACCCAATTTTCCTTTGTTAAACTACTTAAACCCACCCCCTATCCTGTTCTACATGTAGCGCTGGTAGATTTTTATCTACCGCTTATAGGTAAATTTAGTGGGTTATCTGTTTCATACATAGTCAGATTTAGCCTCTGTTCCAGTTTGGCTGTGTTGCATGTAGTTTCACACTGTGCCTGTGGGTGCCATTGTCGCCATGGGTCGGTGTTGGAAAGGCAATACGTTAAAGCGTATGAGTGCTCTTCTGTCCCGGAGATAACTCGGTGGGGGTGGTCCTCCGAGTTGCATTCTGGGAGAGGGTATTTATGGGACAGACACCATGTTTTAGGGTCTTTCGTTCCACCTGCTGGCCCTCCTGGCCGACAGGTATGTGTTAGGAGAACTACCGCGTGGTCCTCCGACCAGGAGGACCACGTTGCTGCAGCATGTGGGTGAGCCCAGAAGCCTGTCTGGGGCCTACCACAGCGGGGAGGGAATGGTCCTGTGCTGTCTGTCCTACGGGAAGAAGCTGGACAACTGAGAAGATCCCAGGGGAGGACCCATCATGGAAGGATCATGCAGAGTGCTGGTCTGGAGAGGGGCCTGGTGACTCAGTTGGAGGACGCATCCTAAGTTAACCTACCGCATAGTACTGCCGGGTCGACTTAAAGGTTCTAGTGCTGTGTTTGCTATCCATCGTAAACCATTACATCCTGTGGCAGAGGATCGTACAGGTTTCTATTTCATTCAAGTCTGTGGCAGAGTCTTTTGTTCGTGCTGCGTACCGGCTGCTAGGTTAGTGAGAGAAACCTATCCGGGCGGGCAAAGATTCAACTCTAAGAGGAAAGTACATTCATCTACAAGATTCCAATTCCTAATACTACATTAAGAAAAGGTATTTGAACTTCCCTGCAACTCTCCTTCTACCTCTTTCCTGCTACTTCCTTCAGTTACTCTTTATTAAAGCATTGGAAAAGATACTCAAGTGTCTGGTGTCTACACTGTCTGGTATTAAACTCAACGGGACCCTAGACCCGGTTCTGGTAAAATTGAGGTAACGAAGGTGACGGTAACAGCCCGCTTTAAACCAGCAGCTCCACCATGAGTTATTGCTACATGTGGGGGCGTTGTCCGGGATTGTTAGCCGTCAACCTCCCGCAAACCTGAGAAGTATTTTGGGAGTTTATGTTAAAAGAAGTTTCTGGACTTTGTCACTTTTTCCAGGAAGAGAAGGGGTTGGATTGCAGGACTTTATTTTTGACTGCGTAGGCTACGGGTAAGAAGTAAAAGCCCGGGAGCTATGTGATCAGAAGAACAAGTGGGAGGAGCCTAACCTACTTGTTACCACCTGGGACGCGCGTGTTTGGCGCCAAAGGAGAAGAGAGGCCTCGTGATCGTGCTGAGAGGATCAGAGTGCAGCCATGTCTTCTTTTCCATTGCTACCGTCAACTATGGGATCTAAGATGTTCCCTACAAGTACCGCTATGGGTGCTATGCTGACCAGAACCCTGCTGACAGATACCGGCATTCATTTGAAGCCGCAGGGGAGGTTTGTGCTATACACTGTTGGAGATATCGAAGGGCTGGGCATGCTTTGCCACAAGTGTGAAGGACTGGCCATACATCTCCGTCCATTTGTCCGATGTTTGCAGTGCGGAGAATATTTGTTCACAGTGGAGAAAAACCTACCATGTCGCCCCGTGCTTATCGTGTGGATTGGGCTACAGGAATTGCCACAGTGGAAACTACTGCCATTGCTGCTGGAGAGCAACAGGCCGTGATCTTGTCTGCTACCGTGAGTGCTTCCGAGGAAGATGTTGCTGTTACTGCTTCCTCAGAGGACATCACCTTTATTTCCACGTCTACTACACCTATCCCCGTTGCACCTGTTCCAAGGAAGGTGGGATATGTGAAGGCTTCCTGCAGCCATGATTGAGGCCTACCCCAGAGACTACCCGAACCGGAGTCGGAGAAATACATGGATCCAGAGTAGTCCACGTCAGGAACCAGTGAGAGATCAAAGGGGAACATATCTGGGACTCTTTGTAAATATTTGCCAGCAGAAGAGTTGAGAGACTCGGAGATAGTTTCTATGTTGGATCTCTCTGGTGATGATGATTTGTTTGAAACAATGTCACAGGAACTATTGTGGGCCCAGGGTGAAGATGTTACTTCTGCTTTAACTTTCTCAGAGTGGACAGCCCTGAATTCTGGGAAGACATCACCTTGTGTGGAGCCGCACAGTACTACCAAAGAGACATTGTCTAAAGTTGCTAGTTTGCTTTCGACACCAGTCGGATCTATGGTGAGTAAATCACCGAATTCTTGTGTGCCTCCTGGGTTGGTGAAAAATAGACCTTTGCCTAAACTTGCCCGTTTGCAGAGAGTGTTCACCAAATGAGTTGCTACAGAATATGGTCTGGAATTTCCCTATGTTACTCAGGAAATTATGCAGGAAATTGAGGCCAACCGGGAACAGTGGTACCGTGAAGCTGTTTGGGACTATTTGTCTGTGCCAAAACCTTTCCGGAGAGCTGGGTATCCTGTTGCCATGGATGAACGCTTCAATGGATGTTTCCTACATTGGAACTATGGTCGGCACATCTATGCTGACAAAGTGGTCATTTGCAGACCCAGAAAAGATGATGTTGTGTGCTTTATCACTACCGTGGATAAACTGGGAAAGAAACTGACATTGCCAGATCCCCAGTTTTATTGGTGATTATAAAAAGGAACTTTGGGGTGTGTAGTTAGAGAGTGTCAGTGTCTGGAGATCTTCGTGGTCAAGAGATAATGTTCATCCCGGCTATTTCAAATCCAGAGACTCTTTGCTAGCTGAATTTTCTTTATTGAAAGGATGTAATTCACTCCAAGATAGGGATGGACTTTTCAGGTTACTTTGGTTTGTTTCCATTAGAAGGAAAATATGTGGGAAGAGAGTGTCATTCTTCTTCTGGAATGAGGCTTTGCTCCTAAACTGTTTAGTGATGATACTGTACATATCTAGTGTGTGTTTAACTTTGTTTTTTTTTCAGGAACAATTGGATCTCCTATCAAGCTGTTAGGCTTTTCAGCTAGATAGATAGTGGGGTTTGTGACAGTTCTAATGTGATTTCTTTTACAGATGTGAACATGTTGTTGTATAAATGTTGAAACTGTAATATTTCTATACTGTCTTTTCCTCATCCAAGTTCTAAGTTCAAATACCTACTCTCAGGCTTGGGAGTTATTTTGACAGACGTTGAGGACAACATCTATTGTAGTGGGGGGGAGTATGTAGCTCTGGTAGATTTTTATCTACCGCTTATAGGTAAATTTAGTGGGTTATCTATTTCTTACATAGTCAGATTTAGCCTCTTTTCCAGTTTGGCTGTGTTGCATGTAGTTTCACACTGTGCCTGTGGGTGTCGTTGCCATGGGTTGGTGTTGGAAAGGCAATACGTTAAAGCGTATGAGTACTCTTCTGTCCCGGAGATAACTCGGTGGGGGTGGTCCTCCGAGTTGCATTCTGGGAGAGGGTATTTATGGGACAGATGCCATGTTTTAGGGTCTTTCATTCCACCTGCTGGCCCTCCTGGCCGACAGGTATGTGTTAGGAGTACTACCGCGTGGTCCTCTGGCCGGGGGGATCACGTTGCTGCAGCGTGTGGGTGAGCCCAGAAGCCTGTCTGGGGCCTACCACAGCGGCGAGGGAATGGTACTGTGCTGTCTGTCCTACGGGAAGAAGCTGGACAACTGAGAAGATCCCAGGGGAGGACCCGTCATGGAAGGATCATGCAGAGTGCTGGTCTGGAGAGGGGCCTGGTGACTCAGTTGGAGGACGCATCCTAAGTTAACCTACCGCATAGTACGGCTTAAAGGTTCTAGTGCTGTGTTTGCTATCCATCGTAAACAATTACATCCTGTGGCAGAGGATCGTACGGGTTTCTATTTCATTCAAGTCTGTGGCAGAGTCTTTTGTTCGTGCTGCGTACCGGCTGCTAGGTTAGTGAGAAAAACCTATCCGGGCAGGCAAAGATTCAACTCTAAGAGGAAAGTACATTCATCTACAAGATTCCAATTCCTAATACTACATTAAGAAAAGGTATTTGAACTTCCCTGCAACTCTCCTTCTACCTCTTTCCTGCTACTTCCTTCAGTTACTCTTTATTAAAGCATTGGAAAAGATACTCAAGTGTCTGGTGTCTACACTGTCTGGTATTAAACTCAACGGGACCCTAGACCCGGTTCTGGTGAAATTGAGGTAATGAAGGTGACGGTAACAGCCCGCTTTAAACCAGCAGCTCCACCGTGAGTTATTGCTACATACACAACATAGGAAATTCCAGAAAATTAAGTAAACCATTGCCCCCCCCCCCCCCCCCGGTCACTAGAACTTCTCTACACTGGAAGATTTCTCCTCTATCATGTTTCTGGGGAAACCCAAAATTTGAGTTTTCTTTTAATTTCACATTCAATGATGGTAAACAGGACAAGTAGAGTGGGTGAATCTCCCCGGGTGTTCTAATCTGTTTCCACACTATCCAAAAAAAAAATAGTTTTGCCTTTAGTTATACTTTTCAGTGTAAAGGAACTCAAAAATGGGAAGATTTTCTATGTTATATGAAACATTTAGAAATGTTAATGGTGCCTAACTAGTACCCTAAAAATATACTTTTTGTTTGAACTTCCTCCTGGGTGTCTAGGCCTTCCTGTGCCTACAGCCTCCTATCTGTATATCTGCAGTGTCTGCTAGATTTGGAGTGAGATTTAGTGATGTCGCTACTGTGCTGCTCACTTTTCTCTGTGCTGTAGGCTCTGACATGAGAAAGAAAAGTCATGTCTTTACCAAGATGGTCATCTGCACACAGGGATAGAGTACAGAGCCACGCATTATTGTTCATAAATAGGGTAAGATCAGAGGCAAAAAGACTACAAGAAATACTGATAAGTAGCCTAGTCCTTTGCCCTCTGCCCATGGGCGTCCGCAGAACTTTTTTTTGGGGGGGGGGCATCATTTTAGGGTCACCCATGCACCGCCCCTTTTCAACAATGTCATTATCACATTATCATGGTCAGAGACTGCAGACGTAGTACAGTCCCTAGGATAAGTAATGGATAATGGCCAACAGGCCTTTTTACCAGACCCAGTGAAACTACAGCAGTGATCCCCCCCGGATGGACGATCGCTCACTCTGGATTCCCTGGGGGCGACTCTCAGTGTCTGTACCCTGGTAGTGGCTCAGTCTTTCTCTCTCTGGTGGTGCTGGGCAGCGTTGCTCTCTATCTGGCTTCCACCCAGCACACTCCTCATTCTTTGTCCTGTAGCACTCTCTCCCTCAGCTTTTTTCCAGGCTGCAGTCTCTCAATCTCTCTCTTGATCGAGCTGTAGCCTCCTCCCTGTGGAAAATGTGGCTGCTAATCTTTGGCACTACATGTCCCATGATGCTCTCCTCTCCTAGTCTCTTTTGATTGGTCCTCAGTTATGGCCAATAGGGAAGGAACAGAGCGGGCAGGAAGCCGGGCGGGGAACCTAGTGAGAGCCGCCGTCTCTTCTCCCTGACAGGAGAAAGGGGGGGCGACCGCTGCCGAGTTCTCTGCTAGACTGAGCAGGGAAAAGAGACCGAAGTCACACTACACTGATGGGGGGCTTGACAGCACCTTGATGGTGTCACCCCACTGGCGGCTGCCCGCACTCCTATAGCGACGCAACTGTGCTGAATTTAAGATCTGATCCCTGATTCCGGGGGGGCACTTGACCCCCCTTGCCCCTACCTATGGACGCCCATGCCTCTGCCTGCTTTATTTTGGGCACAATTCCCACAGACTTTAGGATAACTCAGTAACTCCATAACAGATTTGATTTTTTTGCAAATCATACTAAGTCAGAATAACAAACATTGCCCTGTCACCAGTCAGTTTATGTAGATTTTATATTTTTACCTGATAGCTCCTGCTTAGATGAATTGAAATACTTGTCATCTTGTCCCATACTAGAACAAGTCCAGTATTTGTCTCAATGACTAAATATATACCCATTGTTCGAGTTATGTATGGAATTTGAACATTACTTGATGTACCCATAACATCTATATGTCCATCGACGAGAATAATCTTATGAGCCTAAACAAAGAAAGTATAAACATATCTACATTTTGTTAAGCACTGACATCGTATATGAAATAATTAACAATAAATATATATATATATATATATATATATATATATATATATATATATATATATATATATATATATATATATATATATATATATCTTTAAATAACTAAATATTCACAACCATCTGGTTAGCACAGAGGGTTAAGCCTAGTACACATGTACACATGGGCCAATTGTTGGGTGGCATCGGCTAGTTCAATAGAAACTAAACAACATTTGGCCTGTGTGTATGTCAGTCGGTCCGACAGAAGCTGGCCATGGTGTCTTTATTTTGTGCCTTTAAAAATATCTTTATAATTTAAAGAAGAAGTCCAGCCAAAGCTTGTTTGGCTGGGTTTCTCCTATGGATCACATGAGTGCAGTTCATTTTTCACTTCCTGTGACCTGTTTTCTCTGCTGACGTCACAGAAATCAGTCCAGGCAATGCGTCATCCCGACAATGGGAGTCTGGATCCGCCAGGTGCCTGGTCTGACACCTGTCTCAGCCTCTCAGTGAGCCGCTGAGTGCCTGAGATGGCTGCTACCCGTTCCTCCACAGCTCAGCGCTCCAGTGAGTGTGGAGGAGCTGAGGGGAGAGCTGCTGATTGACAGTGAGAAGCTTTCTGCTCGGGAGCTGTGAGAACCGAGCCATTGGCGGCGTTCGATCGCTCGGTTCTCAGTGCATAGGCACCGGGGGACAGATGCAGCATCGGACCGATGCTGCATCCACCTAGGTAAGTATGATACTGAAAAAAAAATATTCCTTTACTTCTCTCTTAAGATATGTTGTCCCATGTACTACTGCCTCTGCATGCACAACATCAGAGGTCTACAAACTACTGTAGAGATTTCAGGGATTCTGAGATGATCAATATCAGGTCAGTCTATTATTAGGCATTTAGGTAATTTCTGAAGAAACATATAAATGCTAGCGGAGTAGTTAATTATTTCTACAGACATACTGTAAAGATGTACACAGATACTATAGGGACTTGGGGCAGGGATACAAAGACAGATGCTTGTAATTTTTTTTTATTATCGATACAGTGGCTAGAAGATTGACTTACCCCTAGATACAATGTAATGGCCACGGAGCAGGAAGTTCCTGTTGTCCCACATGGTATATTCTCAGTAATAATTTTAAAGGTTCCCTTCTCTAAATCATTAATGTCACAATAGTCCTAAAAGAATGCACAAATCATTTTATATCATTGCATACATAATAAGAGATGCACTAAAATGTTTTTACATTTATTACTGTGGATGTCTGGAATACCTGAACCAAAGTATATTCACAGTTTCCATTGATGGTGAATCGTTTATTATCAAAGGTAATATAATGTCCTTGTCCATACACTGTACATATTTCTTTTTCTGTTTTGCTGTCACATAACCAAGTCCTATTTGAGCACATGCTGTTGAAATATTAACAGCTTTTTAATAAAATAAAATTGAAAACAGAATAATTTAATGCAAAAAAGTAATTGCTTGAATCAGTTATGTCATATCTTAACTACTTGCCATTGGGACATTTCTCACATACATGTAAAAATCTGCATTTTGTTTGCTATACAATTACTTAGAACCCCCCCCCTATTATATTTTCTGAAACCAAAGGCCCTGGCCCTGTTGCATTTTTTATGTCACATGATATTTGTGCAGTAATGATGTGCAGTAATGATGTAATGATGTGCAGTAATTTGTGCAAATTTTCATAAAAAAAAAAAAACTACTGCAAAAACTAAATTGCATATGCCCATGAAACAGCAACAAACTAAAGTTCATTAAAATATCCATATGTGATTTTTTAAAAGCCTTTACAGATTACCAGTTTAGAGTTAAACAGAAGGTTTAGCACTAGAATTATTGGTCTCACTCTGATGTTCATAGCAATACCTCACATGTGTGGTGCGATCACCATTTATATAAGCGTGCTGGACCTACATGCACATTCACATTTATGCATGAGCATGGGGGGTATGGGGCACTTTTCATTTTTTCTTTTCATTTTATTATTTTATTTACATTTATTTTGTTTTTACACTGTCTCTTTATTTTATTTTTTTCAATTTTTTTTTTTGGATGAACTTTATTGCTTTCATAAGGGATGGACAACATCCCTTGTGATAGCATGGGCAGTGACAGGTACTCTTTACTGAGAGATCTTGGATCTATTAGATTCCCCTAACCTCAAAAACATCTGATTAACCAAGATCGGTTTGATCAGATGCTTCACTAGCCTGTAACAGCGTGTAAACAACAAACTAAAAGTGATGCAATACATGTTGCTTTTGGTTTATTCATCACAGAGGAGGGGAGGGTATGGATGTTCCTTCCCCTCCTCTGTACTCAGCTGTCCACGCAGGATGCAGCAGTCCCAGGCTCCACGATCACACCAGAGAGCCCAGGAACGGTAGTGTGTGGAAGGGGACACCCTGTAAAAATGATTGGGCAGCTGAAGCACCACCCAGATAATTTTTACAGAAAATTCCATAACCAGCTGTAAATTTTGATATAAGGATCATGGCTGCAGCTGCAGCCATGATCCTGGTATAACCGCTTCCCTACAGGGACATTTATATATGTACAGCAGTCTAGAAGCAGTTAAAGTATCTTTTTTGCAGAGGGGAAAAAACCCTCCCTTCCCTGTTTGGTTACAAAGATTGCAAGACATTTATTAAATTGTATTACACATTCTTACCTGCTGTCATTTGTTTTGAAAAGTATGCCTGAATAACTATTTTTCTCAATAATTACTTCTAGTACTTCTAGTACCCCTTTCAATGACCTGAGTTGTTGTTGCTTTTTGCTATAGTCACATGATCAATCACAGGGTTGTAATAAGACAAATGTTGCTTAAATTAGAAACAAGCCAATCATTAGAAAATGCCGCCATTCGATCATGCACAAAATTCCCTGTCCAAATTTGATACTAGTAGGGGAGGGGAGTTTGTGGGACTTTAAATGAGGCAATGACGTAGTCATCTGCCTCCATCCCTATCATATAAACAAAGAAAAAGCAAAGAGGTGGGACTTTACATGAAGTACGCGGTGGGACAAAATGTTATATTGGATAAAAATTATATTTATTAGTCTACATATCTACAAAATATTCTGATACTCTGTACCACAGTATCACATGTTAATAATTCATAATCAAGAGAATTCATATATAAACATACACAAAGAGGTACCAGCATAGTCCAAAAAAATAATTAATTTTTTCATTCCATTTTCATTCTTTTTTTTTTTTTTCCCAACACAATTTAGATTTTTTTTTTTTTTTTTTTGTGGTTTAGTAAAACATAGCTGGCTCCTGACCGAACTAGAAAGGTCATTTTTATTAGTTCTAAATGCTAAAATTGGTCACTTGATAATAAAAAGGGCAGCGAGTATTTCCCTTCTAACTGAAGAATATGCCCCCCTGCAAATGGTTGCAAGAAACAATGGGGAAGGCTTTGTGGTCTAGGCATAGGGATGTTGAGGTGAGAAGGATGATGAAAAAGGAGTTTGCCCAATGTATGGGAAGCTTCTGTTCTTTGTCCAACTATACTGGAAATGTGGGGGCAGTTGGTAACAGTCTCATTGGAGTTTATATTGGTAGGAAGCAGGGTTGAGAACTCTGGTAAGAAAGCCTTGACACTGGAGTCCTTAGTGGTATACAGTAAGAAGTCAGTTAGTGATCCAACCCACCATTTAGCACCCCATACTGAAATATTATATTATTTTAAAGCCCAACTTCAACTAAAGCATACTTTTTGAATTAAGATTTGGAATAGGGATAGGTTATAACCACAGTCAGGTTTGCATTGCTGTCTGCGTCCATGTTGGGGAAACTTTACTTCTGATTAAGCAATTGTAGACAACCAAGTCCTCTATGTAATGTTTTATTATTGTCTGTGTCACTGAGATTTTGCTCCGTTTCTGTACTAGCCATTCTCCCACTATGGGTATATAAAAGGAACAGAAATATGACAGATTCAAAGCTAAGAATAATAAGAATAAAAAAAGTTTAGACTGGAGTTTTATTTCACCTTACTTTCTTTTCTTTTCTGTTTTTTTTTTAATTACTTTTAAACTTCACTCTTCCTTACACCTGAGGCTTAATAGATGAAAGAATACACATACCAGTTATTACAGTGAATTGTAGCATTTTCCCCAGGACTATAATGCCGGCCATTGTGAACACAAGGACAAAGGTTCTCTGTAACGCATTGTGTTCCATTGTGACTTAGAAATAATCCTTCTGGACATACACAGCCTGATACACACAGTGGGCTATACTGGTAAGTTATTAGAATTGGTAAAGCAGAGATAAAAAAGGAAAGGATAAAAAGGGAAAGAGATTATATAAACATATATTAAAAATAGCAACTAGATTAGATACAATTTGATATATTTTTGTAATTTCTGAAATACACAGGGCTTGGGGTTTAAACACAAGAAAGGGTGGAAACAAATACAGCATTTCATGATTATATGTTGTGACCACTAAGGGCCCTGTGACATAACTCGATAACTGTTAGAAATTCTTTCAAGTGCAAAAAAATGTTTAAGACATTACAAGTGTAGTAAACTCATATCATTTTATCATGTGCTTCTTGCCTTGATAGGCTAAAAAAGGAAAATTGCAAAATCCCATAGACACACTCCTAAACATTGTGGACAGGCTTTTCAGAAGAGTTAAAGCTATTATAGCTGTAAAGAGTGGGCCAACTCAATATTGAAGCCTACGGACTAAGGCTGGGATGCCATTAAAGTTAATGTATGTGTGCAAAGGCAGGTGTCCCAATACTTTTGGTAATATAATGTACGTAGGTTGTACCAACATTTTTTACAAACTGACAGCTGAAAAGAAATGAGCTTTTAATACACAAACCCTAATGTGAACCTGATGTCTATGATTTATATACTTTAAGTTCAATAAAACAATCAATAATTGCGCTATTCCAAGAATGTACAAGTGATAGCTGCCAGCATGTAACAATGTGGTGGACAGTGTACAAATGAATATAATTGGGACACATGCAGCGCTAAAAATGTGCAGTTACGTTTTCAACATGTGACTGTGAAAAAGTGCTGGAAACATAACCTATATCTATTGGGTTATGTATATCAATAGTGAACCTCTAACATATAAGTAAATAAGAAAAAAGTCCATAAATATAATGACTGATGTATCAGTTCGTAAATGTAAGGGGGTTCATAGGTATAAATGGTGCCAAAACTCCACATGGGGTGAGGGTTGGAACCAATTCATGTATGAGGAGACACCTTGCGTGTGGATCTTCTAGGTTTCAAGTGGAAACAGCAAGTGGTAGAAATGAATATCCTTACCGGAAAGGGTGGACACAGTCACCATACGGTGGAGTGTCTTACAGGCTTGGGGGATCCAACGATCCCGAGGATATCTGGCTGAAGAGATCCCGATGTAAGACGACCATCACCATTCGATAGTATAGGGGTTCCCAATCGATCCGGATGTCTTTCTCAGATGGAAGGAGTATGCCAAGAGAACTGGTTAAAGCTCAACCAAGTCCCATTCATGAAAGGAGACAAGAATAAAAAATTCTCCACATAGAGCATGAATCCGTTAGCAAAAGCTTTTATTGAAAAGCTAAAAAAGTGCAGGACAGTGCACTATGATGTATAAAACGTGATCACAGAGAAAATAAAACAAAATAGAATAAAATTGCGTGATAGCAGGGCATCTGTAGGCATTAGCAACCCGACATGTTTCGGACCATCGTCCTTCTACTGGGGCATGAGCCTGAATGCCTGTATCACGCTTGCATATATGCACAAATAATTACACCACATACAAATCAGCTGTGTAAACCTGGGTAATTACATAAATAATTATATGGACATGCTTAGCAGCTGTGTTAAGCTGCCACTCTGTGTTTGACTCAGTGTGAAAACCTTCATTGCTGACACTCCAGAATATACTCCACAGTAATCCACCAATCAGCGCTCTATGCGGAGTCACGTGACGGCGTCACTGCGCGTGACATCATCGCGCTCCACGCCTCCCTTTCACTTCAGGAAGTGAGAGGCCGAACAGAGGAATAATTGCATCCACAACAGCCTCAGGGGCTGTCATAGCGCGTCGGTCCGGCATGCTCCAGTACGCTCGACTTCCGGTGTCCCTTCCTGAAGTGAAAGGGAGGCGTGGAGCGCGATGACGTCATAGAGTGCTGATTGGTGGATTACCGTGCAGTATATTCTGGAGTGTCAGCAATGAAGGTTTTCACACTGAGTCAAACACAGGGTGGCAGCTTAACACAGCTGCTAAGCATGTCCATATAATTATTTATGTAATTACCCAGGTTTACAAAGCTGATTTGTATGTGGTGTAATTATTTGTGCATATATGCAAGCATGATACAGGCATTCAGGCTCATGCCCCAGTAGAAGGACGATGGTCCGAAACATGTCGGGTTGCTAATGCCTACAGATGCCCTGCTATCACACGATTTTATTCTATTTTGTTTTATTTTCTCTGTGATCACGTTTTATACATCATAGTGCACTGTCCAGCACTTTTTTAGCTTTTCAATAAAAGCTTTTCCTAACGGATTCATGCCCTATGTGGAGAATTTTTTATTCTTGTCTCCTTTCATGAATGGGACTTGGTTGAGCTTTAACCAGTTCTCTTGGCATACTCCTTCCATCTGAGAAAGACATCCGGATCGATTGGGAACCCCTATACTATCGAACGGTGATGGTCGCCTTAGATGTGACTCTACATCGGGATCTCTTCAGCCAGATATCCTCGGGATCGTTGGATCCCCCAAGCCTGTAAGACACTCCACCGTATGGTGACTGTGTCCACCCTTTCCGGTAAGGATATTCATTTCTACCACTTGCTGTTTCCACTTGAAACCTAGAAGATCCACACGCAAGGTTTCTCCTCATACAGGATTGGTTCCAACCCTCACCCCATGTGGAGTTTTGGCACCATTTATACCTATGAACCCCCTTACATTTACGAACTGATACATCAGTCATTATATTTATGGACTTTTTTCTTATTTACTTATATGTTAGAGGTTCACTATTGATATACATAACCCAATAGATATAGGTTATATTTCCAGCACTTTTTCACAGTCACATGTTGAAAACGTAACTGCACATTTTTAGCGCTGCATGTGTCCCATTTATATACTTTAAGTTGTTATTGGATACATTACGTTAATACGGTATTTTCTCTATTAAATGTAAAGTTTTTGTTTCTTTGAGTTGATTCATTTGCTCTCTCTTTTGTAAAGAATTTAGGAAAGCTTCACAGTTATTTTCTTTCAAGAGAAAATCAGTATTATTTTGGTTCGTCGTCACGGGGCCCTTAAAGCGGAGTTCCACCCAAAAGCGGAACTTACGTTTTAAGTACTCCTCGCCCCCTGACATGCCACAATTTTTTCTGTGGGGGGAGTGGGTACCTGGTTTTGAGAGGGACTTCCTGTCCTACTTCTTCCTTCCATCTTCTGGCCGCCTAGGCGACTCCCCCTCTCCCCCTAGGCGACCCCTCCCTCCCTACAATCTTCTGGGAAACGTCACAGGTCCCAGACGATTGCATGGCCACTGACTGAGCGCAGCTCGACTCACGCATGCGCAGTGCGTGCCCGGCTGTGAAGCCTACAAGCTGTCCCAGTCGGGCGCCCACATTTACAATGCTAGTGCCGTAGAGAGGCGAAGGAGAGAAGCAAGGCTTTGGGCAGCCGCATAGCTGGACCGTGGGAGTGTCTGTTTATTAAAAGTCAGCAGCTATACTTTTTGTAGTTTTTGTTAATAAAGTGGAATTCCTCTTTAAACAGCGTGGGGCCTGAAGACCGGTGCTACTCTGCTTATTTTAGAACCCGTCACTGCTGCCAGATTCATCAGAGACTGGTCAACATTTGCATAGTTTATGGCCAGCTTTGCGATTTCCGATGATTTAAAAAAAAGAAAAATTATTCTAATGATCTAACTGTGCAAAAAGATAGGCCAAAATGACCATATCACATAATAATAAATGCAAGTTTATTGGTGTATACCTTTACTTGGCATTTTACAGCCTATTATTAGTATTATTATTATACAGGATTTTTTTTACAATATAGCACCAACGGTTTGCACAACACTTTATAAAATAAAAGTACAATTACGTTGTACAATACAAATTTTCAGCAGATTAGGGAATTACATTTCATACTCTGTGGGCACCAAATCCTGCTGTTTTTTTCTTGTAAAAGTAGCAGTGTCATTATGGCACTGTCTTGCACGCAGCCTGTACAGAGAGCTGAGCTGTGGATGAGACCCTGCAGGTCCATCTCAGGCTGACTGTAGAAAATTACAGGAGGTGGGTACAAAACCAATCACCCTGCACAAGGAAAAAAAAGCAGCAGGCACTGTTTTTTTTTTTTTTAATTATGCAAAGAAGTTAAATGTAGGAGTTGTTTCATGCTGGATCAATGCACTGATTTGAAAAAAATGCACAAGAGATTCAAGTAATAATACATATGGCTTTTGTACCTAGACAATATCTGTTTAACTTGGATCAATGCAACCAATGGACATTATGTGATTAAAAATACATACTTACACACTGAACTGTATCACAGCTCTGAGGACATTGGGCTCCCTTGGCATGTTCACCAATTTGATCACAATCAACGTAAACCATTGAAGGAGGGCATTCTACGGTTTAGAATTACAGAACATGAAATCAGTCATTATTAAAATGCAATTTCAATTTTGCAGCAGCAAACGTGTGCCTGCTCATTAAATCGGCTGAAATTTAGGTTTTTAGTGGTATGAATAGCTTTCCTCTAATAATATGAAAAAACTGGGGTTGATTTACCAAAACTGAAGAGTGCAAAATCTGAAGCAGCTGTGCATGGTAGCTAATCAGCTTCCAACTTCTGCTTGTTCAATTAAGCTTTGACAAAAAAAAAAAAGAAGTTGATTGGTTTCTATGCAGAGCTGCACCAGATTTTGCAGATTTTAGTAAATCAACCCCAATGCGATGATTGGTGGTATGTAGTATATAAATAAGCACAGTGTTCAGAGTGAAGCTTGATGAAACATATAATATGGACTAGGGCAGTCTGGAGTATGTCGTATATAGCATATGTCCTCAGAGCAGTATTGCCAACCTCCCGTATTTTTACGGGCAGCCTGTAAAAACAGGGCACTTTTTCTCCAGCCCATAAATGCCTGTAGCAGGAGAAAAGTGACAGTAAAAATGGTTGGGACCAGCTCGGCTCGGAACTGCGCATGCACAGTTCCCAGAGATGCCCGAGCCGATCCTGTATTCGCCTGACCCCCAGCGCTGGCAGGTGGAGCCCAGGGCGGGTCTGGCAGAGGCTGTGCAGCGCACCAACTCAAGTCGAGTAAAGATGTCATGGCGCATTCTTGTCACATCGCTGCAGGATCCGAGCGGGCGGAACAGAGAAGCTGCAGGCAGCCCTGTTGTGAGTGTGTGAGTCTGTGCTGCTACACACTGCTAGTGCGCCTCTACAGGGTGCAGTTTTATGATTTCAAAGCTGTTTTATGGTTTATGTAGCATTTATTTATGTCTCACGCCTGGTAGAATGGTATCTACCGATACCATGGCTCTGATGGTAAGGGATGAAAGGTACTGGCATGGAAGAGTTTACTGCATAGGAAGTAGTTACCAGAGAAGAATGATAGTGCCTGGTGAGATTTTAAAGAATTACAGATGTACACAATCTCTAACCACCTCCCATAACCTGTCCGCAGCCTCTTACCCCCTCCTGTAGCATGTCCGCAGCCTCTTACCACCTCCTGTACCATGCCCACAGCCTCTGACATATCCTGCGAGATGCCCAGAGCCTCTGACATCTCCTGTACCATGCCCGCAGCCTCTGACATTTCCTGTACGATGTCCGCAGCCTCTGACATCTTGTGTATCATGTCCGCAGCCTCTAACAAACCTGCTGTACCATGTCCGCACAGCCTATGACCATTTCCTGTACCATGCCCGCAACCTTTGACATCTCCTGTACCATGACCACAGCCTCTGACATCTCCTGTACCATATCCCCAGCCTCTTACCACCTCCTGTACCATGTCCGCAGCCTCTTACTACCTCCTGTACCATATCTGCACAGCCTATGACCACCTCCTGTACCATCCCCGCAGCCTCTGACATCTCATGTTTTATGTCAGCAGCCTTTTACCACCTCCTGCACCATATCTGCACAGCCTATGACCCCCTCCTCCCCCTCAATGCCAGCAGCCTCTGACACCTTCTGTACCATGTCAGCAGCCTCTGACATCTCCTGTACCATGTCCGTAGCCTCTGACAACTCGTGTATCATGTCCGCAGCCTCTGACATCTCCTGTACCATGCCTGCAACATTTTACCTCTTCCTGAACCACGATCACAGCCTCTGACATCTCCTGTACCATGTCTGCAGCCTCTGACATCTCCTGTACCATGTCCGCCGCCTCTGACATCTCCTGTACCATGCTCGCAGCATCTCATATTTCTTGTATCGCGTCTGCAGCCTCTGACATCTCCTGTACCATGCCCGCAGCTTCTGACATCTCGTGTATAATGTCTGCAGCCTCTGACTTCTCCTGTACTATGCCCGCAGCTTCTAACCATCTCATGTATCATGTCCACAGCATCATATCACCTCCTGTATCATGTCCACAGCCTTTGACTAGGGATGGGCTTTATGTTCAGGTCGAACATGAGTTTGATTCGAACATGAGTTCTACAGCGAACAATTTGGGGTGTTCACGGCAAATTCGAAAGCCGCAGAACACCCTTTAAAAGTCTATGGGAGAAATCAAAAGTGCTAATTTTAAAGGTTTATATGCATGGTATTGTCATGTTCGGGGACCTGGGTCCTGCCCCAGGGGACATGTATCAATGCAAAAAAAAGTTCTAAAAACCACAGTTTTTTTCGGGAGCAGTGATTTTAATAAAGCTTAAAGCGAAACAATAAAAGTGAAATATTTCTTTAAATTTTGTACCTGGGGGTGTCTATAGTATGCCTGTAAAGGGGCGCATGTTTCCCGTATTTAGAACAGTCTGACAGCAAAATGACATTTGTAAAGGAAAAAAAAGTAATTTAAAACTACTCGCGGGCCGCGGTTATAATGAATTGTCGGTCCAACAATACACACCCGAACCCCGAACCAAAATAAAAAAAAACTGCGTGGGTCCCCCTAAATTTCATAGCAGGCCCTTCAGGTCTGGTATGGATATTAAGGGGAACCCCGCGCCAAAATTAAAAAAAAAAATGGCGTGGGGGTCCCTCTCAAAATCCATACCAGACCTTTAAGAAGAACCCGGCGCCAAAATTTTTTAAAAAATGGCATGGGGTCCCCCCAAAAATCCATACCAGACCCTTATCCAAGCACGCAACCTGGCAGGCCGCAGGAAAAGAGGGGGGACAAGAGAGCGCCCCCCTCCTGAATTGTACCAGGCCACATGCCCTCAACATTGGGAGGGTGCTTTGGGGTAGCCCCACAAAGCACCTTGTCCCCATGTTGATGGGGAGAAGGGCCTCATCCCCACAACCCTTGCCCAGTGGTTGTGGGGGTCTGTGGGCGGGGAGCTTCTCGGAATCTGGAAGCCCCTTTAACAAGGGGACCCCTAGATCCTGCCTCCCCATTTGAATTGGGAATGGGGTACAAATGTACCCCTACCATTTCACAAAAAAAGTGTCAAAACGATTAAAAAACACAAGAGACAGTTTTTGACAAGTCCTTTATTAATTTCTTCTTCCATCTTCTTTCTTCTGGGCTTTCTTCTGTGTTTTTCTTCTTCCTCCATCTTGGGGCTACCCCAAAGCAACCTCCCAATGTTGAGGGTATGTGGCCTGGTACGGTTCAGGAGGGGGGCACTCTCTCGTCCCCCCTCTTTTCCCACGGCCTGCCAGGTTGCGTGCTTGGAAAAGGGTCTGGTATGGATTTTTGGGGGGACCCCACGCCATTTTTTAAAAAATTTTGGCACGGGGTTCCCCTTAAAATCCATACCAGACCTAAAGGGTCTGGTATGGATTTTGAGGGGGACCCCTGCGCCATTTTTTCTTAAATTTTGGCGCGGGGTTCCCCTTAATATCCATACCAGGCCTGAAGGGCCTGGTATGGAATTTAGGGGACCCCCATGCCATTTTTTCTTAAATTTTGGCGTGGGGTTCCCCTTAATATCCATACCAGACCTGAAGGGCCTGGTATGGAATTTAGGGGGACCCCCGAGCATTTTTTTTTTTAAATTCTGGTTCGGGGTTCCCCTGTGGGGAAATTCCATGCTGTTTTTACCAATGAATTTTTATGTGTATTGTCGGACCAACAATTCATTATAGCCGTGAGTAGTTTTAACCACTTAAGGACCGCCTCACACCGATTTACGTCGGCAAGGTGGCACGGACAGGCAGAATCACGTAAATATACGTGATCTGCCTTCCGCAGGTGGGGGGTCCGATCGGACCCCCCCCGGTGCCCGAGGCGGTCCGCTTTTGACCAGCGGCGATCAGAGATGAGGGGGAGACCATCCGTTCGTGGCCCCCCCCCTCACAATCGCCGCCGGCCAATCAGATCATTCCTTTGCTGCTGTATGCTAAACAGCGATCTAAACTAAAGTATGCTAAACTAAGCGATCATTTTTCTGATCGCTGTATTAGTGTCACTGGTGACGCTAGTTAGGGACGTAAATATTTAGGTTCGCCGTCAGCATTTTATAGCGACAGGGACCCCCATATACTACCTAATAAAGGTTTTAACCCCTTGATTGCCCCCTAGTTAACCCATTCACCACTGATCACCGTATAACTGTTACGGGTGATGCTGGTTAGTTCGTTTATTTTTTATAGTGTCAGGGCAACCGCCGTTTATTACCGAATAAAGGTTTAGCCCCTTGATCGCCCGGCAGTGATATGCGTCGCCCCAGGCAGCGTCAGATTAGCGCCAGTACCGCTAACACCCACGCACGCAGCATACGCCTCCCTTAGTGGTAAAGTATCTGTACGGATCAATATCTGATCTGATCAGATCTATACTAGCGTCCCCAGCAGTTTCGGGTTCCCAAAAATGCAGCGTTAGCGGGATCAGCCCAGATACCTGCTAGCACCTGCGTTTTGCCCCTCCACCCAGCCCACCCAAGTGCAGTATCGATCGATCACTGTCACTTACAAAACACTAAACGCATAACTGCAGCGTTCGCAGAGTCAGGCCTGATCCCTGCGATCACTAACAGTTTTTTTGGTAGCATTTTGGTGAACTGGCAAGCACCAGCCCCAGGCAGCGTCAGGTTAGCGCCAGTACCGCTAACACCCACGCACGCACCGTACACCTCCCTTAGTGGTATAGTATCTGATCGGATCAATATCTGATCCGATCAGATCTATACTAGCGTCCCCAGCAGTTTAGGGTTCCCAAAAACGCAGTGTTAGTGGGATCAGCCCAGATACCTGCTAGCACCTGCGTTTTACCCCTCCGTCCGGCCCAGCCCAGCCCACCCAAGTGCAGTATCGATCGATCACTGTCACTTACAAAACACTAAACGCATAACTGCAGCGTTCGCAGAGTCAGGCCTGATCCCTGCAATCGCTAACAGTTTTTTTGGTAGGATTTTGGTGAACTGGCAAGCACCAGCCCCAGGCAGCGTCAGGTTAGCGTCAGTACCGCTAACACCCACGCACGCACCGTACACCTCCCTTAGTGGTATAGTATCTGATCGGATCAATATCTGATCCGATCAGATCTATACTAGGGTCCCCAGCAGTTTAGAGTTCCCAAAAACGCAGTGTTAGTGGGATCAGCCCAGATACCTGCTAGCACCTGTGTTTTGCCCCTCCGCCCGGCCCAGCCCAGCCCACCCAAGTGCAGTATCGATCGATCACTGTCACTTACAAAACACTAAACGCATAACTGCAGCGTTCGCAGAGTCAGGCCTGATTCCTGCGATCGCTAACAGTTTTTTTGGTAGCGTTTTGATGAACTGGCAAGCACCAGCCCCAGGCAGCGTCAGGTTAGCGCCAGTACCGCTAACACCCACGCACGCAGCGTACACCTCCCTTAGTGGTATAGTATCTGAACGGATCAATATCTGATCCAATCACATCTATACTAGCGTCCCCAGCAGTTTAGGGTTCCCAAAAACGCAGTGTTAGCGAGATCAGCCCAGATACCTGCTAGCAACTGCGTTTTGCCCCTCCGCCCGGCCCAGCCCAGCCCACCCAAGTGCAGTATCGATCGATCACTGTCACTTACAAAACACTGAACGCATAACTGCAGCGTTCGCAGAGTCAGGCCTGATCCCTGCGATCCCTAACAGTTTTTTTGGTAGCGTTTTGGTGAACTGGCAAGCGCCAGCGGCCTAGTACACCCCGGTCGTAGTCAAACCAGCACTGCAGTAACACTTGGTGACGTGGCGAGTCCCATAAGTGCAGTTCAAGCTGGTGAGGTGGCAAGCACAAGTAGTGTCCCGCTGCCACCAAGAAGAAGACAAACAGGCCCGTTGTGCCCATAGTGCCCTTCCTGCTGCATTCGCCAATCCTAATTGGGAACCCACCACTTCTGCAGCGCCCGTACTTCCCCCATTCACATCCCCAACCAAATGCAGTCGGCTGCATAAGAGTCATTTTCTTTATGTCCTCCCGAGTACCCCTACCAAACGAACCACCCCAAAAAAGATGTTGTGTCTGCAGCAAGCGCGGATATAGGCGTGACACCCGCTATTATTGTCCCTCCTGTCCTGACAATCCTGGTTTTTGCATTGGTGAATGTTTTGAACGCTACCATTCACTAGTTGAGTATTAGCGTAGGGTACAGCATTGCACAGACTAGGCACACTTTCACAGGGTCTACCAAGATGCCATCGCATTTTGAGAGACCCGAACCTGGAACCGGTTACAGTTATAAAAGTTAGTTACAAAAAAAAGTGTAAAATATATATATATATATATATATATATATATATATATATATATATATATATATATATAAAATAAAATAAAATAGTTGTCGTTTTAATGTTCTCTCTCTCTCTATTCTCTATCTTTTGTGCTGCTCTTTTTTACTGTATTCTATTCCGCAATGTTTTATTGTTATTATGGTTTATCATGTTTGCTTTTCAGGTATGCAATTTTTTATACTTTACCGTTTACTGTGTTTTATTGTTAACCATTTTTTTGTCTTCAGGTACGCCATTCACGACTTTGAGCGGTTATACCAGAATGATGCCTGCAGGTTTAGGTATCATCTTGGTATCATTCTTTTCAGCCAGCGGTCGGCTTTCATGTAAAAGCAATCCTAGCAGCTAATTAGCCTCTAGACTGCTTTTACAAGCAGTGGGAGGGAATGCCCCCGCCCCCACCGTCTTCCGTGTTTTTCTCTGGCTCTCCTGTCTCAACAGGGAACCTGAGAATGCAGCCGGTGATTCAGCCAGCTGACCATAGAGCTGATCAGAGACCAGAGTGGCTCCAAACATCTCTATGGCCTAAGAAACCGGAAGCTACGAGCATTTCATGACTTAGATTTCGCCAGATGTAAACATTGGGAAATTGGGAAAGCATTTTATCACACCGATCTTGGTGTGGTCAGATGCTTTGAGGGCAGAGGAGAGATCTAGGGTCTAATAGACTCCAATTTTTTCAAAAAAGAGTACCTGTCACTACCATTGCTATCATAGGGGATATTTACTTTCCCTGAGATAACAATAAAAATGATTAAAAAAAAAAAAAAAAATGAAAGGAACAGTTTAAAAATAAGATAAAAAAGCAAAAAAATAATAAAGAAAAAAAAAGCACCCCTGTCCCCCCCCTGCTCTCGCACAAAGGCAAACGCAAGCGTCGGTCTGGCGTCAAATGTAAACAGCAATTGCACCATGCATGTGAGGTGTCACCGCGAACGTCAGATCGAGGGCAGTAATTTTAGCAGTAGACCTCCTCTGTAAATCTAAAGTGGTAACCTGTAAAGGCTTTTAAAGGCTTTTAAAAATGTATTTAGTTTGTCGCCACTGCACGTTTGTGCGCAGTTTTAAAGCATGTCATGTTTGGTATCCATGTACTCGGCCTAAGAACATCTTTTTTATTTCATCAAACATTTGGGCAATATAGTGTGTTTTAGTGCATTAAAATTTAAAAAAGTGTGTTTTTGAAAAATCGCTGCGCAAATACTGTGTGGAAAAAAAAAATGAAACACCCACCATTTTAATCTGTAGGGCATTTGCTTTAAAAAAATATATAATGTTTGGGGGTTCAAAGTAATTTTCTTGCAAAAAAAATAATTTTTTCATGTAAACAAAAAGTGTCAGAAAGGGCTTTGTCTTTAAGTGGTTAAAAGAGTGGGTGATGTGTGACATAAGCTTCTAAATGTTGTGAATAAAATGCCAGGACAGTTCAAAACCCCCCCAAATGACCCCATTTTGGAAAGTAGACACCCCAAGCTATTTGCTGAGAGTCATGTCGAGTCCATAGAATATTTTATATTGTGACCCAAGTTGCGGGAAAGAGACAATTTTTTTTTTTTTTTTTTTTGCACAAAGTTGTCACTAAATGATATATTGCTCAAACATGCCATGGGAATATGTGAAATTACACCCCAAAATACATTCTGTTGCTTCTCCTGAGTACGGGGATACCACATGTGTGAGACTTTTTGCCTAGCCGCGTACGGGACCCCGAAAACCAAGCACCGCCTTCAGGCTTTCTAAGTGCGTAAATTTTTGATTTCACTCTTCACTGCCTATCACAGTTTCGGAGGCCATGGAATGCCCAGGTGGCACAAACCCCCCCCAAATGACCCCATTTTGGAAAGTAGACACCCCAAGCTATTTGCTGAGAGGTATAGTGAGTATTTTGCAGACCTCACTTTTTGTCACAAAGTTTTCAAAATTGAAAAAAGAAAAAAAAAAAGTTTTTTCTTGACTTTCTTCATTTTCAAAAACAAATGAGAGCTGAAAAATACTCACCATGCCTCTCAGCAAATAGCTTGGGGTGTCTACATTCCAAAATGGGGTCATTTGGGGGGGTTTTGTGCCACCTGGGCATTCCATGGCCTCCGAAACTGTGATAGGCAGTGAAGAGTGAAATCAAAAATTTTCACCCTTAGAAATCCTGAAGGCGGTGATTGGTTTTCGGGGGCCCCGTACGCGGCTAGGCTCCCAAAAAGTCCCACACATGTGGTATCCCTGTACTTAGGAGAAGCAGCTGAATGTATTTTGGGGTGCAATTCCGCATAGGACCATGGCCTGTGTGAGCAATATTTCATTTAGTGACAACTTTTTGTAAATATTTTTTTTTTTGTCATTATTTAATCACTTGGGACAAAAAAAAAAAAATATTCAATGGGTTCAACATGCCTCTCAGCAATTTCCTTGGGGTGTCTACTTTCCAAAATGGGGTCATTTGGGGGGGTTTTGTACTGCCCTGCCATTTTAGCACCTCAAGAAATGACATAGGCAGTCATAAACTAAAAGCTGTGTAAATTCCAGAAAATGTACCCTAGTTTGTAGACGCTATAACTTTTGCGCAAACCAATAAATATACGCTTATTGACATTTTTTTTACCAAAGACATGTGGCCGAATACATTTTGGCCTAAATGTATGACTAAAATTGAGTTTATTGGATTTTTTTTATAACAAAAAGTAAAAAATATAATTTTTTTCCAAAATTTTCGGTCTTTTTCCGTTTATAGCGCAAAAAATAAAAACGGCAGAGGTGATCAAATACCATCAAAAGAAAGCTCTATTTATGGGAAGAAAAGGACGCAAATTTCGTTTGGGTACAGCATTGCATGACCACGCAATTAGCAGTTAAAACGACAGTGCCAAATTGGAAAAAGTCCTCTGGTCCTTAGGGAGCATAATGGTCCGGGGCTAAAGTGGTTAAATTACTTTTTTTCCTTCAGAAATGACATTTTGCTGTTAGACTGTTCTAAATACGGGAAACATGCGCCCCTTTACAGGCATACTATAGAAACCCCCCAGGTACGAAATTTAAAGGAATATTACACTTTTATTGTTTCACTTTAAGCATTATTAAAATCACTGCTCCCGAAAAAACTTCCATTTTTAAAACTTTTTTTTTTGCACCGATACATGTCCCCTGGGGCAGGACCCAGGTCCCCAAAAACTTTTTATGACAATAACTTGCATATTAACCCCTAAAATCAGCACTTTTGATTTCTCCCATAGACAATTCACTATAGCTGACACCGCTATTACTTCATGACTTTTTTTTCCCTTTAGAAATGTCATTTTTCTCTCGGACTGTTCTAAACACGGGAAAAAAGCGCCACTTTACAGGCATACTATAGACACCCCCCAGGTACGAAATTTAAAGGAATATTTTACTGTTATTGTTTCACTTTAAGCTTTATTAAAATCACTGCTCCCGAAAAAACTTCAGTTTTTAATTTTTTTTTGCACTGATACATGTCCCCTGGGGCAGGACCCAGGTCCCCAAACACTTTTTATGACAATAACTTGCATATAAGCCTTTAAAATGAGCACATTTGATTATTCATGTTCGTGTCCCATAGACTTTAACAGTGTTCGTGTATTCGAACAAATTTTTGGCCTGTTCGCATGTCTTAGATGCGACACCGGGGGTGTTTGGCTTATCCCTACCTCTGACCACCTCCTGTATCATGTCCACAGCCTCTGACCACCTCCTGTATCATGTCTACAGCCTTGAACCATTACTTGTATCATGTCTGCAATCTCTCAATATCTCCTTGAATCATGTCCACACCCTCTATCCATCTCTTGTATCATGTCTGCAATCTCTGACCATCTCTTGTATCATGTCTGCAGTCCCTGACCATCTCTTGTATCATGTCTGCAGTCTCTAACCATCTCTTGTATCATGTCTGCAATTTCTGATCATCTCTTGTATGACGTCTGCAATCTCTGACCATCTCTTGTATTATGTCTGCAATCTCTGACCATCTCTTGTCTTGTATCATGCCTGAAGTCTCTGAGAGGGAGCCTGGGGAGGAGTCAACAGTGAGAGCGCCGCTGGGATGGGTGTCACAGGAGGAGTCAGATGTGTGTGGACTGTGGGTAGGAGACTATAGGATAAAACCAGAGACACCAAGCTGGAGAGGACCGCCTGACTTTGCCCTGCATGGTGCACCTGAGAGGAGGTCAGTGACAACGTCTCAAGGCCTGTGTATGGTGGGAGTCAGTGGCGTAACTAAAACCTTCAGGGCCCCGATGCAAGAAATCATGAAGGGCCCCCCTGACCCCTGGACAGCGCTTTACCTAGGCGGATGTCTGATAAGAGGAGGAGCCGCGAGAGCCGCCGAGGGACCCCAGAAGTCGGTGTTCGGGGCCACAATGAAGGTATGACATGTTTATTATTTAAAAAAAAACCCTTTACAATCACTTTAAGGGGTTAAAACAGGTGGTCAGGAGGCAACATATTGCCTCTTTACCGGTGGTCAAATGCCTCTGAAAAGTGATCTAAGCATGGATCGCTTTTCAGAGGAACAGCATTTTGTTGCTGGTACTTTGAATGAGCAAGAAAAAAAAAATCAGTCCTGATTGTACACATATAGGGTGTCAGGATTAAACGTGCATACATAAAACATGCATACATAAAATGTGCATACATAACATCTAAACAGTGGCGGCTGGTGCTCAAAATTTTTTTGGGGTGGCGCAAACATTTTTTGAAAAAAAATCATCAAATGCAGTCACTGTGCCCATCAATTGCAGCCACTGTGCCACAAATGCTGCCAGTGTGCCATCAAACACAGCCACTGTGCCAAACGCTGCCACTGTTCCCATCAAACGCAGCCACTGTGCCCATCAAATGCAGCCACTGTGCTCATCAAACGCTGCCACTGTGCCACTTAAATGCTGCCAGTGTGCCATCAAACGCAGCCACTGTGCCATCAATTGCAGCCACTGTGCCAAACGCTGCCACTATGCCCATCAAACGCAGCCACTGTGCCCATCAAACGCTGCCAGTGTGCCCATCAAACGCTGCCAGTGTGCCCATCAAACGCTGCCAGTGTGCCCATTAAATGCTGCCACTGTGCCATCAAACGCTGCCACTGTGCCCATTAAATGCTGCCAGTGTTCCATCAAACGCAGCCACTGTGCCATCAATTGCAGCCACTGTGCCAAATGCTGCCACTGTGCCCATCAAACACAGCCAGTGTGCCCATCAAATGCTGCCCGTGTGCCCATCAAATGCTGCCCGTGTGCCCATCAAATGCTGCCAGTGTGCCCTTGAATGCCCCCAGTGTGACCCCCGACCGCTCACCGGCACTTACCCTGTCTTGGTGGGGCAGCGGGTGACTGCGACGAGTGGGGTCCTCCATGCGTCTCCTGCTGTCCTCATCTCCCGTCCTCTCCTCCTGATAGGCGTCCAATAGCGGCGCCTGTCGTTTTAGCCAATCAGGTGATGGGTAACAGACCCGAGCACCTGATTGGTGGAGAGGCAGTTTAGTCTTAGTAGAGCGAATAGTCATTCGCTTTTCTAACACAGCTGAGTGACCTGTGAGGTCACCTTTTTTGATTCCTATTAGAGCCTATGGCTCTAATCCGGTGCTTCAAAAACACCCCCTGCCGCTGTAATTCAGGTTCCCTGTGCCCAAAAAGGGGCTGGGCGCCTGAATAGGGGGTGGCAGCGGCGGCCATAGATAGATTCATGCAATGCATAAATCTATCTATTGGTGATAGAGGGGTGGCAGGAGGGGGGGTGGCGCCCGTGCGCCCTTAATGCACGGGCCATCACGGCATCTAAACACACACATATACTGTATATACACACACAAACACATATACATATATAAATACACACATAAACACATATACATATATAAATACACACATAAACACATGCAAACACATACATGAACACTCATATAAACACACATATAAGAACACACACATACAGAAAGCCTTTTCAAAAACGGCAGTGCTTTACCTCACCTCTTCCTGACGGGTACTGCACTGTAGGGGGAGACAAAGAGCACAGCACACACTGCTTTCACTGATCAGTGTGACAAGCTCCCCGCACAATGCCGACTACAGTTCGGCTGACGATGGGGAGATCGATCTCAGCCGCTCATCCTTACATGATAAACAGGGGGGCCCTCAAGGGCCCCCTGCAGCATGGGGCCCAGTCACCATGGCGACCTCAGCGACCCCTATACTTCCGCCACTGGTGGGAGTGAATACAATAATGTAATGAGGGCACTGATATAAGGGTTCTTCCCCCACTTGCCTTAGTGCATTCACTCTGCGGAAGGTCTGGTCACCAGAGTTCCCCACATCAGAGTTCCCTGTGTTCCCGTTTATATCAGAGTCTGCAGGATTCCTCCTTACAGTGCAAGGGGGAACTCTGCGGACCCCGATGTAAAGGGGAACTCTGATGTAAAGGGCAATGCTGCAGACCAGGATGTAAGTGGGAACTGTGATGTACAGGGGAATGCAGTGGACACTGATATAAAGGTGATCTCTGGTCACCAGAGCCCCCTCAGATCATGATCTGCAGCTTTCCCCTTTACATCAGGGTTTGCCTTGCATTGTAAGGGGGAATCCTGCAGACTAAGGTATGGGGGATCTCTGTGCTGGCTGGATTTTATTAACCTGGCCTTCATGTAAATGGAACAATATGGTTTTTGACTTTTGTTTTAACTTAAAAACGCTTTGCTAATTGCGCTAGCTACACGTTTATAGTTTAAATATTGATATTTGCAGTGTTTTGCACTGAAAATGTGGCTCTGTCAGTAAATTTCATAATTGTAGCCAGTAAAAAAATTTGATGCTGTTTGTAAATTTTGGCGTCTTGTCAGTAAATTTCACTTCAGGGAGTTGGCAACACTGCCTCAGAGCTGCCATCAGTGATTCCCAGACTGTCCTTTGTTAGGCTCCCCACAGATCTTCACAATTGTGAAGTAAATATTAAACTCTCTGGCATATTACCTAAAGCAAACCCCAAAATTTTATATATAGCAGCTTACAAATTCTGAAATGTGGTGGCTGCATTACTTTATTTTTTCATGTTTTTTTTTCCTTATTTTCACTTAGCGATTGTGACAGTAAGGCTCTTTCACACTTCAGCATTTAGAATCACGGGCAGATTTGCAGCGATTCTCCCTGCGATTTGAAAGTGCTGATGTGTGAATGACAAATCATGGGACTCACATTTAAGATGGTATTCTTTTGAATGACACCTAAAATTGTGGTGTGGGTCTGCCACCATTGTCATGTGATAAATCGCACTGCAATCGCAGCAACTCACATTGTGTGAAGCAAGTCGCTCAAAAAAAAGTTTGGGAGCTACTTCATGCTTCACACAATGCGAGTTGCCGGGATTGCTGTGCGATTTATCGCGCAAGAACCGTGACAGACCCACAATGCGATTTTAGGTGTCATTCAAAAGAATGGCACCTCAAATGTGAGTCCAGTGATTTGTCATTCACACATTGGTGCTTTCAAATCGCAGGCTGATTCAAGGCAAATCTGCCCGCGATTCAAAACGCTGAAGTGTGAATTCAGCCTAACACACTTACTGTCCTAGGGTGACAACACTCACTTACTGTATTGTATCTATTAGAGAGCAGTATTGTCACCCTTAGGCCCCTTTCACACCTATACGACTTCAAAGTCGCGCGATTTTACCGCGATTTCACGGCCGTGATTTTGCCGCGATTTTACAGCGATTTGCCGCGATTTTACTGCGATTTGGGAGCAGTACTACTTTGTACGACTTTGCCACATTTTTGGCATTAACAAATGAAAACATACAGTAGTTGGTATGAATCATAAGGGGGAACTCCACGCCAAGTTTTAAATAAAAAAACTGGCGTGGGTTCCCCCCCAGGGGCATACCAGGCCCTTAGGTCTGGTATAGATTACAAGGGGAACCCCCTACGCCGAAAAATCGGCGTGGGGGTCCCCCCAAAATCCATACCAGACCCTTATCCGAGCACGCAGCCCGGCCGGTCAGGAATGGGGGAGGGGAGGAGCGAGCGCCCCCCCCCCTCCTGGACCGTACCAGGCCGCATGCCCTCAACATGGGGGTGGTGCTTTGGGGCATGGGGGGCGCCCTGCGGCCCCCCTACCCCAAAGCACCTTGTCCCCATGTTGATGAGGACAAGGGCCTCTTCCCGACAACCCTGGCTGTTGGTTGTCGGGGTCTGCTGGCGGGGGGTTTATCGGAATCTGGGAGCCCCCTTTAATAAGGGGGCCCCCAGATCCCGGCCCCCCACCCTATGTGAATGAGTATGGGGTACATGGTACCCCTACCCATTCACCTAGGGGAAAAAGCGTCAATAAAAAACACAGTACACAGGTTTTAAAGTAATTTATTAGGCAGCTCCGGGGTCTTCTTCCGACTTCGGGGGTCTCTCCGGCGTCTTCTCCCGGTGTCCGCATCTTCTGCCGGCTCCACCGCTATCTTCTGCCGCTCTTTTGCCAGCGGTGGTCCGGACTTTTGGATCGTCTTCTTCCCTCTTCTCTTCCAGAGATGTTGACACAACGCTCTCTCCAGTTGCAATGGTCTCTGAACGCTCCGCAACGGACTTATATAGGCGGTGACCCCGCCCCCTTATGCCGTCACAGTCCCTGGGCATGCTGGGACTGTGACGTTTTAGGAGGCGTGGTCACCGGGTGATGACCACGTCCCCTTATGACGGCACAGTCCCAGCATGCCCCGGGACAGTGACCTCATAAGGGGGCGGGGTCACCGCCTATATAAGTCCATTGGTATGTGTGTGATGGAAAAATCTGGACAGCCGCACTCCGGATTGGAAAAGTGAAAAATAAAATCCTCTTTATTGAAAAAGTAATAACATGATTAAAATCCGTACATGGCTTTGTTGGGATGATGCAGCATAACCGCTAACGCGTTTCACGCTCCCATAGAGCGCTTACTCATAGCTGGTTTGTACGAAAGTGATCACCACTTATATACACATAATTTATCTACCACATGACTACATATTGATTATCTGATTCTAAACAGCTGATCGTTAGTCTGTGTGGGATCTTTTTGGCATAGATGTGATTGGATGTGCGTCCTATAGTGGATTCACTAATGAAGACATGAATATATAAATGAAATGTATTCATATTGGCAAATGTCAACATATATAAATAATAAAAAATTCTATTCAAGGTTTTTGAAAAACATGTTTGTTATTTTTCAAAACCACAATAATGAGATGGGTGCTGGAATTTGACGCTCAAACGTATAAATTATCATACGGATAGGCGCAAGTATGGGCAAACTATGTGAGCTGGTGGCTGCGGTATAATGTAAACGGTGTATAGAATGAGAATTGGAATTGGGTCTATATGCATGTGATAAAAAGATGTGCATCCAACACCACTATCAGTGTCTACAAGAAAAGACTAAATATGTGTGTATGGTGCATAAATATATGCAAAAAATTTAAACGACATAAAGATAAAAATAATGATGAAAAGCAATTCTTTATATGTGTGTGTATGTGTATATACATGATGATTTCAACTTTCAAAAAACGTGGTGACATATGTGAATTGGAAGCTGGGCAGAAAACTGGCGTCCTGTCGCAATAATGCGACCAAAAGTCTCCTGATTTACAGGAGTCTATGTGTGAATAAATGCTTTTGCTTCAATTCCTACATGTGTGAATATTATTCTTTGCAACATATAAAGGATTGTGAAACTTATCACTCTCTGATAACCCCGCCACTCCAGCTTCACAAAAGTGCTCATTTAAAACCTTGCATCACTCCGTATGGGATGCATTAATCCCAATCAGGTAACAACATTAACGTTGCTGAACGTCTTTCTTTGAAGCAATCACATCTCTCGATGAGTTGTCTTCAAGTGTATGGGCAGAACTATATGAGGTAGATAAAAATGGGACAAAATGCAGTGTTTATGCACCTGTCTCTATTCTTTCTATACATAGTATAATATTGGCAGTGACCATATGACAGGTTCTTCCAATATATGTGTTTATATCAATAGATAATTAACAATCTCACTAAACCAATTACTATGTGAAATAAACAACTGGTCTACCTCTTTGAAGACCACAGCTCTTAAATCAACTCAAAACACATGGGAACTTTGCAAAGAAGGTAATGAACCATGTACACATGTGGTAAAAAACATTTGTGCAAAGTTAGGCTAGCCATACATTATACAATTCTCCCGTGCAACTCTGGTCTAGATTCACCAAAACCATACAATAGGAGGCCAAACCCAAACACCCTCAACTTGTATGCAATCAGGCAGGCCCTTCTACCACACAGCTGAAGGCAAATCCAAAGAAAATTGAACAAGAAAATTGCACGGTGTATGGCCAGCTTTAGTGTTATGGTCTACCTGCAGCTACCATCAAACAATAATGTCTAATTAGAAACGAGATTCAAGTGACAGTGAATGCAAAAGATATAGTAAATTGTTTCTTTTAAATGAAAACATATATGCATATCACTAGTCATTTGCTCGTATGGATTGGAGTGTGTGTAGCCCAATAAAATGTATCGGTTACTGGGAATATGTGTAAAAAAGGGAACTGATATATTGATATGTGTCCCTATATGTATTTTTGCTCCATCATCCACCAAAAAAGAATGTGGATGTGTAATCAAGGAAAAAGTTGGGAGGAAAGGGTTACAGATGTATTGCTCGGGGATATAGCTTCAATGTTGTTTTATTCATAGAAATGTGAAACGTCCCACTCAAAGTTTAACCCCCGTGGAATCCTGGTGTCTAACGAGAATATCCAAAGGACTTCTCGTTTGCACAGTAACTGGAATCTGTCACCTCCTCTCACCGGTGTGATGATTTTCTCAATGCCCTGAATAGTTAAACTGGAAGTGTCTTTGTGGTGTGTGTAAACCCAGTGCTTTGATACATTGGTTAAGATCTCCTTCTCAATATTATACAGGTGATCATGTAACCTGTCTCTGAGACGCCGTGTTGTGCGTCCAACATATTGTACCTGGCAACTGGTGCATGTGATAACATATACCACAAATTTGGTGTTACAATTAATAAACACGGGGATCGAGAATTCTTTTTAATTGCTGCATGATTTTATGAGTTGACCCGTTTTAATGTACCTGCAGTAATTACAAGTTTTTATTCCACACTTGAAATTGCCTGTGAAATTGAGCCAATTGGATTTTGTTCGGTTGGTTGAGAACAAACTGGGAGACAGTGAACGTCCCAATGTGGGTGCTCTGCGGGATACAACCTTGATCCCTTTAGAAAGGATGTTACTATATATAGGGTCATTATACAAAACAGGAAGGTGTTTCATGATAATTTTCTTGATTGTATTAAATTCTGAGCTGTATGGAGTAGAAAATACCGGCATTCTAGGGGACATGTCCCTTCTCTGTTGAATGTTTCTAGCTGTTTTTTTCTTTACAAGTAAAGGTCTTGGGATGGATCTTACTGTGTTGAGTGCTTTTTGTATTGATGTTTCTTTATTTTTATTTTATTTTTCTGTCGCTTTATAGACGACCTGTTATTTATTACATCAGATAGAGAAGCTAATTTGGATATCTGGCTGGCATATTTCAATGACAATTCATTAAACTTAAAATTTACGGGAAATCTGCAATCCAGATCCATAGAATTCCTTGATGTGCAACTGGCGGGGTCCGGTGATGCGATTCAATCCAGTCTGTACAGAAAACCTCTCAGTGGCAACACTCTACTTAGAGCTGACTCTGCACACCCTAAACACACCATCAGAGGCATTCCATATAGCCAGTTTTTAAGGTTAAAGCACCTATGTAGCTCTCCTGATGCTTTTGAGGCTGAAGCCAAAAGCATGGCAAACAGGTTTAAAGCTCGAGGCTATAAAGAAACATCAATACAAAAAGCACTCAACACAGTAAGATCCATCCCAAGACCTTTACTTGTAAAGAAAAAAACAGCTAGAAACATTCAACAGAGAAGGGACATGTCCCCTAGAATCCCGGTATTCTCTACTCCATACAGCTCAGAATTTAATACAATCAAGAAAATTATCATGAAACACCTTCCTGTTTTGTATAATGACCCTATATATAGTAACATCCTTTCTAAAGGGATCAAGGTTGTATCCCGCAGAGCACCCACATTGGGACGTTCACTGTCTCCCAGTTTGTTCTCAACCAACCAAACAAAATCCAATTGGCTCAATTTCACAGGCAATTTCAAGTGTGGAATAAAAACTTGTAATTACTGCAGGTACATTAAAACGGGTCAACTCATAAAATCATGCAGCAATCAAAAAGAATTCTCGATCCCCGTGTTTATTAATTGTAACACCAAATTTGTGGTATATGTTATCACATGCACCAGTTGCCAGGTACAATATGTTGGACGCACAACACGGCGTCTCAGAGACAGGTTACATGATCACCTGTATAATATTGAGAAGGAGATCTTAACCAATGTATCAAAGCACTGGGTTTACACACACCACAAAGACACTTCCAGTTTAACTATTCAGGGCATTGAGAAAATCATCACACCGGTGAGAGGAGGTGACAGATTCCAGTTACTGTGCAAACGAGAAGTCCTTTGGATATTCTCGTTAGACACCAGGATTCCACGGGGGTTAAACTTTGAGTGGGACGTTTCACATTTCTATGAATAAAACAACATTGAAGCTATATCCCCGAGCAATACATCTGTAACCCTTTCCTCCCAACTTTTTCCTTGATTACACATCCACATTCTTTTTTGGTGGATGATGGAGCAAAAAAACATATAGGGACACATATCAATATATCAGTTCCCTTTTTTACACATATTCCCAGTAACCGATACATTTTATTGGGCTACACACACTCCAATCCATACGAGCAAATGACTAGTGATATGCATATATGTTTTCATTTAAAAGAAACAATTTACTATATCTTTTGCATTCACTGTCACTTGAATCTCGTTTCTAATTAGACATTATTGTTTGATGGTAGCTGCAGGTAGACCATAACACTAAAGCTGGCCATACACCGTGCAATTTTCTTGTTCAATTTTCTTTGGATTTGCCTTCAGCTGTGTGGTAGAAGGGCCTGCCTGATTGCATACAAGTTGAGGGTGTTTGGGTTTGGCCTCCTATTGTATGGTTTTGGTGAATCTAGACCAGAGTTGCACGGGAGAATTGTATAATGTATGGCTAGCCTAACTTTGCACAAATGTTTTTTACCACATGTGTACATGGTTCATTACCTTCTTTGCAAAGTTCCCATGTGTTTTGAGTTGATTTAAGAGCTGTGGTCTTCAAAGAGGTAGACCAGTTGTTTATTTCACATAGTAATTGGTTTAGTGAGATTGTTAATTATCTATTGATATAAACACATATATTGGAAGAACCTGTCATATGGTCACTGCCAATATTATACTATGTATAGAAAGAATAGAGACAGGTGCATAAACACTGCATTTTGTCCCATTTTTATCTACCTCATATAGTTCTGCCCATACACTTGAAGACAACTCATCGAGAGATGTGATTGCTTCAAAGAAAGACGTTCAGCAACGTTAATGTTGTTACCTGATTGGGATTAATGCATCCCATACGGAGTGATGCAAGGTTTTAAATGAGCACTTTTGTGAAGCTGGAGTGGCGGGGTTATCAGAGAGTGATAAGTTTCACAATCCTTTATATGTTGCAAAGAATAATATTCACACATGTAGGAATTGAAGCAAAAGCATTTATTCACACATAGACTCCTGTAAATCAGGAGACTTTTGGTCGCATTATTGCGACAGGACGCCAGTTTTCTGCCCAGCTTCCAATTCACATATGTCACCACGTTTTTTGAAAGTTGAAATCATCATGTATATACACATACACACACATATAAAGAATTGCTTTTCATCATTATTTTTATCTTTATGTCGTTTAAATTTTTTGCATATATTTATGCACCATACACACATATTTAGTCTTTTCTTGTAGACACTGATAGTGGTGTTGGATGCACATCTTTTTATCACATGCATATAGACCCAATTCCAATTCTCATTCTATACACCGTTTACATTATACCGCAGCCACCAGCTCACATAGTTTGCCCATACTTGCGCCTATCCGTATGATAATTTATACGTTTGAGCGTCAAATTCCAGCACCCATCTCATTATTGTGGTTTTGAAAAATAACAAACATGTTTTTCAAAAACCTTGAATAGAATTTTTTATTATTTATATATGTTGACATTTGCCAATATGAATACATTTCATTTATATATTCATGTCTTCATTAGTGAATCCACTATAGGACGCACATCCAATCACATCTATGCCAAAAAGATCCCACACAGACTAACGATCAGCTGTTTAGAATCAGATAATCAATATGTAGTCATGTGGTAGATAAATTATGTGTATATAAGTGGTGATCACTTTCGTACAAACCAGCTATGAGTAAGCGCTCTATGGGAGCGTGAAACGCGTTAGCGGTTATGCTGCATCATCCCAACAAAGCCATGTACGGATTTTAATCATGTTATTACTTTTTCAATAAAGAGGATTTTATTTTTCACTTTTCCAATCCGGAGTGCGGCTGTCCAGATTTTTCCATCACACACATACCATTGGAATAGCAATTGCCGGCACCTGGGGCTCTCACAATCATCCACACAGCGGAGGACGGGAAGCTTGAACCCGATCACCTAGAGCGGTGGTAACTATCCTGTATATAAGTCCATTGCAGAGCGCTCAGAGACCATTCCAGCTGGAGAGAGCGTCGTGTCAACATCTCTGGAAGAAAAGAAGAAGGCAGAAGTCCGGACCACCGCTAGCAATTGAGCTTCAGAAGATAGCGGAGGAGCCGGCAGAAGATCAGGACACCGGGAGGAGACGCCGGAGAGACCCCCGAAGTCGGAAGAGGACCCCCGAAGTCGGAAGAAGACCCCGGAGCTGCCTAATAAATTATTTTAAAAACCTGTGTACTGTGTTTTTCATTGACACTTTTTTCCCTAGGTGAATGGGTAGGGGTACCATGTACCCCATACTCATTCACAAAGGGTGGGGGGGCCGGGATCTGGGTGCTCCCTTATTAAAGGGGGCTCCCGGATTCAGATAAGGTCCCCGCCCGCAGACCCCGACAACCAACGGCCAGGGTTGTCGGGAAGAGGCCCTTGTCCTCATCAACATGGGGACAAGGTGCTTTGGGGTGGGGGGGCCCGGCAGGGTGCCCCCCATGCCCTAAAGCACCCCCCCCCATGTTGAGGGCATGCGGCCTGGTACGGTCCAGGGGGGGGGGGCGCTCGCTCGTCCCCACCCCCATTCCTGACCGGCCGGGCTGCGTGCTCGGATAAGGGCCTGGTATGGATTTTGGGGGACCCCACGCTGATTTTTCGGCGTAGGGGGTTCCCCTTACATCCATACCAGACCTAAGGGCCTGGTATGCCCCTGGGGGGGGAACCACGCCAGTTTTTTCATTTAAAACTTGGCGTGGAGTTCCCCCTCTGGATTCATACCAGACAGCTGTCAGCACTGCCTGTCGCTCATCGGGAAAGGAAAAAAAAGTTTTCCTTTCCCGATCAGCGAGCCAGGCTTGTGCTTACAAAGTCGTACTGAAATCGTGTCTATATTAATCAGGCACGATTTGCATGCTACTTGAGAGTTTAACATTGAGGCCTATGGAGTACAACTCGCATAGAAGTTGGACCAAAGTAGTGCAGGGACTACTTTCAAGTCGGCACGACTTAAAGTCGTGCCAATATGAATGGTAGTCATTGCAAATCATGGAGAATGACTTGTCATACGATTTTGCAGTACAAAATCGTGGGACAAGTCGTATAAGTGTGAAAGGGGCCTAAGACAGGAAGTGGACAGGGCTGATAACAATGTTAACTGATAACAGTGCAGTAGAAGAAGAGATTATAAGAAATTACCAGTTTGCTGTATTTCTGGCAGGGTCAACAGGTATTTTTGCACTTATTGAACACACATACCAAAACACTTTAAATTGTATAATTAGCAGACCAAAAAGCAGCAAACAAGAGAAGTTCATTACTGGGGTATATGTACACTTTAAAAGTGAAAATATTAAAGCTGGACTCAAGAAATATGTTATTTAGGACCCAAATCAGTGCAACTACATTATTATTGATACTTTATTGACCCCCTAAGGCTGCCGCCTGACGGCCCTTTAAGTGGCCTTTAATGTCTAGGAGGCGGCACAGCTTCTGCATCATGTGACTACTGTGATTGGCTCTCACAGCAGTCACACAATCGGGAGCCCATCCCACTGGCTCCCAATCAGAAGCCATGACCGAGTGCTGTCAATGGCAGGTCAGTCAATTTGCTAGGAGCGCGCAGTGAGAGCAATCTGAGCACATAACCTTCTGCTTCTATGGGAGCATATGTCAGGTGGCTGGGAGTTTAAGCCCACCTTTCTTATCACCGCATTTATGCATTATGTGGTTAGCAGAGGTTAAATATATTTTTTTGAAATGCAAGCAGGAGGATTAACTGAATTTGACTTGGTATCAATTTCTTCCAGGCTACTTACAGCAGAACTTAGAGTGGGGGAGTTAGAAGCATCATCAGGACCCACTAAGTGTGCAATTTCAAAATCTGTCATTTGGGTAGGAACAAATATCTAGTCCTTTGGATGATACGTTTATGTCTGCATCACTAGTATTGCATTTTATCTTTCTATTTTTCATCATCTAGATACCCCATCAGTAAAATGTACTCTTGATGAAGCAAATGAATGTGCACAAAACACATTGAGATTTGTGATGCACTTCATCCTTTCACTCATATTTGTAATTTTATGGAATTTGATTGCAAGAATTTGTGATAATATGTGAAAATATGAATAATAACTGGGTATGTCAAGTTAGACTGACAACAGCAAATCAGTCTTCTCTATATTTTTAATACCTTTTATGTCCCTGAAAAGGGAAAATTCTATCTGTTGATTTTTAAAATAGAGAGCTATTTTACATATTTTGTTAAGTAGATGTGTGTTTTTTTTTTTTTTTTTTTTTCTTGCTGCGATACTGGGGATGGAGGCACATCTGTTTATATACCAAATCAAAATTAAGATTTAGGGGGTTTATTTACTAAAGCTGAAGAGAGGAAAAGTAAGCTTGCTTCTGCATAGAAACCAGTCAGCTTCCAGGTTTTATTGCCAAACCTTAATTAAACACGCTGAAGTTAGAAGCTGATTGGCTACCATGAACAGCTGCACCAAATTCTGAGTGCTCGAGTTTTAGTAAATCTACCCCAGAAATCAGAACTACACTGACAAAATGAACATTAGCAAAATGCTGAGTAAAGTAGGCCTAGAGAAAAGGGCAAAAATACATGTAAAGCCTGCGGTGTGTCAGTGTTGGTGATTTGGACCTGTTCTCCATGTGATTGTTTCATCAGATCCAAGGCAATGTGGATGGCTGCAAGCCTCTTGTTCAGTTTCTGCACATACAATTATCTGGCCTCAGAGACCTTAGGTCCAGAACACATGGCTTGTTCTTTGTTATTTATGCGTTATGACTTATTCTTATACTGCTTTATTCAACAAAAAGGTTGCTATTGCTATGTAATCCTATGCATTAAGGTGAAAAAACTTCTGACAGTGACCGGCCCACCCAGCCCATTTTACTCACCTGAGCCCTTCATTCCCTTGCGCTGTACTCTCTGCCCAGGGTTCTTGGCTCTTGATTGGATAGATTGATAGCAGTGCAGCCATTGGCTCCCACTGCTGTCAATCAAATCCAATGACACGGGCACCAAGGGGGGGGCCGAGTCCTGAATTCTGCGTCTATGGATGCAAATGCTGGACTTGGGATTGCGCCCGCAAGGTAACCCCCCGGGAAATTGTTTCTCCTAGGGGGATATACGATGCAGGGAGGAACTGATAGCCCCGCCGGGGGACCCCAGAAGAGGATGATCGGGGCCACTCTGTGCAAAACGAACTGCATGGTGGAGGTAAGTATAACATGTTTGTTTGTTTACAATCACGTTAAGGCCTATTCAAACCAACTGTTATTGAAAAAATTAACTGTGCCATTGCATTGTAATGCCACATTTCACTGTTGACTTTTTTTTCAACTTTATTGAAATGTCACAAAATTATATTTCATTCATTTTTATTCACTGCAGCTGGTTGCTATGAAAAAAGCATGTTGTACTTTTTTTCAGCACACACCATTGCAGCGCAGTGGTGTGAACTGAACTCATAGGATTCAAGGTCAATTGCCTTTTGAATTGCATTGTGGCTGTGCTAGACAAGGCTGCTCAGTGCACCCCAATGGAAATGGTATGAATAGGCACAAATCCAAAACGAATGTGTGATCTATATGATGTTATCTATAAATGATTTGTAAATCAGATGCCTGCAATACTTTGTCAAAACTAGAAGTCATTGTTTTATTAACAGATTCTAGATTACCTGGTCTTGATGTCTCAGTGCAGTTTAAAATTCCTTTTGTGCAGTTGCTGTATGTGAAGACAAAAAAATAAACATGAAATGAAAAGGAATGTGCACACCACTAAGTCAAATAGAGTTCACAACATTAATGCACATGTATCACATGTAAACTTCATAAAATGGAGCTGAGTGTAAGCAACTAGAGGCTGTTTGAGTTGCTTTTTTTCCAGATCACTTGTGGTACATCTTCTTCCAGAGCACTTGTAGTTCTCTATCAGCTGTAAAGATGAAGCTTTGACCTGATCCCTCTCCTTTTTCTATACAATGCAAATGTGGGCCTCATTGATTTTTATTTCATTTTAAGCTGATTGTTAAGCTCCAGGTATGTTAAGGTCCTGGTATTGAATGTGCTGGTTTCTCTAGACCTGTGGTTGCCTACATTTAAAATATATGCATAGTCAAAACTTTTTATATTAGTTCTGTATAATGAAGCAAAGGGTTAGAACCTTTCTGTGGCGTTTATTCCTGACTATGTCCCTGCTGGGTAGATTCATAATGTAAGATTTGTCACCAGAACAAAAGATAATGGTAACTCTTCCGATGTACACTACCGTT
Organism: Lithobates septentrionalis; assembly: GCA_037952835.1. Classification (NCBI taxonomy): domain Eukaryota; kingdom Metazoa; phylum Chordata; class Amphibia; order Anura; family Ranidae; genus Lithobates; species Lithobates septentrionalis. The sequence goes on along the minus strand of JBBDGP010001553.1, from coordinate 351,295 downwards.
CAAAAGTTTGGGGTCACATTGAAATGTCCTTATTTTTGAAGGAAAAGCACTGTACTTTTAAATGAAACTAACTTTAAACTAGTCCTAACTTTAAACAAATATACTCTATACATTGCTAATGTGGTAAATGACTATTCTAACTGCAAATGTCTAGTTTTTGGTGCAATATCTACATAGGTGTATAGAGGCCCATTTCCAGCAACTATCACTCCAGTGTTCTAATGGTACAATGTGTTTGCTCATTGGCTCAGAAGGCTAATTGATGATTAGCAAACCCTTGTGCAATCATGTTCACACATCTAAAAACAGTCTAGCTCCTTCCAGAAGCTACAAAACTGACCTTCCTGTGAGCAGATTGAGTTTCTGGAGCATCACATTTGTGGGGTCAATTAAATGCTCAAAATGGCCAGAAAAAGAGAACTTTCATCTGAAACTCGACAGTCTATTCTTGTTCTTAGAAATGAAGGCTATTCCATGCGAGAAATTGCAAAGAAATTGAAGATTTCCTACAACGGTGTGTACTACTCCCTTCAGAGGACAGCACAAACAGGCTCTAACCAGAGTAGAAAAAGAAGTGGGAGGCCGCGTTGCACAACTAAGCAAGAAGATAAGCACATTAGAGTCTCTAGTTTGAGAAACAGACGCCTCACAGGTCCCCAACTGGCATCTTCATTAAATAGTACCCGCAAAACACCAGTGTCAACATCTACAGTGAAGAGGCAGCTGCGGGATTTTGGGCTTCAGGGCAGAGTGGCAAAGAAAAAGCCATATCTGAGACTGGCCAATAAAAGAAAAAGATTAAGATGGGCAAAAGAACACAGACATTGGACAGAGGAAGACTGGAAAAAAGTGTTGTGGACGGATGAATCCAAGTTTGAGGTGTTTGGATCACAAAGAAGAACGTTTGTGAGACGCAGAACAAATGAAAAGATGCTGGAAGAATGCCTGACGCCATCTGTTAAGCATGGTGGAGGTAATGTGATGGTCTGGGGTTGCTTTGGTGCTGGTAAGGTGGGAGCTTTGTACAGGGTAAAAGGGATTCTGAATAAGGAAGGCTATCACTCCATTTTGCAACGCCATGCCATACCCAGTGGACAGCGCTTGATTGGAGCCAATTTCATCCTACAACAGGACAATGACCCTAAACACACCTCCAAATTGTGCAAGAACTATTTACAGCAGAAGCAGGCAGCTGGTATTCTATCGGTAATGGAGTGGCCAGCACAGTCACCAGATCTGAACCCCATTGAGCTGTTGTGGGAGCAGCTTGACCGTATGGTACGCCAGAAGTGCCCATCCAACCAATCCAACTTGTGGGAGCTGCTTCTAGAAGCGTGGGGTGCAATTTCTCCAGCTTACCTCAATAAATTAACAGCTAGAATGCCAAAGGTGTGCAATGCTGTAATTGCTGCAAAAGGAGGATTCTTTGATGAAAGCAAAGTTTGATGTAAAAACAATGTTATTTCAAATACAAATCATTATTTCTAACCTTGTCAATGTCTTGACTCTATTTTCTATTAATTTCACAACGTATGGTGGTGAATAAGTGTGACTTTTCATGGAAAACACAAAATTGTTTGGGTGACCCCAAACTTTTGAACGGTAGTGTAGATAGCTAATCCAGTGATAACTGTCTAAGAGGGGGATTCCTCACTTTGCAATGTTTTTCTTTTACTTCCCGTTCCATCTCTGGGACAGGAAGTGAATGGAAAGCTCCTCAATGGGACCCAGAGAGCAAATATAAAAAGACAGGGGTTTCAATCCTTCACTACTCTATCCAACACTTGAACAAAATGTTAACTGCTTCTTTTCCAGGTTTTACATCAGGTAAATGTTATGTAATGACAATTTTACAATAAATCTTATGTGCAAAGTACATTAAAATCGGTACAACATAAAAAAATATATAAAAAAATGATTATGCTGGTATACAGACTAAATATAAAAGTGCAAGCTTCTGGCAACAACACAACAGGACCAATCATGATAAATGTGAAACAATAATAAATGGTGCCGTGCTAAACATAGATATTGAATAAACAAGTTTCCAAAAAGTGTGAACAACTGGTGCTGTTCTAAAAAGTGCAGATGAATTCCTTGATGAACATCCAGTAACAATGAGTATAATTGATGTGCGTTTTGATTACCCAATTGCACCTCCACCGATATTGATATAAAACGCCTCCTTACCAGAGGTCTAGACTCAAAGTTATAAGAGTCTAGACAGGCGTGATATGCACGTATAGAAGATCCAATAAGCTTCCTCTATTATCTTGCAGGTGGTGGTACTGTCATGGCTGATGGTAAAGTTTACTCCATAGTAAGGCCCATGAAGGAAAGATAAAATAGCCAAAAAGTGTAAAACTGCTTAATAGTTCATTAAAAGAAATCAGTGCTAAACACTTACAGAAATACGGTGTAAAACGAGCATTAAAAGATCCAAGACATGCTAGAAGTCGATCGTCCAGTATACAGGATTGGCTTGCTTGGTGTACCTCACGGACTGCAATCGTGGCAAAAATCACGACTGCAAATGCTCCTGGCTCTGTGGCAAGATTTGGTACATGAGCTTCTTTTGGAGCGTTCTTGGAGCGGAGGAAGGCCCATTCAAATGAATGGTGCCACTCCAAAAATGCTAAAAAAAAAAATTGCTCAGTTGTGAATGGAGCCTTATGGAAGAATATTACTTATTATGAACTATTGAGCATTTTTTGGGACAGTAATTTTATAGTGGCAAAGGTTCTGATGTTATATTGTGGTATTACGATCACACATAGTAATATTTGATTTGATAATTAGGTGGGGGGGACCCTGTTATCAAAAACCTGGTACTATCCCCTATGCAAATGGGATAATCAAAGGGTAAGCTCCACATCTCCTCAAACAATGGAGATAATGGGAAAAGGGGATTTTTAAGTGCCAAAATAGAGTAACACATAAATACAATATATCTTAAACCACAAGTTTTATTTGTACAAAAATCTGATCATTTAGATTCACATTATCTCAGAGTAGTTATTTGTATTCTTAAGTATATGTCTTTGTTTAATTAATGCATTGTTTGTAATGTCTGCTAGTTATTAAACATACCAATACTGAAACGCGGATCCTGAGGAAGCCCCTCATGGATGCGTTGATCCATATATATCAGATCTTTATGCATCAAGACCACGCATTGACTACACAGAATGGTCATACTACATGTTGACAATGTTGATCTAATAGGTTTCGATGATACGTATTTTTTTGAATGAACAGATTTTTGGACAAATAAAACTTGTGGTTTTTAGATATATTGTATTTATGTGTTATTCTATTTTGGCACTTAAAAATCCAATTTTCCCATTATCTCCTTTGTTTGAGGAGATATGGGGACTTACCCTTTGTTTAAAGCGGAGTTCCACCCATTTTTTAGTTTATTAAAAGTCAGCAGTTACAAAAAGAAGTTATTAAGAAGGAAACTAAACATTGTTTCAAATATAGCGTATATTACCATATTAGTCGGCCCACATGAAGAGGTTCATTAGCAGGTACAGGGAATCCCTTATAGTAGCAAGGGCAGTCTTCCTTCTTTACACATAAGCCCCTATCATTTAGATAGGTCCCCTCTGGGCAGACACAGCCATCAATTGTATAGAACTTGAAGCTCCTTATCGAGTCTGGCTCAGTCAGTGAACGACAGGTGGGGATGCAACTGGTCACATTATAACTAAACACAAAGGTTTGGGGACAGTGCTTTATGAGATTTCCTGGAAAAAAAAATACAGACAATGATGCAATATATAGTACATTTTTTTATTCCTATCTAGAATTACCCTTTATAAATGACAAGAATATATACAGTGGGGACGGAAAGTATTCAGACCCCCTTAAATTTTTCACTCTTTGTTATATTGCAGCCATTTGCTAAAATCATTTAAGTTCATTTGTTTTCCTCAATGTACACACAGCACCCCATATTGACAGAAAAACACAGAATTGTTGACATTTTTGCAGATTTATTAAAAAAGAAAAACTGAAATATCACATGGTCCTAAGTATTCAGACCATTTGCTGTGACACTCATGTATTTAACTCAGGTGCTGTCCATTTCTTCTGATCATCCTTGAGATGGTTCTGCACCTTCATTTGAGTCCAGCTGTGTTTGATTATACTGATTGGACTTGATTAGGAAAGCCACACACCTGTCTATATAAGACCTTACAGCTCACAGTGCATGTCAGAGCAAATGAAAATCATGAGGTCAAAGGTACTGCCTGAAGAGCTCAGAGATAGAATTGTGGCAAGGCACAGATCTGGCCAAGGTTACAAAAAAATTTCTGCTGCACTTAAGGTTCTTAAGAGCACAGTGGCCGCCATAATCCTTAAATAGAAGACGTTTGGAACGACCAGAACCCTTCCAAGAGCTGGCCATCCAGCCAAACTGAGCTATCGGGGGAGAAGAGCCTTGGTGAGAGAGGTAAAGAAGAACCCAAAGATCACTGTAGTGAGCTCTAGAGATGCAGTCTGGAAATGGGAAAAAGTTGTAGAAAGTCAACCATCACTGCAGCCCTCCACCAGTCGGGGCTTTATGGCAGAGTGGCCCGACGGAAGCCTCTCCTCAGTGCAAGACACATGAAAGCCCACATGGAGTTTGCTAAAAAACACCTGAAGGACTCCAAGATGGTGAGAAATAAGATTCTCTGGTCTGATGAGACCAAGATAGAACTTTTTGGCCTTAATTATAAGCGGTATGTGTGGAGAAAACCAGGCACTGCTCATCACTTTAATATAAAAGAAATTGCGTTGCGCTTGATTAAATGTCATACAGAGAAATATCCTAAACACTTTTAAAAAAATACCTCACTATTCACATCCATTATGCATAACTGTGCTAAAAAATAGTAATTTAGAATATAACTAAAAAATATCAAAATACTCCTGTGGAAAAGTAAATGGTATCACTTCTATGCAATGTGCATATGTATAAACCTGTGGACAATCAATATAAAGTGCATATAGTGCCAAAGTATATATATACAATTGTGCATAAAAATATATATTAAAGGTGACTGAAAACATAAAAAAGCATGCACTGCTTCATATATCGTGCAACATGCAAACATCAAAGAAACGCAAGCTGCGTTTAAATGGCCGTGATACAAAGTTCTTATATAAGTGTCCCAAAAATGCAACTAAAAAGTGCTTCTGTGTCCATAAATATCCATAGATGTCCAAGTCATCCAATGTGCCGAATTCCAGTGCTTTAAACAATAATAGTGTGCCACAGTGCCCCCCCACAGTGGTTGCGCTCACCTTAGAGCGTGTGACACAGCTTTTACCTTGTGTCAAAACACGCTATGTAGCCACCCCCTGGGCTATATGCGATAAGCTAGATCGATCTCCACTCTGGGTCAGTTAGGCTCCATAGACATTAATCATAAAAACAAGGAGAGACTATATAGTGTAATTCCACTTTAAAAACGTTTATTCCAACAAGACAACTTTCCCACAAAGGGGTACTCACATTTCATGGGTGCTGTTGTGCACCAAACAATAAAAAAGCTCCAAAGGGTATACTGTGTGGTCTGCCGCGGGGTATGTGCTTCTCCCGGCTCAGCTGTTCGCTATTCCGCTGTACGCTGCTCGCTCCGTCCTGGCCCCTCCCCTACGCGTGTTCGACACAGGGAGTCACGTGTCTTCATCAGGGGGATATAATTGGACGGGCGCTCTATCTCTTAAATACTCTCCCGGTGGCCATTTTCCCTAAGATCTCAGACTACTAGTCAGCAGGCTACATTACTCTATCTAATACGTGGCGCTAGAAACAGCTCAAACGAAGGACATGGTGTCTAATAGACCATCCACCGCAAATAGGATTTTAACCTAGCTCAATCCAGGACGGAGCTTGGGAAAAAGCAGCATACCGCACAGCATCCCAATAATGCAAATAGATACATATATAATAGGTGGTCACTCCGAAATATCATAATCTTAACCCATTAAAATCGTATATTTATTAAATATCAAAAAAAATATATTAAAAAGATTATTATTTTAAAACCATATACCAGGGAACATTTTATTATCTGATAATTAAAAAAATAGATATATACTTATATAGGGGGAAGACTCTCAAAACAGTGATCATCATAAGATAAGAAATAAAAAATCGAAAAAAAAATATATATATAAAAAAATATATATATATATATATAAAATATATATATGAGAAAAATATAAAAAAATAAAAAATATATATGCGAGAAAAGTTTTTTTTAAAAATTTATAAACCCCCATTAATATTAGTAATACATTGCACAGCAGAAAAAAGTATATATATTGGTAGAGAAAAAAGTATTCTTAAAAATTAGTTAAACCCAGGTCTATAGTAACTAGGCAAATATAGATGAAGCGAATAAGAACCCTTAATGGCATTGTGGATTAATTGATCCCAAGGGGATATATACGCTAATTCAAAAAATCGAAATTAACAAGTATACAGAGATATTAAAATTATTAAAAATTATTATTAAAAGTTACTAAGAAAGCATGTGAGATCAAACTCCTTGTTCAATCCACCAGGTGACAAAGAACCAAGTTGGTATATCCACCAGGATTCTCGTTTGCTAATATCTCTGACATAATTGGAACCCCTCCAATTACGTTTGGGTGCTTCCAATCCCCAGAATTTCATACCCTGCGTACTCTGGTTATGCTTTGTTTTAAAATGTATTGAGGTCTTAAGAGGGAGGACCTATTGAAGGACAAAAATGCTGATGCGGACAATGATGAGTTCGATGGAACCTGTATAGTGCTGGATTACTGTTTACAGAGTAGGGAGGTAGAGAAAATTCTAAAAAAATATTGGAGTGTGCTCAAACAAGATGCTCATTTGAAAGATCTTTTATCTGATAAACCCAAAATTGTTTACAAAAGGGCGCCATCTTTGCGGGATAGGTTGGTACACAATGTAGTGGAACCACCCAGACCGAAACCAAAAATGTTCTGGGACCTAAAAGGTTTTTTTGGTTGTGGGAGGTGCTACAGTTGTATCAGGGTTCCATTCAATACCAAGAGAGTTAAGGAATTTTTTAACCCCCTGAGGGATCAACTGCATGTTATAGAAGATTTCATATCCTGCGAAACAATAGGGGTGGTATATGCTATTAAATGCCCATGTAATCTTATTTATGTTGGTCGTACCACCAGGGCCCTAAAAGATCGTATGGAGGAGCATGTGCGAAACATACGAAAGGGATATGATAGACACCACCTCTCAATATATTTTAAAACAAAGCATAACCAGAGTACGCAGGGTATGAAATTCTGGGGATTGGAAGCACCCAAACGTAATTGGAGGGGTTCCAATTATGTCAGAGATATTAGCAAACGAGAATCCTGGTGGATATACCAACTTGGTTCTTTGTCACCTGGTGGATTGAACAAGGAGTTTGATCTCACATGCTTTCTTAGTAACTTTTAATAATAATTTTTAATAATTTTAATATCTCTGTATACTTGTTAATTTCGATTTTTTGAATTAGCGTATATATCCCCTTGGGATCAATTAATCCACAATGCCATTAAGGGTTCTTATTCGCTTCATCTATATTTGCCTAGTTACTATAGACCTGGGTTTAACTAATTTTTAAGAATACTTTTTTCTCTACCAATATATATACTTTTTTCTGCTGTGCAATGTATTACTAATATTAATGGGGGTTTATAAATTAAAAAAAAAAACTTTTCTCGCATATATATTTTTTATTTTTTTATATTTTTCTCATATATATATTTTATATATATATATATATATATATATATTTTTTTATATATATATTTTTTTTTCGATTTTTTATTTCTTATCTTATGATGATCACTGTTTTGAGAGTCTTCCCCCTATATAAGTATATATCTATTTTTTTAATTATCAGATAATAAAATGTTCCCTGGTATATGGTTTTAAAATAATAATCTTTTTAATATATTTTTTTTGATATTTAATAAATATACGATTTTAATGGGTTAAGATTATGATATTTCGGAGTGACCACCTATTATATATGTATCTATTTGCATTATTGGGATGCTGTGCGGTATGCTGCTTTTTCCCAAGCTCCGTCCTGGATTGAGCTAGGTTAAAATCCTATTTGCGGTGGATGGTCTATTAGACACCATGTCCTTCGTTTGAGCTGTTTCTAGCGCCACGTATTAGATAGAGTAATGTAGCCTGCTGACTAGTAGTCTGAGATCTTAGGGAAAATGGCCGCCGGGAGAGTATTTAAGAGATAGAGCGCCCGTCCAATTATATCCCCCTGATGAAGACACGTGACTCCCTGTGTCGAATATGCGTAGGGGAGGGGCCAGGACGGAGCGAGCAGCGTACAGCGGAATAGCGAACAGCTGAGCCGGGAGAAGCACATACCCCGCGGCAGACCACACAGTATACCCTTTGGAGCTTTTTTATTGTTTGGTGCACAACAGCACCCATGAAATGTGAGTACCCCTTTGTGGGAAAGTTGTCTTGTTGGAATAAACGTTTTTAAAGTGGAATTACACTATATAGTCTCTCCTTGTTTTTATGATTAATGTCTATGGAGCCTAACTGACCCAGAGTGGAGATCGATCTAGCTTATCGCATATAGCCCAGGGGGTGGCTACATAGCGTGTTTTGACACAAGGTAAAAGCTGTGTCACACGCTCTAAGGTGAGCGCAACCACTGTGGGGGGGCACTGTGGCACACTATTATTGTTTAAAGCACTGGAATTCGGCACATTGGATGACTTGGACATCTATGGATATTTATGGACACGGAAGCACTTTTTAGTTGCATTTTTGGGACACTTATATAAGAACTTTGTATCACAGCCATTTAAACGCAGCTTGCGTTTCTTTGATGTTTGCATGTTGCACGATATATGAAGCAGTGCATGCTTTTTTATGTTTTCAGTCACCTTTAATATATATTTTTATGCACAATTGTATATATATACTTTGGCACTATATGCACTTTATATTGATTGTCCACAGGTTTATACATATGCACATTGCATAGAAGTGATACCATTTACTTTTCCACAGGAGTATTTTGATATTTTTTAGTTATATTCTAAATTACTATTTTTTAGCACAGTTATGCATAATGGATGTGAATAGTGAGGTATTTTTTTAAAAGTTTTTAGGATATTTCTCTGTATGACATTTAATCAAGCGCAACGCAATTTCTTTTATATTATGGTTTATGCACGGTTATGAGTACGTGAACTGCGTTTGCTGCTGGATATTCATCTTTGATATACCTGTGGTATATAACAACTTGTTGCTGCTGGTTTATTAAGCATAGGAACATTGTGGCTCGCAAGATTTTTTTCTTTGTCACTGCTCATCACTTGTCCAATACAGTCCCAACAGTGAAGCATAGTGGTGGCAGCATCATGCTGTGGGGGTGTTTTTCAGCTGCAGGGACAGGACGACTGGTTGCAATCGAGGGAAAGATAAATGCGGCCAAGTACAGGGATATCCTGGACGAAAACCTTCTCCAGAGTGCTCAGGACCTCAGATTGGGCCAAAGGTTTACCTTCCAACAAGACAATGACCCTAAGCACACAGCTAAAATAACGAAGGAGTGGCTTCACAACAACTCTGTGACTGTTCTTGAATGGCCCAGCCATAACCCTGACTTAAACCCAATTAAGCATCTCTGGAGATACCTAAAAATGGCTGTCCACCAACGTTTACCATCCAACCTGACAGAACTGGAGAGGATCTGCAAGGAGGAATGTCAGAGGATCCCCAAATCCAGGTGTGAAAAACTTGTTGCATCTTTCCCAAAAAGACCCATGGCTGTATTAGATCAAAAGGGTGCTTCTCCTAAATACTGAGCAAAGGGTCTGAATACTTAGGACCATGTGATATTTCAGTTTTTCTTTTTTAATAAATCTGCAAAAATGTCAACAATTCTGTTTTTCTGTCAATATGGGGTGCTGTGTGTACATTAATGAGGAAAACAAATGAACTTAAATGATTTTAGCAAATGGCTGCAATATAACAAAGAGTGAAAAATGTAAGGGGGTCTGAATACTTTCCGTCCCCACTGTATATGTTTAACCTCTTGCCGACCGCTCCACCTACATTTATTGTAGAGCAGCAGCTCCTGTGCGCAGAATCGTGTACAGGTACGTCATTTCGCACTTCTGACGTGCCGCCAGCGACCCGCTCCCACTGTGATTGGACATAGTGGGAGCCAACCAGCAGGACGCAATGTCCACCGGGACCTGCCGATCATTCGAGGCACATGCAGAACGGCGATCTGCCTGTGTAAACAAGGCAGATCATTGTTCTGTAACAAAGGCAGTGATCTGTTGTTTCTGCTAAGCACAAACATGAATCTCTGTCTTCCCACAGCACATCCCCCACAGTTAGCAAGCACTCCCTTGGAACACAATTAACCCTTTGATTGCCCCTGATGTTAACCCCTACCCAGCCAGTGTCATTAGTACAGTGACAGTGCAAAAGGGAATGGCCTGCAACGGAGCCGGATGGAAGCCTGACACAGGAGCTCCGGTGAAAACTGGGATTTAGCGGCACAAAATGACCCGCCAGGACGCAATTTTCCCTACATACACAGGCGATCTGGCTCTGGAACACCCTAGGACCATGCCCAGAAAGATAAAGGAGGATAGGAAGCAGCAGCACTTAATGGACTTCTTCATCCCCAGACAGCATGGCAGTGGCGGCCCGTCCATAGGGGGCGCCCGGGCGCCGCCCCCCCCTTCTGTGTAGTCACAAAAAAAAAAAAATTAAACTGCCCCTTTAAGAAAAAAAAAAGTCCTTTAACATAGTGCACTGTGTTCGAGCGCCAGACACAGTGCACTATGGCAAGCGCCACGTCAATGCAATCACGAGATTGCAGACGCAACGCTTCATTTGCGGCCGTTTATCCCGCCTTGGGGCGCTTTCTGAAGCGCTGAGTAGCTTCCGCCCGGCACTATTACTATGGCCAGGCAGTTTGATTGACATCTGAGGTTTGATGTCACTTCCTGTTGTCTCTGTCCCGGGCGCAATGGGAAAGAGATAACAGGAAGTATGAAGAGCAATCTCTCCATTGCTTCTGGCACCGCCGGAGAGGAGAGGACGAGCAGAGGACAAGGAGAGGAGAGGATAGGACAGGATAAGGAGGAGAGGAGAGGACGAGGAGAGGACGAGGAGAGGAGAGGACAGGACAGGACAAGGAGGAGAGGAGAGGACGAGGAGAGGACGAGGAGAGGAGAGGAGAGGAGAGGACAACAAAGTCAGCATGGTAAGTGCCGCTGCTGTGTTGGGGGGATCTGTATTAACATTTTTTAAACCTGCTGGAGGTTTTGTGGTGTTCTTGCTGTGAGATATATTTTGGCATGGGGTTTTCTCTGAGAGCTTTGAGCCAGCCCCTGCCTGTGTTACAAAAGATCCGGAGCAAACATAGAGAACTCTTCTAGTCTGATCTGCACAATGGCTCTCCCTCCCGCACTAACTTTGGGATAACAAGATAACAGAAGAGCAGTGTCAGTGAGTACACTTGCTATCACACTGATCCAGCCTGTACCTGACAAAAGCCCTGCAGCCGCAAAACAGATGCCTATGATCCTTCCCACGCGCTCCCCCCTCCTCTCCCTGATAATGAAGTCCCCTCCAGCCAGCTACTATCTCTGATGTTAACCACTGCACAGTGCCTCTCTGATCCTCCCCCATGCTCTCCCCCTCCTCTACTTAGGCTTGATAACAGAGGTCACTGCAATGGCTCCTTTTCAGCCTCACAGACTGCACACCTCCGTCCCTGCTTTCTCTGCATGCCTGGTTGCTGTGAATCTCCCTGAAATCCCTCAAACACCACAGTAGAAGAGAGGGCACATTTAGGGTCGGTTCACATTGCTGTGATGTCAGACATCACATGTGATTCGCACCGCACTGCTTTGAAAATCTCATGTGATGTCTGTGTGATGCAAATTCAGCCATACAGATAGTATGGCTGAAATCGCATTCGACCAAACTCAAACAGGACCCATTTTTTGATCCGCACCAGAATCGGATCACATAGGTGTTCACACCCATGTGATCTGATTCCTGTCCAAATTCACAGTTCACACTGCGATATGCAAACTTTACTGGAGGTGTCATTAACATTGTATTGACACCCCCAGCAGTTCGCAAAGGGCAGTGTAAACTGCCTGCGAGTTGTATGCGATGCAGGAACCCGTACTGGATTCGCAGGGTTACCGCATCGCTGCAGTGTGAACGGAGCCTAAGAGTACCCGTCTTGCTCAGCAGTAGCCTGGCCTGTCATCACCAATTCTGGCCCTGCTACCCGCTCTACCTGTGATTTCTGCGGGGAAGCAAGCAGCAAGTACTTCTGGCTCCCTTGCCAGCCTGGCCAACCACAACTCACAAATGGCTGTCAGTAAAACACTTTGGGGGAAGAAAAAGTCTGTTATTCTGAACTGTGCATGCGCAGTCTGAAGTCAGCCATTTAGAGAACTGCATTTGATGTGCACAGTGGCTGCGTTTTGATGTGCACAGTGGCTGCATTTTTATGTGCAAAGTGAGGCTGCAATTGATGTTTTTTTTTTCCGAATTTTTCAGTTTGTTTGCGCCCCCCAAAAAATGTTGAGCACCAGCCACCACTGCAGCATGGAGGTAGGCAAAATGGCCCTGGACCGGCGTCTACCCCTGCATTCAAAACACAGCCCAAATTATATGAATCAGCTGGGATGGCTTCTAATAACGGCTCCCCTGCCAGCCCACAGTCCTATCCTCCATCCCCAGCTTCTAGCAGCCCAGCTAAGGCCAAGTTCAGGATGGATGGAGAAACCTGCTCATCTACCCGATCAAACACTCAGAGGCGTGATTTTGCATCTCAATTTCTATCATGTCAAAGAGCAACTTATGATGGTAATGCGTAAGCGGGAACAAATTCCTGCGCAACATTGAAATGCAGTTCTACGCCGACTTGTCCCAATATACCTTGCAAAAGAGGAAAAATTTGAATACTATTACAAAAGTGCTCATAAACCACAAAATTACGTACAGATGGGGTTACCCTACCACACTCTCCATTATAAAAGAGGGGCGTACGTACACAGTGGAATCCCTGGAGAAAGGCCTTTCTTTGTTGGGCGAATGAAAGATCCCTGACCGCATAGAGGACCAGAACTCTATCAGACCCGCAAGACAACTTGAACCTGATTGGAAAAAGGTTACAAATAAAAATGCCAAATCGCACAATTAACCCCGGATGGGAATTTTAAATCACTTTAATCCCCAGATGGAGCTCCCGGAGGGCTTATGGGCTTGAACTCGCCCCTAGTCTAACTTGAGCAGCAACAGCTGCATTCGGGTATGTTATTGCCCATCACTGTTAAGGGATACCCTTTACATATGTTGTTTTTGCACCAGTTGCACGGTTATCTCCTTTTACTTTTATTTTCCTATTTTTTTGTTCCTATGATCTTTCTTTACTGTTTTCACCTATGGACACAAATGACGACTTCAGGACTCTCATGCAAGCAGGGACACTTTATGCAGCAGATGCCCAGAGCGACTTTTCCCCAAGGCTGAACTCTAGACTCTACCAACACTTGAGCTTCATTACAAACTGTAAGTACAATGCAAAACTCCACGCGTATTGATTACTCCACGCCATATTCAAAGTGGCCACAAGAGGGAGCCCACAACATAATATTGAATGTATTCTCTAAATACCACACCAACCTATTAAACTCTCCAAAATGGGACTAAAACTTCTCTCTATAAACTCAAAGGGTCTCAATCACCCAGCAAAGAGGATGTCCCTTTGGAAGAAAGCACTCTCTAACAAATGTGATATTCTATGTACACAGGAAACACATTTTCTCGCCTCATCACCACCAGTCTGCTCCCACAGGAACTTACCCCACATATTCACTGCCAACACGGAAAACAAAACAAAAGGGATACTTACTGCAATTAAGGATTCGGTGGCATTCACCCTACATGAAGTGGTGAAGAACCCCTGTGGCCGCTTTCTTATTTTGGTTTGCGACCTAAATTTGGTCACCTACACTATTGTGAATGTATACTCCCCCAACCAGCATTAAGTGTGCTTTTTTTATAAGTTATTATGAAAGGTGCATAGAGGACTCTATAGAGGACTCAGCGGCTAACACCGCAACTCCAGTGTGGAGGTTTAACTCATACCTTCTGCAAAAAGCAGAATTTAGAAATGATCTTGAAAAGCATTTGAAAGAGTTTTTTAACAATAATGATTCCTGCGTACAGGACCAATTTACTTTATGGAATGCCCATAAAGCATATATGAGAGGCATTTTTATACAGCTAGGTGTGAGGGCCAAGAGGCAGCAGCAAAAGTGTGTGATGGAGCTTACTGATGAAATTTTTAAACTACAAATAAGCAACAAACAAAAACACTCCCAAAAAAATTCCTAAAAACTGACTCAGCTGAGATATGATCTCAGACTCCTACTAATGGAGGACTTCCAAAGATCAGCCAAAAAACTTAAAATGGCATAATATGCCACTGAAAATTATTAGCGCATAAAATAAAGGGGCTAACATACAAAACCAAGATCCCATATATACTCCACCCCCGCACCAAAGCCAAACTGTTCCATCCTCAGGAAATAGCAGATGCTTTTAGTCACTATTATAGTTTCCTATACAATTTAAAAGACAATGGAAACACACACCAACCAAATGCTGACATAATCACTCACTTCCTACAGAAAGTACCCTTGCCTATGTTGTCCCAAGAACAACTGCAAAAACGAACCCTACCATTCAGTGTACCAGAAATCCACAAGGCTATTGACTCTCTCCCAGCAAATATGCCCCCGATGGTTTCTCTGGGGACTACTTCAAAACCTTTAAATCACTAGTAACCCCATACTTAGAATGCACTTTCAATGCTGCTGCTGCCTCGGCATCCTTCCCACCTGAGATGTTGAAGGCTCTCATAGTGACGCTACCGAAGCCAGGGAAGCAACCAGACTCGCCCGCAAATTTCAGACCAATATCTCTATTAAATATAGACTTGAAGATATATGCCAAACTTATTGCCACATGCCTGATAGATATACTTCCTCTTCTCATTCACCCAGACCAAACAGGATTTACTAAGGGCCATCAGACTTCTGATGCCACCCGCAGATTGACAAGCATTATTCATTTGGCAAAACTTCATAAAAGGCCTTCTCTGCTGTTGGCGTTAGATGCAGAGAAGGCCTTTGATCAAATTCATTGGCAATACCTGGCCCAGGTCTTGGAGAAATTTGGGTTCTCTGGCACAATCCTAACAGCAATTCTAGCCCTCTACTCTAAACCCTCCGCCCAGGTCTTTACCCAAGGAGTCCTATCTAGGCCGTTCGGCATTTCCAATGGCACCAGACAAGGATGCCCTCTATCGCCACTTATATTGAATTTATTAATGGAACCCTTAGCAACCTATATATGCTCTCACCCAGATATCAAAGGATTCTCATTAAATAAATTGACCCATACCATCAGTTTATTTACAGATGATTATAATGATACTCACGGACGTGGAGACTTCCCTGGCTTCGGTACACTCAGCTTTAAAATTGTTTAACCAGATATCATACTACAAAGTTAATGAAAGTAAATCATATATTATGGGCCTAGGCCTTGATCCATCTCTGCAAAAGACACTTGGCTTGAGGTTTCCACATACCTGGCAGACCAAGGAGATAAAATATTTGGGAATAATGTTGACAGCATCCACTGAAAACTTAGTTGCGACCAATTACACCTCACTCCTAGGATCACTTGGTAAGAGCCTTAAGGATATTGCTAAGGTAGAGCTGTCATGGTCAGGTCAACTGGCAGCGTTCAAGATGATGGTGCTACCACAGCTGCTTTACTTGTTCAGGACCCTGCCAATCCCAGTCCCACATTCCTTTTTCCTCAGTGCACAATCCATGATAAACAAGTATTTGTGGCAGGGTAAAAGGGCTAGGTGTGCATTTAAAAGACTAATAACGTCAAGGAGAGCCGGGGGTGGGGGGGGGGGTGGGACATGTATTAATTAAAGACTACCACACAGCTTTGATTCTGTCTCAGGTGAAGTCTTGGTTCCCTCCAACAAATAGCTCCAGATGGTTAGAACTAGAGGCACTACAGGCCCCAAGTAACAACTTATATGACCTTCTTCTAGCTTGCAATCTACATATGCACACAAACACAACCCTGTCCCCCACGATACTAGCAACACTAGCATGGAGGACCCTCTCATCCACACAATGTTCAGGCGATGCAACCAAAACCCTTCCACTAACCATAACTAGTCTGGCCTTAATTATTCCAGATCTACACATCTCACACTGGGTATCCAAAGGCGCGAGAGTAGTAGAGAACCTAATGGTTGGCCCTACACCAAAAACATTTAGAGCTTTACAACTGGAATATAACATAGAGGAACATGACCACTATAGATACCTTTAAATCCTCCACTTCCTCTGCAGCAATCCCCGACTCTCCACGATGCTTCCATGGAGAGTGGTCTTGTATCTCACAAACCCCCTCACAAACATCAAAGGCATCTCACTGTTCTATAACACCTTGAATAATAAAAATGATTTCACAAAATCCACATCCATTAAAGCGTGGAAACGAGACATAGACACATCTTACTCCATAAAACAATGGAAAAAAGCACTGAGCATTACATATGCCGCGACCAAATGTATTAGACAATGGGTACTCACCCACAAAATACTACTATGGTGGTATCTAACACCTTACCGCATATTGAAATTTGATTCCCACACTTCATCACTTTGCTGGAGAAATTGCAGAGGTATAGGCACACTACATCACATAATATGGACATGCCCAATGCTACGTACCTTCTGGTCAAGAATTTTTGGAATAATATCAAACATAGTGAGGACACAGGTCCCCCTCTCCGCTGGCATGGCCATACTATCTTTGGGCGTAGACCACATACCAGCAGCTGTAAGAACCATCGTAACTCACATTCTACTCGTTGCTAGACTGGTAATAATGAGACACTGGAAGGACATAAAATCACCCTTGGTGAGGGAAGTGGTGCAGACAACTCATACACATGCCACTTACGAGCAAATGTTCGCAGCAGCCCAGGGCAGCTATCTTAGGATGAGTTCCTGATGGCAACCTTGGATTAAATGGTACCAAACTATTGATAAAGACCTAAACAAGTTATAAAATAATGATGATAATGATAACGAACATGATACATTCTGAACTAGTCTACCTGTGTAATAACATTATTTTCCTTTTGTTCACCTTTTACACTTTTTCTTTTCAAGTTAAAACTATTTAGAGCAAACTTATGCTCTTTCATTATTCTCAGTTTAGCTTAAGCTCATGAAAGTTATACATGTCTCAAACATCACAGTAGCACCCAACTGTTAACTGTATTATCTATCTGTAATGCTGTATTAATGTAGTCTGATGTAAGCTTCAGGCATACAGCCTACGCTATCAATGCTATATTATGATGTTACATGTCAATTGTTTATCTTCATAACCAATAAAAACTATTGAAATTAAGTACAGTGACAGTGCATTTTTTTTTAGCACTGATCACTGTATTACTGTCGCTGGTTCCAAAAAAAGTGTCAGAAGTGTTAGTTAGTATCCAATTTATCTGTCACGATATCGCAGTCCCGCTATAGGTTGCTGATCGCCGCCATTGCTAGAAAAAAATTAATAAATAAAAATTCCATCAATATATCCCATCATTTGTAAACACTATAACTTTTGCACAAACCAATAAATATTCACTTATTGGGATTTTGTTTACCAAAAATATGTAGCAGAATAGATATTAGCCTTTTTTTTTTTAATCATTTGTCTTCTTTTGTTTATAGCGCAAAAAAAAATAAAAACTGAAGAGGTGATCAAATACCACCAAAAGAAAGCTCTATTTGTGGGAAAAAAGGACATACATTTTATTTGGTTACAGTGTTGCACGACCGCGCAATTTTCAGTTAAAATAACGCAGTGCCGTATCGCAAAAAATGGCCTGATCATGAAGGGGGTAAACCTTCTGGACCTGAAGCGGTTGATTTGACAAGGACTGAAAAAATGCAATTTTAAAAAATATTATTCTTTCTTTTTAAGTCTGGTAAAATATTTTACATGTATATAATGTGGTCTTCTGTCTATCCAGCAGGTGAAACTGTAGTATATTTTTACATAATTAGGAAAACTACTTTGCAGTGCTGCTGAAAGAAGCTGAGTCTAAGCAAACAATGCTGCATAGCAAGATGAGTGTTGGTGTTGTCTCTTTAGATAACCCATAATGCTCTGGGAATCCCTTGTAGTGAAGTAAATTTTTATTTGCAAAACAAAGGGGGACATTTACTAAAACTGAAGCACCCAGAATCTGGTACAGCTGTGCATGGTAGCCAATGAGCTTCTAACTACAGCTTGTTCAATTAAGCTTTGTTAATAAAACATGGAAGCTGATTGGCTTGTCTGCAGAGCTGCACCAGATTTTGCATGCTCCAATTTGAATAAATCTCCCCCAAAGTGTCATGAATCAGCAGCAGAGATGGTCATATCAATGTAGCTACACTCAAGAAACTGGGCCCAGACTGTGTATACATTAACCGTTTGCCGACCAGCCGCCGCAGTTGTACTGCGGCAACATAGTTCAGCTGTCATGTTACGTCGCTTCTATTTGTGGCCACTAGGGGCACGCGCCCGTTGCTCGCTCCCGGAGCCGATGCGAGTGCCTGGTGGTCGCAATGACCGCCGGGCTCCTGCGATCGCTCATGACACGGCGAGAACTGGGATCTCTGTGTGTTAACACAGAGATCCCGGTTCTCTGAGGGGAGAAGAGACAGATCGTGTGTTCATACAAAGTATGAACACTGATCTATCTCTTCCTCTAGCAAGTCCCATCCCTCTTCAGTTAGAACACTTATCCGGGAACACAGTTAACCCTTTGATCGCCCCCTAGTGTTAACCCCTTCACTGCCAGTGACATTTTTACAGTAATCAATGCATTTTTATAGCACTGATCGCTGTATAAATGCCAATGGTCCCAAAAATGTAACAAAATTGTGTTCGCCATAATGTCGAAGTTGTGATAAAAATCGCAGATCGCCGCCATTACTAGTTAAAAAAATAAAAATGCTATAAATCTATCCCCTATTTTGAAGATGCTATAACTTTTGCACAAACCAATCAATATACGCTTATTGCGATTTTTATTACCAAAAATATGTAGAAGAATACATATCAGCATAAAAAAATGGGGGTATTTATTATAGCAAAAATACTAAATATTGTGTTTTTTTTTCAAAATTTTTGCTATTTTTTTGTTTATAGCGCAAAAAATAAAAAAATAAAAACCGCCGAGATGATCAAATACCACCAAAAGAAAGCTCTATTTGTGGGAAAAAAAGTATGTCAATTTTGTTTGGCTACAGTGTCGCACAACTGCGCAATTGTCAGTTAAAGCAACGCAGTGCCGAATTGCAAAAAATGGCCTGGTCATTCAGCAGCCAAATCTTCCGGGGCTGAAGCGGTTAAATGAAATTTAATTACAGTGGAAAAAAAATATCCTTCCACACACCAGCATACAGTAAACATGAAAATATAAGTTAAAAAATAAATAAATAAATAAACCTGACTAATACCTAACAAACGGCCTAACTAACAACTAACTATATACAATATATACAAAGGGGAACACCGAGAAGCAAGGAAATCTAGAGGTTCAGGGAGCAGATGGGAAGGGGGAACCAACACTGAGATCAGGAACAAGGGAAAACACGTACAACACAGCAGGGTACAGCGTACAGGGCAGGAGCAGAAACAAGAAAACGGCTAGCAGTATCAAAAAGCAAAACACTGGAGGGAGGATGAAATGCAGAGGCCAAAACGAAATACCCTCCCAGCAGCCAGCATTATGTGGAAACTGATTATTGGGATCTGCTGGCTGCTGGGAGACACCCGCTGGTGGACACTGGAATTACAACTCTCCAACCTGAGAACCACAATGCCACCAGCCGGTGATCCAGGTCCTGACACAAAGATTGTATATAAATAGTGCAACACAGATATAAAACAGAGTTTAAAGCTAAGACATAGCCCCCGAGTGGCAATCTTTTGGTGCTGAAAGGGGTAACGGTAAAGCATGCAAGCATGAAGGATTTGAACCACTCTTCTACCTCTTCCTGCCCCATTTACTACTCATAGATATAATATTAATATTGTCCAATGATATTCTGTGGGTGAACAGGGGATATCTTGCTATTCATCTACTCTTCCTCTATTTACAGAATGTATTGCATTGTAGGATAATGGCTAGTAAAACCTGGAGCGGTGACATAACCCTTAGACTTCACTGGCTCATCTGTTGTTGGAGCTCCATCCTTTCCCTTAAAGTGGAACTTCAGTACTTTTTTTCAACTTTCCATCTATTAAATTTACTGGCAGAAAAAACATTTTTTTCTGCCAGTAAATACCTTATACAACCCACTTCCTGTTTCTTGTCTGGTCATTAGCCTAGGCTTAAAGCGGAGTTCCACACAAAAATGGAACTTTCGCTTTTCGGAACCCTCCCCCCCTCCGGTGTCACATTTGGCTCCTTTCAGGGGGGAGGGGGGTGCAGATACCAGTCTAAGACAGGTATTTGCACCCACTTCTGGCATAGACTCCCATGGGAGTCTACGCCTCTTCCCGCCCCCACCGCGCTGTCTCCTGGAAACACACAGCTCCCAGGAGAGAGCAGGGAGCACTTGGGACGTGCAGCGCGACTTGCGCATGAGCAGTAGGGAACCGGAAAGTGAAGCTGCAACACTTCACTTCCTGATTCCCTCACCTAGGATGGCGGCGGCAGCTGCCGAGAACCGAGCGGGTTCTCGGCGTCGCCTGCCGACATCGCTGGACCCTGGGACAGGTAAGTGGCCATGTATTAAAAGTCAGCAGCTGCAGTATTTGTAGCTGCTGGCTTTTATTTTTTTATTTTTTTTGGTGGTGTGGGTGGACCCCCGCTTTAAGACATCATGCACAGCTCACTCTCTATCTCTCATGAGCGTTTGCCGGGAAGGGAGGGGGGATGAGTTATAAGAGCTGCATGGCTGCAGAGCTGGAGGTGTGCCTCTGTGTGTGTCTGTGTAAATCCAGGAAGCGAACAGACAGCAGCTTCAGCTGCCCACAGTTAAAATGGTTGCAGCCAGACTCAGTGGAGGGAGATTTCTGCAGCATATTTGGCGAGTACAGAATCATATAAAATAATATGCAAAGTGGTTGGAGGGAAGCTTCAGAATGGCAAAGATGTTTTTATTACAAATTATGTGAGCAGCTGCAGTTCCTCTTTCAGCTGACGATGGCTGACACAGGAGAGCTGGATCATGTTACCTGACCAGAGCGGCCAGAACATAGGTAAGTAGAAGGAGAAGGGGACAGTTTTAAGGCTAGTTAAAACTTGAAAAATTGCTTCATATCTTTTTATTTAAATGCTTTACATTAGGTATACTGTATATCTGAACTGTGTATTGGTTTGAATAATGACACTGACATTTTGTTTGCTTTGTACTTTTACACTTTGTTATGTCAATATCTTTGTTCTCTTTGTTTTGTCTGAATAAATCATGTGTTTTTTGCCACATTGTTACTTTTAATTCAAAGGAACAATGAACATACACTGAGTACATACACTACCGTTCAAAAGTTTGGGGTCACCCAAACAATTTTGTGTTTTCCATGAAAAGTCACACTTATTCACCACCATACGTTGTGAAATGAATAGAAAATAGAGTCAAGACATTGACAAGGTTAGAAATAATGATTTGTATTTGAAATAACATTGTTTTTACATCAAACTTTGCTTTCATCAAAGAATCCTCCTTTTGCAGCAATTACAGCATTGCACACCTTTGGCATTCTAGCTGTTAATTTATTGAGGTGAGCTGGAGAAATTGCACCCCACGCTTCTAGAAGCAGCTCCCACAAGTTGGATTGGTTGGATGGGCACTTCTGGCGTACCATACGGTCAAGCTGCTCCCACAACAGCTCAATGGGGTTCAGATCTGGTGACTGTGCTGGCCACTCCATTACCGATAGAATACCAGCTGCCTGCTTCTGCTGTAAATAGTTCTTGCACAATTTGGAGGTGTGTTTAGGGTCATTGTCCTGTTGTAGGATGAAATTGGCTCCAATCAAGCGCTGTCCACTGGGTATGGCATGGCGTTGCAAAATGGAGCTATAGCCTTCCTTATTCAGAATCCCTTTTACCCTGTACAAAGCTCCCACCTTACCAGCACCAAAGCAACCCCAGACCATCACATTACCTCCACCATGCTTAACAGATGGCGTCAGGCATTCTTCCAGCATCTTTTCATTTGTTCTGCGTCTCACAAACGTTCTTCTTTGTGATCCAAACACCTCAAACTTGGATTCATCCGTCCACAACACTTTTTTCCAGTCTTCCTCTGTCCAATGTCTGTGTTCTTTTGCCCATCTTAATCTTTTTCTTTTATTGGCCAGTCTCAGATATGGCTTTTTCTTTGCCACTCTGCCCTGAAGCCCAAAATCCCGCAGCCGCCTCTTCACTGTAGATGTTGACACTGGTGTTTTGCGGGTACTATTTAATGAAGATGCCAGTTGGGGACCTGTGAGGCGTCTGTTTCTCAAACTAGAGACTCTAATGTGCTTATCTTCTTGCTTAGTTGTGCAACGCGGCCTCCCACTTCTTTTTCTACTCTGGTTAGAGCCTGTTTGTGCTGTCCTCTGAAGGGAGTAGTACACACCGTTGTAGGAAATCTTCAATTTCTTTGCAATTTCTCGCATGGAATAGCCTTCATTTCTAAGAACAAGAATAGACTGTCGAGTTTCAGATGAAAGTTCTCTTTTTCTGGCCATTTTGAGCGTTTAATTGACCCCACAAATGTGATGCTCCAGAAACTCAATCTGCTCACAGGAAGGTCAGTTTTGTAGCTTCTGGAAGGAGCTAGACTGTTTTTAGATGTGTGAACATGATTGCACAAGGGTTTGCTAATCATCAATTAGCCTTCTGAGCCAATGAGCAAACACATTGTACCATTAGAACACTGGAGTGATAGTTGCTGGAAATGGGCCTCTATACACCTATGTAGATATTGCACCAAAAACTAGACATTTGCAGTTAGAATAGTCATTTACCACATTAGCAATGTATAGAGTATATTTGTTTAAAGTTAGGACTAGTTTAAAGTTAGCTTCATTTAAAAGTACAGTGCTTTTCCTTCAAAAATAAGGACATTTCAATGTGACCCTAAACTTTTGAACGGTAGTGTACATCATCCTGGGTCATGTACAGGATTCAGTCTGTAGGTGAGTACACAGAGCACTATGCCCTGTCATTTCTATGAGCAACTTTGTATTTGATACGGTCTGTTTAACATGTTGGCATTTTATTAAGAACTACAAAAGAAATATAAGGATTATTATTATTGTCCAACTCCGAAAAACAATTAACTATACCATTAAAATTATTTTTGAGAAGCTGTTTTGTTTGCAAATGGATTCTCATTTATGTCCGTCCAGTCCCAGACATACACAACTGTACCAGACAGCAGAGGCAGGTTGGTGACTCAACCTTTCTCTGAAATACCCCCACGTTCACTTCCATGCCCCCAGCCTGTGACTAGACTGTGATGGCACAGCAGAAGCTCAGTAAGGAGTCATCCTTCTATTCACTCTACTCTCATTAACATCTTCCCTGCCAATTTGTGTGCACTGCACAAGTGCAAACTACAAGTGCAAAGTGCATTTGAAATTGCACTGAAAGTGCACTTGGAAGTGCAGTGGCTGTAGATCCGAGGGGGGCATGCAAGGAAAAAAAAAACAGCATTTTATCTTGCACATTGAATTATAAAATCAGCAGAGCTTCCCCTCATTTCGGATCTACCCCTTAGATTTACAGCGACTGCACTTCCAAGTGCACTTTCAGTGCAATTTCAAGTGCACTTTGTATTTAAAAATGAATGTCATGATCTTTTAAAAAAGCTCTGTCAGGTCTCTCAAGTTACGGGGACCCCTCAACCCACTTATACTTACCTTACCAATGCTTCCCTTCTGCTCCTGCCTTTATTGTAGCCAACCACAATACAATACCCTGTTGGGTATTGTGTGAATTTGTGACTTCCTTCCCTATGCTTGGGTCTAGCAGCCAATCGCTTAATGAAAGCACTGTCACATGATTGGGAAAGTGATGCCACTGTCCCCCGATGTCTGACCCCAGCCAACTCTGGGGAGTTTAGCGCTAGCTGCCATGGGAGGAAGGAACGGTGGGGGCTCGGTGAGTATTGGTTGGGACTGGGGCAAAAGCATTTTTAATTTGCCCTGCAGTGGTACCAGCATTAAGGAATGAAAATGGGGGTGCATGTGCCGTACAATAGGTAGGTGCAATGTTTTCTGGGATTTGTAGTATTCGGAGAGAAGCTCTATACAAATGGAGGAGAAAAAACTTTTGTGTATCCGCCCGTCCTTCATTTATAGAGTGCTTTTCATTGTAGAAAGCAATAGCACAGATTCTATGCATGGACTCTGCACTTTCAATGAGTGCCTGTGAGGTCCAGTTGCTCATACCCACCCCCACCCCCCCCCACCCCCAGGACTGGAAGCTCACAGCTGAGGGTGTCCAAGGGTGGGATGATGCTAAAGATTTCAATGAAAATGGTAGCCATCACCACAAGGGACACTTTTCATTCATTGTAAGTGGTATTTCTAGTGCTGAAGAAAAAAAAACTGCAATACACGTAAGCCTTAACCTAAATTTTAATACTGTACAAGTTTTAATTACAGTATTGTCAGTTTGGTTGTCTGTGGTGGTTAATACATAATTTTTGTTTTTAATAAAAAGAGGGTTATATTTATAGTAAAATCTGTTTTTATTTATTTAAAGTGGGGGGGGGGGCCCTCCTTATGCATCTGATTCTGCTACTGTGTGTTTTTAATTTGCTTTTGCCATTAAATCTGTGATACTACACTTAGTCCGGCGCCCCTATGTTCCTTCGGTTAGTTTGTGAGGGGCTGTATTGCATGCATGTGCAAGGAGGAGGGGGGAAAATGATATCTACTGTCAAAGGTGTGCTCAGCCTATTGCATTAGAGTGTGCACCCCAAACAGAAGCTCAAACACACGTGATTATTTATATATATAGATATACATCAGAGCATGGCACAGTAGTGCCCTGACAGAGAATGGTGCAGTAGTGCCCCCTGACATCAGACCATGGCACAGTGCCCCGTAACATCAGAGCATGGCACTGTGCTCCCTGACTTCAGAACAATTCACAGTGCTCTCCGACATCAGAGCATGGCACAGTAGTGCCCTGACATCAGAGCATGGCACAGTGCCCCTGACATCAATGCATGGCACAGTGCCCCCTGACATCAGAGCATGGCACGGTGCCCCTTACATCAGAGAATGGCACAGTAGTGCCCCCCTGAAATCAGAACATGGCACAGTGCCCCCTTACATCAGAGAAATACACAGTACTGCCCCCTGACATTAGAGCATGGCACAGTAGTGTCCCCTGACATCAGAGTATTGCACAGTGCCCCCTTACATCAGAGCATGGCACAGTAGTGCCCCCTGACATCAGAGCATGGCACAGTAGTGCCCCCTGACATCAGAGCATGGCACAGTAGTGCCCCCTGACATCAGAGCATGGCACAGTAGTGCCCCCTGACATCAGAGCATGGCGCAGTGCCCCCTGACATGAGAGCATGGCACAGTGCCCCCTGACATGAGAGCATGGCACAGTGCCCCCTGACATCAGAGCATGGCACAGTGCCCCCTGACATCACATCAGAGCATGGCACAGTTCCCCCTGACATCAGAGCATGGCACAGTGCCCCCTGAAATCAGAGCATGGCACAGTGCCCCCTGACATCAGAGCAAGGCACAGTGCCCCTTACATAACATTAGAGCATGGCACAGTTCCCCCTGACATCAGAGCATGGCACAGTGCCCCCTGATATCAGAGCATGACACAGTAGTGCCTCCTCACATGAGAGAATGGCACAGTAGTGCCCCTGACATCAGAGCATGGCACAGTAGTGCCCCAGCATGAGCATGACACAGTGCTCCTTACATCAGAGCATGGCATTGTAGTGCCCAGACATCAGAGTATGGCACAGTGCCCCTTACATCAGAGCATGGCGCAGTAGTGCCCGACATCATAGCATGGCACAGTGCCCCCCCATATCAGAGCATGGTACAGTGCTCCTTACATCACAGATAAGTCATCCATAAGTGCTAGCTGGACAAGAAATCAACTTGGCAGCTCCTGGGGGGGGGGGGGGGGCAGATGGGGGAGAGAGGGGAGGAAGATCAGGGACTGCTCACTCACCTGGCTGGTATCAGGATCACACAGGGGAATCAGTGTAGCAGCCTCCATAGATCTGCCAGCTGCAGCCTGTACCTAAACTCTCCCGCCCACATATCTCCTTTCTCAGGTCAAGGCTGCACACAAGGATTGCAGTGTGGGTAGGGCAGACACAGTGGATGGGGGCTGAAGGAACCAGAGAGGATTGAGCCCTCTCTCCTCTCTTATTTGTGTGGTGTGAAGGGGGAAAGTAGGGGGATTTCTGCTGCCAAGAGCATTGTAAATGAAGTGAAATCTACCCTCCTAGATTCGGCCATGCTCCCCACTAGATGCTGCTTATCTCTCTAAGGACTTGTACAGACTAATGCATCAGACGTTGGGTTAGGAGCAGTGTTGTCTCAAGTATGGAAGGGGGACAGCACTCGGTCATTTACCTCAGCAGAAAATTTAAATCCCACGAGGTGAATTAAGCCACGATTGAGTGTTTAGCTGTGAAGTGGGCACTAGATTCCGCCTTCCATACTATCTGCTAGGTAGACACTTTGACCTGGTTACTGATCATGCCCCCCTAAAGTGGATGGCTCAAAACAAGGAGACCAATACAAGGGTAAATAAGTGGTTCCTGGCCCTACAGGAATTCAACTTTACTGTAAAGCATCATCCTGGCATTCAAATGGGAAATGTGGATGCTTTATCCCGGGTTCATGCGTGCCTGACTGCTTGTGTTCCAATCCCAAGGTTGAAAGGTTGAAACAAGAGGGGGGGATGTGACAGCAGGCAGGTAAAATTGCCTGGTTGCATCCAGGCTGGCAGGTATGTGTGTCCTAGATTCAGGCTCTATACAAATTTGTTCCACTAGGGGGAAGTGCTGAGAGTCCTGCAGTGGTGAGGTAATGAGCCCAGCTGAAGTAAGTTGGCTCATGTTGTGGAAATTTTATGAAGATGTATTTTATTGTATTGTCAAAAGTCTCCCAGTGTTCGTTCTCTCGCAGCCCGCTCTAAAGAGCTGACTGGGGCAGACTGATGCTGGTTGAGTTCCGTTTGGTAGTGGAAAGCTCCTTGGGGAGGTAGAGAAGTGTTTGCGGAGTGGGGACATGTTCGCCAGCTAAGGGCCCCTGTGCAATGCACAGAACAATCATCTGGTGGGGGTTTGTTCGCTCTGCAAAGACATTATCGGTTTAACGAGTGTGCGCTTGTGTTGCCCCTGTGTGCCTGATCAACATATTTGTGGCCCCATGAGTGTACGCCTGCCGATAATCTCTCGTTCACAAAGATAGTAAAATAATCCAGGTATACATTGTTCTCTGGAACAATGTATAATAAGGATTTCTATCAGCGGAAATACGGGAGTCTTTTGGGTTGTTATGGTCGGAGACCGAGTACATATTTGAAAGCCACGTGGCTTCTAAAAACATGCATGCACCCTGTCTCTGCTCAGACACGCCCACAAGACTCCTGTAGTCATTGTTTATAGGTTTTTGTATTTTCCTGTGTTGTTAAATCCTTATATGGTCATATCCTGTGATGTCACTTCCCATGTAAGAAGTGATTGGCTGTTGGAACCATCACTTCCTGTTTGTGAAAGCTTTTGTGTTAATAAAAGAGCCTGCTAGCTAGGGAGAGGCAGAGATGCTGAGATGAGAATGTAAGAATGTGGTGATATCTGTTTTACTGGGGAATGGGGAATGGGGAACCAGAGGGGAGACATACGATCAAAAGGTACGTTATATCAAGACGGAAATGGGTGCTTATTAGCACAGGAGATATGGCTGTGTGCATAGCTTATAGCCAAATTTCCATAACACTCATTGGGACCTCTATAAAATTCCCAGCATGCTTAGAGAGGGTGCTCCATCCTGGAACCAGTTTTGTGCCTGTGTAGACTGGGGAGTGTGATACCTGTCTGTGTGGCGAGCAGTGGCATCGCTAGGCGGTGGCTTTTGGGGCTATAGCCCCAAATCTGGGGCCCATAGCCCAGAGTCTCTGAAGGAGTCCCCAAGGGGAGGGGAGGCTCTCTGGGGACCCTGATTTAAGAGGGAGGCTCTCTGAGAACCCTGATTTAAGGGAGAGGCTCTCTGGGGACCCTGATTTAAGGGGGAGGCTCTTTAGGAACCCTGATGCAAGGGGGAGGCACTCTGGGAACCCTGATGCAAGGGGGGGGGCTCTCTGGGAACCCTGATGCAAGGAGGAGGCTCTCTGGAGATCCTAATGTAAGGGGGGCTCTCTGGGGATATATACAGACACACAAGTACAGTGGCTTGCGAAAGTATTCGGCCCCCTTGAACTTTTCAACCTTTTGCCACATTTCAGGCTTCAAACATAAAGATATAAAATTTTTATTTTTTGTGAAGAATCAGTAACAAGTGGGACACAATTGTGAAGTGGAACGAAATCTTTTGGATTTTTGAAACTTTTTTAACTAATAAAAAAATGAAAAGTGGGGCGTGCAAAATTATTCGGCCCCCTTGCGTTAATACTTTGTAGAGCCACCTTTTGCTGCGATTACAGGTGCAAGTCGCTTGGGGTATGTCTCTATCAGTTTTGCACATCGAGAGACTGAAATTCTTGCCCATTCTTCCTTGCAAAACAGCTCGAGCTCAGTGAGGTTGGATGGAGAGCGTTTGTGAACAGCAGTTTTCAGCTCTTTCCACAGATTCTCGATTGGATTCAGGTCTGGACTTTGACTTGGCCATTCTAACACCTGGATATGTTTATTTGTGAACCATTCCTTTGTAGATTTTGCTGTATGTTTGGGATCATTGTCTTGTTGGAAGATAAATCTCCATCCCAGTTTCAGGTCTTTTGCAGACTCCAACAGGTTTTAATCCAGAATGGTCCTGTATTTGGCTGCATCCATCTTCCCCTCAATTTTAACCATCTTCCCTGTCCCTGCTGAAGAAAAGCAGGCCCAAACCATGATGCTGCCACCACCATGTTTGACAGTGGGGATGGTGTGTTGAGTGTGATGAGCTGTGTTGCTTTTACGCCAAGCATATCGTTTTGCATTGTGGCCAAAAAGTTCGATTTTGGTTTCATCGGACCAGAGCACCTTCTT
The DNA here is from genome assembly GCA_037952835.1 of Lithobates septentrionalis. Lineage (NCBI taxonomy): Eukaryota > Metazoa > Chordata > Amphibia > Anura > Ranidae > Lithobates > Lithobates septentrionalis. Next base: position 321,898 of record JBBDGP010001553.1, on the reverse strand, counting down.
CCACATGTCTGGTGTGTCTCCCAGGTGGCTTGTGGCAAACTTTAGACGAGACTTTTTATGGATATCTTTGAGAAATGGCTTTCTTCTTGCCACTCTTCCATAAAGGCCAGATTTGTGCAGTGTACGACTGATTGTTGTCCTATGGACAGACTCTCCCACCTCAGCTGTAGTTCTCTGCAGTTCATCCAGAGTGATCATGGGCCTCTTGGCTGCATCTCTGATCAGTCTTCTCCTTGTCTGAGCTGAAAGTTTAGAGGGACAGCCAGGTCTTGGTAGATTTGCAGTGGTCTGATACTCCTTCCATTTCAAAATGATCGCTTGCACAGTGCTCCTTGGGATGTTTAAAGCTTGGGAAATCTTTTTGTATCCAAATCCGGCTTTAAACTTCTCCACAACAGTATTACGGACCTGCCTGGTGTGTTCCTTGGTCTTCATGATGCTCTCTGCGCTTTCAACAGAACCCTGAGACTATCACAGAGCAGGTGCATTTATACAGAGACTTGATTACACACAGGTGGATTCTATTTATCACCATCAGTCATTTAGGACAACATTGAATCATTCAGAGATCCTCGCTGAACTTCTGGAGTGAGTTTGCTGCACTGAAAGTAAAGGGGCCGAATAATTTTGCACGCACCACTTTTCAGTTTTTTAATTGCTAAAAAAGTTTAAAATATCCAATAGATTTCGTTCCACTTCACAATTGTGTCCCACTTGTTGGTGATTCTTCACAAAAAATTAAAATTTTATATCTTTATGTTTGAAGCCTGAAATGTGGCAAAAGGTTGAAAAGTTCAAGGGGGCCGAATACTTTCGCAAGCCACTGTATATTATATACATGTGTATGCCCGCCCAAGCGTATGACTTTCTTTACTATGTTACTATGGGCTCTAGCCCCAGATCTTTTGTAGACCTAGCAACACCCCTGGTGGCAAGATAATGCCTGTGTGGAAAGCCTCTTTAACCACTTGTTTACTGGGCCCCTAAACCTCCCTCCTGCCCAGACCAATTTTCATCTTTTAGCGCTGTCACTCTTTGAATGACAATTGCGCGGTCATACAACACTGTACCCAAATGAAATTTGTATCAGTTTTTTCCCACAAATAGAGCTTTCTTTTGATGGTATTTGATCACCTCTGCGTTTTGGGTTTTTAATTTTTTGTTAAAAAAATTTAAAAAGACAAAATTAACAAAAAAAAATAGAAAACCCTTTTATATTTTGTTAATAAATTTTGCAAACGGGTAATTTTTGTCCTTCAATGATGTATGCTGATGAGGCTACACTGATGGGCTGCACTGATGGGCACTGATAGGCTGCACTGATGGGCACTGATAGGCTTCACTGATGGGTACTGATAGGCATCATTGATGGGCACTGATAGGCTGCATTGATGGGCACTGATAAGGCGACACTGATGGGCACTAATAGGCAGCACTGATGGACACTGATGAGGTGGGACTGGTGGGCACTTAGATGTGGCACTGATAGCTGGCAGTGATGGGCACTGATGGGTGGCAGTGATGGGCACTGATCGGCACTGGTAGGCGACGCTGATAGGCAGCACTGCTAGGTGGCACTGATGAGGCACTGATTGGCACCACTGGTGGGCATTGATAGGTGGCACTCGTGGGCATTGATAGGTGGCACTGATGTACTGGTGGGCACTGATTGGTGGGCACTGATTGGTGGGCACTGGGGGCACATATGAGGCGGCTTCGCCTCTCCCTGCTCGGGACCGATGTCCCTTCAACAGAAGCCGGTGATCGGCTTTTTTTTCTCCTCACGCTGTCAGCATGAGAAGGAAAAAAAACTGATTACCGATCCTCTGTTTACATCATGTGATCATCTGTCATTGACTGACAACTGATCACGTGGTAAGGGGTCGAGATCGACCCCTTACTCCGATCTGTAATCACCCGAGTCTTATTGACTCGGGTGATCACGCGCCGCGCGCACCCTGAAGGGGGCATGGCCAGCTTGCAAAGTGGGGGGACATCTATTGATATCTTTTCATGTGACAACACTGACAAAATTACACTTTGTTACAATGTAAACTAGTGAGTGTACAGCTTGTATAACTGTAAATTTGCTGTCCCCTCAAAATAACTCAACACACAGTCATTAATGTCCAAACCGCTGGCAACAAAAGTGAGTACACTCCTAAGTGAAAATATCAAAAGTGTCAATATTTTATGTGGCCACCATTATTTTCCAGCACTGCCTTAACCCTCTTGGGCATGGAGTTCACCAGAGCTTCACAGGTTGCCACTGGAGTCCTCTTCCACTCCTCCATGGCAACATAACAGCTGGTGGATGTTAGAGACCTTACGCTCCTCCACCTTCCATTTAAGGATGCCCCACAGATGCTCAATAGGTATAAGTAAGGATGTTTTCTATAAAATAGCGTTGTCAGAATAGCGTTTTCTATAAAATCCGTTGTCGGAATTTTCGATCGTGTGTACACAAATCCGACGCACAAAGTTCCACGCATGCTCAGAATAAATTAAGAGATGAAAGCTATTGGCTACTGCCCCGTTTATAGTCCCGACGTACGTGTTTTACGTCACCGCGTTCAGAATGATTGGATTTTCCGACAACTTTGTGTGACCGTGTGTATGCAAGACAAGTTTGAGCCAACATCCGTCTGAAAAAATCCTAGGATTTTGTTGTCGGAATGTCCGATCAATGTCCGACCGTGTGTACGGGGCATAACTGTTCCAAAAGAGCAGGGTTAACATATACAGTCTATGTATGGGATGACATAGGCAGCTGAGAAGATTTGGATGTCACTTTCACTGTGTTCCGTGTGGGGGACTTCCACCATATAATAACACCACGTGAGGGACAACTTCCCCTATGGGGATGCACTCACCAGAAATGCAGCCATAATAAGCCCTGAGTCATAAAAAGCTTCTCCACCACTACAACGCAAACGTCCACCAGGTGTCAGTCACGCTATCTGGTGCCAATGGCGTCCCTAGGGGGGACAGAGGGGGCCCTGACCCCCCCAACATTATGCTGGGCCCCACCATGTGCCTCCCCCGAAAAAAAAATGTTTTTCTTTTTTTTTACAAAAAGGCAAATGTCTTTTTGTTTACATTCATATCGGATGCGCCGCATCTTACTCGGGCCACCGCTGGAGTAACACAGTCTCTATTGAGAGGGAGAGTGCCCCCAGTCAGCTCCTGCGGGTGATTCCACCCCCCTCCCTCTGCTAGCTGTCATTGCATAATGCGAGTGTTAACACAACCACGGCCGCCCGATCTGCTCCTTCCCCTGCATCCTCATTGGCAGGGAGAAGAGCGAGTTGCAGGAAGGACTCCACCACGACTCTCAGTTACTGAAAAATAAGACTGATTTCTCCCGTCCTTAGGACAGGAGAACCAGCCTGTAAATGCCAAGAGATGCCAGACCAGCGCTGTCAGTAGCAGGGGCAGGACAGCAAGAGGAGGCTGGGGAACCCCACAGTGGCAGAACACCAGGGCCCGGTGGCAAGACAACCTTTGCAACCCTGATAGTTCTCCCACTGCTTTGGACCCTTATATTTTCTTGGTATGCTGGTGACATATATCTCTTGTTTTCTGTCACCCTGGGGGGCCCCAATACAGTAGGAAGGAAGCTCACTGCAGAACATGTGAAAGGGCCCATTGTGGGATCGTAGGAAAGGGCCCCAGGATAGATAGATATAGAATATATATATAGATATATATCTATATATCTAGATATATAGATATCTATATCTATATATCTAGATATATAGATATATATCTCTAGATATATATCTATATATATAGATACATATATATATAGATATATATATATATATATCTATATATATTTGCATTTTATATTGCCCCCCTATTTTTGTCCCTGTCCCCCCATGTGCCCCCCCCTAAATATGAAAGCTGGAGACGCCACTGTCTGGCGCTCAGGATGAGCCATAAAGGAGGAATGGAATGTCCACATAGTGTAATATTGTTTAAAACTTAAAACTTTATTCCATAGAATTACCACCCTAACAGTATATACGTACCATAATATAATAATCATAAAGCAAAAAAAGCACTGTGCCTGTATGAAGCTCCAAACGTCAGCTAAACAAAAAAGGACCTCCGCTGTGTACACTTCTTTTTTTGCTTTATGATTATTATATTATGGTACGCATATACTGTTAGGGGGGTAATTCTATGGAATAAAGTTTTAAGTTTTAAACAATATTACACTATGTGGACATTCCATTCCTCCTTTATGGCTCATCCTGAGCACCAGATAGCGTGACTGACACCTGGTGGACGTTTGCGCTGGAGCGGTGGAGAAGCTTTTTATGATCCAGGGCTTATTATGGCTGCATTTCTGGTGAGTGCATCCCCATAGGGGAATTTGTCCCTCACGTGGTGTTATTATATGGTGGAAGTCCCCCACACAGAACACAGTGAAAGTGACATCCAAACGTCCTCTGCTACCTATGTCATCTCATAGATAGACTGTATATGTTAACCCTGCTCTTTTGGAACAGTTAGAGCGCTGCTGCAATATTGAAAGAGACTTTAAGATGCTAAATAGGGTTTAGGTCTGGAGACATGCTTAGCCAGTCCATCACCTTTAACCTCAGCTTCTTTAGCAAGGCAGTGGTTGTCTTGGAGGTGTGTTTGGGGTTGTTATCATGTTGGAATACTGCCCTGCAGCCCAGTCTCCGAAGGTAGGGGAATCATGCTTTGCTTCAGTATGTCACACTACAAGTTGGGATTCATGGTTCTCTCAATGAACTGTAGCTCCCCAGTTGAGGCAGCACTCATGCAGCCCCAATCCATGACACTCCCAACACCATGCTTGACTGTAGGCAAGACAAATTTGTCTTTGTACTCCTTACCTGGTTGCCGCCACACACGCTTGACACCATCTGAACCAAATGAGTTTATCTTGGTCTCATCAGACCACAGGACATGGTTCCAGTAAAATCCATGTCCTTAGTCTGCTTGTCTTCAGCAAACTGCCGGCTTTCTTGTGCATCATCTTTAGAAGAGGCTTCCTTCTGGGACGACAGCCATGCAGACCAATTTGATGCAGTGTGTGGCGTATGGTCTGAGCACTCCTAGGCTGACCCCCCACCCCTTCAAACTCTGCAGCAATACTGGCAGCACTCACATGTCTATTTCCCAAAGACAACCACTGGATAAAAACACTGACTCATCTTCTTTGGTCAACCATGGCGAGGCCTGCTTTGAGTGGAACCTGTCCTGTTAAGCCACTGTATGGTCTTGGCCACCGTGCTGTAGCTCAGTTTCAGGGTCTTGGCAATCTTCTTTTAACCTAGGCCATCCTTATGTAGAGCAACAATTATTTTTTTCAGATCCTCTGAGTTCTTTGCCATGAGGTGCCATGTTAAACTTCCAGTGACCAGTATGAGAGAGTGAGGGGGATAAAACCACATTTAACACACCTGAGACTTTGTAACTCTAACGAGTCACATTAAACGGGGAGGTAAAATGGCTAATTGGGCCCAATTTGGACATTTTCACTTAGGCTCGGTTCACACAGGGGCAACACGACTTCAGCGCGACTTTGCAAGGCAACTTCAACATGGCTTCAACGCGACTTCAGCGCGACTTTAAGCAAATTACAACGCGACTTCAAGTCGCCTCCAGGACAGGCGACTTTGGCTGTGGCCAATCACAGAATAATCAGCTCTCTGGGAGGGAGGGGTTTGCCTGGGCAAACTAATTTTTTTCCTTGTAAAGTCGCTTCAATGTAGATGGAGATCCGACTTGGAGGCGACTTCCATTGAATTCTATGGGTACAGGTCGCCTAGAAGTCGGATCCAAGTAGTACAAGTAGTACGCTCTGAAGTCGGAGCGACTTCAGTGGTGTCAATTAAGACGCTCTCATTCACTGTAATGCAAATCTCACAGTAAAGCGACTCGGGGCGACTTGAGGGCTTACAAGTCGGATCCCAAGTCGTCCTAGTGTGAACCGACCCTAAGGGGTGTACTCACTTTTGTTGACAGAGGTTTAGACATTAATGTGTTGAGTTATTTTGAGGGGACAGCAAATTTACACTGTTATACAAGCTGTGCACTCATTACTTTACATTGTAGCAAAGTGTAATTTCTTCAGTGTTGTCACAAATATAATTTTGTAAAAAATATTTACAAAAATGTGAGGGGTGTACTCACTTTTTGTGAGATACTGTGTATATATATATATATATATATATATATATATATATATATATATATATATATATATATATACACAGTATATGTGTGTTTGTTGTTTTTTCGGGGGGGGGGGGTTTGTTTGTTTTTTTCACTTTTCCTTGTCTCCATTTTCATATGTGTATACTCTATCATCAGGGAATTACCATTTAACGCCCAGTTCCCCTATTTACTCTTTTGCAATCTGCAGTATTTAGGGCTTGTACTCCCTGATGGTTGCAAAGCTGTTTTAGCCCTCGGCCTCGACTATATATTTGTCTTTTGTTCCCAATTTTTCATTTTTATTGTTGCACTAAATAAAATCACTGCTTCTGAAATAATGATTGTTTAAAAAAATAAAAAATAAAATTGAGTTGATACATCTCCCCCCAGGGCAGTACATGGACCCCATACCCCTTTTATGGCCAATTACTTGCATATAAGCCTTCAAAATGGACTCTTGATTTTTCCTGTTCGGCTCCCATAGACTTAAATGGTGTTTGCCATTCGAGTTAGATAATTTCCCCTGTTCCGGAGTTCTGTTACGAGCCAAACAGGCGGGGTGTTCAGCCCATGTCTATTAGACATTAAGAGATGAAAATAAACATCACAGCAATGTGGACAGAGGTAAAGGATTTTGAAAAGCAGCATAGATTACCATTAAACACAGTGATAGCAAAGACTTGGTTTTCAGTTAAAGGTGAATTTTGAAAAGCAGCATACAGGAGATTATCACTAAGCACAGTGATAGCAAAGACTTCTCTTCTCGCAGGACATAGAGGTAGCAGCCATTGGCTACCTGCTGCTGTCAATCAAATCTTGTGAGGAGGGAGTGGGAGGCAGGGCCTAGCAACACTGTGTGTGTCTAGGAATACAGGAAGGCTCTCTAGTGCACCTGCATGTTGTCCCCCATAGTACACAGCTTGCTTTGGGGGCACAAACAGAAGAAGAGCTGAGAGCTCCAGAAGAGGAAGTTTGAGGCTGCTCATTTCACAGAGCAGGAAAGTATAACATGTTTATTATTTTAGGAAAGAAAAAAGGCTTTACAACTGTTTTAAGTGTATTCAGAGAACATAAAAGAAAGTAGAATAGTTTAGGGGAAGAAGCTCTGAATGCTTTTACATAGTAAATATTATACAATGCTCAGTGGCGGAACTACAAGGGTCGCACCAGTCGTGCTTGCGACCGGGCCCTGGCATTCTGTCACTATGGGGGGGCCACCACCATAAGGTTCTTCTGCTATTTACCCAGAGGCAATGATGGGAGAGCAGACTGCTCACCCAGCGTCTCCGCCCATTGAGTTCTCAGTTGCACTGTGTAACTGCACAGTGGATCGATCACCTAAAACCACTGAGTTTACAGCTCCAAACCCCCATAGTCATCGGGAGGCAGAAACTGGTTACTCTTATCAGCTGACCAGGTAGAGTGAATGGCAAGGAGCCGGAGGAGGTCTCCACCATCTGAGGAGATCCCTTCTTGGGATAGTGACCTGGAGACACGTGGAGGGATCTGGAGCATACACGAACATGGCGCATAGAGTCCCAAGCTGAATGTGAGAGAGCAAGTGAGTGCCATAGATCCCAACCCCCAGCAACGCTGCTACTGATCCCATCACCCCCCAGCACTGTCACTTTCCCCACACAGCACTGGCACTGCTCCCATCCCACCACTGTCACACCCGCCCCCCACACACGCACCAACACTGCTACTGATCCCCACCCAGTATCTGCCACTGACTATTCCTCCCCCTCCCTCCCAGCACTGCCACTGATCAATCACCCTTCCCCCCAGCATTGCCACTGATCCCATTCCCCATCACCACCAGCACTGCCCCCATCCCCCACACAGCACTTCCACTGCTCTCATCCCACCACCACTATCACACTGATCCCACCCCCCCCCCACACCAACACTGCTATTGATTTCATCCCTCCCCAGCACTGCCACTGATCCCCCCCCCCCAGCATCTGCCACTGGTCCCATCCCCCTCCCAGCACTGCCGCTGATCAAACCCCATTCCTCCAGCATTGCCACTGATCCCATTGCCCATCACCACCAGCACTGCCACTGCCCCATCCCTCACACAGCACTGCCACCAGGGACGTAACTACAGGAGTCACAGTTGTGACCTGGTCCCATGCTCTAGGGGGCCCATGCAGCTCCAATGTAAACCTTGATAGGAGGAGCGGAATATAGAGGAACCAATCCCTTCCATGTTCCTCCTGCAGGAAGAAAATGGACAGATTGATTCCTCTAAACGTCCCTCACACCACTACTCCTATCCAGCTTCCTTTTGCTCCCCCTGGGCCCCTGTGCTCTCTTCTGGCTCCGCCCCCCATCCTCCCCCACAGCACTGCCAGGATATTTGTCAGCACTGAGAGCAGGGAAAGGGCTGGTAAATATGTAATTTACCGGCCCCTTCCTTCTCTGAATGAACAGAGTCAGTGATAGGTACCGATCACTGACTCTGTTCATTCATAACTTAGGCATAGTAAACTATCTTTACTTTTGTGAAAGAAAGGGAAGATTCTGTGCAGCTGAGGCTGCAGAGATGGAGATTGAGGGCTGTGTCCTAAATCTCCTTTCTCTGTCTCAAAGGTGGAACATCAGAGGTTTGTTTAAACCCCTGATATCTCACCAAAGCCCCCCAACAGTGCTCCTAAAAAAATGTAAAAACAATTGTAAAAATGTTTTTTTTTAATAAATGGTAAAAAAAAAAAAAATACTGACACCAGTGGCAGAACTACCAGGGTCGCACTTTCGACTAAGCCCTGGCGCTCCACCACCGGGCTTTGGGGGAGGGGTCACGGACCCCTGAGAAAGGACTCTGGTGGTCAGGGGGCCCTTCATGGTTTTCTTGCACTGGGGCCCTAAAGGTTCTAGTTACACCTCTGACAATGCTATATTATATAGAATGATTATAACATAACAAAAGCAGCACAGCAATTTGCAGTTTTCATGTGATAGGATGTCAGCTATATGCTTACTTTATAGTGATGAGCCAAATTTTTATACATTATTATTTAGCAAAAGGCATGTTTGTTACTCACTGCAGACATTTTCTCTCCATCCAATTAGTATTACACCAGAAACAGCACATTCCCATGCATAGGAGGAGAGGGCAGCACACAGACAGTTCTCTGCTCTTTTGCAAGAGCAAGTATCAAAGAGACAATTCTAAAAAGAAACATTGGTTAAAATAAACTAAAATTGTTTTACAGGGATTCAAATATGCAAGTTATTGAGTTAAAAGATAAGCACAAGATTTAAAAAAATAATTATTCATATTCACCTCGGTGGATGCAGCATTGGTCCAATGCTGCATTTGTCCCCCGCTGCCTCTACGAACGAGAACTGTACGTTCAAAGACCACTGACTGCTCAGTTCTTGGGTCAGCTCTGAGCACAGAATGGTGACTGTGGAGGGGGCAGGAGTGGTGTGCTTAGAGGCTGAGCCAGCTGCTGGTCAGGCATCTACAGTATATGGATCCCAACATTAAAGTCAGGTGACATCAGGTGACAGAGGACTTTAGCCTGTTGTCAGCTCAATCTAGGTCACAGGAGTGCAGAAGAGCTTTGGCCCTACTTCTCCTTTAACCCCATGAAGGCCAACTTACAGTGTCTTGAAAAAGGTATTCATACCCCTTGAAAATTTTGTCAGGTTGCAGCCAAAAACGTAAATGTATTATATTGGGATTTTATGTGATAGACCAAGTGGCACTTGTAAGTGGCACAATTATTTGTGAAGTGGAAGGAAAATGATAAATACTTTTCCACATTTTTTACAAATACCGTATTTATCGGCGTATAACACGCGCCGGCGTATAACACGCACCCCAAGTTTAGGAGAGAATTTTAAGGAAAAAAACTTTTAGGAGGGAAGTTTAAGGAAAAGAAACTTACATTAAAATGCCCATCAATGCAGCCTCATCAGTGTTCATCTACAGCCTTGTTAGTGTCATTGCAGCCTTTTCCATGTCAGTGCAGCCTTGTCAGTGCAGCCTTGTCCCCAGTGCAGCCTTGTCAGTGCAGCCTTGTCCCCAGTGCAGCCTTGTCAGTGCAGCCTTGTCCCCAGTTCAGCCTTGTCCCCAGTGCAGCCTTGTCCCCAGTGCAGCCTTGTCCCCAGTGCAGCCTTGTCCCTACAGCCTTGTCCCCAGTACAGCCTTGTCCCTGCAGCCTTGTCCCCAGTGCAGCCTTGTCCCTGCAGCCTTGTCCCTGCAGCCTTGTCCCCAGTGCAGCCTTGTCCCCAGTGTCCATGCCTGCCGCCGCCGCCATACACATGCTAGTAGTTTTAAATATGGCGCCGCGGAGTTCGGAGGGACTCGGCGCCCGCGGAAGTGAACGAACGCCGCCGAGATACACATAGCCGAGGGTTATCGGCTCTTTCCGGCGCCTCTCACAGTCCCGCCCAGTCCCGCCCTATGATGGACATAACACAGGTCCAATGGCGGGACTGGGCGGGAATGTGAGCGGCGCCGGAAAGAGCCGAATACACTCGACTAAGTGTATCTCGGCTCTGTGATTTCGGCGGCGCTCGTTCAGCACCGCCGAGTCCCTCCGAACTCCGCGGCACCATATTTAAAACTACTCGCTATGTAAATGTCGGCGGTGATCGCCGACATTCACATAGCGATAGCGGAGATCGGCGTATAACACGCACCTACGACTTTCCCCTGATTTTAAGGGGAAAAAAGTGCGTGTTATACGCCGATAAATACGGTAAATATCTGAAAAGTTTGTATTCAGCCCCCTTTACTCTGATACCCCTAAAAAAAATCTAGTGGAACCAATTGCCTTCATAAGTCACCTGATTAGTAAATAGAGTATTGTATGTAATTTATTCTCAGTATAAATACAGCTGTTCTGTGAAACCCTCAGAGGTTTGTTAGAGAACCTTAGTGAACAAACAGCTTTGAAGGCCAAGGATCACACCAGATAGGTCAGGAAAAAAATTGTGGAGACGTTTTAAGCGGGGTTAGGTTCTAAAAAAATATCCCAAGCTCTGAACATCCCACGGAGCACGGTTCTATCCATCATCTGAAAATGGAAAGAGTTTGGCACAACTGCAAACTTACTAAAACATGGCCATCCAAACTGACAGGCCGGGCAAGGAGAGCATTATTCAGAGAAGCAGCCGAGAGGTCCATGGTAACTATGGAGGAACTGCAGAGATCCACAGCTCAGGTGGGAGAATCTATCCACAGGAGAACTATTAGTGCACTCCACAAATCTGTCTTTTATGGAAGAGTGGCAAGAAGAAAGCCATTGTTGAAAGAAAACCATAAGAAGTACCGTTTGCAAACATGTGGGAAAAGGTACTCTGGTCAGATGAGAACCAAATTTTACTTTTTGCCCTAAAAGCAAAATGCTATGTGTGGCAGAAAACTAACACTGCACATTACCCTGAACATACCATCCCCACCGTGAAACATGGTGGTAGCAGCATCATGTTGTGGGGATGCTTTTCTTCAACAGGGACAGGGAAGCTGGTCAGAGTTGATGGGAAGATGGATGGAGCCAAATACAGGGCAATCCTAGAAGAAAATTTGTTAGAGTCTGCAAAAGACTTTAGACTGGGACAGAGGTTCACATTTCAACAGGACAACAAGCCTTAACATAGAGCCAGAGCTACAATGGAATGATTTAGATCTAAGCATATTGATTTGTTAGAATGGCCCAGTCAAAGTCCAGACATTATTCCAATTGAGAATCTGTGGCGAGACTTGAAAATCGCTGTTCACAGACACTCTCCATCCAATTTGACAGAGTTTGAGCTATTTTGCAAAAAAGAATGGGCAAAAACTTCATTCTCTAGATGTGCAAAGCTGGTAGAGACGTACCCAAAAAGTCTTGCAACTGTAATTGCAATGAAAGGTGGTTCTACAAAGTATTAACTCAGGGGGGCTGAATACAAATGCTCACCACACTTTTCACATATTTCACATATTTTTGTAAAAAAATTGGAAAACCATTTTATCATTTTGCTTCCACTTTTTTTTAGATTTGGATAGAGTCATCAGCAGGGGCGTACCTAGAGCATTTGGCACCTGGGACGGATCCTATATCTGGCACCCCCCAACTTTAAAATGTAAAAACACCCCACTGTGCCCCCTGCATACCTCTGCATCCACCAATATCTCTTTGTCACTACTTTGTACCCCTTCTACACAACTGGGCCCCTTTACATTACACAGCCCCCCCACAGCTCAGGACCCCTGCACATTACACAGCCCCCCTGCACCTCTGGACCCCTTTACATTACACAGCACCCTGCTCCTCTGGATTATTTTACATTACACAACCCCCTGCACCTCTGGACCCCTTTACATTACACAACCCCCTGCACCTCTGGACCCCTTTACATTACACAGCACCCTGCACTTCTGGACTCCTTTACATTACACAGCACCCTGCACCTCTGGACCCCTTTACATTACAAACCCCCTGCACCTCTGGACCCCTTTACAGTACACAACACACTGCACCTCTGGACTCCTTTACATTACACAACCCCCTGCACCTCTGGACCCATTTACATTACACAGCACCCTGCACCTCTGGACTCCTTTACATTACACAACCCCCTGCACCTCTGGACCCCTTTACATTACTCAACCCCCTGGACCACTGGACCCCTTTACATTACACAGCACCTCTGGACCCCTTTACATTACACAACCCCCCTGCACCTCTGGACCCCTTTACACTACACATCCCCCCACAGCTCTGGACCCCTTTACATTACACAGCCCCCCACAGCTCTGGACCCCTTTACATTACACAGCCCCCACAGCTCTGGACCCCTTTACATTACACAGCCCCCCACAGCTCTGGACCCCTTTACATTACACAGCCCCCAGCTCTGGAACCCCTGCTCATTACCCCCCACAGCTCTGGACCCCCTGCACATTACCCCCACAGCTCTGACCCCCTGCACATTACACAGCCCCCCAGCTCTGGACCGCCTGCACATTACCCCCCCCCCACACAGCTCTGGACCCCCTGCATGTTGCATAGCTCTGCTTGTTCCTACCTTACTCTTCACTTCCGTATTAACAAGGTAATGATTGGTTGCTAGGACCACCTAGCAACCAATCACCTGCTACTCCTCCAGCAGTTCCTGTCCTCTATTCAGCACTGCCCCACCGTCTCTCGCTCTCCCTCCCCAGCTATACAAGAGAGTGAGAGACAGTGTTTTCTTTCTCCTGCTCCAGCAGCCAGTCCTGTGTGTCACCCGGGTAGCTGTACTATCACAGCGGAGCTCTCCCTGCGCTGTCAGCGTGTCACATTGCCGCTGCGCTACCAACCCCAACCCGATGTCACCATTTCAAACAGGGGAGGATGGGGGCACCGCCTGACACATCCCCAGTGTGTGGCACCCGGGACAGACCCCCCCAAGTTAGTACGCCACTGGTCATGAGGGGATAGAACCACCACTGTCAAGTTTTAATTGCTGTCAGTGTTCCTGTTAGGGAGATTTACTCTCCCTAATTGTGTTAATTACCAAGAGGTGTTAATTACCAAGAGGCCTCTGGCCTCTTGCTATTCTGACTTTAGAAGCAAAAAGTCCACTTTGATTGTTAGGCAGTCTTATGCCCCGTACACACGGTCGGATTTTCCGATGGAAAATGTCCGATCAGAGCGTGTTGTCGGAAATTCCGACCGTGTGTGGGCTCCATCGGACATTTTCCATCGGATTTTCCGACACACAAAGTTGGAGAGCAGGAGATAAAATTTTCCGACAACAAAATCCGTTGTCGGAAATTCCGATCGTGTGTACACAAATCCGACGGACAAAGTGCCACGCATGCTCAGAATAAATAAAGAGATGAAAGCTATTGGCCACTTCCCCGTTTATAGTCCCGACGTATGTGTTTTACGTCACCGCGTTTAGAACGATTGGATTTTACGACAACTTTGTGCGACCGTGTGTAGGCAAAACAAGTTTGAGCCAACATCCGTCGGAAAAAATCCTAGGATTTTGTTGTTGGAAAGTCCGACCGTGTGTACGCCCTATTATAGTCACTCATGATTATTTAATGAACTTCAACCCCACCCTTATAACAGTAAAAATTTGAGCATCCTTAAGGGGTGAGCACATTGCTCGGGGAGCACATTGCAATGGCTTCTATCCTTAAGGCTTCTATCTCTAAGTGATTCTTTCTACAAGTGATATGCCCTTCAATCTCTGCACTTCAGCGATTGCACGAAGCAAACAAATACAGCAATCTGCACTGGAAAGCACCTAACAGACTGCAGGTGACCCTGTCTCTCTAATAAGCTCTCCTTCCACTCTGTAACATGCACTCTCTACCACTGCTTCTGACACTCCTGTCCTCTCACCTCTAACTCTCTTACCTTCACCCCCCATCTCCACCCGCATGCTTATACATATCACCCTGCTTTCTGTCTTTTCCCTACTACTGCTCCTACCCAGGGGCAGACTGACAACTCATGGGGCCCCCGGGCAGTAGGAGATTATGGGGCCCCCGGGCAATAGGAGATTATGGGGCCCCCAGGCAATGGGAGATTATGGGGCCCCCAGGCAATAGATTATGGGGCCACACAGTATACACACACACACACACAATATACACACACAGTATACACACACAGAATACACATACACACACTGAAAAGGTACTGGAAAGGTTGGGGCAGCTATATTCTTGGGATTTTTAAAAAAACACAGACTTTTACATACTGTCCCTGGTTTTATTGAGGCTGGCAACCCTGATGGGGCCCCTTAGTGGCATGGGGCCCTCGGGCAGTGCCCGAGTGCCCCAATGGTCAGTCCGCCCCTGCTCCTACCAACTCTTGCTCATTCTACATCCATATACTGATAAAACCTCCAGTACTCTGAGACATGCCCCTTCACATAAATCACATTCCCACATTACTTCCCTCACCCTCCTGCTTCTCCTAATCTCTGGTGACATATCCCCAAAACCCTAGGCCACCATCATCTGTCTTTGCCCAATGCTCCCATCCCCCTACATCCTCTGGCAGGAGCCGCAACCCACAGAACTTGGTCTCTATTCCTCTTTCCAAAATCAGCCCCCCCTTTTCCTGTGCCCTGTGGAATGCACGTTCTGTCTGCAACAAACTCACCGCCCTTCACGACCTCTTTATCACGAATTCCTTTAACCTACTTGCCATTACTGAAACCTGGCTTCATGAATCGGATACTATTTCTCCTGCTTCCCTCTCCCATGGGGGCCTTCTCTGGACTCACTCCCCCAGACCAAGTGGACGGAAGGGAGGTGGAGTGGGAATCCTTCTAGCCCCATGCAGCACCTATCAGGTACTTCACCCACCTCCCTCTCTGACACTCTCCTCTTTTGAGGCACATTGCATTCGTCTATTCTCTCCCATTTCTCTAAGAATTGCTGTCATCTACCGGCCCCCTGGACCAGTATCAGCCTTTCTTGATGACTTCTCTGCCTGGCTACCCTACTTTCTCTCCTCTGAAATCCCCACAATTATGCTTGGGGACTTCAACATCCCTGTTAACACTAACACTACTATTACTTCTAAACTTCTCAGTCTAACCTCATCGCTTGACCTGAAGCAATGGATACAGGCTCCTACCCACTCCAACGGCAACTCCCTTGACCTTGTCTTCTCCAATCTGTGCACTCCATGCAACCTTTCCAACAATCCACTCCCACTCTCTGATCACCACCTTATTAGTTTTGCTCTCTCCCTGTCTTCCACCTCTTCTCCCTCCAACCGCCTAACAGTTACACGTAGAAACCTTCGCCACCTCAACCCTTCTCTTCTCTACTCTGCTACTGATCACCTCTATGACAAAATCTCACCTCTGTCCTGCCCCAACCTAGCTACTTTCATCTACAACAGCTCACTGTCTTCCTCCCTAGACAAGCTTGCCCCCCTCACTACACGCAGAATTAGGCCCCGACTGCTACAACCCTGGCAAACAGATGACACCAGAAGTCTCAGAAAACGTAGCCGCGCTCTTGAGCACCTGTGGCATAAGACTAAGACCCAGGAAGACGTCACACAATATAAATCTGCCCTCCTAAAATACTACTCCTGCCTTCACACTGCCAAACAGACCTACTTTATCACACTCATTAACACCTTCTCATCCAGTCCACGTCAACTCTTCTCTACCTTCAACACTCTACTCTGTCCTCCACTGCCTCCACCCACCAACTCACTCACTGCCCAGGAGATTGCCAATCACTTCAAAACTAAGATTGATACAATTCATGAGGAGATCACCAATGCGCAAAAACCTCCCCCATGCAACACCCCATGTCCACAGACACAATCATTACTTCCCTCATTCAACCCTGCTACTATTACTGAGGTTGCTAAACTTTTATCTAGCACTCATCTAACCACTTGCCCCCTGGATCCTGTTCCCTCGCAAATGCTACGCTCACCCTCTGACTCAATTCTACACTCTCTAACTCACATTTTCAACCTCTCCCTCTCTTGTGGCATCTTCCCAAACTCTCTAAAACATGCGCTGGTCACCCCCATACTAAAAAAGCCCTCACTAGATCCCACCAATCTCAGCAACTTACGTCCCATCTCCTTACTCTCCTTCTCCTCCAAACTTCTTGAAAGACTGGTCTACAACCGACTAAGCGACCATCTGACCATGAATAAACTTCTTGATCCCCTTCAGTCCGGTTTTCGCCCTCAACACTCCACCGAAACTGCTCTCCTTAAACTCTCAAATGACCTACTAATGGCTAAAGCCAATGGACACTATTCTGTACTACTTCTCCTGGATCTCTCTGCTGCCTTTGACACAGTGGACCACCCCCTCCTCCTCAAAAAACTCCACTCCTTTGGTCTCCGTGACTATACTCTTCGCTGGTTCTCATCCTACCTATCCCACCGCTCCTTCAGTGTCACTTACACAACTTCCTCCTCTCCTCTTCCTTTTTCCGTTGGGGTCCCCCAAGGTTCTGTTCTTGGACCTCTCCTTTTCTTAATCTACACCACCTCCTTGGGTCAGTTGATTGCCTCCCACGGCTTTAAATATCATCTCTACACTGATGACACCCAAATCTGTCTCTCCACCCCCCAGCTCTCTCCATCTGTCTCCTCACGCATTACCAACTTACTAGCAGACATATCAGCCTGGATGTCACATCACTTCCTCAAACTCAACCTATCCAAAACCGTGCTCATGATATTTCCTCCCTCAGGTGCCACTTCCCCTGATTTCCCTGTCAATATCAATGGCTCAACTATCAACCCATCTCCCCACGCCAGGGTCCTAGGTGTAATACTGGACTCTGAACTAACCTTTCGACCCCACATTCTATCACTATCCAAAGCTTGCCGCCTCAATCTCCGCAACATCTCCAAGATACGCCCCTTCCCAACCAATGTCACTACAAAGCTTCTAATCCACTCCCTGGTCATCTCCCGCCTCGACTACTGCAACTCCCTCCTCATTGGTTTACCTCTAAATAGGCTATCCCCACTTCAGTCCATCATGAACGCTGCTGCCAGGCTCATCCACCTCACAAACCTCTCAGCGTCTGCTACACCCCTCTGCCAATCCCTCCATTGGCTGCCACTCAGTCACCGAATTAAATTCAAGATACTAACTATAACTTACAAAGCCATCCACAACCTGGCCCCCAGCTACATCTCTAACCTAGTCACAAAATACCAACCTAATCGTTCTCTTCGCTCCTCCCAAGACCTCCTGCTCTCAAACTCCCTTGTCACCTCATCCCATGCTCGCCTTCAGGACTTCTCCAGAGCCTTCCCATCCTCTGGAATGCTCTACCCCAATCCGTCCGATTTTCTCCTACTTTATCCACTTTCAGACGATCCCTGAAAACTCATCTCTTCAGAGAAGCCTATCTGGCCCCCACCTAACAACTGTACATTTATCTTCTCAATCAGCACATCACCCACAGTTATTACCTCTTGTATCTCTTGACCTTCCCTCTTAGATTGTAAGCTCTAAGGAGCAGGGCCCTCTGATTCCTACTGTATCAAAGTGTATTGTATTTGTACTGTCTACCCTCAAGTTGTAAAGCGCTACGTAAACCGTTGGCGCTATATAAATACTGTATAATAATAATAAAAGTGAAAGTAAGTAGAACATTTTGAGTTGCCACTAGAACATGAATAGTAGGAAACTTTCAAATGGGGACACTTGTCCTCATGATAAATGTCTAGAAGGGGATTTCCCTCACATTGAAATTAGATCCTTTCACTTTCTGTTGAGTGTACAGGACAGAAAGGGAAACTAAATCTCTAGAACTAGAGACACAAATTGCAAAAAAAAAGAAAAAAACCCTGCCCCTACTCTACATAAAAAGAAAAAAAATGTTTTGATCTTGGATATACTTTAAATGATAAGTGTACTTTGTGGCAAACCACACTACTGCCAGCTGTTATCACAGTAGGGTGGCCATGGCTTACCCTGTTTTCACTCTATTTGGCTAAAACCCTCTTGAGATCTTTATACAATAAGCCATCATCTCCAAATTGTGGAAACAGACACTGGCACTATAAAAATTGAGGAGGGCCTACTGTGCAGGCATAGCTAGGGGAAAAGAAAATTTCAACTAGAGCAAATGAAAACAAGAAGTAGGTCATGGCTATCCTGCTTTTTTAAGTTGTGCATTGCTATTTGGTATTTTATCAACAATAAAATACACAACAATTATTTATGGAGAAAAAGGATATTGTTTGGTGTCACTTTAACCCTCCTAGATAGGTTGCAAGGAAAGCAAGGTATATTTGCATTTTTTGGCTCCAGTGCAATCAGTAAAGCAGCTTGTGATTGCTTTGGGCTGTTCTGGGCTCTGCGGGCTGCATGTTTGATTGCTTCTCACTGTTTTCTGGAGGATTTCAGAAAATTTTTAGAAAAGTCAAATAAGCAGCCTGAATATTTATGTGGTTCTATTCAATCCCTGGGGGAGTGTGTCCAGTAGATGGCTAGCAATGGTGACCCTAGGGGGGGGGGGGGGCAGAGGGGGCCCTGACCCCCCCAACATTATGTTGGGCCCCACCATGTGCCCCCCCCCCCAAAAAAAAAAAAAAAAATTATTTTTATTTTTTTTACAAAAAGGCAATTTCTTTTTGTTTGTATTCATATTGGATGTGCCGCATCTTACTCGGGCCACCGCTGGGGTAACACAGTCTATTGAGAGGGAGAACGTCCCCAGTCAGCTCCTGCGGGTGATTCCTCCCCCCTCCCTCTGCTCGCTGACACTGCATAATGCGAGCACTCACACAACCACGGCCGCCTGATCTGCTCCTTCCCCTGCATCCTCATTGGCAGGGAGAAGAGCGAGTTGCAGGAAGGACTCCAACAGGACTCTCAGTTACTGAAAAAACAGACTGATTTTTCCCATCCTTATGGACAGGAGAACCAGCCTGTAAATTCCAAGAAATGCCAGACAAGAGCAGTCAATAGCAGGGGCAGGACAGCAAGAGGAGGCTGGGAAACCCCACAGTGACAGAACACCAGGGCCCGGTGGCAAGACAACCTTTGCAACCCTGATAGTTCTCCCACTGCTTTGGACCCTTATATTTTCTTGGTATGCTGGTGACATATATCTCTTGTTCTCTGTCACCCTGGGGGGGCCTCAATACAGTAGTAAGGGAGCTCACTGCAGAACATGTGAAAGGGCCGTTGTGGGATCGTAGTAAAGGGGTAAAGGGCCCCAGGATAGATAAAATATCTATCTATTTGCATTTTATATTGCCCCCCTATTTTTGTCCCTGTCCCCCCATGTGCCCCCCCTAAATATGAAAGCTGGAGACGCCACTGATGGCTAGAGAGTTTATAAATAGACTGGAGCCTAAGGCAGCCCTGTTCTTGTCCATAAGGAGAAGCTTCCAGCCCAAAGGGCTGCTCCCCTTCAGGGGCAGGGGGGTGGCGGTGCTTGTCTTGTTTGCCACCCCCCCCAAATATACAGCACCAGCCGCCACTGATCAGGCAATAGTCTGCATTTTACAAAGCCAACAGTTAGAGCCCTTTCACACTGGGGCGGGGGGCGGCGTCGGTATGTGGCCGCTAGCGGGGCGGTTTTACCCCCCGCTAGCGGCCGAGAAAGGGTTAAATACCACCGCAAAGCGCCTCTGCAGAGGCGCTTTGCCGGCGGTATAGCCACGCCGTCCCATTGATTTCAATGGGCAGGAGCGGTAAAGGAGCGGTATATACACCGCTCCTTCACCGCTCTGAAAATGCTGCTAGCAGGACTTTTTTTACCGTCCTGCCAGCACATCGCTCCAGTGTGAAAGCCCCGAATGGAATGCAAGCAGCGGCACTTTCGGGTCGGTTTGCAGGCGCTATTATTAGCGCAATAGCGCCTGCAAACCGCCCCAGTGTGAAAGGGCTCTTACTCCCCTGCAGAAGGAGCAAGTGTTAAACTACATAAAAATAGTAAGCTACTATAACGCCAAACAAGAGATGATTAAAATTGGTAAAACAAAAATAAAGTTAAAGAAAAATCTAAAATTGTTATATCGGTGGAAGAACAATCTAAATATCATGAGAAATCAATAATAGGTATATTCAAATAATCAACAAATCATGAAAAGATCACTATATTATAATTACCCTTCCAAAATGGCTGCTGGCTTACAGTGGTCATTACCAGAGTCCCCTAAAATGGCTGCCTCTCCAAAATGGCATCTTGTCAGGGTGGAGCTGCGTCTTGGCGCCCCTGAGGTGTTTCGATGATAAGCCGTGATGATGATCCATGAATGACATGTGTATGAAGTGAGAAGTGTGTTGTAGAGAGTGATGCGGTGTGCTCTGTGAAGTGTTGTCCTAATGGCTTCCTCCCCTGGTCCTATATTCCATTCTGGACAATAAGATCATACAAATTTTAATGAGCCTAACCCTGAAGGTGAATCTTATTTTCATTGATTCATGTGGCTAAATACGTATTCCGTTATTTGTTTAGGCATTGCCTCTCTTAGCCACCAAGTGTTATTCTAGGACAAGGGATATATTTGTTCAAAATTATTCTTATACATAATTTGTTATAAGAATGTCCATTGTCTCATGGTACAGGCGTGGACATATATTATTTCTAATGTATATTTGTAATGTTTAGGAGATCTGGTAATGCCATCAAATGATGATGAGCAATATTTCAAACATAATTATATTGATTATGAAGAGATGTTTTACCTATATTTATATATTATGATTAATTATACATCTAAGTAAAGGAAGAAAACAATATGGATATACTGTATATATGGTTATAGTGTGTATATATATATATCTAAACACAATAATTTGTATATTTAAACTATTTCTACATATAGGATGTGACAGACCTAGCCGGGACAGAGGCTGTTGGAGAGGACTGAATGCAAGCCTCTTGCCTTTTGATTATGGGCCCTGGATTTTCAAGGGAACAATACTCTTTGTGAGGTGAATTAGAAATCCAGTCTGAACTGTACTAATCGGACTCAGTCGTGTATATATGTATATATTGTATGTTGTTTGATTCTGTTGGGGACTCCTTGCTGTGGTCATTTGGGATTTGTGTCCCTGAAGAGGGAGGGGGATTCCTCCAGCAGCCCCCTGCTGATAAGACTGATTCATACTGTTGGGACACATCCTGTGAGGAGATGCTGGTGTCATCAACTCCAACTACCTGTGTTTATGTTAATTGAATGAGCTGATCACATTAGCCACCAGCACTGGCTAGGAGATGAACAGTCTAGGCTGAGGAGGGGGGAGATTGTTGTTTGTATTGTTAATTGTAATTAGCTCCTGCTATTGTGTTTATACTACTGTGTGAAGCTCGGTGCCCACAAGTCTGTCCTACAGGTCATGTCTCTGAGTCATCTGGTCTGGGTAAATTTAATAGTAAATTAGCTCATGTTAATTAGGTTAGCTTTGAGTCATCCTGGTGTATAAATTTGTGCGAGATCTCAAATAAAGAGTTAGTTCTGATGTACTCCAAGACTGGTGTTGTCTAGTTCTTGGGGGTTCCTATAGCCAGATCCATTGGACTCGTGTTCCAGAACTTAGGAAGCGGTATACTGACGGAAACACTCAAGCGGAGTGTCGGACGTTCCGTGTCATTGGTGGCAAGCAGCGGGAAAGCTTCCTGCAGTCTGGGAAATCTAAACCTCCACCTGGATCCAAGATCAGCATAGCAGACTTCAGTCACCCCAGCGGAGATATGGACCTGGCATCAGAGTCCCCGGGGCTGCTGAAGATCATCCTTTCAACGTACACCAGGACTGTGTCTGAGGATGAATACCTGGAGCTCAGGCAGCAAATTCGGGTGGAGCTCTGGATTGGAGCCCTCCAGCTCGCTGGTATAAAACAGGGCAAGTGCTTTCCAACCCAAGAGCAACGGGCCAGTGACCAACGGGCATTGCGGATGGCATTCCTGGGAGAGCGGCCCCAGGAGCAATGGGTGACTGAGTTGGACAGGTTGGTCCAGCAGGAGATAGAGCTGGACAATAGTTATCGGGCTCTGCAATGGCACACAGAGGAGGGATATTTAGGGGAGACAACAGAATGCTCTCCGGAGGGATATGACTTTGGCGGCCCTGGATTGCTGTGGGAGAGCCTTACAGATCGTTTTGTGTTTGGCGATGAAGGGGAACCTACCCTTGAGGACCTGCGAGATTATAGAGAGGCTATGCTCGGTCTTTCAGGGGTTTCAGAGCTTAAACCTGATCTGGACCATTTGCTAAGGAAGGAACATCATCTGGAAAGGGCATACAGGAAACTGCTAGAACACGTTCAGCAGCATGCCAGAGAATCGGCAGTGGAAAATCTGGAGATTGCCGTCCCCAAACCTGAAGTGCTGACAACAGGGCAGAGCTCTGCTAACCTCTGCCCAGCACTGATAACATCTTCTGGGTTCTATGGATAGGAGATGGTGAACCTATATCCCCAGACATCAGTTGCAGAGACATGGGATTTGATAGACTTTTCTGCTGAGGAAGAACAACCTGATGAGCCTCCAGCAGAAGAGCTGCTATCAGGGCCAAAGTTCACTGTGCTGTGCCCAGCACCAACAGTGGCTTCGGCCTTCTTGAGAGAAGAGGTAGTCGGCCTTTCTCCCACAACACTGACAGGGACATGTGATTTTCTGCCAGCAGCATCTATGGAGTTACAACAAACTTCTCCGGCTGAAGATCTGGTAACTGAACAGAGGGTCCAAGACCTTTGTCCCACACTTTTAGCAATTCCAGAGACTGAGGATTTGATAGACATTTCTGTAGAGAAGGAACCACCTAGCAAATCCCCAGCAGAAGTGCTGGCAACCGGACAGAGGGTCCAAGACCTCTGCCCCACACATGCAACAATTGTGGAGGCCCAAGTTGAGGAGGTGGCAGTCTATCGCTAGCTGCAGATCAGGATCCAAGGAGAGAATGCAGTCATCACCTCACAACTGCAGCTTGATCTGGTGTCGGTGGATGGGGCTTCAGTCCCCACCTGTATACCCCAGGGATGCTGGGCAGTCGGCCCAGATCCCCAACAGCAGGATGGAGTGAGCTCAGTCCCCCTGTCTTCTCTCCAGCGGCAGAAAGGACTCCAGGGAGAAGGGCCAGTCCAGGCCTCTCCCCAGCGGCAGATATGTTCTCTGAGAGAGGCATAGGTTGGCTGGGTGAGTAAGGCTCTGTTTGGAACAATTTGTTTGGGGTACTGTGTGGGTACAGGCAGTAGAGGACTGGAACTATGGACTAACTTCGGAGTCAACCCGTCTGGGGTCTCCTCCTGCATTAGTCTCCTGCCGAAAGGGGAGAAATGTCACAGACCTAGCCGGGACAGAGGCTGTTGGAGAGGACTGAATGCAAGCCTCTTGCCTTTTGATTATGGGCCCTGGATTTTCAAGGGAGCAATACTCTTTGTGAGGTGAATTAGAAATCCAGTCTGAACTGTACTAATCAGACTCAGTAGTGTATATATGTATATATTGTATGTTGTTTGATTCTGTTGGGGACTACTTGCTGTGGTCATTTGGGATTTGTGTCCCTAAAGAGGGAGGGGGATTCCTCCAGCAGCCCCCTGCTGATAAGACTGATTCATACTGTTGGGACACATCCTGTGAGGAGATGCTGGTGTCATCAACTCCAACTACCTGTGTTTATGTTAATTGAATGAGCTGATCACATTAGTCACCAGCACTGGCTAGGAGACGAACAGTCTAGGCTGAGGAGGGGGGAGATTGTTGTTTGTATTGTTAATTGTAATTAGCTTCTGCTATTGTGTTTATACTACTGTGTGAAGCTCGGTGCCCACAAGTCTGTTCTACAGGTCATGTCTCAGAGTCATCTGGTCTGGGTAAATTTAATAGTAAATTAGCTCATGTTAATTAGGTTAGCTTTGAGTCATCCTGGTGTATAAATTTGTGTGAGATCTCAAATAAAGAGTTAGTTCTGATGTACTCCAAGACTGGTGTTGTCTAGTTCTTGGGGGTTCCTATAGCCAGATCCATTGGACTCGTGTTCCAGAACTTAGGAAGCGGTATACTGACGGAAGCACTCAAGCGGAGTGTGGGACGTTCCGTGTCATTGGTGGCAAGCAGCGGGAAAGCTTCCTGCATTCTGGGAAATCTAAACCTCCACCTGGATCCAAGATCAGCATAGCAGACTTCAGTCACCACAGCGGAGATATGGACCTGGCATCAGAGTCCCCGGGGCTGCTGAAGATCATCCTTTCAACGTACACCAGGACTGTGTCTGAGGATGAATACCTGGAGCTCAGCCAGCAAATTCGGGTGGAGCTCTGGATTGGAGCCCTCCAGCTCGCTGGTATAAAACAGGGCAAGTGCTTTCCAACCCAAGAGCAACGGGCCAGTGACCAACGGGCATTGCGGATGGCATTCCTGGGAGAGCGGCCCCAGGAGCAATGGGTGACTGAGTTGGACAGGTTGGTCCAGCAGGAGATAGAGCTGGACAATAGTTATCGGGCTCTGCAATGGCACACAGAGGAGGGATATTTAGGGGAGACAACAGAATGCTCTCCGGAGGGATATGACTTTGGCGGCCCTGGATTGCTGTGGGAGAGCCTAATGCCGCGTACACACGGTCGTACTTTTCGTCTACAAAAGTCGGACAGCCTGTCGGACAGACTTCCGGCAGACTTTCGGTGGACTTGCCGCGGACTTGCGGCCTACTTTCTAACGACCGGACTTGCCTACACACGACCACACAAAAGTCGGTCGGATTCGTACGTGATGACGTACACCGGACTAAAATAAGGAAGTTCATAGCCAGTAGCCAATAGGTGCCCTAGCGTGGCTTTTTGTCCGTCGGACTAGCACACAGACGAGCGGATTTCGGGGTCCGTCGTAGGTACGAAGTAAAAGTTTTGAAGCATGTTTCAAATCTAAAGTACGTCGTATTTGAGGCTAAAAAAGTCGGTTGAAAGTCCGGAGAAGCCCACACACGATCGGATTACCAGCCAGCTTTAGTCCATCAGCGTCTGTTGGACTTTTGTAGACGAAAAGTACGACCGTGTGTACGCGGCATTACAGATTGTTTTGTGTTTGGCGATGAAGGGGAACCTACCCTTGAGGACCTGCAAGATTATAGAGAGGCTATGCTCGGTCTTTCAGGGGTTTTGGAGCTTAAACCTGATCTGGATCATTTGCTAAGGAAGGAACATCATCTGGAAAGGGCATACAGGAAACTGCTAGAACACGTTCAGCAGCATGCCAGAGAATCGGCAGTGGAAAATCTGGAGATTGCCGTCCCCAAACCTGAAGTGCTAACAACAGGGCAGAGCTCTGCTAACCTCTGCCCAGCACTGATAACATCTTCTGGGTTCTATGGATAGGAGATGGTGAACCTATATCCCCAGACATCAGTTGCAGAGACATGGGATTTGATAGACTTTTCTGCTGAGGAAGAACAACCTGATGAGCCTCCAGCAGAAGAGCTGCTATCAGGGCCAAAGTTCACTGTGCTGTGCCCAGCACCAACAGTGGCTTCGGCCTTCTTGAGAGAAGAGGTAGTCGGCCTTTCTCCCACAACACTGACAGGGACATGTGATTTTCTGCCAGCAGCATCTATGGAGTTACAACAAACTTCTCCGGCTGAAGATCTGGTAACTGAACAGAGGGTCCAAGACCTTTGTCCCACACTTTTAGCAATTCCAGAGACTGAGGATTTGATAGACATTTCTGTAGAGAAGGAACCACCTAGCAAATCCCCAGCAGAAGTGCTGGCAACCGGACAGAGGGTCCAAGACCTCTGCCCCACACATGCAACAATTGTGGAGGCCCAAGTTGAGGAGGTGGCAGTCTATCGCTAGCTGCAGATCAGGATCCAAGGAGAGAATGCAGTCATCACCTCACAACTGCAGCTTGATCTGGTGTTGGTGGATGGGGCTTCAATCCCCACCTGTATACCCCAGGGATGCTGGGCAGTCGGCCCAGATCCCCAACAGCAGGATGGAGTGAGCTCAGTCCCCCTGTCTTCTCTCCAGCGGCAGAAAGGACTCCAGGGAGAAGGGCCAGTCCAGGCCTCTCCCCAGCGGCAGATATGTTCTCTGAGAGAGGCATAGGTTGGCTGGGTGAGTAAGGCTCTGTTTGGAACAATTTGTTTGGGGTACTGTGTGGGTACAGGCAGTAGAGGACTGGAACTATGGACTAACTTTGGAGTCAACACGTCTGGGGTCTCCTCCTGCATTAGTCTCCTGCCGAAAGGGAAGAAATGTCACAGACCTAGCCGGGACAGAGGCTGTTGGAGAGGACTGAATGCAAGCCTCTTGCCTTTTGATTATGGGCCCTGGATTTTCAAGGAAACAATACTCTTTGTGAGGTGAATTAGAAATCCAGTCTGAACTGTACTAATCGGACTCAGTCGTGTATATATGTATATATTGTATGTTGTTTGATTCTGTTGGGGACTACTTGCTGTGGTCATTTGGGATTTGTGTCCCTGAAGAGGGAGGGGGGATTCCTCCAGCAGCCCCCTGCTGATAAGACTGATTCATACTGTTGGGACACATCCTGTGAGGAGATGCTGGTGTCATCAACTCCAACTACCTGTGTTTATGTTAATTGAATGAGCTGATCACATTAGTCACCAGCACTGGCTAGGAGACGAACAGTCTAGGCTGAGGAGGGGGGAGATTGTTGTTTGTATTGTTAATTGTAATTAGCTCCTGCTATTGTGTTTATACTACTGTGTGAAGCTCGGTGCCCACAAGTCTGTTCTACAGGTCATGTCTCTGAGTCATCTGGTCTGGGTAAATTTAATAGTAAATTAGCTCATGTTAATTAGGTTAGTTTTGAATCATCCTGGTGTATAAATTTGTGTGAGATCTCAAATAAAGAGTTATGCCGCGTACACACGGTCGGACTTTTCGTCTACAAAAGTCAGACAGCCTGTCCGACAGACTTCCGGCAGACTTTCGGCGGACTTGCGGCGGACTTGCGGCATACTTTCTAACGAACGGACTTGCCTACACACGACCACACAAAAGTCCGACGGATTCGTACGTGATGACGTACACCGGACTAAAATAAGGAAGTTCATAGCCAGTAGCCAATAGGTGCCCTAGCGTGGCTTTTTGTCCGTCGGACTAGCACACAGACGAGCGGATTTCGGGGTCCGTCGTAGGTACGACGTAAAGATTTGAAGCATGTTTCAAATCTAAAGTACGTCGGATTTGAGGCTAAAAAAGTACGTTGAAAGTCCGGAGAAGCCCACACACGATCGGATTACCAGCCAGCTTTAGTCCGTCAGCGTCCGTTGGACTTTTGTAGACGAAAAGTCCGACCGTGTGTACGCGGCAATAGTTCTGATGTACTCCAAGACTGGTGTTGTCTAGTTCTTGGGGGTTCCTATAGCCAGATCCATTGGACTCGTGTTCCAGAACTTTGGAAGCGGTATACTGACGGAAGCACTCAAGCGGAGTGTGGGACGTTCCGTGTCATAGGATATTTCTAGTCAGATTAAATACATACTACATAACATTATTATTATGCCATCAGACAATAAAATCATGACTTGAATCCATTTCATGGGATATGATACATGAGTTTATAGTCTTATAATCATACACTCTTATATATATGCGGAGATGCAGTTCTTATTAGAATATTATCATAAATACATAAACAAATACTCCATAGTTCCCTCTTAGCATATTATGGACCATGGAGATTGTACATCAATATTTATGTTAATATTCCTAGTGGGAACTTCATTGTATAGTGTCCACATATTTTAAATGGTGTCTGAGCTGTATACATATGTCCCTTCCAGTGGTTGGGAATTTTAGGTGGAAATTCAGGTTTTAATACTAGCCTGAGTTTGTGTACAGAGATATCTTAGAGGTCGTCCAGTCTGGTAAAGGTCACCCAAAGCTTGTTCTTTATACATTGTTTGAATATTGTATATTGTAGCATTGGGAAGCCAGTTGAGGTTTGCTGTTTTTTAGGGTTCTATCACTAGTCCAAGGGTCCTCAAATAAATTCTGTTTAGTGATCATAAAATAGATCTATCCTTGGCTTTTAAGTGAGCAAGAAGGTACATACTCATTATTATATTCCTAGTTCTGCAAACAGCTTGATTACAGACCTCCAACAGAGTAGGAAAAAACACAGGATGTCTCAGGTTGACAACTTAGGTGACCTTTGTCCAGAAACTGGGATCCGTACAGCCTTAAACATCCATATTGAAATTATGAAAATATATTTATTTCTTCACAATAGTTCTGACAATATAATCTTGGTAAGCATGACATAAAGAATCTTGAATATAAAAGAAAATACCTGATAATGATCTCTAGGGCTGACTGAAGTATGACATGGAGCAAAAGGACCTTCATCGTCAAGCAATACCTGACACCAGTAATGAGCATACTTTTCTGTTTTTTGAAAGGAGAATCAAAAGAAAAACCCTGCTGTGATTATGTATATAACTTATCACAATATCTTGTTATCTTATAGAATTACAGTGTTAGTTATTCAATGTACTTTTATAGGATTCAGATCATACTTTGATTAGCTGATTACATGTATTTTATTTGAATATACTGTATTTGCTGGTCTACATAGTTCTGTAATAAAATAAAATATTACCTATTTCTGTGCCATACATGCAGGGATGTTTATGTTCAGGCACTACATTTATGCACTGATACTGGGTCTTCCATGAATTGGCAAAGTCAACAACATTGCTTTCTACTGCGCCACTACTTGCTCTGAAGTCATCTTTTTGAATACTGTTGTAATTCCCACAGAGACCTTGATAAATATGCACATCATATAAGAATATATAACAGCACACAGCAATGTATACATTGTGGATACAAAACATAAAAGGTGCTCTTTTTTAGTATAAGGCCTCATGCATCAAGTGTTAAAAACGCTACTTTTAGGCCCCTTTCACACTGGGGCGGTTTTCAGGCGGTTTGCAGGCGTTATTGCGCTAAAAATACCACCTGCAAACCGCCCCTAAACAGCCTCCGCTGTTTGTTCAGTGTGAAAGCCCGAGGGCTTTCACACTGAAGCGGTGCGCTGGCAGGAGAAGAAAAAATCTCCAGCAAGCCGCATCTTCGGAGCGGTGAAGGAGCGGTGTATTCACCGCTCCTTCACCGCTCCTGCCCATTGAAATCAATGGGACAGCGCGGCAATACCGCGGCAACACCGCGGCTATAGCCGCGCTGTACGAGTGGTTTTAACCCTTTTTCGGCCGCCAGCAGGGGGTTAAAACTGCACCGCTAGCGGCCAAATACCGCGGTAAAACAGCGCTAAAAATAGCGCTGTTTTACCACCGACGCCCCCTACCGCCCCAGTGTGAAAGGGGCCTTAAGGACAGCTGTTTGTTTTTTTTTTAATGTCCCTCCATGTTAGCCTCTGTGTCCATGTACACCTAGGCATATAGAGGTGTTTAGAAACAGAAGAACAAAAAAAAACACTGCCGGAACGTCTAATGAACAGCAGCAATTTGACAGAATTAGCTTGAGCGCTAATTCATTTTATTGGCCAGAGTAAATTATTATTCTGGCCAATTAAATTAATTAACGCCCAAGCACTTGACATGCCTAAACACATTCACAATCGTCAAGTAAAGGCTTTTAAGAGAGGTGGGCAAACACCCCATGTGTATAGGGCTTAAGTCGGGTGCATTTAGCTGATTTCTGAAGCAGGACTAAGACAAGTGGAATTGTTGCTGAAGACATTTGGTACAATTATACGTTTGATTTAAAAAAAAAAGAGTTTCAGCAGATGCTAAGGGTTATACTTTTACTTTGCTGCATTCCTATAACTGATTTACTTTGTTAGGCTAGCGGTACAGGGGATAACTTGCAATCACATAATTTTAAAACAAAAAGTAAAACCGCGCTAAAGAATCAAAATACTCAAGGCTCAAAGCTGCACGAATAAAACACCAATATCTGTGTAAAAAACAATCAAATAAACAAAAACGTGCGCTAAAAATTAGTATATATGTGCAAAGCAAGTCGTATTAAAACTATCCACATTACTATAAATCATTAGTTAGAACAGCCATTTCTTAAAAAGCTGATAATAATATAAAGTGCAAAATGTGCTCCAGTGCTAGCAAGCATAAATAAATACACAGCTTACATATAAAGTGCAAAGTGTACTAAAGAGCTAACAAATTTGAATTAACGGACAGCTTAAATTTTCCCACATTTAATAAAGGGTAACACTAACCAGTCCTGTAAAAGGTAAAAACTTCTCAGCAGTGAGAAGAAAAGGTAGTCCATAAATGGATGTCAGAAAAAGAAAAAGAAAGTTCCATAGACAATACACCGCTTCAAGGGGACACATGAAAGCTTCCGCGATCAGTCAGGTCAGACAGCCAAACAGGTGCATGAAGAGGAAGGAGGTGTATACATGAAAGTTCCCCCGGAATCCAAAGATGTAAAAGGTGGACTCTTACCCGCACTGATGGACCTCCCTTCTGGTGAGGTCGTACTGGCAGGCAGACTTAGCCCTCTGCGGTGACTATGGGTGACTCCGAGTCCTCTGGTGTATCCTCCGTCTCCGATCTGGCACAAACCAATACTTCCACCTGCGGGGGGGTGATAGACCCACTCAACCCAGAGGGGGGTGGGCAAAAAGTAGAGAAGGGGCTCCGATAGTGTAATATGTAAAAAAATGACATGTTTCGTCACACTCTGACGTCTGAGGGCCCCTTTGAAGATGTCAGAGTGTGACGAAACATGTAGGGCGTGGCTACGCATCGTAAGCCATCTCTCAGCCTGCCCCGTGAATTGCACGGGTGTATGCTATTTTTATGCGGGCTAATTTTACATTTGTTTTTTAATTGTTACACAGCTCACTTTTTGTGGCTATGTTGTTTAAATACATTTTTTACATACTACACTATCGGAGCCCCTTATCTACTTTTTACCCACCCCCCTCTGGGTTGAGTGGGTCTATCACCCCCCCGCAGGTGGAAGTATTGGTTTGTGCCAGATCGGAGATGGAGGATACACCGGAGGACTCGGAGTCACCCATGGTCCCCACAGAGGGCTAAGTCTGCCTGCCAGTACGACCTCGCCAGAAGGGAGGTCCATCAGTGCGGGTAAGAGTCCACCTTTTACATCTTTGGATTCCGGGGGAACTTTCATGTATACACCTCCTTCCTCTTCATGCACCTGTTTGGCTGTCTGACCTGACTGATCGCGGAAGCTTTCATGTGTCCCCTTGAAGCGGTGTATTGTCTATGGAACTTTCTTTTTCTTTTTCTGGCATCCATTTATGGACTACCTTCTCTTCTCACTGCTGAGAAGTTTTTACCTTTTACAGGACTGGTTAGTGTTACCCTTTATTAAATGTGGGAAAATTTAAGCTGTCCGTTAATTCAAATTTGTTAGCTCTTTAGTACACTTTGCACTTTATATGTAAGCTGTGTATTTATTTATGCTTGCTAGCACTGGAGCACATTTTGCACTTTATATTATTATCAGCTTTTTAAGTAATGGCTGTTCTAACTAATTATTTATATTAATGTGGATCGTTTTAATACGACTTGCTTTGCACATATATACTAATCACATAATTTTGTTCAGGTTTTTTTTTTTTTAATTGGGTAAAAGTGTCGCTTTGAAAATGTTTTTGTATTTTCTGACAGAATTGACTACATGCCGCTTATCCAGCTAGTTCAAATGCTAGGGGGTGAGAAATAATTCCACTGTTACCCACTATATCACTGATTTAGAGTTTTGTTTTACTGTCTGTAGGTTACAAAATTGCCCCTACACATTACCAGACAAAAAGCTATGTGCTCCAAACTAGGCAACAAATTACATGAAGTTGTATTTGCATAGCTACTAATGAAGATCCAGTCAGAAAACCTGCACTTTGCCCTGGCAGCATGAAGCAACACTTCTCATTGGTATACTAATTTCATACCTCCAAACTTTCTGAGATGGGAATGAGGGACACCTATTAGCAAAAGTATGTAGGCATAGGACACACCCCCCTGTTACCCCCCCTTAAAGGAGAATTATACAAAAAATGATTGGTTAAACCCACAAGTGTTATTTTTTTTTACCACTGTTCCTTTATATTGGCTTTTGGAATTTATAGATGCAGAAGTTGAATGAAAGGTTTAGCACAGTAAAACACTTTTAGATAGATAAATAGTGCATTTTATATATGGGACAGAGGGACTTCAAAATGAGGGACCGTCCCTCGAAATCAGGGACAGTTGAGTGCTATGTAATTTGTTTATTTGCTCCCCTGCTGACCTCCAATGTGCAATGGATGGGTGTTTGAGAAGTCAGTCGCAAGGCCTGAGAGCTCTCCAGTTATGGGGGTGGAGGATTCTATTGCCTTGTGTAAACTTTTAACAGATCTGCTTGGAGCTTACACAGGGCTGTTCAGTTTTCTCCTGCAAGGGAAAAGAGCAGCAGGGATTGTTATTAGGAAGGATGAAATGGAAGTGGGGCTGGTAATTTGTTACATGAGCTCATTGCTTCATCCACCATGGGCAAAGGATCAATTTAATTCATTTTTACTTTGCTCTGTCATCCATGTAATACATAGAGGGCTCTGCATGAGAAACTGCTGGTTTGTACAGGGCTGCATGTTGGCAGAGGGTGAATGTACAAATATCATGTTGCATCCACTAGTATCTGAGTGCTGTATCATACAAAAAGCCCCACACAGGGGAAGTGCCATAGCTTGAGACCTTTGTTTCAAACACCAGCTGCCCATAATAAAGAAAAATCCTTCCCATTTGCCTCTGCATTATTGAATAGCCCAGTCATTCTCATCAACAAAAGTGACAGACCTTCCAATACACTTGTATGCTGCCAAAACACACCAAACATGCCAGGCACATGAATAAAGGTTCAATGTTATTAACTGACCACAATACCAAATAGCTCAAAATACTGTACCCTTTTTGCTAAGCTCTGTCCCTTGCTATGTAATGGTTGTACTACCAGTGATTAGGATAACATTTGATAACTGTCATTTACAAAGAAGGAAGGAAAGGGAAAAAAAACTGTTTATACATTAAATATGATTTCTTATTGCAGAGATGATGTCTGTGTGTTTATGCACAGAAACTCACAAAATCAAACAATTTTCAGTAAAGTATTAATCTTTAACAGTATTTACCTTGAAAGCTGACAGAATATGTTAAGTTACCATTGCTGACCTCTCCTAAAACATCTGCCTGATTATAATGTCAATCTTATAGCTTAACCCCTTAATGCCTGAACGTAAATCAAATGCTAATGCCTGAACACAGTTTTACAACGAGTTAGCATATCCAGGTGAATTATACCTTGTTTTTTCAGTATAAGTATATAGGCTTCATGTACACGGGACGTTGTGTAACCTCTCCTGAACGATTTAACTTGACAGCTAGAAACCAACGTCTAAAAACATCTGTTTAGTCGCGTTTACATGCCGCATTTAGCCACGTTTGTGTCTAGAAGCGATTTTTAGAAATGAAAAACGTCTGTAAACGAAATGCTGCTAAACACGTTTAGCAGCATTTACAGGCTATTACAGGCATTTGGCTTTTCAAATGCCTCTGAACATCTGTCCTGAATGCATTTTTTTGTGTTACAAAAAATGCAAACTCAACTGCCTAGAAATGACTATAAACTACCCTGTGTACATGTACAGATAAGATAACATAGAGGAGAGTTCAGGGGCAGCTGAAAAAAATGCCCAACTGCTCCTAAATGTCTGTTCACCAGAAGCAGCGTGCATGAGGCCTTAGTGGTAAATGGTAACAGTATGTCTTATCAAAGGAAAACTGGCCAAAATAGAAAACAAGATCTTTTTTTTTTTTAGTTGTATATTTCTTGCCATTACTATGTAAGACCTACCACAGAAAACTCACACATAAATTCTCCTACACCTGATGTTTGCAGCAACAACGCATGTATCTTTTTCTCCATTCAGAAAGAGAAAGAGAGTACAGGGGTGGGTTTAACTGACCAATTACTGTAATAGCCAATCAGAGGCCTCCCAGCTCTATTGGTGACAGTTCAGTCTCCGTGCTAGGATCGCACTATTTAGCCCGCTTCCAGCACGAATGCCGGTACACATACAGTATATATGATACTTTGGAAGATGTGTCACATTAAAAAAGGGCCAAATAAAAAATAAAACTATCATTAAAATGTTAGTGTCATTTTAATTAGGAAAAATAATAGAATGAAATATATACAGTATTTTTTGTACTATAACACAATGTAAATAAAGAAAAATAGCTTTTTATGTTTTGTTCCGTTTTGTTTATGAATTGCTTAAAAATGAAATTATTTTTTCTAGTCAATATCACCAAGAGAAGCCCAGAGTAGAAAGCTTTGTAATAACTTTTGTGTCAGTGCCTACAAAAGGCTCAGTACCCTTTTATTCATCAATATGACAGTGTTTGGTCCTGGTGATTAGCCACTAAGGCACCATGCATTGAAAAGCGGAAGGAAGAGAAAAATTTCACATGCTACCCTATATTTGGAAGTAATGGGCCCCATGACTCCAGCAGGAGGACAGGGAGGCAGGGGAGCATGACATGGAAATTAGTAACAGGAAAGGTGGGTTATACTGTTACTTGGCTTGAAAAAAACACAGCAACAGGCTTGCTTTAAATAATATTAGTGTATTGTTCAGATTTTCACTGCAAGGATTGTTGATTACCACACATTTTCTCCTTGTAAGCCGGGTCAACAATAATAATATAAAGTTGCATGACTGGCGTGAGCTGCACCTCCAAGTAGATGCCCAGGTTGGTATACACAATCATGTAGAATGATGATGCCCAATCAATTCGGAGTCCAGCTGCATAAAAAGAGAAATCATATATCACAAGGTGTGCAAACTGTTCTCACCAAATTATAAATGAGAATGGGGAGTTTACTCAGAAAACCAGAATCAACCTCTTGTCCATATCTGTTCTAAATATCAAGGCTAATGTGCTTGGTATGCCCCAGCTATAGCCATGGCTTAAAGCCATAGCTCAAAACCATACTCCAGCCAAAGATTTACTTTGGCTGAAGAGCAGCTGTATGTGATTGGATGCAGTTACTCTGCGTCTGACAATCTTCTCGCCTCAAGATTTTTCAAGTGAAAGAATTGGGGGGAGTGCCACAGGGTCACCGACAAAGCAAACTTCATCCAGTTTACTAGGAACATATTGAACTCACTCATTGCACAGTATATATAGCTTTACAGTACATAGTTTTAATGCATGTCCATCAAGACCTCTTACATAAATGTAGAATCTGAATCTGGAGTGCTGGCTTTACAAATATATATGCCTTCAAATAGTGTGGAATTGTAGTGAGGACAGAAATATGTGATTTGTCAAAGGTAGGAGAAAGTTCCCATCTACACTATATTACCAAAAGTATTGGAATGGCTGCCTTTACACGCACATGAACTTTAATGGTATTCCAGTCTTAGTCCATAGGGTTTACTATCGAGTTGGCCCACCCTTTGCAGCTATAACAGCCTCAACTATTCTGGAAAGGCTGTCCACAAGGTTTAGGAGTGTGTCTTTGGGAATGTTTGACCATTCTTCCAGAAGTGCATTTGTGAGGTCAGGCACTGATGTTGGACGGGAAGGCCTGGCTTGCAGTCTCCGCTCTAATTTATCCCAAAAGTCCAAAAGTGTTCTATTGAGTTGAGGTTAGGACTCTGTGCAGGTCAGTCAAGTTCCTCCACCCCAAAAATGCTCATTCACAAATTTATGGACCTTGCTTTGTTCACTGGTCCAAATCATTTGGTGGAGAGGGGATTATGGTGTGGGGTTGTTTTTCAGGAGATGGGCTTGGCCCCTTAGTTCCAGTGAAGGAAACTCTTAATGCGTCAGTATACCAAGACATTTTAGACAAATTCAAGCTCCCATCTTTGTGGGAACAGTTTGGGGATATCCCCTTCCTGTTCCAACATGATTGCGCACCAGTGCACAAAGCAAGAACTAAGACTGGGATGCCATTAAAAGTTCATGTGTGTGTAAAGGCAGGTGTCCCAATACTTTTGGTAATATAGTGTATATTTGCCCTACACCATATTTCAGGACAGAGGTTTAGGAGCCTGTCCCATGGAAGTCACCCCTATTCTCCCCTCACTGTTTAATGACTTACTGATCAACAACATGTATCTGCCTGTCACTGTCCCCACACTTGGTATCCGCATCCTTGTTCTGCATCTGTGATTTACGAAGTAATGAAGAAAAGATGTGTATGACAGCTTTGCAACAGGGGCCTTCAAAACAAAGTTGTAATATATATATATATATATATATATCTCACAAAAGTGAGTACACCCCTCACATTTTTGTAAATATTTTATTGTATCTTTTCATGTGACAACACTGAAGAAATGACACTTTGCTACAATGTAAAGTAGTGATTGTACAGCTTGTATAACATTGTAAATTTGCTGTCCCCTCAAAATAACTCAACACACAGCCATTAATGTCTAAACCGCTAGCAACAAACACCCCTAAGTTAAAATGTCCAAATTGGGCCCAAAGTGTCAATATTTTGTGTACCCAGCATTATTTTCCAGCACTGCCTTAACCCTCTTGGGCATGGAGTTCACCAGAGCTTCACAGGTTGCCACTGGAGTCCGCTTCCACTATTCCATGACAACATCACATATTGATTGCATATAAAAGCGTTTAGATTTGAACTCTTATTATATGGTTTTGGTAAATCTAAAGGAAAATTGTACAATGTACAGCCAGCTCTAGTGTCTTGCTTTTTAATGTCTTCATAGTTGAGCATCCAGTTCCCCAGCTTTTAGCTGCAAAGGCTACTGCTCTCTGCATGGAAACTGTATTCTCTCTGCAAGTCCAAGCTAGAGCTTTCCAATCAGCTAAGCTCATGTTCCCCATAAACTGCAGAGCTGTAGTTCTTACAAATCAGGGGGCACATTGGACTGCTGACTCTAAAGAGTGAGTATTTGTCTTAATCTGCACAGAACACATACAAAGTAACAAGTTTTTTTACGTAGCATGGGGACTCTACCTATACCCTCTCTCTAAATCCAAACTGTCAGGTCACCTTGAGGCTAGGTGACAGATGCATTCTGTAGGAGTCAGAAGTGCACCGCTAGGTAGTGGACCCTAGGACTGACTGCTGCGGATTGAACCCTGGGAGGTTCAGGAAGCAGGTCTACTGGATCACTGACACAGATCCCACTGGGAGCTAGAGCATAGATTCCCCAGGGTGCGGAGTCTAAGAGCCAGCAGGTGTTCACCAGAGCCTCCAGTGGTGAGGATGGACTGCGCTGCAGTCTGGCTCCAGGTCGCGGCCCCCAGGGTCTCACAGCTCACGCTCACGGTAGACTACAGGAGAAGAGGAAGGAGGCAGCAGGCTGGAACAAAAAGGAAAGTAAGGGACAAGCCAAGGTCGGGGCCACAAGCAGACAGGGACAACAGCGTTCACGCCAAGGTTCAGGGTCACAGGCAAACAGGGATGGTCGGGGACACGCCAAAGGTCAGGGTCACGAGCAGACAGGAATAGTTAAGAACAGGCCAAAGTCGGTAACTGGAGTCAAACGTAGGAAACACAGCAAGTACACACGAAAGCTAACACACAATGGTTGATCAGCACTGCTGGCTTGCAGTGCACAGGTTAATATAGGGTTCCCTGATAGGGCCTGGGGTGGGGCCATGCTTAGAGGAGAGGTTACAAAAGCAGTCAGGTGAGGGTCAGCTGGTCTCTAGAGATGAACACATGGAGACAGGTAAGCTGACCGACAAACTCTATTGCATAACCATGACACAAACCCTTAACTAAAGCCTTTCTTAAAGCGGAGTTCAAGTCATTTTTGTGTTTATTAAAAGTCAGCAGCCAGAAAAAGGTGTAGCTGCTGACCCTTAACAAATACACACTCACCTGTCCCAGGATCCAGCGATGCAGCTGCCCGAACCCACGGTTTGCCCCTTTGCCTCTCCCAGGCACAGCTTGCAGCTTCACAGCCGGTTGCTCACTGTGCATGCGCAAGTCACACATCGCCTCCTCAGCAATCCTCTGAAACTTGTGACGTGTCCCAAAAGATTGCAAGGAGGGAGGGGGAGAGGAGAACTTTTGCTCGAGTCTCCTAGGCAGCCCGAAAGGAAGTGGAAGCAGGGTACCTGTCAAAACTAGGCACTTGCTCCCCCCCTAAAAAAAAAATGACATGCCAAATGCGGCATAGAAGGATTTGAGGCGTGCTTAAAGAGGAACTTCGATTTTGGTTGGAACTCCGCTCAAAAAACGTCAAAAACTTCTGATGAGCTTTATGAACTTACTCAGACCAGATGCACACTTCTTTGGCATGCTGCAATACATTTATGATGGTCTCCAATTTTTTTTTCACTTTAAGAGTTGGAAGCCTTATAGGACACAAATTAAATGTTAAATCCTTAATATTGAAAAAAATACACCAACCATACAATATATAAAATCATATGATACAAACAAAGGCAGAGCATTTTTGATTTTTTTTTCCTTTCGGTTCCTGCAGGCTGCATGATTGACGATGGATTTACATCGAGGGACACTATTTTTTTATTTTTGTTATTTTTTAATAAAGGATTTCTCAAAAATGTATGTTTATTACTTTTTGCCAATTTTTTGGTGAATGGGTAGGGGTGCTACATACCTGATACTCATTCACGAGGAGGGGAGGTGGGATCTGGGGCCCCCCTTGTTAAAAGGGGCTTCCAGATTCTGATAAGCCCTCTGCCCGCAGGCCCCGACAACCCTGGGCTCCCCCTGCCCCAAAGCACCCACCCCCCATGTTGAGGGCATGTGGCCTGGTATGGTACAGGAGGGAGGCTCGCTCACCCCCCCTTTCCTGACCTGCCTGCCTACATCCCCCGATAAGGGTCTAGTATGGATTTTGGGGGGGACCCCAGAGGTTTTTTTTTTATCTTGGCGTAGTATGACTGGGGGGCCTGGTATGGACTGGGGGGGAGACCCCACGCCGTTTTCTTTCTTTATTTTTTAACCAACACTTTTTTTATTATTCAGCTGCCAGCGGGGAAATCCACTGACAGCTGATAACTCATTGGTTGTTAAGGACCCCGTGGCTGGCCCTCCGGCCCCGCTCCTTAACAACCAGCTTACACTGCACCCTGATTGGGCAAAGCTTTGCCCAATCAGGGAGCAGAATGCACTGTGCAGCATTCAGTGCATTGCAGGATGTTCGTCAGGGCGAACACCTGGCGAACACCCTGCAAATTTGGCGAACGGCCAAACCAAAAATGTTCAGCCTGAACTCATGCTCAGGTTGAACTGTTCACTCATCCCTAGTCTGTAAGTGATCTGCTAAGGTACCTGGGACTCCTAAACCTCACCACCTTAACCGTTCTGCAATAAAACTTTAAAAAGACAAAAGTAACTCAGTCCCCCTATTTTAGCCATGGACTCAGCACTGGGGAGCACTGGGGAGAAATGCTAGCCCCACCCCTGGCCTCTGGAGGTGTTATACTAACTTTGGGGTGTCAAGGGGTGCTACATATATAGTAGAAGTGTAAGTCACAATACCTTTAGCCATGACTTCCTCTTCATAGGTTACATGAGGAAAATCACTATTGTCATAATTGATTTCAAATGCCTGAAAAAAACATTTTTACATGTAAGCAATTTTTCCATGACCAATACTTCATAATGTCTCCTGATATTTCATGCACATTCTAATTTGAACTTCAGACAGATATATAAAGTTGTCCACCAGTTACACATTTTTTTTCTACTGGGGAAGGGGTAGAACCTTTGTCATTGCTGTCTGGTTCCTTTACACCCTCAGTATTCATCATAGTGACAGTTGTTACGGAGCAAAATTGATCTAAATCCAAAATTATGAAGTACAATAGAAAGAAAATCTGTAAAGGTGACACTAATTCTGGTCACAGTTTTCAGATGTGGGATTTCCTCTTATTATTTTCCCCTGATTTTCTTTTATTCAAGTGGCATGCAAACCAACTCAGGCCTTCTCCCAGTTATTAATACAGTTGATCCCCAACATTATTTAACTCACTTCCTTTGAGCCCAGGGCACCAGGGTCACCATGGACAAACCCTCCAGGGATGTGTCACCATAATAATATAGACTGGTGTTCACATCATGAGTTCAGCACTGCTCTCAGCAACATTAAGGCTGCCTACTGCCAGGAAAAGAGGAAGAGGACCCTGCACTTCCTGTGACCAATCATAAGGCAACTGGGGAAAAGGTATTTATACTAAAAAAGTTTAAAATAATAAAATGGGGAAGGGAGAATCTGGGAACTAAAGCTGGAGTTTGGCTTTTATTCATTCAGAAATGCAAAAAATGTGGCTTTTTTCCTCCATTCAGGATCCTGCTGGACTCAGGAGTAGGGTGTCACAGACTTAGGATATTGGAGAGATAAGGGGTGAGTAGTGGGATATGGCCTTGGAATCAGTTCCTTTTATTTCCCTGTCCGCCTCCCACAAACTCTCTTAGGTTTTTATACTATATCAGGCCTATAGAAGACCAGTTAAGCTGTTTGATTGGGGTAAGAGGGATTCACCTTTGTGCCCTAAATGTAGCTCGCACAGAGGTGATTTCATACATATGATTTGGCAATTCCCAAAACGTACATGTTACCGGGCCAAGGTTTTACACACCATTTCCTTAGTTACTCAAGTCAATATTCCCACTGATCCCTTAGTGCAGTGGTTCTCAACCTTCCGGTGCCGTGACCCCTTGATAAAATTTCACAAGTTGTGTGGACCCCTAACAGTAAAATGATTTTTCATAGCGTAGGTTGTCAGCACCCAAGGCAAGACAAGTAATTTTGAACTCCTAACCCACGGACATTTAGCACTTCCTGAGTCCTTTCCACTTGTACAGTATAAAATCCCTTATGGTACATTTTAGGATGTCCCACTCTTTCTCTTTGTTCTCCTTTCTTTCCCTATTATCTCTCTCTATCCTAATTTCTTGTTTTTTCCCCATCCCTCTCTAGCCGTCTTTATTGTTCTTTCTCCCCCCTTTTCTTTGCTCCTCCCCTTCTTCTACTCTCCCTTCCGTGTATTCTCTATTTTTATTCCTTCTCTTAATCCTTGGTGGGGGATGGG
Source organism: Lithobates septentrionalis (assembly GCA_037952835.1). NCBI lineage: Eukaryota > Metazoa > Chordata > Amphibia > Anura > Ranidae > Lithobates > Lithobates septentrionalis. Next base: position 280,211 of record JBBDGP010001553.1, on the reverse strand, counting down.
AGAATGGGATGAGTGGCAGTGCTGGGGGGAGTTGGGATGAGTGGCAGTGCTGGGGGGAGTTCTGAGCAACCAACTAAGGTGCTCTCGATCAAGGTCATATGCTGATCTGAGAACTGTAGTGGGGACTTTTAATGACAACTATAATCACAGGTAGTGTTGCTCACTGTGCCTCTGGCTTCACTGTGTCTCTGAATTTGTGGTGTCTTGCAGCAGTGACACCTACGCCGAAATCAGGTGATAGGGTCTCCTTCAGCCCCTCCCACTCCACATTCCTCACCAGTCAGCTGACCTCTAGTTTCTGCCCCCCACCCATGCTGTGAACTGAATGGGCGGCTGCGAAGAGGCTGAGTGAGCAGGCTCCAGGGACAGCCCTGCTGGGCGGCCGCAAAAAGGCTGGGAGAGCGTTCTGTGGGCTTCAGGAACAGCCCAGGATTCGATGACCCCTGGCAAATCATCATTCGACCCCCGAGGGGGTCCCGACCCCCAGGTTGAGAACCACTGTCTTAGTGTGTTTATTGGGCGCTCTAGATCCTGAATTGTACCAACCAGGTGTCTATATTATGATCTCCCATCTTCTGTACTTAGCTAGAAAAGTGATTGCTAGATACTGGATGGCCCCCACTATACCGACTGAGAAACAATGGGTGGACTACATTAACTCTCTATTATTGAGACAACAGCTTGCCTATCACCACTGCAATGTCCTGTGTAAATTTCATCTGGTTTGGTAGGGTTGTGCATATGAGATGATCTGTTACTAGTTCTAGCTCTCTGATTTGCAGGGTCGGCGGGGGGGAGGTGTTGTAATAACTCACTGATATGTTTGTTTTGGTCTATTGTGGACATGTATAACCATGCAAGACTGGATGTCCTGTATTTTATGTGCTTTGTAACATTTCTTGTCTTGCCTTTTGATACCAATGAAAAAAGTTGAAAAAAAAATGCAAAGCACTCTTTGAATGGCATCCTTGTTGAGCGACCTCCTGTGTTCACAATGCATCAGGCCGGCCACTCAGCAAGAGACCCAAATGCAAGTAGAAACCGCTGGAAGTTAGTGATGTTTACTTCAGTGATTTCAAGCTTCAGGGGCATCAGCCAGGTATGGACTAGACCAAGCTAGACCAATGTAAGAATGTTTAATATATCATGCATGGAATTCTTCTTCAAAGCTTTTTAAATTGAGCCTATAAAGTCATAATTTTTAAAATCATATATACATACATAAGAAGCATTATTCAGGAACAGGAAGACCCGTGTTAGACAAGTGGCAGTTTCGCTATAGGCACATTTTTTCATTTCAGCTGATACTAGGAAAGAATTGTTAGCACAAGGCTGTAAAAGAGGAGAAAAAGTGAAAATGTGGGAATCATGCCAACAATAACGTAATATAAATTATGAAACAAATGTGTCGGATATTACTTAAATTGGCTTCTGATTTCTCACTGTTGCCAGTGGATATCACTGGTATCACTTTTCAAAATAAGTTATGCCGCGTACACACGAGCGGACATTACGGCGGACTTTGCCCGGCGGACTTTTCAACGTACTTTCCGACGGACTTTGTGAATGAACGGACTTGCCTACACACAATCCACCAAAGTCCGTTGAATTCGTACGTGATGACGTACGACCGGACTAAAACAAGGAAGTTCATAGCCAGTAGCCAATAGCTGCCCTAGCGTGGCTTTTTGTCCGTCGAACTAGCATACAGACGGCGGACTTTTCGACCGGACTCGATTTCAACGGATAAATTTAAAACAAGTTTTAAATCTAATTTCGTCAAACTTTTGAGAAAACAAAGTCCGCTGGAGCCCACACACATCGAATTGTCCGACGAAATCCAGTCCGCCGGGCAAAGTCCGCCGTAATGTCCGCTCGTGTGTACGCGGCATTATACTTCCTTCAGCCAATCCAGTTGAAGGTTTATGCCACTGGTGCATGCTGGGGGAGGATATGAATAGTTGGGACAGGCCATGTGCTCACTCTCTTCCCCTGGGCGAAGTCATCCAGCAGCATTTGCAAAAAAACAGCTTTTAGGCTTATGCAAACACACTAATTGATACACCTAAACATTTTGGTATGATGCTAAAGATAAATGTAAGCTGGCATTTTGAAATACAGTAGCCATTTATTTATTTCTAAATAAGAGTATAAAAATGTATGTAATAGAGATGAGAAGAGGGGAAGGTATTTGTGGTCCAAATCAGGAGATGTGTCCAGGGTGAAAACGCTGCTCCTTTATAGATATAATACAGTGAGTGAGCATTGACACTCTAAGAAAAGGTGATAAGTCTTTTACTGGCAGGAATACCAAGTAAAAATAATGAAAAAAGAAAACAAATGTAATCACCACATCTAAGGACAGGTACATTTTTGATTTTGGGTTTAGATACACTTTAAGGAACACACCCATAAAGAAAAAATGGGATGTTGGAGTAAGTATCAGGTACCAATAGTGGAGTGCCTGAAGTTCAAGTGCTGATTCCAAACCTCGCTGAAGTCAATGAAACAAATGGTATGGTGGGCTGGAAATTGTCCTGAGGAGCATATACCAAAGCAAAAAAAAAACAATTTGGCGGGTAGTAGGTGATTATAATAATACTTAAAGTTAAAGTTTAAGAACATTGTAGGGTACCCTTAACCTCCCTGTCAAATGGCACATCTGTACAAAGCACCTTGTTCCCATGTTACTTCTTCCCCACAAACCTGTATGGTGGTCGTGGATGGGGTCTTATTGAATCCAGAAGTGTCCTTTAAAACCAAGGGGGTCCACAGATACTACCTCTCCCTGCATGAATGAGTATTGGATACTTATTACCCATACATTTAGTAATGTGACTGGATTAATATTTGGAGAGCTCACAGGCTCAAGTTAGGCTGCTCGCAACAGACAGGGCTACCCTCCAGTGGGTTCCCAACAAGTTAGCAGAAACAAAATGCACCAACGGAAGGAGCGCCAGACCAAAGGACCACAGTCCAAATTTCTTTATTACTTTACACTAAAAAGCATCCCTTGCATTTTAGGGGTCAAAGCTCACCCCTTCATCAGGGCTTCAGTTAAAATAAAAACTTTAAAAGGACTCAAAGTATGGCTTTCTCTGTAACTCTATGTAGGAAAGCTAATTGCTAATTCATCTCTCAATGAACTTGTGGTGAAGAGGAAGGCCTCTTATACAGCTCCAGCTCAGGGGCCACTGGTAGTGAAACAACAACCATGAGAGCACAGCGGGGTAATAGTGCCTGTGATCAGTCCAGTAGTCTGCGTGTGGCAGCTGTCAGCAGGCAGATGTGGCATCAGGATAGGCTGGTGGCAGATGAGCTGGCATGGTGCTTGGCTGGTGGAAGGTTGCTGATGTGCAGCAGGGGGGGCAGGAGCCAGACTTGAGCTTACTGGGCTGAAGGAGCTGTAACAGGCTGAATGAGCAGGATGCAGGGTCAGACTGTCAGTAATAGTTGGGCAGATTAGGCTTAAAAGGCAGGCAGCAAGGTAGTCGGGTCACAGGCCAGTGTCAGAGATGGATAAGCAGATAAGGCAAAAAAAGAGACAGAAGCAGAATCTGGGGACAAGCTAAGGTCAGAGCAGGTAGCAGACAAGAGTGGTCAAGATAAAGCGGGGTCAAGATCAGAGGTCAGACACAGGAATCACGAACAAAGCAGAAGCTGTAGACCAAACAGCAATGAGCCAGTGCTGCAGCCTTGTTTAAATATTTTTGTGCCAGTATTGGTGACAAGTGCATGCCCGGCCATGCGCATGCACGGGCATATGCCCATGTCTGTGCACATCTGCCTGCCATGTGCATACGTATGCACCTGGAAACTGCAGCTGTGCTATGGGAAAGCCTTTACTAACAGGGAGTTTTTTTCTTACCCCCGAAACACATTTTTCGTGTAAACCAATAAATTAAATTTGACATATTTATCCTTTGGTCTGGTGCTCCTTCCATTGATGGTTTACCCACTAAAATATATATTGTTATGTGTGTTGGTCTTTCTGTAGCTTACTAGGCTGCACTAAAGTGAATTTGCTTTAACAGGTTTACCTTTGCAAGTACATAAATGCATTTTCCATGAAATGTATACTGAGTCTTATCAAAAGTGGTAATGTGTGATCCACCTTCCACAGAACAGACACTTGGACAGGGTAGATCTTTACAATTCCAGTGACCACCAGAGCAAACACTGCAAGAGATTAATTATATGTTGTTACAATGGAATTGACTGAAGAACCCTTCTATAATTTGTTAATAATATAGCCTTATATGAGGGCATAGGTTGGGAAATCTTATGTGCTTAGTCTAGTTAAGCTGAAACCACTGTATAAGGTCCAGTACATTTACAGTATCTCACAAATTACACTTTGCTACAATGTAAAGTATGGAGTGTACAGCTTGTAAAACAGTGTAAATTTGCTGTCCCCTCAGAATAACTCAACACACAGCAATTAATGTCTAAACTGCTGGCAACAAAAGTGAGTACACCCCTAAGTGAAAATGTCCACATTTGGCCCAAAGTGTCAATATTCTGTGTGGCCACCATTATTTTCCAGCACTGCCTTAACCCTCTTGGGCATGGAGTTCACCAGAGCTTCACAGGTTGCCACTGGAGTTCTCTTCCAGTCCTCCATAATGACATCACGGAGCTGGTGGATGTTGAAGACCTTGCGCTCCTCCACCTTCCGTTTGAGGATGCCCCACAGATGCTCAATAGGGTTTAGGTCTGGAGACATGCTTGGCCAGTCCATCACCTTTACCCTCAGATTCTTTAGCAAGGCAGTGGTCATCTTGGAGGTGTGTTTGGGGTCATTATCATGTTGGGATTTATTCTTGGAATGTTTTCTATCAATATTTTCCTCAAGACGAATTTGTGGGGCTATGGTCCTATTACAGTCACGATTAGGTTTATTGGTTCCATTTGATTTAATATATCGATTGGGATTAGTTTTCTGACATGGCTCTATAGTGCTGTGCCATTTTGAATACGGCCACTAGGTGGCCACCGTGCTTTTCATTGACATGTCTCCTTATGTCTTTTATAAGCCGGTTCCTGTCTGTGACACGGACCATGCTGCTAGATGGGACCTATTTGTTTAGGATTTTTTTTTTAGGCTTTTTTGCTTTTATTTTATTTATACAATATAGGTAAGACTTCTGTGTGTTCGTAAGGATACACAGCTCTATTACCTAAAGTTTATTTTATTTTTATTTTCTAATTTCATTTATATATCTTTTTGCAATTTTTAACATGGCCACCGGGTGGCCTTTGTTTATTTTATCTTTAGAATGTCCCCTTATGCTCAAGTCGATTCATGTCCGGTCTGTGACACGGATCGCACTGGTTGACTTGATAATTTTAGTAATTTGTTGACATTTTATTGCTTTTTTTGGGGTACCTATTTCCATATGAGTTCTATGGTTCCCAGATACCTGACCTCATACTCCCTTCCAGCCAGCGGTTTATTGCAATTCATGATTAATTCTTTCTCCAGTGATTGTACACACACTTGCGCACCTGACACCACTCAGTGTTTGGGATTATCCGACCTGGGTAGGCTTGCTGATGATTCGGCATTCACAGTGAGGCTTGGTTTAGTGAGGCACCAATCAGCGCTTGGGACTTTTCAATTTTTTGTGCAAGTCTGCCGATGGAGTGGAATTCAAAGCGAGGCTTGGTCAGGCTTTTAGTACTATAAGGGGAGGTGATGAGACGCGCCGCCCGTGCCCCTGGATGATGTGACTCTATCACGAAACGCTGCGTAGGGCAGAGCGACGTGTTCTCGTCACCTCTCATTGCTGCTGTTGTTTCCAGTAGGACGGGCTGTCTGTGAGCTTCCGGCCGGCGCTCCAGACTACACTACATGCCTACTACTGTCTACTAACATGTGAGTTTAACCTTTTACTTATCTAATAAAGTCAATGATTTTACACAATATGGAGCCTTTTTTTCCTTCTATGACCGTATCTGCAATGCTGTGGGCTGAGGTCTGAGTACCTGTCAGTGTGAACATCTTTAGCCTCACCCTGCAGTGTTTGATGTCCCGTCTTGGTATAAGGTCTCTGATCCATTGGGCGTGGTTCGAAGCAGTATTAACAAACAGCTTTCTCTGATCCTCTGTAATGGGGGATCATGAGTTTCTGGTAAGCGGCCAGTCTGATTTCACTGTGGTGGAGCAAGCACGCTTTTTTCTTCTCACAGCAAGAATTTATGTTTTTTGGAACTTTTTTAAGATACTTTCATATCACTTGGGTGATTTATTTTTTATACATGGACTTTTTATTATCACTTTGAACATTTTATTTTTGGTTTGATTATTCATTTTACATGTGTTTTGCATGTTATGTATACACTAAAGGGGAACTCTTCACTTAGTTCTAAATATTTGGTTTGGTGATGATGTGTATGATCACCAATCTGTTTTAGCGCGATTCTTCCCCCCTTTTTTCTCATTATCATGTTGGAATACTGCCCTGCGGCCCAGTCACTGAAGGGAGGGGGTCATGCTCAGCTTCAGTATGTCAAAGTACATGTTGTCATTCATGGTTCCCTCAATGAACTGTAGCTCCCCAGTGTCGGCAGTCCTCATGCAGCCCCAGACCATGGCACTCCCACCATCATGCTTGACTGTAGGCAAGACACATTAGTCTTTGTACTCCTCACCTGGTTGTCACCATACATGCTTGACACCATCTGAACCAGATAAGTCTATCTTGGTCTCATCAGGTCAAAGGACATAGTTCCAGAAATCCATGTCCTTAGTCTGCTTGTCTTCAGAAAACTGTTTGCGAGCTTTCTTGTGCATCATCTTTAGAAGAGGCTTCCTTCTGGCATGACAGCCATGCAGACCAATTTGATGCAGTGTGTGGTCTGAGCACTGACAGGCTGACCCCCACCCCTTCAACCTCTGCAGCAATGCTAGCAGCACTCATACGTCTATTTCCCATAGACAACCTCTAGATATGACACTGAGCACGTACTGTACACTCAACTTCCTCGGTCGACCATGGCGAAGCCTGTTCTAAGTGGAACCTGTCCTGTTAAACTGCTGTAGGGTCTTGGTCACTGTACTGCAGCTCATTTTCAATGTCATGACAATCTTCTTATAGCCTAGGCCATCTTTATGTAGAGCAACAATTCTTTTTTATAGATCCTCAGAGAGTTCTTTGCCATGAGGTGCCATGTTGCACTTCCAGTGACCAGTATGAGATAGTGAGAGTGATAACACAAAATTTAACACACCTGCTCCCCATTCACACCTGAGACCTTGTAACATTAACTAGTCACATGACACCGGGGAGGGATAATGACTAATATGGCCCAATTTTCACTTAGGGGTTGTAACCTGGGGGACAGGTAGCAGGTACAAAGCTCCCTGGGATGAGCAGTCTTTCAGGCACAGATACCAAATCCAGTGAAATAGTGACAAACAGTGCGGTGTTTATTTGTGATATATACAAGTCTATATACAGGTGCTGTACAGTGTTCCAAAGAAAACAAATAGGAACCAAAAATAGCCAAAACAAAACCTAGCCGTGTCTCGGCACTAACTAAACAATATTTACAAATCCTAACTATCAGGCTGAGCAAGCCTACAGCTTGTCAGCTTCCACATACCTTTTTGCTCTCCTACACAGAAGTTCTCTGAGTATCCCAGGCCAAGAGCAAAGGCTGTCTGCTCAGGTGAGCTTAAATTAGCCTGGGGGAGAGGACCAAGACCTGAACCGGACCATGGATCACAGATCCCTGAACCTGTATGAGAGGAGCCTGGGAGATGTATAAACCCCGAACAGGACTTTTCCTGGCTCTCTCTGGGACGCTCTGCTACATATCCTCCCCCCTTGTTTCAACCCCAGGGTTGGAACACCTGTAGCCCAACAGGAGTGAACACGGGACAGGGCATCTACATTCCCCATCTCAACACCTGGCCTGTGTTTTACAGTGAAGGAGTAATCCTGTAGAGCCAAAAACCACCGGTTCACCCGTCTATTAGTCTCCTTCTTTTGGGCCATCCATTTCAGAGGAGCATGGTCAGTTATTAAGTCAAACTGGCGCCCTAACAAATAGTACCTGAGTGCGTCCACGGCCCACTTTATGGCTAAACACTCCTTTTCAATGACTGCATACCTTTGCTCATGGTCATTGAGCTTTCTGCTTAGGTACACCACAGGGTGTTCTTCCCCATTGTGTACCTGTGATAGTACTGCCCCGATACCAACATCAGACGCATCCGTCTGAACCAAAAAATCTTTGGAGAAATCGGGGGAGTACAGTACTGGCTGTGCACAAAGAGCCTTCTTCAGGACTTGAAAAGATTCCTCTGCTACTGCGGACCATTTCACCATTACAGAGTCTTTCCCTTTCGTAAGGTCTGTCAGTGGGGCAGCTATAGTTGCAAAATTTGGGATAAATCTTCTATAATACCCCGCAATGCCAAGAAAGGCCCTGACCTGCTTCTTGTTTGCAGGACGTGGCCATTCCTGGATGGCTTCTATTTTATTCACTTGAGGTTTTATGACCCCACGCCCAATAGTGTAGCCCAAATACTTGGCTTCCTCTAGACCAATGGCACATTTTTTTGGATTTGCTGTAAAACCTTCTTTGAAGAGGGAATCAAGGACAGCCTGGACACGGGGCAAGTGAGACTCCCAGTCAGTGCTATGTACCACTATGTCATCTAGATATGCTGCTGCATATTGTCGGTGGGGTCTTAGAGTCCTGTCCATGGCCCTCTGAAATGTCGCGGGGGCATTTTGTAACCCAAAAGGCATTTTTTTGTATTGAAAGGAACCCTCTGGGGTCACAAATGCGGTCTTCTCTTTGGCGCTACCAGTCAGGGGTATTTGCCAATAACCTTTTGTTAAGTCCAAAGTGGTCAGATAGCGAGCCTTGCCAAGTCGGTCTATAAGTTCGTCCACTCTGGGCATTGGGTACGTGTCAAACTTTGTCACTGCATTAAGCTTCCTGAAGTCATTACAGAACCTCCAAGTGCCATCCGGTTTTGGGACTAACACGATGGGGCTAGACCAGTCACTATTGGATTCCTCAATGACATCTAGCTCCAACATTCTTTTAACTTCCTCGCTGATGTCCTTTCTCCTCGCTTCAGGAATTCGGTATGGTTTGAGCTTGACACGGACCCCAGGTTCAGTAACAATATCATGTTGAACTGCTGAAGTCGTGCCAGGTAATTCTGAAAATCTCTCTCTATTTCTTATCAGGAATTCTCTAGTTTCCTGCTTTTGGGAATATGACAGGGTGTCTGGAATCGTGACCTCTGGGATCAGAAGGGACTCAGTACCCTTAGGCGTTACCGGGAGGGACCTCGCAGTTAACGCCAGTCTATCCTTCCAGGGCTTTAACAGGTTTATATGGTAAATCTGTTCGGGCTTCCTTTTCCCTGGTTGATATACCTTGTAATTGACCTCCCCAACTCTTTCAATTACTTCAAAGGGACCCTGCCACTTAGCCAGGAACTTGCTCTCAACAGTGGGAACTAACACCAGGACCCTGTCACCAGGTGAGAAAACACGGAGTTGGGCCCCCCTGTTGTATATCCTCTGTTGAGCTGCTTGGGCCTGCAGTAAGTGTTCTTTTACCATCGGCATGATTGCTGCAATCCTGTCCTGCATTTGAGCGATATGCTCAATGACACTTTTATGGGGTGTCTGCTCCCCCTCCCAAGTTTCTTTGGCTATGTCTAAGAGTCCCCGAGGGTGTCTCCCATAAAGCAACTCAAAGGGAGAGTACCCCGTGGAGGACTGGGGAACCTCCCTGATGGCAAACATCAAGTATGGTATCAGGAAGTCCCAGTTTTTCCCATCCTTGTCAACAACCTTTTTTAACATGCTCTTTAATGTCTTATTGAAGCGTTCCACCAAGCCATCCGTTTGAGGATGGTACACCGAGGTTCGCAATTGCGACACCTTAAATAACTTGCACAGCTCTCTAGTTATTCGTGACATAAATGGGGTGCCCTGGTCTGTAAGGACTTCTTTAGGGATTCCAACTCGACTGGACACCATAAACAGCTCTTTGGCAATGTTTTTAGCAGACGCAGTGCGTAAGGGAATGGCCTCAGGGTAACGAGTAGCATAATCCATGATTACAAGGATATGCTGGTGACCTCGGGCAGACTTGGGGAGTGGACCCACAAGGTCCATGGCAATCCTCTCGAAGGGCACTTCAATAATGGGCAAGGGCACTAAAGGACTTCGGAAGTGTTGTAGTGGGGCTGACATCTGACACACAGGACAGGATTGACAATAATTCGCAATATCCTTCTGTATCCCGGGCCAATAAAACCTGCGCAACACCCTTTCAGTAGTTTTCTCAACCCCTAAATGACCTCCTAGCAAGTGCCCATGGGCAAGTTCCAACACCACCCGTCTGTATGGCTTAGGAACCACCAACTGTTCAACCACTTCATCATTTTTTTTACATACACGATACAGTAAATCCTCATTGCTGCTAAAATAAGGAAAACAGAGCCTGTCCCCTGATTCGACAGGTACATCATTAATCACCATTACATTTTCCCAGGCCCTGGCAAGGGTTGGGTCTTTTCTCTGCTCGGTACCAAAATTTTCCTTGTGTACATTAAGGTCAGCAAACTCCAACGTAGGCTCAGATTCAGCAGATGGCTGTCCAGCTCCACTGGTTGTGGGGACCTCCTCAGGCTCCTCCAGCTCTCCTGCCATAACTGAGAAAGGAAAACCTGGGGAGCCCTGAGAAGAGTCCCCTGAACCCATATTGTCAGCAGCGGCCAGGAGTTCTGGCTCTGTCACTGAGTCAGCTACTGCGACCGGGTCGGGACGATCCCACAGTTCCCAAAACGTAGGGAAGTCCCTATCAACGATGGCCTCGTGCACCAAGTGGGGCACAAGTCCGACCGGATGGGTCACCGTACCTAAGCCAGTTTTAAACTGAACAGTGGCTATAGGATACTCGCGGGTATCCCCATGTACACAGATCACAGCAATTTTTTTAGCATGCAAATTCACAGTTTCAACCATCTCAGCTGTAACCAAAGTCACTAGACTTCCAGAGTCCAGCAAGGCCGTAATAGGCTTATTATTAACAGTCATTTGGCACATGTGTTTTCCCATACTTGGTGCTGCAGCGCATGAAACAGCAGCAAACATAGATTGCCTTCTAATAGATAGATCACACTGCATTGGTTCATCTGTCAATGGACAGTTTGCTGCAACATGTCCCAGTTCTTGGCAACGAAAACACCTGATGTTTCCCCAGTTTGGTTTGCTGACAGGCAGTAGCTTCCCTTGTTTGGGACGCCAAACTTCAGTCCTGGCACCAAAAATCCTCCCCCCTATTTCCTTGCCATGCTTACCACCCACTTCCCCTGGAACAGTCTTACCGGTTGCCTGGGGGGACCGTGGCTTTGGGCGGAAAGTCCGTACGGCTGTAGGGGTGGTGACAAGGTTCTCTGCAGCAAAGTACCTTTCAACAAGTTCCACGAGGTTGTCCGCCGAGTTGGGGTCTCCTTGACTCACCCACTTCTGCAGGGGAACTGGTAGTGACCTCAGGAACTGGTCCATGACCACACGCTCCACTATTTGTGGCCCAGACAGGGACTCCGGCTGTAGCCATTTCCTCACCAAGTGAATTAGGTCGAACATCTGCGATCTTGGGGGCCTCTCGTCTTGGAAGAACCAGTTGTGGACCCGCTGTGCTCGAACTGCCAAGGTGACACCAAGTCGCGCCAGGATTTCCCGCTTGACCTTTTCATAGTCTCCTGCTTCTGCTGACTCCAAATCATAGTAGGCCTTCTGCGATTCTCCAGACAGCAAGGGGGCGACCAGTCCTGCCCACTGGGTTTTGGGCCAACCTTCCCTCTCAGCGGTACGTTCAAACGTTAAGAGAAATGCCTCTGGATCATCATCTGCAGTCATCTTAGAAAGAAAGCGACCCACATGGATGGCTGAGGGCTTGTCTCCAACAACATTAACTTTAGCAGGTGACCACTGTGCTAGCGTCTCCACAACCGCAGCCAGAGTTTTCCTATCCTCTTTTGCATCAGTGGCTAACTGTTCAAACAGCCTCTGCGATAACTCATTTGTTTGTTGCTGTGTAGCATTTGCTCGTTGCTGTGCAGCATTGGATTGTTGCTGTGCAGCGTTGGATATCACCAATTGTTTTAGGATTTCCTCCATGTTTAGTCACTCTAGGTACTGGCCTTTTAAGTAGTAACTTACTACAGCTGGTCGCAGTCTCCACCATATGTAACCTGGGGGACAGGTAGCAGGTACAAAGCTCCCTGGGATGAGCAGTCTTTCAGGCACAGATACCAAATCCAGTGAAATAGTGACAAACAGTGCGGTGTTTATTTGTGATATATACAAGTCTATATACAGGTGCTGTACAGTGTTCCAAAGAAAACAAATAGGAACCAAAAATAGCCAAAACAAAACCTAGCCGTGTCTCGGCACTAACTAAACAATATTTACAAATCCTAACTATCAGGCTGAGCAAGCCTACAGCTTGTCAGCTTCCACATACCTTTTTGCTCTCCTACACAGAAGTTCTCTGAGTATCCCAGGCCAAGAGCAAAGGCTGTCTGCTCAGGTGAGCTTAAATTAGCCTGGGGGAGAGGACCAAGACCTGAACCGGACCATGGATCACAGATCCCTGAACCTGTATGAGAGGAGCCTGGGAGATGTATAAACCCCGAACAGGACTTTTCCTGGCTCTCTCTGGGACGCTCTGCTACAGGGTGTATTCACTTTTATTGCCAGCGGTTTAGACATTAATGGCTGTGTGTTGAGTTATTTTGATGGGACAGCTAATTTACAGTGTTATACAAGCTGTACACTCACTACTTTACATTGTAGCAAAGTGTCATTTCTTCAGTGTTGTCACTTGAAAAGATATAATAAAATATTTACAAAAATGTAAGGGGTGTACTCACGTTTGTGAGATACTGTATGTGTTTAAAGAGAAACCATTACATAAGAGACATTTTCTGAATCTACAAACTTGGAAACACTTATAACATAATGGCCTTAGCTTTTTGTGTGAATGCGTACTGTTATTATGATTTATTTCTCTCACTCAGCTATATGGAATGCATCCTGTTAATATATTTTATTTTCCCGCTCTCTCAAAACAAAATTATGTTTATTGACCTCTCTGTGAGGTCCACCCAAGAAGGTGATGGTACATCTCTAAACCATGTGGTGAATTGGAGTGAAGTGGACAATGAGGGAAGCTGGAAGCAGTTCACTTGATGAGGAATTCTGTAGAAATTTAACAGTGGTGAAAATTAGAAGGATCGGACAATTTGATTGTACAAGATTGAACTTTCCAATTTGTTTTTGGACAAAGGACAAAGGAATTTATTTACATATATTTTTTTCAAGGTTATGTATGAAAATCACTTTGTGATAATATTTGTTGGCATAAAACAAGCCTATGGATATACTATTTGGTCATGCATATACAGTAAGTAATAGTTTTTTTTCACTGTAATGGCACGTATAGATGTTTTTATTGATTTAAGGTTTTTTTGCATTATAACTGGAAGGGAAAAGCACTACACTATTGAAATTCATCAGTAGCAAAATATCTATGAAATACACTTACCAGCTAGAGCATGTAGTACTATAATTTGATTCTGTTGGATACACAATATTGTTGTATATGCAAGAGCAGTCTTCAATGAGGACACATCCTAAATTAGTTACATCATCCAGGACATATCCTGAGAGCATAACAGAGATGCAATAGCTTGGATTAGATATTTTAGGCAAAAAGTTGCATTATACTATTTTGAAATTTCCATAGTTTGCGGTATATTGTGCTCTACAAACTAGCTAGAACCTATTGACTCCTGACTTTACATTTTTTGTAGGCAAATATTGACTGTAAAAATGTAATCCCAATTCCAGGAATTAGGAAAAAAATATATCCTAGCAGTAGACCCCTCTCCTGCACTGCATGGGTTAAAAGCTTGTTATGTGTATGGGATGAAAGAACATTTAGTCTAACTCATGTTTTCTTCTTTTTCTTTCCCTATTTTGATAATATATGGTTTTGCTTAAGCTACATCCTGTGACTACGAGTTATGCAGCGTACACACGTGTGGACCTTTCCACTGGACTGGTCCGACGGACCGAATCTGGCGGACAATCTGACCACGTGTGGGCTTCATCAGAATTCCGACGGACCTTTTCGGTCGAAAATCCACCGGACTTTAGATTTGAAACATGCTTCAAATCTTTCCGCTGGAACTCTGCCGGACCCAGTTCCTATAGGGAAGCCCATTTGTCTGTATGCTGGTCCGACGGACCAAATACGATGCAAGGGCAGCTACAGCACCTGCCCACGAGAATGTTCGGTTCTCGGCAACAGGGTATAATCTCGCGCTTGCTACAATAGGAAAAACATTTTCCTATTGCAGCGAGCGCGAGAAAGAGGTGACAATGTCGTCTGCTATGGATTTTAAGGGGAACCCCCTACGCTGAAAAAACGGCATAGGGGTCCCCCCAAAATCTATACCAGACCCTTGTCCGAGCACAGAGCCCGGCCAGTCAGGAAAGAGGGTGGAGACAAGCGAGCGCCCCCCCTCCTGAACCGTACCAGACTGCATACCCTCAACATGGGGGGTGGTTTCTTTGGGGAAGGGGGGCGCCCTGCGGCCTCCCACCCCAAAGCACCTTGTCCCCATGTTGATGAGGACAAGGGCCTCTTTCCGACAACCATGGCCATTGGTTGTCGGGGTCTGCGGGCGGGGGGCTTATCGGAATCTGGGAGCTCCCTTTAATAAGGGGGCCCCCAGATCCCGGCCCCCCACCCTATGTGAATGAATATGGGGTACATTGTAACCCTACCCATTCACCTGGGGAAAAAAAGTGTCAATAAAAAACACACTACACAGGTTTTTAAGTAGTTTATTAGGCAGCTCTGGGGGTCTCTTCTGACTTCTCCGCTCTCTCTGGCCTCTTCTCCCAGTGTCCGCTTCTTCTCCCGCTCTCCGGTTCTTCTTTCGGGCTCCTCCGCTATCTTCTGCTCTTTTGCCGCTCTTTTGCTAGCGGTGGCCCGGTCTTCTCCGTCGTCTTGTTCCCTCTTCTCTTCTTCCGCTGTTGACACAATGCTCTCTCTCGCTGTAATGCTGTGTGAGCAGTGCGCAATGACTTATATAGGCATGGGGCGGGGTCACTGGGTGATGTCACCCGGTGACCCTGCCCCTTATGACGTCACAGTCCTGGGGCATGCTGGGACTGTGCCATCATAAGGGGCGGGGTCTCCACTCGGTGACCACGCCCCATGCCTATATAAGTCATTGCACACCGCTCACACAGCATTACAGTGTGAGAGAGCGTTGTGTCAACATCAGAAGAAGAGAAGAGGGAAGAAGACGATGAAGAAGACCGGGCCACCACTAGCAAAAGAGCAGCAAAAGAGCAGAAGATAGTGGAGGAGCCCGGCAGAAGAACCGGACACCGGGAGAAGAGGCCGAAGAGTGGGAGAAGAGGCCGGAGAGAGCGGAGAAGTCGGAAGAGACCCCCGCAGTTGGAAGAAGACCCCCGGAGCTTCCTAATAAACTACTTTAAAAACCTGTGTAGTGTGTTTTTTATTGACACTTTTTTTCCCCAGGTGAATGGGTATGGGTATGATGTACCCCATACTCATTCACATAGGGCGGGGGGCCGGGATCTGGGGGCCCCCTTATTAAAGGGGGCTCCTGAATTCCGATAAGCCCCCCACCCGCAGACCCCGACAACCAGCAGCCAGGGTTGTCGGGAAGAGGCCCTTGTCCTCATCAACATGGGGACAAGGTGCTTTGGGGTGGGGAGGCCGCAGGGCGCTCCCCTCCCCCAAAGCACGCACCCCCCATGTTGAGGGCATGCAGCCTGGTACGGTTCAGGAGGGGGGGGCGCTCGCTCGTCCCCACCCCCTTTCCTGACCGGCCGGGCTGCGTGCTCAGATAAGGGTCTGGTATGGATTTTAGGGGGACCCCATGCCGTTTTTTTCGGCGTAGGGGGTTCCCCTTAAAATCCATACCAGACTTGAGGGCCTGGTATGCTCTGCGACTGGGCTCGCAAGGTGTCAATCTCGCCGATAAAAGCGGTGAGATTGACTTCCTTTTCTAGTCCCGTCATACCTCATCACGTTCAAAATGAATGGACTTTAGTCCATGTGTGGGCAAGTCCGTTCATTTGGAAGTCCGCCGTAACTCCGTTGAAAGTCCATCGGGAAGACCGGCAGGCCTAGTCTGCCAGAAAGTGCGGTCGTGTGTATGCGGCATCACTGTGACCCAAGGATACATCGTTTTGAGTACTAGCACACTTTTTTCAGTTCTGAATATTAGCACACTTTTTTGGAATGCCCATTCCTTAATCAATCAGTCTAATGGGTGTTAACACCCTAAAAATGCCTATAATATGCCTAAAATGTATTATTAATCCTCTTGGAAATAAATATTTTTGGAATTTAAAATAAAGGCAGAAACTGCTAAATGGCTGTTGTGTCCATGTCAATTTCTCTAGCATTTTTCTTTTAGGATAAGTGTGATATTGGATTCAAATTTATCTTTCATGTGGTTATCATTGGGTAAAGTCTATTTATTCCAAGATCAAATGTTAAAGTAATTGTTACCCCCCCCCTTACCCCTCAAAAAAATATATACTCCTTTCCCTTTAAGGTACAAGCTGTAGCATATTGCTTTTGTTTTTTTCTATCTTCTATAGTACCTGGTTGATTCTGCCTGGTTCTGACTCTCCCCCCCCCCCCGAGAACTGACCACGTTTATCATAGCTGCTGAGCTATGAAAGTGTGGTCAGAATATGTGCCTCCATCACTGCAGCTCTCCACTGTGTGTCTCTCCATCTCCCCCCTCCTCCCTCTCTCTCTCCCTGTCAGTTCCATAGCCAGCATTTAGAACACAATCTCCTCCACTCCCTGCCCCTCTCCACTCCTCTCCTCTACTCCCTGCCCCTCTCCTCTCCTACAGCCTTCATTGACTAAAATGTTTACCTGAAGCTGCTCCTCCCCCTCCTCGTAGTAAAAGCTGCATTGTCTCACTTAGTGTAACATTGAGGGAGAGAGAGCTGCTAGCAGCTCATTCTTGTATGCTTTCACAAGCAAATACATTTTAACATTTTTAAACACTATATTTAGACATACGGCTAATTTAATTTTTAATATACAAAATGACTGCATGCAGATAATTTGGTTATACACTTTATTATTTTTTATATACAAAGTCATGTAAATAGATCCTGAAAATAGTGAAAGCGTGCCATAGTGATCCTTCCTGCCTTCCATGTGCCATAGTGATCCTTCCTGTTTTCTATGTGTCATAATGATCCTTCCTGCCTTACATGTGTCATACTGATCATTCCTGCCTTCCATGTGTCATACTGATCCTTTCTGCCTTTCATGTGTCATACTGATCCTTCCCGCTTTCACATTCTATGCAGGTTGAAACTTGAGTGCAGAATCTCCTAATCAGATAAAAGGTGAAAGTTTATGCAGTCCTCTCAGCAGAGGACTAGCAGCCCCTCCCATATCTGTCTTACAGCTGGAGTGGGGGAGCAGAATAAATCATGTGACTGCTACAGTAAAAAACAAAGAAGAGAGCAGCGCCATCTAAGTGCAGCGTGATAAACACAAGCGTCTAGTGGACGCAGGGTCAGACAAACATAGTGCCCCCAAACATTTCCTAATTCATCATAAACATTCCTCTCGTGATCTTAAAGTTTGGGTAATCAAAGCCATACCCAATACTTTTCCAGCAGCAGAACGTTACAAATGCCTGTGCACACGGGTATCCTACTGGATTTACAGACTAGATGTCCTTACTCCAGGTGGGTTGAATGAGGAGCTGGAAATTAACCCTTTACTCTAAATTCTTTTTCAGCAAGCATTCTTCCTTCCCTCTCAAAAAGACAAGTAACATTTAGATATATACATTTTTTGGTTTTCTCTCTTTTTTGAAATCCTCTTTTGTTCGTTGCCTAACATATGTTATGATTTGTCAGTAATCATTTTAGGTCCATGGCCATTACGGTCTTTCCCCTTCAATAGTAAGTATGCTTCCCATCAATTTGGGCAGAAGCCAATTAATCTACCAGTTTATCTTTGGAGTGTGGGAGGAAACCCACACAAGCACAGGGAGAACATGCAAACTCCAGGCAGGTAGTGTCGTGGTTGGGATTTGAATCAGCGACGCTTTTTGCTGCTAGGCGAGAGCGCTACACCACTGTGCCACCCTATACTACCCTCTCTTTCTCGCTCTTCCCTTTCAACTTTCTTACCCAATTTCTTTTTCTTCTCTCTCTCTCTTTCCCTTCTAATTTTTTCCTTACCATTATTATTTCATTAGAAAATAATCTCTTCACATACATATATATTCTTCCCATCACTGTTCCACTTCTTTGTCTGCATCATTATCTATTCCTCAATTCATTCCATTTTCAATTTTATTTTTATTTTTATTTTTATTCCTTATCTTCATGTCCATTTTTATTTTAAATTTTAACCATTACTCATTTAGTTATATACTTTTTCCTTTACAACAGTTCTCCTATCTCTCATTTCAGCTGCTTCCAGATCATAGAATTTAAAATTCTTTCTTGTTATATATAAAAAAGTTATTTATCAACCACCCCCCCCTTCTTTTCTACTGGACTATAAAAACCTCTCCAAACATGGCCACAACTATTGCCTGATGAAGGAGCATGCATGCTCCGAACGTGCGCTCCTCCCCACTCTCTCACCATCCGGAAGTGACGTGTCCAGCCGCCCCTGAGCCGAATCTGAGAACCAGGAAGCGTTGGGAGCCACCAGCACAGCCGGGAATATGAGTTGCCTCTCCGCCTTCCCCCAGGAGTAGATGAACTTCCTATACCATTTCACATGCGCTGTAATCTCTACAATCTTGTGAGTTTAAAATCATCTGTCCTATATTAAAATGTTTTTATCACGCTGCACTTAGATGGCACTGCTCTCTTTTCTTTGTTTTTTACTGTCTACAGAGCCCCTTCTAGCTTGTTATGAGCCAGCAGCCATCCAGAGTCAGCCCATCTGTGACCATCTACACACCTCTTGATGCATTTAAACTCTCATGCATGGACTCCTCACTATAGAAAGTAGATAAATCGCCCATTTCTCTTTATTTGAGGTGACAGAGCGCACATGATATTTCTGTGCATGACTGCTACAGTGCCTTGAAAAAGTATTCATACCCCTTTAATTTTTCCACAATTTGTCATGTTACAACCTAAAATGTAAATGTATTTTTTTACAAATAAATATGTGAAATATGTGGAGTGCAGTTGTATTTACTCCCCCTGAGTCAATACTTTGTAGAACTGCCTTTCGCTGCAATTACAGCTGCAAGTCTTTTTGGGTACATCTCTGCCAGCTTTGCACATCTAGAGAGACCATTCTTCTTTGCAAAATAGCTCAAGCTGTCATAGTGGATAGAGAACATCTGTGAACAGCAATTTTCAAGTCTTGCCACAGATTCTCAATTGGATTTAGGTCTGGACTTTGACTGGGCCATTCTAACACATGAATATGCTTTGATCTAAAGCATTCCATTGTAGCTCTGGCTGTATGTCTAGGGTTGTTGTCCTGCTGGAAGGTGAACCTCCGCCCCAGTCTCAAGTCTTTTGCAGACTCTAATAGGTTTTCTGCTAAGATTGCCCTGTATTTGGCTCCATCCATCTTCCCATCAACTCTGACCAGCTTCCCCATCTCTGCTGAAAAAAAGCATCCCCACAACATGATGCTGCCACCACCATGTTTCGCGTGGGGATGGTGTGTTCAGGGTGATCTGCAGAGTTTTCTGCCACACGTTGTTTTGCTTTTAGGCCAAAAAGTTTATTTCCTCAGAGCACCTTCTTCCACATGTTTGCTGTACCCCCCACTAGCTTCTCACAAACTGCAAACTGAACTTCCTATATCTTTCTTTCAACAATGGCTTTTTTCTTCCCACTCCTCCATAAAGGCCGGATTTGTTGTTTGATTAGTTGTGCTGTGTTTCACCCGTAGTTGGATCACCCTTTAGGGTGATGTCTAAAAAGTTGATACTGAAAGCATCATGCTCAATTGAAAAATGCAAATTTAACTGATTGTCATTAAGGCATTTCAAAAATTAATGCAATTCTATAGTGTCACAATCCCACAACATCACAGGGTCATCGATATAGCGACCATACCATATAATCTAAATTGTGCAAAGTAAAAAATATTTCTATATTGATCCTATAATGAAGTGTTTTTCTCTGCCATCTATATTGGTATATTGATATTTTTCTCAGCTTTATATCAAAAAACTTATCTTTCCCATATATTATTTCTGATCAAAATGTATCTAGGTAAAATATCTTATAGTGTTACCTATCACTGTGTAAAGTGCTAGTGCTAACAAAATATTAAAAAATATATAGGTGTATATATATATATATATATATATATATATATATATATATATATATATATATATATATATATATATATATATAAAGTGAGAAATAAACTGAAAACTAAAATCGTACAACGTGCCAATATTACTTTGTTTTTTGAAAAATGTCCCCAACATGTGCACCACAGTACACTACATGTCCTCAGTGAATGATCACTCCTGTGCAGTAATTACGTTTTTCTTCAATATAAAGTGCTCCAAATTCACCACTGTGATTTCACCACCACCTGTTGCAATGGCCACTCACCAGATATGGTAAGAATATGCGCCTTTGGTTCATTTAGGATAACCACTCCATTTATGATGGGTTCATGGAACCCATCATGGAAAAACATTTCATTATAGGATCGATATAGAAATATTTTTTACTTTGGACAATTTCGGTGGTTATTATACACAAAAGTTAGCGCAATCCACTTTTTACTATAATTGCATTCCACTATTTCTTGGGTGGACCCACATGATTGCAGCAAACTAGATTGATGGGTATTAAAACTGAGTTTTGCTCCGGTAACACATCTTGTTGGACAAATATACCATATAATCTGCCTGGCACAGAGGTTGCTGGGAGAGAACAAAAAATGTTCCTCCCACAAACCCATGTAGAGATTCACCTTGGACGGTGAGAATCTAGCACCCATCGACGCCCCACAGCGCTGGATATAATACACGCCATCAAATAAAAAATAATTGTGCTTTAATAAGAGCTCAATACTTAACAAAATAAACTCCTGTAGCTCCTGAGAATAGGCGCTATAGCGTTGAAGATGATATTGGATGGCTTGCAATCCAGCGTTGCGGGGAATCGACAAATAAAGTGCCTTCACATCCAGTGTAGCCCACACATAGGTAGATGTCCATTTGACAGATGTAATATGGGATAGGACTGTGCTCTAATGTAAGCAGGCAATCTGTGTACTAAAGGCTGTAGGTGCCGGTCTACCCATTCTCCCAAACGCTCCAATAAGAAACCAATTCCGGCCACGATTGATCATCTCTGTAAAGGACAATCAATTTTGGCGAATTTTGAGGAGATGATGGAAGACCGGCACCACAGGTTTATCCACATAGAGATACTCAGCAGTTTTGGATTACAAAACTATCATACTAATGCCCAACTGTAATGCCCTGTACACACGGTTGGATTTTCAGACGGAAAATGTTCGATCGGAGCTTTTTATTGGAAATTACGACCGTGTGTGGGCTCCATCGGACTTTTTCCATCGGATTTTCCGACACACAAAGTTTGAGAGCAGGCTATAAAATTTTCAGACAACAAAATCCGATCGCATCAATTCCAACCGTGTGTGGACAATTCCGATGCACAAAGTGCCACGCATGCTCAGAATAAATTCCCAGACGGAACTGCTCGGTCTGGTAAAATTAGCGTTCGGAATGGATATAGCACTTTCGTCACGCTGCAATGTTTTAAAATGTTTAATGCAGTGCACTCTCTTCTTCTTTATAATGCTAGAAGAATGAAGTTGTTTTACTGCTCATATTCACACAGACTTCTCACAAACTTCTTTCTTTATTATTTATTGTGATTTCATCAATATAATGTTTTGATTTGTCACATCTACCGAAAAAATATTATTTTTTGGATGTTTTTATATTAAATATTTTTTTTTGGTTTTTATAAAGCCTGACCTTGTGTTTTATTTTTATTATTTTTTTTTTTTTTTTACTCCAGAATAGTTTTGGTGCGTTTTGTGTGTCAAGTTACCACAACACCATTATTATCTTGTATTATTTAATTTCAAGGAGGTTGCTTGGTGTTGGTGTCTCTTGTTAATTTCACATTGTATTTTTTAAAATGTACCTGCCCCCTCACAAACAAACTGTCCTTCTTGAAGGAAAACACACAGGCGAGTATTATTAAAAAAAAAAAACAACTTTATTAAGGTGTCCTAACCAAAGAAAGAGGGAGGTAACACTGGAGAAACTGCAGAAATTGGCGAAGCCTTTGGCCCCCAGGGCACACATCAACTATTTTAATGCAAAATTGTTGGCCTGAGGAGTCCATATATAAAGGAGTACAATCTGGTCCAGAAGTCCAAGAGATCATGAACAGCAGTAGATGACATCTATGTCCCCAGGCTGTGGTCATACAAGAGCCTGCATCTTTTGTCAGACCAGAAGGAACCCAGGGCCTTCACTCTCTTGTTCTCCTTCCATGCTTCCTTCCACGCTGTGTCTGTGATGGTGGAGTTGTGGCAGGAAGAGGAGGAGGATGGTCCAACTCACTCAGGTGGGTATTGGGTGTGATTTCGCCCCTCAACCCCATATTTAATGTTTTATAAATGATTTCCTCACACATGAGGCGTTGGCCCTCTTGCATGTCCTGCAGTTTTGTGGCAGCCATGGAGGCAAAGGCCTCTTCACGAGTGGGGGTGATTCTGAGGGACGCAAAAGCCTCCTGAATCAGCCTGACTCCTCCACATTACTCCCCTTCCTGGGTTTTTTTGTTTGGAAGGCGGAGGGGAGGAACCTGCGATTCTGTGAGGCTCCTACTGAGCCCGGCCACCTCCTGGCTGACACTTACCCCCACCTCCTGCTGGCTGCCACTAACCCCCGCCTCCTCCTGGCTACCACATTCCACAGCCTCCTCCTGTGTGCCACATTCCACAGCCTCCTCCTGGATGAGGTCTTCCTGTGTATGAAAAAGGGACATAGTTTTAGTTTTTTTCTTCATCAATCACACACAATTTTCATCTCATGACTGTTGCAAATTGAATGTTAACAAATATAACAGATTATCATTCTGAGCCCAGCATTTTTCATTATTGTCCCAATTATTTTTGCCCACTACTGTCTATTGATATGTAAAACACTTTATTAAATCAGCAATTAGTGATCAATAATAATATCTAGTAAACATCATTTATTTATTGACCAGAAATCTGTAGAAGAATGCTATTCCTGGCTCAAGCTGGGCTTCTCCACTTCTTCCTGGCTGGAAGTCCCAGGTTGGAAATCGGAAGCCTCAGCTGGGGTGGAAGATAGGGTGGAAGGAAGAGTGGAAGGAAGGGTTGAGAGGGATTCCCTGACTTCAGTCTGGTCTGACAGAAATCGCAGTCTCTCATAGTACCACAGCCTGGGGACATAAACGTCATCTGCTGCAGCTCCGGATCTCTGGGAATCCTGGACCTTCTTGCACTCCCTAAGATAAGTGCTCCTCAGGCCACCAATTTTGGCTTTTAAATAGGGGATGCTTGCTGTGGGGACCACCGGCTTCACCAACTCCAGCAGTTTCTCCAGCGCTGCCTTCCTCTTTTGTTTATGATTATATTGTGGGTGTTTCACCTGCCACAGGCAGGGCAGCTCCCTGTACTTGTCTATGAACAGGTGGAGGAAGTTGTGGTCATTGAAGCCATCCATTTTATCTGCAATACACAAGACAAACCCTAATGTCAGGCTAAAGTCTCCTAATCTTGTCCCAATATAGGCCTCAATCTATAAGCAGTATAGGCCCAAGTTTAAATGTTACCTTCGTTATCACGATCGGCGCTTCCGATACTCCTTCCTCCGCTCACAGATCCTACGTACTACGCACGCGTGTTACGCCTTATATACACTGCGCATGCGTGAAACTCCGCCTGCCCCTGACGTTCTTTCTAGTCTATTCCCCGCCCCTTCTTTCGGCGCAGTGGGGAAGAGCACATGGCGGAGACACAACAGGTGCGTGCTAATTACAGCAACAAGGAGGAGGAGGAAAGCCCGGAGTCAGAAACGTCACAATCCCGAGATTTAGGGCCTCAAATATGGCCTTTGTTGAGATGTGGAGATGGTCGACATACTGAAGAGGGCCGACTATGACGGGAAGTATGGACCTTACCCCAACTCCAATGTCAGAAAGGCCAAGATCATGACTAAAGTTGCAAAGAGTCTGCACAGAAAGTTTGGGGTACGTCAATCCAAGGATCAACTGAGGAAGCATTGGTCGGACCTCAAATTAAGGGAGCACGATCAGTATAGAAGGATCAGGAGAGTGCTTCAAAAAAGTAAGTAGTTGTCCTGTGTTCCTATTCATTGTTTTTATAATGTTCCTGCTGCTCCATGTGCTTTTCTTTACTGTAGTACAGCTTAAAATGGCAACTTTCATGTTCATGGACACATTATTCGTTCGTAGGAAACATTGTTCGGCCAAAAAAAACACCATGTTTTGTCTAGATGCATTTCAATACATTTTTTCTGGCCTAATTGTAACTAGAATGAAATGCAAACTAGATTCTGTGTAAGGAGAGGATACTCAGCAGTTGTTTACACATCCGAATGCTGGAGCACTAGTGTGGGACACAAAAACACCCTTTTTATTAGGGGGTCCCACACAGGTGCTCTAGTGTATGCTATAGGGGTTTCTCCATCTGTAAAGCTTGTACAAAACAGGCAAGTATTTAAGCTTGACAAAGGAAAACAATATTTCTTCATCTTGGAACTCTGCCAAAATAGACAATTGTGCACCACTTCCAAGCAATGTTTCATATTCCTATTTCTGCCATCAAATATCTGTGTGCTAAGTATACTTATTTTTTTTTACATAGGGGAGAAAAGACTTGGAGGACACCACTCATCAGAGGAGACAACAGACCCCCCACCTCAGGAAGAAGGGGAAATCCCCCAAAGCCAAGCAGAGGAGGAGGAGGGAGACATGGTGGAAATTGTCACCACAACAGGTGAGTGTCTGTGACCACAGGCTCAGGTAAGAGATAGATGCTTGCATATTTATAATACATGGTGTGTTTTTTTTTCTATATTTTTAGGTGATCGTGATGTTGCGGATGAAGGTCATTTCACCAGTGAAAGTGCCCAGATCCTGATCGGGGAGATCATGGGGTGTAATAGTGACTTTGAAAACATCAAGCAAAACATCAATGATGTTCAAAACAAAATGAAGAACATCATTGATGTTTTAGGGAGAGTTTAAAACCCCTCAAAATCCCTTACTTCTTTCTGCTTTATTTTTCTGAAAATTTTTAGCACATTTTTTGACATATTCTAGAAAAGCCAAATTTTGAAGATGCACACAGTGTGTCAACATGTGCTATCTGCCATCACGGGAAATCAATGTATGCATTTTGGGGGTGCAACCCCTTCCTCAATAATAAAGTAGCTGAGAGGAAGGGGTTGCACCCACAAAACATGTCCATTGATATCCCATGATGGCAGCTAGCACATGTTGACATTCGGCAATTTGTGTGCATCTTCAAAATTTGGCTTTTCCAGGGGTGACTTCACCCCATCTGAACGCAATATCAAACACAGTTTATTAATACTCATGTCTTATATTGCCTTCAATTTCTAGAAAAGTTGAACTTTGTAAGTTCCAGATTTGTGTATTTCTAGTTGGTTTTAAACATGCCTGTTTCACCTTAAAATGACATTTCTACTTTTAATGTCACCTAAAAAATTGTTATACAACAAACATGTTGGTTTGTTTTAAAAACCTTTTATAAATGCACATGTGATTGTGCTTTGATTAAAAAGATTGAGAATCAACAATGTGTGGCTTCTTCTTTCAATGCTCAAAAGCATTTTTTGGTTGTAAAGTTGGTGTTTTCAGTGACAATGGGGGTTATTTACTAAAGGCAAATCCACTTTGCACTACAAGTGCAGTTTCTGTGCAGTCTCAAGTGTCTTTGCCTTTAGTAAATAACATCCAACAGTGCTTTTTAATTTTACACAATCGCGCCATTTTCAGGACTCCCCATATTTCAGTCAGGGTCAGCTAAAAAAAAGACAAGCAGTAAATCTAAGCAAATATTTGTTCAGTTTAAAAAATGTTTTTATTTAAAAAATGTCTCAGACATTGTCTGGCATATTGATGGCCCCCCTACCCGCAAAGTATTCCATGTATCTTAGACGGACCTCGCGGGCACTCTGGGGGGGCAAGCCAGGACAGCCAGCTTCAAGTGCCGTCAGGGTTGGTTCATTTAGATTAATTCTGGCTTCAGGCCCAACTGAGCCAGCATAGTTCACAGAATTTCTCCTTAAAAAGTTGTGGAGAACACAGCAAGCCAGGATGATGTGGTTGAGTTTATATTCTGCCATGTGTATGGGTGTAAGAAATAGGCGGAACCGGCTGGCCATTATTCCAAATGTGTTCTCCATCACTCTTCTGGCTCTGGCCAGCCGGTAATTAAAAACCCTCTGGTCCGGGGTGAGGGTCCTCATAGGGAATGGCCCCATAAGATGGTCCCCCAGCGCAAACGCTTCATCTGCAACGAAGACGAATGGGAGTCCTTCCGCATTGTCTTCTGGAGGTGACAAGTCCAAGCTGCCATTCTAGAGACGCCGGTAGAACTCCGTGTGGGTGATGACTCCACCATCTGACATCCGACCATTCTTCCCCACGTCCACATACAGGAACTCGTAAGTAGCCGACACCACCGCCAACATCACAATACTATTGAACCCCTTGTAGTTGTAGTAGTATGTAAGTTGGGTGGTGGGACGATGTGGACGTGTTTCCCATCAATTGCCCCTCCGCAGTTAGGAAAGTCCCACCGCTGGGCAAAGTGGGAGGCCACAGTCTGCCATTCCTGTGGGTTGGAAGGAAACTGTGGAGTCAAACAAGAAAAAAAACAAAAACATTTTGCACATAAACATGGAAAGCAGATTAGACACAAACATTCTTGGCCAACATCAGTATTACATTTTTTTAGGGAGTATTTAAATACAAAGGTATAAGGTCCACCTATCAGATCCCCCCCCCCCCATGGGCCATTTAAATAAATTTATGGGGGGGAGATGTTTTGGACAGGTAACCCTCTCCACTTCATTGAGAGATGAATGCCTAAATAATGTGTATTACTTTGAAAAGAAGGGGGGAAAAATTGGGACTTTATATGAAACAAGACACTGAGGTAGATTAAATCAATCAAAATGATAAGAATATTTATTGGCAACATGAGAGGAGGTGGTAGAGTGGATAACATTAATAGTAGATAAATATGTAGATAGCAGAATAAAAAGGCATGATACAATCATAGCACAGTAAAATTCATAATACAATAGCATTATTACACATAATTAATAATGAACCAACAGTACACTCCAAGATAATTATATAATATTAACCAATATATTTTTTGATGATTTAAACAAATCAAACCCATATTAGAATCATGGTTATTGTGGCATAGCATCCAATCGTAAAAAAGCTCGACGCGTTTCGTGGATCGTTTCCACTCATCAGGAGTAGCTATGTATTGGGGTACCTATGATAAACAATGAATCAATAATCAATGGTAATTGATTATAGTGGGAAGAGAGGGAACATAAAACAGTAGTCCTAGCCGCTCTTACCTGTAATATACAAGAGGATAGATAATGATAATATTGATAAAAACCGTAGATATTCTGAGGTGAAAATTCATCCCCCCGGGAGCTGAGGTATCAAACAAGACCAATATGCAGGCCGAAAGACTGGTGAAAAACATATTTGAAGAAGTGGGGTTATTAGAGCATGGAGCAAGGCTAAAAAATGAAGGGTAGGGGAAAGGAAAAGGGGTGTGGACACTGAGATAAAAACCAAGGTAGAAAACCCCAAGGTGAGAGTGGAAAAGTTGAAAAAAGAATCTAGAAAGGGAATAAACCTGAAGTGCCATATTAGGATAAGTAGTAAAGGATTACCATGTGGAGTGAGCCTTGGTGAAAAATGAGGCAGGGAGCAATCTCCGGAAAAGAAGTGTGGTAGTGAAGGGAGCCCGCAGCATCGTCAAGTATGAATACCAACGTCACGCTGAAGGATTGCGCAGCTCAGGGGAAGAAGGCAACCCCGTCCGAGCGACTAGCGCTCATAAGAAGGCGCCCGGCATCCCACGTGTTGTGCGCCGATGAAAAAAACACGTCAGCGTATGGCGTCAATAATGACGTCGGACATCAGGCGTGTGGGCGTAGCGTCGACGCACAGCGGGAGCGAGCCAGCGATCCCATGACCAATACGGCCAGGGGATTGGAGGATAGCCGCGGTGTGCGTCGCAGCTCCCGGAAGTGGATGGGATCACCTCCTACTAAAAGGTAGTTGCCTTACTAGAAGAGTACAACAACCCAGGAATGATATCAGTATAGCATATATCTATACTGGGTGCTTTGGATGATATGACAGAAAATAACCAAGTAGTAAAATAAGATAGACCAGTGGGTTGTTTCCATCCCTATTAAACTTGAGAAGAAATTAAAAACAGGTGGGACTTTATATGAGCCATGACCATCCAGTACACCGGTCTCCATCCCTAAATATTATTGAAAAGAAGGGGGGAAAAATTGGGACTTTATATGAAACAAGACACTGAGGTAGATTAAATCAATCAAAATGATAAGAATATTTATTGGCAACATGAGAGGAGGTGGTAGAGTGGATAACATTAATAGTAGATAAATATGTAGATAGCAGAATAAAAAGGCATGATACAATCATAGCACAGTAAAATTCATAATACAATAGCATTATTACACATAATTAATAATGAACCAACAGTACACTCCAAGATAATTATATAATATTAACCAATATATTTTTTGATGATTTAAACAAATCAAACCCATATTAGAATCATGGTTATTGTGGCATAGCATCCAATCGTAAAAAAGCTCGACGCGTTTCGTGGATCGTTTCCACTCATCAGGAGTAGCTATGTATTGGGGTACCTATGATAAACAATGAATCAATAATCAATGGTAATTGATTATAGTGGGAAGAGAGGGAACATAAAACAGTAGTCCTAGCCGCTCTTACCTGTAATATACAAGAGGATAGATAATGATAATATTGATAAAAACCGTAGATATTCTGAGGTGAAAATTCATCCCCCCGGGAGCTGAGGTATCAAACAAGACCAATATGCAGGCCGAAAGACTGGTGAAAAACATATTTGAAGAAGTGGGGTTATTAGAGCATGGAGCAAGGCTAAAAAATGAAGGGTAGGGGAAAGGAAAAGGGGTGTGGACACTGAGATAAAAACCAAGGTAGAAAACCCCAAGGTGAGAGTGGAAAAGTTGAAAAAAGAATCTAGAAAGGGAATAAACCTGAAGTGCCATATTAGGATAAGTAGTAAAGGATTACCATGTGGAGTGAGCCTTGGTGAAAAATGAGGCAGGGAGCAATCTCCGGAAAAGAAGTGTGGTAGTGAAGGGAGCCCGCAGCATCGTCAAGTATGAATACCAACGTCACGCTGAAGGATTGCGCAGCTCAGGGGAAGAAGGCAACCCCGTCCGAGCGACTAGCGCTCATAAGAAGGCGCCCGGCATCCCACGTGTTGTGCGCCGATGAAAAAAACACGTCAGCGTATGGCGTCAATAATGACGTCGGACATCAGGCGTGTGGGCGTAGCGTCGACGCACAGCGGGAGCGAGCCAGCGATCCCATGACCAATACGGCCAGGGGATTGGAGGATAGCCGCGGTGTGCGTCGCAGCTCCCGGAAGTGGATGGGATCACCTCCTACTAAAAGGTAGTTGCCTTACTAGAAGAGTACAACAACCCAGGAATGATATCAGTATAGCATATATCTATACTGGGTGCTTTGGATGATATGACAGAAAATAACCAAGTAGTAAAATAAGATAGACCAGTGGGTTGTTTCCATCCCTATTAAACTTGAAAAGAAATTAAAAACAGGTGGGACTTTATATGAGCCATGACCATCCAGTACACCGGTCTCCATCCCTAAATATTATTGAAAAGAAGGGGGGAAAAATTGGGACTTTATATGAAACAAGACACTGAGGTAGATTAAATCAATCAAAATGGTAAGAACATTTATTGGCAACATGAGAGGAGGTGGTAGAGTGGATAACATTAATAGTAGATAAATATGTAGATAGCAGAATAAAAAGGCATGATACAATCATAGCACAGTAAAATTCATAATACAATAGCATTATTACACATAATTAATAATGAACCAACAGTACACTCCAAGATAATTATATAATATTAAACAATATATTTTTTGATGATTTAAACAAATCAAACCCATATTAGAATCATGGTTATTGTGGCATAGCATCCAATCGTAAAAAAGCTCGGCGCGTTTCGTGGATCGTTTCCACTCATCAGGAGTAGCTATGTATTGGGGTACCTATGATAAACAATGAATCAATAATCAATGGTAATTGATTATAGTGGGAAGAGAGGGAACATAAAACAGTAGTCCTAGCCGCTCTTACCTGTAATATACAAGAGGATAGATAATGATAATATTGATAAAAACCGTAGATATTCTGAGGTGAAAATTCATCCCCCCGGGAGCTGAGGTATCAAACAAGACCAATATGCAGGCCGAAAGACTGGTGAAAAACATATTTGAAGAAGTGGGGTTATTAGAGCATGGAGCAAGGCTAAAAAATGAAGGGTAGGGGAAAGGAAAAGGGGTGTGGACACTGAGATAAAAACCAAGGTAGAAAACCCCAAGGTGAGAGTGGAAAAGTTGAAAAAAGAATCTAGAAAGGGAATAAACCTGAAGTGCCATATTAGGATAAGTAGTAAAGGATTACCATGTGGAGTGAGCCTTGGTGAAAAATGAGGCAGGGAGCAATCTCCGGAAAAGAAGTGTGGTAGTGAAGGGAGCCCGCAGCATCGTCAAGTATGAATACCAACGTCACGCTGAAGGATTGCGCAGCTCAGGGGAAGAAGGCAACCCCGTCCGAGCGACTAGCGCTCATAAGAAGGCGCCCGGCATCCCACGTGTTGTGCGCCGATGAAAAAAACACGTCAGCGTATGGCGTCAATAATGACGTCGGACGTCAGGCGTGTGGGCGTGGCGTCGACGCACAGCGGGAGCGAGCCAGCGATCCCATGACCAATACGGCCAGGGGATTGGAGGATAGCCGCGGTGTGCGTCGCAGCTCCCGGAAGTGGATGGGATCACCTCCTACTAAAAGGTAGTTGCCTTACTAGAAAAGTACAACAACCCAGGAATGATATCAGTATAGCATATATCTATACTGGGTGCTTTGGATGATATGACAGAAAATAACCAAGTAGTAAAATAAGATAGACCAGTGGGTTGTTTCCATCCCTATTAAACTTGAGAAGAAATTAAAAACAGGTGGGACTTTATATGAGCCATGACCATCCAGTACACCGGTCTCCATCCCTAAATATTATTGAAAAGAAGGGGGGAAAAATTGGGACTTTATATGAAACAAGAAACTGAGGTAGATTAAATCAATCAAAATGGTAAGAATATTTATTGGCAACATGAGAGGAGGTGGTAGAGTGGATAACATTAATAGTAGATAAATATGTAGATAGCAGAATAAAAAGGCATGATACAATCATAGCACAGTAAAATTCATAATACAATAGCATTATTACACATAATTAATAATGAACCAACAGTACACTCCAAGATAATTATATAATATTAACCAATATATTTTTTGATGATTTAAACAAATCAAACCCATATTAGAATCATGGTTATTGTGGCATAGCATCCAATCGTAAAAAAGCTCGACGCGTTTCGTGGATCGTTTCCACTCATCAGGAGCAGCTATGTATTGGGGTACCTATGATAAACAATGAATCAATAATCAATGGTAATTGATTATAGTGGGAAGAGAGGGAACATAAAACAGTAGTCCTAGCCGCTCTTACCTGTAATATACAAGAGGATAGATAATGATAATATTGATAAAAACCGTAGATATTCTGAGGTGAAAATTCATCCCCCCGGGAGCTGAGGTATCAAACAAGACCGATATGCAGGCCGAAAGACTGGTGAAAAACATATTTGAAGAAGTGGGGTTATTAGAGCATGGAGCAAGGCTAAAAAATGAAGGGTAGGGGAAAGGAAAAGGGGTGTGGACACTGAGATAAAAACCAAGGTAGAAAACCCCAAGGTGAGAGTGGAAAAGTTGAAAAAAGAATCTAGAAAGGGAATAAACCTGAAGTGCCATATTAGGATAAGTAGTAAAGGATTACCATGTGGAGTGAGCCTTGGTGAAAAATGAGGCAGGGAGCAATCTCCGGAAAAGAAGTGTGGTAGTGAAGGGAGCCCGCAGCATCGTCAAGTATGAATACCAACGTCACGCTGAAGGATTGCGCAGCTCAGGGGAAGAGGGCAACCCCGTCCGAGCGACTAGCGCTCATAAGAAGGCGCCCGGCATCCCACGTGTTGTGCGCCGATGAAAAAAACACGTCAGCGTATGGCGTCAATAATGACGTCGGACGTCAGGCGTGTGGGCGTGGCGTCGACGCACAGCGGGAGCGAGCCAGCGATCCCATGACCAATACGGCCAGGGGATTGGAGGATAGCCGCGGTGTGCGTCGCAGCTCCCGGAAGTGGATGGGATCACCTCCTACTAAAAGGTAGTTGCCTTACTAGAAGAGTACAACAACCCAGGAATGATATCAGTATAGCATATATCTATACTGGGTGCTTTGGATGATATGACAGAAAATAACCAAGTAGTAAAATAAGATAGACCAGTGGGTTGTTTCCATCCCTATTAAACTTGAGAAGAAATTAAAAACAGGTGGGACTTTATATGAGCCGTGACCATCCAGTACACCGGTCTCCATCCCTAAATATTATTGAAAAGAAGGGGGGAAAAATTGGGACTTTATATGAAACAAGACACTGAGGTAGATTAAATCAATCAAAATGGTAAGAATATTTATTGGCAACATGAGAGGAGGTGGTAGAGTGGATAACATTAATAGTAGATAAATATGTAGATAGCAGAATAAAAAGGCATGATACAATCATAGCACAGTAAAATTCATAATACAATAGCATTATTACACATAATTAATAATGAACCAACAGTACACTCCAAGATAATTATATAATATTAACCAATATATTTTTTGATGATTTAAACAAATCAAACCCATATTAGAATCACGGTTATTGTGGCATAGCATCCAATCGTAAAAAAGCTCGACGCGTTTCGTGGATCGTTTCCACTCATCAGGAGCAGCTATGTATTGGGGTACCTATGATAAACAATGAATCAATAATCAATGGTAATTGATTATAGTGGGAAGAGAGGGAACATAAAACAGTAGTCCTAGCCGCTCTTACCTGTAATATACAAGAGGATAGATAATGATAATATTGATAAAAACCGTAGATATTCTGAGGTGAAAATTCATCCCCCCGGGAGCTGAGGTATCAAACAAGACCGATATGCAGGCCGAAAGACTGGTGAAAAACATATTTGAAGAAGTGGGGTTATTAGAGCATTGAGCAAGGCTAAAAAATGAAGGGTAGGGGAAAGGAAAAGGGGTGTGGACACTGAGATAAAAACCAAGGTAGAAAACCCCAAGGTGAGAGTGGAAAAGTTGAAAAAAGAATCTAGAAAGGGAATAAACCAGAAGTGCCATATTAGGATAAGTAGTAAAGGATTACCATGTGGAGTGAGCCTTGGTGAAAAATGAGGCAGGGAGCAATCTCCGGAAAAGAAGTGTGGTAGTGAAGGGAGCCCGCAGCATCGTCAAGTATGAATACCAACGTCACGCTGAAGGATTGCGCAGCTCAGGGGAAGAGGGCAACCCCGTCCGAGCGACTAGCACTCATAAGAAGGCGCCCGGCATCCCACGTGTTGTGCGCCGATGAAAAAAACACGTCAGCGTATGGCGTCAATAATGACGTCGGACATCAGGCGTGTGGGCGTGGCGTCGACGCACAGCGGGAGCGAGCCAGCGATCCCATGACCAATACGGCCAGGGGATTGGAGGATAGCCACGGTGTGCGTCGCAGCTCCCGGAAGTGGATGGGATCACCTCCTACTAAAAGGTAGTTGCCTTACTAGAAGAGTACAACAACCCAGGAATGATATCAGTATAGCATATATCTATACTGGGTGCTTTGGATGATATGACAGAAAATAACCAAGTAGTAAAATAAGATAGACCAGTGGGTTGTTTCCATCCCTATTAAACTTGAGAAGAAATTAAAAACAGGTGGGACTTTATATGAGCCGTGACCATCCAGTACACTGGTCTCCATCCCTAAATATTATTGAAAAGAAGGGGGGGGAAATTGGGACTTTATATGAAACAAGACACTGAGGTAGATTAAATCAATCAAAATGGTAAGAATATTTATTGGCAACATGAGAGGAGGTGGTAGAGTGGATAACATTAATAGTAGATAAATATGTAGATAGCAGAATAAAAAGGCATGATACAATCATAGCACAGTAAAATTCATAATACAATAGCATTATTACACATAATTAATAATGAACCAACAGTACACTCCAAGATAATTATATAATATTAACCAATGTATTTTTTGATGATTTAAACAAATCAAACCCATATTAGAATCATGGTTATTGTGGCATAGCATCCAATCGTAAAAAAGCTTGACGCGTTTCGTGGATCGTTTCCACTCATCAGGAGCAGCTATGTATTGGGGGTACCTATGATAAACAATGAATCAATAATCAATGGTAATTGATTATAGTGGGAAGAGAGGGAACATAAAACAATAACAATAATTTCTTCTCAAGTTCAATAGGGATGGAAACAACCCACTGGTCTATCTTATTTTACTACTTGGTTATTTTCTGTCATATCATCCAAAGCACCCAGTATAGATATATGCTATACTGATATCATTCCTGGGTTGTTGTACTCTTCTAGTAAGGCAACTACCTTTTAGTAGGAGGTGATCCCATCCACTTCCGGGAGCTGCGACGCACACCGCGGCTATCCTCCAATCCCCTGGCCGTATTGGTCATGGGATCGCTGGCTCGCTCCCGCTGTGCGTCGACGCCACGCCCACACGCCTGACGTCCGACGTCATTATTGACGCCATACGCTGACGTGTTTTTTTCATCGGCGCACAACACGTGGGATGCCGGGCGCCTTCTTATGAGCGCTAGTTGCTCGGACGGGGTTGCCCTCTTCCCCTGAGCTGCGCAATCCTTCAGCGTGACGTTGGTATTCATACTTGACGATGCTGCGGGCTCCCTTCACTACCACACTTCTTTTCCGGAGATTGCTCCCTGCCTCATTTTTCACCAAGGCTCACTCCACATGGTAATCCTTTACTACTTATCCTAATATGGCACTTCAGGTTTATTCCCTTTCTAGATTCTTTTTTCAACTTTTCCACTCTCACCTTGGGGTTTTCTACCTTGGTTTTTATCTCAGTGTCCACACCCCTTTTCCTTTCCCCTACCCTTCATTTTTTAGCCTTGCTCCATGCTCTAATAACCCCACTTCTTCAAATATGTTTTTCACCAGTCTTTCGGCCTGCATATCGGTCTTGTTTGATACCTCAGCTCCCGGGGGGATGAATTTTCACCTCAGAATATCTACGGTTTTTATCAATATTATCATTATCTATCCTCTTGTATATTACAGGTAAGAGCGGCTAGGACTACTGTTTTATGTTCCCTCTCTTCCCACTATAATCAATTACCATTGATTATTGATTCATTGTTTATCATAGGTACCCCAATACATAGCTGCTCCTGATGAGTGGAAACGATCCACGAAACGCGTCGAGCTTTTTTACGATTGGATGCTATGCCACAATAACCATGATTCTAATATGGGTTTGATTTGTTTAAATCATCAAAAAATATATTGGTTAATATTATATAATTATCTTGGAGTGTACTGTTGGTTCATTATTAATTATGTGTAATAATGCTATTGTATTATGAATTTTACTGTGCTATGATTGTATCATGCCTTTTTATTCTGCTATCTACATATTTATCTACTATTAATGTTATCCACTCTACCACCTCCTCTCATGTTGCCAATAAATATTCTTACCATTTTGATTGATTTAATCTACCTCAGTGTCTTGTTTCATATAAAGTCCCAATTTTTCCCCCCTTCTTTTCAATAATATTTAGGGATGGAGACCGGTGTACTGGATGGTCACGGCTCATATAAAGTCCCACCTGTTTTTAATTTCTTCTCATGTGTATTACTTTGGCCAGCCCCTCCTTACTTACACTATTGGCAGCCCACTGGACAGGTAAGAAGTGTCATAATACAAAGAGATAAATACACACTGTGCACATTTTAGCACATTTTTACATTCTGTTATTACCGATCAAGATAATAATAGGATACAAAACCTTTTAACATTACCATTTGAAAGTATTCAGGCAGGCCCTTGCACTACATGCTTTGGGGAATTCATCCATAAATATGACCACAAAAGAGGTGGGTATATAGTGTATATGGTTTGGCAAAGTCAGCAGATAGAGGATTCAGGATAGATAGAGGATTGGTATCAGCTGAGTTAGCAGTTGGGGGGAGGGAGGGTTCCAAAGGATTTTGGGACCCCCAAAAAAAAGAAGCCTCTGGCACTCTGCCTGAATTTAAAGCAAAAATCACAATTTTACACATT
The DNA here is from genome assembly GCA_037952835.1 of Lithobates septentrionalis. Classification (NCBI taxonomy): domain Eukaryota; kingdom Metazoa; phylum Chordata; class Amphibia; order Anura; family Ranidae; genus Lithobates; species Lithobates septentrionalis. The sequence continues at coordinate 243,432 of JBBDGP010001553.1, read as the reverse complement.
TTAGGAGGTGTTTAGGGTAAAGCACTACTATGGAGCTGACAAAATACATTGTTAAGTGACTAAACGAGGTGAATATAGGCCCAGGAGAGCATGCTGGGGAGGTTAGTGAAGGCAAATATGTATAAAGGACAAAAAAAAATAACATAAAAATCCAGCATGCATGAGGACAAACGGGACATTCACAGCATATTACAATCATGGTAATTAGGGAATGAGGAAAGAAATACAATACATTAGCAAACATTCTATACAATAACATGTGATGTTAAAGGATAAAAATCTTACCTTAATATACTCCTTCTGCAGGACCTGGATGATGGCAGAACAGGTCTCCGGGATTATGATCCCCAGAGCCTGGGGGGAGATGCCTGTCGAGAACTTGAGGTCCTGCAGGCTTCTCCCGGTCACCAAGTACCGCAGGGTGGCGACTAGCCTCTGCTCCGCAGTGATGGCTTGCCTCATGCAGGTATCCTGCCTGCTGATATAAGGGGTCAGCAAAGCCAACAAACGGTGAAATACGGGGTCCGTCATCCGGAGAAAGTTCCTGAAATCGTCAGGATTATTCTTATGGATCTCACGGAGCAAAGGCATGTGACAGAATTGGTCACGCTGGTGCAACCAATTCTTGGTCCATGAACTCCTCGCCATGTTCATGGACTGGGCTTGTGTCAAAGTAAGAACCCCAACACCAAGCCCCCGCACAGCACAAACTCTACGATGAGTACGTACACGCAACATGGCTAGAAAACAGTCGGTTGGTCAGAACGAAGTAACAGAACGCACTAAAGAACAGCAAGGCCTGTGAAGAGCAACCTGAAAATCAGTAACAAACGAACAAGAACACAATGACAAAGTCAATGGTAACTCGCTGCACGCACTGAAGAACAGATACAAACCCACAAGCACAAACTGAACACCAGAAAAGCGAACTGAAAATCACGAGTCTGAAAAAGCGCAAATCGTCTCTCACCAAACTTTTACTAACACAAGATTAGCAAAAGGAGCCCAAAGGGTGCTGCGCTTGGTACTGAACTGCCCTTTTATAGTCTCGTCGTACGCGGTGTACGTCACCGCGTTCTTGGCGTTCGGAAATTCCGACAACTTTGTGCGACCATGTGTATGCAAAACAAGTTTGAGCCAACATCTGTCAGAAAAAATCCATGGATTTTGTTGTCGGAATGTCCGATCAATGTCCGACCGCGTGTACGGGGAATAAATGTTTTAAAAGAGTTGATTGAAATGGCATAGTGGGATTGTTGGATGGGACGATATGTATCACTGTTACTAAGCTGTCTGATAGCTTCAGATCTATATTCTTCCCTAGTCATCACCACCACTGCTCCTCCCGTATTAGCTTCCTTTATTACTAACCCCTTAGGCCTCTTTCACACGGACGATCCGTTCAGGTCCGCCTGTCAGTTTTTTAGGCTGACCTGAATGGACACTCCATAGACCTCTATGGAGCATCGGATGTCAGCGGTGACATGTCCGCTGACATCCGACCCGCTCCGATCCGAAAAAGTGTGACGGAGGAAAAACCTACTTTTCCATCAGTCTCTAGATCGGATCGGCTGACGACTGACTCTACGGTCCATCTTCATCCGATCCCCCATAGGGGAGAGCGGCGCTCTGACAGGTCTGTCCCTACACAGTGTGCAGAGACGGACCTGTCATCTGCCTGCTCAGCGGGGATCGACGGAGCGATCTCCCGCTGAGCAGAGCAGGCTCCGTACACGGATATGTCTGTGTGAAGGAGCCCTTATTGTCTTTTAACTGCTGTAGAGCCTGTCTCTCTTCCTTAGAGATGTTAGTTTTGCTAGATGTTAAGCTACATTGTTTCAATTGTAACAATTCCCCCTCTATTACAGCCTGGAAAGTATCTATAGTGGAATTTCTTTCATTTACAAGATAGAAAATGTGTCCCCATATTGTGATGTACTACATGAAACTCTAATAATGTTAATGCTGATTTAAATCATTGACTTTACAGCAAATTAAATCTTTTGAACGACTTTTAAATGTTCTGAGAATGTAAGGAGAATTTTCCTAAGAATTTTCCTAAGACTTTTCCTAAGAGTTTAAACTTGAAATTCTATCCATCTATTGCCAGCCTTAGGCAAGTATTTCTCCCTGCTCTGGCATCTCTAAACTTAAAAAGCATTTAACCCCTGTAGTATGGGTGGGGGGGGGGGGGGGGGAGTACTCCTCCACAATGGTAGTTTTTGCTGTGCCATTTAGGCTTTAGCATTATTAGTAGATGTGCAGTCAGTGAGTCAACTAGAGGATAGTGAAAAAAAGAAGAGCAGAACTGTAACTGATGACCTTTGAGCTACTGTTTATCCTTCATTGTCCAATCACAGGATGGGGCATTTTGGTGGTCAGTAAAAAGCAAAGTCAGTAAAGTCACGTTCACACAAGCGGAATGTCCGACAGAAAAAGTCCGACGGAAGCTTTTCATCGTATATACCGATCGTGTGTGTAGGCCTCATCGGACTTTTTTTTTTTTTTAAATCTGACGGACCTAGAAATGGAACATGTTATAAATATTTCCGGAAAACCGATCGTCTATATGCTGTTCCGACGGAACTTCCTTTTTCTAGTCCTGTCGTAAGTGTTGTACGTCACCTCGTTCTGGACGGTTGGACTTTGGTCGGACTTTGGGTTGACCATGTGTAGGCAAGACCGCTTGAATGGAATTCCATCGGAGTTCCGTCGGAGAAACCTTCGGAGTTTATTCCGACGGCAAAACCGGTCGTGTGTACGCAGCATTACTGTCTGTCTGAGGTCCTTAATCATAATGCCCCGTACACACGGTCGGACTTTGTTCGGACATTCCGACAACAAAATCCATGGATTTTTTCCGACGGATGTTGGCTCAAACTTGTTTTGCGTACACACGGTCGCACAAAGTTGTTGGAATTTCCGATCGCCAACAACGCGATGACGTCAAGCACGTACGACGAGACTAGAAAAGGCCAGTTCAGAACCAAGCGCGGCACCCTTTGGGCTCCTTTTGCTAATCTCATGTTAGTAAAAGTTTGGTGAGAGACGATTCGCGCTTTTTCAGACTCGTGGCTTTCAGATCGTTTTCTGCCGTTCAGTTTGTGCTTGTGGGTTTGTATCTGCTCTTCAGTGCGTGCAAGCAAGTTCCGCGTGACTTTAAGTAGTCATTGTGTTCTTGTTTGTTCGTTACTGTTTTTCAGGTCGCTCTTCACAGGCCTTGCTGTTCTTCAGTGCGTTCTGTTACTTCGTTCTGAGCAGCTGACCGTTTTCTAGCCATGTTGCGTATACGTACTCCTCGTAGAGTTTGTGCTGTGCGGGGGCTTGGTGTTGGGGTCCTGACCTTGACACAAGTCCAGTCCATGAACAGGGTGGGGAGGAGTTCATGGACCAAGAATTGGTTGCTTCAGCGTGACCAGTTCTCTCATATGCCTTTGCTCCTTGAGATTCGTGAGAATAATCCTGATGATTTCATGAACTTACATACAACATACAGATTGGCCTTCAATAACCTCCCCAGCATGTTCTCCTGCCCTATATTCACCTCATGTGGTCACTTAACAATGTATTTTATCAGTGCTTTACCCCAAACACCCCCTAAAATGTTTAGAAATCCGATTTGTGCTTTAAATTCAGGCAGAGTGCCAGAGACTTTTTTGTAGTGTCCCCAAATCATTTTTATTAACCCTCCCTCCCCCCAACTGGTAAGTCAGCTGATACCAATTCTCTATCTATCCTCAATCATCTATCTGCTGACTTTGCCAAACCCATACACACTATACCCATCTCTTTTGTGCTCTGATTTATGGATGAATTACCCAAAGCATGTAGTGCAAGGGCCTGCCTGTATACTTTCAAATGGTACTGTTTAAACTTTTTAAATCCTATTATTATCTTGAGACAGGTACTAGCAGAATGTTCAAATGTCCTCAAATGTGTACAGTGTGTATTTATATCTCTGTATTATGACACTTCTTACCTGTCCAGTGGGCTGCCAATAGTGTAACTAAGGAGGGGCTGTTCCAAGTAATACCCTGTATTTAGGCATTCATCTCTCAATGAAGTGGAGAGGGTTACCTGTCCAAGATTTCTCACTTTGCCCAGCGGTGGGACTTTCCTAACTGTGGAGGGGCAATTGATGAGAAACACGTCCACATCGTCCCACCACCCAACTCGGGGTCGTACTATTTCAACTATAAGGGGTTCAATAGTATTGTGATGTTGGCGGTGGTGTCGGCTAATTACGTCTTCTTGTATGTGGACGTGGGGAAGAATGGCCGGATGTCCGATGGTGGAGTCATCGCCCAGACAGAGTTCTACAGGCGTCTCCAGAATGGCAGCTTGGACTTGCCAGCTCCAGAGGACAATGTGGAAGGACTCCCATTCGTGTTCATTGCTGATGAAGCATTTGCGCTGGGGGACCATATTATGCGGCCATTTCCTATGAGGACCCTCACCCCAGAACAGAGGGTTTTTAATTACCGGCTGGCCAGAGCCAGAAGAGTGGTGGAGAACACATTTGGAATCCTGGCCAGACGGTTCTACCTATTTCTGACACCCATCCATATGGCGGAGTATAAACTTAATCATATAATCATGGCGTGCTGTATTCTCCATAACTTTTTACGCAAACATTCGGCCAACTATGCTGGCTCAGTTGGGCCTGAGGCCAGAATGATACATGAAACAACACTGACGGCGCTTGAAAGTGGCCGTCCTGGCTTGCCCTCCCTGAGTGCCCGTGATGTCCGGTTACGATACCTGGAGTTCTTTGCGGGTAGGGGGGCCATCAATATGCCAGCAAATTTGTGAAGCCTTTATAAAATAAAAAAGCAAAAAAAAGAACTTCTTTGTGGACATTTACTGCTTGTGTTTGTTTTAGCTGACCCTGACAGAAATGTGGTGAGTCCAGAAAATGACGTAATTGTGTAACCTTATACAAAGCACTGTTGGGTGTTATTTACTAAAGACAAAGACACTTTGCACTACAAGTGCACTTGCAACTGCACTGAAACTGCACTTGTAGTGCAAAGAGGATATGCCCTTAGGAAATAACCCCCATTTTCACAGAAAACACCAATTACATCACCAACAAAGTGTTTTAGCGTTGACACAATAATCCACACATTCTTGCTTAACAATCTCTTTAATACCTGCACAATCACATGTGCATTTAGAAAAGGTTTTTCTAACAAACCAACATGTTTGTTGTATAACATTTTTTGGGGTAGCATTATAAAACAGATAAATGTCCATTTAAGATAAAACAGGCATGTGTAAAACCAACAAGAAAGACACAAATCTTGAACTTACACAGTTCACATTTGGTAGAACTTGAAGGCAATATCAGACATGAGTATTTAGGAACTGTTTGACATTGCGTTCAGATGGGGTGAAGTCACCCCAGGAAAAGGCAAATTTGGAAGATGCACACAAATTTACCTATGTCAACTTGTGCGACCTGCCATCACGGGGGATCAAGGGACGTGTTTTGTGGGAGAAACCCCTTCCTCTCAGCTACTTTATTATTGAGGAAGGGGTTGCACCCCCAAAACACGTTTATTGATCTCCCGTGATGGCAGATAGCACATGTTGGCACACTGTGTGCATCCTACAAATTAGGCTTTTCTACAGTACAAATCTTTCAAACATTTTGAACATTGGAGCACACCAAAAAACCAAGGGATTGGGAGGGGTTTTAAACTCGCCCCAAGACATCAATGATGTTCTTATGTTTTTGAATAACATCATTGATGTTTTTCTTGAGGTTTTCCAATTGTAAATTACACCCCATGATCTTCCCGATCAGGATCTGGGCACATTCTGATGTGAAAGGATCTGGATCCACAACATCACGATCACCTAAAAAGAGAGAAACCCAAAAAAAAAAAGTTATCAAAAATATGTCAGCATCCATCTCTTTCCTGAGCCTGTGGTCGCAGACACTCACCTGTTGTGGTGACTAGTTCCACCACGTCTTCTTCCTCCTCCTGCACTTCTTGGGTTGGGGGTATTTCCCCTTCTTCCAGAGGTGGGGGGTCTGTGGTCTCCTCGGATGAGGGGTGTCCTCCGAGTCTTTTCTCCCCTATGTAAAACAAAAATGCTATACTTAGCACACAGTGATTTGATGGCAGAACTATAAATAGGAAACATTGCTTGGAAGTGGGGTACAATTGTCTATTTTGGCAGAGTTCAAAAATGTAGCATTTTCAGTGTCCTTTGTCAAGCTTCAATACTTTACCTGTTTAGTACAAGCTTCACAGATGTAGCCACCCCTCTATAGTATACACTGGAGCACCTGTGTGGCCCCCTAATAAAAATGTTGTTCTTGTGTCCCACACTAGTGCTCCAGTGTCCAGATGTGAAAACAGCTGCTGAGTGTCCTCTCCTTACACAGAATCTAGTTTGCATTTCATTCTAGTAACAAAGCCATCTACACAACCAAAATAGTTTCTGACAAGTAGGGCGTAAAAATTGTGGCCAAATGCATATGGCCTAAACAATGGTGTTTTATAGGCCGAAAGAAAAATGTTTGATACGAACGAATAATGTACCCATGAACATGAAAGTTGCCATTTAAAAATGTACACTTGTAAGAAAAGCACATGGAGCAGCACTAACGTAAGAAACATAAAGAATAGGAACACAGGACAACTACTTACTTTTTTGCAGCACTCTCCGGATCTTTCTGTACTGCTCATGTTCTCGTAATTTCAGGTCCGACCACCGTTTCCTGAGCTGATCTTTCGATCGTCGTACCCCGAAATTTCCGGTGCAGACTTTTGACCACTTTCGCAATTATCTTGGCCTTTCTGACATTCGGCCTTCTTCAGGATGTCCATCTCCAACATCTCCCCAAAGGACATATTTGAGGCCTTAAATCTCCTTCTGGATCGGGACGTTTCCGGCTCCGGGCTTTCCTCCTCCTCCTCCTCCTCCTCGTTGCTATAATTAGCACGATCCTGCTGTGTATCCGCCATGTGCTCTTCCCCCACTGCGCAGAATAAAAAGGGGCGGGGAATAGACTAGAAAGAACATCAGGGGCGGGCGAAGTTACATGCATGCGCAGTGTGTATAAAGCGTAACACGCGTGCGTATTACGTACGATCTGTGAGCGGAGGAAGGAGCATCGAAAGCGCTGATCGTGATAACGAAGGTAAGATCTAAACTTGGGCCTATACTGCTTCGAAATTGAAGCCTATATTGTAACAAGATTAGGAGAGTTTGGCCTGACCTTAGGGTTTGTCTTGTGTTGTGTCTTGCAGAGCAAATGGATGGCTTCAATGACCACAACTTCCTCCCCCTGTTCATAGACAAATACAGGGAGCTGCCCTGTCTGTGGCAGGTGAGACATCCCCATTATAATAATAAACAGAAGAGGCAGGCAGCGCTGGAGAAACTGCTGGAGTTGGTGAAGCCGGTGGTCCCCACAGCAACCATCCCCTATTTAAAAACCAAAATTGGTGGCCTGAGGAGCACTTATCTAAAGGGAGCGCAAGAAGGTCACTGATTCCCAGAGGTCCGGAGCTGCAGCAGATGACGTTTATGTCCCCAGGCTGTGGTACTATGAGAGACTGCGATTTCTGTCAGACCACACTGAAGTCAGGGAATCCCCCTCTACTCTTCCTTCCACTTTTCCTTCCACCCCAGCTGAGGCTTCCGATGTCCAACCTGGGCCTTCCAGCCAGGAAGAAGTGGAGGAGCCCAGCTGGAGTCAGGTATAGCATTCCTCTACAGATTTCAGGACAAGAAATGATGTTTACTAGATGTTATTATTGATCACTAATTGCTGATTGAAAAAAAGTGTTTAACATATCAATAGACAGTAGTGGGCAAAAATAATTGGGACAAGAATGAAAAATGCTGGGCTCAGAATGCTAGTCTGTTATATTTGTTAACATTCAATTTGCAACAGTCAGGAGGTGAAAATCGTGTGTGATTGATGAATAAAAAACTAAAACAATGTCCCTTTTTCATACACAGGAAGACCTCAGCCAGGAGGAGGCTGTGGAATGTGGCAGTCAGGAGGAGGCAGGGATTAGTGGCAGCCAGGAGGAGGCGGGGCTAAGTGTCGGCCAAGAGAAGCCTGGGACAAGTCGCAGCCTGACTGAATCGCAGGTTCCTCCCCTCCGCCTTCCATACAAAAGGGCGAGGAAGACGACTCCCATGCAGGATTCAGCGCTCAGGCTCATTCAGGAGGCTTCTGCGTCCCTCCGAGCCTTACCCACTCCTGAAGAGGCCTTTGCCTGCATGGCTGCCACAAAACTGCAGGGCATGCAGGAGGGTCAACGCCTCCTGTGTGAGCAACTTATTTATAAAGTCCTAACTAAGGGGGTGAGTGGGGAACTAACACCCAAGACCAACGTGATTGAGTTGGACCATCCTCCTCCTCCTGCTGCCACAACTCCACCACCAGAGCCACCGCGTGGAAGGAAGCGTGGAAGGAAGCGTGGAAGGAAGGCAAGAGAGTGATGACCAAGGGTTCAGTCTGGTCTGACAAAAGATGCAGTCTCTCGTATGACCACAGCCTGGGGACACAGATGTCATCTGCTGCTTCCGGATCTCTGGGACTGATGGACCAGACTGCACTACCTTAGATATGGACTCCTCAGGCCACCAATTTTGCTTGAAAATTATTGATGTCTGCCCTGGGGGTCCAAGGCTTCGCCAATTTCTGTCGTTTCTCCAGCGCTGCCTCCCTCTTTGTTTAGTTGTGAGCCCTTAATAAAAGTTTTATTTTAGAAAATTTTACTCTCCTATGTGTTTTCATCCAAAAAGGACAGTTTGTTGGTGACGATTCAGGTAGATTTCTAAAATACAATGTGAATTTAACAAGGGACACCAACACCAAACAATCTGCTACAGATTAAATAGAACAACATATCAATGGTGTTGTGGTAACTTGACACAAAAAAAACACACACAAAAATTTTCAGGAGTACAAATAAAAATCCCAAAAACAAAAAATACGCCTTGAAAAAAATACAAACCCAAAAAAAAGTAATCGGCCTTAAAAACCAAAAAAAAAAACCAACAGCAAAATAATGATGTCAGATGTGACAAATCAAAATATATTGAGGGAATCCCAATAAATAGTAAAGAAATAAGTTTGTGAGAAGTGTGTGTGAATATGAGCAGCAAAACTACTTAATTCTTGTCACATTATAAAGAAGAGAGTGCGCTGTATTAAACCATTTTTAACATTGCAGCGTGACGAAAGTGCTGTGTCCATTGCGAACGCTAATTTTACCAGACAGAGCTGTTCCGTGTCGGAATTTCTTCTGAGCATGCGTGGCACTTTGTGTGTCGGAACAGGCCACACACGGTCGGAATTGACGCAATTGGATTTTGTTGTCGGAAAATTTTATATCCTGCTCTCAAACTTTGTGTGTCGGAAAATCCGATGGAAAATGTCCGATGGAGCCCACACACGGTCGGAATTTCCGACAACACTCTCCGATCGGATATTTTCCATCGGAAAATCCGACCGTGTTTACGGGGCATAAGACTGTCTAAACAAAAATGCTTTGTCTAGTAAAATAGTGGGTTTTTGTTAGCTCGATTAAATAATTTAGTAAATTCTTAATTGATGCTTTTATTTTTGAAGGCATGTTTAAATGTCAGTTGTTTATTTTTTATTTTATTTTTTCAATTTATTTTCCCTTGCAGCTTGTAGCTCAACAAGCAAAAATCTTTGATCTTTAATAGCCCTTGTTCACATCTGAGCGTCCTGTCGCTTGTAGCAAAATGCCTGTCACTCACAAAAGTACATAAACTACTGTTCAGGCAGAATTGAGCACTTTTTCCCCATAGACTGCAATGGAAATGCAGCAGCACTCCACACCTTTTAGTTGAAAAACGCCTTAAAAATGTCTGACATAGGTGCAGTAACACTCAATTTAGTTCCAAAAAACCCTCAAAAACACTTGAAAATGTGACACTTAGGTGTGAATGTAGCCTTAGGCTGGATTCACACCTATGCATTTTTTGTGCTTTTTGCATTTTGCAGATTTGCACTACAGATTGTATTCTATAGGAAACCATGGTTTATGGACTGTAGTGCAATGCTGCAAAATGCAAAAAGAACTAAAAATGCATAGGTGTGAATCCAGCCTAAGGCCTGATTCACGCTTGCGCAGGTTGCAGTTTGCATATTGCAGTTTGCATATTGCGATTTTTCAATACACATCTTTAAACCATTGAAGTCTATAGAACCATAAACCAGGAAACAAAAACCCTGGCCCTTTCCATAAAATGCACAGATGTGAACTACATCCATAGGAAACCATGTTAAATAGACTGTAATGTGTTTCTTCAAAACTAAAAACGCACTAAAAAATGCATAGGTGTGAACCAGGCCTAATGCCACGTACACACGAGCGGACTTTACGGCAGACTATGTCCGGCGTACTTTGACGGACTTTATAACTGACTTTCCGAATGAATGGACTTGCCTACACACAATCAACCAAAGTCCGACGGATTCGTACGTGATGATGTACGACTGGACTAAAACAAGGAAGTTCATAGCCAGTAACCAATAGCTGCCCTAGCGTCGGTTTTTGTCTGTCAACCGGACTCGACTCCATCGGACAGATTTGAAACATGTTTCATTTCTAGGTCCGTCAAACTTTTGAGAAAACAAAGTCCACTGGAGCCCACGCGCGATCGAATTGTCCGACGGACTTCGGTTCGCCGGACCAAGTATGCCGTAAAGTCCGGTCGTGTGTACGCGGCATAAGAGTTTAGAGTTGTCTAGAGTTACAAACAATAAAATGTTTAAAATGTTATAATATGCGTTTCTCTGATGCTGCACCTAAAATAATTATTTAATGTTTTAAGATACCCAGACCGCTAGAGTGACTGAAAGCCTGTTCTTGCAGCTTTTAAAGAAACAGAAGATAAGTAAATGATCTTTTGTAGTACTTAATTCAAAGAACAAAGCCTCTAAGCTTGCCTTTTGGACAGACGCATCCAGCCACACAAGGTCCATCACAAAAGTACCGCCTTCCTGGATTGGAGCAGGTGGGTGTACATGGAGGGCTGCATTCTTGATAGATAAGGTTGGCGGGACATGTCTTGTCTGAAAAAAGAAATGCTTATCACACAATGTAATAATAGTCATTCAGACCATGTTATTGTTATACACAGTATAAGGCTGGTGCCAACTCCTTCAGTAATCTTCAGAATACTTTATTATTTCTAAAGGGAAATGCTTTTTGCATGGGCATTTGTGTCTAGACTGTTTTCTCCCCATACAAGACAGAATAATCTGAAGTACATCTCAAATTTAAAGCAGAGTTCCGCCTGGGAAAAAAAAAAAGTCAGCAGCTACTAATACTGTAGCTGCTGACTTTTAATTTATGGACACTTAGTCCTCATGCACATGGACGTTTTTACAGCCGCGTTTTTGAGCGTTTTTTACAGCTTAAAAAGGCCTGTCTATGTTAGTCTATGGATTCATGCCCACCTAGACGTTTTTGAGCTGCAAATGGCCTAGGCGTTTTTAAGCTGTAAAAAAAACCCAGGACCAGTGCGTTCCGAGGCGCGGCGCTAGAGCTGTAAAAATGCGAAACGCGCAAAAACGCGCAAAACCGCGACCGCGGCATTTTTCCACGTTTTTTAGCTCCGGCGTTTTTTTGCTCTGGCGTTTTTTTGTTAAAAAAAGATGATTGGACACTGTAATCTCTGTAAAAACAGGAAATTCCTGTCTGGACATTAGATTACCCAAGAGTCCTTTGCACAGCCGTGTGACTGTGCTTAGTGAGTTCAAGATGACAAGTTCTGTGTCACAAGTGGAGCTCATAAGTGCTGTACAGGCCCATCCTGAACTGTGGGATGTGGCACATCCACTTCATGGAGACCACATCCGCAAAGTAAAAGCCTGGGAGGACATCAGTGCTGCCATTACCCCTGGCTGGGAACAAATGAGAAATGCAGAAAGAAAGGAAATAAGTAAGTCTATTTTCCTTGAATGCATGATCTGTTTGTGTGTAATGCAAACGAAGATTGCATATTTAACCCTTTGTTTTCCATGTTATTTTAGGCAAAATTATACAGCGCCGCTGGAAGTCCCTACGTGACCGTGTCAGGAGGGACCTCACGGACGAGGACAAGGCGGCACGTAGTGGAGCACCAGCGCCAGCTAAGAGACCACACATCTACCACACCAATCTTCTCTTCTTACGGCAAAATATGCTGAGCCATACCAGACCGTAAGTTTTTTTTTTTCCATATATTTGCCTATGTACATTGCTTTTCAGGCAGTATGTTCCAAGGCTATTTTAACCACTTTCCGAACGCCACATTAACATATACATCAGATTACCCAAGAGTCCTTTGCACAGCCGTGTGACTGTGCTTAGTGAGTTCAAGATGACAAGTTCTGTGTCACAAGTGGAGCTCATAAGTGCTGTACAGGCCCATCCTGAACTGTGGGATGTGGCACATCCACTTCATGGAGACCACATCCGCAAAGTAAAAGCCTGGGAGGACATCAGTGCTGCCATTACCCCTGGCTGGGAACAAATGAGAAATGCAGAAAGAAAGGAAATAAGTAAGTCTATTTTCCTTGAATGCATGATCTGTTTGTGTGTAATGTAAACGAAGATTGCATATTTAACCCTTTGTTTTCCATGTTATTTTAGGCAAAATTATACAGCGCCGCTGGAAGTCCCTACGTGACCGTGTCAGGAGGGACCTCACGGACGAGGACAAGGCGGCACGTAGTGGAGCACCAGCGCCAGCTAAGAGACCACACATCTACCACACCAATCTTCTCTTCTTACGGCAAAATATGCTGAGCCATACCAGACCGTAAGTTTTTTTTTTTCCATATATTTGCCTATGTACATTGCTTTTCAGGCAGTATGTTCCAAGGCTATTTTAACCACTTTCCGAACGCCACATTAACATATACATCAGCAGAATGGCACGGCTGCACAAATGGGCTTACCTGTACGTCCCTTTTAAGTTGCCGCCTTGGCGGCGCGCTTTCCCATTGCGAGGTCCATGAGTCCGACCGCGGGTCCTGCGGACTCAATGTCCGTGGGCACACCGGCGATCGTCTCAGGGAGAGGAAGAGGTTAACCCATTCAATGCCAGTGTAATTTTTACAGTAATCATTGCAATTTTAATCGCACTGATCGCTGTAAAAATGACAATGTTCCCAAAAATGTGTCAAAATTGTCCAATGTGTCCGCCATATTGTCGCAGTCAGGGTAAAAATCGCTGATCGCCCCCATTACTAATAAAATAAAAATTAGTAAGAAAAATGCCATAAAACTCTCCCCTATTTCATAGACGCTATAACTTTTGCCAAAAAAAACTTTATTAACTGAAATCTGTAGAAGAATACATATTGGCCTAAACCAAAAAAATTTTTTAGATTTATTTAGCTCCGAAAAAACCCCACAAAAAACCCAGAGGTGATCAAATACCACCTAAAAAAAGGTCTGTTTGAGGGGAAAAAAAGGACGTAATTTTTTTGGGGAGCCACGTTGCACGACCACCATTGTTAAAGCAACGCTGTGACAAATCGCAAAAAGTGCTCGGGTCTTTGGCCAGCTAAATGGTCCGGGCTGAAGTAGTTAGGTTTATACATTTTGTATTGTCTGCAGGACAACTTCTAACATTAGACAGAGAGAGGTGGATGCAGAAGAGGCAGAGGTTCAGAGACCAAGCAGTCCCATGGCGAGCACTGGATCTCCACGTCCAATCAGCGAGGGAGGTGTTGAGTGCACAGATGAGGTAACTGCTTAGGTCTGCCTGTCTATCTCATTGTCTGTCTATCCATGTACATGTCAGTGTAAACATTTTTGTTCTTTTGCAGGAATCGAGGGCTTTGGAATCAGCGTCTCCTGCCAGTCAGCAAGGTGGAGAGCAGCGCGGTCGTGGCGGTGTTCGTGGCCGTGGGCGTGGACGTCAGACGAGGGGCGGGTTCAATCCGGAGGCTGATGACAGAGTGCTAGCATTGCTGCAGGAAGTGCGGCAGGAGAGGTGCAGTATGGATGCCTTTTTAGACACCAACAACCCACGCGCCTGCTTCTGCCGCAGCCTTTACCACATCCTGGAGGACATTGGGGGAGACCAAGAGAAGCTTTGTATGGATCGCATGTACGGTATTGCAATGCAATACCGACATGCAAAATTAAGTGGCGGGCCACCTCCATGCGATCCATATGATGTTTCTCATGATCCCCCAATGGCCCCTGGGACCTCAGCAGTGCTAGCACCCCCCTCTCACTATCAGCCCCCTCCTCAACGCCAACCACCACCTATCCTGTCCCAGACCTTGTTCTATACCCCGCACTCCTATGCTGAATTTCCACCTTCCACCTCCCATTTTCAGCCCTCATACCCTGTACCCCGCTACCAGCAGGATTTTGGGAGTGATTGCCAGGCCCAACCATTACTCCGTCCCCAATCCCCACATCCCCAAAGCGATCAAGCATCCACCACCACCTATCACCAGTTGTGATCCCAAAATAAATATGTTTTTTGCTTGAAATACCAGTTGTGATCCCAATCCTTTAATAAATATGTTTTTTGCTTGAAAATAAAATGTGTTCAATTTGTCTTTTATATGATGCACAACAGCACTCCTTTGCACTGTGCTTGCCCTGAAGGCAGAGTGCAAAGGACTCTATCGTACTCTGTCTTCGGACAAGCGTAAGCTAGCTCTTTTTTGGCCTTAGCCTAGGCTTACCCCGAAATTGACTTGTTGAACAATCGTTGATAAATGGACATAAAAATAACAAACTTCAATTTTGAAATGCTTTATTTCAAAAAACACAAGAAAGCAAAAAGGTAGATGTATTCCAAATATTTTTTAGACATAATCATTCTGCCATGATACCTCTCCATCAGGGGATTCTGCAAATTGGTTTCGAATGCTCATGACACGTGCAGTTGAACGCAAGTCCATAAATTGAACCCTCTGAAGTTGGTTGATGGGCTCCTGTTCAACATTATTTCTGTCACTGTCCCGCAGAAAATTGTGCAGAACGCAGCATGCCAGGACGACTTTAATGGCGATGTCGAAATCCAATTGCATACTTGTCAGCAAAACTCGCCATTTGGCCGTGCACACCCCGAATGCACATTCAACAACACGGCGTGCACGGCTGAGCCGATAATTGTAGATTTTTTGTCGTCGGCTGAGACCATTGCCACTGTATGGCCTCATAAGATTTTCAGCCAGTCCAAAGGCCTCATCTGCCACCATGACTAATGGCAAGCTGGGTTCTTCAGTGCAGGGTAGAGGCCTGCTTTCAGGAATATTGAGTCGTCCCTCATGTAGACGACGTCCGAAGGCCGACTCGCGGAATATGCGGGCGTCACCTTGGCTTTCATATGCTCCCACATCAACAAAAAGCAATTTAAGGTGTGCATCGGACAATGCCAGGAGGACCACCGAAAAATATTTTTTATAATTAAAATATGACTATCCAGAGTGGGGAGGCTTCTTGACCCTGATGTGTTTCCCATCAAGGGCTCCTATACAATTTGGGAACTGAGTTTTTTCCCAAAAAGTGTCCACAACTGATTCCCAGATGTCTTCTGTTGGCATTACAATGTTATGCAATTCCTCCCATATTGCCACACGTTTCCTTTATTATTTTTGACAACGTTGAGAGGCCAAGGAGGAAGTAATGATGCAAGGAAGCATAACTTTGTCCCGTGGCAAGGAACCTAAGATAGCATAATAAATTTAGTTATTGAAAGAGAAAAGCATAAACATAAGTCCTAACCCTACCCTTAAACCTAACCCTATCTCCTAACCCTAACCCCAACCCTAACCCCAACCCTATCTCCTAACCCTATCTCCTAACCCTAATCCTATCTCCTAACCCTAACCCTATCTCCTAACCCTAACCCTATCTCCTAACCCTATCTCCTAACCCTATCTCCTAACCCTATCTCCTAATCCTATCTCCTAACCCTATCTCCTAACCCTATCTCCTAACCCTATCTCCTAACCCTATCTCCTAACCCTAACCCTATCTCCTAACCCTATCTCCTAACCCTAACCCTATCTCCTAACCCTAATCCTATCTCCTAACCCTATCAACTAACCCTATCAACTAACCCTATCTCCTAACCCTAACCCTATCTCCTAACCCTAACTCCTAACCCTAATCCTATCTCCTAACCCCATCTCCTAACCCTATCTCCTAACCCTAATCTTATCTCCTAACCCTATCTCCTAACCCTAATCTTATCTCCTAACCCTATCTCCTAGCCCTATCTCCTAACCCTAGCCCTATCTCCTAACCCTAACCCTATCTCCTAACCCTAACTCCTAACCCTAACTCCTAACCCTAACCCTATCTCCTAACCCTATCTCCTAACCCTATCTCCTAACCCTAACCCTATCTCCTAACCCTAACCCTATCTCCTAACCCTATCTCCTAACCCCATCTCCTAACCCTATCTCCTAACCCCATCTCCTAACCCTATCTCCTAACCCTATCTCCTAACCCTAACCCATATGTGTATTCACTTACCTGAGTGTCACTAGCATCCGTTCCTCCGGTGACACAGAGCTACGCATCACAATGTCCATCATTGTGAGCCTTGGCCTGAGCCTCTCCAACAGGTCATCAAAGAGCGGCACTGACATCCTTGTAAAGTTAAAGAATTTTGTTGGATATGAGCGCAGTTGGGAATAAATATTGCCAAAGTACCCCGTAGAAAACCGATTGGATACCATTGGATGCACCCAAAATTGACGTCTGCTGCTTCTCTCCTCCTCCTGTCTCATTCTCAGCAGCCTCCGCAAAACAATCAGAAGGATTGCCTCATCGATCTTCTGGATGACAGGATCCATATTTCCCAGAAAAATACACAAAACTCAGACTGTGAAACACTCTCTCCTCTCTCTCTCTCCTACCAAAATGGCACCGACACATGCTCATTAACATATTTTCTTTGGTTTCTGTGGCATTGTGGGAAATTTGGGAGTGTATATAGCTGAGAGATGTGTTTTTCATTAAAAAACGCTACTTAGCGCCAACGCTAAAAAACGCGCAAAAACGCTAATGCAAAACGCGGTAAAAATCACATTTTTAACGCCGGTTTTTCCAGGCGTCAAACCTAGCTTTACAGCTCGTTCTTTAAAATGTCCATGTGCATGAGGACTTACCTGTCCGCAATGTCGGATCAACTCACGGGTTCTGCCGCCGCCATTCCTGGTAAGGGAACGAGGCAGTGAAGACTTTCGGCTTCACTCCTGGTTCCCTACTGTGCAGTGAGTCACGATGCACGTTCTGAATGGTCCCTGCTGTCTTCTGGGACCTGTGTGTCTCCCAGAAGACAGCGGGGGGGGGGGGGGAAGAGGGGCCGTGCATAACGTAGTTCATCGCATAATGTGCGGTGCTCTTTCACCGGAAGTGGGAGCAAATACCTGGATTTGACAGGTATCTGCTCCCCCCCTGAAAGGCGCCAAATGTGACACCGGAGGGAGGAATCCGATCAGCGGAGGTTCGATTTCTGAGTGGAATTTCTGCTTTAAATTAAATGCCGCTGAAAGCACTCTGTATTGCCCAATTGACATGTATACTTAAAGTGTGTGTAAACCCTAACAATGACCTTTTCCTATTTGCTACTTTTTGATTTGTTTAATAAACCCTTGAAAGCATTTTGTTATTTTTTTTATATAAGTGTAACAATTAAATGATTGAACTTGTCAGAAATTTAGAGTTGCCTCATGTCCTGTACAAGATCCATGTGTTATCTCATAGAGCAGTGGTTCTCAACCTTTCTAATGCCGTGACCCCTTGATAAAATTTCCCAAGTTGTGAGGACCCCTAACAGTAAAATTATTTCCATTGGTCCTTCATTGCTGTAATTTTGCGACTGTTATGAATCAAAATATAAATATCTGATATGCAGGATGTATTTTCATTCTTACAAATTTAACATTTTAAAGCGTAGTGATTAATCACAAAAACAATCTGTAATATATAGTGCACAATATTTCTAAATTAACATATAAGTTACAAATGAATAAAATGTTTACGACTTGCATTTATTTATTCATGCCTGATGGGACTGGGAGCAGTCTGGGATGGATGGAAGGTCAATCAGGAGGACTGTGGAGCGGGCAGAAAAAAGGGGCAGCTGCAGCCAGGAGGGCTGGCAGTGCCTGAAGAGGTGGTACTGGGCTGCCAGGCAGACGGTGGGCGGGGGGGGGCACAGTGGTGGCGTTTGATGGCACAGTGGCGGCATTTGATGCACAGTGGCGACAATTGATGGGCACAGTGGTGACAATTGATGGGCACAGTGGTGACAATTGATGGGCACAGTAGCGGCGTTTGCTGGCACAGTGGCGACAATTGATGGGCACAGTGGCTGCATTTGATGGCACAGTGGTGGCGTTTGCTGGCACAGTGGTGACAATTGATGGGCACAGTGGCTGCATTTGATGGCACAGTGGCGGCGTTGCTGGCACAGTGGCGACAATTGATGGGCACAGTGTCTGCGTTTGATGGCACAATGGCAGCATTTTAATGTTTTTTTTCAGATTTTTTCAGTTTGTTTGCGCCCCCACCACTGATTTATATATAAACGTCCCGGTTGGTTCCTCAAAAGTGGTTATTCTGTGCCAGTGCTAGATATACAAAGTGTATAGCACCCAAACATGTATCTAGCACTGGCACGGAATAACCACTTTTAAGGAACCAACTGGGACGTTTATATATAAATGATATGTATTGTTCCATAATAAAAAAAAAAATTGTCATGTCAGCATTTACTTTTAAAAAATCTATGTCTTGATTGCCCTGGTGACACACAGTACAAAATGCTTTTATAATTACTGTGTCTAACTTACCAAAAATCACAGGTGTTCCTTCAAATTCAGCAAGTGACGTTTCGTCCCTGCCCTCTTGGTACACTCGTCCGCAGCAAGCGGAATTCAGTGGGTGTAAAAAGATGTCCACTTGCCAACATCTAAGTGTAGCCTTACTGCGGATGAGAGTACCAAGATGGCGGCGACGGAACATCACTTCTGTGCGGTCTCTTCTCTCCAGGAAGTGACATCTCGCTGGCCGAGATGGGCAGACTCTGGCAGTAACTTCAGGTCCATCTTGGCCAGCATTCGCGACCCCCTGGCGAATCGGCAATCGACCCGCTAGGGGGTCGCGACCCCCAGGTTGAGAACCGCTGTCATAGAGTCTATTGAGCCTTTGCATTCAGTAACCTCTAAAAGCAAATCTCTTTCACAATGCAATTTACCTTGCAAATTGAACAGCCTATTTGTCTTTAGTAAATCAACCCCTTTGCTTTGAGGATGAAGGCAATGGGATGGTTATATAGTTTAGCAAAAGAAACTGGAGAAGGGCCAACATCACTCAGTCCACAAAAATGCTGTGTGTTTTCAGTCCACAACAGGAGCATTACTCGAAAATCAACAGACATTGGGGTTATTTACTAAAGGAAAATCCACTTTGCACTGCAAGTGCACTTGAAAGTGCACTTGGAAGTAAAGTTGCTGTAGATCTGAGGGGGACATGCAAGCTAAATAAAAAACAGCATTTTAGCTTGCACATGATTGGATGATAAAATCAGCAGAGCTTCCACTCATTTCAGATCTACCCCTTAGATTTAGAGCGACTGCACTTCCAAGTGCACTTTCAAGTGCACTTGCAGAACAAAGTGGATTTGCCTTTCGTAAATAACCCTCAGTGTTCTATACTTACCCTTAAAGGGATAAAACAGATAAATTTGCATATATAGCAGAGATGTACTGAATATATATATATTTTTTGCACTTTGCTTTAACATATTCTTTAAGGTTATCACAGTTTCATTGGTTGAGGTTAGCATGTCATTCGCTTGGTACTGGAAGATATGCCGACACTGAGTACTGGGTGAAACTATGAGCACCGCGAGTATCCAGTGTAACTGGGTGTGCTGTGAGCACCGTGTGTAACTGGGAGTCCCGTGAATACCGAGTGTAACTGGGAGTACCGTAAGTACCGAGTGTAACTGGGTTTACTGTGCGTAACTGGGGGTACAAGGACTCCGGAGGCCATGAGATAAGGGATCAGGTCCCCAAACCTGGAGAGGATGCCAAGGGCCATGTAAATTAGGAATAGAATAAAGTAGAGTCAGGAAGCGAGTTTACCATTAAATTGGGCAGAGTATAATTCCTAATCCTCTAGGAGTATCCCAATTAAATTAGTGAGTACAATGTCCAATGGGTATGGTAATGTGACTCAGTGCACATCTTGTGAGATGTATGCATTCCTTGAGCATCTGATCGAGGGCGAATACTGCTGCACAAAATGTGAGCAGGTTGCTTCCTTGGAAGCCCAGGTCCTGAACCTAGGGAAGCAGCTGGCAAGTGGCAATACTAAAAGCATCTCCAACCTGAAAGCGACTTTAAAAATGTACCCATCTGGTGCTGGCAGGGGCCAGCACAGAGGCGGGTGGAAGATACAAGGATGCAGGCACAAGAGTAGAGAAGTTGGGTGACAGATAGGTGGGGTAGAGGGAAAAGAGCTATTTGTTTGTTAAAAGAGCTAGAGAGGCCAGTCCTGAGTTGGCACATCCCAATAAGTACGCCCTGTTGTATGATGTTGGGGATACAAGTCAAGGAGCGGCATTGCTGGAGCAGAGTGACTCCCCTAGCTGCCAGGAGAAAAACTCCTCCAGCGAGGACGGGGGCATAGCTAAGGGTAAGGAAACACAAATTCTGATGGTAGGGAAAGATTAGAAGGACAGATAGGGCAATCTGTCAAAAAGATTGGGAACGCCGAGCGGTATGTTTAATGGGCACTCAGAGTAAAGCACATCGCTGATCGGATGAACAGATTTTTGGGCGGGACTGGGGAGGACCCATGGTACACGTTTGTACCAATGACAAAGTTAGAGGAAGGTGGAGTGTCCTAAAAAAATATTTCAGGGACTTAGGGGCTATATTGAGGAGAAGGATCTACAAGGTAGTATTAATATCAAATACCAAAACACAAGGTAAGTAAGTTGGCAAATCCCAATTGCAGCCTCGTAACAACTAACAAGGAAATAGTATGTGACATGACAAAATTAAGAGGCATGTAAACCAACGCTAGAAGTCTAGCTAATAAAATGGGAGAACTGGAGCTGCTAATGTATGAGGAGGATTTCAATTTTGTGGGGATTTCAGAAACTTGGTTTGACAGCTCACATGATTGGCTGGTAACCATGCAGGGGTATCTCCTATATCATAGGGACAGGGAGGATAGGAAAAGAAGGAGGGGTATAGCTGTACATCAAGAATGATTTTCAAGTGAACGTGAAGGATGACATTACTAACGGAGCAAGAGGGGAAGGGAAATCACTGTGGTTGGAGCTCCAAAGGAAGGAAACTAATGGGAAAGTAATAGTGAGCGTATGCTACAGGTCCCCTGGCCTGAGGGATGAGAAAGAGTCTGACCTCCAATCACAGCTAGGAATGGTAGCGAGGCAGAGCAATGTCATTATAATGGGCAAATATAAGTATCTAGATATCGACTGGGCAGAAGGAACCGCTCATTCATTTAAGGCTTGCCATTTCCTAAATGTCTTGCAGGACAATTTCATGGGTCAGTTGGTGAATGCACCAACAAGAGATAATGCATTACTAGACCTACTGATTACAAACAACACAGACCTGATTGTGGATGTGGAAATACGGGGCAACTTAGGAAACATCGATCACAGGTTAATTACATTCACTATAAATCCGAGAAAAAGGAAGCACAAGGGTAATACAAGTACACTGAATTTCAAACGAGCCAACTATCCTAAATTGTGCTCTATACTACACAATAGGGATGAGCCGAACACCCCCCTGTTCGGTTCGCACCAGAACATGCGAACAGGAAAAAAGTTCGCTCGAACATGCGAACACCATTAAAGTCTATGGGACACGAACATGAATAATCAAAAGTGCTAATTTTAAAGGCTTATATGCAAGTTATTGTCATAAAAAGTGTTTGGGGACCTGGGTCCTGCCCCAGGGGACATGGATCAATGCAAAAAAAAGTTTTAAAAACGGACGTTTTTTCAGGAGCAGTGATTTTAATAATGCTTAAAGTCAAACAATAAAAGTGTAATATCCCTTTAAATTTCGTACCTGGGGGGTGTCTATAGTATGCCTGTAAAGGGGCGCATGTTTCCCGTGTTTAGAACAGCCTGACAGCAAAATGACATTTCGAAGGAAAAAAAGCCATTTAAAACTACCCGCGGCTATTGCATTGCCAACAATACACAGAAGTTCATTAATAAAAACGGCATGGGAATTCCCCACAGGGAAACCCCGAACCAAAATTAAAAAAAAAAAAATGAAGTGGGAGTCCCCCTAAATTCCATACCAGGCCCTTCAGGTCTGGTATGGATATTAAGGGGAACCCCGGCCAAAATTTAAAAAAAAAATGACGTGGGGTTCCCCCTAAATTCCATACCAGACCCTTCAGGTCTGGTATGGATTTTAAGGGGAACCCCGCGCCAAAAAAAACAAAAAAAAACGGCATGGGGTTCCCCCAAAAATCCATACCAGACCCTTATCCGAGCACGCAACCTGGCAGGCCGCAGGAAAAGAGGGGGGACGAGAGTGCGCCCCCCCCCTCCTGAACTGTACCAGGCCACATGCCCTCAACATTGGGAGGGTGCTTTGGGGTAGCCCCCCAAAACACCTTGTCCCCATGTTGATGAGGACAAGGGCCTCATCCCCACAACCGTGGCCGGTGGTTGTGGGGGTCTGCGGGCGGGGGCCTTATCGGAATCTGGAAGCCCCTTTAACAAGGGGACCCCCAGATCCCGCCCCCCCCTGTGTGAAATGGTAAGGGGGTACTTACCCCTACCATTTCACTAAAAAAGTGTCAAAATAGTTAAAAATGACAAGAGACAGTTTTTGACAATTCCTTTATTTAAATGCTTCTTCTATCTTCCTTCATCTTCTTCTTCTTCTGGTTCTTCTGGCTCTTCTGGTTCTTCCTCCGGCGTTCTCGTCCACCATTTCCTCCGCGGCGTCTTCTATCTTCTTCTCCTCGGGCCGCTCCGCACCCATGGCATTGGGGGAAGGCTCCCGCTCTTCTCTTCATCCTCTTCTCTTCTTCCTTCTTCTCTTCTTCTCTTCTTCTCTTCTTAATTTTCTTCTCCGGGCCGCTCCGCATCCATGCATGGAGGGAGGCTCCCGCTGTGTGACGGCGTCTCCTCATCTGACGGTTCTTAAATAACGTGGGGCAGGGCCACCCGGTGACCCCGCCCCCCTCTGACGCACGGTGACTTGACGGGACTTCCGTGTGACGTCACGGGGAATGCCACAGGGAAGTCCCGTCATGTCCCGTGCGTCAGAGGGGGCGGGGTCACCGGGTGACCCCGCCCCCCGTTATTTAAGAACCGTCAGATGAGGAGACGCTGTCACACAGCGGGAGCCTCCCTCCATGCATGGATGAGGAGCGGCCCGGAGAAGAAAATTAAGAAGAGAAGAAGGAAGAAGAGAAGACGATGAAGAAGATGAAGAGAAGAGCGGGAGCCTGCCCGCAATGCCATGGGTGCGGAGCGGCCCGAGGAGAAGAAGATAGAAGACACCGCGGAGAAGATGCTGGACGAGAACGCCGGAGGAAGAACCAGAAGAAGATGAAGGAAGATAGAAGAAGCATTTAAATAAAGGAATTGTCAAAAACTGTCTCTTGTCATTTTTGACACTTTTTTAGTGAAATGGTAGGGGTAAGTACCCCCTTACCATTTCACACAGGGGGGGGGCCGGGATCTGGGGGTCCCCTTGTTAAAGGGGGCTTCCAGATTCCGATAAGCCCCCCGCCCGCAGACCCCCACAACCACCGGCCACGGTTGTGGGGATGAGGCCCTTGTCCTCATCAACATGGGGACAAGGTGTTTTGGGGGGCTACCCCAAAGCATCCTCCCAATGTTGAGGGCATGTGACCTGGTACGGTTCAGGAGGGGGGGCGCACTCTCGTCCCCCCCTCTTTTCCTGCGGCCTGCCAGGTTGCGTGCTCGGATAAGGGTCTGGTATATATTTTTTGGGGGGACCCCACGCCGTTTTTTTTTTTTTGGGCGCGGGGTTCCCCTTAAAATCCATACCAGACCTGAAGGGCCTTGTATGGAATTTAGGGGGACTCCCACATCATTTTTTTTTTTAAATTTTGGTTCGGGGTTTCCCTGTGGGGAATTCCCATGCCATTTTTATTAATGAACTTCTATGTGTATTGTCGGCAATGCAATAGCCGCGGGTAGTTTTAAATGTTTTTTTTTCCTTCGAAATGTCATTTTGCTGTCAGACTGTTCTAAACACGGGAAACATGCGCCCCTTTACAGGCATACTATAGACACCCCCCAGGTACGAAATTTAAAGGGATATTACACTTTTATTGTTTGACTTTAAGCATTATTAAAATCACTGCTCCTGAAAAAACGGCCGTTTTTAAAACTTTTTTTTGCATTGATCCATTTCCCCTGGGGCAGGACCCAGGTCCCCAAACACTTTTTATGACAATAACCTGCATATAAGCCTTTAAAATTAGCACTTTTGATTTCTCCTATAGACTTTTAAAGGGTGTTCCGCGGCATTCGAATTTGCCGCGAACACCCCAAATTGTTCGGTGTTCGGCGAAATTGCGAACAGCCAATGTTCGAGTCGAACATGAGTTCGACTCGAACTCGAAGCTCATCCCTACTACACAATAATAAATGGGATAAAATCGCAGGAACAAGAAACGCTCAGGAAAAATGGGAGTGCTTTAAGAGCATATTAAATAAAGGTATTGTCCAGTGCATTCCAATGGGAAATAAGTATAAAAGAGTTAAGATTAAAACTGGGTGGCTAAAAGGTGCATGCGCGGCAGCTTCCAAGATGGCTGCGATCATCTAGAGCCCTGCGTCACCATGGCCCCATAATAAGCCACAGGAGCAGACAGAGCGCCCCCCCGCACTCCACACCAGGACGATCGAGTGGGGGTAACCCCTGGGAACAAATGAATGTCCTCAGCGCCGGAGAGAAATAGCCTCACCGCCAGATGAACGCTGCGGTTGGCCCGCACAGTTATGCTAAGATGGCGGCCATTCCACGAGGAGGAATCATAGAGGACGACTCAGAGGGCTCCATTGCGGATCAGGACATAGCCCCTCCATCCTCTCCAGGTACCACACACCTCCCACTGCACATGGCTCCCTCTCCTACCTCCACTAAATCCCTGCTGTGAAGAATGAGCTTGGGACTCCCCACAACCCCTATGCTGGATCCGAATACAGGCCTGCTCCTCAGTGAGGGTGATGCCTGTGATGCCACCCCTGCCCCCACTGACTTCCCTTCCATGATGCAGACCTTTTTACAAATGCTTTCTAGGAGCCTGGCATTGAATGCTGCACAGAATACCTCATCCATTCACTCAGATTTGCAGCAAATAGGAATGAGGATTGAGGTAATTGAGAAGAAAGCAGATCAATCTGTGGCCAGGATTAATCAAAATTCAGCCAGGCTCCAGGATGTGCAAGATCAGCAAGAGACTGCATTCGCAAAGATTGACGACCTTGAGAACAGGTCAAGACGATACAACTTTAGGATTAGGGGGCTCCCTGAATCCGAAAAGGAGGTCCATTCAGTTGTTAAATCACTTATCAAAGGACTCATCCCTGATATTGCTGACCACCGCCTGGAGCTGGACAGGGCGCACAGGGCACTGCAACCCCCCTGTCCTGACGGGCTCCCCAGGGACATTATCGTAAAACCCCATTTCTATTCGGTAAAGGAGGAGGTGATGAAGAAATCTAGAGGTTCGGACACCCTCAACATACATGGTCACAAAGTCCAGATATTTGCTGACCTCTCACCTTACACTGTTCAGAAAAGGAGATCGCTTAAGCCGCTGCTCCAAATTCTGATCAACAAGGAAATCACCTACAGATGGTCCTTCCCACTCTGCCTGAACTTTTCTTACCAGAACAAAGGCTACAACTTCTCTTCCTTTGCGGAGGGGGGACGTCTACTGATACACCTAGGCCTGCTCTCCCAGGAAATTCCCTCCATTCCTAACAGCAAGGGACCCCCCTCATCAACGAAGATACTCCCGCCAGCAAGCCCCCTGCAACCCACTTGGCTGAAGCAGCACTCCAAAAGGTCCAAAGACACCCTACCGACATGACTGGCCTGCATGCTCAAGTAAACCAGGGCTCTGGTTTGTGACATCACCTACCCAAGTGGTTGGGGCTTGTCCCCAGGTCTCCCCTCATGAGGTTTCTCCTCCAGGACTTACCCCTCCTGCACATTAGCCCTAATGTAGTTCATTAACCTTTCCCTCACAGTTTTGGTTATTTCAGGGCAGAAGGTTGCCATTAGCTATTTGTCCTCTGGTACCACACTGTTTTATCTATACTGTGATCACTTTTAACCACTGCTGCTGCTGTTCGGATTTGTATCCTTTTTTTTTGGTTTATAATAAACCTGTTCCTATGGATTCAAGCACTATGTGGGGTCTTCTCCTCCTTTTGCATGTTCCCACGCTGGCTGAGTGAAAGCCACACCTTCTGGCCATCCATTTGCCGGGAAGGTGACTACACCCTGAACATCATTTGCCGGGAAGGTGACTATATTTACACCCTGAACATCAGTAATCCCCAGGTCGCCTATGGTCGTTAGAAAGGAACCAGTTGAATCTGCCGCATACGCCTCTCCGCAAGCACCTATCTGGATCGGTTGATCCACAAGCCTGAATGACACCTAGCCATACGGCAAACGTGTCCACCCTCTCCGGTAAGCGTATTTGCTCCTTCTACTCTCATCTGCTGATACCTAGTACAGGAAGATCACCTTTGTTATTTACATTGCACCTATGTTACTTATCCTTCTTTTTTGACACCGAAGAACACATGTCGTTTAAACTGATGGACATTTATGTGATTATGAACTATAATTTTTCCCTTTGAGGTTTACTCCTCCTTCCTTTTCCCACATATGGTTTCTATACCATCATGTTGAAAGTTTGGTTGTCACATATATGTATTGTGGTAGCTATTTATTTTTGTGTTTAGCGCTGCATTTTTATACATATTTCCGCTTTTTTCACATTGTCACTACACTGTTGATGCTGGCTGCTATTCCTATTTTTATTTATTTTTTTATTTTTCCTTATAGTAGCGCAACAATATTTTGTTTATTTTTTTATTTCAGGGCAGCAGGGAACTCCAGATATGGGACCAGGAAAGGGAGGAAGAGATTGAAAACTTGACTCCCATGTTAGACCCGTTTGGCCATTGGCACCTTTTTCCACTGTGGCATTAATGACTTTCCTGACACACAAGTCTCCTAGTTTCCTAGGGGGCGTGCTTAGATATCACCCACCACTAGGTGGTGTCAGCTTTTTCCTGGCCTGTTTACACCTTCAGGGTTAGAGCTCTCACTCACACAAATTGGGGGGCTTGCCCAGCAACAGGCTCGCAGGTTTATTTTCATCCTCCGTCAGGGTCTGGATACCACCCAAGCTCTCCTGCTAGTTGGGTGGGGGAGCTGGGCCAGAGAGGATGAGCCTAGTGTTTAATTATGATCCTATTTATAACCAGTTTAAGGGCGTTCTGTTAAGTATGCATTATTTTTGTTTATTGTCTTTTTGATCTTAGGTGGCGGGGCCATGGTGAACCCAGTGCACCTCCAACAGTCTCCGCAGGCATCTTATTTGCCTCCAAGAGATATTTTGGAATCCCTGGTTTACTGGGCTCTCCCGACCTCTCAGGTTATGGAGTGGGCAATGGCAGGCCTATTCCTACCCTGGGGTGGGTGGGTGTCAAGGGACCCCCGATACTGTTTCTTTTTCTTTATTTTTTGAACAAATGCAATAAGAAGTTTGACTTTACTTGTCTAACCTCCTTTCATTTCATTTCTTCTCCTTCCTTCTTTTCTACCTTCCTCTTGATCTACTCCAGGTTCTCCATTTGCATTCGGTCTGCTTACCCTGGGCCCCGAGCATCAGCCTCACTGAAGACATGGCCTCTCCAAGTGTATGCTTCTCCAGGAGGAGGTAGGTTACGTATCATTTCTGCGGGTTCCTCACCTCTGATCCATGGCTAACATAAACCACTCAATCCCTACTCTCAAAATAGTCACGCACAACACTCAGGGTCTCAATTCCCCCATTAAACGTCAGAAGCTATTCCAACTCTACTGTTCCATGCACACTGATATCCTACTATTACAAGAGACCCACTTCCCTGCCACATATAAACCCACTTTCCTACAGCAGCGCTACCCTCAATTTTATATTGCTTCTGCTGACAACAAAACAAAAGGTGTGGCCATCTGCTTCGCCAAACACATCAACCTTTCTCAACCAGAGATTATATCGGACCCCTTAGGCTGCTACCTGCTAGTCTCCAGCTCTATCAATGAAGAGACATACACATTTGTTTCATATTACACCCCTAATAAGGGCCAAAAAAACATTTTTGAATGATTACTGCACAAACTGCAAAAATATTTTAAGGGAATGGTATTCATCGGCAGGGACTAAACGGTGGGAGGGAAACCAAAACCCAAACGACCTTCTAAACAAAGCGTGAAAATCACACACCTGCTACATTCAGCAGGGCTTGTAGACATCTGGAGAGAGGTTAACCCCCACACAAAAGACTGCACCCACTTATCAGCACCACACAGTTCCTATGCCAGGATTAGGGATGGGCCAAAGGGACCCCTGTTCGGTTCGGACCAGAACGTCCGAACACCGCAAAAGTTCGGACCCGAATAACGAACCCCATTAAAGTCAATGGGACCCGAACGTCAAATATCAAAAGTGCTCATCTTGAAGGCCTAAATGCAAGTAATTAGGCATACAATTGTTATAGGGGTCTGGGTCCTGCCCTGGGGGACATGGATCAATAAAAAAAAAGTTTGTGAAAAACGTCATTTTTAAATGAGCAGTGATTTTTTGATTTTTAAAGTGAAAGCCTAAAAATGAAAAATTTCTTCCAATATAGTGCCAGGGGGGTCTCCTTAGTCTAACTGTAAAGTGGCAGATCTGTACCATGTCTAGAATCTGCTGCAGCAATAATTGAATTTATAAAGCCAAAAAAATTACATTTTTCCTGCAAGCTGCCTTTATTTTGCTCAGCAACAGCTGGGGAGACAGTGTGTATGATGAGGCCACAATGTAGTGCACTGGGAACAAGATTAGAGATTTTTTGGATACATTCTGGTGTCACTTTGACTTTGGATAGAAGTATCGGGTGCGTTAAAATTGGTCTTTGGGTGTCGGTGGCGCCTTCCCATCGTAACCCTTTAGGGATAATCTTGATTGAAGCAAGAATTTGCCTTGCTGTAAAAAATTGCAATGATATGCACCTGTCAAACAGGTGCTGAAAAATGGTTCTTTGGGTGTCGGTGGTGCCTTCCCACCGTAACCCTATAGAGATAATCTCGATGAAAGCAAGAATTTGCCTTGCTGTAAAAAATTGCAATTGTCAAACAGGTGCAGAAAAATTGGTCTTTGGGTGTCGGTGGTGCCTTCCCACCGTAACCCTATAGAGGTACCCTTGATGTAAGCAAGAATTTGCCTTGCTGTAAAAAATTGCAATGATATGCACCTGTCAGACAGGTGCAGAAAAATTGGTCTTTGGGTGTTAATTGTGCCCATGAAACCTATACCAAAAACATTCTTCCAGATGAAATGATTGAACACCCTCAAAGCTAGGCAGCCTCAAAGTCCTGCAGAGATTCCACATCCCAAAAAGACTTAATCAGTGACATCGGCATCAGGGGCTTTATAGCTGGTAATCCAGGACTGATTCATTTTTTAAAAAGTCAAACTGTCCACAGAGTCTGTGGACAGACACGTTCTATGATCAGTAACGAAACCTACTGCAGCACCGTATGCCTGTTCTGAAAGCACACTGGATGCAGGGCAGCCCAACAACTCAATAGCATACTGGGCAAGTTCTGGCCAGTGTTCTATTCTCATGACTCAGTAAGCCAGTGGATCGTCAGCTGGAAAGCTCTCTCTGTTTTAGCCCAGAGGTAATCGTCCACCATGTGATACAGACGTTGCCGATGGGATGTGGAAGCTGACAGCCCTGGGCGGTGAGGACTAAAAAAATTCCGAAATGCCTCACTTAGGCGGATGCCTTCTCCAACACTCCTTTCTTGACCAACGGAAGACTAAAAACGACATTTTCCACCAGCTGTATGGAGACGTGGGGGCACAACAAGCTGCAGCACTGAGCCCTGTCCTGCATCCTTTTGAGTTGCAAGCAGCGTTACCCAGTGTGCTGTGAATGAAATATATCATCCCTGCCCATGCTTGCTGGACCACGTGTCAGCAGTAAGGTGGATTTTACAGCTGACTGCCTTGCCCAACGATGCCAGAACATTCCCTTCCACGTGATGGCAAAGAGATGGAACGGCCTTACATGAAAAGTAGTATTGACTGGGAACCTGCCATTGTGGTACAGCACATTGTGCAAATTCATGGAAAGGGGCAGAATCCACCAGGCTGAAGGCAGAAGTTGGAGAGCCAACTTTGACAAGCTTGCATTCAGGCGCTGGGCATGTGGGTGGCAGGGACTGTATTTTTTTTTCCGCTGCAGAAGATGGGGCAGAGAAATTTGCCGGCTACAGTCTACAGCTGGTGGTGTGCTGCTGGTAGATGAGCTGCTAGGACATTGGACTCTCTGTGCTATACCATCATCCCTGTCAGTGGAGGCTGCTGAAATGTAATGACTCGCTATCACAGGGGCAGACTGAAGTGGGTGAGGAGGAAGAGGGACAAATTTGTGTCCCTTTTGTGTGGCTTTTAGGTTCTCTTGCCAACGGGCTTAGTGGTTGGACGTTAAATGCCTTGTTAGGCATGTGGTACCCAAATGCTTGGTGTTTTTGCCCCGTTTTATGTGCCTGTGACACAGTTTGCAGATAGCAACAGTGTGATCTGCTGCAGATGTGCTGAAAAAGGCCCAGACAGCTGAGCTGTGGGGAGTGGGCCAGGAGATAACAGCTGCAGAATGTAATGGAATAGGGTGGCTGCTCTCTACTCTTTCTTGATGCTGACCTCCTTGGGGTTGTGCTGTTTCACCTTCAGTTTCCTCCTCTTCTCTATCTGGCACCCAAGTCGCATCAGTGACCTCATCATCATCATCATCATCTCCATCTCCTCCATCTTCATCATTACCACTGGAGACAACTTGGCAATACGCTGCGGCTTGGGGAACACGAATGCCAATTTGTCTACCAGTGTTCCTCCCTCTCTCTAGTCTCATGTTCCTGTCATCCTCAACCACAGAACCAGCATCTGAATCCAGTAATGGCTGGGCATCATCAAAAAGCAAGTGGCTGACGCTGTGGTCAAATAACTCAGCTGACTCCTCAATGGCTGATGTTAGGGCTATGGCAGGAATAGATGTGGACAAGGAGGAAGGTTTATCCACTCTGGCAACTGCAGGGGACTGCACAATTGTTTCTGCATGTGTGACAGAGGATGAGGAGGATGAGGAAGGTTTAGTAAGCCAGTCCACCACCTCCTCTGCATGCTGTGGCTGGATAGCACGGGCAAACTCACTAAACAGGGAAATGATGCCCTGCCTGAGGACTGACCACCACGTTCACCTTTGCCTGTGGACACATTTGTTGCTGGACCCTTTACAGTGCCAAGGGAACGTCTGCCTCTCCTTGTTGTTCTCCCAGACATTGAGAGGGAGGGGGCGGTGCTTATAAGCAAATGTAAAGGAGAAGTTGAAATCTTTACGTAGATGCCCTTTAATCAATGTAAAGAGGTGTTTGGTGCCCTTTAATTTGAGTACTCACACTACACAGACACACTCCACGGATACAATATAATATACTGCAAAATAATGCGTCAAATGTACAGTGACGCACAGAACTATGGCGTTAAACTTGCAGTAACACACACAGAAGTAAATGGCGTTAAACTGGCAGTAAAGCACAAAACTATATGGCGTTAAACTTGTAGTAACACACAGAATTTTATGGCATTAAACTGGCAGTAACGCACACAAAACGATATGGCGTTAAACTGGCAGTAACGCACGCAAAACGATATGGCGTTAAACTGGCAGTAACGCATGCAAAACTATATGGCGTTAAACTGGTAGTAACGCTCCTCCATCCCAAGGAGAAGGATTTTTCACATTTTTCCACAACACACCAATCCTACTCCAGAATAGACAATATATTCCTTTTATCTCATTTCCACCTCCCTTTTTACAATCTACTCATATAGGCACCGCATCTGTTTCAGACCATGCATCTGTGTCAATGACGTTGACCATGTCTTCCTTACCACGGCATACTACCAACTGGAAACTTAATGACTCCCTTCTCTCTAATGAAGCTGAGGTTTCCATGTTAGCCTCTCATTTATCGCAATACTTTAAGGAAAATAAACCCTCTGACACCTCTTCCTCTACGTTTTGGGAAGCTCATAAGGCTACTATTAGAGGCCGACTCATTGAGCTTGGTGCAAGGAAAAAAAGGGAACATGGTCAACAAATTAACCAGGTTTTACAACAGATAGCGGTTCTTGACAAACAGCATAAACTCTCTCTGCATATGGAGCACCTCCAATCCCTCACACTTAAACGAGAGGAATTAAAATCCCTCCTTAACTTAGACACCAAGAGAAAATTCCAACGCCTGTCACAGAAATTTTATGAATGGGGGAACAAACCAAGTAAATTATTAGCTAGATCACTAAAGACAAAACAGGCAAGCTGGCTCATGCAATTCCAGACATTGCTAAAGCCTTTAGAGAGTATTACGCGGACCTTTATAACGTTAAAAATGACTTATCCTCTCTACCTCAAAAAGAGAGAAAAAAACGCATGCTTTCCTACTTGAAAGAAGCCAATCTTCCTAAATTGGCCATATCTGTCCTTAAAAAAAATGGAGGAGGACTTCTCGGTTGAGAAATTTCAGGCAGCATTGAAGTCCTACCCATCCGGTAAAGCTCCTGGACCTGACGGGTTCACTATTTTATATTACAAAACATTCAGTGACATTTTGCTTCCTCGTCTCTCTGCGTATGCAAATTCTATCTCTCACTCTTCAGGACTACGCCCAGAATCACTTTCAACTCATATCACTGTCATTCCTAAACCTGATAAGGACCCCACCCTATGTAAAAGTTTCAGGCCAATATCATTAATAAACATTGACATTAAATTATTTGCCAAAGTAATGGCAAATCGCCTACTCCCCCTATTACCCTAGTTGGATCTTGGCAGACCAATCAGGTTTCATACCCAATAGAGAAGCAAAAGACAATTCCCTTCGTGCAATCTCCCTAATCCAATATGTTCAGAGATGTGCCCAGCCCACCCTACTCCTTTCCGATGCAGAAAAAGCTTTTGATAGGGTGGACTGGGAATATCTTAAGATGACCTTACGACACTTTGGTTTGGGTCCTAAAATGTTTCATCGTATCTCATCCCTTTACTCTAATCCCTCAGCACAAATTAGAATTAATGGAACATTAAGTGACCCCTTTGTCTTACATAATGGAACTAGGCAGGGCTGCCCCCTCTCCCCTCTCCTTTTTGCTATTACTTTAGAACCCTTCTTAGCTACAATTAGGAATAATGTTAATATCAAAGGCATACAAATAGGTAACAGATCCCATAAATACGCAGCCTATGCCTATGATGTACTATTTTTTATTCAACAGCCATGTATTTCGATTTCCAACTTGTTGTCTGCATTTTCCACGTTTCACTCAATTTCTAACTTCAAAATAAACTTATCCAAATCCAAAATTTTAAACATTAATATCCCCAAGTCCGAGGCTCTTTCTCTCAAACCCCTTTTTCCCTTCAAATGGGAACCAAAATGCATGAAATACCTAGGTATTTATCTTACTTCTAGTCTCCAATCCCCTTTTCAATACAATTATATCCCCTTGCTAAATAAGATTAGAGATGACCTACGAAAATGGTCTAGCCTATCACACACATGGTTGGGGAAAGTAAATATCATTAAAATGAATATATTACCTCGCATTCTCTTTATCTTTCAAATGCTCCCATTGGGTGTACCAGTGTTTTTTTTTTACTATTTTACAAACCATGATTTCCTAATTTATTTGGAAGAACAGCCACTGCAGAATATCCAGAGGGTTATTGTTTCGCTCCAAATGCTCAGGAGGTCTGGCACTTCCTAATTTTAAAGCAAATCAAGAAGCTGTTCTGGCCAGACTGGCTGATTGGAAATATGCTCTTAACTCGAAATTATGGGTACAAACTGAATATTTTTTAAGTGGCATAGATCTCTCAATAGCTCATTGGATACCCCGTTCATACAGGAACCTTGCTCGAACTACCTCGGCTCTTACCATATCCTCTTTAGATATATGGGACGCCATACACAAAAAATTTTCATGGAATTATGATTCCCCCCTATTACCTCTCCTCAACCATAAATATTTTCTACCAGGTTTACTTGACCCAGGCTTTAAATCATGGAGGTCGGAAAAACCTCTCTTACTACATCATATTCTCAATGGCAATGTACTTAAACCATTACATATGATCCTTGCTCCTCCACGTTTCTAGATAAATGGAGATACCACCAACTACAGCACTTCTTAAGCTCCCTTCCTAATCCGCTTAGGGGTATAAGTGATTTAAATGATATAGAAGTAATATTTCACCCAAAAGACCCTCCTCTACATGGTATTTCTCTATTTTACAAAGCTCTTATTGCTCTCCAAAATCCCGACTTTCCACCTTTCCTAGCTAAATGGGAAACTGATCTGGAGTCCTCCCTTACTGACAACCAAAAGGATAAGATCCTACAATTAGCCCATACTTCATCCCTAGCCTCAAAAATGTCAGGTCAACTATAAATTGCTCACTAGGTAGCATTACACCCCAGCTAGATTACACCAAATGTTCCCCGCCAGTTCCCCATTGTGCTGGAGGAACTGTAGGAACAAAGCTACTCATGCGCACATATGGTGGTTTTAACCACTTATTCGATCATATTGGGATGTCATTCACAATCTGATTGTCCAGATCTCTGATGTCAATATACCCAATGACCCATGGACTATCCTTTTCCATGCTACAAAAACTCCCATAAGTTTGTATAAATGATCAATAATTCCTCATCTACTGAACACTGCCAAAGCCTTAATTCCCACTGTATGGGGCCAACCAACAACCCCTTCTATAAAAATTTGGCTACAAATGGTTGACAACTGTCACAGTTCTAGCCAGAACAGAGGCTGTTGGAGAGGACTGTATGCAAGCCTGTTGCCTTTTGATTATGGGCCCTGGATTTTCAATGGATTCATTCTGTTGGGACACATCCTGTGAGGAGATACTGGTGTCATCAACCTGTGTTTATGTTAATTGAATGAGCTTATGATATTGTCCTCTATACAATGTAGGAGACGGGACGACTGCTATTGTGTTGATATAACTGTGTGAAGCTCGGTGACCACAAGTCTGGGCGAAGGTCATGTCTCAGTCACCTAGGCTGTATAAAGGATTAGATAATTAGCTCATGTTAATTAGGTTACGTTTGTATTGTTAAAGTAATCTTCTCCTGTGTATATAAGACTGTATTCTGGTTCTGAATAAAGTTAGTTCTTGGTAGCAACAAGCAAGTGTCGCCTTGTTTGTGCTCGCAGAGGTTGGGATATCTGTATACAGACTGGGAGTTAGTGGTATATGACGGAAGCACTCAAGCGGAGTGTGGGACGTTCCGTGACATTGGTGGCAAGCAGCGGGAAAGCTTCCTGAAGTCTGGGACATCCAAACCTCCAACTGGATCCAAGATCAGCATAGCAGACTTCAGTCACCCCAGCGGAGATATGGACCTGGCATCAGAATTCCCGGGGCTGCTGCGGATCATCCTTTCAACATACACCAGGACTGTGTCTGAGGATGAATACCTGGAGCTTAGGCAGCAAATTCGGGTGGAGCTCTGGATTGCAGCCCTCTGTCTCGCTGGTATAAAACAGGGCAAGTGCTTTCCAACCCAAGAGCAACGGGCCAGTGACCAACGGGCATTGCGGATGGCATTCCTGGGAGAGCAGCCCCAGGAGCAATGGGTGACTGAGTTGGACAGGTTGGTCCAGCAGGAGATAGAGCTGGACAATCGTTATCGGGCTCTGCAATGGCACGCAGAGGAGGGATATTTAGGGGAGACGACAGAATGCTCTCCAGAGGGATATGACTTTGGCGGCCCTGGATTGCTGTGGGAGAGCCTTACAGATCTTTTTATGTTTGGCGATGAAGGGGAACCTGACCTTGAGGACCTGAGAGATTATAGAGAGTCTATGCTCGGTCTTGCAGGGGTCTCAGAGCTCAAACCTGATCTGGACCATTTGCTAAGGAAGGAACAGCATCTGGAAAGGGCATACAGGAAACTGCTAGAACACGTTCAGCAGCATGCCAGAGAATCGGCAGTGGAAAATCCGGAGATTGCCGTCCCCAAACCTGAAGTGCTGACAACAGGGCAGAGCTCTGCTAACCTCTGCCCAGCACTGATAACAACTTCTGGGTTCCATGGAGAGGAGATGGTGAACCTATATCCCCAGACATCAGTTGCAGAGACATGGGACTTAATAGACTTTTCTGCTGAGGAAGAACAACCTGATGAGCCTCCAGCAGAAGAGCTGCTATCAGGGCCAAAGTTCACTGTGTTCTGCCCAGCACCAACAGTGGCTTCGGCCTTCTTGAGGGAAGAGGTAGTCGGCCTTTCTCCCACAACACTGACAGGGACATGTGATTTTCTGCCAGCAGCATCTATGGAGTTAAAACAAACTTCTCCAGCTGAAGATCTGGTAACTGAACAGAGGGTCCAAGACCTCTGTCCCATACTTTTACCAATTCCAGAGACTGGGGATTTAATAGACGTTTCTGTAGAGGAGGAACCACCTGGCAAACCCCCAGCAGAAGTGCTGGCAACCAGACAGAGGGTCCAAGACCTCTGCCCCACACCTGCAGCAATTGTGGAGGCCCAAGGTGAGGAGGTGGCAGTCTATCGCGAGCTGCAGATCAGGATCCAAGGAGAGAATGCAGTCATCACCTCACAACTGCAGCTTGATCTGGTGTCAGTTGATGGGGCTTCAGTCCCCACCTGTATACCCCAGGGATGCTGGGCAGTCGGCCCAGATCCCCAACAGCAGGATGGAGTGAGCCCAGTCCCCCTGTCTTCTCTCCAGCGGCAGAAAGGATTCCAGGGAGAAGGGCCAGTCCGGGCCTCTCCCCAGCGGCGGATATGTTCTCTGAGAGAGGCAGAGGTTGGCTGGGTGAGTAATACTCTGTTTGGAACAATTTATTTGGGGTACTGTGTGGGTACAGGCAGTAGAGGACTGGAACTACTTACTAACTTCGGAGTCAACCCGTCTGGGGTCTCCTCCTATGTTAGTCTCCTGCCGAAAGGGGAGAAATGTCACAGTTCTAGCCAGAACAGAGGCTGTTGGAGAGGACTGTATGCAAGCCTGTTGCCTTTTGATTATGGGCCCTGGATTTTCAATGGATTCATTCTGTTGGGACACATCCTGTGAGGAGATACTGGTGTCATCAACCTGTGTTTATGTTAATTGAATGAGCTAATGATATTGTCCTCTATACAATGTAGGAGACGGGACGACTGCTATTGTGTTGATATAACTGTGTGAAGCTCGGTGACCACAAGTCTGGGCGAAGGTCATGTCTCAGTCACCTAGGCTGTATAAAGGATTAGATAATTAGCTCATGTTAATTTTTTTTTTAAATTGCTTTTATTTACTTTTTGTGGCAACAAGCATAGCAGCAGGGTTACATATTTTACATAACAAGGTGCATTTTAAAGTGCATGCATTATAGTAATAAGGCCTAGTACAAGTGATGTAGACATAACAATATATTTAAAAACCTCTGTTTCACGTGCTTTTTATGCTCCAAAGTGTCTCTAGGTGTACTCTTATAGGTATATCTCCATATTTTGTGTTTGTGCCACATTTATCCCCTTTTTTATTTTACCCTACCCCTCTAAACCCCTAACTACCCCACCCTCCATTGTGCACTGATCCCCCTGCCATCCCCCCCCCCCCCCGCCCTGCCAGCATCGTACCTGTTAAACCCACAGCAAGAGGGGGACGGGGAGAGGGGGGGAGAGGAGGAGGGGAGGGGACCAGGAAACCAACCAGAAAGAAGAAGAGAAGGAGGAAATACCTTCAGCAGTCGCAAGATGTTATATCTATCTAGCTTCCTGTGGGACTGTCCCGCCTCTTAGGCTTTTACGGCTCTAGCTATACGTTCACCCCACTAATCAGTTGAAATTCAGGGGTGTTTGATCAGAGTAATTGGCGAATATTCATTTCCTGCAGCCAGGGTTTCCATAAACTAATAAACTTTCTATGATTCCCTTTTCTGATGTGAACTGTCCTCTCTGTCCAGACAAGGGAATCCATCGTTTTAATCCAGTCCTCTATAGTTGGAGATTTTCTCGAAAGCCAGGCCTGTGCTATCAGCTTTCTAGCCTGGTATAAGCATCTAACCGCAGCTGTGACTGAGTTGGTGTGGCCCGCTGTATCTCCCACCAGCCCCAGCACACATACCTTAGGATCTAACACTAATTTAATTTTAAATCTGCGATTAATCGTCCTGACCACTTCCGTCCAATATCTTGCCAGTTTTGGACATCTCCAAACCATATGTATAAGATCCCCTGTATTATTGCACCTAGGGCATTTATCATCTAGCCTGCCCCCAAATCTGAATAACCTTCTAGGGGTATAGTAAGCTCTGTGTATAAGAAGTAGGTGCGAGGCCTTCTGCGAGGGGGAGACTGATACCGACTGACCCAGCTTCAGTGTTTTTTGCCACTGGGCATCTGACAGCTTTCCCACATCCGCCTCCCATCCCGCTCTGGGCCCAGCTGCCGCACCTTGAGGTAATATTTTGTCTACTAGCTGTGTATACACAGCTCCAATCAGTCCCTTAGCGTTTGTTGCTTTAACAACTTTATTAAGGAGAGGCGTTTTACTTTGCTCCATAGGGATAGACCTGAATTGGGTACTTAACGCATGTCTTATCTGAAGATATTTGTAAAATGTATTGCTTGGGATATCAAATTCTATTCTAAGGTCCATAAAGGATTTCAAATTGCTACCAGCATATAGCTGCAACAGTCTGTAGATTCCATGGTTTTCCCAGACGGGATGTTTTTCTATGGCCCTTAGTTCCCCCAAAGATTCATTAGACCATATTGGCGAATAATCCGTGATGCCCCTGTACTCCATAATCCGCTTAACTGTCTGCCAGACTTTACTTACTAATTTAGATGTTGGTAATTTCCTCTGGAGAGAACCTGCCTCAAGTGCCTCTGCCAGGCATCTATGTGGGCTGCCTTCCAACATTATTTTATTGCTACCGCTTATTTCGCTACTAGATTCGCAGCCTCCCAGGTGCTGCAGTTGGGCAGCCAGAAAATATCCATACGGGTGGGGAATTGCCAGTCCTCCCTCCCAGGTGGGGCGCTGCAGCGCCTGCAGTTTAATCCTAGCCTGGCCTTTTTTCCAGAGAAGGTCCCTAAATAAGGAGTCTATTTTTATAAACCATTTTCTCCCGATCCACACCGGGGAGTTATGGAGAATATAAAGGATTTGTGGTAACCAGATCATTCTGATCAAGTTTGCACGTCCTGCCAACGACAGGGGGAGCCGGCACCAAATATCACATTTTTTTTTAAGCTTCACGAGTAGAGGGACCAGGTTATCCCTGATATAAACATTGGGGTCACTGGCCAGCTCTATTCCCAGGTATTTTATTTTGTCAGTTATTTTTAGTCCAGGGAGGCCGTCGGTGGGGGGGCTATTAATTGGGTCCAACTGTAGTAGTGCAGATTTATCCCAATTAACTACTAGGCCCGACGCTTTCCCGAATCTTTCCACCAGTCTCATCGTTCCTTCCAGAGAGGGGCCCGTATCCCCCAGGAATACCAGGACGTCGTCCGCATAAAGTGCTATTCTTTCTTCCCCGCCCCTCCTCCTGAACCCTTGTATATCCGATGCCCTCCTCATGCCCTCCGCCAACGGTTCCATCGCCAGAGCAAACAGGAGGGGGGACAGTGGACATCCCTGCCTTGTACCTCTCTCCAACGTCAGGCTATCTGTATACTCATTATTGATTTTTAACTTAGCTGATGGGTGGCTATATAGGATTTTTACCCATTTAACAAAGACCGGGCCAAACCCAAATTTATCCATTATTTCCCAGAGGTAGCCCCATTCCAGGCTGTCAAAGGCCTTGGCAATATCCAGCGAAACAACTGCTCTAGGGTCCCCGTCTACTACTGGGGTCTGCAGATTCAGATATGCTCTTCTAATATTTACGCTGGTAGACCTATGGAGAATAAATCCCGTCTGGTCTGGGTGGATCAATTTGTCAATGCATTTGCTTAGCCTGGTTGCCAAAACCTTTGCAAGGATTTTAATATCCGAACAAAGCAGGGAGATTGGCCTATATGAGGCCACCTCTAGTTGATCTTTCCCTTCCTTTTGAATAAGTATAATATTAGATTCTGACATCGAAGAGGGGAGGCCTCCGTCCGCCAATGCCTCCTCTAATGTCCTCAGGAGGGTGGGGAGCAAAATCCCCCCATAGTATTTATAAATCTCCAGGGGGAGTCCGTCTGGGCCTGGGGCTTTGCGATTAGGCATAGCTGCCACCGCGCTCCTGAGTTCCTCCAGGGTGATAGGGGCCTCTAGGTTCATCTTGTCTTTTGTGGTTAGCGTTGGTAGTATAATTCCCTCCATTAACTTATCTAACCCACCATTACCTGCAAGCTGTTTTGTTTTGTACAGGGAGCTATAGAAGTCAAAGAATATGTCCCTTATTTTCCCGGGGTCCGCAACTATTTCTCCCCTGGGGGATCTAATCGCAGATATTGTTGAGGACGGGGAGTTGGCACTAGCCACCACAGCGAGCGTGCGCCCCACTCTTTCCCCCTCCTCAAAAAATCTCCGCCTCTGAAAAAGCCTTTTGTTTTCTGCCTTTCTCATTGTTACCGCTTTATATTCCTGCTGCTTCTTAACCCATGCCTCCCGTAGTTCTATATTAGGACACATAACATACTGCCCTTCCAGATCTATAACCTCCCTTCTAATACAGTCCTCCTGCGTTTTTGTTTTTCGCTTTGCCCTTGCTATTTGCTGAATTAGGAGTCCTCTGAGGAAGGCCTTTAGTGCATCCCATACCACCCCCCCTGCCGCCGTACCCAGATTACTCAGAATGAACTCCTTTAGGCTGGTAGAGATTTCTTCCTGGTTCCCAATTACCTCCAGCCATACTGGGTTTACTGACCAAGGCCTATGTATCTGTCTGTCCCCAGTGCACAGTAACAATTTTAGGGGTGAGTGGTCTGATAATCCCCTCGGGCCATAATCTATTTTATGTACTATAGGGAGCGCTTCCTTATTACCTATAGCTAAGTCTATTCGGGATAGTGTGCAGTGCGTCCCTGAGTAACAAGAGAACTGTCTGGCGTTTGGATTGCGGATTCTCCATAAATCACACCACCCCACTTCCTCTAGGAACTGCTTGAGTCTCCCCGCCTTTACTCTCCCTATCCGATTACCCAATGAGAATCTATCCTGCCGGCTATCAAGAACAGTGTTAAAATCGCCGATCAAGATCACTGGAATCCCATCCTTGTTCTCCATGTATT
This sequence comes from Lithobates septentrionalis, assembly GCA_037952835.1. Lineage (NCBI taxonomy): Eukaryota > Metazoa > Chordata > Amphibia > Anura > Ranidae > Lithobates > Lithobates septentrionalis. Next base: position 201,791 of record JBBDGP010001553.1, on the reverse strand, counting down.
CTAGTAATTGATATAGAATTTCCAGCTTACTAGGTGGGGGAATATATATATTTGCTATGACCAATTCTCTCCCGCCTAATAGACAATGTAAAAAAATATAGCAGCCCAGCGTGTCGATCCGCACGCTCCTGCAGGTAAACGTCACTCCTTTTTTAATCAATATGCTTACACCTCTCGAGTAGGAAGAATAGACCGCATGAAATTGCGCTTGAAATTTCCTACCTCCCAATTTTGTCTTAGTTTCATTTGTTAGATGCGTTTCCTGCAGACAGGACAGAGCGACACCCTGGGCTTCCAACTCTGATAGAACAGCGGACCTTTTATCGGGATCGCTCAGGCCTCTAACATTCCATGAACAAATACCAATCATACTAAACATCAATAAAAATAAAAATAAAAAAAAGGTTTTTAGCAAATATACAGGTAGCAACCGTATTGTACAAGTTACGGCACTTACCACATTTTAGCACCCACCCCGGGGCACCCAGCTTCTTAATAATTGTCCTAGCTTTGCTCTGGATCCCAGGCCTACCATCAGTATTGCGACAGTGTTTTGGGGGGTCGCGGGGGGAGGGAAGGGGGGAAAATCCCCTCTCCCTCCAATCCCCACGAACCCCCTCTACTCCCCTCCTTTCCATGTGCACAATGATATACCCCAACCCCTTATATGCATTACTACCCTCCCTCCCCCCCTGGTTCATTTTATTAATGTGTTTGGGTCCCAAATAGGGACTACGTGGCTTTTTATCCAGTGACTTTCCCTTTATCCCCCCGTGCCTATTTCGGCTCGCCCTGAGGGCTTTTGTAGTGACCCAATCTACCCAGTGCCTCCCTTTCACTCCTACTGCCAACCATTCCCTCCCTTCACCCTCCTCCCACTCCCCGCCCCCCCTCCCCCCACCCCCAGCAGAACCCTCAGGGAGAACCCCGAGGTGCTGAAACAAGTGCAACACAAAAAAAAAACAAAACAATACGCTCCACATCCCAGATCGTGCACCATCCCACATTTAGGACTTGCACAACCACTACATCACACTCCCCCCCCCCTCTCCGGACCACCCTAATTAGACAAAAAAAAAAAATAAGAAAAATACAATCAGCCCTCCCCCCTCCCATCAGTCCCCCCCCACCATCCACTTTTTAATACTACAGCATTTTAGTCTGTCCTCTTTATGCTCTTCCTTTGCAGCCCTCTTATCTTCTCAGGGTTGAATGGGCCCTTGATGGTCCTCCAACCATGCTGCGACCTTGTCAGCTGCATCAAAAAAATAAACTGACCCCAAAACTTCCACCCTCAATCGTGCTGGATATAGTAAAGCATATGGAATTTTCTGAGCCCTTAGAGCTCGTTTAACTTCCAGGAAGCCTGCCCTTTTTTTTGCAGATCCGGGGAAAAATCGGGGTACAGGGAGATCCTACTGCCATTATGGGAAATGTCCCCTATCGCTCTTGATTTTTGCATTAGCACCACTTTGTCCTTATAGCAGAGCAATTTCAGGATCATTGGTCTAGGGCGTCCCCCCGATGCAGTTGGTCTAGTAGGGATTCGATGCGCCCTCTCGATGGCAAAAAAGGGTGAGAATGAGTCGGGCCCAAAAAAGTCTTTAAGCAGCTTTTCCATAAAGGTTTCAGGACAAGGGCCTTCACTTCCCTCCGGAAGACCCAGGACCCGAACATTGCATCTACGCATCCTGTTCTCCATTTCATCCAATTTAATTCTATGCATTTCAAACTGCGTTTGTATGTTCTTAAATTCCCGCTGCATCGGGGACACTGTATCCTCAAGTTGGCTCAGTCTCTCCTCTATAAGGGCAGTCCTCTCCAATACCTTCTGGAGCTCCTGGCTCATAGAGCGAAGTTCTACCTTGAGGCCCCCCAATTGGTCGCACAAATCCCGCAGGGACCCCTTACAGGAGTTCACCGCAGCCAGTACCTCTTTTAATGTGGGCTCTGGCTCGGTTATTTTTATAGGGGCAGTTGAGGCCCCGCTATTTTGAGGAGGTACTTTCTCCAGGGGGGCTATCTCTGGGCTTTTTTTATTTGATGCATTTTTGATACCCGCCGATGTTGCTGCTGGGGCTGTTAACATTCTGCCCACACTCTTTCGCTCGCCGGGTGGCCCTGTCTGTGTTTTCTCGTGAGGGAGCTGGTTGCCTTTAACGGGGGTATGAGCAGGGGTATGTGCAAACTTTTCCAATTTTGCTGCAGCTGTTGCCGCTAGGGGTGTCGGCGCTACCGAGCCCCCCCTGTCCTTAGTAGAGCGAATTGCCTGTGCTGCTAAGTTTTCATTAGACTGTTGGGGGTCCTCTCCCTTTTTTCTGGTCATCATTGGGGTATTTAACGAGGGTGAGAGAAAAACTGCCACGCGCCCTATGAGGGGGCCGTATTAGTCCCAAAATCTCAAAAAGAAAGCTTGGTTAAACTTTTCCTTCTCTTCTTCCTTTCTCTTCCTCTACGCTCTTTTCATCCTCTATTACCCAGGGTCTTCTTTTACACTCCTTGCTGCACTCTGCACTCCTCTTACCCCACTCCCCCTGCCTCTTACTTCTTCTACCTTATCCAAAGCTTAGGCACCGGCCGCTGTAAGAGGCATAAGGCATGGAGTATTGCAGGGTATAAGCTATCAGGCTTTGCAAGCTACAAAAATGCTAAGAAAAGTGTCCTTTATAAACTAAGCCCCCAGGGTGCTCATACCTGACCTGTCGATGCTTCAGGACCACTCTCTCCCAAATGCGTCTGATAGGCGTTTCAACGTTAGCTGAGATCCGCTTCTGTTGCTGTTGTTGTAGCTATAGCCGCGGCGGAAGCAGGAGGGGGGAAGATTAGATACAATACTGAAGCTGAAGCAGGCACTTTTGTCTCAGGATCCCGGATCTCTGGTGACGGACTCCGGCGGCTCCCGCAGGTCTCGCGAGGTTCCCGGAGGTTGCTAGGCATCCAGCCCACGCCACCACGAAGAAGGGGGGAGCTCACCGCGCAGCCCGTGTGGAATGCGGTCTAAGCTGAGACCGAGCCAGTGTCTTTCAGCGCGGTGCTACAGGAGCAGCGGTGGTAAGAAGCAGCTGTCCCGGCATCCGTCCAGTACAGGTGGCAGGCATCAAGGGCCGGGGGACAGACCAAGCCAGCAGCCGGTTAGGTGGCGGGGAGGGGAGGATCAGCGGAGACAGGGCTGAGCAGCATGCAGTCCGGAGCTAGGAGGGAGCTCTCACACACACCCTCTCACAGCGGCATCCGGTCACGCCCCCGGTCTAGCTCATGTTAATTAGGTTACGTTTGTATTGTTAAAGTAATCTTCTCCTGTGTATATAAGACTGTATTCTGGTTCTGAATAAAGCTAGTTCTTGGTAGCAACAAGCAAGTGTCGCCTTGTTTGTGCTCGCAGAGGTTGGGATATCTGTATACAGACTGGGAGTTAGTGGTATATGACGGAAGCACTCAAGCGGAGTGTGGGACGTTCCGTGACAACAACGTACACCTTATGGAGAGTATTACCCACAATATTAGAGGTACCTCCAAGAAACTAATCTGGGATTCTTGGATAAAATTTCAGTCCACCTCCTCATATAAGGACCTTATAACACAAACCCCTTAAATCTGTCAATTAAACTTAGCCATTTAATATATAACTTCCAATAATTCACCCTTCTTTTCAATGTATTGACATGCATGCCAGCAACCCCTCCTTTTACAGTCTTTTCTTTTACCTTTTCTTCTTTTCTTTTATCTCATCTATTCTCTTTCCTATCATCTCTTTTTTCCTACTCATTCTTTGTTGTTCTGTCTTATTCTTTATTCTCCTTAAACCAAAGCAATATTTTTTCTCAATTACGTTTGGATTAAACTGCTCACACAGTAATGCCGCGTACACACGGTCGGACTTTCTGTCCTACTTGGTCCGGCACACTTTCTGACGGACTTTGTCCGCCAGGTGCGCCGGACTTTAAAATGGACGGACTTGCCCACACACGACCGGACTTTGCGGCGGGCTTAGTCCGCCCGCCTTTCCGACGGACTTTCGCCGGAGTTACGGCGGACTTTCAGAATGAACGGACTTGCCCACACACGGACAAGTCCGTTCATTTTGAACGTGACTCAGGTGCGACGGGACTAGAAAAGGATGTCAATCTTGACGCTTTTATCGGCGAGATTGACACCTTGCGAGCCCCATCGCGGCTCATACCAGGCCCTTAGTTGGTAAGTTGAGCTATGGAATTGTCTTTGTCTTACATGTATATGCCCTCCATGTGCTCCTTACTGTGAAGGCCAGTTATGGGTGTGGGCGGTGGCCAGTGTTTTGTTCATACCAGGCCCTTAGGTCTGGTATGGATTATAAGGGGAACCCCCTACACCGAAAAAACGGCGTGGGGTCCCCCCTAAAATCTATAACAGACCCCGATCCGAGCACGCAGCCTGGCCGGTCAGGAAAGGGGGTGGGGACGAGCGAGCGCCCCCCCTCCTGAACCGTACCAGGCCGCATGCCCTCAACATGGGGGTGGGTGCTTTGGGGGAGGGGGGCGACCTGCGGGCCCCCCCCACCCCAAAGAACCTTGTCCCCATGTTGATGAGGACAAGGGCCTCTTCCCGACAACCCTGGCCGTTGGTTGTCGGGGTCTGCGGGCGGGGGGGCTTATCGGAATCCGGGAGCCCCCCATAATAAGAGGGCCCCCAGATCCCGGCCCCCCCACCCTATGTGAATGAGTATGGGGTACATGGTACCCCTACCCATTCACCCAGGGAAAAAGTGTAAATAAAACACTACACAGGTTTTTAAAATATTTTAATAAACAGCTCTGGGGGGGGGGATCTTCCTCCGGCTTCGGGGGTCTTCTTCCGGCTTCGGGGGTCCCTCCGGTTCATCTTCTCCCGGCATCTGGTTGGTTCTTCTCCGCTCTCTTCTCCCGGTGTTCCAGTTCTTCGGCCGGCTCCTCCGCTGTCTTCAGGTAGCTCTCTTGCCAGCAGAGGTCCGGACTTCTGGGCTTCTTGTCTTCTGGGCTTCTTGTCTTCTGGGCTTCTTGTCTTCTCTTCTCCAGATGTTGACACGACGCTCTCTCCGGCTGGACTGCTCTCTGAGGGCTGCGTTGTGACTTATATAGGCGGAGACCCGCCCCCTTTTGATGTCACAGTCCCTGGGCATGCTGGGACTGTGACGTTTTAGGGGGTGTGGTCACTGGGTGATGTTGACCACGCCCCCTAAAACGTCACAGTCCCAGCATGCCCAGGGACTGTGACATCAAAAGGGGGCGGGGTCTCCGCCTATATAAGTCACAATGCAGCCCTTAGAGAGCAGTCCAGCCGGAGAGAGCGTCGTGTCAACATCTGGAGAAGAGAAGAGAAGACAAGAAGCCCAGAAGCCCAGAAGCCCAGAAGACAAGAAGCCCAGAAGTCCGGACCTCTGCTGGCAAGAGAGCTACCTGAAGACAGCGGAGGAGCCGGCCGAAGAACTGGAACACCGGGAGAAGAGAGCGGAGAAGAACCAACCGGACGCCGGGAGAAGATGAACCCGGAGGGACCCCCGAAGCTGTTTAATAAAATATTTTAAAAACCTGTGTAGTGTTTTATTTACACTTTTTCCCTGGGTGAATGGGTAGGGGTACCATGTACCCCATACTCATTCACATAGGGTGGGGGGGCCGGGATCTGGGGGCCCTCTTATTATAGGGGTCTCCTGGATTCCGATAAGCCCCCCGCCCGCAGACCCCGACAACCAATGGCCAGGGTTGTCGGGAAGAGGCCCTTGTCCTCATCAACATGGGGACAAGGTGCTTTGGGGGGGCCCCGCAGGGCGCCCCCCTCCCACAAAGCACCCACCCCCCATGTTGAGGGCATGCGGCCTGGTACGGTTTAGGAGTGGGGCGCTCGCTCGTCCCCACCCCCTTTCCTGACCGGCCAGGCTGTGTGCTCGGATCGGGGTCTGGTACGGATTTTAGGGGGGACCCCACGCCGTTTTTCGGCGTAGGGGGGTTCCCTTTATAATCCATACCATACCTAAGGGCCTGGTATGCCCCGCGCTCGCTGCAATAGGAAAATTTGTTTTTCCTATTGCAGCGAGCGCGAAATGCAATACCCTGCCCTCGCGTCGTATCTGGTCCGTTGGACCAGCATACACACGAGCGGGCTTTCCGTCGGACCAGCACACAGACGAGCGGACTTTCCGCCCGAAACTGAGTCCAACAGAAAGATTTAAAACATGTTTCAAATCTAGGTCCGGCGGGCTTTTGGGAAGAAGTCCGCCGGAAAAGTCCGCCAGCGCCTACACACGGGCGGATTGTCCGGCACACTCTGGTCCGCCGGACCAAGTATGCCGGAAAGTCCGACCGTGTGTACGCGGCATAAGAATCCTTTTTCTAATTAGATAGCACAATAACTCTTTGTATTATTCCAGAGACTTATTTATTGTATTACTAACTTACTTCTAATCGGTGTAATTTGTGAGTACTGAAACCTATGTTATTATGTTACTGAAAATATTTTCTATTTTGAGATATATGTATATCTTTGTTATATTTTTCTTCAATAAAAATTTATGAAACAAAAAAAACAAAAACTGGTAGTAACGTACGCAAAACTATATGGCGTTAAACTGGCAGTAACGCACAAAACTATATGGCGTTAAACTTATAGTAACACACACAGAACTATATGGCATTAAACTGTCAGTAACACGCGCAAAACGATATGGTGTTAAACTGGCAGTAACGCACACAAAACTATATGGCATTAAACTGGCAGTAGCGCACGCAAAACTATATGGCATTAAACTGACAGTAATGCACGCAAAACTATATGGCGTTAAACTGGCAGTAACGCACATAATACGATATGGCGTTAAACTGGCAGCAACGCAATCAAATAGACGGTGTTCAACCGTCACTACACTGAACTGTTCCTACTCTAGCTATATACTAATGTCAAGATTACTGACACGGTCTCACTACACTACACTGAAACTATCTGAGCTGTCCCTACTCTAGCTGCACACTATGAAAAGCTGAATGATGGTCCTCCTCACTACACTGGCAGTAACGCACACAAAACTATATGGCGTTAAACTGGCAGTAAAGCACGCAAAACTATATGGCGTTAAACTGGCAGTAACACACGCAAAACTATATGGCGTTAAACTGGCAGTTATGCGCCAATACGATATGGATTAAACTGGCAGTAACGCACGCAAAACTATATGGCATTAAACTGGCAGTAATGCACAAAACTATATGGCGTTAAACTTGTAGTAACACACACAGAATTATATGGCATTAAACTGGCAGTAACGCGCACAAAACTATATGGCGTTAAACTGGCAGTAACGCACGCAATACAATATGACGTTAAACTGGCAGTAACGCACGCAAAACAATATGGCGTTAAACTGGCAGTAACGCACACAAAACTATATGGCATTAAACTGTCAACGAAAGTTCGGCCCAAACTTATGCTCGGGCTGAACCGTTCGCCCATCCCTAGCTAGGATAGACCACATTTTCACGCACTCTGCAATGATCCCATCAATAAGGGGGTCCAAAATTATAGATACCCCTTTGTCAGAGCACTCTATTGTCACTCCAGTAACTCAAAGGTCAACAGACTCAATGAGTCACTTCAGACAGCGTCTCAACGATGCCCTCCTGAGTGACCCAATACAGTGTAACCTGTGAGAACAAGCCATTAAGGACTACTTCCTTGACAATGATAACAATGAGGTATCCCCAACAACTCTATGGGCGGTGCACAAATCGGTCCTCAGGGGGAAGTTCATTCAGCTCGCTTCTAAACATAAGAAGGAGCACAGGGCCGACATACAGAAGCGTACTGAGGAATACCAATCAATAGCTAAGGCCCACAAGCGCAAACCTATGCCAGAAACACTAGCTCAGTTGGACACAGCCCGTGCCCATCTTAACTTAACCCTTACAATGGCCTTGACTTGACACAGAACACAACTAAAATAATGGACACTTTCTTGCGGTTTTACTCCGACCTTTATAAAACCAACCCCCCACCTCCCCAAACACTCAAGAACGTTTTTCTCGACAACCTCCATTTGCCATCAATAGCCAGAGGCCACAAAGATCTGTTGGAGGACCCATTTACGCACAAGGAGGTGTTGGACACCATCAACTCCCTTAAATTAGGATCCTCGTCTGGGCCTAATGGCTTCTCCACTGGATACTACAAAAAATGTGGCCCTGTCTGGTTCCATAGCTGACGCGGTTCTTTAACTCTCTGAGGGATGGAGCCCCCCTAGGGAATGATCTCAACTCAGCTTACATTTCAGTCATCCCTAAACCGGGTAAGGATACGAGTGAAGTTGGTAACTATCATCCAATCTCACTTATCAATAACAATATAAAAATAATGACTAAGATTCTTGCTAGTAGAGTAGCGATTTTTATATCTTCATACGTTCACAGAGATCAGGTGGGCTTTATCCCTGGGAGACAAGGTCCGGATCAGATCCGGAGAGCAATAGATATCTCCTTAGTCAAATCACAATGGGATGGGGGCCCCCCTCAAAAAGGCTTCTTTCTCTCAATAGACCTTCATAAGGCATTTGATTCGGTAGACTGCGCATACCTGTATGAAATCCTGAGTAGATGGGGATTCGGCCCTAACTGTCTAAGCATAATCCATTCACTATACTCATCCCCGAATGCACAAGTACACCTGATGGGCAGATACTCTGACACCTTCACTATTGGCAGGGTTACTAGACAGGGCTGCCCGCTATCTCCTCTCACGATAGCCATCGAAACTCTTGCCATAGCGATCCGGTCCAGTCCCGACATCAAGGGGGTTACTTCTGGAGAACAGGAGCACAAGTGTGCATTATATGCAGATGACTTCCTCCGTTTTATTACCTCCCCGCTGACATCCACTATCAGTATCAGTCCCCCCAGAACTACACACACAGCTAACACATAATTTCATCTTCTTATGGGCGACAAACGCGACCCCATACCTGGGCATTAGACTCACTCCTGACATTGACAAACTCTTTCAAGCAAATTATCCCCCTATGATACAGAAATGAACGGAAGACCTGGAGAGGTGGTCGAAGTGTGGTCTATCCTGGCTAGGCAGAGTGCACGCGGTAAAAATGACCCTGCTTCCACGACTAATATACTTATTTCGCTCTCTCCCGATTCCTGTAAATAAACAATACCTTGGTAAATTTCAGTCCTCTATAGTGCGGTTTGTCTGGGGAAGCAAAGGATACAGAAACTCCAAGGAGATGTTACTCAGGATGAAATCCCAGGGGGGGGAAGGCTGCCAAACCTGTGGTGGTACTACCAAGCCGCCCAACTGACCCAGATATCCACAGTTTATTCTAAGGGCGCTAAGCCTGATTGGCTCTCCATGGAAAGGCAAGTCGTTCCCTTAAATACCATAGACTACCTTCTATGGAGTGCTTCGAAATCCAGACCAGCAATATTGCCCCCCACTCTCTCCCATTCGGTAGCATTGTGCTCCACACTTTACACACAACACTCACTGGTCTCACCCCTGAAGGCATTATCACATATTTTTCACAACTTGAGATTCCCCCCCAGGTCTGAATATCAAAGTCTTCAATTGGTGGACTAACAGAGGTCTTTACCGAATTGGTCACTTTCTCACTCCGGCAGGTCCCCTCACTCTGACACAATGTAGGAAGACATTGGAGATGCCCAATTCTGAACTGTTCCGCTTCTCCTAAATAGCTCATTTCCTTAACTCCATTTGGACCAGCAGGACGGAACCCCCCACAATCACTCCATATGAACAGGGCTGAGAATAACATCCAGCCCTGGAAAAAATTTCATACCAGCCCCACAGCATTATTATACCACCGCAACAGCATAACGTCATTGATTTCTTGTTCATGAAAGGGAAAACCATAAAATGCACATTTGAGTGTATTATATATAGATAAGACAGATATGAGATCACATAGGGCTTTAAATATATATATATATATATATATATATATATATATATATATATATATACACACACACACACACACACACACACACACACATATATATATATAAGCAAATTCCAGTTAAAAGTGGTAAGTGATCATTCATCAAGGGGGACCCCAGGAACTCAGAACGTGGGAGGGGGGGGACCACCTTCTGCAGAAAGAATACACTAAGGTAAGAGGGGGTGGGTTACTGATATAAGGCTGTGCTTTATATCGGTGCCCCCTTACATTATCGTATTCACTCCCCCCTTACATCAGTGACCCCCCCTTCAGACTGGCCTAGCGGTGCTGTCACTGACCTCCTCTCAGGTGCACCGTGTAGGGCTCAGTCAGTCGGCTCCAGCTCGGTGGCTCTGGTTTTATCCTATAGTCTCCTCTCCACAGTCCACACTTGTCTGACTTCTCCCATGACCCCCATCTCGGCGGTGCTCCCAATCTTGACTCCTCTGCAGACTCCCTCAGTGACTGCAGACATGATACAGGAGATGGTCAGAGACTGCAGACATGATACAGGAGATGGTCAGAGACTGCAGACATGATACAGGAGCTCAATGCAGCCTCACCAGTGCCCATCAAATGCAGCCTCATCAGTACCAATCAAATGCAGCCTCATCAGTACCAATCAAATGCAGCCTCATCAGTACCAATCAAATGCAGCCTCATCAGTACCAATCAAATGCAGCCTCACTGTGCCCATCAATGCAGCCTCACTGTGCCCATCAATGCAGCCTCACTGTGCCCATCAATGCAGCCTCACTGTGCCCATCAATGCAGCCTCACTGTGCCCATCAATGCAGCCTCACTGTGCCCATCAATGCAGCCTCACTGTGCCCATCAATGCAGCCTCACTGTGCCCATCAATGCAGCCTCACTGTGCCCATCAATGCAGCCTCACTGTGCCCATCAATGCAGCCTCACTGTGCCCATCAATGCAGCCTCACTGTGCCCATCAATGCAGCCTCACTGTGCCCATCAATGCAGCCTCACTGTGCCCATCAATGCAGCCTCACTGTGCCCATCAATGCAGCCTCACTGTGCCCATCAATGCAGCCTCACTGTGCTCATCAAATGCAGCCTCACTGTGCTCATCAAATGCAGCCTCACTGTGCTCATCAAATGCAGCCTCACTGTGCTCATCAAATGCAGCCTCACTGTGCTCATCAAATGCAGCTTTACTCTGCCTGTGAATGCAGTCTCACTGTGCCCTTGAATGCGGCCTCACTGTGCCCACCATTGCAGCCTCACTATGCCCATCATTGCAGCCTCACTGTGCCCATCATTGCAGTCTCACTGTGCCCATCAATGCAGCCTCACTGTGCCCGTGAATGCAGTCTCACTGTGCCCGTGAATGCAGTCTCACTGTGCCCGTGAATGCAGTCTCACTGTGCCCGTGAATGCAGTCTCACTGTGCCCGTGAATGCAGTCTCACTGTGCCCGTAAATGCAGTCTCACTGTACCCAGGAATGCAGCTTCACTGTGCCCATCATTGCAGCCCCTCCTGTGCCCCATGGCCCAGTCAGCAGTCCCTGTCTGTGGGAAGGTGTGTGTTGATGCTCGGTACGGTACCTTGCATGCCAGCAGGATATCCATAATGGTCAACAGCAGGCAGGGTCTGTTCTCGTTTTGGATGGGGACAGTGCTCCTTCCAGAGGATCTGTTTGCTGTGAGATGGAGTGGTCCCTGGCCACCTGCACCTTCAGCCATCCTCATTTTCCGGCCCCAGTCAGCCTGTCCTCTGGTCCTGGGGAAGTGGAGAGCACTGGGTGGGAGCTGGAAAGAAGGGGGAGCAGAGAGTACTGGCGGGGTTGGAGAGCACATGGGTGGGGGCAAAGAGCAGGGGGGAGTGGAGATCACAGGGATGGGGAGCGGAGAGCGCTGGGGGGGGGACTTGAGAGCACTGGGGGTCCAAAAAGAACAGAGGTGGAGAGCACTGTGGGGGCCAAGAGTGTGGGGTGGCGAAGAGCACTGGGGGAGGGGCAGAAAAACAGGGGTGGAGAGCACTGGGGGGTACAAAGAGCAGGGGGGAGGGGAGAGCAATGGGGGGAGCTTGAAAGCACCAGTGGGGGAGGGGCAGAAAAACAGGGGTGGAGAGCACTGGGGGGTACAAAGAGCAGGGGGGAGTGGAGAGCAATGAGGGGAGCTTGAAAGCACCAGTGGGGGCCAGAAAAAACAGGGGTGGAAAGCACGGGGGGACTGGAGAGCACTGGCGGGGGTTGGAGAGCACATGGGTGGGGGCAAAATGCAGGGGGGAGTGGAGAGTACAGGGGTGGGGAGCGGAGAGTGCTGGGGGGAAGCTTGAGAGCACTGGAGGGGGAGCCAAAAAAAACAGGGGTGGAGAGCACGGGGGGGGGGGGCAAAGAGCATGGGGGGGCTGGAGAGCGATGGGTGGAGCTTGAGAGCACCGGGGGGGACCGAAAACAGGGGTGCGGAGAATGGGGGGCTGGAGAGCACTGTGGGGGGCAGAGAGCACTGGGGTGGGGGCTGGAGAGTGATGGGGAGAGCTGAAGAGCACTGGGGGGGAGAAAGAACATGGGTGGAGAGCACTGGGGGAGTGAAGAGCACTGGGATGGTGGCTAGAGTAGGATGGGGAGAGCTGGAGAGCAGGGGGGGCAGAAAAAACAGGGGTGGAGACAACTGTGAGGGGGGTCTGGAGAGTGTGGTGAGGGGAGGAGAGCATGGGGGGGGGAGCCAGGGAGCACAAGGAGAACTGGGGGGGCCAGTAAAAGAAGTTGGATAGGGGGATCGGCGGGGGGGCGCATATAGAGGAAATTAGCTTTCTATATTCCTCCATGCAGCCGCTGAATACTTGATTCTCCTCCTCTCCCTCCTGCAAGTATTCAGCGGCTGCATGGAGGAATATAGAAAGCTAATTTCCTCTATATGCGGTCCCCCGCCGATCCTCCTATCCAGGCACACAGGGCGGACTGTACGGGCGGGCATCTACTGGATCCCTCTCTCCTGCTCCTGTGTGTCACGGAGCTGGCTGGGTCTGTGTTCGGCAGCCGCGCTGTAACATGGTCCCACCCCCCTAGACCGGCTCGTGTGATAGGTGGGACACTGATTCTATCTACTATCACACAAGCCGGTCTAGGGGGGCGGGACCGTGTTACAGCGCGGCCGCCGAACACAGACCCAGCCAGCTCCGTGACACACAGGAGCAGGAGAGAGGGGAGCACTGCAGCCGCAACTCAGGCGGCCTACCGGGAAATCTCCCGGTATCCTGGTAGGCCAGTCCGGCCCTGCATATGAACACTGGTGCTCAAACACTATGGATCAGAGGGGAGGAATCTTGCTGATTTACTCCTCTCCGGCGGATAAAGAAGCTACCCCAGCCTTTGCTCGGGCCTGGGAGGAGAACGCGGGTTGCTCCTGGAAACCTTCAGTCTGGTATCACGCGTTTAAATGCTCATACAAAAGGTATTCTGAACATATCCCTGATAGAAGCCAGTCTCAAAAACCTGATTAGGTGGTACTATGTCCCCTCTAGACTGGCAATGATATACCCAGGGGTCTCTTCCTTATGCTTTAGGGTATGTGATCTGGAGGGCATAATGTTCAACATCTGGTGGACCTGTCCCTGCATTAGATCTTATTGGAAAAAGGTTTCTCACACCATTAGGATTATAACAGACATCACAGTCACTCCTGACCCCACCGTAGCACTCCTGAACCACCTCTTTCCCGGATTACACAAACACCTCCAAGCACTAACATTCTATATCTTACTAGGAGCCAAGATAACGCTAGCAAGGGCATGGGAAACTCCCACCATTTCCTTCAGAGGGTTTAAGAGGAAATATCTTGGGTAATGGCACAGGAAAACATAGTACAGAAAATTCACGATAAAATAGGGAAGTTCAGTGCTATATGGGAACCGGCTGGAACTCTTGACCTCCCACTGGGTCAGAAAAACTTCAAATAACAGGCCGTGACACACTAGCTACACTACCCTGTCAGCTAGCCGCTGGACAGGGGGAGGGATGGGCTTGATACTTTGGGGGAAGGCTGGTCACTTCCACATAGAGTTCCCAAAAAGGTGGGGTTATGGGAACCTCCCGAGCTGAGTGGTTGATACCCTCTAGAAATCCCCTGGAATAACGAACGGCAAGACTCGAGAAACTGACCACCCAGGTAAATTGGTCTCTGTAACTTGTAACCACCTGTAACCGGGTTGCCTGCTAGCCTAGGTCACACAGCTAGTGATAGTTATTGACCCATTTAGGATGCGAAACTGTACTTATGTTGATTCATGTGTTTCTGCTTTACCTCTTCTGTTACGGGACTGTAGGGTTCAACGATAAGTTTGATGATAAGTTTGACACCGTTTTGTATTGCTTAATTTTTCTTGTTTGTTAAAACCCAATAAACATTTTGAAATTTAAAACTGGGTGGCTAAACGCTAACGTAAAAATGCATATAAAAGCAAAAGAAAAGGCATTCAAAGAATATAAGGCTGAGGGGTCATTGTCAGTATTTCAACACTACAAAGAATGCAATAAGAAATGTAAGAGTGCAATCAGGGCAGCTAAAATAGACCACGGAAGGTACATAAGGGAGGAGAGTGGAAAAAAAATCCCTGTGGATGTGGTACCTGAATACCTGGATTTTGCAAAGGCATTTGACTTTCTAACACTCTGAGAGGGATGGGATAGACGTTTAATGGTTGGTTAGGGGGGGGTAGTAAGGGTATGTTTTTTCCAGGCCAACAGTGATGCTATGGTTGCTGGGGAGAGGGGTGCCATAGGTAGAGAGGAGCCTGCTGTAATGAGAAGGAGGGTATGTAGTAGTTTATTGATAGTGGGATGGAAGGATTCCATATCTGACCAAGTTTTGTTGGTGGAAGGGTGCCACCAATAGTACATTTGGTCTAGGATAGCTGTGTGATAATAAGTACGTATGTTGGGTAGCCCGACTCCACCCTTATTGTGGTGTCTCATTAGTATATGGTGAGCACATCTGGGTGGTTTGTTATCCCATACTAATCTCGTGATTTGTCTTTGTATTGAGGAAAGAATGGCACGAGGGATCGGTAGTACTACTGTGCGGAAGAGGTATATGAGTTTGGGTAGAATAATCAGCTTGAAAGAGGCTATTCTGCACAATTTTGACAGACCAGAAACTCTGAGATGTTTAAGTAATTGAGGAAGTTGCTTTTGGAAAGTTACGTAATTCAGATCATAGAGTTGGTTCAGGGATTGGGACAGTTTAATGCCTAGGTATGAGATAGCTTGTCAACCCAAGTATAAGGGAGGTTCTTTTTTAAAAACAATTCTTGCTTGTCAGAGAGGTTTAGTGGGAGGATTAAGGATTTGTTGGAGTTAAGTTTGTAAAAGGGAAATTCCAGAGATACGTTGATCGTTTCTAATTTTAGATGCTAGGGGTTTAGGGGTCCATTAGGAGGGCAAAAATGATAGGGAGGGAGAGAACAACCCTGGCAGGTGCCATTGGAGATCCCGAAGGGTTTGCATAGCGATCCTTCAGTCAGCACTCTAGCAGAGGGGAAGGGGATTGTTAGTTTACTCAATCTGGGAGAGTATCTTTTCAATTTGCTGCGTCCTCCATTTTTTACCCTTACTGTGCAATTTAATAAGGATCCCCTGCATATATGCTTTGTATGTAGACCAAAGAACAAAGCGGTCAACATCTGGATGGTCATTGAGTTCAAAAAAAGTGTGGGGTTCGTCGGTAATGGTTTGGGTGGCAGTAGAGTCTGCAAGAAGAGAGGTGTTGAGTCTCCAGATACGAGTCAGTCCGGTTTCTTGTTCTCCCATAATGATTATAATAGGAGCATGGTCAGACCATGCAATGGTTCCGATCGATGAGTCCGTAATATCTTGAAGTGTCTGTTTGTCTACGAGGAAGAAGTCAATGAGGGAATAGGATAGTTGAGATGACGAAAAATAGGAGAAGTCCCACTCTGAGCCATGATGGCATCTCGAATAAGCCAGTTGCTTGAAGAAAAGGGTTCAAAGCCAGGCGCTGGTGATGGGTTGTTGATTTGGTGTCAATGTCAGAATTTCCGTCTATATTGAAGTCACCTCCCATAATTATTCTGCCTTTTGTGACTTGGGTCACCTTCTTGGGTAAGCGTTTGCAGAAGCGTAGTTGCTGGCTGTTCGGACTGTAGGCGTTGACTAGGGTGTATGTGACTCCATTGATATTGCAAATTGCAATTAGATAGCGACCCTCGGGGTCTATGATGGTTTGTTGCAGGTTGAAGTGAAGAGAACCTTGTATAGCTATTCTTCTTTTTTGCATTGGAGGCTAAAAGCATATGGTGGTAATTTTTCAGTTTGAACTGAGGGGTTTTGGTTAGTGGGAAATGCTTTTCCTGCACTAAAAGGATATCAGCCTTTTGGGTGATGGCCACCTTATGCAGTGCATATCCCTTCTGAGGAGTGTTCAGGCATCTAGTATTTATGGAGACAATTCTTAATGCCATAGTAGAAAGTTGTTGTTCAGGAGTTCTGATGCAGATTTATAGTCGATAAAACAAAAATGAGATGAGAGTAGCTAGTACAGGTATAAAGAAGGTTAAATAAAAAGGGAAAGCTCAAGAAGAAGTGAAGTTCTTGAGCTCAATCGGCAGTAATTACTGCACAAAATCACAAAGATGGGGGTAGATAGACTTACCATGGAACAGGTAGGTCTATGATCAACAGTCTAGGCAGACAGGTTCAGATTAACGGAGCTGCAGGTAGTCAGCATCTTTTGAATCAAACAGGTAACAGGATCATAATATAGCTTCAAGCATTCTGGTATGCTCTTCGTCTCAATTTGGTGGATTGATTGGGCTTTTAATAGTTGGAGACCCACAGGGAGTGTTCTTACCGCATGGGTCTTGTTCCGGTGGGTGATAAGTAGCTTGGTGGGAAATGTCCATGTGTAAGGAATTTTGTGGTTCTGGAGTGCCTTGGTAATTGAAGCAAGTTGGCCGCAGTTTTCCATGGTTGCTTTGGAGAGGTCGGTGTAGCGATTGATAGAGTTAAAGGGGTCTGGAAGCCTGGCTGTGCATTTTGCCGCATACATGATGCGCTCCTTGACGGTAAAGAAATGGATGCGTGCCAAAACATCTCTGGTAGTAGAGGCTGGTAGGTGGGGAGGTTTAGGGAGTCAATCTCCAGGTCTCTCTCAGACAGCTCGGGTATGAGTGAGCGCATTAGGAATTGGAATTTCGTTGAATTTCGTTAGGTCAGGCTGTCGGACAGGTTCTGGTATATTACGGAATTTTATGTTGTTCCTCGGAGAAGGGTCCTCTAGGTCTGCCAGCTTGAGTCGGATTTGTGATAACTTTATAACAAGATTTGGAAACCTTGCAAGAAGACCTAAATAAAAAATGGGGTGGGCAATTACATGGCAAATTAGGTTTAACTACTTCAATACTAGGCACTTTCCCCCCTTCCTGCCCAAGCCAATTTTCAGCTTTCAGTGCTGTCGCTCTTTGAATGACAATTGCGAGGTCATGCAACACTGTACCCAAACAACATTTTTATAATTTTCTTGCCACCAATAGAGCCTTCTTTTGGTGGTTTTTGATCAGCAATGGGGTTTTTATTTTTTGCTAAACAAATAAAAAAAGAACATTTTTTTTTTTTAAAGTTTTTGATGAATTTCATTAGGTCAGCCTGTTGGACAGGTTCTAGTATATTACAGAATTTTATGTTGTTCCTTGGAGAAGGGTCCTCTAGGTCTGCCAGCTGGAGTCGGATTTGTTGTAGTTCATCCTCATGGTCAGTAACTGCGTCCTCCATTTTATTATGAGCAGTATACAAATCATCAACTCTGGACTCCATGATGTTAATACATTTGTCATGTTGCTGCACTGAAACAGACAATGACGATACAACTGTGGACATATCAGTGTACAGAGTCTGCCTAAGGGATAGAAGCATTCCCTTTGGGGGGCGTGGTTTGCCTTGAGAGAAGATGGCTGCTTGATCCTCTGGCTCCCTCTCATCACAGCCTAAAATCCGCCTTTACCGGGGTCTACCGACTGAATCCGCGCTCCAACTATGGGAACGTCTTCCCGCGTAACGTCACAAAGCAGATACAGATCCCCGAGAGAAACAGCCGGCCGCACGAGCCAAACAATACCGGAGATATTCCGAACACAGCGGTCCACTATGGCGTCCTCTCCTCCCGCCTCAGCCTCCTCTCTGAACCACGATGAGATCGTTCTCACGCCGACCGAACACAGCCACCCTCCACAGGAATCCTCTCTACCAGCCCACCGCCAACCGAGCTTACTAGACCTACAAGCAGTTGCGGCGGATATAAAAAATACCCTGTTCTCGGCTATCACGGATCTACAACATGAACTACAGGCCATCACAGGCCGCATACAGCGCGTAGAAGACAAGACTGCTCAACAACAGGCCGCAGTGAAGATCATCCACCACAATGTTGACCGCCACACAATGCAGTTAAGAGATCTTCAACGCCATGTTGAAGATCTCGATAACAGGGGTAGAAGACACAATCTTCGGGTAAGAGGCATACCCGAAGCAGTGGAGCAGGACAGGATTCTCCCAGTAGTGACAGGTCTATTTAATCACCTGCTAGACAGACCGGCAACTAAAGAGATAGCAATGGAACGCATTCACAGAGCCCTACGCCCAAAAGGGAGAGATACTGAACCGCCTAGGGACATTATATGCCATGTAGATGACTTCTCTGTCAAAGAAACTATTCTACAAAAAGCCCGCGAAAAACCAACTGTGGAATATGATAGCTACCCCATACAGATCTATCAGGATCTCTCGGCCATCACTCTACGACATCGAAAAGACCTGCGCCCTCTGCTGGATGCACTGCGCACGAGAGGAATCCGTTATAGATGGAAGTTTCCTTTTGGTCTATCCGCCTCACACCAGGGATGATCAGCGCTCCTAAGAGTTCCGGAGGACCTTGACACCTTTTGCCGTACACTGGACATTCCGTTCACCCCGGTACCTGACTGGTATGCGGAGTTCAACCTACAACCTCCCCACCGACAGCCTCCATGGGAAGAACCGATGGACGCCCATAACACCAGCTTTCGCAGGAGACGCTCACCGTCCACTAACGGAATTGGCTCCCCGCCGGGCTCACGCCACCCGCCTTCCAGCCCCATGACGGCACCACTGCCTCGCCGAGCTAGACGTGATCGCTGAGAATTTACCCCTCCATGGGAAAAATGAGTAAGAACTGACTGCCCTGTTCCCTCATGACCTCCCTGCTAAACACGCTCCTACCTGACGACAGCCAGATATCTCCGCTGGATCTCCCACATACACCATACAATCAAAGACCGTCTACATCTACCACCCGAAAACCCGATCAACGGCTCCTGATACCCATACTGAGCTTAGCTGCGACCGGACCATCCTAATCACCCGTTGTCACACCCTGCTCCCAAGGACATATGCATAGGATTTCAAGGCGGACCGTCAATCGCACATGATTTACTCACCTGACTACCGGAAGACGCCAAAGAAGAAAACCCAGACATCTCCGATCACGGACTGCACCGCCGCAGCACAGCAACTCCCCGGACTGTAACCCCTTCGGACATCAAACCATCGATCCACGACGCAACCCCATACCCTCAGCCTCCTCACCCAGGCAGAACACTAACTCTCCTTCAATCGCATACAGCCCACAGAGACAGCAGCAGCGCATGAGGTACCTCCATACCCTGCCCTGACCATCTATCTGACACCACGCAGGTAACGGGGGAAAGGCAAAACCTCACAACACACGAGGTGGTCTTACAAATTAGTTTTCCTCTCCTTGTGACAGGGCAACATGAGATAATTAATTAATATCCTCCGTCTACCTCATTATCTGTCCGAGACTTGCCTCACCATCATTTCCCCTCTATAGCGCACCTAAGCCACTTCTCGCTTAACGATCCACACTGACATTCAGAGTTAGAAACGTAGAGACCCTACGGAGCTTTAACCTTACCCCCTTATCATCATCCCTCTAGAGTACACTAGACTAGCGATACAGAAGCCCTCATATACCCCATAACTGTTCACAAAATACTGCTCCTCCTGGGTAGACGGGGACAAGGATGGGGTAGTCATCTAACGAATGGACACCAAGTTTTACGCTGTCCCCTAGATATGCAACAATGACAGCCGGTATGCACTGATATACCCCTTACACAGACTACCACACAACACATGAGACAGACCGTTAGACACTAAGACTCATAGGTCCTCACACACACGAACATTGCTCACGCCGCTGCTTTCTCCGCGGGTTGCTGAGCATAAAGACAGGGGTCCAGAGACTCATTCACGAATAACTCACACCACGACAGCGTCATACAGCAGATGAGACCGGGAATAGCGTTAAACAACCAAACTCACTCATTGCTCTTAGAACAACACACACAATAGACAACTGAAATGGGGGAATAAGACAACTCACCAGTCAGAACGCTCTCGGAGGAAACTCTTTTCTCCCGCCCTGGTTTGTTTATACTTTTTTTTATGTTGAAAACTGTTATGATTTATGTGAATTGCATGAACGTTAAATGCAACCGGTTGAAAATGTTTGTTTCAGACCTGACAGCCTCCAGCAGTCTCAGCCAAACACCAACATAGTAGGTAGTGGCTTGTTATCCCCTTTGCACCTGCACTTCTACTTACCCTTCCCATTAGCTAATAACATCACGAAAGCCTCTCACATGACTCCATCTTACATTACCCTTACAATCAATGACCACTAAAGTCCCCGAACCAACGCACACAT
Organism: Lithobates septentrionalis; assembly: GCA_037952835.1. NCBI lineage: Eukaryota > Metazoa > Chordata > Amphibia > Anura > Ranidae > Lithobates > Lithobates septentrionalis. Next base: position 181,081 of record JBBDGP010001553.1, on the reverse strand, counting down.
CCTATCTACCTAACACACATGCATCACTGCCTCCTTGCGTCCGTTCCTTTCATTGCCACATTATAAACACCCCCGAACTAACACACCCCCAGCTCCAAGGTAGAAGGCTGATGGTGAGAAGGACCGTTTAGGTCACTCATATCTGTTTTTTCCTTTTATTCCTTTCTTTTTGCATTTTTGACTCTTCTCATCAACCATACCTCTCAACCGCCAAACCAACCCCCACACAGTGGTCGCACATACTTCATCCAACTCACACTCATTACTTCCAGAATAAATCCACTGATTTGTACCGGCGGATATACCCCTGTGGCTTGGGACACCGATTTAGGTGACCTGAACACCACATTGTGCCGGTTCCCCCTTTCCCGACCCCTTTGAAAGCTCTACCTACCCTCCTTACCCAAACCACAACCCTTACCACCCCAAATTTCCTGCCGCAGCCCACACCTCGCCATAAAATGAATTTGAATAAAGTCACCAAGGCACAGACAACAACGAAAATCAATGAAACCACACTCAAAATAGTTTCCCTTAATGTAAAGGGACTCAATACACCAGAAAAACGATCCAAACTCCTTCTTACCATGCACAGACTTAACGCCAACATCATCTTTCTACAGGAAACACACTTCCGTTCTAATAACATCCCAAAACTAACTAATGCCCAATACCCACACGTGACACATGCCACCAACCCCCTACACAAAACGAAAGGGGTCTCGATTCTTGTTGCTAAAAACTGCCCCTTTAAGATCACGGACTCGCTGATAGACACAGACGGCAGATATCTTTTCCTAAAAGGCTCGATACACAACAGGACGATAACACTGGCAAACATATACGCCCCAAACAAACATCAGACAACATTCTTTAGGTCTGTCATCAATGCCCTCACGACATTCAAGGAAGGTACCCTTGTACTAGGAGGGGACTTCAATGTCCCCTTAAACCCAATCCAAGACCAGGGGCGGACTGACCATTGAGCGATTAGGGCACTGCCCGAGGGCCCTGGGCCACTAGGGGGCCCCATCAGGGTTGCCAGCCTCAGTAAAACCAGGGACAATATGTATAAATCTGTGTTTTTTCTACATCTGTCTGTGTATACTGTGTGTACATGTATGTGTATACTGTGTGATTGTATACTGTGTGTGTATACTGTGTGGCCCCATAATCTCTGATTGCCTGGGGGCCCCATAATCTCCTATTGCCCGGGGGCCCCATGTGTTATCAGTCCGCCCCTGTCCAAGACACATCCTCGGGAACCACAGTACTTCCATACAAAGCCCTTAGGGTAATTAACACCCTACTCAAAAAAACTCCTTCTTCACGATACATGGCGCACCCTAAACCCAGATGCTAAAGACTACACCTTCTACTCCACACCCCACAACCGATACTCCAGAATAGACTATCTACTACTGTCACAAAATGACCTACCGCTTATCCATCGCACCTCTATTGAGCCCATGACTATATCAGACCACCATCCCATATCTCTTTCACTGAAACTCCCCGAAATTACGCCTCGCTCACGCACATGGAGACTGGACCCCTCATTACTCACTGACCCTTCCATCACAAAGGAAGTAGAAACCACATTACAACACTTTTTCCAAGAAAACAACCCAGAAGACACCTCCCCTATAAACAATTGGGAAACCCACAAAAGTGTAATTAGGGGCACTTTCATTGCGGCGGCGGCCAAAAGAAACAAAGAAAAAAGAAAACAACACGCAGATTTAATAGAAAAGATACGCAGATTAGAAGGGATACACAAACAATCTCAAGCAAGGGCCGCTTTAAATGACCTGATACAGGCCAGAAAAGATTTACCAAACCTACTGGACAAACAGTTACAACGAAAATACATTCTATCTAAAAAGAAATTCTATGAATTTGGCAAGCAAAATGCTAGCCAGAGCGCTTCAAACTGCTAGATCTAACCAGACGATCCACCAAATTACTGACCCCTCCGGACGCAAACTGAACAAAACCCCTGATATTGCTCAACAATTTGTAAAGTACTATAGCAAACTATACAACCTTCCCAACCCCACCCCATCCTCGGATAACATCTCCCGCACCCAAATGATATCAGACTTCTTAAAAAAATATAGCCCTACTCCTATATCGGAATCCATGGCCCAAGAGCTAAATACCCCACTTACCCGCACTGAAGTCGACACCCCCCTTAAACAGTTGAAAGCAGGCAAAAGCCCAGGACCGGACGGCCTTACCGCAGGCTATTACAAAACATACGCAGGACTTCTCACACCCTCATTTTTAAAAGCATTCAACACATTCGCACAACCTACTAACCCCCCGCGAGATCTCCTCACAGCCCACATAGTAGTAATTCCCAAACCGGACAAAGACCATTCTCTAGTCAAAAACTTCAGACCCATCTCACTACTCAACGTGGACCTTAAATGGTACACAAAAACATTAGCAAATTGCCTCCTACCTTTAATACCCCAGCTTATAGGCCTTGACCAAGTGGGCTTTGTACCTGGAAGGGAGGCGAGGGATAATACCCTAAAGACCCTCAATATCCACCACTGGCTCACGTCCAGCAAAAACAAGGGATTTATGCTATCCCTGGACGCGGAGAAGGCATTCGACAGAGTGGCATGGGACTACATGAAGGAAACCCTCAAAACTATCGGCCTTCCCCAAATAATGCTAAACTATATATTAGCGCTATACTCTAATCCCACAGCAAAGGTCCAACTTAACGGCCACCTGTCGGATGCCTTCTCCGTGTCTAACGGAACTCGTCAAGGATGCCCTCTCTCCCCATTAATCTTCATTCTTTCTCTTGAACCTCTTCTTAGACGCCTCAACTCCAACGCAGACATCAAAGGTATACAAATTAAACACCGCACTTACAAATTGGCAGCATTCGCGGATGACATCCTATTATTCCTTACAGAACCCCTCACCACAATTCCGAACCTACTCAAAGACTTCCAAACCTTTCATACCCTATCTAACCTTCAAATCAACTTTTCGAAATCAAATGCTCTTAACATATCCCTACCCCCAGAAATTTGCCAACAATGCCAACTCAATTTCCCATTCACATGGAACAAGCGTGCAATTCCCTACTTAGGCATCCAGGTGCCGACCTCTTTAACAGACTTATATGCCCTTAACCATTCCACACTCCTTCATAAAATTCAAACAGATTTAACAAAATGGTCCTCAGGACACTTCTCCTGGTTCGGCAGGGCCGCAATCGTCAAAATGAACATCCTACCCAGAATTCTGTATCTCCTACAAACTATCCCAATCAAAATACCACCTAAATTCTTTTCCACATACCGTAAAGCTTGCACGACCTTTCTATGGGGTAAAACTCGTCCGAGACTGAGCTTCGAGAGACTGACTACACCCAAATGCATGGGAGGCATAGGTCTTCCTGACATACATAAGTACCAACAAGCATGCCACCTGGCTAGAATTATTGATTGGAATATACACTCCGAAAACAAAGACTGGGTACACTTGGAACAATCATTCTCACGTATTCCCATTCAAAACCTCCCATGGATTAACTCCCCCTCTATACCCTCGGAATATTCTCGACAACCACTTATCAACCCCACGCTAACCTCATTCCGCACAGCATGTAGTAAACACAAAATCTCAACAATCAACGGACCAATGACACCTCTAAGACTGAATCCAGACCTCACTCCGGGCATGCACACTTCCTTCTTACAAGACATATGGCCCCACCAGACAATAAGAGCCGAACACTTCTTTGAAAGAAAACGCCTCTTATCACAATCCGCTTTGGCCTCTAAATTGAACATAGATTCCTTTCCCTTTTGGACATTCGTCCAACTCCGAAATTTCTTTAACAAAACAACGACCACCACAGACTGGTCCAGAACCACGACCCCATTTGAAAAGCTATGCTTGAGTACCAGTACAATACCACATTTGATCTCACAAACATATATCCTCTTATTCGACGAACACACTCCAACATTGCACTGGACCAACAAACAATGGGAAAAAGACCTTTCCATACAAATAAATGACCAAGATTGGGACACCATATACACTCTAATCCACAAGGGTTCAATGAACGTGCAAGTCCAAGAAAATGCATACAAAATATTCTCCAGATGGTACAGGACCCCGCTTTTGTTACATCACTTCAACCCATCAATACCCCAAATATGCTGCAGATTTAATAGGGACACGGGATCACTACTACATATCTGGTGGTCTTGCCCCAAAATCAAACCCTTCTGGAAGGAAGTCCACAATCTGATCACAAGAATCACTACATACACCTTAGATTTTGAACCCGCAATGTTTCTACTACATCACTCTTCTACCCATATACCAGCGTACCACCGCTCCTTAGCCATGCATTTAGTGAACGCAGCGAGAATGTGCATACCCCCCAAATGGCGTTCCACCGAACCACCTACCATAATGGAATGGTTCAAACGCATATACCAAACAAAGGTCATGGAAGACCTTGTTCATCAATCCAATGACACACAAGCTAAGTTCACTAAAACATGGACAACTTGGATACACTTCACTACTACAAATGAATACAAAAGATACACAACATGAATGACTATTGGGCTGTGGCAGGAAACAGACCCCTCCCTGTTTCCCCCCCGCTCTATCCCATGACCTCCCCCTCCACTTTCTTAATTTCCCCTCCTCACCCCTACGTTCGTTCCTCCACCCCGTACAAAACACGCAGGACACCAAGACACATAACACCAGACTTTTAAACCAAACATCCTCTCATTAACCTACCATATTAACCTCCACTACTTACGAAAGCCATATGCCTTTTCTACAAAACTCTACACTCATAACCATAATCATACCGCTTGACATCATATACACATATACTATGAAAAGGACTGAAAATATACTTACCTCAACATTTACCTTCCTCATCAGGAACCACGAGTGGAACTTAAATCGTTATCCATGAAAGATTACTAATTTTTACCAATTGAGATTATACACTGGATCTTTCATGTTAAATGTAAGCACCATTACAACATACCTAGTTACTCGATGCTAACACACATATGTAGCCTAACTGCTTAATTTCAATACCTAAGCGGCTGCGTCCGCATCGTTACCTGTATTAATGACTTATTTTACTTTTTCTGTACATGGTAATTTTTACTCGAAAACTTCAATAAAAACTTGTTTAAAAAAAAAAGAAGCATTCCCTTCATAGTTTGTTCAGACAGAGGCTGGTCTGAAGCACGGATGATTCCAGCACTGATGACTGCTGAGGAAGAGGGAGAGAGAATAGACTGGAGGCTGTGATAGGCTGTGTGTGCTCTGGCTCTGTTGTTCTGAACCTCGATTTAGTTGGGCTTGCTGTGGAGGGTGAATTAGAAGGGAAAACTCACCCTGGTCATCTGTGCAGGAGGGTGTCCCAGTGGTCTGGAGGAATTCTAGTCCTGGAGAAGGTGAGGAGAGCTGCGCTGAGCTTCCACAGGTGCTGCCGGCACCATCTTGGCTGTTAGTGATACCAGGCAGTGAGAAGAAAGCCGTCAACTTTTTAGGAGATTTATACTCCTTCCTCTGCTTTGACATCGCGGTTGGGTGGTGTGGGGGAGTTGAGGAATAATGTGAGCTGGTCGTTGGCCCTGTTTTGTCTCACTGTGTGGCTACTTTAGCTGATTTCTCTGAGGAGCTGAGGGATTAGGCAGCCATTCATGTGCGCCTTCAAGCCACGCCCCCCTTTGCAAAGGCATTTGATGCAGTCCCCCATTAATGTTTACTTTACAAACTGAGGTCTGTAGGCATGGACCGTAGGGTGAGTACCTGGATGGGAAACTGGTTACAGGGGTGTGTCCAAAGAGTGGTGATAAATAGTGAGTACTCAGAATGGACTAATGTGGTAAGTGGGGTCCCCCAAGGATCTGTCCTGTTTAATTTATTCAGATATATTAGAGGTTGGTATAATAGCTCAATTCTATTGTTTGCTGATGATACAAAGCTAAGCAGGGTGATAACTTTACAACAAGATTTGGAAACCTTGCAAGAAGACCTAAATAAAAAATGGGGTGGGCAATTACATGGCAAATTAGGTTTAACTACTTCAATACTAGGCACTTTCCCCCTTTCCTGCCCAAGCCAATTTTCAGCTTTCAGTGCTGTCGCTCTTTGAATGACAATTGCGAGGTCATGCAACACTGTACCCAAACAACATTTTTATAATTTTCTTGCCACAAATAGAGCTTTCTTTTGGTGGTTTTTGATCAGCAATGGGGTTTTTATTTTTTGCTAAACAAATAAAAAAAGAACATTTTTTTTTTTTTAAAGGTTTTCCTTGTTTCTGTTATAAAATTTTGTAAATAAATAAGTTTTCTCCTTTACTGATGGGCACTGATGAGACTGCACTGACGGGCACTGATGAGGTGGCACTAATGGGCACTGATGAGGTGGCACCAAGAGTTAGCACTGATAAGGTGGCACTGCTTGCCACTGATGATGAGCACTAATATGCAGCACTGATGGGCACTGATTAGCACTGATAGGTGGCACTGATATGCATCACTGATGGGCACTCAAAGGTGGCACTGATGGGCACTGGTAGGTGGCACTGATGGACATTACTGGCTGTTATCCTGAAAGACGTCATATGACGTCCAGTCAGGACAACGGAACCTCTGCCCAGCCGTCAATTTGCTATAGGCCGGGCGAGAAGTGGTTATTGTTGAAAAATGTAAAGTAATGCATTTTGGAGCTAAAAACACAAACCCAAGTTACTCGCTAGGAGGAGAACCTCCGGGGGAATCCAGGATGGCAAAAGATCTGGGGGCCCTAGTAGATGACAGGCTCAGCAACGGCATGCAATGCCTGAAGCAAAATGCCTCAAAAAAGTACATGAGCTTCTTTTTGGCAGATTATAAGCGTTTCTGGCCCCATAGACTTCAATGGAAACGCCTGACTTAAGCAGAAAAGCACTCTGAAAATGCTGGTAAAACACTTGTAAAATGCCCAAATATCAGCTCTCCACCCTTAAGTTTCTCTCCCTCTAATCCCCCTAGTGCTTTCTATTGGCTAAACAAAAAAACGCCTGAAGCTGTAAAACGCTTGTAATACACTTCTAAAACGCTTTAGAAAAGCTTGTAAAAAGCTGCAAAAAAGCTTAAAAAATTGCGTAGAGAGTTCTTTACTATCAGAGCAGTAAGCATGTTGAATTCTCTTCCACAAGCAGTGGTATCAGCAGGGAACATCAATTGTTTAAAAAAACTGTTAGATGGGCACCCTAACGATTGCAACATACAGGGATATTTGAATTACTATTGACATAAACTCACACACACACCCACACAGGTTGAACTGCATGAACTGGTGTCTTTATTCAACTTTATCAACTATGTAACTATGACATACACTTTTGTATATATACGGTATTTCTGGCTGCAGGAAAAAGTGTTAGAGTTTATGTAAAGATCTGCTGCCTCCAACTGTCTGAATTTGTAAATGCCTTTAAATATATTATGTATGCACTTTCTGCCCCTGGTTGTTAGCTTTAAACCCCCAGAAAGAGGAAGTGGAGAGAGAGAAAATCTTAGCCACATGTCCTGCCCATGCTGCTAAATCCTGAACCAGAAAAATAGGATTTTTAACTACAGCTTACCTGTAAAATCCTTTTCTTGAGAGTACATCACGGGACACAGAGTATTCATTACATAGTGGTAAGATAGGCACCATCGGTGATTGGACACTGGTTAACCCCAATTAAGGAGAATTCCTCCCCTATATAACCCCTCCCATACGGGGAGGACCTCAGTTTTGTAGCAAAGCAATAGGTAACCACGTAAAACCCATAGAAGGGCGGGAGCTCTGTGTCCCGTGATGTACTCTCAAGGAAAGGATTTTACAGGTAAGCTGTAATTAAAAATCCTATTTTCTTGATCATACATCACGGGACACAGAGTATTCATTACATAGTGGGATGTCCCAAAGCAATGCTCATTTGAGGGGAGGGAGACACAGATCAGAAAATAGACCGCAAACGGACCAGATGAACTAAACTGCAGCCTGCAGTACACTGCTCCCGAAGGCGGTATCCTCTTGCCCTCTTATATCCACCTGATAGAATCTGGTAAATGTATGGACTGAAGACCAAGTCGCAGCCTTACAGATCTGAGCTTTGGAGGCCTGGTAAAACACTGCCCAAGAAGCACTAACAGCCCTAGTTGAGTGCGCTTTCATATGAAAAGGAGGAGTCTTCCTCTTTATATCATAAGCCTGAAAAATAACCTGTCTAATCCATCTAGAAAGAGTGGATTTCGACGCTGCTTGGCCTTTCTTATGGCCATCCGGCAGAATAAACAATCAGTTTTCCGTATCTGAGCGGTTGCCTGCAGATAGACACTGACTGCTCTAACCACATCAAGAGTGTGCAAAGATTCTTCCTCCGCGGACTGTGGATCTGGAAAAAAGGATGGTAAGATTACATTTTGATTCAAATTCAAGATTCAAGATTAGGACGCATAACAATCCTGTCCTTGTGAATAATTAAATATGGCTCTTTACAAGAAAAGGCTGCCAATTCTGATACTCTCCTAGCAGAGGATATGGCTATCAAGAAGACTCATTTTTTAGTCAAAAGCGCTAAAGGAGCCAGGTGCAGTGGCTCAAAGGGTTGTCCCTGTAAAGCCGACAACACCAAATTCAAATCCCATGGGCATACTGGAGGTTTGACTGGCAGATTTAACCGCAGTGCCCCCTGAATAAAGGCCCGGACAAGGGAATGTGAAGCAATTGGCTTCTGAAAAAAACACAGACAAAGCCGAAATTTGGACTTTGATAGTGCTCAAAGCTAATCTCATTTCTAGGCCTGACTGAAGAAAGGTCAAGATTCTGCTAATCATATACCTTCTAGGATGCCATCCCCTGGGTTCACACCAAGAAACATACAGTGGCTTGCGAAAGTATTCAACTTTTCAACCTTTTGCCACATTTCAGGCTTCAAACATAAAGATATAAAATTTTTATTTTTTGTGAAGAATCACCAACAAGTGGGACACAATTGTGAAGTGGAACGAAATCTTTTGGATTTTTGAAACTTTTTTAACTAATACAAAAATGAAAAGTGGGGCGTGCAAAATTATTCGGCCCCCTTGCGTTAATACTTTGTAGAGCCACCTTTTGCTGCGATTACAGCTGCAAAGTCGCTTGGGGTATGTCTCTATCAGTTTTGCACATCAAGAGACTGAAATTCTTGCCCATTCTTCCTTGCAAAACAGCTCGAGCTCAGTGAAGTTGGATGAAGAGAGCGTTTGTGAACAGCAGTTTTCAGCTCTTTCCACAGATTCTCGATTGGATTCAGGTCTGGACTTTGACTTGGCCATTCTAACACCTGGATACGTTTATTTGTGAACAATTCCTTTGTAGATTTTGCTGTATGTTTGGGATCATTGTCTTGTTGGAAGATAAATCACCGTCCCAGTTTCAGGTCTTTTGCAGACTCCAGATTTTCATCCAGAATGGTCCTGTATTTGGCTGCATCCATCTTCCCCTCAATTTTAACCATCTTCCCTGTCCCTGCTGAAGAAAAGCAGGCCCAAACCATGATGCTGCCACCACCATGTTTGACAGTGGGGATGGTGTGTTGAGTGTGATGAGCTGCGTTGCTTTTACGCCAAACATATCGTTTTGCATTGTTGCCAAAAAGTTTGATTTTGGTTTCATCGGAGCAGAGCACCTTCTTCCACATGTTTGGTGTGTCTCCCAGGTGGCTTGTGGCAAACTTTAGACGAGACTTTTTATGGATATCTTTGAGAAATGGCTTTCTTCTTGCCACTCTTCCATAAAGGCCAGATTTGTGCAGTGTACGACTGATTGTTGTCCTATGGACAGACTCTCCCACCTCAGCTGTAGTTCTCTGCAGTTCATCCAGAGTGATCATGGGCCTCTTGGCTGCATCTCTGATCAGTCTTCTCCTTGTCTGAGCTGAAAGTTTAGAGGGACAGCCAGGTCTTGGTAGATTTGCAGTGGTCTGATACTCCTTCCATTTCAAAATGATCGCTTGCACAGTGCTCCTTGGGATGTTTAAAGCTTGGGAAATCTTTTTGTATCCAAATCCGGCTTTAAACTTCTCCACAACAGTATTACGAACGTGCCTGGTGTGTTCCTTGGTCTTCATGATGCTCTCTGCGCTTTCAACAGAACCCTGAGACTATCACAGAGCAGGTGCATTTATACAGAGACTTGATTACACACAGGTGGATTCTATTTATCACCATCAGTCATTTAGGACAACATTGGATCATTCAGAGATCCTCGCTGAACTTCTGGAGTGAGTTTTCTGCACTGAAAGTAAAGGGGCCGAATAATTTTGCACGCACCACTTTTCAGTTTTTTAATTGCTAAAAAAGTTTAAAATATCTAATAGATTTCGTTCCACTTCACAATTGTGTCCCAATTGTTGGTGATTCTTCACAAAAAATTAAAATTTTATATCTTTATGTTTGAAGCCTGAAATGTGGCAAAAGGTTGAAAAGTTCAAGGGGGCCGAATACTTTCGCAAGCCACTGTATGCCTTCCAGATTTGTAGTAAATAAGCCTGGAGGCCGGCTTTCTGGCATTGACCAGAGTGGAAAGGACTGACTCTGAGAGCCCACGGCCTTTTAAAATGTGTGTCTCAGCAGCCAAGCCGTCAAATTTAGACTTCGTAAAGCAGGGTGGCAAATTGGACCCTGTGTGAGCAGATCTGGCCGGAATGGGAGGACCCAAGGCCTGCCCACTGCCATCTTTACGATCTCTGCATACCAAGGTCGTCTGGGCCAAGCCGGGGCTACTAAAAGGACCGACTCTGCTTCCCTTTTGACCCTTCCCAGGAACCGCGGAAGAAGTGGGTTCAGAGGGAAAGCATACATTAGATTGTACTGATCCCATGGGATTGTCAGAGCATCTGACCACTGAGTAAGTACATCCTTTGTTCTGGACACAAATTTGTCCAGCTTCCTGTTGAATCTGGACGCGAATAGATCCACATCTGGTGTTCCCCACCTTTAACATATGGTCTGGAATATGTCGGGGGGTAGGGACCATTCTCCTGGGCATAATTGCCGGCGGCTTAAGAAATCCGCTTGCCAATTTTCCACTCCTGGGATGAATACTGCAGACAGGCAGGGAACATGGCTTTCTACCCATGCAGGAATGCGATTCACCTCCCTTTGGGCATCCAGACTTCTGGTGCCTCCTTGGTGATTGATGTAAGCCACAGCCGTGGCATTGTCGGATTGTATCCGAATAGGATGACCCTGTAGCCTGTAAGACCAGTCCATTAGGGCCAAGTAAATTGCCCGAATTTCTAGAATATTGATGGGCAAGCGTTTCTCGGTTGCAGACCATCTTCCCTGCGTGCATTTTTCTTCCAGAACTGCTCCCCAGCCTATCAGGCTGGCATCTGTGGTTATGATCTTCCATTGTAGTGGAAGAAAGGCTTTGTCTTTCAAAAGATCTTTGGTTCGTAACCACCAATTAAGGCTTTTGCGTATCCTTGGGGATAGGCACATCGGAAGATCCAAGGCATGAGTCTTTTTGTTCCAAGCTGCGAGAATGCTTCTCTGCAGGGGCCTTGAGTGAAACTGGGCAAATGGAGCAGCCTTGAAAGTGGCAACCATCTTTCCTAACAGTCTCATACATAGCCGAATGGATGGACTCTTTTTGCTTAATACTAAGCGGACTAGAGCTCTTACGGCCTTGACCTTTGGCTCTGGTAGAAACACCCTGCCTTGACTGGTGTCTATGATCATGCCTAGATACTCCAACCTTGTTGAAGATTGCAAAGAAGACTTTTCTAGGTTGATTATCCAGCCTAGTCTTTCCAAATGTCTTACTGTCTTGAAGACAGCGCGGTTCAGGTGTGCCACCAATTGCTCTGTGGGTAGCAAATCGTCTAGATAAGCTACCACAGTTATGCCCCGAGCTCTTAGATTTGCTAAGAGAGGGTCTAGAATTTTTGTAAAAATTTGAGGAGCTGTAGCGAGACCAAAAGGAAGGGCCCCAAACTGGAAATGGCGCTGGTCTACCGCAAACCTTAGATATCTTTGGTGAGCAGGAAAAATCGGCATATGAAGAAATGCATCCTTGATATCTATTGATGCCATAAATTCTCCCCCCTGCAGGGTGGAGACCACTGAACAAATTGACTGCATTCGGAAGGATCAAATGTGTAGAAACTGATTCAGATACTTTAGATCTAGGATGGGTCTGACATCTCCATTTGGCTTTGGAACGGTGAAGAGATTCGAGTAGAACCCTGAACCCTGATCTTTTGGGTTCATTTCTACTATCACTCTAGCCTACGGCACCTGGTATTCCCAGGCGGTCTCCCATCCAGGTACTAACCAGGCCCGACCCTGCTTACCCTCTGAGATCAGACGAGATTGGGCACTTTCAGGGTGATGTGGCCGTAGGCCCTGGGATAGTAAGCGATCTAAGGCCAGTAGTAGCGGTTCTAGCTTTACTGGATCCTTGGGAACGCTTGACCTTTAGGAAACGAGCTGGTGGAAGCTCTAGGAACTCTATTTTGTAACCTAGAGTTACTGAAGAGACCACCCACTTGTCTTGAACCTTTTCCCGCAAGGCTCCTGAAAACTGTAGGAGCCTTCCCTCCACTCGGCCGAGTGGGGGCGCCCCTTCACAGGGATGTTTTGGGGCTCTGCTTGGCAGGCTTTCATCCCCCAAGCCTTTTTCTGCCCTTGGGTGTGACCCTGGGCCTTTCCTCTGAAAGTAGATTGGGAAGGCCGACGTCACTACTTAGAGCCTGATGTTCTAGGGGAAGGGGAAAGAGACCGTTTGAATGGTGGACGTTTACTCCTCTTAACTGGTAGGAGTGTAGATTTACCACCTGTAATTTTTTTGGATAAAATTGTCTAGGTCCCCAAATAGGTGTTCCCCTTTGAATGGGAAGCCAGCTAAATATCTTTTGCATGAAAGCTCTGCTGCCCAACTTTTAAGGCAAAGGGACCTGCGCATGTGTACCAACAGGAGAGACAAATGAGATGCTTGCTGGGCAGAATCCAGAATGGCATCAATCATAAAACACAGCACCTGTGGAAGGTCTGCATAGTTCTCCACTTCCTCACTGGGAAGGAGGCCAAGCATCTGCTTATCCTGTTCCTTGAGGAATTGACACAAACCCACAGTTGCGACTGTAGGTTGTACTACAGCGCCAGCCATGGAGAAGGAGGCTTTTAATAAAGTTTCCAGCTTTTTAGCAGTTGGATCTTTAAACACCTGAGCATTGTCCAAGGGACAGGTCAGGTTTTTATTCACACAAGAGACAGCCTCATCCACGGATGGGACCTCCCACTTCTTGGTGAAGCTTTCCTCCAGAGGATAATGCATAGAAAACCTTTTAGGAGGAGTAAACAGTTTTATCGGGATGTCCCCAGTCCTCATACAACAATTCATCCATTAAGGGATGAATTGGAAAGGAAAACGCAGTCTGTGGGATCCTTCTGACCCCCAGGGAAGAAACAGAGGATGTAGCGGCCTCAGCAGAGGGCATTTTAAATGTGGAACGCACTAGTTCAGTATAATACTGGACCTGCTTCTTGAGTGCCTGAGAGGAAGAAGCTCTCCCCTCTTCCTCTGAATCCTCAGACTGCTCTTGATCCCTATCTCTGGATAGGGATCTCACATTGTCAGAAGAATCATCTGAAAGAGAAAGTGCAGCAGAGGGAGGGGATCTACCCCCTTTTCTGCTATCTTTTAAGGAAGCTGAAATAGAATTCATAATTCTCCCCTTAAAACCCTCCAATGTAGCCCTAAGGGAATGTGACATACGCTGGGGCTGTAACATTTAGGAGAGGCTGCAAAACCTGACAGGGGCACTGACTCATCCTGTGAGGCTGGCTCCAGTCTTGCAGGGGGGATGGTAATCTGCAGGCATCTTTAGGACCCTTAGACACAGGCGGTGACTTTCTTGTGCCTTTGTTACCTCCCCCCGAGACCCTCTTACGAGTAGACATAGTCCCAAGCTACAAAGCAGAGGTACTAGTACATATGCAATCACTGTTGTGCTAAAAGTCTCACAATATACATATATGCTTAATACTGCACAAACCTGATGCCCAGTAGGTGTCTTAGATTAGCCTGGATCCAACCACTTTAAGATGCTCCCAGACTCTGTGTTCATCTGTTTACAGAGCTCTGAATGCTCTGGGCTTTTAAATTAGCCACCTGGCGTCTGCACACCTGCAGTGGAGGAAGGGAATGATTGCACACCAGCTAATCACTGAGTGTGTCTGAAAAGCACATAAGTTTGCTCTTTACTCCCTCTAGTGGTGGAAATCAGGTAAGACATATAACTCATTTAAGAAAATCCACTTGTAATATAAATATATACATAGGATTAACTTCTCTTACCTGTCCCCGCCGCAGGAACTGCTGAGAACAGACAGTTTCCAGCCTTCACCCATTACGGCGGGTAGCGTTGTGCCAACCTTCAGGGTTTTTTGGGTTCCTACTCAGAGAAACCTCTTTACCTGGACCTGTAAAAGACTCTGCCAGAAACTTTCGTGCCACTGTTTTAATAGTACACCAAGCCTGGTTTTCTCAGAGCCCAGTCCTCCAAAGAGAGACTTACAGGCAAAACCTCGCTTCTTCAGATGACGAGGCCCGGGTACCATACCATCTTGGGAGTCAAAATATCGGCCCGAGATATGGATCCGGTCAGCATAGCCCTTTAAGCCCCCGCAGGGACCAAACTGGAGCTTCCTTCACAGAAACTGAGGTCCTCCCCGTATGGGAGGGGTTATATAGGGGAGGAATTCTCCTTAATTGGGGTTAACCAGTGTCCAATCACCGATGGTGCCTATCTAACCACTATGTAATGAATACACTGTGTCCTGTAATGTATGATCAAGAAAGACTTTTATGCAATCATTCCTAAAATTGTTTAATTGCAGCTGCTGAGTGTATATCTAAATCCTTGTGTCACAGTATTTCTACAGTGTCTTTATTATTATTTTATATGCACAGTACCAGATAGCTAGGTCTGCGCTACTGTGTATATTTAGGGGTCACCTTGCTGTATATTAGTAACTGGCCCTGTTTATTGCAATAGAGTTTGATTACTGCTCTTGTTATTTTAGAAACTACTAGGGAAGGACTAAAGTGCAGAATAGATAGGCTGACTAAGTTCCAGTGCCACACCACAGTTCCTGCTGATGAGAAGTTCCATTCCAGGCTGTATGTGCAACAGTTGAAGAACACTAAGAATGGGCAAACTGATGCTCGGGCCGAAAATTAGCCGTTTGCCGAACACTCAAATTTGCAGGGCGTTCGCCCCGACGAACATCCTGCAATGCACTGAGCAATGCACGGTGTATTGTGCTCCCTGATAGGGCAAAGCTTTTCCCTAGGGCACAGTGTACACTGGTATTTAGGGGCAGGGCCACAAAGGCAATGAGTTTCCCCACTGACAGCTGAACAATAAAAAAAAGTGCTGGTTAAAAGTAATGAAAAAAAAGATGTGGGGTCCCCCCCAGTCCATACCAGGCCCTTCAGGTCTAGTATGGATTTAGAGGGGAACCCTGCACCAAAATAAAAAAAATGGCATGGGGTCCCCCCAAATTCCATACCAAACCCTTATCTGGGCATTCAGCCTGGCAGGTCAGCAAGGGAGGGGTGAGCGTCCCCCCTCCTGAACCATACCAGGCCACATGCCCTCAACATGGGGGTGGGTACTTTGGGGCAGGGGGGGTCTTCACCACCACAAGGCAACTTGTCCCCATGTTTATGGGGACAAGGGTCTCTTCCCAACAACCATGGGCTGTGGTTGTCAGAGTATGTGGGCAGGGAGCTTATTGGAATCTGGAAGCCCCATTTAACAAGGGGGCCCCCAGATCCTGCCCCCCCCCCGATGTGAATGAGTATCGGGTACAAAGTACCCCTACCCATTCACCAAAAAAGTGGCAAAAAGTAATAAACATAATACTTTATTAAAAAATAAAATAAAATAATAGTGTCCCTTGATGTAAATCCATCATCAGTCACACCGCCCGCCAACCCGAAAAATAAAAAAAATAAAAAACGCTCTGCCGAATGCCTCCTCTCCACCTCAACATTTCTAATATAGGTAAGGGGCAGGGCCACCTAGCTACGTTTCTCAGTGGCCCCGCCACCATGTGACGTCACATGCCTGATTCCACCGGGTGATGTGGCCAGGTGGCCACGCCCCTTACCTCTATAAGAAATGTCAAAGCGCAGAGCAGGCATTCGGTGGGAGGCAAATCGTTTTTTATTTTTTTCTATTTTTCAGGTCAGGCAGTCGGCATGATTGACGGTGAATTTACAAAATTTTTATTTTTTTAAATAAAGGATTTGTCAAAAACTGTCTCTTGTGTGTAGCGCTGGCAGATTTTTGATCAGGCGCTTATATGTAAATTTAGTGGGTCATTTATTTTATATATAGTTCAGAGTTAATCTATGGCTAAATTAGCCTCTGTTCCAGCATTGGCTGTGTTGCGTGCAGTTCCACACTGTTGCCGGTAGGTGTCGTTGTCACCATAGGTCGGTGTTGGAAAAGCAACAAGCTGAAGTGTATTGAGTGCCCTTCTTTCCCAGAGGTAATTCGGCAGAGGTGGTCCACTGCTATGCCTTCTGGGAGAGAGTACTTAAGGGACAGACGCCATGTGCTAAGGGGAGTTCTACCTCGTGGCCCTCCAGGCCGGAGGGCTGCGTTGCTGCAGCCGTGCAAGTAGGCCCAGAAGCCTGTCTGGGGCCTACTACTACAGAGATGGTCCTGTGCTGTCTGTCCTGCGGGAAGAAGCCGGAAAATTGAGAAGACCCAGGGGAGGACCCATCTTGGAGAGGAACGTGCGGAATGCTGGTCTCAAGAGGGGCCTGGTAACTCAATTGGAGGATGCATCTTAACCTAATCTACCACACAAGTAATGCCGGTCGGCTTAAAGGTTCTGGTACTGTGTTGCTGTTCATCTAAAACTACTATGTCCTGTGGCAGAGGATCGTACAGTTGAATTGTTCTTCTCAAGTCTGTGGCAGAGACTTTTTGTTTGTGCTACGCTCCGGCTGCTGGGTCAGTGAGAGAGACCTATCCGGGTGGGCAAAGATTTAATCTTGGACTGAAGGTATATTCGTCCCCAAGATTTCAATTCCTCAGTGATTCAAAGAAAAAGGTATTTGAACGTTCCTGCAACTTTTCTTCTACTTCTTTCCTGCTACTTATTCCAGATATCTCCCATTAAAGCATTGGAAAAGTACTAAAGTGACTGGTGCCTACATTGTCAGATACAAAGCTCAACATGGACTCTAAGTTCTGGTATTGGTGAAATTATGGGTAAAGAGGTGACGGTAACAGCCCAATATAAATCAGCAGTTCCTTCGGGGGTTAGTGCTACATGTGTTTATTACTTTTTGCCACTTTTTTGGTGAATGGGTGGGGGTACTATGTACCCAATATGTACCCGATACTCATTCACAAGGGAATAGAAACTTGTCTCCATCAACATGGGGACAAGGAGCTTTAGGGTGGGGGGGCAGGGCCCCCCCCCTGCCCCAAAGCAAACACCCCTGCCATGTTAAGGGCCACTCCCCCCTTTTCTGACCTGCCAGGCTGCATGTCCAGATAAGGGTCTGGCGTGGATCTGGGGGGGACCCCAGGCCATTTTTTTAAATGTTGGCCTGTGGGACGTTTTTTTATTTATTTTTTTAATAGCCAAGTGTTGCCAATTGCAACTACAAGTCATTTAAAATGGGATTTGAATGACATTTAGAAATGTCATTTTTGTTGCAGCATGTTTTATGCATGCTACAGATACACCACTTTACAGGCACATTAAGAGGACACCCTAGGCACTATATTTAAAGGAATTTTTCATGTTTATTGTTGCACTTTAAGCATAATCAAAATCACTGCTCCTGAAAAGACAATTGTTTTAATAAAAAAAAATGATTGATACATGTCCCCCAGGGCAGTACCCAGACCCCCATACCCTTTTTATTGCCAATTACTTGCATATAAGCCTTCAAAATGGGCACTTTTGATTTTTCATGTTCGGCTCCCATAGACTTCATGTGGTTTGCTGTTTGGGTTAGAACATTTCCCCTGTTCTGGAGTTCTGCTGCAAACCGTACAGGGGTTTGCAGCAGTACGGACACCCTGTGACTGCTGATCTTGTCTTCAGAAATCAGACACAAAGACATGCTCAGGGACCCCTGTAACTGGAATTTGCTGCAACATTCTTCTGGAGGTATCTCTATGATTAACTATATATACCCAGGTATATGTGCACAATTTCTCCAGGACTCCTATCGGACTCTTTGCTAATAATACTTTCTACATTGGATGTACCGTATGTACTGTTTTTTTTATATAAATTTTGTATAATTTCTATATTGGTGTGCATTTATATGCTTATGGTTATTGTTACAGTATATGTTGGTTGCAGTAGTTCTTCTGCTCCCAATTACTTTGTTTGAATTACTTATTTATTCCCCAGGAACGGCATTACTCTGTTCACAGACAACCTGTCTTGAGTGTAGGCACTGCCTGCTATATTATCAAACCCGCTCTTCTTTCTATCAAGGGTTTTATTTCTCTTATATACAGTACTTACAGGTTTAGCAAAAGATCCCGTTTGGGGAGGGTCATTTCACAAAGAAGAAGGCTACTTTTGCTATTTTTAAACCACTTCAGCCCCGGAAGGTTTTACCCCCTTCCTGACCAGATCACTTTTTACAATTTGGCACTGCATTGTTTAACTGGTAATTACACAGTCATGCAATGCTGTACCCAAACTAAATTTGCGCCCTTTTTTTCCCCACAAATAGAGCTTTCTTTTTTATTTTTTTTGCGTTTTTTATTTTTTTCGCTATACACAAAAAAAGAGTGACAATTTTGAAACAAAAAACAATATTTTTTACATTTTGCTATAATAAATATCCCCAAAAATGTTTTTAAAAAACAAATTTCTTCATCAGTTTAAGCCAATATATAGTCTTCTACATATTTTTGGTAAAAAAAAAAAAAATCGCAATAAGCGTATGTTGGTTGGTTTGAGCAAATGTTATAGCATCTACAAACAGAGGTGAAAGATTTATGGCATTTTTATGGCATTTTTATTATTTTTTTACTAGTAATGGTGGTGATCTGCGATTTTTAGCGGTATTGCAGTGGACAGATCGGACACTTTTGACACATTTTTGGGACCATTGACATTTATACAGCGATCAGTGCTCTAAAAATGCACTGATTACTGTGTAATCCTAAGCCTAAAAAAAAAAATGTACAGTCTGGAGGAAAGAAGGGAAAAGGGAGACATGATTGAGGCTGGATTCACATATGTGCTGCCGCAGATTCATGCCTGTTCACCGATTTAGGTGTGAATTTTGCCTGAATTTGCACCTGAACCGGACCCAAACACGCACAGGACCCTTTTGTAATATGCTCCCTGGTTGCTCCATTGAGAGACGGTCACACTCGCATGCCGTGCGAATTGGATGCGGGGAAACCAGCACATACGGCCTTAAACCTTTAAATACATTAAGGGGGTGAACAAGGTTTTGAAGGGCAGTTTTTTAAATATAAAACCAATATCAAGAACACATGACCTCAAACTAACTGGAGAAAAGTTCAAAACTAATCTTAGAATCTATTATTTTACTGACAGGGTAGTTGATACTTGGAATAAACTACCAGCAGAGGTAGTGAGACAGACAGCAGTAAATGGCTTCAAACATGCTTGGGACAGAGAGGAGTAATGATTGCCATAAACGCAGCAATAAACTTTAAGCTTCATCATTGTGAAAGTGACGAAGATGGCAGATTCCTAATTCTATCAGCCACATTTGACAACCGACCTCTCACTATAGTCAACGTTTATGCCCCCAATACAGCACAAAAAAGATTTTACGCCACTCTCTTTGCCAAATTGGCCCCCTACAGATCTTCCCCCCTGGTAATGTGTGGTGACTTTAATGAAGTAATTGACCCTGCACTCGATACCTCCAATCCCACGAGAAATAGGCCCTCATCAATATCAAATTTTCTCAAAAAAGAAGACCTTTATGACATATGGAGGTGCATGCATGATGAGGAGAGAGACTACACCTACTTTTCCCCCCCACATCAATCTTATTCCCGTATTGACCTATTTATTACAGATAAACACCTACTACAGGCTATCACTGCCTCCACCATAGGCACTATATCATGGTCTGACCATGCTCCAGTCACGATCAAAATAGCATCCCCCTCCCAAACCACTAGACACACGGTCTGGAGACTAAATACCTCCCTTCTCAACAACCCCTCCTCTGTGTCTCAAATACGGTCAGAGATCGATAACTATTTCCACCAAAATGTCAATTCTGTAACTGACTGTGCTATTGTTTGGAATGCTCATAAAGCTTGTCTACGGGGTCTTTTCATTAAACTTGGAGCCCAGGCTAAAAAACAATACTCCTCTATAACAGAGTCCCTCCTGAAACAAATTCGATCTCTTGAAACAATAAACAATAAATCCCCCACTAACACTACCTCCTCAGAACTCAAAAAACTGAGATCCCAACTCAGTAATCACCTGCACAAAAACTTTGATTACTTTATCAAACAACTACGACTTCAGATATATTCATCAGCCAATAAGTCAGGAGCATTTATGGCCAAACAACTTAAAAAACAACTTTCTAATAAAAAAATCTCATTTATCACAAATCCCCAGGGCAAACGCCTGACCAACCCACTAGACATTGCCAACGAATTTGGCAATTTCTACACCAAACTTTATAACCTTACGAAAACAGACCCCCATCTCACACCCACCCAAGATGATATAAAGAAATTCTTATCCTCTATCTCCCTACCCTCGATCTCACCAGAGCAACTAGACTCTCTCACGACTCCCTTTTCACAGACTGAAATTCAGAAAGTGATAAATAACCTACCCCTACATAAAGCACCAGGACCTGACGGACTACCCAATGAATATTATAAACGTTTTGCTCAACCATTAGTCCCCCACCTAAGTGCCATGTACAATCAATTTGCTACAACAGGCATAATCCCTAGGGAATCTCTCGATGCCCTAGTGGTCACCATCCCCAAACCGAGGAAACCCCCAGACAATCCAGCCAACTACAGACCAATTTCACTCCTCAACACAGACACCAAAATCTATGCTAAACTATTAGCACAACGCCTTTCCACTATCATCCCCCAGATTATTCATCCCGACCAAGTAGGATTCGTACCCGGCAGACAAGCCTCAGACGGCACTAGACGTTTCATTGACCTTATCCAATGGACGGAGCACACTTGAACGCCTTCTCTCTTCCTATCTTTGGATGCAGAGAAGGCGTTCGATAGGGTATACTGGCCATATATGGAGGCAGTACTCCAAAAATTTGGTCTATCGGGCACCTTTCTCTCTGCCATACTAGGCCTATACACTCAGCCATCTGCACGCATTTGGACGTCAGGAGTTGTCTCCAACCCATTCCAAATCACTAATGGCACGAGACAGGGGTGCCCCCTGTCCCCCCTAATTTTTGCCATGATTATGGAGCCCCTAGCACAAATTATTAGATCTAACCCCTCGATTACAGGAATAACAATTGGACAAACCGATCATAAAATCGGTCTGTACGCAGATGACGTGATTATTGCCTTAACTAACCCACTGTCGTCTCTCCCAGCAGTCCAATTAATCCTTGACAAGTTCAGCGCAGTGTCAATGTACAAACTAAATCATAGTAAATCCCTAATGCTTAACCTGGGCCTTGATTCTCAAACTCTAAATACCATTACCACTAGCTCCCCCTTTGCTTGGGCCTCCAACTCCTCTCTCCCATACTTGGGTATCCAATTAACTTTCCCAAGCCGAATGCTACTAAGACTTAATTTTGAAGACCTTGTGGACAAGCTTACTCAACTAGCAAAGGATCTAGGTAAGGTTCCAGCCTCATGGGCTGGTAGGATAGCCCAGACAAAAATGTATTTACTTCCCCATGTCCTATATTTTTTCCGGACACTGCCTCTTCCTCTAGCGCAAAATCAAATAAAAAAAATCCAAGGGATCATCAACGGATTCATTTGGCAACAGAAGAGACCCAGAATAAAAAAAACTATACTTACAACCCCAGTTCAACATGGAGGACTGGGTGCCCCAGATATTCAAGCCTACCACCGAGCAACTATCCTAGACCAACTGAAATCATGGTGGTCAGACAAACACCACACTACCTGGAAACAAATTGAATCCAACCTACTACCCATGGATACCAAAAACTTCCTAGCCGCATTGTGGCTCAACCCCCACCCCAAAAGATACCCTCTTGATACTATCACATCCTCCATAAGAATTTGGACCTCAGTACTGCAACTCAAAGGAGGGATATCAAAGGACACTCTGACAGCAATACCCACTGAGGCATTACACCTCATCTCCCCGGACTTACCTCTCTCAGAATGGACAAAAGCCGGCATCTCCCATCTAGGTATGCTCTTTTCATCATCAACTATGTTTTCATTTGAGCAATTAATGCAAAAATACGGATTACCCAAACATTTGTTTTTTCTCTATCTAAGGATCAGATCTAGCTTATCAAAAATTTCCTGGACAACTGATGACGATATCTCACTCCCAATACTCAAATTTTATAACATAACTATACTCAAGACCAAAGGAATCTCCTTTATGTACAAGCTACTCACTAAACCAACCACTAACCATCTGGCTTCTTCCGTACAGTACTGGTCTTCTCTATCAGACCAACTACCCTCAGAAACACAATGGCCAAAAGCCCTCACACTGCCCCTACGCCTGTCGCACTGCATTAACCACTGGGAAGCAGCACAAAAGCTTTTCCACAAATGGTACTTCACTCCAGAAAGACTGGCGAAAATATACCCGAACACCTCTCCAAATTGTTGGAGGGGCTGTGCTCAAATCGGATCTCTGTCACATATATGGTGGGGATGCCACCTAATCAAGCATTTCTGGGGACAGGTACGCAATCTAATTGAAGCTTTATGTGGTACACCCCAATTTCTGTCCCCGCTTGACCTACTCCTAGGTCTCTCGATCCCAACAATGCCCACCCATCGACAAACATTGGTCACACACATTCTCATTGCCGCAAGACTAACAATCGCAAAAAAATGGAAATCAGCCGACCCGCCAATACTTAAAGATGCTATCAACCTACTCAACCAACACTTTCAGATGGAATTCTCTTTTGCCAAAGCCAACATGTCCATTGAGCGTTTCAATAGAAACTGGCACCCCTGGATTTTGGACTCTAGGAGTACACCACTCTTGTAATAGCCCAACCCCTAGCCCACCTAGCTTTTACATCAGCCCCTATTATCTTATTACGATATCACAGACTCTTATTAAAACACGTAATATAGAGTACAATGTCATACCATGATCTAAGTTACATAGAGATGTTCCCCCCAATCAGTAATTAACCTACTAATACTAGAACCCTATATACTACCATAGTTGTCTGTAGTATGCTTGTTTACTTATAACTCACCAATTGTTTCTTTTATTTGCTTTAGATCAAGCAAAATTACACTTAAATAAGTTTTCTTTTTCTCATTGCCGTCTATATAAATGCTAAGACGCCAGGGTATGCCCAATTGGCAATGTTTCTGTATTTTTCTTCTCTCTTTGAAAAACACAATAAAAATCTTAAATTTAAAAAAAAAAAAAAAAAAAAAAAACATGCTTGGGACAAACCTAGATCTATACTTAGACAATAAGCATAACAACAAAAAAAAAAGGATGGATTATTCAGTCTTTCTGTTTCAATCGGTTTTATTTGTTTTACAAAAAACAGTAATACAATTTTTTTTTTTGTTTCAATCATTTTTATTGCAAATATGCCAGAAAATTTGCAGTAATACAAAACAAGCGCCAAGTCAGCCCACGCAGGGGCTATGACTGGCGACATAAGAAACATAGATTCAATCATTCATATTATTTAATAGTACAAAAACATAAAATAAAATGTGTGGTTTATACAAGCCCATTCTTGTGTTTCTACCCTCATTCCATACAAAATGATATCTCTACTACTAATTCATTACTCCATTTTCTTTATTTTATTCCACCCTTCCTCCCCTCCCCTCCCCTCCCTGTACCTCCCCCCCCCCCTCCATCACAACAAAACTTTCCTATTTCATTCACCACATTCACAATTGCCACTAACTTCCCCCCTATCCAATGTTCTTAATTATCTAATTGTATTATCATTGATTTTACAGGCCATCCTTCTGTCTCTCTCTCCCTTCTCCCCTTCCCTGCACACTTCCTTCTCTCTTCCTTTCCCTCGGCTGTCTCTATCTCCCTCTTCCTCTCTACACTTCCCCCCCCCCCTGTCTCTACATCTGAAGCCTCTCTACTATCAATTGGTGCGGGGCCAGGTCCACATCCCCCAACCATGACTGCCATATCTTATTGAATTTACCCCTATCACTTCTACGGCTATAAGCCAGTCGTTCTCTGGGGAGAAGCGAATTGACGTAGGCAATCCATTGCTTCACTGTAGGCACTGTTGGGGTCGTCCAGTACTTTGCAATAAGTTTTCTGGCAAGGTACATCAGTCTAGTTAACATAAGGTACTTTCCTCCCGGAAACATTTTTGCATTTATGGCTCCAAGCAAGTATACAGTCGGGTTTAGGGGGATGGGAACCCGCGCCAACCTCGAAATGTGTTGGGAGACCTCATCCCAGTATCTATACAGCTTTGGGCACCTCCAAATTAGATGGATGAAATCCCCTCTGTGTACTCTACACTTAGGGCACAGTGGGGAATCTCCTCGTCCCCATTTATAAAGCTGTACTGATGTCCTATAGGCCCTATGGAGAATAAATAATTGTGACAGTCTTTGGGTTGCGGAAAGCGACACCGCCGGAATAGCCTCAAGCGCCATTTCCCATTGTTTTTCTTCTATCTCTCCTATATCCTCTACCCATTTATTTCGGCACTTTAACAGAGTATGATCCTGAACTGACCTCAGCAACTCCCTATATATTTTTGATATTAACCCTTTCCTTTTGTCTGCCAAAAAAACCTCACTCAAAAGTGATACTGTTGGTACTGTCTGAGAATGTGTTATTTGTTGTGCCTGTAACGCATGGCGAAGTTGGAGATATTGATAAAAACCCCTCGGGTTCAAATGAAATTCCCTGCATAGTTGTTCATATGTCTTCAACACCTCTCCCTCGTATAATTGTGGGAAGAACTGAATCCCCTTTTCTTTCCAGTGTGTAAACCCTTGTAGTTCCTGGATCTCGGGGTATCTTCTATTATGCCACATCGGCGTGAATGGGAGCACGCCTGTTATTTTTAGCGCTTTCCGAACCTCTCCCCATACCTTTTTAAAGAGCGTATTTATAGGTTCTACCCCCTTCATACTTGGCAAGTCCATTTCCAAATGTGAGGCCGCTTCTAGCGTGGGTTCCAATATGGTCACCAGTTTATATGTAGGGTCCTCATTCCCCTTTCGACCCCACCCTGCCATTTGTTGTAGCTGTGATGCCAGGAAATACAGCTTAGAGTTGGGTATTGCCAGCCCTCCTCTATCCTTTTCATATTGCAATGTTTCCAAGCTAATTCTGGGTGCCTTTTTTTTCCATATCAGTTCCCTCATTAGTGTATCAACTCGCTTAAACCACTTTTTTGGTATCCATATCGGTGAATTATGGAAGACGTATAATTGCTGTGGTGCCCACACCATTTTTATTAAGTTTGCTCGTCCTATAACTGATAGGGGGAGCCTACACCAGCTATTGCTTTTTTCTTTCTGTCTAGAGAGCAATGGCTCCAGGTTCAACCGAAGATACTCGGCCGAAATCGGGGACACCATTACTCCCAGATACTTAAAGCTATTAACTATTGCTATTTGTTCCGCTCCCACTGGTAGTCGGTCCCTCGGCTGGTCTATGGGCATTAGAGTTGATTTTGACCAGTTAATATCAAAGCCTGAGAAACTGCCGTCTTCTCCCACTATCTCCATTACTGCCCGCAGAGATGAGGTCATATCGCCCAGATATATAAGTGCATCATCTGCGTACAAAGATATTTTTTCTTCTCTCTGATATCTACGGAACCCCACCACCTCCGTTGAATTCCGGATCATTATGGCTAAAGGCTCTATTGCCAAGGCGAACAGCAATGGAGACAGTGGGCAACCCTGTCTAGTCCCCCTATGCAATTCAAATGGAGGCGAAAGATTATTATTGATGCGTATTCTGGCTCTGGGTTTGAAATAAAGTATCTCTACCCAAGATACAAACTTACTTCCCAAACCAAATCTTTTCAGTGTTTCCATGAGGTAGGGCCACTCCACACTATCAAACGCTTTTGAGGCGTCCAGTGACAGAATGGCCCTACCCCCCGGATTGTCCACTGGCATCTGTAGGTTCATGTAGAGTCTCCTTATGTTATCCGATGTAGAGCGGGTAGGTATAAAACCAGACTGATCACAATGGACCAGCTTGCCAATCACTCGAGATAACCTTTTAGCCAAAACACTGGCAAACAATTTAACATCCGCATTTAATAGCGAAATTGGGCGGTATGAATCCAATAGGAGTTTATCTTTCCCAGGCTTTAAAATTACTGTTATTATTGCCTCTTGCATGCTATCTGGTAGGTAACCCACTTCCTCAGCCTCCCTTATGGCCTGCAATAATGATGGTAAAAGGTCCTCCCTATAATGGGAGTATATCTCTGCCGGAATCCCGTCTGGGCCTGGTGATTTATGGTGTTTTGTCCCCTCCAGTGCTTCTCTTAATTCCACTAATGTGATTGGGCAGTTTAACAATTCCCTGTCTGCCTCCGATAACGCGGGAGCGGACAGGTTTGTAAGAACTGTACCAACTCAGATGGTATATAACTAGTTTTACTGGAGTACAAATCCCTGTAAAACTGCTGAAAGCTGTTCAAAATGTCTGAGCTAAGGGTCTGCCTCTCCCCAGATTTAGCCCTCACGGCCAGGATATTAGTAGAGTCTCGTTGCTCTCTGGCTATAAGGGCTAAAAGACGGCCAGTGTTTTCCCCTTCTTCAAAGTAACTTTGTTGCTGAAAGTATCTTCGCTTCTCTGCTGCTGATAACCAAACCGAGTTATATACCACTTGTGCCTCCTTCCAGGATTCTTGATTAGGTTTTGATGGATCTCTTATTAAGGCCTGTTCCCTTTCTTTCAGTTCTTCCCGTACCCTGTTCTCCCATTCCCTGGAACGTGTTTTAATTCCCGCAATTTCTTTAATGAGACATCCCCTCAAGAATGCCTTGAGTGTATCCCATACTACCACAGCACTAGCAGATCCCCTATTAAATTGCAGGAACTCCCGTAGTGCCTCTCTTGTTCTATCTACCTGCGGAAACAAAGTTAACCAGTAGGGGTTCACCTTCCATAATGGTCGCCCCAGCATTCCAGTGGTGTCTAACCGTACCCAAAATGGGGAATGGTCGGATAGTAGGCGTGGCTCATACGCTGAGTCCTCTACTAGCTGCAAGAGTGCCTCATTCCCTAAACCCAGGTCAATACGGGAAAAACCATCGTGTGTTGCAGAGTAACATGAGTAGCATCTGTCCTTTTCATGTCTCTCTCTCCATACATCCCGGAGTCCTATTTCCGTAAGCAGGGCTGCAAAAGCCGTCCTGCCAACTGTCTGTCTCATAATTCTAGGTGTCAAAGACATTCTATCTTGGGAGTTGTCTAAAATGTTATTATAGTCACCCAGTGCTAACACCGGGACATCCGGGTGTAAGGCTATAAATTGTGATAGACACCCAAGTGGAGCTGGTGAAAATGGTGGGGGTATGTATATAGATGCAATTATGCACATTAGTCCGTTAATTTTACATAGCAAAAAAACAAATTTTCCTTCCTTATCCACCCTCTGTTCTATGCATTCAAAGGAGACATCCGAGGAGACCACTATACTAACTCCCCTTGAGTATGAGGTGTGCATGGAATGGAACTGTGTCGGGTATCTCCTTGATCGCAATAGGTGAACAGAGTCTGGACACAAATGTGTTTCTTGTAAACAGATTATCTGAGGTTTAATTTTATCAAAATATCTAAACATTGCACTTCTCTTGTCTCTATCCCTCAACCCTCTCACATTCCATGTCATTAGAAGTAGACCCTTTTTTTTCCCCTTTTCCTTACTCATATAGGGAATCATACCAATTCAAATAATTATAAGGCCAAAGACAACAACATAAGCAAAAAGTGAAAATACAATTATCCTTCTGAGTTTTACCTACCCCTTGGGTCCCCTCAGTGTGTAATACGTATCTATCAACCTTCCTCCTAATCCCCCCACCATCAGTGGTAAAACGTAAGAGGTATTTGTGAATAAACTTATGTTTGTGGTGTTTTTCATTATTTGTTTGAGTTGTACCTTTCCCACCCGCCCCTCCCCTACCTCCCTTACCACCCTCCCCTCTCCTCCCCCTTTCCCACCCCTTACCCTCCTGCCTCCCCCACCCCCTACCTTCCCTCCCTGCCCAACTGGGCCTACCCTAGGGGCTATGTTCCTGACCTCCCACTTACTCTCATTCCCCAAACTGCACTGGCATACCTTACCCGTGCCATACATTTCAATACCCCCTTGCCCCAGGGGTCCCTATCTCGCCCCCTCCCCCCCTCTCTGACCTTGTTAGTGCTATTCATGTGTTCTAATTTTTTTGTACTTATAAACAAAACAATTTATTGTGTCAGCTCAATGTGTTCTAAAGAGTGTATATCAAACCTTTGCTAATTTATAATCCTATTCCTTCGACCTTGTTAGTGCTATTCATGTGTTTTAATTTTTTATGTTCATAAGCAAAATAATTTATCGTGTCGGCTCAATGTGTTTTAATAAGTGTATTCTAACCTTTACTATTTTATAGTCTGTCCCTGCATCACTCCCTGATTCTTATTTTTACTTGTGGTTTGTTATTTACTTATTTCTTTAATGTGTTACTTATTGTTTCTATTTCCCCTCTACCTTCCCTCCCCCCTAATGCCTCAAAAAAAAAACAAAAAAAAAAAAACCCAAGATCTAATTAGTCTCTAGTCTCTCTTCTCCTACATTCCGTATTGTTCTCTCTGTATTCTCCAGCCATTCTTCCACATTTCGGGGGGAATCAAAAAAAAATGTCCCATTCCTTGTAGTTATTCTCATGCGGGCGGGGTACAGTAATGCATAGTCCATCTTTTTTTGCTGTAGCACACGTTTAATCGGCATGTATGCCGCCCCGAGTTTTTGCAGGTCCGGAGAAAAGTCCTGATATAATGAAATTCTTACCCCCCTATATAGGATCTCTCTCATTTCTCTCGCCTTCCGAAGCAAAGATACTTTATCTCTGAAATTGAACATTTTCATGATTATAGGTCTCGGGTACTCCTTGCCCTGTCGGGGTTTAAAGGGGATTTGATGGGCACGTTCAATGCCGAAGAAAAGAGAAAAAGATGTAGTCCCAAATGTCTCCTTGATCCATCCCTCCAGAAATTCTATAGGGTCAGATCCCTCGCTCCGTTCAGGCATGCCTATTACTCTTATGTTGTTTCTCCGGTTTCTATTTTCTAGTTCATCTATTTTAGCTGATTGATTTTTTATGTATTTCTTCATATCAGTTATATCTTGTCTAAGCGGGGATAGCACGTCTTCCACAGAACTTAATCTCTCCTCTAGGGCTGTTGTTCTTCCCTCCATTTCTTTCAGTCTGCTGCCCATCACTACCAGTTCCTCCCTTATGCTTTTTATCTGAGTAGCCAAACCAGAAATTGATTCCTTACATGCAGTTATCGCATACAGGAGGTCCTTCATTGTTGGCTCTTCCACTCCTCCACTTTGGCCTCCCTCCATATCTGCCTCGGTTATATTAGGTAGCCTTTTGAATTCTGTGTCACCACTTGTAGTATCAAGTTTTCCCGCCCCGTGGCCTTTTGTGGGCGGCACTGCGATTGGACTTGTTACGGCCGATATTGACCCGCTACTTTGACTTTTCCTACCCGCCAAGGTACCTGTTTGAATTAATTGTTGGGATTTTACTGGTGATAGGGAGGTCCTAGTAAAACGCTCTAACTTTGTTGCTGCCGCTGCTGCAGCTGCTGCTGCGACTTTCACTTGGTTTGTCTGATTTTTTGCAGAGCGTGTAACCTGACCTCCTACTTGCTGTGACTGATTTTGTAACTGGTGCTGGTTTAATTTTTCCTCTGCTGCCCGCTTCCCAGCCATGCTATTATATCATGGGGAAGAAAAAAGTAGGAGGAGGGAAAGAAAAACAAAAAAAACCTTTCCTTTTAGTGATTTGAGATATAATGTATAATTATTGCAATCCCGGTCTGCTGGTTTTACTTAAAAATGGTATCACAAAGGTAGCACTCCGTTTAACTCTGTCACCACAACATCAGCCCAATAGCTCATGGGGCAGTGGACCGACACATGGACAACACAGTTTCACTTACAGCTGATGTTATAATAAGCAGCTTGCATCCGCCGTTCCACTGGTTCTATTTATATTGTAAGAAAAAGGAGCCTCATACACCAGCTCCCCGTCCGTCTCCCACTTCGGACTGGGGCTGCTATTTTCCTCTATTTCAGGTGCTGCCTCTTTAAGATCAATAAGTAATGAGGCAACAAGTTTCTATTTAACCAGGGTTTCACATTGCAAACTCAGTTAAGTTTCTTCAAGAACCAATCAAGAACCAACTCTTCAACCAAGAACCAGGAATGAAAGTCATCCACAGCAAACATGGTATATGAGGAAAAAAAAAAGAGGAAAGTTTTCACCTATATCTGGCGTCTTCTTGGTCACTCTCCAGTTTCACAGCGTTACGTTGTTAGTTTTATTGGCTTACTTCGTTCGCTGCTTCTGCTGTTACTGTGTTCGGCCTGCTCGATTGCTACTGACAGCCAGGGGGAGGCCTCTCACGCCACCCCTATGGCTCCGTCTTCCTGGCTCTCTCACCGCTACACTCACTGACACCACCGCTGCTGAAGCTGCTGTAGCCGCTACCGAAGCGTCTCCTCATTTGGCCGCTGGCCCGCTGGTAGGGTCTCTCACACCCCACCTCAGCTCCATCCACCGAGTCTGCGCCGGGATCAGGTGTGCTCAGTAGCTCAGTAGCGCTGTAGTTTAGCCGGGTTCCGCTGCTTACGCTGCCGCCGACATACCGGTAGTCTCCTCAGCCTGTAGCTTAGCTGGTCAGAGCGGAGGGAGAGGAGATCTCGCACACCCTCTCACTCCCACATCCCGTAATACAATTTTTAGTAAACATTTTTACATTACTGAATCTATCAATAACGGTAAAGGCCTGCCGTCACCTTTTTATGTATCTAGTAATGATCGGTGATGTTCACCCCCTTTACCTTTCTTAACCCTTTCATACCTAAGCCTATTTCTGACATTTGTTGCTTACAAGTTAAAATCCGTATTTTTTTATAGAAAATTACTTAGAACCCCCAAAGATTATATACACGTGAGCCGGTCAGGAACCGGTTAAAAATGACATGAGGGATAAAATAAAACTATTACCACAAAGCAATTCTCCTCTTCCTAAACCACACCAGGCCACATGCCTTCAACATAAGGGGGGTGCTTTGGGGTCGGAAGCCAATCCCCACAACCATTGCCTGGAGGTTGTGGGGGTCTGCGGATGGAGGCTTATTGGAATCTGGAAGCCCCAATTAACAAGGGGGCCCCAGATCCTGCCCACCCAGGTGAATGAGTATGGGGTACATAGCAGTAGTTCATCAAAAAGTGCTTTATAAAAAAAAAAATGGCAACTTGAACGAAAAGAAAAAAGGTCTGCCAAACAGGACTGGTCCTGTCCAGGGACACCATCTGACAGGTAAACATAGACGCAGAAGTTACCCAGTGACATCACTAATCTCCGCCCCTATGTTTATCTGTCAGACAGTTGCATCCCTGGATGGAACCAGGCGTGTTCAGCGGGTTGTTTTTTTTTTCAGGTCAGCGTTTTTTTTAAATATAGGACTGTGTTTGTGTTTTTACTCTGACTTGGTTTTTTGGTGTTTGAGTAGGGGTACTATGTACTTCTACTGATTTACATGGGGGGGATCTGGGGGCCCCCTTGTCAAAGACGGCTTATAGATTCTGATAAGCCTTCCGCCCGCAGATCCCCACAATCACCGCCCAGGGTTGTGGGGAAGGGACCCTTGTCCCCATCAACATGGGTACAAGGTGCTTGGGGGGACCCGCTATGTTGAGGTCATGCAGTCTGGTATTGTTAAGGAGGCGTTCACCCCCCCTCCCCTTTCCTGGCCCGCCGGGCTGCATGCTCGGATAAGGGTCTGGTATGGGATTTTGGGAGGGGCACCACACCATACTTTTTTAGATTTTGGCATGGAGTTCCCCTTAAAATCCACACCAGACCTGAAGGGGGGATTAGGGGGGACCCCCATGCTGTTATTTAAACCATTTTTTTTTAAACTGGCTTTAGTTTTGCTCACATTCTGTTGACAGCAGAAAAGCAGATGAGTCATCAGTTGCTAAGATTGCAGAGGCCGGCTTGCCGGTCCACTTATTAACAACCAGCTATTCTCGATCGATTAGAATTCCAAATGTTCCAAAAATTTGGACTTTGTTTAAAAGCGAATAAACAAAACAAAATGAAACTAAACTAAACAGGACTAAATATATTCCAAAAATTAATAACGAAATTAGTAACATAACGCATCTATCTAGGGGGAATATAACTGGGGGAATCAAGGGTGAAGAAGGACCTGGGTGTTCTGCTAGATCATAAGCTGCATGCAATGCCAGTAGTTTCCAAAGCAAGCAAAATCCTATCTTGTATTAAAAGAAGTATGGACTACAGAGAGAGAGAATCATTTTGCCCCTGTACAAATCAGATCTGTAAGATCTCATCTGGAATATGCAGGTCAGTTTTGGGCAACAGTTAACAAAAAGGATATTGGGGTAATGGAGAAAATGCAGAAAAGGGCAACCAAACTGATAAGAGGCATGGAGGAGCTCAGCTATGAGGAAAGATTAGCTAAGCTGAATTTATTGTTTCTTGAGAAGAGGAGATGAAGGGGGGATATGATCAACATCATAGTATAAATAAACAAGTTGTCCATATAGTAAACTTGGTATAAATTTATTCACTTTAAGGTCATCGCAGAGGACAATGGGGCACTTTTTAAGTCTGGAGGAAAAGAGATTTAATCTCCAAATACAGAAAGGCTTCTTCACAGTAAGAGCTGTGAAAATGTGGAATAGACTTCCTTGAGAGATGGTTCTGGTCTGGATTCTTTCCTAATAGCACATAATATAACTGGATACTAATATTTATAGGTAAAGTTGATCCAGGGAATATTCAATCACCTCTTGGGGGATCAGGAAGGATTTTTTTCCCCACTGGAGCAAATCGGATCGTGCAGTTTTTTGATTTTTTTCCTCTGGATCAACTGTGAGCATAGGATAGTGTATATGGGGGTTTTCGATATGTGTCTGGCTTTTTTTTCCTCTGTTGGTTGAACTGGATGGACTTGTGTTTTTTTTTAACCAGATTAATTATGTAACTATGGGGGAGATTTACTAAAACTGGTGCAGAAAGAATCTGGTGCAGCTGTGCATAGTAACCAATCAGCTTCTAACTTCAGCGTGTTGAATTAAGCTTTAGCAATAAAACCTAGAAGCTGATTGGTTACTATGCACAGCTGCACCAGATTTTGTGTGCACCAGTTTTAGTAAGTAGCCCTCTATGTAATTATGTTAAAGGGGTTGTAAAGGTAATTTTTTTTTTTTTTTTAAATAACAAACATGTTATACTTACCTTCACTGTGCAGCTCGTTCTGCACAGAGTGGCCCCGAACCTGCTCTTCTGGGGTCCCTCGGCGGCTGTTTCAGCTCCTCCCCGCAAGAACTAACCACCTTAATGCGAGCTCCCTCGCAAGTTGGTTAGTTATTGCGGGCGCGCTCCCGTGATACAGCCGGCAGCTATAGCCGCTCGCTGTATCACTCGGCCCCGCCCCCCCGGCGCGCCGCGTCATTGGATGTGATTGACAGCAGCGCGAGCCTAAAGCTACCTGAAGAAAATTGGTGGTGTTCTTCTGATCCTATTAATACCACAGGCAGGCAGCTACAGTATTTACAGTTAGTGTACTGTGTCCTCTGCATAGTGTGCACCTAAAGCTACCTGAAGAAAATTGCTGTTGTTCTGCTCCTATTAATACCACAGGCAGCTACAGTATTTACAGCTAGTGTACTGTGTCCTCTGTACAGAGGAGGAGGCACATCACCAAAGAGGCAGGATGCCCTCCAAGGGCCAGCTTAAGGGCAGCACACTGACTGCATCACACCGCAAAGCTCCGCATGTGCAGGGCGCTGCTGTCTCTGCGCGTTATTCCAAAAGTTCTTTGGTGTGGGCCTTTTTTGAGACAAGTGCATCAGATCCCACCGCTGCTATTTGCAACATATGTCTCAAGCGTATCTCACGTAGCCAAAACATCACCCGCTTGGGCATCACATGCTTGACCAGACATATGTCGACCTGCCATGCAGTTCGTTGGCAAGCGCACCTAAAAGACCCACACCAAAGAACAAAGAGGACCTCTCCTTGCTCCTCATCATCTGGGATCTCCAACCCTACTATACCTTCAGTCCTCTCTGAGACCTGCACTGAGAGGAATGAAGGTGTAGAATTAGGTGTGTCACAGCCAAGTACTTGGGGGCAATCTGCTATCGGTACACCAACGTCAGATTGTACCAGGCAAATTTCCCTGCCCCAGCTGCTGCACTGCTGAAAGAAGTTCGCTCCTCCCCGCAAGAACTAACCACCTTAATGCGAGCTCCCTCGCAAGTTGGTTAGTTATTGCGGGCGCGCTCCCGTGATACAGCCGGCAGCTATAGCCGCTCGCTGTATCACTCGGCCCCGCCCCCCCGGCGCGCCGCGTCATTGGATGTGATTGACAGCAGCGCGAGCCAATGGCTGCGCTGCTTTCAATGCATCCACTATAGCCAATCAGCGACCAGGCTGAGCGGCGAACTGGAGGTCAGGAGCGAGCGGCTGAGTTTCGAGGTGTCAGGTAAGTAAAACGAGGGGCTGGGGGCGGCGGTATTGTCAAAAGTTTTTTCACCTTAATGCATAGAATGCATTAAGGTAAAAAAATGTATACCTTTACAAGCCCTTTAAGCATAGATTGTTATATATATGTCATTTATGACAAGCATGAGGAAATACAGTGAAAGTCTTAGCTGTTACTGTTGCACAGGGATGGCTTAATCAGAAAAACTGCTGATTTATGACTTTTTCAATCTCCTGGCTAGGGATGAGCCGAACACCCCCTGGTTCGGTTCGCACCAGAACTTGCGAACGGACCGAAAGTTTGCACAAACTTTAGAACCCTATTAAAGTCTATGGGACTCGAACGGTCGAAATCAAAAGTGCTAATTTGAAAGGCTAATATGCATGGTATTGTCCTAAAAAGGGTTTGGGGACCCGGGTCCTGCCCAAGGGGACATGTATCAATGCAAAAAAAGTTTTAAAAACGGCTGTTTTTTCGGGAGCAGTGATTTTAATGATGCTTAAAGTGAAAAAAAAAGTGAAATATTCCTTTAAATATCATACCTGGGGGGTGTCTATAGTATGCCTGTAAAGTGGCACGTGTTTCCCGTGCTTAGAACAGTCCCTGCACAAAATGACATTTTTAAAGGAATAAAAGTCATTTAAAACTGCTTGCGGCTTTAATGTAATGTCGGGTCCCGGCAATATGGATAAAAATCAGTGAGACAAACAGCATGGGTACCCCCCCAGTCCATTACCAGGCCCTTTGGGTCTTGTATGGATATTAAGGTAAACCCTGCACCCAAATTAAAAAAAGGAAAGACGTGGGGCCCCCAGGCCCTATATACTCTAAACAGCAGTATACAGGCGGTGCAAACAAGACAGGGACTGTAGGTTTGTTGTTAAGTAGAATCTGTTTGTCATTTTGAACTGGTACATTTTTAAAGTGTAGCTCCAGCCAAAAAATCTATTTTTAAGCTTTTTGGCAAAACATAGGGAAGGGTTATCACCCCTGTAACATTTGTTTTGCTGTCTTTGCATCTCTTCAGAAGATTTCACCTCACTTTCTGTCCCAATGACAATTTTTTTTTGAAAATTTGGGGTTTTAGTGAAACAAGGATTGGTGATAAAGCATCAGTGGAGAGGAGACACGTTTTTCCCATATTAACTCTTACAGGAGAGAATTTCCCTTCCTAGGGGTAGATTTCATCTCACTTCCAGTTGTCTCCTTCTGTTTGCAAGTAGGAGTCATTTGTAAGTTGGATGTTTGAAAGTAGGGGCCTGCCCTATATACTCTGCAGAAATTGGGGGCTTAGATGTTGGTGTTGCCACAACACTGTGAGCCCTCACAGTTACTCTTGGTGGGCGCAGGAACGGGCCCTGCTGTGAAATATTAGATCAAGAATTGTAATTACATGCCATTGTTGAATGGAGCAGAAAAAATGGGCCTTTGGTGGTGGTGGTGGTGGTGGTGCTGGTGTCACAACACTGTAAGTCCTCACAGATACTCTTGGTGGGTATTAACAAAGAAAAATGCTCCTGCGCACAAGTGGGTAGCCAAACAAGCAGTATAAAAACACAGGCCTTGCTGCCCACAAGGATGGGGGATCCTAGCAAACAATAAAAAAAGAGAAAAGAAAGGGTGCACCAGCCATGTGCATTATCTTTTGGATACAATTTATTAAAACTAATGATAAAAAGGGACTACTTACAAACAGTAGTAGAAGATCACAAGTGTATAAAGACAATCTTCCAATCTCAGCAAACAGTCAGAGAACAGCAGAGCCCACCGGAGGTGTCAGAAGAGCTCACAAAAAATCACTGCTGGCTGATGTGTTTCGAGGGAAACATCCCCTCTTCCTCAGAGCATGGCAGTGAATCATCCTTCAGCAGTCCCCTTTTTTATTTAAAATGGATACATAGAGGTACGCCCCCATGCACCTGCAGTCAGTCAAAAGTTCTGGAGGCTTGGTGGCGAAACAACCTTCAACACTACTGCACCCTGTCCTGCATCCTTCCCAGCTGCCAGAAGAGTCACCCAGTGCGCGGTGAAAGATAGGTAACGTCCCAGTCCATGCCTGCTGGACCATGAGTCAGCGGTAATATGCACCTTACCGCTGACCGACCTGTCCAGCGAGGCCAAGACATTGCCTTCCACATGCCAGTAGAGAGCCGGAATCATCTTCCATGAGAAAAAGTGGCGTTTGGGAACCTACCACTGAGGAACAGCACATTCCACAAACTCACGGAAGGGGGCAGAGTCTACCAACTGAAAAGGCAGCAGTTGAAGTGCTAGCAATTTTGCCAAGCTAGCATTCAACCGCTGGGCATGTAGATGGCTGGGAGCGAACTTCTTTCAGCAGTGCAGCAGCTGGGGCAGGGAAATTTGCCTGGTACAATCTGACGTTGGTGTACCGATAGCAGATTGCCCCCAAGTACTTGGCTGTGACACACCTAATTCTACACCTTCATTCCTCTCAGTGCAGGTCTCAGAGAGGACTGAAGGTATAGTAGGGTTGGAGATCCCAGATGATGAGGAGCAAGGAGAGGTCCTCTTTGTTCTTTGGTGTGGGTCTTTTAGGTGCGCTTGCCAACGAACTGCATGGCAGGTCGACATATGTCTGGTCAAGCATGTGATGCCCAAGCGGGTGATGTTTTGGCTACGTGAGATACGCTTGAGACATATGTTGCAAATAGCAGCGGTGGGATCTGATGCACTTGTCTCAAAAAAGGCCCACACCAAAGAACTTTTGGAATAACGCGCAGAGACAGCAGCGCCCTGCACATGCGGAGCTTTGCGGTGTGATGCAGTCAGTGTGCTGCCCTTAAGCTGGCCCTTGGAGGGCATCCTGCCTCTTTGGTGATGTGCCTCCTCCTCTGTACAGAGGACACAGTACACTAGCTGTAAATACTGTAGCTGCCTGTGGTATTAATAGGAGCAGAACAACAGCAATTTTCTTCAGGTAGCTTTAGGTGCACACTATGCAGAGGACACAGTACACTAACTGTAAATACTGTAGCTGCCTGCCTGTGGTATTAATAGGATCAGAAGAACACCACCAATTTTCTTCAGGTAGCTTTAGGTGAAACACTGTGCAGAGGACACAGTACACTAACTGTAAATACTGTAGCTGCCTGCCTGTGGTATTAATAGGAGCAGAACAACAGCAATTGTCTTCAGGTAACTTTAGGTGCACACTGTGCAGAGGACGCACTACACTAACTTGTAAATACTACAGCTGCCTGCGGTACTAATAGGATCAGAAGAACACCACCAATTTTCTTCGGGTAGCTTTAGATGCACACTGTGCAGAGGACGCACTACACTAACTTGTAAATACTGCGGCTGCCTGCGGTACTAATAGGATCAGAAGAACAACAGCAATTGTCTTCAGGTAGCTTTAGGTGCACACTATGCAGAGGACACATAGGCAGCAATTGTCTTCAGGTAGCTTTAGGTGCACACTGTGCAGAGGAAGCACTACACTAACTTGTAAATACTACAGCTGCCTGCGGTACTAATAGGATCAGAAGAACACCACCAATTTTCTTCAGGTAGCTTTAGGTGCACACTGTGCAGAGGACGCACTACACTAACTGTAAATACTGTAGCTAATAGGACTAATAGGATCAGAAGAACACCACCAATTTTCTTCAGGTAGCTGTAATTACTGTAAAAACACCTGCTTGCCTGTCAGTAGGAAGAGAATAACAGGAACGGATCTAGCTAAACTAAATACAGTGTATATATATATATATATATATATATATATATATATATATATATATATATATATATATAATTCACGATTTATATAGCGCCAACAGTTTACGCAGCGCTTTAGAATGTTAGGGGGGACAACACAATTACAGTACAGTTCAATACAAAAGGTACAGGAGGACCCTGCTCGTAGAGCTTACATTCTAAGGGAGGGGGTGATGGTACAAAAGGTAATAGCTGCAGAAAATGATTTGATGGGGGTGGCTCGGGGACAGTTGTTAGGTGGGTGTGAGATAGTCTTCCCTGAATAAATGAGTTTTCAGGGATCTCCTAAAGGTGGACAGGGTAGGGGCTGATCAGACATACTGGGGCAGGGAGTTCCAGAGGATGGGAGAGGCTCTGGAGAAGTCCTAAAGGCGAGCATGGGAGGTGGTAACAAGGGAGCTAAAGAGCAGGAGGTCCTGGGAGGAGCGGAGGGGACGATTTGGGCGATATCTGCAGATAAGGTTGGTGATGTAGATGGGGGCGATGTTGTGAATGGCCTTGTAGGTTATGGTTAGCATTTTGAATTTTACGTGGTGGGGTAGGGGAAGCCAGTGAAGGGATTGGCAGAGAGGAGCAGCAGTCATGGATTGGTTAGTGAGGTGTATTAGTCTAGCAGCAGAATTCATAATAGACTGAAGGGGGGATAGCCTGCTATATATATATATATAAATATATATATACAACACCTAGGATGTATATATATATATACACAATACACTGTAAGTGCAGCTAACTGACTCGCCTGCCTACTCTATCTAACTTAAATCAAATGACACTGTCTCTCTCTCACTCTATCTCTCTCTCAACGCCGGAACACACTACACAGGGCCAACGTGCAGGCGGCCTTATATAGTGTGGGGCGTGTACTAAACCCCCTGAGCCATAATTGGCCAAAGCCACCCTGGCTTTGGCCAATTATGGCTTTCTGTACAGACGCTACTGTGATTGGCCAAGCATGCAGGTCATAGTGTATGCTTGGCCAATCATTAGCCAGCAATGCACTGCGATGCCACAGTGAATTATGGGCTGTGACGCGCCACTCGAATTTGGCGCGAATGGCCCATATCGTTCGTAATTCGACGAACGGACGAACATGCGATGTTCGAGTCGAACATGGATTCAACTCGAAGCTCATCCCTACTCCTGGCTATTTTCATGCAGCTCCATATAAATCTGTCTAATTTGCAGATAATTATGGGCATGTGAATGTTGAGAAGAGTAAAAAAATTCACCCCACAATTTATCACTACTACAAGTTTTGGTTGAAATAAGATTTTCAGAATTTAGATTTCTGTAAAAATGTGCATTAAGGCATAAAGGGAACCTAGATGTCCTGTTAGTATACCTAACCCCGGTCCAATAAGATTGAACACTAATGTATGTACCATCCGTGCACCACTATCTATCTTAGCTTATGCCCCAGGATGATGTCAGGTGTGACGAAACGTGTAGAGAGGAGCGACATGCTGATGTTGCCGCGTTCACGCAGGTCCCCGAGTGACGAGCTGCAATCAAGAGCCAGCCAGCTTGTTTATACTGCAATTTTTTTATTGTTTCAATTGTAAGTACAATACTTTTTTATATAATAAAGTCACCTAAGATTTTATACTATGAAAGCTTTTATTTCTTTATGGGGATCAATGGGCAACACGTGCCTTTGAAGGATTACATCTGGGAAGATGCTGAGATTATTGCTCCATCTCTTAAAGGCCCGGACTGGGTATTAAGCCACAAACGTGTGTGATCTCCTGTATTAGGTGATCATTTGGATTCAGTAAGCCGCATTGTGTGCAGAGGTGGAGGTTTTATCTTTCTCAGCCACGACTCTTGGGTGCATCATGTGTCTTTTTCACGTTATCATAATTATCATAATCCAGTGAACTATTGAAACATGATACAATGTGATAATCAATTCATTTTCCTATTTTTGCACGGAGTAATTTTATATATAAAATACAGCATTATTAATGTTTATTGTATGAATACACTTATATGAGGGCTTAGCGCAACTTAATATAGAAAGTAGTTTATTTTGTGTGTATCCCACAGGAAGTTGCAGCTTGGCTTTCTAAAAAACAAACATATTTATTTTTCATCCATTCACTTATTCACTTGTTTTTTTGATGACAAGTACAGTCATTTTATTTTTGTTTGAAACCTAAAACACCACAATCTATGTACGGCAGATATTCTACAGGGTACATTCAAAATATAGTACTGGATTTGAAACTCACACAGCAAAACATATTCATTTAGCGCTTATATTTCTCCAAGTGATCAGATACTGTATGTTATAAAGATATGTTTAATATACAATTAATGGTTAGGTTTTGATGAAACAAAAAATACTCACAGCATAATGTCGGGCTTCTCCACTCTGGTGGTTTTCCACCAGCAAGTGCACATTGACGGGAATACTCAGCAATAGTGCTACATAGACAGAATGAACTTAACTTCTCATTGTCCTTGCACAGACACAAATCCACCATGAAAGCCTCAATATAAGGTTCTGGTTTCACAAGTCTGTTGCAACTTGTCCACTTGACACTCTTCAGTTGCTTATAACACCTAGCTCTCTAGAAAGGGAAAACAAAAAGCATTTAAAAGTTTAGAGTGTGGCACATAGCATTGTACAGACACCAACACATGATTAAGAGTTTGTTGATTATTTTGAATTATTCTTTGAAGGGGTTTAAGATGTATGATCTTCCATCTGCCAAAAATGTGTTAAGAACTCCTTGGAAGTGCGCAAATGAGTAAATGTGAAATAAATAAGATCTGTATCCTCTGATGTCTGACTGTGTGGTGAATTCTTCTTATGCCCTGTATACACGACCGATTTTGCCGTCGGAATAAACTCTGAAGCTTCCTCCGACGGAACTCTGACTGAATTCCACTCAAGCGGTCTTGCCTACACATGGTCACACCAAAGTCCGACCGTCCAGAACGTGGTGACGTAAAACACGTACGACGGGACTAGAAAGAGGAAGTGCAATAGCCAGTAGCCAATAGCTTCCGTCTCGTGCTTGCTTCAGAGCATGCGTCGTTTTTGGTCCGTCGGAACAGCATATAGACTAACAGTTTTCCCGATAGGAATTGGTTCCGGCGGAAATATTTAGAACATGTTCCATTTCTAGGTTCATCAGAATTTTCGAAAAAAAAAGTCCAATGAGGCATACACACGATCGGAATAGACGATGAAAAGCTTCCGCCTGACTTTTTCTGTCGGACATTCCGCTCGTGTGTACGCGCCATTACTCTTGGTACTCTGCTGATAAGACAAATCAGACCAACACCCATCAATAGTGAAATGGCATGAGAGCCAAGATCCATCTGGAGTGTTTCATGTGCACTAGGTGGGCATGATAGAGCGATACTGGCATGTAAAGCAAAAACAACAAAACTCTCAACAGGCTCTGTGAAGCAGCAGTGTCTGAGCCTTCAGACCTGTTCTCCATTTGCAACAGACTCCGCTGTAACAGTCAACCTTTCTATATGTATTACCTTTGTTTTTATTGGTGATGTATACACCTTTGCAATATCACAGTGTGTGGTCTTCTCCACAAAGAACAGTCTATAGGCAGTAGATGGTAAAGTGGACAAAGCAAAACGAATTTGATTGTAGTATGTGGGTAGTCAAAAAGTGCACCTATCACCATAAATGTGAGCAGATTCCACCTTGTGCAGCACACTCCCCGCAGGGGGTCAAACTCACCAGAGTCACAAAACAGATCAGCGTTTATGGTAGAATACACAGCCTCTCAAATTCTGAGTCCACATCACCAACAGGGTCCACCAGTACTGGGGCTCCAGAGTTATGTCATAAAAATACAAGAAAATCGGCACATAGCGTAATCTCATTTATTTTAGACAACAACCCCCCATATAAAAACAGACCCCTTAGTAAACTGCGTACATCAAAGGTTAAAATCACAAATCACAACGTAAATTTAGTGGCACAGAGGGCGCTATCACCATACTTAGCCACTATGACGCTGTGCAGGGGAGCACACAGCGTTACTTCCGGGATGTCGTGGTGGTCCACGCTGTGCGCTCCACCGCCCTGCATTGCCGACCCGGAAGTATCCACAACTATCTGCAAGGAGGTGCTGGATGTATCCTGGACGGCTGAGTATGGTTGTTGTCTGAAATAAACGAGATTACGCTATGTGCCGACTTTCTTGTATTTTTATGACATAACTCTGTAGCCCCAGTACTGGTGGACCCTGTTGGTGATGTGGACTCAGAATTTGAGAGGCTGTGTATTCTACCATAAACGCTGATCTGTTTTGTGACTCTGGTGAGTTTGACCCCCTGCAGGGAGTGTGCTGCACAAGGTGGAATCTGCTCACATTTATGGTGATAGGTGGACTTTTTGACTACCCACATACTACAATCAAATTCATTTTGCTCTGTCCGCTTTACCATCTACTGTCTATAGACTGTTCTTTGTGGAGAAGACCACACACTGTGTTATTGCAAATGAACTTTTTGCATGTTTTATGCAATTTTATTTAGCGCTGTTTTAGTATTTTAATATTTCAGTGTTGATACTGCCTATTTTTATACTACTGTTTACTACTGTTTACTCCTTTTTAACAGCTGCTTATTATCCTTTAATTACTGAGACTGTTCCTCTGCACAATTTTTTCTTATTTCTGCTGCTGAGATTTGTGGGATTGATCTGGCGCTCAGCAGGTGCTGCATTTAGGCCTTTCTTGCAACCTTTCTTTTTGTGATGTATACACCTGTTTTAATTCTTTTCCACCTTTGCCTTAAAAGTCCCACTAGTATTGGGGGGGGGGGGGGGGGTACTTGTTATTGTGTGTTCATATATCAAGGATTATGGCAACAACACATGGATTAACCGGGAGGTCATATGTTTTGCTCCCATGGACTCCTCTCCTTCCCCCAGTGGTGGTCAGGGCTGAAATGGTCAGTAGCTAATCTGGAACCACCTTGTACCAAAAGTCAATCAAAAGTCCTCCTGCCCCAAGGCTGCTAGGAGAAGTTCCTTTTCAGCTGTTGTAGTAGCTGATAAGGACATAGTCCAGCCTTCTCTCTTCCTAGGCTGTCCATCAAGGGGAGAGAAGAGAAAAAAATGTCCTTGCTGCCATCCGTCTTGTCAGCACTGCTGGACAGAATTTATAGAGCCCAGTGAGCTGGAGTTACAAATGTATTTCATGCATGTTATTTACCAGTATGTAGAACACATTTTAGATGTGATGGCAGTAGGCCCAGCAGACTCAGACCTGTTACTGAAATGGCAATCTATAGTATTCCCCTTTGCTCCTCCTCTGGAATCCTGGAAGCTATATAATTTGCATGAAGGGGATGAGCTCTGTGAGGGAATTGCTATTTCAAAAGCACATTGCAAGTAAAATAACACAATATTTATAGAAATGAAAAACGTGGTCGGTAAGCTTTAAAATTGTTTTTCATGTGTTTTTACCTGCATTTTAAAAAAACACTGGCAACAGTATCCCAGTGACTATTGTCATTGAAACAGAAATTAAGGGATAAACACCAAAAAGTTATGATAACAGCAAAAAATACCTCAATGGGTAGGTTGACCAGACATCCCAAGTTTCTGGGGATAGTCCCTGCTTCCAGGAGCTTGTCCCCAGATGAAAAGTGTCTCCAGCTGTGTTCATGGGAGCTGTCAACATCCTCAGAGGCAGGTAAATCTAGGATTGAAGCACCAAATCATAATGTTCAAGTCCAAAATTTTGTTTTTTTCAAGCATAACTTGTGTAAAAAAACACATTTCAGGGACTACACAC
This sequence comes from Lithobates septentrionalis, assembly GCA_037952835.1. NCBI lineage: Eukaryota > Metazoa > Chordata > Amphibia > Anura > Ranidae > Lithobates > Lithobates septentrionalis. The sequence goes on along the minus strand of JBBDGP010001553.1, from coordinate 136,484 downwards.
TGCCCCCTACGTCAGGGACTAACTATTAACAGTTATGTGCCAAAATTTGTAGTCATTTTAGGCATTATTATTTTTTATTCTTCGTGTTATATTTCAGTCCTGATGATGGGGGCAGTGTGTGGCCCCTGAAGCGCATTAGTGTTTTACACAAGTTAAATTTGTAATACACTCAATTTTGGACTTAAACGTTATGGTGATATGCTTCAACTCTAGACCTAAGGTGATTGTGGTTACTGTTCAGTGTGTAGAATCTTCCTACCTTTCATTCAGATACCTTACCATTATACCATTGGTATACAGTTGGATAATAATAAAGATATGAAGCCATCATTTTATCAAACCACAGGGTTCCAGCACCACTAATGTACTATACATAATGTACCCAGAAGTGGCCTACCTGGGGGGTAAGATCTGTACCAAGTTCCAATCCTAATGGGTGCTGCTGCAGCCACCACTAAAAAATATACACTGTTGAGTAGGGATGAGCTTCATGTTCAAGTCGAACCCATGTTCGACTCGAACATCGTCTGTTTGCCCATTCGCCAAATTGCGAACGATATGGGCCGTTCGCTCCAAATTCGTATGGCGCGTCACGGCCCATAATTCACTGCGGCATCGCAGTGCATTGCTGGCTGATGATTGGCCAAGCATGCACTATGACCCGCATGCTTGGCCAATCACAGCGCCATCAGTAGAGAGAGCTGTAATTGGCCAAAGCCAGGGTAGCTTTGGCCAATTATGGCTCAGGGGGTTTAGAACACGCCCCACACTATATAAGGCCGCCTGCACTGTGGCCCTGTGTAGTGTGTTCCGGCGTGCTTAGAGAGAGAGAGAGACAGTGTCATTTCATTTGAGTTAGCTAGAATAGGCAGGACAGTCAGTAAGTTAGCTGCACTTATAGTGTATTGTGTATATATATGCATCCCAGGTGTTGTGTATATATATATATATATATATATATATATATATATATATATATATATATATATATATATATATATATATATATATATATATACACTGTATTCAGTTTAGCTAGATCCGTTCCTGTTATCTTCCTACTGACAGGCAGGCTTGTCTTCTTACAGTATTTACAGCTACCTGAAGAAAATTGCTGGTGTTCTTTTGATCCTATTAGTACCACAGTCAGGCAGCTAGACTATTTACAGTTAGTGTAGTGCGTCCTCCTCACAGTGTTCAGTTAAAGCTACAAGTTAGTTTAGTGTGACCTCTGCACAGTGTTCAGCTAAATCTACAAGTTAGGGTAGTGCGTCCTCCTCACAGTGTTCAGCTAAAGCTACAAGTTAGTTTAGTGTGACCTCTGCACAGTGTTCAGCTAAAGCTACAAGTTAGGGTAGTGCGTCCTCCTCACAGTGTTCAGCTAAAGCTACAAGTTAGTGTAGTGCATCCTCCTCACAGTGTTCAGCTAAAGCTACAAGTTAGGGTAGTGCGTCCTCCTCACAGTGTTCAGCTAAAGCTACAAGTTAGTGTAGTGCATCCTCCTCACAGTGTTCAGCTAAAACTACAAGTTAGTGTAGTGCGACCTCTGCACAGTGTTCAGCTAAAGCTACAAGTTAGTGTAGTGCGTCCTCTGAACAGTGTTCAGCTAAAACTACAAGTTAGTGTAGTGCGACCTCTGCACAGTGTTCAGCTAAAGCTACAAGTTAGTGTAGTGCGTCCTCCTCACAGTGTTCAGCTAAAGCTACAAGTTAGTTTAGTGTGACCTCTGCACAGTGTTCAGCTAAAGCTACAAGTTAGTGTAGTGCATCCTCCTCACAGTGTTCAGCTAAAACTACAAGTTAGTGTAGTGCGACCTCTGCACAGTGTTCAGCTAAAGCTACAAGTTAGTGTAGTGCGTCCTCTGAACATTGTTCAGCTAAAGCTACAAGTTAGTGTAGTGCGTCCTCCTCACAGTGTTCAGCTAAAACTACAAGTTAATTTTTTACGAGCTCTGCGCAGTGTTCAGCTAGAGCTACCTGTAGAAGGTTGGTGGTGTTTTCCTGATCCTATCACTACCGCAGGCAGCTAAATACGCTACAAGTTAGTTTTTTGCGAGCTCTGCACAGTGTTCGGCTAAAACTACAAGTTAGTGTAGTGCGAGCTCTGCACAGTGTTCAGCTAAAGCTACCTGTAGAAGGTTGGTGGTGTTTTCCTGATACTATCACTACCGCAGGCAGCTAAATAAGCTACAAGTTAGTTTTTTGAGAGCTCTGCCCAGTGTTCACCTAAAGCTACCTGTAGAAGGTTGGTGGTGTTTTCCTGATCCTATCACTACCGCAGGCAGCTAAATAAGCTACAAGTTAGTTTTTTGAGAGCTCTGCCCAGTGTTCACCTAAAGCTACCTGTAGAAGGTTGGTGGTGTTTTCCTGATCCTATCACTACCGCAGGCAGCTAAATAAGCTACAAGTTAGTTTTTTGGGAGCTCTGCCCAGTGTTCACCTAAAGCTACCTGTAGAAGGTTGGTGGCGTTTTCCTGATCCTATCACTAGTGCAGGCAGCTAAATAAGCTAGAAGTTAGTTTTTTGTGAGCTCTGCACAGTGTTCACCTAAAGTTACCTGTAGAAGGTTGGTGGTGTTTTCCTGATCCTATCACTACCGCAGGCAGCTAAATAAGCTACAAGTTAGTTTTTTGCGAGCTCTGCACAGTGTTCACCTAAAGCTACCCGTAGAAGGGTGGTGGTGTTTTCCTGATCCTATCACTACCGACGGCAGCTAAATAAGCTACAAGTTATTTTTTTGCGAGCTCTGCACAGTGTTCAGCTAAAACTACAAGTTAGTATAGTGCGAACTCTGCACAGTGTTCAGCTAAAGCTACCTGTAGAAGGTTGATGGTGTTTTCCTGATCCTATCACTACCGCAGGCAGCTAAATAAGCTACAAGTTAGTGTAGTGCGTCCTCTGCACAGTGTTCAGCTAAAGCTACAAGTTAGTATAGTGCGTCCTCCTCACAGTGTTCAGCTAAAACAACAAGTTAGTGTATTGTGACCTCTGCACAGTGTTCAGCTAAAGCTACAAGTTAGTGTAGTGCGTCCTCCTCACTGTGTTCAGCTAAAACTACAAGTTAGTGTAGTGCGACCTCTGCACAGTATTCAGCTAAAGCTACAAGTTAGTGTAGTGCGTCCTCTGAACAGTGTTCAGCTAAAGCTACAAGTTAGTGTAGTGCGTCCTCTGAACAGTGTTCAGCTAAAACTACAAGTTACTTTTTTAAGAGCTCTGCACAGTGTTCGGCTAGAGCTACCTGTAGAAGGTTGGTGGTGTTTTCCTGATCCTATCACTACCGCAGGCAGCTAAATAAGCTACAAGTTAGTTTTTTGCAAGCTCTGCACAGTGTTCAGCTAAAACTACAAGTTAGTGTAGTGCAAGCTCTGCACAGTGATCAGCTAAAGCTACCTGTAGAAGGTTGGTGGTGTTTTTCTGATCCTATCACTACCGCAGGCAGCTAAATAAGCTACAAGTTAGTTTTTTGCGAGCTCTGCACAGTGTTCAGCTAAAGCTACCTGCAGAAGGTTGGTGGTGTTCTCATACTACAGGCAGGCAGTTGATTTTGCTAGCTGCAGTATCAGTATATATATATATATATCCCAGCTTAGTGCAGCTACAGGCCATTAGTATGTCTGGAAGGCCAACAAGGAGAGGCAGACAGTCACAAGCCAATAAAAGGGCAAGCAGGCTCTGTGTCTAGAGGCAACAGTGCTGGTTGTGAAGACGGTGCATCCTCATCAGCACGTGGCCGTGGGACATGCTTGGCCTTTTTTTCGGCAGCTGGCCGTCTTGAGCCGCAACATGCGGAAGACTTGGTCGAGTGGATGACCAAGCCGTCCTCATCCTCCTCATCCTCTCTCACCCATGCTCAGGGTACTTTGTCTGGCAAAGCAGCTGCCAAAGCGGCCTCTTCCCTCAGGTCAATGGCATCAGTGACTCCTTCCCTAGCCCCACCATGTCCTCCTGAGGAGTCCCTCAAACTGTTTGACCACAGTGTTGGGTAGATGCTCCAGGAGGATGCCCAGCATTTAGAAGGCTCTGATGATGATACTGAGCTAGATGAAGGCAGTAACGTGAGCATGGACAGAGGGGGTGCCCAAGAAGGACAGCAATCTGGTAGTCATGCTCCCCCTGCTGCAGCATACTGCCAGATTTACTCCAGTGATGAGGAGGGAGAGGATGATGAGGTCACTGACTCAACATGGGTGCCTGATAGGAGAGAGGAGAAGGAGGCACATCACCAATGAGGCAGGATGCCCTCCAGGGGCCAGCCTAAGGGCAGCACACTGACTGCATCACACCCCAAAGCCCCGCATGTGCAGGGCGCTGCTGTCTCTGCGCATTATTCCAAAAGTTTTTTGGTGTGGGCCTTTTTTGAGACGAGTGCATCAGATCACACCGCTGCTATTTGCAACATATGTCTCAAGCGTATCTCGCGTATCCAAAACATCTCCCACTTGGGCACCACATGCTTGACCAGACATATGTTGACCTGCCATGCAGTTTGTTGGCAAGCGTATCTAAAAGACCCACACCAAAGAACAAAGAGGACCTCTCCTTACTCCTCATCAGCTGAGATCTCCAACCCCACTATACCTTCAGTCCTCTCTGAGACCTGCACTGAGAGGAATGAAGGTGTAGAATTAGGTGTGTCACAGCCAAGTACTTGTGGGCAATTTGCTTTTGGTACACCGATGTCAGATTGTACCAGGCAAATTTCCCTGCCCCAGCTGCTGCACCGCCGAAAGAAGTTCGCTCCCAGCCATCCACATGCCCAGCGGTTGAATTCTAGCTTGGCAAAATTGCTAGCACTTCAACTGCTACCTTTTCAGTTGGTAGACTCTGCCCCCTTCCGTGAGTTTGTGGAATGTGCGGTTCCTCAGTGGCAGGTACCCAAACGCCACTTTTTCTCACGGATGGCGATTCCGGCTCTCTACCGGCATGTGGAAGGCAATGTCCATGCCTCGCTGGACAGGGCGGTCAGCGGTAAGGTGCATATTACCGCTGACTCATGGTCCAGCAGGCATGGACAGGGACGTTACCTAAGTTTCACCGTGCATTGGGTGACTCTGCTGGCAGCTGGGAAGGATGCAGGACAAGGTGCAGTAGTGTTGGAGGTTGTTCCGCCACCACGCCTCCAAAATGCTACTACTAATGATTGTGACACACCTCTCTCCTTCACCCCTCCTCTTCTTCTTCCTCCATGGCCTCTTCCTGTGCTTTGTCTTCGGAACCAGCGGTGCTCCGTAGCCGTTCAAGGAGTTACGCAAGTATGCAGGCCAAAAGATGCCATGCGGTGCTTGAGCTGGTGTGCTTGAGGGACAGGAACACACTGTGGCAGAGGTTCTGTCAGCTCTGCAGGGGCAGGTTCAGAGGTGGTTGACGCCATGCCAACTTAAGGCAGGAATGGTGGTTTGCGACAATGGCACCAACCTCCTCTCCGCCCTTCCGACAGGGACAAATGACCCATGTGCCCTCTAGAAAATGGGTAGTGCTGCGCTAATCCTAAGTATTTATCAAAATGGTGTATAATCAGTGGTATACATACAGAGCTTTAATGCGTGGCTATTTGTTACAGTCGGATAGACGTACGATGGTATTAATTGAAGATGTAGCTCAAAATAATTATTTACAATAAGAGTACCCCCTGGGATCTGAGCAGGGGTCTATATCCGACATAAGGGGGCGGTGGTAATGTTTAAATGGAATCAATAGGATTGAGTGGGATCAGGTGGTATACAATATAAAAAACAGTACTAGTAAGAAATAATAAATAACATAGGTGACTGTCAATAGTGGATAGGTGTGTAACATAAAAACAGTACTTTTAAAAGATGATATTAAACTTAGGTGACTGTCAATCATAAATAAAAAAAAAATGCATTACCATTGGGAATAAATACATCCACAGTGGGGGGTAACCAGTGCTGATTGTGCTAGTATAAGGTGCAGCGTGACAAGCCTATTTAAGGCAGTGAGGTAGTGGTGGACTGCTAGTTCATACTGTGCATATGTGCAAAAATTCAATATATAAAAATGAATATTTAAGGATGAATAATAAAGTATCTCAAATCCTTGTAAAAGGTTTGACAGATAGAAAGTCTTATAAAACCAAAAAAACACAAATGTCCATAGAAATTTCCACAAAAAGTGATGACAACGTCTTGGCATGCACACGTTGCAGTTAAAGTGCTCAAGTGCAACACATCCAGTGCTTCTTCGTGTGACACCACTAAGGTTAGGTAGTGGCCCCTTACCTTTAGGTAATAGGGCAACAGCATGTAGCAAAATTAACTCTTTAGGGTCCTCCTATTAGCTCCAGCGCGTCCCTCACCAGCCTACGTCCTGGGATGGAGTTCCCTCAGGTATAGTGCCAGGGCGGGGGGTATGGAGAATGATAGGCAAAAAGGAAAAGGCCAATAGTGTAATCCCGTTTTTGGTAAAATTGAACATCTTTTATTAAAATTATGTAGGTACTCACATTTAAAATTGGACAACAGCAAATGTAATCCAACGAGCAGCGAACTCGTGTGCCTCTATGGTGAATGCAGCCTGTCTCGTCCCTACGCGTGACGTCACAACACACGTGACTTCATCAGGGGAACCAAATTTTACCAAAAACGGGATTACACTATTGGCCTTTTCCTTTTTGCCTATCATTCTCCATACCCCCCGCCCTGGCACTATACCTGAGGGAACTCCATCCCAGGACGTAGGCTGGTGAGGGACGCGCTGGAGCTAATAGGAGGACCCTAAAGAGTTAATTTTGCTACATGCTGTTGCCCTATTACCTAAAGGTAAGGGGCCACTACCTAACCTTAGTGGTGTCACACGAAGAAGCACTGGATGTGTTGCACTTGAGCACTTTAACTGCAACGTGTGCATGCCAAGAGGTTGTCATCACTTTTTGTGGAAATTTCTATGGACATTTGTGTTTTTTTGGTTTTATAAGACTTTCTATCTGTCAAACCTTTTACAAGGATTTGAGATACTTTATTATTCATCCTTAAATATTCATTTTTATATATTGAATTTTTGCACATATGCACAGTATGAACTAGCAGTCCACCACTACCTCACTGCCTTAAATAGACTTGTCACGCTGCACCTTATACTAGCACAATCAGCACTGGTTACCCCCCACTGTGGATGTATTTATTCCCAATGGTAATGCATTTTTTTTATTTATGATTGACAGTCACCTAAGTTTAATATCATCTTTTAAAAGTACTGTTTTTATGTTACGCACCTATCCACTATTGACAGTCACCTATGTTATTTATTATTTCTTACTAGTACTGTTTTTTATATTGTATACCACCTGATCCCACTCAATCCTATTGATTCCATTCAAACATTACCACCGCCCCCTTATGTCGGATATAGACCCCTGCTCAGATCCCAGGGGGTACTCTTATTGTAAATAATTATTTTGAGCTACATCTTCAATTAATACCATCGTACGTCTATCCGACTGTAACAAATAGCCACGCATTAAAGCTCTGTATGTATACCACTGATTATACACCATTTTGATAAATACTTAGGATTAGCGCAGCACTACCCATTTTCTAGATTTATTTACGAGGTCAGGTGCCTACCTTTAAACAGTGCATGCAGCTTTTCTATTTCTAGCCGATTCCATATATGATAGCGCGGGAATAATCCATCTCCTCGACCCATGTGCCCTGTTTGGCTCACATCCTTAACTTGGTGGTGCAGCGGTTCTTGGGCAGGTACACGGGCTTACAGGATGTCCTGAGGCAGGCCAGGAAAGTCTGTGTGCATTTACCCCGGTAATATAATGCCAGTGTTCGGCTGGCAGACCTCCAAAAGGAGTTTAACCTGCCCAAGAACCACCTAATCTGTGACATACCCACCAGGTGAAACTCAACGTTGGCTATGCTGCAGAGGCTGCACACGCAGCAGAGGGCCATTAATGAGTACCTGTGCGACTATGGCACGAGGACAGGGTCAGGGGAGCTTGTTTTTTTTTCCCCACGCCAGTGGGCCATGATCAGGGATGCATGCACTGTCCTGTCACCATTTGAGGAGACAACGAGGATGGTGAGCAGTGACAGTGCATGCATCAGTGACACTGTCCCCCTTGTCCACCTGTTGGAGCACACGCTGCGTGGAATAATGGACAGGGCACTTGAGGCAAAACAGAGGCAGGAAGAGGAGGACTTCCTTAGCTCTCAAGGCCCCCTTTATCCAGACAGTGTTCCTGCATGTCCGCCGATCACACAGGAAGAGGAGGAGGAGGATTGTGTCAGTATGGAGGTGGAGCCTGGCACTCAGCATCAGCAGCAGTCTTTAAGGGATCAGTCCAAAGAAACACATGGACTTGTACGTGGCTGGGAGGAGGTGGCTGTGGACCATGTCGTCCTTAGTGACCCAAGGGACTCCGGACCGAATGCCTCAGCAAACCTACGCTGCATGGCCTCCCTGATCCTGCAAAGCCTGCGTAAGGATCCTCGTATTCATGGTATCAAGGAGAAGGACCAATACTGGCTGGCAACCCTACTTGATCCACATTACAAGGGTAAGGTTGCGGACCTTATCTTGCCATCGCATAGGGAGAAGAGGATGAAACATCTTCGGGAGGCCTTGCAGAAAGGTCTGTGCAACGCGTTCCCAGAGACTGGGAGGTTACAAACTCCTGTTTCTGGACAACGTGTTGCTGAGGCTTTGGTCAGTCAAAGAAGGTGGAGAAGGTGGCCGTCTGACTGATGCGTTCAGACAATTTTTTAGTCCGCAGCCCCAAGGTATGATCGGTTCCAGCAACCAACGCCAGCGTCTGTTTTACATGGTGCAGGAATACCTAGGGGCAAGATCTGACTTGGACACCTTTCCCACCCAAAATCCTCTGGGTTACTGGGTCTTGAGGATGGATCACTGGCCAGAGCTTGCATAGTATGCAATTGAGCTACTGGCCTGTCCTGCATCCAGCGTTCTTTCGGAACGCACATTCAGTGCTGCTGGAGGCTTTGTAACCGATCACAGGGTGCGTCTGTCCACCGACTCGGTCGATCGACTGACGTTCATAAAAATGAATCAGTCTTGGATCACCACCAGCTACCAAGCACCTGATGCTGATGTAACCGAATAATATTTTTTGAAATCTCAGATCCCTTCAAAGACTGCCTATGCTGATGCTGAGTGACTATCCTGAGTAATTATCCTCTTCCTCCTCAATGAGCACGCTGATAGCTTGTAAGAACATTTTTGGTTCTGGGCGCCGCCACCAGTGACTAAGGCCCATTTTTTCAGCCCCTGTTTAACAGGGGCGTGTAATTACAATTACAATTGCAATACTTTGCAGCAGGGCTCGTTCCTGCGTTCCAACTAGAGTATCTGTGAGGGGTTGCAGTGTTGTGGCACCAGCACCAGTGCCTAAGGCCCAATTTTTCAGCCCCTGTTCAACAGGGGCAAGTAATTGCAATTCTTGATCTAATATTTCACAGCAGGGCCCGTTTCTGCGCCCCCCAAGAGCGAGTGAGGACTTACAGTGTTGTGGCACCAGCACCACCACCACCACCAAAGGCCCAATTTTTCTGCCCCTGTTCAACAGGGGCATGTAATTACAATTCTTGATCTAATATTTCACAGCAGTGCCCTGTGAGGGCTTACAGTGTTGTGGCCATAACAACACCTAAGGCCCAAATTTCTGCTGAGTATATAGCGCAGTCCCCTACTTTCAACATCCAACTTACAAACGACTCCTACTTGCAAACGGAAGGAGACAACAGGAAGTGAGATGAAATCTACCCCTAGGAAGGGAAATTCTCTCCTGTAAGAGTTAATATGGGAAAAACATTTCTCCTTTCCACTGATGCTTTATCACCAATCTTTGTTTCACAAAAAAACCCAAATTTTCAAAAAACATTTGTCATTGGGACAAAAAGTGAGGTGAAATCTTCTGAAGAGGAGCACAGACAGCAAAACAAATGTCACAGGGGTGAGAACCCTTCCCTATGTTTTCCAAAAAAGCTTAAAATAGATTTTTTGGCTGGAGCTAAACGCGTTAAAAATGTACCAGTTCAAAATTACAAACAGATTCTACTTAACAACACACCTACAGTCCCTGTCTTGTTTGCACCGCCTGTATACTGCTGTTCAGAGTACAGAGCCTGTATACTGCTGTTTCCTTTGTTAATTTGGGTGCGGGGTTCCCCTTAATATCCATACAAGCCCCAAAGGGCCTGGTAATGGACTGGGGGGTACCCATGCCGTTTGTCTCACTGATTTTCATCCATATTGCCGACATTACATTAAAGCCGCAAGCAGTTTTAAATGACTTTTTTTCCTTTAAAAATGACATTTTGTGCAGGGACTGTTCTAAGCATGGGAAACACGCGCCACTTTACAGGCATACTATAGACACCCCCCAGGTACGATATTTAAAGGAATATTTCACTCCTTTAATTTTTTTATTTAAAGCATCATTAAAATCACTGCTCCCGAAAAAACGTCAGTTTTTAAAAGTTTTTTTTGCATTGATACATGTCCCCTGGGGCAGGACCCGGGTCCCCAAACCCTTTTTAGGACAATACCATGCAAATTAGCCTTTAAAATGAGCACTTTTGATTTCGAATGTTCGAGTCCCATAGACGTCAATGGGGTTCTAACGTTCGTGCGAATTTTCGGTGCCCCCGAGATCCGCTTGCTATGGGGGCACTTGTGTATGCTCGCTCTCAAGCCCTACTCTCTGTGTCCATACTGTATGACACACAGAGCAGATTTTGGCCCTGCCCCCTGCTACCTATGTACTGGCTCTAATTGACAACAGCATGAGCCCATAGCTTTACAGGTTTAGTATTATTATTATTATTATTTTATGCACGTGCCCCAGGGCCTCTGTACGGGTCAATGGGAGGATATCTGGGGGTTTTCTTTTTGTTGTTATGTGGAACCAGACAAGGGTATCCGTTATCACCTCTTCTGGTTTTGTTAGATATAGAGCCCCTTGAGGCCCTGTTGAGACAAACTGCTGGGGTTAGGGGGTTTTGTAGAGGATAATATGAAGAAAAATAGTGGATGACATGCTGCTGTATCTGGCTGATACCCAAAGATCGCTATATACTGCAATGTCTGTTATGAAGAGGTTTGGCACTTTCTTTGGCCTCACGATAAATTGGAATAAGTCTGTATTACTCCCATTGGACCCTCTACAGGGCCCTCTTCCATTCGTAGTGCCAGAGCTTAAATTGGATGTAAAAATTACATATCTAGGGGTAGCTATTTCTATCCATCCTAGCGAATATATTTCTCAAAACCTGTCACCACTATTTCAGAAATTTAGATCTCAGTGCAAGCTTACACTTTCTGTAGTTCAAGCTGACACTTTCTGTGGCTGACTGTATTAAACTTTTAAAAATAATATGGATGCCTCAGATAATGTTTCATTTACACAATTCGCTGTGCTGGATTCTGTATAATTACTTTAAAGAATTCATCACAATTTTTCAGAACTTGATGTGGCATAAGAAGCGTGCTAAAATTAAATAAACATTTTTACATCCAAATCCAATCAAAATACAAAATTTAACATCCAAATGATCAAGGTGGGCTATCGGCACCAAATCCTTAGGCATACTTTTTGGTGGCCCAACTTCAGCATCTTGCAGGCTGGGAAACTATACTTATTTCTCTATTTCGTCATGGCAATCTTTTGTTGGCTCTGGATTCCACTATTCCACCCTTTAATCAATTTACTTACCCCACATTATATTTTATATATAAGATCTTGCAGTCTACTAAAAATAATAATGGGTATTTCAGGTTACGCTAAATTTGCACTTTTATAGTCGAACACAGCATTTCCCAAGATTTTACAACTGGAAGGATTCTACAGATGGGAACGCGCAGAGATTAATACCCTGATAGAAGTGTACTCCAATGGGGTCCTTAAAGCATATCAAAAACCTTGTACAGATTATAATCTTTAATATAAGTTTCTCCTATTTATTGTCGTCTTTCCAGGGCAGGTAGTATTATTATTAATATTATTATACAGGCTTTATATAGCGCAAACAGTTTATGCAGTGCTTTACAACATGAGGGCAGACAGTACAGTTACAATACAATTCAATACAGGAGGAATCCTGCTCATTAGAGCTTACAACAAAACTCCCCAGCTGGACAAGACAATGAAAAATAACTTTACATACAATTTAAAATATTCAGTGCTGATGTTTCTTCACGTGTAAATCACAAAGGAAAGATTATTCAGGTGTGTCATGCCATTTGTATTATACACTTACATAAATGTTGCATTTTCTTCCAATGTCTGGTTTAGGATCCTCACAGGTTTCCTCTGGTTTTCTTAATTTTTGTAATTGACCAAACATTAAAGGATCTACACTCAGTCCTATGAAAAAAACATTAGCAAAAAAGTTTCAGCCAATGCCTGGCAGTTAAACAATAATTTAAAGTCCAGCCCCTTCCCCTAAATGAGCACTCCCACATCCTGAAATAGAAATTAATTATACTTACCTCTTTTCCCAGGTATCTTTGATCCATCCAGTGACATTACAAGTCCTCATAGCCCTCTTCTTCCTAAGACAGTAGACGGATTTTGAATACTGTAGAAAGCAGGGCCACAGCTGTCTCTCCCTGGTTGCCCATAATCCAAATCATGTTCACATTTTATCACACTGATTGTTTAAGTCTCTAATATGAGTTTCTCTTATATTTTAAGTTGTCAGTAAAATGTGCTCTGTCAGTAAAATTTCCATGTTTTTCAATAAAAAAGTTGGAGGAACATTTTAACAGAACACTGAGCAGAAGGATTCATCAGTCTACTGCTGCTAAGTAATTGTTCAATCAAATCCTGGCCAAGTTGTATTTTTTAAGATTGCACACTGCCCGCGATTACCTGCAAGAACACCTGTGGGGGTTCATGCAATAAACTGCAAGTAGGCACCCCCAATGAAAGCAATGAAAGACTGTCTGCTCTCGCAGCTGATCATGCCCACTGGCATGTAATCTCCCAACCCAAGCAGCAAGATTGGCAATGGATGCAGGCAGTCTTTGTCCAGGGCTGATCACTCACCTGTGATCTGAGCATTCATGGTTACATGTGAGTGGGCATAATTAGCCCTGAGAGTCGGCAACCTCCCATTGCTTTCATTGAGGCTGCCTACTCACAGGTAGGGATGAGCCGAACACCCCCCTGTTCGGTTCACACCAGACCTTGCGAACAGGCAAAAAAATTGTTCGAACAGGCGAACACCGTTAAAGTCTATGGGACACGAACATGAATAATCACAAGTGCTAATTTTAAAGGATTATATGCAAGTTATTGTCATAAAAAGTGTTTGGGGACCCGGGTCCTGCCCCAGGGGACATGGATCAACGCAAAAAAAGTTTTAAAAATGTCAGTTTTTTCGGGAGCAGTGATTTTAATAATGCTTAAAGTGAAACAATAAAAGTGTAATATTCCTTAAAATTTCGTACCTGGGGGGTGTCTATAGTATGCCTGTAAAGGGGCGCATGTTTCCCGTGTTTAGAACAGTCTGACAGCAAAATGACATTTCAAAGGAAAAAAGTCATTTAAAACTACTCGGGGCTATTAATGAATTGTCGGTCCGACAATACACATAAAAGTTAATTGATAAAAACGGCATGGGAATTCCCCACAGGGGAACCCCGAACCAAATTTTTTTTAAAAAATGACGTAAGGGGTCCCCCTAAATTCCATACCAGGCCCTTCAGGTCTGGTATGGATATTAAGGGGAACCCCGGCCCAAATTTTTTAAAAAATGGCGTAGGGTCCCCCTCAAAATCTATGCCAGACCCTTTAGGTCTGGTATGGATTTTAAGGGGAACCCCGCGCCAAATTTTTTTTAAAAAATGGCGTGGGGTCCCCCCAAAAATCCATACCAGACCCTTATCTGAGCACGCAACCTGGCAGGCCACAGAAAAAGAGGGGGGGTGAGAGAGTGCTCCCCCTCCTGAACCGTACCAGGCCACATGCCCTCAACATTGGGAGGGTGCTTTGGGGTAGCCCCCCAAAACACCTTGTCCCCATGTTGATGGGGACAAGGGCCTCATTCCCACAACCCTTGCCCGGTGGTTGTGGGGGTCTGCGGGCGGGGGGCTTATCAGAATCTGAAAGCCCCCTTTAACAAGGGGACCCCCAGATCCCGGCCCTCCCCCCTGTGCAAAAGTACCCCTACCATTTCACAAAAAAAAACTGTCAAAAATGTTAAAAATGATAAGAGACCGTTTTTGACAATCCCTTTATTTAAATGCTTCTTCTTTCTTCTATCTTCTATCCTCTTTCTTCTATCTTCTATCTTCCTTCGGTTTCTTCCTCCATCTTCTTCTTCTTCTGGTTCTTCTGGTTCTTTCTCCGGTGTTCTCGTCCGGCATCTTCCTCCACAGCGTCTTCTTATCTTCTTCTCCTCGGGCCACTCCGCATCCATGAGGCTCCCGCTGTGTGACGCTTCACCTCTTCTGACAGTTCTTAAATAACGGGGGGAGCCACCCAGTGACCCCGCCCCCCTCTGACGCAGGGGACTTGACGGGGACTTCCCTGTGGCATTTCCCGTGATGTCAGAAGGGGGCGGGGTTACGTAATGGGTGACCCCGCCCCCTCTGAGGAGGAGAAGCGTCACACAGCGGGAGCCTCCCCCCATGCCATCATGGAGGCGGATCGGCCCGAGGAGAAGAAGGGAAGAAGACGCCGATGTCGCGGAGGAAGATGCCGGACGAGAACACCAGAAGAAGAAGAAGATGGAGGAAGAAACCGAAGGAAGATAGAAGAAAGAAGATAGAAGAAAGAAGAAGCATTTAAATAAAGGAATTGTCAAAAACTGTCTCTTGTCATTTTTAACATTTTTGACAGTTTTTTTGTGAAATGGTAGGGTACCATTTCACACAGGGGGGAGGGGCCGGGATCTGGGGGTCCCCTTGTTAAAGGGGGCTTCCAGATTCCGATAAGCCCCCCACCCGCAGACCCCCACAACCAGCGGGCAAGGGTTGTGGGGATGAGGCCCTTGTCCCCATCAACATGGGGACAGGGTGTTTTGGGGGGCTACCCCAAAGCACCCTCCCAATGTTGAGGGCATGTGGCCTGGTACGGTTCAGGAGGGGGGGTGCTCTCTCTCGTCCCCCCCTCTTTTCCTGCGGCCTGCCAGGTTGCGTGCTCGGATAAGGGTCTGGTATGGATTTATTTATTTATTTTGGTATGGGACCCCACGCCATGTTTTTTTTAAATCTTGGCACGGGGTTCCCCTTAAAATCCATACCAGACCAGAAGGGTCTGGTATAGATTTTGAGGGGGACCCCACGCCATTTTTAAAAAAATTTTTGGCAGGGTTCCCCTTAATATTCATACCAGACCTGAAGGGCCTGGTATGGAATTTAGGGGGACCCCCACGTCATTTTTTTTTAAATTTTGGTTCGGGGTTCCCCTGTGGGGAATTCCCATGTCATTTTTATCAATGAACTTTTATGTGTATTGTCGGACCGGCAATTCATTAATAGCCGCGAGTAGTTTTAAATAACTTTTTTTCCTTTGAAATGTCATTTTGCTGTCAGACTGTTCTAAACACAGGAAACATGCGCCCCTTTACAGGATACTATAGACACCCCCCAGGTACGAAATTTAAAGGAATATTACACTTTTATTGTTTCACTTTAAGCATTATTAAAATCACTGCTCCCGAAAAAAATGGCCGTTTTTAAAACTTTTTTTTGCATTGATCTTGTCCCCTGGGGCAGGACCCAGGTCCCCAAACACTTTTTATGACAATACCATGCATATAAGCCTTTAAAATTAGCACTTTTCATTTCTCCCATAGACTTTTAAAGGGTGTTCCGTGGCTTTCAAATTTGCCGCGAACACCCCAAATTGTTTGCTTTTCGGCGAACTGGCGAACAGCCGAGGTTCGAGTCGAACATGAGTTCGACTCGAAGCTCATCCCTACTCACAGGTAATTGTAAGAACCCCCACTGGGGTTCTTACTAGAAATCATGGGCAGGGTACATTCATAACTGTCAATTAATCCTTAAACTGCAATAGAGAAAAGTATTCACCAACCTAGCCTGGCTGTTTGGCAGGGATATGCAAATCTCAAGTAAGACTGGACAGAAATACAAGCAAGCGCTCCCGTATATGTACTTCAACTGTTTATTTAGGAGTTTGCCTGGACTCTAGCACTTTTTAATGAAATGCTCTTTTATTGGTTTAATATTAGCAGTTTAGATATATACTGTAGCAGTGTCATTTATGTATTGTTCTATTCAATTCAGCTCTTACCATTATATACAAGGTCATCACTAGGATCATCATTAAAATTTCCACATAGGCCACATGTTTCTCCCACATACTTTCTGTTTAAAAAGATCTATAAGAAAAGAGACAATAACAAAATCCTTTTTTTTAAATTGCTGTTGGTGATTACCCTTTACTTCTTGTCCTGAAAATACGACAGAAAATCAAGGGACATATCTCCAAAGACTAAGCTGTCAATTGGAACAGGTGTCCCCAGAAGAGGATTTTGTCTCTTTATAAAAGTGACAACTGTATGGTTTTGTCTACCAGAAACAGATTTTTGAGTCACTTACTGAAAGTCAGTGTGGGCCCTGGAACAGACAAGCCTGCCACCCAAACCCCAACTTATACTTTTTTAAGTTAAATATAAGTATAATGAATAATTCCTTTATAATGATCACTACATCATATACCAGTTAATAAAAAATAACTTTGTAAAGTAAAGCATCGGTTGCACCGGTAATGATTTAGAGTAATCGTTACTTAAGTTAAAGTCTGTCTACAGATAAAGTGATGCACTCAGCCACCTCAGAATCAAAATCTCTTGAAAGTGTCTTTGGTGCAGAAGCACAAAATCTATTTGCTTGCAAACCCCAACTCTCAATACAAAAATTGCTCCCTACAGAGACCTTCAGAGACCTCACAGTCAGTGAGTTAGCTGCACTTACAGTGTATACAGTGGATTGTGTATATATATGCATCCCAGGTGTTATATATATATATATATATATATATATATATATACACTGTATTCAGTTTAGCTAGATCTGATCCTGTTATCTTCCTACTGACAGGCATGCTTGTCTTGTTACAGTATTTACAGATACCTGAAGAAAATTGCTGGTGTTCTTTTGATCCTATTAGTACCACAGTCAGGCAGTTAGACTATTTACAGTTAGCGTAGTGCATCCTCCTCACAGTGTTCAGTTAAAGCTACAAGTTAGTTTAGTGTGACCTCTGCACAGTGTTCAGCTACAACTACAAGTTAGTGTAATGCATCCTCCTTACAGTGTTCAGCTAAAGCTACAAGTTAGTGTAGTGCGTCCTCCTCACAGTGTTCAGCTAAAGCTACAAGTTAGTTTAGTGCGACCTCTGCACAGTGTTCAGCTAAAGCTACAAGTTAAGTTAGTGCGTCCTCCTCACAGTGTTCAGCTAAAGCTACAAGTTAGTTTAGTGTGATGTCTGCACAGTGTTCAGCTAAAGCTACAAGTTAGGGTAGTGCGTCCTCCTCACAGTGTTCAGCTAAAACTACAAGTTAGTGTAGTGCGACTTTTGCACAGTGTTCAGCTAAAGCTACAAGTTAGTGTAGTGCGTCCTCTGAACAGTGCTCAGCTAAAACTACAAGTTAGTGTAGTGCGACCTCTGCACAGTGTTCAGCTAAAGCTACAAATTAGTGTTGTGCATCCTCTGAACAGTGTTCAGCTAAAACTACAAGTTAGTGTAGTGCGACCTCTGCACAGTGTTCAGCTAAAGCTACAAGTTAGTGTAGTGCGTCCTCTGAACAGTGTTCAGCTAAAGCTACAAGTTAGTGTAGTGCGTCCTCCTCACAGTGTTCAGCTAAAACTACAAGTTAGTTTTGTGCAAGCTCTGCACAGTGTTCAGCTAAAGCTACCTGTAGAAGGTTGGTGGTGTTTTCCTGATCCGATCACTACCGCAGGCAGCTAAATAAGCTAAAAGTTATTTTTTTGCGAGATCTGCACAGTGTTCAGCTAAAACTACAAGTTAGTGTAGTGCTAGCTCAGCACAGTGTTCAGCTACAGCTACCTGTAGAAGGTTGGTGGTGTTTTCCTGATCCTATCACTACCGCAGGCAGCTAAATAAGCTACAAGTTAGTTTTTGGCTAGCTCTGCACAGTGTTCACCTAAAGCTACCTGTAGAAGGTTGGTGGTGTTTTCCTGATCCCATCACTACCGCAGGCAGCTAAATAGGCTACAAGTTATTTTTTGGGAGCTCTGCACAGTGTTCAGCTAAAGCTACCTGTGGTAGGTTGGTGGTGTTTTCCTAATCCTATCACTACCGCAGGCAGCTAAATAAGCTACAAGTTATTTTTTTGCGAGCTTTGCACAGTGTTCAGCTAAAGCTACCTATAGAAGGTTGGTGGTGTTTTCCTGATCCCATCACTACCGCAGGCAGCTAAATAAGCTACAAGTTAGCTTTTTGCGAGCTCTGCACAATGATCAGCTAAAGCTACCTGCAGAAGGTTGGTGGTGTTTTCCTGATCCTATCACTACCGCAGGCAGCTAAATAAGCTACAAGTTAGTTTTTTGCGAGCGCTGCACAGTGTTCAGCTAAAGCTACCTGTAGAAGGTTGGTGGTGTTCTCATACTACAGGCAGGCAGTTGGTTTTGCTAGCTGCAGTATCAGTATATATATATATATATATATATCCCAGCTTAGTGCAGCTACAGGCCATTAGTATGTCTGGAAGGCCAACAAGGAGAGGCAGACAGTCACAAGCCAATAAAAGAGGGCAAGCAGGCTCTGTGTCTAGAGGCAACAGTGCTGGTCGTGGAGACGGTGCATCCTCATCAGCACGTGGCCGTGGGACACACTTGGCCTTTTTTTCGGCAGCTGGCCGTGTGGAGCTGCAACATGTGGAAGACTTGGTCGAGTGGATGACCAAGCCGTCCTCATCCTCCTCATTCTCTCTCACCCATGCTCAGGGTACTTTGTCTGGCAAAGCAGCTGCCAATAGGGATGAGCCGAACACCCCCCGGTTCGGTTCGCACCAGAACCCGCGAACGGACCGAAAGTTCGCACGAACTTTAGAACCCCATTGACGTCTATGGGACTCGAACGTTCGAAATCAAAAGTGCTCATTTTAAAGGCTAATTTGCATGGTATTGTCCTAAAAAGGGTTTGGGGACCCGGGTCCTACCCCAGGGGACATGTATCAATGCAAAAAAAACTTTTAAAAACGGCCGTTTTTTCGGGAGCAGTGATTTTAATGATGCTTAAAGTAAAAAAAAAAAAAAGTGAAATATTCCTTTAAATATCGTACCTGGGGGGTGTCTATAGTATGCCTGTAAAGTGACGCGTGTTTCCCATGTTTAGAACAGTCCCTGCACCAAATGTCATTTTTAAAGGAAAAAATCTCATTTAAAACTGCTTGCGGGTTTAATGTCATGTCGGGTCATGGCAATATGGATGAAAATCAGTGAGACAAACGGCATGGGTACCCCCCAGTCCATTACCAGGCCCTTTGGGTCTTGTATGGATATTAAGGGGAACCCCACACCCAAATTAAAATAAGGAAAGGTGTGGGGCCACCAGGCCCTATATACTCTGAACAGCAGTATACAGGCGGTGCAAACAAGACAGGGACTGTAGGTTTGTTGTTAAGTAGAATCTGTTTGTAATTTTGAACATTTTTAATGTGTTTAGCTCCAGCCAAAAAATCTTTTCTAAGCTTTTTGGAAAACATAGGGAAGGGTTATCACCCCTGTGACATTTGTTTTGCGTCTTTCCTCCTCTTCAGAAGATTTCACCTCACTTTTTTGTCCCAATGAAAAATGTTTTTTGAAAATTTGGGTTTTTTTGTGGAACAAGGATTGGAAAGCATCAGTGGAAAGGAGAAATTGTTTTCCCATATTAACTCTTACAGGAGAGAATTTCCCTTCCTTAGGGGTAGATTTCATCTCACTTCCTGTTGTCTCCTACCGTTTGCAAGTAGGAGTCGTTTGTAAGTTAGATGTTTGAAGGTAGGGTCCTGCCCTATATACTCAGCAGAAATTTGGGCCTTAGGTGTTGCTGTGGCCAAAACACTGTAAGCCCTCACAGGGCCCTGCTGTGAAATATTAGATCAAGAATTGTAATTACATGCCCCTGTTGAACAGGAGCTGAAAAATTAGGCCTTAGGCACTGGTGCTGGTGCCACAACACTGCAACCCCTCACAGACACTCTAGTTGGAACGCAGGAACGAGCCCTGCTGCAAAGTATTGCATCAAAAATTGTAATTACACGCCCCTGTTAGACAGGGGCAGAAAAATTGGGTCTTAGGCACTGGTGCTGGTGCCACAACACTGCAACCCCTCACAGACACTCTAGTTGAAACGCAGGAACAAGCCCTGCTGCAAAGTATTGCATCAAAAATTGTAATTACACGCCCCTGTTAAACAGGGGCTGAAAAATTGTGCCTTAGGCACTGGTGGTGGCGCCCAGAACCAAAAATGTTCTTACAAGCTATCAGCGTGATGATTGAGGAGGAAGAGGATAATTACTCAGGGATAGTCACTCAGCATCAGCATAGGCAGTCTTTGAAGGGATCTGAGATTTCAAAAAAAATTATTCGGTTACATCTGCATCAGGTGCTTGGTAGCTGGTGGTGATCCAAGACTGATTCATTTTTATGAAGGTCAGCCGATCGACCGAGTCGGTGGACAGACGCACCCTGTGATCGGTTACCACGCCTCCAGCAGCACTGAATGTGCGTTCCGAAAGAACGCTGGATGCAGGACAGGCCAGTAGCTCAATTGCATACTGTGCAAGCTCTGGCCAGTGATCCATCCTCAAGACCCAGTAACCCAGAGGATTTTCGGTGGGAAAGGTGTCCAAGTCTGATCTTGCCCCTAGGTATTCCTGCACCATGTAAAACAGACGCTGGCGATGGTTGCTGGAACCGATCATACCTTGGGGCTGCGGACCAAAAAATTGTCTGAACGCATCGGTCAGACGGCCACCTTCTCCACCGCTCCTTCTTTGACTGACCGAAGCCTCAGCAACACGTTGTCCAGAAACAGGAGTTTGTAACCTCCCAGTCTCTGGGAACGCGTTGCACAGACCTTTCTGCAAGGCCTCCCGAAGATGTTTCATCCTCTGCTCCCTCTGCGATGGCAAGATAAGGTCCGCAACCTTACCCTTGTAACGTGGATCAAGGAGGGTTGCCAGCCAGTATTGGTCCTTCTCCTTGATACCACGAATACGAGGATCCTTACGCAGGCTTTGCAGGATCAGGGAGGCCATGCAGCGTAGGTTTGCTGAGGCATTCGGTCCGGAGTCCTCTGGGTCACTAAGGACAACAACGTCCGCAGCCACCTCCTCCCAGCCACGTACAAGTCCATGTGTTCCTTGGGACTGATCCCTTAAAGACTGCTGATGCTGAGTGCCAGGCTCCACCTCCATACTGACACAATCTTCCTCCTCCTCCTCCTCCTCGTCCTCTTCCTGTGTGATCGGCGGGCACGCAGGAACACTGTCTGGATAAAGGGGGCCTTGAGAGCTAAGGAAGTCCTCCTCTTCCTGCCTCTGTTCTGCCTCAAGTGCCCTGTCCATTATTCCACGCAGCGTGTGCTCCAACAGGTGGACAAGGGGGACAGTGTCACTGATGCATGCACTGTCAGTGCTCACCATCCTCGTGGCCTCCTCGAATGGTGACAGGACAGTGCATGCATCCCTGATCATGGCCCACTGGCGTGGGGAAAAAAAACCAAGGTCCCCTGACCCTGTCCTGGTGCCATAGTCGCACAGGTACTCATTGATGGCCCTCTGCTGCGTGTGCAGCCGCTGCAGCATGGCCAACGTCGAGTTCCACCTGTTGGGCATGTCACAGATTAGGCGGTTCTTGGGCAGGTTAAACTCCTTTTGGAGGTCCGTCAGCCGAGCACTGGCATTATATGACCGGCGGAAATGCACAGAGACTTTCCTGGCCTGCCTCAGGACATCCTGTAAGCCCGGGTACCTGCCCAAGAACCGCTGCACCACCAAGTTAAGGACGTGAGCCAAACAGGGCACATGGGTCAGTTGTCCCTGTCGGAGGGCAGAGAGGAGGTTGGTGCCATTGTCGCAAACCACCATTCCTGCCTTAAGTTGGCGTGGCGTCAACCACCTCTGAACCTGCCCCTGCAGAGCTGACAGAACCTCTGCCCCAGTGTGGCTCCTGTCCCCCAAGCACACCAGCTCAAGCACCGCATGGCATCTTTTGGCCTGCGTACTTGCGTAGCCCCTTGAACGCCTACGGAGCACCGCTGGTTCCAAGGAAGAGGCCATGGAGGAAGAAGAAGAGGAGGGGGTGGAGGAGAGAGGTGTGTCACAATCAGCATTTTGGAGGCGTGGTGGCGGAACAACCTCCAACACTACTGCACCTTGTCCTGCATCCTTCCCAGCTGCCAGCAGAGTCACCCAATGCGCCGTGAAACTTAAGTAACGTCCCTGTCCATGCCTGCTGGACCATGAGTCAGCGGTAATATGCACCTTACCGCTGACCGCCCTGTCCAGCGAGGCATGGACATTGCCTTCCACATGCCGGTAGAGAGCCGGAATCGCCTTCCGTGAGAAAAAGTGGCGTTTGGGTACCTGCCACTGAGGAACCGCACATTCCACAAACTCACGGAAGGGGGCAGAGTCTACCAACTGAAAAGGCAGCAGTTGAAGTGCTAGCAATTTTGCCAAGCTAGCATTCAACCGCTGGGCATGTGGATGGCTGGGAGCAAACTTCTTTCGGCGGTGCAGCAGCTGGGGCAGGGAAATTTGCCTGGTACAATCTGACGTCGGTGTACCAAAAGCAGATTGCCCACAAGTACTTGGCTGTGACACACCTAATTCTACACCTTCATTCCTCTCACTGCAGGTCTCAGAGAGGACTGAAGGTCTAGTGGGGTTGGAAATCTCAGCTGATGAGGAGCAAGGAGAGATCGTCTTTGTTCTTTGGTGTGGGTCTTTCAGATACGCTTGCCAACGAACTGCATGGCAGGTCAACATATGTCTGGTCAAGCATGTGGTACCCAAGCGGGAGATGTTTTGGCCACGCGAGATACGCTTGAGACATATGTTGCAAATAGCAGCGGTGCGATCTGATGCACTCGTCTCAAAAAAGGCCCACACCAAAGAACTTTTTGAATAACGCGCAGAGACTGCAGCGCCCTGCACATGTGGAGCTTTGGGGTGTGATGCAGTCAATGTGCTGCCCTTAGGCTGGCCCCTGGAGGGCATCCTGCCTAGTTGGTGATGTGCCACCTCCTCCTCCTCCTCCTCCTCCTCTCTCCTATCAGGCACCCACGTTGAGTCAGTGACCTCATCATCCCCTCCCTCCTCATCACTGGAGCAAACCTGGCAGTATGCTGCAGCAGGGGGAGCATGACTGCCAGATTGCTGTCCTTCTTGGGCACCCCCTCTGTCCGTGCTCATGTTACTGCCTTCATTGAGCTCAGTATCATCATCAGAGCCTTCCAAACGCTGGGCATCCTCCTGGAGCATGTACCCAACACTGTGGTCAAACAGTTCGAGGGAATCCTCATGAGGACATGGTGGAGCTAGGGAAGGAGTCACTGATGACATTGAGCTGAGGGAAGAGGCCGCTGCTTTGCCAGACAAAGCACCCTGGGCATGGGTGAGAGAGGATGAGGAGGATGAGGACGGCTTGGTCATCCACTCGACCAAGTCTTCCGCATGTTGCGGCTCAACACGGCCAGCTGCCGAAAAAAAGGCCAAGCGTGTCCCATGGCCACGTGCTGATGAGGATGCACCGTCTCCACGACCAGCACTAGACACAGAGCCTGCTTGCCCTCTCTTATTGGCTTGTGACTGTCTGCCTCTCCTTCTTGGCCTTCCAGACATACTAATGGCCTGTAGCTGCACTAAGCTGGGATAGAACACCTGTAATTTTCTTCAGGTAGCTTTATATACTGTAACCAGACAAGCCTGCCTGTCAGTAGGAAGATAACAGGAACGGATCTAGCTGAACACTGTGAGCAGGACGTACTGCACTAAATGTATATAGCAGGAACGGATTTAGCTGAACACTGTGAGCAGGACGCACTGTACTAAATGTAAATAGTCTAGCTGCCTGACCGTGGTACTAATAGGATCAAAAAGAACACCTGTAATTTTCTTCAGGTAGCTTTATATACTGTAACCAGACAAGCCTGCCTGTCAGTAGGAAGATAACAGGAACGGATCTAGCTGAACACTGTGAGCAGGACACACTGTACTAAATGTAAATAGTCTAGCTGCCTGACCGTGGTACTAATAGGATCAAAAAGAACACCTGTAATTTTCTTCAGGTAGCTTTATATACTGTAACCAGACAAGCCTGCCTGTCAGTAGGAAGATAACAGGAACGGATCTAGCTGAACACTGTGAGCAGGACGTACTGCACTAAATGTATATAGCAGGAACGGATCTAGCTGAACACTGTGAGCAGGACGCACTGCACTGAATGTAAATAGCAGGAACGGATCTAGCTGAACACTGTGAGCAGGACGCACTGCACTAAATGTAAATACCAGGAACGGATCTAGCTGAACACTGTGAGCAGGACGCACTGCACTGAATGTAAATAGCAGGAACGGATCTAGCTGAACACTGTGAGCAGGACGCACTGCACTGAATGTAAATAGCAGGAACGGATCTAGCTGAACACTGTGAGCAGGACGCACTGCACTGAATGTAAATAGCAGGAACGGATGTAGCTGAACACTGTGAGCAGGACGCACTGCACTAAATGTAAATACCAGGAACGGATCTAGCTGAACACTGTGAGCAGGACGCACTGCACTGAATGTAAATAGCAGGAACGGATCTAGCTGAACACTGTGAGCAGGACGCACTGCACTGAATGTAAATAGCAGGAACGGATCTAGCTGAACACTGTGAGCAGGACGCACTGCACTGAATGTAAATAGCAGGAACGGATCTAGCTGAACACTGTGAGCAGGACGCACTGCACTAAATGTATATAGCAGGAACGGATCTAGCTGAACACTGTGAGCAGGACGCACTGCACTGAATGTAAATAGCAGGAACGGATCTAGCTGAACACTGTGAGCAGGACGCACTGCACTAAATGTAAATACCAGGAACGGATCTAGCTGAACACTGTGAGCAGGACGCACTGCACTGAATGTAAATAGCAGGAACGGATCTAGCTGAACACTGTGAGCAGGACGCACTGCACT
The DNA here is from genome assembly GCA_037952835.1 of Lithobates septentrionalis. Taxonomy (NCBI): domain Eukaryota; kingdom Metazoa; phylum Chordata; class Amphibia; order Anura; family Ranidae; genus Lithobates; species Lithobates septentrionalis. The sequence goes on along the minus strand of JBBDGP010001553.1, from coordinate 111,326 downwards.
GAATGTAAATAGCAGGAACGGATCTAGCTGAACACTGTGAGCAGGACGCACTGCACTGAATGTAAATAGCAGGAACGGATGTAGCTGAACACTGTGAGCAGGACGCACTGCACTAAATGTAAATACCAGGAACGGATCTAGCTGAACACTGTGAGCAGGACGCACTGCACTGAATGTAAATAGCAGGAACGGATCTAGCTGAACACTGTGAGCAGGACGCACTGCACTGAATGTAAATAGCAGGAACGGATCTAGCTGAACACTGTGAGCAGGACGCACTGCACTGAATGTAAATAGCAGGAACGGATCTAGCTGAACACTGTGAGCAGGACGCACTGCACTAAATGTAAATACCAGGAACGGATCTAGCTGAACACTGTGAGCAGGACGCACTGCACTGAATGTAAATAGCAGGAACGGATCTAGCTGAACACTGTGAGCAGGACACACTGCACTAAATGTAAATAGTCTAGATAGAAGATAACAGGAACGGATCTAGCTAAACTGAATACAGTGTATATATATATATGCAACACCTGGGATGCATATATATACACAATACACTGTAAGTGCAGCTAACTGACTGACTGTTCTGCCTAATCTATCTAACTCAAATCAAATGACACTGTCTCTCTCTCTCTCTATCTCTCAGCACACCGGAACACACACTACACAGGGCCGCCGTGCAGGCGGCCTTATATAGTGTGGGGTGTGTACTAAATCCCCTGAGCCATAATTGGGCAAAGCCTCCTTGGCTTTGGCCAATTACGGCTCTCTGTTCAGGCGGCGCTGTGATTGGCCAAGCATGCGGGTCATAGTGCATGCTTGGCCAATCATCAGCAAGCAATGCACTGCGATGCCGCAGTGAATTATGGGCCGTGACGCGCCACACGAATTTGGCGCGAACGGCCCATATCGTTCGCAATTCGGCGAACGACCGAACAGCCGATGTTCGAGTCGAACATGGGTTCGACTCGAACACGAAGCTCATCCCTAGCTGCCAACGCGGCCTCTTCCCTCAGCTCAATGGCATCAATGACTCCTTCCCTAGCCCCACCATGTCCTTCTGAGGAGTCCCTCGAACTGTTTGACCACAGTGTTGGGTAGATGCTCCAGGAGGATGCCCAGCATTTAGAAGGCTCTGGTGATGATACTGAGCTAGATGAAGGCAGTAACGTGAGCACGGACAGAGGGGGTGCCCAAGAAGGACAGCAATCTGGCAGTCATGCTCCCCCTGCTGCAGCAAACTGCCAGGTTTGCTCCAGTGATGAGGAGGGAGGGGATGATGAGGTCACTGACTCAACGTGGGTGCCTGATAGGAGAGAGGAGGAGGAGGAGGCACATCACCAACGAGGCAGGATGCCCTCCAGGGGCCAACCTAAGGGCAGCACACTGACTGCATCACACCCCAAAGCTCCACATGTGCAGGGCGCTGCTGTCTCTGCGCGTTATTCCAAAAGGTCTTTGGTGTGGGCCTTTTTTGAGACGAGTGCATCAGATCGCACTGCTGCTATTTGCAACATATGTTTCAAGCGTATCTCACGTGGCCAAAACATCTCCCGCTTGGGCACCACATGCTTGACCAGACATATGTTGACCTGCCATGCAGTTCGTTGGCAAGCATATCTAAAAGACCCACACCAAAGAACAAAGAGGACCTCTCCTTGCTCCTCATCAGCTGAGATCTCCAACTGCACTATACCTTCAGTCCTCTCTGAGACCTGCACTGAGAGGAATGAAGTTGTAGAATTACGTGTGTCACAGCCAAGTACTTGTGGGCAATCTGTTTTCGGTACACCGACGTCAGATTGTACCAGGCAAATTTCCCTGCCCCAGCTGCTGCACTGCCGAAAGAAGTTTGCTCCCAGCCATCCACATGCCCAGCGGTTGAATGCTAGCTTGGCAAAATTGCTAGCACTTCAACTGCTGCCTTTTCAGTTGGTAGACTCTGCCCCCTTCCGTGAGTTTGTGGAATGTGCGGTTCCTCAGTGGCAGGTACCCAAACACCACTTTTTCTCACGGAAGGTGATTCAGACTCTCTACCGGCATGTGGAAGGCAATATCTTGGCCTCGCTGGATAGGGCGGTCAGCGGTAAGGTGCATATTACCGCTGACTCATGGTCCAGCAGGCATGGACAGGGATGTTACCTAAGTTTCACCGCGCATTGGGTGACTCTGCTGGCAGCTGGGAAGGATGCAGGACAAGGTGCTGTAGTGTTGGAGGTTGTTCCGCCACCACGCCTCCAAAATGCCACTACTAATAATTGTGACACACCTCTCTCCTCCACCCCCTCCTCTTCTTCTTCCTCCATGGCCTCTTCCTGTGCTTTGTCCTCGGAACCAGCGGTGCTCCGTAGCCATTCAAGGGGCTATGCAAGTATGCAGGCCAAAAGATGCCATGCGGTGCTTGAGCTGGTGTGCTTGGGGGACAGGAGCCACACTGGGGCAGAGGTTCTGTCAGCTCTACAGGGGCAGGTTCAGAGGTGGTTGACGCCATGCCAACTTAAGGCAGGAATGGTGGTTTGGGACAATGGCACTAACCTCCTCTCTGCCCTCCGACAGGGAAAAATGACCCATGTGCCCTGTTTGGCTCACGTCCTTAACTTGGTGGTGCAGCGGTTCTTGGGCAGGTACCTGGGCTTACAGGATGTCCTGAGGCAGGCCAGGAAAGTCTGTGTGCATTTCCGCCGGTCATATAATGCCAGTGCTCGGCTGGCAGACCTCCAAAAAGGAGTTTAACCTGCCCAAGAACCGCCTAATCTGTGACATGCCCACCAGGTGGAACTCAACGTTGGCCATGCTGCAGCAGCTGCACACGCAGCAGAGGGCCATCAATGAGTACCTGTGCGACTATGGCACCATCCTACCAGGATTCCTAGAAGATGTGAGGTCTTATCCCACACCCATCTAGTCCTGCTCGGGACTATCTGGACATTTATATTGTATATTTTCTGTCTCTCAAGGCTTACTCTTCCACTCTTCCCCCTATCCCTCAGTTACTGATAATTAGGGATGAGTCGAACACCCCCCGGTTCGGTTCGCACCAGAACCTGCGAACGGACCGAAAATTCGCACGAACGTTAGAACCCCATTGACGTCTATGGGACTCGAACGTTCGAAATCAAAAGTGCTCATTTTAAAGGCTAATTTGCATGGTATTGTCCTAAAAAGGGTTTGGGGACCCGGGTCCTGCCCCAGGGAACATGTATCAATGCAAAAAAAACTTTTAAAAACGGCCGTTTTTTCGGTAGCAGTGATTTTAATGATGCTTAAAGTAAAAAAAAAAAAAAGTGAAATATTTTTTTCATCTCAGTTAAAACTGCTCAGTTAAACATCTCAGTTAAAACTGCTTGCGGGTTTAATGTAATGTTGGGTCCTGGCAATATGGATGAAAATCAGTGAGACAAACGGCATGGGTACCCCCCAGTCCATTACCAGGCCCTTTGGGTCATGTATGGATATTAAGGGGAACCCCGCACCCAAATTAAAATAAGGAAAGGTGTGGGGCCACCAGACCCTATATACTCTGAACAGCAGTATACAGGCGGTGCAAACAAGACAGGAACTGTAGGTTTGTTGTTAAGTATAATTTGTTTGTAATTTTAAACGGGTACATTTTAAACGTGTTTAGCTCCAGCCAAAAAATCTTTTTTAAGCTTTTTGGAAAACATAGGGAAGGGTTATCACCCCTGTGACATTTGTTTTGCTGTCTGTCCTCCTCTTCAGAAGATTTCACCTCACTTTTTGTCCCAATGACAAATGTTTTTTGAAAATTTGGGGTTTTTTGTGGAACAAGGATTGGAAAGCATCAGTGGAAAGGAGAAATGTTTTTCCCATATTAACTCTTACAGGAGGGAATTTCCCTTCCTAGGGGTAGATTTCATCTCACTTCCTGTTGTCTCCTTTCGTTTGCAAGTAGGAGTCATTTGTAAGTTAGATGTTTGAAAGTAGGGGCCTGCCCTATATACTCAGCAGAAATTTGGGCCTTAGGTGTTGTTGCGGCCACAACACTGTAAGCCCTCACAGGGCTATGCTGTGAAATATTAGATCAAGAATTGTAATTACATGTCCCTGTTGAACAGGGGCAGAAAAATTGGGCCTTTGGTGGTGGTGGTGGTGCTGGTGCCACAACACTAAGTCCTCACTCGCTCTTGGTGGGTGCAGAAATAGGCCCTGCTGTGAAATATTAGATCAAGAATTGTAATTACATGCCCTTGTTGAACAAGGGCAGAAAAATTGGGGCTTTGGTGGTGGTGGTGCTGGTGCCCCAACACTGTAAGTCCTCACTCGCTCTTGGTGGGTGCAGAAATGGGCCCTGCTGTGAAATATTAGATCAAGAATTGTAATTACATGCCCCTGTTGAACAGGGGCTGAAAAATTAGGCCTTAGGCACAGGTGCTGGTGCCACAACACTGCAACCCCTCACAGACACTCTAGTTGGAACGCAGGAACGAGCCCTGCTGCAAAGTATTGCATCAAAAATTGTAATTACACGCTCCTGTTAAACAGGGGCTGAAAAATTGGGCCTTAGGCACTGGTGGTGGCGCCCAGAACCAAAAATGTTCTTACAAGCTATCAGCGTGATCATTGATCATGTTACATCAGCATCAGTTGCTTGGTAGCTGGTGGTGATCCAAGACTGATTCATTTTTATGAAGGTCAGTCGATCGACTGAGTCAGTGGACAGACGCACCCTGTGATCGGTTACAAAGCCTCCAGCAGCACTGAATGTGCGTTCCGAAAGAACACTGGATGCAGGACAGGCCAGTAGCTCAACTGTATACTGTGCAAGCTCCGGCCAGTGATCCATCCTCAAGACCCAGTAACCCAGAGGATTTTCGGTGGGAAAGGTATCCAAGTCAGATCTTGCCTCTAGGTATTCCTGCATGTAAAACAGACGCTGGCGATGGTTGCTGGAACCGATCATACCTTGGGGCTGCGGACCAAAAAATTGTCTGAACGCATCGGTCAGACATCCACCTTCTCCACCACTCCTTCTTTGACTGACCAAAGCCTCAGCAACACGTTGTCCAGAAACAGGAGTTTGTAACCTCCCAATCTCTGGGAATGTGTTGCACAGACCTTTCTGCAAGGCCTCCCGAAGATGTTTCATCCTCTGCTCCCTCTGCGATGGCAAGATAAGGTCTGCAACCTTACCCTTGTAACATGGATCAAGGAGGGTTGCCAGCCAGTATTGGTCCTTCTCCTTGATACCACGAATACGAGGATCCTTACGCAGGCTTTGCAGGATCAGGGAGGCCATGCAGCGTAGGTTTGCTGAGGCATTCGGTCCGGAGTCCTCTGGGTCACTAAGGATGACATGGTCCACAGCCACCTCCTCCCAGCCACGTACAAGTCCATGTGTTTCTTGGGACTGATCCCTTAAAGACTGCTGCTGATGCTGAGTGCCAGGCTCCACCTCCATACTGACACAATCTTCCTCCTCCTCCTCCTCCTCCTCTTCCTGTGTGATCGGCAGGCACGCAGGAACACTGTCTGGATAAAGGGGGCCTTGAGAGCTAAGGAAGTCCTCCTCTTCCTGCCTCTGTTCTGCCTCAAGTGCCCTGTTCATTATTCCACGCAGCGTGTGCTCCAACAGGTGGACAAGGGGGACAGTATCACTGATGCATGCACTTTCACTGCTCACCATCCTCGTGGCCTCCTCAAATGGTGACAGGACAGTGCATGCATCCCTGATCATGGCCCTCTGGCGTGGGGAAAAAAACCAAGCTCCCCTGACCCTGTCCTGGTGCCATAGTCGCACAGGTACTCATTGATGGCCCTCTGCTGCGTGTGCAGCCGCTGCAGCATGGCCAATGTTGAGTTCCACCTGGTGGGCATGTCACAGATTAGGCGGTTCTTGGACAGGTTAAACTCCTTTTGGAGGTCCGCCAGCCGAGCACTGGCATTATATGACCGGCGGAAATGCAAACAGACTTTCCTGGCCTGCCTCAGGACGTCCTGTAAGCCCGGGTACTTGCCCAAGAACCACTGCACCACCAAGTTAAGGATGTGAGCCAAACAGAGCACATGGGTCATTTGTCCTTTTCAGAGGGCAGAGAGGAGGTTGGTGCCATTGTAGCAAACCACCATTCCTGCCTTAAGTTGGCGTGGCGTCAACCACCTCTGAACCTGCCTCTGCAGAGCTGACAGAACCTCTGCCCCAGTGTGGCTCCTGTCCCCCAAGCACACCAGCTCAAGCACCGCATGGCATCTTTTGGCCTGCGTACTTGCGTAGCCCCTTGAACGGCTACAGAGCACCGCTGGTTCCGAGGACAAAGCACAGGAAGAGGCCATGGAGGAAGAAGAAGAGGAGGGGGTGGAGGAGAGAGGTGTGTCACAATCATTAGCATTTTGGAGGCGTGGTGGCGGAACAACCTCCAACACTACTGCACCTTGTCCTGCATCCTTCCCAGCTGCCAGCAGAGTCACCCAATGCGCCCTGAAACTTAGGTGACGTCCCTGTCCATGCCTGCTGGACCATGAGTCAGCGGTAATATGCACCTTACCGCTGACCGCCCTATCCAGCGAGGCCAAGATATTGCCTTCCACATGCCGATAGAGAGCCGGAATCGCCTTCCGTGAGAAAAAGTGGCGTTTGGGTACCTGCCACTGAGGAACCGCACATTCCACAAACTCACGGAAGGGGGCAGAGTCTATCAACTGAAAAGGCAGCAGTTGAAGTGCTAGCAATTTTGCCAAGCTAGCATTCAACCGCTGGGCATGTGGATGGCTGGGAGCAAACTTCTTTCGGCGGTGCAGCAGCTGGGGCAGGGAAATTTGCCTGGTACAATCTGACGTCGGTGTACCAAAAGCAAATTGCCCACAAGTACTTGGCTGTGACACACCTAATTCTACACTTTCATTCCTCTCAGTGCAGGTCTCAGAGAGGACTGAAGGTATAGTGCGGTTGGAGATCTCAGCTGATGAGGAGCAAGGAGAGGTCCTCTTTGTTCTTTGGTGTGGGTCTTTTAGATACGCTTGCCAACGAACTGCATGGCAGGTCAACATATGTCTGGTCAAGCATGTGGTACCCAAGCGGGAGATGTTTTGGCCACGCGAGATACGCTTGAGACATATGTTGCAAATAGCAGCGGTGCGATCTGATGCACTCTTCTCAAAAAAGGCCCACACCAAAGAACTTTTTGAATAACGCGCAGAGACTGCAGCGCCCTGCACATGTGGAGCTTTGGGGTGTAATGCAGTCAATGTGCTGCCCTTAGGCTGGCCCCTGGAGGGCATCCTGCCTCGTTGGTGATGTGCCGCCTCCTCCTCCTCCTCCTCTCTCCTATCAGGCACCCACGTTGAGTCAGTGACCTCATCATCCCCTCCCTCCTCATCACTGGAGCAAACCTGGCAGTATGCTGCAGCAGGGGGAGCATGACTGCCAGATTGCTGTCCTTCTTGGGCACCCCCTCTGTCCTTGCTCACGTTACTGCCTTCATCGAGCTCAGTATCATCATCAGAGCCTTCTAAACGCTGGGCATCCTCCTGGAGCATGTACCCAACACTGTGGTCAAACAGTTCAAGGGACTCCTCAGGAGGACATGGCGGGGCTAAGGAAGGAGTCACTGATGACATTGAGCCGAGGGAAGAGGCCGCTGCTTTGCCAGACAAAGTACCCTGGGCATGGGTGAGAGAGGATGAGGAAGATGAGGACGGCTTGGTCATCCACTCGACCAAGTCTTCCGCATGTTGCGGCTCAACACGGCCAGCTGCCGAAAAAAAGGCCAAGCGTGTCCCACGGCCACGTGCTGATGAGGATGCACCGTCTCCACGACCAGCAGTAGACACAGAGCCTGCTTGCCCTCTCTTATTGGCTTGTGACTGTCTGCCTCTCCTTCTTGACCTTCCAGACATACTAATGGCCTGTAGCTGCACTAAGCTGGAATATATATATATATATATATATATATATATATATATATATATATATATATATATATATGTATATATATATATATATATATGTACTGATACTGCAGCTAGAAAATTAACTGCCTGCCTGTAGTATGAGAACACCACCAACCTTCTACAGGTAGCTTTAGCTGAACACTGTGCAGAGCTCGCAAAAAAATAACTTGTAGGTTTAGCTGAACACTGTGAGCAGGACGCACCGCACTAACTTGTAGTTTTAGCTGAACACTGTGAGCAGGACGCACTGCACTAACTTGTAGCTTTAGATAAACACTGTGCAGAGGTCTCACCGCACTAACTTGTAGTTTTAGCTGAACACTGTGAGCAGGACGCACCGCACTAACTTGTAGTTTTAGCTGAACACTGTGAGCAGGACGCACCGCACTAACTTGTAGTTTTAGCTGAACACTGTGAGCAGGATGCACTGCACTAACTTGTAGTTTTAGCTGAACACTGTGAGCAGGACGCACTGCACTAACTTGTAGCTTTAGATGAACACTGTGCAGAGGTCTCACTACACTAACTTGTAGTTTTAGCTGAACACTGTGAGCAGGACGCACCGCACTAACTTGTAGGTTTAGCTGAACACTGTGAGCAGGATGCACCGCACTAACTTGTAGTTTTAGCTGAACACTGTGAGCAGGACGCACCCCACTAACTTGTAGTTTTAGCTGAACACTGTGAGCAGGACGCACCGCACTAACTTGTAGTTTTAGCTGAACACTGTGAGCAGGAGGCACTGCACTAACTTGTAGCTTTAGCTGAACACTGTGCAGAGGTCTCACTACACTTACTTGTAGTTTTAGCTGAACACTGTGAGCAGGACGCACCCCACTAACTTGTAGTTTTAGCTGAACACTGAGAGCAGGACGCACCGCACTAACTTGTAGTTTTAGCTGAACACTGTGAGCAGGACGCACTGCACTAACTTGTAGCTTTAGATGAACACTGTGCAGAGGTCTCACCGCACTAACTTGTAGTTTTAGCTGAACACTGTGAGCAGTACGCACCGCACTAACTTGTAGTTTTAGCTGAACACTGTGAGCAGGACACACCGCACTAACTTGTAGTTTTAGCTGAACACTGTGAGCAGGACGCACCCCACTAACTTGTAGTTTTAGCTGAACACTGTGAGCAGGACGCACCGCACTAACTTGTAGTTTTAGCTGAACATTGTGAGCAGGACGCACTGCACTAACTTGTAGCTTTAGATGAACCCTGTGCAGAGGCCTCACTACACTAACTTGTGTCAGTGTACTCACCAGGGCCGAGATGCTGAGAGCGGCTCCCCTTGCAGCTGTGTGCGCTATACCCCTGGAGGTGGCACAGGGGGTATCAGGCACAGAGAGGCACGGGTCGCCAGGCACTAGTAGGGGCTTGCGTGTTGAACTTCCGTCTGGTAGTAAGTCTGTGCAGGGTACAACCGGACGGTGATCGGCAGAGGAAGCAGACTGGGGCTCCAACACCTTGGTCCTGAAATAGACAACTGGAACAAAGTATGTAGAGAAGCCAGGGGGTCAAACACAGCAAGCCGGTAGGAAGGAAGTCCGTTTAAACAAGCCAAGGTCATACACAGGAATCAATCAAATGGGAGAGTCCAAGACAGGCCGGGGTCAAACACTGGAGCAGGCAGTAGCAAAGTCTTTAAAGAGAAGCCGGGGGTAAAACACTGGAGCAGACTGAAGAGGAATCCATTAAGCAAGCCGAGGTCAAGGTGCAGGAGAAGTACAAGGGTGGTCAAGGCAATCCGGGTCACAATAGGCAGGAGTCAATAGCAGAACAAGGCACAGGAACACAGGAGCTGAAATGACAAACCAGCAATAAGCCAGAGAGCTGGGCTGCCTTTTATAGGGCTAATAGGGGAACCCACGTGTGCGGTTAAGATGCGTATGTACGTACGCCGTTTCGCCGTGTCGCGGCCCACTGACTCGCACGTCTATGTGTGCCATTGCGCCGTGACGCGGTCCGCTGAATCGCGTACCCGCATACGCCGATTCACCATTCTGCCACGCAGGCGTACAGGGACATCCCGGTATTGGCAAACAAAGTTTCTGTTATTTCTCTGACAACTTGTAGTTTTAGCTGAACACTTTGAGCAGGACGCACCACACTAACTTGTAGTTTTAGCTGAACACTGTGAGCAGGACGCACCGCACTAACTTGTAGTTTTAGCTGAACACTGTGAGCAGGACGCACTGCACTAACTTGTAGCTTTAGATGAACACTGTGCAGAGGTCTCACACACTAACTTGTAGTTTTAGCTGAACACTGTGAGCAGGACGCACCGCACTAACTTGCAATTTTAGCTGAACACTTTGAGCAGGATGCACTGCACTAACTTGTAGCTTTAGATGAACACTGTGCAGAGGTCTCACTACACTAACTTGTAGTTTTAGCTGAACACTGTGAGCAGGACGCACAGCACTAACTTGTAGTTTTAGCTGAACACTGTTAGCAGGACGCACCCCACTAACTTGTAGTTTTAGCTGAACACTGTGAGCAGGACGCACCGCACTAACTTGTAGTTTTAGCTGAACACTGTGAGCAGGACGCACCGCACTAACTTGTAGTTTTAGCTGAACACTGAGCAGGACGCACCCCACTAACTTGTAGTTTTAGCTGAACACTGTGAGCAGGACGCACTGCACTAACTTGTAGTTTTAGCTGAACACTGTGAGCAGGAGGCACTGCACTAACTTGTAGCTTTAGCTGAACACTGTGCAGAGGTCTCACTACACTAACTTGTAGTTTTAGCTGAACACTGTGAGCAGGACGCACCCCACTAACTTGTAGTTTTAGCTGAACACTGTGAGCAGGACGCACCCCACTAACTTGTAGTTTTAGCTGAACACTGTGAGCAGGATGCACCGCACTAACTTGTAGTTTTAGCTGAACACTGTGAGCAGGACGCACTGCACTAACTTGTAGCTTTAGATGAACACTGTGCAGAGGTCTCACTACACTAACTTGTAGTTTTAGCTGAACACTGTGAGCAGGATGCACCGCACTAACTTGTAGTTTTAGCTGAACACTGTGAGCAGGACGCACTGCACTAACTTGTAGCTTTAGATGAACACTGTGCAGAGGTCTCACCACACTAACTTGTAGTTTTAGCTGAACACTGTGAGCAGGACGCACCCCACTAACTTGTAGTTTTAGCTGAACACTGTGAGCAGGACGCACTGCACTAACTTGTAGCTTTAGATGAACACTGTGCAGAGGTCTCACTACACTAACTTGTAGTTTTAGCTGAACACTGTGAGCAGGATGCACCGCACTAACTTGTAGTTTTAGCTGAACACTGTGAGCAGGACGCACCCCACTAACTAGTAGTTTTAGCTGAACACTGTGAGCAGGACGCACTGCACTAACTTGTAGCTTTAGATGAACACTGTGCAGAGGTCTCACTACACTAACTTGTAGTTGTAGCTGAACACTGTGAGCAGAACGCACTGCACTAACTTGTAGCTTTAGATGAACACTGTGCAGAGGTCTCACTACACTAACTTGCAGTTTTAGCTGAACACTGTGAGCAGGACGCACTGCACTAACTTGTAGCTTTAGATGAACACTGTGCAGAGGTCTCACTACACTAACTTGTAGTTTTAGCTGAACACTGTGAGCAGGACGCAGCGCACTAACTTGTAGTTCTAGCTGAACACTGTGAGCAGAACGCACCTCACTAACTTGTAGTTTTAGCTGAACACTGTGAGCAGGACGCACCCCACTAACCTGTAATTTTAGCTGAACACTGTGAGCAGGACGCACCGCACTAACTTGTAGTTTTAGCTGAACACTGTGAGCAGGATGCACCGCACTAACATGTAGTTTTAGCTGAACACTGGGAGCAGGATGCACCCCACTAACTAGTAGTTTTAGCTGAACACTGTGAGCAGGACGCACCCCACTAACTTGTAGTTTTAGCTGAACACTGTGAGCAGGACGCACTGCACTAACTTGTAGCTTTAGATGAACACTGTGCAGAGGTCTCACTACACTAACTTGTAGTTTTAGCTGAACACTGTGAGCAGGATGCACCGCACTAACATGTAGTTTTAGCTGAACACTGTGAGCAGGACGCACCCCACTAACTAGTAGTTTTAGCTGAACACTGTGAGCAGGACGCACTGCACTAACTTGTAGCTTTAGATGAACACTGTGCAGAGGTCTCACTACACTAACTTGTAGTTGTAGCTGAACACTGTGAGCAGAACGCACTGCACTAACTTGTAGCTTTAGATGAACACTGTGCAGAGGTCTCACTACACTAACTTGTAGTTTTAGCTGAACACTGTGAGCAGGACGCACCGCACTAACTTGTAGTTCTAGCTGAACACTGTGAGCAGAACGCACCGCACTAACTTGTAGTTTTAGCTGAACACTGTGAGCAGGACGCACCCCACTAACCTGTAGTTTTAGCTGAACACTGTGAGCAGGATGCACCCCACTAACTTGTAGTTTTAGCTGAACACTGTGAGCAGGACGCACCGCACTAACTTGTAGTTTTAGCTGAACACTGTGAGCAGGACGCACCGCACTAACTTGTAGTTTTAGCTGAACACTGTGAGCAGGACGCACCCCACTAACTTGTAGTTTTAGCTGAACACTGTGAGCAGGACGCACTGCACTAACTTGTAGTTTTAGCTGAACACTGTGAGCAGGAGGCACTGCACTAACTTGTAGCTTTAGCTGAACACTGTGCAGAGGTCTCACTACACTAACTTGTAGTTTTAGCTGAACACTGTGAGCAGGACGCACCCCACTAACTTGTAGTTTTAGCTGAACACTGTGAGCAGGACGCACCCCACTAACTTGTAGTTTTAGCTGAACACTGTGAGCAGGACGCACCGCACTAACTTGTAGTTTTAGCTGAACACTGTGAGCAGGACGCACTGCACTAACTTGTAGCTTTAGATGAACACTGTGCAGAGGTCTCACTACACTAACTTGTAGTTTTAGCTGAACACTGTGAGCAGGATGCACCGCACTAACTTGTAGTTTTAGCTGAACACTGTGAGCAGGACGCACTGCACTAACTTGTAGCTTTAGATGAACACTGTGCAGAGGTCTCACCACACTAACTTGTAGTTTTAGCTGAACACTGTGAGCAGGACGCACCCCACTAACTTGTAGTTTTAGCTGAACACTGTGAGCAGGACGCACTGCACTAACTTGTAGCTTTAGATGAACACTGTGCAGAGGTCTCACTACACTAACTTGTAGTTTTAGCTGAACACTGTGAGCAGGATGCACCGCACTAACTTGTAGTTTTAGCTGAACACTGTGAGCAGGACGCACCCCACTAACTTGTAGTTGTAGCTGAACACTGTGAGCAGAACGCACTGCACTAACTTGTAGCTTTAGATGAACACTGTGCAGAGGTCTCACTACACTAACTTGCAGTTTTAGCTGAACACTGTGAGCAGGACGCACTGCACTAACTTGTAGCTTTAGATGAACACTGTGCAGAGGTCTCACTACACTAACTTGTAGTTTTAGCTGAACACTGTGAGCAGGACGCACCGCACTAACTTGTAGTTCTAGCTGAACACTGTGAGCAGAACGCACCGCACTAACTTGTAGTTTTAGCTGAACACTGTGAGCAGGACGCACCCCACTAACCTGTAGTTTTAGCTGAACACTGTGAGCAGGATGCACCGCACTTACTTGTAGTTTTAGCTGAACACTGTGAGCAGGATGCACTGCACTAACTGTAAATAGTCTAGCTGCCTGACTGTGGTACTAATAGGATCAAAAGAACCCCAGCAATTTTCTTCAGGTAGCTGTAAATACTGTAACAAGACAAGCCTGCCTGTCAGTAAGAAGATAACAGGAACGGATCTAGCTAAACTGATTACAGTGTATATATATATATATATATATATATATGCAACACCTGGGATGCATATATATACACAATACACTGTAAGTGCAGCTAACTCACTGATTGTCCTGCCTAATCTATCTAACGCAAATGAAATGACACTGTCTCTCTGTCTATCTATCTCTCTTTCAACGCTGGAACACACACTACACAGGGCTGCCGTGCAGGCAGCCTTATTTAGTGTGGGGCATGTTCTAAACCCCCTGCGCCATAATTGGCCAAAGCCACCCTGGCTTTGGCCAATTACAGCTCTCTCTGCTGACGGCGCTGTGATTGGCCAAGCATGCGGGTCATAGTGCATGCTTGGCCAATCATCAGCCAGCAATGCACTGTGATGCCGAACGGGCGAACAGACGATGTTCGAGTCGAACATGGGTTCGACTCGAACATGAAGCTCATCCCTACTGATATTACCCTGGTCTCGGACGTCATGGTCTAGATCAGTCATTGATATTGGTTTCTTTTCCTTAACCCCCCCTACCCTTACCCTAGTCTGCCCTCCCCTTCCCCCCTAACCTTTTCCCTTCTCCCCCCGAACCCTTCCCCTTCCCTTTATCCCCCGATACTGTGCCCATAAGGCTGTCTTAAAAGCTTATATAATGTTTAATCGTTTTATTGTTTTGTCTCAGGTCAGAAATTATTCCTAACCTTTTCTTTTTTTTTAGCTTGCTTGTTCTGATGACACCTACGACATAATGTACGGCTTCTCCTTTTGGGAGTTATTTCCCGGGGTGCCCTGCGGCCGGAGCGGGGCTGCTTGCCGCTCCACCTGTTGTTACCTAGAGGAGGTTTTTTTTGACTCCAGGTCTGCAACCCTATATTGGGTTGTCCTCTTTCCGGTCCCTAAAATTTTTTAGGGCTTCGGGGCAGGTCTTGGCCTTCCAACCCTGCTTTTGAAAAGTCCAGGACATTTCATATGCTGGACTTTTCTTCTCTTATTCTCTTCTTCTCTTTATTTTCCTCCTGGTCTTACCTTTCTTCCTCCATGTCTCTTTCTTCCCTTTTCCAGGTGCCTTCAAGAAGAGCTGATCGATTCAGACTATCGCTTACCCCAGGCCGGCTCAATTCCACCCAGTGGGTTGATTCCTCTCGAATGGTTCGGGAAAGACAAATATACTTTAATTTGCTTCCTTCCCCTTGTGTCCATGGCTGATATCTCCCACAAACAGACGTCTCTTAAAATAGCTTCCCACAACACCCAGGGTCTAAACTCCCCGATTAAAAGACGTAAGGCCTTCCATAATTACCACTCCAGGGGCCTAGACATCGTCTTAATCCAGGAGACCCATTTCCCTAAGAGCTATGACCCTTCCTTCTTGCATCGTAGTTACCCCACCTTTTTTCTTGCCAATGCAGAAAACAAAAAGAGAGGGGTTGCCATTCTCATCTCCAAACGAATGCCATTTTCGCTCTCCCAAACTATTAAGGACAGAGAAGGCAGGTAAATTCTAGTGAAGGGGAATATTAATGGGACGCTATTCTCCATCATCTCATACTACACCCCTAATAAAGGCCAAGCTTCCTTTTTTTCTTCCATGCTAACCTTCCTCTCCCCCCACCTTGAAGGTAAGGTAATTATGGACAGTGACTCTAACGTGGACTTTGATCATCTCCTAGATAAAACAACATGAAATAAATCCCAACTCCAACGACCTTCCAACCAGAGCCTTTGGATAGCCAGGCTATTCCACTCATTAGGTATGATAGACTCTTGGAGGGAACTACATCCTTCAACCACAGATTACACCCATTTTTCTGCCCCTCATAGGACATATGCTTGCATTGACCATATTTTTCTCCATGCCTCAGACATCCACTTAGCCTCCCAGGCCTCTATATGTGAGGTCCCATGGTCGGACCACTCACTGGTCTCCATTAAAATCTCTGGTTTCTTAAATCAAGCAAGGCCCCCCCAATGGCGTTTTACTGAAAATGTACTCACAAATCCGGTTCACTCCACTATGATCGAAAAAGATTTCAAGGAATACTTCAGATTAAATGACACCCCGGGCATTTCTCCTAGCTCTTTATGGGGAGCCCATAAAACGGTCATTAGGGGTAATCTCATTCAGCTAGCATCGCGTCTCAAGCGTGAGACATAGTTAATCTAGAAAAAAACTTTCAAACCCTTAGCAAGACACATAAAAACAACCCCTCTCCCACCTCCCTGGCTCTGTTGGATGCAGCTAAGATAGCCCTAAACACAGCTCTCACTTCTAGCGCCGAAAACCATCTATGATGGGTGAGCGGGAGATTTTGTCTCCAATCGGACAAATTTGGCCCCCAGCTTGCTGCTAAGCTCTCACCCAAACACAGGGTTCATACCTTACCCAAAATTAAATCTCTAAAGGGCCCCCTAACCCAGAACCCAAAACAAATTCTTGAAACATTCCATTCTTTCTACTCTAACCTATATTCCGAACAATGGATTGACACCACACATCTAATTAAACCCTTTCTGGATGATCTCCCCCTTCCCAAAATCTCTGATCAACATCGCTCCATAATGGAAGATCCCATTTCTGAAGACGAAGTTAGGGAGGTCATAAAAAAGCTTAAAAGGGGTTCAGCCCCAGGCCCCGACGGCTTTTCTACACAGTACTAGACTTTCTCGGAGACACTGATCCCTTATCTGGTCCGGTTCTTCAACTCCCTAAACAAAGACTCACCCTTAGACTCAAATGCGAATTTAGCTTACGTTACGGTCATTCCCAAACCAGGTAAGGACCAAAGTCTAGTAACCAATTACAGACCTATATCATTAATTAATAATGACCTAAAAATCATGACAAAAATTCTATCTAATAGGTTTGGCACCTTTATAGGATCCTATGTGCATAAAGATCAGGTGGGGTTCATATCGGGGAGGCAGGGCCCGGACCAGATAAGGAGAGCCATAGACATCATTTCCCTTTTGAAGTCCAGTTGGGACAGCAGTCCTGCACAAGCAGGATTTCTCCTATCCATAGACCTTCAGAAGGCATTTGATACGGTTACTTGTCCATATCTTTTCAATATTTTAGAAAGTTGGGGATTTGGATCACACTTTATTTCCCTTCTAGGTGCTCTATACTCTACACCGAAGGCCCAGATTAAAATTTAAGGACATCTATCGGCCCCCTTTCCCATCTTCAAGGGAACGAGACAAGGCTGCCCGCTATCCCCCCTCCTTTTCGCCATAGGAATAGAGACGTTAGCTATTGCCATTAGGAATCATCCTGACATTCACAGAGTAAAATGCGGCCATATCACACACAAATGCACGCTCTTTGCGGACGATGTCCTTCTTTTCTTAACCTCTCCCCTCATTTCCACTCCTAATGTCCTAAAACTTCTTCACAACTTGGTCAGGTTTCAGGATTAATAGTTAATATGACTAATCGAGGAGGGAGAAGCCGGATGTGGGTGGCTGACTGGATGTGATGCTGAGCCCGGGAAGCCTTGGGTCTCCCTCCCTGAGATGCCGGCTCGTGCTTAGGTAGAGCCGCAGCGTCCCGCTCTCCCCTCGTTTTCCCTACCCGCCCCCCCCCCCCCTCCTGGCGAGGCTGTCCCGCTGCTGCTCCCTCGGTTACCGGTTCACATTATCGCCGCTCCACCGCTCCTCCGTCTTTCCACCCCCTCTCTTCCCCCGTTGTGGGAGCCGTTGCCGTGGAGACACCGCGCGGCACACCGGAGAGACTGGGGCGGCTACAATAGGAGTAAACGGCCGTCCTCTGGCACTTGCTTAGCCCTGCCCTCCCTGACGTGTGTGGATGTGCTGCAGGCGATGTCCATCCCAGATCGGGCGCTCAGGAGGGGGGAGTGAGGAAGGCTAAAAGGCAAGCTAAAAGGCAAGCGGAGACAGCCTGGTAATCATACCGAAGGAAGGGGTAAGTGCATGATACCTGGCCAGAGGAAAAACTGGGGACAGAGGAGGAAGGAAAACAGCATAACGGACGGACGACAGATGAAGACCGGCAATTAGCCCAAGTTCATAAATTACTTCTGTTTAGTTTCTCTCTCTCATACCTTAGACTGGTCACTTGTTTGAAGGGGACGGTGAACCCACAGAGGCAGGCTAATTTTAAAACAAACGTTTTTCAGGAGCAGCTGCCACATGCACCTGGGACTTACAGCTCTTGTAGTGCTGTTATGATTAGCTGTTTCTTCCTTTATTTTGGGGGGGTAAAAACCCAAAGGAGATATAACAAGCTCTGTGTAACGATTCTATGGACAGTAATGTAACTGAAATAACAGATGGGGGAGACTGGCTAGTAAATGTAATATTGGGAAAATTTTGATTGTCTTGGATGTCATCTGCTTGTATTAGACTCTTTACCTTGAGTAAAAGTGGGGCTTTTGAAATTCAGGCTATTTAAAGTAAAAAAGCCGACTGTACCACACATCAAGGGATATCCGGGAATCCTGTGAAACCCCCATCCAGAAAAGTTACCGCCATCTTAAAAGCTCAAGTTTTCTCAGTATACATAGTGGTTACCCTTGCCAAATACTTATCTCAACCAAGTAGGCTGTTTTTGTTACACTTACATCTACATCTATATCTAACTGCCTCACACAGCAAAAACAAGCACAGCCAGCGGAGAAAAGGCGATTAAAGATGGCCTTACCACAAGGGGGTACTATCAAGGGGCTGTGAACGGCCATAGCTGTAGCTTTGCCTAGGGCTCACTTCAATTCACCTGAAGCCCCTGTCCAGAAAAGTGACTGTCACCTCAAAAGTTCAAGTTTTTTCAGTAAACACAGTGGTTACTCTTGCTTAACACTTATTACAACCAAATAGGCTGTTCTTGTTACATTTACTTTTATATCTTTGATAACTATATCTAACTGCCTTACACAGCAAAATCAATCATAGCCAGCGGAGGAAAGCCGATCAGAGCTGGCCTTAATA
This sequence comes from Lithobates septentrionalis, assembly GCA_037952835.1. NCBI lineage: Eukaryota > Metazoa > Chordata > Amphibia > Anura > Ranidae > Lithobates > Lithobates septentrionalis. The sequence continues at coordinate 92,634 of JBBDGP010001553.1, read as the reverse complement.
CAAGGGGGTACTATTAAGAGGTTGAGAATGAAGCTATGCCCATGGCTTATTTTCACCAGTATCAAAAAGCGAGAATAATGTCAGTGGACCAGGGCACCAATAACCGTGGGATTGAAGGATTGACATACTAATGAGGTGGCACCCGCGAATGACAGGCTACATTAAATAGCATGGTCCCACGTTGTGTGATACAGAAAGGTGAGCAGGCGAAAACAAACGGCACAAAAATTATTCACCAGGGAGCCGAAAGCCTTAGGCATATGAGTATACAATTAATGAATGGACGGGAGTCATTCGTCAATCAATAGCAGACGGATTATGGAAATAAACCACTGAGGTTATATTGTGTCAGTGGCAGTCAGAACTGGTTCTCACTGACCTGTTCGACATAGGACCCTCGTCCATAAGGGACCTAGAATTTGGACCTCCTAATCCTGACAAAAACAGGGCCCCCTTGGAAACCCTCTGGAGATCTTCCATAAATTCCATAAGTCCCTCCCGGTAGACTTTTTAAGTCTATTTCAGACGAGGCAAACTCAGAAGGTGCTTCCTTGGGTCCAAGAGTGGGGTCTTGGAAAACAGGAAGAGAGGGAAGGGGAGAGTAGGTGGAGCAAGCGCCCGTACCAAGTGCACTAACTAGGAAGGAATGAAAGGTAAATCTACGAAGGGGGCGACTGCTAACCCTGCCAACCCACCCAGGACAATTGCAAGCCCGGGAACCATCAGAAAGTACATGGTGCATGAGACTGGCAAAGATAGCCCAGGTAAACAAAAAGAGATTAAAAGTAAAACCCCTGAGTGTACCCCAAGGATAGGGACAAGACGACAGACAGTTGAGGCTGATATCCATATAGGAAGTAGCGAAGCAGTAGAAGATACAACAATGGAACCCCAACAAAAAAAACTACTCCCTACTAAAGGTGAAATGGCAGAAATGTTTGCAAAGTTGGAAGTAACCATAAAGGGGAAATAGGCTCTCTCTGTGAAGATATGAATCTCATCTTGCAAAGAGTGGAAGAGGCAGAAACAAAGATGGACAAGCAAGAAGAAGAGATAAAAGATCTCAAATCTCAGATGGAAGAGCTACAGAGAGAGCAGAGAAATTTACGATATAGACTGGAAGATCAAGAAAATCGGAACAGAAGGAAAAATTTGCGGATCAGGGGTCTACCAGAGTCACAGGGGGGAACAGAAGATCTACAGGGAATAATGGATGAGATTTTTGGAGGCATGGTAAACCCCCCTGATACAAGTAAGAAGATAAAGTTTGAGAGAATACATAGGATCAGAAAACCGGCAGAAATAAGAGGGGAGGTCCCAAGAGATGTCATCGCAAGATTTCATAATTACAATGACAAAGAGAAAATAAAGGCTAATTTGAAAAAGAACTATCCAGTGAAGTTTGGAGAGACAAATCTGCAGATCTTTCCGGATCTGGCAGCTGAGACGTTGGCCAGGAGAAGAATACTGAAACCACTTCTAGAACAGTTAAAAGCATACAATGTTCAATATTCTTGGGGCTTCCCAGCCTGCCTAACAGGACGTAAAGATGGCCACCCTAAGATTTCCAGAAGAAACAGCAAAATTTTGCAATCGTCTAGAGGTGCCTCTGGTGGAAATCCCGGGTTGGTGGGTAAAGGCTGGGGACATAGAAACCTCTGGGGAGCAGCAGGCTTGGAGGCCAGTATTTAAAATGAAAAAAAATCATAAGTGGAAAAGTTATATGAGCTAATGAAATAGAAACTAAGTAGGATTCTCTGAGCTATGGGGGGATGGGATTGGGGGGTGGGGGGGAACAGATAGGCACGGACACCCCACTGTCCTAGGGGGAGTATTGGGTCCAGGGTTGCCCAGTCCGAGCTTAACCTCAAGGGGGACAACTGAAGGGCCGGGAGGAGTTGGAGGGGCCACGGTTTCTCAGGTCATGGGATGGCCTAATACCCTCACGGGGGAAAGGGAGGGATGGGGGAGAAGGGGGGAGGATGGGGGGAAGGAGGGAGAGGGTGGGTAGGGGAGGTGGGATGGGGCAGGGGTTGAAGTAAGAATTTTCAACTAATAAATTTGTGTTATAGATCTCTTGGACACCACTCTGTTGCAGGGCTTAGGAAAGGTACCCTGAAGTATAGATGAGTAATATAAAAATAATATCATACAATGTACGTGGTTTGAACTCCCACATAAAGTGTGCCAACATCCTGCAGGAACTTAAATTTCTTGGAGCTGATGTGGTATTTCTTCAGGAAATGCATCTTCTCCTGGAGAGAAGCCAAAAAATCTTCTCCAGGGAGTTTCCAGTTTGGTTGTACGGTGATTCACCTACAATACGCGCAAAAGGAGTAGCCATAGGGTTTGCCAGTGGAGTAAGATTTGACTTACATCAGAGAAGGACGGACCCGGATGGACGGTTCTTGTTTCTGAAAGGGAAACTAAATGGCATTGAATGCTCACTGGCAAACATATATGGCCCAAATAAAAATCCAAACAGATTTATGATTGCGAGGCTGGCCGAATTTATGGAATTCAAGCAAGGTTTAGCTATAATAGCTGGCGATTTCAATCTGTGCCTGGAGCCAGGAAAGGAGAAATCGTCCCATGCACGGGAGACGAGTATGACCTGGAATAATAGAGTGAGACAGAAACTGCTTCAGTCTCAACTTGTGGACGTATGGAGGGCGCAGCATGCTAATTGTAGGGACTATACGTTCTACTCCCCTGTGCATGGGACTTATTCTAGACTGGATTTTTTCCTGATCGAACATCGCTGGCTGGAGGCGGTTGTTAGTTCGAACATTGGGGTAATGACCATTTCTGACCACACGCCTATAAGCTTAACAGTAAATACAGGACAGATCCATAATAAGAGCCCTAGTTGGAAGTTAAACAAAGAACTACTGAACGATAAAGAGATAGGTGATTTGGTTTTAAAGCAATTAGAGTTCTACTTTAAAATAAATGAAACAGCAGAGGTCTCGGAGTCTATAGTATGGGAGGCCCACAAAGCCTACATTAGGGGGATTTTGATTAAGGCAGGCGCGGAAAAGAAGAGAAAGAGAAGGGAAGAAAAACTTGAAATAATGAACGAGATATCAGAACTTGAGCAATTGCATAAATTAGATGGGGGGAAGGAGGTGCTCTTAAGACTCCACAATAAAAGAGAGGCCATGAGAACTCTAATCGAACAAGAAACACATGTAACGTACAACCTACTAAAGAAAGAGAGATATGTGGGGGGAAACAAGCCGGGGAAGTATCTAGCAAAGACCCTAAAAAAAAAGAAGACCAATAACTACATTGAGAAAATCAAGACCTCAGACGGGGAGGTGAAATATAGAACTAGTGAAATCGCCAAAATCTTTCAAAACTATTATGAGGGACTATATTCCATCAATAACAAGATCTCAAAGAGCGAGGCAGACAAAAAAAGGGAGAGAACCAAAGTTTTTTTTCAGGAGCTAGGACTAAAAAGGATAGAAGAAGATAAATTTAATCTACTAGAGGCTCCTTTTACAGAGGATGAAATAAAAAAAACACTGAGGGAGACGTCAGTGGGGAAAAGCCCGGGGCTGGATGGCTTCTCCGTATTGTATTATAAAAAATTCCAAGACTTCTTAATCCCTAAATTATGTCCGTACATGAACGGTATAGGTGTAAAGTGGGAGATGGGGAAAGAAGCGTTAGAAGCTATTATCACCATTATATTGAAGGAGGGCAAGGACAGTACACTCTGTTCTAGCTATAGACCAGTAGCGCTTCTCAATGCGGACACGAAATTGTTTGCGAAAATCCTGGCCGGGAGAGTGAAGAACATATTGAACAACATAGTCCACCCAGATCAGGTGGGATTCACGCCTGGTAGGGAGGGACGGGATAACGGGATAAGAACCCTCATGGTAACCCAGAGAATGAGGGACAGTGGAGCCCCAGGTCTACTCCTGTCGATCGACGCTGAGAAAGCTTTCGACAGGGTAGACTGGGGCTTTATGTTCTGTATGTTGAAGGAGATAGGATTTGGGCCAAACATGCTCAGATGGATAAAGGCGCTGTACGCCAATCCTTCAGCAAGGTTTAAAGTAAACGGAACACTATCCGAGCCGTTTATAATGACAAACGGAACGAGACAGGGGTGCCCACTGTCCCCCTTCTGTTTGTGCTAGCGCTCGAGCCCCTGTTAACAAGGATAAGGCAGAACCCGGATATTACTGGAGTATTTGACGGAAATGATGACCATAAATTGGCTGCCTTTGCAGACGATATTCTTTTTTACATCACCAGACCTAGGATAACTCTCCCTAACCTGCTAAAAACTCTAAAAGAATACGGGGAAATATCACATTTCAAGATTAACCCGGCCAAATCTGAAATACTAGAAATCAATAAGATGGATAAAAAAGATCGTACGGTCCACAAGGAGTTCCCATTTGCGTGGGAAAAAAAGGAAATAAATTACCTTGGGATAAAGATAACCGGGACTAGAGAGTCGCTATTTCAGGTTAATTTTGTTCCTCTCCTCAATGAGGTCAAGGGGGAGTTTAACAGAATTACAAGAGGACAGCTGTCATGGGGGGGAAGAATTAACATCATTAAGATGGCAATACTGCCAAAGATTTTATATAAAATGCAAATGCTCCCTATACCACTACCACAAGCATATCTCAAAAAACTGCACTTACTTTTTTCAAAATTTATTTGGAGGGGGAAAAAAACACGTATAAGCTATGCAACACTGGCTAGAGACAAAGAGAAGGGGGGTTGGGGTGCACCAGACATAAGATGTTATCACGAGGCAATTATTTTATCAAGAATTATAGATTGGGCAAAAGGAAACAAGGAAAAGCGTTGGGTGAAAATGGACAACACGATTAGTAAAGTAGACATGAGTAAAGTAATTTGGATTCCTCCATCTTTTAGGAAACTCAGTTCTGAGACACATATTATCACTAGATACACTTTAAAAGTATGGGATAAATTGCACAAAAGGGAGAAATGGGAGTATAACTCCCCTTTGATCCCTTTGAAGGACACAGAATTTTTTGCACCAGGTATGGAGATTTGGAGTGGGAGATGGATCATGCAAGAAGGAGCACAGCTTAAGGATGTTATGGAGAAGGGCAAACTTTGTTCTTTTCAGGACTTAAAAAACAAAAGCGACCTTATGACCCTCAATAGTTGGCGATATCTTCAACTAAAACACTTTGTGGAAACACTCCCCCAAACTATTAGAACGATGGATAACCTACAGCCGTTAGAGAAACTTTGTGTCAGTAAGGTAGGGAAGAAGGGGCTTTCTAAGATCTACAGGGTATTGATGGATCTGAAGGGTACAGACATTCCAGTATTTATCAAAAAATGGGAGACAGAATTAAATTCAAAACTCAAAAACGAGGAGGCTACAATTTTATTAAAGCGAGTCTACAATACTTCAGTAAACTATAAGGTGTCTGAGTTGAATTATAAATGTTTGTCAAGATGGTACATTACCCCAGACAGAGCATCAAAGTATCAGAGCGAAACCTCACAATACTGCTGGAGGGGATGCAAAGAGCTGGGTACAATGGCACACATCTGGTGGCAATGCACAGAAATAAGGGAATACTGGGATGAGATAAGGAAAATTATTAGTGAGATAACCCAAATAGTAGTCCCGGACGATCCATGGGCATGCCTATTTCACGCTTTCAGAATGCCAACCGAGTCATATCTGGGAACACTTATACCACAACTGTTGAATGCAGCAAAAAGCCTTATAGTAAGACACTGGCAGGAAAAAAACGGCCCAACACTACAAGAATGGTATGACAAGACAAATGAAACCCAGAACTTAGAACATCTGAGATACTTTGAGGAAGTGGAAATGGAGGAGTATGAGGAAAAATGGAAGTGTTGGCAAAAATGTAAAAGTTCAATAAGAGCAGTAGAGATATTAGGGATTTAATAGGTCTAGTTAAGATAGTCCCCGTGTAGTTAGTCAGGGATTGGTAAGATGCAACAGGAGTGGTGTCCATTGGTGGTGTTGACCCAGCTAGCTCGGAGGCCCATAGATGAAAGAAATAAAGGACTTTGAGGAGGTGGGGGGTTGGGGGGGTGGAGGGGAGGGGAAGGGTAGGGGGCTTAAGTTAAGGGAGGCTTTAGATACGATCTTCTTGGCATTGTTGATGGGGGATGCTGCTGTGTTGCAAGCAATGAAGATGAAATCTAAATGACATCTGTAAAAACGAGAAAAAAAAAAGGAATAAATGCCACTATGATGTGAGTAACAGCTCGGGAAAGTATTGAACGATAAAGTTGAAACTTATGCCCCCGAAAACGGACACTGATGTGGCAAAAAAAATGGTTAATATGACTAAATCAGTTGCCCTTAATATTTCTGCTCCCGAGTCCTTCGTTGATAGATTAAGGAACCACTTCCCCTTTGCTTGGAGTAATTCCTCCATACCTTACCTGGGTGTACACCTAACTCCCAACATTGACCAACTATATAAATACAATTATCCTACTATGTTCAAAAAGCTTAAGAATGATCTTGAACAATGGTTGCTATACAAACTGTCCTGACTAGGTAAGATAAGTGCTATCAAAATGACCCCCCTCCCAAGGTTACTCTATTTATTTCGCTCCCTTCCCATACCGATCCCCAAACTCTAGATTCAGAATCTACAGTCTTCCATAATTAGATTCACATGGGGCAAATCAAACCACAGACTTCCTAAGAAGACCCTTTTCAGGCCCAGATGGAAGAGAGGATTAGGTTTACCTAATCTCTGGTGGTATTACCAGGCAGCTCAATTTAGCCAGATATCAACTATTTACTCCAGAGGTCCTAAGCCAGACTGGCTAGGAATAGAAAGACAGGCTGTCCCCCACTTTACTATTGATTACCTTATTTGGCTTCCTGCTAAAGCTACACCCCCGATACTATCCCCCACCCTTTCTCACTCTTTAGCTCTATGCGACTCTCTACACAAATTTAATAATCTTACATCCAGGTGGCAACCCCTAGCCCACATTTTCAATAATCCCCTGTTCAAGCCAGGACTGAATATCAAGGCATTTCAATGGTGGCTTGACAAAGGCCTTTTTCGAATAGGACACTTTGTCAATTCAGGTGGCCCCCTTAAACTGGCCCAATGTGCTTTGAAACTTGAAATGCCCGCCACAGAAAAATTTTGCTTCCATCAGATAACCCACTTTCTACAATCCATACTTCCCCAGGATACGCTCCCCTTAACTGTTACACCTTATGAGCAATGGTGTTCCTTGGACATGGACATGAGGGGAGGTATCTCCTTGATTTACTCAGCCTTGGTGGAACCAACTGATAAAACGTTATATATAGTGAGTTGGGAACGTGACCTTGGGATTAGTTGGGACCTAGACACCTGGCACTCACGTCTCTCAAGAGCCTTCAAGGGGATTCTAAACATTTCCCTAATTGAAGCAGATCTCAAGGTTCTATCACGCTGGTATCTGGTCCCAACACGCCTAGCCAAATTTTATCCTCAGTCTTCCCCTCTATGTTTCAGGGGATGTGGACATTTGGGGTCACTCCTTCATATCTTATGGGAGTGCCCCAAGATTAGGGGCTATTGGAATAAACTTTTCCAGCTACTCCGCAGGGTCACGGGCTCTGTAGTCCCCCAAATTCCGACAATAGCGCTCCTGAACCAGAAAATTCCCAAACTATCTAACAATAATCAAATATTATCCCACTATATCTTAACTGGAGCTAAACTGACAATTGCTCGGGCTTGGAAGTCCCCAAAGGTTTCCATGCATTTAACCAAACAGAAAGTTACATGGATCATGTTTTAAGGAAAGAACCTCTAACATGATCCTCAATAAAACTGAAAAATTTTAACGAATTTGGGAACCCTGGGCCAATTATGTTGGGATTCCCCTTTAGTCCGGAATCTATTCATTTGTCCTGAAAAGTTCCTGTAAGTAACCCTCTATGCTCATTACAGCTCTTCTTGAAGCAGGCACCTCTCCTGTCCTAACCCTTCCATGCTCCCCCCCCCTCTTTTACCCCTTCCTCTTTTTCTATCTGCCTTATTCTTCCTTCTTCTCTCTTCTCTTCTTTACTTGTTTATCCACTCCCCTTATCAGCTCCTGCTGGTGAGTAGATTGGACATGATAATTCTTAAAATCCCTCCCTCCAGCATTTTCACACCAATAGGTTTTTGGCATAAGTTGTAGTGGTTTTGCCATTCTGCATTATCTCAGTTACCACTGGAACAGACCCAAATATTATACTATACAAATACTATACTATACTATGTAACTATGTAACTATACTCGTTAATATTTTCACGAGGAAGACTCTCTGGTTAGGCTCTCAATAGGGGGGGGGGGGTTTATGTTCCCCCCTAAAAAATGTACTTTGACTAATTCTGTATCCAAATGCCGGGTGGCCCTGTGGCCCTCACACAGTTTAATCCCATATGGGGTGTTGGGGCCTCAGGGCGAACGGAGATTTATAATCTAACTGTCTAGGTACATTTAGCCTTGCCTGCAAATTTGCCTCTCTAATTTCTATCCTTGTCTTAATAACATAAGTGGATCTGTCCAGGCATTGTTTAATATCTTTGTCCTTTTAGGATATTTATTGTTAATCTGTATACCACTATTAACTTTTATATTTACTATTTTCATTTATGTTTTCTCCTTTGGAGATTCCCCTGCGAGGGATATTTCATGTTACATGTACCCTTTGTTACAATAAATATTTTAAAATTTAAAAGAGAAAAAAAAAAAGAACTAACTAACTAACTAACTAACTAAGTAATAATAACTAACTATTAAATTATAAATATTGGAATTTCCTTTCAATTTTGACTGTTAGTGAACGTAACGTATACGAATCTATCCAAAGTTACGAATAATCCGAAATAACGAATGCCGCATCTAAACAAATGGAACGGAACAAATTAATAATAAATAATAATAAAACATTTGTATTATAATTATTGTTATTTATTATTATTAATTTGTTATGTTCTATTCATTTAGATCCCGCATTCGTTATTTCGGATAATTTGTAACTTCGGATAAATTTGTATTTGTTATGTTCTCTAACAGCCAAATTTGAAAGGAAATTCCAATACCTATAATTTAATAGTTAGTTATAGTTAAGTTATTATTAGTTAGTTATTAATTAAGATTTTAGAATTTTCGGGTTTTCGAATTTTTGAATTTCCAAATTTCCGAATTAGCGAATTTTTGAATTTTTGAATTTATGAATTTACGGATTTTCAAATAATTTATTTATTTATTTTTTATTTAAGTTATTTGCAGCAGTACAAAATATAAAAAAGACATAACATTTACAATATAACCATACTACAATTACAATTAGCAAGAATACTCCTTTTCTGGATTTTATACCCCCCCGCCACCCTCCCTTCGAGGAGCCGAACCTTTTGCACGCCTAGTTCCTAACATACTACCCTCTCGTACACTCTCTAAATGTTTCTACTGGAGACTATTTATTGTGTGTCGCCTCTCCTGATTAGGACAGCAGTTGCTCATGAACACTAGTGTAGCACTGACGAGGAGCCCACCATCCCTAGTACCCATAGATTCCATAACTTTATAAATTTGTTATAGTTACCTGACCTGGTGAAGAATGTTTTTTCTTTCCACACTAAAGAGTTGATGGTACTGACCCAATCTCCTAGGGTCGGAGGTGTTCTTGATTGCCAAGATTGAGCAATTAATTTTCTTGCTTGATACAAGCACCTTGCAACAGCTATTACCGTACTCCTATCTCCTAGTTCTTTGCTTATGTAGCCCAGAATACATATTTTAGGTTCAGGCTCTAATTTGACTCTAAACGTGGTGTTAATTATTTCTAAGATATCATGCCAATATCTAACCAGTTTTGGGCATCTTCACGTCATATGTATTGAGTCCCCTGTATCGCGACATCTAGGTCACTCATCATCGGGCCTACATCCAAACATATATAATTTCTTAGGGGTGTAATAAGCTCTATGCAGTAGTAACAGGTGCGAGGATTTTGTAAGGGAGAGATCGATGTCTCTGGGCCTAGTTCTAATATTCTTTTCCACCGAACATCTGTTATTTGCCCCACATCTGCCTCCCATCTGTCCCTACTCCCAAAGGGCCCCGCCTGAGTGATGATTCTGTTCATTAATTGAGCATATATCTCAGCTATAAGTCCCTTGGTGGTGTCTGATTTGATTATTTTTTGTAGTAATGAGATCTTGCTCCAAGCGAGCGGCTGAGCACTAAACTGTTTACCCAGAGCGTGTCTGATCTGTAGGTAGTTGTAAAATATTTGATTTGGTATCCCATACTCTTGCCTCAGATCCTCAAATGATTTTAAGGTATCTTCCTCATACAGTTGGATCAACCGACTCACCCCGCATCTCTCCCACAGCTTGTTTTTGTCTATGGTTAGTAATTCATGTAGATATTTGTTATTCCAGATTGGGGAATATTCTGAGATTCCATTATACCCCATGATTTTTCTAACTGTCTGCCAAACTTTAATAATCATCTTAAGTGTCGTGATCTCCTCTGGCTGTGAGCCTGCCTCTAGTGCCTCAACTAATGAATTATGTGGGTTACCCTGTAGCATATTTTTGGCGTTATTATTTCCTCCTCCCCCACTGGCGCATTCCCCCAACTATTGTAGCTGGGCTGCCAAATAATAACCGAACGGATAAGGAACGCCCAATCCCCCCTACGTGTCAAGGCGCTGCAGCATTTGCAGGGCGATCCTGGCCTGTCCTTTTTTCCATATTAGCTGCGGCAACCATATCATTTTGGCCAGATTAGCCCGTCCCGCCACGGACAGGGGTAGTCTGCTCCAAATATCAAATTTTTTCTTGAATTTCAGTAGTAAAGGGGCTAAATTATCCTCGATAAACAAATTAGGGTCTTTAGACAGCACTATGCCAAGATATTTCATTTTCTCTGTAATCTTTAACTGGGGGATTCCCACCGAGGTAGAGTCATCCATGGGTCAACTGGCAAGAGGGACGATTTCTCCCAGTTAATAGATAAACCTGAGAAGTTGCCAAATTCCTCAACTATGTGCATCACTTTCTCCAAGGAGGATCCCGTATCTCCCAGGAAAAATAACACGTCATCTGCATATAGCGCTATCCTTTCTTCACCCCATTTCCTCTGAAATCCCCGTAACTCAGCCGATGCCCTCACCGCTTCCGCTAAAGGCTCCATAGCTAGAGCGAATAAGAGGGGGGACAGAGGGCACCCCTGTCTTGTCCCCCTCTCAAGCAGAAAACGCTCTGAGTAACCGTTGTTTATTTTGAGCGTATCGCTTGGGCGATTGTATAGCAATTTCAACCATCTGATAAATACTGGGCCAAATCCGAACCTCTTCAGTGACCACCAGAGGTACTGCCACTCAAAGCTATCAAAGGCCTTGGCTGTGTCCAGGGACAAGATAGCTCTAGAACCCGTATTTTCTGTTGGCACCTGGAGGTTCAAATACGCCCTTCTGATATTTGTACTAGTGGACCGGCCGGGGATGAACCCCGACTGGTCCAAATGCACAAGTTTTGCAATACATTTATTTAATCTAGATGCCAGCGCTCTTGCAATGATTTTAACATCGGAGCACAACAGTGATATAGGCCTGTAGGAGGAAACTTCCGATTGGTCCTTACCTTCCTTCGGTATTACTACTATATTAGCCTCTGTCATTGAGGAGGGCAGCCTACCCTCCTTTGCCACCCACTCCAACACCTCTAGGAGCTCCGGGAGCAGGACCTCTCCGTATTGCTTATAAATCTCCAGTGGTAACCTGTCTGGGCCCGGGGATTTCTTACCAGACAGCTCCGCAACTGCTCTTTTCAGCTCCTCTAAGGTCAGAGGGGACTCCATCTCTCTCCTTTCTACCTCCGAAAGTACAGGAAAGCCAACTCCCTCCAGGAACCTATCCATGTCGCGCCTGTCTGAACGCTGGCGCGACCTGTACAGGTCCCTATAAAATTTAGAAAAAGCCTCCAAGACTGCCGCGGGTTCAGATGTAATCTCTCCAGATGTGGTCCTAATTGAGGAGATAGCTGGAGGAGATGTGTTGGACTTAACTAAGAGTGCAAGCATACGACCCATCTTTTCCCCTTCTCCAAAGTAATTTTGTCTCTGAAAGAGCCTCTTGTTCTCAGTTTTTCTATTAATTACTTCTTTATACTCTTGCTGCCTCTTGAGCCATATTTCATGTTTCTCTGGGGTTGGGTCTGTCACATACTGTGCTTCCGATTCCATCACTTCTTTTATAGCCCTAGCTTCCAGTTCCCTTGACTTGTTCTTTATTTTTACCACCTGCTGGTGTAGTAACCCCCTAAGAAAGGCTTTTAAGGTGTCCCACACTACCCCCACTGATGCAGTGCCAGAGTTAAGTGCTACAAATTCTTTTAATCTAAGGGCTACTTCTACTGGGCTCCCCATCAGGTCCAACCACAATGGATTTATTGTCCACATTTTTTGATAATATCTATCTCTTAAGTTTATAGTTAATGTTAGGGGAGAGTGGTCTGATATTCTTCTTGGTAAGTACTCTATTTTTTTTTTGTTAATTGCAGAGCTTCACTATTACCCATTGCCATATCTATATGGGAAAGGGTAGAATATGACCCCGAGTAGCAGGAATACTGCCGGGTATTTGGGTTATGAGATCTCCACAAATTGCACCATCCCATCTCCCCAAGGAATTGGCCCAAACACCCCTCTGATACCCTTTCTGGTCGGGACACTGGCGGAAACCTATGTAAGCTGCTATCAATAACTGCATTGAAGTCCCCTACTGCTATAATCGGGATATCTGCCTTATCCTCCACAAACTTTAATAAATCAAGCAAAATCTCAGTTTTAAACGGGGGGGGGGGGGATATAGACATTTGCTATCACAAAGGGTTTGTTTTCTATCAAACAACTCAAAAAACATAACACCCCAATGGGTCTATCCTGACATCCCTGCAGGAAAATGATACCCCTCTCCCCACCAATACACTCACCCCCCTAGAGTAGGAGGAGTAAACTGAATGGTACTGTGCCTGGAATTTATTGCTCCGAATTAATAATTTGGTATCATTGGTGAGGTGGGTTTCCTGCAGGCATATCAGTTCGATACCATAGGTCTCCAAAACTGAAAACACAGTTGCCCTTTTGGTAGGATCGCCCATGCCCCTAATATTCCAAGATCCTATGTTTAGTGTTTTAAACAACATCTAGGTAAAAAAAAAAGAACCAATAATTAAACAGAAATAAAAAATTGTTCATATGTGCATATGTGTCTCCCAAAATTACCATCTTAATAGTAAGTGTGTCAAAAAGGAAGACAGAACGAAAGAGAGACGGGAGGTCCCCATGACCGATACCACCTCTACACTCTCCTTCTGTATTACTTCTAATTGTGTGCAAACTACGTGTGCATGTGTACTTTATTTTAATAGAACCCCTTCCCATTAGTGATTGTGTCATATAGACTCCTCCTAGTCTGAACCTACTCCTCCCCAAGACCCTCCCCCCTTTTTTAATTTGTATGCCACCCAACTCTGGTGCTTATTCCGAAGTCCCCCCTCTATCCTTACCCGCCTAACTCCTACCCATCTCCACCCCTCCCACCCCACTCTCAGTCCACCCTCCCATCCCACTTGTGCTTGCCTACCTAGGCTAACCCCTGGGGTTGTATACGTGACCATTTCCCACTCTACTCCCCATTCCTCCCACTCATACCACCCCTCTGTTATGTGTTGTCGTGTTTTAATGTTGTTCTTCCCCCTCCACCCCCCTCCCACCAAAACCAAAACAATCCAAAACATACCCACTAGTGCACAACCTACCACATACATTATTACTCTTTCCTACTTGTACCTCCCCCTCCCATCCCCACAGTCCATCTCTTGTACATTTATATCCCACCAGTCTATAAATTCTTTTTATTTTCTTCAAACCATCTTGCTGCCTCAGTTGGTGTATCGAAAAAATTGGGTTCCCCCAGCTGTCGTAATTCTCAAGCGTGCAGGATACAATAGGCCGTACTTAATTTTATATTTCTGCAGAGAGCGTTTAATCTCTATGAAGTCTGCTCTTCGCTTTTGCAATGTTGGGGAGTAGTCTGGGTAAAATGAAATCCTAACGCCTTTAAAAAAAATATTCCCCATCTCCCTGGCTCTTCTTAGGAGGATCTCCTTGTCCTTGTAGTTAAGAAATTTTAGAAGGATTGACCGGGGGCGCCCGCCCGATGGCAGTGCCCTGGCAGGGACTCTATGGGCTCTCTCTATTGAGAACTGTGGTGAAAAAATGTCTTCCCCAAATGTCTCCTTGAACCATTTCTCTAGGAACTCAGCAGGCTGGGGGCCTTCAACCATCTCTGGGAGTCCCACCACTAGCACATTACTCCTGCGTGCCCTGTTCTCAAATTCATCCAATTTTGAGGCTTGAAGGGCCATTAGCTTTCTCATTGCTTTAATTTCCTGTTTTAAGAGGAAAAAATCGTCTTCAATTAAGCTCAATCTCTCCTCTAGGGCACATGACCTTTCCCCAACTTTCTTCAAATCCTGGCCCATCACCAGCAGTTCCGCCTTAATTCCCCCAATTTGTTCAGATAGACTATTTAATGAACATTTGCATGCGTTTACCGCCATTAATATATCCCTCAGCGTTGGTTCTGATTCTTCCTGTGATGCTGACAGTGTATGAGGTGTTGGTTCAACGGGGAGTGGTAGGCTCTCACTTTCTGCCCCCCTGCTATCTGCAATTTTTGTGCATGTTAATACTGTGGCCTTCTGACCTTGACCTTGGCTCTTTCTGTCCTGTGAGGGTCCCGGTTGGGCCTTTACACCTGACTGCGGGGGTCCTTTATTGGGTGACTTTCCAGGAGTATGGGCAAATCTCTCCAATTTAGCCGCCACAGCAGCCTGGTTCCCTTTTTCCTTTGCTGAACGTGTTGCCAAAGATCCAGTATTCTCCTGCTGTGCCTGTTCCTCTCCCTTCTTTCTAGTCATACTGTTTGCTTGTGAGCGGCGGACCGGGAGGGCACAAAACAAAAAGAAAGAGAAATAAAAAATTCCTTTCCTTTCCACTTCCAGCTCCCATAAGACCACTGGACCACCCTATAAATTTCAATATCCAGGTAATAAAGCTATAATTCCAACACTGGTTCGCTTGGGATAGCAGCACACAGCACTATAGTGCTATGGCTAATAGTCACAGCTAAGCATATGTAACAAACATAGGTAACACCTTCAAAGTTGGCTACTCGGAGCTTAAATTAAAAAAAAAGTTACGTCTCTGTGATTATCTGGTTTATATGATTATATGATTTATATATAATGTCCTAGGCATATCCAAACACAGCTCACAAGTTGCAATTCACAGTCTCAGGCTCTTAGCTTCGCACCATAAGGCAGCAGCGGGGGGGGGGGGGGGGGACAAGAATACAAATACTTTGTCACTAGTTTACGTCCATCCCTCCTGTGCCAGGATTAAATAGTTGGAAGTTTCTCACCCAAAAAAAAAAAGTTCATATATCTTAGTCTTGCAGGGAAAAAAAAAAGAAATCACTCTCCTTTATTCCAGCATATGAGACTGTGACAGTTTGCACTATCTCTGAGCAGCCTCCTTCCACTTCCTCCAATAGATAAATAAATGGAAATGTCTCACCCAGTCTCAGCGCTGACATCCAAAGAATTTCAAGGGGGGGGGGCGAGTTGTCTCACTCTTTATCCCTATCTTCAAGGGTGCTGAGCTGTAGCAGGAGTTCAGAGGAGTTCAAAGGAGATTTCTCACACCAGCACTGTCTATCTTCACTAGAGAAGCCATTCCGTCACAGGAGAAGGAGAGAGGAGAGGAGAGGGGAAAGGGGGGAGGGCGGGGGATTCTCTCACCACCGCCGTTTCCTCTCACTGCAACGTGCCGCTGTCAGATGGAAGAGGAGGGGGGAGGGGGGAAGCTGTTCTAATCTCCTCCGTGATTTTTACTGCTGATATCAGTGTGTGCTTGAGGAGAGGACTGCCCTCAGTAGCACACCAACCGAGAGCCACATCTCACAAACGGCAGCAGTTTTCAGGCAGCCCACAGCATCTAAAGGCCCCTGGGGGGAATCAGTCCCGGGAAGAGCAAGAGGGGAGGGAGGGAGAAAGCACTCTCACTCTCACATTGTTCTCACATCTCACATCAGCGTCCACTTCCGGTCATGCCCCGATTTGCGAATGATTAAATTTATGAATATTCTGAAAAATTTGCTTAACGGGTTTTTGTTAATTCGGATATTTCCGAATGAACAAATTTGTTGAAATTTGTTAAACTAATTTGGAATGAAACGTACTGCACATGCCTAATTTTAGAGAAACTATAATGCTTTTGGATCATTTTATTTTAACATGTATATGTTTTAAACCAGTGGTTCTCAACCCCTGTCCTCAGGGCCCACTAACAGGCCAGGTTTGCAAGATAACTGAAATACATCACAGGTGATATCATTTGCTGCTCAGTGATTGCAGTATTCTAGTCTGCATCTCCTCAAGGTAATACTTAAAATCTGGCCTGTTGGTGGGTCCTGAGGACTGGAGTTGAGAACCACTGTTTTAAACCCTTTTTTTTCACTATGTTTATTAAATCTGTTTTCTCAAATAATTAAAGTTTAATTGAAGCCATAGAATAACATTTCCAGCTAGGTAGACATATTTCCCTCTTGCTCTGTATATATGACTGTACAGTCCAATAAGTACCAGAATCTGACCTAGTCAGGTACACCTCTTCTTTTTCTTTGCTTTACAGACAAACAAAAATAGGACTACACGCTCGACAGACCAACAAGTAAGATATAGGGAAATAAAGAAGAGATTAAAAATGTCTCTCAGTGAGAGGGACAATGTCCATAGTAGCAGGGCCTTCTTTAAGCCTGGGCAAAAGGGACAGCTGCCCTGGGCCCTGACATTGTTGTGGGGCCCAAAGCAGCTACCTCATACATGCCAACTATCCCGGTTTCAAATTCCCTTGTCCCTTGAAGTTTAAGTC
Organism: Lithobates septentrionalis; assembly: GCA_037952835.1. Taxonomy (NCBI): domain Eukaryota; kingdom Metazoa; phylum Chordata; class Amphibia; order Anura; family Ranidae; genus Lithobates; species Lithobates septentrionalis. The sequence goes on along the minus strand of JBBDGP010001553.1, from coordinate 75,624 downwards.
CTGTGCTGTGTCCCGATATCTCAGTGTGAATAGCTGCTACCAATGTTGCCCAGCTCTGCCCTATTGTTGTGTACAGATGACTCACCTGCAGACCCTGTGTTTCCATGTAAATAACCTGCATTGATATGTAAATAGTGACAGCATTCACATGCAAATGAGTGTGGACCAGCGGCATTCATATGTAAATAGAGGCGGCATTCATATGTATATCATGAGGTCATATCCACCATCACCTATACTGAATGCTGCCCAATGCTACGATAAAGGGGAGTACTTGAAAGTCCTGCCTGCAACTGTAGTCATTCAGCCTACCCTCAGCCTGTTCTGCAAAGGTAAACAAATTTGTGGTGGGAGGGTAGTGTGGGGTGTGCAGAGGTAGGCAAGAAGGAATTACAGTTTGGGTGCACAGGTAAGCAAGGAGGGGATGTATAGAGGTAAGGAAGGTGGGTGCAAAGATGAGCAGAGGAGGCAGGTAGAGTTAAACGGGTGGAGGGTTGGTGTGGAGAGGATAGGGGAGGTTTGGGGTGCAGAGGTTAGTAGGGGTTTTAGGATGCAATGGTTTACTGACAGGGTGGACAAAGATGTAGGTAATGTATAGGGAAGCCCAGGGCTGGACTGGGACAAAAATGTGGCCCTGGACTTCATCCAGACCGGCCCAGGGCACAACACATCAGGGCACGGTACATCAGGCCACATCAGGGTACAGAGCCCAGCACATCAGGGCACAAGGCACATCAGGGCACAACACATCAGGGCACAAGGCACATCAGGGCACAGCACATCAGGCCACATCAGGGTACAGAGCCCAGCACATCAGGGTACAGCACATCAGGGTACAGCACATCAGGGTACAGGGCACAGCACATCAGGGTACAGAGCCCAGTACATCAGCGTACAGGGCACAACATATCAGGGTACAGTGCCCAGTACATCAGCGTAGAGGGCACAACATATCAGGGTACAGTGCCCAGTACATCAGCGTACAGGGCACAACATATCAGGGTACAGTGCCCAGTACATCAGCGTACAGGGCACAACATATCAGGGTAAAGTGCCCAGCACATCAGCGTACAGGGCACAGCATATCAGGGTACAGTGCCCAGTACATCAGCGTACAGGGCACAACTTATCAGGGTACAGTGCCCAGTACATCAGCGTACAGGGCACAACATATCAGGGTACAGTGCCCAGTACATCAGCGTACAGGGCACAACATATCAGGGTACAGTGCCTAGTACATCAGCGTACAGGGCACAACATATCAGGGTACAGTGCACAGCACATCAGGGTACAGAGCCCAGCACATCAGCTAATAGGGCACAACACATCAGGGCACAGTACATTAGGGTATAGCACATCAGGGCACAGAACATCAGAGCACACGACATTGAGGCACAGCACACCGGGGCACAGGACATCAGGGCAAAGCACATCGGGGCACAAGGCACATCAGGGCATAGGACATCGGGGCACAGCACATCCGGGCACATAGCACATCAGCGCGCATCAGGGCACATCAGGGCACGGGTCACATCGGGGCACATAGCACATCAGGGCACGGGGCACATCAGGGCACATGGCACATCATGGCACATCAGGGCACATGGCACATCAGGGCACGGGGCACATCAGGCCACATGGCACATCAGGGCACGGGGCACATCAGGGCACATTATGGCACATCAGGGCACATGGCACATCAGGGCACGGGGCACATCAGGCCACATGGCACATCAGGGCACGGGGCACATTATGGCACATCAGGGCACATGATGGGGCACATGGCACATTATGGTGCACATCGCACATCAGGGCATGGGGCACATCAGGCCACATGGTACATCAGGGCACATAGCATATCAGGGCACGGGGCACATGGCACATCAGGGCACATGATGGGGCACATTATGGGGCACATGGCACATCAGGCTACATGGCACATTAGGGCACGTGGCACATGGCACATCAGAGCACGGGGCACATCAGGGCACATAGCACATTAGGGCACATCAGGCTACATGGCACATTAGGGCACGTGGCACATCGGGGCACATCAGGGCATGGGGCACATCAGGGCACATGATGGGGCACATCAGGGCACATTATGGGGCACATTAGGGCACATCAGGCAACATGGCACATTAGGGCACGTGGCACATGGCACATCAGGGCATGGGGCACATCAGGGCACATAGCACATTAGGGCACATCAGGCTACATGGCACATTAGGGGGGGGGGACAAGAATACAAATACTTTGTCACTAGTTTACATCCATCCCTCCTGTGCCAGGATTAAATAGTTGGAAGTTTCTCACCCAAAAAAAAAAAAGTTCATATATCTTAGTCTTGCAGGGAAAAAAAAAAGAAATCACTCTCCTTTATTCCAGCATATGAGACTGTGACAGTTTGCACTATCTCTGAGCAGCCTCCTTCCACTTCCTCCAATAGATAAATAAATGGAAATGTCTCACCCAGTCTCAGCGCTGACATCCAAAGAATTTCAAGGGGGGGGGGGGGGGCGAGTTGTCTCACTCTTTATCCCTATCTTCAAGGGTGCTGAGCTGTAGCAGGAGTTCAGAGGAGTTCAAAGGAGATTTCTCACACCAGCACTGTCTATCTTCACTAGAGAATCCATTCCGTCACAGGAGAAGGAGAGAGGAGAGGAGAGGGGAAAGGGGGGAGGGCGGGGGATTCTCTCACCACCGCCGTTTCCTCTCACTGCAATGTGCCGCTGTCAGATGGAAGAGGAGGGGGGAGGGGGGAAGCTGTTCTAATCTCCTCCGTGATTTTTACTGCTGATATCAGTGTGTGCTTGAGGAGAGGACTGCCCTCAGTAGCACACCAACCGAGAGCCACATCTCACAAACGGCAGCAGTTTTCAGGCAGCCCACGGCATCTAAAGGCCCCTGGGGGGAATCAGTCCCGGGAAGAGCAAGAGGGGAGGGAGGGAGAAAGCACTCTCACTCTCACATCGTTCTCACATCTCACATCAGCGTCCACTTCCGGTCATGCCCCGATTTTCGAATGATTAAATTTATGAATATTCTGAAAAATTTGCTTAACGGGTTTTTGTTAATTCGGATATTTCCGAATGAACAAATTTGTTGAAATTTGTTAAACTAATTTGGAATGAAACGTACTGCACATGCCTAATTTTAGAGAAACTATAATGCTTTTGGATCATTTTATTTTAACATGTATATGTTTTAAACCAGTGGTTCTCAACCCCTGTCCTCAGGGCCCACTAACAGGCCAGGTTTGCAAGATAACTGAAATACATCACAGGTGATATCATTTGCTGCTAGGGATGAGCTTCGTGTTCGAGTCGAACCCATGTTCGACTCGAACATCGGCTGTTCGACCGTCCGTCGAATTGCGAACGTTATGGGCCGTTCGCGCCAAATTCGTGTGGCGCGTCACGGCCCATAATTCACTGCGGCATCGCAGTGCATTGCTGGCTGATGATTGGCCAAGCATGCACTATGACCCGCATGCTTGGCCAATCACAGCGCCGTCAGTAGAGAGAGCTGTAATTGGCCAAAGCCAGGGTGGCTTTGGCCAATTATGGCTCAGGGGATTTAGTACACGCCCCACACTATATAAGGCCGCCTGCACGGCGGCCCTGTGTAGTGTGTTCCGGTGTGCTGATAGAGAGAGAGACAGACAGTGTCATTTGATTTGAGAGCTAGATTAGGCTAGATCTGTTCCTGCTCTTTACATTTAGTGCAGTGCGTCCTGCTCACAGTGTTCAGCTAGATCTGTTCCTGCTCTTTACATTTAGTGCAGTGCGTCCTGCTCACAGTGTTCAGCTAGATCCGTTCCTGCTATTTACATTTAGTGCAGTGCGTCCTGCTCACAGTGTTCAGCTAGATCTGTTCCTGCTATTTACATTTAGTGCAGTGCGTCCTGCTCACAGTGTTCAGCTAGATCCGTTCCTGCTATTTACATTTAGTGCAGTCAGTGCGTCCTGCTCACAGTGTTCAGCTAGATCCGTTCCTGCTATTTACATTTAGTGCAGTCAGTGCGTCCTGCTCACAGTGTTCAGCTAGATCCGTTCCTGCTATTTACATTTAGTGCAGTGCGTCCTGCTCACAGTGTTCAGCTAGATCCGTTCCTGCTATTTACATTTAGTGCAGTGCGTCCTGCTCACAGTGTTCAGCTAGATCCGTTCCTGCTATTTACATTTAGTGCAGTGCGTCCTGCTCACAGTGTTCAGCTAGATCCGTTCCTGCTATTTACATTTAGTGCAGTCAGTGCGTCCTGCTCACAGTGTTCAGCTAGATCCGTTCCTGCTATTTACATTTAGTGCAGTCAGTGCGTCCTGCTCACAGTGTTCAGCTAGATCCGTTCCTGCTATTTACATTTAGTGCAGTGCGTCCTGCTCACAGTGTTCAGCTAGATCCGTTCCTGCTATTTACATTTAGTGCAGTGCGTCCTGCTCACAGTGTTCAGCTAGATCCGTTCCTGCTATTTACATTTAGTGCAGTGCGTCCTGCTCACAGTGTTCAGCTAGATCCGTTCCTGCTATTTACATTTAGTGCAGTGCGTCCTGCTCACAGTGTTCAGCTAGATCTGTTCCTGCTATTTACATTTAGTGCAGTGCGTCCTGCTCACAGTGTTCAGCTAGATCCGTTCCTGCTATTTACATTTAGTGCAGTCAGTGCGTCCTGCTCACAGTGTTCAGCTAGATCCGTTCCTGCTATTTACATTTAGTGCAGTCAGTGCGTCCTGCTCACAGTGTTCAGCTAGATCCGTTCCTGCTATTTACATTTAGTGCAGTGCGTCCTGCTCACAGTGTTCAGCTAGATCCTTTCCTGCTATTTACATTTAGTGCAGTGCGTCCTGCTCACAGTGTTCAGCTAGATCCGTTCCTGCTATTTACATTTAGTGCAGTGCGTCCTGCTCACAGTGTTCAGCTAGATCCGTTCCTGCTATTTACATTTAGTGCAGTGCGTCCTGCTCACAGTGTTCAGCTAGATCCGTTCCTGCTATTTACATTTAGTGCAGTGCGTCCTGCTCACAGTGTTCAGCTAGATCCGTTCCTGCTATTTACATTTAGTGCAGTGCGTCCTGCTCACAGTGTTCAGCTAGATCCGTTCCTGCTATTTACATTTAGTGCAGTCAGTGTGTCCTGCTCACAGTGTTCAGCTAGATCCGTTCCTGCTATTTACATTTAGTGCAGTGCGTCCTGCTCACAGTGTTCAGCTAGATCCGTTCCTGCTATTTACATTTAGTGCAGTGCGTCCTGCTCACAGTGTTCAGCTAGATCCGTTCCTGCTATTTACATTTAGTGCAGTGCGTCCTGCTCACAGTGTTCAGCTAGATCCGTTCCTGCTATTTACATTTAGTGCAGTGCGTCCTGCTCACAGTGTTCAGCTAGATCCGTTCCTGCTATTTACATTTAGTGCAGTCAGTGCGTCCTGCTCACAGTGTTCAGCTAGATCCGTTCCTGCTATTTACATTTAGTGCAGTGCGTCCTGCTCACAGTGTTCAGCTAGATCTGTTCCTGCTATTTACATTTAGTGCAGTGCGTCCTGCTCACAGTGTTCAGCTAGATCCGTTCCTGCTATTTACATTTAGTGCAGTGCGTCCTGCTCACAGTGTTCAGCTAGATCCGTTCCTGCTATTTACATTTAGTGCAGTGCGTCCTGCTCACAGTGTTCAGCTAGATCCGTTCCTGCTATTTACATTTAGTGCAGTCAATGCGTCCTGCTCACAGTGTTCAGCTAGATCCGTTCCTGCTATTTACATTTAGTGCAGTGCGTCCTGCTCACAGTGTTCAGCTAGATCCGTTCCTGCTATTTACATTTAGTGCAGTGCGTCCTGCTCACAGTGTTCAGCTAGATCCGTTCCTGCTATTTACATTTAGTGCAGTGCGTCCTGCTCACAGTGTTCAGCTAGATCCGTTCCTGCTATTTACATTTAGTGCAGTGCGTCCTGCTCACAGTGTTCAGCTAGATCCGTTCCTGCTATTTACATTTAGTGCAGTCAGTGCGTCCTGCTCACAGTGTTCAGCTAGATCCGTTCCTGCTATTTACATTTAGTGCAGTGCGTCCTGCTCACAGTGTTCAGCTAGATCTGTTCCTGCTATTTACATTTAGTGCAGTGCGTCCTGCTCACAGTGTTCAGCTAGATCCGTTCCTGCTATTTACATTTAGTGCAGTCAGTGCGTCCTGCTCACAGTGTTCAGCTAGATCCGTTCCTGCTATTTACATTTAGTGCAGTGCGTCCTGCTCACAGTGTTCAGCTAGATCCGTTCCTGTTATCTTCCTACTGACAGGCAGGCTTGTCTGGTTACAGTATATAAAGCTACCTGAAGAAAATTACAGGTGTTCTATCCCAGCTTAGTGCAGCTACAGGCCATTAGTATGTCTGGAAGGCCAAGAAGGAGAGGCAGACAGTCACAAGCCAATAAGAGAGGGCAAGCAGGCTCTGTGTCTAGTGCTGGTCGTGGAGACGGTGCATCCTCATCAGCACGTGGCCATGGGACACGCTTGGCCTTTTTTTCGGCAGCTGGCCGTGTTGAGCCGCAACATGCAGAAAACTTGGTCGAGTGGATGACCAAGCTGTCCTCATCCTCCTCATCCTCTCTCACCCATGCCCAGGGTGCTTTGTCTGGCAAAGCAGCGGCCTCTTCCCTCAGCTCAATGTCATCAGTGACTCCTTCCCTAGCTCCACCATGTCCTCATGAGGATTCCCTCGAACTGTTTGACCACAGTGTTGGGTACATGCTCCAGGAGGATGCCCAGCGTTTGGAAGGCTCTGATGATGATACTGAGCTCGATGAAGGCAGTAACATGAGCACGGACAGAGGGGGTGCCCAAGAAGGACAGCAATCTGGCAGTCATGCTCCCCCTGCTGCAGCATACTGCCAGGTTTGCTCCAGTGATGAGGAGGGAGGGGATGATGAGGTCACTGACTCAACGTGGGTGCCTGATAGGAGAGAGGAGGAGGAGGAGGAGGAGGAGGCGGCACATCACCAACGAGGCAGGATGCCCTCCAGGGGCCAGCCTAAGGGCAGCACATTGACTGCATCACACCCCAAAGCTCCACATGTGCAGGGCGCTGCAGTCTCTGCGCGTTATTCAAAAAGTTCTTTGGTGTGGGCCTTTTTTGAGACGAGTGCATCAGATCGCACCGCTGCTATTTGCAACATATGTCTCAAGCGTATCTCGCGTGGCCAAAACATCTCCCGCTTGGGTACCACATGCTTGACCAGACATATGTTGACCTGCCATGCAGTTCGTTGGCAAGCATATCTAAAAGACCCACACCAAAGAACAAAGAGGATCTCTCCTTGCTCCTCATCAGCTGAGATTTCCAACCCCACTAGACCTTCAGTCCTCTCTGAGACCTGCAGTGAGAGGAATGAAGGTGTAGAATTAGGTGTGTCACAGCCAAGTACTTGTGGGCAATCTGCTTTTGGTACACCGACGCCAGATTGTACCAGGCAAATTTCCCTGCCCCAGCTGCTGCACCGCCGAAAGAAGTTTGCTCCCAGCCATCCACATGCCCAGCGGTTGAATGCTAGCTTGGCAAAATTGCTAGCACTTCAACTGCTGCCTTTTCAGTTGGTAGACTCTGCCCCCTTCCGTGAGTTTGTGGAATGTGCGGTTCCTCAGTGGCAGGTACCCAAACGCCACTTTTTCTCACGGAAGGCGATTCCAGCTCTCTACCGGCATGTGGAAGGCAATGTCCATGCCTCGCTGGACAGGGCGGTCAGCGGTAAGGTGCATATTACCGCTGACTCATGGTCCAGCAGGCATGGACAGGGACGTTACTTAAGTTTCACGGCGCATTGGGTGACTCTGCTGGCAGCTGGGAAGGATGCAGGACAAGGTGCAGTAGTGTTGGAGGTTGTTCCGCCACCACGCCTCCAAAATGCTGATTGTGACACACCTCTCTCCTCCACCCCCTCCTCTTCTTCTTCCTCCATGGCCTCTTCCTCGGAACCAGCGGTGCTCCGTAGGCGTTCAAGGGGCTACGCAAGTACGCAGGCCAAAAGATGCCATGCGGTGCTTGAGCTGGTGTGCTTGGGGGACAGGAGCCACACTGGGGCAGAGGTTCTGTCAGCTCTGCAGGGGCAGGTTCAGAGGTGGTTGACGCCACGCCAACTTAAGGCAGGAATGGTGGTTTGCGACAATGGCACCAACCTCCTCTCTGCCCTCCGACAGGGACAACTGACCCATGTGCCCTGTTTGGCTCACGTCCTTAACTTGGTGGTGCAGCGGTTCTTGGGCAGGTACCCGGGCTTACAGGATGTCCTGAGGCAGGCCAGGAAAGTCTGTGTGCATTTCCGCCGGTCATATAATGCCAGTGCTCGGCTGACGGACCTCCAAAAGGAGTTTAACCTGCCCAAGAACCGCCTAATCTGTGACATGCCCACCAGGTGGAACTCGACATTGGCCATGCTGCAGCGGCTGCACACGCAGCAGAGGGCCATAAATGAGTACCTGTGCGACTATGGCACCAGGACAGGGTCAGGGGACCTTGGTTTTTTTTCCCCACGCCAGTGGGCCATGATCAGGGATGCATGCACTGTCCTGTCACCATTCGAGGAGGCCACGAGGATGGTGAGCACTGACAGTGCATGCATCAGTGACACTGTCCCCCTTGTCCACCTGTTGGAGCACACGCTGCGTGGAATAATGGACAGGGCACTTGAGGCAGAACAGAGGCAGGAAGAGGAGGACTTCCTTAGCTCTCAAGGCCCCCTTTATCCAGACAGTGTTCCTGCGTGCCCGCCGATCACACAGGAAGAGGACGAGGAGGAGGAGGAGGAGGAGGAGGAAGATTGTGTCAGTATGGAGGTGGAGCCTGGCACTCAGCATCAGCAGTCTTTAAGGGATCAGTCCCAAGGAACACATGGACTTGTACGTGGCTGGGAGGAGGTGGCTGCGGACGTTGTTGTCCTTAGTGACCCAGAGGACTCCGGACCGAATGCCTCAGCAAACCTACGCTGCATGGCCTCCCTGATCCTGCAAAGCCTGCGTAAGGATCCTCGTATTCGTGGTATCAAGGAGAAGGACCAATACTGGCTGGCAACCCTCCTTGATCCACGTTACAAGGGTAAGGTTGCGGACCTTATCTTGCCATCGCAGAGGGAGCAGAGGATGAAACATCTTCGGGAGGCCTTGCAGAAAGGTCTGTGCAACGCGTTCCCAGAGACTGGGAGGTTACAAACTCCTGTTTCTGGACAACGTGTTGCTGAGGCTTCGGTCAGTCAAAGAAGGAGCGGTGGAGAAGGTGGCCGTCTGACCGATGCGTTCAGACAATTTTTTGGTCCGCAGCCCCAAGGTATGATCGGTTCCAGCAACCATCGCCAGCGTCTGTTTTACATGGTGCAGGAATACCTAGGGGCAAGATCAGACTTGGACACCTTTCCCACCGAAAATCCTCTGGGTTACTGGGTCTTGAGGATGGATCACTGGCCAGAGCTTGCACAGTATGCAATTGAGCTACTGGCCTGTCCTGCATCCAGCGTTCTTTCGGAACGCACATTCAGTGCTGCTGGAGGCGTGGTAACCGATCACAGGGTGCGTCTGTCCACTGACTCGGTCGATCGGCTGACCTTCATAAAAATGAATCAGTCTTGGATCACCACCAGCTACCAAGCACCTGATGCTGATGTAACTGAATAATTTTTTTCAGATCCCTTCAAAGACTGCCTATGCTGATGCTGAGTGACTATCCCTGAGTAATTATCCTCTTCCTCCTCAATCATCACGCTGATAGCTTGTAAGAACATTTTTGGTTCTGGGCGCCACCACCAGTGCCTAAGGCACAATTTTTCAGCCCCTGTATAACAGGGGCGTGTAATTACAATTTTTGATGTAATACTTTGCAGCAGGGCTCGTTCCTGCATTCCAACTAGAGTGTCTGTGAGGGGTTGCAGTGTTGTGGCACCAGCACCAGTGCCTAAGGCCCAATTTTTCTGCCCCTGTCTAACAGGGGCGTGTAATTACAATTTTTGATGCAATACTTTGCAGCAGGGTTCGTTCCTGCGTTCCAACTAGAGTGTCTGTGAGGGGTTGCAGTGTTGTGGCACCAGCACCAGTGCCTAAGGCCCAATTTTTCTGCCCCTGTCTAACAGGGGCGTGTAATTACAATTTTTGATGCAATACTTTGCAGCAGGGCTCGTTCCTGCGTTCCAACTAGAGTGTCTGTGAGGGGTTGCAGTGTTGTGGCACCAGCACCAGTGCCTAAGGCCCAATTTTTCTGCCCCTGTCTAACAGGGGCGTGTAATTACAATTTTTGATGCAATACTTTGCAGCAGGGCTCGTTCCTGCGTTCCAACTAGAGTGTCTGTGAGGGGTTGCAGTGTTGTGGCACCAGCACCAGTGCCTAAGGCCTAATTTTTCAGCTCCTGTTCAACAGGGGCATGTAATTACAATTCTTGATCTAATATTTCACAGCAGGGCCCTGTGAGGGCTTACAGTGTTTTGGCCACAGCAACACCTAAGGCCCAAATTTCTGCTGAGTATATAGGGCAGGACCCTACTTTCAAACATCTAACTTACAAACGACTCCTACTTGCAAACGGAAGGAGACAACAGGAAGTGAGATGAAATCTACCCCTAGGAAGGGAAATTCTCTCATGTAAGAGTTAATATGGGAAAACAATTTCTCCTTTCCACTGATGCTTTCCAATCCTTGTTCCACAAAAAAACCCAAATTTTCAAAAAACATTTTTCATTGGGACAAAAAAGTGAGGTGAAATCTTCTGAAGAGGAGGAAAGACGCAAAACAAATGTCACAGGGGTGATAACCCTTCCCTATGTTTTCCAAAAAGCTTAGAAAAGATTTTTTGGCTGGAGCTAAACACGTTAAAAATGTTCAAAATTACAAAGAGATTCTACTTAACAACAAACCTACAGTCCCTGTCTTGTTTGCACCGCCTGTATACTGCTGTTCAGAGTATATAGGGACCTTTCCTTATTTTAATTTGGGTGCGGGGTTCCCCTTAATATCCATACAAGACCCAAAGGGCCTGGTAATGGACTGGGGGGTACCCATGCCGTTTGTCTCACTGATTTTCATCCATATTGCCAGGACCCGACATGACATTAAACCCGCAAGCAGTTTTAAATGAGATTTTTTCCTTTAAAAATGACATTTGGTGCAGGGACTGTTCTAAACATGGGAAACACGCGTCACTTTACAGGCATACTATAGACACCCCCCAGGTACGATATTTAAAGGAATATTTCACTTTTTTTTTTTTACTTTAAGCATCATTAAAATCACTGCTCCCGAAAAAACGGCCGTTTTTAAAAGTTTTTTTTGCATTGATACATGTCCCCTGGGGTAGGACCCGGGTCCCCACACCCTTTTTAGGACAATACCATGCAAATTAGCCTTTAAAATGAGCACTTTTGATTTCGAACGTTCGAGTCCCATAGACGTCAATGGGGTTCTAACGTTCGTGCGAACTTGCGGTCCGTTCGCGGGTTCTGGTGCGAACCGAACCGGGGGGTGTTCGGCTCATCCCTATTTGCTGCTCAGTGATTGCAGTATTCTAGTCTGCATCTCCTCAAGGTAATACTTAAAATCTGGCCTGTTGGTGGGTCCTGAGGACTGGAGTTGAGAACCACTGTTTTAAACCCTTTTTTTTCACTATGTTTATTAAATCTGTTTTCTCAAATAATTAAAGTTTAATTGAAGCCATAGAATAACATTTCCAGCTAGGTAGACATATTTCCCTCTTGCTCTGTATATATGACTGTACAGTCCAATAAGTACCAGAATCTGACCTAGTCAGGTACACCTCTTCTTTTTCTTTGCTTTACAGACAAACAAAAATAGGACTACACGCTCGACAGACCAACAAGTAAGATATAGGGAAATAAAGAAGAGATTAAAATTGTCTCTCAGTGAGAGGGACAATGTCCATAGTAGCAGGGCCTTCTTTAAGCCTGGGCAAAAGGGACAGCTGCCCTGGGCCCTGACATTGTTGTGGGGCCCAAAGCAGCTACCTCATACATGCCAACTATCCCGGTTTCAAATTCCCTTGTCCCTTGAAGTTTAAGTCCTGTGCTGTATCCCGATATCTCAGTGTGAATAGCTGCTACCAATGTTGCCCAGCTCTGCCCTATTGTTGTGTACAGATGACTCACCTGCAGACCCTGTGTTTACATGTAAATAACCTGCATTGATATGTAAATAGTGACAGCATTCACATGCAAATGAGTGTGGACCAGCGGCATTCATATGTAAATAGAGGCGGCATTCATATGTATATCATGAGGTCATATCCACCATCACCTATACTGAATGCTGCCCAATGCTACGATAAAGGGGAGTACTTGAAAGTCCTGCCTGCAACTGTAGTCATTCAGCCTACCCTCAGCCTGTTCTGCAAAGGTAAACAAATTTGTGGTGGGAGGGTAGTGTGGGGTGTGCAGAGGTAGGCAAGAAGGAATTACAGTTTGGGTGCACAGGTAAGCAAGGAGGGGATGTATAGAGGTAAGGAAGGTGGGTGCAAAGATGAGCAGAGGAGGCAGGTAGAGTTAAACGGGTGGAGGGTTGGTGTGGAGAGGATAGGGGAGGTTTGGGGTGCAGAGGTTAGTAGGGGTTTTAGGATGCAATGGTTTACTGACAGGGTGGACAAAGATGTAGGTAATGTATAGGGAAGCCCAGGGCTGGACTGGGACAAAAATGTGGCCCTGGACTTCATCCAGACTGGCCCAGGGCACAACACATCAGGGCACGGTACATCAGGCCACATCAGGGTACAGAGCCCAGCACATCAGGGCACAAGGCACATCAGGGCACAACACATCAGGGCACAAGGCACATCAGGGCACAGCACATCAGGCCACATCAGGGTACAGAGCCCAGCACATCAGGGTACAGCACATCAGGGTACAGCACATCAGGGTACAGGGCACAGCACATCAGGGTACAGAGCCCAGTACATCAGCGTACAGGGCACAACATATCAGGGTACAGTGCCCAGTACATCAGCGTAGAGGGCACAACATATCAGGGTACAGTGCCCAGTACATCAGCGTACAGGGCACAACATATCAGGGTACAGTGCCCAGTACATCAGCGTACAGGGCACAACATATCAGGGTACAGTGCCCAGCACATCAGCGTACAGGGCACAGCATATCAGGGTACAGTGCCCAGTACATCAGCGTACAGGGCACAACTTATCAGGGTACAGTGCCCAGTACATCAGCGTACAGGGCACAACATATCAGGGTACAGTGCCCAGTACATCAGCGTACAGGGCACAACATATCAGGGTACAGTGCCTAGTACATCAGCGTACAGGGCACAACATATCAGGGTACAGTGCACAGCACATCAGGGTACAGAGCCCAGCACATCAGCTAATAGGGCACAACACATCAGGGCACAGTACATTAGGGTATAGCACATCAGGGCACAGAACATCAGAGCACACGACATTGAGGCACAGCACACCGGGGCACAGGACATCAGGGCAAAGCACATCGGGGCACAAGGCACATCAGGGCATAGGACATCGGGGCACAGCACATCCGGGCACATAGCACATCAGCGCGCATCAGGGCACATCAGGGCACGGGGCACATCGGGGCACATAGCACATCAGGGCACGGGGCACATCAGGGCACATGGCACATCATGGCACATCAGGGCACATGGCACATCAGGGCACGGGGCACATCAGGCCACATGGCACATCAGGGCACGGGGCACATCAGGGCACATTATGGCACATCAGGGCACATGGCACATCAGGGCACGGGGCACATCAGGCCACATGGCACATCAGGGCACGGGGCACATTATGGCACATCAGGGCACATGATGGGGCACATGGCACATTATGGTGCACATCGCACATCAGGGCATGGGGCACATCAGGCCACATGGTACATCAGGGCACATAGCATATCAGGGCACGGGGCACATGGCACATCAGGGCACATGATGGGGCACATTATGGGGCACATGGCACATCAGGCTACATGGCACATTAGGGCACGTGGCACATGGCACATCAGGGCACGGGGCACATCAGGGCGCATAGCACATTAGGGCACATCAGGCTACATGGCACATTAGGGCACGTGGCACATCGGGGCACATCAGGGCATGGGGCACATCAGGGCACATGATGGGGCACATCAGGGCACATTATGGGGCACATTAGGGCACATCAGGCAACATGGCACATTAGGGCACGTGGCACATGGCACATCAGGGCATGGGGCACATCAGGGCACATAGCACATTAGGGCACATCAGGCTACATGGCACATTAGGGCACGTGGCACATCGGGGCACATCAGGGCATGGGGCACATCAGGGCTCTGGGCACATGATGGGGCACATAGCACATCGGGGCACATGATGGGGAACATAGCACATCGGGGCACATGATGGGGAACATAGCACATCGGGGCACATGATGGGGCACATGATGGGGCACATAGCACATCGGGGCACATGATGGGGAACATAGCACATCGGGCACATGATGGGGCACATAGCACATCGGGGCACATGATGGGGCACATGATGGGGCACATAGCGGGGCACATGATGGGGCACATAGCACATCGGGACACATGATGGGGAACATAGCACATCTGGGCACATGATGGGGCACATAGCGGGGCACATGATGGGGCACATAGCGGGGCACATGATGGGGCACATAGCGGGGCACATAATGGGGCACATAGCGGGGCACATGATGGGGCACATAGCGGGGCACATGATGGGGCACATAGCGGGGCACATGATGGGGCACATAGCGGGGCACATAGCGGGGCACATGATGGGGCACATAGCGGGGCACATGATGGGGCACATAGCAGGGCACATAATGGGGCACATAGGGGGCACATGATGGGGCACATGATGGGGCACATAGCGGGGCACATAATGGGGCACATATCGGGGCACATGATGGGGCACATAGCACATCATCAGGGCACATTGTGGGGTCTTACTAGCCAGCATGCAGAGTAGCGCAGGGAGCTTCTGTAGTAATGGCTCAGTCTGGGCCAGTCTCACTTTCAGCCACATCTGCGGTGCCCGGCGATCTACCCGTCAACCGCCAACAGCTGGCGCCTGACGGGTAGATCGAGATTAGCCAGCATGCAGTGTAGCGCAGGGAGCTTCTGTAGTAATAAGTTCTCTCTCGTGTCATCACGCTGTTCTCCGGCGGCCCCGCCCCCTCCTCTCTTCTTGTCTATACCAGATGATCCTACAAGCCAATTGGTATAGACGAGAAGAGAGGAGGGGGCGGGGCCGCCGGAGAACAGCGTGATGACACGAGAGAGAACTTATTACTACAGAAGCTCCCTGCGCTACACTGCATGCTGGCTAATCTCGATCTACCCGTCAGGCGCCAGCTGTTGGCGGTTGACGGGTAGATCGCCGGGCACCGCAGATGTGGCTGAAAGTGAGACTGGCCCAGACTGAGCCATCGGCCCACCGGGAATCTCCCGGTAGTCCCGATGGCCAGTCCATCCCTGGGGAAGCCCATTCATTTTAACGGGCTGCTCTATGCGCTAGAAATGCGGAAGAAAGTCCTTTTTCAAAATCACACTGTTGCACAGCACGTATCAGCAGATGCGTGAGGGTGTCATTAACAATTAATGGCACTGCTGTGTATCTGCTAAAGGGCAGCATGTTTCTGAGGTGTCAGGAAAGTGATTTTGAATGCGTTCCTGACACACACAAATGTGAACGCGGGCTAAATGTCTCAGTTACATTGGTGATCAGTGTGAATCCTCTCATTACATTGGGGCTTGGTGTAGAATCCTTTCATTCACACTAAAAACAGGAGTGACCTATCGCAACCTTGATATGACAATGGCATGCCCCTATCCCTTAATATATTGTAAAGAAAATTCTAAATCAAGGGTGCCGAGGCAAGCTCGCCCAAATTATGAATTCAACAATATCATTACCTACTGTTTGTATGTTTGTCATGTGAATCATGTTTATATAATCTGTATTTTGTAATTATGATATATTATTTATTCTGTATTGATTGTACCAATCATGTCTATTGATTATTCCTATTAAATACAATATTATATTATAGATTTGTTCTGTTAATATCTTTTGATTATACTATATTATATTGGAGAAAGTGGCGGATAGGTCCGTATTAGATAAGGCACCTCACCCAAATAATTGTAAAAGGAGGGAAGTAGGGAGGAGGGGGATTATTGCGGTGCCAACACAACTCAATCAAAAATTGTTAAAATAGTAAATTTTATTACATAATATCAAAAACAGGTAAAGCACACATAAATTGCTATTCAAATTTAAACATTAAAAAGGGAGCACATATAGTTTACTATGGGCCAGAATAGTATAGGCCTGTGTATGGTTGCAGGTCAGTTCTTCCCTACATGTTTCGCCAAGACATTGGCTTCCTCAGGGAAATAGGACATGACCAGTATAAGAAAATAACTCTATAAAGATAGAAAATATAACATAAGTTGAATAATACAATGTAACACAGTAGAGACATGGTGCATGATATTGAGAGTTTAAAATTACAAGGTACTAAAAAAACCCACCCCTCCCTCACACAGGTGGGAATCAACACCCCAATACTCCAAAAGACCCCATACCTACCCCAAAATGCCCAGCTGTCAAAGTTGGCACGGGGTCCGCCCAGAGGGTGGCGACCCACCACCACCGTGGTGTGGCTGCAGGGGGCAAGAGGCGACCAGTAAAAACTAAAATGACAAAAAGAAAATTAAATGGAGACAAATAGCTCTCTAAGAGCGGATATTTGTCCCAATATACAGTGGCTTGCGAAAGTATTCGGCCCCCTTGAACTTTTCAACCTTTGCCACATTTCAGGCTTCAAACATAAAGATATAAAATTTTAATTTTTTGTGAAGAATCACCAACAAGTGGGACACAATTGTGAAGTGGAACGAAATCTATTGGATATTTTAAACTTTTTTAGCAATTAAAAAACTGAAAAGTGGTGCGTGCAAAATTATTCGGCCCCTTTACTTTCAGTGCAGCAAACTCACTCCAGAAGTTCAGCGAGGATCTCTGAATGATCCAATGTTGTCCTAAATGACTGATGGTGATAAA
Source organism: Lithobates septentrionalis (assembly GCA_037952835.1). Lineage (NCBI taxonomy): Eukaryota > Metazoa > Chordata > Amphibia > Anura > Ranidae > Lithobates > Lithobates septentrionalis. Next base: position 58,550 of record JBBDGP010001553.1, on the reverse strand, counting down.
TAGAATCCACCTGTGTGTAATCAAGTCTCTGTATAAATGCACCTGCTCTGTGATAGTCTCAGGGTTCTGTTGAAAGCGCAGAGAGCATCATGAAGACCAAGGAACACACCAGGCAGGTCAGTAATACTGTTGTGGAGAAGTCTAAAGCTGGATTTGGATACAAAAAGATTTCCCAAGCTTTAAACATCCCAAGGAGCACTGTGCAAGCAAACATTTTGAAATGGAAGGAGTATCAGACCACTGCAAATCTACCAAGACCTGGCTGTCCCTCTAAACTTTCAGCTCAGACAAGGAGAAGACTGATCAGAGATGCAGCCGAGAGGCCCATGATCACTCTGGATGAACTGCAGAGAACTACAGCTGAGGTGGGAGAGTCTGTCCATAGGACAACAATCAGTCGTACACTGCACAAATCTGGCCTTTATGGAAGAGTGGCAAGAAGAAAGCCATTTCTCAAAGATATCCATAAAAAGTCTCGTCTAAAGTTTGCCACAAGCCACCTGGGAGACACACCAAACATGTGGAAGAAGGTGCTCTGGTCCGATGAAACCAAAATCGAACTTTTTGGCCACAATGCAAAACGATATGTTTGGCGTAAAAGCAACACAGCTCATCACACTCAACGCACCATCCCCACTGTCAAACATGGTGGTGGCAGCATCATGGTTTGGGCCTGCTTTTCTTCAGCAGGGACAGGGAAGATGGTTAAAATTGAGGGGAAGACGGATGCAGCCAAATACAGGACCATTCTGGATGAAAACCTGTTGGAGTCTGCAAAAGACCTGAAACTGGGACGGAGATTTATCTTCCAACAAGACAATGATCCCAAACATACAGCAAAATCTACAAAGGAATGGTTCACAAATAAACGTATCCAGGTGTTAGAATGGCCAAGTCAAAGTCCAGACCTGAATCCAATCGAGAATCTGTGGAAAGAGCTGAAAACTGCTGTTCACAAACGCTCTCCATCCAACCTCACTGAGCTCGAGCTGTTTTGCAAGGAAGAATGGGCAAGAATTTCAGTCTCTCGATGTGCAAAACTGATAGAGACATACCCCAAGCGACTTGCAGCTGTAATCGCAGCAAAAGGTGGCTCTACAAAGTATTAACGCAAGGGGGCCGAATAATTTTGCACGCTCCACTTTTCATTTTTTTATTAGTTAAAAAAGTTTCAAAAATCCAAAAGATTTCGTTCCACTTCACAATTGTGTCCCACTTGTTGGTGATTCTTCACAAAAAATAAAAATTTTATATCTTTATGTTTGAAGCCTGAAATGTGGCAAAAGGTTGAAAAGTTCAAGGGGGCCGAATACTTTCGCAAGCCACTGTAGAGGGCCAACATGGCTTCAATACGTACCAAGATTAAATCTAAAAAAGATTTAGAGCAGGGGCGCTAAGGAGACCAAAAGTAGTCCAATCAGTCATGGAAAACTTTATTTTATTGGTGGGACTGAGATAGAACAACTACAATATAAGAACAAAAGATAGAGAGTAATGAATGTGTAAGCTACTGATACGGGATAGATCATCAAAGATGAATCAGGTGAAGCCAAAAAAGGGATATCAAAGTAAATAATAGCTATAGCTTACCCATCAGGAAAACGAACATATATAGGCTTCAAAAAACAGCTCAAATAAACAGGGAGCAAAAGAATGCCTGGGCAAGGATCCAAAACACTCCAAGGGATACCCAACCAAAAAATCCTGCAGCAAAGAGGGGAAAAAGAGGATATAAAAAGACCACACAAAGTGCTAGATGGGGCGACAAGCGCCTCAACCTAAAATGTATATACCTTGTGTGAAAAAAATCGAAAATAGCAGCGCCCCTGTAGAACCAGCGCTATGTCAGCCTTTATACCCCCCACCCGGTCGGCAGGTGACGTCACCGACCGGGAGAGGACGACAAGCAGCCAGCGCGCGTGCGTGATATCCACATTCAGAAGCCTACAATGCCCAAAATGCCGGGCGTGATGTAGTATGTGTCACCTAACCCAGTCAGCGCGGCACGAGGAGACGTGGGCGGAGACATGGGGCACTATCCAATAAGGTGAAATACAGGGTTAGAGCAGGCACCAATGGGGACCGATGTAAACATAAGCAGATGGTCCGAGAAGGGGATAGGTGGCGATGGATGGCGGGCCCAGTGTCAGTGGACAGAAGGCCCTTGGGTGTCCATACAGCCACGGGTGGTGATAGATTTCCCACTCAATGAGGGCGAGCCCCATGCGTGAAAGGACAAATAAAGGAAGGGATGGGGAAGAGCGGGGAGATGGAAATAGGAGTGGACGAGGGGGGATGAAATAGTGGGACAAGGAAGTGCCATGCAGGGCTCAAATGCAGGCATGACCCATCCCACTCATACCAAGTCATACCCTCAATTCATGCAGCATGTATGGAGTATAGAATAAGCAGTAATGCATGGAGATATGAAAGAGACAATGATGCAAAATAAGAAAACTAATAATATTTTAGTACCTTGTCATTTTAAACTCTCAATATCACACACCATGTCTCTACAGTCTTACATTGTATTATTCAACGTATGTTATATTTTCGCTCTTTATAGAGTTATTTTCTTATACTGGTCACATCCTATTGCCCTGAGGAAGCCAATGTCTTGGCGAAACATGTAGGGAAGACCTGACTTGCAACCATACACAAGCCTATGCTACTCTGGCCCATAGTAAACTATATGTGCTCCCTTTTTAATGTTTAAATTTGAACAGCAATTTATGTGTGCTTTACCTGTTTTGATATTGTGTATTAAAATGTACTATTTTAACAATTTTTGATTGAATTGTGTTGGCACTGCAATAATCCCCCTCCTCCCTACCTCCCTTCTTTTACTATATTATATTATTATTACTCATTGAAACATTCTATTTTCTATAACCATGGACTATCTCTGGGATTGTGACATGAATCAATTTACAGTTAGATACATTATTTTACATATATATCAGCATACACAATGACATGCCTCATGCAAAGTCCCTACTCTATTTATTTTTTCTTTTCATTCACACTAGCGGCCAGTGTGAAGGTATCCCTTACATAAGTGGTCAGTGTAAATCCCTCCTTACATTGGTGGTTACTAGGGATGAGCTTCGTGTTTGAGTCGAACCCATGTTCGACTCGAACATCGCATGTTCGATCGTTCGCCGAATTCCGAACGATATGGGCCGTTCGCGCTAAATTCGAGTGGTGCATCACGGCCCATAATTCACTGCGGCATCGCAGTGCATTGCTGGCTAATGATTAGCCAAGCATGCACTATGACCCGCATGCTTGGCCAATCACAGCGCCGTCTGAACAGACAGCCGTAATTGGCCAAAGCCAAGGAGGCTTTGGCCAATTATGGCTCAGAGGGTTTAGTACATGCCCCACACTATATAAGGCCGCCTGCATGGCGGCCCTGTGTAGTGTGTTCCGGCGTCCAGAGATAGAGAGACAGAGAGACAGACAGTGTAATTTGATTTAAGTTAGATAGAGTAGGCAGGTCAAGTCAGTTAGCTGCAGTTACAGTGTATTGTGTATATATATATATATATATATATATATATATATATATATATATATATATATATATATATGCATCCCAAGTGTTGTGTATATATATATATATATATATACACACTGTATTCAGTTTAGCTAGATCCTGTTCTTCTCTTCCTAATATACTGAAAGGCAGGCAGGTGTTTTTACAGTATTTTCAGCTACTGTACTGTGTACCCTGCACAGTCTGACCTACAGTATAGCAACCTGCAGCCAGGTGCTTGTGTAGGCTCATTGAAGTATTTCCAGCTACTGTACTGTGTACCCTGCACAGTCTGACCTACAGTATAGCAACCTGCAGCCAGGTGCTTGTGTAGGCTCATTGAAGTATTTCCAGCTACTTTACTGTGTACCCTGCACAGCCTGACCTACAGTATAGCAACCTGCAGCCAGGTGCTTGTGTAGGCTCATTGAAGTATTTCCAGCTACTGTACTGTGTACCCTGCACAGTCTGACCTACAGTATAGCAACCTGCAGCCAGGTGCTTGTGTAGGCTCATTGAAGTATTTCCAGCTACTGTACTGTATACCCGGCACAGCCTGACCTACAGTATAGCAACCTACAGCCAGGTGCTTGTGTAGGCTCATTGAAGTATTTCCAGCTACTTTACTGTGTACCCTGCACAGTCTGACCTACAGTATAGCAACCTGCAGCCAGGTGCTTGTGTAGGCTCATTGAAGTATTTCCAGCTACTGTACTGTGTACCCTGCACAGTCTCACCTACAGTATAGCTACCTGCAGCCAGGTGCATGTGTAGGCTCTTGACGTATTTCCAGTTACTGTATTGTGTACCCTGCACAGTTGCACCTACAGTATAGCTACCTGAAGACAAGTGCAGGGGTTATCATACTAATAATACTACAGGAAAGCAGTTGATTCTGCTAGCTGCAGTATAATTGGTATATATATATATATATATATATATAAATATATATATATATATATATATATATATATATATATATATATCCCAGTTTTGTGCAGCTCACTGCAGGCCAATAGTATGTCTGGAAGGCCAACAAGGAGAGGCAGACAGTCAAGCCAATAAAAGAGGGCAAGCAGGCTCTGTGTCTAGAGGCAACAGTGCTGGTCGTGGACACGGTGCATCCTCATCAGCACGTGGCCGTGGGACATGCTGGTCCTTTTTTTCGGCAGCTGGCCGCGTCGAGCCGCAACATGTGGAAGACTTGGTAGAGTGGATGACCAAGCCGTCCTCATCCTCCTCTCTCACCCAGGCTCAGGGTACTTTGTCTGGCAAAGCAGCTGCCAACGCGGCCTCTTCCCTCAGCTCAATGGCATCTGTGACTCCTTCCCTAGCCCCACCATGTCCTCCTCAGGAGTCCCTCGAACTGTTTGACCACAGTGTTGGGTACATGCTCCAGGAGGATGCCCAGCGTTTTGAAGGCTCTGATGATGATACTGAGCTAGATGAAGGCAGTAACGTGAGCACAGACAGAGGGGGTGCCCAAGAAGGACAGCAATCTGGCAGTCATGTTCCCCCTACTGCAGCATACTGCCAGGTTTGCTACAGTGATGAGGAGGGAGGGGATGATGAGGTCACTGACTCAACGTGGGTGCCTGATAGGAGAGAGGAGGAGGAGGAGGCACATCACCAATGAGGCAGGATGCCCTCCAGGGGCCAGCCTAAGGGCAGCACACTAACTGCATCACACCTCAGAGCTCCGCATGTGCAGGGTGCTGCTGTCTCTGCGCGTTATTCCAAAAGTTCTTTGGTGTGGGCCTTTTTTGAGACAAGTGCATCAGATCGCACCGCTGCTATTTGCAACATATGTCTTAAGCATATCTCACGTGGCCAAAACATCACCTGCTTGGGCACCACATGCTTGACCAGACATATGTTGACCTGCCATGCAGTTCATTGGCAAGCGTACCTAAAAGACCCACACCAAATAACAAAGAGGACCTCTCCTTGCCCCTCATCAGCTGGAATATTCAACCCCACTATACCTTCAGTCCTCTCTGAGACCTGCACTGAGAGGAATGAAGGTGTAGAATTAGGTGTGTCACAGCCAAGTACTTGTGGGCAATCTGCTATCGGTACACCAACATCAGATTGTACAAGGCAAATTTTCCTGCCCCAGCTGCTGCACCACAGAAAGAAGTTTGCTCCCAGCCATCCACATGCCCAGCGATTGAATGCTAGCTTGGCTAAATTGCTAGCACTTCAACTGCTGCCTTTTCAGTTGACTCTGCACCCTTCCATGAGTTTGTGGAATATGTGGTTCCTCAGTGGCAGATTCCCAAATGCCACTTTTTCTCACGGAAGGCGATTCCGGCTCTCTACCGGCATGTGGAAGGCAATGTAAGGCCTTGCTGGACAGGGCGGTCAGCGGTAAGGTGCATATTACCTAGGAATGTACAGGGACATTTTATGGTGCATTGGGTGACTCTGCTGGCAGCTGGGAAGGATGCAGGCAAGATGCAGTAGTGTTGGAGGTTGTTCCGCCACCACGCCTCCAAAATGCCACTACTGGTGATTCTGACACACCTCTCTCCTCCACCCCCTCCTCTTCTTCTTCCTCCATGGCCTCTTCCTGTGCTTTGTCCTCAGAACCAGCGGTGCTCCGTAGGCGTTCAAGGGGCTACGCAAGTACGCAGGCCAAAAGATGCCATGCGGTACTTGAGCTGGTGTGCTTGGGGGACAGGAGCCACACTGGGGCAGAGGTTCTGTCAGCTCTGCAGGGGCAGGTTCAGAGGTGGTTGACACCATGCCAACTTAAGGCAGGAATGGTGGTTTGCGACAATGGCACCAACCTCCTCTCCACCCTCCGACAGGGACAAATGACCCATGTGCCCTGTTTGGCTCACGTCCTTAACTTGGTGGTGCAACAGTTCTTGGGCAGGTACCCGGGCTTACAGGATGTCCTGAGGCAGGTCAGGAAAGTCTGTGTGCATTTCCACTGGTCATATAATGCCAGTGCTCGGCTGGCAGACCTCCAAAAGGAATTTAACCTGCCCGAGAACCGCCTAATCAGTGACATGCCGACCAGGTGGAACTCAACGTTGGCCATGCTGCAGCGGCTGCACATGCAGCAGAGGGCCATCAATGAGTACCTGTGCGACTATGTCACCAGGACAGGGTCAGGGGAGCTTATTTTTTTCCCCCACGCCAGTGGGCCATGGTCAGGGATGCATGCACTGTCCTGTCACCATTTGAGGAGGCCACGGGGATGCTGAGCAGTGACAGTGCATGCATCAGTGACACTGTCCCCCTTGTCCACCTGTTGGAGCACACGCTGCGTGGAATAATGGACAGGGCACTTGAGGCAGAACAGATGCAGGAAGATGGGGACTTCCTTAGCTCTCAAGGCCCCCTTTATCCAGACAGTGTTCCTGTATGCCCGCCAATCACACAGGAAGAGGACGAGGAGGAGGAGGATTGTGTCAGCATGGAGGTGGAGCCTGGCACTCAGCATCAGCAGTAGTCTTTAAGGGATCATTTACAGTCCCAAGAAACCCATGGACTTGTACGTGGCTGGGAGGAGGTGGCTGCGGATCATGTCGTCCTTAGTGACTCAGAGGACTCCAGACCAAATGCCTCAGCAAACCTACGCTGCACGGCCTCCCTGATCCTGCAAAGCCTGCGGAAGGATCCTCGTATTCGTGGTATTAATGAGAGGGATCAATACTGGCTGGCAACCCTCCTTGATCCACGTTACAAGGGTAAGGTTGCAGACCTTATCTTGCCATCGCAGAGGGAGCAGAGGATGAAACATATTCGGGAGGCCTTGCAGAAAGGTCTGTGCAACATGTTCCCAGAGACTGGGAGGTTACAGACTCCTGTTCCTGGACAACATGTTGCTGAGGCTTCGGTCAGTCAAAGAAGGAGCAGTGGAGAAGGTGGCCGTCTGACCGATGTGTTCAGACAATTTTTTAGTCCGCAGCCCCAGGGTATGATCGGTTCCAGCAACCATCGCCAGCGTTTGTTTTACATGGTGCAGGAATACCTGGGGCAACATCTGACTTGGGCACCTTTCCCACCGAAAATCCTCTGGGTTACTGGGTCTTGAGGATGGATCACTGGCCAGAGCTTGCATAGTATGCAATTGAGCTACTGGCCTGTCCTGCATCCAGCGTTCTTTCGGAACGTACATTCAGTGCTGCTGGAGGCTTTGTAACCGATCACAGGGTGCATCTGTCCACCGACTTGGTCGATCAACTGACCTTCATAAAAATGAATCAGTCTTGGATCACCACCAGCTACCAAGCACCTGATGCTGATGTAACCAAATAATTTTTTTTGAATTGTCAGATCCCTTCAAAGACTGCCTATGCTGATGCTGAGTGACTATCCTGTTATGCTGAGTAATTATCCTCTTCTTCCTCAATGATCATGCTGATAGCTTGTAAGAACATTTGGGGTTCTGGGCACCGCCACCAGTGCCTAAGGCCCAATTTTTCAGCCCCTGTTTAACAGGGGCATGCAATTACAATTTTTGATGCAATTCTTTGCAGCAGGGCTAGTTCCTGCACTCCAACTAGAGTATCTGTGAGGGGTTGCAGTGTTGTGGCACCAGCACCAGTGCCTAAGCCCAATTTTTCAGCCCCTGTTTAACAGGGGCGTGTAATTACAATTCTTGATGCAATTCTTTACAGCAGGGCTAGTTCCTGCACTCCAACTAGAGTATCTGTGAGGGGTTGCAGTGTTGTGGCACCAGCACCAGTGCCTAAGGCCCAATTTTTCAGCCCCTGTTTAACCACTTGACGACCGCCTCACGCCGATGTACGTCGGCAAGGCGGCACGGACAGGCAAAATCACGTACAGGGTACGTGATTTGCCTTCCGCGGGTGGGGGGTCCGATCGGACCCCCCCCCGCCGCCCGAGGCGGTCCCGTTTTGTCCCCCGGCGATCGGAGACGAGGGGGAGGCCATCCGTTCGTGGCCCCCCCCTCGCGATCGCCGCCGGCCAATGGGAACACTCCTTTGCTGCTGTATGCTAAACAGCAGCAAAGGAAATGATGTCATCTCCCCTCGGGTCGGTAGTTTCCGTTCCGGCCCGAGGAGAGACGACAAGTGAATGACTGCACCAACACACACACACACAGTAGAACATGCCAGGCACACATTACACCCCGATCCCCCCCCCCGATCGCCCCCCGATCCCCCCCCAATCACCCCCCCCCCCCCTGTCACAAACTGACACCAGCAGTTTTTTTTTTTTTTTTTTTTCTGATTACTGCATAGTGTCAGTTTGTGACAGTTACTGTGTTAGGGCAGTGAGTATTACCCCCTTTAGGTCTAGGGTACCCCCCTAACCCCCCCTAATAAAGTTTTAACCCCTTGATCACCCCCTGTCACCAGTGTCACTAAGCGATCATTTTTCTGATCGCTGTATTAGTGTCGCTGGTGACGCTAGCTAGTGAGGTAAATATTTGGGTTCGCCGTCAGCGTTTTATAGCGACAGGGACCCCCATATACTACCTAATAAATGTTTTAACCCCTTGATTGCCCCCTAGTTAACCCTTTCACCACTGATCACCGTATAACCGTTACGGTTGACGCTGGTTAGTTTGTTTATTTTTTATAGTGTCAGGGCACCCGCCGTTTATTACCGAATAAAGGTTTAGCCCCCTGATCGCCCGGCGGTGATATGCGTCGCCCCAGGCAGCGTCAGATTAGCGCCAGTACCGCTAACACCCACGCACGCAGCATACGCCTCCCTTAGTGGTATAGTATCTGAACGCATCAATATCTGATCCGATCAGATCTATACTAGCGTCCCCAGCAGTTTAGGGTTCCCAAAAACGCAGTGTTAGCGGGATCAGCCCAGATACCTGCTAGCACCTGCGTTTTGCGCCTCCGCCCGGCCCAGCCCAGCCCACCCAAGTGCAGTATCGATCGATCACTGACACTTACAAAACACTAACCGCATAACTGCAGCGTTCGCAGAGTCAGGCCTGATCCCTGCGATCGCTAACAGTTTTTTTGGTAGCATTTTGGTGAACTGGCAAGCACCTGCCCCAGGCAGCGTCAGGTTAGCGCCAGTACCACTAACACCCACGCACGCACCGTACACCTCCCTTAGTGGTATAGTACCTGATCGGATCAATATCTGATCCGATCAGATCTATACTAGCATCCCCAGCAGTTTAGGGTTCCCAAAAACGCAGTGTTAGCGGGATCAGCCCAGATACCTGCTAGCACCTGCGTTTTGCCCCTCCGCCCGGCCCAGCCCACCCAAGTGCAGTATCGATCGATCACTGTCACTTACAGAACACTAAACGCATAACTGCAGCGTTCACAGAGTCAGGCCCGATCCCTGCGATCGCTAACAGTTTTTTTGGTAGCGTTTTGGTGAACTGGCAAGCACCAGCCCCAGGCAGCGTCAGGTTAGCGCCAGTACCGCTAACACCCACGCACGCAGCGTACACCTCCCTTAGTGGTATAGTATCTGAACGGATCAATATCTGATCCGATCAGATCTATACTAGCGTCCCCAGCAGTTTAGGGTTCCCAAAAACGCAGTGTTAGCGGGATCAGCCCAGATACCTGCTAGCACCTGCGTTTTGCCCCTCCGCCCGGCCCGGCCCAGCCCACCCAAGTGCAGTATCGATCGATCACTGTCACTTACAAAACTCTAAACGCATAACTGCAGCGTTCGCAGAGTCAGGCCTGATCCCTGCGATCGCTAACAGTTTTTTTGGTAGCGTTTTGGGGAACTGGCAAGCGCCAGCGGCGTAGTACAGCCCGGTCGTAATCAAACCAGCACTGCAGTAACACTTGGTGACGTGGCGAGTCCCATAAGTGCAGTTCAAGCTGGTGAGGTGGCAAGCACAAGTAGTGTCCCGCTGCCACCAAGAAGACAAACACAGGCCCGTCGTGCCCATAATGCCGTTCCTGCTGCATTCGCCAATCCTAATTGGGAACCCACCGCTTCTGCAGCGCCCGTACTTCCCCCATTCACATCCCCAACCAAATGCAGTCGGCTGCATGAGAGGCATTTTCTTTATGTCCTCCCGAGTACCCCTACCCAGCGAACCCCCCAAAAAAGATGTTGTGTCTGCAGCAAGCGCGGATATAGGCGTGACACCCGCTATTATTGTCCCTCCTGTCCTGACAATCCTGGTCTTTGCATTGGTGAATGTTTTGAACGCTACCATGCACTAGTTGAGTATTAGCGTAGGGTACAGCATTCCACAGACTAGGTGCACTTTCACAGGGTCTCCCAAGATGCCATCGCATTTTGAGAGACCCGAACCTGGAACCGGTTACAGTTAGAAAAGTTAGTTACAAAAAAAGTGTAAAAAAAAAAATATATATAAAATAAAAAAAAATAGTTGTCGTTTTATTGTTCTCTCTCTCTCTATTCTCTCTCTATTGTTCTGCTCTTTTTTTTACTGTATTCTATTCTGCAATGTTTTATTGTTATTGTTATTGTTATTATGTTTTATCATGTTTGTTTTTCAGGTATGTAATTATTTATACTTTACTGTTTACTGTGCTTTATTGTTAACCATTGTTAACCATTTTTTTGTCTTCAGGTACGCCATGCACGACTTTGAGTGGTTATACCAGAATGATGCCTGCAGGTTTAGGTATTATCTTGGTATCATTCTTTTCAGCCAGCGGTCAGCTTTCATGTAAAAGCAATCCTAGCGGCTAATTAGCCTCTAGACTGCTTTTACAAGCCGTGGGAGGGAATGCCCCCCCCCCCCACCGTCTTCCGTGTTTTTCTCTGGCTCTCCTGTCTCAACAGGGAACCTGAGAATGCAGCCGGTGATTCAGCCTGCTGACCATAGAGCTGATCAGAGACCAGAGTGGCGCCAAACATCTCTATGGCCTAAGAAACCGGAAGCTACGAGCATTTCATGGCTTAGATTTTGCCGGATGTAAATAGCGCCATTGGGAAATTGGGGAAGCATTTTATCACACCGATCTTGGTGTGGTCAGATGCTTTGAGGGCAGAGGAGAGATCTAGGGTCTAATAGACCCCAATTTTTTCAAAAAAGAGTACCTGTCACTACCTATTGCTATCATAGGGGATATTTACATTCCCCGAGATAACAATAAAAATGATTAAAAAAAAAAAATATGAAAGGAACAGTTTAAAAGTAAGATTAAAAAAGCAAAAAAATAATTAAGAAAAAAAAAAAAAAAAAAAAAAGCACCCCTGTCGCCCCCTGCTCTCGCGCTAAGGCGAACGCAAGCGGCGGTCTGTCGTCAAACGTAAACAGCAATTGCACCATGCATGTGAGGTATCACCGCGAAGGCCAGATCGAGTGCAGTAATTTTTCCAGTAGACCTCCTCTGTAAATCTAAAGTGGTAACCTGTAAAGGCTTTTAAAGGCTTTTAAACATGTATTTATTTTGTTGCCACTGCACGTTTGTGCGCAATTTTAAAGCATGTCATGTTTGGTATCCATGTACTCCGCCTAAGATCATCTTTTTTATTTCATCAAACATTTGGGCAATATAGTGTGTTTTAGTGCATTAAAATTTAAAAAAGTGTGTTTTTTCCCCAAAAAATGCGTTTGAAAAATCGCTGCGCAATTACTGTGTGAAAAAAAAAAATGAAACACCCACCATTTTAATCTGTAGGGCATTTGCTTTAAAAAAATATATAATGTTTGGGGGTTCAAAGTAATTTTTTTGCAAAAAAAAAATAACTTTTTCATGTAAACAATAAGTGTCAGAAAGGGCTTTGTCTTCAAGTGGTTAGAAGAGTGGGTGATGTGTGACATAAGCTTCTAAATGTTGTGCATAAAATGCCAGGACAGTTCAAAACCCCCCTAAATGACCCCATTTTGGAAAGTAGACACCCCAAGCTATTTGCTGAGAGTCATGTCGAGTCCATGGAATATTTTATATTGCGACACAAGTTGCGGGAAAGAGACAAATTTTTTTTTTTTTTTTTTTGCACAAAGTTGTCACTAAATGATATATTGCTCAAACATGCCATGGAAATATGTGAAATTACACCCCAAAATACATTCTTCTGCTTCTCCTGAGTACGGGGATACCACATGTGTGAGACTTTTTGGGAGCCTAGCCGCGTACGGGACCCCGAAAACCAAGCACCGCCTTCAGGCTTTCTAAGGGCGTGAATTTTTGATTTCACTCTTCACTGCCTATCACAGTTTCGGAGGCCATGGAATGCCCAGGTGGCACAAAACCCCCCCAAATGACCCCATTTTGGAAAGTAGACACCCCAAGCTATTTGCTGAGAGGTATAGTGAGTATTTTGCAGACCTCACTTTTTGTCACAAAGTTTTGAAAATTGAAAAAAGAAAAAAAAAAATGTTTTTTCTTGTCTTTCTTCATTTTCAAAAACAAATGAGAGCTGCAAAATACTCACCATGCCTCTCAGCAATTAGCTTGGGGTGTCTACTTTCCAAAATGGGGTCATTTGGGGGGGGTTTGTGCCACCTGGGCATTCCATGGCCTCCGAACCTGTGATAGGCAGTAAAGAGTGAAATCAAAAATTTTCACCCTTAGAAATCCTGAAGGCAGTGATTGGTTTTCGGGGTCCCGTACGCGGCTAGGCTCCCAAAAAGTCCCACACATGTGGTATCCCCATACTCAGGAGAAGCAGATAAATGTATTTTGGGGTGCAATTCCACATATGCCCATGGCCTGTGTGAGCAATATATCATTTAGTGACAACTTTATGAAAAAAAAAAAAAAAAAAAAAAAAAGTGTCACTTCCCGCAACTTGTGTCAAAATATAAAATATTCCATGGACTCAATATGCCTCTCAGCAAATAGCTTGGGGTGTCTACTTTCCAAAATGGGGTCATTTTGGGGGGTTTTGTGCCACCTGGGCATTCCATGGCCTCCGAAACTGTGATAGGCAGAGAAGAGTGAAATCATAAATTTACACTCTTAGAAATCCTGAAGGCAGTGATTGGTTTTCGGGGCCCCGTACGCGGCTAGGCTCCCAAAAAGTCCCACACATGTGGTATCCCCATACTCAGGAGAAGCAGCTGAATGTATTTTGGGGTGCAATTCCACATAGGCCCATGGCCTGTGTGAGCAATATATCATTTAGTGACAACTTTTTGTAAATATTTTTTTTTTTTTTGTCATTTTTCAATCACTTGGGACAAAAAAAATAAATATTCAATGGGTTCAACATGCCTCTCAGCAATTTCCTTGGGGTGTCTACTTTCCAAAATGGGGTCATTTGGGGGGGTTTTGTACTGCCCTGCCATTTTAGCACCTCAAGAAATGACATAGGCAGTCATAAACTAAAAGCTGTGTAAATTACAGAAAATGTACCCTAGTTTGTAGACGCTATAACTTTTGCGCAAACCAATAAATATACGCTTATTGACATTTTTTTTACCAAAGACATGTGGCCGAATACATTTTGGCCTAAATGTATGACTAAAATTTAGTTTATTGGATTTTTTTTATAACAAAAAGTAGAAAATATCATTTTTTTTCAAAATTTTCGGTCTTTTTCCGTTTATAGCGCAAAAAATAAAAACCGCAGAGGTCATCAAATACCATCAAAAGAAAGCTCTATTTGTGGGAAGAAAAGGACGCAAATTTCGTTTGGGTACAGCATTGCATGACCGCGCAATTAGCAGTTAAAGCGACGCAGTGCCAAATTGGAAAAAGACCTCTGGTCCTTAGGCAGCATAATGGTCCGGGGCTCAAGTGGTTAACAGGGGCGTGTAATTACAATTCTTGATGCAATTCTTTGCAGCAGGGCTAGTTCCTGCGCTCCAACTAGAGTACCTGTGAGGGGTTGCAGTGTTGTGGCACCAGCACCAGTGCCTAAGCCCAATTTTTCAGCCCCTGTTTAACAGGGGCGTGTAATTACAATTCTTGATGCAATTCTTTGCAGCAGGGCTAGTTCCTGCACTCCAACTAGAGTATCTCTATGGGGTTGCAGTGTTGTGGCACCAGCACCAGTGCCTAAGGCCCAATTTTTCTGCCCCTGTTCAACAGGGACATGTAATTACAATTCTTGATCTAATATTTCACAGCAGGGCCCGTTCCAGCGCCCACCAAGAGTAACTGTGAGGACTTACAGTGTTGTGGCACCAGCACCACCACCATCACCAAAGGCCCAATTTTTCAGCCCCTGTTTAACAGGGGCATGTAATTACAATTCTTGATCTAATATTTCACAGCAGGGCCCTGTGAGGGCTTACAGTGTTGTGGCAACACCAACACCTAAGGCCCAAATTTATGCAGAGTATATATAGGGCAGGACCCTACTTTCAAACATCCAACTTGCAAACGACTCCTACTTGCAAACGGAAGGAGACAACAGGAAGTGAGATGAAATCTACCCCATGGAAGGGAAATTCTCTCATGTAAGAGTTAATATGGGAAAAACGTTTCTCCTTTCCACTGATGCTTTATCACCAATCCTTGTTTCACTAAAAACCCCAAATTTTCTAAAAACATTTGTCATTGGGACAAAAAGTGAGGTGAAATCTTCTGAAGAGGAGCACAGACAGCAAAAAAAATGTCACAGTAGTGATAACCCTTCCCTATGTTTTCCAAAAAGCTTAAAATAGATTTTTTGGCTGGAGCTAAACACGTTAAAAATGTACCAGTTCAAAATTACAAACAGATTCTACTTAACAACTTACCTACAGTCCCTGTCTTGTTTGCACCGCCTGTATACTGCTGTTCAGAGTATATAGGGCCTGGTCACCCCACACCTTTCCTTTTTTTAATTTGGGTGTGGGGTTCCCCTTAATATCCATACAAGCCCCAATGGGCCTGGTAATGGACTGGGGGGGTACCAATGCCATTTGTCTCACTGATTTTCATCCATATTGCCAGGACCCGACATTACATTAAAGCCACAAGCAGTTTTAAATTACTTTTATTCCTTTAAAAATGTCATTTTGTGCAGGGACTGTTCTAAGCACAGGAAACACGCGCCACTTTACATGCATACTATAGACACCCCCCAGGTACGATATTTAAAGGAATATTTCATTTTTTTTTTTACTTTAAGCATCATTAAAATCACTGCTCCCGAAAAAATGTCCTTTTTTAAAACTTTTTTTGCATTGATATATGTCCCCTGGGGCAGGACCCAGGTCCCCAAACCCTTTTTTAGGACAATACCATGCAAATTAGCCTTTACAATTAGCACTTTTGATTTCAAACGTTCGAGTCCCATAGACGTCAATGGGGTTCTAACGTTTGTGCGAATTTTCGGTCCGTTCGCAGGTCCTGGTGCGAACCGGGGGGTGTTCGGCTCATCCCTAGTGGTTACTGTGAATGCTCCTATTACATTGGTGGTCAGTGTAAATCCCCTATACATTTGTGGTCATTGTAAATCTGCTTATTACATTGGGGCTTGGGGTACAATCCTTTTATTCACACTAGTGGCCAGTGTGAAGGTTCCCCTTACATTAGTGGTAACTGTAAATCCCTCCCTACATTGGTGGTCAGTAGGGATGAGCTTCGCGTTCGAGTCGAACCCATGTTCGACTCGAACATCGGCTGTTCGACCGTCCGTCGAATTGCGAACGTTATGGGCCGTTCGCGCCAAATTCGTGTGGCGCGTCACGGCCCATAATTCACTGCGGCATCGCAGTGCATTGCTGGCTGATGATTGGCCAAGCATGCACTATGACCCGCATGCTTGGCCAATCACAGCGCCGTCAGTAGAGAGAGCTGTAATTGGCCAAAGCCAGGGTGGCTTTGGCCAATTATGGCTCAGGGGATTTAGTACACGCCCCACACTATATAAGGCCGCCTGCACGGCGGCCCTGTGTAGTGTGTTCCGGTGTGCTGATAGAGAGAGAGACAGACAGTGTCATTTGATTTGAGAGCTAGATTAGGCTAGATCTGTTCCTGCTCTTTACATTTAGTGCAGTGCGTCCTGCTCACAGTGTTCAGCTAGATCTGTTCCTGCTCTTTACATTTAGTGCAGTGCGTCCTGCTCACAGTGTTCAGCTAGATCCGTTCCTGCTATTTACATTTAGTGCAGTGCGTCCTGCTCACAGTGTTCAGCTAGATCTGTTCCTGCTATTTACATTTAGTGCAGTCAGTGCGTCCTGCTCACAGTGTTCAGCTAGATCTGTTCCTGCTATTTACATTTAGTGCAGTGCGTCCTGCTCACAGTGTTCAGCTAGATCCGTTCCTGCTATTTACATTTAGTGCAGTCAGTGCGTCCTGCTCACAGTGTTCAGCTAGATCCGTTCCTGCTATTTACATTTAGTGCAGTCAGTGCGTCCTGCTCACAGTGTTCAGCTAGATCCGTTCCTGCTATTTACATTTAGTGCAGTGCGTCCTGCTCACAGTGTTCAGCTAGATCCGTTCCTGCTATTTACATTTAGTGCAGTGCGTCCTGCTCACAGTGTTCAGCTAGATCCGTTCCTGCTATTTACATTTAGTGCAGTGCGTCCTGCTCACAGTGTTCAGCTAGATCCGTTCCTGCTATTTACATTTAGTGCAGTCAGTGCGTCCTGCTCACAGTGTTCAGCTAGATCCGTTCCTGCTATTTACATTTAGTGCAGTCAGTGCGTCCTGCTCACAGTGTTCAGCTAGATCCGTTCCTGCTATTTACATTTAGTGCAGTGCGTCCTGCTCACAGTGTTCAGCTAGATCCGTTCCTGCTATTTACATTTAGTGCAGTGCGTCCTGCTCACAGTGTTCAGCTAGATCCGTTCCTGCTATTTACATTTAGTGCAGTGCGTCCTGCTCACAGTGTTCAGCTAGATCCGTTCCTGCTATTTACATTTAGTGCAGTGCGTCCTGCTCACAGTGTTCAGCTAGATCCGTTCCTGCTATTTACATTTAGTGCAGTGCGTCCTGCTCACAGTGTTCAGCTAGATCCGTTCCTGCTATTTACATTTAGTGCAGTCAGTGCGTCCTGCTCACAGTGTTCAGCTAGATCCGTTCCTGCTATTTACATTTAGTGCAGTGCGTCCTGCTCACAGTGTTCAGCTAGATCCGTTCCTGCTATTTACATTTAGTGCAGTGCGTCCTGCTCACAGTGTTCAGCTAGATCCGTTCCTGCTATTTACATTTAGTGCAGTGCGTCCTGCTCACAGTGTTCAGCTAGATCCGTTCCTGCTATTTACATTTAGTGCAGTGCGTCCTGCTCACAGTGTTCAGCTAGATCCGTTCCTGCTATTTACATTTAGTGCAGTGCGTCCTGCTCACAGTGTTCAGCTAGATCCGTTCCTGCTATTTACATTTAGTGCAGTGCGTCCTGCTCACAGTGTTCAGCTAGATCCGTTCCTGCTATTTACATTTAGTGCAGTGCGTCCTGCTCACAGTGTTCAGCTAGATCCGTTCCTGCTATTTACATTTAGTGCAGTGCGTCCTGCTCACAGTGTTCAGCTAGATCCGTTCCTGCTATTTACATTTAGTGCAGTGCGTCCTGCTCACAGTGTTCAGCTAGATCCGTTCCTGCTATTTACATTTAGTGCAGTGCGTCCTGCTCACAGTGTTCAGCTAGATCCGTTCCTGCTATTTACATTTAGTGCAGTCAGTGCGTCCTGCTCACAGTGTTCAGCTAGATCCGTTCCTGCTATTTACATTTAGTGCAGTGCGTCCTGCTCACAGTGTTCAGCTAGATCCGTTCCTGCTATTTACATTTAGTGCAGTGCGTCCTGCTCACAGTGTTCAGCTAGATCCGTTCCTGCTATTTACATTTAGTGCAGTGCGTCCTGCTCACAGTGTTCAGCTAGATCCGTTCCTGTTATCTTCCTACTGACAGGCAGGCTTGTCTGGTTACAGTATATAAAGCTACCTGAAGAAAATTACAGGTGTTCTATCCCAGCTTAGTGCAGCTACAGGCCATTAGTATGTCTGGAAGGCCAAGAAGGAGAGGCAGACAGTCACAAGCCAATAAGAGAGGGCAAGCAGGCTCTGTGTCTAGTGCTGGTCGTGGAGACGGTGCATCCTCATCAGCACGTGGCCATGGGACACGCTTGGCCTTTTTTTCGGCAGCTGGCCGTGTTGAGCCGCAACATGCAGAAAACTTGGTCGAGTGGATGACCAAGCTGTCCTCATCCTCCTCATCCTCTCTCACCCATGCCCAGGGTGCTTTGTCTGGCAAAGCAGCGGCCTCTTCCCTCAGCTCAATGTCATCAGTGACTCCTTCCCTAGCTCCACCATGTCCTCATGAGGATTCCCTCGAACTGTTTGACCACAGTGTTGGGTACATGCTCCAGGAGGATGCCCAGCGTTTGGAAGGCTCTGATGATGATACTGAGCTCGATGAAGGCAGTAACATGAGCACGGACAGAGGGGGTGCCCAAGAAGGACAGCAATCTGGCAGTCATGCTCCCCCTGCTGCAGCATACTGCCAGGTTTGCTCCAGTGATGAGGAGGGAGGGGATGATGAGGTCACTGACTCAACGTGGGTGCCTGATAGGAGAGAGGAGGAGGAGGAGGAGGAGGAGGCGGCACATCACCAACGAGGCAGGATGCCCTCCAGGGGCCAGCCTAAGGGCAGCACATTGACTGCATCACACCCCAAAGCTCCACATGTGCAGGGCGCTGCAGTCTCTGCGCGTTATTCAAAAAGTTCTTTGGTGTGGGCCTTTTTTGAGACGAGTGCATCAGATCGCACCGCTGCTATTTGCAACATATGTCTCAAGCGTATCTCGCGTGGCCAAAACATCTCCCGCTTGGGTACCACATGCTTGACCAGACATATGTTGACCTGCCATGCAGTTCGTTGGCAAGCATATCTAAAAGACCCACACCAAAGAACAAAGAGGATCTCTCCTTGCTCCTCATCAGCTGAGATTTCCAACCCCACTAGACCTTCAGTCCTCTCTGAGACCTGCAGTGAGAGGAATGAAGGTGTAGAATTAGGTGTGTCACAGCCAAGTACTTGTGGGCAATCTGCTTTTGGTACACCGACGCCAGATTGTACCAGGCAAATTTCCCTGCCCCAGCTGCTGCACCGCCGAAAGAAGTTTGCTCCCAGCCATCCACATGCCCAGCGGTTGAATGCTAGCTTGGCAAAATTGCTAGCACTTCAACTGCTGCCTTTTCAGTTGGTAGACTCTGCCCCCTTCCGTGAGTTTGTGGAATGTGCGGTTCCTCAGTGGCAGGTACCCAAACGCCACTTTTTCTCACGGAAGGCGATTCCAGCTCTCTACCGGCATGTGGAAGGCAATGTCCATGCCTCGCTGGACAGGGCGGTCAGCGGTAAGGTGCATATTACCGCTGACTCATGGTCCAGCAGGCATGGACAGGGACGTTACTTAAGTTTCACGGCGCATTGGGTGACTCTGCTGGCAGCTGGGAAGGATGCAGGACAAGGTGCAGTAGTGTTGGAGGTTGTTCCGCCACCACGCCTCCAAAATGCTGATTGTGACACACCTCTCTCCTCCACCCCCTCCTCTTCTTCTTCCTCCATGGCCTCTTCCTCGGAACCAGCGGTGCTCCGTAGGCGTTCAAGGGGCTACGCAAGTACGCAGGCCAAAAGATGCCATGCGGTGCTTGAGCTGGTGTGCTTGGGGGACAGGAGCCACACTGGGGCAGAGGTTCTGTCAGCTCTGCAGGGGCAGGTTCAGAGGTGGTTGACGCCACGCCAACTTAAGGCAGGAATGGTGGTTTGCGACAATGGCACCAACCTCCTCTCTGCCCTCCGACAGGGACAACTGACCCATGTGCCCTGTTTGGCTCACGTCCTTAACTTGGTGGTGCAGCGGTTCTTGGGCAGGTACCCGGGCTTACAGGATGTCCTGAGGCAGGCCAGGAAAGTCTGTGTGCATTTCCGCCGGTCATATAATGCCAGTGCTCGGCTGACGGACCTCCAAAAGGAGTTTAACCTGCCCAAGAACCGCCTAATCTGTGACATGCCCACCAGGTGGAACTCGACATTGGCCATGCTGCAGCGGCTGCACACGCAGCAGAGGGCCATAAATGAGTACCTGTGCGACTATGGCACCAGGACAGGGTCAGGGGACCTTGGTTTTTTTTCCCCACGCCAGTGGGCCATGATCAGGGATGCATGCACTGTCCTGTCACCATTCGAGGAGGCCACGAGGATGGTGAGCACTGACAGTGCATGCATCAGTGACACTGTCCCCCTTGTCCACCTGTTGGAGCACACGCTGCGTGGAATAATGGACAGGGCACTTGAGGCAGAACAGAGGCAGGAAGAGGAGGACTTCCTTAGCTCTCAAGGCCCCCTTTATCCAGACAGTGTTCCTGCGTGCCCGCCGATCACACAGGAAGAGGACGAGGAGGAGGAGGAGGAGGAGGAGGAAGATTGTGTCAGTATGGAGGTGGAGCCTGGCACTCAGCATCAGCAGTCTTTAAGGGATCAGTCCCAAGGAACACATGGACTTGTACGTGGCTGGGAGGAGGTGGCTGCGGACGTTGTTGTCCTTAGTGACCCAGAGGACTCCGGACCGAATGCCTCAGCAAACCTACGCTGCATGGCCTCCCTGATCCTGCAAAGCCTGCGTAAGGATCCTCGTATTCGTGGTATCAAGGAGAAGGACCAATACTGGCTGGCAACCCTCCTTGATCCACGTTACAAGGGTAAGGTTGCGGACCTTATCTTGCCATCGCAGAGGGAGCAGAGGATGAAACATCTTCGGGAGGCCTTGCAGAAAGGTCTGTGCAATGCGTTCCCAGAGACTGGGAGGTTACAAACTCCTGTTTCTGGACAACGTGTTGCTGAGGCTTCGGTCAGTCAAAGAAGGAGCGGTGGAGAAGGTGGCCGTCTGACCGATGCGTTCAGACAATTTTTTGGTCCGCAGCCCCAAGGTATGATCGGTTCCAGCAACCATCGCCAGCGTCTGTTTTACATGGTGCAGGAATACCTAGGGGCAAGATCAGACTTGGACACCTTTCCCACCGAAAATCCTCTGGGTTACTGGGTCTTGAGGATGGATCACTGGCCAGAGCTTGCACAGTATGCAATTGAGCTACTGGCCTGTCCTGCATCCAGCGTTCTTTCGGAACGCACATTCAGTGCTGCTGGAGGCGTGGTAACCGATCACAGGGTGCGTCTGTCCACTGACTCGGTCGATCGGCTGACCTTCATAAAAATGAATCAGTCTTGGATCACCACCCCTGATGAAGTCACGTGATGTGACGTCACGCGTAGGGACGAGACAGGCTGCAAACACAGACAGAGGCACATGAGCTCGCTGCTCGTTGGATTGATACTCTTGCTTCTCAAATTTTATGTGAGTACCTGTAATCTACTAATAAAGAGTGTTACTTTTAATTAAAAACTGGATTACACTATTGGCTTCTCTTCTGCTGATTACCCCCTATGAATACAACCTCCCTGCACCACACCTGAGGGAACCCCAACCCAGGATCCAGGATCCAGGATAGAGAGGGACGCGCTGGAACCCATAGGTGGACGCTTTCAAGCAGTTTTTTTGCCACATGCTTCTGCCCTATTACTTAAAGGTAAGGGGCCATTACCCACTTAAGTGGTCTAGCACACGAAGAAAACATCTGATGTGATTTACCCTAGCACCATACCCGCAACGTGTGCATGCCAGGACGTTGCTGTCACAACCACACACAAGGACTTTTTCTGTGGATACGTTTTCTAGCACTTTAATTGCAACGTGCGCATGGTAGCACGTTGCTGTCACTTCTGCAACAAAGACTTTCACCTTATGCTGTCTATGCAAAATAATACACTTCTCTTATGTGTAAACAAAACCTTTTATAATACTGCTCACTTGGTTTTATTTTTTTCGATGTCAGCATGCACAATATGCACCTTATATAAGAATCATTTGTTATCACTCCTTCAACTTTGTATCGCACCAGCACCTTCTGTTTGCACCATACACTTCGCTGGTTTTAATATAATCGCACGTTTACTATGCACTTTATTTTTCTGTTTAAATTTTAAACCAGCCACTGGTGTGTTTTTGTATTGCAATTATAAGGATTTTATTGTAGGTGATTGAAGTGATATTTTTATTCCATTTTTGTATATGTATGTTAAGTTTATACATTATTGAAGACATTGAATACTCATAATCCTATCACCTTTGATACACACGATTCCTTCCACTCTTATGCTATTTCACTTGTTTTACCAAGCGCATTATTGTCTATTCACTAGTCTCCACAATAAGGAACAGCGCAGCACCACCCACTTTATACATTTATCTCAAAGGTCAGGTGTTTACCCTATCGGTGCATGCGGCTTTTCCTCCCCTAGCCTCTTCCATAACTGATAGCGCGGGAAAAACCCCCCTATTCACTAGTCTTGGATCACCACCAGCTACCAAGCACCTGATGCTGATGTAACTGAATAATTTTTTTCAGATCCCTTCAAAGACTGCCTATGCTGATGCTGAGTGACTATCCCTGAGTAATTATCCTCTTCCTCCTCAATCATCACGCTGATAGCTTGTAAGAACATTTTTGGTTCTGGGCGCCACCACCAGTGCCTAAGGCACAATTTTTCAGCCCCTGTATAACAGGGGCGTGTAATTACAATGTTTGATGTAATACTTTGCAGCAGGGCTCGTTCCTGCATTCCAACTAGAGTGTCTGTGAGGGGTTGCAGTGTTGTGGCACCAGCACCAGTGCCTAAGGCCCAATTTTTCTGCCCCTGTCTAACAGGGGCGTGTAATTACAATTTTTGATGCAATACTTTGCAGCAGGGCTCGTTCCTGCGTTCCAACTAGAGTGTCTGTGAGGGGTTGCAGTGTTGTGGCACCAGCACCAGTGCCTAAGGCCCAATTTTTCTGCCCCTGTCTAACAGGGGCGTGTAATTACAATTTTTGATGCAATACTTTGCAGCAGGGTTCGTTCCTGCGTTCCAACTAGAGTGTCTGTGAGGGGTTGCAGTGTTGTGGCACCAGCACCAGTGCCTAAGGCCCAATTTTTCTGCCCCTGTCTAACAGGGGCGTGTAATTACAATTTTTGATGCAATACTTTGCAGCAGGGCTCGTTCCTGCGTTCCAACTAGAGTGTCTGTGAGGGGTTGCAGTGTTGTGGCACCAGCACCAGTGCCTAAGGCCCAATTTTTCTGCCCCTGTCTAACAGGGGCGTGTAATTACAATTTTTGATGCAATACTTTGCAGCAGGGCTCGTTCCTGCGTTCCAACTAGAGTGTCTGTGAGGGGTTGCAGTGTTGTGGCACCAGCACCAGTGCCTAAGGCCTAATTTTTCAGCTCCTGTTCAACAGGGGCATGTAATTACAATTCTTGATCTAATATTTCACAGCAGGGCCCTGTGAGGGCTTACAGTGTTTTGGCCACAGCAACACCTAAGGCCCTAATTTCTGCTGAGTATATAGGGCAGGACCCTACTTTCAAACATCTAACTTACAAACGACTCCTACTTGCAAACGGAAGGAGACAACAGGAAGTGAGATGAAATCTACCCCTAGGAAGGGAAATTCTCTCATGTAAGAGTTAATATAGGAAAACAATTTCTCCTTTCCACTGATGCTTTCCAATCCTTGTTCCACAAAAAAACCCAAATTTTCAAAAAACATTTTTCATTGGGACAAAAAAGTGAGGTGAAATCTTCTGAAGAGGAGGAAAGACGCAAAACAAATGTCACAGGGGTGATAACCCTTCCCTATGTTTTCCAAAAAGCTTAGAAAAGATTTTTTGGCTGGAGCTAAACACGTTAAAAATGTTCAAAATTACAAACAGATTCTACTTAACAACAAACCTACAGTCCCTGTCTTGTTTGCACCGCCTGTATACTGCTGTTCAGAGTATATAGGGACCTTTCCTTATTTTAATTTGGGTGCGGGGTTCCCCTTAATATCCATACAAGACCCAAAGGGCCTGGTAATGGACTGGGGGGTACCCATGCCGTTTGTCTCACTGATTTTCATCCATATTGCCAGGACCCGACATGACATTAAACCCGCAAGCAGTTTTAAATGAGATTTTTTCCTTTAAAAATGACATTTGGTGCAGGGACTGTTCTAAACATGGGAAACACGCGTCACTTTACAGGCATACTATAGACACCCCCCAGGTACGATATTTAAAGGAATATTTCACTTTTTTTTTTTTACTTTAAGCATCATTAAAATCACTGCTCCCGAAAAAACGGCCGTTTTTAAAAGTTTTTTTTGCATTGATACATGTCCCCTGGGGTAGGACCCGGGTCCCCACACCCTTTTTAGGACAATACCATGCAAATTAGCCTTTAAAATGAGCACTTTTGATTTCGAACGTTCGAGTCCCATAGACGTCAATGGGGTTCTAACGTTCGTGCGAACTTGCGGTCCGTTCGCGGGTTCTGGTGCGAACCGAACCGGGGGGTGTTCGGCTCATCCCTAGTGGTCAGTGTAAAAACCTATTACATTGGTGGCCAGTGTTGAAACTCCTCTTTATATTGGTAGTCAGTAAAAAAATCAGCATTGCCATCGATCACGCCCTCTCCTCCCCCCAGCACTGCCACTGAACCCAGGAGTTCTAGAATCCCTAGAAGTTTTCTGTCTATTGATGGGTCCCCTCACCACCCCAGTCCATGGTGTGCAGGCAGGTGGAGAGCAAAACTGCATGTGGGGGCCAAGAAAATGTTTGCCTAGGGTCCAATCAATATTAAAGATGGCCTTACATGGTAGCAGCCTATGAGAGGAGGGGAATCCAAGTTCCAGCATTAAGGGCAGCCAGTGTGAAGAGCTAGAAGAAGTATCTGCAAGGCAACAAGGAAAAGGACACAGCACCTCTAAGTACAGTATTAAGGAACCATTTAATTATAAAAGCAGTTAACAAACTACTCACAAAGGGAGCATGAATGTATGCATAGTGATCAGTGGTAATCCTGCAGTAGGATCTGGGGGTGGTCACTCTTGGATGTCCGTGTCTCCGGGGTGCAGCTGGTGGCTTGCAAGGGTGGATTGCAGCAGTCGCAGTCTGTACAAAACAGCGGAGAATGCAGGCAGATCGGAGATGACATCACTTCCGGGTGCAGGGTGAAAGGAGGCCGCTTGGCGTTTGGAGCATGCGTGCTCCTTCCTCAGGCCATTCATGCTCCCTTTGTGAGTAGTTTGTTAATTGCTTTTATCATTAAATACTGCACTTAGAGGCGCTGTGTCCTTTTCCTTGTTTTCTTTGCTTTACAAAGACTGTGTAAGGACACTTGTGCTGAAGGATGTGTTTATTACTCAGGCTAGCACAGAGCATTGTTGCGCTAATCCAAGGAATGAATAAATAAATAAATAAGTGAAAAGAGTGCTATGCTACTCCAAAAGAGTATATTAGCCTAAAAGTGCAAGGGCATATACTATGCGAATAGTGAGTGAAATTAAATTTTAAAAAATACAGGTAAGATGGTGGTAAATAATCAAAATAGTGATAAATCAATATAATAAAATTTAGGCGTATAAAATTGCAAAAACTTTAACATGAAACATGCGATATCAAACATATCCAAAATTAGTGCATATGAAAATGTAAAAGTGTATGGGTTGCAACAGACTACTAAACCCAATCGACAAAGCATAAAAAATAAAAAATAAATAAATAAATAGAAATAAACTATAAGAATACAGTGTTACACTGTACGTCCTGAGAGATCTCTAGGCGTACTGAGTAATCTAAAGTGTCCAAATTGGTGCTCAAATGATAGGACACATCCAACCATCTATAAAGTCCAACCAAGGTGATTTGTGCAATAAACAAAAAAGAAATATATATATAAAATTACAAGTTCTTCAATATTTCAAAAATCTTCAAAGTGCCAAGCAGTGAGATGGTGCAAACGGCAAACTTTCTGGAAGTGCACAATTGTCCAAAAAGTCTTTGTATGCTGTATCATTATCAGTACCCCTTACTGGAAACACCTGAACCTAATAATTTGGAAGGGTGTCTGCATAGCCTTGGCCATATAGTGTAAATCGGGACAGGCAACCTTTGACGGAGGGCCTCTGACGAAGCAATTACAAAACTAGTCAGGGCCTGACCACGCAGCAACCTACATTGTCAGCTTTCCTGCTTGCCTTACCTGGGAACACCGCTGGAGCGGTGAGAGGTAGTCAGGAATATCGACTTGTGACACATTGTTGTTACAATGCTCTTTTATTTTGAATTACATTGTAAGTGTGCAATCTTAAGGAAACCGATAATAAATACCTTTTAGTATTGGATTACGCTATGTGTATCTTTGTTCTCTGCTTGTGAGGAGCAAACATCTAGATGGATTACATGCAGAGAGCTGACAACACCCATTGCAAGCCAAGTGTATAACCCAGGATCATCTGACGGAGTGTATGCAGTGAGCAGACATCATCCATTGACAGATAAGCGTATAACCCAGTATCATCTGGTAAGTGCATTTCCTAGGGGGATTGTGACATGTGCAGAGTGGAGGAGGCGATTGTTTTGAATTACTATCTGTAACGTTTTTTCTGTGATGGACAATCCTACATTTACATCTGCCTTATATATAGAGTGAACTTCATACTTATTTACCTGTTTTAGTGAAATTTTAACAAATCCTAAAACGTTTGGATTATTTTAGCGCTGCTATTGTTATGGTATTTCCATTGTACATGTTGCATCCTCAGGCCATTCATGCTCCCTTTGTGAGTAGTTTGTTAATTGCTTTTATCATTAAATACTGCACTTAGAGGCGCTGTGTCCTTTTCCTTGTTTTCTTTGCTTTACAAAGACTGTGTAAGGACACTTGTGCTGAAGGATGTGTTTATTACTCAGGCTAGCACAGAGCATTGTTGCGCTAATCCAAGGAATGAATAAATAAATAAATAAGTGAAAAGCATGCTATGCTACTCCAAAAGAGTATATTAGCCTAAAAGTGCAAGGGCATATACTATGCGAATAGTGAGTGAAATTAAATTTTAAAAAATACAGGTAAGATGGTGGTAAATAATCAAAATAGTGATAAATCAATATAATAAAATTTAGGCGTATAAAATTGCAAAAACTTTAACATGAAACATGCGATATCAAACATATCCAAAATTAGTGCATATGAAAATGTAAAAGTGTATGGGTTGCAACAGACTACTAAACCCAATCGACAAAGCATAAAAAATAAATAAATAAATAGAAATAAACTATAAGAATACAGTGTTACACTGTACGTCCTGAGAGATCTCTAGGCGTACTGAGTAATCTAAAGTGTCCAAATTGGTGCTCAAATGATAGGACACATCCAACCATCTATAAAGTCCAACCAAGGTGATTTGTGCAATAAACAAAAAAGAAATATATATATAAAATTACAAGTTCTTCAATATTTCAAAAATCTTCAAAGTGCCAAGCAGTGAGATGGTGCAAACGGCAAACTTTCTTATTAGAACAATCACTTAAATCAGTGAAAGATGTGGAGTGCGTAGACCAGAAAAGAGTACTCAATCCTCTTCATGCAGCAATCCTATAGTGATAGGTAATGGCCCCTTACCTCATTATACTGAGGTAACAGCATAAGATGGACATCGCTCGTAACAGCTCCTATGGGGGTTGGTCCTGGGTCTTGTACTAGGCTTCTATATACCTTAAATCCTCAGGGGGCAAGGCGGCCAAAGAAAGGGAATAGATGCCATATAGTGTAGTATTTTTAAAAAGAGTAGCTTTATTAACAGTAAAAGAATGTACTCACACAGTGAGATAGCAGAGAGCGCATGTATCCAACGAGCGGCGAGCTCGTACACTTCTGACAGTGGAGGGTGCCTGTCCCGTCCACGCAACACGTGACTTCATCAGCGCAACACCACTCTTACTCGCTGATTTATTATACTAATAGGGGGTAGTTAGGACCCTATTTGGTGTAAGCAGCTTTTCCTTCAATAATTTTATTTCTTACATGGTAGCGCGGGAATAAAACATCTTACACTAGCACAGAGCATTGTTGTGTCACGGCAAGAAATATTTTTCCACTTAGACAAAAGGTATGTAAAGGCATTTCCTAGCATAAATCAGTTAAAAAGCATACCATACCAGTGATATCTGTAAACAACAAACCTAATGCAGGTAAGAAGAGACAGTAAATGGGCTTATGTTTGTTAAGCAACATGTACAATGGTATACAGTATATGGCAGCTGTGGCTGTTTAAACATGTTTCTCCAATTAATAAGTGAATTAATATCTTGAAAAAAAAATTAAGATTACACATTCTATAAAGAGAAATCCAAACAGCTGCAGTACGTTGACAAAATATTTGCTACATGTGCCTATAGTCATTGATCTCTCAACAAATATGGGGTTAAAACAGTAGTTACTGGAGCGCGATCCGAACACAGATCAGGCTTCAGATGAAAGGGAGATTTAGGCACATGTCTAACTCTACCCTTAGTGAAATGACAGCATGTACCCTCTACAAATTCACATAGTCTGTCAACTTGCATTATACTTTCCCCTCATACATACTTACATGAATGGTGTTATTTTGTTCCCAAGAAATATCTAACATCAACTTAATGCTGATTTTCAGTGTATCATCGCTTTTTTCTATTTGGATACCATTATCAATATACGGAAGTTTCAACCTATTGTATTAAAGGAGAAGACAAAATAAATTATGCATTGATTTAATTAACTGGTCCCCAGTCAAGATTACTATAGATAATTAATACTACAGTAAATTGGTATTAAACCCAAAACCAAAAAATATAATATTAATTGATATATTGCAGCTTACCAATCAATAAATGTGGTGGCTGCATTTTTTTTCTTTTTATAGGCTTTTTTTCCCAGTATTTTCACCTGGTGATCTGGACAGTAACACATACCTTCTTTCATAGTTACATAGTTAATCTGGTTGAAAAAAGACACAAGATTATGTAACTATGTAAAAAAGGTATTAGAGTGCCCCCACCCTGGATGAAGGAGCACAGGAGGCACATTTGGACAGCAGCATTGTCAGTCTGAGGGGAGGGGAGTGTTAGATGTCGTAGTAGATTTAGATACACTAACAAATTCAAGCCAAACTCCAGCTCACACTGCAGTTACACAGACAGTTATAACAACCATTTATTTTTATTTTTCTGGGATAAAGATTTTACATGAATTAATAAAATCTGATCACCCCTGTCAGTACTATAACTGCAGGACAGGTTTTTCTGTTGAAAAACAAAAGACTTATTGGCAGAATTATCAGCAAAATAAGGGAAAGAAAGTCTAAAAATAAATCAAAAGCAGCCACCACATCTAAGAATTGGTAAGCTTCAATATGTTTGCTTTGTGGTTTAATACTGTTTATATCCTTTTATTTTTCTCTTTATTTTTCTCTCTTGTGCAAAGAAGCACAGTCATAAAGGCTTTCCTTAAACTGTTGTCACAAGACTGGAAGTGCACAATTGTCCAAAAAGTCTTTGTATGCTGTATCATTATCAGTACCCCTTACTGGAAACACCTGAACCTAATAATTTGGAAGGGTGTCTGCATAGCCTTGGCCATATAGTGTAAATCGGGACAGGCAACCTTTGACGGAGGGCCTCTGACGAAGCAATTACAAAACTAGTCAGGGCCTGACCACGCAGCAACCTACATTGTCAGCTTTCCTGCTTGCCTTACCTGGGAACACCGCTGGAGCGGTGAGAGGTAGTCAGGAATATCGACTTGTGACACATTGTTGTTACAATGCTCTTTTATTTTGAATTACATTGTAAGTGTGCAATCTTAAGGAAACCGATAATAAATACCTTTTAGTATTGGATTACGCTATGTGTATCTTTGTTCTCTGCTTGTGAGGAGCAAACATCTAGATGGATTACATGCAGAGAGCTGACAACACCCATTGCAAGCCAAGTGTATAACCCAGGATCATCTGACGGAGTGTATGCAGTGAGCAGACATCATCCATTGACAGATAAGCGTATAACCCAGTATCATCTGGTAAGTGCATTTCCTAGGGGGATTGTGACATGTGCAGAGTGGAGGAGGCGATTGTTTTGAATTACTATCTGTAACGTTTTTTCTGTGATGGACAATCCTACATTTACATCTGCCTTATATATAGAGTGAACTTCATACTTATTTACCTGTTTTAGTGAAATTTTAACAAATCCTAAAACGTTTGGATTATTTTAGCGCTGCTATTGTTATGGTATTTGTTGCTGTGACATATTTCTTTTTTTTTTTTCAAATAACAATTTTTATTAAGTATAAAGACAAAGGTATGCATAGAACAGTAGTGTCGCTTATAGTTAAGTGCAGTTGGTAGACAGTCAATCCAATAAACATTGAGCTTCTGATGATAGTCATCCAGACACAGTAGTGGTATAATACATTCCATATAATCTAGGGCTGTCAACCAGCAAGTAACATCATTGGACTGAATATGTTTTAGCATTTTACAAAAAGAAAGAAGATAAAGGAGGAAAGAAGAAAAGAGGGATAAGAAGGGGAAGGGGAGAAGGGGGGGGTCTGGCCGCAGGCCTAGGGCGGGTCCTCCCGCCTGTGCCATTCCTCCCAGACCATGTCATGAGCCTCCAATCTGTTTTGTATCCTGGCTGTCATTTTCTCCATTAGCTCTATGTCCTTTATTCTGGTATAGGGTTCTGTTTGGGAGGGTGGAATCTGTTTCTTCCAATAGAGGGCTACCAGGCATCTCGCTGCTGTGAGAACATGACCTAGCAGTTTCTTGGAGTGTCGGGATATATGTAACCCAGACACACCGAGAAGAAACAGTTTCGGGACTTTGGGGACCTGGACGCCCAGTAGGCGGTTCAACAATAATTGCGTTTCCGTCCAGAAAGGAGCTATTTTGGGACATGACCAGTAGATGTGATACAAGGTCCCCCTGTCCTTCATGCATCGCCAACATCTATCCGAACTAGATGGGAAAATGGTGTGGAGGACATCAGGCGTCATATACCAGAAGAAAAGAACTTTGTAGGCATTCTCTTTGTACAATGTGCATAATGAGCTTTTAGCCGCCTGGGTCCGAATCGTCTTCCAGGTAGATTCCGGGATCTCCTCCCCCAAGAACCTCTCCCAGCGGGTCATGTACGGATGTTTGCCGCGATCTGTGAAGTTGTAAGAGTTTAATATCCGATAAATATCGGATATTAGCCCGCGTCTGGTCGAGCCTTCCAACATCAGTCCCTCAAAGGGCGATGGGGCCGAGAACTGTAGATTCAGGGCGATTGATTGAGCGTAGTGCCTAATCTGCAAATATCCATAGAACACTTGCCTCGGTAAATCAAATTTTTTCTGGAGTTCTGTGAAGGACAGCAATCTGCGCGTGCATAGGTGCACCAAATGACCAAAGTGGAACAGATTCCTCGTCGCCCACGGATAGGACATCTGGTGAGTAAGACCTGCAGGCAGTCTGGGGTTGTAGAGGAACGATGTGAGGAGTGAGCTTTCTGAGGGTAGCTTATAAAGCCGTGATAATTTACGCCAAAGTGTACTAAGGTGGAGCATGGGGCCCAAAAGCTGAGTGGACCCCACCTTCACCTCTGCATTCCACAGCATGCTGTTTGGGTGGACTGGGGCCATCCATAGTTTTTCTATTTCTGTCCACTTATTATATGAGCGTTGGGTGAACCAAGAGGCCAGGGTTCTCAATTGGGTGGCTTGGTAGTATTTAGTTAGGTCAGGGAATGATAATCCGCCGTCTGATCACGCCACTGTCATGACTGATTGTGAGATTCTGTGTCTTTTGTAGTTCCAAATAAATCGTGTTAAATCCGCCTGGAGTTTCTTCAGCTCCGGTTGTGGTATTGGGATGGGGAGAGTTTGGAATAAATACAGCAGCTTCGGCAGGATAACCATCTTAACAGAAGCTATCCTCCCTAGCAGGGAGATATGATGAGCCTTCCATTATAGTAGAAGGTCCCTTATGGTTTTAAAGAGAGGAGGATAATTGGCTCGGTATAGGGTGGAATAAGAGGGAGTTATCTGTACTCCCAGATATTTCAGTGATGATGTCTTCCAATGGTAGGGGAAACAGTGTTGTAAATGTTGGGTCTCCTGTGTTGGAATATTGATGGGTAGGGCTTCTGATTTAGCTGCATTTATCTTGTACCCCGATAGGGATCTATATAAGTCAAGTTCGGCGTGCAAATTAGGGAGTGATATTCTGGGCTGGGTCATGTGACATATTTCTACACCATTTAATTGTTTAATAGATAGGTCACAATTTTTGAGGGAGATTGCATCTGGAATTTAAATACCGTATATACTCGAGTATAAGTCTTTCCGAGTATAAGTCGAGGCCCTACTTTACCTCAAAAAAATGGGAAAAATTATTGACCCGAGTATAAGACGAGGGTGAGAAATGCACAGCTACTGTAAGTGGAAAAGAGGGTCAACAATGCCCATTTGCAGCCTCACTGTGCCCATTTGCAGCCATAGGTCCCCTGAACTTCAAACTCGGTAGTTAAGGGTTCCTAGATGCCCCCTAGCTGCAGCCAAAATTTGGGGTCTCTGAACCCAAAGTGTCCCGAAATGACATTGCTGCAGATAGACACAGTTGACCGAATTTGGGGCCCCGTATCTTGGGGCCACTTAGTGTTAGGAACCCTAAATTTGGTGTGCAAACCCAGTGGAACTAGCACTAAATATCCAAAGCTGGGGTTTCTAGCACCAAGTGTCCCCGAGATACAGGACCCCAAACATCGGTTCAGAAAATGTCAAGCACTTTTCTGCAGCAGAGAATGACATTTTCCAAACCGAGTTTGGGGCCCCGTATCTCGGGGCCACTTAGTCCTAGGAACCTCAGCTTTGGATATGTTATGGTACCAGTTCCACTGGGTTTGCACACCAAATTTGGGGTTCCTAGCACCAAGTGGCCCTAAAATAGGGGGCCCCAAAGTCGGTTCAGAAAATGTCAAGCACTTTTCTGCAGCAGAGAATGACATTTTCCGAACCAATTTTGGGGCCCTGTATCTCGGGGCCACTTAGTGCTAAGAACCTTAGCTTTGGATATGTGGTGGTACCAGTTCCATTGGGTTTGCACACCAAATTTGGGGTTCCTAGCACCAAGTGGCCCTGAGATACGGGGCCCCAAATTTGGTTCGGAAAATGAAATTTTTTGTTGCAGAAAAGTGCTTGACTCGAGTATAAGTCGAGGGGGGAACTTTCAGCACAAAAAAATGTGCTGAAAAATTCGACTTATACTTGAGTATATACAGTATGTGTGTCTTGATTTGGAGATGGGAACCTCCTAAAGTTTTTTACAACAGCAGTTGAACCTATATGGACAGGCTGCAATTTCTGTGGGATTGAGCAGACATTTAGCATCTGGAAAACAAAAACTTAGCATCCTGTTTCAGAAATTGTGGAGAAAAGTAACACATTTTTTTTTTTTTTAATTGAAAAGATAAACTTTTTTCAGATTTGTTGCATGGCTTTAAACCTTTTCAGACACACTGCTATTTCTGAGATAGAGAGAATAGTTTGCAGCTGGAAATAAGAAATTGTTGCCTGTTTTCAAAGCCTGAATGAAGATGGTAAATGTTAGCACATTGGTACCACATTTTCTAAGCCAATTTGAACAGGCTACTATATGTGAGCCAGAATGCAAACAGATTGCTACTTACAATAAAAAAGTGTTATTTTTTCCAATTCAGAAGAGGGAAAGGTATACAAATTTGCAGCACAGTTTTAACCACTTCAGTACTTGTCCATAGTCATATGACGTCCGAAGATGGAATCTCTTATCCTGGGCAGCGTCATATGACATCCTCGGCTTCCCGGCAGCATAGGGGGGAGAGCGCATGCCCACCATGTCACCGTGGAGCCGATGCGATTGACCGGCAGGCCCAATGACTGGATCGCCACAGAAC
The DNA here is from genome assembly GCA_037952835.1 of Lithobates septentrionalis. Taxonomy (NCBI): domain Eukaryota; kingdom Metazoa; phylum Chordata; class Amphibia; order Anura; family Ranidae; genus Lithobates; species Lithobates septentrionalis. The sequence goes on along the minus strand of JBBDGP010001553.1, from coordinate 24,372 downwards.
CCTAGGGTTCTGCAGAACCCCGGTTTAGAAACACTACTGTAGACTATTGGGTGCCCAGGATTGACCACTGTTTAGCTGTTTAGCTCCCTGGAGCCAGTGTGCTGTCTGAGAAGGCATTTAGCATGGCAGGGAATTTTGATACAGAGAGGTGAATCAGCCTGTCTCCTGAGAGAGAGGAGAGGCACACTATTATTAAAATGAAATGTTTGCTGATTAACAATAACCTGCAAAACTGCTGATATAGTTTAAACTTCTAAGTATCAACTGGTCTCCAAAAATTGATACCTACAGCTCCTGCCTCTTCTCCTAGGCTGTTCTGGTGCTCTGGCATAGTAAAGGTGCCACACAATATTTTGCAGCTCAAGCTCAGCTGCAACATTTCTGATGTTTGCTACAAAATGATTCCTGCATTGTACCTAGAGTTTGTGGCTTATTCTGGTGCTCAGGGACTCAAAAACATCTTTGGCTATTGTCCCTCAAATAATACACTTTATTATATATTTCAGTATAAAACCTGCCTCATCTTTCCAACTTATATTGCAGTCTAACAAGGTTGCTTACATACTGTAAAGCCACTTTACAATATATGTGGCTACTGTCTCTTTAGAGAAAGAGCTGGGAACACACCTCTCAAAGCCACCTGTGAGGATCTGATGAGCTGCTTTTTTTCAATCGATGTGTGTGGTTTTTTTTTGGTGCATCAGGCTACATCCTTGAGAGGCGTTTTTCCTTTTCTCTTTTTTCTTGGAAATTGTTTTACAACCATATACGCCTAATGCTGCATTTATTTTCTACTTATATTTATATTTTCAGGTTGGTTTTTTCAATATATATATACAATTTATATTTCCATATGTCCCTTGACACTGGCCATGTTTGTAGCCTTATGTCTTTCTTTTGAGTAAATTAGGCGCTTTTTTGCCCCTTAGCATTGATCTATATATTGATATTTTTGTTATATATTTATTACATTGATTATTCATTTCAATTGTCTCATTATATTCAGATTTCACTTAGTCTATACACATTTTATTTTTATTCTCTTCAACACTCTGTGCGTCCTCTTCATATGGATGCACCATACATTATATTTAATGATTCCATAATATCATTTACTACATATATTTTTCACAATTTGTTTTCTTCATTTAAATTCCCTTCACAAATGAATCACACATAATATATCAAGTTGTCACTTATTTTCTTTATTTGCATGCATATTTTTGTCTTCACATTGCAATGTTGGATTTTTTGTGCGCACTGCTGTGTTTCATTTGCTGCTAATTGATCCATGTTTAGCCATTTGGTGGTTGCCAGACCAGGTGAAGGTTTGGTGATTCTGGACTCCCGATCGGTCTCTTCCATGGACTTTTTTCTACAAATAAACATGCACATTTGGGGTTACTCCAGTGATGAGTATGCACATCTGTGTGAAACGTGTCCACTGAGCACCTTTTTTGGATTGATATTTGTCATATTCGCTTGATTTTATGGACTTTCAATAAATTATTTTGATTTTACTTCTGGATGTCCCGCCATTCTTCTTTGTTTCTACTGTCTCTTTAATAATACACTTGTCTCTCCCTCTTATACTGTGACCCAAACAAGCTGCTTACATACTGTCCAAACACTGTACAATATTTGTGCTTAGACTAATGTTTATTTCAAGATAAAACCTGTTTTGTCTCTTCCTCTTATATTGCGAGTAAACTGTTCAGCCACTGTACAATATAATGTGTATGTTATGTGCTATCTCTGCTTATTTCAAAATAAAACCTGTCTCACCTCTCCCTCTCTTAAATAACAGCTTAACCAATCTGCTTATATACTCCCCCACCACTATAAACTATGTATGGCTATCATCTCTCAAAAAATACACTCTATTTTCTCTCATTTTTATTGCAAGATAAAACCTGTCATATCTATTTCTTGTTGCTAAGTACATCCCTAAGGTCTATATTTTGAGTACTATTAGACTTATTGGGGATACAGAGATTAAAGAAGGTTTGGGGAATGCTCTCTGTTTTGACATTTATTAAACTTTTAAAACAAATGCAGTGTGGTACTGCAAAGTTAAGCCCATAGACTATACTAATAAACTATTGTGCCACTGGCCAATTGGTATGACGTTGAGGGCTTTAGCTTTGTTTTTTAAAGGAAACCTTTCTTTAGCTTTTAAATCTGTTGTGGTTGTTCCTTCCACCAGTCATTTTAGGCCTTTTGCCACTGGAAGGGAAAACATCACATGTTACAGCCAAAACTATCTAAGAAAGCATTTTTTAGGTTGAAATTAATCTGGTTGTTCTTCAGGGGATGTACTATAGATGGCACCATGTTTCATACATGGTGGACATGTCCAAAAGTGCGAAGGTTCTGGATACGCACATACAATTTCATATATTCACTGACTCAAGTGAATTTCATGAAGTCACCCCTACAGGCACTGTTGGGACACCCAGTGGAGGGGACACTGAAACACATGAAGAGACTCATCGCCTTCATATTTGTTGCAGCAAGAATAGCGATTGCCAAATCTTGGAAATCCCCAACAATCCCTTTTCACTTGCTAAAATCTAAACTGTCATGGATAATGGTGAATGAACGCATCTCGGCGATTTTAAACAATAAGATTTGTTTGACAAAATATGGGACCCTTGGATTAACTACCTCTCGGCTACATAATGAGATGGGAGTGGCTCGGGGGGGTACTTTTCTCCAGGGCCAGAGTGCACCCCCCTCCACTATCCTCTACTCTTATTTCTATCATTCCTTTCCTCTTTCTCTTTTCTTTTAACCGGGCCTCTAAGGGCCCATGGACCAATTAAGGCCAGTGGGTCCACTTAGAAGTTAAACAAGTTGGTTACACCTAGTGGAGGTGACAGAGGGAGATGGGGTTCCCCCTATGGCTCCCCATGCAACTTGGAGCACTCCTGTGCATCACCTAGAGGAGGTCTTGCCTTTTTATTTTCTTTGTTTAATTTTTTCGGTTTAGGTCTGACCTCGTTATATAAACCTAAAATAAGGACAAGGATACACAAAACCTCACATATATACAAAGTAATTTGTGATGTAACCGACTCATCACCTGTACCATTACTTCGTACTAAGATGGTAAATGTCGATATTGTACTTGTATAAAAATTTTCTAAATAAAAATATTGGAAAAGAAATTAATCTGGTTGGAGTGCTTCTGTATTTTAGGCAAGTTAAATGTAAAAGCTGAAAAATCTGTTGCACATCTGAAATATCTGATTCCAGAAAACAAGCAGCATTGCTGATGGTGTTCACAAGAATCATTCTATCCTGTTGTACCAGATGTAGGCATTCCCCAAGCATAACATTTAAAGGATTCATGTTTTTTTCATGTTGCTCTTGATCCTTTTTCTTCCCACTATACGGTATTATTAACAGTTTGCTAATTAGCCCACAAAGACCATACAATAACAGCAGGATTGGCCCCTATAGACTCCAGTGGGATTCATTGAACTTCAAACTCAGTTCAACAAATCATCAGTGTATAACCACTTGACCACTGGGCACTTAAACCCCCTTAATAACCAGACCAATTTTCAGCTTTCAGTGCTCTCACATTTTGAATGACAATTACTCAGTCATGCAACACTGTACCTATATGAAATTTTTGTCCTTTTTTTCACACATATAGAGCTTTCTTTTGGTGGTATTTAATCACCACTGTTTTTTTTATTTTTTGCGCTATAAAAGAAAAGAGACTGAAAATTCTGTAAAAAATGAATTTTTCTTTGTTTCGGTTATAAAATTTAGCAAATTAGTAATTTTTCTTCATAAATTTTGGCCAAAATTTATACTGCTACATATCTTTGGTAAAAATAAGTACAAATCAGTGTATATTATTTGGTCTTTGTGAAAGTTATAGAGTCCAAAAGCTATGGTGCCAATATCTGAAAATTGATCACACCTGCATTACTGACAGCCTATCTAATTTCTTGAGACCCTAAAATGCCCGAAAAGTACAAATATCCCCCAAATGACCCCTTTTTGGAAAGAAGACATTCCAAGGTATTTAGAAAGATGCATGATGAGTTTTTTGAAGTTGTCATTTTTTTCCCACAATTCTTTGCAAAATCAAGATTTTTTTTTCTTTTTTTTTCACACAATTGTCATATTAGCAGGTTATTTCTCACACACCGCATGTGCATATCACAAATTATACCCCAAAACACATTCTGCTATTACTCCCGACTACAGCGATACCACATGTGTGAGACTTTTACACAGCGTGGCCACATACAGAGACCCAACATGCAGGGACCACCTTCAGACGTTCTGGAGCACCCAGGCCAATTCTGACATTTCTCTCCTACTGTACATGTAAAAATCATCATTTATTTGCTAGAAAATTACATAGATCCCCAAAACATTATATATTTTTTTTAGCAAAGACCCTAGAAAATACAATGGCGGTCGTTGAAACTTTTTATCTCGCATGGTATTTGCGCAGCAATTTTTCAAACGTTTTGTGCTTTAAAAAAAAAAAAACAGTAAAGTTAGACCAATGTTTTGCATAATGTGAAAGATGAAGTTATGCCGTGTAAATAGATACCTAACATGTCACCCTTCAAAATTGCACACGCTCGTGGAATGGCGCCAAACTTCGCTACTTAAAAATCTCCATAGGCGACCCTTTAACATTTTTTACTGGTTACATGTTTTGAGTTACAGAAGAGGTCTAAGGCCAAAATTATTGCTCTCACTCTACCGATCGCAGCGATACCTCACATGTGTGGTTTGAACACCGTTTTCATATGTGGGCGGGACTTACGTATGCGTTCGCTTCTGCATGCGAGCACACAGGGACAGGGGCGCTTTAAACATTTTTTTTTGTATTGTTCATTTTACTTTATTTAATTACGTTTGACACTTTTTTCCAAAAAAAAAAAATTTTTGATCACTTTTATTCCTATTACAAGGAACGTAAACATCCCTTGTAATAGGAATATGGCATGACAGGTCCTCTTTACAGTGGGATATGGGGTCAATAAGACCCCACATCTCACCTCTAGGCTGGGAAGCCTGAAATAATAAAAAAAAAGATCCTGGCTTTGATCGTAGCGGTGAGTCGGTAGAAGCACCGGAGGATGGTGGGAGGGGGGACATCCCCTCTCATCTCCCATAAGAACGATCAAGCAGCAGAACAGCCACTATGATTGTTCTTATGGTGTAGGGAATCGCCGGCTGAAAAAGCTGATATCTGAATGATGCCTGTAGCTGCAGGCATCATTCAGATATCCCCGCACAAAGTCAAGGACGTCATATGACGGTGGGCGGGAAGTGGTTAAAACACTTTTTTTTTTTTTAACACAAAGTTGTCCATTTATACAATATTTCTAACACATAGCATGTACATACCAAAAATGACACCCCAAAATAGATTCTCCTACTCCTCCCGAGTACGCCGATACCACATATGTGAGACTTCCACAGCCTGGCCACATACAGAGGCCGAGTACAGCCGAGTATGGCTGGGTATGGCAGAGTATGGCTGGGTTATGGCTGGGTATGGCAGGGTATTGCAGGGTATTGCAGAGTATTGCAGGGTATTGCTGAGTAATGAAGGGTATTGCGGGGTATTGTGGGGTATTGCAGGGTATTGCAGGGTATTGCTGTGTATTGCGGAGTATTGTAGAGTATTGCAGGGTATTGCAGGGTATTGCTGGGTATTGCGGGGTATTGCAGAATATTGCACGGTATTGCTGGGTATTGCAGGGTATTGCTGGGTATTGCGGGGTATTGCGGGGTATTGTGGGGTATTGCAGGGTATTGCAGAGTATTGCAGGGTATTGCTGGGTATTGCGGGGTATTGCAGAGTATTGCAGGGTATTGCAGAGTATTTCAGGGTATTGCGGGGTATTGCAGAGTATTGCAGGGTATTGCTGGGTATTGCAGAGTATTGCAGGGTATTGCTGGGTATTGCGGGGTATTGCAGAGTATTGCAGGGTATTGCGGGGTATTGCAGTGTATTGCACAGTGTTGCACAGGGTATTGCAGAGTATTGCACATGGTATTGCACATGGTATTGCACAGGGTATTGCACAGGCTATTGCACAGGGTATTGCAGAGTATTGCACAGAGTATTGAAACCACCTAAAGTATGGGGTCGTTGATCCCTGGGGGTGAGCCTCATCCTCTGGGAATTGTTTTCAAGGTGTCAGCTTGGGCCGGAGTGGTTTTCCATGCACCTCCATCTGTCTCAGTCTTGAGAATGACTCTCAAGATTGGGACAGATTCGTGTCCTCTGTACCAGTGGATACCTTTTTGGTTTGTTGATATAGTGGAAATGGACTGGTTCTTTCCCACTCCTAGAGGTTTGGGGATTGGAGTACAGGGGATTTCCCTCTGCCCCTCACCTACCTCCTTTTCTTGTATTTTCCTTTTTTTCCCTCATTCTCTATCTTCTGTCTCTTTCAGACACCAAGGGTTTTCCGGGACCGCACAAATCCAAATTTTAGTCTCCTAGGATAATTTCCGCTTCAACTTTATGGATGCATCTATGTTGGGGAGGGTGAGTTTCCGCTATGTAAGATGCTTGACTTCTCCTCTGCACCGACAGACACCACCTCATTCCTTTTACACATTGCCTCTCATAATGTACAGGGTCCTAAAGAGGAAGTAAAGTCTTCCTCTTTGATTGTACCTACAGGTAAGCCTATAGCAAGGCTTACCTGTAAGTACTGTAAATATCTATAATAAACTTGCACTTTGGGAGATATTTACTATATACACTGCTGCCGACAACATCGATGCATGTGCACTGAAGGAGCGGCCCACTTGTGCCGTTTCTTCAGTACCCATGCCATGACTGGCGGCACGCAAGCACGAGTGACATCATTGCTGCTCTGGCCAATCACAGCGCCGGAGCCAGCAAATCCTGAAGATGTCGGCCGTGGGAGCGGAGTGCAGCACTGCAGGGCATTGTTGTAAGGTAAGTATTTCATAATGAGCTAGTATGCAATGCATACTAGCTCATTATGCCTTTATCTTGCAGGGGCTTTTTTTGGAATTTTTTTCAGAGATTTACAACCTCTTTAACTACCTGATAAAACGCAGAGACTCACGTCCCCAAACGATACAAACCCTCTTTTTCTTGTTCAAATTTTTTATCGAAGGAAAAAACAATAAATCTCAATAGGATGCATCAGAAAGAAATTTTCCACCAGGATAAGGGGAGGCAATAGTAGCATAGTGACTCAATGCAGAGGTAGGGACGTAGCCCTTTGTAACAAAACATACAGCAAAAAAACAGCAAAGCGTAAAAAGACACTGTAAGGCTACGTGGTGTGGGTTAGTTTGGGGACACTTAGAAGATTATTGGTAGGTGAAATCCAAGAACCAATACGATTCCTATGAACAAAAGTTAGTTACCGGGGACTCCAGTCGTAGTTGCCCTGAGGTTAACAAACAAATAAGAGTCCTCGAAATGGATAAAGGTTAAATTGTAGGGTAAACATTGAGAGCATTTGTAGGTATGACCTTGGTGGGATTGCAGTTAGAGGGGAATGTCCAGCCTCGGCATGATGGGCAGATAGATTGGTTGGAGCTGAAAGGTTTACATCCAGAAGAGAAGAGCTGAAAGGTGAAGGAAAAAAAGAGGAAGAGAGGGGAATGAAGAAATGAAGGGGTGAGTTGAGAAAGAGGGGGAAGGTAGCTAAGGAGGAGGAGGTGAAGGGCAAGGAGGGAGTTCAGCGGGAGGAGGGGGAGGAGATATGGGTCTGGTCTTTATGGGTAAACAAAATTACCAATATGGCTATTCAAGGTAGTAGCAAAGCGTTATCAAAGTCAGGAGTAAGATAATGGTCGATCCAGGGTTTCCAAAGGCATTCAAACTTTTTGAACCCTGTCTAGGAAAATTGCTTCTTTTTTGGCATGAACCATGACTCTGGTAACTCTATTCTTTGTTTACAAGACAGTGAGGTGGGGGGTTTTTCCAGGCCTTCGCAATGGTTTGCTTTGCTGCAGTTGTAACCTGCAGGAGTAGCTTGAACTGGAGATAGGTCACATCCGGAGCTTTTTTATTGAGTAGAACCATGGCTGGGTTGGGGGTTAAGGTGTTACCAATAAGGGTGGAAAGGATACAGAAAATGTCAGCTCAAAATTATTGGGCTAGCAGGCAACTCCACCACATATGAAGGTGCCTGTCATTGTCCAGACAACCCCAGAAAGAAGCAGGAAATTAGGATGGAAGATATTTGGTAATCCAGGTACCAGCGCATCAATACTTTGTACTTCATTTCAGCCATTCATATTATCTTTATGTTTGACGTTTGTCGACTGTCCATTGCTATACATCTGTTTTCTGTTGGTTTCTATAATTGCCCCATGTCTTCTTTGTTACAACTATTGCTCAAAGCATCTAAGAATTCCTCACCAGCGATGTGATTGGCACTGCGCTGTATTATTCACCTGATATGCACTCATTTCCCTATATGATTCTTTGTTTCATTCCATCATCACTATTTATAGTTATTCACACTTCAATCACGATCCCTCCTTCCTCACATCCATTCCCCCTGCACGAGTCCGTGAGTGGAGATAGAGGACAGAGGCGCGCCCACTAAATGGGCTATGTCAGCTGCTCGAGCGCCCGCCCCTCTTTCTCCCCACACAGCTCATGTTGTGTTATGGGTAATGTAGTCTTTCACCTTCTTTCTCACCTGTCCCCAGGCCACTCTCCCGTTCCCCCCGCTCCATTGGATGTCGGCAGACATGTAACCGGCACGTACACACATTTAAACCTCCCTCACAATGGTGCATTTAGATGACAGATGGGCTGCTATGCCGGTGTCTTGTCGAATACTGTCCCCTATCATATAGTGTCCCTCCTGTACTGCGCAGGCGCAGTACGGAGGACAAACGAGACGCCGAAAGTCTCCGAAGTTCAACAGCTGATCATCAGCTGTACACGGTGCCTGCGCTTTTATTCTCACCCTATGTCCAGGTTCATTCCCTACTATCCAAGTGGACATAGAGCTAGAATAAATAGTTGCCGAGCGCAGCGAGGCCCTCTTACAAAGCCATCGCTAAGAAGTGCCCAAGCGCCGTGTACAGCTGATGGTCAGCTGATCAACTTCGGACACTTTCGGCATCTCCTTCTCCTCCGTACTGCGCAAGCGCTGCGCCTGCACAGTACGGGGCGGACACTATCCGATAGGAGGACAGTTCTTGTCAGAACACCGGCGTATTGTCCTGCACAAGGTACTTTTCAATCACTCTCCTGTTGTTACCTTTCTCAACAGAATATTTTCCTTTACTGCTCTGCTTTATATTTAAACCTTTCTTCTCTCTACTCAACATTGCTGGCTCATGCTAATCATTGACTTAATATAAGCACCTGGTACCGTCTTTTAAAGGAATTTTTCCTCCCACTTTTTCTTTGTAAGTGGATATAGACGATCTGTATACAGGACTATGGTTTTCTCCTATATGGATGATCGATATATATATTTAATAATATTTGCAAAGTTTATCTCGTTCCTAATCAACCACACGATAGCAGTGCTTGCTCTTCCCACATACCTTCCTAGATTTAGTACCAATCGATGTAGATTTTCATTATGGCCATTATCTTCCCTAATTAGACAAACATTCCCATCTAGCAGCCTTTGCTTTTCTCTAAACCCAATCGGTCCTGCGTAAGTATTTTTTCTCTTCTGTCCCATTTAATTTTATTACCAACTCATCATCTCACTTTCCCACACCATTATCACCACCCTCCGTTTGTTTTCACACACACCTCACTCCCCTCCTTCCTTCTCCCCTTTGTCCATTTCCAGCTCTCTCTCTCCTTCCCGTCCCCGTCCCCCCTCCCCTTTCCGTTTCCTTCTCTCACTATCTGCACCCTATTCCTTTCCCCTTTCTTTCCCCTCTGGCTCCTTTCCCTTCGTCCCCTCCCTTCCTATCCATTTCCTTTCTTTTCTTCCTCTTATCCTTCCCCTCTTCTTCCTGCCCCCCTTCTCCCTTTCTCTCCTCCTTTTTTCCCCCTTCCGTTCCCCGATCTTCCCACCCCCCAACCTTCCCATCACCATTCTACTCACATTATTACTCTCTTATGTGGCAGACATTGGTCCCACGGCCCCCACCTGGGCCCACCTAGGCCAACTCTCCCCAATACAGCGCAGTGTCCGTTTTCCTACATCTGGTCTTATCGTTACAGCAGGTAACTATTCAATAGTTGGCAGTTGACTAATTTAGCTTTGGACAGTCGCTAACATTTTTCTTTTTTTCAGTTATACATTTTTGGCTAATATTTTAATGGCTTCTAATTGTATTTTGTTCTATGCAGTGATATATCCAGCTTGGTCCCTCAACACATATCCCCTGAGAAAGCCCCAATGGGCGAAACATGTCGGGATTATAGTACTGAGTGACCCCCCATTCTTTATGTTGATATGTATCGCTGTCTGTTCTAGTATTATGCATAGCCAGCATAATAATTTTTAAACTTTGTTTATGTTCAATAAAATGTCATTCATACTTTTTATCTTGATGTTTGTCTAAATTTACTTGCCCGGCGCCCATAAAATCCCACTAAATTACCTCTCTGACTGTATATGCTACTCAGGGATGGTGGCGCCCTCCTTCTGACACTGTCACCTATCCATACCAACCAGCATTCTGTGAGGCCAATTTTGTGGCAGTCGAAATATTGGACCAGTCGGCAGCATCCAATTGGAGGCCCAGATCAGATTGCCATTTGTTTACATAGTGTAGAGATGCACAAGGTGGTAGATCTAACTGTTGTAAGTAGAAAGAGGAGATTAAGCCCCGTGCATGGGGATCTTTCTTGCAAATACGCTCAAAGTTGGTCATGTCGGGTAAAGAGGAGTCTGTGTGTAAGCATGAGGAGAAAAAATGTTTAAGTTGGAGGTAGCGAAAAATTCTGGAGTCGGAATTCTGTACGTTTCACAAAGAGTGGGAAATGTCATAAAGGTGTTGGGGGTTGTGAATTTATGGGCTTGGATTAGGTTGGCTGCAGAACATCTGCTAAAGGAGGAGGGCGATGTCCATGCTGGATAAAAAGCGAATTTCGTAGATAGGATAGAAGAGGATTATGGGGAGATTGGAATCTAAATTTAGTTTTAAGATTATCCCACAACCGCAAGGAATGGCAAGTAACCGGATTCCTTACTATCTTACTGTCGCTTGGGTGAAGCCATAGTAAGTTGGCAGAAAGGGGGTCACACTTTAAGGATTCCAATGCTTCCATGGAGTTTCGTGAGAGGCATGATATTTTGGTAATTGGGCCATTTGGGCCGCCTGGTAGTATTTGGCGAAGTGTGGAAGACAGAGGCCACCTTGTAATTTTTTTTTTTTTATCGTAGGGGTTCTATAGACAAAGGAGTTTGCCTCTAGCACCTCCATTAATGTTTTATGTGGCGCTCCTGCAGTCATTATTCCCCCATTATTGTCATCTTCAGGGTCAGTCCCTGACCCTAAGTGCTGTAGCTGGGCAGCTAGGAAATAGCTTTGTGGATGCGGAACTGCCAAACCCCCCTCTCGTGTTGATAATTGTAAGGTTTGTAGGCTTATCCTAGACTGTCCCCTTTCCATATAAGATCTCTTAGCATTGTATCAATTTTTTTAAACCATTTCCTATGAATCCATATTGGTGAATTATGCAACAAGTACAACAGCTGTGGCAAGCACAGCATTTTGATCAAATTGCATCTTCCAGCAACTGATAATGGGAGACCCCTCCATATTCTGATCTTACTCTTAAATTTAGATAGCAAGGGAACTAAGTTATTATTTATATAGTTATTTGGGTCTTTTGTTATATATATGCCTACATATTTTGTTATCTATGCTATTTCTATTTGGATATTATCTAAATAGATACTCTTCCTGATGGGATCTATTGGTAATAGCACTGATTTCTCCCAATTTATGGACAGACCAGAAAGTCTTTCAAATCTCGAAAAAATATCTATCACCTGTCTAAGTGATCGCTCCGTATCCCCCGAAAATATGAGGATGTCATCCGCATATAATGCGATCCGCTCTTCTTTAGCCCTTCTCCGGAACCCTTCCATAGTCCTGTTTTTCCTCACTGCAGTGGCTACCGGTTCCATTGCCAAAGCAAAAATCAGGGGTGACAAAGGGCACCCCTGTCTTGAGCCTCTTTCAAGTCGGAACCCATCAGAATAAACATTATTGACTCTGACTTTTGCACTAGGGTCGTTTTATAGAATTTTAACCCATTTAATAAAAGAGGGGCCAAAGCCAAATTCCTTCAGTACACACCAGATGTACTCCCATTCAAGGCTATCTTGGGGGACTTCCTTGAGTGGGGGGCCTAAACGGTACTCTATGTGCTCTTTCAATTGAAAACTGCTGTGAAAACATCTCTCTTCCAAAGGTTTCAATCAGCCATCTTTCTAAAAATACTATCGGGTCTGAGCCTTCACTCCTTTCAGGTAGCCCCACCACCCTCACATTGTCCCTACGAAATCTGTTTTCCATTTCATCAAATTTTTCCGTGAGCTTATTTATTTTCTCTTTCCAGACCTTAGCCTCTTGTTTCATAGGGTGCAAGTCGTCTTCTATCAAACTTATTCTCCTTTCCACTTCTGTTACTCTTTCTGCTGTTTTCTTGAGCTTGTGCCATACCAGGATTAGCTCCTCTTTGATATCCTTCATTTGGTCGCACAGTTCACCCAGAGAATGTTTGCATGTGTTAATCGCCAAAAGGATATCTTTCAGGGATGGTTCTCCTTCTGCTGGGGGTGTCAGAGTGGCAAGAGCTTCTGGTTCTTTTCGGGCCACTCCTGAACCTTTACTAGTAGTGTTCTTTATTCCAGTGGCAATTGTGGGCATACTCGGATGACCCTGGCTCTTTCTGTCCGCTGTTGATTTAGTTTGAGCTTGCTGCCCCCCTTTACTTGGTGTATGGTCCGCTGCATGAACCATTCTCTCTAACTTTGCAGCTGCTGCGACTGCTGCTGCTGTTACACCTGCCACTGTGGACTGTGGACTGTGCCCCCTTTTCCTTATCCTTCTCCTTGTCTTTAGCTGAGCGTAATGATTGAATTTCCACATTGTCTTGGCTGTTGGTCTCCTTTCCTCCTTGCTGACATGGTGCCTTTCCTACTGTGAGAATTATTTATCGTGGAGAAAGTGAGCAAGTTTACTAAAGGTCAAGAGCAAGAGGGGGGGTGACCTCAAAATTTAGATTTCTTGTCGTCACCGATTGTTATCAACTGTTATTACAGCAGAGAGGTAGAGAGGCAGGACTATTAAAAAAAAAAGCACGGGGAGAGTGTCCACATTAACACCACTTTCCGTGAACCAATAGGTATTACATGTTAGGTTTCCCATTCAGCGTAACCACCATTATCACCATTATCACTGTTATTCATGGCAGGTAAGTAGGAGCAGGGATTACACTCACACTGAAAAGAAACCACTTCTCAGGTTCACTCATAAATTCACAGTCTCCAAAAGTTCTGATCCCCTGGTGAGGCTCCCATCCACCTCCACTTATAATTAAGAAAGAGAAAAAAAAAGGGTGGAAAACAGTACCTCTGTTCCGCTGGTCTAAATAGATTTGTTCTCTTCCCCTTTATCAGTGCTCAAAGGTCCGGGGTATACCCCTAATTCCACTTCAGGGTGACTCCGGTTCCTCCCGTTCCTTTGCTCGGCTTTTCACTGTATACAGAGCACACTCACGGAAGCCTCCACTGCTGACACCTGGCGTCAGTTCCTGCAGCAGCCGTCCATCCTCTCGTTCGTGTTCTCGCGGGATTACGATGTACTTGTCAAAACCGAGCACCACCGATGGCCCCGAAGGCATCCGAGGACACACCGCGCTGGCTCCGGCAGACGCTCACAAGGGGGACAGGAGAGGCGGACAGCACACATAAAAGCACCGGTTACTACCGAGGCACATTACACCCGAGGCACCTCGAGGCATCACGTTTCTGGAGCGGTGTGAACACACGCTCTCACATCTCACAGACTCTCTCCTCCATCTGCTTCTGGTCACGCCCCCCCCCATGGCAGCAGTCTCCCACGTGTCCTTTAACCAGGGCGGCCACCTTGCAATTTAGGTAAGTACATGGTTAATCTCGTTGCCCAAGGTCTAGTTTTGCCCCAGACGTAGGCAAGAACTCTACGTTGTAATATTTAGAGAACGTGAGAGGGCACTTGAAGCGACTAAACCCTAAACAAGTACAAAATTTTAGGGAGGATCACCATTTTAGTTACAATAAGGCGTCCCAACCACGCCAGGGGCAAGGTAGACCAAGAGGACACGAGACTAGATAAATGGGTCAACATGGGTGAGTAATTGGCTGAGTAAAGGGCAGCAGGGTCGGTGGTAAGTTTAATGCCAAGATATGAGATCCATTTAGGTAACCAGGAAAAAGGGAGGGTCTGCTGAAGCAGCGATAGAATCGACTGGGGTAAGGAGGAGTTAAGAGCTCTAGATTTCTTTGTGTTTACGACTAGTCCCGAAATTGCTGCAAAATGGAACAAGGTTGAAAGAAGAGTGGGAGTGGACATCAGCGGGGAGGAGAGAAAGAGGAGGATGTCATCTGCAAATAGACAGATTTGCAGATGGAGGCCACCCATTTTAAGGCCCTTGATGTCTGGGTTGGAAAGTATTCAGTGTCAATGACACTGTGGAAATTATACCCGAGACGCTCTGGGCAGCGCACAAAGCAGTCTTTAGAGGAAAACTTATTCAGATTGCTTCCCAGCGCAAAAGGGAAAGGGCTGAGATTGTTAAACTTGAATGTGAGTTTCATAGGTTGTGTAAAAACCAGAAACGTAACCCCACAACAGCGTTACGATCCCTGTTGGACTCAGCTCGATTATTTCTGAACCTGGCATTGATTACCAAGGCTGAAAAATCTTCATTGGACCAACGCTCGATTCTATGCATTCAAGGCCCCAGGTTGGCAGCCAAATTGACACCCAAACTTTCTCCCTCCCTAAAATCCGCTCCTCTGCTGGTTCACTCACACAGAACTCTAAGCAGATAATGGCCACTTTCCATTAATTCTGTTCCAAACTTTACAGGGCCGATACTCTGACTATTCCTAAACTACGATCTGATTTTCTGGATGAGATCCCACTCCCTAAACTAGCATTAAAACATTGGACTAGTCTTTAAAAAACCCACTCGGAAGACTTAGATGTAATAAAAAAAAAAGAGAGGTTCAGCTCCTGGTCCTGATGGATTCTCTGTTTGCTACTATAAGGCTTTTACCTCTACCCTCTCCCCTTTTATGACAAAGTTCTTTAACTCTCTACAGAAAGGCTCCTCTTTGGACAGTGATACCAATTTGGCTTATATTTTGGTTGTCACCAAACTGGGTAAAGACGCCTCAGATATAAGTAACTACAGACCAGTCCACAGACCAAAATTTTGGCTAATCAAATGACCAAATTCATAGGTTGTTATATACATATTGACCAAGTAGGCTTTATTCCGTGGAGACAAGGGCCTGATCAAATAAGGAGAGCCATTGATGTGATTACGCTTCTCTGCTCGAGATGGGATGGAGGTTCCCCTCAGGAGAGATTTCTTTTATCCGTTGAACTACAAAAGGCTTTTGACACAGTGGAGTTGCCTTATCTGATTGCTGTTCTGACTAGGTGGGGTTTGGGTCCTAATTTTTTACAGATTCTTCATGTTTTATATTCTAATCTGAGTGCCCGAGTGAGATTGCAGGGGCATTACTCAGACCTGTTCCCTATTTCCAAAGGCATGAGACAGGGATGTCCCCCTTTGCCCCTAATTTTTGCCCTCATAATCGAGACCCATGCCACTGCAATCAGGAACCACCCAGATTTTCATGGGGTGCACTGTGGCCCTCAGATTCCACAAATGTGCTGCTTTTTGGCACCTCTCCCCTGATCTCTACCCCGAACATTTTCAAAAATGTACATGATTTCAGAAAAGTTTCAGACCTACAAGTGAATATGTCAAAATCTTCAGCACTAAATGTCACCAACCCAGCTCCTTTAGTTGAATGGCTCAAAAATCATTTTTCTTTCACCTAGAATTCTTCCACTATTTCCTATTTGGGTGTTAATTTGGAGCTAATATAGACCAGCTTTATACAGTCAACTACCCATCGACTTACAAGAAAGTAAGTGAAGACTTAAATCATTGGGCTAGTAGTGATCTATCCTTGCTGGGAAAGGAGAACTCTGTCAAAATGACATTGCTACCGCGGTTGTTATATCTCTTCTGCTCTCTCCCTACACCAATTCTAAAATCCCAACTACTTAAGTTCCAATCCAAAATCATTTGCTTCATCTGGGGTAACAAAGATCATCGGTGCCCTAAAAGTGTGTTATTTCAATTACGTGCTCAAGGGGGTCTGGGCCTTCCTAATCTATGGAGGTATTACCAAGCGGCCCAACTAGCATAAATCTCAGTTGTGTATGCATGTGGTAATAGGCCTGATTGGGTTAGTATGGAATGACATGCTTTCTCCACGCATACCATAGCTTTTCTCCTTTGGTGCCTTGCTAAGAGTAGCTCCTACTCTCTCACACTCCATGGCCTTGTGTGACACTCTATACCCTCTCCCCTCGCTTATGTTGGAATTTCACCCCTTAGCTTATATTTCATAACCCGCAGTTTCCCCCAGGCCCCGATATTAGGGCTTTCTAGTGGTGGTTAAATAAAGGGTTGCTTAGGATAGGACATTTCCTAGCCCCTATGGGTCCTTTACCGGTCAGTCACTGGATCAGTAAGCTGGACATGCTAATTTGTAGTCCTGTGAGCCTCCAGGTAATTGACCAAATCTGGTCTCCAAAATAGTATATCTTTGCAAATGATCAGCTGCTAACGTTACGCATGTCTCTTAACCATGCAAAATAGTTAAACCAAATTGTACACACGCTGCGCTTATCAAAATAAAAAATAAGAAATTTCCACTAAGATATTAATAAAGTGATATTGTGCCTAACATATATAAAATCTATTAATAACTATTAATACTATACTATATGTTAATGTGCAATAAATTTCAATGAATGAATAAATAGGTAAAAGTGCTCCAATAAGCCTGTGTATTGCAAATATTCCACAAAGCTTGTGCAATTTTAAAACATTAATAGATAATTCAACACAAACATCCATGCGATTTAGTGTTGCATCCAAGCATATCAGTACTGCATCTATGCAATATGGTGTTAGTGCAATGTTCGAACAATAAAAAGTTAAGAAATACAAAAAAACGCATCCATGCGATTTGGTGCTACATCCATGTGATTCTATTCAATTCAGTGCTGTGTTGCTGTGCAATGATTAAATTAACAGTCCGATTTAGTGTTGCATCCAAGCATATCAGTACTGCCTCTATGCAATATGGTGTTAGTGCAATGTTCGAACAATAAAAAGTTAAAAATACAAAAAAACGCATCCATGCGATTTGGTGTTGCATCCATGTGATTCTATGCAATTCAGTGCTGTGTTGCTGTACAATGATCAAATTAACAGTCCACGGTTCTTCCACAATCCATTCATGTGTTATGATGAACACAAACTAAAGTGCTGTGGGCTCATACAAGTTCTCCCCCCCCAGGTGATAGCCCCTCACCTTAGGGCGTGCGACCTTGCAATTAAGTCTGGTCAGAATGCGCCTTAGAACCTCTCTGGGTTCGATGTTATATGCAGGGTCCTGGATAGATTTGCACTGGTGCCTCTGTTCCTCACAGCAGTCCCGTTTGTACCTCAATATATCAACATAAAAAGGACTTCATGGTGCAGTATGTACTAAATTTATTAAAATCATAAACAAATCCCGCAATGGGTACTCACAGTAACAAGGTGCTTAAGGGCGCCACACTAAAACAGCAGAGACGAACGGGCAACAGCGGCCGGTATGGGGTGGCGTGCTAATCTGTCCCAACATGTTGTATGTATAACGTTCCGTCCTGACCCCTTCCCCTACGCGTGTTCGATACAAGGGGTATTTCGTATCTTCATCAGGGGGTGATCACCAAATCGCATGGATGCGTTTTTTTGTATTTTTTAACTTTTTATTGTTTGAACATTGCACTAACACCATATTGCATAGATGCAGTACTGATATGCTTGGATGCAACACTAAATCGCATGGATGTTTGTGTTGAAGTATCTATTAATGTTTTAAAATTGCACAAGCTTTGTGGAATATTTGCAATACACAGGCTTATTGGAGCACTTTTACCTATTTATTCATTCATTGAAATTTATTGCACATTAACATATAGTATAGTATTAATAGTTATTAATAGATTTTGTATATGTTAGGCACAATATCACTTTATTAATATTTTAGTGGAAATTTCTTATTTTTTATTTTGATAAGCGCAGCGTGTGTAAAATTTAGTAAGCTGGACATGCCCCAGTCAAAAAGAGTTAGACTGACCAAAATTCGTAATGTTCTATTTTCCCTTTGGAAGTCTAAACCTGACCTGCTAAGGACTACTCCTTATGAACAGTGGTGCTCTTGGATTACCGATCAGAGGGGAGGTATCTCAATCATTTATACTTCATTAGTGGAATCTTCTGAGAAACCCTCATATGCATGGGTCTGGGAACAGGACCTTAGTTTCAGTTGGGAGCTGGACACCTGGCACTAGCGTTTTCAACGCTCTTTTAAAGGAATGGTTAACATTTCCCTTATGGAGGCCAATGTCAAATTCCTTACTTGTTGGTATCAAGTCCAGGGATGTGGTCTTGAGTCCAGGGATATATCTTGGTTAGCCAAGATATATCCGGGATCCTCCCCCCTATTTTTTCGATACCTGGTGCCTGTGCCCCCATACAGTATAAGGAGTTTTTGGAACAAAATCTTTCATTTGCTGCGTAGGGGTACAGGGTCACCAATTCTCAAGACTCCTCAAACTGCCTTACTAAAGCAAAATGCAGACAAGACTTCGAAAAGCTCTCGAAAACGTATTCACTTTATACTGTTGGGGGGCTAAGACCTCAATCACTGAGCATGGAAGCAATCTTCTGTTTCCTTTGCAGCAGTGAAGCGAAAGATTTCTTGGATCAGTAAGCATATTGGAAGCAGTTAGCATATTCCAGATCAATTTCCCAGATCAGGAAATTTTACCTGATCTGGGAAACTTGTCAACTTTATGCAAAAGCCTCCATGACTCTTTACTAACCCTATGCATTCCATGAATCCTCGTTGTCAGACCCCTCTCCTATCTGGAAGACTTTTTCTTCTTTCCTGTGTTTTTCTCTTTCTCTTTCCCTTACCTTCTCTCAGTGTTTTAAGGTATCTTAACATAGCAAACTCTAATGCCGCGTACACACGGTCCTACTTTTCGTCTACAAAAGTCCAACAGACGCTGATGGACTAAAGCTGGCTGGTAATCCGATCGTGTGTGGGCTTCTCCGGACTTTCAACTGACTTTTTTAGCCTCAAATCCGACGTACTTTAGATTTGAAACATGCTTCAAAACTTTTACTTCGTACCTACGACGGACCCCGAAGTCCGCTCGTCTGTATGCTAGTCGGACGGACAAAAATACGACGCATGCTCATAAGCAAAAACTAAACGGAAGCACTCGGTCTAGTAAAACTAGTGTTCGTATTGTAGGTAGCACATTCATCACGCTGCAAAATCTGTGATCGTTGAATGCAGCGCATTTTATTTCTTCATTACGAATGCTCTATAAAGAACGAAGGTGTTTTGCTGTTCATATTCAGAGTTCTCCCAAACTGATTTCTGGATTCTTTTTCTCTTTGATCTCATGAATGATATAGTATGCTTTTTAAAAACAATGTTTCCATACTAATATAATACTTTGTACCTTTTGTTTTTTTTTGTTTTTTTTTTTGTGTGGAATCATATTTTCTTGTAATTTTTATCCAGATATTTATTTTATGATTGGTGTTGAACTTTTTTATATGTTTATCTCTAGATTTTTAATTTTCATTTTTTGGTGTTTGTAAAGTTACCACAAATAACCCATTTGTATTTTTATTTTTTAGTTTTATTTGTTACTTTATTTTTTTATATTTTTTAGTTTTGTAAAGTTACCACAAATAACCCATTTGTATTTTTATTTTTTAGTTTTATTTGTTACTTTATTTTTTTATATTTTTTAGTTTTGTAAAGTTACCACAAATAACCCATTTGTATTTTTTTTTTTTTATTTTTATTTTTTTTTATTTTTTAGGTTTGTAAAGTTACTACAAAGAACCCATTATAATGTTTTTTTTTTCTAGTGATTATTTGTTATTTTAAAGATAAAGTTAACCCAAAGCACCGTTTTTGGTTATGTATATTTTTGTTCTTTCCCAGACTTACCACTCGAACATTATTAACATTAGTAATGTATTTTTGTTGTGTTTTTGCAAACTCAATGAGATTGTTGTCCCTTGATAATTTAACATTGTGTGTAAAATCAATGATTTAAAAGAAAACACATAAAATCTTTTGCTAAACTCAAAAAAAGATCCATTTATTCATGGTCAAAATAAAAAAAAAGAGGAAGTCAACGCTGGAAAAAGTCTGTGTACCAGAAAATTGGGATCTTGAGGAGTCCATATAAGAGGGAGCACAATCTGGTCCAAGAATCCCAGAGATCAACAGCACCAGCAGATGATATAGATGTCCCCAGACTGTGGTACTACAACAGCCTGCGTCTTCTGTCAGACCAGACTGAACCCAGGTCATCACTTTCTTCTCTTCCCTGCAGCCTTCCCTCCACGCTGCCCTGCACCCTTCCCTGCAGCCTTCCCTGTAGCCTTCTTTGGAGGCTGTGGCTGTGGTGTTTCAGTTGTGGCAGGAGGAGGAGGAGGAGGAGGAGGAGGAGGAGGAGGAGGAGGGGGGGCTGCCTCATGTAGTTGGGTGTTTCGGGTTAGCGTGCCCTGCAGCCCCTTCTGTATAGTTTCCCCAAATAGGCGCTCGCAAATGAGACGCTGCTCCCAGTCCATTTGTAGAAGCCTGCTGGCTAAGTAGCAGCCATAGGCCTCTTCTGCTTCGGGGGGGCTCCTCAGAAAACGTGTGGCCTCTTGCATGAGGCGCAGGGATGCCTCTTGTGTGACGGCCCCCTTCCTGGCCCTTTTTTTGGGAAGGCGGAGGGGAGGCACTTGGGATTGGGTCATGCTCCTACTGGGCCCAGCCACCTCACTGGGAGCAGCCACCTCACTTGGCCCAGCCACCTCACTGGGACCAGCCACCTCCTGCCTGACACTGGGCCCAGCCTCCTCCAGGATGATGGGGAATCTGGCCTCCTCCAGGCTGTCCATGGGCCCGGTCTCCTCCTGCCTGCCACTTTCCCCACATTCCTCCTGGATGGACTCATCCTGTGTATAAAAAAAGGACATAGTTTTAGTATATTTTTTGGGGTTCATCAATGACACACAATTTATTTCTCATGACTAGCAAATTTAATGTGAATACATCTCTTTAAGAAAAGAGTCTAATCAGACACCCTAATTTTTTCTAGCAGGTGCCAAACATATTTAGCTACTCCTGTCAATTGATATGTCTACACAATTTTGAGTGCAAAAATCTGTGAGAAAATTCTAACATCCAGTTAACCTCATTAATATTAGTACAGTAAATATTGTTTAAACTAATTTACCTGACTCCAGATGGTCATATCTGGTTCATCCAGGATGGAAGACCCAGCTTGCTCCTCATCAGCCTCTGCTGGGGTGGAGGGAAGGGTGGAGGGAAGGGTGGAGGGAAGGGTTGAAAGTGATGCCCTGGCTTCAGTCTGGTCATCAAGAAAACGTAGCTGATTGTAGTACCACAGCCTGGGTACATAAACATCATCTGCTGATGCTCCTGATCTCATAGATTCCTGGATCTTCTTATGCTCCCTCTTATACATATTCCTCAAGCCCCCAATTTTCTTGAGCAATA